>CM062804.1:515570774-518193516 GCA_031772625.1 Pinus tabuliformis | reverse complement strand
GAGCTGTATTGGACACAATCACTCTCTTAGAGTATCTTTACCACACACCAATATAGGAAGCTAACTACTTGGAGAGAATTTTTTACATCAAACTAGGCCTCAACAACCTCCTACAAAATAGGGAGCAATCTCTTGTCCTTGAGAACCATCTCTTCCTAATAATGACCAATGATCCTAACAATCAAACATGAACAAATACATAAGACAAGTAGGACAAGTAGGAGTTACGTACTCCAACATTCTCTCTTATCTCCAACATATTCTCCTAACAAATACTTTATTATGGCTTGAAGAACCTATTCTCCTAAAAAATACTTCATTACAACTTGAATGGCCTCCTCCATAGAAAAATCTCTCTCTATTTTGAACTAGCAATTTCACTTTGTACCTTAATCCTTCAAATTTCACTAAATTGTCAATGTTTATATAAAGGAAGAACCATCCATCATAATGCACAGGTACTTATTTCTACAACTACCAATCATGTAGGATGTCCCTTCGTATACATGCTTCATTCAAATTCTCAATGAACTCCTTGTGAATGTAAAACTTCACCTCTGAGAGTCTACAAAAAATAATATGGTCCACTCATAGAGTATCCAACTGACACATAGCCCACTCCTCCAAGTGGTAAAGACCTCCCTAATAGAGGCTACTGAACTAAATTAGAAGAACTACCATGTCATCAAGGGTACATGATAAAGGGGTATGCATGCCTCTCTTGGTCTTACAACAAGATGCCCTTTTCATATTACACAGTTAAGGGTACATACAACACACCCCAACTAATGGAAATACCATGTACAAAACTCCACAATTAGGGCCAATATATCACATCAAAATATGACATATAAATTTGTTGCAAATAGAATGTGTAGACCACATAACAATATGGTCATGAGTCTATTATTATTTAGCTCACACAATTTTACCTTATTTTTCCACCATCATCCAATATTTTTTTCTTCCATAACCAAAATCCTCTATTGTCATAGTACTTCTATACACAATATCAACTAATTTCCTTGAATCAAGCTCCAAAAATCTCTATAGTCTATTCATGACCCCTCTCTCCTTCCTATTGCAATCTCGTTAAGAGTTTCTACTGTAGTAGAAATCACCCTATGATAATGTATTTACATCATCAATGGTAAATATGAAATCACTATAATGGAAAGGTATATAACACTTCTTTTTAGCATGAAATACCTTTCTAGTAGCGCATCCACATAATCCTAATCCTAATCATTCATCTACACATAATGATAATGGAATATCTTTCTAACAAGGAGAGGCATCCACATGTGAATTAGAATCATATCATATTAATCACCATAGCGGTTATTACAACCACGCAACCTTCGTCAATAATTTCTAATATTTTCATCAATATATGTAGCATTAGAACATCAATATGTATATTAAAGACTAAGTATATATAAGTTCTTACTCATATCATGAAATGGTAATCTCACCAACCATAATCCAATAGTTATTAATTCTTCATAACCATTATCAAGAATATTTAATATTTCCTTTTTAAGAAATTTCAATGTTCATAAATATAAATAATCACATAGGTGTCTAAATTCATCATACTCAATCATTACATAAAAAATAATGGTGATTCTAAAACACCATCTTATAACAATTAAATTAAAACATCATATAACATCATATCAAATAAAAGTTACGTATCATTAACCATTAATGATATATACATTTTTCAAATACTACATCTATCCTATAATAAGTAAACTTATAACGAATCATCTTCAAAAAAAAATCCAACTAACAATAATAAACTCTCAAAAATCCAACTAACAATAATAAACGCTCAAAGCTTTTCTAGAACGTATTCACTAAGTTAATCATAATTACTTTTAAAAAAAATTAACATCTACCACCAAAATATAATTCATGAATAACTATACATTAAAAAATTTCTACCATTATAAACAAATTGAAAATCCTCCTTCCCTTGAAAAAGCTTTGAACTCAAAATCAGCCCGACATTGCATAACCAACTATCCACGTAACTTCTTTTTTTTTCGCATTCCCAACTTAGACATCTTCTATTTTAATCTCAATAAGATAATATTCCTACTATTGTTATTACCTTAGATGATAGTAATTCCTGCTAGTTATTAGTATCACATAAGTCATTACCATCATCAACATCCTCTAAATCAACTATATATTATCAATGAATCAACTTTTCGTTATCTTTAGTATTCTATTATTAATTGAAAGGTCCAATCTTTGTTATTAGTTTTTTTTACGTGTTATCAAATACAAAATTATATATATTCAAAACTTCATTACTTCTAAATCAAATATTATTAATGTCTAATATATAAATACGTGTATGTGTAACTTATAGTATATAGACGATACAATTGATATAGAGCAATATAAACAAATTAATAGCACAAAGAAATAGATAAACAAAATAGTTACGCAAATTGTGTTTATATATATTTATAATTTTAAAATAATAATATATTATTTGGAATTTTTTTAAATTTTATTTTTATTCGGGAGAAATATCATTAAAGATTATAATAGATTTTTTAAGTAAAAAGTTTAATAAAGTTGATAGTATGATAAATATTTTGAAATTTAATTTTAATCTAAATATATTATAGGCAATTTGAGAAAAAATGACTTTCATTTTCAATTTTTTTTAACATTATAATGGTGAGAGACTCTTTCATCCTTCTAGTTTTTATTATGTTTCCTATGTGTAGCCTCATGTTCTATTCTGATAGGCCTCTCAGCTATTAGACTCTCTGATGTGGTCTTCTTCATGAAATCCATCAGAGTATGATGTATATATTGCCTCAATATAATATATATGCTTTTCTTTCTGAAAAAAGAGAGACTCTTTCATCCATGCAATTTATAGAATTGATCAACTCCTAGTTTCAATGTGGAATTTATGAGAATTTTTTTTTATTTTAGCAATATTTATTTTCATCTTTATACCATGTAGAAATATAATTTTTATTTTGAAGATCTAGATTCATCATCTACTTATAATATCTTAATTTGTTTTTTCCCTGTAACTCATTTACAAAGACATTATTTATCTATCTAATGCAATATATATCTACTAATACAGTTTGAGTAAAGATAGATATAAATGTTGAGAGTATTAGTTTCTTCCTAATAAATTACAAATTCAAATCTAAAGTAAAATAAACTATATATATTACCAAATTTTTATATAAAATAGTGTCAAATTTTTATATAAAATAATGTTCTTTATGGCAAAAATCAAGAAATCTCATCCACGAATTTAATAAATTAATCATTACTTGAGAATTTAATTTATACTATATTATCACACCAATATATAATTAAAACTATATATATATAGATATATTATATAAATGGAATCCTTTTACTCTTGGGACAAAAATGAAATATTAAATCCTAGGATTTCTTTATATACTTGGCCACAATGTGATGTTGGAATATGGTTCACCATGATTGATTTTCATATTGAGACAATGTTTGTCACAACGCGACATTGGAAAATGGCCAACCATCGTTGACCATGGTTGATCTGCATATTGAGACAATCTTTGTCACAATGCGACGTTGGACCATGGTTGACCATGGTTGTGACAACGTGATGTTGGACCAAGAGATAGTCTTTGTCATAAATTGGCCATGGTTGACCATAGTTGAGACAACCTTTGTCACAATGCGACGTTGGAACATCATTGACCATGGTTGATTTTCATATTGAGACAATCCTTGTCACAATGCGACATTAGTTGATTTTCATATTGAGAAAATATTTATCGCAATGTGATGTTGGACCATGGTTGACCATGATTATAAACCCAGTGGATTTATATTAAACTCAAATATTAATATTATAAACCCTATGAATAATATTATACCCTAGGAATATGAAGCCTTATATTAATAAACTCTAGAGATTAATATTGCAAACCCAAGATAATAATAAACCCAAGGGATTAATACTAAAAACCCAAGAGATTATAAACCCAAGGGAATAGTATTAAACCCAAGGAATAAATATTATAAACCCAAGGTATAAAAGCCACAAGATAAATATTACAAATCCTAAAATAAACGTGGTTGACCATGGTTTACCATCATTGATTTTCATACTGAGACAATCTTTGTCACAATGCGGCCTTCAACCATGGTTGACCATCATTGATTTGGTACAAAAACCCCAAGACAAATATAATGAACCCTAAAATAAAGATGGTTGACTATGGTTTACCATCGTTGACAATGGTTGATGTTCATATTCAGACAATATTTGGCACATTGTAACATTGGACCATCATTGACCATGAGTAATCATGATTGTAAACCAAAGGGATTTATATTGAACCCTAGGAGTAATATTATAAACCCTATGAACAATATTATACACTAGGAATATGAACCCTTAGATTAATAAACCCAAGGGATTGATATTATAAACCCAAGGAATTAATTATAAAGCCCTTTCTTTTATAATATCAATTCCTTGGGTTTATTAATTTTGAGAGGTGACATTGAATAAATTGCAATGCAATGTAACATTGTGACAATGAGAATTAGATAAATTGTCATGTTGCAACAATGTTTGTCATAATGCGACATTGGATTGATTTTTGCACAACCACATGCCACTAAAAATGCCATACTCAAATCCATTTAGAATTATTTCGTTAGAAATATCACATACATCATGAATGCTAAAATTTAGGTAATGCAAGGAATTAAATTGTTTATAAATGACTATTTTACAATATTTTTTAATGAAAAAATGAATTGTAGATAATCAGGGAGCTGCGCGATGGGTCTGGTGAGGGTTTGGAAGCGAGGTTTTCCGGAGGTTTCCTGCACAGGTCCCGGGTAATGATAGCTCCGACAGTTGCAAAATCAGGTGATCAGAAGCTGTTTTTTTCGGGGAGTCTTCCTGACGGGCTCAGGTGGACAGCTGGAGGTAATTTCCGGGTCAAGCTGAAAGTTTTTTCTGAACAGTTTCTTGCCCTTTTGTTTATCGTTTTCCTCCGCCGCGGGTATATCGGGTTCCTTTCAACATGGGGTTTGTTTTTCCACGGTCTTGGGCATAGGTTGTTGTCTCTTACGGCTGTCGGTTTGTTTATCCTTGCGGCTTATTAACCATGGTTAACCCGGAGGAGCTGGTGGATTTAAACCCGGCTCTTGAAGATATCTTGTCCATGTGGGGTAAGGACACAACAGCGCAAAATGTGGAGCACTTCTTTGGTGTTCAAAAATTGGCAGAGTCGATTCTTCAACAATCGGCGGTTCTTCCACCATTTCTGCATCAAGGTGAGGTAACAGCTTCTGAAAATGTCCAGGTCCATGAGCAGGATGTACATGTCCGAGCTTATGAGAATGCAGCGGCGAAAAGGCCGGAATGAGGATTCACAGCGGCGGGCCACAAGGGCAAATCAGTGGTAACATGGAATCCATCATCTGCCGGATTTGGGGTTTCAGAAACCCTTGGTTGGTTTTCTGGTTCTTTTCAAGGATTTTCGGATGGTGGTGTCCCCCCTCTCACTAGGGTTTCACTTCCAAAAGATACTCGTGCCACAAGGGTTTCTCTTCCTGGGGATTGCGAGTAGGTTTTTGGGTGCTGGGGAAGGAGGTACGAGAACCGGTGAGGACCTTTCCAGTGGAAAAAGTGCCCAAGGTTTTTTCGTAGGTGGTCCGACTAACTTTCAGCAGCCCCATTCGGGGATTGCCTCTCCTATGGGAACTTCCAAAGAGGGTTTTGTAAGGACAGAATCCCCTGGGGTCATTGGGACTTCTGATGAGGATCCGAAGATATTAGGAGGTAAGAGGAAAACACCAAAGCAGATAGGGACTTTTGAGCTGAGGAAAAATCTGGTGTTAGGCATGGAAGTATCGATAGAGGAAACATTAGAGGTGGCTGATTGCACCATTGTTGGCAGAGCCAGGGGTAAGAAATTTACACCAGCGGATCTCCAGTCTTGGGGGGAAGAAAGGTTTAATAACGGGAGTCCCTTACGTTTTGAAGCTCGGAGCCTGGTAAAAGGCTGGTTCATGTTAAGATTCGAAGAGAAGGCAGCAGCGGATTGGGTTTTGGGCAAAAACTGGTTTATTGGGAAGATACCAGTCCTGTTAAAACGTTGGACTCCACTGCTCGATGCCATCAAGGAAAGTACCGAAGTGTTCCCTGTTTGGGTGAGGGCGCCGTGCCTCCCTTTTTTCCTCTAGACAGAGGCGGTCTTCCAATCAATCAGGAATACCCTGGGTACATTCCTGGAGGTGGATATGTCATTTATAGAGACAAAGGCTATGGGTACTGCACGCATCTTGACAAACCTTGATCTGAGCAAAGGTTTGGCCAAAACAATTCCTCTCCAATATAAGGATTATGTATTCGAGCAAATTCTTGATTATGAGCATTTGCCGTTTCGATGTCATATCTGTCATGACTATGGTCATCTGCAAACCACTGTCCACTACTTAGAAGGCGGAGGCGCTTTAGAAGAACGGCATTTTACAGAGAAACAAGAAACATTCAGCACCATGATTCTCAGGAAAAGGAAGATCCGATGCCGCAGAACGGAAGGGAGCAGGTCTCTGGGGATGCTCGGCCCGAGGAAGTAGTTGCCGACCATCAGAGCCCTGAAGTTTCACATGTGGTAGAGCTGCAGTCGGTGGATGCTGCGGTGGAGGCCAAACAGAACATACCGCCTGCTCAACCATTGCCCAGCGAAGAGGCCACGGGTAAATGCACGATTCCTCACAATCTCTCATCACAAGATCTCGATCAGTCCAACTTACTTCCGCATGATATTCAAACAACATCATTTCCTCCCCTTGCAAACCAGTCGGGCGGGGTAGTCTCTGAAGCATCTCCCTATGACCCTGAGTCCCTTTCAGGGGAGCTCCCGTTTCCTGACCTCAAATGTGCACAAACATGGCCTCCTCTCACGCCCCGGCTCAAAATGTTCCATGCCCATATAACCTTAGGTCGATGGGGATTAAGCATGATCAGTCCGAGGCTTGTAGTGGTCTTGGCCATTATCCTTCACTTGGTCATCAGAGGGGAAAACGTGGCAGAAAATCCGACCTATCAAAAGAAAAACTTAAAGCAAAAATAGATGTGGCGGATGGGAAGCAATTTTCAATTCCAGGGGTACTTAGAGCAGTGCAGATCCCCGAACCTGTTAAAAAATGATTATGTCTTCCTGGAATTGTCGAGGTTTGGCTAGTAAACCTAAAAAACTGGCTCTAAAAGAGTGGCTTCATAAATCAAACTCTGACATCATTTTCCTTCAAGAGACTTTGGGAAAAGGCTCTGAGGTAGAAACATGTCTGAAATCTCTGATGCCTGGTTGGTTCTTTCATGCTATAGATTCTTCTGGCCATTCAGGAGGCCTCGCCATTGGTTACAGAGAGGGCAGGATAAAATGTTTAAATCTGTGGGGTCTGAAAAATGTTATTGGAATGGAAATAATTTCACCAGATTTTCCTTCTTCCTTCCAAATTGTAAATATATATGGCCCATGTCAAGGAAGGAGGTTTTCTGGTTGGATTTGTTTGCCAAATCTTTGATGAAATCGCCCCTGATGGCGGTGGGTGGTGATTTAAACTTTTCCTTGGGCAGAGCGGAAGCCTGGGGACCCTCTGCCAGGGAGGACCCGCTGTCGGACTTTTTTTATAAAATCATTTCTGACCATAATCTTATTGATCCTCCCCGATTAATCTAAAGCCTACTTGGAGGAATAGGAGAATTGGGGAGGATAGGATTGCTAAAAGGCTGGACCGCTTTCTGATCACAGAGGGTCTCATCAGAAGAGTGCCACTGTTTCGGCATTGGGTTGAGGAGGTTGGAAATTCTGACCATTTCCCGGTTTTTTTGGACCTATCTTTTCCCCCTCCTAAGCCCCCTGCCCCTTTTAAATTTAACTCCTCATGGCTGCAAGAACCCTCTTTTAATAACCTTTTCAAATCTACTTGGATTCGCGCTGACAGGAATGCCACTGAAAGTAAGAGCTTCCTATTCATGGAAAATCTGAAACGTCTTAAGTCAGCGACCAAGTCTTGGGCAAAAGAAAGACAGATAAAACAAAATGAAGAATTGACTAAAATTAGTGAGGAGATGAAGTCTCTGGAAAGCGTGGAATCAGATGGGTATTCTTCTCAGTCTTCAAAAGACCGCATACTATCTTTAGAAAAAGCTCAAAACCAGATCCTTTTGGCAAAGGAAGAGGAATGGAGATTAAAAAGCAGAGCTATTTGGCTCAAAGCAGGAGATGAAAACACAAGATTTTTCCACAATTATGGCAAAGGGAGAAAATCGGCAAATACTATTTGGAGCCTAAAAGATGAAGAAGGCAGGGTGGTTAAATCGTTCTCAGACCTCTCGAGTTTGGGCCTGAGACATTTTCAGAGAATTTTTTCGGACCCTGGAGAGGCTACCATTGAGGAAGCTATGAGGACAGCTCAATGTTTCCCAAGATTCATTGAGGGGGATGAAGCTGAAGATATATCAGGTCCAGTTACCAAGGAAGAGGTTGAGGCTGCAATGAAAACTATGGGAAAGGAGAAAAGTCCTGGTCCTGATGGATGGACTATCGAACTTTTCCTTCATTTCTTCGATTTAATTGGACCCGATATCACTGAAGTTGTGGAAGAGTCAAGACGGAAAGGAGAAATTTATAAACCTCTTAATTCAACATTTATCGCTCTTATTCCAAAGAAATATGATCCGGAGTCCTTTGAAGATTTTAGGCCTATTTCACTTTGCAATTGCATTTATAAAATTATTGCAAAGGTGATAGCAATCAGACTTGTTCCTATTCTGTCCAGAAATATCTCAATGGAACAATTTGGTTTCCTGGAGGGCAGGCAAATTCACGAGGCTATTGGGGTGGCTCAAGAGGTCATTCATAGTGTCAAACAAAAGAAGAAAAAAGGGGTGATCCTAAAAATTGACCTATCCAAGGCATATGATCGAATAAACTGGTTGTACCTCAGACTTTTGCTCACTCATTTGGGTTTTAATTATACCTTCATAAGTTGGACCATGGGCTGTATTTCTAATGTCAGCTTTGCGGTTCTGATCAACGGGGCCGCATCCCCTTTCTTCAAAAGTCAAAGAGGCCTCAGACAAGGCTGTCCACTATCTCCTCTCCTCTTCTTGTTGGTGGCAGAAGGACTTAGCAGGTTGATTCACAAAGCCAGAAGATTAAACAAGATCAAAGGTATAGAGGTTGCTATCAACCTTTATATTTCTCACTTGCTATTCGTTTATGATATTTTGATTTTTTCCAATGGTTCTCATAATGAATTAAAGGAGCTTAAAAGCATTTTTGAACTATTTATGAAAGCTACTGGTATGCTGATAAATTCTGGGAAATCCCAAGTATGTGTGGCTGGGTTCAATAGGAGAGAATGCTCCTCAATGAAAAACCTTTTCCCTTTCCATTTTCAGTCTTTGGACTCCTCCTTTAAATACTTCGGTTTTTGGCTAAAACCGGATGCATACAAAAAAGAGGACTGGCACTGGTTAATTGCAAAGATCGAAGCAATAATTTCCCACTGGAGTTTCAGATGGCTTTCAAGAGCAGGAAGAATGGCATTATTAAAATCTGTTCTTTTAGCTATCCCGGTCTATTGGGCTGCCCTCACTTGGATCCCCAAGGGCATCTTGGAGAAAATTAGAAGGCTGTGTAGCAGATTCTTATGGGCTGGCTCAAATGAGAGTTCAGTTCTTCCATGGGTGGCATGGGACAAGATTGCTAGGCCAAAAGAATGGGGCGGTTGGGGAATAAAACGGCTTCCTGAGTTTAGCCTATCCTTGGCTGCCAAGTCAGGATGGAGACTTATTACCGTAGAGAACCTATGGACAAGGGTGATTAAGTGAAAATACATCGACCCTTTGCCCCTGGAAGATTGGATTCGCAGTCAAAACAAGAAAACGAAACACTCCTTCGTTATCTGGAAGGCTACGGTGAAGGCTTTCTTTGTGATTGAATAAGGCCTGGCTTGGAAAGTTGGCGACGGAGAATATTCGCATTGGTAGGGATCCCTGGGTTGGTTGCAATCAATCTTTTGCACTATCCCCTGGCCTCTTGAGGCACTTAGACAGCAAGGGTTTTTATACTCTAATTCAAGTGGAGAAAGTGGGTCAATCCACCTTATGGGGTCAGGCATGGAAGAACGCTATGGACATGGGTCTAAACATCAGATGGCATAATGAATGGTCCTCTTTCATTGATGAACTCCACAGAACAAATGTAAGGATAAAACCTGATCCTGATATGCTGTTATGGGCACACGGCAAAACAGGTGTTTATACCCCAAAAGATGGGTATGGTTTTCTCATGGAAAAGAAAGGTTGGGCCGAGCGAGAGTGGTGGTCACAACATTTGTGGAAGCTCAAATGCCCCCTAAAATCTAGGGTGTTCCTCTGGTGTATTTTAAAAAGAAAAATCCCAACATGGGATATCCTACAGAACAGATTTTTCGTTGGACCTGGGAGATGTCCTCTCTGCAAGGCGGATGATGAAACAATAAATCATCTTTTCATTTCATGCACTGTCTCTCTAAGCATCTGGGGGGAACTTATAAACTTGTTAAAAATTAGAGCTCATTGGGCACCAACTTCGCTGGATGAAGTCTGGAGGAATTGGTGGACAAACCACCCAGATGGCAATCTCAGGAACCTCCTTCCCATTTTTTTCTGGGGTCTGTGGTTGACCAGGAACAAATGTTTATTCCAAGATCCGTCTTTCTCTTCAACATCTGTGGCTACAAATTGTGCAGCAATATACTCTTCCCTTCCTCCTCCTGAGTCAAAATATACATCTAACCGTGACATTCCCCTGATCATAAATGAAAATTCCCCTTGGGCCTTCTTCGATGGGGCATCTCAACAGAACAGGGTTGGGGCAGGTATTTGTATTCATCTAAACCGAGAGCACTCTTTCAAAGCAGCTGTAGGGCTGGGTCAGGGAACAAACAATTACGCTGAACTGGTTGCATTACGCCTCTTAATGTGTTGGTCTCTACAAATGAACATCCTGAGCATTCAAATATTCAGAGACTCCATGAATGTTATCAAATGGGTGAACAGGAAAGCAATATGTCAAAACCAGATTCTGAAGTCTACCTTAGATGATATATTGTCGTTAAAGTCTCATTTTAATTCTATCTCTATATGTCATATTTACAGGGACAAAAACTCTTCAGCAGATGAGCTTTCTAAAACAGGCTTACAACAAGTTTTGGGCAGCTGGACCATAGAGGAACTGCGACAGGGACAGTCTTTCCACTCACAGCTTCCTCCTTTTGCTCCGCCAATATAGTTTCTCATCATAATATCTCTTTCCAAATTTTTTTGTGGCTACAGGGTTGTGGAGTTCTTTCGATGCATCTCTGTTTTTTGTTCGCAGATCATGCCGCCCTTGCTTTTACGGGAACTCGCTCTTATCACACGGGGTGATCTGCTTTTTGTATCTGAATATATCCTTTGTCTGGCAGTGGACGAGATGCTTTTTATTTATGTTTTTTCATCTGGCTGTTTATACTTTCCGTTCTTATGTATGAGGCTGTTTATCCTTCCTGTAAGGAGGCCTCATTGGCTATACTTTTCATATGTATTGGCAACTATTGCGGATATCTCTCCGCGTTCCTCTAGACAGTTTCTTTTCATCAGTTGACAGGCCCGGTTGATGTGCCACGTCCCATAATCATGTTTGGATTTGGGATGCATTGGGTAACTTTGTAAGATCCCCAACTGTTTTAGGGAATGTCTATATCTGTCTTGATGCCCTCGGTTGGGCTGAAGATGCAAAGACGACTTGTAAAACTTTTTATATTTCCTTAATAAAAAGTTTTAGCTTTTTTCTCCGGAAAAAAATTGTAGATAATCAAATTTTCAAAAATAAATTCATATAAAATGAAATGAAATGAAACAAACATTTGTAAATTCATAAATTCATTTACTATAATCTCATTTGAATATATAATTTTTTTTTTAAATATAACAGGTAAAACATTATTGATAGAATTTTAAATCTGTAAGGAAATGGAAGGAATTAAATTGTTTATAAATTATTATTTTAAATTTAAATAGTTTATAAGTTATTATTTTGTAGTTTTTTTAATAAAAAAAAATTCAAAATATAGTGTAAAATCTTAAAAACAAGTGAATAATAGATAACGATTTTTTCAAAAATAAACCCATATAAAATAAAATAAGTATTTGTAAATCTATAAATTCATTTACTATAATCTCATTTAATTACATTAAATTTGAAAAATATATAATATGTAAAACATTATTAATGGAATTTTAAATCTATAAATTTACAATTTATTAACCTAACATGTGAAAAATTATATTAAATTCATAATTTATTAATCATGGAGGAAATTATTATGGAACTTTTTAATATAAACAATGTACTTCATTAGTAAAATCTTTCAATGTCAAGTGATATGTACAATGAAAAGAAATAAATTTTCATTGTTAAAACATTTTTAATCATTTCAAGTAATGTTATTATTTTATATTTGGGCTATATTTTTCTATCAATTTTATGTTTGAGATGCAAACATATTTTCTCAAATTTTACATTTTAAAATAATTATACAAGAAGAAATTATATCACTCTAAGCACATTTTGTATTTGTGATTAAAATAGATCAATATTGATCTTTAAAGAATATTGATTTTTATATTAAATAATGTCTTTACATGTCAAAAAAATCTTATAAACCAATTTAATATCTCAATTAATCATAACCTTAAAATTAAATTTTTATTTTTATTTATGGCCTATTAACACACCTCTATATAATTAAAACGTATATAAAATGAAATAGATTCCAATCCATTATCTAGGTTATTTTTTCACTATCAAGGCCGCATTAGGTGTCCACCATGGTGTGTTTACACAAGTATCAGCTATTTGCTAGAGACGTGGAGGAGGAGGATGGTAACATATATAAAATGAAATAGATTCCAATCCATTATCTAGGTTTTTTTTTCACTATCAAGGCCGCATTAGGTGTCCACCATGGTGTGTTTACAAGTATCAGCTATTTGCTAGAGACGTGGAGGAAGAGGATGGTGGGATTGAGAGTTTGGAACAAGTTTGTTTGAGATGATGGGTCACGTCTAGGGTTCTTTCGTTCACTAATTGTATTAAGTACACTATGAGGCTCTAGGCTCCGTACGCATATAAGAAAACCATATTTATTTTCCATCTATTTCCAAAATGTTGGGAAGGTAATGGTGGGGAGGGTTAGGGCTTAGTCTTCAAAGAGGGGATAAATGAAAGCCATTTATTCATTTGTTTCTTTAAATGAATTAATTCATATTTAAATGAACTAATTTAAATTCTTTGTTTAGAAAATGGTAAAGGCAATTTGGTACTTTGTTTGGTTTATTTGGCTATATAAATATGTGAAGTTTTTTACCTTTTAAATACATAAATATTTTTGAATTAAAATGAAAAAAAAAACAATTTAAAATGTTTTATAGGATAAAAGGGTTTCAAATAAATTTTATTTTTATTCTTCTCTTGATTTTAGTGATGATATAAAATACATCTATATTTTTTTTCGTGTGTGTTTTATAACATTCCTCAAAATGTATTTTTTCCTATGATATAAGTATTATAGTAATTTTAGAACATAATACAATATTACAATGTAATATTAAAGTAATGTGCTACAATATTAATTATAAAAGAAAAGGAGCAATACTTATTACAATACTCAAATAAATTTGTGAAGATAGTTAGAAGGAATGATTGTTATCTTCCCTATCTAGGTACAATTCTAGTAAGTGACATGTTGGATTCATATAGAGTATTTGTTGTAATGGATTTGAGCCTTGTTGTTATATAGTTGTGAAAAATATCTCACCCTAAAAATCATAAAATCAAAGGAACAATCCTATCATAAGAGAAATCCATTTGTAAAAGATACATCAAGAAAACGCTATGTGAAAATTATGAGACAAAGGGAACCAACCATTTACTCCTAATCTATAATGTTAAATTGCTTCCTAAAATTAAAATAATTAATCATAATATGTAATATTAGATTAGATGTTAGATAAATGAATAGTTTCATACTTCTTCTTTCTTTGTTTACTATCATTGTATCCTAAGCACGTCCCATCAATGTCTCAAGTTTAGTAATTAGACTAAAAGAATAACTAAAAATATGTGATGTCAAATTAGATATTACATAAATCAATAGTTTCATTCTTTTTTTTTCCTTTCTTTCCTTTCATTATAACTTGATACCTTAAGCTTATGTCTTAGGATTACTAGTGTTTCAAGCCTACTAATCGAACTAAAGCCCCCAAAAAATGATCATTGGATTAACAATATCATAATTTAAAGAATTAAAAATCAAAGGAATAATTTTATCATAAGGGAAAATGATATGGAAAAATATGGAAAGAAAAACTATGTGAAAATTATGAGACAAAGTGAACAAATTATTTACTCTTACTCTACAATGTTAAATTATTTCCTACAATTACAATAAATATTCATAATATGTAATGCTAGATAAATCAATGGTTTCATACTCCCCCCTCTTCTTCTTTCTTTGTTTTATTTCATTATATCCTAAACACGTCACATTAGCTTACTAATTGGACTTAAATAATTAATCATAATATATAATGTTAAGTTAGATGTTACATAAATCAATGGTTTCATACTTCTTTTTTTCCTAACTTGAGACCTTAAGCATATATCTTAGACATACTATTGCCTCAATCGTACCAATTGTCGCACCCAAAAATATTATCATTAGGTTACAAGGATCCGTTACTCTCCCTACAAGCACACAAAAAAAAAAACTTAGGTTCTAATACCATGCTTTAGTAACCTATTAAGGATGCTTCCATTCATAAATAATTTTGTTTTCTTTAATATCATACAGGACAAAAATAATAATGGTAATTTCAATGCATATAAACGTGTAACTACACTAGATTGGATTCTACCAAAGGCTAAAAAGGAACATGCAATCAAATAATGAATCCAATAAATCAATAGTTGATAAATTAAACACTTAAACACAAAAATAGAGATAACTTGTTACTTGAAAATGTCCAAAGCAAAGCCAAATATGCTCCATCTCTCACATCTCTCACTAGAAATCTCCATGGGGATGTAATAAACTAGTCTTCAGTATTTAATAGAGTAAAACACATGAAGGATAAATTTTCCATTAAACCAAGCAAAAACCTTCACAAGTGTTTCCCCTTGAGAAGGGCTCAACATAAATGAGGATAATAAGAAGAAAATCCTACTATTATGAAGAATTTCAACTAAATATTTAGAACTAAATTAACAATATTTCAATTAATTCAACCTTGGTCTGGTGGAGGGGTTCCTAGACTTGTGAAACCTCCATATCATATGGGACTATAGCACCCAAGGGTCTTATTAGCACCCATAACTAGTGATTACAAGCACAATAGTAGTGACATACCACTTAATTAAAGGCCATGCAAGCACTTTTAACTAGTCATTAGAATCATAACTAGAAAGGTTTCATTGGAATTTAGACCCAAAATTGTTACAAGGTACCGCACATGTACTAAGCTTTAAAACACCCTGTTGTAGCAGCTACAACCACCCTCCAAAATTTTGGCTTGCATGCGAATTTCGGAGCCTACCTTCGATCTTGCGATTAATCATCCTTAGTCACTTATTGGTGAGATGATGATTTCAAGCTCCACTCCTTGAACCTAGGAGTTTGTCCACATCCTGATGTTTATGTAGCATGTGTCATTTTCGGGCATAGGGGTTTTTGTTTGTCATGTAAAGGGAATGTTATTTTTCTTCAAGGGAAAGAATGTGCACATGAGTGGTTGTCATCACATAGACATGTTTCACAATCACTTCACGCACTCTCTTCATGAAGGTTGTTGCATCAAGAAAGGTATTTCTTATGCATTCTGGATGGTCTACGTTGTGTCACTAAGTGCCCATGTGCGACCAAAATCAACTCCTATCAATGTTTACATATGCTTCACTAATCTAACACTTAGCCATTTTCTCGAGCAACCTAGCCTCATCCATCTTCTTGGAACTGTGTGCTTCGCTTTTGCAACCATCAAGCTTCCTCCCTTGGCTGTTAAAACCCTGCAGTGCATAGATACACCAATCTCCCTTGCCTATTGAAACCCTGAAACCCACAAAGACACCAACCTCCCTTGCCTACTCAAACCCCGAAGCCCGCAGAGACCCCACCCAACACTGCTCTCAAGAAATATGCAGAGCCGTCCAATAGCACTACACTCAGAAATTGCGCAGAGGTGTCCTCCCAAGATCCCCATCCTGCAATAGTGCCTTGTGCCTCAAAAATTCACAATGTTGTCCAAGTTGCCCTATATGCCTTGCATGTAGAAACTGCAGACGGGCCTCCCAGGGCCTCATCCCGGAAACAGTCACTTTTCACTAAGATTGTGCATATTTACCTGTCAGTGACTACAAGAAATGATGACATGCTTAAATTATTTCCAAGGAGTTGAGGAGAATGACCAAGGAACCAAGTAATTGAAAATATCAGCACTGCATGCAAACTTCGTCAGATGCATGATCATCTTGAGGGTAACTATGGTAAGTAAAGAACACCTTTTGAAGTACACTTCTTAGTTGAGTTCGCAGGACTGCTTTCCATTTTCATATTGTCCTATCCTTAGTAACATGCATGTGCACAAACATGAAAAGTTATTTTATGTGTTTCTTCTACATGTATTTCTTCCTTTTAACTTGTTTGATGAGTTGTCGTCTTCGACATGTTGATTCTTATGTCATGCTTGCGACCTCATTTTGGCGATGTTTAAGGTTGTGCTTGAGTTGTGTTCATTATGTAAACATCTATTGCACTCACACATGATGTTGTAAGTACTATCATGTAGGCATCGTTACAGTCAACAAAATGTTTATCACAAGTGTCGCACTTGCTGCCCGCACCCATCAGTCAGTCACACTGAGTGCATCCTATCTTGATGGTTCGAGGTGTCTTGTTGTCAAGTCATGTTTAGTGTGTGTTCACAAGATCATACATGAACGAAGTCACTCATTCACACACTTAGTCATTTTGTCGAAACCTTCTCGATCGAACCACCCTCCAATAGTTAGACCCACACTAAGCTACACTGTGTAGTCTCAGCCCTCAGTGATCATGCACTCTTTCCCGAAATTGCATAGAGTTTAAGGTTATCTCCTAGCAAGAACGCATTGTTCAATCCTCAAATCGACCCTACTGACTGTCACCCAGAACCATGCAAAATTTTCTCTACAAGTCATCCCAAACTACGCTGCCCGCAAGCAGATCCATCAAGCCTCAAACTAGTCAACTGGAGAGTTTGAACAAGCACTGACCCCAAGGCTCACCCCTCCAAAAAATTGTGCAGAATCTGCCAAGCACTCCCTCTTCTGTAGACTAATGAAACTGCATAGACATGCCAAACAAACACTCATTCCATTTCACTACACTGTCCTAAAAAATTGCGTAGTTTTCTCAGCTTGTCACCTTCTTAGCCAACCTTCTGCTCCTCTTCAATGTTGTGCAGCTTTCATGGGCAGTCTCCCAGCTACCTAACATCCCACTCAGCCCAGAAAATCTATAAGGATGTTCATCACGACAGCCTCCCAGCTCTATGTTGTTTTGGCCAGCATCCTCCCAGCTCTATGCAGTTTTGGCCAGCAACCTCACGTAGCCCACTGCCTACCTCCTCAGAGAATCTACGTAGCATTCACTATCAGTGTCCCCCTGCTCTCTGCATTGTCTCCCTAGAAAAATTGTGAATATATGCCCTCTAGTTGAGCAAGATCCCATAGAAAATCACTACTGATCATGACTACCCATCTTAGTCTCCTAGTGACCTTTGCGCAATTTTCATTGACAATAACCAGAGCCTGCATCCCAACCTAAAATGTGCTTTGTGAAGTTTCAGATACTTTTCCTCTCTCCCAGTGACTTGCATCCGAAAACGAAAGATAATGAGTCATGTTACACTAGGAGATCTATGGATTTGATGATGTCTCGTCATGTGTGATTCCATATACAGGTACACGAATGAGACATGGCATGATGATGAATGGGATCAAAAGGGAGCACATGCTAGGAGACTTGTTCATGAATAGATAAACACATGGAGCATGACAAAAACAAGCGAACGAGATACATGCACATGC
Organism: Pinus tabuliformis; assembly: GCA_031772625.1. Classification (NCBI taxonomy): domain Eukaryota; kingdom Viridiplantae; phylum Streptophyta; class Pinopsida; order Pinales; family Pinaceae; genus Pinus; species Pinus tabuliformis. The sequence continues at coordinate 518,175,292 of CM062804.1, read as the reverse complement.
AACATCAAGTGAACACCAAGGTCATTGAAGACTCTACGCACCTTCCATGTGGAGGTGAAGCTATGATACACCAAGAGCACACTCATCACTCAACAACACCGCAACTCAACATGGACAACACCATCAACATGAACATACCAGGACTTTTGTGTTGATTCATGCGATGAGTCATCTTAGCCATATCACTACTGTGGGTCATACTATTGTAATCAATTTAATGTAACGTGGGAGTCCAAGAGACACACATGTAAATTTGAAGAGTCATGTAAGTCAAACACTCATGAGGGAAGTCGAACAATCATAAGGGTTAGCTTCACCCTTGGGTATATATACCCTTCATTTGTACATGGAAAAGACTTTTCACCTTGGCTCCTCCTACATAGCCTTGAGAGTTTGTAATATTTTCCTTGAGGAGTGACCAGTGGCTCCAACGCCCCGCTATCAGAGTTAGTGATGTAATGGTGTATGGATGTGTCTTATAACTTGCACTTAATTCGAAAGCCTGTTAATATGGCAACATGTTTTCACACATGTATTTTATTCATTTGTAATAATATTCCTTGGATGCTTGTAATGCATGTTTATTTAACCTTTATTAAGAAATATGAACTATTTCGATTGTTTTAGTACATATTCTATTGGAAATGGGTTGTATCAGTTGTAAACATTGTCTTTCCCGTGTGGTATATCCCACCGAAGACTCAATAGATTCATTCCTATAAACTTGTTATAACACCTGTCACACCCATGTGGACTATTCCATTGGGTGTTGACATGTTATCTGTTCACCTTTTGTTTGTGATTACCACATCTGTGTGGACTACTCCACAAAACGTTGCACATATTCTCATGTGTTTAGCATCTCTAGAAGATTTGGGACTATTCCCTTTCAACCTGAGACTCACTTTGGCCCTCTCCCACTGGAATGAAAGAACTTTGACACAAGTGACACTAAGCACTCACGAGGCACACAAACTTCATTGTTCAAAGACAAAGAAAGCCACTCTAACATGCTAACAAGAAAGAACTAATGAAAATATTTAAGATAATGGCAACCGAGCCATCATATCGGATGGGACTTCTACACCAAATGGTGTGAGGTCTAGTTGTGATTTCATATCGGAGAGATCCCATGAATGTTGGCAGGTCCAGCACCATCAACATTTATGGTGCTAGAAGGAGGGCTAGATGACAAGTTGAGTCCTCACAATCTATATTGAATCTTCGCATACTTATCATGACTAAACACAAAATTTCTCTTCCGGAGTGTATGTCTTATGGAAATGACTTTGATATCTCGGAAGAGCTTTGGAATAACCTATCATGTAAAACATACGATGGTGGAGGCCAAGTAGCCTTGGTTAGACACACTATTGATGTTGTAGGCTCCTATGAAATGCATGAAGTTTTTGAAGATTACATGACCTGAGCTCTGTTCGCATACACTCTTTCAGGGGACCCACTGCATTGGTATGCCACGTTGCCCAAGAAATCCATTCACTCTTTCCATCATCTGATCGCATAAATAGACCGTGCATTCAATCATTTTGACCGTAAAGCACTCAATAAATAAATTCTAAAATAATGGAAAGCACCTGATGAATTTGTTGAATAATTTTACATGCGCTTTCGTAATCTTACGTATTGATTTACTGAAGATGAAATTGATGGGGAATTCCTTAATGGAAGATTTAACCATATTCTTTACATCTCTAAAATTCTGTAACTCTTAGAATCATTCGAACCCCTCCCATCATACTTCAGTGATGGAGCTGCAGAATCACAACCAGACACAATTTCTTTCACAAGTGACTAGCTGCCTTCCCTTCATCAAACAACTCCACCCCCACAGAGTCATGTGGGAGAACATGCACGCACATTTGTTGAACTGTCACATCCTCCTAACCCACTTCCTCCTGATATCTGTGTAGATTTGGTTTGCAAGCTTGCTGGTTGTCATATGGGCTTGTTACCCCGACATCTGTCCCCGTGTTCTGTTGATCCTCTGGATTGTACTATCTTGTGCTCTTTTGTTCTAGACTCCACACTTGTTGTCAAGGAGGATCAAGTTGCCGACGGATTTGGTGTTGTGCAACCAACCTACACTATCATGCATTATTAGTGTGTACGGGAATCTAAAGAAGAACTCGTGGTGAAAGATGACTCCCTTCCATACGCGCCTCATCCACTCTATCCTGACATCCCTTGTGATTCTGTCACTTTTGATTCTCCTTGTGAAAACTCATTTCCAGATGTTTCTACTTTCAATCATTCATAGAACACACCAGATGTTAGCTTGCCATCACATTATGGATTGGAAACATCTTCCTCTGAAAGTTTGTCCCATCTATCATCTATCATTTCTAAAAACGCAAAGGGTGAACATGCTTGCTTCTCATCTACCCCTGTGCATGATTCATCAAATCATGAGGATGGTGATGAACATCCTAAATAATCTGATCGTGGTTGTCGTGATCTTTGCACTTCTTCATTTGATAATGATGTTGATTCACTCGTTGTTAATTTGACTAATCCACTTCTCTCTAAAGGTCTACCTATTGATGGAGTGGAAACCACGCAGGTTGTTGAGGCACTTCAGCCTGGGCTGATGGTTCCACTTCTGATTAGAAAATTTTCGAAACACCCAAGGCTCCTCATCACTCTCTACTTCACATTGAAGATCATCCAAACACCCAGATTTCGCTTCCTTGACTCAAATCACATGATCCCATCAGTCAAAATTTGGAGGAATATTACACAATGAGTGTAATTTCAAAGCATAATATGTTGGTCTTTCCCATGTTCTCTCGTATTTCACAGTCCAAAGAGTGTGTATGTTTACCGCCTGCATGCAATGTGTCACAACACCATGGTATGTCTACAAAATGTTTGTTTTGTTCATTCTTCCTTTTCTATTATGTGGAAGGTTTAGAACTTGGAGCATGTTGGCCTTCGTTGAGCTATCTTTCTTGTTCGCTGGTTTACATGCATATCTTTCTTGTTAAATAGGCCTTCACTAGCATGGGGCAGCCAATGCGTGGTGGCTTCATTGGAAATATCACTTCAAGTGAGTAGGCCCATGCACTATTTAGCGTAGGAGTAGGAGTAGTATTTTCTTATTTCTTTTCTTTGCTTCTTGGTTTGCATGTTTGTTTCCTTTATTACTTGGATTAGTTTTCTCGAACATGGACACCACCATCAACATGAACATACCATGACTGTTGTGCTGAGTCATGACATGATTCATCTTGCCAACATCACTATTGTTGGCCATACTGTTGGAATCAATGTAATGTAACGTGGAATTGCAAGAGACCCACATGTAAAGTTGAAGAGTCATGTAAGTCAAACATTCATGAGGGAAGTCGAACATTCATAAGGGTAAGTTTCATCCTTGGCTATATATACCCCTCATTTGTACATGGAAAATACTTTTCATCTTGACTCCTCCCACATAGACTTTAGAGTCTATAATATTTTCTTTGAAGACTGAGAAATCGCTCCAATACCTCACTATCAGGGTTAGTGATGTAATGGTGTACGGATGTGTCTTGGAACTTTCACTTAATTCTGAAGCATGTTAATCGGTCAGCACATTTTCACACATGTATTGTATTCGTTTATAAGTCTATTCTTTGGACACTTGTAATGCATGTTGCTTTAACCTGTATTAAGGTAGTTGAACTATCAGTTGTTTTAGTACATATGATATTGGAAATGTGTTGTATAAGTTGTTAACATTGTCTCGCCTGTGTTGGCTATCCCATTGGACACTCAGCAGATTAATTCTTGTAAACTTGTTATAATGCATGTTGCACTCGTGTGGACTATCTTGCTAAGTGTTTTACGTGTTACCTGTTCACCTTATGTTTTTTACTGCCACACTCATGTGGAATACTTCACTGGAAGTTGCACATGTCCTTATGTGTTGTGCATCTCTAGTAGAGTTGGAACTATTCCCTTTCAAACTAAGACCCACTTCCACCCTCTCCCTCTGCAGTGAAAGAAATATGACACAAACAACACTAAGCACTCACCAGGAACGTGAACCTCATTGTTCGAAGACAAAGAAATCCACCCCTCATGTGATAACAAGAAAGAGCTAAGGAAAATATTTAAGATAATGGAAATCAAGCCATCGTACTAGATGGGACTCCTACACCAAACGGTGTGAGGTATAGTTGGGACTTCATACCAAGGATATCCCCTGAATGTTGGTGGGTCCAGCACTGTGAACACTGCCTTAACATACAAGCACACTCCTAACCTCTTAATCCATAGAGACGAGGCATGTATAGATATATTTTTTTCGCCAACTAGGCCAATAACATGACATAACTTTCATTTAGAGTACAAAATTCCTCAAAAATACATTCCCCCATGTACCACTATGCCCCAAAATTGCATAGAGCACTTCTTTTATAATTCATCTCAATCAAATATGAACACATACATAAGATAAGTAGGAGTTATGTACTCCAACAATCTTTCTTATCTCCAACATATTCGCCTAACAAATATTTCGTTGTGGCTTAAAGAACCTATTCTCCTAAAAAACACTTCATTATGACTTGAGGAACCTCCTCGATAGAAAAATCTATCTCTATCTGAAATAGCAATTTCACTTGGTACCTTGATCCTTCAAATTTCACTAAATTATCAATGTTTATATAAAGGAACAACCATCCACCATAATGCATGGGTACTTATTGCTACAACTACCAATCTAGTAGGATGTCCCTTTGTGTACTTGCTTCATTCAAATTCTTGATGAACTCCTTTGGAATGTAAAACTTCACCTCTGAGGGTCTACAAACAATAATATGGTCCACTCATAGAGCATCGAACTAACACATGGCCCACTCCTCCAAGTGGTAAAAAAATCTCTAACATAGGATACCAAACTAAACTAGAACTAAGATGTCATCAAGGGCACATGATAAATGGGTATGCATGCCTCTCTAGGCCTTACAACAAGATTTAATTTTCACATTACACAGTTAAGGGTACATACAAACCACACCAACTAATGGAAATACCATGTACAAAACTCCTCAAGGACCAATACATCACATCAAAATATGACATATAGATTTTCTGCAAATAAAATGTGTAGATCACATAACAATATGGTCATGAGTCTATTATTATTTAGCTTACATAATGTTAACTTTTTTTCCACCATCATCCAATCTTTATTTGTACCATATCCAATATCCTCTATTATCATAATGCTTCCATAGGCAATATCAACTAATTTCCTTGAATCAAGCTCCAAAAGTCTCTCTGGTGTATTCAGGACCTCTCTCTTTCCTTCCTACTGTAATGTTGTTATGATTTTTTAATGTAGTAGAAACCACCCTAGGATAAGGTTGGTAAATATGAAATCACTATAATGGAAAGGTATATAACACTTGTTCCTATCATTAAATACCTTTCTAGTAGCACATCCACATAATACACATCCTAATAGTTCATCTACATGTGAATTAGAATCACATCATATAAATCATCATCAACTGTTATTACAACCACCCAACCATCATCAATAATTTGTAATATTTTCATCAATATATGTAGCATTAGAGAATAAATATGTATGTTAGAGACTAAGTATATATGAGTTCTTACCCATATCATGAAATACTAATCCCACCAACCATCATCATCAATAATATTAATCACATAAGTGTCTAGGTTCATCGTACTCAAACATTACTCGAGGCAAGCTCAAGGTAATGGTTATTCTTGGACACCATCTTATAACAATTAAATTAAAATATCAACACACCATCATATAACATCATATCAAATAAAGGTTATGTATCATTAGCCATCAATGATATATGCATTCTTCAGGTCTTATGATAAGTAAACTTATAACAAGTCATATTGAAAAAGGAGTCCAACTAACAATAATAGACACTCAAAGATTTTCTAGAAGGTATCCACTACTTTGATAATAGTTACTAAAGGAAACAAAAACATCTACCACCAAAGTATAATTTATGAATAACTATACATTAGAACATTTCTACCATTATAAACAAATTGAAAATCTTGCATAGCACCCATGGTGTTACAATTCTCCTTCCCTTAAAAAAGCTTTGAACTCAAAATCAACCCAACATTATTGTTAATGACACTTTTTTTTTCACATTTCCAACTTAGGCATTTTCTATTTTAATCTCAATATGATCATTGTCAACCAAGATATTATTATTAACTTAAGTTAAATGATAGAAATTCCTACTATTATTATTAATTTATATGATAATACATAAGTCATTACCATCGTCTATATCTTCTAATTCAATTATATATTACCATCCTAGATCCATCTTAACTCTGGATTTACCAAGAGATGAGAGCGATCAAATATTTATGCATATTAAGATATTTTCATCTCAAGAGATTTGATCCCTCTCGGCGGTGGGTAGATATGGAATTAAGGTGGATCTAGACTATTTAATTCCCCCCTTTAAATAGGTTATATTCCACATGAATACCATGAGCAATACCATGAGTTTTTATAAACCCAAAACTCAAAAACCACGAGTAACTTTGAGCTAGTCAAGTTTACCTTAACTACCCAAGAAAAATTAATAAAAGAAATAATAATGTAAAAAATAATAATAATAAATAATAAATATAAGTTTTTTTTTTTTTCTTTTCAAATTTACACCCAACAAAACTTGATAGAAAAACAATAATGTAGAATTTTTATTTTAACGTAAGCTTATTTTTATTTTAGTTTATTTTGATTGTAATATCCCCTAATAATAATAAATAAATAAATAAAATAATATTAAAATATAATTAAATAACTAATGGTAAATAAATAGTAAAATAAATAAAGAAAAGATAATAATAGTAAATAAATAATAAATAATGAGGAGAATATAATAATAGTAAATAACAAACTCGAGTTCTAAATAAATATATATAAGTAAACTATAAAAATAGTAAAAATGATTAAAGTTAATAAAAAGTAAAAAAAATAAAATAAGAAAGAGTTACATTAAAAGAAATATTAAATTAAGTAAAACTTAAGATAGATAAATAAAAGTTGCATGTTGACACATTGAATATGTGTATGCAGACCACTTTCCATTTTTTGGTCTATTGAATGGATGATAAGGAGGATGATATTCATCCATCCTTCATCCATTCTCTTGGAAGAAAAGTGTTGTGAGACAAAGGATTACTTGTTAGTATTATGTTGATTAAGGGCTCGCAACTGTAGAAATATTATGTGCAGTTGAGCTTACGGTTGAGTGGAGAGTCGTCACCAAAACTTTGTTGCGGTTAACGAGATTCAAATAATGTTCAACGCAAAAATCACAAGTACAAAATATCATTGATACTCGTAAGTCATCTATACTCATGTTTTTCGAAATTCTATACTAATTAGTTGAATAATTGTGTGTTGATTATAAACCTCATAATTGACCTAATTAATTGTATATTTCAATTGTGTATTGTTACATATAATATCAGAGCTAACTTTCAACTCTTATGACCTATAATTCCCATACTTCCTTGCAACTCTTGAAACTTATGAACCATCATATACTGATTTGCAACTAATAATATCATGCACACTTATACATATTTAAATTATTAGTCTTAACCTATAAATTTTATAAATAACACATATAAATTTTATGACATCATCCAACATCAACATAAATTATTATTTAAAGAAACTATTTAAGAATATGTATTTTTTTTAACGGTTTAAAAACTATGATTTAACATGCATGCATGTTATGAATAAACAATTAAGAATTATAGTTTTATAGTTTTTTAATTGTATCCAATATTTAGGAAATGTTGTTATGGTTAAAATTGAGTCTTTTGTATTAACCCTCTTTCGAAAAAAAAGCATGATAAATTGGAATTTGTAAAATTGATTTTTTTATGCACAATTGGAAGCTCCACATATTCTCTACACTGTTTGGTCATTCCATTATCCCCTATGTTTCCATATTTGAAAAGACAATACTCATGGGAAATAATATAACTATTAAATCACGCTATAAATCAATTCAATTCGTTGTTTCCCTCTGATTATTTTATATTATTGATTTATTAACCAATGAGTCTGACACCATGTTTGTTGGGTATCATATATCATTATGTTCATATTTTATATTATTGATTTACTAACCAATGAGTTTGAAACCATGTTTGTTGGAGTATCATATATCAAATGTTCTTAAATTTATAAGTGGGATAAAGTAAAATGTTTTATGGTTAATATATATTATAATGGGTAGACATAAATATAATTGAAATTTATAATAATTTATAGTTATGTTTTAAAGTGAGATCTGAATTATAATTCAGTACTAGATTTCATAATAGTTGAGTGTTGTATTTATCTATTATTTAATCGGGAATATATAGATAAATCCATCGTTATTCAATTAAAACTACACGAGTTCTTCCATTGAAATCGAAATCCACCGGCGCCCACAAAATTAGTGGAAATTCCAACACACGCAGTCAAGTGGGAAAACGTTAAGTTAAAAATAAAAGTGGAAAAACGTTCAGTTAAAAAAATAAAACGTCAAATTAAGTGAAAAAAAGAGCGTTAAGTTATCACAGCTAAAGTGGAAAAATGTTTATCACATAGTGAGTATTCTCTTTTGTTCCTTTTGTTACCAATATTCTATTTTTCAAAAAAAAGTGTTAAAAGTTGGGGATAACTTGAAACAATGGAATAAATTTATGATAGTATTTACGTTTATGGCCTTTAGAATCTATCTTAAGTGCAAGTTCAACTCCCAAGTTCAAGTCAGGGATGATATTGTTCTTGTGCTTAAATTAATATTAAATTTGATAATTTGAATATATATTTATATATGTTTTAATAATAAATTTGATAATTTGAATATAAATTTATATAGATTAATTGTAATTTTTTTATTGGCAATTTATTTTTTTATTATAATTTTATTTTCATAATTGAAATTTAAATAATGTGATATTAGATTTTAAGCTTCTATGGTTGTTTCTTGGAGTAGCATGATCCGGATTATCCACAGTATCATGTTCATTCTGTCGTTTCAAACCCCAAAGGGGGTCCATCATCAGGAGTAATTTTTAGAATATGATTGATAGTTCCTGATAATGGACCCCCTTTGGGGTTTGAAACATTGACAGAATGAACATGATACTGTGGATAATATGAATCATGCTACTCCAATAATGTGATATTTTATTTATAATTTTTTTTGCAAGTTAAATAATTAAATTTATATTCTAGTGAGCAAATGAAAATGTGAAATAAATGTGTGGTTTGTTAATTCTCATTTTAAATTTAGAAATCATAAAATTCAACATGTATGAAATTTAAATTTTTGCATCCATTGTAGTAGGATTAGTATAATACTAACCATGGTATTAATAATTATTACTATTTTTGAAAATGTGTTTCAAAATTTTATCCTTAAAATAATTAAGAAAAATGAAGTGAAAAAAAATATTGTCATGTAAAAAGAAAAAAGTAAAGTAAATATTTTAAAAATATAATAATAAAGAAAAAATAAATGAAAGATATAAGAATATAGAAATTCTTAAGTTAGAATTTCGCAATTTATGTGGTTCCAAATGTTAAATTCATACAAAGTGATGTGGAAATATTAATAATCCTTAATATATAATATTAATGATATTATATAATTGTATATAGATATATAATATTAATGATATTGTGTAATTGTATAAATACTTGTAAAGTGGACAACACTATACATAATTATATAATATCAAATTTATGAAATGCACTTGAAGTGAGACCAACCTAGTCCTAGGTCAACTAATTGGAAGAATGTAGATGTATTTTTCACGACTTTCCTTATTAATTTGACTAAATTGTGTGGTGAACCAGATAGGATTGCATAACTTAGCTTAGACAGATACTTTTATGAAGTTTCTAAATCATGTCTTATTGTTTAAATTGTATTGATATATCTAAATCATGTACTATGATTTCAATTATTGTTTTAGTTAACTATTATATCAAAATATGATTTTTGAGTATAATTTTGGGATGAGGTTTCATGATATGATGGTATGAGGATATTGATGCACATGTCGTTCTTATTTATTTAGTTGTTATGATAATGATGGTGTATGCTCACAATGAATATGATATGCATAAGGAATATGATGTTATGATATGAGGTATATTGATATGTGGTTCATTTATTATGTGATGGTATATCTTTGATGTGGATGTTATAACTTATGAGGATAATATCATGTGAAGCCTGTCATAATTGCATGCATGTTTTATGACATGCATGAGCATGCAATTCATTATTATTCAGAATGTTGTGATTAAAAATGATGTTATATGATGGTTTTTATCTCAACAAACCACAGTTCTAGTATAGGGTCAACAAAAAATCATTGCTATCTCAGCATACCACAGTGTTGGTACAGGGGGAACAACAAATCATTGTTATCTCAACAAACCACGGTGCTGGTACAGGGGGAACAACAAATTGTTGCTATATCAGCAAACCACAATGTTGGTACAGGGGAAACAACAAATCATTTTCTTCTCAACAAACCACAGTGCTAGTACAGGGGGAATAGAAAAATAATTGCTATCTCAGCAAACCACAGTGTTGGTATATGCGAAACAACAAATCATTTTTTACAGCCACATAGTCTGTAAAACAGAGTTTAAAGATCCCTTTGTAACTCCCCAACCAATGATTTTTTTGGAAAATTTATCTTACGTTACCAAATAGACCCTTCTCTACCCAAAACCCAGATGCCGGAATTTCTAATTTTGTCTTCCTTTGATCAGAAATTGACCCACAAATTTGATGGAGATTTTCCCTTACAAATTTTCTTTCTTCTATTGGCTTGATACAGAGTGCTCCATATTCTTGAATCTTTAATGTAAATGAGTCTTTCCAATACACAATCTTGGATGCAAAATCACAGGATTAGAATGTTAATTGAAATGTGATTCTCCAGGTTCTCATATAAATGTAAAGAATAGAGAAAATACAACGCCTGAATTCCTCATTCAACACAACAATTTAAATACCAAATGAATTTCAATATCCAAATATTAGTATTATGGTTCAAAAACTTCACAAGTGCATATGCAAATAATTGTCTGACACACACTTACAAATTCTATTTGTTGATAAAAACTAGTAGTCTAAGAAATTTTGTTCAGTTGACTTTAAACATATGTAGAGAAAAAAAAAGTGTATGTCTCTCCCACACCAAAACTTCCAGCCCAAAAATGTTCCCCCCTCTTGTTATATACATTTTTAGGCACTGCAACCCCAATCAAACATGGCCATAAACCAAGGGCTCCTAAGTCCCTAAAAGTGTTGTTCCATACCCTAAAAAAACAAGGTCAGCTGATTACATCATCTCCCAAAAGTTCTCCACAGCAAACCGCTCATAACTGGTCAAGGCTGGACCATACAGACTGCCCAGTGTAGAGGGTGTGATGCATCCCACCTGCTCAGTGAAAAAGGGTGTGATGCATACTGAAAATCCCTTCTGTAGGGTGCGATGAGTGAGAGTGGACAAATGGAAGAGACAATTTGTGAGGTGGATGATCATAGAATCTTCGAGAAACTTTTCCTATGAAACTTGCCTCTTTGAATTTGCCCAGGGATGAGTAGGAGATCATCAACCTCCAAGTGGAATCAAGAACTATTAGAGAGAGGACACTAATAAAAATCCCAGAAGCTAACTCACCTCCCTGCAATCATCTATATATGGATCCCTCATCCCAGAGATTCGGAGGCTAGAATTTTGTATCTTGTAAGGAAGTGTTGTTGGTTTCTTGGTGGAATATCATAGTGTTTGGCGATCTAAGCTTTTCATGAGGTGAAAGAAGGGCTTTTATGCTGGAGGATGATGCTGGGTCAGAAGAATTGGTTGTAATCCTCTTTGCTATTTTTGATATTGATAAAGCTATTCAAGTTTTCCTCCACATTCTTATATGTTTGATGATATATGCATTTGTGTGGTGAATATATATCTGGTCCTATATTGTTTATGATTGTATATCTTTGTTCTTCGATAGTATTATGCTGCTTTGATTCCACAGGTGCTCTTTGAAGCTAGGTAGACGAAGGAGAAGCGGAAAGGATCTATTAGAAGGGAGAAGAAACGAGCAAGGAACCAAGCGCAAGACTAAGGTTGGTGTCCTTCATTCCCCTCTTATCTACTTCTCATACGGAAAACAAAAGTAGTTTTAGTTTGTTTGTTTCTAAGATAGCTACTAGTCTTAGTGGGACTAGCAGCTCTGAGTGGACACTAGATTTCCCAATAACAAAATGGCGACTCCACTGGGGAATGAATAGATTGTTTTTTTGTCTATATTTGTTTGTTTTATAAACTTATAGACAGAGCCTGAAGTCAAGCCAGCTAGCCTTCGAACTGCATTTTCTATGCAAGTGCAAAGTAGATCAATGCTACTTGAGTCTATCTCCGAGTTTTGTTTATAAACTGAACAATCGATTTACAAACCTTCTAATTGCCCTAGTGGTGGATCTGGTAACCTCATTAGATCAGCCCCTGTGATTTATATTTATGAACATCACTTCCTCGACCTAAATCCCTTAACTGAGCTGCAAACTGTGATCAAGAGCCAAGTAAAGTCTCGTCCTAGTACCATCGCACCCTCTCTTCAGGGAAGTCTATATGCATCACACCTCCCATGTGTGCAGTAGGTGGGATGCATACTGGACTCCCTGTGTTACAGGTGCAATGATCAGAAAAGGCTAATTTTGCCTCAAGGTTTTGGTTTTTCTTCACCCTTTTCAGCTCTATTCAGGAATTCTGTTGTCTGTGATCAGTATACCACTATGGAAACTCCCTTCCTTTCCATCATTCCACCTCCATTGTGCAAAGAACTGTGAATTTTTTTATGTATTTTGTGCCATTTTTAGTTCTCTTTTACAAAGAAGTAGCATAAGAAAATTGTCGTCTTCTGATTTGAAAGTGTCGCAAGTGTCGTTTTCAGTCAAAGAAAAGAATTCTATTGTTCTTGATGGTGATTATACAGTTACTCTTATATTTGATTTGAATTAGTAATTTTTCAAGTGTCGAGAGCAGTTTTCAATTCAAAATAGCAAAGGGTCGTCATTATCTTCCTTTTGTTTTTGAAAAGAAATTTGTTAGTACTGTCGCTTTGAAAAGATAATTCAGATTTGTACTTAGTATTCTTTTTGTCATTCACACATTAAGAAAGCTGAAAACAAATACATGCATGTGCATTTGCATTTATACTGCTCATTGATTTGATTTAGGAAAGTGAATCTATTGTGTGCTCTCTGCTTTATGTTGAAAGAATATCATCTCTCTTTCTTTAGTAGCTAGGATTTTCATTGCAAAAATAAGATTAAACGATTGTTTATCATGTTAGATTACATTTTAGGAATTGTACATCTACATCACGTGGTGAACCTGAAAGGAAAATTTCTTAAGAAATATCAACTGTAAAATAAATTCAATGAACATAAAAACGCTTTGGAACCTAACGCACAACATCTAAAAGTCTAGGCTAGAGACGTATTTCGGCATCGTAAAGCTTGGTAACTGTCACTTTCACTATTGGTTGGGTGATTCCTCTTCTTTGAGATGAAAAGTGCCAGTACGAACTTGTGCTCCCACGTACCGTCGAGTATATATTAGGAGACCACAATAGGCTATATCCTTTATCCATATGAAGCCGTGTCTACCGCCCTATCGATTGCAATGCACTGAACACAGCATTCGGGAAGATTGACTGCTGTACCATAAAAAGTATTCTGCAGTTTTGCAATTGGTTTGGTAATCCCTCTGTCTAGATTTCTATAGTAGTCTCTTTCGTTCCTTTTCATACTCCTTAAAGGAAAAGGTCCATCTGAGCCCTTGTCACTTCTGGCTCATTAAAAATCGAAGGCGACTAGAGTCATCTTTTGTTTTTTCTCGACCCTTAAAAATTGAAAAAACAAGTTGTGTCAAAGCGTCTAAAATTCATTTAATTCGAAAACATTTTCCCCTTTATTTTTAGTTGATCGAGTAATCCAAAATCATGGAAGAAAGTCAATTGAAACCTTGTCGTTCGTTGAGGCTTACAACTCAACCGTCTTTGTCCCCAAAATCAAAACTATTCCGGACAAAGCGAACTCGTTTAACTGGCTCAAAATCCCCTGGTCTAGTTGGGACAAGTGTTCCAGCACCCTCGGAGACTCCGTTTACTCCAAACATTTCTGGTACCCCTACCTTTATAGAAGAAGTTCCGCAGCCACTAGAGGACAGTAGAACTGATCCTAGTATACCTGAACCGGCTCCATCTATAGCTAATTCGAAAGGTGTTGTTCCCCAAACATCAGTCACTGCAGAATCTATACCTTCTTCAGCACCAGAAATATTATATGGACTTGACGGTCTACCTTTTCCACCTGGTTTGATTGCTATAGAAGAGATTGTGGAGGATCCACCATCTAGTACTCCATCGCATTTTGGAGTTGGGATCACTCTATATCCTTCTTCATCATAAATTAGTCTACCATTATCGGAAGCTCTTGTAGAATTGCTAGGAAACCTTTTGGATAGACTAGATATGTTTGAACAACTGTCGACATCTAAGACTATGTCATCTGACACAGTAGTGGCAGGAATGCCTGCTACCATTCTGACAATGTTCGTTGGCATACCATTGGTCGCAACTAGCTCTCAATCGCTGGATGGAATCCGTCTAGAGGCTGTTTTGACAGTATGGTCTATTACCGTTTGTTCGTCTGGAATAATATCTGGAATCTCTTATGTTGAGTCTCAGCAAATTGACCCTTCGCAGTGTCAATTTGGGTAGTCCGGTCTTCAAAGGAAAATCATTCCATTAAGCACTGGACTACTGTCGTATGGGGGGAAATATGCCCTTTCATTGTCTCCTCTAGGAGGTCAAACATACGAGGGTTTGCAACAGAATTTAGGTTATGCTAGAATTACATCCAGTCGTTGGATACCAATACTGCCTCAACAACCAAGAGTTGTATACTCAATGCAACAAAGTATGCCTATGTCAAATATCCCCACTACACAGGCTATTGTGACGGTGTCGCAAGTACAAGCATTACCTGTTGTATGCCAACCTCAAGTCTCTCAGGTCGCAATCCAACAGCCCCTTGTCCCTGCAATGCCACCACAATCATCGGTTAGTGGCTCCTTAACTGGAGTGACCCAGGCTCAAACGGGTACCATTACCCCTCATCTCGGTCAAACAACCAGTATTGGACAATAGCACATTGGTCTCACCACCATGGCTAGTGCAATATCAACAACCACAATTCCAACAAGTTTACCAAGGAACTGAGCACCAAGTCTTTACAAGTAATGGGCAGTCGTATATTCAAAACGGACAAAATCAACCATTTCATAATGGTTTTGCCCAACAACCTTATGAAAGTTATCAGCATCAAATGCACTATGCTAGTATGCAAATACCCACTGCTCAGGCAATCCCATCTTATCCTAGGTATGCTTCGCCGAACCTGGATCAACAGTTTCCCTTCGTGGAAACTTTAGAGTTAGGATCTAAACCGGCTAAGAAACGATCCAATCGCTTACACCCCTTGGTGGTCAGCAATTCCTCATAAACTTCCATCAGATATTCCTAAATTTAATGGAAATCCGGGTGAAGATCTCTCGAATCATGTGATGACCTTTCATCTATGGTGTTCATCTAACACTCTAAACGATGATTCGATTAGGCTTCACCTTTTTCAGCAAACGTTAATTGGTTCGGCAAGAAAATGGTATATCAAATTGCCTAGAGCTTCGTTTGATAAATTCAACACCCTAGCCACAACCGTTTTAACCCATTTTCAGTTACCCATAAGGTACGAAACGGGAACAGAGCTTCTTACCAATTTCAAGCAAACGACGGCCACTCACATATCCGATCATATTCATGAGTGGCGACCTCATTGTAGAATGGTAAAAACATATGTTCCTGATCAGTTGTTCGCTGAATGGTTTATTAAGTCGTTGTTACCTTCTATTACGGAAGATGTGGCAAAGGGAGGAGTCGTCACTGAAGAGCAAGTAATTGCTCATGCGCAATATTTAGACTTGATCTATACTTAGTTTGGCATGCTCTACGATAAAATCCCTGATGCTCCTAGACTAGCATTTTCCATTCCTCCCTCTCCTAAATCGAACAAAGACTCTCATGCGGGGGACAACGTGATAGGAATGACCAGAACGAAAACCGTAAAGGCTAAGTCGAAGAAGGCCCATATAGTTTCAGGTCAAAATTCAAATGAAGAACTTCTCACCTCGGAAGTAAATGTTGTATCGACTAACAAAGGCAAAGAAACAAAGCAACCAGGAGGCAAGAATAAAAGGAAAGGGAAGAAAAAGAAATAGGAGGAGTCATCCCCTGAAAAACCTTCGTCAAACCCTTCTGTAGATAGGAAACAAAATCGTCCATGCCTTATATGTGATGAGGATCATTGGACAAGAGAATGTCTGTATAAAGCTGAGCTTAGAAAATTATTCAAGAATTCAAAGACCTCGGTAGTATTGACTGATCCATTTCCAAATCCAGGAATAAATCTGGTTTCTAGCGACAATGCTTCCCCATCCCAAGTGCTAATGTTTTTGATTTCGAAGCAGCTAAATGATCCTTTGATATTGACAAGGAATAAAGATTACGGGAATCCACAGCTGTCGAAAAACAAGGCCAATGATCAACCCAGTAGTTCGACAACAACTTCAACCAAAGTTGTGCCACCCATCATTCCTGAGCTAACAATAAAGTCACCAAAGGGAGTAGTACACCAATCGACATTTAATCCTCGTGCCAAAGCAGCACAAGATTATAATATAGTGGAGGATCTGGCCCAATCACCATCTTCTATGTCAACACTTGAGGTACTGCAAAATTAACCCTCTCAAAAGAAGGTTTTATTATTAGCGATAGGTGGGATTGACCCAACGGAATCCAATATTGTGTCCTTTAATCACAAAGGATATGACCCTCAATTACCAGCTCAACTAGCTTTCCTTATTCAAGTGAAAGCCCTCAAAAAAACTGTTCATCGAACATTTATTCATGAGGGGGCATCTACATGTATTATGTCGATGAGTTGCTGGAAAACATTAGGATCTCCACCCTTTTCGTGATCTTCAACAACGTTAAAAGCATTTGATGGACGAACAAACACTCCATATGGGATTTTAAGTAACTTGCAAGTCAAACTGGGGGCAAAACAGTACAAATAGATGTTGAAGTAATTGACGGAAACCTCAATTACAACATCCTACTGGGAAGGCCCTGGATATATGCTATGGTAGCCGTTGTCTCGACCTACTTCAAGAAGATTACATTTCCCTTTCAAGGAGGAATTACAATCGTCGACCAACAGACATTTCTCCCTAACAGTTCACAAGTTACAAGAAGCATTCCGATGATCCACGGAAGCCCTCATTCACTTCAGAATATCGGAGTGGGCCTACTAAAAGACCCTATATTAATGGGGACTTTCATCCTACCGCCTCCAATCAATCTGGCGGAATTGGCAACGATGGAAACTTGCAATATGATATCTTCTATTCAAAAGATCTTTGAAAACGATATTAACATGGATCATCTGACGGTATTGCCTCCAAGCCCAATAAAAATCTTGTATCAATCAATGTTTTCGATATGGGAGGCAAACCCAAATCAATGCTCATCAAGCGTTTGGATAGATAGGTCTAAAGAATATGGTATCCCTTCAGATCCTTGGTCGCAAGTAAATTATACAAATGAAGGAATCTTTCAGTCAATGATGATTGATGGGGCACAATGGGAAGATTACCACCATCGTTCCCATCTTTTGGATTACAAAGAAGATACTCCTAGTGACCTTCATCATCCCTCGATTTTTATTTTCTATCAAATACTGTAAACACGGTGGATTTTGAGCGAAACTTGTCCAATATTGAAGAGACTATCGCCATAAATATCTCGACCAAAACAAATGTTGTAGAGAATGTTCATTTTGGCAAATATTGTTCCCCTTCAGAACTGGAAATATATCATGTTGTTTTTCATGAATTCAGAGATGTCTTTGCTTGGTCATATGGTGAAATGCCAGGCATTGACTCGAACATAGTTGAACATGAAATTGAGATGTATCCAGATGTCAAACTGGTACGAAAACAGCTACGGCAGGTGCACCCCAAGAAAGCCACTGCCATCAAAGCAGAAGTTGAAAAAATTCTCCATGCTGGTTTTTTTACCCAGTTCCTCTAACCGATTGGGTATCGAATATTGTTCCTGTAATGAAGAAACAAGGAATGATTAGAGTGTGCATCGATTATAGGGATGTAAATCAAGCTTGTCTGAAAGACAACTACGCTACACCCTTCATTGACCAAATAATTGATGAATGCCCCGGATGTGAAATCTTTTCATTTATGGATGGATTTTCTGGGTATAATCAAATAAATATCCGCCCACAGGACCAGTCAAAGACTGCATTTATTTGTCCATGGGGCACATTTTCATATCACAAGATACCCATTGGTTTAAAGAACGTAGGGGAAACATTTCAGAGGGAAATGAATTATGCCTTCCATGACATCAAAAACATCGTTCAACCATATCTCGATGATCGTCCGGCTCATTCATGAAAGTGGATCGATCATCCACAGCATTTGAGAGCAATATTTCTACGTTGTCGACACTACAAGATATGACTCAATCCACACAAATGTGTGTTCTGTGTCAGTTCTAGTCATTTACTTGGCTTTGTGGTCTCAAAGGATGGGATTCGTCTCGAACCATGCAAGGTTCAGGAAATCATTAATTTGCCTCCAACTTCAAATTTGCTTTACATTCAGAAACTCCAAGGGAAAGCAAACTTTCTGAGGAGGTCCATTCCAAATTACGCAGAACTTGCTAAAGGTTATACTCGTCTATTGAAAAAAGAACTACCCTTCGTCTGGGACCAGGTCGCACAAACTTCCTTTGATGCTCTAAAGGAATTCCTAATAAAAGCATCATTAATGTATGCTCCTGATTATAAAAAAGAATTTAACCTGTATCTGGCTGCAGCAGATATGACCATGGCAATGGTTTTAGTTCAAGAAGACAATTGAATTGAACATCCTATATATTATTTAAGTAGAAAATTAAATGATACAGAAAGCAAGTACTCCTACGTTGAAAAGTTAGCTCTCATATCTATTCAAGCGATACAGAGATTTCGACACTATGTCCTCTTTCGAAAAACTACCATTCTCTCATATTGTAACCCAATGACTTATATATTGTCACGACAGTTGCTGGGGGGAAAATATTCAAAATGGATAGAAATTCTACAAGAGTTTGATCTGGAATTTATAAAATCCAAATCGAAGAAATCCCTAGTTTTCACGGAGTTAATATGCAATCTCCCATCGTCGTCCAACGATGTAACATCAGAAGAAGCAATCGTGGATGAATATTTGTTTCGGATATCTTCAAGAAGTCCGTCGTATGGAGACATAATAATCTATCTCCAACCCCAAACATATAGGTTTAATACCTCCTGCTCGGAACAACGACACATTCGATACCAAGAAAAAGACTACATGATCATCGGTGATACACTTTACCCTCATGGTGTTGATACAGCTCTGAGGAGGTGGCTCACCCACGAGGAGGCCGAAAAAATCCTGAATGATTGCCATTCAGGTATCTGTGGGGGGAATCAATCTGGTTACGCTATGACGCAAAAGATTTTACGAGCAGGATACTTCTTGACAACAATGTTCAAAGATTGCATAACCGCGGTCAGAAGTTTCCATGCATGTCAAATCTTTGATCAAAAAACCAGAACACCACCGGCACCTCTGCAACCAGTAGTTGTTGTTGGGCCAATTTCCAAATGGGGCATATATTTCATGACATGTAACCCCACCTCGGCCAGGGGGCATGGGTATATCATAGTCGCAGTAGACTATTTTACCAAATGGGCTGAGGTGATGCCTACATTAAACAACAACGACGAAACAGTTGCCCTCTTCTTTTTCAATCATGTAGTCTCTAGATTCGGCGTTCCACAGGCCATAGTCATAGATCATGGATCGCATTTTCACAATCACATGATGGTTGAATTGGCTGCCAAATTAGGGCTACCCACGACAGCTCTACTCCATATTATCCGCAAGCCAACAGACAAGTTGAGGCAATCAACAAGGTCCTGAAGCGGATGCTACAAAGGATGATTGGAGTACACAAAAGGAGTTGGCACCTGATCCTATACTCAGTCTTATGGGAATACTAGACATCGATGAGGAATGCAACCGGGTTTACACCCTTTCAATTGGTGTATGGCCTGGAAGAAATCTTATCGGTTCAGTGTGAAATCTTGTCCCTCAAATTCGCGGTCGACCTTCTCCCTGGAACTTCAAAAGAGAGGCTCGTTTCATTAGAACTAATCGAATTGTATGAAACCCATTGTGATGCCGCTTTGGCTAACGAAGCCCATAAGAAATGAGTCAAGGCGCAGTTCGACAAGAATGTCAAACCCCGTGTCTTCTTAGAAGGTGACCTAGTCTTACTTTACGACCAAGAATCCGATAAATTGGGAGCAGGTAAGTTCAATTCTTTTTGGATGAGCCCCTATATTGTTAAACGTGTATTAGCAAAAGGATCCTATGAGTTAGTAGATTATGATGGGATTCCACTGGCGCAACCTCGCAACGGGTTGTACCTTAAGCGTTACTATGCTTGACTCTAGATAGTAACCCCTATGCTTTTGTTACATTTTTGTTTTCACTAAAGGAAATTGTTTTGGTTAAGTGATCCACTTCTACATTGTTGCAGATGTCGAACCTATTGGAATCATTTGTTGGATATGTGAACGGAGTGAGTCATAGTTCGCGGAACCTATCATCTACGGCCTGGGCCATCTTCGATCCAAGCGGCAAGTTAGTAAGTTTCAAAGGGGTATGTATTGGTCGGTCAACGAACAATATTGCTGAATACAGCGCGTTGATAGAGATCCTCTCTGATGCCATTACACATGGCATACACCGACTCATCGTCAGGCTAGACTTACAACTTGTCATCCTACAGCTCACTCATATATACTCTGTACGGAATCCAACTATCTATCGCATGTTCCTAAGGGTCAAGATTTTAGAAAGGTAGTTTGATTCTATTCAATATCAACATATTTCCAGACACTTAAACACATTAACAGACTCGACAAATTATGTGTTAGATAGACATTTGCAGCATTTATAAAAGAAGCATTTCATCAATATTTGCATCAAGATCACGTAACTCAACCAAAATAAAGCTCTGAAAATCATATATATATATATATATATATATATATATATATATATATATATATATATATATATATATATATATATATATATAACTGTTTATGGTTTATACATAATGTTCTGTAACCAAGACAAAATCGATCAAATGACCCAAAACTCAAAATGCTATGGGACGCCCTAGTCTAATGATGCTGGTGATAACAAGTCACTGCCTATGCAATCATGTGCAAAAGCCTAGTCCATCGACTCAGCATGCCAGTAGTATGTCGCTGCAACCTAAGAGGCAGCTCGTCGGTCCTCACGTCTATAATACCAAGAGTGAGGCTCTCAACCTAATATTGCAATGCCAAAAGAGTCTCGACCAAATCAAGGTCGCGAAGGACAGCCCTCCCCACAGCCTCTCCTGCTGGAGCGGCCGCTGGTACTCTCAGACGTACTACTAGCCGAATTGGTCCAATATCTGCATGAGCACATGAGTTTTGATTAGTCCTGATAGAAGAAAGCACAAGAACATTATAAAAAGAAACGATAAATAGAGATATGGTCAGTGAATTTACCGATAGCACCCCACTACTCACCAGCCGGCAACACAAAATCCGAGTCACCCCGGAAATCCATACCAGCATATGGATACTCGAAAAAAACCATCTCCTGGCAGTTGAACCACTTGAAGAAAGTATAAGAGAAGGAAACTTGAGACTGACCAACATGTCGGGCCATAAGGTCGACCCATCTCTGCATCCGTGGCTCAGTTAGTGCAGGTAAGCCAAGTGAAATGTATTGCAGCTGCATCAGTGGGATCTTTTCCAAGGCGAAAGTGGTCAAAATAGAACCATAGCCAATGTTCTTGGATTTTCCACTTTTTACCTTGGTCATTTGTTCTTTCATCACAGGGATTACTGCGTCACACCATTTGAACAACTTTGGTTCAAGGCATCCAAAGGTGTACTGCATATAGGACCTGTTAGCCATGTGAAGAGCCGCACTACCAGCCATTCTAGCAAAAGTGAATAGAATGGTCCTCAAAGACCAATCATTGACATCTCGAATGTTGATCTTGCCATCCCTACTCGGCTGAGATCCCTCTCTGTAATACTGGTGAATATAATCTCTCACGGATTTGCCCCCGGGGGCGAAACCTGATAATGAAAGAGGGGCACCACGCCTCGATAAACCGGTCAAAAAATAGATGTCCACGATATTCAAGTGGATAGATATTCCTCTGATCTGAAACACATGGTTGGTAGGATCCCATGCATCGAGAAGATATTGCAACAAGTTGATTTGTTGCCTCATGCTAAAGATGCGGAAAAACTTGAACAAGCCACAGTTTCGTAGTGCAGTTACCGTAACCAGATCATGTAAAGCAAGCATGTCCTCTTCCTCACGCTCACGTTCTTGCCATGTAACAACCATTTTGCTCTGATAAATCTCTACAAAACAAGCAATAGAAGAGTCAGGGTCCTGATTTGGCAAAAAACTGGCAAAAATTCCATGAGAAAATAGTGCAAAAATTTCCCTTCTCGCGCCCATCGCACCCCCAGCAGTGTACTGGGTGAGATGCATACTGACTGGCCCATAGCCCAACCAGTATGCATCGCACCTTTCGATATAGGAAGGGTCTGATGGAGCCAGTGTGAATTTTTCAAACCCCAGAGGCTCAAAAAAACAAGGAATCATGCACAGAATTCAAAAAGGAAAGAATGTAACTGAAGAGCTCAGGTTTAGCTCCTACCTAGTCTAGACAGCACCGAGAATCATCCACAGAATATCCCAGAATCAGCTAGTGAAAATCAAGGGGGAAAAGCACCTCTAGAGCTCCAAAAAACCAAAGTTCAAATGAAATGGTAAAATTAGGGGTAAAAACCACTTTTAAATTACTTTTCACGTAATTCGAGTAAAATAATAGTGTTTTCACTCATTTTTGAAACATATATTGTTCATTTCTAATCGGTTTGATGAAGAAATTGAACATGCAGTACAACCTTTGAAGGAACAAAGTGATTAACAGTGAACTTAAATCAATGACCATTATCACGAGCAATTTTTATGCGAAATTCAAGCTGGTTAAAAATTAAACCCTAGCAATGACCAAACATTCCCCCAGAGTTTAAGCTCATTAAAATATGAACCGATTTGTTGTAGATAACCATTGTGAATGCATCGTCATCAACTTTTGAGCCATGGTCGTGTTCTTACCATCACCTCCACTCTGTTTTAGCTGATCATTCACCTCCATTGGATTGTTTACCCCTTTTGAGGAACAGTTGCGAAGAGTGACCCTATTAGCCATCCTTGTGACACTATCATGAATGGAAAATTCCAAACCTTACCTGGAATTAGCTGCTACCCAAAATTATCACTCATTCCTCAAAAATGAGTCTCCTTAAGCTCTTTTCACTTGACTCATAAAATATGAAAAGATTTCTAAGCAATTGGCCTCTCCAGCTCGTTTAAGCGACCGGAAGTGGTATCCCTCCTCTAGATTTTAATACTTTTGGACTTGAGGGATTATTACACAAAAAGATCAAGCGCTTGTTTTGTTCGGCTCGTTAAAATTACCGAAAATTCATCCCTTTCATATTATTTTATACTTTTTTGGACTTAAGGGATTATAAGATGAAAAAGGATTATTGGAGTTTCCTTTACGTCCCTTTCAGACTCTCTAAAATTGAAAATGACCGAGTTATCTTTGTCTTTAAACTCGTTAAAACTAAATAGCGACAAACTTGTCCATGCAGACAAGAACGAGTTTCACTGTCGCTAGGCTCGTTAAAACATAGCGACGGGTTTGCCCGAAGGGAAAATTATAGAACAAGCATATGTTATCCTCCTCAAGCTTGATAAAAATAAAGAGGTACTGGTCAGCAATGACTGGGGAAAGATTGGGATGAAAACTTGAAGAAACTTTATTGGTAGCAAGTCACTCTTGGTCATGACACTTTCACTAGGCATCTGAGTCGGGTTGGGTTGTTCCGTTCACTGGTCATATCACCATTGGTCGATCACACCATCCATATTTGGGGTTAACACTACCAATCCATGTTAGTGTCTCCAGTATGTTCAAGAGAAGTCACTCAGAGAATTCACCTATGTCTCATCCGCTGCAATACATTCACGCTCCATTCTTTCATGATCGCCACCCTAAACCCTGTATCATCAGATTGTTTTCACCTCCAAAATCATTCACTCCGTTCTGTGTCGTAGATGTGGGATTCATTAAGGCCCTCCTACGACAGGTCGCTTCTTGTCGACATCAGCTCATTATCCAAGAAGTCGACCTAGGAACAACCCTTTTAGTACTTTGAAGCTTGCATGCCTCAATGGCAAGTTTCTCACTTCTGGCGATAGGTTTACGTCAATGGCCTTCAACCGAAATATTTTGCATGGTGTTCGACGCCAACTCCCTTTTCACACCACGCGAATTGTACTATAGTACCTTGAGGGTCATCATCATTATCGGTGATTCCTCTCACGCCTGTTAACAGCTTACATCATTGGCTGGTAATCAGGCAATGTCTTTCCATGTTTGACTCCAGAACGTCTTTCACATGGATCGACTTGTACTCCGAGTGAAGATTGAACGAGTTTGTCGACACCAGATCTAGTTTCATCCATCCGGGCTGCAATATATTCAGGAAAATAAAAACATCAAATATACGTTGTTGCTGCACAGATGATCATCCGAACCAAAGGATGATAACTCTATCAGAATCATCGGTCTGCCTCACAGATGGTTGTCTGTCTTATGTACATGAAAATTAATTTATAAAGCTAAGCATGGGAATGCCTGCCTCAGCTAGATCATGAAAAATATTATGAAGATAATGTATTTTATTGTATCTTATTATACGTCGCCTTCCAGCTCGAAAAAACATCGGATCCTCATGATAAAGCATTTCACCCGACATCAAAAGATTAACGACCTCATGCTTTAGGGGGCAAATGTTATAGACATTTTTGGGCACTGCAACCCCAATAAAGCATGTCCATAAACCAAGGGCTCCTAAGTCCCTAAAAGTGTTATTCCATACCCTAAAAGAACAAGATCAGCTGATTACATCATCTCCTAGAAGTTCTCCATAGAAAACTACTCAGAACTGGTCAACGCTGGACCATACATACTTCCCAGTGCAGAGGATGTGATGCATCCCACCTGCTCAATGAAAAAGGGTGCGATGCATACTGAAAAGCCCTTCTGTAGGGTGCGATGAGTGAGAGTGGACAAATGGCAAAGACAGTTTGCGAGGTGGATGATCTTAGAATCTTCCAGAAACTTATCCTATGACACTTGCCTCTCTGAATTTGCCCAGGGATGAGTAGGAGATCATCAACCTCCAAGTGGAATCAAGAACTATCAAAGAGAGGAAACTAATCAAAATCCCAGAAGCTGACTCACCCCCTGCAATCATCTATATATGGATCCCTCATCCGAGAGACCTGGAGGCTGGAATTTTGTATCTTATAAGGAAGTGCTATTGGTTTCTTGGTGGAATATCATAGTGTTTGGTGATCTAAGATTTTCATGAGGTGAAAGAAGGGCTTTCATGCTGGAGGATGATGCTGGGTCAGAACAGTCGGTTGTAATCCTCTTTTCTATTCTTGATATTAATAAAGCTATTCAAGTTTTCCTCCACATTCTTGTATGTTTGATGATATATGCATTTGTGTGGTCTATATATATCTAGTCCTATATTGTTTATGATTGTAGATCTCTGTTCTTCGATAGTATTATGCTGTTTTGATTCCACAGGTGCTCTTTGAAGCTGAGTAGACGAAGGAGAAGCGGAAAGGATCTGTCAGAAGGGAGAGGAACCGAGCAAGGAACCAAGCGCAAGATTGAGGTTGGTGTCCTTCATTCCCCTCTTATCTACTTCTCATAAAGGAAAAAGAAAGTAGTTTTAGTTTGTTTGTTTCTAAGGTAGCTACTAGTCTTAGTGGGACTAGCAGCTCTGAGTGGACACTAAATTTCTCGATAACACCTCTCTCTAAAAACTAAAAGTGATTATCCAAGAAATGAGTTCAGTGAACCAATTTCCCTTAGCCCTAACAAGCTACTAACTATAAAATCATTTATTTTAACTAGATATTCCCAACTAATCTTAACTGAATATCAAAAAACTTTCACAGATAAACATTAGGATTTTCTAGCCTTGACATGTGATTAATCCATCACATTGCTAAGCTCTTGGTCTGACTCTAATAACTTATCATTTTTATGTGCTCGGCCTAATGTGCCTGCATCAGATAACCCAAGAAAGAAAATTTTATGAGCTGCTTCTCATAAGATATTCTATAGAATGCCCTACTTTTTCTAGTGTTGCTTCATCCATCCAAGTAGAATCCTCCATCGGACGGTCTTTCCACTTCACCAGATATTCCAAGTATTCTTTCCTTTTGGTATTCTTGGCAACACATGTATCCAAAATCTATTCAGCCTCTAAACTCTTTGCCCCATGCATTTGATTTAGCCACTGTTGTTCCTTTCCTTCATCTTGGTCAAGATTCCTAGAAGGTTGATCTGCATCACCAACTGTGTAGGGATACAAATCTTCTACATTAAGAAATGCCAATTCCCGAATGTAACTCCAGCTCATACGAATTCACTGAAAAGTTGCGGAGGATCTTACAAGGTCTTATCTTCTTCCTTTTCAATTTGTTATATTCTCCCCTTGGAAACCTCTCTTTTCTTAGGTGAGCTAGGACCATGTGTCCCACTTCAAGGTTTACCTCTTTCCTATGTACATTTGCTCGTTACTTGTAGTTGTTGCTTGTATCTTGTAATATTTGTTTTACTTACTCGTCCAACTCACTCATGGCTATTGCAAAATCCTATCCAATCTTTCCCAAGTCTCTTAGCTCACAAATTCTCCTCGGATGCATGTCGTATAATATCTGAAATGGTCTCTTTCATGTGCTCCTATTTGGTGAGTCATTATAGGCAAACTCAGCCTAGGCTAGCACATGATCCCATTTCTTTGGTCGGTCACCTACTAAACACCTCAACAAATTTCCTAAACTCCTGTTTACAGCCTCTGTTTACCCATGAGACTGTGGATGATAGGCTGACCTAAAATTTAACTTAGTTCCAAGTTTCTTACACAAGGTCCTCTAGAAATTTCTGATGAATCTTTTGTCCCTATCAAAGATTATAATTCTTGGGAAACAATGCAACCAAAAAATATCATCAAAAAACAAATTAGCCACATGTGTAGCATCACTACTTTTAAAACACAGAATGAAATGAGTAATCTTAATAAATCTATCCAAAACTACAAGGATTGAATCGTTACCTCATTGAGTTCTTGGTATAGCCAGAACAAAGTCCATACTCACCAAATCCCAAGGTCTATTGGGAATGGGTAATGGCGTGTATAGTCCAACATTCTGACTTCTCCATTTCACATGTTGATATACCCTAAACTTACTCACGTACCTTTGTACATCTGCCTTAATCTTAGGCCAATAATAGAAGTGACTCAGCTGCTCAAGTGTTTTCTCAACACCAAAGTGTCCAACCAACCCGCCATTATGATTTTATTGGACCAAGTTTTCCCTCATTGAGCAATTGGGAATACATAATTTATTTCTCTTGAATAATAGCCCATCCTGCAACATAAACTCTTTCCATGGACTGATATCGCTATTGACTGGATTTTTACATGCTACAAAAGCTTCTTTAAAATCAGCATCAATGTCATACAAGTCCTTCAAAAATTTAAAGCCCAAAATTTGTATTTGACTTTTCTGCATGATTAAGCATCACCTACTCAAGGCATCGACAACATTATTTTCCTTCCCATGAATGTGCTTCAAAAAAGAAGTGAAATTTTGAAGGAACTCCAACCACTTTGCATGTTTATGATTTAACTTATGTTTCTGCATAATGTATTGTAAGGCAGAATTATCCAGGTATAGAACAAACTTGTTAGGCATCAAGTAATGCCTTAAATGGTTCAAAGATTGAATGACTGCATAAAATTCTTTGTCGTAGGAAAGGTATTTCTGTTTTGACTCATTTAAATTCTCACTAAAATATGCAATGGGATTATCTTCTTGGCTCAGTACAACTCCAATGGTTGTCCCACTCGCATCACATCTCAATTGAGAGGGCTAATTGAAGTCTGGCAACTTCAACACCAACTTCTCATTGATCTTATTCTTCAATAGTTAATTTTTTATTTATTTATTTATTTTATTTTTTTTTGTTGTTGTCCAATAAAATGGCTGCCTATTTTTCTTGATGGTGTCAATGATAGGTGTACAATAATGGCAGAAGTATCCTCAAACACGTAATTTTATTAATCAGAAAAAAAATTACATAATTGATTTTGCAAGAGTTTACACCCGAACAACCAAACACTCTTGCAATGAGCTATTTATAAGCTCCATGTCCTAACTACCTCTAATTATGGGTCACTTATTAAATAAAAAGTGTCCATTTACATTAAATGCTATTCAAACCAACTAGCTAACTAATCTCCTAAAATAGAGCCTAAGATACAACACATTTGGAGAGTCATATCTTATTACAGCAATATACTAATTCTAATTGTCTCCATTAAATAATTAATCATTCTAGAATAATAATTATTAATTTAATTTCTTAAATTAATAATTATTTTATTTCAATTTTATAACCTATGATAGTAAATTATTTTTGGATCATCTAACATTCCCCCCTATGATCCAAAGATACATTACAATAGATACCAAGTTCATCCCTGAACTTAGTAAATTTTATTCTGCCAATCGATTTCGTGAAAATGTCAGAGATCTGATCTTCGGAAGGACAATAAACTGGCTTGAGGACATTTTTGGCAATGCGAGATCTGATATGATGATACTTGGTGTCCACATGCTTTGTCATTGAATGAAAAACTGGGTTATTGGCAAGTTTGATGGCTGACTGGCTGTCAATGAATAATGATGTAGCTTCTGCCTGATAAATGCCCAAGTCCTGCAAAATTCTGCACAACCAAACAATTTCACATGCTTCTTCCCATGCTGAAATGTACTCTGCTTCTGCTGAAGAAGTGGCCACTGTAGCTTGTTTCTTACAACTCCAAGATACTGCTGCTGATCCCATGTTCATTAAATAACCTGATGTTGATGCTCGATCATCAATACTCCCAGCAAAGTCGGCATCAGAATATCCACCAAGTACAAAATTTTTAGTCTTTGTGTAAAGAAGACCAAAATCTTTTGTTCCTTGGATATATCGAAGAACTCTTTTGGCTGCATTCCAGTGCCTGTCTCGTGGTTCCTGCATAAAACGTGAAAGAATACTGACAGCATAAGATAGATCAGGGCGAGTATTTTTCAAATAAATCAAGCTTCTAATCAACTGTCTGTAAGTTGTACTGTCCACCTTTCCCCCCCTTCAAATTTTGAAAGTTTCAAGTTTTGCTCCATGGGGGTGAGAACGGGCTTGCAATCTTGCATGCAAAATCGCTGAAGAACCTCTGCAGCATACTTACTCTGAGAAATGAAAATATGATGTGGACGTTGGAAGACTTCAACTCCAAGATAGTAGTGAAGTAATCCCAAATCTGTCATCTTAAAACCTGCATGTAACTCCTTTTTTACATGTGCAATATGATCATCATGGTTGCCAATAATGATCAAATCATCTACATACATAACAAGAATTACCAGATATTTCCCTGTTGTCGCACATACAAAGTATCATCAGATTCACTTCGTTGAAAACCAACTTTCTTAAGGTATTCATCCATCTTTGCATACCAAGCTCGGGGAGCTTGTTTTAATCCATATAAAGCCTTGATCAATTTGCAGACTTTATGTTCTTGTCCTTCAACTTCAAAACCTGGTGGTTGGGTCATATACACTTCCTCCTGTAAATCCCCGTTGAGAAAAGCACTTTTCACATCCATTTGATGAACTTTCCATCCTTTTTGAGCGCCCAATGCAAGTGTTAATCGGATGGTGTTCCATTTAGCTGTAGGAGCAAAAGTTTCTTCATAATCAATGCCTTCCTGCTGCGCAAAACCCTTTGCGACAAGTCGTGCTTTATACTTTTCAAGTTCACCCTTCTGATTATACTTAATTTTGTAAACCCATTTACAGCCTATGGGTTTAACATTTGCTGGACAATCAACAAGTTTCCAAGTGTTGTTATCAATTACTACTTCATATTCCTCAACCATAGCCTGTTTCCATTATTTATGTTTGATTGCCTCTTTGTATGTGGAAGGTTTAGTAAAATCATTTGCTATCAAGGAAAAATTGCCTTCACTTCTATGTGCCCTTCTGGTGCCAGTTTTATTCTGTTCATTGAGCTTGACATCTTTCAAAAGTTGAACTGCCCATTTCGGAAGTTGGTGCTCACTTGTTTGTGCTTCTGTAAAGTCCCCATCATTGTAAAGAGGATTAATATAAACTGATGTTCGTCGTTCAGGTGAGGAATGTGGAGAATCACTGTTAGAAGAACTGCTGCTGCTTGGAGATGCGGATGAACTGCTAGAAGACCCAGATGATGTTGTTGATGTAGATGGACTGGAGGACTCATCTTCAGAGGAAGGAAAATCAAGTTCATACCAATTTGGTGAAGTTGGTTGACTTTGCATTTTTCCATTTCTTTTACTTGCCTTAGTTTCTAACTTGTGAAGAAGATTTTCAATTTCTTCAGCACTCTTACTCTCTGTTTCATCAAAAATGACATCCCTACTCACAATGAATTTTCCATTGGTCAAAAGACGATACCCTTTCTTCTCATCAGAATAGCCAATCATTGTGCATTTTAAACTTCTTGAGTCAAGCTTAGTTCATTTTTCTTTCGGAACTAAGGCATAACACACTGACCCAAAAACTCTAAGATGTTTAACTCGAGGTTTGAAACCAAACCAAGCTTCATAAGGTGTGATTCCATCTAAAGAAGCAGTTGGAGACCTGTTTCTTAAGTAGACAGTTGTATGTATTGCTTCCGCCCAATATGTTGGACTTAACCTTTTGAAAGTTAACATGGATCTCGCCATGCCTAACAAAGTGTGATTCATTCTTTCGACTACTCCATTTTGCTGTGGAGTGTAAACATTAGTAAGATGTCGTCTGATGCCATTTTCACTGCAATAAGTTTTGAATTCATTTGAAGTGAATTCTCCCCCATTATCTGTCCTTGGAGTACCTATCTTTTCTTTGACTTCATTTTCAACAAGTTGGCGAAAAACTTTAAACTTATCAAATTCTTCTGACTTGTTCTTCAAGAAGTAAACCCAAGTCATTCTGCTGAAATCATCAATGAATAGTAGGAAATATTTGCAACCACCAAATGAATTTTGTAGTGGACCACAAACATCACTGTGAACTAGTTGTAGCCGGCTGTTTGCACGCCATGAACTTGTTGGAAAACTTTCGCGATTTTGTTTGCCATAAATGAAAGCTTCACATTTTGCATTTTCCCTTTTGAATGTGGGAAGTCCTTTAACCATTCCTTGTTTCTCCAATTGAGAAAGTCTCTCAAAATTCAAATGTCCATATCTTACATGCCATAGTCTTATAGGTGAAATACCTGTAGTCACTGCCCCTGCAAAATCAGAATGCCTTGGAATAACTGTCCCTTTCATCCGTAACAGTTTTCCATCTTCATAACCTGTCATGATTGTTTTCAAGTTCTATTTCAATGATTTAATCTTCACTAAACCATCTTCCATAATCACCTGATCTCCTGCTTGTCGAATTGTGACTAAAGAGAGCAAATTTTTCTTGAAACTGGGTACATACCATACATTGGAAATCATTTTTTCTCCAATACCAGGGAGAAAAACTTTTACTACTCCTTTTCCATAAGGAGTATGTTTTGTATCATCAGCAAGAAAAATGGAATTAAGTTGGCAATCTTGAAAATTCCATAAAAAAATCACGTCGACAAGTCATGTGCTGAGTTGCCCCGGAATCCAAGATCCAGGCATCTTCATAGTCACTTCTAAGATGGGATGAAATTTGTGATGCTGGTGAGGAAGTAAAAACATATTCTGAGTTATCTTCATCTTGATCATTTGCAAATTGTGTTGAATGTTGTTGAAACTTGGGAATTTTATTAAGTGATGTTCGACAATCTTCAGCATAATGGCCAACTTTGTTACATCTTCGACACACAATTTGACTTAAGTCTCTTCCTCTTCCTGAAGATTGTCCTCTGCCTCTGCTTTGACCTCTATTTTGAGATTGTCCTCTACCTTGATTATTATATCCTTGTCCTTGAAAATTGCCTCTTCCTTGGTTGTTTCCTCTACCTTGAAAATTATTTCTTCCTCCTCTGTTAAAATTATTGCCTCTGCTTTGGCTTCGACCTCGATTATGTGCTGCTTGATTCTGATTCCCTCTGCCTCTTCCTCAAGAACTATCTGCTGATGACTTACTAGTGCTGGCTTCTGTGAGAAAAACATCTTCACCAACTTTCTTGTTCTTCCCAAAAGTTTTATCATGTTGACTCAAAATTTCACAAAGTTCATAAAACTTTAGTTTTTCTAATTTCCCAGTTACTTGTAGAGTCTCTAAAAAATGCGTATAGGAAGAAGGAAGCCAAACAATTACAATTGTGACCATAAAGCTATCATCAATTGCGGGAAAACCAGCATTAATAATTTCTTGCCTGATATTCTTAAGTCTTGAGAGATATTCAAGAACATCACCGCCTTCAGTTAATTTTTGTTGCAACAATTTTAATTGTAGATCAACTTTCTTTGATTCAGGCTGAGTATCAAAGAGGTCTTTAAAAGTTTTCAAAGCAGTCCATGCATCTAAAGCATTTTCTATATCGACATACATTTCATCATTCACAGACGATTTAATAAGAGCTAAGGCTTTAGCATTCTTGATTTCCCATTTTGCTAGTGCAGCTGCATCTGTGGGTTTATTCGGCTTAACATCTCCATCACATATTCCCTGCCATAATTCATTGTAAATGAGTGTTCTTTCGATGAGTCGATGCCATGTTTTATAAGATTTGGTGCCTTCTAGTTTGTCGGAATTAGAAAACAAATTAATCAACTTAGACATTTTAGCATTGAAGCGTCGCACCAAGAATCAGAACATAAATGACAAGATAGTCAACACAACACACAACGCAAAAAAACACAATCTATCGGGGCTTGGCCTTGACCCTCGAATAGTCGTCAAAACAGGAGACAATTGACTGAGATTTGCACTTGGCTCTAGTCAATTTCTCAACTTTTTACAAGGCAAATTTCAAAATTTGACTTTTTACAATCGTGCTTTTTCACAATATGGTAAAAAAGAAATTACCCCCCCTCAAAGTAAAATTACTTTGAGTTAAAATCTCTCCGAAAACAAATTACAACTAAAGTCTCCTTATTACTCCAAAATTTACAATCCTTAACATTTACAAATATCCCTTTTACTCCACAAAACATAAACTCCAAAATTAAAAAATCATGAGATTTCTCCAAAATAAAATATGCATTATATTACAAAAAAAACTTTATGATCCAAGCTGACAGGCGTCACAATGGCTTCTTCTGGCTTTACATTGACAAGCTAACAAGCTTCACTCTGGCTTCTTGGTGGCTGGCTGGCTCACGCTAGCTTCTTGCTCTTTCCATAACCTCTGCACGCATTGCATAATTCGGTCTATTCTTCTTGACTGGAATTAATGTATGTTTGGCATGTTCTGCATCTCTTCTTCATCAACTTGTGGAGGATTTATTGTTCCTTGCAGTAGATCCATTATATGGCATTGAAAGAGGCCGCCCAGAGGAAATATGCCAAGCATTTTTGATTTTCAGGTCATTAACATGTGAGAAAATTCAAGCTTCATCATATATAGGAGAAACATCTAAGAATGTCGAACCTTGTATTCATATCGAAGATGAAGACGAGAAGAAAGAGGTGGAGGTAGTAGCAGGACCTTTGATTTCCTGGTCGGGTGATAAAAATCATAATTTTGAGCTTGCATCTAGCAAAGTAGTGGTTCAGTCAGGATCAAATGGGGTTGCTATTTACGTGTCTTCCAATTCAAAATCCATTAGTAAGCTTTCCAGTATTATCAGGAACCAAAAGCATGAAGCAGACACTCAAGCAAGGGAACGAAAAAAAAGAAAGAAAAAATGATACTCAGGCAGACAGTTCTTCAAAAACAGCAAAGAAATTTTCGCAGATGGATGATGCAAACTTCTTCAACCCCAGTGATGACCAGTTTAGTAATCTGAAATTTGCAATCGGAAAACAGTGCTCCCTCTGCGTCATTGCGGAGAGGTTGAAGCGCTGCAGATATGTTTTGCAATCAAGGTGGATCCGGAGGGAGCCGATGGCCGAGGCAAGAAACCCTCGCCCTTCTCAAAATTCGATCAGAAATGGATTCCGCTTTCCGTGATGCATCCCTCAAATCTCCTCTAAGATGACTAAGGCGGGAAGGTTCAGTCGACAAGATGGGAAAAACTAAAATTTCTTCAACCAGCTAGAGGCCTTATTTGGCAACACCGACGACACCGCCATTGTGGACAACAATACAAGCAGAAACAACAATATCATGGCCGCTTCTATATCCAGTCGTGAGTTTCAGGCCAAACGGAGAAATAACAAAAATTCCAAAATACAGGGGCAAATTTTGATAATACTAAAAAATGATTTTTAGATTTTAAAAATCTAAAATCAATGATAAAATTTATTTTCTTTTTTAAACAAAAACTGGACAATTTCCATACCAATCATTTGCCGGTCAATTGAATGGAGTTTTCCAGGACTTTGTTGAGCTGGAATATCCTCCTCACATCCACTGCATCATTACTGGAGCTCTGATACCACAATAATGGCAGAAGTGTCCTCAGACACGTAATTTTATTAATCAGAAAAAATAATTACATAATTGATTTTGCAAGAGTTTACACCCGAACAACCAAACACTCTTGCAATGAGCTATTTATAAGCTCCATGTCCTAACTACCTCTAATTATGGATCACTTATTAAATAACAAGTGTCCATTTACATTAAATGCTATTCAAACCAACTAGCTAACTAATCTCCTAAAATAGAGCCTAAGATACGACACATTTGGAGAGTCATATCTTGTTACAACAATATACTAATTCTAATTGTCTCCATTAAATAATTAATCATCCTAGAATAATAATTATTAATTTAATTTCTTAAATTAATAATTATTTTATTTCAATTTTATAACCTATGATAATAAATTATTTTTGGATCATCTAACATACAAATGCCACTAAAATTCTTGATAAATGTTCTGTAGAAGCTGGCTAAGCCATGAAAACTTCTCACCTCAAAAATGTTTTTAGGTGAGGGCCAATTTACAATTGCCTCTATCTTCTCTGGATCCATTTTCAAGCCATCCTTAGAAATGACAAAACCCAAGTATATAAGCTCACTGTTCATAAAATAACACTTATTCATGTTAATCAATAGCTTTTCTTGCTGCAATCACTCTAAAATATACTTCAAATGTCTTTAGTGCTCTTCTTTAGTTTGACTAAAAATTAAAATGTCATCCAAGTAAATAATGATAAAATTACTAATGAACTCCTTCAATACTTCATTCATCAGCTGCATAAAGGCATTAGGTGCATTTGACAAGACAAATGGCATGACCATCCACTTGTAGAAGCCTTCATTGATCTTGAAAGTTGTCTTCCACTCGTCTCCTTCTCTGATCCTAATTTGGTGATAACCACTTTTCAGGTCAATATTTGAGAAGCAAGTTGCTCCACCCAATCAATCCATCATATCATCCATCTGTGGCGATGGAAACCTATAAAAAATGGTGATATTATTGATTGCTCTAGATTCAATGCCCATTCTCCATTCTCCACCCTTGTTTGCACTTAGTATTGTAGGTATGGTACACAGACTAAAAATTTCCCTTAGTCGTCCTTTGTTCAAAAATTCTTGTACTTTCTTCCTCACTTCCTCGTTCTCTTTAGGTGTCATTCGATATGCAGCCTTGTTCAGAAGACTTGCTCATGGTATCAAGTGTATGTGATGATTGATGCTTATTTTGGGTGGCAATTCACTTGGAAATTCATTAGCTATAATATCATGAAACTCATGGAACAAATCTTGAACATCGATAGGTAAATGTACAATTTCAGTGTGTAGAAGTACTACCTATGTCTTGCAAACCACTGCATATCTTACCTCTTCTTCTGCCATTCGTTGTAGAAATTCCTTTCCACTAAGTAGCGGTGCTTTTGTGCTACTTGTTTCACCTGTAAATTCCTCTTTCAATGGTAAAAGAGTGTGCTTGATTCTATCATTTTCAAACTTATAACAATTTGTCTATCCATGATGTGTCACCTTCCTATCAAACTGCCATGGGTGACCCAAGAGAGTGTGACAAGAATCCATTGGCATTACGTCACAGAGAACCTTGTCTTTATACCTGCCTATCTGAAACTCAACTTCACTTTGTTCATGCACCAAAAATTGGTGTCCCTTTTGCAACCATGATACCTTATAAGGTGTGGGGTGCTTAATGTTTTTCAATCCCAATTTTTCCACCATTTCTTGGGAGACTAGATTGTCTGTACTTCTCTTGTCAATCACCAATTTGTAGCGTTTTCCTTTTTCCTTACACATTGTCTATAATAAGGATTTCCTTTGGACTGGTTCAGTAGTCTCCTTTACTAGTTTTCACAGGACTTTGTGCATCATCAACACTTCTCCAATCTCTGACACATTCTCTACCTTAGGTACTTGCGCCTCTATTGCCTCGATTTGAGCTATGTATGCACCTCATTGTCCTGTATTGTCATTATCATGACATTCAAAAGATCAGTGACCTAATTTGTTACTTATGTAACATAGGTAGGTAGTCTCTTTGCCTCTTCCTCTACCTCTACCTCTCTGGTAAGGTATTCCTCCTCTGCTGCCGCCTTCTTTCTCTAACTGCCCTTGTTGACTTGAGTTTCCTTCATCATTGTTTTGTGCAGGAAACTTTCCTCTTCCATTTTTCTATCCTTTCCCTTTGGAAAAACCATGTCCTCTGTCAGAGCTTTTCTTCCTAGCTTTCTCTTCTTCTTCCTTTAAGGCGCACTGGTATTCTTCCTCTATTGTCCTTGGATAAAGTATGTTGATTTCATCTTGGATATCTAACCTCAAACCATTAATAAACCTTGTTGTCTTCTCCGAGGTATCTTCTACATAGCCTTCCCTCGAATTCACCTTGTAAAACTCTTCGGTGTAGTCCCTTACTATCATTACCTTTTGTTTAATATTTTGCATATATTTGTAAAGTGTTAGCTAGTGATCCTTTGGCAAGAACTTACTCTTCATATTTGCCACCATTCTATCCTAGCTCTTGATCAATGGTTTGCCCTTGTTCCTTCTTTCAGCCTCTACATTGTCACGCCATAGTACAACATGGTCTTTCAACCTTGTCACAACAAACTTGACTCTCTTATCCTCATCAATTTCCTCGTACTCAAAATACTTTTCCATCTCACTAATCAAATCTAGTAGATTCTCATATTTCAAACTGCCATCGTAAATAGAGATTTCAGGCTTTGGCCTTAAACTTGAGCCCAATACTGCTCTCAACAAATTAATCTTTACAGCTTCTTCAACAAGTGCTACACCTTCTTCTTCAAGTTCCTCTTCAACCTCACTAACATCTCCACCTTCAGGGTCTCATTGTCTCCCTACTTCCATGGCTTCTAACCAAACTGGGATTCTCCTTATCTCTTCCCAGAGTTCTGCATTACCTATGGGTCTGCCTCTGTGACCTTGTGTTCTTCCTTCTTGCCCATTCATCTCTCTATATTGTAGAGACCAACAACGTTAAGGCTCTAATACAACAAATTGATGGTTGTTATCTCAGCAAACCATAGTACTCGTACAGGGGGAACAACAAATCATTGCTATTACAATAAACCACATTGTTGGTACAGGGGAAAAAGAAAATTGTTTCTATCTTAGCAAACCAGAGTGCTCGTACAAATGTAAATAACATAAAAATACAGTGCCTGAATTTCTCATTCAGCACAGAAATTTAAAAACCAAATCAATTTCAATCTCCACATATTAATATTACGGTTCACAAACTTTACAACTGCATATGCAAATAACTGTATCACACACACTTACAAATTCTATTTGTTGATAAAAGCCATTGGTCTAAGAAATTTTGTTTAGTTAAGTTCAATGTCACACAGAGAAAAAGACAATGTATCTCTCTCCCACACCAAAAATTCCAACCCAAAATTGGTCCTCCTCTCTCTAAAAACTAAAAGCAACTGTCCAAGAAATGAGTTCATGGATGTGAACGAATTTCCCTTAGCCCTAACTACCTACAAACTATAAAATCATTTCTTCTAACTAGATATTCCTAACTAATCTTAACTGGATATCAAAACAAATTCACAAATAAACATTAAAATGTTCTAGCCTTGACATGTGATCAATCCATCACATTTCTAGGCTCTTGTTCTGACATTAATAACTTCTCATTTTTTTTGTTCTTGGCCTAATGCACTTGCATCATTATATAAAAGACTTGGGATATAGATTATTTTCTATGAAATTATGGTTTTATAACTAATTCATTGGTTGCATGTTGAGATGTGGTGATTGGTAGGAAATCCACAGATGGACCAAGAGGGTCGACATATTTGATAATATCATGGGAGCCCATACCTGCGAGGGAGAATATGTAGTACCATATGGGCTAGGGACATACTCAAGGTACACTACATATGCCAGTGGTTCCTTTGTCATGTATACTCTTGATGGATAGCTCTTCAGGGGCCATGGGACCATCTTGAGTAGGCCAAGTGCTTGATATTGTAGGTCAAGTGTCTGATAATGAATTGGGATGCCGAAGTTTGGTGGGGGTGGAAGGAATTCGATGCTTGGGGTTGTGCACCTTAGTCAGTGTGGAGGAGTGGGTCAACCTTTTGAGATGTCTGGAGTACTACTACATGGATTACTGAGTCGAGTGCCTTCCTTGGGGCAGATGAGGTTTGAGACAGGCACAAGTCTTGAGGTCATCATTGGGCTATGGTATAGACTAATGAGGCTTATGCCAGGTTCTGAAAGTGGGAAAAAGCACATACATTACTTGGGATTTCCAGGGGGTTATGGAAACTTTTGATGCCTGCTGGTTATAGTAGTTCAATAAAGGGTTTTGGGAAAATGTGAAGTAATAAATAACTAAATAAAATGTTAAATGATTCAAATCAACTTCGGGACAAAGTTCCTTAAAGAGAGAAAATATGTAATGTTTCTTAATAATAGTAATAAATAAATAAAATAATATTAGAAAATAAGTAAATAAAGAAAAAATAATAAGGGAACGATAACAATGGTAAATAAATAGTATAAATAAATAAAGAAAATATAATAATAGTAAATAAATAATAAAAAATAAAAATCCCTAAGGGATAGTTCAGTTGGTCGAGTTCCTATTGCTAAGTACCTCGCTTATCAAGAGGTCATTGGGTCAAATCTCCTCAACACCCTTGGGGTTAGGCCTTGCTAGTATGGTCGATGGGTAGATCCCTTTGGGTTGATCTACCTGGATTTTCTCGTGGATGTAGTAGCCACTCAATGTCTGTGAACCACCTTTAAAAAAATAATAAAAAATAAAGAAAAGAGTAAATAAATAGTAAATAACGAGGAGAATATAATAATAGTAAATACATAAAATAGTAAATAATAAAGCGTTCTAAATAAATATATATAAAAGTAATCAATAAAAATAGTCAAATTAACAAAAAGTAAAAAGGAATAAAATAAGAAAGAGTTAAATTAAGAGAAATATTAAATTAAGTAAAACGTAGAATAAAAAAAAAAGTTGCATGTTGACACATGGCATGTGTGCATGAGGACTTCTTTCCATTTTTTGGTCTGTTAAATGGATGATAAGGAGATGACATA
Source organism: Pinus tabuliformis (assembly GCA_031772625.1). Lineage (NCBI taxonomy): Eukaryota > Viridiplantae > Streptophyta > Pinopsida > Pinales > Pinaceae > Pinus > Pinus tabuliformis. Next base: position 518,135,109 of record CM062804.1, on the reverse strand, counting down.
CATCCATTCTCTTGGGAGAAAAATGTTGTGAGACAAAGGATTTCCTGGCAGTAGTATGTCGATAGAGGGCTTGAGAGTAGCTAGTTGTAGAAAGATTATATGTAGTTGAGCCTATGGTTGGGTGGAGAGTGGTCCCCAAAACTTTGTTGTAGTTAACGTGATCCAAATAGCATTCAACTCTGAAATTACATGTAATGAATTTCATCGATACAAGTAAGTCGTCTCTACTCATTTTTTTTAAATTCTATGCTAATTAGTTGAATAGTTGTGTGTTGATTATAAACCGTATAATTGACCTAATTAATTGTATATTTAAATTGTGGGTTGTTACATTGACGAGTCAAAATGTTTACAAGACATGGCATCACAACATCTCTTGCATTTGGGATGGAGAGCGCCTCTTGGTGCAATTAAACCAAAATATTTATAAATTATTTTTACTTTTAAATGAGTTATGGTTTTTTGGGATGTGGTATTGATAATAAGTTGTGATATTGGCTCATCATGTTGTAACAAAGCCTATTTACAATTCCTATTTACAAGTTAATAATATCCATGTTAAAATGTGTCGAATATCCATTGTTATAAATCTTATAATATTGTAAGCTTATGGTAAGTGTTATGTTTTTATGGCTTGTTAAATAAATCCATACATATTTCCTTTTAGACTTAATTTTAAAACGTTATTAAAATTATATGTATAATATTTTGATTTTCAAATGAGTTATAGATTTTCGGCATTTGGTATTCATGATAATCCATGGTATTGAGCCATGTTATTGAAACAAAGTGTATTTATTAGCTAATAATATTTACAGTAAAATGGGATGAATATCGATGATTATGAATCTTGATCTTGTGATTATTAAGTTTTTATGTGCTTATTAAATTTAAATATTGTTACATCATTATTTTACACCAATACATCTCTCCATACCTCTTTGCTTTTAGATTAAATTTTTAAAAAAGTCATAAAATTAAATGAAAATAAAATATTTAAAAAATGTTGACATACAATCTTTCTTACATTACATCTAACACTCACACATCTCCCCATGCAAAACATCTCTTGACACCATCATTAAATAAACTTTCCATTATCTTTAATATTCTACTATTAATTAAAAAATTCAATCTTTATTATTAATATTTTTACTTATTATATCTATATCTATATCTATATCTATATCTATATCTATATCTATATCTATATCTATATCTATATATATATATATATATATATATATATATATATATATATATATCTATATATCTATATATATATATATATATAGATATAATCTCATTTCGAATATTAAAATTAAACGTAAAAATGACATATAAACATACATCCCATAACTTATAATAGACAACATAATTTATTTTTGAAGATTCTTCGGCAAAAATCACATAAAGAAACCTTTGTCGACGCGTTTCGAACCAACGAGTGTGGTTCATCGTCAGGACAAGTTGAATGAGTAGATCTCGCTATGCACTTTAAATAGATAGAGCATAATATCCAATGACTCAAATTTCTCGATAAGGTAACGGCTAGAAAGACAACAGCTAATTTGACCGGATAACAAGTAGTTTGACAATGATAAGGGGTATTTTATATATATATTATTATTATTATTTGGATATTCTGCCCTATCTATTTATATTGCATAGCGAGATCTGCTCATTCAACTTGTCCTGACGATGAACCACACTGGTTGGTTCGAAACGCGTCGACAAAAGTTTCCCTATGTGATTTTCACCAAACAATCTTCAAAAATTTGATATGGATCACATAAGTCTCAATTCAATAACATAATTTATATAGAGCAATATAACCTATATAAACTTTAAAGTTATGATCCATTCTCAAATAAAGATATGTATTGACCCGATTGATTCCAATAACAAGAAGAGTAATAACAAAGAGAGTATATATGTATATATAAAAAATAATTATTTATAAAAATAATGCAAGTAATAGATAAACAAAGTAGTTAAGACGGATATAGTGTTTTAAGATATAAAGTATGGAATATATATATTATATATATAACTTTAAGAAAAAAGATATTATTTGATTTTTTTAAATTAAAAAAGTTCGGATATAGTGTTTTAAGATATAAAGTATGGAATATATATATTATATATATAACTTTAAGAAAAAAGATATTATTTGATTTTTTTTAAATTAAAAAAAGTTTATTTTTAGGTTAGAGAAATATTAGTAGTTATTACCATAGATTTTTAAGTTTAGGAAGGTTGATAGTATAAGAAATATTTTGAAATTTAGTTTTAATTTAAATATATAATGGACAATTTAAGAAGTGTTTTTCATTTTCAATTTTTTTAATGTTATAATAATGAGAAACTCTTTAATCTCAAGTTATTTATAAAATTGATCAATTTCTAATTTTATTGTAGAATTTTATGAGAATTTGTTTTTATTTTAGTCATGTTTATTTTCATCTTTACACCAAGTAGAAATATACTTATTATTTTAAGGATCTAGATTAATCATTACTTACAATATCTTAATCTCATTTTCCCCTCTAACTCATTCTCACATTAATATAGAGTGTACTAATTACATAACAAAATATATATACACTTTGAGTAAATATAAACCTAAAGGTTAAAATATGCGTTTCCCTAATAAATTACAAATTCAAATCTAAAATAAAATAAACGATGTATATTTCTATAAATTTAAATAATCATTTTTTATATGAAATAATATCTGGAAATATTGAATCCTAGGTTTTCTTAATATACTTGGGCACAAAGAAATGGGATAGTCTACCTAACGCATGTTATAACTAATGCTAAAAATTTCACTCCATACATAATTGTTTCTCCATTTGTCAAGGATTTCTAACACGTACGGGAGAGTTTGGTTCGGCATGTTCATCATGGAGACTCCAAGGCGACTACAGTAGTATCCGCATGTATTGCGGACCTCTCGAGCAAAATGAAGCTTCATCCGGTGAACTATGTGGCCGAGGAATTTCAATGGTTTTAAATGTTGCCAAAGGAATGTCGTTACCAAATCTGCACAACTAGCAGGGAGAACTGTTCAATCACCGGAGAGCTATCTCCTGGGGTGACGGTTCCAATCCGTTATCTAGGTTATTTTTTTACTATCCAGACCGCATGAAGTGTCCACCATGGTGTGTTTACAAGTATCGGCTATTTGCTGAGGAGGATGGTGGGATTGAGAGTTTGTTTTAGATGATGGTTCACGTTTTGGTTTTTTTTTGTTCCTTAATTGTATTTAAGGATTCCCATTTGTGCAAATGGTTAAAAGTGATTGGAATTTAGGTAAAAAAAATTGAAAAAGATTGTAGTGGTATTCTTTGAATCAAGTTTTTGATAGTGGAAATAGATTCAGTACCATCAAAAATTTTAAGTGCACCTCAAATTATGAATTTTGACAGTTTTTAATTAGATTTACAAATATCTCTACCATAAATTATGAATTTTGACAGTTTTTAATTGGATTTACAAATATATCTCCCATATTTTTTCAAAATATAACCAGAATTACCATAAATTTGAAGGCAAAAAACATAAAGACTACCACGTTTGAAACATCTCTATCAAATACATCAATATTTTTCTTTTTCTTCCTATGCTACATACGTGAATATCAAAAGTTAAAAAAAATCTTGTTTCATCGTGACCTTTGAAACATCTCTATCAAATACATCAATAGTTTTCCTTTTCTTCCTATGCTACATACGTGAATATCAAAAGTTAAAAAAATCTTGTTTCATGTTGTCTAATAAGAAAGAACACTGTTACATTCGGAGTCATTTGTGGAGGCAAAGGAATTGCCCGGACAACCAAAAGTGGTCGGAATTCACAAAAAAAATAGAAAAAGAAAAAAATTGCAGAGAGAGTGTTTCAATCATGTTTTTGATGGCGGAAATAGATTCAGCACCATCAAAAACTTGAGGGCACCTAAAATTATGATTTTTGATAGCTTTTACTTGGATTTACAAAAATCGCTACTGGATTTTTTCAAAATATGACCAGAATTTCCATAATTTTCAGGGAAAAAAAAGCATAATCCTTGGACTACGATGACTAGGACTCGTATAGGGGCTTAGTTCTCTATTAACTTTTTTAATATGTGAGCTTGCTAGAAATGTAAGCTATAGTCTAACGATTATGTTTTTTTCGCTAAAAGTTATGGAAATTCCGACCATATTTTGAAAAAAACTTGTAGGGATTTTTGTAAACCCAAGTAAAAGCTGTCAAAATTCATAATTTAGGTGCCCTAAAAAGTTCTGATGTTGTTGAATCCATTTCCACCACCAAAAACATGATTCAAACAATGCCTCTACAATTTTTGTTTGAAAATTTGTTGCGAGAATGCTAACCACTTTTAATCATTTGAGAATTCTTTCACCTCTATAGATGACTGCGGATCGAGAAAAAAGAAAAATAAAAAGCATTTATTCATTTGTTTGTTTAAATGAACTAATTCATTTTTTAAATAAATTGATTTAAATTATGTGTTTAGAAAATGGTAAACACAATTTGATATTTTTTTAACTTTATTGGGTTATATAGATATGTCAGTGATTTTTTCTTTTTAAATATATAAATATTTTTGAAAAGCAAAAATTAAAATTTTATAGGACAAAATTCTAATTACGTAAACCCTTGATCTTAGTGATTATATATATATCATGTTTGTGTTTTATAAAATTTCTTATAATATAGGTATTATAGTAATTTTAGAGTGTAATATAATATTACAATGTAATATTAAATTATTGTGTTATAATATTTATTTTAAAAGAAAAGAAATAATATTTATTATAATATTGGAATGAATTTGTCAAGATAGTTAGAAAAAATGATTGTTATCTTCCTTATCTAGGTTTAATTTAGGCAAGTGACATGTTGAATCCATATAGAATATTTGTTGTAAAAGCTTTGAGTCTTGTTGTTATATATTTCTGAAAATTATCTTAACCTAAAAAGTTTAAAATCAAAGGAACAATCATATCATAAGAGAAAAAGTTATGTGAAAAATATGAGACAAAGGGAACCAATCATTTACTCCTACTCTATAATGTTAACTTGCTTCCTAAAATTAAAATAATTAATCATAACATATAATATTAGATTATATAGTAGATAAATGAATAGTTTCATACTTCTTCTTTCTTTGTTTACTATCATTGTATCCTAAGCATGTCACATCAATGTCTCAAGCTTAATAATTAGACTAAAATAATAACTAATAATATGCGATGTCAGATTAGATATTACATAACTTAATAGTTTCATTCTTCTTTTTTTCCTTTGTTTCATTTCCTTATAACTTGTTACCTTAAGCTTATGTCTTAGGACTACTAGTATCTCTAGCCTACTAATGGGATTCAAGCCCCAAAAAAATGATCATTGGGTTAACAATATCATACCTTAAAATATTAAAAATCAAATGAATAATTCTATCATAAAGGAAAATGATATGAAAAAATATAGAAAGAAAAACTATGTAAAAATTATGAGACAAAGTGAACCAATCATTTACTCTTACTCTACAATGTTAAATTATTTGCTACAATTAAAATAAATATTCATAATATGTAATGTTAGATAAGTCAATGGTTTTATACTTCTTCCTCCTCTTCTTCTTTCTTTGCTTATTTCATTATATACTAAAAACATCACATTTGCTTACTACTTGGACTTAAATAATTAATCATAATATGTAATGTTAAGTTAGATGTTACATAAATCAATGGTTTCATACTTCTTTTTTGCCTAACTTAGACCTTAAGCCTATGTCTTAGACATCCTATTGTGTCAATCGTACTAATTTTCGTGCCCAAAAAAATAAATCATTGGGTTATAAGGATCCATTATTCTCCCTACAAGCACAAAGAAAAGAAAACTTAGGTTCTAATACCATGTTTTAATAACCTAGGAAGGATGATACAATTACAAAATAATAATTTTTTTTTCTTTAATACCATACATGAAAAAACTAATTGTAGTAATTCCAATGCATATAAACATGAAATTACACTAGATTAGAGTCTACTAAAGGCTAAAATGTAACATGAAATGAAATAATGCATCCAAGAAAACAATAGTTCATAAATTAAACACTTAAACATAAAAATACAGATAATGTGTTCCTTGCAAATGTCCAAAACAAATCGAAATATGCTATATCTCTCACATCTCTCACTAGAAATCTCCAACATAATGTAATAAACTAGTCTTAAATATTTAATAAGGTAAAACACATGAAGGGTAAATTTTCCACTTAACCAAGCAACCACCTTCACAAGTGTTTCCCCTTGAGAGGGGCTCAATATAAATGAGGATAAGAACAAGAAACTCTTATTTCTATAAATAATTTCACCTAAATACTTAGGACTAAATTAAAAAGATTTGAATTAATTCAACCTAGGTCTGGTGGAGAGGTTCCTAGACTTACAGAACCTCCATATCATATGGGACTATAACACCCAAAGGTCTTATTACCACCTACAACTAGTGATTACAACCACAATAATATTAACATTCCACTTAATTAAAGCCCACCACCTTCAACTAGTGATCATAATCATAACTAGAAAGGTGCCTTTGGAATTTAGACCCATAATTATTACAGGTAGTAAGAATAATGCGCCTTAACATCCCCTTAACATACAAGCACACTCCTAAAATATTAATCCATAGAGACGAGGTAGGTATAGATATTTTTTTTCACCAACCAAGCCAATAACATGACATAAATTTCATTTAAAGTACAAAATTGATAAAACTCATTGCGCATGAACCATTGCATCCTAACATTCCATAAAACGCTTATTTTATAATTCATCTCAATCTAACAAATTGGAGTTCATTCTCCCTAATCATTTCTCATTTACCAAACATCCTAAGCACTAAAAGGATATAGACACCCTCATTAAAACAAGAATCCTTCACTCGATTTAATATTCTCACCAATATCTCAACGTATATTACTTAAATCCATCGGAAATATCAATGTATACACAATATCATTATCATAAATTATTACATAACAAAACACAAACCATAAATCATATAATAAACCACACTAAATGGAAAAAGTACGAAATATATGTACATATATTTTAAATCATATCAAGGAATTTTATTAAATTAATCATTCCGTGTATGTGATTGACCATTAAAAGTTATCCATTTATAGCACTAATAACAACCATGTATACCATCATAGATATGCTCGTAACAAGGTATCTAATCATATATTACACATCATGAATCATATAATTAAACCACTTTTTGGTAACATATCTAAACAAGGGAAGTTGCGAGGCAGCAAGTCCTTGCCTCAAGTTAAAAATCTAAGTACTAGTATCGATCTCTCTCAAATTCTTTTCCAGATAAATGAGCACTCTGTTGCTACCAACTTTTTTAGCTGTTTAGCATGATCGACTCCCCATCCAACGCCCCAGCTTACAAGCTCCCAAGCTCCCCAGCTCAAGAAAACCAGCAATCAGCAAACCCTCGGTTAATCTGTATAGTATTTGATAAAAAGCAGTCAATATAGTCATTCAGGTCAAACCATCATTAAGTAGAACTAATGAAAAATGTTTCAACTCTGTTTGCAAAGATTACTCACAAGCAATCATGTAGTTACTAAATAGTATCGATCTCTCTCAAATTCTTTTCCAGATAAATGAGCGCTCCGTTGCTACCAACTCTTTTAGCTGTTCAGCACGATCGGCTCTCACTGTTTAGCATGATCGGCTCCCCATCCAGAGCCCCAGCTTACAAGCTCCCAAGCTCCCCAACCAGCTCAAGAAAACCAGCCAGCAATCAGCAAACCCTCGGTTAATCTGTATAGTATTTGATAAAAAGCAGTGAGCATAGTCATTTAGGCCAAACCATCATTAAGTATGTTTATATGATTCCTAGACCATGCAGGACGAAGTGAAGGCCATATCATGCAAATCTATAATTAAGGAAGTAAAGATTACTGACAAGCAGACATGTAGTTACTAAATAACCATCAGCAAAGACAGCTATACATTAGCATTTAATGAAAGATGCAACTTCTGGGATCTCTGGGGTGCTACTGTGCCAGGCTTTCCATCTTATTGGGGGTGTTGTGCCAGGCTTTCCATCCAAACCAGAACAAGGGAGCAAAGAAAAGCACAAACTAGATGGGCCAGGTATCTGTCAAAAAAGCTGTAAGAAAACTTACATATGCAGAAGCCCCTTCTTACCCCAGTAAGGATCATAAATAAAGCAGCGATGGTGGAGGAGAGGGGCTACGACGTAGCAAGTCCCTGCCTCTACTACCTAGGTTAAACTAGTTATATACGAGCCTAACATCGTTAACTATAAGTAAATATGAAACAAGGATCATAAATAAAGCAGCGATGGTGGAGGAGACGTGGAGTTTATTGTGTGGATGCATATTCTGGCTCCTACCTGCAAGTAGAATCGGAAGGCACTATGGCGGAGATTTCTATGGATGTTGATCGCGCGGAGAACAAAACGATTTTAGATACCAGTTTTGAAAACATACTAACATTCCTGTTTTGACATCATAACCACAAATTGACTGAAGACTCACAATCCTTGTGACTAAAGATGGCCTGAAACATGTTATAGATGGAAAGAAACAAAAAGAATCAACCTACCTACAACACCGTTTCAAGGTTGTAATACAACTTTGAAATTAAGAAAAATAGGTTCAATATTCTGATTCCTTGAAAACCACATGTGAATAAAGGCAATCGGACTATGGTACATTAATATTTTTATCATGCAGAAAAGTTGCTAAGTCGGGAAGTTGTCGTGAAGTATAGATCGGGTCGTGCATCAAGACATAATTCATTGTCCTAGTGCTTTTACGCGTTTATCACTTTATAAAGTTTTGGTATTTAGTATTATTCATTTCAAAATAATACGAATTTTATGTTCAAATGCATCATAATCTTGATCTTGTCGTTTAAATATCATTTTAAATATTTTAATGTTCAAAATGGATCTTGCGGTCCACCAAGAAATCTAGTTTTCTGGTGTTTTACTACCGCATTGAATTAAAGTTACAAATTTTCTTTAAATCAATATATTATTTTAAAAAGTATGATTTGAAAGATTTCAATTTATTTCGGCTGAAAAGTATGGTTTGAAAGATTTCAATTTATTTCGGCTAATCTACTTTCTTATTCTTACAAATATGGAGCAGTGAAAAGACATGTTTCCTTCTGATTGTTATCATTAGATAGTGCAAATGGATGTCACTTTATCAGTCCAATTTATTGGAAGCAAATGAATATGTAGGTGACGTTTTTAAGTATTTTTTTTAGGCTATATGTTAATGTAATTTTTGCCGCTGTAACGGGTTATGGTTTTTTCTAATTTCCAAATTTTTCCTCGAAAAATAGATATTACACCTTTTCGTCTTACAAATCCATGGAATCACAGTCTCCAAACAGCAAGAAAGACACACTGATTCCATCACTCTGCAGCAACAAAAGAAGAATTTTCTAAGAACAAGAGTTCAATGAAGTTTTGTGCGTTTAGGGAATGCGAAGTTATAACAGAGTAAATCTGTAAAGTAATTGCAAAAAATACTTAAAAGAACAGTGGTTTACCTTAATCTGCGGAGCTTGTGGACTGGAAAGTCGAAAACCGCGCAATTGCAAAGACAAACAATTTCCATACCAGTTCGCTGTTACGGTGTATGTGCTCATTCTCTTACCGTTATCATTTCCATTTCTTCAGCGCAACACTCGCTTCCAGCTCTCCTTAATCGCCGTTCTTTTCTTCGTACGCTCCCAGGAAAGTCTGAGAAGGGGCCCCATGGAGGGCCATGGTGGGATGCATGAGTCATCATCCCATGATGGCCAGTCATGTCAAGTTGTAAATTAAAATGGTTTTTTTTGTAATGCTATTCCTTGAGATGCTCCATGCCCACAGCAAATTCAGAAACCGGAACCTTATAAAAGACAAACCAATACGAGATTTCATACTAATATATAATGGTTGTCCTAAAAAGTCTTTCAACCCGTAAGGGGCATAGAACAACGGCATGAAACGGTCACTGATACACGTGTTTTATAAGCAAACCTCAACACAGCCACGTATCTCTCATGACATGAACATGAACCTGCATGCATATCAAATGTCTTATTCCGGATCTGAGGTGCATTCATACCAAATGTCCAGATTGGGAGGCTTTTCTGTCACGTTCGATGAAGGGCAACCTACATGCATACTGAATAATGTGACAACCAGATCAATGCGAAGGCAGGAAACGTGAAATTTTGCAGAGTAATGCACAGTCTAGGCCTATAGTTGTTAAGCTTCAAAGTGCAGAGTCGGCGAAAATTGAACAGATTGCTTTCAGTCCAGAGAAACCGATAAGCTGATCCTTACCCCGATGTTCATTAAGGATTTCAGAAAGAAAGTGCCACAGTGTTTGCAGAACATCCATGGACACTGGTTATGCCGAGATAGAGATGCGAAGGGGGCTTCTTCATACCAATGTTTTATTCTGTATCCATTCAATCTGTAGCCTGATTTGTATAAAATTGAGAGTATAAGCTCTGTCATGCATACACTAATGCCAATTATTGCAAATATATAGTGATGAATTTGCTGCAAAGGTTCATAAATATTGATACACTTTTGGCAAGTTTGGCTCGGTATTTCGGCAGGATGTGCTTATAATTATGATTCCTCTTTCATCTAGATCTCACTTGAAGTGCCATCTGGTGGTCTGTTTTTGTAACAGATATTTGGGGAGACATTTAGCGCAAACAAAAATGGCGCAAACATTAGATTGAGGAGCTCAAAACCTTTTCTGGACGCTTGGAGTTGCTTCAAGAGGAATGTAAGTTGTGCATAAAAGACCTAGAAACTGCAAACGATAAATATAATTCTTAAAATACCAGATTTCTTGGCTTTCTACGAAGCTTTCCAGTAGAGCCACTCATTTATATTTCTTCTGTTATATTAGCTTCTAATCACGCCTAAAGCCCTGTACACAAAGTCATGTTTAATGCCTTTGCTAAGCCATACTGTTGGGCATGTTACAGAGGTGGCTTATGCTTGTTAATATCGTTGAACTATTTGATACCCGGCCGATATGCATATCATGGGCTTTATTGATGAATTTACTTTTCATAATTTAGGTTTCGTATACACTAATAACACAGGCCTTTCGGTCATATTTGATATTCCTTGAAAATTTTCATGGCTCATCTGTAATTAGCTTCGTTTTTGTATTTGCTTTTGAAGATCTGAACCAGGTAATGCATTTGTTTTTTTCAAGGTCTAATGGGTTATGGATAACAAATCATATAAGTGTTGGAATAATGTAAAAATGATAAATCTATGTTGCGAGTTGGTGATCCCAATTATTTTGATTTAAGGTAATTGGATTTAAGTACATGTACAGGATCTATTCCACCGTTACCTGAAAGTAGTTCTGATGATGAAGATGTTGCCGCAGAGGAATCATTAGTCAGACAGCAAGTAAATGAGGATACGACGAGTCCAAATGTGGCTGTCCAAGTTCGTCGCCTCATCAAGACATTCCCGGTTGGTTGCTGCAAATGCAGATAAATGGCTCCTCATCATGCTGTAAAGGTATATTAACACATAAGAATGGCATTGGATATCTTATGATTCATTCTCAACTTTTTTACATGAAAGAGCAGAATACAATTGAAGATTGATGAAATGGAGCTAGGAAAACAACCACAATCAACTGCCTTACCAGAATTACACCAGTAACAGTGGGTGACGTTAATTTTCTACAACGAGATGCTTTTCATTTAGCTTTACTTTTCCCTTACCACCCATGGCAAGTTGTTTAGTCTCTTCTGAGACCATTGTTTCAGAAAATCTGGACATTTCTGTACAGGCTGTGGAGCCCCAACCTGTGCTTGTGAGCAGTCTCAGGGCAAGGATATCTACCAGCAGCTGGTTTATCCAGCACCAATTCCAAAAACCAGCGTGTTTGACCTTTCAAGTTAGGGTTTGCCTTGGAGCAACCCAAAACTAGTTGCGAAGAGGCTTTCCTAACCAAATCGAACAGTATGATAACATGGACTCTTAAGGAAACATCAGCAACCAGCTAAGATAGCACCAGTGGAAGCATTTGTAAGTTGCCTTAATGAAACAATTGCACTGCATGCAGCCTGCATTCTGAACACTTGCCACCTGCGAATATGCCAAACCTGAAACTGCAACTGCGGATAATCCATCCAAACTCCATTCAAATTAATGTTAAGTAATCTTAACATTAATATATGAAATGGCTCTGACGGTCACCAATAATAAACCCGGCAAACGAAGATAACCTATGCTCCGGCCTCTCCCACCTCGGGAAGAGGCCAAATAAGAAGGCAAACCATGGCGCAGCAGAAGAGCCATTGCCAGATGACAGGGACTAATAACCAATAATAATATAAAATCACCCTAACAAGAAGGTATTTAACGCATACACACATCATGAAATACCTTTCCAGCATGGCATCCATATAAGCCATATATTAGTAAGGCATATAAATATGATGACATTGGAATATCTATCCAATAAATCATCCACATATGCAGGTAATATATGAGTGTGAATCACATCATAATATCACATATAATATTACTAGTCATCAAGAGTTGATGCAACTACCTAACCATTATTAAGAATATACAATATTATTATGGATATTCATAGCATTAAAACATCAAAAAGGATGTTGGACTCTAGGTATATATGTAATTTTAAGAATAGCATTTAGGACTAATTCTATATCTATCATTTAATAGTTGTCGATGCTTTAAGTATTTATCAATAATATTAATGTTTCCATTTCTTAATGTTAATAATCATCATAAGCTCAACAATCACATTATTTTACAATTTGAAAATGTTTTTTAAAATATCAAATTTTATAACTTCCAAATTTGAAAATGTGTCTCAAAATATCAAATTTTATGACTTTTTAATTTATCAAAATTATGTTAATTTAAAAGAAAATCTTTTAAAACTTTTAAATGTAAAAATAAAATTTTAAAGTCAATTAAGTAATTCTTTCTCTACTTTTCTTAAAGTTTTATAAACCAAGTTCAAATATAATAAATCTTAACTATCAACATTATCTTTATAGACAATATTTAAACAAGTGTTGTGGGCAGTTTAGTCTCTACTACTCAAGCTAAAAAATATGTTATGAAAAAATTTGTATAAAAAGTTATAACTTACATTTGTCAGCTAAATTAATAATGGTTAATAGGAAAATGAAATCTTATAGTCATGAACTTGTTGTGGGCAGCTTAGTCCCTACTACTCAAGCTAAAAATTATGTTATGGGAAAGTTTGTATAAAAGTTACAAACTACATTGGTTAATATCAACTAAATTAATAATGGTTAATAGGAAAATGAAATCGTGTAGTCTTGTGATAGGAGGAACTAATAAATTGAGATTCGAAGTGGATAAAACATAAATGAGCATGCCTCTCGATAAGTGATCAGAAGTTAAGATGGATCTAGGATAGTTTAATTATAATTATAATTATTAATTTCATATTTTCTATTTTATTTTATTTTATTTTAGTTTTGAGTAATTTGACCAAGTGAGGATGCTAAACATTACAACATCTCTATCATACTGGGAGGAGAGGGACTCTTGATACAATTAATTGCTTGTTCAAGCACATGGACTTAGTGGGTAGTAACCACTAGTAAGTCTACATATTTACAATTTTACACCTACCTAATTGTGACAAAAATGTAAATGATAGTAAGAAGTAACTCTTCCTAAATATATTTATTTACACCTTATTCTACTCATTTTTTATTCAACTAAATTATTAAATTATGGTAGGAAATAACTCATAATAAATATATTAACCTAAAATATATGAAACAAATTTTATATTATTAATGTTTGTTTTTAGATTTTATGTTAATCTAAATTTCTTGTTTACTAATTTTTCTACTACTATTAAGAATTAAATATTTAATTTTCAAAATTAAACATTATGGTTAATAAAAATGTCAAAATAATATATAAGACTTAAAATTTACAAATATGTATATTTTACCTCTCTCGATTTAAACCTCCGCCTCTGGTTTCATTGAGATAATCGAGCATGTCTTAAACTCGTCCAGGGCCTTGAGGTTGAGGACATCGCATGTGTCTCTAAGCTGTTATGAACGTTCCTTAAAGGAAGTTGTCTTCAGCGTTCCTTAAAAAGAAACGTTCCGGAAAAGGAATCACAATTTGCAAAATCGTTATCAGTTGTGTCATTCGAGCCGTCAGTACAATGACTAAACTCCTTATTCTGATTGACTTTTTAGTCACCTGCAACCCTTGAATACATTCACGGCCCCACCTCTTTAAGTGTTTTAAGTCTTTCCATAGTCTTTCAAATTATTGTCCAATTAAATCTTTGAAAATTACTTTTTATTGTGCAAATCTTTAAAAAAATATTTTTAAAATAAATATTAAACATTACCTTTAAAAAAAATGGATTGCCACTGTACTACTTTGACAAGGACTAGTAAAAACATATTGTACATTGAATGGGTCATATAAAAAAACGTAATGTAATATTTAATGTGTTCATATTGTACATTGAATGGGTCATGTTAAAAAACGTAATGTAATATTTAATGTGTTCAATATATTTCTTCCAGCTTAAAAATCTTGAAAATTTATTGTGCAAATCTTTAAAAAATATTTTAAAAATAGATATTAAACATTATATTTAAAAAAAAATGGATTGCTACTGTACTACTTTGACAAGGACTAGTAAAAACATATTGTACATTGAATGGGTCATCTAAAAAAAATGTAATGTAATATTTAATGCGTTCAATATATTTCTTCCAGCTTAAAAATCTTGAAAATTTATGAGTGTAATGTTTAGGTTATTTAATATGAATATTGGTTTATGTAAATTTTAATTATAGGTTTTACCAAATAAAAAAGTTAGATTGATATATAACATTAAACTTTAATAAGGGTTGGAGTATGTTTCAAAATTGTTTTTGTTTAATTAGAGTTTTTTAGGGCATAAGTATAAGTGGAAATCTAAAATCTTGTTTCTTAAGAATCATTAGCGAGTTATTCCAGGTGGGGTGATTTTTCCTTGAATAAAGGTGATGACAATTGAGTTATGGTTGTCCTCGCTGCTGATTTGACAATCAAATTATGATAAGTTTTACCACCTTAAAAAAAACACTAAAATTTACCAATATTAGGGTGGATGTATATATATATATATATATATATATATATATATATATATATATATATATATATATATATATATATATATATATATATATATATATATAGATAGATAGATATACTACCTCTGTCGATTTAAACCTCTGGATTCAACGAAATAATCCTTTTGTACAGCAATTCTGAAACTGTCTTGAAAAAATGTCGTAGTTGAGGTTGAGGACATCGCATGTGTCTCTAAGTTGTCTTGAATATTACAAATGTATCAAAAAATTATGATAGAAAATATAATAGAGTTATCCACATGGCATTATATTTTATGAAGGCTGCAATAAGATCTTTAGTTATGATTTAATCAAATTTATGAAAAAAATTAATAATTTTAAAAAATAAATATTTATTTTTCAAAATTAAAAATTATAACTTTCAACTTATGATCATGAATGCCTATTTCTATAAGATTAATACATTTATATACATTAGAAGAAATTTCAGCATAAAAGTACCAATGCAATTTTCATGTCATAATATGTGAACTAATCAAAATCCATTAAATTTAAAAAGAGGTACATATAAATATTTTTTAGGGGAAAGAAGAAAAATTTCAAGTGTAGACACTCGTTGGATGCAACATTAAATTTTTCATCTAACAAGTATCCATTATGCATACTTTGGAGAAGAACCACATTGATAAAATTGAAGATACATTAAAAAAAAGTGTTGAGCATGCTTTTTCAATGTATGTTCAATTTTAATCGATGTGGGTCTTTTCAAAGGTATACATAATGGGTATTCGTTGGATGTGGAATTTAATTTTTCCTCCAAAAATTGTCTACACTTGAAATTTGAATAGACCTATAAGGATAAAAGCCAAAAATACAATTAGAAAAAATAGTTTTCTTATTTTCCCTCCAAAATTCATGACTCTTATTTTATTATTTTAACTATTATCTTATTATTTTCTTTACGAGGTCACTTTTGGGTTGAAATTTCCTCTAATGTATATCTTCACCACATGTTCCGAGTAATGATTAAAGTATGAATAACTATCTATAAAACTGTATATCTATAAGTATGTAGATATTGGAAATACCAGGTGGGGGGTGAATCAGTATTTCTTAACAATTAACACTTTATCAATCTTTTTTAGATCATCACTTAATTTTTGGTTATTATTATTGTCATTCTTCAAATAATCATAAACATTAATCAACATTAAATAACTATAACAATGCAGAAAGATAAATACAATAGACATGATATTTTTAGGTCAAAAATCCCCTCGCGGTCAAAAACCACCAAACGCTACTAAATAATTGTCTTCTGCTCTCTTTAAAAGAAAATTAATTTCATCAAATTTTTAGCCACAACTAAAGGACACTCCAACCCCCTAATTCACTAGGAAACATGTAGGACGCTATTAAACCCCAATAACTTGTTACAACCAGAAGGATGCCCCAATGCCCTGTAATTCAAGCTGAAATATGACGAGTTCCCCAACACTTTGTTTACCAGTCGTTGTGATAAGGATGCTTCGTTGTCTTGTAGTTTATCAACCCAAACTAAGGGGATGCCACAACAACTGTTGGAGGCTATGACCTACCCTAGCACCACCCTGCCACCCTGAAGTGTTCTTAGGCCACAACTTGAAGGTGACTCTAATCACCTACCTTACACCACCTTGCCACCCTGAGGATCCAGCAAACCACATTTCACAATTCTCAAAACTGGATCATCTGTGCTCTTAATCAATATAAGAAGGTTGTAATGAATATTTATATCATGTCAAGTTTTCCTGCCCAAAACTTTTCAGCTCACCATCGCCAAGTCAACCCACTGAACAATCCCTTCATATTGCTTAAAATTTCTCAACATTAATCATTTTAGATCACTGATAATTGTACATCACTGTCACTGCTCAAATTGACTATGTCATATCCATCGTTGATGCACTTCTCATAAATGAGTAGTCATCAAGAGCTCATAAGAATATTGTCGCATCATTAAACCAAACACCTTGTAATGTGTTGAATCCAAATGTATGATAATGGAATATAATAATATGCCACAGGTCATCCCTATGACTTGCTACACTTCTTTGAAGCTCTTCCTATAGAGAGCTACAGACATATTTTACTACACTGCTCAGCATTGCTCACAATCCACTATCCATTGTTACAACAAGATGATGTGCCCTCAGAAACCTCTAATCTTGTGACTTCGCAATCAAGTTATCCTAGGTTATCATAGTCATTGTCAACTCAAGGTTCTACTAGTCAAATTCAAAAGGCCAACATGTGTGGTATGACTATTTTATCATCTCTCACTAAGTCAAACTCAATGAAAAATGTCATTATACATGTTATGACTTAGTGTGTCAAGGTCAAGTCACTCTTAGGATGCGAAATTCAAGATGATTATTGTCTTGTATGTGAGATATCAAATCTACTCATAATGATTCAAAGTCAAGACAAACTGACATGTTATATAAGAGATGTCAATTCTGCTATCAATGAGTTAAAGTCAAGACAACCTGTCATGCTACATAAGAGATGGAAGTTATGTTATTAATGAATCAGAGTCAACATTCAAGTTCCATGTACCAAACCAATTGTCACTCACCAAGGAAATTAGGTCAAGGAAACTGTTATGTCCACTTCAAGTCTACTTAAAATCAACAATCATAAGTCAATCTAATTACCATGAGATATAAAATCAATCAGTGACAAATTATTGAGACTTTTCATATACCACTCTAATAGAAAATCATGGGTCAAATCATTGTCTAATTTTCATGTTTCATAAGATGTAAAACCATTATTAATCATTCAAGATCACTGTACTATAAGAACACAACAGTAGTCATTTTTATCCAAGTGTATGGTTGTGTTAATGCACACTTGTCATTGCCTCATACGTCATTATTTATTGTCAAGTTGCTTTGTCATATCAATAATATATATTGTCATCTATGAGTCAATTTATAGGAGGATTCACTATAACACTTAGTTTTCTTTAGCAAATTTACAAAGATACATCACTAGAATTTTAATCAAACCGTTATTTCATTAGGTCAAATCAAATTTATGACAAGTCATCAATTCCAAGCAAGCATGTTGTCAAGACAATTCATAAACACTTTCAAAAAACAACTTTTGCTATCCAAATACCTACTTCAAAACACTTCCAAAAACCTTCACTATCCTTCAAGGACTCCCCGTTGTCCTAAGAGAAAGATTCATTGCCCTTGAGAGGGATAAAGTAGCCCTTAGCTAGACTAAAAAGGTAGTTGTAGGGACTGATGAGAATTCCCTAACTATAGACTTAACCATGCCCAAAAAATCATCAAACAATAAACACTAAGACATACCTTTAAGGGAATCTGGGGGAAGAAATTTTGAGTCCAATCAACAAGTATTTCTCTACCCTAACTAACTCAGGAAGACCAAGCATTATACTACATCAAAGATCCTTCACTAGCCGAAAATGTCAAAGATATGCATGAGGAATTTGGTTGGGCTTTTTTATGTCTTCCAAGATTGATTTTGTATGTTTTTATAGTGCTAAGGAAGGATTTTAAAGTTAGATGTTGGAGGAGTCTTTAGTCTTAAGTAATTTCTTAATATGTTAATTTATTTAATAAGTGTTATGAACAACTTTTCTTATGCCCTAAAGAAAATTTGTGCTACCTTTTATGATCTATAGAATATGGTTGTAAAATTATAAATTAGTAGGTGCCTTCTAGATAGTATTAATAATATAAATTTATTCAATTAACTTTATTATTATTATTATTATTATTATTATTATTATTATTATTATTATTATTATTATTATTATTTTATAAGATATTTTCCTTAAGCTCTACTAAAATTTGAAATCAATTATTGGCTTAATGCATATGGTCATACTTGGCTGTGAAGTCAATGATTGGTTTATTGGATTTGGTTATTCAGGTTATTTAACTTATACACAATAACATTGGGACGAGAATCATTGTCATATATCGAAAATTGTATGTGAATAAGGTGTCATGTAATTTCCCCTGGGGTTTTAGCCCAGACACTGAGGTCATTAACTTCAAACTCAATTTTGCCTTAAACAAGGAGGACTTATGTGGTGTTCCACATACTACTAGAAATATCTCAATGAGGAGAATCCAATGAAATTGATATCCAAGCCAAAATCTATATTTTGACCCATAGAAAACCCTCTACAAATTCGAGGTATATCCTTAATCCAGGGATCCCAAAACCTAGGACTTGTGTTTTCAACAATCCAACCATCGAGCTGCCAACTTGATGTAATCCAATAATTACTAGGGAATTTTCATTAACCATTTTACATCAATACCTTGTGCTTTTGATTAAATTCAAACCGAGTCAACTCCAAGGGTTGACATTAATGACAACACCATCCAACAATCTCCCCCTTTGTCATTGATGGCAACACACGTACTTGTTCTATGAGTACAACTCCCTTGACTTCATGCTTCATCTCCTTCTTAGTTTTTTCTCTCCCCCTTTGACATCAATGGGAAAGGGTGACTCCCCCTGATAATTTTCCTGCTTCATGTAGATCGATCATCTGTCTATTATCCCCTTGATGAGAAGCCTTTTTGTAATAATTGGTCAATGACAATGCATGTGGAACTGTAATCCTACATGTTCTCCCCATGACATGTTGTGCATCATATAGATTTAATTTGGTGAGTATGAAGACTTGTTATTAATGTGGATACTCTAATGATCGATGATGGCAAACCTGTATCCTATGACTGTTCATCGCCCCTTAAACATGTTATAGATCTGACATATCTGAATTGAAGCTGCCATTCTGTCGATGTTGTTTGTTTTTCAATGATAGACCTATTCCACATACTATTGTAATACTCCCCCTCTTCAAAATTCAAGGATTTGACGAGCCGAATTGTTCAAAATAATGTATCATCTAATGGACCATCTTGACTCCAATCATTAACTGAAGCAACTTCTCATTCCTTATGGCCTGTTACAAATCCTAAAATCATAACTACTAATACCTTCTTGCCTTCCTTCTTTTCTTTCTCATATTGTACTTATTCATCTTCAGATATTACTGTACATGTACATTCTTTTGCATCCTTGCAATTCTTGGAAAATTGCTTCTTTGAATTTCGCATTTCTATGCTCTAAGATCTACCTTCCAATGATTAAGTTATTACTCAAGGAACCAAATTCTCATACCAATAGTTGGAAATACTTGGGGGGCGGGGGGGAGGTTGAATCAATATTTCTTAGCAATTATCACTTTATTGATATTTTTTAGAGTGTCAGTTAATATTTAGGTATTATTATTGTTATTCCTCAAATAATCATAAACAATAATCAATAGTAGACAACAACATAGAACAATGCAGAAAGATAAAGACAATAAACACAATATTTTTAAGTGGAAAACCCCCTTGGGTGGAAAAACACCCAATGCTTCTTAGTAATTTTCTTCTTCTCCTCTTTAAAATAAAATTAATTACCTCAAATTTTCAGCCACAACTGAAGGAGGATCCAATCCCCTAATTCACACAAAAAACCTTATAGGGTGCTACTAAACCCTAATAACCTATTGCAACATAACGAATACCCCAATACTCTATTTACTAGCTATTGTGAGAAGGATGCTTCGTTGCCCTGTAGTTTATCATCCCCAGCTGACAGGATGCCACAATGCTTGTTGTAGGGTACGACCTGCCCTAGCACCAACATGTCATCTTGAAGTGTTCTCAGGCCACAGCTTGAAGGTGACTCCAATCACCTTCCTTGCACCATGCTACCACCCTAAAGAGATGACATACCATGTGTTGGGATAGGGTCCCTAGGGTCAGTTTTGGGGTTAGTTAACCCAAAATTTTGTAAAATTTTTGTAAAATATGTAAAGTCTCCGTGAAATGTGGATGCGAACTACGCAGCTAGATAAGAGTCAAAGGGGTTTTATTCCCTTGTTTGGATAAGTAAATAGATCAGTTTTGAGACTCACCCATGTTCCGTAGTCCATGGTATTGTATTGAAGATAGCTATATATAGTTGAGTCATAATGAGTCTAGGAGGTAGCGAAGAACAAGCAAGTCAAGATAGAGTCTATTTTGGGCAAGTGCTAAGGAAGGAAGGCTCTGCTTCCTGT
This sequence comes from Pinus tabuliformis, assembly GCA_031772625.1. Lineage (NCBI taxonomy): Eukaryota > Viridiplantae > Streptophyta > Pinopsida > Pinales > Pinaceae > Pinus > Pinus tabuliformis. The sequence goes on along the minus strand of CM062804.1, from coordinate 518,113,716 downwards.
ACTTAGGCGAAAGGGGGAGGCTCCTACAGATGGGTGCACATGAGGTCTTGGTAAGTCCACAGCTAAGTGCGCGGACCTCTACAGCTGAGTGCGCAGGGTAAAGGAGTCTGTAATTTGAACATTAAAGCTTAATAAATATTGATTATGAAGAAATACTTTGCATTTGAGTATTATTTTGAATTATGTTTATGTTATGTTATGTTTCTCACTAATTTGTTTTCCATAAAATAATGCATAATTGTTGCATGAATCTGTTGAATCTATAATACTTACTCATGAATTAAGTGATTGCTTGTGTTCACAAAGTTAAGGGTTAATTATGTTATGATCTCTAATGAATTGGATAGAGTTACACGAAGGCATATCTAGGGTTATTAATTAGTGTGCAAACGTGGATGGTTTTCCTTTTCAGGGTATGAAAATACTGATCGCAAACCTTCACGAAGGTCTAGAGGCTATTCCCTTAGAGTTGTAGTAGTGATCCCTAGAAGGATACCGATTTGTGTAAAGACAGATCTTAGCTACAAGAGCTTAGCACCACTTATCACACTGTCTCTTGATGCAAAAACCTAGTTCTAGCATCCCCAAATATTGCTTCAGGTGAGACTGTAGCCTGCAATATGTAGGTTGTTGCTGAAAGGGCTAGCAGCTAGGGTTTTGTTTGTTGGCACGAACAACTCTGAACCTGGGTCAAGCCCCATTAAGCCAACAAATGGTTCTGTTGTTGGGACTGGGATCTATCTATGAGATGTGTAATAAATGGTTCCCTACGAAGAAAGAGATTGACAAGTGGATTGACCAAAACATGCACGTGTTCGCAGCTCAAGAGAATAAGAGCCATAAATTGTCTAAGGAGCAGTGGTTGCAGATATTTTTGTACACAGACGAGACCGACACATTCTTTTGTTTCTTCCCTGAAGAACTACATGAGGGGTTTTCTAAATTGGCTGATAGTCAAAGGACGTGGAGGCTTAACGGTCCTATGGCATGGACTCTTGAGCTGGTGCGACATTTGGAAGCATCAGAAAGCAACATCGCGCGAGTTGTGGATCACTATATTTATATCACATTTGGGAAGATTTGTGACTTATTTCATGATCAACAGGAATATCAACTATAAAGAAGTGGAACAAAGGCTCTTTAAAGGACCGTGAGATAAGTATCTGAAATCATTAAAGACTGCAATTAAAATTTTGTTATGTGAAAAGAGGGTTATGCAGTTACCTTGATGTTTGGGGCTACCAAAAGCGATAGATTCTTTACAAGAAATGAAGGATCCAATCTAGAATATAGTCTTCTCATGTAACCCCCTTCAAGCGACGACGAAGGGACGGTGCTGACTACGCCACAAAGTGCAGTTTAGTTGATTACGCAACGTATTCGAAGGATATCTCGTCCATCCACTCCACCTCCACCTCCAGCCCCACCTCACACACCTATACCTTCACCCGCCCACCACCATTTCCACCATTCAACATGGTAAACGCGATGAAGATGTCGATTTTTAAAGGAACAAGGAGTGAAGATCCATAACAGTTTTGGTTTGTCACAAGAGCTATTTGGACAACACAACAAATTATAGATGATAATATTAAGAAAGAACATGTGGTTACAACCTTACAGGATTGAGCATTAACATGGTATATCAAGTGTTGCACTGATAACCCCAATGTGACGTTGGAAGATACCGAGTTATCTCTGAACTAGGAGTTCAGTAAGCATAAGTTAGAGGCGCAGTTGGTGATTGAATTTAAGGAAATCCAATAGAAGATAGACGAGACACCTTAAGACTTTGATCGGAGGTTGAAGTGCTTCATTAGATAGGCCAACATGGTAATCACATATTCCCAACATCATGATTGCTTTACAGCATCGCTCTTGCCACATTTAAGAGTACCTCTATCAGAATAGAAGATACCAACGCAAGCGGAAGCTTTGGATATATCGATGAGGTTGGATTTTTTGCCCATACAAGATACAAATCCTGGGGTGCAACAGATTCATTCACAGCTGGAAAGCCTGCACTTGGAATTGCAGAGCTTGAAGAAAGGAAAGGAAGCTCAATCATAGGTGCACATGAAAATCTGGTGTCTGAAATGTAAGAGCCATGGACATGATAAGAAGCATTTCCCTGTCTATAATACCTATATTATAGGGGCAGGTCATGTTCCCCTGAAACTAGAGAATAACGTTGGGACAAGAGCGGGAGCTGCATTATGGTGCGCTGTCTGTTAGGTTAGAGGAGAGCATGACACTGATAACTGCCATTTACCATAGAAGTTTGTACAGACCCCTCAACAATTGTTTTGTAATTTCCATAAGTTTTTAGGACATGATGAATGCCATTATAGCATTTATGAGTTTATGATGGACATAACCCCTACCTACAGGATATAGGTAGAGAACTGGCCTCAAGATCAAGGCGCAAGAGTGACACATGGAGGATTCCAAGGTCGAGGAAGAGGGAGAGGTGGTGGACCAAGACGAGGGTGTGGGCAGGTAATCTGCTATAACTGTGGTGAAGTAGGGCACTTCGCGCGAGATTTTACAAATCCCACACATTCATCATATCAGTTTTATCATCAGTTTAACCATGTCATAGAGGAATGTTTGGTCCTTATGGAAAAGATGCAAGAAAAGAAGGAGCAGCCCCAGTAGCCTACGCAGAACTGTCAAGCCAGGAAGTAACTCCGTAAAGAAGAAATGATTCGAATATCTAATTCCATCAGGTAGGTCTTCATTATATACATGAGGGAGAGACTGTTCAGTTCATCTCCCGATGACTGTTCATATTTCCTATTTATCTATTTACATAAATCCACCCAATCACAAGGATTAGGTGTCAACATTCCCCCCCTTAATCTGAAGGGATGTTGGTGAGTCCAAGCATCATTTTGAATCATTCAATCTTTTCTCTTCCAAGCGCTTTGGTGAAGATGTCTGCAATTTGCCCATTTGTGGAACAATGACGGAGATGGATTGTTTTGGCCTCAACATGATGTCGAATCAGAAGATATTTAGTATTGATATGCTTCGTTCGATCATGGAACTTTGGGTTCTTGGCCAACTTTATTGCAGAGGTATTGTCAATCATGAGTGGAGTTGATTGTACTTGTTTTACCTGCAAATATTCAAGAATTTTCCTGAGCCACACAATTTCTTTTGTTGCTTCAGCTGTTGCCATGTATTATGCTTCTCTTGTGGAATCTACTAGAACTGATTGTTTGCGTGATCTCCAGGAGACAGCTCTTGATCCAAGGCTCATATCATATCCTAAAGTTGATACCCTAGTTTCTTTGTCTCCATCGAAGTCTGAATCAGAGTATCCAATCAAACTGAAGTCGTCCACCTGTGTATACTTGATTCCAAAGTCTTGAGTTCCCTTCAAGTACCTTAGAACTCTTTTTGCAGTAGACCAATGTCCCTCACAAGGCTTTTGCATAAACCTAGAGAGGATTCCAACAGCAAACGAAATGTCTGGTCTGTAGTAGTTAGGTAGTTGAGACTTCCTACAAGCTGTCTATACTTTGTTGCATCCTCAAATTATTTTCCTTCAATAGATGTGAACTTTAAGTTTTGTTCCACTGGATTAGTAAGAGGATTGCAGTCTGTCATGCCAAACCTGTTCAACATATCTCCAATGTATTTCTTTTGAGAAAGAAATATGGACTTTGGATGTTGGGTTACTTCAATGCCAAGATAGTAATGAACATAGCCCAAATCAGTCATTTCAAAACTTTTCCCCAATTCCTTCTTTATGGATGTAATGTAGCTTTCATTGTTCGCTGTCATCAAAAGATCATCTACATATACCACAAGATATACAACTGTTTTTCCAACTTTCTTGACAAATAAAGTTGCATCATCAAGATCAAAATGTCTGAAATTGAGTTTCAGAAGATGCTCAATTATTTTTTCATACCAGGCTCACGGTGCTTGTTTGAGGCCATACGAGGACTTCACAAGTTTGTGTACTTTATGTTCATGTCCTTTCGCAGTAGATGCTTTAGGCTAGTACATAAAAACATTCTCTTTTAGATCTCCATTCAAGAAAGTATCTTTTACATCCATTTGATGGACTTTCCAACCGCTCTGAGCTGCTAGTGCAAAAAGAGTCTGGATGGTAGCCCATTTTGCTGTGGGGGAAAAGTCTCCTCATAATCGACCCCTTCCTTCTGTGCAAAACCTTTTGCCACAAGCCTAGCTTTGTGCTTGTCAAGTGAGCCATCAACTTTATATTTGTTCTTGTAGACCCACTTGCAGCCAATTGGTTTGATTCCTAATGGAGGATCAACCAGCTTCCAAGTGTCATTCTTTATGAGGGAATCATACTCCTTTTGCATTGCTTCTTTCCATTCATCATGAGAAGCAGCTTCTTTGAAGGAAGTTGGTTCAAAATTTGTAGACAAGTTCAATTCACAATCATAAGAAACATCCATATCAACAGGTGAATTAGAGTCACCTACATCACCTCCATTTTGTCAGTTTGAATTTCTAGTTCCTGTCTTTCCAACCTCATCAGGATGAACACTTTCAAGTGTCTTTGTCGGCCACTTTGGGGGACCTTTCTGAGATGGTCCAGGCTACTCCGTTGATTGAGTTGGGACTGAATCAAGACTAAGTCTCCCAATTCTATCAATTACATCACTTAAAGCATCATCCATTTTTGGAGTTTCATGCGGGGGAGAGTGTTCTTCAGAAGAAGATTCCACATGTTGATCTAGTATAGGAATCCCCCCTTCAAGATGTGGAATCTGATTATCAAATTCTTGAAATGATTTTGCTTTTGTGAATCTATCCAAGCAATCAAGTTGCCACTCAACAACATTGTCAGTTTTGGATGATTCAAGAAAAATTACATCTCTAGATACAACAAACTTCTTATTTACTTCATCATAGAGGTTGTATGCTTTGGAGGTGTTTGAGTACCCTAGGAAGATACACTTACGACTTCTAGCACCATGTTTGTTTCTATGTACCTTTGGTATCAAGGCATAACATGTGGAACCAAAGACCCTGAGATGCTTTACCGAAGGAACATGTCCATACCACATTTCATAAGGAGTCTTGTTTCTAATAGCATTAGATGGACATCTATTCTTTATATATGCAGCACATAGAACAACATCAGTCCAAAACATTATCTTTACATTCTTGAAGAAGAGCATGGATTGTACCATGTTTAAGATTGTCCTATTCATTCTTTCGGCTAAACCATTCTGTTGGGGATTATAAGGAACAGTTGTTTGATGTTTGATCCCATGTTGGCAAGGATAGTTTTCAAATTTATTTGATGTGTATTATTTTCCATTATCAGTGTGAATAGACCCAATATGAGATTGTGCATCATTTTCAATCCATTTATGGAAATTCTTGAATGTTTGAAAAGCATCATATTTGTTCTTCAATAAATAAACCCAACACATTCTGCTGTAGTCATCAATAAATGTCATGATATATTTATTTCCATCTGCAGAAGGAACATGCATTGGACCACATAAATTTGAATGAATGAGTTCAAGTTTTCTATGTGCTCTTGAATGTGAATCATGAAAAGACTGTTTGCTATGCTTTCCTAGAATGCAAGCATCACATTGCTTAAGTTTCCTAGGAATTGTAGGAAAACCAGCAACACCATTTTTCTTCAACAAGCGAAGGTTGTCATAGTTCAAATGTCCAAATCTAGCATGCCATAATAAACTTGATGGAAGTGTACCTTCTTCATGATGAGAATTGTATGAGAAATGTTGTGCATGAGCAGAGGTTCCTTGCAGCTTGAGAAGCCTTTCTTCTTCTATTCCCCTAATGACAAGTGAGTGGTCAGATGCTTTTCTTATCTCAATCCTACCATCAAACATATGAATGGAGTGACCTTGCTGGCGAATGTGACCCAAGGACAAAAAGTTTCTCTTCAGTTGTGGGAGGTATAGAACATGATGCAGAAGAAAGTCTGGAAGACCAAGCAATTTAAGCCTGATTGTGCCAAGCCTTGATGGCTTGATCTTTGATTGATCTGCAAAGTATACTACTCCATCAACATTGTCAGTGAAATCTTCAAAAAAATATTTTCTATGAGTCATGTGGCAGGTTGCTCCTAAATCAAGAAACCAGCGATTTTTCCAAGAAGCAAGTGAAGCATTAAATAAATCTTCATTTACTCCAATGTTACATTGTGCCACAACATAGAGAGCGGATTCAGGTGCTTTACCTTTGTCTGTATCATCAGGCTTACCTTTCTGTTGGTTTCTTTTCTGCTCAATTTTGTCCCATGGTAGCTTGCATGTAGAGGCATCATGTGATCCATTTCTTTTGCAGCGAATGCAGTGCAAATCTGCGTTTTCTCCTTGAGAATGTATGCCCCCCATGCCTATGAAATATCTTCCTCTTCGTCTTCGACCACTTCTTCCTCTTGTAGAATCTTGAGCAGGATGCTTTTCTTTATGAGCAAGGCACAGAGCCTCTTCAAAAGATTCAACGACTGTCTTCTTTCCAAAAGCTTTCTCTCTTTCAGCAAAATTTTTCACAAGAGAGTCAATGGTTATATCTTTGAGATTTCCATTTGCTTGCAATGACTCAAGATAATTGGAGTAAGTAGGATAAAGTGCCTTGAGAAAAGCGATAAGAGGAATATCCAATTCAACCTTAGTGGGTTTGATATCATGTGTTATAGACTTTACTTTAGATGTAAGAACAAGAGGATCATTATTTTGCAGTTCAAGAGTGAAGAGTTTAATGATGAGTTGAACAACTTCAAGTCCAGAATGTGAGTCATAGAGTTCTTTCATATTTTGTAAGGCTTCAAAGGCAATTGAATATAATGAAATATGGTGACTCACCTATTCATTTACAGATGCTGCAATTAATGCATAAGCTTTGATGTTCTTGTTTTCCCAAATGACGAGCTATTTGTCTGAGGTAGGTTGTACTAGTTCATTGTCTCTGTCTCTGACACACACTCCTTTCCACAACTCATTGAAAATGAGGGTGTGTTTTATCATTCGAGACCATACAGGATAGTTATCCTTGCCAGTGAGAACTATTCCTACCATGGATATGATTGAATGCACACTGTAGCAAAAGCTTCTGCTGCAAAAATTTTACTCTTAATGGAAAAAAAAAATATAGTTCTGATGTGACTGGACAGCAAACTCAAATATCAATTTGCATTCATTTGCACAATGTTAAAGTATAGAATATCATAGTATACTCAGTCCAAAAAATACCCTCGACAGCATAAAGCATTGCATCCACTAAAAGGCCGAAGAAAGTAATGCTGACATATTATATAATTCAATTCGATGATATTAATGATGGTAGCATTTGACCAAACCGTAAGAACAATATCCTACACTTATCCGATGGTGTAACTGAAGAAATAACAAAGAGGACGCTTTGTATTGAAGCTGGCACTTTTGTATTCGAATCGTCATAGCAGAGATGATGATTTCCCACGGGAGATAATGAACAACAGAGATAAAAAAATTGGAGGGGAATTAATAAACAAGCAGCCCGACACCAGTCAAGATGCATACAAAAGACAATGAACAACAATGGCATTCGAACGCAAGTCTCCACAGATGCCGAATGTTGTGCACTGCAGCAAACTTCGAGTTTGTGAAATCATTGGTTTGAAGCACTCAGGGAGTGCTTGTTTCGGTGTACGCTGACTGTGTGAAAACCGTAGCGAGAATAACCATGGAGAGGACGCTTTCTGAGCAAAAAACTGTGGATAGATAGCACTAAAATTACCATGTCAGGACAGTGCTAAAATTACCATGTCAGGACAACGCTTCTTTTATGAAACCATGTCAGGACAACAGTTCTTTTATGAAACATTTATGGACAGTCAGGACAGTATGGACAGTGCTGGATAGTGTGGATAGCATGGAGGGGGTAGCTACCATGTCAGGAGAAACTAATTATATGGAGGAGCAGCTCAGCTATATGGAGAGCAGACTAGGGAGTTACAAGGGACATAAGAGCTAAAAAAGGAGCAGGCTCTGATACCATGTTAGGCAAGGCAGTAACTCCATAAAGCAAAAATGATTCGACTATCTAATTCCATCAGGTAGGTCTTCATTATATACATGAGGGAGAGACTGTTCAGTTCATCTCCCGAACTGAACAATCTCTTCCTTCTCAGGAGCGTTGCATACCCATCTGTACTAGAAGTATGGATGGGTAAGCAAGGTTGCTGAGAAGGAAGTAGACTTTGATCTTGATCGTGCTAAATAAACCTTAATGGAAGCCAAGAAGAACTTCGCTGATGCCTTTACCTTAGGGAGTAAGGGGAAAATGCCAAAAACTAGTGCAACGCAAGAAGTAGATCCTTCAATACTTGCTACTTTTCTGAAGACTTGTATGAAGCTTATGCGTGATGAGAAAGTTGTAGAAGGGTTGCAAGATTTAATAGATAAGAGCACTAATAAGGAAAAGACTCCTATTGAAAAATGGATAGTAAGAAATATTGGTAAACATAAGCCACGAACGGTGCACGAGATGAGGCTAACTGCGTAGATAGGTGAATATGAAATGGACCAGGCAATCATAGATCTAGGGTCTGATGCGAATGTACTACCTAAGAAAGTGTGGGAAAGGATGGGGAGACTTGTGCTACACTAGTCTTCTATTCAGTGGCGCATGGAAAATTAGCAGAAGAATATTACAATGGGGTGCTTATATGGTGTAATGGTGGACATTGAGGGTGCGAGCACACTGACTAACTTTGAGGTCATTGAAATATTGGATGATACTAACCCTTACCCCATGCTACTAGCAATTGACTAGGCTATTGATATGAATGGGGCAATCAACTTGAAAAGGCGGAAGATGACATATGAGAAGAAGTTGCTTCGGGTTGTAGTGCCACTAGACCCTACAGAAGGACTGCATTGTACAAAACTTGTTCGCGACTATGTAGAAAGTGATGATGATCTGAACCAGATTTACAAGATAACAATGCGAGATGAGGATTGGGTGAATCCTACAGTCGATGGACCAATTCTATGGACAAGGATGGCTCCTACACCTCAGATTCAGATGAAGAGATTGAACACTGGTAGAATCAGTTGCATGAAGTATCTACACTCTGTTGCAATATGATGAACAAATCGTTAAGGTGTGTCTCAACTGAGGTAAGAAACCTTACGCATTATTATGGTTTGATTGATGTGGAACTATTTTTAGATGAATTTGAAAGGGAAGTACTAGAAGATCATCGATTCCAGGCACTAGAGCTAGCATAGCGCGCTATACTTGCTCGTTGGTGGGGTACGCATAAAGAGAAGTTTGTTGGATGGAAAGAATAGAGAAGAATGATGAATTCAAGGTTTGGGTATGCTAATACTAGAATGATTGAAAAATACAGTGGGAAGGATGATCCACGCGATCATTTCACACGATGGACTAAGGCCTGGGGAACATAACCATAACCAGAATGGGTGCACATTTTTGTCACACCTTAGATACCATCCCATTGAACTGGTATTTGGAGAAGGAGTTTCACCATGGAACCACTGAATGGAACATTTTAAGGGAAATTTTTATATTAACCTTCAACTTTTAAGACGGGTTTGTGAGCATTGATGAGGTGATACAAGAGATAAAAGCAGTTATATTCAGAACACCAAAGGAACCAATCGAATGGACTCACCCATATTGGACTACATGGTTGTGCCATGCACTAGAATGTTATAATGTGACTGTTGAAGAAGAAGAGGATGATCCGCGGAATATTACCATTCCAGAAACATAAGGACAACGCAAAGTCGAAGGAGCGAAGGTGGCAAACCTGGATATATTAGAGTCATTGAAAACTCAACAAATAAACATTGGATCTGAAGAAGAACCTAAGTTCGCAAAGATAGGAGACTATTGGGACGAAGATACGGTTGATAAGGTAGCTGAGCTGCTGTGCGAGTACCAGGATCTATTCCCAATGAAGTTTTCAAATTTGAAAGGAATCATCAGAGATTTAGGTGTTATGAAGATCACATTGAAGCCGAATGCGAAGCATGTTAAGAAGAGGCCTTATCGGCTGAATCCAAAATATAAAGAGAAGGTGCACAAGGAACTGGACAAGATGTTGGATGCCGATATTATTGAGCTAGTAGAGGAATCAGAGTGGGTAACCACAATGGTGGTCCATGAGAAGAAGCAGAAAGGTGAGATTCGTATATGCGTAGATCTAAGAAAGATAAATGATGCATTCATGCATGATCCATTCCCAACACCGTTTACTGATGAAGTGTTAGAGAATGTTGGCGGCGAGGAGGCATATTTGTTTACTGAACATTTTTCGGGATATCGTCAAATCACGATTGCACTGGAAGATCGAAGTAAAACAACCTTCCCGACTGAGTGAGGATGCTTCCAATATACTTTTATTCTACTTGGATTGAAATCTTTTCTCGGGTAGTGATTGCGGCATTCAAAGAGTTTATTGATAAGTTCTTGGAGGTGTATTTTATGATTGGACCGTGTTTGGATTCAAACACTACTACGGTAAGACTTTTAAAATTTTTTTTACCCAAATTCCATCCACTTTTAACAATCCAAGCAATTCCTCAATCTACATATAAGACTCCAATATTAAATCCTAGGATTTTTTAATATACTTGGGCACAAAGAAATGGGATAGTCTATCTAACACATGTTATAACTAATGCTAAAAATTTCACTCAATACATAATCGTTTCTCCATTTGTCAAGGATTTCTACAACGTACGGGAGGGTTTGGTTCAGCATGTTCATCTTGGAGAGGGTGACTATAGTGGTAGCTGCATGTATTGCGAATTTCTCGAGCAAAATGAAGTTTCCTCTGCTAAATGATGTGGCTGAGGAATTTCAATGGTTGTAATTGTTGTCAAGGGAATGTTGCTCCCAATTCTTCACAACTAGCAGGGAGAACAGTTCAATCACGGGAGAGGTATCTCCCTCAGTGCTGATGGTCCAATCCGTTATCTTGGGTATTTTTTCACTATCAAGGCCACATTAGGTGTCCACATTGGTGTGTTTACAAGTATCGGCTATTTGCTAGAGGCGTGCAGGAGGATGGTGGGATTGAGGGTTCGGAACAAGTTTGTTTTAGATGATGGGTCACGTCTAGGGTTCTTTCGTTCAGTAATTGTATTTAAGTACACTATGAGGCCCTAGGCTCCGTACGCATATAAGAAAATCATATTTATTTTCCATCTATTTTCAAAATGCTAGGGAGGGTTAGGGCTTAGTTCTCTATTAAATTTTTTAATACGTGAACTTGCTAAAAATGTAATGGTGTTCTTTCTTATTAGACAACGATGAAACGAGAATTTTTTAACTTTTGATATTCACGTATGTAATATAGGAAGAAAAGGAAAGCTATTGATGTATTTGATAGAGATGTTTCAAAGAGGGGAAAAATGAAAACCATTTATTCATTTGTTTGTTTAAATGAATTAATTTGAATTATGTGTTTAGCAAATGGTAAACGCAATTTGGTATTTTTTTTTTTCGTTTATTTGGTTATATAAATGCAATTTGGTATTTTTTTTCATTTTTTTGGTTATATAAATATGTCATTGCTTTTTCCTTTTTAAATATATAAATATTTTTGAAATATATATATATATATATGACGAAAGGGTTTCAAAGAAATTTTATTTTTATTTTTTAATTTAATTACAAAAACCTTTAATTTTAGTGATGATATAAAATACATCATATTTTTTGTATGTGTGTTTTATAACATTCTTCAAAATGTAATTTATTCTATGATATAGGTATCATAGTAATTTTAGAACATAATACAATATTACAATGTAATATTAAAGTAATGTGCTACAATATTAATTATAAAAGAAAAGAAACAATACTTATTACAAGATTGGAATGAATTTGTGAAGATAGTTAGAAGAAATAATTTGTATCCTCCTTACCTAGGTACAACTCGGGTAAGTGGCATGTTGAATTCATATAGAGTATCTGTTGTAATGGCTTTGAGCCTTGTTGTTATATAGTTGTGAAATATATCTTACCCTAAAAAATTTAAAATCAAGGAAAATTATGAGACAAAGGGAACCAATCATTTACTCCTACTCTATAATGTTAAATTTCTTCCTAAAATTAAAATAATTAATCATAATATGTAATATTAGATTAGATGTTAGATAAATGAATAGTTTCATACTTCTTCTTTCTTTGTTTACTATCATTGTATCCTAAGCATGTCAGATCAGTGTCTCAATCTTAACAATTAGACTAGAATAATAACTAATAATATGTCATGTCAATAGTTTCATTCTTCTTTTTTTCCTTTTTTCTCCTTTCCTTATAACTTGTTACCTTAAGCTTATGTCTTAGGACAACTAGTAACTCAAGGCTACTAATTAGACTCAAGCCCCAAAAATATGATTACTGGGTTAACAATATCATACCTTAAAAAATGAAAAAGGCCAAGATGCTGCTCCTGCTAGGGTTCCTGCATATACCCTAATGCCCTAATCCTCTGTGCACTTCGTATCCTTGAATCCGCTTTTCTGCTGACTCTTTATCCATGAATCCACCCTCCGGAGGGGTGGGCACAACCCCCGCTCCCCGCATTGGTTCCTCTTCTGACAACTCGGCCAGCGCAGACACTAATGTCAGTCCCTGCTCCAACCCATTGGCCGCCCATGATATCGATCCTGCCATCGACATTGCTGGCAACTCAGGCGCAGGCTCCGCGGCCGCTAAAGACAAAGACATAGACTAGAATGCCGCGACGTCATGGCTAAAGGTGTCCTCTACTACATGCATCCCCAAGACTTCAGAAAGAACCAAAATCGATCTCCCTAGTCACCGAATCAACGACCAAATCCAATTTATGAGGGATCATGCTCTCATTGGTAAGTTCTTAGGACTCTGGCCTACTCAAAAGGCCTAGCAAGGATGGATTGCTTCCAAATTGAAGCCTAAAGGACAAGTTACCTTGCAGCTTGGTCCCAAAGGGTTCTTCACTGTTATTTTCAATCGTCTGGACGATAGAACTCGTATATTTGAGGGAGGCCCGTACTTCTTCAACTCTGCAGGCTTGTACCTTCTTGAATGGATAGAGAGATTCAATCCAGAGAAAGAATATTTCAACTGGGCTCCAGTATGGATCCGTATGTACTCTCTTCCCCTGGAATACTGGGACGAGGAGACCTTAATGGACATAGGCAATGGCCTCGGGGTTTTTATCAATGTCACTAAGGAAACTAAACACCGTAGATACACCTCCTATGCCAGGATCTATGTACACATGCATCTAGCTAAAGCACACAAGGACTCGGTAAGTCTATTCCATGATGATTTTGAATGGGTTCAAACATTAGACTATGAACATGTTCCATTTCATTGCAGGAGATGCCATGAAAATGGCCACCTTTTCAAGGATTTCCCATTGAATCTTCAGCCAAAACCCCTGTCACTGAGACTAGCAAAGATGTTGAGGGATTAACAAAAGTCACCAGTCAAAGAAAGCATGCCAAGAAATCTCCAGTCACCCCAGATAATCTCAAGAAACTTGAAACTCAGAACAGATTTGAAATCCTGACCTCTCAGAATAACTTGGAGGATCACCATTCGATCCCTTCTTCTTCAGATCCACCTCCTACTTCTCCCCCCCCTCTTTCAAAATCTTTAGCTCCACTCTCAGCTTCCGATCTCACCATGATCCCCGCCTCTACTTCCTCTGATAACAAAGATAAAGATACAACCCTTCAAACTTCCAACATGGAGATAGATGCAGCTCTAGCTCTTAGTATCGATCAAAAGACAAACAATGAAGTACAGGATATACCGATACACATGGAAGAGGAACCAGAGAGTGTAGATTTGGGAGATCTGGACATTCCCAAACTAGAAACAACGTGTCGACAGCAGTGCTATACCCCCCCAGCAAATCGAATGTCTTGAAGTAGCTTTAGCCAGAGCACAGCATAAAAAATGTCTTGGTATTCAGGCAGGCAGTCCTTGGGATGGAAAAGAAATATTGAAAGAAACGAAGAAAGGCGGGCATAAAATGGATCTACAGAGGACCATTATTATTGGAGAAATGCTTGTGGAATCTGGTGAATTCCCCAAGTTGACCAAGTTTTTCAAATCTCTTCCCCACTGTTCCTCATGAAGCTCATCTCATGGAACATGAGATGGTTTAATAGCCCTACAAAACACAGAATGTTAAAAAACATGATCCAGCAAGATAAGCCTTCATTAGTCTATCTACAAGAAACAAAATGCAATAGCACTGCACTAGAAAAGATCCTAAATAAGGCCTGGTATGGATGTCGTTCAGTCTCAGTGGATGCTTCAGGGGCTTCAGGAGGGCTAGAAATCATGTGGAACCCTCAAGTTCTCTCCCTTCATGATTTTCACACCACACACTTCTTTATTCACACAACTTTCCACCTAATCAGGACCAATATCCATGGTCATCTCTCCAATGTGTATTTCCCACAAGATTTACAAAAAAAAGTGGACTTGCTGCACACTCTCACAGCTCTCAACTCTGTCAAGATCTTTCCCCTTTGGATTTGTGGCGGTGACTTCAACATCATCACAGCTTTGGGGGAAAAATCAGGAGGAAGATCGAGGTTGGAAGGAGACAGCATCGGCTTCAAAGACTTTATCCACAGATATCAGTTAATGGACCTACAGACTTCTAATGGTATGTATACATGGACCAATAAAATAAGGGGACGACAGCATATAGCCTCCAGGCTGGGTCGATTCGTCATGTCGGATAATGCCATTCACCTGGATGGGGACTTTCATGCCTTTATCATGCCTCAAGTGGGCTCTGATCACTGGCCCATAATGCTATAGTGGTCGCACCAAGGCTCCAGGTGTAATAGACCCTTTCGCTTCGAATCATTTTGGTTTTCATATCCTAACTTCAAAGAACTAGTTAATGATGCCTGGAAATCCTTCACCCCCCCTGAAGGAGCCAAGATGTTCGAGTTTCAACAAAATTTAAAACACCTCAAACAAGCTCTCAAATCATGCAACCGCACTCAGTTTGGTAACATTTTTGACCATCGGAAAGTGCTAGAGCAACAAATGAATACATTGCAACAGTGTATTATCTCTGAGGGAAGAACAGAATCCTATGAGCAATAGGAGAAGGCCCTCCTGACCAAGATTGAAGCAAGAAGGCAACAAGAAGAGACCATGTGGCGTCAAAAATCCAGGATCAGATGGCTTAAGGATGGGGAGAAAAATACCAAATTTTTTCACAGGTCTACTATTCAAAGGAGAATGCAAAATAACATCGCCTTCATTAATAAGCGGCTAGGGGAGCATCTGGAGGTGCATGAAGAAGTGGAACATGAATCCAAAGAGTACTTTTAGGACATTCTTTGGGAGCCACCGTTCAGCAGAAATTAGGCTATTCGATATGTCACGCAGCATATTCCAAAAATCGTCACAGTGGACCATAACAATATGCTTCTCTAGCCTATCCCTATGCAGGAAGTGGAGGACGCTATGGCCCAACTTAAGGATGGCAAAGCGCCTGGCCCCGATGGATTCGTAGCTAATTTCTTTCATGCTTTCTGGGAGCATATCAAAACAAAGGTCTGGGAGCTAGTGGAAGAATCGCCATCGATGCATTGGATCCTTCCTTCCCTTAACACGACGTTCATAGTGCTAGTTCCTAAAGTGGAGGAATCCAATACACGTGATAAATATAGGCTCATCGTACTCTGCAATGTAATCTAGAAACTTATATCTAAAGTCCTAGCGAATAGGCTCAAACCTCTTCTCCCCTCCTCATTTCGCCAGAGCAGACATGCTATGTAGAAGGGCGACAAATTCTAGAGGGTATCATTCTCTCACATGAAGTGATCCATTCACTCAAGATTCTAAAAAAGCCAGGTATGATTCTCAAGTTAGATCTTTCTAATACTTTCGATAAACTCAGCTGGACCTACATTAATCAAACATTGTTAGCATTTGGCTTCAGTGCTACTTGGACACGTTGGCTTATGAATCTTATCTACTCACCTTCTTTCTCCATACTTCTTAATAGTTCTCCTTCCTCACCCTTTCATCCTTCCCGGGGTATTCGTCAAGGTGACCCTCTGTCCCCGTTCCTTTTTGTTCTCATGGCCGAAGGACTTAGTCGCCTTCTTCATTCTGTTATCTCTTCACACTCCTTAAAGGGCATTTCTCTTCATGGTCAACCCCTCATCTCTCACCAACAGTTTGTCGATGACAATATGCTTTTCGGCCATCCGTTAGTTCAAGAGCCCTCTGCCTTCAAGTCCCTGCTCAATCTATTCTCAGAAGCTTCTGGCACCACCATCAATGCCTCCAAATCCCAGCTCTTCTTCTTCCATACTCCCATTCTCGCATAGAGAAATATAGCTAGGATTTTGGGCTTCCAAACAGCTGTGCTTCCTTCGAAATATCTTGGAGCTCCCCTATTTGACTCTGCCATCAAACATGCTTCCTAGAGACCCCTTCTTGACAATTTAGAAACTAGGCTCTCTTCTTGGACCTACTGCTCGCTCAACATTGCTAGCAGGCTTATCCTAATCAAATCCGTTCTCCAAGCCATGCGTTTGTACTTATTTTCTATATTGGCAGCCCCTAAATGAGTCCTTTAAAAAATTCACAATCTTCAAAGTAACTTTCTTTGGGGTTCCTCAGGCCTCAAAATAAAATGGGCTTTGGTCAAATGGACGGAGGTTTGTCTTCCGAAGTCAGCTAGTGGGCTTGTTCTAAGGGATCCGCTACACAACAATAACAATATGGGCACTCGCATCTGGTGGAACTAGATCTCCAAACCACACACTCCTTGGGCTCGTCTCTGGCAGGCCAAATATGCTCCAGGAAGTTCACAGGAGGATATCATCTGCATCAACGTGACCACACCCCGTTCATTGATTTGGAATGTGGCCAAGCAACATAGGGCCTTTATTCAATCACACAGCTTCTAAGAAATCCATTCACGTTCCACATCAAGATTTTGGTAGGACTCTTGGCAACAACTTCCCAAACGTGCCTCTCTCTTCCACAAACCTAAGTGGCAAGCTACTATGCAGCACAATGATCAAATCCATGTCCATCAATTTCAGCAGCAGCAATCCCCTCAAGGTTTTCAACTTTGGAGAACAGCTGGTACCTGGCAGGCTAACTGGCAGGAGGAAACTTATGAAGAGATCGATCAAGAGCTCAACCTTAGGAAAATCAAACTCTCTGATCAGAAGGACAAAGTGCGATGGGGATATACACCCAAAGGTATGTTCACTACCAAGGAAGCATACCAACTTCTCTATCATCCCACGCAGATAATAAAGGATTAGCTATGGGATTAGGTTTGGAAACCAAGCATTTGGCCTAAGGTCTCTACTTTTCTTTAGCTTCTTAGTAAACAGCGGATCCTCACTTGGGACAATCTACAAAAGCGAGGATTTATTGTGCCTTCCAGATGTCCCAATTGCAATCTTCACACAGAGACCATCTTGCATCTCTTGGACAACTGCCCACTTGCAGCTCAACTTTGGGAGAGAACAGCACAATGCAATAGAAGAATGGGCAGACGCATGGGAGATATTTTAAACACTATCAGGAACTGGCCGCGGCATCCTTTCCAAAGTCTTCTACTCAATTCCGTCTGGAACCTCTTACGGGGCTTTGTCTATTGGATCATCTGGAAGGAGAGAAATAACAGGATCTTTAAAAATCTCAGTACGCCCCTTGACACCCTGTGGCTACTTCTCAAACAAAACCTTCAAGAAACTCTAGCTCTAAGACACTCGCAAGACTCAGATTTACCATCTTCAACCCAGGAATGCCTCGTTCTGAAAAATTGGAATGTGGATCTCACTTTTTTAGCTCAAGTCAAGCCCAACCCCTCCATCCATACTGATTCTCCCCAATTCTGGTCTCCTCCTACTACCCACTCTTACAAACTGAACTTCGACGGAGCTGCTAAGGGCAATCTTGGGTTGGCTGGTTACGGTGGTATTTTCAGAGATGATGTAGGCTCTTCTCTGCACATATATTATGGTTCTCTTGGAAGAGTCTCCAACAATGCTACCGAACTTGAAGGCTTATGGAAGGGCATTTGCATAGCAGAAATAGAAATTTTTTTCCCTCTAGAGGTAGAAGGGGATTCTCAAATCATAATAGAGGCAGCTATTCAAATTCACTCATGCACCTCAACAACAAAGATCGCTTCGAGCTGGAGTCTCCTAAGCAAATTGGAACAAATTGAAGAATGGCTCAGGGCACCCCGCAGCATTACCTTCAAGCACATTTGGCAAACAACTAACAAGGTAGCAGACAGATTGGCTAATCAAGGCATCGATCAGTAGCTCCCATTCTTCTCTAGTCCACTGAGCAGTTCTAATGATGCACAACTGAAACAAGACTACACTCTTCTGGTGCAACAAGATCTATCTCTCCCGGATTCGGGTGTATAACATGGCACTTGATACGTGGGCAGCTTGGTGTGTTGGCGCGTGGCTTATTACCACCGCCATCTGCCCTCGCGTGATGTCTGACATTAATTCCTCTACCAACTTCTTCAATGCTGCGTTAATGCAGCTTGTCCCTCCTTACCAGCCTGCGAGATCATCTATCATGGCGCCCCTCCAAGATTTCATTCATGCTCCTCCACTATGCTTGTGTTGTTCCCTTGTTGTTGCAGAGCCTCGCTCTTAGCCTAGCCCAGGGAAATGTTGTGCTCTGGATTCGCCGAGAGTTCATGTTTCTCACAACCCTTTCTGCAATTTTAGTTATATCTCGTCCTTTGTCTCTCCCAGTGCTCCTCAGTGTACTGAAGCTAAGCCCCTTTCTGTCCCCCCCCCCCCCGCCTTCACAGTACTGCTACCTGTTCAACGCTTCTTGTTCTTTGCATCATGACTAAATTGAGCCATAGAATGGGCTACAGGAGGGGAAATTCGCGGGGGTGAGTTATCCGCTAGCCCTCCTCCTCTACTTCAGACTCATCGTCTTATTCCTTGGATGTCTGCTCTGACCGCCATCCCATTACCAGGAGTGGTCATGGAGGGGGTCAAGGGCAGCTTAATTCAGCAACGCGCTCTATAATCCTCATTCTCACACTGCTCATTTTCAATTCCTCTGCACATTCAGTAATTTCTCCTTCTTAGCTTCAGTCACCATTGATCTTTGAGAGGATACTTCTGGTCTGGTTGCTGTGACACCAGGGGTGACATTGGAGGTGAGGGCTGAAGATACGCATGGCACTTCTCATATTGACAAAAAAAGGAGTAAGGATCTTGGTGGCATTGCAACCTAGGATAGGAACATTCAAGTTGGTCTGAGCGTCACTACTGGTGGCGATTCTTCAAGCAAAGAAGGCCATCCCTTGGAGGATGAAGATCCCTACAAATATGGGTGTCCCATCGTTGAAGAGCCACCTTCCACCTCTCATGAAGTTTAATCAGGTCGACATTCAATGGTTTTTGATTCTCTGTTGCTCGAAGGTGCTCAATTCCCTCCTATTTTATAGTCAGTATTTGCTCTACAATTCTCAGGCTCAGACCTTTTTTCTAAAGTTAAATTGTCGGTTTCCCCTGAGTGGGCGGCATTCTTCTGACTGTGTCTTTGGGTCACGGTTTAATGGGTCAGATTTCAGTTTTGATTTGGGCAATGCTTCCCTGCTTATTGGTATGGGCCTAGTCAACCTGTTTTGGTCTTTGAATTACCTTTGGTCAGTCTTCAGTTTCGATATTAGTCATGGTCCTAGAAGCCCTTCTGGTCAATATTCAGCAGGTCTTTTTGGTCAGTGTTCAGCTATGTAATGTGAGCATGCCGCATCTTTGGGCTAGACTTCTCGAGGCCATTGCCTCTCTGTAAAAATATTTTTTGTATCAATATAGGAGTAGACAAATTAAAAAAAAAAAAAAAAAAATCACACCTTAAAAAATTAAAAATCAAATGAATAATTTTATCATAAAAGAAAATGATATGAAAAAATATAGAAAGAAAAACTATGTAAAAATTATGAGACAAATTGAACCAATCATTTACTCTTACTCTACATTGTTAAATTATTTCCTACGATTAAAATAAATATTCATAATATGTAATGTTAGATAAATCAACGGTTTCATACTTTTTCCTCCTCTTCTTCTTTCTTTGTTTTATTTCATTATATCCTAAATGTGTCACATTAGCTTACTAATTGGACTTAAATAGTTAATCATAATATATAATGTTAAGTTAGATGTTACATAAATCAATGGTTTCATACTTCTTTTTTGCATAACTTAAGACCTTAAGCCTATGCCTTAGACATACTATTGTCTCAAGCGTACTAATTTTTGTGCCCAAAAAAATTATCATTGGGTTATAAGGATCCATTAGTCTCCCTACAAGAACTCAGAAAAGAAAACTTAGGTTCTAATACCATGTTTTAATAACCTATGTAGGATGTTATCATTACAAAATAATAATTTTTTTTTCTTTAATATCATACATATCATACAGGACAAAACTAATAGTAGTAAGTTCAATGCATATAAACATGAAACTACACTATATTAGAGTCTAGCAAAGTCTAAAAAGGAACATGCAATCAAATAATGCATCCAATAAATCAATAGTTCATAAATTAAACACTTAAGCATAAAATACAGATAATGTGTTCCTTGCAAATGTCCAAAACAAAGCCAAATATGCTCCATCTCTCACATCTGTCACTAGAAATATCCAACATAATGTAATAAACTAGTCTTAAATATTTAATAGGGTAAAACAAATGAAGGGTAAATTTTCCACTTAACCAAGCAACCACCTTCACAAGTGTTTCCCTTTGAGAAGGGCTCAATATAAATGAGGATAAGAACAAGAAAATCCTATTGTTATGAAGAATTTCAGTTAAATAGTTAGGACTAAATTAACAAGATTTCAATCAATTCAACCTAGGTCTAGTGGAGAGGTTCCTAGACTTACAAAACCTCCATACCATATGGGACTATAGCACCCAAAGGTCTTATTACCACCTACAACTAGTGATTACAACCATAATAGTAGTGGCATCCCACATAATTAAAGCCCATAGCACCACCTTCAACTAGTGATCACAATAATAACTTGAAAGGTTTCATTGGAATTTATACCCAGAATTATTACAGGGTACTAGGCATACTGAGCTTTAACACCCCCTTACCATACAAGCACACTCCTAATATCTTAATCCATAAAGATAAGGTGGGTATAGATATTTTTTTCACCAACTAAGCCAATAACAT
Source organism: Pinus tabuliformis (assembly GCA_031772625.1). Classification (NCBI taxonomy): domain Eukaryota; kingdom Viridiplantae; phylum Streptophyta; class Pinopsida; order Pinales; family Pinaceae; genus Pinus; species Pinus tabuliformis. Next base: position 518,092,492 of record CM062804.1, on the reverse strand, counting down.
GGCATAACTTTCATTTAGAGTACAAAATTGCTAAAACCCATTCCTCATGAACCATTGTTGGTTCATGTAGGAATTTACAGGGTAAGTTCCTCAGACAGAACACCAAAGGACACCGCTCACAACTAGATCGCAGATCAATACACCAGTATTTTTGACGTGGTTAAAACCCTCAAAGAGGGAAACAATCCACGGCCTGAGCCAACGTGGCCACTTCAGGCAATTTATTAATAAAAGAATGAAAATTTACATATGTTTCTCTCATGCACAAATTACCCTACAAATGACCCTCCATGCGCTTTAAATAGAAATCATGGACTAATCGGGTGTCAAGCCATGGATCAAGTGTCGGTAACACCGAGGAGAGAATGAACCGTCGGATCACTACATATCGTGACCGTCGGATTGTAAGTTACAAAATGTACAACGGTAAAGAAGCACACTTTACCTAACTCTATACTAGACCAAGTTGTACTTAACTATTTCCTATGTGTCGGAATATCCTAACATCCCCCCTTAAGAACAAATTGGGATAGGATTGAAGGATTTACAAATATGACACAATAGGAGAGGGAAGGAGGCACTAGAGCCTATCCCCCCTTAGTGACAACTTCCTGAACTCCAACCATAAATCGAAGTTTAGTGAACTTCGCCTCTGTGAGAGCCTTTGTGAAGATGTCTGCAACTTGATCATCTGTTGAACAATATTGCACTTCAAGAACATGGTCGTGAATGAGCTTTCTGATGAAGTGAATGTGTATTTCAATGTGTTTGCTACGCTGATGTTGGACTGGATCTTTGCATAGCTGAATGGCACTTTGATTATCACACCAAAGTGTAGTCCGATGATGTTGCTCAAAGCCAAACTCTTGCAGGATCTGACGAAGCCACAAGGCTTCCTTACTAGCTTCTACGGCACCACGATACTCTGCTTCTGCTGATGAAAGAGAAATGGCACCTTGTGTCTTGCAAGCCCATGTAATAGGTTCTGAACCAAGAGTGAACAAATAACCGACAGTAGACTTCTGATCATCAGGGTCACCAGCCCAATCGGAATCAGTGAAACCAACCAATAGAGGAGATGCTTCGGCACTGTAATGAATCCCAAACTGAACTGTACCTCGAACATAACGAAGTATTCTTTTAGCTGCTTTCCAATGACTTTCACGGGGGTTTTGCATGAACCGAGCAACAAGGCCAATAGCAAAGGAAAGGTCAGGACGAGTATGGGTTAGATACAAAAGTTTTCCTACAAGTTGATGGTATAAGGTAGCATCAACTTTAGGAGAAGTACAAGTGACTGAAAGTTTGACTCCAGACTGAAAGGGAGAAGGGGTTGCCTTACAGTCTTCCATGTGAAAATGGCGTAGAATATCACAGGCATACTTGGACTGGGAGAGAGAAATACCCTCCTTGGATTGCAAGACTTGAAGACCGAGAAAATAGTGTAAGTGTCCTAAGTCTATCATTTCAAATTTCCTTTTAAGGCTAGACTTCACATGGTTTATAAGGTTGGGATCACTACCAGTAAGGATAAGATTATCAACATAAAGAACAAGGATCATAAGAGAGTTGCCCACTTTCTTGGTGTAGACAGTATTGTCAGAATGACACCTAGAAAAGCCATATTCTAAAAGAAAGTTATCCATTTTGGCATACCAAGCCCGAGGAGCTTGCTTGAGACCATAAAGGGATTTCTTAAGTCGACATACAAGGCTAGAGTCTGTTTGTATGAAGCCAATGGGTTGTTCCATATAGATTTCTTCATGCAAGTCTCCATGCAAGAAGGTAGATTTAACATCCATCTGATGGATTTCCCATTTGAAAGAGGCAGCAAGGGAAAGAACAAGGTGGATAGAGTTCATTTTGGCAACAGGGGAGAAGGTTTCAGTGTAGTCAATGCCTTCAACCTGTGAAAAACCTTTAGCAACAAGACGAGCTTTATGTTTATCAACTTTCCCATCTGGTCCATACTTGGTTCTGTAAACCCATCTGCATCTAACAAGTTTTCATCCCTTTGGTAGAGGAACAAGATCCCATGTATCATTTGCCAATAATGAATGATATTCTTCATTCATAGCTGCTTCCTAATCTGGATGGCCTGAAGCTTCTGCAAAGGTGTCAGGATCATAATTTACTGGAGATTGAGCCAGTAAAGAAGAGGCTCTCTCGAACTGAGAACGTGTGCGTCGTTGATCTGTAGGATCACCGGCAAGATCACCTGCTACATCTCGAGTAGCACGAACCCATTTTGGAAGCTCAGGACCTGAAGGAGGATCCTTAGATGGTGGGGGAGGATTGTTATCCTCACTTTCATCATCTGAAGAAGAAATGTTTTCAAAGGTAGAAGAGATAGGGAGAGGTGGCACATCCGCCGGACTAGGCTCGCAGGCCGATATATTTTCATCAATTTTTACATCTCTTCTAATGATAACATTTTTGGACTTAAATGGAATAAGTCTATAGCTTTTGACATCTTCATAATATCCAACAAAAGTACATTTTTCACTCTTAGGTTCTAAAGCTTTATGCTTTTCATCTGGAATATGGGCCCATGCTTCACTTCCAAAAACACGAAAGTGACTTACATCTGGTTTGATTGAGCTCCATGCTTCTTTTGGAGTGATATTATTTAAAGCCTTAGTAGGAGTGTGATTTATTATGTAATTTGCACAGTTAATTGCTTCTGCCCAAAAACTAAGACCAAGTCCTTTAGATTGTAGCATACAATTAACCATTTCCTTTAAGGTGCGATTCTTCCTTTCAGCTACACCATTTTGTTGTGGAGTATATGGAACAGTATGTTGCATTTGAATTCCATTCTCAGTGCAATAGTTGATGAATGTGTTTTTAACATATTCTCCGCCATTATCAGATCTTAACTTAAGAATTTGATGTCCAGATTGTTTTTCAAAAAAGGCCTTGAAGGCCAAAAAAGTGTTAAATAATTCACTCTTGAGTTTTAAGAAGTATACCCAAGTGCGTCTGGAAAAATCATCAATGAAAGTTAAGAAATACTTGCAGCCAGAGAATGACACAACTGGAAGTGGACCACATAAATCACTATGCACAAGTTGTAAAGGGGCTGAGGCGTGCCAAGAGGCACGTTTTTCAAAACTGTCCCGATGATGTTTTCCGAGTACACATCCGGAACAAACACCATCTCTGCAAGATACCATAGGAAGACCTGTCACCTTATTTTCTTTACATAGATGCTGAAGGGATCGATAGTTTAAGTGACCAAATCGCTCATGCCAAAGTTTGCTCACTTCATCATTATGAGCAACAAATACTGAGGGAAGATTTGATGACCCAAAGTTGTGAAACTTATACAACCTTGTAGAATCATCAGCAATGCCAGTAGCCAAAATCTGTTTAGGATCCCTTAAGTCCTTGATTACAACATCATGAGGTGAAAATTCAACGATTTTACCTTCACCTGAATGAGTTATCTGATATACAGATAGAAGGTTGCAGGATAAGGTTGGAACACATAATACATCATTAAACTGACCATTGTCTAGATGAACAGTTCCAGTCCCTACAACATTAAGAGATCTATCATCACCAACATATATATTTTTGGTGTTACAATCATTTAAAGAAGAAAACATGGCTTTGTTTTTTGCCATGTGATAAGAAGCTCCAGAATCAATGAGCCACTCATGAGAATGAGAAGAAGAAGATACATTTAATGCATAGCCAGACCGAGATGTTTGACACCCACATGCAGAAAGTGCCATTCCTGAAGATGAAGTTGAAGTTGAAGATTGCCCCAAATGGATTTTATGCTTCTTCATTGCTGCTTCCAAGGCTTCCATCTTCTTAAAGCATTTTGATTCTAAGTGGCCACCTCGATTACAAAAATTGCAATGTCTATCAGTCTTCTTCCCTTTGTTTTTATTTGTCTTATCATTTTTTTGAAATGATTTTTCATTTTGGGGCTGAAATTGCTTAGGACCCTTGTTTGGTTTAGGACCATTCTTTTTAGGATATGACTTCTTAGGATTCTTTGAATTTGGTTGCTGCTGGGCGGCTAACGCTTTCTTGGAAGAGTTTCCAAGATTAAGAAGACCAAGGTGTAAGAGCTTTTCTTGTTCTCTTATTAAAGAATCACAAAAAGAGTCAAAGGAAGGGGACTTGTAGTCTGTTCCTTGAGAAATGAAGGCTTCTCTTGTAGAATGGAAGGTGGAAACAAACACAGAGTAGGCTGGTCCCAACTTTGTAAGAATGGAATAGATAAGGTTACTATCTTCTTTCTTAACTTTAACACCTTCCAAGGGATACCTAAGGGTCTTGAACTTGGACAAGAAATCTTCAATGCAAGAAAAATTATTAGGGTCCAATGTAAGCAACTCATTTTCAAGTTGATGGGCTCTAAGTTGATTTTTAATCCCAAAAACTTTATTGATTTGTTCCATTGCTTCATGAAGAGTATCAAGTTCTGTAATATGGAATCTAAGATCTGCAGAAATAGACATCTCTATCAATCCACGTGCTTGATCTTGCCTATTTTCCCATTTAGCAGCTTTATCTTCATCCTTTGGTTTCTTTTCTTGGCCTAAGGCTATTCTGTAGAGACCTTTACTTCTGAGTAAATCCTCAATGTAGGACAACCATTGGAAGTAGTTAGTGCTGTCAAGGGTAACTTGGTATTGACTTTCCATTTCAACAGAAATAGAAGCTAAAGATGCTGAAACTAAGTGTTCCAATGGATAGATCTCGAAAAATTAGGCTGGTTTAAAAAAAACGGCTCTTAAAATGGCTTCCGGATGAAGAAGTTATGGCTTTTTCAAAAAACGTTGTTGAAGTTGTCGATGAAGTGCGGGAATGTGCGGAAATGAAAAAGTCCGCCCCCACAAAATGGAGACCTGAATCCAAGACCTCTACTCTCCTAAAATAGCTTTGAACCAATTGAGCTATAGAAAAAATGAGAGAGAGAGAGAGACAGAGAGAGAGACAGAGAGAGACAGAGAGAGACAGAGACAGAGACAGAGAGAGGGGGGGGGCTTTGGGTTGCGTGCTTGCTTTGAGAAAGCTCTTTTTCCCTACAAAACAAAAAACACAAAACCCAACACGGACATGCAAAGAAAACGAACCTTATGGCTCGAAGTTAGCTTTAGCCGAAAAACTAAATATTTTCAAAAATGAACCTTGCGGCTCAAAGTTAGCTTTAGCCGAAAAAACTAAATATTTTTCTCAATGTTTCTGATTTTCTGAGATCACACTAAGGTGCAGGGAAAAGAGCATACGCATGAGAAAAATCCTTCCTTTCTGTTTCTGATTTGTCCAGATCGCACAGAGTTGTAGGAGAAAGAGCATATGTAGAAATGAAAGGTATAGATCCGGTTAAAAAAAAGCTAAATAAACCGAAAGCGAAATAAGCAGAAAGAAAATAACAGTAAACTGCAAATAAACACTATATACCTCCAGATATTAAAAATGACGGAGCTAGGGCTACCGGAAACCTTTTCGCGTGAAACGAAAGGGATTCCTAACTGGAACAGATGCTCCCAACACAACAGAGCAGTCCTCTCGGGCCGAAAGCAGTCAGAAACAGCAGATCTAGGAAACAGCAGTCGGATGCAGTTCTACCGGCTTTAGATTTGGATCACCAACGGATGCGGCCCTCAAATAACTCTGATACCATGTAGGAATTTACAAGGTAAGTTCCTTAGATAGAACACCAAAGGACACCGCTCACAACTAGATCGCAGATCAATACACCAGTATTTTTTACATGGTTAAAACCCTCAAAGAGGGAAACAGTCCACGGCCTGAGCCAACGCGGCCACTTCAAGCAATTTATTAATAAAAGAATGAAAATTTACATATGTTTCTCTCATGCACGGATTACCCTACAAATGACCCTGCATGCGCTTTAAATAGAAATCATGGACCAATCGGGTGTCAATCCATGGATCAAGTGTCGGTAATACCGAGGAGAGAATGAACCGTCGGATCACTACATATCGTGACTGTCGGATTGTAAGTTACAAAATGTACAACGGTAAAGAAACACCTTTACCTAACTCTATACTAGACCAAGTTGTACTTAACTATTTCCTATGTGTCAGAATATCCTAACAGTTCATTGCTCCCTAACATTGCATAAGACACTTATTTTATAATTCATCTCAATCTAACAAACTAGAGACCATTCTGTCTAATCCTTTCCCATTTATCAAACTTCCTAGGCACTATAGAACTTCCTAGGCAAAAAAGAAGAAATAGACATCCTCATTGAAGTAAAAATCCTTCCCTTAATACATATTCTCACCAATATCACAACATATATCACTTAGCTCCATCAAAAATATCAATATATACTCAATATTATTATCTTAATTCATAAAATGAATTATTACACAAACCATAAATCATATCATAAACCACACTAAATGGAAAAAGTACCAAATATATGTACATATGTACATATATTTTAAATCATATCAAGGAAATGTATTAAATTAAGCATTCCGTGGTATGGAATTGACAATTACAAATTATCCATTTATAGCACTAATAACAACCAATATACCATCATAAAACTGATTCTAAGGTGTCCAATCCTATATTACACATCATTAATCATAAAATTAAACCACTTCTTGGTAACATATCTACATAACCAATAATAATATGAAATCACTCTAACGGAAAGGTATTTAACACATGTACACATCATGAAATATCTTTCTAGCATGGGATCCGCATAAGCCATATATTAGTAAGGCATATAAATATGATCACATTGGAATATCTATCCAATAAGTCATCCACATATGAAGGTAATATATGACTATGAATCACATCATAATATTACTGGCCATCAATGGTTAAAGGCAACTATTAGACCACTATTAAGAATATACAATATTATTATGGATATTCATAGCATTAAAACATCAAAAACGATGTTGGATATTAGATATATATGTAATTTTAACACTAGTATTTAGGACTAATTCTATAGTTATCATTCGATAGTTGTCAGTTGTGTGATGCTTTGATGCTTTATAGTATTTATCAATAATATTAATGTTTTCATTAAGAAATGTTAATAATCATCCTAATATCATCCATCACATTATTTTACAATTTGAAAATGTTGGTTAAAATATTTTATAATGTTTTAATTCATCAAAACTATGTTAATTTAAAAAAAAATCTCCTAAATTTTTTTGATATAAAAATAAATTTTAAAGGGAATTAAGTAATTCCTTCCTTACTTATCTTAAAGTTTTATAAATCAAGTTTAAATATAATAAATTTTAATTATCAATATTATCTGTATAGACAATAGTTAAACAAGTGTACAGACAATATTTAAACAAGTGTTGCAGGTAGCTTAGTCCTTACTACTCAAGCTAAAAAATATGTTATGAGAAAGTTTGTATAAAAATTTACAATCTACATTGGTCAATGTTAGCTAAATTAATAATGGTTAATAGGAAAATGAAATCTTGTAGTCTTGTTATAGGAGGTACTAATAAATTGAGATAGTAATTTGACCAAGTGAGGATATTAAACATTACAACATCTCTATCATACTGCGCAGTAGAGCACCTCTTGGTGCAATTAATTGCTTGTTCAAGCACATAGACTTAGTGGGTAGTAACCACGAGTAAGTCCACATATTTACAATTTTACACATACCTAATTGCGGAGGAAAATGTAAATGATGGTGAGAAGTAACTCTTGGTAAATATATTTATTTACACCTTATTCTACCCATTTTTTACCCAAATAATTCCCTAAATTATGGTGAGAAGTATCTCATAGTAAATATGTTATTTACTTTCAAATCTTAATAGTAAAAAATAACTACACAAATATCTAAAAATAATGCATGAAAATTAGAACCATATTAATAAATTATGGCATAAAATATATAATGAAGTTATCACATGAGACTGTATGTTTATATAAGTAGTGCAATTAATTTCTTGTTCAGGCACATGGACTTAGCCGGTAGTAACCACGAGTAAGTCTACATATTTACAATTTGACACCTACCTAATTGCCAAGGAAAATGTAAATGATGGTGAAAAGTAAGTCTTGGTAAATATATTTATTTACAACTTATTTTACCTATTTTTTACCCAAATAATTCTTTAAATTATGGTAGGAAGTAACTCATAGTAAATATGTTATTTACTTTCAAAGCTTAAGAGTAAAAAATCACTACAGAAATATCTAAAAATAATGCATGAAAATTAGAACCGTATTAATAAATTATAGCATAAAATATATAACAAAGTTATCACATGAGACTTTATATTGATGTAAGTTTATATATATATATATATATATATATATATATATATATATATATATATATATATATTCTGAATTTGTCTACCCCTATATTGATACAAAAAATATTTTTACACAAAGGCAGCGGCCTCGAAAAGTCTAGCCCAGAGATGCGGCATGCTCACATTACATAGTTGAACACTAACCAAAAAGACCTGCTAAAGACTGACCAGAAGAGCTTCTAGGACCATGACCCTAACTAGTTCATAGATACAGAATAGACCAATATCGAAACTGAAGACTGACAGAGGTAATTCAAAGGCCAAAACAGGTTGACTGGGCCCATACCAATAAGCAGGGAAGCACTGCCCAAATCAAAACTGAAATCTGACCCATCAAACAACTGTAACCGTAACCGAGACCCAAAGACACATTCAGAAGAATGTCACCCACTCAGGGGAAACTGACAATTTAACTTTAGAAAAAAGGTCTGAGCATGAGAACTGTAGAGAAAACACTGACTATAAAATAGGAGGGAATTGAGCACCTTCGAGCAACAGAGAATCAAAAACCATTGAATGCCGACCTGATTAAACTTCATGAGAGGTGGAAGGTGGCTCTTCAACGATGCGACACCCATATTTGTAGGGATGTTCATCCTCTGAGGGATGGCCTTCCTTGCCTGAAGAACCACCACCCGTAGGGACGCTCGGACCAACTTGAATGTTCTTGTCCTGGGTTGCAGTGCCACCGGGATCCTTACTCTGCTTGTTGTCAATTTGAGAAGTGCCATGCGTATCTTCATCCCTCGCCTTCAGAGTCACCACTGGTGTCACAGCAACCAGACCAGAAGTATCCTCTCGAAGCTCAATGGTGACTGAAGCTAAGAAGGAGAAATTATTGAGTGTGTAGGGGAATTGAAAATGAGCAGTGTGAGAATGGGGATTATGAGATCGCAGTGCTGAATTAAGCTGCCCTCGACCCCGTCCACAACCACTCCTAGTAACGGGATGGCGGTCAGAGAAGACATCCAAGGAACAAGACGAGGAGTCCAAAGTAGAGGAGGAGGGCCGGCGGATAACTCGCCCCCCGGAATTTCCCCTCCTGCATCCCATTCTCTGGCGAAATTTAGGCATGATGCAAAGAACAGGAGGCGCTGAAAAGGCATCAATATTGTGAAGGCGGGGGGGACAGAAAGGGGCTTAGCTTCATCACCCTAAGGATCACTGGGAGAGACAGAGGACGAGCTATAATTGAAATTGCAGAAAGGGTTGTGAGAAACATGAAGTCCCGGCGAATCCAGAGCACAATGTTTCCCTGGGCTGGGCTGAGAGTGTGGCTCTGCGACAGCAAGGGAACAAAAAAATCTCAGGGGAGGAGCATGAATGAAATCTTGGAGGGGCGCCATGATAGATGATCTCGCAGGCTGGTAAGGAGGGACAAGCTGCATTAACGCAACATTGAAGAAGTTGGCAGAGGAATTAATGTCAGACATCACGCGAGGCCAGATGGCGGTGGTAATAAGCCACACACCAACCCACCAAGCCGCCCACGTATTGAGCGCCATGTTATACACCCGGATCCAGGAGAGATAGATCTTGTTGCACCAGAAGAGTGCAGTCTTGTTTGAGTTGTGCATCATTAGAACTGCTCAGTGGACCAGAGAAGAATGGGAGCTGCTGATCAATGCCTTGATTAGCCAATCTGTCTGCTACCTTGTTCGTTGTTCACCAAATGTGCTTGAAGGTAATGTTGCGGGGTGCCCTGAGCCATTCTTCAATTTGTTCCAATCTTCTTAGGAGCCACGAGCTCAAAGTGATCTTTGCTGCTGAGGTGCCTGAGTGAATCCGAATAGCTGCCTCTATTAAGATTTGAGAATCCCCTTCTACCTCTAGAGTGAAAAAATTTTCTATTTCTGCTATGCAAATGCCCTTCCATAAGCCTTCAAGTTTGGAAGCGTTGTTGGAGTCTCTTTCAAGAGAACCATAATATATGTGAAGAGCAAAGCCTACAACATCTCTAAAAATACCACCGTAACCAGCCAGCCGAGGATTGCCCTTAGCAGCTCCATCGAAGTTCAATTTGTAAGCGTGGGTGGCAGGAGGAGACTAGAATTGGGGAGAATCAGTATGGATGGAGGGGCTAGCCTTGACTTGAGCTAAAAAAGTGAGGTCCAGGTTCCAATTTTTTAGAATGAGGCATTCCTGGGGTGAAGATGGAAAATCCGAGTCTTTCCAGTGTCTTAGAGCTAGAGTTTCTTGAAGGTTTTGTTTGAGAAGTAGCCACAGTGTGTCAAGGGGTGTACTAAGATTTTTAAAGATCCTGTTATTTCTCTCCTTCCAGATGATCCAATAGACAAAGCCCGGTAAGAGGTTCCAGAGGGAATTGAGTAGAAGACTTTGGAAAGGATGCCAAGGCCAGTTCCTGATGGTGTTTACAATATCTCCAACGCGTTTGCCCGTTCTTCTATTGCATTGTGTTGTTCTCTACCAAAGTTGAGCTGAAAGTGGGTAGGTGTCCAAGAGATGCAAGATGGTCTCTGTGTGAAGATTGCAATTGGGAAATCTGGAAGGCCCAGTAAATCCTCACTTTTGTAGATTGTCCCAAGTGAGGATCCATTGTTTACTAAGTAGTCAAAGAAAAGTAGAGACCTTAGGCCAGATGCTTGGTTGCCAAACCTAATCCCATAGCTGATCCTTTATTATATGCGTGGGATGATAAAGAAGTTGGTATGCTTCCTTGGTAGTGAACATACCTTTGGGGGTATGTCCCCATCGCACTTTTTCCTTCTGATTAGAAAGTTTGATTTTCCTAAGGTTGAGCTATTGATCGATCTCTTCATAAGTTTCCTCCTATCAGTTAGCCTGCCAGGTACCAGCTATTCTCCAAAGTTGAAAACCTTGAGGGGATTGCTGCCGCCAAAATTGATGGACATGGATTTGATCATTGTGCTGCATAGTAGCTTGCCACATAGGTTTGTGGAAGAGAGAGGCGAGTTTGGCAAGTTGTTGCCAAGAGTCCTCCCAAAATCTTGTTGTGGTACCTGAATGGATTTCCCAAAAGATGTGTGCTTGAATAAAGGCCCTATGTTTCTTTGCCACATTCCAAATCAATGAACCGGGTGTGGTCGCGTTGATGCGGATGAGATCCTCCTGTGAACTGCCTGGCACATATTTGGCCTACCAGAGACGAGCCCAAGGAGTGTGTGGTTTGGAGATCTAGTTCCACTAGATGCGGGCGCCCATAGTATTATTACTGTGGAGGGGATCCCTTAGACCAAGCCCACCAGCTGACTTCGGAAGACAAACCTCAGTCCATTTGACCAGAGACCATTTTCTGTCGAGGCCTGAGGAACCCCAAAGTAAGTTTCTTTGAAGACTGCGAATTTTTTTAAGGACCCATTTAGGGGCTACCAATATAGAAAATAAGTACAGAGGCATTGCTTGGAGAATGGATTTGATTAGGATAAGCCTCCTAGCAATGTTGAGCGAGCGGTAGGTCCAAGAAGAGAGCCTGGTTTCTAAATTGTCAAGAAGGGATCTTCACGAAGCATGTTTGATGGCCGAGTCAAATAGGGGAGCTCCAAGATATTTCGAAGGAAGCACAACTATCGGGAAGACAAAAATCCTGACTATATTTCTCTGAGTGAGAATGGGAGTATGGAAGAAGAAGAGCTGGGATTTGGAGGCATTGATGGTGGTTCCAGAAGCTTCTGAGAATAGACTGAGCGGGGACTTGAAGGTAGAGGCCTCTTGAACTGACGGATGGCCGAAAAGCATATTGTCATCGACAAACTGTTGGTGAGAGATGGGGCGTTGACCATGAAGAGAAATGCCCTTTAAGGAGTGTGAAGAGATAGCAGAATGAAGAAGGCAACTAAGTCCTTCGGCCATGAGAACAAAAACGAACGGGGAGAGAGGGTCGCCTTGATGAATACCCCGGGAAGGACGAGAGGGCGAGGAAGGAGAACCATTAAGAAGCATGGAGAAACAGGGTGAGGAGATAAGATTCATAAGCCAACGTGTCTAAGTAGCACTGAAGCCAAATGCTAACAACATTTGATTAATGTAGGTCCAGCTGAGTTTATCGAAATCTTTAGAAAGATCTAACTTGAGAATCATACCTGGCATTTTTAGAATCTTGAGTGAATGGATCACTTCATGTGAGAGAATGATACCATCCAGAATTTGTCACCCTTCTACATAACCTGTCTACTCTGGCGAAATGAGGAGGGGGAGAAGAGGTTTGAGCCTGTTTTCTAGGACTTTAGATATCAGTTTATAGATTACATTGCTGAGTGCGATGGGCCTATATTTATTAGGTGTATTGGAGTCCTCCACTATAGGAACTAGTGCTATCAAGGTTGTGTTAAGGGAAGGAAGGATCCAATGCATCGATCGTGATTCTTCTACTAGCTCCCAGACCTTTATTTTGATATGCTCCCAGAAAGCATGAAACAAATTGGCTGTGAAGCCATTGGGGCCAGGCGTTTTGCCATCCTTAAGTTCGGCCATAGCATCCTCCACTTCCTTCATAGAGATAGGCTGGAGAAGCATATTGTTGTGGTCCACTGTGATGATTTTTGGAATATGTTGCGTGATAGATCAAATAGCTTGATTTCTGTTGCCCAATGGCTCCTGAAGAATGTCCTGAAAGTGCTCTTTGAATTCCTGTTCCACTTCTTCATGCACCTCTAGACGCTCCCCTAGCCAATTATTAATGAAGGGGATGTTATTGTGCATCCTCCTTTGAATAGTAGACCTGTGAAAAAATTTGGTATTTTTCTCCCCATCCTTAAGCCATCTGATCCTATATTTTTGATGCCACAAGGTCTCTTCTTGTTGCCTTCTTGCTTCAATCTTGGTCAGGAGGGCCTTCTCCTGTTGCTCATAGTCTTCTGTTCTTCCCTCAGAGATAATACACTGTGGAATGTATTCATTTGCTGCTCCAGCACTTTCTGACGGTCAAAAATGTTACCAAACTAAGTGTGGTTCCATGATTTGAGAGCTTGTTTGAGGTGTTTTAACATTTGTTGAAACTGGAACATCTTGGCTCCTTCAGGGGGGGTGAAGGATTTCCAAGCATTGTTAACTACTTCTTTGAAGTTAGGATGTGAAAACCAAAATGATTCAAAGCGAAACGGTCTATTACACCTAGAGCCAAGGTGCGACCACTATAGCATTTTGGGCTAGTGATTAGAGCCCACTTGAGGCATGATAGAGGCATGAAAGTCCCCACCCAGGTGAATGGCATTATCCAACATGAGGAATTGATCTAGCCTGGAGGCTATATGCTGTGGTCCCCTTCTTTTATTGGTCCATGTATACATACCATTAGAAGTCTGTAGGTCCATTAACTAATTTCTGTGGATAAAGTCTTTGAAGCCGATGTTGTCTCCTTCCAGCCTCGATCTTCCTCCTGATTTTTCCTCCATAGCTGTGATGATGTTGAAGTCACTGCCAAAAATCCAAATCAGAAAGCTCTTGACAGAGTTGAGAGCTATGATAGTGTCTAGCAGACCCAACTTTTTTTGTAAATCTTGTGGGAAATACACATTGGAGAGATGACCATGGATATTGGTCCCGATTAGGTGGAAAGTTATCTAAATAAAGAAGTGTGAGGAGTGAAAATCATGAAAGGAGAGAACTTGAGGGTTCCACATGATTGCTAGCCCTCCTTGAGCCCCTGAAGCATCCACTGAGACTAAACGACATCCAGACGAGGCTTTATTTAGGATCTTTTCTAGTGCAGTGCTATTGCATTTTATTTCTTGTAGATACACTAATGAAGGTTTATCTTGCTGGATCATGTTTTTTAGCATTCTATGTTTTGCAGGGCTGTTAAGCCCTCTCACGTTCCATGAGATGAGCTTCATGAGGAACAGTGGGGAAGAGATTTGAAAAACTTGGTCAGCTTGGGGAATTCACCAGATTCCACCAGCATTTCTCCAATAATAATGGTCCTCTACCGATCTATTATATGCCCGTGTTTCTTCATTTCTTTCAATATCTTTTTTCCATCCCAAGGATTGCCTGCCTGAATACCAAGACATTTGTTATGTCGTGCTTTGGCTAAAACTACTTCAAGGCTTTTGATTTGTTGGTGGGGGGGGGGGTAAAGCACTGAATTCTTTCTATCAACACGCTGTTTCCAGTCTGGGAAAGTCGAAATCTCCCAGATCTACACTCTCTGGTTCCTCTTCCATGTGTATCGGTATATCCTGTACTTCCTTATTTGTCTTTTAATGGATACCGAAAGCTAGAGCTGCATCTATCTCCATGTTGGAAGTTTGAAGGGTTGTATCTTTATCTTTGTTATCAGAGGAAGTAGAGGCGGGGATGATGGTGAGATCGAAGGCTGAGAGTGGAGCTGAAGATTTTGGAAGAGGGGGGGTGAGAAGTAGGAGGTGGATCTGAAGAAGAAGGAATCGATTGGTGATCCTCCAAGTTATCTTGAGAGGTCAGGATTTCGAAGCTGTTCCGAGTTTCAGGTTTCTTGAGATTATCTGGGGCGACTGGAGATTTCTTGGCATGCTTTCTTCGACTCATGACTTTTGTGAATCCCTCGGCATCTTTGCTAGTCTCAGTGACAGGGGTTTTGGACTGAAGATTCAGTGGACAATCCCTTAAAAGGTGGCCATGTTCATGGCATTTCCTGCAACGAAATGGAACATGTTCATAGTCTAATGTTTGAACCCATTCAAAATCATCACGAAATAGACTTACCAAGTCCGTGAGTGCTTTAGCCAGATGCATGTGTACACAGAAGGTGGCATAGGAGGTGTATCTACGGTGTTTAGATTCCTCAGCGACTTTGATAAAAACCCCCAGGCCATTGCCTATGTCCTTTAAGGTCTCCTCGTCCCAGTATTCCAGGGGAATGGAGTACATACGGATCCATACTGGAGCCCAGTTGAAATCTTCTTTGTCTCGATTGAATCTCTCTATCCATTCACGGAGGTACAGGCCTGTAGAGTTGAAGAAATACGGGCCTCCCTTAAAGATATGAGTTCTGTCCTCCAGACAATTGAAAATAGCAGTGAAGAACCCTTTGGGACCAAGTTGTAGGGTAACTTGTCCTTTAGGTTTCCATTTGGAAGCAATCCATCCTTGCAAGGTCTTTTCAGTAGGCCAGAGTCCTAAGAACTTGCCAATGAGCGCATGATCCCTCATAAATTGGATTTGGCCGTTGATTCGGTGACTGGGGAGATCAATTTTGGTTCTTTCTGAAGTCTTGGGGATGCATGTAGCAGAGGAAGCCTTTGGTCATGACGTCGAAGCATTCTGGTCTATGCATTTGTCTTTAGCGACCGTGGAGCCTGAGTTGCCAGCAATGTTGATGGCGGGATCGATATCGTGGGTGGCGAGTGGGTTGGAGCACGGAGTGGCATTAGTGTCTGCGTTTGTAGAGTTGTGAGAAAAGGCACTGATGGGGGGAGGAGGGGTTGTGCCCACCCCTAAGGAGGGTGGATTCATGGAGAAAGAGTCAGCAAAGAAGTACGGTGTGCATAGAGGATTAGGGCATTAGGGTATACATATATATATATATATATATATATATGTCCTCTGGGAGTTTATTCATAAATTATGACATACAATATTTGAACAGACATTATGTTAATGTAAGTTTTTAGATATTTGTTGCCCGCTAGTTTTTTTAATAATATTAAAAATTAAATATTGTAAGTTTTTAAATGTATGTTGTGTACTGTTTTTAATAATATTAAAAATTAAATATTTAATTTTCAAAATTAAATATTAATAGTTAATAAAAATGTCAAAATGATATACAACACTATGAAAATTTACAAATATATATATTTTACCTCTCTCCATTTAAACCTCCGCCCCGGGATTCATTGAGGTAATCCAGGGCCTAGATGTTGAGGGCATCGCATGTGTCTCTAGGCTGTTCTGAACGTTCCTTGAAGGAAGCTGTCTTCAGCGTTCCTTAAAAAGAGAGACGTTCCGCTGAAGGAATCACAATTTGCAAAATCGTTATCAGTTGTGTCATTCGAGCCGTCAGTACAATGACTAAACTCCTCATTCTGATTGACTTTTTAGTCACCTACAACCCTTGAATACATTCACCGCCCCACAAGTGTTATAAGTCTTTCCATAGTCTTTCAAATTAGTGTCCAATTAAATCTTTGAAAATTACTTTTTATTGTGCAAATCTTTAAAAAATATTTTAAAAATAAATATTAAATAGTATCTCTAACAAAAAAAAATTAGATTGCTACTGTACTACTTTGACGAGGATTAGTAAAAACATATTGTACATTGAATGGCTCGTATAAAAATGTAATGTAAAGTTTAATGTGTTCAATATATATCTTCCAGCTTAAGAATCCTGAAAATTTACGAGTCCAACATTTCGATTATTTAAAATGAATATTGGTTTCTGTAAAGTTTAATTATTAGATTTTACAAAATGAAAATGATAGATTGATATATAATATTAAAGTTTAGTAGGGTTGGAGTATGTTTTAAAATTGTTTTTAGCAGGCTAGGCGCAAAACCCAAAGGAATTTAGTACTATTGAAAACTTGAAAACCTGTCCCCTAAAGACTTACCAGTTTGTTATTTTAGTTGGAGTAGTTTTTCTTTGAATAAGAATAATGACAATTGAGTTACCACTACTTTGACAATTAAATTATAATAAATTTTCCCACCTTAAAAAAACACTAAATTTACCAATATTAAAGTGAGTGTATATATATACTACCTATCTTGGTTTAAACCTCAGGATTCAGCGGAATAATTCTTCTGTGCAGCAATTCTGAAACTGTCTTGAAAAAATGTCGTAGTTGAGGTTGAGGACATCGCATGTGTCTCTAACCTGTCTTGAAAAAATGTTGTAGTTGTGAACGTTAAAAGACGTTCAAGGAACTTGCCTTCAGGGTTACTTAAAAAGAGACGTTCAAGAAAAATTAATCACAATTTGCGTCACTGGAACCGTCATGATTCCTCGAGTACAATGACTAATCTCCTGATACGGATTGACTTCTTCGTCACCTGAAACCCTTGAACGCAACCGACGAGTACATTCGCCCCGCCGCCTATGTAAGCCCATCCAGCCCATCCATATAAATCTAACGACAACATAGGCAGAAAAACCCTGTTTCTCAGGAAGATAGAACGCTGATAATGGGACGCAAGGTCTGCTGTGGCGATCACAAAGAAAACAGGAGAGGACACTGGACGGCCGAAGAGGACCAGAAGCTCATCAATTACATTCAACGCCATGGTCCTTCCAATTGGCGCACCCTTCCCAAACTTGCAGGTATTTTCTCTTTTGTACTCTATTATTGCTGAACCCTTTTAATTAGCAATTTTCCGAGTGCTACCGACGACCTGACGAGAGATGTTTTGTGCGTTGGGGCACTGCAGGATTATCACGATGTGGAAAAAGCTGTAGGCTGAGATGGACCAACTACTTGCGACCTGACATCAAGCGTGGAACCCTAACCGTTCACGAGGACCTCACCGTTATTCGTCTGCATGCAATCCTCGGAAACAAGTAATATCTTAATCTTCTATTGCCTGGCCTCTCATGAGATCTTTTTCATGGCACTATTTTAAGGAGTTAATGGTTTATAAGGCTAACAATTGAAACACGGTATAAAATGGACAATAAGCGATATTCGTATAAACAGTTTTTTCCCATTTTTCAGAGGTCGATTGAAAGCGCTGACAAACACTTTAAATAACATAAACTTGATATGTATGCAATACAAAATAACATAAACTTGGAAAATTGATACAAACTGTTTAATCATGTAAGGACATAAATAATATTTATGTTTCACCACCAAAGAAGTGGAGATATACAAAACATAACTGTATTGGTTTGGAACAATGGCATGGCATTTTATAATTGGATGGTGAGACTTTGACATTTTACAATTCTGCACTTCAGTTATCTTATTATTGTGTACATCGTAAGTTAGGGTGAAGGTCGATATTGTGCATTTCGTTGGATTACGAAGTGAAGGTAATTTGAGTAATTGTTATTAATTTTCGAGTGGGAAATTTTCATGCCATGAATTTGTTCTAATTGTATTTTTGAAGAATAAATTTAGTTTACTATTTTTCAGTGAAATATAATGCTTAAAAATATATACATAAGATTGTTTTGTGAAAATTAATTCATAATCATTTGATGGGTCTACAAAATTTTAGGTTGAAGTGTAATCGAAGAGAAAGGATCTGGAAGTTTCTGCCCAAATTAACTCATAACCATTTGATGGGTATACCAAATTTGAGTTTGAGGTGTAATTAATAGGAATTTGGCAAATATCACACGAAACTGAATTGAAATAGGTATGTGACATATTCCTATTAATTTTTGAAAGTTAAATGATATAACTTGTATAAGTCAAAGTTGAACTAATAGTGGTCAATAGGAAAATCAATTGTTCTAATTGTGCCTTGGCAGAAATACATAAATTGATATTTGAAATGAAGAAATTAATTGTCTATTTAGTCTCAAGGACTTGCATAAATTATAGTGGGTAGAGTTCGGATTGAGATAAAGAAGTTCCCCCAACAGTGGAAAGCAGCGAATTTGAAATAGTATTAGTAGCTCCTAATCAAAAAGACTTTTGGTGAAAGGTAGAAAAAATAAAGGATAAAAAGGGAAACTAATTGATTATTAACACATTTTGCCCCGAAAATTTCATGTGATTTTTATTTTTAATTTTTTTTTCCTTTTTGTGCATTGGCCGAAAGGTTGATTTGATTGAATTGTAATTTTGTTCCTTGGTTTTCAGGTTGAATAAAATTACGATTTTTCTTTGGGAAAAAAACTAATAAGTTTACAAATTTATATTTTTACTCTTATTAAAATGTTGAAGAACACATAAATAATAGAACATAGTAGCTCATTTTGTTTGCAAAGACTTGTGTGAATTATGGTGGATGGTAACTAATGGTAAATATATTTGGGTGATTTTCTTACAAAACATAATAAAAAAATTACTCCAAAAATATGTAAAATCATGGCATGAATATTACAAATGTGGCATTGTATTTTATGAAGGCTGCAATAAGCTTTTTAGTTATGATTTAATCAAATTTATGAAAAAATAAATTAACAATTTTAAAAAATAAATATTTATTTTTCAAAATTAAAAATTAAAACTTTCAGCTTATGATCATGAATGCCTATTTCTATAAGAATAATACATTTATATACATTAGAGAAAATTTCAGCCTAAAAGTACCAATGCAATTTTCATGTAATTTATATGTCATAATATGTAAACCAATCAAAGCCGTTTAAATTTAAAAAGAGGTACATGTAAATATTTTGGAGGGAAAAAAGGAAAAACTATTGTTTTAGTTGTATTTTTTTATCTTATCTCCTTATAAGTTTACTCAAATTTCAAGTGTAGACACTCATTGGATGCATAATCAAATTTTTCATCCAACAAGTACCCCTTATGCATACTTTTGAGAACTACATTGATAAAAATTGAAGATACATTAAAAAAAGTGTGTTGAGCACGCTTTTTCAATGTATTTTCAATTTTAATCAATGTGAGTCTTTTCAAAGGTATGCATAATGGGTATTCGTAGGATGTGGAATTTAATTTTGCATCCAACAATTGTTTACACTTGAAATTTGAGTAAACCTATAAGGATATAAGCCAAAAATACAACTAAAAAAATAGTTTTCTTATTTTCCCTCCAAAATTCACGACTCTTATTTTAGTATTTTAACTATTATTTTATTATTTTTCTTTACCAAGTCACTTTTAGGCTGAAATTTCTTCTAATGTATATCTTCACCACATGTTCCAATTAATGACTAAAGTATGAATAATTATTTGTAAAAATGTATATCTATAAGTATGTAGCTGTTGGAAATACTAGGAGAGAGGGTGAATAAGTATTTCTTAGCAATTAACACTTTATTAATATTTTTTAGATTGTTAGTGATATTTAGTTATTATTAGTGTTCTTCAAATAATCATAAACATTAATCAATATTAAATAACACCATACAAAAATCCAGAAAGATAAAGACAGTAGACACAATATTTTTAGGTCGAAAATCCCCTCTTGATCAAAAACCACCAAACACTTCTAAGTAATTGTCTTCTGCTCCTCCTTAAAAGAAAATTAATTACATCAATTTTTCAGCCACAACTAAACAATGCTCCAACGCCCTAATTCACTAGGAAACATGTAGGACGTCATTAAACCCTAATAACTTATTGCATCTAGAAAGATGCACTAATGCCTTGTAATTCATGCTAAAATCTGACAAGTGCCCTATAGGAATTTATAAGGTAAGTTCCTTAGACATAAAACCAAAGGACACCACTCATGAATAGATCACAGATCAATACACAAATATTCTTGACGTCATTAAAACTCTCAAAGAGGGAAACAGTCCACAGCCTGAGCCAACAAGGCCACTTCAGGCAATTTATTAATGAAAGAATGAAAATGTACATAAGATTCTCTCATGAATGGTTACCCTACAAATGACCCTCCACGCTCTTTAAATAGAGATCATGGACTAATCGAGTGTTAAGCCAGGGATCAAGTGTAGGTAATACCGAGGAGAGAATGAACCGTCAGATTGTAAGTTACAAATGTACATAGTAAAGAAACACACTTTACCTAACTCTACACTACCAAGTTATACTTAACTATTTCCTATGTGTTGAAATATCCTAACATCCCCCCTTAAGAACAACTTGGGATAGGATTGAAGGATGTACAAATATGATACAATAGGAGAAGGAAGGAGGCGTTAGAGCCTATCTCCCCTGAGTGAAAACTTCCTGAACTCCAATCGTAAATTGAAGTTTAGTAAACTTTGCCTCTGTGAGAGCCTTTGTAAAGATGTCTGCAACTTGATCACCAATTGAACAATATTGCACTTCAAGAGCATGGTCGGGAATGAGCTTTACGATGAAGTGCATTTGTAGTTCAATGTGTTTTCTGCACTGATGTTGGACTGGATATTTGCATAGTTGAATGACACTTTGATTATCACACCAAAGTGTAGTTGGATTCTGCTACTAAAAGCCAAAATCTGACAGGATCCCACGAAGCCACAGGGCTTCCTTACTAGCTTCTACAGTGCCACCATGCTCTTCTTCTGTTGAAGAAAGAGAAATGGCACTTTGTTTCTTGTAAGCCTATCTAATAGATCCATAACCAAGAGTGAAGACATAACCTATAGTAGACTTCTGACCATCAGGGTCACCAACCAATCAGAATAAGTGAAACCAACCAATAGAGGAGATGCTTCTGCACTGCAATGAATCCAAAACTAAACTTTACCTCGAACATAATGAAGTATTTTTTTAGCTGCTTTCCAATGACTTTTATGTGGGTTTTACATAAACCGAGCCATAAGGCCAACAACAAAGGAAAGGTCAGGACGGGTATGGGTCAGATACAAAAGTTTTCCTACAAGATGATGGTATAAAGTACCATCAACTTCAGGGGAAGTACAAGTGACTGAAAGCTTGCCTCCAGACTGAAAGGGAGAAGGGAATGGCTTACAGTATTCCATGTGAAAGTGTCGTAGAAGATCACAAGCCTAATTGGACTGGGAAAGGGAAATACCTTCCTTGGATTGCAAGAATTGAAGACCAAGAAAATAATGCAAGTGTCCTAAGTTTGTCATTTCAAACTTCTTTCTAAGGTTGGACTTCACATGGTTTACAAGGTTGGGATCATTACCAGTAAGAATAATATCATCAACATAAAGAACAAGAATGAGAAGAGACTTACCCACTTTCTTGGTGTAGACAATATTTTCAGAATGACACCTAGAAAAACCAGTATCTAAAAGAAATCTATCCATTTTAGCATACCAAGGTCGAGGGGCTTGCTTGAGACCATAAAGGGATTTCTTAAGCTGGCATACAAGGTGGGAGTCTGTTTGTATATAGCGAGGAGGTTGTTCCATATAGATTTCTTCATGCAAGTCCCCATGCAAGGAGGCAGATTTAGCATCCATTTGATGGACTTCCCATTTGAAAGAGGCAGCAAAGGAAAGAACAAGGTGGATAGAGTTCATTTTGGCAATAAGGGAGAAGGTTCCAGTATAGTGAATACCTTCAACTTCTGAAAAACCTTTTGCAACAAGATGAGCTTTTTGTTTATCAAATTTTCTATCTAGTCCAAACTTGGTTCTGTAAACCCATTTGCATCTAATAAGTTTTCATCCCTTTTAAAGATAAGTTTTCATCCCTTTTAAAGAGGAACAAGATCCCATGTATCATTTGCCAATAATGAATGATATTCTTCATTCATAGCTATGTCCCAATCTGGATGGCCTGAAGCTTCTGCAAAGGTGTAACGATATTCTTCATTCATATCTATGTCCCAATCTGGATGGCCTGAGGCTCCTGCAAAGGTTTCAGGATCATAATTTGCTGAAGCTTGAGCTAGTAAAGAAGATTCTTTATCAAACTGAGAATGTGTACATCGTTGATATGTAGGATCACCTGCAAGAGCACCTGCTACATCCCAAGTAGCACGAACCCATTTTAGAAGCTAAGGAGCTAAAGGAGAATTATGAGAAGGTGGGGGAGGATTGTCATCCTCGTTGTCATCATCTTAAGAAGAAATATTTTCAGAAGTAGAAGGGACAGAGAGAGGTGGCACATCTACCAAACAAGGCTCGTAGGCTAATATATTTTAAGCAAACTTTACATCTCTTCTAATGATAGAATTTTTGGATTTAAGTGGAATAAGTTATCTCCTTTGACATCTTTAGAATATCCAACAAAATACATTTTTCACTCTTAAGTTCTAGAGCTTTATGTTTCTCATCTGGAATATGGGCCCATGCTTCACTTCGGAAAATACGAAAGTAACTTACATCAATTTTAATTGAGCTCCATGCTTCTTCTGGAGTGATATTCTTTAAAACCTTAGTAGGACTGTGATTTACTATGTAATTTGCACAATTAATTACTTCTGCCCAAAAATTAAAACTAAGTCCTTTAGATTGAAGCATACAATTAGCCATTTCCTTTAAGGTGTGATTCTTCCTTTCAGCTACACCATTTTGTTGTGGAGTATATGGAACAGTATGTTTCATTTGAATTCCATGCTCAGTGCAAAAGTTGATGAATTTGTTGTTAACATATTCTCCGCCATTATCAGATCTTAGCTTAAGAATTAGATGTCCAGATTGTTTTTCAACAAAGGCCTTAGAGGCCAAGAACATATTAAATACTTCACTCTACCCAAGTGCATCTGGAGAAATCATCAATGAAAGTTAAGAAGTACTTGTAGCCAGAGAATGAAATAACTGGAAGTGGACCACATAAATCACTATGCACAAGCTGTAAAGGGGCTGAGACATGCCAAGAGGCATGTTTTTCAAAGCTATCTCGATGATGTTTTCCGAGTACACATCTGGAACAAACACCATCTCTGCAAGATACCATAGGAAGACCTGTCACCATATTTTCTTTACATAGATTTTGAAGGGAGTGATAGTTTATGTGACCAAATCTCTCATGCCAAAGTTTGCTCACTTCATCATTATGAGAAACAAATACTGAGGGATGTGTTGATGACCCAAAGTTGCTAAACTTATACAACCTTGTAAAATCATCAGCAATGCGAGTAGCTAAAATTTGTCTAGGATCTCTTAGGTCCTTCATTACAACATCGTGAGGTGAAAATTCAACGATTTTACCTTCACCTTAATGAGTTATCTGATATATAGATAGAAGGTTACAAGATAAGGTTGGAACACATAATACACCATTAAATTGACCATTGTCTAGAAGAATAGTTTTAGTCCCTACAACACTAAGAGATCTATCATCACCAACATATATATTTTTGGTGTTACAATCATTTAAAGAATAAAACATGGCTTTCTTTTTAGCCATGTGATAAGAAGCTCCAGAATCAATGAGGCATTCATAATAATGAGAAGAATAATATACATTAAATGCATAACCAGACCGAGATGCTTCACAACCACATGCAGAAAGTGTTATTCTTGAAGATGATGTTGAAGTTGAAGAATGATCCAAATGGATGTTATGTTTCTTCATTGTTGCTTCCAAGGCTTCCATCTTCTTAAATTATTTGGATTCTAAGTGGCCATGTTGATTACAAAATTTTCAATGTCTATCAGTCTTCTTCCCTTTGTTTTTATCTGCCTTATCATTATGTTGAATTGATTTTTCATTCTGAGACTGAAATTGCTTAGGACCCTTGTTTGGTTTTGGGACCATTCTTTTTAGGATGTTGCTTATTAGGATTCTTCGAATTTGGTTGTTGTTGGGTGACCAAGGCTTTCTTATAAGAGTTTCTAGTATTAAGAAGACCAAGATGTAAAAGTTTTTCTTGTTCTCTTATCAAAGAATCACAAAACGCATCAAAAGAGGGGCACTTGTAGTCTTGTCCTTGAGAAATGAAGGCTTCTATAGTAGAATGGAAGGTGTAAACAAACATAGAGTAGGTTGGTCCCAACTTAGTAAGAATGGAATAGATAAGGCTACCATCTTCTTTCTTAACCTTTACACCTTCCAAGAGAAGTCTAAGGGACTTGATTGGAAAAAAAAAATCAATGGAGGAAAAATTATTGGGGTCCAACGTAAGCAACTCATTTTCGAGTTGATGGGCTCTAATTTCATTTTTAATTCCAAAAACTTTAGTGAGCTATTTCATTGCTTCATTAGCGGTATCAAGTTCAACGATATGGAATCTAAGGTCTGGAGAAATAAACATCCCTATAAACCCACATACTTGATCTTGCCTATTTTCCCATTTGGTTGCCTTATCTTCATCTTTAGGTTTAGTATCTTGGCCTGAGGCTATTCTCTAAAGACCTTTACTTCTAAGTAAATCCATAATGTAGGACTACCATTGGAAGTAGTTGGTACTGCTAATAATAACTTAGCATTGAATTTCCATTTTAACAGAAAATAAATCCATAGATGGTGAAACTAATGGGTGAGAACACTTTTATATAAAGTAGCTTTAAAACATAAGTTACATGTGTTTTTTGAAAAAGTAACTCAACGAAACAAAAGATTTGAACTCAAGACTTCTATTCTCAGAAAGTAACTTTGGACCAAGTGACCTAGTTTAAAATGTTAGTAATTGGAAAATAGGAAGGGAGTTCGTCACTGAAGCTTTAGAGTGCGTGCTTACTTGAAAAAACTATTTTTGCCTACAAAACAAAAAACCGCACAACCCAACACGAACATACAAAAAAACCCAAACCTTATGGCTTGAACTTAGCTTTTGCCATAAACTAAATATTTTCCTCAATGTTTTTGATTTTCCGAGATCACACTAAGGCGCGACGGAAAAGAGCATACACGTGAGAAAAATCCTTCCTTTTCTGTTTCTGATTTGCCTAGATTGCATAGAGTCACGAGGTAAAGATCATACGCAGAAATGAAAGGTATAGATCTGGTAATAAAAACCAGATAGATAAATAAACCGAAATAAATAGAGAGATAAATAGCTAAAACTGTAAATAAAGATTGTATACCTCCAGATCTTAAAAATTAAATAGCTATGGCTACCGGAAACCTTTTTGCATGAAACGAAAGGGGTTCCTCACTGGAACATATGCTCCTAACACAATAGAGTAGTCCTCTCAACCTAAAAGCAGTTAGAAACAGTAGATCTAGGAAATGATAGTCGGATGGAGTTGTATCGACTTCCGATTTGAATCACCAATGGATATGGCCCTCAAATAGCTCTGATACCATTTAGGAATTTACATGGTAAGTTCCTGAGACAGAAAAGCAAAGGACATTGCTCACGAATAACCAATACACCAATATTCTTGACGTGGTTAAAACCCTCAAAGAGGAAAATAGTCCATGGCCTGAGCCAACGCAACCACTTCAGGAAATTTATTAATAAAAGAATGAAAATTTACATAAGCTTCCCTCATGAATGGTTACCCTAAAAATGACCCTCCATGCTCTCTAAATAGAGATCATGGACCAATCAAGTGTTAAGCCACGAATCAAGTGTCGGTAATATTGAGGAGAGAATGAACAGTCAGATAACTTCATTTCTAGATCATATCGTGACCATCGGATTGTAAGTTACAAATGTACATACTAAAGAAACACACTTTACCTAACTCTACACTAGACCAAGTTATACTTAACTATTTCCTATGTGTCAAAATATCCTAACATGCCCCAACACTCTGTTTACAAGTCGTTTTCATAAGGATGCTTCGTCATCATGTAGTTTATCAACCCCAACTAAAAGGATGCCACCGCTTGTTGCAGGCTACAACCTACCCTAGCACCACCCTTTCACACTGAAGTGTTCTTAGGCCACAACCTGAAGGTGACTCTAATCACATGTCTTACACCACCCTGCCACACTGAAGTGTTCTTAGGCCACAACCTGAAGGTGACTCTAATCACCTGTCTTACACCACCTGTCCACCCTGAGGAGCCGACAGACCATGTTTCACAATTCTCAGACTGGATCCCCTATGCTCTTAATCAATATAAGAAGGTTGTAATCAATATGTATACCATGTCAATTTTTGCTGCCCAAAACTACTCAACTCACCATTGCCAAGTCAATCCACTGAAAAATCACTTCATATCGCTAAACACTTCTCATCACTAATCATTGTACATCACTGATAATTGTACATCTACATTTTTTGTCAAGTTGACCATGGCATATGCACTGTCACTGCACTTCTCGTGAATGAGTAATTGTCAAGAGCTCATAAGAAGGCTATCACATCATTAAACTACACACCTTGTAATGTGTTGAATCCAAATGTTTGATAGTGGAATATACTAACATGCCACAGGTCATCCCTATGACCTACTACACTACAAGCATATGTTACTACATTGTTGAGCACTACTCACAATCCACTATCCATCGTTACAACAAGTTGTTGTGCCCTCAGGAACCTCTAACCTTGTGAGTTCACAATTAAGTTATCCTAGGTTATCATAGTCATTGTCAACTCAAGGTTCTACTAGTCAAACTCAAAAGGTCATGTGTGTTATGACTATTTTATCATCTCTCACTAAGTCAAACTCAATGAAAAATGTCATTATACATGTTATGACTTACTGTGTCAAGGTCAAATCACTCTTAGGATGCCAAAGTCAAAATGATTATTGTCTTTTATGTGAGATATCAAATCTACTCATAATGATTCAAAGTCAAGACAAACTTTCATGTTATATAAGAGATGTTAATTCTGTTATCAATGAGTTAAATTCAAGACAACTTGTCATTCTACATAAGAGATGGAAGTTATGTTATTAATGAATCAGAGTGAATAGTCAGGTTCCACATACTAAACCAATTGTCACTCACCAAGGAAATTAGGTCAAGGAAATTCTTATGTCCACTTCAAGTATACTTAAAATCAACAATCATAAGTCACTCTAATTACCATGAGATATCAAATCACATCAATGAAAAATTATTCAAACTTTTCATATACCACTCTAATAGAAAATCATAGGTCAAATAATTGTCTAACTTTCATGTTTCATAAGATGTCAAACCATTCTTAATAATTCAAGATCACGGTACTCTAAGCACACAATATTATTCATTTTTATCCAAGTGTATGATTGTGTCAATGCACACTTGTCACTATCTCATAGGTCACTATTTATTTTCAAGTTTTTTTGTCATATCAAAAATATCTTTGTCATATATGAGTCAATTTATAGGAGGATTCACTACAACACATAGTCTTCTTTAAAAAAATTACAAAGATACATCACTAGAATGTTAATCAAACCATTATTTCATTAGGTCAAGTCAAATTGATGACAAGTCATCAATTCCAATCAAGCATGTTGTTAAGGCACTTCATAAACACTCCCA
This sequence comes from Pinus tabuliformis, assembly GCA_031772625.1. Taxonomy (NCBI): domain Eukaryota; kingdom Viridiplantae; phylum Streptophyta; class Pinopsida; order Pinales; family Pinaceae; genus Pinus; species Pinus tabuliformis. Next base: position 518,064,386 of record CM062804.1, on the reverse strand, counting down.
AAAAAAAATCACTATCCAAATACCTACTTCAAAACACTTCCAAAAACCTTCACTATCCTTCAAGGACTCCTCATTTTCCTAAGAGAAAGACTTATTGGTCTTGTGAAGGCTATAGTAGCCCTTAGCTGCACTAAAAAGGAAGTTGTAGGGACTCAGGAGAATGCCCTAACCACAGACTTAACCATGCCCAACAAATCATCAAACAATAAACACTATGAATTACCTTGAAGGGAAAGTAGACGAAGGAATTTTGAGTCCAATCAACAAATATTTCTGTACCCTAACTACCTTGGGAAGACTAAACAATAGATTGCGTGAGAGATCCTTCACTAGCTGAAAATTTCAAAGATATGCATGAGGAATTTGGTTGAGATTTGTTATGTCTTTGAGGATTGATTTTGTATGTTTTTATACTGCTAAGGAGGGATTTTAAAGTCAGACATTGGAGGAGTCTTTAGTCTTAAGTAATTTCTTAAAATGTTAATTTATTTAATAAGTGTTATGAAGAGGTTTTCTTATGCCCTAAGGAAAATGTGTGCTACCTTTTATGATGTATAGAATAGGCTTGTAAAATTATAAATTAGTAAGGGCCTTATAGATATTATTAATAATATCAATTTATTCAATTAACTTTATTATTATTATTATTATTATTTTATAAGATGTTTTCCTTAAGCTCTACTAAAATTTGAAGTCAATGATTAGCTTAATGCATATGGTCCTATTTGGTTGTGAAGTAAATGATTGGTTTATTGCATTTGGTTCTTCAAGTTATTTAACTTATACACAATGACATTGCGAGGAGAATCATTGTCATATATTGAAAATTGTATGTGAATAAGGTGTCATGTCATTTCCCCTGGGGTTTTAGCCCAGACACTGAGGTCATCAACTTCAAACTCAATTTTCTCTCAAACCAGGAGAACTTATGTGGTGTTCCACATACCACTAGAAATATCTCAATGACGATAATCCAATGAAATTGATCTCCAAGCGAAAATCAATATTTTGACCCATCAAAAACCCTCTACAAATTCGAGGTACATCATTAATCTAGCAACCCCAAAACCTAGGACTTAGGTTTTCAACCATCCAATAGTGGAGCTGCCAACTTGATGTAATCTGATAATTACCAGGAAATTTTCACTAACCATTTTACATCAATACCTGGTGTTTTTAGTTAAATTCAAACCGAGTCAACTCAAAGGGTTGACATTAATGACAACACTATCCAACAATCTCCCCCTTTATCATTGAGGGCAATACACGTACTCATTCTACTAGTACAACTCCCCCTGACTTAATGCATCATCTCCTTCTCATTTTTTTCTCTCCCCCTTTGACATCAATGGGAGAGGGTGACTCCCCCTCATAATTTTCCTGCTTCATGTGGATTGATCATCTATCTATGATCCCCCTGACGAGAAGCCTTTTTGTAATAATTTGTTAATGACGTTGCATGTGGACATGTAATCCTGCATGTTCTCCCCATGAAATGTCGTGCATCATATAGATTTCCTTTGGTGAGTATGATAACTTGTTATTAATTTTGATACTCTAATGATCGATCATTGAAAACCTGTATCCTATCACTGTTCATCTCCCATTAAACATGTTATAGATCTAACATATCTGACTTGAAGCTGCCATTATGTCCATGTTTTTTGTTTTTCAATGATAGACCTATGCCACATACTACTATAATACTCCCCCTCTTCAGAATTCAAGGATTCGACGAGCCAAATTGTTAAAAATAGTGTATTGTCTAATGGACAATCTTGACTCCAATCATTAACTAATGAAACTTCTCATTCCTTATGACCTATTAAAAATCTTGAAAACATAACTACTGAGACCTTTCCCTCCTTCTTTTCTTGCTCATCTTGAACTTATTCATCTTATACATATTATGTTTTCCAAAATTTCTTATTCTCTTCATCAAGCTTTTCATTCATGGTTGATTCAATCTTATACTTGCAGTGACGAGCTATGTGCCGATAGTTATGACAATTTTACCATTCCTTATTAGGATTCTACCTATGTTCTCGAGCTATGTGTGCATAATTATGACATTTGAGGCATTCAATATCATCCATAAAAGATTTTGTTTGGTATTTTCCTCGTGGTCCTGCAAACTTGCTTCTAGGGTTTTGCGGATAATGATTGTACCTGTCAAAAACTTCACAATCCATAGCCCTATGTCCATAATTAACACATAAAAATCAATAACCATTAAATGAATGTGAGTACATGGATAATTCATTTAGAGGTGGTGGTCCTTGATAATTGTACCTATTAACAACTTTACAATCCCTATCCATATGTCCAAAGTTAGCACATGAAAAATAATAACCATTAAATGAACGAACATACCTCGATGAGTTATTCTTCTTTTGAGGTGGTGTAGCCTTTTTTCCTTTATCATTAACTACTTTGGAATCATTCTTCGGAGTTACAACGTTCTTCTTTGGTTCAATCTTCTTACCAATCTCATTGTGCGAAGATGTGCAGCCTGTACCTTCATCAATTGGAGCCTTACCTCTTTTTCTTCCTTTATCTCCAACTGAGCCACTCCCTTATTTGTCATGTCCTGCAATTGTTCCTTTTGCAATTCCTTGAGCTTGTTGATCTCATTAAGAGTTACACTAAGTTATCATTGATTTTGAACAAGGACTTCTTGAAAATATCTTTTCAAGGTTTGTATTCTTCTTTCTTCTTCTTCAACCTGTAGATTTAGAAGATTGGTATTTTCAACTTCTCTATTAAGTACTTGTATCTATTTTTTTTCTTCTCAATTTCAATCCTAAGCCTTCTTATTTTTGCTAAGAGGTTTCTAGTTTCTTTAGCTTTTGGTCAACTGTGGATATTCATCTTTGGTCTGATTCCTTTAATTTACATGCTAAGTTCTTCCTTTCAATTTCTACTTCATGTACTTGTTGTTTAAGACTACTAATCCCTGCAAAGGTTGTATCAAGTTCCCATTGATTTTGATGGACTTCTTTCTTGAGATTTTGTGTCTCCATATTCTTGACTTCTTCTAACTGTACTCAAAGATTGCTAATGATTTTCTCTAATTATTCATTTTTCTTGTAGAGTTCTTTTGATGTTTCCAATTCTACTTCCAAGAGTCTTGCCTCTTCCTTTTTTCTTTTGAGTTCGTTTATCATCTTGACCACTTAATTTTGAGATTAAATTTTACTCATTTATCCATCTTCTTCATCATTATCCGAAGCATCCATATGATTTTCAATATGTATATCTTGACCTGAATGCTTCTCTAATTATATATTATGGAGTGTTTTCAAATTAATTTTGTCTATTGAATAATGACCAATTTTCATTTTTATGGAATTTGAAAAAACATTAAGAATGACATTGACGACTTTCAAATTGTACCTTTTAACTTTGCTTTTAGATGTGTACCCAGAAACAACTGATTTCCATACACCATGACCTTGCAAATGGACTTCCATTCTAGATTCCCATATCCAGTAATTATCTGCATCAAATTTGGGAGTTCGTGCACAATACTGATTTTCTTCAAATGTTAATGTACATGTACCTTCTTTTGCATCCTTGAAATTCTTGGCAAATTGCTTCTTTGACTATGCCCTAAGATCTACCTTCCAATGATTAAGTTGTTAGTCAAGGAACCAAGTTCTCATACCAATAGTTGGAAATACTTGGGGGGGAGGGGGGGCTGAATCAATATTTCTTAGCAATTATCATTTTATTAATCTTTTCCAGAGTGTCAGTTAATATTTAATTATTATCATTGTTATTCTTCAAATAATCATAAACTATAATCAACAGTAGACAACAACATAGAACAATGCAGAAAGATAAAAACAAGAAACACAAGATTTTTAGGTGGAAAACCCCCTCTGGGTGAAAAAACACCAAATTCTTCTTAATAATTTTCTTCTCCTCCTCTTTAAAATAAAATTAATTACATCAAAATTTTTATCCACAACTAAAGGAGGATCCAATCCCCTAATTCACATGAAAAAACTTGTAGGGTGCTACTAAACTCTAATAATCTTCTGCAACCTAACGAGTACCCCAACAACTTGTTTACCAGCTGTTGTCAAAAAGATTCTTTGTTACCCTGTAGTTTATCAGCCCCAACTGATAGGATGTCACAACGCTCACTGTAGGGTATGACCTAGCCTAGCACCACCCTGTCGTCTTGAAGTTTTCTTAGGCCACAACCTGAAGGTGACTCCAATCACCTTCCTTGCACCACCCTACCACCCTGAAGAGCCATTGTACCATGTTTGACAATTTTTAGAATTGATCCCCCTTTGCACTTAATAAATAGAAGAAGATTGTAATGAATATGTATATCATGTCAATTCCTATTGCCCAAAACTTCTCAACCTTCCATTTTCAAGTAAACCCACTCAACAATCACTGCATATCATTGAACACTACTCATTGAACATTACTCATCACTGATCATTGTACATCACTGATAATTGTACATCATTGATAATTGTACATCATTGTCGCTACTCAAGCTAATCATGTCATATCAATTGTCACTGCACTCCTCATGAATGAGTAATCGTCAAGAGATCATAAGTAGATTGTCACATCATTAAACCACACACTCTGTAATGTGTCGAATCCAAATGTCTTATAATGTCATATACCAAGATGCCACAGGTCATCCCTATGACCTACTACCACTGCTCTTAAGTTGTGCCTACGGAGAGATACAATAATTTGTCCCTACACTGTTGAGAACTACTCGCAATCTGCTATCCATCATTACAACCAGATGATGTTCCCTTAAAAACATGTTACCTTTTAAGGACACAATCAAGTTACCATAGTTTATCATAGTCATTGTCAACTCAAGGTTCTACTAGTCAAAGTTAAAAGGTCAACATGTGTGGTATAACTATTTGATCTTCTCTCACTAAGTCAAACTCAAGGAAAAATGTCATTATACATGTTATGACTTAGTGTGTCAAGGACAAGTCACTCTTATGATGTCAAAATCAAGATGATTATTGTCTTGAATGTGAGATGTAAAATCTACTCACAATGAGTCAAAGTCAAGACAAATTGTCATGTTATATAAGAGATTTCAATTCTGCTATCAATGAGTTAAAGTGAAGACAACCTGTCATGCTACATAAGAGATGGCAGTTATGTTATTAATGAATCAGATTCAACAGCCAGGTTCCATGTACCAAACCAATTGTCACTCACCAAGGATATTAGGTCAAGGAAAATGTTATGTCGACTTCAAGTCTACTTAAATTCAACAGTCATAAGTCAATCTGATTATCATGAGATATCAAATCAAATCAGTGACAAATTATTGGGACTTTTCATATACCACTCCAATAGAAAATCATAGGTCAAATCATTGTCTAAGTGTCATGTTTCATAAGATGTCAAAGCATTTTTAATAAGTCAAGATCACGGTACTGTAAGCACACAATATAAATCATTTTTCTCCAATTGTATGATTGCGTCAATGTGCACTTGTCACTATCTCATAGGTCATTGTTTATTGTCAAGTTTCTTTGTCATATCAACAATATCTTTGTCATCTATGAGTCAAGTTATAGGAGGATTCACTACAACACTTTGTCTTACTTAAGAAATTTACAAAGATATATCACTACAAGGTTAGTAAAATTGTTATGTCATTAGGTCAAATAAAATTAATGACTAGTCATCAATTCCAATCAAGCATGTTGTCAAGACACTTTAGAAAAAAAAAAAAAAATAACAAAAACAAACAAACAAACAAAACAAACAAAACTAAACTAAACTAAACTTTCTCTATCGAAAAAATTGCTTCAAAACACTTCCAAAAACCTTTGCTATCCTTCAAGGACTCCTCGTTGTCCTAAGAGGAAGACTCGTTGGACCTGAGAGGGCTAAAGTATCCCTTAGTTGCAATAAAAAGGAGGTCGCGGGGACTGAGTAGAATGCCCTAACTGCAGACTTAACCATACCCAACTAATCATCAAACAATCAACACTAAGATGTACGTTGAAGGCCGAGCATATGAAGGAATTTTGAGTCCAATCAACAAGTATTTTTCTTCCCTAGCTGCCTTAGGAAGACTAAACATGAAACTACCTCACATATCCTTCACTAGCCAAAAATTTTAGAGATACGCATGAGGAATTTGGTTGAGATTTGTTTATCTCTTTGAGGATTGATTTTGTATCTTTTTATAGTGTTAAGGAGGGATTTTAAACTCATACATTGGAGGATTATTTAGTCTTAAGTAATTTCTTGATATGTTAATTTATTTAATAAGTGTTATGAACATGCTTTCTTATGACCTAAGGAAAATGTGTGTTGTCTTTTATGATGTATAGAATAGGCTTGTAAAATTATAAATTAGTAAGAGTATTCTCTTATTAATAATATTAATTTATTCAGTTACCCTTATTATTATTATTATTTGATAACATGGTTTTCTTTAAGCTCTACTAAAATTTCAAGTCAATGACTTAGTGCATATGGTCCTACCTAGCTGTGAAGTCAATGATTGGTTTATTACCTTTGGTTCTTGAAGTTATTCAAATTAAATACAAAATGAGATTTTGGTGAGAATCATTGTCATATATAAACAACCGTAGGAGAATAAGGTGTCATGTCACTACCCTCGGGGTTTTAGCCCACGCACTGAGGTCACCAACTTCAAACTCAGTTTTCTCTCAAACCAGGAGGACTTATGTGACATTCCACATACCACCTGAAATATCTTGATGAGGAGAATCAAATTATGTTAATATCCAAGTAAAAGTGAATATTTTGTCCCTTGAAAAACCACCGACAAAGTCGGGGTACATCCTCAATCTTGGGAACCCAAACCCTGGGGCTTGGGTTTTTAGCCATCCTAAAGTGGAGCTACCAACTTGATGTAATCTTACAATTAATAGGAAACATTCATTAGCCATTTGACATTAATGAATAGTTTTTTTAGTCAAAGTCAAATGCAATCAACTCCATGGGTTGACACCAATAACAACACCATCCAACAATGGCAAGGTGTAGATTTCTCTGTGAATTCTAACAAGACCATGAGATGCATGTTTTGAGAACACCTTCACTTCTTGGATCATGACACCTTTTCACACAATTAGATAAAGTTTGTATAATGATAAAAAAAAAAAGTGTTGATGTTTTCTTTGACTGATAATTAATTTTTCATAAGTACATCTAATTGTATTTTAGATCAAATAATGATACAATAGAAATACATGAATTATTTTTCAAGATAGAGAACCTACTTGATCACACAATCAACTTGGTTGAGAAAATTTCTCAACCATGAACCAATCTAGGAAGCATCTAGTTGAATTATATCTCTCAACCAACTAGATTTAAACAACACCTAAAATCTAGGAACAATCTCCTTTACCTAGAAAGCATCACTCCTATGACAATTAAGAATTATATTTTCTAATAGTCCCCCTTAATATCTACTTTTCTTGATCTCGAAACAAAGTCTAATTGTGGTCTAACTTGGTGGTTACAAACATTATCAAAAAAATATGTTGGCATCCATATAAATGAACAATCATCCACCATAATGCAAGGGTAACTAGCCACTACAATAGTCATTCTACTAGGATGTCACCTCAATACATTTTTTATTCAACTGTCATTATCTTCATACTTGTACTTGTACATGTAATTCTTCCTAAATCATCATCCTCGGTTTTCCTGAATTGCTCGTAACCATGCTTTGGGATTTATTGGCTGATCCTCAACCATGCTCAAGGTTTTGTCGACTGACCCTAGACCATGCCACAAGAATCCATGTCCACTTCCCTCTCATAAGTGGTTTTTGGCTTACCAAAAACTTGTAGTACAAAGTGGTTTCTAGCTTACCACAGACCCACACATACAAGGTGGTTTTAAGATTACCATGACCTTCATGAGGGTACACATACCTTAACAAGCTTACATCACAGGTGACCCATGTAGATACACACCTCATCCATGGAGAGATCAAGTAAATACCTTTCAAGGACCACTATAAAATATCATATAATTGCTTACAATTATAGTGTATGACTCACACTATAATCCTTTTGACTGTTATGTTATTATTGGACACACAATAGAATCTTATGCACCATCTCAACCACTAGCACAACCATTATTCTTTATTGTCGCACCATTCTTCCCTCTCTATATAGCACAAGAGATAATAACTCGAATGTGTGACAAGAATATTATCTTCCTCCTTTATAGTTGTTTGCACCATGAGTGTCTTAATATTTCATCTTTGTTTAATCTTTGTCTTCAAATTTCTCCTTTTCATAAGGTAGTTATTAGAGTACTGAGTCTAACAAAATCACACTCCCACATTGAGTTATCTAGAATCAATATTGCTATTATAGAGACTCCAATTTTTTTTTAAATTAAAAAAAATAAAGTCTCACCCTAAAAGAGTTTTCAAAACATTTATCTAATCCATGCCATTTTCTTTCTCCGGCATACACAAACAAAACACCAAAAGGGAAATACATTTGGAATAGGGGATCCCTGGATTGAGAATCATTATCCATTGATTACGTGAGGTGATAAACTGGATATTTTTAGAAATCCCCACAGCTAATGCAACTCGTCCATGCCCATACTTACCAGGTACACGATAGGATCATAGTTGTAAGTAATGAAATTTCCGAAGTAGTAGCGGATGATCTCTGGACAACCCATTCCAACAGAACTCTTCCATAGTACATGGGTGTTGTGGTTGTTTTCTTCAAATCGGTTGCACGTATGAGTTGAATAATTGAAGAATCATTGATCCGTATGGTTTTTGCGTCCTTTCACTGTAATGTAGCTCCACTTGATCCCCATAAGGTACTTTTTCCATATGGGCCATTCCAATGCTTCAAAGCGTAGTCACTTTTCTCTAATTGGCACATGCCTATGCCTAACTAGTGACTTAAAGCAATCGAATTATCCATTGTGCATTTAATATCAAAATTATAAAATGATTTTTGAGTGAATAATAATGATGTCAAATACAGTCGAGAGGTAACACTTGCGCTTGAATTGGCCTTAGCTAGAATGCTATTTTTCATATGTGAATCTTCTATCTGCACCTTCTAGAGTCATCACTTGCATTTTAATGTTTTTTCTTCTTCCAAAATATTCATTCAGCTCTAAGAGAGCCATCTCAAGGGTCCTTTCATTGACTAACTGATAACAACTTGTAGGAGTAGCCCTAGCTTGAGATTTTCTATCCAGAGAGAATGGCATGAAGCCTCAAATCTCAGTAGCCTAACTTATAGTACATTACAAGAAATGCTATAGTAATCATAGCGTAATTAAGCCATCGGGCACAAAATCTACAAAGAAAAAATTACCAACAATGATTCATTACCAAGTATGATCTCCAACAGTAGAATCCCCACGATGCATCTTGTTTGATTATTTCAGAATACCACTAGAAATAGTTGGAGTTGATCCATGAGAGAAAACGAATGAAGGTATTGTCGCTAATCCTAGCCTTGAATTCCAACAGTGCCTGCAGGTCTCCTCCCTCACCTTGTGGCGGCCTAGTAACAGTGGGAAACCAACTTCACAAATGGTGGTGATCTGTTTAGAGTTTCCAAATCTTCTGGATGTGCTAAGAGGGTCAAAATGTAGGCATTTAGATACATTGTTGCATTATACACCAATTCAAAAGAGCAGAGGTCTGCAAGTCCTTGCGGCTATGATACTAGCCTGCATATAAATGCCCATGGGATCGACATTTGCCTTCCAGGACATAAGCATGACTTCACTTGGCTACATATACTAAACATTCCACTTCTCCTCCCATATTTGTAGGAAGTTCTCTTCACAGCAACAACTCATGTCTACTTTGGATGTCGGATTGTCCTTACCTCATTGGATTCATGAAGATCTCACACCCTTTATCGACCACATGGTACTTAGCTTTCTCACAAGGCTCTTGATTATGCCCATAGGCGTACCCTACTGGAAGTGGGCACTTCAAACTTTTCTTAATTATAGATTTAAATAGAATGATTAAAGTGAAAGATGTTAACATATTATCCTCGTTGTCTCTAAATCAATGGATGTGAAGTTTCATGCATTAACTTCTTTGGATATCTAGATCATGTATTTAAACCATGTTTAACTTGAAAAATTACTAATTATGATTAAAAGTTTATTATGCAATTAATGATTGACCAACCCATAAAGGCTAATGAAAATTAGGTTAACTGCCTTGAAGTGTGGCTTTGTAAAATGCGCATAACTTATTTTAAAAAGTGGCCTCACTCTAGAAAGGCACATTAGATTATGAAAGGTTATATATATATATATATATATAAAACATAATGTTATTTTTATTTTATAATATAATTTTTTAGTTTTCAATATTAAGTTTTAGTTTCCATAATAATTTTAGGTTTTATCATTAGGTTTTAGTATTAGGTTTAATGATCAGGGTTTTTAATATTATATTTAATATTTAATTTTGATAATATTAGGGTTAGGTTTAACAATAATATAGCAATATTACTTTATGCTTTTAACAATATTAAGTTAGTATAGTAATGATTTTTTTTGTTTGTCAAGTTGTATGAGCCTATTAGAGATTAGATCAGTCTTGATCTGTGGTTGGAGAAACCCTGACTGAGGAGCATCTAAATCGTCAAAATCACTGAGGATCGCACTTGACTTCGACCACACCAGCCCTTAACATCACTAGATTTCTGTCCACAGAGTTTGAATTAGTGACCTTCACATCAGAGAGTGACTTAACAGTATACCCATGACCATCTATTTTACATTTGGTGGGCTACTATATTAATGGTTAATAACATTATTATTGATATTTTAACATTAAATGTCACCAATATTAATATGAATAATAATTATATGATATAAATATTAATTGTTAGTGATATTTTCTTTAGAAAAATATTGATAAGATTAATATTAATATTATTAATAATTATAATAATGTTGCATTAATAATTTATTATATTAACATTGTTGCATTAATACTTTATTATATTAACAATGCTACATTAAATAAAATATTAATACATTATTAATGTAATAATAATATTCTATGTAACAATTCAATTTTATGTTAATACTAATGTTCTTAATAACATTATTAATAATATTTAATAATAGTAATAACGACAATGAAAACAATATTCACATTAATATTAAAAACATCTTCATAATAATATGTTTCCAATATAAAAATCGTCTCCAATATGTCTCAAACAACATATTTTTTTGGTTTCAAAACCTATTGTCAAGTTTCAACCATGAAGGCCTATGCTCAATGACTAGGGTTAAACATAGTTGAACCATGGCTAACCATCAACAACCAGCATTGTAGTAGTAACCATAGTTAAACCATGCTCAACAATAGACAAACCATAGTCAAAATATGGTAAACCATAATCAAACTGTATTGAAAACATGGTTAGATATAGACAATCACATTCAACTGTGCTTGAACATAATCAAACCATGGTTAATTATAGTCATACATTTGTTAACCATATTCATCCATACTCAATACATAGTCAATGATGTTTAAACATGGTGAACATCGACAACTATAGTCAACCATGTGCAACCATAGTCAAACAATTGTTAGACATAGCCATGTTCATCCATGCTTAAACCATATTGACCCATAGTCAATGTTTAATAATATTAATATTAATATCATTTAAAATGCATTGATTTACTAATGTGTTGACTACGTTTGATAGTCAATACTCTTCAACTTCAGTCAAACATAATTGCTTATTCTTATTATTGATTAATATTAATAGTCAACCACATTAGTAAAATATAGCCAAACAAAGTCAAATTTTAAATAGTTGACCATGATCAAACATGTCCAACCCTATGTTTACCATATTTGATAATAGTCAGACTTGTTCACCCAAAGTCATCCTCAGTCAATGTAACTCAACCATATCCAATTATAGTCAAGCATGGTTGACCAAAGTCAAACATTATAAACCTTAGTCAACTATGGTCATCCTTGGTCGATCAAAATCAAGGTTAAAAAATGTTTAATAATAACAATATTAATGTTAATAAAATTGACTAATAATAATAATATTCATATACATGACGGTTAGCTCAATTGGTCAAGCCCCCGTTGTTAAACCACCTTTACACTTGAGAGGTCACAGGTTCAATTTTCTTGACATTCTCGGGGTTAGGCTCCATGGTTGAGCCGACAGGAAGTGATCCCTTTAGGTGGATCTGTCAGGTAATATATCAAAATCGTACAAAGATTTATTCGATGTTGTAATGTGACAAACATTGTCACAATGACACAAATTGTCACAATGCTCTATTACAATTGTAATTTATCCAATGTCACAATGTGACATTACAAAATATGGTAAAACATATTTAATAATATGGTTGATTATGTTTGATAATGTTTAACCATGTTTGATAATCAACAATGTTCAATTTTGATAAAACATAATCACCTATTAATATTATCAATTAATATTAAAAATCAAGCATATTGTAACATCGAAATGGTACAAAAATCTATCAAATGTCGCAATATGACAAAGATTGTCTCAATGTTACATTTTATTGCAATTTATTTAACGTCACAATGCAACATTACAAAATTAGTCAACCACATTTACTAATGTAGTCGACTATGTTGGACTATGTTTGACTATGTTTGATAATCAACACTCTTGAAGTTTGGTCAAATATAATCACATATTAATATTATTCATTAATATCAATAATTGAACATAGTGAACCACATTAGCGAAACATAGTCAAACAAAGTCAACCTATATAGTCAATTTTTAAATATTTGACCTGATCAAACTCGGTCAACCCTATGTTTACAATATTTAACAAGAGCCAACCTTATTCACTCATAGTTGTCTTTAATCAACATAAATCAAACATATTCAACTATACTCAACCATGGTTGACCAAATTCAAACATTGTCAACCTTATTCAACTAAGCTCATCCTTGATCAGTCACAATCAACCGTGACCATCCATTATGGTCAACAAATATTGCTATGATTAGAATAGTTGAACATGGTCAACCAAGGTCTCTATGGTTGAATATGGTCAAGCATAACGGTCAATCAATTTATCTATGGTTAACCATGATCAACCATAGTCAACCATGTTCATCCATAATCAACTGTGTCCAACGATGGTTGAATAAGGTCACCCATCTTCAACTGTGGTTGAATAAGGTCAACCATGGTCCACCATGGTTAAATATGGTCAACAATAGTCAACTATGTTCAACCATGGTTGAATTATTTCAACCACAGTTAAGGTCTCTCTAGTTGAATTTGATCAACCATGATCAACCATGGTCAATTGTAATGAACCATGGTTGAATATGTTCATTCATTGTTGAATATGGTCGACCATGGTTAATCATGGTCAGTCAATGTCAACCATCATTAACCATGATAAACCATGTTCAGCCGTGATCCACCATGTTAACCATCATCAACCATGGGCATAATGGTCAATCAATGTCTCTATGATCAGCCATGGTGAACAAAGGTTGAATTTTTTCAATCATGATCAAGGTCGCTTTAGTTGAATTTTGTTAGCCATGATCAACCATGGTCAATTATGATGAACCATTATTGAATATGGTCAACCATGATCAACCATGGTCAATCATGGTTAACCATGATCAACTATGATCCACCATGATCAATCAATATCAACCATCATCAACCATGATCATCCATGTTCAACCATGATTAACCATGGTCAACCAACCATGATCATCAAACAATGTCTTTATAGTCAACCATAGTCAATGTCTCTATGGTCAACCATGGCGACCCATGATCAACGATGGTTGACTATGATCATCCATGGTCAACTGTGGTTAATCACAATCAACCATGGTTAAATATCATCAACCATGATCAACCATGAGAATCATTTTTCAACCATAGTCAACCTAGAATATTACATGCTCTATTGACTCCTAATATCCAACCATGGTCAACCATGGTTAGAATGGTGAACATGGTCAACCAAGGTTTCTATGGTTGAATATGGTCAACCATAGTGCTCAATCAAAATCTCTTTGATTAAATATGGTAAATAATGGTCAACCCTATCAACCATCTCAACCATTAATATAACCATTTTTATAACACTAATGTAACATTAGCATTAACATTAATATAATCTTGACCATGGTTAATCTCATCAACCTTGCTCAACCTCATCAATCACAGCCAATGAATCCACCCCATGAATGTTGGCCACAACTCGCACAACCACATTTACTAATGTGGTTGATATACATCGATCGGTATCATTTTCCACCTTTTATATGTCAATCGGTGTATGAAAATAATGCCAATTAGTGTATATCAACCACATTAGTAGATGTGGTTGTGCTAGTTAATAATATAATGGAAAAACTACTCACAAACAACACACTCTATTGTCTTGGATCCTCAGCCCTCTCATAGGAGTAGGCCCAAACCAAGCTACCAAATTAATTTTTGGGTATTTTTAAGTGGAGAAAATACCAAAACCAAACAAAATAAACATCACAGAGCCAATGCTCTGTTTCCACTGTTCCAGGATCTTTGCACAGGGAAGCCTTTTTAAACAAATTTGCTAATAACAGTCCATTACACAGCCATAAAAAACAATTTTCTATTGATTAAAAACAAAAACTGTTACAACTTTCATCCTCTGCACAGAGAGGGATTTACAAGACAGACTCTGTCTCTGTTCTTCTCGTTCTTCCACTGCTGTGGGTATTAAAAAAAACTTTCATGGTGTTCCTGTGTCTTACAATGACAAACCACCATTACAATGCTCCTCTGTTTTCTTTTTCCTTACACTGCTGTGCGTTCTTCTCTTGTTCTCCATTCAATCTCTGTGCGCAGGCTTCATTGTGCTCTGTTCTTTGTTCCCTGAGCAATACTGCTGCGCAGCCTCAACACATTCTTTTCATTGTTCTCATGAACAACACACATACAAAAAAAAATCACGCACACATCGTGTGCAGTCACCATGCCCATAAAACTACAGCACACCCATACATCGTGCGCAAACACAATACAAAAACTACCAAAAAAAACTTCACGCGCAGACACGCTAAAAACTACAACATGCGTAATCACTACTACACTCAAAAACTACGTAACAGTTTTTTACACTTAGGCTTACATAGCCATATAAAAACATATATAAAAATGGCCCATAACCATATTAAATGCATGGGACGTATGCCCATCACAATATTAAAGGCCGCCACCAAAAAGACTACGAACAACCATGAACACATTAAATTTCCCTTCTCGGCGGTCAACGCAATGCCTAACACTTCACGCAGAAACTTGATTTGACGTGGGCGGAGAGCAACTTCGGAAATCGACGGCTGAGATCGGGCGCCCTGATCACTTGGCTGATCCAACGAGGTTCGCACACCAACCTCGGGCAAAACAAACGGACTTTAGCGTCCAGGGAAAGCTGTTTCGGCGCCCGTACATGGGACGCGTGGCGCGCCCTGATTGTGTCAGGTCCCCCTTCACGGATACCACCTTCTGCGAATGGTGGTGCGGGGAGACCGGGCCGGTTTTCCAAAAAAACTTCCGCGCTGTTGAAATTAGAAATTTAACACTCCCCTTTAATTTCAACAGCTGTGCATTCAATCATACCCAAACACTTCCTCTCATAGAGGGATTCCTCAGTACTGTTGTTACAAAGATATCTTCCTCACATAGAGAGATTCACCAACTGCTTCTGATGCAGTTCACAAACAAACAAAGTTGTCTTCCTCTTAATAGAGGGATTCACCTGAAACTGTGCTTAAGAGCACCTTCCTCATGACAGAGGGATTCAGCATGTGACTGTGCTTAAGAGCACCTTCCTCTTGACAGAGGGATTCACCAGTTATAAAAAACATCTTCCTCTTAACAGAGGGATTTACCAAACTATGCTAAAGAGCATCTTCCTCTCAATAGAGGGATTCACCAATGACTATGCTGAAAAGCATCATCCTCTTGATAGAGGGATTTACCAAATGACTGCTTCAAATGCAGTTCCAAAACAAACAATCACTGCACTACTGTGTGTGCAAAATCATTACAATGTTCTTTTATGCTGATGCATATTCACTGCTGCACTGTTGTGCCATCTTCTTTACTGTGTCTATCCCACACTGCTGTGTCTACACTTGCACTGCTTCTGCACTTTTCAAAGACAAAATACTCTGTCTTTTCTGGAACAATTACACTGTCCCAACTTACAAATTTACACTGCTGTGTGTAAACATTTCTTACACTCACTGCTGTTGCATATATTGCATTTCAATTCAATGAACAACAAATTCATTACATTTACCTTTACTGCTGTAAGGAAAATTTCTTTTGCATGTGCTGCTGTTCAAACCTTTCATTTCTTCAACAAAACTTTAATGCTGCTGCATCTTTCTTGTTTGCATTGCTGTGTGCTTCTCCTTCTTCACGATGGGAAAACTTTTCTTCAAGCTGCTGCTGTCCATACACTTGCTGTTGTGTTGTTGCTGCAATTTGCACTGCTGTGTGCACATACACTTGGCATTCTCCACGAAAAAAATAACACAGGCTGCTGCCTTTTCTCATGCACCCTTGCTTCACACAATCTTAGTCTTCATTTTTTTTACACAATGCACTACTGTGCAATTCCTTTGGCTTTCTGCTGCCACACACATTCTTATACATCCAGTGCGCATTAAAAATCTGTTGTCCCTGTTTTCTTTATGCATTTCTTTGCATGTTGCATTGCAAACAAAAAAAATATTACATTTTTTTTACTGCTATGTATTGTACTCACTCTGCGGTGAGTATGTTCTCTCACATTACATAGAAGGAAAACTACATTCCATTGCTATGCATTTCAATGCATGTGCACCACAAAGAAAATTTCAAACTGCTGTTCATTCTAATCCATGTGCTCCAAAAAAAAGTTTCCAAACTGTTGTTTTATGTTCTGTCTTCCCACTGCTGTGAGGGTCTCCATGCTTTGCATTTTTCTCTTATCTCGCTGCTGCTCTTTACATTTCGGCGCTGCCATCTTTTCTTCTTTATGCATTTCTGTGCATATTGCATAAAAACAAAGCAAAAACATTGCTGATTTCATCACCGCTGCATATTACCTTTCAGAGGGATTAACAAAGATTTCATTTGCAACTGATGTGCTGCAATACATCCTTCATCAACAAATGACTGTTAATACAGTTCAGCAACAAAAATTACAAGCTCCCCTTTAATGTATGCTTGTCTTCTTTCAGCAGACTCTTCTCAAAACAAATTTAGATCCACTGGGGAGTTCAAGGGGTTTTCAGATTGCCTTTCTTTCCTTCTCCATACTTGTGTAACTTTCTTCTTTTGCATGGGTCTAGTTTGCATAGCAGCCCATCTCAAATTACAGTCATGTGCCATATGCCCAATGTTATGACACTTGAAGCATTCAACTTTATTCATGAATAAGAATTCATGATTTCTTCTTGTGAAATTATTTCTTGGAGATTGTCGAAGACCACAACATTTATCTTTATGAAATGCCCTACAGTCTTTTGCCATATGACCAAAGTTTGAACAAGCATAACAATAACCATAAAATGAACTTTGGTACCTGGGAGATGGAGGTATCCTTGATGTGCTTCTGAACCCTTGCTGCCTTGAGATCCTTTGATGATCACCATTGCCTCTTGCCTTTTTGCCATCAGCTACATTTCTTCTTGGAGCTGGTTTTCTGCTTGGAGCAGGATCTCTTCTATTGCATCCTTCATTTTTCTCCTTGCCTTTGCTGGAACTAGGAGCATCACCATCTCTTTCTGGCTTCTTCACATCTCCTTTGCTTAAAGCATCCTCATCCTTGTTTGAGGGTTCAGCTACATACCCAAGTCCTGATTTATCAGATGGAGATCTGTGATAGCTGAGCATGTCATCCAAAGCTTGAGAGCTCTTCATGATCTTGTTCATCCCTTCAACCTTCTTCCTGAGGAGGACAATCTCTTCTTCTAACTTTTCACATTCATTATTTTTCTTTGCTAGTTGTCCCTCAGTTTCTTCCTTGCTACGAGTAGCTTCAGCTGCTACTATTTTGAAGGAGATAAAGTCTGTCTTCATTTTGGAGATTTCTTCATCTTTTTCTTGACTTCTCTTCATTTTCTTTTCAGCGCCTTGTGCCTGCTTCTTGGCTTCTTGTAGTTCGGACTTAAGGGAGGAGACCTCTACCTTGTACTGTCCAATCTCTTCCACAAGCTTATTCATTCTCATGTGCCTTTGTTCAAGTTGACTTGTCAAGGCATCTTCCTGCTTCTTTGTTTTGTTCAGCTGATTTGTCATGGATATGACTTCTTCATGATGTTTCTTCTTGCATTGGTCAAGCTCCTTCTTCAGCTTGGTAAGCTCTTCATCCCTTTCTTTTACTTGAAGCTTGATGAGGTCAAGTTTTTCATTCTTAGCTTCTATGATGGGTTCTTCTTGACTCATTGTCATGGTCAGTGCTCCCTTTGCATGAAGGTCATGCAGTCTGTCCCATATATCCTTTGCTGATGTATATTTTCCAAGATTATTCTTCACAGAATCAGGGAGTCCATCCAAGATAGTCTTTGCTGCCTGTGCATCATACTCCATGGATTCTTTATCCATCTTGCTGTCATCAATCACTGACTCCCAGACTTCAATCCCCTCAGACATTAGGAAAGCCCTCATCATTATTTCCCATACATCAAAGTTTCCATCAAACTTTGGGGTTTCAAATAGAATGTATTCTAATGGATTGCCTTCTAGTTTAGTAGAGGGGGGAGACACATTTTTAACAGGCCTGGAGGCTTTCTTCTTTGACCTTCCCATTCTTAACTAGGCTTCAAATACTTGACTGTGTTTTTAAAATGACTCACTGTTTCTTCAACAGCAACACAGAAAGTTAATCTGAGAAATACCTGAATCCCTTTGGCTGAAAATTCACACTGCTGGAGAAGCTTGACTGCTGCAACAACACCTTCCTTCAGCGTCTTTGAGTCTTCAAAGAGCCTGGACTAGCTCTGATACCACTTTTGGGTATTTTTAAGTGGAGAAAATACCAAAACCAAACAAAATAAACATCACAGAGCCAATGCTCTGTTTCCACTGTTCCAGGATCTTTGCACAGGGAAGCCTTTTTAAACAAATTTGCTAATAACAGTCCATTACACAGCCATAGAAAACAATTTTCTATTGATTAAAAACAAAAACTGTTACAACTTTCATCCTCTGCACAGAGAGGGATTTACAAGACAGACTCTGTCTCTGTTCTTCTCGTTCTTCCACTGCTGTGGGTATTAAAAAAACTTTCATGGTGTTCCTGTGTCTTATAATGAGAAACCACCATTACAATGCTCCTCTGTTTTCTTTTTCCTTACACTGCTGTGCGTTCTTCTCTTGTTCTCCATTCAATCTCTGTGCACAGGCTTCATTGTGCTCTGTTCTTTGTTCCCTGAGCAATACTGCTGCGCAGCCTCAACACATTCTTTTCATTGTTCTCATGAACAACACACATACAAAAAAAAATCACGCACACATCGTGTGCAGTCACCATGCCCATAAAACTACAGCACACCCATACATCGTGCGCAAACACAATACAAAAACTACCAAAAAAAACTTCACGCGCAGACACGCTAAAAACTACAACATGCGCAGTCACTACTACACTCAAAAACTACGTAACACTTTTTTACACTTAGGCTTACATAGCCATATAAAAACATATATAAAAATGGCCCATAACCATATTAAATGCATGGGACGTATGCCCATCACAATATTAAAGGCCGCCACCAAAAAGACTACGAACAACCATGAACACATTAAATTTCCCTTCTCGGCGGTCAACGCAATGCCTAACACTTCACGCAGAAACTTGATTTGACGTGGGCGGAGAGCAACTTCGGAAATCGACGGCTGAGATCGGGTGCCCTGATCACTTGGCTGATCCAACGAGGTTCGCACACCAACCTCGGGCAAAAAAAACGGACTTTAGCGTCCGGGGAAAGCTGTTTCGGCGCCCGTACATGGGACGCGTGGCGCGCCCTGATTGTGTCAGGTCCCCCTTCACAGATACCACCTTCTGCGAATGGTGGTGCGGGGAGACCGGGCCGGTTTTCCAAAAAAACTTCCGCACTGTTGAAATTAGAAATTTAACATTAATTAGTATTTTACATCAAATAATAATATAATAGAAATACAGCAATGAGTTTTCAACACTAGAAAAACTATTTGATCACACAATCAATTTGGTTCAGCAAATATCTCAACCACACACCAATCTAGTAAGCATCTAATTGGATAATATCTCTGAACCAACCAGATCTTCAAAAACTCCTAAAAACTAAAAAAAATACTACTTTACCCAAAAGCATCACACCTACCAATAAAATTTATATTTTCTAACATCTAATTCAACACACCGCATTATCACCAACTCACCATCACCCAACTTGCATGGAAGTATACATCTATATACTTCAAAATATCCATTTGTTTCAAGATGGATTTTGTCTTAAGACTTTGAAACTTAGACATTTGTTTCAAGATGGATTTTGTCTTAAGACTTTGAAACTTAGACAAAGTTGTTCGTAATGCAGGAGGGACATCATACATTCCACACCATCGTTCAAAATTAATGTAGTTTTCTTACATTGCCTTACTTGAAGTATTATGCCAAACAATCCATTTCCAAGATATTGAAGTATTTCATATTAATATATAAATAATCAATGAACCACAACCACCACTGATGTGTTATGCATTGTCCTCTGAATCTTCTTTCCATAGATTATACTTACTCTCTATATGTGTTTTCCGGCTTTGAAAAAATACTGATGTCACGTTGCCTGTACTTTGTTGATTTGTAGATGGTCAGCTATAGCCTCTCATATTCCAGGAAGAACGGATAACCAGATAAAGAATCGCTGGAATACTAAACTGAAGAAGCAACTTCTCTTAATGGGAATCGATCCAGTTACCCACAGGCCACTTCCTACGCCAGATGATATGTATTCATTCGTAGCATCCTCTTCAACTGTTGAATCTTCCATAGTTGCGAGATGCAATACTGTCGTCGTTGAATCTGAATTACGACGAACGGCGGGAGGCTATGTGAATAACATGTGCAATCGGCAACCATCCCAAATTCAGAATCCCTTGACCACAATTAACAACACTGTCAAACCTCCGGTGTGGGCTCAGGTACCAGGAGCACGCCCATCCTGTGAAAACTCGTTGCCATTGCCTTCTATTTCAATGGATCGATTACTCCCGCCTAGTACATCAGGATGGCTACATGGCTTCCAGAACGAGATCAATCAGGATTTTAATTCAAGGCTGAACAATCCTATTGAGTATAATGCCTTTTCACAAGAAGCTTTACAATTCTCCAACTTGGAAAGGAAATCAGAAGACGTGGCTGACATGAATTTTTTTTCTGGAATACCCAACAATCTTGAAAACAAGACAGTTGTTTTCCGCAACAGGCTGCCATCCGATGCTGAAACCATGTGCGACGAGTGCAGGCCTTCGTGCAAGGGAGGAACATCAGAAATTCTTGAAAACGCCATTCAATATCACCCGGATGACCCGTTCGGATCATCGATAATTACTGCAAGAGCAGATGTACTAAATAAGGAATGTGAAAACAGCTATTGGTATAACTTGTTAAATTTAATTGAGAACGGTATGCCAGAAGCTAATCATATGATTGTTCCTTCCCTGTTATAATTATTACAGTAAAATATTAAAGCTATAATTTATTGCTTTCATTCTGCCGGATGACCCTTTAGTATCATCGATAATTACTGCAGATATACTGCAGTGCAAGAGCAGATTTACTGAATAAGAGGGACGGAAAGAACTGCTGGTATAACTTGTTAAATTTAATTGAGAACAGTATGCCAGAATCTAATTTGATCGTAAAAGCACGTCTTGGATGGTAGAATATCATTGTTCCTTCCATGTTATAATTATCGGATAAAATATGAAAGCTATAATTTATTGTTTTTGTTGTTGAACTTGCACAAAATTGACCAAATTTCCCTACGAAATAATCCAGTTCAACCTTACTCTACTACTATAGTCTCCAGTCAATAACATCTTATGTTTTCAATTTTTTTTGCAGTGTATCTGCTGCACCAGAGTTCAACGGCCTGCAAGTGATCTGCCTTATCGTTTGACATTAATTCGGAGACCTAACATTCCTGCTTAGATAAATAAGAGTATCCGAGGATGGAGGTTCTTGAGTTCAATGGTTGTTTGTAAGAACATTTGGAGAATGAGTTAATTGGAATTTCTTTGGTTTTTAATATTTAAATCACTTGTATATTTTAAATCCATCATATAATGCATACTTTTTGGCCCAAAGAATAAATTCTAGATATACTGAAGAACAAGTAATACTTCCTGTCATTAGGCACATGTCCCTTAGTTTAGAAGGTTTAGAAGGAGCTGGTGGCATTTCCCAGCAGTGAGGATTGTTTGTGCTAATACTTACAATGCATATTCATGGCTACAGCTTCAGCTAGAACCTCATATCCACTCGTATTCACAGGCCTGAATGCCTTGCACATAGGTTATTGCCATTACTTTTCAGTGCGTTCTTCGTGCAATTGGTGGGCTTGTTTTCGACTTTATTCTGGTTTGTTTTTGTGGTTAAATAAAGGGAAGTGTTTATTTTTGAGGAATTGTTTTGGATGGTTAAAAGTGGTTGGAATCTTGGTCAAAAATAAAAATTTTGCACTTTGTTTGAATCATATTTTTGATGGTGGAAATAGATTCAACACCATCAAAAAAATCTTGAAGTTTGACAGGTACAACCTGGATTTACAAAATTTCTTACCAGATTTTATTAAAATTTTACCAAAATTTTCATAGATTTCACAAAAAACCAATCTGATTAGACTAAAGCTAAAGAAAAATGGATTGTGAAGGTTCTGCTAATTAAAGCTGCTAAAGCTTTAAAAAAAGTGGATTTTGAAGGTTCTGCTAATTAGAGCTAAATTTGATGACTATTTCACTATATTTTTTTTATTAGAAGGGTTTTTAGTTTTTGACTTTCTTCTTATTAATCAACTATAGTTTAACCTTTTTTATTATTTATTTTTTACTATTATTTAAATATATTTTTCTTAAACCTAATTTACTGATATAGTTAATATTTTGTTTCTGAATGGTAGATACAGTTTTATTATTTATTTTTTACTATTATTTAAATATATTTTTCTTAAACCTAATTTACTGATATAGTTAATATTTTATTTCTGAATGATAAACCTGTGTCTGGGGCAATAATACTCATTCATTCAAGCCAATAATACTCTTGCAATGGTTGCAGAGTTTAAATTGTAATGATTGTACTCCTGCAATGACGGCAGTGTTTAAATCTCACCTTAGAAATTTGGATTGCGATGATCCCTGATCAGACAGAGTCATTGATTTCAGCGCAGTGGAATCATACAAAAAGAAACGGTTCATACCCTCCAAAGTCCGTCCCACGTCAATATTTATTTAGCTATTGACAGGGCTTGCCTGCTTAAAAAAAGTCATACAATATCCTCTAATCTCTAAACTACACCCATAGCCATGTACCTTGACAAAGCGAGTGAGACCACACCCATGCCCATGTAAGACAAGTGCTATATAGTAGCTTAGCTTACCTATAAAATAAAATTGGATATTTTTATAACTTAATTTTTCTAATTTTGAAATGCAATACTAGTTTATAAATATATTTTAATTTTTTTTTTTAAATCCACAATGAAATTTATTGGAAATTTTATTTACAAAAATATTATTGTTTATTATTAGCAATAAACAATAATATTATTATCAATAATATTAATATTAATATATATATATATATATATATATATATATATATATATATATATATAATTTAATAAATATATTAAAAAATTATGTAAATTGTTTTCAAAATTATAAGACAAAAACAATCCATAAAAATGGTTTTAATTTCAAAATTATAGTCTTTTTCTAACTTAATTTTTTTATTAAATTTTGGGATTATAAAAAAATTAGTTTATTGTTAAACAGTTTTACTCTCATATTATTTACAATATAGTTAGATAGAGATCAGTGACATTACCACTTCGTTACGCTTAGGAATAAAATCTTAAATCAAAATAAATAATTTGTTTCTTTACGTCTGATAGAACAATGTTTGGTCTCAACGGACCTTAACCATCATCATCATCAATAATACAAGTTATTCATGGATGCAATTTATAGTACTTAAAACATTGGTCAAATTAATGTTTTATCATGATTTATGATAGTATTATCCAATTGGTCAATATTTAAATATTATGATACTTAGAAAAATAATTTAGCAAGTAGGTGGTTTGATTGCACTCATTTATTTGAAGTGGCTCTATATGCTTAACCAAGGAAAACTAATCTATGGTTCTTCACATAATACTATTATTACTTTTTGCATAAAAAAACACTATTATATAGTTATTACATAATTTAAAAATTGCATAGAGATATGAAAATGATTCAGATAGATTCCAATCAATTGTTTAATACAAGTTAAAACAACGTGAAATCTCTCTATTACATATTTGAGAAATTGAACAAAATATGATTTGTCTCTGGAAACTTGAAAATATTACAAACGGGTATATTGGTGGATCAATTGTTTAATACAAGTTAAAACAACGTGAAATCTTTCTGTTATATATGTTAGAAATGGAACAAAAACTGATTTGTCTCTGGAAACTTGAATTGAACTGATAGGAGCTCGCTCATCACAACGTTGTCTTCTATGTTGATTTGGTTCGATGAATTAGCATACATTCTCAATATTTAGAAATAAAAAATATATATTTTTATTTAGCGTATATATTTTGTCTAGCTTTGAATTTTATATTCATGATTTTTATTTAAAAAATATATTTCCAAATATATTAGAAATCTGAACAATTAGAAACAAAGAAATATATTTTCATTTAGTATATGTATTTTGTATTGCCTTGAATTTTATGTTCACAATTTTTATTTCTATAAATATTTTTCCAAATTTAATAATATAAATTATTTATTTTAACTTCAATAATTTTAATTAATTCAAATTAAATATAAATATAAAATAATTATAATTCAAATGTATGTTAACCATATAATATATTTTATAAAATTTTAAAAATTATTTAATTTTATATTTATCTAATCATTGTTCAAAAAAATCATTGTCTATTTATAAAATTACAACATTACTATATTTAAAGTAAGCTAAAGGTACTAACTACTATGTAGCACTTGTTTAATCATGAAATATGAATCAACTAACTATTTTAAAATTTACATGTCACGAGTGACATTTATTTAATTTTTAAAACCATCAATTATATGAGTGATTTATAATTTTACACGTACTATATATATTTATAGCTCTAATATCATATATCTATATGAGCAATTCTAAATAAATAAATAGATAATCAACAAATTTTATCGCTTAGACTTCGAGATAAACATCACATTATGAGGCATCTACAATATTAAGACTTCTAGATGACACTCTTACAAAGCGCAAAAATGCTTCCATCGTTTTGAGATCCCATGATAAGCATAGACTCACTCATAGTGGTTCTTTGGACTTGTTAGAAAAAACTTGTCTCCATCTTCACTTACATGATATAATCCTACATTGTGCACACTTAAACCTACATAGTGAAAACTAAAGCAAGCTTCAAGGTGGAGACTCTTGTGGTATGTTCACATTAATGAGTTATTTGTATGTTATATAAATACTAACATATGAAGATAGAGTAATCAAATTGAAGGGTTATTTAGTTGTCCAATATAAACAATAGAAATAACTTTTTTGTTTGTTTGTATGGGTGAAATAGCTATTTTTTATTTGATTTTGAGTTTTTATGTAATTCCTTTGGTATTAGCATACTGGTGATAAATCTAGGTTTTCATAAAATGGATTTATTTATTAGTTACATTAGACAATAAATCTAATTTTTTTGTTGGATATAGAATCTTAGATGTGTGATTACCAAAGCTATGATGTATTTGGTACATTCGTACTTTAACATAAAATCAACTGGGTTTGGGCCTTTGTGTGAGGGTGCCAATGAGATAGATCCATCCTCCTCACTTATTGGAAGATTAGGGATTTTTCAAAATGCATGACAAATATGTTATTATTACTTGGAATGTTAGAATCTTCTCAATTTCTTATTTAAAAGTAAGTTCAAACTTGTTTTATATTTATAATGGTCTTTTTCGTTCGAGACATCAGGTTGAAAAGTGAAATTAATTGTTACTATTCAAAATATGTTATAGTTAATAAATTTATCAATATATTTCATAATATTTCAAAACTAATTTAGCATGATCGGAAAATATTTTGAAATTAATTATATATAATTATACTAAATCATTGATTATTTTAACAATACAGATAAACACGATGAAATATGTTTGTTGAACCATATTATATGGTGGAGCTACGATTAAAAAATTTCATAAACCTCACACAAAACCTACCTAAACAAAAAAATATTATATTTATGATAAAAATTTAGAAAAAACACACAATATGTTATTTAGATAATGGGTATAAATTCATCATAAAAAAATTGCTCGTCAAATTTATACCCTGCCAGTCAAATTTATACCTATTTTCGATTTGCATTAACCTCTACGTCAATTCCCACTCAAATTTGTTCCTCCATAGGTTGTGTTTTTTTATTGTTTTAGTGCTGTTATGGTTTCCTGGCCTTGTGAAAACGGAAGGTGGGTTTGCGTCTCTGAGTTTAGCCGGGATTCTTTATTGGCGAGTTTTATGGCCTTGTATGATAAATCCAATGCCTAGGGGGTTCTTTTGTTCTATTATTTCATTCTTTCATCTCGAGGATTTCACTTTATTTGGGTACTTTCTCCTCGTACATGTCGAAAATAATTCTCTTTGTGGTATTTTTCTTCTACCTTTTTCATTCTTCCATTTTGGTGATTTCACTTTATTTGGTATTTTCTCCTCATCCATGATAGAATAATTTTTTTTATCTAGGTATCACATGAATAGAACGGAGTTGCTAATTTTGTATGCATATTAATATATAATTTTGTATGCATATCGATAAAATTTTCTTATTTAAAATTTGATCATATTCGTGTGATTTTAGACATTTACTTTCATATATTCCGTCTTATCATTAGGCATTACTGGTCATATTTCTATAATTTTAGCCCAGACAGATATATGAAGGCTCATTTTAGATCTTATAAATAGATCTAATATAAATATTCTCTTTCATTTTCTCATTATCCTTGTAACACTAATGATTGCATTTCTATTAAGTCAGCTAGGAAGAATATTAAGATTCTTTTTAATCCATATAAAATTCTAAAACTCCTAAATAGACTGATTATAGACCTTATGCTTGGCCAACGAATTTACCAAATTCCTTCATCTTCTTAATCTTGTTAAGTTGCGGGACAGTAGATATTGTTGCATATCAAACTTTTGAAACTTACCAAATTCATTAGTCTTATAAAGGTACAAGAAAATAGATCATGTTACACATCAAAATTGTCTTTAGTGCTATGAATTAACTAATGTAACATTGTAAATATAAATAAATTTTAAGATAGACAAATTATTTTGGACACAATCACTCACTTAGAATATCTCAACCACAAGTTAAATAGTTGGAGAGAATATCTCACATCCAATTAGGCCTCAACAATCTCCTACAAATTAGGAATGTACTCTTGTCCTATAAAACAATCTCTTCCTAAAAATGACCAATAATCTTAACAATCAAATATGAACACACACATAAGACAAGGAGTTACATACTTCAACAATCTCCCTTAATGACTACTTGGCTTCATGAGCTAAGTCTTCAAAATATTCTCCTAAAAATTGCTTCATTACGACTTGAAGAACCTATTCTCCTCAACATGCTTCTCTTCACAAACCCCACGAAATTTGAACACAATTTCAATATATACTAGTTTCCTTGTTCCACTTGCATAACTTCACTAATAGATATTAGTAGTAGTAGATTCACAATAGCTATTAGGACATTTCAAGATCTATGAATTCATAAAAACAACATCCCACTAGCACACAATCAACAAGGGCTCAATCATGTGTCCATTCTACCTCAAATTTGAAACCATGAGTTGCAGACCAAGGAAACAACACTCCTATTATATAGGACCCCCCATGTGACCAATTATGCGCTCCAAAAAACCCATACTCGACTTCTGCGTTCCAACATACTTTTCCTTGCTAGTGTCGATTTTTACTCGTAGATTCAACAACTTATGTGATATTCTAAAACAGAAGACAAGAATCTACTCTACTTTGTAGTGGAAAACAAAATTGATCAATGAAAACAATAAGAAAACAAGGAAGAATTTCAATCGCACATAACACAATATTTCGTTGGGGAAAGCAGCTGCTAAAAACCCCAACTATCTATATTACATTAATCAGAAGACCTGAGAAGAAAATACAATGCTTATTCAACCCAAACAATTCATGCACAAGTACAATCTATCTCTCTGCCTCACAATCCAGCTCAAGCCAACACTCAGCCAATTCTGCCTGCCAAGCCCCTGCTTCCTTTTGCAATTTCTGAGAGAATTAGTCCATATCTAATTGGGAAATTCTCCACCCATGAATACACAATCCATCCCTAGGTCATCAACTGATTGCATGCACCATCTATACAACTCGGAAAATTATACAACTGATAGTACATTGTCCCTGAACTCTAATCTCAACTGGGTCTTCCTCTACACTGACATGCATGAGTTATTTATTAGTGAATCTTTAGTTAACTGGTGTGGCAGTGAAGATGCACTAGTGCCCCTCCACACTACTAGACCTCCTACTAGTTCCTCCAATAGTTAGACTATTTTAACTGACTATAACTCAGTTAGAGTGAGTTAATTAATTACAAGTCAAAAGAATTCAACTTGGGCCCCTATAATTTAGGGATCACTCTACATGACTCTAAATAGACTTCCAACTCAAATTTCCTAAGACAAGGAAGTCAAATTAACTTAGTTAACTATTACAAGTTTCTATGAGAATAGAATTTCGATTTACTTCCTAATTTAATTCAAGGAAAAATTAAATTAGGATTTCTTGTTGCTATTTTTAACAGCTAGTGTGTACTTAAAACTCTACATAATAAAGAGCTCACTACCACCATCCACATGTCCAAATTTATCAAATAATTATCATCTCTCATGCCTAGAACTTCTCATGAGTCACCTACATTACCCATTACTAGGTATTCTACCTCTTTTAAAAGACACACAACATTAATTCCAGTATAGAAGTAATAAATAGTAGGATGAAACCAAATCTCCTTATCCATGACCTTTAAGACTTTGAAGGAGGATTCTTTACACATCATGAGAATTTCAAGGGATTTATCCAAAAGTCTGTTTGTGTCTTCTCCTTCGGCTTCTTTCAGTTCCTTGTTCATGATTATCAAAGTACCTAACATCCAAGTTGATATTTCCCATTGCATTACCCACTTCTCAGATATTGTTATTTCTTTCATCACCTCTCATTATTCCTTCCTAATGGGAACACAACTTCAAGGATAGTTAGTCCCTAACTCTTTTTGCAACCAACCAAAAGGCCACGCTCTTCAAATACTCCATGGAAAATAGTGTCCACGTACACTATGCAGAAAAAAACATCTTAAAATCCACTCTCAAATGCTCTATACCCTGTAATGCAAAGCCTCATAGGAATTATCTATTCTACTGTCCACATATTCATGGGATTCCCATGAGGGAGCTACACCTAATGCTACTCTAAGACAATGTCGCATATGGTGACGGTCCTTAAAAAAATGTTGTTGTAAGTGTATATAGTCATGGTCCTTTAAGGTTTGTCACCAAAGACATTTTCAGTGACACTTTTGGTGAGGGTCATTAAAGTCCCATCACTAATTCTCTCTTGGTGACACTTCTAGTGACGATATTTTATTGACCCTCACCAATGCTCTTCTTGGTTACATTTGGTGACAGTAAAAAAATGTTTGTCATCATTAATCATTCCAATGAGTTTTTGATGACGTTATGTGCCTGTTACTATATTTTTTGTCAAAAGATAACAATATAAGACCATTATTGTGGACACTTTTTCATTATGTGTCCAAGGCCATAGTGGTTTGAGTCAGTAAATTTGTTAAGAAGTAATTAGTGTGTATCATTTCCCTTAAGTAATGAGAATAGATTTTTCCTATGAGTCAACACATGATTCATCTCTATTAGGTTTATTATCTATAAAATTCTCTTTAGATAAAGTTCCACTAGTGCGTGTGGGAAATATATTATTTAATACATAATCAAGCTCTCTCAATTCTACGAATGAGAGATACCTAACACTCCTCAACAATCTTGGAACACCTTAAAATGTTTCGGCACACAATAAAATTTCTTAGCACCTCGCGTATCTTGGAATATCTTTGTACCTAGAACATCTTGCCATGACTAGGATGCCTGAGCACATGTTGGCATGCCCTAGCACAACATAGAACTCTCGTATCATGTGTTGGCATACCCTGTAGTCCTTAGCATGCCCTGGAACACCTTGGCATGCATTGACATACATTAGCACTTGGCATACATTGACACTTGGCATGTATTAGAGCCTATTATTAATGTGCCTATCATGCCCCTTTCGAAAAATATAAATTCTTGACTTATTAACCCTCATATGTGTTCATTTCCTTGCATTTTAGCTTGGTTCTTCATTTTTTTTTCCTTGACACTCCTTGACACATATTGACATACCCAAGCACCCTACACATCCTAGCATGCCTTAGCACCTGGCATGTCTTGGCATACCTTGGAACATGTTAGCACACCCTCAAACTCCCTAGCATACTCTGTCACTTCTTGACATGCCCTGATATTCCCTAGCATGCCTTACCAGTGCTTAACATATTGTTGAAAATAAGAACAAAAATGTTAAAAATAACATTAAGAAAAACACTGATTTAATTTGTCCTTGAATTAAATTGGGAATTAAATTGTAATTCTATTCTCATAATAACTTGTAACAGTTAACTAAGTTAAGTTGACTTAGTTGGCTCAGTAAATTTGAGTTGGAAGTCTATCTAGAGTCATGTTGAGTGATCCCTAAATTTTAGGGGCCTAGGTTGAGTTCTTATTGAGTTGTAATTATTTAATTCAGTTTAACTGAGTTAAATTTAGTTAAACTAGTTCTAATTGATGGAGGAACTAGTGAGAGGTCATGTGAATTAAATTAGATTTAATTCACATGCAGTGATCAATTAGATAACTGATAATTCACTCATAAATAACTCATGCATGTCAGTTTTGAGAAAGACCGAGTTGGGATTAGAGTTTAGGGACAATGTAATATCAGTTGTAAAATCATCTAAATTAAATTGATGGTGCATGCAATTAGAGGAAGGCCTATGGATTGATTACATAGTTATGAGTGAGGAATTTCCCAATTAAATATGGGCTAATTCCCCAGGGAACAATACAAAGAAGTAGGAGATTCGTAGGTAGCAAATTTGGCTAAGTATTGGCTTGAGCTAGTTTGTGAAGCAGTGAGATAGATTGTACTTGTGCAAAGATTGTTTGGGTTGAACAAGAATTGTATTTTCTTCTCAGATCTTCTGATTAATGAAATACATAAATAGCAAGGGTTTTTAGCTATGGTTTTCCACATAAAATTATTATGTTATGCATGATTGAAATTCTTCCTTTTTTCTACTTCGTGATTTCATCGATCAATTTTTGTTTCCGCTCATGAGTAGAGTAGATTCAAGTCAATTTTTTTAGCATATTATGGTCTACAGTTTGAATCTACAAGGAATTTCTACACATACCTTGTCACTTCCTCCTATGAAAGCTAACACTCATTGACACTCCCTAGCACACCCTCATATTCATTAACTTCCATGAATTTTGACCTTGTTCTCCCTTGTGTTGTCCTAGTACTCCCTAACACTCCTCAACATGCATTAGCACTCTCTAGCACACCTTAGCACTCTTTGACATGCCCTGCCACTTCATAACATTCATAACATGTCCTAACACATATTGCCACTTGGCACGTGTTGGCGCTTCGTAAGTCTTAACATGTATGGAATGTGTTGAGATGCCTTGGTATGATTTTGCATGGTTTAATATTAAATTTATTTGAGATCAAATATTGGAAAGTAGATGAGAAGCAACAGAGGAAGATTTGGCACTTAGAATGCACTAGGACTTGGCACTTGGCACCTATTGGAACCTAGTGTTGGTGTGCCTAGCATTCCCCTATTGGAAAAGGTAAATTGATGACTTATTAAGACTCTTATGTGTTCATTTCCTTGTAGTTTGACTTGTTTCTCCCTTTTGTCCCCTTAACAGTCTCCAGTGCGCATTTTTACACCTTTGCACATCTTTGAATGCCTTAGAACTTGGAACATCTTAACATGTTTGACATGCATTCGCACTAGCTAACACATGTTAGCATTCCATAGAATGCCTTGGAAATCATGCGCTCACAATGATGTCTTATATTTTTTTACGATTTGGGAACCCAATCAAGTCCTTGGTTACTATAGTTCATGTCACATATGCTTGCTTCAACCGCAACAACTTGACCAATTGCACCTACCACAAGTAGACTGCACCTTTTTCACCTAAGAACTGCTTATAACTTATCTTAGGCCACTCATTTCCAAGCTCAACTTGTCCCACTTAACTAGTTACCAAGATAAGGATCACATCTAGCCATGGCCATAAAACAACTAAGCAACATAGCTTACACAGGAAATATTTCACATGTATGTTTAGTTCATATAAACAGTAGAGGAATAACTGAGAGTTTTCAAGAACCACAAGATGCAGAATTCACACAAGATATAAACCGACACAAGCTGAGTGCCCAAAACTTATACACAACAATGTAAACTATGCAATTATCTAGAATCGTTTAAAACATGAACATGCAGCCAAACTGTGCCACATCTCATATAAAAATAATAGCTAAAAGAAAAATAATTTTATTCCCATTACACGGTCTCCCTTTCTCTAAAATAGCTATGTCAAGCCCCTTATCGGAGCCACAGGCTTGCCTCATATAAATCCTATTTTGAACTTCTCCTAACACACTTCTTCCTTGGCACACTTGAATTCGCTGACACTCCCTGACACACACTCTTATTCATTTCTTTCCATGAATTTTTACCTAGTTCTCCCTTGTGATGCCCTGACACTCCCTGACACTCCTCAACATCCATTGACATTGTCTGGCATGTGTTACGATGCCTTTTCATTCCTTGGCATGCCCCGATCCTCTCTAGCTACCATGCCCTCACAGCTACCCTTACTTAATTTGCAACTAGGGAATCCAACCAAGTCCTTGCTTCACTACAAGAGCCTGACCAAGTTACGATTACTACAACTAGATTATGTTGTTGAATTATGTAGCTTCAGAGGTACTCCAAAAGCCTAGTGAGAGGGGTTCATGTGATTTTTGTCACAAAAGGCTTGGTCAGCAAAGAAACCAAGCGAAGGGGTTTTGGACCTACGATGGGATTTAAAATCTAAAAGAAAATTAAAAAGGAAAATTACTATTTCCTAAGGTCTAAGTGGATAAAACTCATAAGTTGTAGAGAGTTCCTAAGAGGGCTAGGAAAAACTATTACAGTAGACTTTAGGATGAAAGCAATAACATCAAGTGAGAAGGAGCTCATTTGATCAAGGAGGCTAGGAGAGATATAGTTCTAAAGTAGGTCGAGTTATAGGGTCGAGTAAGGGTTTCTAAAGGGAGGCCATGATCATCCACCAAGAGCAATATCATCATGTGAGGCTTCACAATAATGTTGCATACCTTAATGGGTTCAAGCTAGGAATTAGTATGGAATATTGTTGGTTCTCTTCTGGAAAATTGAGCTTAAGAGAGGTTTCTCATGATAATTTGGGCTTCTAATTTCAGTGGTGTCTCTGTGTGAAGGCCACATAAAATTATGAAATAACAAAAAGGGTTGAGACTAGCTTGTCTTGTGGTGGTTAGTAGGTTGCAAGGTCTGTGATAAAGACCAACAAAAATGGAGGAAGGCCTGCACTGGAATTTAGGGCCATAATAGAAGTAGGCACAGGCATAATATTGACTAAGGTAACCATAGTTTGAGGGTTGTAGAGATCTGAAGTCCATGTCAATATTCAGTCAAAGAAATTCCCAAAATCTATGGATCCATATGATCTAGGTTGAGTCTCTCATGGAGGCAAGAGTTGCTGATTTTTCTATGGGTGGATAGGGTTTGTTCTAAAGAAATTAGAACATAAGTATAATGCCCTAGTTAGGATGGTTTCCTACCATGTTTAGTCCATAAGGTATGCCCTTAAGAGTGTGACAAATCTGCGTAGAAGAAGAGGGGTTGTGACCCTTAGAGAGAGGTTTATCTTTTTAATATAAATGCATATTTGGAAGATGGTTTCTAGAAGTATGTGTCGAGATAGAAGATCCAAAAGAGGGTGGAACCTGAGTAGAAGAATGAGTAGAAGAAATGTGCCATATGAAGAATGGATTGACATGAAGAGGAGTTGATTTTGGTGGGTTTTCCATAGAGTTTTAGATAGAGATATGAAGAAACCTATAAAAAATTAGTCAATGGACTCTTAGTGGCTGATTTGTGACCCTAGTTCAGTCATCTACATATTGTTAGAAGGATTATAAGAGGATTAGTTCAGATTTGTTCATATATTGGACAAGAAATAAATTGGTACACAAGAATAGTGATTTTGAGAGGACTCAAATCATTGTTAGGTGGTAGATTTGAAGAGCCCTAGATGAGGGAAATATTTTGGACCCTAGATCAGTAAAATAATTAACTGTGGTTAGGCATATTGATGGCAATCCAAGTACATTTGGAGGGTTGTTAGGTGACTGTCAAAGAAGAGCCCTAAGTCTTGTACTTTTGAAGGATAACAAGATTGGTAGAAGGGAAAGTGTATAGGGATTAAGGTTATGCAGACATTGAAGGACTAAAGTAGTAGTCAAGTGGGCCAACCAACTAGCCCTAGTTCATTGTATTATAGAGGATTGACTCAGTGAGAAGAAGGGAAGCCTCCTATTGTACTATTCAACAAATCCAATTTTAATGTATTATAACTTTCCTATGAAATTTATTATATTAAAATAGGGACCCTTTAATTTTATAAAATCAACATAAAAATTGTTAATAAAGAACTATAACCAAAGTTTAATACTTAGGATTTTTAATTAAAACCCAAGTAGTAAACCTTAATTATCCAAAAAAACCAAATTGTAATAGCCCCCGAGACCAAAACTATACTTAGGCTTCAAAAACCTTAAGTATTAAAAAATATGGGTTATTTAATCAAAAAACAAAATAATCGGAGTTTTTAATTCCAAAAGGTTTTTATCTTTGTAAACTACGACTCATCCAAAATCCCACATTGCAAAGTTTCTAAGGGAAAAGATTTCCTTGCAAGCTCTAACTTATCTAAAGGCTAAGACTCCCCACCTCACAAATAAACAAAGTTCTAAAGGAAAGACCCCTCCGCCAAACTCCATTATGATTATGATTAGACTGGACCCAACGGGAAAATATACATGCCAATCCATAAAATCTCGTGTCCGCAGTCTATCACAAAAGTTTCAAGGATTAAAGTCCTACCTACTGCCTATTGCAATTGTGATAAATCCCAGACCGCCGTGATTATAAAATCCATTTAAATTAAATTTCGTGTCCATGACTATCGTAAAAGGTTCTAAAGAACTTAAGGCTTAACCTTAACAGATTGTGATTATGATTAAGACTAGACCCAACAGGATTATATACCACAATTCATAGATAATCTTGCATCTTTAGCTATTGCAGTTTACAAAGATCCTGCATCCCGCCATAACCGATTGCGATATGTGATATAGTTGGACCCACGTGGATTATTCACTTTGATTCATTAAAATCTTGCATCTGTGTAATCGCATGAGTCTAATGGTTATGCCCCGCTCCACACCATTGATTGCGATCAATGACATCATATCCACATCACATGTGACATCATCCTGTACATCGCAAATCGCAAGTCTTTAGGGACTTAAACCATATTCCTATGCCTATGCTCCGAAAGTTGATTGTGATAATATCCCAAGCCAAACTTGAATAAATGGTTGAGATCTAATCTGCATAGGTCAAAGACAAATAATATTTTTGACCCCCCTGCGCTTACTTTTAAGTTTCTCATAGTGGTGGTTTGAAAAGTTGTTTTTCCATCCAAGACCTATCTCTACGTGTCACTCATTTGTTATTTTGGACTCCCCCCTGCACAAACCACTTACCACTTTGAACCCCCTCCAAAAAAACCACTACGGCTCCTGTCTGTTTTGTGATTTGTGATAAGACCTAATCCACCACGACATCTGCCACATGGATCTACCACGTCATCTACCACATCACCTGCCACATCACTGCAGGTATTCACAATCACAAATTTTAAAAGGAAGTGGTTTATAACAAGCCCTCCACCTTCCCGATGTTCTGATTGTGATATGTTTTAATATAGGCCCCTTTTAGATTATTCTGAGTTCTAACCCGGTCTAAAAGAAATTAAGATTTACGATAAAACAGTAAAGTCCACCTATCTTACCATACACATCACTTTGCATTCCTCTCCATGATAGTTATGTTCAAAGTCTATTCTGACTCTACATTTTTCCTGATTTCCTACAAAAGTTATTTGTTTCAAATAAAACTCACTTATCAGTCTCATTTATTTCTAACTTATTGATTCCTTTTTTCCCTTTTCAGGTACATGACAAAAGAGGACAGTTGTGCTGATAAGCAGTAGTTCAGTTCAAACAAACAGACAAAAATACAGATAATGTGATGGAACAAGTAAAGCTAATGCAGACAACAAATCACATTCAGAAATTTCTACCAAATATTCCTTTTCTTTAAGAATTGTTGAAAGGTTCTTTTTAAATGCCCTCAATGCTTTGCACAATAGATTCATTTGTTTTCTTTTATTTAAGCTTACTTCTTGTATGAAATAAAGGTCTAGAATTTTATGAAGAAAGGCTTACGAAATCGTGCACTACTGTACTTTCATACTTTTTTCAATAGAACGACTGGAACATGGTTTGAGGAATTTTCATAAAGAATTTTGAGAAGGTGTATTTCTGTACTCCCGAAGTCATCTTTGTGAGAAGGACTAAATTGTTGTTATTTCTTTTATGAGTTGGGAAACGTGCATCTGGTATTTCTATCATTGTACCTCTATTTTGTTCATAAGTAAATAATGAATTTATCTTTTCAGATTTCTTATTACATGGTATTTAAAGAACAATGTTACATGTATTCATTTCTGATCATGCTGCCATTGATAATTTTTTACATGTTAAGCAATTTGCTTTGATATTCTGAATGTGATATGAGTTATACACATTATTTTGATTAACTATTTAATCAAATTTACCATTCTGAAATATTTTCATTCCATTGGTGTTTGAACAATCTATAGTGTCATTTACTAAGGAAAATGATTATAGATCACATTCAGATAATTGTTAAACAATCCCGGGTTATAGAGTAGATTAATGCATATGCTTTCCATTTAATTCATTACTGCAAATCTATCTATTTCACTTCACTATAAGCATTTTACATTCATCCAATAACCTTTCATTGGGAAATTGTTCCCATTATCCCCATTTGGAGCCACTACTTAAATGGAAAAGGAGTTGTCTTAAGGTCTAGACCGAGTTGTTTTCCCCCATGTTGACGCATTGATTTTTGAGGCCTCAACACATCTTGGCACTAGAAGTAGGGCATGTAGACTATGAATGGAAAGTAAGTCCAATCCAAAAACAAAAGGCCATTCCAAGAATTATTCCCCCTCCAAACTCCTACAAATTCCAGATCCCCTCCAGAATCTCCTACTTTTAGAACAAGAGTTGTACGATCACCTCCCAAGTCTCCTAGAATACTTCCTAAGGTAATCCTTGTAGGTTATACTCTAGAATCACCAGAAATTATAGCTTTGATAAAGAAATTGGAAAATGTCTCCATTTCAGCAAAAAAGCGTAAAGCATCCGAAGTTTCTGAAGCAATTCTAACCTCTATTTTTCATGGAACAGGTGTTCTAACTCGGTCTCGAAGTACAAACTTGACATCTTTCCATTTGAATTTCCACTTCAATCCCACCGAATGAAAACTATTACATCAAATTCCCAAACATCTATTGGTGAGATTACCTCATCCTCTCATTCACCAACATCTCCATTTATTGCTTTTTCATTTTTTTCTCTCTACCATTCACTTCATCTATTTCCATTTCCTCTACAGAAACAACTAGTTCTTCCTCAAGTAGTATTATCAAAGCTACCAGTTCTTCTTTCATCACATTCACCTCCCCAACTGTTACAATGGCATCTAGACCATGGTCCAATCCGGGAGTTGTTAAATGCGAGCACCACTTCATCCTCTACTAAAACATCCTGAAAGATGGCTTCCCAAATTCAATCCTAATGATGGGTTACCTGTTGAAGAGAACCTTCATAATTATATGTTAGCCATCAATCATAATGGGGTATATGAAGAAGAAGTTGTTTTTATATTATTCTCGTACACTCTTACGGGATCAATAGGGTCTTGGTACTTTTTATTACCAGTCAATTCTATTACTAATTGGGATATTTTTTAAGAACAATTTTTGACTAAATTTGGTGATGATTGTTCAACCGCATCCCTTATCAATGACCTTTCCAATTTAAAAATGAATCCAGAGGAAAAGATAAAATATTTTAATTCCATATTTAACAAATTGTTAAATAAAATCCCAGCTACTTCTAGACCTGGTGTCGATGTACAAATTGAATGGTATATTTCATCTCTTCCTTCTAACATATCATTTTTTGTAGATAGAGATAATAAAAATACCTTGGTAGAAAACATGAAAGAATTTGTGTTTGTTGAGCAGGGGATATATGCACTAGAAAATAAAAATGATCAGGAAGACAAAAAATTAAAAAGACTTACATTTAAGTATGAAGCTAAAAAGAAAGCACCTAAAGATCCCTTTGATCTTGAAGGTTTGCAACAAGTCCTTAAAACTTTGTCTAATGAGATGGTAGAGATCAAAAAACAAGTAGATGAGTCTTCTTCCAAAAGGCCTTTCATAATATTCAAAATAAATCAACTACCTAATCCACAACCTCCAAATATCTCTAATGCAGAAATTGATGATGAAGATGAAGACGAAATGTCATTTTCTGCTGATGAATCCCAAGATGAGAAAATAGGTAAGTTAAATGGAATGTGGGATTTTATTCTTCCTATTTCTAATAGTGTAAATGAATATGAAGCAGTACCTGTTAGCACAAGAATTAAAGGTCTAGTTGATCTTGTACAAGCAATTCAAAAATAGAAACCCTCAACTTCAACTACCAAAGATAAAACTGTTGTTAAAAAATCCAGTTCCACTTCTCCATAAGTAATTTTGTCTTCATCCAATTCTCCATCTTCACCCAGAACCTTAGTGGTTTCATATACTATTGAGTAAAATATGGTTGACGATGTGAATAAAATAAAAACAAACATTTCCTTTCATGAACTCACTAAACTCAAACAACAACGGAAATTTTTACTGAATGAATTGAACGTAGTACCTGCTTCTCCTCTTCCTGGTGCTATTGTATCCAAATCTTCTAATGGAATGGTTAAACCTCCTATTCATTCATTATTCGATTCCCTAAGGCTATTTTGATAGGTGACAAGTCTAATTCACATACAACTCCTTTTCTTTTGAGTTTTGAAATATTTAATAAAAATGTACATAACTGCTTGGCAGATTCACGGGCTTCTTCGAATATCATGTCGTATTCAATTTTTTTAAAATTGAACATGTCACCCTAGAAAACTCCAATTCACATTATGCAACTCGATAGGGAAAAAGTCAAATTCATAGGGGAAATGAATTCAGTTCTTATTAGATTATCTTCGAAACCTGAAGTTTGTCAAATAATTGATATACTTGTTGTTGATATCCCATATTTCTATGGTTTAATTCTTCGTAGGGATTGGTTAGAAAAATTACATGGTTATTTTTGCACTGATTGGTCTCACTTATGGCTCCCATTTAATGGAAAGTTTAATCAAATTAGAATCAACTAAGAAAAACACATGAAAAATTTGGTAACAGATTTCGAAGGTGAAAATGAGGGAGTAGCATTTAATAACAAAATTCTTGGAAACTACTCTACTGAATTATTTTTTTAGAATTTTAAAGCACAAATGTCACCATTTCTGAGTAATTTTGTAACTTCTCAAATTGAAAATTTTTCACAAACAGACTTTTCTAGATGTGTAGATATGTTAGAAAAAAACACTAGTTAATTCTTTATTATAGACATTGTATTTTGATGGGTCGAAATCAAGTGATGGTGTAGGAGCAGGTTGCATATTGATTAATCCTAAAGCTGTGAAGACATTGTTGACTTATAGATTGGAATTCAAATGCACAAATAATCTTGTAGAATATGATATCCTAAAAAGAAGAAGTCTTTGTAGGGACTACGACGAGGAGGTAGTGTTTGGAGGTTGAGTGAGCAGACAGGGTTTCGAAGGGCCTCTATGGCTTCACCCTAACATCCCTGCGAGAGTATCATCAAACAAATTATAGGAAAATTGACCTTTGGTGCTCTGCTAAATAAATAATGAGTGGAATGGTAGGGGGGAGAGATCCCCTCCTATAGGAATATTGCAGCAGGTGAATCAAGCCAGCACAGAGCAAACGACAGAAGTGGCGGAAAAGGGAAAGGAATACCAGTATTGGTAGCCAAATGGCAAGTGCATTTGGGAGGAAAATTTCTGCCAAGAGCTGTAAAAAACCCAGATTCGTTATCCCAAACAATAAACTGGAGGAATACCGAAAGTAAATGAAAGACCATGCCCTAATATGCAAGTTCCTGGGAGAATTGCCAATGGAGAAAGAGTTGATTAAATGGATCCAACAATGATGGCAGCCGAAAGGCCACATCGATATCAAGCTTGGGGAAAAGGGATTTTTCATGGTGATCTTCTCAAACCTGGAAGATAAAGAGAGGGTGTTTGAAGATGGGCCATACTTCTTCAATAATGTGAGCTTGTTCATTAGACATTGGGAAGAATGGTACAACCCAAATCAGGAAAAACTCTTCGTTGCCCTAATATGGGTCCTGATATTCGGCTTACCAACTGAATTCTGGGATCTTGAGATCTTATAAGGTATTGGGAACTCCATTGGAACCTTTGTTAAAGTAGCAGATTCGACAAGAAAGGGAAGATACACTTCCTATTCCAGGATCTGTGTCTATATGAATATCACAGAGCCTCTCCCATATCTATAGAACTGAAATATCATGATGAGATCTGGCTACAACCTTCAAACTACGAGCACATACCTTTTAGGTGTCATCATTGCCACAAATATGGTGACTTGTTTTGGGCATGCCCCCTTAATCTAAAGGAGAATGCTGCCCCAGAAGAAAGGAATTGGGATTCAATGGAAAAGGAAGATGGAGAAGGGTTCCAGGAGGTACAATAGAGAAAGAGGACGCAAAGGCAGGTAGGGAACTAGAAATCAAACCAAACAGAAAATAACATCGACCCCAGAACCGATTTTCAGTTCTTCAGGAGGATGATATGGGATAGAATACGTTGGACAACACCCTAGAAATGGAAGAACCAAAAGACAAAGAATAGGTGGGCACTAAAATGAAGAAGTTGGAGACTGAAGTAGCTCAGGGAATGGCAGATAATACAAATATGGTGGAACAAAACCTAATGGAGATTTAGAACCAAAAGGAAGGCCTAAGTGCCAAAGGGCAAGTTATGAAGCACTTCTATAGGAATGGAGACATCTAGATGAAAGATTCATCCTGGAAGATCAGAAACAACTATATAAGTATACCTTCCAAAAATATAAAGACAAACATGGATCAACAATGATAAGCCAACCAGCACATTTAGGGTGCCAAGCTAGCCAAGGGCAAGAGATGGGAACACATGGAAAAGGGGGAAAAAAGAGGAAGGAGAATGATGAATGAATCCATCCAAATGGTGGGGGAATCGCTGGTGAATTTGGGAAGAGTAGTCTCACTGTCAGAAGTTTTTCATTAACCCCTAAAATTGTTGAAATGATTATTATAACATGGAACATTAAAGGCCTCAATAGTAGAGGAAAGTAGAGATACCTCAAGGAGAGATTGAAGAAAGATAAGCCCCGTATTATGATAGTACAGGAGACTAAAATAAGTGGAAAAAAACTTGAAGAAATTTTGGGGAAATTTAAGTCTAAGTATCAAGTAATGGCTCAAGATGATAATGGCAGTGTAGGGGGGTTGGCGATCCTATGGAGCCCGGAGGAAGTCTAGTTCGAAGACTGGGTAAGCTTACTAAGAATTCTCACGGGAAATTTTGGAATATAGGATCCAATGAAAGGGTCTTACTTATAGGGGTATATGGGCCACATATCCCTAGCGAAAGAGGAGCCTTCCTACAAAATCTAGAAAACCTGAGGACCCTTTACTCAGAGGAATTGTGGATAGTGGGAGGGGACTTCAACATGATTACAACCGTAGCGGAAAAAAAGGGAGGGGTGAGAAGGGCGGATGCAGATATGGAATCCTTTAGCGAAACCATAACAAATCTACGACTACTAGATATTCCCACAATCAACGATATTCACACTTGGAACAACAGAAGAGTAGAGGCACACCAAACAGTATGCAGACTAGATAGGTTCCTAACCTCAGAGTAGCTGATAAGCCGAGATATTTTCATGGAAGACTTGATCCTCCCATTCATGGGATTAGAACATTGGATGGTAAGATTAGAGGTGGACCAAAAATCAAGACCCAAGAACCACCCTTTTAGGTTCGAAGTCTTCTGGCTCAGAGACCTAGGCATCCTCAAAAGAATAAAGGAATGGTTGATGCAAAGTGAACAACAAGGGAGAAACAGCATGCATACCTTTTAACTGAAGCTGAAAGAGCTAAAAAGGAACCTCAGGAAGTGGAACAAAGAAGAATTTGGCCTCATTACCAAGGACCAAAATGAGATAAAAAAACGAATGGTGGAAGTCCAACAACAAATCATCCAGGAGTGGAGGTCTAAGGAGCTGGTCCAGGAAGAAAGGTTTTTTATCAACAAGATGGAGGAAATAAGAAAGCAGGAAGAGATCCTTTGGAAGAATAAATCCAAGGTCCAGTGGCCGAGGGAAGGAGAAAGAAATACAAGATTCTTCCACAAAGCCATGGTGCATCACTAGCAACATAATAGAATATATTCCCTAAAGGACGAGGAAGGAAAACGAAAATTCCAACATTAAGAAATGGGAGAAATCCTGGTTAATCACTTCAAAGACTTCTGTCGGAAGGCC
This sequence comes from Pinus tabuliformis, assembly GCA_031772625.1. Classification (NCBI taxonomy): domain Eukaryota; kingdom Viridiplantae; phylum Streptophyta; class Pinopsida; order Pinales; family Pinaceae; genus Pinus; species Pinus tabuliformis. Next base: position 518,020,907 of record CM062804.1, on the reverse strand, counting down.
TTGAGAACATAACGAAAGTTATTCAAAGAATCATGCAACACATACCCAACCTGGTAACTCGAGAATAGAACATGGATCTAATGCGAGCTACCTCTCTAGAGGAAGTGGAAGAGATAGTTCAAGGAATGCAGAGGAACAAATCCCCTGGACCTGATGGGTTCACTGTATAATTCTATCAAGCCACCTAGAATTTCATGGGGAAAGATATCCTAGAGGTGGTAGAGGAATCACATTGCAACCAAAAGGTATGTCCCAGTCTAAATTCTACATTTATAGCCTTGATTCCTAAAACTGCGAAGTCCAAAGATCCTCAGGGATTCTAGCCCATAGCCTTATGTAATGTCATTTACAATATTATTGCTACTCTTATTGAAAAATGCTTGAAACCTCTCCTCCCTAACCTCATCTCACCTGAGAAAATAAGATTTGTTGAAGGCAGACAAATCCTAGATGGCTTCATCATGTCTCAAGAGGTAGTCCACTCTCTCAAGACCCATAATATCCCTAGTATGATGATAAAGTTGGATTTATCCAAGGCGTATGACAGACTCAGCTGGGGGTATCTGTCAAGCACCCTCAAAGCCTATGGAATTTCCCAAATATGGATAAACTAGATTCTAGCCAAGATATCATCCCTGGTAGTCTCTATCCTGCTGAAAGGGACTCCTACCTTGAATTTCAACCCTACCCAGGGCCTTCGACAAGGGGATCCCATATGACCCTTATTTTTTATCATTGCAGTGGAAGGCCTTGGCCATTTCGATAAACATGAAGTTCGAGAGTCCTGTCTGCAAAGCCTTAGGATATGGGGCAATGACCTACCCATCACCCATCAACAATTTATTGATGAAATTATGTTATTATGTTGGGTCTCCTTGAAAGAAGCCCGTCACATCAGAGAAATCCTTAACACTTTTACGGAAGCCTATAGCACTATGATAAATAATGGTAAATATTGCATCTTTTTCTTCAATACCCAAGGGAATGTTAGGAACTATCTTGCCAGAATCCTCGGGTTTACTACTAGCACCCTACCCTCTAAATACCTAAGCATGCCCTTGTCTAACAACCCTTTGAAAAATTCTTGCTGGTAGAACATCCTCCAAAAACTACAAGGAAAGCTCAATTGCTGGACTTTCAGATTCCTCAACTTGGCTAGCCAAACAATGCTCCTCAAAACAGTGCTTTAGTTGATCTCGATCTACCAACTCTCAAGCATGGCTGCCCCCAAAGGAGCATGCTCCAAAATGGTGGACATATTCAAAAAAATCTTATGGGAGGAGCGCAACAAATTAGGAAATGGGCTTTGGTTTCATGGAAAGGGCTAACTAAGAAGAAATTGGATGGCGGGCTAGGACTTAGAAACCCCTACATTCTGAAACAAATAATGGGAGTAAAACTTTGGTGGAGATGGATGGGTGGGGGAGTTGACCAATGGAAGAAAATCTAGACGAGGAAACACAATATGCCGGGGAGAATGGAGGGCATCCTGAGATACCAAGATCTCCCAAAAGGATCGGCGGTGTGGAATCTAGCAGCTGGTAACAAGCACCTCATTAACTAGCATGCCTTATGGGAGATCTGTAATGGAAAAATAGTAAGATTTTGGACGAACTCATGGAAACAGAGAGGAAAAATGATAGAGAGACAAGATTTTAGTGACATATATCAATATACTAGGGACAAGAACAAACATCTGGTGGAACAATTATGGAAAGAAGACCAAGGTATGGAAAGTTGGAGGAGATGGAAAATAAAGGAAGACTAGGACTAGGCAATAGAAATGGAGAAATGGAACGAATTTGACAAAGAATTGAGGACACGAGAGCTAACGATCTGACAGGACCTTGATATCTTGAGATGGGGACACACCGCTAAAGGCACCTTCACTTTAAATGAAGCCTATGACACCCAAGCAAGACAAGACCAGGATAGGCAAGATATAATATGGAAAAAAATCTGGAAGGGAGGATGGTGGCCCAAGGTAACCCATTTCCTATGGATGGCTTGCAAAGGGCATATCTTGACTTGGGACCAATTGCAGAAAAGAGGATTCCAAGGGCCTTCCTTATGCTAGCTATACCACCAACACAGAGAAGACATATAGCATATCCTCAACACATGCCCATTTGCAGAGCAAAAATGGAGGAAAATGCAAGTCATTTTTGAAAGAATGGATCGAGATCAAAATAGCATAAAAGGTACAATTATTCTATTGAGAAACCACATCTACTCTAGCCCAGTAGTAAACCGAGCCTGGGGTCTAGCCCTCAGATTCAATATCTAGGCAATCTGGAAGGAACAAAATCATAGAATCTTTAAGAATAAAACAAATACTCAGGAGAAAGTCTTGGAAGGTGTAGTCCAGAATATGAGGGAAACAACCCTAGCTGAGTCATGGCACTAAGAAGATTGGCAAGTCCCACCATAGGAAGCTCGTATCCTACAGAAACTCAATCTAGCTCTAGGAATGATTGCTACTTCAGCATGGAAAACAAACAGGGTAGGGATACCATCTTGATCCCATTTCACTCTAGCAGAAGAAGGTTTTAAGAAACTAAATTTCGATGAAGCATCCAGAGGGAACCCAAGAGAAGCAGGGTTAGAGGGCCTCTTTCAGGACCCTCAGGCGAATACTAGGTTCATCTATGCCAAAATTTGTGGGGTAGAATGGGTCTCCTAATAGATGTCAGAGTGGGATACTGAAACCTAGAAGTGGAAGGGAATTCAAGCCCGGTCATCAATATGGTGGAAAAACTAAAAAATGACACTAAGTGGGATAATCTAAGCCCTAGTTGGAGGACAACATGACTCATCCAGGAGATAGGGGAAATCATCCCCAAGTTTGATTATATCTAGGTCAAGCACGTTAGGAGGGAAGGAAACAAAAGGGTTGACTTCTTGGTGAACTGGGGTGCAATCATCAACAGGAAAGGTTAGAAAACCAGTGGCCAGTCCAACCCTAGGATGCAAATTTCAATCCTCTGGAGCTAATCCTAGAATAGGACTACAAACAAGGTCAAGAAAGCAGAGTCCAAGCAACTCGGGATCTCTATCAGTATGAGGGCTGACAGCTGAGAGCACATGGGTGTAGTTATGTTGGGTACCTGAGCACTTAATATTATTGCCCGTCACATACTCAAGGTAGGGGGTGTGGTATCCTTTGACATGATGACAAGCTAGGGAAGTGGGCAAGGTGGTGGGACTGGAGGAACGATAGGGTATATTGGACAGAGGGGCATTTCGACGTGCGGTCTTAGTGCGGTAGTCTGTGGAGAAGGGTGGTGGCTCAGAGCTGGTGGCAAGCCTCTGAACATGAAGAACCAGGGCCATCGTCGTTGAATAGATGTGAAATCTGAGTATGTTATTTGGCTCCACCTCACACTTGTAATTATGGTCTTGTTGTGGTTAAGCTAGGATGTAAGGGGGCTTGTCTTGGGAATAAGAAATTGCTGGTTGAAATGAGGTAGGCAACTACTCACCATGGCCTAGTTTTGCATATTTTCCTTATGAAAAATGGGTAAAACCCATGATGGTTGGGGGTTAAAATTGTCCTCAATTAGCTTGGGAAATGCTACGCTTTTCCATCAGGGGGGAAGCTTGTCAGTCGTAGGGTAACGTGGGAAGGGAAGTGGAGCATAGATGGAGGTAGGGGAAAATAGGTGGAAGGAGTCCTAGGATGCATCCATGCCTAGAGTTCACATATTAAGCATTGGGTTATCAAATATTATGGGTGGAGACCTAGCTGGGGGGAATGAGCGGCAAGAGCTCTCAAGCTGAGGCAAGGGGGATAGGAACCCGAGCCATAGCTAGTATATTGCAAATTGAAAGGGCGGAATGTGAGCTTGGCATGCATATGGGATTAGGGTAAACCTGCATATTTCCACGAGAATTGGAAAGGGGGAAAAGGGCGCTTCAAGGGGCTAGGGCCAGGGCCTTCCCCTCTGGGGGATACTGGTTCTGACCCACCCGAGCAAGACTATAACGAGAATGGGCAGTGAAGAGAAACAAGGCAAGACGTACGCAATTACAAGTAATAAGGAATGAGTGAGGTGGCGTATTGTTTCAATCTGTGTTTCAAGCTAACTTATTGTGAATTTCATCAGTGCTCAGAACAGTAGGGTATGGTGTGTGCTATGCGAGGTCGTGGATGTGGTAGAAGAGTCCTGTCTCCCAGGAGAGATAAGGGGTCAAGCATGTCAAAGCCATGCAAGGGAATAAAATCAGTCAAACACCTCATAAAAGAGGCAACATAAGCTTACCGTGAGGGGACAGATGAGGGCATCTGGAAGCTGCTGGAAGAATGGGAAGAGGAAATGAAACAAGGCAGTGTGTCTGAGGAGGAGATGGACAACTAGAGGACCTTAGTCTCGGATCTGGGAAACACCTACAAAAGAATCACTCAGTTTAAGAAAATTGTGTACCTATATTGGCTCATGAAGAGCCTATTAAGCAAGGCTATGCAACAAATCTCAGTTGGAATTGTGGTGACACTACGAGGATATCTGAATTACAAGAACGATATGGAGAAAATCCTCTTCTAGCTACATAAATAGGATATCGGGATGGACAGAATTGACGCCGCATCCCATGCATTCTGGAGTTGTATGGCATGCCAGGGGAAACAACTGAAGATCCTACTCTCGTCGCATCTGCCTTAGAGGAACAGAAGGAGTATACTCATCCCATGCATAATTTTGGTCTATGTGGCTAGATTTTAATTTTAATGTTGCAAATGTAAAATTTTATAGTTATGTAGTGTTTGGACATGAGATAGAGACGTATCTACCCTGGCTAGAAAGGTTGAAACAATACTATTTTTGGATGGCTTATAATGTTGACCAGTTCCCAAAAGACTTGGCTTCCCCTCGGGGAAAGTTGAGGCCACTCAGTTAATCTATGTGGTGTAAACTTGTTTATTATATAATAGAAAATGGAATGGAAATGCCAAGCTTGACAAAAAAAAATATTGCAAAGTATGAGGCATTGGTCCAAGTTATGTATAAAATAATTAGCCTTGACGTTAAATGCCTTCAAGTTTCTGAAGATTTAGAAATTCTATTTAAACAAGTAAGAAACATGATGCATTGTATCTCTACACACTTGAAACATTATCAGTCATTGGTTCAGTCTCTCACTTCACATTTTTTAGCGTTTAACATTTCTGTTATTCCTAGGATCTAGAATGCCAGTGTTGACCTTCTTTCTAATGTTGCATCAAAACTAATCCCATCTGAAGATTACAGTCTAGGTAGATTTTCTGTAGAGTTAATTTTTAGACCATCCATTGCCGAAAATATCACCAAATATTGGCAAGTATTCAATGGCAATGAAGGCATTTAAAGCTTCTTAACTTCTGAAAAACCATATGATGACCAAATAATTGATGAGGATGAACACAATAATCAATTAAAACATAAAATCGATGATAATTCCATGCCCAAGTCTGTAGTTAAACTTGAGGATCTCTATGATTTAAAAGAGTTACTAATTCAAAACTACAGAGTTCAAATTTGAGATTTGAATTAATAAATCTTGGGACAGATCATAAACCTCAGAAAATCAATTTAGGACTTGGTCTCTCGTCTAAAGAAAGATTATCCTTCATTCATTTGTTAAATAAATATAAGGATATATTTTCTTAGAATTACGAACAGCTCAAAACATTTGACACCTCCATCATTCAACATACAATTCCGATGACATCTAATGATAAACTTGTGCAACAAAAATTAAGGAAAATTCATCCGAACTTAGAAAGTAAAATCAAAATGGAATTGAATAAACTCCTTAAAGCTAAAATCATTTTTCTTGTTAGGCATTCAAGATGGGTTTCCAACTTGGTACCTATTAGGAAGAAAAACCATGATATCTTCATTTGTATAGATTTTAGGAATCTTAATGAGGTCATTCAAAAGGATAATTTCCCTCTACCCACTATGGAACAGATGTTACGATCAGTTGTTGGTTCCGAACTTCTGTCTTTCCTTGATTATTTCTCTGGATATAAACAAATCATGGTCCACCCAGATGATAGGCTAAATACTACTTTCATAACCAAATGAGGAACTTATGCCTATCAAAAAATGACATTCAGTTTAATAAACGCAGGGGCCACTTTCCAATGAGCCATGAATATAGCTTTCAAAGGTATGTTAAACAAAACGGTTGTTGTCTATCTAGATGACATTATTTTTTATTCAAAGAACAAAAATAATCATGTGCAGGACTTAAAAAAAAAATTTGAACATTGTAGAAAATATGGGATTTCATTAAATCTGAAAAAGTCTTTTTTCACTCTTAGTGAAGGGAAACTGTTATGAAACTAGCTCAAGAAAAGATAGAAAAGATAGATCAATGCCTTAGAATTCAGCCTCTTCGAGGGGGAAACCTCCTTTACGTTACATAAATGAACAATTCTTTGATGATACAAATGACAAAACCTCCTTTCTATATATATAGGAGACTAAGGAGTCAAAATATAATCCAGCCGACCTAACAATAATAATATAAAGCCACAAAAATAACAATAGAGGGATTCTATGGGGCACAGGAATAACAACATGGGGGTAATAGGGGCACAACAATATAAACAAGGGGTATAACTACAATAGTGATGGGGTAATCACTAGTATTATAGGGACCCAACATGCCCCTCTCCTTCAAAAAAGTGTTGTCCTCAATGCTTGAGTAGTTTTGGATATTTCTGCATAAAATTCTCATCCTCCCATGTGGAATCTTCAGCGGATAAGTTTTTCCACTTGATAAGATACTCTGAAATTGCTCGATTTCGTAGCTGTCGAGTTCTTGTTTCTGTGATTGCTTCCGGTTCCAATATAATTTTTCCTTCCTCATCAAGTTCTGGCAATATTGTTTGCACTGGGAGTTTGTCGCCTATAACCTTCTTTAAACATGAAACATGGAAAACTAGGTGCAATCGAGAAGCTGCAGGAAGCTCCAATTTGTATGCCATAGTACCAATCTTTTGCAACACCTTGTACGGACCATAATACTTTGGTGATAATTTATTATCCTTCTTAGCTTGGTTTAGGGACATTTTCTTATATGGTTGTAGCCGTAGGAATACCCAATCACCTACATCAAAACTTCTTTCACTGCGATGTTGATTTGCCTGTTGTTTCATTCTATTTTGTGCCAACACGAGGTTATCCTTTAAGAGTTGGAGGACTTGTTGTTGATGTTCGATGTGATGTTCCACTGCCTGAACCTTAGAATTTTCTCTTAAATATGATGTGATAAATGGTGGTTGATACCCATAAAGTGCCATAAATAGGGTCATTTTTGTTGCTGTATGGAAGGAAGTGTTATACAACCATTCAGCCAGAGGCAACCATTTGACCCATTGTGTCTGTTTATGAGATACAAAGCAACGAATATATCCTTCCAAACATTTGTTTACTATCTCAGTTTGCCCATTAGATTGAGGATGATAAGATTAGCTATGAGCTAACTGAGTACCAAGACAAGAAAATAATTTTGTCCAAAAATTTCCAGTGAAAATGGGATCTTTGTCACTAACAATAATCTTTGGGTTTCCATGTAGCTTTTGAATTGTTTCCATAAATGCAGTAGAAACTGTACTAGCTTTAAATGGATGTGATAATGCACAAAAATGTGCATACTTGGTAAGTCTGTCAACTACCACCATGATGACACTCTTTCCCTCAAACTTGGGTAAAACTGTGATAAAATCCATTGAAACCTCCTCCCAACGTTGGCTTGGAATGGATAAAGGTTGTAATAGACCCAGTGTCTTAATTGTTTCAACTTTATTTTGTTGTAAAACCAAACATTCCGCCACAAAATTTTGAATATTTAATTTAAGGCCATCCCAAAAAAATTCCTTCTTAACCCTGTGGTAAGTTTTTAAAAATCCCGAGTGCCCTCCTAAGGGAGAAGTGTGCAATTCCATAAGAATCTTTTGTTTTAGCTGGGAATTCTTACAGAGGTATAAGTGATATTTGTACCATAATGAATCATTTTTCCAGCTAAATGTATCAGATGTACTGGAATCTTGTTGTAGCTTTCGAATAAGTGCCCACACTTCTTCATCATTCTTCCATTCCTCCCTTGCTTCGTTTATCCAATCTGGTTGGATAATAGAAATGGCACACAACAATGCTTCCACATCCTCATCCTTTCTTGAGAGTGCATCTGCCACCACATTTTGCTTCCCTTTTTTGTAGATTATTTCAAAGTCATAACCCAACATCTTTGTGACCCACTTTTGTTGCTCTTCAGAGGATAATCTTTGTTCTAAAAGGTATTTAAGGCTATCATGATCCGTTTTTACCTTGAAGTGTCTTCCCATTAGGTAGGGTCGCCATTTCTTAAGTGCATGGAGTATTGCCAACATTTCCTTCTCATAAATAGCTTTGCTTAAAAACTTTCCCTTGATTGGACGACTTTCAAAAGCAATGGGTCTTTCATCTTGCATTGGAACAACACCAATTCCATTTCCTAAAGCATCACATCCCACAATAAAGGTTTTTGTGAAGTCCGGTGTAGCTAAGACCGGTGCTTGGCACATTGCCTCTTTAAGATGTTCAAAGGCCTTTGTTGCTTCCGGAGTCCATGAAAATGCATCTTTCTTCAATAATGTTGTTAGAGGTGCTGCTATTCTCCCATAATTCTTAACAAACTTGTGATAATACCCTGTCAACCCAAGAAATCCTCGCAGATGCTTTATGGATGTGGGGATTTTCCATTCCTTAATGGCTTTAATTTTTCTAGGGTCTACCTTAACTCCTTCATGAGATACAATATGACCCAAATATTCCACCTCCTGGACTCCAAAGAAACATTTGGATCTTTTTGCATATAATTGTTTCTCCTCCAATAGTTGTAGCACCCTGTCAACATGTTCAACATGATCCTTCCAAGACTTGCTGTAGATTAGTATATCATCAAAAAATACTAACACAAATTTTCTAAGGAATGGTTTGAAAATTGAATTCATCAAACCTTGAAATGTTGAAGGTGCATTAGTAAGGCCAAAAGGCATGACCAAAAATTCATAATGACCCTCATGAGTTCTAAATGTCGTTTTCGGAATGTCTTCAATCTTCATTCTGATTTGATGATATCCCGAATGAAGATCCAACTTGGTGAAGTAAATTGATCCATGCAATTCATCCAGTAATTCATCGATGACATGAATGGGGAACTTATCTTTAATAGTCAGCTTGTTGAGCTCCCTATAATCCGGACACATGCACCATGATCCATCCTTCTTGTGCACCAATACTACTAGAGCAGAGAAAGAACTTTGACTTGGTTGAATTATACCAGCCTCTAGCATTTTTGCAACCATACGTTCAATTTCACTTTTTTGGACATAGGGATATCTGTACGGCCTGATGTTTGGAGGAACACTTCCTGGAATCAGATGAATAGCATGATCATGATCACGCATAGGTGGGAGACCTTTGGGAGTCTCAAATACCTTGGAATGATTTTCCAGGACCTTTTGGATATCTGGAGAAATAGATGATTCCAATGTGGAAACATCTAGCGAACATAATTGTGCAATTACACCTCTTTGCTCCTTTTTTAGAAGCTTTGTCATACCATTATAGTTGATTATCTTTCCTGGTTTCCCTACAATACCCCTTAATTCAACTTCCTTTCCTTCCGTAGAAAATTTGATGTAACGTTCTTGAAAATTAAAAGCTATTGTACACAAGGATTGTAGCCATTGGACTCTTAGTACAACATCAGCACCTCCCATTGGAATGGAAAGCATTGGGCTATTCAATACATATTCTTCCATGGATATCTTGATATTATGGCACCTTCCAGAGCAATTTATTGTTCCTCCATTTGCAATCATCACTTGACACTCTGGTGCTGGATATAGGAAGAAATTCAATTCTTTTTCTACCCTACAATGAATAAAATTGTGGGTGCTTCCTGAATCAATCAACACTATTACCTTTTTCTTCTTGATTTGTCCTTCTATCTTGATGGTTTGAGGAGTGGTAATTCCCGCTAATGCATTACAAGATATGGTCAGATTTATTTGTTCTTCATCTAGGCTTTGTTCCTGGAGTATATCTTCTTCTTTTGACCTTTCTTGCTCCTTTTCTTCTTCCTCTTCACAATCTATGTAGAATAATTTCCTCTCAGCCCACTTATGACCTTTAGTGTATTTGCTATCACAACTGTAACAAAGCCCTTTTGCTCTTTTTTCTTCCAATTTTTGTGGTGTCAACCTTATAGGTTGTGGAAGACTAGGGGCAACAACACTTCCATCTTTATAGTTGTGAGTGGTATGCTTCCTGGTTGCCATAATTTTGCTTTCCATTTTTCTTGCTAACCTGAATGCCTTCTCTAATGAATCAGGTTCCCAAAGGCGAACATCATGTTGGATATTATCCTTTAAAGACCCTATGAACACATCAATCCTATGCTCCTCTGGAATATATTTTACCCTTATGTTCAATTTTTTGAACTCCTCAATGTGCTCCATTACTGAACCCTTTTGTTTGAGACTTATCAATTGGCTAAAAAAAGTGTTGCTATTTGTATCTTCATAATGTGCTATCAATTCTTCCGTAAAAATTGCCCAAGTGATAAATTTTTTACGAGATCAAAGCCATTGATACCATACAAACTGATTTGGTTCCAAATATACAGTTGCCATATGTACCTTTTGTGTGTTTTGCACATTATTGAGATCGAAGAACTGCTCCATCTGTAATATCCATGTGGCGGGATCCTTGCCATCAAACTTCCTCATATCGATTTTTGGAATATGGTTGGTCTTTGATCCAACATTAGCGTCTATGGAATCATGATTAACATTACTTTTGTTCACATCATGAGTTTCCTTTACAACCTTTTCACCATTAGTAAGTATTTCTTGTAGAAAATTTGTCAAATCTGTCTTCAAATTTGCCATGTCTGTCTTCAAATTTGTCCTCAAATCTGTCTTCAAATCATCCATCTTAGCTTCCATGCCATTTATCTTAGATTCCACACCATTTGTCTTAGATTCCATGCCATTTATCTTAGATTCCACACCACTTATCTTAGCTTCTGTTAGCTTTTGTGAGCGTCACATTTGTTGTGCTTGTTCTTGTAATTTTGATATATCATGTAGCATTTCTTCCTCTTCTTCATGAGTCATGCTCGAGCTTTCAAGTTCCTTACTAGGTGTTTGCATTTTCTTTCCTCTAGGCATCAGTTACTGATAATAATGCTTTAATATGCCCTTTGAATTCCGTTAAACCAAGCTTACAAAAATTTAAAAAAAAAAACTACACACCTTTTTTCACTTTATAGAAGCCTGATTTTGAATTTGATGTATCTCTGTAATTTCAGATCATCCAGTTCTGAAATTGTGACCTGTAGTAGCCTTCTGCATCCTCTTTCCAATGCCACAAGTCTAACCCAAATTGGATTCTCCAAGGAAGAGTTATGTGAAATCTCCCACAGTGACTCGCTTTTAGACTAGTTCAGTAGAGCGAACTTGTACGACGTGCCACGAGTCACTGTTTCAACCTTTGAATCTAAGCCACATATATAGGAAGTTACTATCTGTCCTCTTTCTGTACCTTCTTACGAAATTTCAATCCGATCCCCAGAGAGAAAGTTATGACGATTTTCCCTAGGTCACTTGTTTTGAATGTAATTTAGGAGTCTGCAAAAAGACCAACTTCCTCAGATCATATCTCTGGAAATATCGCGCAAAAAGCTCTGAAATTCGGACCCAAGGTTCAGCGTGATTTCTTCTCAAATGGATTTTTTTTGTGACTTCTGAAATGTCATAGAAAAAGAGTTATAGCGAAAATTCCATGATGACCTGTTTGGAGCAGCGAAACCCTAGAATCCAAAGCTCTGATACCAAATGTTATGAAACCAGCTCAAGAAAAGATAGAAAAGATAGATCAACACCTTAGAATTCAGGCTCTTCGAGGGGGCAACCTCCTTTACATTTCATAAATGAACAATTCTTTGATGATACAAATGACAAAACCTCCTTTCTATATATATAGGAGTCTAAGGAGTCAAAATATAATCCAGCCGACCTAACAATAATAATATAAAGCCACAAAAATAACAACAGAGGGATTCTATGGGGCACAGAAATAACAACATGGGGGTAATAGGGGCACAACAATATAAATAAGGGGTATAACTACAATAGTAATGGGGTAATTACTAGTATTATAGGGACCCAACTGAAACTTTTAGGATTCATTGTGTTAAAAAATGGAATTTACATTAACTGTGATAGAATAAAATAAATTTCATAAATTTCTCCACCATATAACAAAAAATCATACAATAAATTTTTGGACAAATTAGTTTTGTCAAAAGGTTTGTCCCTGATTTCTCGCAAGTTATTTTATTGTTACAACAAATAATTAAGAAAGACACAGTTTTTAAATGGGGTCAGAATGAAAAGAAAGAATTTGATTTAATCAAACATGTAATTATTAATTCTCCTTCTTTAAATACTCTGAATTTATCTGATCATTTCATCTTATATACGTTTTCTTCTTCAACATCTTATGTTGTTGTTTTGAAAGAAATTGATAATCAGAAAATTTGAGCACCCATCTCATTTTTCAGTTAAAATTTTCAAGGTGCTGAATTGAATTATTCAGAAGTAGAAAAACAAGCATTTGTTGTATATAAATCTATAAAGAATTTTATACCTTTTCTTTTAAAATCACACACGAAAGTAATAGTCCCATTCCCAGCAGTGAGGCAATTACTAATGCAGAAATAAATAGGAGAAAAGAGAGAAAATTGGGTAACAACTCTGCAAGAGTATGATATTGAAATAAAACTAGCCAAAATTGTCAGAGGGCAAGGTTTCTGCAAGTTGCTTACGGGAGAATCCAACATACCATCCGAACAGGATACAAGTAACAATGAACACATTTTTGAGGTAAATGTGATTCATGCTGAGTCCCAATACGTTGATTTAAATTTTTATTTGAAAAATCGATATGCTCCTCCTGAACTCAATTATAAAAGAAAAATAGCTTTATGATTAAAAGAAATTCATTATGATATTGTTGATAATGTGTTAATTAGGAGAAACTATGATTCCATACTTTTAAGATGCCTTAAAAAATTTGAAGCACAAACAGTTTTGCAGGAACTTCACGATGGACAAATAGGTGGACACTTTGGAGGAGATACTACTGCACACAAAATCTTACACGTTGTCTATAACTAGCCCACTATCTTCAAAGATACTCACATATGTAAGGAAATGCAAAACATGACAAACTTCTTCTGGAAGACGACGGAAACCAGCCATGCCTCCCCATCCAGTCAACATCGAATAACCATTCGAACAATGGGGATTGGATATCATAGGTGAGATCGTTCCTCATTCTTCTAAGCAACATAGATATATTTTAACTACTACATATTACTTCACTAAGTGGGTTGAAGCAATTCTGTTAAAGGTAGTCAATTCTGAATCTGTTATTGAATTTATTGATCAATTTATCATTACAAGAGTTGGTTTGCCTTCTGCACTTATATTTGATAATGCATCTTATTTTTCGGGTACCAGTATGATTGAATTTGTAATTAGGAGAGGTTTTAAACTCAAATATTTTGCCAGTTACTATCCCTAGGGAAATGGTGTAGTAGAATCCTCTAATAAAAATCTCCTTAGAATAATCAACAGAATTGTTGATCAAAATCAAAGAAATTGGCACAAAGCTTTAATATTTTCTCTATGGGCTGATAGGATAACTCAGAAGGCCTCTATAGGCACTTCTCCATTTAACCTAGTCTATGGGAAGGAAGCCATTATTCCATCACATTTAGCTCTTCCCTCATTAGCCCTAGTTCAATTTATTGAAGAAACGCCTTATTCTTCCTTGCAGTTATGAAATTTCCAAATCCTAAAACTAGAGGAAGAAAGGAAAAAGGCCAAACTTACACAACCAAACATCAATAGATGGTGAAAGCTTTTGTTGATGCAATTTCAGTCACACAAAGATCATTCCAAGTTGGAGATCTAATTCTCAAGTGGGACAAAGCACACGAAGAAGAAGGGAAACACACCAAATTTCAGAAATTATGGCTTGTTCCATTTTAGATCGTTGAACAGATAAGCCCATATACATTTATACTTCAAGATTTATCAAGAAAGAGAGATTCTCTTCTTGTAAATGGGCTCATCTTAAAGAAATTCTTTTTTTAGGATTTTTTATAAGACAATAATAATAATAATAATAATAATAATAATAATAATAATATCTCTAAAATCACTTCCATTGTACATCCCACTGCAATTTTTTTTCCTTTTACAGATTTTGTCAATAAAATGTTAAATAGTACTCTATTGACTTTTCAAACATCTCTTAAAAGTATTTTAATTTTTTTCAATTTGAAGGTAGGAAATTTTTTAAGAAGTGGTTGCCAAAACCAAAAAAAAAAATAGATAAAAATTATACAACTCTCAAAATATTTTCCATAAGTTGTAAAATCTTTCAAAAACAAAATCTCAAAAATTATATCCTTTTACTCTTGTTCCAGTGAAAAAAAGGTTATCCTTAAAATGTAAAGACCGTCTTACGACTAAAGCACTTTCAACTCTGATTTGTCATCCAAAACTCTTAAGGAGTCAATGATCCTCCCCATGATTTAAAAGGGGGATTTTTTAGAGTGTAATTCTAAAATATAATAAATCTAAAAAGATAAGAGGTCTCATTACGAGCCTACTTACCATGTTCATAGGGAAACAATTAAACTAACATTACCACACTGAACACCAAATCAGGGTAATGGCTTATGATTTTTAATTGTAAGACAAGGGGTCTCATCATGAGTCATCTTGTTCAGTTTTAATTATTATCGGTGAATGGCATTGTTGTTATCTGACCACTAAACTAGGACAATGGATTTTTAGCATTAGAAAAAAAAAATCCTCTAATTATTGCAATATTAAATGGATGGGACACTGGATTGTTGTTGTTTAAAAGGTAATCTTGTTGAGGAAATGAATGCTTGCTGACAGCAGTGGTTCTGCTTGTGAAAAACAAGTACATTACAAACTAAGTCGTAAAAGGCCCCGTACTTTATTTTTATAAACTGATTAATGACTGATACAAGTAAATAGTTGTTTTTCATTCACAGAAGGTTTTTAAAAGAAATTTCAATTTAATGAGTTTTATAGTGAGAGTAATTTTATTTATCTAAATATTTCGAAAAGTAGTTTCCACTTCTTAGATTATGTTTATGGAATTTTTAGAAAATTTCATTTATCAGAGATAACTAGTTCTTCCAGTGAACTGCCAATTTTTATACTGCTCAATGACCCCCATTTTAATTTATTAGAAATTTCCTATGAAATTTATTATATTAAAATAGGGACCCTTTAATTTTCTAAAATCAACGTAAAAATTGTTAATAAAGAACTATAACCAAAGTTTAATACTTATGATTTTTAATTAAAACCTGAGTATTAAACCTTAATTATCCAAAAAACCAATTTTTAATACCCCCGGAGACCAAAACTATACTCAGGCTTCAAAAACCTTAAGTATTAAAAAATATGGGTTATTTAATCAAAAAACAAAATAATCAGATTTTTTAATTCCCAAACGTTTTATCTTTATAAACTTTGACTCATCCAAAATCCCACATCGCAAAGTTTCTAAAGGCAAAGACTTTCCTCGCAAACTCTGACTTATCTAAATGCTAAGACTCCCCTCATCACAAATAAACAAAGTTCTAAAGGAAAGACCCCTTTGCCAAACTCCATTGCGATTGCGATTAGACCGGACCCAATGGGAAAATATATATGCCAATCCATAAAATCTTGCGTCTGCTGGCTATCGTAAAAGTTTCAAAGCTTAAAGTACTGCCTGCTGCCTATTACGATTGTGATAAATCTTGGACCCGCCATGATTATAAGATCCATTTAAATTAAATATTGCATCCATGACTATCGCAAAAGGTTCCAAAGAGCTTAAGTCTTAACCTTAACCGATTGCGATTGTGAATAAGCCTGGACTCGAAGGGATTATACACTGCAATTCATAAACAATCTTGCATCCGTAGTTATCGCAATTTCCAAATATCTTGTCTCTTGCTTTAACCGTTTGTGATATGTGATATAGCCGGACCCATGCAGACTATTCACTACGATTCATTAAAATCTCGCATCCACGTAATCACAAGAGTCTAAAGGTTTTTCCCCACTCCACACCACCGAATGTGATTGTGATCAATGACGTCATATCAACGTCACATGTGACATCATCCCGCACATTGCAAATCACAAGTCTTTAGGGACTTAAACCATATTCCTGTGCCTCTGCTCTAAACACTGATTGTGATAATATCCCAAGCTAGACTTGAATAAATGACTAAGATCAAATCTTCCCAGATCAACGGCAGATAAGATTTCGGAGCCCCCTGTGCTCAATTTTAAGTTTCTCACGGGAGGGGTACGAAAAGTGGTTTTTCTATCCAACCCCTATATTTACGTGTCACTCCATTCCTTCATACTCCCCCCTTCACAAACTACTTACCACTTCGAACCCCCTCCGAAAAAAGCACTAAGCCTCCCTTCTGTTTTGCGATCTGTGATAAGACCTAATCTGCCATGACATCTGCCACATGGATCTACCACGTCACCCGCCACATCAGTACAGGACTTCGCAGTCAAAATTTTTAAAAGGATGTGGTTTATAACAAGACATCCACCTTCCCGATGTTGAGATTGTGATATGTTTTAAGAAATCCCCCTTTAAGATTATTCTAATTTCTACCCTCGGTCTAAAAGCGATTGTGATTTACAATAAAATATTAAAGTTTACCTCTCCTATCACACACATCACTCTGCATTCCTCTCCATGATGGTTATGTTCAGAATTTATTACGACTCTACGTTTTCCTGATTTCCTGCAAATGTGATTTGTTTCAAATAAATCTCGATTATGAGTCTTATTTATTTCTAGCTTATCGATTCATGTTTTCTTTGTTCAGGTTCATGATAGAAGAGGATAACTATGTTGACAAGAAACAATTCAGTTCAAACACACAGACAAAATCTAGATAATCCGATGGAACAAACAAAGTTGATGAAGACACGAAATCACATTCAGAAATTTCTACCAAATATTGTTTTCCTTTAAGCAATGTTGAAGGGATCTATTTAAATGCCCTGAATGCTCTGCACAATAGATTTAGTTGTTTTATGTTATTTAAGCTTACTTGTTGTATGAAACAAAGGTCCAGAATTTTATGGAGAATGTCTTATGAAAGCTCGCACTACTGTACTTTCATACTTTTCTCAATAGAACAACTAGAACATGGTTTGAGGAATTTTCATAAAGAATTTTGAGAAGCTGCATTTCTATACTTCGAAAGCCATCTTTGTGAGAAGGACTAAACTGTTGATATTTCTTTTATGAGCTGAGAAATGTGCATCTAGTATTTCTATTGTGGTGCCTTTGTTTTGTTCATAAGTAAATAGTGAATTTATCTTTTCAAATTGCTTATTACATGGTATTTAAAGAACAATGTTACATGTATTCATTTTTTATCATGCTGCCATTGATATTTTTTTACATGTTAAGCAATTTTCTTTGATATTCTGAATGTGATATGAGTTATACACATTATTTTGATCTACTATTTATTTAAAGTAATCAATCATCTTGAAATATTTTTACTTCCATTGGTGTTTGAAAAATCTATATTGTCATTTACTAAGGAAAATGATTATAGATCACATCTAGATAAATGTTAAACAATCCTGAGTTATAGAGTATATTAATGCGTATGTTTTCCATTTAATTCATTACTGCAAATCCATCTATTTCAATTCACTATAAGGATTTCACATTCATTCAATAACGTTTCATTGGGAAATTGGTACCATTATCCACAGTCAGAGCCACTACCTAAATGGAAAAGGAGTTGTCCTAAGGTCTAGACCGGGTGGTTTTCCCCCATGTTAATGTAGCAATTTTCAACGCCTCTACACCTCCATAGCCCTATACTTTTCATAATGGAGTCATAGTATGGCAAAGGTGGGTAGATCAAAGAGTTTTTCACAAACGGTGTTGTAAACAACTGATCGAAGACCCTAAATGTTTCATAACTTGAAGGATAAAGGAGGTAGCTAGAGGGTAGAGTTTGTTGAGTGAAGTTCAGTAACCTAATAGAGTTGAGCTCATTGATAGAGGTAGATTAAGGAGTTGCATGATGGGAGGCAAGAGGACCTACCAGATGTGTTCAAGACACATGGACTAAAAGGGTTGTGTGTGGCCACCATAAGCAAGTAGGTCAAGTGATGTCTTGTTCAGGATAGATTGGTTGTCAAAGGACTAACACCAAGCCCTAGTTGTATTCCTTGTATCAGTGTGATTGTAAATGGAGATAATCCCTAGTATGGGAGCTCTAGCCTATTGTATTATATTTTTTAATATAATGAAGAAGGGTTTGAAAAAGTTAAAAATTATCATGTGCACTAGTTGGTTCCTTTATGTGTGTAGATTTCATTGTGCATTAAAGTAGATGTGTTGTGGAACTTGAGTGTGTTTACATCAAATATTTTAAGACCAAATGTTTCTGGGAAAACTAGTGTCTTTTCGATCTACTAGCCCTCTAGGATTGGCAGCTATCCTAGAAATAAACAATCAAAGCAATTTGCAATTTCCTCTATGTATGATAGATAAGAGAGAGGCAAAGGAACCAACCTGGATCTTCCGCTTAACTCCTTGCTTGATCTCTCTCCCCCTTGACAGAGCTTGCAACTCCTCTTCGTACTTATCCCACTTGGAGAGTACCTGTAGAAACACAGTAACAAAGAACTATCAAAGCATCTCGATCTATTATATCATAATCATTGCAGAATCAGAAATAAAATGAACATACAATAACATTCACAAATACACAATTGTATGGAGGAAAACTCAAAGAACTTTATTAAATAGAAGGGAGAATTACAACCCAGCTGTCTAATCTAGCATCATCCTCACAGCATCAAAGCCCTCTTCACCTCATGAAAATCAAGATCACCCAACAATACAATGCTCTTTCTCAAAGACACACTATTAGCACTTCCTTGTAAATTACAAAATTCCAGCCTCTATATATCTCAAATGAGGGATCCATTTATAGATGTATGCAAGGGTGTGAGTCATATCTGGGTCTTTGATTAGTGTCATTCCACTTGTTGTTCTTGGTTCCACTTGGAGATTTCTTGGATCTCTTACTCATCCCTGGGCGAATTCAGAGAGGCAAGTGTCATAGGAGAAGTTTCTAGAAGACTCTATGAGCTTCCACTTAGCAAATTGTCTCAGACATTTGTCCATTCTCGCTCATCACACCCCACAGAAGGCCTCTTCAGTATGCATCGCACCTGGCTAGTGTAGGAGTCAGTATGCATCACACCCTAATAGTGAAGCAGTTAGTATGGTCCAGTTTAGGCCAATTCTGAGTGGTTTTTCAGGTGGAACTTTTGGGGAATGATGTAATCAGTTGACCATGATCTTTTAGGGTATGAAGAAACTCTTTTAGGGGTTACAAGATCCCTAGTTTATCGACATATAATATTGGGGTTGAAGTGACCAAATATGTCTATAACAGTTGCCCCCTAAAGTATGAAGTCGTAAATCTTTTGATGTCGGGTGAAATGCTTTATCATGAGGATCCGAGGTATTCGAACTAGAAGGTGACCTGTATAAGATACAATACAATACGTCATCATCATATTATTTTCATGATTTAGCTGAGGCAGGCATTCCCATGCTCAGCTTTATAAATTCATTTTCATGTACATAGAACAGATAATCATATGGAGTTGCAGATTGGTGATTCTTTATATGTAGAGTCATTATCCCTAGCTTGGATGACCATCTGTGTAGCTTCTGTGTACATTTGATGTCTTTATATTCTTGAATATATCGCAGCCCGGATGGATGAAACTAGATCCGGGGTCTTCAAACTCGTTCAATATTTGCCCGATGTACAAGTCGATCCATGTGAAAAGATGTTCTGAAGTCGAACATGGAAAGACATCGCCTGATTACTAGCCAATAATGTAAGCTATTGATGGACGTGAGAGGAATCACCGATAATGATAATGACCCTCAAGGTACTATAGTGCAATTCACACGGTGTGAATATATGATCTGATGTCAAACACCACGCAAAATCTCTCGGTTGAAGGCCATTGATGTCAACCTATCGTAGGAAGTACTGAAAGGGTTTTTTCTAAGTAAACTTCTTGGATAATGAGCTGATGTCAACAAGAAGTGACCCATCGTAGGAGGGCCTTAATGTATCCCACATCTATGACATGAAACAAAGCAAATGATTTTCTGGAGGTGAAAACGATCTGACGACACAAGTTTCAGGAATGGTGGTCATGAAAAATGGAGGGTGAAGGTATTGCAGTGGATGAGGCATTAACTGGATGGTCAATTCTCTGAATGACTTCTCTTGAACATATTGGCAACACTGAGATGGATTGGTAGCATTAACCCAAAAAAATGGATGGTGTGAAGGACCAATGGTGATATGACCAGTGAACGGAATAACCCAACCCGACTCAATCATGGTGACAGAGTGAAAGTGTCATGTTCAAGAACGATTTTTTACCAATAAAATTGTTCAAGTTTTCTTTCCTTTTTTCCTAGTCATTGCTGACCAGTACCTCTTTATTTTTTTCAAGCTTGAGGAGGATAACATATGCTTGTTCTATAATTTTCCCTTTAGGCTAACCTGTCACTATGTTTTATCGAGCCTAGCGACATTGAAACTCGTTCTTGTCTGGGTGGACAAGTTTGTCGCTATTGTTTTAACAAGTTTAATGACAAGGATAACTCAGCCCTTTTCATGTTTAGAGAGTTTGAAAAGGGACGAAAAGGAAACTCCAGCAGTTCTTTTTCGTAACATAAGCCCTTAAGTCTGAAAAGGGATAAAATAATACGAAAGGGATGACTTTTCCGATCACTTTAGCAAGCCAAAAAAGACAAGCACTTGAACTTTTTCGTGAGATAATCCCTCAGGTCTGGAAAAGATTAAAATATATAAGAGGGATGGCACTTCCAATCACTTTAGTGAGTTGGAGAGCCAGTAGCTCGACAATCTTTTCATATTTAAATAGTCTAAAAAAAGTTTAAATGAGACTCACTTTTGAGGAACGAGTGGTTTTTAGGGTAGCAACTGGTTCCGGGTAAGTTTGGAACTTCTCAAAACATGGTGATGAGAAGAGAGTGGATAACAAGACCACTCATTGTAGCTGTTCCTCAAAAAGGTAAACAATCAAGTGGAAGTGTATGATCCGTCAAAAGAATGGAGGTGATGGCAGGAGCACAACCAAAGTTAAAAACACTGATATTATGGCAATCACAAAGGTTATTTACCAAAGGTGGGTTCATTTTTTAACGAGCTTGAACTCTGGGGGAACATATGCTCAGTAGTGGGTTTATTTTTTAATGAGATTGAACCTTGCAGAAACATTTCTCATTGACAGGTTTATTTTTCAACGAGCTTGAACCTTAAGGAAACATTGCTCAGTGGCGGGTTTATTTTTTGACGAGCTTGAACCTTGCAGAAACATTTCTCATTGGTGGGTTTATTTTTTAATGAGCTTGAGCCTTGCGGAAACATTGCTCAGTCCTCTTTTTATGTAAGCTAGAAATGACTAAACTAAAAAGCTAAAAAATCTAGAAAGGCTAAGGAACTACTGAGGTTAGGTGGGATGGTTTTGTCAGTGGTTAGACAAAACACTTCCTTTGCTTTGTCTGCCAAATAGACAAAGGTGAATGGTGTGTCATACCAATCACCTAACCTAAGAAGTTAAAAAGTAAAAAAAAAAAAAACTAAAAAGCTAAAAAGCTAAAAAATGAAATTGGTCGTTTTTAGCTTGCATAAAAAGGTTTGCATGCCCCAAGTTTTGGCCAGTTCTGAGTGGATTTTTAGGTGGAACTCTTGGGGAATGATGTAATTAGTTGACCATGATCCTTTAGGGTATGAAACAACACTTTTAGGTATTGAAGAGCCCTAGTCTATCCACATATAAGATTGGGGATGAAGTGCCCAAATATGTCTATAACAGTTGCCCCTTAAAGCATGAAGTCGTAAATCTTTTGATGTTGGGTGAAATGCTTTATCATGAGGATCCGAGGTATTCGAACTGGAAGGTTACTTGTATAAGATACAATACAATACATCATCATCATATTATTTTCATGATCTAGCTGAGGCGGGCATTTCCATGCTCAGCTTTATAAATTCATTTTCATGTACATAGAATAGATAATCGTCTGTGGTTGCAGATTGGTAATTCTTTATATGTAGAGTCATCATCCGTAGCTTGGATGATCATCTGTACAGCTTCTGTGTACATTTGATGTCTTTATATTCCTAAATATATCGTATCCTGGATGGATGAAACTAGATCCGGGGTCTTCAAACTCGTTCAATCTTCGCCCGATCTACAAGTCGATCCATGTGAAAAGATGTCCTGAAATTGAACATGGAAGGACATCGCCTGATTACCAGACAATAATGTAAGCTATTAATAGATTTGAGAGGAATCACCGATAATGATAATGACCCTCAAGGTACTATACTACAATTCACGTGGTTTGAATATATGATCTGATGTTGAACACCACGAAAAATATTTCGGTCGAAGGCCATTTATGTCAACCTGTCACCGGAAGTGAGAAACTTGTCATTGAGGCATGCAAGGTTCAAAGTACTAAAAGGGTTGTTTCTAAGTCAACTTCTTGGATAATGAGCTAATGTCGACAAGAAGTGACCCATCGTAGGAGGGCCTTAATGTATCCCACATCAACAACAAGAAACGAAGCAAATGTTTTTATGGAGGTGAAAAACGATCTGACGATATAAGGTTTAGGAATGGTGGTCATAAAAAATGGAGGGTGAAGGTGTTGCAGTGGATGAGGCATTAACTAGATGGTGAATTCTCTGAATGAATTCTCTTCAACATATTGGTGACACCGAGATGGATTGGTACCGTTAACCCCAAAAAATGGATGGTGTGGAGGACCAATGGTGATATGACCGGTGAACGGAATAACCCAACCCGACTCAATCATGGTGACGGAGTGAAAGTTTCATGTTCAAGAGCGACCTGCTACCAATAAAATTCTTCAAGTTTTCTTCCCTTTTTCCCTAGTCATTATTGACCAGTACCTCTTTATTTTTGTCAAGCTTGAGGAGGATAACATATGCTTTTTCTATAATTTGCCCTTCGGTCAAACCTGTCGCTATGTTTTATCGAGCCTAGCGACAGTGAAACTCGTTCTTCTCTGGGTGGACAAGTTTTTCGCTATTGTTTTAACGAGTTTAACGACGAGGATAACTCAGTCCTTTTCATGTATAGAGAGTTTGAAAAGGGACAAAAAGGAAACTCCAACAATTCTTTTTCGTAGCATAATCCCTTAGGTACGAAAAAGGATAAAATAATAAGAAAGGGATGACTTTTCCGATCACTTGAGTGAGCCGAAAAAGACAAGCGCTCAAACTTTTTCGTGAGATAATCCCTCAGGTCTGAAAAAGATTAAAATATATAGGAGGGATGGCACTTCCAATCACTTTAGCGAGCTGGAGAGGCCAATAGCTCGACAATATTTTCATATTTAACAAGTCTGAAAAAAGTTTAAAGGAGACTCTCTTTTGAGGAACGAGTGGTGTTTAGTGTAGCAACCGGTTCTGGGTAAGCATGGAACTTCTCAAAACATGGTGATGTAAAGAGGGTGGCTAATAGGACCACTCATCGCAGTTGTTCCTCAAAAAGGTAAAAAATCAAGTGGAAGCATATGATTGGCCAAAAGAATGAAGGTGATGGCAGGAACACAACCAAAGTTCAAAAGGCTGATATTATGGCAATCACAAAGGTTATTACCAAAGGTGGGTTCATTTTTTAACGAGCTTGAACTCTGGAGGAACATATGCTCAGTGGCGGGTTTATTTTTTAACGAACTTGAACCTTGCGGAAACATTGCTCATTGGTAGGTTTATTTTTTAACGAGCTTGAACCTTGCAGAAACATTACTTAGTGGCGGGTTTATTTTTTAATGAGCTTGAACCTTGCAGAAACGTTCACAAATAACAACATTTACAAATAGACGATTGTCTGGAGGAAAACTCAAAGAACTTTATTAAAATAGAAGGGAGAATTACAACCTAGCTGTCTGATCCAGCATCATCCTCCCAGCGTCAAAGCCCTCTTCACCTCATGAAAAGAAAGATCACCCAACAATACAATGCTCTTTCTCAAAGACACACTATCATCACCTCCTTGCAAATTACAAAATTCTAGCCTGAAAAACCACTCAGAATTGGCCTAAACTGGACCATATTGACTGCTCCACTATCAGGGTGCGATGCATACTGACTCCTACACTAGCTAGGTGTGATGCATACTGAAGAGGCCTTCTGTGGGGTGCGATGAGTGAGAATGGACAAATGTTCGAGACAGTTTGCTAAGTGGATGCTCATGGAATCTTCTAGAAACTTCTCCTATGACACTTGCATCTCTGAATTCTCCCAAGGATGAGTAAGAGATCCAAGAAATCTCCAAGTGGAACCAAGAACAACAAGCAGAATGACACTAATCAAAAACCTAGAGATGACTCACACCCTTGCAGACATCTATAAATGGATCCCCCATCTGAGAGATCTGGAGGCTGGAATTTTGTAATTTGCAAGGAAGTGATGATAGTGTGTCTTTGAGAAAGAGCATTGTATTGTTGAGTGATCTTGTTTTTCATGAGGTGAAGAGGGCTTTGATTCTGGGAGGATGATGCTGGATCAGATAGCTGGGTTGTAATTCTCCCTTCCATTTAATAAAGTTCTTTGAGTTTTCCTGCATACAATTGTGTATTTGTGAATGTTGTTATTTGTGAATGTAATTGTATGTTCATTTTATTTCTAATTCTACAATGATTATGATATAATAGATCGAGATGCTTTGATATTTCTTTGTTACTTTGTTTCTACAAGTACTCTCCAAGCGGGATAAGTACGGAGAAGAGATGCAAGCTCTGTCAAGGGGGAGAGAGATCAAGCAAGGAGTTAAGCGAAAGATCCAGATTGGTTCCTTTTCCTCTCTCTTATCTATCATACATAGATGAAATCACAAATTGCTTTGATTGTTTGTTTCTAGGATAGCTGCCAATCCTAGAGGGCTAACAGATCGAAAAGACACTAGTTTTCTCAGAAACAAAATGGAAACTCCACTGGGGAACGAATAGATGTTTGCATGTTGTTGTTGTTTGCTTTATAAACTATAGATGCAGCCTAAAGTTAGCCAGATAGCCTTCGAACTTCTCTTGCTCTGCAATTGCATAGTAGATGAATGCTGCTTTAGTCAATCTTCGGTTTAGTTTATGAACTGAACATATAAATTACAAGCATTCTAGGTGCCCTTTTGGTAGCTCAGTAACCTCTCAAGATCATACCTCTATACTTTTCTCTTTACTGTCCATAATAGCTCAGCTCAACTCACTGAAATCAGCTGCAAATTTGAGCCAAAACCCACCTCAGTTTCACTCCCTGGCCCATCGCACTGTCTATCACTGTCAACTAGTATGCATCGCACTTCCCGAGTGTAGAAGGTGTGATTCATACTTTTTTTGTGAAGCATAACTACGATGATTCACTGAATCTATTTCCATTCTTGAAATTTTGGTTTTTTGTCCTTGTTTTTCAGTTCTGTTTAGTTGATTTGCTGCTTATGAACAATGTCTCATTACTGAAGCCTACTTTCATTACATAGACCAGCCTCCATTGATTAGGATTAGTAAATGTTTTTATGTATTTGTCCATCATTTACAATCCTTGGTCGAAAATTTGCTTAAATCGATCTGTCGTATTCATACAGAAAGTGTCGTAACTGTCGTTTTGTGTCAAAAAGAGAAGTGTCATCGAGTTTTCCTTCTTTGAAATAGTTGATTGAAATTTTTGTCATGTATTTGATTTGATTTTTTGTTATTCAAAGTTTCTAAAGCATTTTATATTCGAAATTGAAAAGTGTCGTTTAGTCTTCCTTTCTGTTTTTGAAAAAGAAATTGTCGAAATGTCGCTTTGAATGAAATATTTCAGATCTTTGCTATTCTTAGTTTTCCTTTTTGTTGTTTTTCACATTAAGGGGAATGAAAAAAAATACATGCATTTTCATTTGCATTTAGACTGTGTGCGAAGAATGATTTAGGAAAAGTGCATTTAGTGTGTGCATTTAGTGTGTGCTCTTTGCTCTTTGTTTGAAAGAATCGTAATTTTCTTTCCTTAGTAGCTAGGATTTTCATTGCTTAAAATAAACAACAATTGTTTATCATTGTAGATTGCATATTTAGGAATTTTACATCTACATCATGTGGTGAACCATTGAAAAGAAAACTTCTAAAGAAGATCAACTCTAAAATAAATTTCAATGAACTTAACAATGCTTTGGAACCTAACGTAACACATCTAGAGGTCTAGGCTAGAGACGTGTTCCGGCGTTATAAAATCTAGTAACTATCATTTTCATCGAAGGTTGCGTGATTCCTCTTCTTTGATATGACAAGTGATAGCATGAACTTGTGGTCCCCACACTGTTGAGTATATATTGGGAGACCACAATAGGCTTATATCCTTTATCTATAGGAAGCCATGTCTACCGCCCTATCGATCGCAATGCACTGAACACAGCATTCGGGAAGATTGACTACTGTACATAAGTCCTTGGTAATTTCTCTTTAATTTATCACCAAGGTGTATATTGCAGTTTTGTGATTGGTTTGGTAATCCCTCTGTCTAGATTTCTAGAGTAGTCACTATCGTTCCTTTTCAACTCCTTAAAATAAAAGGTCCATTTGAGCACATGTCACTCCAGGCTCATTAAAAATTGAAGGGGACTAGAGTCATCTTTAGCTTTTTCTCGAATCTTAAAAATTGAAAAAGGAAAGTTGTGTCAAAGCGTCATTATAATTTGTTTAATTCGAAATAACATCCATGTTCCTTCGTTGATCTTAGGTTGAGATAATGGAGTCCACTAATCAAGGAATCCCTTTTGAAGGGAATCCTAGTCCATTTTCTTCTTGGGGAAATATTGGTGCTCCATATATGGCTACATTTTCCCTTCCGGGAATTACAATTGGCCTGCCAGTATGGCTTTTCTCAACCTCTTTGTTCAAAATACCGTAAAACCTCAACAATCGAATCAACAACCAGTTGATACTGAAGTTGACCCTTCGCCTTATTCTTCGTTTGTTTCTCCCTCCCCTTCTTCCTCTTCATTTGGTGAAAATAGCGATGCTAATAACCGGGTGACTGAGAAGAAGAAGAAAGGGAAGGAAAAGAAGAAGAAGAAGTCAGTTAACCAAGGGGGAAACCATGAATCATCTGGTGAAAATCTGCACACTAAATCTCCCAAATTTCCTTTCATAATTTCTATGGGAGACCATTTTAATTGAGAATGTCTGTGCATCCCTTGGATCTTGAGAGAATGGTCCCCCCATTTGCACCATCTGATGTCATCAACCTCTGGTGATCATGTTGATAGTACACCATCAACTAGTAATAGTTAAGTTCACAGATAGAAAGGAAAGGTCAAAACTCCATGTAGACTATGTGAAGGGGACCATACCCTTCCCCATTGTCCTTTTTTGGGTGAAGCTAAGAGAGTCTTGCATAGCCGTCCTGCTTCACCGTAGTGACTTCCATCTGGATACAGGAAACTCTCCCCAAGTCCTTTACTAGTTGAAAATCCGAATGACATAACTCAATCGTCGGTCAAAAAACATATCATTGAAAGTGAATCTTCTGAATCCATACCGGAACAAAATCAACAAGTTGAAATGGCAGTCGACCCAGTTTTTCCTTCAGAAGATCATATCCTTCCCAAAGAGAATGAGAATGATACTGTTCAAATTCTTTTTGTTACTTCAGAGTCCGATGAACTTAGGGGCAATCCGCCCGCTCCTTCACAATAGGAAGAGAATCCCCCAGTTCCCATGAATCAAGGGGTTAATTCAACCATTTATTCGATGCCCCCTCCAAGCAGTCTAGTCACTTCCTTTGATTGGAATCGACTAGCGAGATCCTGCCTTCCTTCTTACGTACCATTCCGGATCATAGTACAAGTTTACAAATTGATCGTGTCTGGCACTATCATAGATGAAGGGGCATCAGTGAGTATCATTTCCTCAACTGTTTGGAAAGTGCTTGGTTCACCATCGCTTATGCCTGTTACACAGAATATCAGGATTTAACAAAGGAACCAATCGATTGATAGGGATCCTTCCTAAGTTACCAATTACTTTGAGAAGGAAAACTGTTCACTTGAACGTGATGGTGGTCCAAGGGTCGTTAGATTACAATCTACTCCTTGGCCATGACTATGTTTATAGCATGCAGGCTATTGTTTCAACACTCTTTCGAGTGATGTGTTTCCCACATTAAGGCAAAATTGTCCAGTTTATTGACCAACTTTCATTTCCCAGTTCAAATACAACTCCAAGTCAAACATCATCCCTAAATGGTCCTTTTGCATCAAGAGTGTCTCTTCAACCTTTGTTCCGTCCATCTAATTACAGCAAGTAGTCTTGTGAAAGTAACGAAGCTTAGGGGGCATGCACCCTTGTCCATTTGGCGGACTAACCCAGCTGAAAAGAGATGAATTTCCCTGTAAGTTAAGTGATTGGTCTGACACACCATTCACCTTTGTCTATTTGGCGGACAAAGCCAAGGAAGTGTTTTTGTCTAACCACTGACAAAAACCATCCTGCTTAACCACAATGATTTCCATACGGTTACTGGAGATTCTCCTTTTCTCGATGCCTGGGGGCATGCAAACCTTTTTATGCAAGTTAAAAACGACCAATTTCATTTTTTAGCTTTTTAGCTTTTTTTTATGTTTTAAACTTCTTAGGTTAGGTGATTGGTCTGACACACCATTCACCTTTGTCTATTTGGTGGACAAAGCAAAGGAAGTGTTTTTTCTAACTACTGAAAAAGCCATCCTATCTAACCTCAGTAGTTCCTTAGACTTTCTAGATTTTTTAGAATTTTAGTTTGGTCATTTCTAGCTTACATAAAAAGAGGACTAGGCAATGTTTGCAAGTTTCAAGCTCGTTAAAAAATAAACTTGCCAATGAGCAATGTTTCTGCAAGGTTCAAGCTCGTTAAAAAATAAACCCGCCACTGAGCAATGTTTCAGCAAGGTTCAAGCTCATTAAAAAATAAACCCGCCAATGAGAAATGCTTCCACAAGGTTCAAGCTCGTTAAAAAATAAACCCGCCACTGAGCATATGTTCCCCTAGAGTTCAAGCTCATTAAAAAATGAACCCACCTTCAGTAAATAACCTTTGTCATTGCCATAATATTAGCCTTTTGAACTTTGGTTGTGTTCTTGCCATCACCTCCATTCTTTTGGCCGATCATACGCTTCCACTTGATTGTTTACCTTTTTGAGGAACAACTGCGATGAGTGGTCCTGTTAGCCACCCTCTTCACATCACCATGTTTTGAGAAGTTCCAAGCTTACCCGGAACCATTTGCTACCCTAAACACCACTCATTCCTTAAAAGCGAGTCTGCTTTAAACTTTTTTCAGACTCGTTAAATATGAAACGATTATCAAGCTATTGGCCTCTCCAACTCATTAAAGTGATTGGAAGTGCTATCCCTCCTATATATTTTAATCTTTTTTGGACCTTAGAGATTATCTCATAAAAAAGTTAGAGCGCTTGTCTTTTTCGGCTCGCTAAAGTGATCAGAAAAGTCATCCCTTTCATATTATTTTATCCTTTTTCGGACTTAAGGGATTATTCTACGAAAAAGAACTGCCGGAGTTTCCTTTTCGTCCCTTTTCAAACTCTCTAAACATGAAAAGGATATATTTATCCTTTTCATTAAAATCATTAAAACAATAGTTACAAACTTGTCCACCCAGACAAAAATGAGTTTCACTATCGCTAGGCTTGCTAAAACATAGCGACAGGTTTGCCTGAAGGGAAAATTGTAGAATAAGCATATTTTATCCTCCTCAAGCTTGACAAAAACTAGTGGAGTCGCCATTTTGTTTCCGGGAAAAATAGTGTCTTTTTGATCTACTAGCCCTCTAGGATTGGCAACTATCATATAAACAAACAATCAAAGCAATTTGTGATTTCCTCTATGTATAATAGATAAGAGAGAGGCAAAGGAACCAATGTGGATCCTTCGCTTAACTCCTTGCTTGATATCTCTCCCCCTTGATAAGAGCTTGCAACTCCTCTCCGTACTTATCCTACTTGGAGAGTACCTGTAGAAACACAGTAAGAAAGAACTATCAAAGCATCTCGATCTATTATATCATAATCATTGCATAATCAAAAATAAAATGAAAATACAATGACATTCACAAATACACAATTGTATGGAGGAAAACTCAAATAACTTTATTAAATAGAAGGGAGAATTATAACCTAGTTGTCTGATCTAGCATCATCCTCCCAGCATCAAAGCCCTCTTCACCTCATGAAAAGCAAGATCACCCAACAATAAAATGCTCTTTGTCAAAGACACACTATCTGCACTTCCTTGCAAATTACAAAATTCCAGCCTCTAGATCTCTCAGATGAGGGATCCATTTATAGATGTCTGCAAGGGTGTGAGTCATCTCTAGGTTTTTGATTAATGTCATCCCACTTGTTGTTCTTGGTTCCACTTCGAGATTTCTTGGATCTCTTACTCATCCCTAGGCGAATTCAGAGAGGCGAGTGTCATAGGAGAAGTTTCTAGAAGATTCCATGAGCATCCAATTAGCAAACTATAGTGGAAATTTGTCCATTCTCACTCATCGCACCCCACAGAAGGCCTCTTTAGTATGCATCGCACCTAGCTAGTGTAGTAGTCAGTATGCATTGCACCCTAACAGTGGAGCAGTCAGTATGGTCCAGTTTAGGCTAGTTCTGAGTGGTTTCTTAGGTGGAACTTTTGGGGAATGATGTAATCATTTGACCATGATATTTTAGGGTATGAAACAACTCTTTTAGGGGTTAGAAGAGCCCTAGTTTTTTGAGATATAAGATTGGGGTTGAAGTGCCCAAATATGTCTATAAAACCAAACCCATATTATCATGTGTCAAGGAAATTCAACATATGTCTTTTTCACCTAAGAACTACCTATAACTCATCTTAGGCTACTCATGTCCAATCTCAAGTCGTCCCACTTAACGTCTTACCAAGCAAGGCTCACATCCAACCATGGTAGTAAAACAACTAAGCATCACAGTTTACATCTTGACATGACATATCACCTAACACATCTTATAATTCCTTGGCATTATGTGGCACGTGTTAGCATCCCTACATTTCTTGGCATGCTTTGGCACTCCCTCGTGCATACTACCACTCCATGACATGCCCTGACACTCTAGCATGCATTGGCACTACCTAACATATAACCTTGTCACTCCCTCCTTAGCACACCTGAAACTCACTGACACTCCCTATCACACACTCTTATTCATTCATTTCCATGCATTTTGAACTTGTTCTCCCTTGTGTTTCCATGGCACTCCCTAACACTCCCTGGCACACATTGACACACCTTGGAACTTGGCAGATCTTGGCATGTTGCCCTAGTAGTCTAGCATTCCTTGGCACTACCTAGCATACCTTTTCACTCCCTCCTTAGCACACCTACAATTTGTTGACACTCCCTGTCACACACTCTTATTCATTCATTTCCATGCATTTCAGACTAGTGCTCCCTTATTTTTTCGTGGCACTCCCAAAAGTTCCTTGACATGCATTAGCACACCCTGGCACCTAACACATCTTGGCATGTTTCCCTAGCCTCTAGAATTCCTTAATAATGACTAGCATACCTTGTCACTCCCTCCTTAGCACACCCAAACTTACTGACAATTGATGTCATAAACTCTTATTCATTCATTTCCATGCATTAATTTGACCTAGTTCTCCCTTGTGTTTCCCTAACGCTCCCTAACACTTCCTAGAAAATGTTCTCACACCTTGGAACTTGGCATATCTTGGCCGCATGTTTCCTCGACACTCTAACATGCCTTAGCGCTTCCTAGAATACCATGTCACTCCCTCCTTAACACAACTAGAACTCGCTCACACTCCCTACCACACACTCTTTTTCATTCATTTCTATACATTTTGACCTAGTGCTCCCTCAAGTTTCCCTAGCGCTCACTAATAGTCCTCAACACACATTGGCACACCTTGGCACTTGGTACATATTGGCATGCTTCCCTAGCACTCTAGCATGCCTTGCCACTTCCTAGCATACCTTGTCCCTCCCTTAGCACATTGGAACTCGCTAACACTCCCTATTGTTAGAAAATTATATATTACAGAGCAATGGAACACATAAAATATTGCATAAATATAAACACATAAAACACATAAAACAAGAGAGACACAGATATACGTGGTTCACCCAATTTAGGCTACATCCATGGAGAAATAGCTAGTCCTTCCTTTTATATTATTCAACAAAATGATGAGATACAACCTACAATAGATCTGTTTTAATTCCCTCTTTGCTCTCACACAATCTCCTTTCTCTTTATCGCTTAGAATACACATCTCCATAGCCGCAATACAATTCCCTCATATATACCGAGGGGTTTCCTTCTAGGGAAAAAAACCCTAAATTAAACATAATTTCTACTGTAATATATTTGCCTAACAAACCACCCAGATTGACTACAAAATTACAACATTTTACAAGGCAATTTTACATCTATTTTTAGCTTCGGGGGTACTTCCCCCGATCTCCCGCCAAGGGGGGCTCTAATGAATCACCATCACCCCCCTTGGCAATGCACATAAATGGATAGCATTTCCTCCACATTAAATGGGGTCTAATGCGGCGATACCTCTGAATAAAAAAGATAATCAGGCTCCACACCCAACAATCTCCCACTTAGAGATTGATTATAGCAACTCCACCGATGCTTCATTTATTGGACAATGACTCCACTTTGGAGCTAGTTGTTTCTCATCTTCATCATCATAGTTGAAAACCAATTAAAACCAAGTATAATCTTAGTTTCTCCCTGGTTACAAATTTTGTTAACATATCTGCAGGATTCTGGCTAGTGTGTATCTTTTCCAGCTTCAACTGTCCATCTTTCAATGCTGATCATACGAAATGTTAATTGAATTGTATATATTTATTCTTAGAATGAAATGAAAATTTATTTGCAAGATGTATGGCACTCTGGCTGTCACTGTATAACCTGCCCAACTCCTACTTCTTACCCAATTCATCCATAAACCTTTGTAACCAAATCATTTCTTTACTAACCTCTATAGAAGCAACATAATCTACTTTCATCATTGAGAGTGCAACAACACTTTGCAGTTTTGAAACCCAACTAACAATTGTTCCACCTACAGTAAACACATACCCTGTGGTGCTCCTCATGTTATCTCTATCACCCACCATATCTGCATCAACATGTCCCTGTAGAGAAACGTTTGAACCACCAAAGCATAATGCTTGATTTGTGGTACCTCTCAAATGGTTGAGAACCCACTTCACCGCCATCCAATGTTATTTTCTTGGATTGTTCATGTACCTGCTTACAGCTCCCACTGCATGTGCAATATCAGGCCTTGTGCAAACCATTGCATACATTAAGATTCCAATTGTTGATGCATATGGAACTTTAAACATATAAGCCATTTCTTCTTCAGACTTGGGACACACCTCCTTACTTAGTTTGAAATGGCTAGCCAAAGGTATACTAACAAGCTTTGCATTCTGTATATTAAATCTTTTCAAAACCTTTTGTATGTACTCACTTTGAGACAATGTTAATTTGTGATTCTTCCTCTCTCTAGTTATTCTCATACCAAGTATTTGTTTTGCAGCACCCAAGTCTTTCATTGCAAATGAGTTTGCCAATTTTTTTTTGAGCACATAGGAATTATCTATTCTATTGTCCAGATATTAATGGGCCTCCCATGAGGGAGCTACACCTAATGCGACTCTAATACAATGTCACATATGGTGACGGTCCTTAAAAAGATGTTGTTGTAAGTGTATATAGTCATGGTCCTTTAAGGTTTGTCACCAAAGACATTTTCAGTGACACTTTTGGTGAGGGTTGTTAAAGTCCCATCACTAATTCTCTCTTGGGTGACACTTCTAGTGACAATGTTTTATTGACCCTCACCAATGCTCTTCTTGGTTACATTTCGTGACAGTCAAAAGATGTTCGTCATCATTAATCATTCCAATGAGTTTTTGATGATGTTATGTGCCTGTTACTATATTTTTTGTCAAAAGATAACAATTTAAGACCATTATTGTGGAGACTTTTTCATTATGTCTAAGGCCATAATGGTTTGAGTCAGTAAATTTGTTAAGAAGTAATAAGTGTGTATCATTTCCCTCAAGCAATGAGAATAGATTTTTCCTATGAGTCAACACATGATTCATCTCTATTAGGTTTATTATCTATAAAATTCTCTTTATATAAAGTTCCACTAGTGTGTGTGGGAAATATATTATTTAATACATAATCAAGCTCTGTCAATTCTATGAATGAGAGATACTTAAAACTCCTCAACAATCTTGGCACACCTTCAAATGTTTTGGCACACAATAACATTTCTTGGCACCTCGCATGTCTTGGAACATCTTTGTACCTAGAACATCTTGCCATGGCTAGGATGCCCGAGCACATGTTGGCATGCCTTAGCACAACATAGCACTCTCCTAGCATGTGTTGGCATGCCATGTGGTCCTTAGCATGCCCTGGAACACCTTGGCATGCATTGACATACAATAGCACTTGGCACACATTGAAATTTGGCATGTATTGGAGCCTATTATTAATGTGCCTAGCATCCCCATTTCGAAAAATACAAATTCCTGACTTCTTAACCCTCTTATCTGTTCATTTCCTTGCATTTTAGCTTGGTTCTTCATTTTTTTCTTTGGCACTCCTTGACACGTATTAACATACCCAAGCGCACTACAAATCCTAGCATGCCTTAGCACCTGGCATGTCTTGGCATACCTTGGAACATGTTAGCACACCCTCAAACTCCCAAGCATACTATGTCACTTCTTGACATGCCCTGATATTCCCCAGCATGCCTTACTAGTGCTTAACATATTGTTGAAAATAAGAACAAAAATGTTAAAAATAACATTAAGAAAAACCCTAATTTAATTTGTCCTTGAATTAAATTGGGAATTAAATTGTAATTCTATTCTCATAACAACTTCTAACAGTTAAATAAGTTAATTTGACTTAGTTGGCTAAGTAAATTTGAGTTGGAAGTCTATCTAGAGTCATGTTGAGTGATCCCTAAATTTTAGGGGCCTAGGTTGAGTTCTTATTGAGTTGTAATTATGTAATTCAGTCTAATTGAGTTAAATTTAGTTAAACTAGTTCTAACTAATGGAGGAACTAGTGAGTGGTCATGTGAATTAAATTGGATTTAATTCACATGTAGTGATCAATTAGATAACTAATAATTCACTCATAAATAACTCATGCATGTCAGTTCTGAGAAAGACCGAGTTGGGATTAGAGTTTAGGGACAATGTAATATCAATTGTAAAATCATCTAAATTAAATTGATGGTGCATGCAATCAGAGGAAGGCCTATGGATTGATTGTGCAGTTATGAGTAAGGAATTTCCCAATTAAATATGGGCTAATTCCCCAGGGAACAATACAAGGATGTAGGAGATTTGTAGGTAGTAGATTTGGCTAAGTATTGGCTTGAGCTAGTTTGTGAAGCAGTGAGATAGATTGTACTTGTGCAAGGATTGTTCGGGTTGAACAAGAATTGTATTTTCTTCTCAAATCTTCTGATTAATGAAATATTTAAATAGCAAGGGTTTTTAGCTATGTATTTCCACATAAAATTATTATGTTATGCATGATTGAAATTTTTCCTTTTTCTAGTAACTTCGTGATTTCATTTATCAATTTTTGTTTCCGCTGATGAGTAGAGTAGATCCAAGTCAATTCTTTTAGAATATTACAATCTACAGTTTGAATCTACAAGGAATTTCTACACATACCTTGTCACTTCCTCCTATGAAAGCTAACACTCATTGACACTCCCTAGCACACCCTCATATTCATTAACTTCCATGAATTTTGACCTTGTTCTCCCTTGTGTTGTCCTAGTACTCCCTAACACTCCTCAACGTGCATTAGCACACCTTAGCACTCTTTGACATGCCATGCCACTTCGTAACATTCATAACACGTCTTGACACATATTTCCACTTCGCACGTGTTGGCACTTGGTAAGTCTTAACATGTATGGAATGTGTTGATATGCCTTGGTATGATTTTGCATGGTTTAATATTAAATTTATTTGAGATCAAATATTGGAAAGTAGATGAGAAGCAACAAAGGAAGATTTGGCACTTAGAATGCACTAAGACTTGGAACTTGGCACCTATTGGAACCTAGTGTTGGTGTTCCTAGCATTCCCCTCTTGGAAAAGGTAAATTGATGACTTATTAACCCTCTTATGTGTTCATTTCCTTGTAGTTTAACTTGTTTCTCCCTTTTGTCTCCTTGACAGTCCCTAGCATGCATTTTTACACCCTTGCACATCTTTGAATGCCTTAGAACTTGGCACATCTTAGCATGTTTGACATGCATTCACACTAGCTGACACATGTTAGCATTCGCTAGAACGCCTTGGAAATCATGCGCTCACAACTATGTCTTATATTTTTTCTCGATTTGGGAACCCAATCAAGTCCTTGGCTACTATAGTTCATGTCACATTTGCCTGCTTCAACCGCAACAACTTGACCAATTGCACCTACCACAAGTAGACTACACCTTTTTCACCTAAGAACTGCTTATAACTTATCTTAGGCCACTCATTTCCAAGCTTAACTTGTCCCACTTAACTAGCTACCAAGACAAGGATCACATCTAGCCATGGCCATAAAACAACTAAGCAACATAGCTTACACAGGCAATATTTCACATGTTTGTTCAGTTCATATAAACAAAGAGGAATAACTGAGAGTTTTCAAGAACCATAAGATGCAGAAGACACACAAGATATAAACTGACACAAGCCAAGTGCCCAAAACTTATACACAACAATGTAAAATAGGCAATTATCTAGAATAGTTTAAAACATGAACATGTAGCCAAAGTGTGCCACATCTCATATAAAAATAATAGCTAAAAGAAAATTATTTTTATTCCCATTACAAAGTCTCCCTTTCTCTAAAACAGCTATGTCAAGCCCCTTATCGCAACTGTAGGCTTGCCTCCTGTAAATCATATTTTGAACTTCTCCTAACACACTTCTTCCTTGGCACAATTGAATTTGCTAACACTCCCTGACACACACTCTTATTAAATTCTTTCCATGCATTTTGACCTAGTTCTCCCTTGTGATTCCCTGACACTCCCTGACACTCCTCAGCATGCATTGACATTGTCTGACATGTGTTAGCATGCCTTTTCATTCCTTGGCATGCCCCGATCCTCCCTAGCTACCATGCCCTCACAACTACCCTTACTTAATTTGCAACTAGGGAACCCAACCAAGTCCTCACTTCACTACAAGAGCTTGACCAAGTTACAATTACTACAACTAGATTATGTTGTTGAATTATGTAGCTTGGGAGGTACTCCAAAAGCCTAGTGAGATGGGTTCATGTGAGTTTGGTCACAAAAGGCTTGGTTAGAAAAGAACCCAAGCGAAGGGGTTTTGGACCTAAGATGGGATTTAAAATCTAAAAGAAAATTAAAAAGTAAAATTACTATTTCCTAAGGTCTAAGTGGATAAAAATCGTAAGTTGTAGAGAGTTCCTAAGAGGGCTAGGAAAAACTATTAAAGTAGCCATTAGGATGAAGGCAATAACATCAAGTGAGAAGGAGCTCATTCGATCAAGGAGGCTAGGAGAGATATAGTTCTAAAGTAGGTCGAGTTATAGGGTCGAGTAAGGGTTGCTAAAGGGAGGCCATGATCATCCACCAAGAGCAATATCATCATGTGAGGCTTCACAATAATGTTTCATACCTTAATGGGTTCAAGCTAGGAATTGGTATGGAATATTGTTGGTCCTCTTCTGGCAAATTGAGCTTAAGAGAGGTTTCTCATGATAATTTTGGCTTGTGATTTTAGTGGTGTCTCTGTGTGAAGGCCACATCAAATTATGAAATAATAGAAAGGGTTGAGACCAACTTGTATTGTGGTGGTTAGTAGGTTGCAAGGTCTGTGATAAAGACCAACACAAATGGAGGAAGGCCTGCACTGGAATTTGGGGCCATAATAGAAGTAGGCGCAGGCATAATATTGACTAAGGTAACCATAGTTTGAGGGTTGTAGAGATCTAAAGTTCATGTCAAT
The DNA here is from genome assembly GCA_031772625.1 of Pinus tabuliformis. Taxonomy (NCBI): domain Eukaryota; kingdom Viridiplantae; phylum Streptophyta; class Pinopsida; order Pinales; family Pinaceae; genus Pinus; species Pinus tabuliformis. The sequence continues at coordinate 517,982,548 of CM062804.1, read as the reverse complement.
ATTCAGTCAAAGAAATGCCCAAAATCTATGGATCCATATGATCTAGGTTGAGTCTCTCATGGAGGCAAGAGTTATTGATTTTTCTATGGGTGGATAGAGTTTGTTCTAAAGAAATTAGAACATAAGTATAATGTCCTAGTTAGGATGGTTTCCTACCATGTTTAGTCCATAAGGTATGCCCTTAAGAGTGTGACAAATCTACGTAGAAGAATAGGGGTTGTGACCCTTAGAGAGAGGTTTATCTTTGTAATATAAACGCATATTTGGAAGATGGTTTGTAGAAGTATGTGTGGAGATAGCAGATCCAAAGGAGGGTGGAACCTGAGTAGAAGAATGAGCAGAAGAAATGTGCTATATGAAGAATGGATTGACATGAAGAGGAGTTGATTTTGGTGAATTTTACATAGAGTTTTAGACAGAGATATGAAGAAACCTATAAAAATTTAGTCGATGGACTCTTAGTGGCTGATTTGTGACCCTAGTTCAGTCATCTACAGATTGTTAGAAGGATTATAAGAGGATTAGTTTGGATTTGTTCATATATTGGACAACAAATAAATTGGTGCACAAGAATAGTGATTTTGAGAGGACTCAAATCATTGTTAGGTGGTAGATTTGAACAACCCTAGATGAGGGAAATATTTTCGGGCCTAGATCAGTAAAAGAATTAACTGTGGTTAGGCAGATTGATGGCAATCGAAATACATTTGGAGGGTTGTTAGGTGACTGTCAAAGAAGAGTCCTAATTCTTGTACTTGTGAAGGAAAAAAAGATTGGTAGAAGGGAAAGTGTATAGGGCTTAAGGTGGTGCATACATTGAAGGACTAAAGTAGTAGTCAAGTGGGCCAACCAACTACCCCTAGTTCATTGTATTATAGAGGATTGACTTAGTGAGAATAAGGGAAGCCTCCTATTGTACTATTCAACAAACCCCATTTTAATGTATTATAAATTTCCTATGAAATTTATTATATTAAAATAGGGACCCTTTAATTTTATAAAATCAACATAAAAATTGTTAATAAAGAACTATAACCAAAGTTTAATACTTAGGATTTTTAATTAAAACCCAAGTATTAAACCTTAATTATCCAAAAAACCAAATTTTAATAGCCCCCGAGACCAAAACTATACTTAGGCTTCAAAAACCTTAAGTATTAAAAAATATGGGTTATTTAATCAAAAAACAAAATAATCGGAGTTTTTAATTCCCAAAGGTTTTATCTTTATAAACTATGACTCATCCAAAATCCCACATCGCAAAGTTTCTAAAGGAAAATATTTCCCTGCAAACTCTAACTTATCTAAAGGCTAAGACTCCCCGCAACACAATTAAGCAAAGCTTTAAAGGCAAGACCCCTCTGCCAAACTCCATTATGATTGTGATTAGACTGGACCCGATGGGAAAATATACATGCCAATCGATAAAATCTCGCGTCTGTAGGCTATCACAAAAGTTTCAAAGACTAAAGTCCTACCTATTTCCTACTGCAATTGTGATAAATCCCAGACCACCGTGATTATAAAATCCATTTAAATTAAATATCGTGTCCATGACTATCGCAAAAGGTTCTAAAGGATTTAAGGCTTAACCTTAACAGATTGCGATTATGATTAAGCCCAGACCCAACGGGATTATATACCACAATTCATAAATAATCTCGCATCTGCGGCTATTGCAGTTTCCAAATATGCTGACTTCTACCTTAACCGATTGCGATATGTGATATAGTCGGATCCACAGGGATTATTCACTTTGATTCATTAAAATCTCGCATTTCTGTAATCGCATGAGTCTAATAGTTATGCCCCGCTCCACACCACTGATTGCGATCAATGATGTCATATCCACATCACGTGTGACATCATCCTGTACATCACAAATTGCAAGTCTTTAGGGACTTAAACCATATTCCTATGCCTCTGCTCCTAAAGTTGATTGTGATAATATCCCAAGTGAGACTTGAATAAATGGTTGAGATCTAATCTGCGTAGATCAACGACAAATAATATTTTTGACCCCCTTGGGCTCAATTTTAAGTTTCTTATAGTGGGGGTCTGAAAAGATGTTTTTCCATCCAAGCCCTATCTCTACGTGTCACTCATTTGTTCTTTTGGACTCCCCCCTACACAAACCACTTACCACTTCGAACCCCCTCCGAAAAAACCACTACGGCTCCCGTCTGTTTTGTGATTTGTGATAAGACCTAATCCACCACGACATCTACCACATGGATCTACCACGTCATCTACCACATCACCTGCCACATCACTGCAGGTATTTGCAATCACAAATTTTAAAAGGAAATGGTTTATAACAAGCCCTCCACCTTCCCGATGTTGTGATTGCAATATGTTTTAAGATAGCCCCCTTTTAGATTATTCTGAGTTCTAACTCGGTCTAAAAGTGATTAAGATTTACGATAAAATAGTAAAGTCCACCTATCCTATCACACACATCACTCTGCATTCCTCTCCATGATAGTTATGTTCAGAGTTTATTACGACTCTACGTTTTTCCTGATTTCCTGCAAAAGTTATTTGTTTCAAATAAAACTCACTTATCAATCTCATTTATTTCTAACTTATCAATTCCTTTTTTCCTTCTTCAAGTACATGATAGAAGAGGACAGTTGTGCTGATAAGTGGTAGTTCAGTTCAAACAGACAGAGAAAAATCCAAATAATCTGATGGAACAAGCAAAGCTGATGCAGACAACAAATCACATTCAGAAATTTCTACCAAATATTCTTTTTCTTTAAGAATTGTTGAAGGGATCTTTTTAAATGCCCTCAATGCTCTGCATAATAGATTCAATTGTTTTCTGTTATTTAAACTTACTTGTTGTATGAAATAAAGGTCTAGAATTTTATGAAGAAAGGCTTACGAAATCCCGCACTACTGTACTTTCATACTTTTCTCAATAGAACGACTGGAACATGGTTTGAGGAATTTTCATAAAGAATTTTGAGAAGGTGTATTAATGTACTCCCGAAGTCATCTTTATGAGAAGTACTAAATTGTTGTTATTTCTTTTATGAGTTGGGAAACATACATCTAGTATTTCTACCATTGTACCTTTGTTTTGTTCATAAGTAAATAGTGAATTTATCTTTTCAGATCGCTTATTACATGGTATTTAAAGAACAATGTTACATGTATTCATTTTTTATCATGCTGCCATTGATAAGTTTTTACATGTTAAGCAATTTGCTTTGATATTCTGAATGTGATATGAGTTATACAAATTATTTTGATTAACTATTTAATCAAAGTTATCATTCTGAAATATTTTCATTCCATTGGTGTTTGAACAATCTATAGTGTTATTTACTAAGGAAAATGATTATAGATCACATTTAGATAAATGTTAAACAATCCCGAGTTATAGAGTAGATCAATGCATATGTTTTCCATTTAATTCATTACTACAAATCCATCTATTTCACTTCACTATAAGCATTACACATTCATCCAATAACCTTTCATTTGGAAATTGGTCCCATTATCCCCATTCGGAGCCACTACCTAAATGGAAAAGGAGTTGTCTTAAGGTTTGGACCAGGTTGTTTTCCCCCATGTTGATGCATCGATTTTCCAGGCCTCAACACATGTGGGCACTAGTAGACTATGAATGGAAAGTAAGTCCAATCCAAAAACAAAAGGCCATTCCAAGGATCATTCCCCCTCCAAATCTCCTACAACTTCTAGATCGCCTCCAGAATCTCCTACTTTTAGATCAGGAATTGTACAATCACCTCCCAAGTCTCCTAGAATACCTCCTAAGGTAATCCTTGTAGGTTATACTCTAGAATCACTGGAAATTATAGCTTTGATAAAGAAATTGGAAGACGTCTCCATTTCAGCAGAAAAGCCTAAAGCATCTAAATTTTCTGAAGGAAGTATAACCTCTATTTTTCACGGAGCTAGTGTTCTAACTCGGTCTCAAAGTACAAAACTTGACATCTTGCCATTTGAATTTCCACTTCAATCCCGCTGAATGAAAACTATTACATCATATTCCCAAACATCTACTGGTGAGATTACCTCATCCTCTCATTCACCACCATCTCCATTTATTGCTTTTTCATTTCCTTCCTCTCTACCATTCACTTCATATATTTCCATTTCCTCTACCAGTTCTTCTTTCATCACATTCACCTCCCCAACTGTTACAATGGCATCTAGACCATGGTCCAATACAGGAGCTGTTCAAATGCCAACACCACTTCATCCTCTACTAAAACATCCTGAAATATGGCTTCCCAAATTCAATCCTAATGATGGGTTACCTGCTGAAAAGAACCTTCATAATTATATGGTAGCCATCAATCTTAATGGGGTAGATGAAGAAGACGTTGTTGTTAGATTATTCTCGTACACTCTTATAGGATCAATAAGGTCTTGGTACTTTTTATTACCAGTCAATTCTATTACTAATTGGGATATTTTTTAAGAACAAATTTTGACCAAATTTGGTGATGATCGTTCAACCACATCTCTTATCAATGACCTTTCCAATTCAAAAATGAGTTCAGAGTAAAAGATAAAAGATTTTAATTCCATATTTAACAAATTGTTAAATAAAATCCTAGCTACTTCTAGACCAGGGGTTGATGTACAAATTGAATGGTATATTTCATCTCTTCCTTCTAACATATCATTTTTTGTAGATAGAGATAATAAAAATACCTTGGTAGAAAACATGAAAGAATTTGTGTCTGTTGAGAAGGGGATAAATGCACTAGAAAATAAAAAGGATCAAGAAGACAAAAAATTAAAAAGAGTTACATTTAAGGATGAAGCTAAAAAGAAAGCACCTAAAGATCCCTTTGATCTTGAAGGTTTGCAACAAGTCCTTAAAACTTTGTCTAACAAGATGGTAGAGATCAAAAAACAAGTAGATGAATCTTCTTCCAAAAGGCCTTTTAGAATATTTAGAAGAAATCAACCACCTAATCCACAAGCTCGAAATATAATATCTAATGCAAAAATTGATGATGAAGATGTAGAGGAAACATCATTTTTTGCTGAAGAATCCCAAGATGAACAAATAGCTGAGTTAAATGGAATGTGGGATTTTATTCTTCGTATTTCTAATAGTGAAAACGAATATGAAGCATTACCTATTAGCACAAGAAGTAAAGGTCTGGTTGATAATGTACAAGCAATTCAAAACTAGAAACCCTCAACTTCCACTACTAAAGATAAAACTGTTGTTAAAAAATCCAGTTCGACTTCTCCGCAAGTAATTTTGTCTTCATCCAATTCTCCATCTTCACCCAGAACCTTAGTGGTTTCAGATACTACTAAGTAAAATATAGTTGACGATGTGAAGAAAATAAAAACAAAAATTTCCTTTCATGAACTCCCTAAACTCAAACAACAACAGAAATTTTTACTGAAAGAATTGAATGCAGTACCTGCTTCTCCTATTCCTGGTGCTATTGTATCCAAAGCTTCTAATGGAATGGGCAAACCTCCTATTCATTCATTGTTCGATTCCCTAAGGGTATTTTGATAGGTAACAAGTCTAATTCACATACCGCTCCTTTTCTTTTGACTTTTGAAATATTTAATATGTACATAACTGCTTGGTAGATTCACGGGCTTCTTAGAATATCATGTCGTATTCAATTGATTAAAATTGAAAATGTCACCCTAGAAAACTCCAATTCACATTGTGCAACTTGATAGGGAAAAAGTCAAATTCATAGGAGAAATGAATTCAGTTCTTATTAGATTATCTTCGAAACCTGAAGTTTGTAAAATAATTGATATACTTGTTGCTGATATCCCATATTTCTACGGTTTAATTCTTGGTAGAGATTGGTCAGAAAAAATACATGGTTAGTTTTCCATTGATTGGTCTCACTTATGGCTCCCATTTAATGGAAATCCTAATCAAATTAGAATCAACCGAGAAAAACACATGAAAAATTAAGTAACAAATTTCGAAGGTGAAAATGAGGGAGTAGCATTTAATAACAACATTCTTGGAAACTACTCTACTGAATGATCTTTTTATAATTTTAAAGCACAAATGTCACCATTTCTGAGTAATTTTGTAACTTCTCAAATTGAAAATTTTTCACAAACAGACTTTTCCAGATGTGTAAATATGTTAGAAAAAACACTAGTTAATTCTTTATTTTGGACATTGTATTTTGATGGGTTGAAATCAAGTGATGGTGTAGGAGCAGGTTGCATATTGATTAATCCTAAAGGTGTGAAGACACTGCTGACTTATAGATTGGAATTTGAATGCACAAATAATATTGTAGAATATGATATCCTAAAAAAAATCATTGTAGGGGCTACGAGGAGCATGTAATGTTTGGAGGTTGAGCGAGGAGGCAGGGTTTCGAAGGTCCTCTATGGCTTCACCCTGACATCCCTGCGCGAGTATCATAAAATAAAGGATAGGAAAAGTTACCTTTGGTTCTCTACTAAAGAAATAATGAGTGGAATGGCAGGGGGGAGAGATCCTCTCCTATAGGAATATTGCAGCAGGTGAATTAAGCCAGCACAGAGCAAACGACGGAAGTGGCGGAAAAGGGAAAGGAATACCAGTATTGGGAGCCAAATGGAAAGTGGGTTTGGGAGGAAAATGTCTGCCAAGAGCTGCAAAAAAACCCAGATTCGTTATCCCAAACAATAATCTGGAGGAATACCAAAAGTAAATGAAATACCATGCCCTAATATGCAAGTTCATGGGAGCATAGCCAATGGAGAAAGATTTAATTAAATGGATCGAACAACGATGACAGCTGAAAGGCCACATCGATATCAAGCTTGGGGAAAAGGGATTTTTCACAGTGATATTATCAAACATTGAAGATAAAGAGAGGGTGTTTGAAGATGGGCCATACGTCTTCAATAATGTGAGCTTGTTCATTAGACATTGGGAAGAATTCTACAACCCAGATCACAAAAAACTCTTGGTTTCCCCAATATGGGTACGAATATTTAGCTTACTAATGGACTTATGGGATCCTGAGATCTTAGAAGGTATTGGGAACTCCATTGGAACCTTTGTTAAAGTAGCAGATTCGACAAGAAAGGGAAGATACACTTCCTATTCCAGGATCTGCATCTATATGGATATCACAGAGCCTCTCCCATACTCTATAGAACAGGAATATCATGATGAGATATCGCTACAACCTTCGGACTATGAGCACATACCTTTTAGGTGTCATCGTTGCCACGAATATGGTGACGTGTCTCGGGCATGCCCCCTTAATCTAAGGGAGAATGTTGCCCCAGAAGAAAAGAATGGGGAATCAATGGCAAAGGAAGATGGAGAAAGGTTCTAGGAGGTACAACAGAGAAAGAGGATGCAAAGGCAAGCAGGGAACCAGAAAGAAAACCAAACAGAGCAAGAGAATCATCCCTAGAACTGCTTTTTAGTGCTTTAGAAGGATGACATGGGAGAGAATATGTTGGACAACACCCTAGAAATGGAAGAACCAAAAGACAAAGAATAGGTGGGCACTAAAATGAAGAAGTTGGAGACTAAAGTAGATCAGGGAATGGCAGATAATATGAATATGGTGGAACAAACCCTAATGGAGATTGAGAACCAAAAGGAGGACCTAATTGCCAAAGAGTAAGTCATGAAGCACTTCTATAGGAATGGAGACATTTGGACGAAAGGTTCATCCCGAAAGATCAGAAACAACTATATAAGTATACCTTCCAAAAATATAAAGACAAATAGGGATCAAAAATAATAAGCAAACCAACACATCTAGGGTGCCAAGCCAGCCAAGGGCAAGAGATGGGAACACATGGAAAAGGGGGGAAAAAGAGGAAGGAGAACGATGGATGAATCCATCGAAATGGTGGGGGAATCGCTGGTGAATTTGGGAAGAGTAGTCCTACTGTCAGAAGTTTTTCGTTAACCCCTAAAATTTTTGAAATGATTATTACAACATGGAACATTAGAGGCCACAACAATAGAGGAAAGTAGAGATACCTCAAGGAGAGATTGAAGAAAGATAAGCCTAGTATTAGGATAGTACAGGAGACTAAAATAAGTGGAAAAAAACTGAAAGAAATTTTGGAGAAATTTAAGTCTGAGTATCAAGTAATGGCTCAAGATGCTAATGGCAGTGCAGGGGGGTTGGCGATCCTATGGAACCCGGAGGAAGTCTTGTTCGAAGACTGGGTAAGCTTACTAAGAATTCTCACAGGGAAATTTTGGAATATAGGATCCAATGAATGGGTCTTACTTATAGGGGTATATGAGCCGCATATCCCTTGAAAAAGAGGAGCCTTCCTACAAAATCTAGAAAACTTGAGGACCCTTTACTGAGAGGAAATGTGGATAGTGGGAGGGGACTTCAACATGATTACAACTGTAGCGGAAAAAAGGGAAGGGTGAGAAGGGTGAATGTAGATATAGAATCCTTCAGCGAAACCATAACAAATCTACGACTAGTAGATATGCCCACAATCAATGGTATTCACACTTGGAACAACAAAAGAGGAGGGGCACACCAAATAGCATGCATACTAGATAGGTTCCTAACCTCAGAGCAGCTGATAAGATAAGATATTTTCATGGAAGACTCGATCCTCCCATTCATGGGATTAGACCACTATCCAGTAAGATTAGAGGTGGAGCAAAAATCAAGACGCAAGAACCGCCCTTTCAGGTTCGAAGCCTTCTGGCTCAGAGACCCAGGCATCCTCAAAAGAATAAAGGAATGGTGGATGCGAAGTGAACTAAAGGGAAGAAACAACATGCATACCTTTCAACTGAAGCTCAAAGAGCTAAAAAAGAACCTCAGGAAGTGGAACAAAGAAGAATTTGGCCTCATTACCAAGGACCAAAATGAGATTAAAAAATGAATGGCGGAAGTCCAACAACAAATCATCCAGGAGGGGAGGTCTGAGGAGCTGGTCCAGGAAGAAAGACTGTTGATAAACAAGATGGAGGAAAGAAGAAAGCAGGAAGAGATTCTCTGGAAGAAGAAATCCAAGGTCTAGTGGTTGAGGGAAGGAGAAATAAATACAAGATTCTTCCACAAAGCCATGGTGCATCACCAACAACATAATAGAAAATATTCCCTAAAGGATGAGGAAGGAAAACGAAAAGTCCAACATGAGGAAATGGAAGAAATCCTGGTTAATCACTTCAAAGACCTTCTCTCGGAAGGCCTTGAGAACATAATGAAATTTATTCAAAGAATCATGCAACACATACCCAACCTGGTAACTCGAGAATAGAACATGGCTCTAACGCAAGCTGCCACTCTAGAGGAAGTGGAAGAGATAGTTCAAGGAATGCAAAGGGAAAAATCCCCTGGACCTGTTGGGTTCACTGTATAATTCTTTCAAGCCACCCAGTATTTCATGGGGAAAGATATCCTAGAGGTGGTAGAGGAATCACGTCGCAACCAAAAGGTATGTCCGAGTCTAAATTCTACATTTATCGCCTTGATTCCTAAAACTGCGAAGTCTGAAGATCCTCAGAGATTCTACCCCATAGCCTTATGTAATATCATGTACAATATTACTGCTACTCTTATTGCAAAATGCTTGAAACCTCTCCTCCCTAACCTCATCTCACCTGAGAAAACATGATTTGTTGAAGCCAGACAGATCCTAGATGGCTTCATCATGTCTCAGGAGGTAGTCCACTCTCTCAAGACCCATAAGATCCTTGGTATGATGATAAAGTTGGATTTATCCAAGGCGTATGACAGACTCGGCAGGGGGTATCTGTCAAGCACCCTTAGAGCCTATGGATTTTCCCAAATATGGATAAACTGGATTCTAGCCAAGATATCATCCCTGGTAGTCTCTATCATACTGAAAGGGACTCCTACCTCGACTTTCAACCCTACCCAGGGCCTTCTACAAGGGGATCCCATATCGCCTTATTTCTTATCATTGCAGTGGAAGGCCTTGGCCATTTCATTAAATATGAGGGTCGAGAGTCCAATCTGCAAAGCCTCAGGATATGGGGCGATGACCTACCCATCACCCATCAACAATTTGTTGACAACATTATGTTATTCTGTCAGGTCTCCTTGAAAGAAGCCCGTCGCATCAGAGAAATCCTTAACACTTTTACGGAAGCCTCTGGCACTATGATAAATAATGGTAAATATTGCATATTTTTATTCAATACCCAAGGGAATGTTAGGAACTATCTTTCCAGAATCCTCGGGTTTAATACTAGCACCCTACCCTCTAAATACCTAAGCATGCCCTTATCTAACAACCCTTTGAGAAATTCTTACTAGTAGAAAATCCTCCAGAAACTACAAGGAAAGTTGAATTGCTGGACTTTCAGAATCCTCAACTTGGCTAGCCGAACAATGCTCCTCAAAGCGGTGCTTCAGTCGATCCCCATCTACCAACTCTCAGGCATGGCTGCCCCCAAAGGATGCTCCAAAATGGTGGACATATTCAAAAAAATCTTCTGGGGAGGAGCACAACAAATTAGGAAATGGGCTTTAGTTTCATGGCAAGGGCTGACTAAGAAGAAATTGGATGGTGGGCTAGGACTTAGAGACCCCTACATTCTGAAACAAACAATGGGAGTAAAACTTTGGTGGAGATGGATGGGTGCGAGAGTTGACCTATGGAAGAAAATTTGGACAAGGAAATACAATATGCTGGGGAGAATGGAGGACATCCTGAGATACCAAGATCTCCCAAAAGGATCGGCGGTGTGGAATCTAGCAGCTGGTAACAAGCACCTCATTAACTATCATGCCTTTTGGGAGATCCATAATGGCAAAACAACAAGATTTTGGATGAACTCATGGCAACATAGAGAAAAAATGATAGAGAGACAGGATTTCAGTGACATATATCAATATACGAGGGACAAGAATAAACATGTGGTGGAACAATTCTAGAAAGAAGACCAAGGTATGGAAGGTTGGAGGAGATGGAAAATAAAGGAAGGCTAGGACTAGGCAATAGAAACGGAGAAATGGAATGAATTTGACAAAGAATTGAGGACACGAGAGCTAACGATCTGATAGGACCATGATATCTTGAGATGGGGACACACCACTAAAGGCACCTTCACTTTAAATAAAGCCTATGACATCCAAGTAAGACAAGAACAAGATAGGCAAGATATAATATGGAAAAAAATTTGGAAGGGAGGATGGTGGTCCAAGGAAACCCATTTCCTATGGATGGCCTACAAAGGGCATATCTTGACTTGGGACCAACTGTAGAAAAGAGGATTCCAGGGGCCTTCCTTCTGCTAGCTATGCCACCAACACAGAGAAGACATAGAGCATATCCTCAACACATGCCCGCTTGTAGAGCAAAAATGGAGGCAAATACAAGGCATTTTTGAAAGAATGGATCGAGATCAAAAAAACATAAAAGGTACAATTCTTCTATGGAGAAACCACATCTACTATAGCCCAGTAGTAATTGAGCCTGGGGTCCGGCCCTTGGATTCAATCTCTGGGCGATCTAGAAGGAACAAAATCACAGAATCTTTAAGAATAAAACAAATACTCAGGAGAAAGTCTTGGAAGGTGTAGTCCAAAATATTAGGGAAACAACCCTAGCTGAGTCACGACACTAAGAAGATTGGCAAGTCTCACCCGAGGAAGCTTGTATCCTACAGAAAACTCAATCTTGCTCCAGGAATGATTGCTACTTCGGCATGGAAAACAAATAGGGTAGGGTTGCCATCCTAATCCCATTTCACTCCAGCAGAAGAAGGTTTTAAGAAACTAAATTTCGACGAAGCATCCAAAGGGAACCCAAGAGAAGCAGGGTTAGGGGGCCTCTTCGGGGACCCTCAGGCGAATACTAGGTTCATCTATGCCAAAAGTTGTGGGATAGAAAGCAACAATGAGGCAAAGTTTTCTGCAGTCTAGTAGGGTCTCCTAATAGATGTTAGACTGGGATACTGAAACCTAGAAGTGGAAGGGGATTCAAGCTTGGTCATCAACACGGTGGCAAAACTAAACAATGACACTAAGTGGGATAATCTAGGCCCTAGTTGGAGGATAGCATGACTCACCCAGGAGATAGGGGAAATCATCCCCAAGTTTGACTATATCTAGGTTAGGCACGTTAGGAGGGAAGGAAACAAAGGGGTTGACCTCTTAGCGAACTCGGGGTGCAATCATCAACAGGAAAGGTTAAAAAACTAGTGGCTAGTCCAACCCTGGGATGTAAATTTCAATCCTCTAGAGCTAATCCTGGAATAAGACTACAGACAGGGTTGAGAAAGCAGAGTCCAAGCGACTCAAGATCTCGATCGGGATGCGGGCCGAGAGATGAGAGCACATGGGTGTAGTTATGTTGGGTACCCGAGCACTTAATATTATTTTCCCCCACATGCTTGAGGTAGGGGGTGTGTTATCCTTCGACATGATGACAAGCTAGGGAAGTGGGTAAGGTGGCAGGACTGGAGGAACGATAGGGTATATCAGACGGAGGGGCATTTCGACGTGCAGTCTTAGTGCGGTAGTCTGTGGAGAAGGGTGGTGGCTTAGAGCTAGTGGAGAGCCTCTGAACATGAATTACTAGGGCCGTTGTCATCGAATAGATGTGAACTCCGAGTATGTTATTCGACTTCACCTCAAACTTGTAATTATGGTCTTGTTGTGGTTAAGCGGGGATGTAAGGGGGCTTGTCTGGGGAATAGGAAATTGTTGGTGGAAATGGGGTAGGCAACTTCTTGCCATGGCTTGGTTTTGCGTCTTTTCCTTATGTCAAATGGGTAAAACCCATGATGGTTGGAGGGTAAAATTGTCCTGAGTTAGGCTGGGAAGCGCTACGCTCTGCCATCGGGGGGGAGGAATCTTGTTAGTCGCAGGGTAACGCGGGAAGGGAAGTGGAGCATAGATGGGGGTAGGGGAAAGCAGGTGGTAGGTGTCCTAGGATGCAGCCATGCCTAGAATTCACATATTAAACATTGGGTTACCAAAAATTATGGGTGGAGACCTAGCTGGGGGGAAAAGAGTGGCAAGAGCTCTCAGGCGGAGGCAAGGGGGATAGGAACCTGAGCCATAGCTAGTATATTGCAGATTGAAAGGGGGGAATGCGAGCTTGGCATGGGTATGGGATGGTAAACCTGCATATCGCCGTGAGAATTGGAGAGGGGGAAAGGGAACTTCAAGGGGCTGGGGCCAGGGCCTTCCCCACTGGGGGCTACGGGTTCTAACCCACCTGAGCAAGACTATTGCGAGAATGGGCAGTGAAGAGAAACAAGGCAAGATGTACCCCATTACAAGTAATAAGGAATGGGTGAGGTGGTGTATTGTTTCAATTTGTGTTTCAAACTAACTTACTGTGAATGTCATCAGTGCTCAGAATAGCAGGGTATGGCGTGTGCTGCATGAGGCCGTGGATGTGGTAGAAGAGTCCCATCTCCCAGGCGCGATAAGGGGTCGAGCATGTCGAAGACATGCAAGGGCATAAAATCAGTCAAACACCTCATAAAAGAGGCAAAAAAAGCTTATCGTGAGGGGACGGATGAGGGAATCCAGAAGCTGCTAGAAGAATGGGAAGAGGACGTGAAACAAGGTAGTGCGTCTGAGGAGGAGATGGACAACTGGAGGACCTTATTCTCGGATCTAGGAAACACCAGCGAAAGAATCACTCAGTTTAAGAAAACGTTGTACCTGTATGGGCTCATGAAGAGCCTATTAAGCAAGGCTATGCAACAAGTCTCAGTTGGAATGGTAGTCACGCTACAAGGATATCCGAATTACAAGAAGGATATGGAGAAAATCCTCTTCCAGCTACAGAAATAGGATATCGGGATGGACAGAATTGACGCCGCATTCCATGCATTCTGGAGTTGTATGGCATGCTAGGGGAAATAGCTGAAGATCCTACTCCTGTCGCATCTGCCTAAGAGGAATAGAAGGAGTAGACTTATCCCATGCATAATTTTGGTCTATGTGGCTGTATTTTAATTTTAATGTTGCAAATGTCAAATTTTACAGTTATGTAGTATTTGGACATGAGATAGAGACGTATCTAGCTTGGCTAGAAAGGTTGAAACAATGCTATTTTTGGATGGCTTATAACGTTGATTGTTTGCCAAAAGACTTGGTTTCCCCTCGGGGAAAGTTGAGGCCACCCGGTTAATCTATGTGGTGTAAACTTGTTTATTATATAATAGAAAATGGAATGGATATGCCAATCTTAACAAAAAAAATACTACAGAATATGAGGCATTGGTCCAAATTATGTATAAAACAATTAGCCTTCACATTAAATACCTTCAAGTTTTTGGAGATTTAGAAATTGTATTTAAATAAGTAAGAAACATGATGCATTGTATCTCTACACACTTGAAACATTATCAGTCATTGGTTCAGTCTTTCACTTCACATTTTTTAGCGTTTAACATTTCTGTTATTCCTATGATCTAGAATGCCAATGTTGACCTTCTTTCTAAAGTTGCATCAAAACTAATCCCATTTGAAGATTACAATCCCAATAGATTTTCTGTAGAGTTAATTTTTAGACCATCCATTCCCGATAATATCACCAAATATTTGCGAGTATTCAATGATGATGAAGGCATTTAAAGCTTCTTAACTTCTGAAAAACCAAATAATGGATGAGGATGAACACAATAATCAATTAAAACATAAAATCGATGATAATCCCATGCCCAAATCTATAGTTAAACTTGAGGATCTCTATGATTTAAAAGAGTTACTAATTCAAAACTACAAAGTTCAAATTTGAGATTTGAATTAATAAATCTTGGGATAGATCTTAAACCTCAGAACATTAATTTAGGACTTGGTCTCTCGTCTAAAGAAATATTATCCTTCATTCATTTGTTAAAGAAATATAAGGATATATTTTCTTGGAGTTACGAACATCTCAAAACATTTGACACCTGCATCATTCAACATACAATTCCGATGACATCTAATGATAAACTTGTCCAACAAAAATTAAGGAAAATTCATCTGAACTTAGAAAGTAATATCAAAATGGAATTGAATAAACTCCTTAAAGCTAAAATCATTTTTCTCATTAGGCATTCAAGATGGGTCTCTAACTTGGTACCTATTAGGAAGAAAAACGGTGATATCTGCATTTGTATAGATTTTATGAATCTTAATGAGGTCATTCAAAAGGATAATTTCCCTCTACCCACTATGGAACAAATGTTACGATCAGTTGTTGGTTCCGAACTTCTGTCTTTCCTTGATTATTTCTCTGGATATAAACAAATCATTGTCCCCCCAGATGATAGGCTAAATACTACTTTCATAACCAAATGGGGAACTTATGCCTACCAAAAAATGACATTCAGTTTAATAAACGCAGGGGCCACTTTCCAACGAGCCATGAATATAGCTTTCAAAGGTATGTTAAACAAAATGGTTTTTGTTTATCTAGATGACATTATTTTTTATTCAGAGAACAAATATAATCATTTGTGGGACTTAAAACAATTTTTTGAACGTTGTAGAAAATATGGGATTTCATTAAATCTGAAAAAAGTCTTCTTTCGCTCTTAGTGAAGGGAAACTTTTAGGATTCATTGTGTCAAAAAATGGAATTTACATTGACGGTGATAGAAAAAAAGAAATTTCATAAATTTCTCCACCATATAACAAAAAAATCATACAATAATTTTTTGGACAGATCAATTTTGTCAAAAGGTTTGTCCCTGATTTCTCGCAAATTATTTTGTTATTACAACAAATAATTAAGAAAGACACAGTTTTTAAATGGGGTCAGAATGAAAAGAAAGAATTTGATTTAATCAAACATGCAATTATTAATTCTCCTTCTTTAAATACTATGAATTTATCCGATCATTTCATCTTATATACCTTTGCTCCTTCAACATCTTATATTGTTGTTTTGACATAAATTGGTAATCAGAAAATTGAAGCACCCATATCATTTTTCAGTTCAAATTTTCAAGGTGGTAAATTGAATTATTTAGAGGTAGAAAAACATGCATTTGTTGTATATAAATCTATAAAGCATTTTATACCTTTTCTTTTAAAATCACACACGAAAGTAATAGCCCCATTCCCAGCAGTGAGGCAATTATTATTACAGAAATAATTAGGAGAAAAGAGAGAAAATTTGGGAACAACTCTACAAGAGTAAGATATTGAAATAAAACCAGCCAAAATTGTCAGAGGGCAAGGTTTCTGCAAGTTGCTTATAGGATAATCCAACATACCATCCAAAGGGGATACAAGTAACAATGAACACACTTTTGAGGTAAATGTAATTCATGCTAAGTCCCAATACGTTGATTTAAATTTTTATTTGAAAAATTAATATGCTCCTCCTAAACTCAATTATAAAAGAAAAATAGCTTTACGATTAAAAGGAAGTCATTATGATATTGTTGATAACGTGTTAATTAGGAGAAATTATGATTCCATACTTTTAAGATGCCTTGAAAAATTTGAAGCACAAACAGTTTTGCAGGAACTTCACAATGGACCAAGAGGTGGACACTTTGGAGGAGATACTACTGCACACAAAATATTACACGTTGGCTACCACTAGCCCACTCTCTTCAAAGATACCCACACATATATAAGGAAATGCAAAACATGCCAAACTTCTTCTGGAAGACAATGAAAACCAACCATGCCTTCCCATCTAGTCAACATTGAACAACCATTTGAATAATGGGGACTAGATATCATAGGTGAGATCGTTCCTCATTCTTCTAAACAACACAGATATATTCTGACTACTACATATTACTTCACTAAGTGGGTTGAAGCAATTCTATTAAAGGTAGTTAATTCTGAATATGTTATTGAATTTATTGATCAATTTATCATTAAAAGAGTTTGTTTGCCTTCTGCACTTATATTTGATAATGCATCTTATTTTTCGGGTACTAATATGATTGAATTTGTAATTAGGAGAGGTTTTAAACTCAAATATTTTTCCAGTTACTATCCCTAGGGAAATGGTTTAGTAGAATCCTCTAATAAAAATCTCCTTAGAATAATCAATAGAATTGTTGATCAAAATCAAAGAAATTGGCACAAAGCTTTAATATTTGCTCTATGGGCTGATAGGATAACTCAGAATGCCTCTATAGGCACTTCTCCATTTAACCTAGTCTATTAGAACAAAGCCATTATTCCATCACATTTAGCTCTTCCCTCATTAGCCCTAGTTCAATTTATTGAAGAAACACCTTTTCTTCCTTGCAATTAAGAAATTCACAAATCCTAAAACTAGAAGAAGAAAGGGAAAAGGCCAAACTCACATACACCAAACATCAACAGATAGTGAAAGCTTCTATTGATGCAATTTCAGTCAACAAAGATCCTTCCAAGTTGGAGATCTAATTCTCAAGTGGGACAAAGCACACGAAGAAAAAGGGAAACACACCAAATTTCAGAAATTATGGCTTGGTACATTTCAGATTGTTGAAAAAATAAGCCCATCTACATTTATAATTCAAGATTTATCAGGAAAGAGAGATTCTCTTCCTGTAAATGGGCTCATATTAAAGAAATTCTTTTATTAGGAATTTTTATAAGAAATAATAATAATAATAAAATCTCTAAAATAACTTCCATTGTACATCCCACTGCAATTTTTTTTCCTTTTACAGATTTTGTTAATAAAATGTTAAATAGTACTCTATTGAGTTTTCAAACATCTTTTGAAGTTATTTTAATTTTTTTCAATTTGAAGGTAGGAATTTTTTAAGAAGTGGTTGCCAAAACTAAAAAATTAGATAAAAATTATAGAACTATGAAAATCTTTTCCATAAGTTGTAAAATCTTCCAAAAGCAAAACCTCAAAAATTATATCCTTTTACTCTTGTTTCAGTCAAAAAAAGGTTATCCTTAAAAAGTAAAGACCGTCTTACAACTAAAGCACTTTCAACTTTGATTTGTCATCCAAAACTCTTAAGGAGTCAATGATCCTCCCCATCCTTTAAAAAGGGGATTTTTTAGAGTGTAATTCAAAATATAATAAATATAAAAAGATAAGAGGTCTTATTACGAGCCTGCTTACCATGTTCATAGGGAACCAATTAAACTGACATTACCACACTGAACACCAAATCAGGGTAATGGCTTATGATTTTTAATTGTAAGACAAGGGGTATCATCACGAGTCATCTTGTTCAGTTTTAATTATTATCGGTGAGTGGCATTGTCGTTATCTAGCCTCTAATCTAGGACAAAGGATTTTTAGTATTAAAAAAAAATTCCTCTAATTATTGCAATATTAAATGGATGGGACACTCGATTGTTGTTGTTTAAAAGGTAATCTTGTTGAGGCAATGAATGCTTGCTAGCAGTAGTGGCTCTACCTGTGAAAACCAAGTACATTACATAACTAAGTCGTAAAAGGACCCCTACTTTATTTTTATAAACTGATTAATGACTGATATAGGTAAATAGGTGTTTTTCATTCGCAAAAGGTTTTTAAAAGAAATTTCAATTTAATGAGTTTTATAGTGAGAGTAATTTTATTTATCTAAATATTTCGAAAAGTAGTTTCCACTTCTTAGATTATGTTTACTGAATTTTTAGAAAATTTCATTTATCAGAGATAATTGGTTCTTCTAGTGAACCGCCAATTGTTATACTGCTCAACAACCCCCATTTTAATTTATTATAAATTTCCTATGAAATTTATTATATTAAAATAGGGACCCTTTAAATTTCTAAAATCAGCATAAAAATTGTTAATAAATAACTATAACCAAAGTTTAATACTTCGGATTTTTAATTAAAACCCGAGTATTAAACCTTAATTATCCAAAAAACCAATTTTTAATACCCTCGGAGACCAAAACTATACTTAGGCTTCAAAAACCTTAAGCATTAAAAGATATGGGTTATTTAATCAAAGAAACAAAATAATCGGATTTTTTAATTCCCAAAGGTTTTATCTTTATAAACTCTGACTCATCCAAAATCCCACATCACAAAGTTTCTAAAGGCAAAGACTTTCCTTGCAAAATCTGACTTATCTAAAGGCTAATACTCCCCACATCACAAATAAACAAAGTTCTAAAGGAAAGAACCCTCTGCCAAACTCTATTTTGATTGCGATTAGACTGGACCCAACAAGAAAATATACATGCCAATCCATAAAATCTTGCATCTGGAGGCTATCGTAAAAGTTTCAAAGCTTAAATTCCTGCCTGCTACCTATTATGATTGTGATAAATCCTGGACCCGATGTGATTATAAAATCCATTTAAATTAAATATCGCATCCATGACTATCGCAAAAGGTTCCAAAGAGCTTAAGTCTTAGACTTAACCGATTGTGATTGTGATTAAGCCTAGACCCGATGGGATTATACACTGCAATTCATAAACAATCTCGCATCCGTAGTTATCGCAATTTCCAAATATCCTGCCTCTTTCTTTAACCATTTGTGATATGTGATATAGCTGAAATCGTGGGGATTATTCACTGTGATTCATTAAAATCTCGCATCCGCGTAATCGCAAGAGTCTAAAGGTTTTGCTCCACTCCACACCACTGATTTCAATTGTGATCAATGACGTCATATCCACGTCACATGTGATGTCATCCTGCACATCGCAAATCACAAGTCTTTAGGGACTTAAACCATATTCCTGTGCCTTCGCTCTGAACGTCGATTGCAATAATATCCCAAGCTAGACTTGAATAAATGGCTAAGATCAAATCTGCCCAGATCAACGACAGATAAGATTTCGGATCCCCATGTGCTCAATTTTAAGTTTCTCATGGGGGGGTCCAAAAAGTGGTTTTTCTATCCATCCCCTATATCTATGTGTCACTCCTTCATTCTTTCAGACTCCCCCCTTCACAAACCACTTACCACTTCAAACCCCCTTCGAAAAAAGCACTAAGCCTCCCATCTATTTTGCAATCTGCGATAAGACCTAGTCTGCCATGACATCTGCCACATGGATCTACCACGTCACCTGCCACATCAATACAGGACTTCGTAATCACAAATTTTAAAAGGATGTGGTTTACAATAAGACATCCACCTTCCTGATGTTGAGATTGTGATATGTTTTAAGAAATCCCCATTTAAGATTATTCTAATTTCTACCCTCGAGCTAAAAGCGATTGTGATTTACAATAAAATAGTAAAGTCTGCCTCTCTTATCACACACATCACTCTGCATTCCTCTCCATGATGGTTATGTTCGGAATTTATTATGACTCTACGTTTTCCTAATTTCCTGCAAAAGTGATTTGTTTCAAATAAAACTCGCTTATTAGTCTTATTTATTTCTAGCTTATTGATTCATGTTTTCCTTGTTCAGGTTCATGAAAAAAGAGGATAACTATGTTGATAAGCAACAGTTCAGTTCAAATAGACATACAAAAATATAGATAATCCGATGGAACAAAAAAAGTTGATGAAGATAGAAAATCACATTCAGAAATTTCTACTAAATATTGTTTTCCTTTAAGCATTGTTGAAGGGATCTATTTAAATGCCCTGAATGCTCTGCATAATAGATTTAGTTGTTTTATGTTATTTAAGCTTACTTGTTGTATGAAACAAAGGTCTGGAATTTTATGGAGAACATATTATGAAAGCTCGCACTACTGTACTTTCATACTTTTCTCAATAGAACCACTGGAACATGGTTTGAGGAATTTTCATAAAGAATTTTGAGAAGTGGCATTTCTGTACTCTCGAAGCCATCTTTGTGAGAACAACTAAACCGCTGATATTTATTTTATGAGCTGAGGAATGTGCATTTGGTATTTATATTGTGGTACCTTTGTTTTGTTCATAAGTAAATAGTGAATTTATGTTTTCAGATTGCTTATTACATGGTATTTAAAGAACAGTGTTACATGTATTCATTTTTGATCATGCTGCCATTGATATTTTTTTACATGTTAATCAATTTTCTTTTATATTCTGAATGTGATATGAGTTATACACATTATTTTGATCTACTATTTAATGAAATTAATCATCTTAAAATATTTTTACTTCCATTGGTGTTTGAAAAATCTATATTGTCATTTACTAAGGAAAATCATTATAGATCACATCCAGATAAATGTTAAACAATCCCAGGTTATAGAGTATATTAATGCATATCTTTTCCATTTAATTCATGGTTGCAAATCCATCTATTTCACTTCACTATAAGCATTACACATTCATTCAATAATGTTTCATTGGGAAATTGGTCTCATTATCCACAGTCGGAGCCACTACCTAAATGGAAAAGGAGTTGCCTTAAGATCTAGACCGGGTGGTTTTCCCCCATGTTGATGCAATGATTTTCAAGGCCTCTACACCTCCATAGCCATATACTTGTCATAATGGAGTCGTAGTATGGCAAAGGTGGGCAGACCAAAGAATTGTTCACAAACAGTGTTGTGAACAACTGATCGAAGACCCTAAATGTTGCAGAACTTGAAGGATAAAGGAGGTAGCTAGAGGGTAGATTTTGTTGAGTCAAGTTTAGTAACCTAAAAGAGTTTAGCTCATTGATAGAGGTAGATTAAGGAGTTGCATAATGGGAGGCAAGAGGACCTACCAGATGTGTTCAAGACACATGGACTAAAAGGGTTGTGTGTGGCCACCATAAGTAAGTAGGTCAAGTGATGTCTTGTTCAGGATAGATTGGTTGTCAAAAGACTAACACCAAGCCCTAGTTGTACTCCTTGTATCAGTGTGATTGTAAAGGGAAATAATCCCTAGTATGGGATCTCTAGCCTATTGTATTATATTTTGTAATATAATGAAGAAGGGTTTGAAAAAGTTAAAAATTATCATGTGCACTAGTTGATTCCTTTATGTGTGTAGATTTCGTTGTGCATTAAAGTAGATGTGTTGTGGCACTTGAGTGTGTTTACATCAAATATTTTAAGACCAAACCCATATTATCATGGGTCATGGAAATTCAACATATGCCTTTTTCATCTAAGAACTACCTATAACTCATCTTAGGCTACTCATGTTTAATCTCAAGTTGTCCCACTTAACGTCTTACCAAGTAAGGCTCACATCCAACCATGGTAGTAAAACAACTAAGCAACACAGTTTACATCTTGACATGCCATATCACCTAACATAGCTTATAATTCCTTGGCATTATGTGGCACGTGTTAGCATCCCTACATTTCTTAGCATGCTTTGGCACTCCCTCGTGCATACTACCACTCCAGGACATGCCCTGACACTCTAGAATGCCTTGGAACTACCTAACATATAACCTTGTCACTCCCTCCTTAGCACACCTGAAACTCATTGACACTCCCTATCACACACTCTTATTCATTCATTTCCATGAATTTTGAACTTGTTCTCCCTTGTGTTTCCATGGCACTCCCTAACACTCCCTGGCACACATTGACACACCTTGGCACTTGGCAGATCTTAGCATGCCACCTTGGCAGTCTAGCATTCATTGGCACTACCTAGCATACCTTTTCACTCCCTCCTTAGCACACCTACAATTTGCTGACACTCCCTGTCACACACTCTTATTCATTCATTTCCATGCATTTGAGACTAGTGCTCCCTTATTTTTTTGTGGCACTCCCAAAAAATCCTTGACATGCATTGGCACACCCTAGCACCTGACACATCTTGGCATGTTTCCCTAGCCTCTAGAATTCCTTAACAATGCCTAGAATACATTGTCACTCCCTCCTTAGCACACCCAGAACTTACTGACAATACATGTCATAAACTCTTATTCATTCATTTCCATGCATTAATTTGACCTAGTTCTCCCTTGTGTTTCCCTAATGCTCCCTAACACTTCCTAACACATGTTCCCACACCTTGGAACTTGACACATCTTGGCCGCATGTTTCCTCAACACTCTAGCATGCCTTAGCACTTCCTAGAATACCATGTCACTCCCTCCTTAACACAACTAGAACTCGCTGACACTCCCTATCACACACTCTTTTCATTCATTTCCATGCATTTTGACCTAGTGCTCCCTCAAGTTTCCTTAGCACTCACTAACAGTCCACAGCACACATTGGCACACCTTTGGCACACCTTTGCACTTGGTACATATTGGCATGCTTCCCTAGCACTCTAGCATGCCTTGCCACTTCCTAGCATACCTTGTCACTCCCTTAGCACATTGGAACTCGCTAACACTCCCTATTGTTAGAAAATTATATATTACAAAGTAATGGAACACATTAAATATTGCATAAATATAAACACATAAAACACATAAAACAAGAGAGACATAGATATACGTGGTTCACCCAATTTAGGCTACATCCATGGAGAAATAGCTAGTCCTTCCTTTTATATTATCCAACAAAATGAAGAGATACAACCTACAATAGATCTGTTGTAATTCCCTCTTTGCTCTCACACAATCTCCTCTCTCTTTATCGTTCAGAATACACATCTCCATAGCCGCAATACAATTCGCTCATATATAGTGGGGGGTTTCCTTCTAGGGCAAAAAACCCTAAATTAAACATAATTTCTACTATAATACATTTGCCTAACGAACGACCCAGATTGACTACAAAATTACAACATTTTACAAGGCAATTTTACATCTATTTTTAGCTTCGTGGGTACTTCCCCTGATCTCCCGCCAAGGGGGGCTCTAATGAATCACCATCACCCCCCCTGGAAATGCACATAAATGGATAGCATTGCCTCCACATTAGGAAATGGGGTCCAATGCGGCGATACCTCTGAATAAAAAAGATAATCAGGCTCCACACCCAACAATCTCCCACTTAGAGACTGATTATAGCAACTCCACCGATGCTTCATTTATTGGACAATGACTCCACTTTGGACCTAGTTGTTTCTCATCTTCATCATCATAGTTGAAAACCAATTAAAACCAAGCAGAATCTTAGTTTCTCCCTGGTTACAACTTTTGTTAACATATCTGTAGGATTCTGGCTAGTGTGTATCTTTTCCATCTTCAACTGTCCATCTTCTAATGCTGATTGTACGAAATGTCAATTGAATTGTATATATTTATTCTTAGAATGAAATGAAAATTTATTTGCAAGATGTATGGCACTCTGGCTGTCACTGTATAACCTACCCAACTCCTACTTCTTACCCAATTCATCCATAAACCTTTATATCCAAATCATTTCTTTACTAGCCTCTATAGAAGCAACATAATCTGCTTTCATCATTGAGAGTGCAACAACACTTTGCAGTTTTGAAACCCAACTGACAATTGTTCCACCTACAGTAAACACATACCCTATGGTGCTCCTCCTGTTATTCTATCACCCACCATATCTGCATCAACACATGCTTGTAGAGAAATGTTTGAACCACCAAAGCATAATGCTCGATTTGTGGTACCTCTCAAATACCTAAGAACCCACTTCACCATCATCCAATCTTCTTTTTGTGGATTGTTCATGTACATGCTTACAACTCCCATTGCATGTGCAATATCAGGCCTTGTGCAAACCATTGCATACATTAAGATTCCAACTATTGATGCATATGGAGCTTTAAACATATAAGCCATTTCTTCCTCAGACTTGGGACACACCTCCTTACTTAGTTTGAAATGGCTAGCCAAAGGTATACTAACAAGTTTTGCATTCTGCATATTAAATCTTTTCAAAACCTTTTGTATGTACTCACTTTGAGGCAATGTTAATTTGTCATTCTTCCTCTCTCTAGTTATTCTCATACCAAGTATTTATTTTGCAGCACCCAAATCCTTCATTGGAAATGAGTTTTCCAATTTTCTTTTGAGCACATTTATTTCTTGCATGTTAAACCTGCAACAAGCATGTAATCTACATACAATAACAATACAATATAGCTTCCATCATTTTTACTTTTTGAGATAAAAACAATGATCAGAGTGACATCTAGTATAACCTTGTTCAGACATAAACCTGTAAAATTTTAGATACCTTGGATCCTGTTTTAATTCATACAATCTCTTCTTCAACTTGCACACTAGTTTCTCCTTCCCTTTTACCTAATATCCTTGTGGCTGCTACATATATATTTCTTCCTCCAAATCCCCATGGAAAAAGACTCTCTTTACATCTAACTACTCAAGATGTAAATCTTCAGCTGCTACTAGACTTAAAATAGTACTGATTGAAGTCATTTTAACAAAAGAAGAAAATATCTCATGAAAGTGTATACCATTTTTTTGTGCAAACCCCTTCACCACAAGTCTAGCTTTATACCTTTTTCTACCTCCATCTTCTTCCTTCAACCTATAAACCCATTTATTCTGCAATGTTGTTTTACCCACAGTCAACTTGACTAAGTCCCAAATCTGGTTATGTACTAGGGAGTATGTCTCTTCTTTCATGGATTTCTCCCACTTCTTCCTGGTTTCTACCTGCACTGCTTCTTCATAACGTTCTGGTTCAATAGAATCAATCAACAATACATAATATAATGAAGGAGAGTATCGTTCAGAGGGTCTACTTATCTTGGTAGATCTTCTAACACCATTTTTAGGTGTTTGAGATGCTTCTTCTTGTTGTGGTTGTAGCTATTGTTGTTCTAGCTATTGATCATTATGATTTTTAAGCACCTTCACTTTTTTTGTCATCTCATCAAGCACTGTGTATTCTATGTTTTCATTTTCCCAATTATTTTCTTGCATCTGATCCTTATACAAAACCTTTTCATTGAATATGACATATCTGCTCCTAATGATTTTGTGCTTTTCATAATCATAAAAGTGATAACAAAAATCATTAACACCATATCCAATAAAGGTACATTTCTTTTATTTTGCCTCAAGCTTTGTTCTATTTTCTTTATTAATGTGGACAAAGGCTTCACAACCAAAAGTCTTTAAAAATGAGTAGTTTACCTTTTCACCTGTCCATGCCTCCTCTGGAATACCACCATACAAGCAACTTGAAGGCCCTCTATTTATTATATAAACAATAGTATCTACAACATCTACCCAAAATTGTAAAGGCAATCTTACATGCAATCTCATGCACCTTGCATGCTCCATGATTTTCCTATTCATCCTTTCTGACACACCATTTTCTTGTGGTGTTCCTAGAAATGTCTTATCTCTATGAATTCCATTCTCTAAATAGTACCTATCAAACTCTTTGTTGCAATATTGACATCCATTGTATGATCTGAGGCACTTCAACCTTTCTCCTGTCTCATTTTCAACCAAAGCTTTCCATTTCTTCAATGTATCAAATACATCAGATTTATTTCAAATACAATAAATCCAGGCATTTTTGGTTGCATCATCAATAAAAGTAACATAATAATGAGAGCCACTGAGAGATGATACTTGAGAATGTCCCCATACATCTGTATGCACAAGCTCTAATTTTTCACTAGTATTTTCTTTCCCAACTCTAAGGAATCTGACTCTCTTCTATTTTCCATAAAAAAAATTATCACAGAATTCCAAATCAATATGCTTCAAGCCTAGAAACAAATTTATTGAGTGAAGAATATGCATCCCCTTCTCACTCATGTGCCCAAGCCTATGATGTCACAATGTCGTATCTGCTCCTGTAGAGGTTAAAGCATTAACATAATTTGAATTATCATTGCATAAATACAATGTACCAACCTTTTCTCCATTTTTTATTACTAGGGCTCCTTTAGTGACCTTCTAGGTTTTATCTATAAATTAGTTACACAACCTTGACCTCCCAACTTCCCTATTGAAATTATATTTTTCTTCATATCTGGAACATGCCTTACCTCCTTCAACAACCATTGATTTCCAGTCTGTTGTTTTATGAAAATTGTACCAATTCCAATGATTTTACAGGGTTTATCATCACCCAATCGAACTTGTCCAAAATCTCCTTGAACATAATCATGAAAATGTTTCCTATCAGGGGTGGCATGGAATAAGGCCCCTGAATCTACCACATAGGCATCAATAATATTTTCTAATGAAAGAATCAAAGCATATTGCAACACATCACCTGTCACATTCGCTTCATGATAATTTTCTTGTTGCACATCTCCTTCTTTTTGCTTGCAGGACTTGCAGTCTTTCTTTAGGTTCCCTTTCTTCCTGTATTTCTAGCACACTATCCTTGATTTGGACTTGGATTTTCCTTTCCTTTACTTACTACGATATCCTGGGCTCTTTCCTCTTTCTATTTTTCTTCCCCTAGTCTTTGTAGTCAAATAATTACTTGATGTCTCACCGGAGCTTTTCCATCGCATTTCCTAACTAAGGATTACAATGGCAACATCATCAAACTTTGAAATACTAGATCTAGAGACAAAGTTACTAATGGCCATAGCAAAACCATTCCAACTTTCTAGCAATGAGCATAGAAATAACAAAGCCCTAACTTCACCACCAAAAGTTACCCCTACAAAACTTAACTGACTGGTAACTGTATTAAATTCATTTAAATGATTAGCAACAAATCCACCTTATCACATTTTCATATTAAATAAACACTTCATAAGAAATACCTTATTTGAGGTTGAGGGTTTTTCATAAAGTTTGGCCAATGCCAACATTAACCCCTATGTTTTCATTTTCTTTGAAATATTAAAGGCTACTGATGCCACTAGGCACAACTGTATTCTTCCAAGTGCCTTTCTGTCGAGAATATACCATTTTGTGTCTGTCATACTCGTCAACTTCTTTGTCTTTCTGCTCAATGGTAGGTATAGGTCTTTCTGATACAAAAAGTCTTCCATCTGCATCTTCCACAGCTGGTAGTTTTGGCCATTAAACTTTTCGACCCTAAACCTACCATCTTCTGCCATTGCTCCCACTCGAACCAGGAACCCTTCTCTCCTGCGAGTTTATCAGCTAAATAGACCTTCGGCTCTGATACCAATTGTTAGAAAATTATATATTACAAACAAATGGAACACATAAAATAATGTAGAAGTATAAACACATAAAACACATAAAACAAGAGAGACACAAATATACATGGTTTAACCAATTTGGGCTACATCCATGGAGAAAAATCCAATGTTTCTTTTTATATTATCCAACAAAATGAAGAGATACAACCTACAACAGATCCATTGTAATCCCCTCTTCGCTCTCACACAATCTCCTCTCTATTTCTCCCTCAGAATACACATATCCATAGTTGCAATACAATTCCCTCATATATTGCGAGGGGTTTCCTTCTAGGGAAAAACCCTAAATTAAACATAACTTCTAGTGTTAGATTTCAGCCTAATGAATGGCCCATATTGAAAACCAAATTACAACATTTTACAAGGCAATTTTACATCTATTTTTAGCTTCGAGGGTGTTGCCCTCGATCCCTCGCTAGAGGGACTCTCAAGAATCGCCATTGCCCCCCCTAGACCCCGCTAGCGGTGCACATAAACAGGTGGCATTGCCGCCACATTATGAAATGGGGTCCAATGCGGTGATACCTCTGAATAAAGAAGATAATCATGCTCCACACCCAAAAGTCTCCCACTTGGAGACTGATTATAGAAACTCCAGCGCTTATTCATTTGTTGGATAATGACTCCACTTTGGACCTGGGCGTTTCTCATCTTCATCATCTTACTTGAATACCAATTGAAACTGAGCCAAATCTTAGTTTCTCCCTGGTTACAACTTTTCTTCACATATCTGCAGGATTCTGGCTAGTGTGTACCATTTCCAGCTTCAAATGTCCATCTTCCAACACTGATCGTATGAAATGGTACTTGATTTGTATATGTTTAGTCTTGGAATGAAATACAGAGTACTTTGCAAGATGTATGGCACTCTAGATGTCACTGTATAACCTGCCCAACTCCTCCTTCTTACCCTATTCATCTAGAAACCTTTATAACCAAATCATTTCTTTACTAGCCTCTGTGCCAACAACATACTATGCTTCCGTCGTTGAGAGTCCAACAATACTTTGCAGTTTTGAAACCCAAATAACAGTTGTTCCACCTACAATAAGCACATACCCAGTGGTGCTCCTCCTGTGATCTCTACCACCCGCCATATATGCATCAACATATTTCTGTAGCGCAATGTTTGAACCACCAAAGCATAATTATTGATTTTTCGTACCTCTCAAATACTCGAGAACCCACTTCACTACTATCCAATGTTCTTTTCCTGGATTGTTCATGTACCTACTTACAACTCCCACTGTATGTGCAATATCAGGCCTTGTGCATACCATTTCACACATTAGGCTTCCAAATGCTAATGCATATGGAACTTTAGACATATAAGTCATTTCTTCCTGAGTCTTGGGACACACCTACTTACTTAGTTTGAAATGGCTAGCCAAAGGTATGCTAATTGGTTTTGCATTCTGCATATTAAATCTTTTCAACAGCTTTTGTATGCACTCACTCTGAGACAATGTTAATTTGCGATTTTTCCTATCTCTAGTTATTCTCATACCAAGGATTTGTTTTGCATCACCCAAATCCTTCATTGCAAATGAATTTGCCAATTTTATTTTGAGGACATTTATATCCTGCATGTTAGAACTTGCAACAAGCATGTCATCTACATACAATAACAATATAATATAGTTTCCATCATTTTTCCTTTTGATATCAACACAATGATCAGAGTGACATCTAGTATAACCTTGCTCAGACATAAACCTACCAAATTTTAGATACCACTTCCTTGGAGCCTATTTTAAGACATATAAGATCTTCCTCAACCTGCACACTAGTTTCTCCTTCCTTTTACCTCATATCCTTGTGGTTGCTGCATATATATTTCTTCCTCCAAATCCCCATGGAGAAAGGTTTTCTTTACATCTAACTTCTCAAGATGTAAATCTTCAACTGCTACTAGACTTAAAAAAATTCTAATTGAAGTCATTTTAACAATAGGAAAAAATATCTCATCAAAGTCTATACCCTTTTTCTATGCAAACCCCTTCACCACAAGTCTAGTTTTATACCTTTTTCTACCTCCATCTTCTTCCTTCAACCTATAAACCCATTTATTCTGCAAGTTTGGTTATGTACTAAGGAGTCAATCTCTTCTTTCATGGCTTGCTCTCACTTCTTCCTGATTTCTACCAGCACTTCTTCTTCATAACATTCTGTTTCACCAGAATCAGTCAACAATACATAATATGATGAAGGAGACTATCATTCAGGGGGTCTACTTATCCTGGTATATCTTCTAACATCACTTTTAGGAGTTTGAGGTGCTTGTTGTTGTTATGGTTGCAGTTGTTGTTGTTCTGGCTGTTGATCATTATGATTTTTAGGCACCTCCACTTTTTTTGTGATCTCATAAAGCACTGTGTATTCTCTGTTTTATTTTTCCCTGTTTCTTTTCCTATATCTAATCCTTATACAAAAAAAATTCATTGAGTATGATATCTCTACTCCTAATGATTTTGTGTTTTTCATAATCATAAAAGCGATAACCAAAATGATTAAAGGTGCATTTCTTTTATTTTTCCTCAAGCTTTGTTCTATTTTATTTATTAATGTGGGTAAAGGCTTCACAACCAAAAGTCTTTAAAACTGAGTAGTTTACCTTTTTACTTGTCCATGCCTCCTCTGGAATACCATCATCCAAGGAACATGAAGGCCCTCTATTTATTAGATAAATAGCAATATCTAGAGCATCTTCCCAAAATTGTAAAGGCAATCCTGCATGCAATTTCATGCACCTTGCATGATCCATGATTGTCATGTTCATCCTTTCTTAAATGCCATTTTCTTGTGGTGTTCCTGGAATGGTCTTCTCTTTGCTAATTCCATTCTATGAACAGTACCTATCAAACTCTTTGCTGCAATATTCACCTCCATTGTCTGATCTGAGACACTTCAACCTTTTTCTTGTCTCATTTTCAACCAAATCTTTCCATTTCTTGAAAGTATCAAATACATCAAATTTATTTCGAATAAAATAAATCCAGATTTTTCTAGTTGCATCATCAATAAAATTAACATAATAACAAGAGCCACCGAGAGATGATACCTGAGTAGGTACCCATACATCTATATGAACAAGCTCTAATTTTTTGTTCTTATTTTCTTTCCCAACTCTGAGGAATCTGACTCTCTTATGTTTTACATAAACACAATTTTCATAGAATTCCAAATCAACATGCTTCAAACCTAGCAACAAATTTCTTGTGTGAAGAATCTGCATCCCCTTCTCACTCATGTACCCAATCCTATGATGCCACATTGTTGTATCTGCTCCTATAGAGGTTAAAGAATTAACATAATTAGAAATATTATTGAATAAATACAATGTACCAACCTTTTCTCCTTTTGCTATTACCAGGGCTCCTTTAGTGACCTTCCAGGTTTTATATGTAAAAGTAGTTACACAACCTTCACCTCCCAACTGCCCTATTAAAATCAAATTTTTCTTCAGATCTGGAACATGCCTTACCTCCTTAAACCACCATTGATTTCCATTATGTTTTTTTATGAAACTATACCCATTCTAATGATTTTACAGGGTTTATCATCACCCAATCGAACCTATCAAAAATCTCCTTGAACATAATCAGGAAAAAGTTTCCTATTAGGTATGATATGGATTGAGGCTCCTGAATCTACCACCCTGACATCAATAATATTTTCTAATGAAAGAATTAAATCATCTTGCAACACATAACCTATCACATTCACTTGATGATTGTTTTCATGCTTCACATCTCCTTCTTTTCCCTTTCGAGACTTGTCGTCTTTCATTAGGTGTCATTTATTCTCTCATTTCTAGCACACTATCCCTGATCTGGACTTGGATCTGCCTTTCCTTGACTTACTGTGATATCTTGTGCTCTTTCCTCTTTCCATTTTTTTTCCCTTAGTTTTTGCAGTCAAAGCGTTACCTAATGTCTCACCAGAGGTTTTCCGTCGCATTTCCTTGCTAAGGATTGCACTGACAACATCATCAAACTTTAAAGTACTAGATCCAGAGATAGAGTTACTAATGGCCATAACTAAACCATTCCAACTTTCTGGAAATGAGCATAGAAATAACAGAGCCCTAACTTCACCATCAAAAGTTACCCCTACAAAACTTAACTCACTAGTAATTGTATTAAATTCATTTAAATGATCAGCAATAGATCCACCTTCTGACATCTTCATATTAAATAAATGCTTCATAAGAAATACGTTATTTTAGGTTGAGGGTTTTTCATATAGTTTTCCCAATGCTGACATTAACCCCTCTCTTGTCATTTCCTTTGAAATATTAAAGGTTATTGATGCTACTGGGCACAACCATAATTTTCCAAGTGCCTTTCTGTCGGGAATAACCCATTCTGTGTCTGTCATACTTGCCGGCTTCTTTGTCTTGCTGCTCAATGGTAGGTACAAATATTTCTGATACAAATAGTCTTCCATTTGCATCTTCCACGGCTTGTAGTTTTGGACGTTAATTTTTTTTTACCCTAAACCTACCATCTTTTGCCATTTCTCCCACTAGAACCAGGAACCCTTCTTTCCTATGAGTTTATCAACCAAATAGACCTTCGGCTCTGATACCAGTTTTTAGAAAACTATATATTATAGAAAGATGGAACACATAAAATATTCTAGAAATATAAACACATAAAACAAGAGAGACATAGCTATATGTGGTTCACCCAATTTGGGCTACATCCACAGAGAAACCTTCCTTTTATATTATCTAGCAAAATGAAGAGATACAACCTACAGTAGATCCGTTGTAATTCCCTATTCGCTCTCACACAATCTCCTCTCTCTTTCTCACTCAGAATCCACATCTACATAGTTGCAATATAATTACCTAATATATAGTGCGGGGTTTCCTTCTAGGGCAAAAAACCCTAAATTAAACATAACTTCTACCGTCATATTTCCACCTAATGTGTTGACATTGCAACAAGATGATGGAGCTTAGTGAAAAGAGTCGCCTTCACTAAGTGGGCCCGCAGGCAAATTATGGCGCAATTTCTATTTTTGGATCCCAGCAGGGCTGATCACAGCAGGAGTGACCACAGCAGGGATGATCAAAGCAGGAGTGACCACAGAAGGAGTGATCACAGTAGAAGTGACCACAGCAGGAGTGATCACAGTAGGAGTGATCAAAGTCTATTTTTAGACGGATTGTCCAAAATAGAAAAGTCAAATATTATTGTCTCATAATAATATTTGGACTATAAACTTGATCTTATTCTCTTGGAGCACTTTAGTTTGAGCTACAGATGTGGCACATACAGCTGTCAGAAGGAAGTACACTTTTCTTATGAGTCAGTTGAGTTTTTTCATGCATGACTTCAGTTAGAACTCAATCAGTTGAGTTCGGTGGAGTTGATTGTAGAGTTGATGGAGTTGTGTTCAGTTTGACTTGGTTAAACTAGTTGTAATTAGTCTAACTGCAGATAGACTAATGATGAGTTGTTAAACTAATTATTAACTCATAATGCAACTATAGAATACATCAGTTAACTCAGTTGCATGTCAATGCATGTTCAGTTTAGCAAGGACAATTGTTAGAGTATCAGATTGCTATCAGTTGTGACTGTAGTTGTGCATGAGGATTTGCACAATCAAGGGATTGAGTATGCCAATGAGTTTTCTCATGTGTTTGCCCAGTATTATAGCCTCTGCTCACGTCTTACACAGTGTGAGTGATTCTTTGGAGGTGAAATACGAGTTTGGTAAACCATTCTCATTCATTCTTGAGAAGGTATTGAGCAGTGGAGGTAGGCAAGCAGTGGAATAGATTTGGAGATCAGATCTTAGCTGTATTATGTGTAACAGGTGGAGCTGGTACTGGATTGCTTGTGATAAGAATTGTACTTTGTAATGTTACATGTTCTCAATCATTAATATACAGATAGTGTGGGGTTTTCAGCTGTAAGCTTTCCCCGGGTTACATACTATGTTAATGTGTGAATGCTCTTGATGTTTTATTGTTATTGATGTTGCTAAATTGATGATCAATGTAGAGGAGCTTATGTATTGTGTATGTATTCCAAAATAGTACATGATGGGATAATCTCCATTGAATATGTGTTAAATTATTCAAAAATTCTACATGGCATCGGAGCTATTGATCATCAGATCTACTATTCAGGAATTGTTTACATTCTATTTCTTCAGGCATAGTCTGTAATCGGGCCAGGTAGCCTCTGGATTCATCCTTCCTTTGGAAGGTGAGATATCCGGTGAATGCCCATACAGTCAATCTCTGTACAAGAAATATTGTGTTCTCACGAATCTTAGATCCGAGGCGGTTGAGTTGGAGCTGGTGGAAATTCGAATTTGCAGCAGTGTTTTCTTGGTTGAAATGCAGCAATGTCTTTCAACGGATTGCGATTGGAGTATGCTCTTGAGGGCAGCTCAAACTAAATTGCATGGAAGGATAGGATGGAGGCAGTATTGGATGATAACGGGCTGAAGGAGTTCATAGAGACAGATGTCCCAAAGCCACTGATGTTGCTGAGGCGGAAGTTTGGCAAAAGAAGACCGCAAAATGTCGAAGGATTCTATTGGAGGGCGTGAAGGATCATATTGTGTCCAGCCTACATGGAAAGAATTCTCCATATATGATGTGGAAGGCTTTAAAAAATCTATTCCAAAGCAAGAGTGATCAGAGGAAGCTTGCGCTCAAAGATAAACTCAGAAACATCAAAAGCGAGAAGGGTGACAGTATGCCCAAGTATCTCACGAAGTTCACTTAGTGTCGAGATGAGATGGGAAGTGTGGGGGTTACTGTCGATGATGAGGACTTGGTGAGCATGGCTCTCCTTGGTCTTCCGAAGAGTTGGCATTCCTATCAGGACTCTGTCAATGGTCGGGAGAAATTGCCAGGATGGGAAAGACTATGGTCAGATCTTGTGCAGGAGGAGATCAGGCGGAGTACCAGGGATGGATCTTCATCAAAGGTATCTGATGAAGAGAATTGTGCTTTGGCTGCCAAAGCAAAGAAGGGGAAGAACAAGAAAGCTTCTCATTCCGGTGTGAAAGGCAAGAAGCAGGACATGTCCAAGGTGAAGTGTTTTCACTGTCACCAGCATGGACACTATGCCACTAATTGTCCACAGAAGAAGAAGAACAAGCAGGCTGTTGGATCTACAGTAGGAGAGGCTCTAGCCTCGCAGTTTGAGCTTGATTTTTCATTGATTGCATGCTTGGCTTCAAGTGTGATGGGATCGGTGTGGTTCTTGGACAGTGGTGCATCTTTTCACATGACGGGAGATAGAGATTTGTTCTATGATCTGGAGGAAAAAGATCTTGGAGTGCACATCGAGATGGTCGATGATGGTAGATACAGTGCGGCCGGTATCGGTACCATTTCCTTTGAGAGGGAGTCTGGTAAACCCTTCGTATTGAAGGAAGTCATGCATATTCCAGGATTGAAGAAGTATTTTATCTCAGTGGCGATCTTAGAAGACAAGGGGTATGATGTTGTTTTCAGCAAGGGAAAGGCTTTCCTGCGCAGCAAGACAACTGGTGAGACCCAGAAGATAGGGGTTCGAGTGAGGAACCTTTATCAGTTGCATGTAGATGGATGCGCAGCAATGCAGGCAAGGCAGAAGGATTGGTGAGCCGGGATGATGGCGAGTTGTGGCACAGGAGATTGGGTCACCTTCACCATGGAGCCTTGAAGATACTGCAGCAGATCACTAGAGGGCTTCTTAAAGGCACTCTTGCGCAGTCAGATCAGTGCAACGGGTGTACTTTTGGGAAGTTTGTGAAAGCCACCTTTCACGAGAAGGATAGTTGTGCCAAGACGATCCTTGAGAGAATTCACACAGACGTGTGTGGACCTTTCTCAGTTGCTTCGACAGTAAAACACAGATATTATGTGATTTTTGTTGATGATTTCTCTCGTAAGTGCTGGATCTTCTTCATGTAGAAGAAGAGTGAGACATATTCAAAGTTCTGTGAATTCAAAGCACTGGTCGAGAAGGAGTTGGGGAAGAAGGTGAAGGCTCTTAGGAGCGATAATGATGGTGAATACATCTCGGACGAGTTCAAGGATTTCTGCAAGGCAGAAGGGATTCGAAGAGAGCTCATAGCTCCCCATAACCCACAACAAAACGGGGTAGCTAAGCAGAAGAACAGAACAATTGTGGGTGTTGCACAGGCAATGTTGCATGATCAGGGCCTACCCCTTCACTTGTGGGAAGAAGCATGCAATACAGCAGTTTATGTGCAGAACCGTTGTCCTCATAGGATACTTGGCATGAGTACACCCAAGGAGGCTTATTTTGGTAAGAAGCCTGATCTTTGTCATTTGAGGATTTTTGGTGCTAACGTTTAGATGCATGTGATGAAGGATGCTGGGAAGAAGTTGGAGCCGACCGCAGAGGTTGGGATATTTGTGGGGTACACTGATATGCCCCACAACTATCGTGTGTATTTTCCAGACAGTGGTAAAACTGTTGTGCGACGGGATATAAAATTTCAGGAGGAGAAAGCCATGAGGTGTTCGCTTGAGAGGGAGCTACACTTGCATGGAGATGAGGAACTATTAGTTCCTAAGGATGAGCTTCAGGACATGGATCAGCCATCGGACGAGGTTCATGGAGTGGAAGAGACCACTCATGTAGCGCCAACCATCAGAGGGCGAAAGCGCTTGACAGAAGTTGAGCGACTGGCTCAAGATGCAGAGAAAGTTGTAGGACCACCTACAGCCCAACGGAGGAAAAGACAGTCACCTGATCGGTACATTGGATACATGGCTCTTATGAGCAAGTGTGTTGTGACTGAGCCATCCTCTTTCGAGGAAGCTGTGGAGGATCCCGCATGGGTAGACGCCATGGTGGAAGAGTATGATTCTATTGTCAGAAACAGTGCATGGGAGATTGTTCCTAGACTAGAAGGGAAATCAGGGGTGGGTTCGAGATGGATCTACAAAGTTAAGCAGGTAGCTGACGAGAGTGTGGAGAAGTACAAGGCAAGATTTGTTGCCCGAGGCTTTTCACAGATAGAGGGGATCGATTATGAGGAGACCTTTGCACCTGTCGCAAGTTATTCTTCCATACGAATGATTCTTGCTCTCTCAGCGCAAATGGGATGGCACATTCATTAGATGGATATGAAGACTACATTCCTCAATGGAGTCATTGAGGAGGAGGTGTACATTAAGCAGCTCGAAGGCTTTGAGGTCTTCAGTAGTGAGTCGCATGTGTGCAGGCTCAAGAGAGAGCTTTATGGGTTGAAGCAAGCACCACGTGCTTGGTACACACTGATAGACAGCTATTTCACAGGACTTGGATTCTCCAAGAGCGAGGCGGATCCTAACCTATACCAGATTGTGGTGGAGGGTAAGTTGCTTATCATTTTACTATATGTTGATGATTTGATTCTAATGGGTGATGAGCTGTTGATACTGTCATGCAAGAAGGATCTTGCTACAGAGTTTGAGATGAAGGACTTGGACCTCCTTCACTATTTCCTAGGATTGGAAATATGGTAGCGTAGTGGTGGACTATTTGTTTCTCAGGGAAAGTATGCTGGGAGATACTGGAGAAGTTCAACATGCATCGCTGCAAGCCTGTTGATACTCCTCTTCCTGGAGGTTGGAGGAAGGAGGATTCCACTTTGGGAGAAGAAGTGGATGCCACTGTTTATTGACAGTTGGTAGGTTCGCTGATGTATTTGGTCAATACACGACTCGATATATGTTATGCAGTTAACCAGCTTTCACAAGCTATGGTTAAGCCTACCAAGCTCTTCTGGAAGGCGGGTAAGCATGTATTGCGTTATTTGAGAGGCACATCAGGATATGGATCTTGGTACAGATAAGAGGATGTAGATTGGGCAGGGAGCTCAAGAGGCCGAGTATATGGCAGCAAGGACATCAGGTACCATCATATCAGAGATTGTGTGCAGCGGAGGATCATGTTGCTTTCATACATTCCAACGGAGGATTAGGATGTTGATATTCTGACGAAGTCTCTCACCAGGAGCAAATTCGAATACCACCGAGGCAGGATAGGGGTTGCTGATAATCCATATCTTGTCGAGAGGGAGTGTTGAGATTGCAACAAGATGATGGAGCTTAGTGAAAAGAGTCGCCTTCACTAAGTGGGCTCGCAAGCAAATCATGGCGCAAGTTCTATTTTTGGATCCCAGCAGGGATGATCACAGCAGGAGTGACCACAGCAGGGACGATCACAGCAGGAGTGACCACAGCAGGAGTGATCACAATAGGAGTGACCACAGCAGGAGTGATCACAGCAGGAGTGATCAAAGTCTATTTTTAGACTGGCTATCCAAAATAGAAAAGTCAAATATTATTGTCTCACAATAATAGTTGGACTATAAACTTGATCTTATTCTCTTGGGGCACTTCAGTTTGAGCTACAGATGTGGCACATGCAGCTGTCAGAAGAAGTACTCTTTTCTTATGAGTCATTTGAGTTGTTGCATGCATGACTTCAGTTAGAACTCAATCAGTTGAGTTTGGTGGAGTTGATTGTAGAGTTGATGGAGTTGTGTTCAGTTTGACTTGGTTAAACTAGTTGTAATTAGTCTAACTGCAAATAGACTAATGATGAGTTGTTAAAATAATTATTAACTCATAATGCAACTATAGAATACATCAGTTAACTCAGTTTCATGTCAGTGCATGTTCAGTTCAGTAGGGAAAGGTGTTAGAGGATCAGATTGCTATCAGTTGTGACTATAGTTGTGCATGAGGATTTGCACAATCAAGGGATTGAGTATGCCAATGAGTTTGCTCATATATTTTCCCAGTATTATAGCCTCTTCTCACGTCTTACACAGTGTGAGTGATTCTTTTGAGGTGAAATACGATTTTGGTAAACCATTCTCATTCATTCTTGAGCAGGGATTGAGCAGTGGAGGCAGGCAAGTAGTGGAATAGATTTGGAGATCAGATTTTAGCTGTATTGTGTGTAACAGGTGGAGCTGGTACTGGATTGCTTGTGATAAGCATTGTACTTTGTAATGTTACATGTTCTCAATCATTAATATATAGAGAGTGACGGGTTTTCAGCTGTAAGCTTTCCCCGGGTTACATATTGTGTTAATGTGTGAATGCTCTTGATGTTTTATTGTTATTGATGCTGCTAAATTGATGATCAACATAGAGGAGCTTATGTATTGTGTATGTATTCCGCAATAGTACATGATCAGGATAATCTCCATTGAATATGTGTTAAATTATTCAAAATTTCTACATAATGAATGACCTAGATTGACTACGAAATTACAACATTTTACAAGGAAATTTTACATCTATTTTTAGATTCGGGGGCGCTTCCCCCAATCCCTCGCCAGCGGGGGGTTCTAAAGAATTGCCATCGCCCCCCCTAGACCACCATAGCAGCACGCATAAATGGACGGCGTTGCCACCACATTAAGAAATGGGGTCCAATGTGGTGATACCTCTTAATGAAGAAGATAATTAGGCTCCACAACCAACACTTATCACACACTCGTATTGATTCATTTCCATGCAATTGAAACTAGTGCTCCCTTGTGTTTCCCTGGCATTCCCTAACACTCCCTAGTATGTGTTGGTGCCACACCCTAGCACCGAGCACATCTTGGCATGCCTTAGAAATTGGCATGTCTTGGTATGCCTAACATGCCTTAAAACTGTCTAGCATGTGTTAGCATTTCTTAGCATTCCATAGCACACCTTAGCACTCAATAGTTGTCATGCCCTTACAGCTATCCTTACCTTTTTTGTGACTTGGGAACCTGTTGATGCCTCGAAAATCGTTGCATCAACATCAGGGAAAACCACTCAGTCCGGACCTTAAAGCATCTCCTTTTCCATTTGGTGTGGTGGCTCCCACTTGATATAATGGGACCAGTTTCCCAATGATATATGGTTGGATGGGTGATTGGCTTATAATATTTAACGGAAATGATAAGTGTTCTATTCTAAAATGCAAAAATATAAAAGTAATTAATCTATCCTGGGAATTCTTCCTCTTAGTGCAATTCTTGGTTGTTCTTATTGACAAGTAAACATGAAGATGACTTACTCATAAATAAAAATATTCATTCATATGATAATGACTTTGTTCAAGTAATTGAACAAAGTAATAATTAAAACATTATTGCACTAACCATAATATATTACTGACATATATATATGAAAGATGACAAGTCCAGAAGCATTCAATAGTGAAAGACTAAAGAATTGTTGTATAAACATATACACATCAATAATAGCAAAGTTTTAATAAATGCTTGATTCACACAGAAAAATTAAGTAAAAATAAATATATCGGAAGCATAGTAGTGCAACTTTCGATTCAAGTCTTTTATAAAAATAAATATATCGGAAGCATAGTAGTGCAACTTTCGATTCAAGTCTTAATACAAAAAAATTAGGACCCTTTCTAGAAACATGAAAGGGTTTATAAATACTACAAAAATAACAAACTATGAAAGAAATATGCTATGCGCTGGTATAACCAAATCACAAAAATGTGGAAATCATCTTGAAATAGGAACGCTACAGTTGGTAAAAAATGGTTCACTATATTGGCTGACCATCTTGTGATCAGAGCTAACAAATGGCAAGCATCGGCTAAACTTCTGGTGGATGACTCATTCGTGAGTGTAACTGAGCTATGTATGTGGCATTGGTAAGCTCGGGGATCATGTGGCTAATCACATCAGTGAGACATTTCATCGTTGTTCGTTGACTATCAAGGTTTCACAAGGAAGAACCAAAAGGTTTCCCATGATAACCTGTGAATGCCTGTGATCAGTTTTTCCCTTTGCTCAAGCTCCTATTTCCATTGTTGTTCTAATGATTTTACTTGTGGGAGTTTGCCTGGAGAACATTCCGTTATTAAATTTGATAAATATAGACGGTTGTTGATTAATTCAACCAGGTTACTTGTTGCTGATCTGCATCTGGATGTTTCTCTCTCGATCTTCATTAGCTCAGACTCCCATTCAGTAAAAAGAATTTTCTTATGCGATTGCTGGATTTGTTGGAGATTAGCAGTTTTTCCCTCTTTCGAATCTTGCCATGATAGAAAATTTGTTAATATCTCATCCGTTTTTTTCCCACTCTAGTCTTGCATCCACTAATTTATCAATCATGGATGTTGTGATATTGAATAGAGGAACTGCCAATGAAATTTTGTAACGTAGTAGGTTCAACTATTGAGACAATGCCCTGGTAATTTCTAGGGCCTCAGTTCTAAATTCCCCTACTTGAGGATATTCCTTGAATCACTCTATCTGAACTATCATTTGAGCGATTTTCTCTTCTTTTGATTTACTCATTTGTTCATTTAATAGTTGTAACTTTCTCAATGCTTGAGACAATTCCTATTGTTTGTGAATAGCTTGCTCATCAATTCTTTTCTTTTCTTTTACCAATTGGTCATTCAACTGCTCATTAAGTTGTTTCTGTGCTCCTAACTATTGTTCTAGTTGTTCTATATTTTTTTGTTTTTCTTGTGACTGTGCCTCTAGCAAACTGATCGCTTGGTCTTTTTCTTTCAATAAGTTACCAACCTCCAATGTCTTATCCATTGTTGTTGTAGTATATGCTCCGACATATTGAGAAACTTTGGTTAGATCATCAGAACGGCTTACATTCTCCCTCCAAACCACATTCATCATCTCCATTTGAGAAGTCAAAATAGGAGAGTGATCAATTTTCCTCTTTTTCCTTTTCCTTTTGGCTATAGCCCTATGCTTAGGGCTATAGAAGATATCTAGTGGTGGTATTTCTTCCACATGCAAAACAATCTCATCATAGGGATGCTCAGGAATTATTTCTATGTCCTTGTGAATCTTAGGTGGGTCGCTTGTTCCTTCAGTTGGAACTGTGTTTACTGCTAATTTTTGTGATGTGGACACCTCTGGTGTAGTGAATCCTGGGACATTATCAGTGTTACTGATGATAGAATCAAATTTTTTCCATTCCTTGATTAGTTTAGGGTCAACATAGATGTTTGAATCAAGGGGTCTGTTACCTGGTTCTTTCCTCTGCTCCTGTTCTGGTGTCTTCTCTTTTTCAGGAACTTTTTCCACTTCAGGAGTATTCTTAACAATTTCTTGTTCACTCTAGCCTTCTGGTTAAACTGTTGAGGTTGTAGCTAACAAATCCAAAGGTAGGGTTTCCAATCTCTGGGCCCTAAGCCTATTGAATTTTTCTAATCCTTGTGTTCCCAATTTAGTCACAGCCAATCCTTTAACCTGGAAAAATAGTTCCACTGAAGAAAACAACTCATCAAAGATATCTTCTTCATGATCAAATTTGGTGTGCTTAGCTTGAGAAGTAACATTATAGGAAATCTTTTTAGGGCCATACTGCCTCCTTGGAATAGTTGCGAGATTTAACATCTGAATTTTCTTGGCCTCTTTCTCTGCATGTTTATAATCATGCAAGGTAAGAATGCCACATCGAAGGGGAAATGTAGGCCACATGTGTTTTTTGGAATCCCTAAGGGTTTTTGACATTCCCACAACTGTTATCGAGTATGCTAATTCCCGGGCCAATAATTTATCAAGAATATATAAAGGAAGAACATGGGGAATAGTGAGGCTACCAAAAAGCCTTACATAAGTGAATTTCTCTTCTCCAAACCAACTTCCTACTGCTGTTAGGTCAATTGCTGCTTCCTTAGATATCCTAGGGGGAGGCTTATTGAATATAGAATAATATACAGG
Source organism: Pinus tabuliformis (assembly GCA_031772625.1). Classification (NCBI taxonomy): domain Eukaryota; kingdom Viridiplantae; phylum Streptophyta; class Pinopsida; order Pinales; family Pinaceae; genus Pinus; species Pinus tabuliformis. Next base: position 517,940,059 of record CM062804.1, on the reverse strand, counting down.
CAGAACAAAACCATTACAAATTATATACAAATGATTCTTATAATGGGCCTTCCATAGCTGTTTGTGATAGATATGGATAGGATTGGGATTCTGAAAAGTCAATTTCCATCCAAGAATGGGGAATTCAGAATTAAAACAAATGATGTCGAGAATATAGGCATTGTAGTAAAAAGGAGGAATGACCTGGGTAGTTGCAAACCTCTTTCTTCTATATTCCAATATCTCGGTGGCTATTCTATCAGAGAGAATATTTGCCTAATTCATAACATAACCACGAATTGCAGCTTCCATTAATGGGACCATGCCTATGGAGAACTTTATAGAATTGTGGATTCCCCACAGTCTACACATCATAGTGCCAGCATAGCAATGAGGAGAGGCTAATGAATCAACAGAATACATACCCAATGACTCCTACTTATGTTTATTCAGGAAATGCCTCTAGTGTCTGATCGGGTCTGACTCGATGTCATTTTCTTTTGTGAATGCTTCCATAAATGCCTTGTTGTAGCACTTTTTCGACTAAGGTAGATGATACATTTGTTTGAGATCCTCTTGCTTGAATGACCCGAATATTTTTCCATCGGCCGTGGAAAATGTTCGATCTATGGTTGGAATTTTTTCAACAACCCATCTAACCACATTAGTATATGGCAAAAATTTTGCTCATGCTGCTATCCTGTGTAGGTATGAATTGGCCAACTCTTTCAGAGTCCATTTTGATTTGTTTTTGGAATCAGCTGTAGCTTCCTCTTCCATTTCTTCAGGTTCTTCTGCTTCTATTAATTTATAGATACTCTCTCAGCTTGTGTTTCCTAGCCTGAGGCATGTCGTATCTGATATTAATCCCTTCTTATTGAGCTCTGGTTCTTTAACTGCGCAGGGGCCTTGGATTTCTTTGATTTCTTTCCCATCTTCCATGGATTCATGAGCTCAGAGCAATTCTACACAGACAATTGAAAATGTAACAGAGAGATATTGGTGCTGAAAGCTAATACGGAAATGAAAAGAGTTAAGGTAATTCACATATGATACGAAGGATGTAATTAAGAATTACCATGGATGAAATCCTCCAAGGATTCACCCATTGTGAAATTAATAACTGTCATAGCCGCCAATAAATGTCATAATTACCCATCACATTGGCCATATTCTTAATGATTCTTTTCAAGCATGTCTTTGGTTTTCCATGATCAAGGATCAGCTATAAATCGCAAATCCCAGTCGGAAGATTCACTGGGTAGGACTTCAGTATTTCAGACTAAAAGCTCTAACTGCGACAAAGGAGAATATAATAACGCAGGGTATGTTTAGCGAATAATTTAGGTTTATTTCTTTTAAATTCATATTCGTGAAGTTTATTTGAAATACAGGCCTTTTGATTATATAATCGCAATCAGGGAATTCATCTGGTAAAGTTTAGTCTGAAAGCCCTGAAAACTCTGAATGCGATAAAGTAACATTATAATAAGGTAGAGGTGTTCCTTTAAGGGAACTAGTTTAATTTATTATTTTAAAAGATTTATGCATGTAAACCAAATCTCTTAATGATTTATCATTGAAATCCACGCCTTATTTATGAATCGCAATGGGAGGATCAGCGAGGGCTTTGGCTCTTTGTCATATGATACCTTTGACTACCGATTGCGATTACGTTTATTGGATCGGAGGTTTTGATGAGTCCTTTTTATGTGAATCCCTTTACTCTTTGTGATACATGATCTTCGATCACTTTATCGCATTGGAGAGTTTCTTATGATGATTTTTCAAAAAGAGATTCATATTTTATCAAAAGTTTTTTAGATAGGAATTCTATTGAATTGGGTCTTTTGATAAGGTTTTTTGCATGTTATAAGGTTAATTCTACACAAGCAATTTTATTGAAACATTAACTTGCTAAGTTTGTTAATAAGGGACCCATTTCCAATTAAAGTTTTTTGGGTAAAAATTTAGAAATGGGGGGGTTGTTGTACAACACAACAATTGGAAATTCACTAGGAGAAATAGTTATCTTTGGGAAAATAATGCAATATTGTGACTTTCTTTATTTCAAAACTATTAAGTATAGAGAAAATCTAAGGACAACTTGATAATCAGGAACTCTGAATAATAAAAAATGTTTATGCAATTTCTTTCTCATCTTGAAAAATAAAACATTATAAGTTTGTTTAAGCCTTGATTGGTTGACAAAGATAAAACAACAAGATTTCTCCAACTCAGCTTATAAAATGACTCCGTTGTCACAGGTAGAGCCTTTGCTGCCAGCAAACATTTATAGTCTCGACAGGGTTACCTTTTAACCATTCAATCATTCATTGTCCCATCCATTTCAGAGTATAATTTTAAAGAGTAAATCTAAAAAGATATGTTTTCACATATTTTCTTTATTTTTATTTTTAAAAGATGAAAAGCTGTTGTCCTGGTTTAGTAGCCAACTATTGACAATGCCATTCACTGGTCGTAATTAAACTGAACAAGCTGGCTCGTGATGAGACCCCTTCTCTTATAATTATAAGTCATTACCCTATTCTAATATGCAGTATTGGTAATGTTAGTTTAATTAGTTTCCTATGATCATGGTAAGCTGGCTCGTAATGAGACGCCTTATATTTTATATCAAACATATTTTAGAATAACACTCTGAAAAATCACAATCTCTGTGGATGGGGTGAATGATTTACTCCTTAAGAGAATATGGATGACAATGTTAGAGTTGAAGATGCTAAGTTTGGATAGGCCTTTGCCTTTTACAGATAACCTCATTCGGGCTCTAACAACTTGGAATGATTTACAGTATTTTTTTATATTTGAATTTTTTTACAAAAATATAAATGTTTTTCAGAGTTTAACTGTTATCAAGTTCCCTCGTACCTTCTTCTTTTCCTTTTCAGGTTTTCATCTATCAAAAGTAAATATTAATACTATTTTCCTTAAGCAACTTTTCAAATTAGTAAAGGCCAATAAACAACTATTTCCAACCTTATTTTATAGCAAACAAACAAAACTACAAATCCACACAAATTCACACAAAGTTGAATATTTACAAATAAGAAGGGCTTACCTTCTTAAGTAAAGAATTTCTTTAGGATAAGCCGGTTAACAGGAAGAGAATCTCTATTTCCTAATAGATCTTGTAATATAAATGTTGATGGGCCTATCTTCTCAATGATTTGAAATGGTCCTAACCAAATTTTCTGAAATTTAGTGTGTTTACTTTTATCTTCGTGGGCTTTGTCCCATTTAAAAACAAGATCACCAATCTGTAAAAATTTTGAGCCGGTGGAAGTTGTATCAAAAGAGGACTTAACAACTTGTTGATGCTTTGCATGTGTAATTCTGGATTTTTCTCTTTCTTCTTCTAATTTAAGGATTTGATTATGTCTGAATTGAATAGAAGATGAGGGATTTTCTTCAATAAACTGCACTAAGGCTAGTGATGGGAGTGCTAAGTTGGCTTGTATGACAGTTTCCTTTCCATACACTAAATTGAATGTAGAAGTTCCTATTGAGGCCTTCTGTGTTATGTGATCTACCCATAGTGCAAATACTAAAGACTTGTGCCAATTCTTTTGATTTTGATCAACAGTTCTCTTAATGATTTTGATGAAATTTTTATCGGTGGATTCTGCTAAACCATTACCCTGAGGGTAGCAGTTTGCATAATACATAAGTTTGGACCCTCTTTTGATAGAAAATTCAAGTATGGAATTACTAGATAAATAAGATGCATTATAAAAAATAAGAGTGTTTGGTACACCAAACCTGGTAATGATGAACTGATCTATGAATTTGATGATTGCTTCAGAGTTGTATGTCTTCAAAGGAATTTCTTCTACCCACTTAGTAAAGTAATCTGTGGCTATAAGGATATACCTGTGCTATTTGGAAGAATGAGGAGTAATTTATCCAATGATATCCAATCTCCATTGTTAAAAGAGCTGCTCAATGTTGACTGGTTGCAAAGGAAAAGTTAGCTTTCTTTATCTTCCACTGGCAGTTTGACACGTTCTGCATTTCCTTACATATTCATGGCTATCTCTAAATAAGGTGGGCCAATAATACCTAGCATATATAATTTTGTGAGCTGTTGTATTAGCTCCAAAATGTCCACCTGCTGGACCATCATGCAATTCATGCAAGACCTTTTGTGCCTCAGTTTTTTCAAGGCATCTTCACAAAACCGAATCATAATTAACATCATCAATAATTTCGAAGTTTTTGGCTTTCAATCTTATGGAACATTTATTTTATAGGAAAGACTAGAAGGACCATATCCATTTTTCAAATAAAATATCAAATCTACATATTGGGATTCAAGATTGATGATACTTATCTCATTGATTTCTTCAATATTGTTGGTACTTTCATGTTCCTGAATATTAGAAGCTCCTGCTAGCAACCTGCAAAAACCTTGGCCTTTGACAATCTTTGCTGGTTTAATGTCCAAATCATATTCTTGTAATGTCATGACCCAGTTTTCCCTCTTCTCTCCCAATTCCCATTGGACTAGTAATTGTCTTACCGTTGAAAAAGGGACTATTAATTTTGTATGAGTTTTTAAGAGAAATGGTCTAAAGTGTTTAATGGATTTGAACACAACAAAGGCTTGCTTTTCCACATCAAAGTAATTAAACTCAGCGCCTTGAAGATTCGAACTAAAAGATGATATAGGTGCTTCTAAATTTTGATCATTGATTTGTGTTAACACAGCTGTGTATGAAGTATCAAATGCCAAAGTGTATAAAGTGAAATGATTGGAAAAGTTGGGAGTGTTCAATGCAGGAGAATCTATGATTGCTTCTTTGATTGAATCAAAAGTTTCCTTTTCTTTATGCCCCCATTTGAACACTGAATTTTTCTTGATCATGATTTGTAATGGTAAAACAATCTGTGAAAAATCTGGAACAAATCTTTTTACAAAATTTATTTGACCTAAAAATGACTGTATCGATTTTTTATTATGTGGAAGTGGAATACCAGAAATCTCTTTGATCATATCTGGATCGATATAAATACCATCTTTTGAAACAATGAGCCCCAAGAGTTTACCTTGGTCAAGAGAAAAAAATGACTTATTAGGATTCAATGAAATCCCATACCTTTTACAGCGTTCAAAGATTTGTTTAAAATCATGTAAATGATTTTCTTTTTTCTTAGAGAAGACAATAATGTCATCTAAATAGACAACAACTAACTTATTATTTGAGTGCTATATCCATTGCTCTATGGAATGTAGCCCCAACATTAATCAATCCGAGAGGCATTTTTTGGTAGGCATATGTTCCCCACTTAGTCCTAAAATTAGTCTTGAGTCTGTCATTGGGGTGTACCAATATTTGATTATACCTAGAAAAAATGTCTAAGAAAGACATTAATTCAAAACCAGCTACTAAATGAAGAGTTTGCTCCATTGTTGGTAGTGGGAAGTTATCTTTTTTACTAGCCTTATTAAGATTTCTGAAATCAATATAAATTCTAATGTCACCATTCTTCTTCCTAACAGGTACTAAGTTAGAAACCCACTTTGAATGTTTAACAGGAAAAATTATCTTAGCTTTCAAGAGTTTGTTTAACTCTTCTTTTATCTGACTTTCTAGGTTCGAATGAATTTTCCTCAATTTCTGTTGTACTGGTCCCTCTTCAGATATCATTGGAATTGTATGTTGTATGATAGAAGTGTCATATATTTTCAAGTCATCATAATTCCAAGCTGAGACATTTTTATATCTATTCAATAATCTGATAAATGCAAATCTTTCTTCTAAAGTAAGTCCCAATCCTAGATTGATATTTCGTGGTTTAGCCTCTATGCCAAGATTTATTAATTCAAATCTTAAAGTAGAACATTGAAGTTTTGAATTAGTAACCTGTTTAAACCTATCTTTGATGTCATAAAGGTCTTCAAGTTTGGCCACTAGTTTAGGTATTGAATTTTCATCAAGTTTTTGCTTCATTTGAAGATCATGCTCGCTTTTATCAATAATTTGGTCATCATAGGACTTATCAAAAGTTAAGAAATTTAAAATGTCATCTTCATGATTGAATACTCGCCAGTTAGTGACATTATCGGGAACCGATGGTCTGAAAATTAATTCTATTGAAAATCTATTGGGACTATAATCCTCAGATGGAAGGAGCTTAGAGGCAACATTAGATAGTAAATCTGCTGCTGCATTCTGAGATCTAGGAATGGGAGAAATATTAAATGCTAGAAAATGAGATACAAGGTCTTGTACCAAGGATTGATAATGTTTAAGGTGACTAGAAAGACAATGTATAGTATTTCTAACTTGCTCTATAACAATTTCAGAGTCACCAAACACTTTCAAATATTGCACCTTAAGGCCTATTGCTTTGTAAAGTCCTTGAATCAAAGATTCATATTTAGTAGTATTATTTGTACACTCAAATTCTAATCTACAAGATAGCATAGTTTTTTCTCCTTTAGGACTAACTAAAATACATCCTACTCTTGCACTGTCATTACATTTTGACCCATCAAAATATAAAGACCAAAATACAAGTTTATCTACAGTCTTATTTACAATTTCCTCAACAATTTTAACACACCTTGATGTATCCGTTTGGGAAAAAATTTCAATTTGAGATGTGAAACTATTAACTGAGAAAGGTGATGATTGAGCACTAAAATTACCAAAGAATGATTCAGATGAGTAGTTACCAACAATTTTATTATTGAATGCTATGGGCTGGTTTTTTTGTTCAAACTCTATTACAGTATGAGTCATATGCTTCTCTCGATCAATCTTGATCTAATTTGTCTTTCCTTTATAGGGAAGCCACATGTGAGACCAATCGGTAGAAATAAAACCATGAAGTTTCTCAGACCAATCTCATCTTAGAATCAAACCATAAAACTGTTATGCTCTTAACCTACAAGACGGTACCAGAATACAGAATATGCGAAGAAATATACCCAGAACATAGAATAGTGAGAAACAACAGCAAGTATTTTATTATTAAGAAAGAAATGTTCACTTGCCTCTTTGAGGGGGCAACCTCCAATAGAGCAGAGCTCAATTACAAAATAAGACACCATGCTCGTCGCAAGGAGTCTCTATCCTTTATATATGACTCATACATGTAATACCATGGATCAATACGATGGTTCTTATTAATACCATCTATATAATACCATGGCCCATTTGCAACTAACTATGGTCCGATCATTAATTGTGGGTTAACCACTTACAATTATGAATATTGGCTTTATTTACTCCTTACTTAACTATAACTATGACTCAATCCAACTACATAAATAAGGGGGTTAGGGTGGGACCCTAACATGCCCTCCCCCTTAAGAATAGCCTTGTCCTTAAAGCTGAAGCTGCGGAAACTACTGAAGAATAGTGGCTGGTTCCCAGGTTGCATCTTCTGGAGAGGTGTCTTTCCACTTGACGAGGACTTCCTTGATCATGCAGCCATGCAGGTGTTGTTCTCGTGTGTCTAGGACCTATTCAGGTTGGAGCCAGATTGACCCTTCTTCATCCAATTCAGGTAGACTGGTTTGAATTCTACAATTGTTCCCAATCACTTTCTTGAAGCATGAGACATGGAAAACTGGATGGATTTTTGCAGTGGGTGGCAAAGCTAGCTTGTAGGCCATCTCTCCAATGCACTGAAGTACTTGATATGGTCCGTAGAATTTTGGAGATAGTTTATGACAACCCTTGTCTTTGAGTGAAGTTTGCTTATATGGTTGCAGCCTCAAAAATACCTGATCCCCTTCTTGAAATTGGCGCTCTGAGCGATGCTGATCTACCTGTTGCTTCACACGGTTTTGAGCTTGATGAAGATTCTCTCTAAGATGGGCGAGCATGGTTGTACGGTTTTGTCGAAGTTGATCCATTTCTTGTACCTTTGAGCACCCCTTGATATAAGAAGTAGGGGAAGGAGGGAGTTCACCATAAACTACTTCATAGGGAGTCACTTTGGTGGTGGCATGATAGTTGGTGTTATACCACCATTTAGCTAGAGGCAACCACTGTACCCATAGCTTTTGCTTTTCTGAAGTGAAACACCTAAGGTAGGTTTCTAGACATTTGTTGATAGCTTTAGTTTGACCATCTGTTTGTGGATGATAAGAAGTACTGAGTTTTAGTTGGGTGCCTTATAGCCTAAAGAGTTCCTACCAAAAATTACTGGTGAAGATCGGGTCATGATCAGACACAATAGAAGTGGGCATGCCATGCAATTTGAAGATCTAATCCATGAAAGATTGAGCGACCAAAGTCAATGTAAACGGGTGGGGTAGGGCGCAGAAGTGAGAATATTTAGAAATTCGGTCCACAACCACCATGATGACTGACTTGTTTCCTGACTTTGGAAGACTTGTAATGAAATCCATAGAAACCTCCGTCCCTATAGATGTCGAGATGGGCAACGGTTGTAATGTGCCTGGTGCTTTGACTGTCTCCCCTTTATGGCGTTGACAGACATCGCATTCCGCTACAAAAGTAAGAATGTTCTTTTTCATTCCTATCCAAAAAAATGATCTTCTAGTGCGAGCATATGTCTTCTAAAAGCCTGAATGTCCTGCAATGGGGGATGAGTGAAATTCTGCCAAAATGCGGTTTTTTAGGGTGGATGTTGGTGATATTACGACTCTGTCCTTGTAGCGAAGAATCTCATCCTGCCACGAGTAGCCCTTGGTGGAATTTGGATCCGCCTACAATTGAGTACTGAGTTGGGAGAGCCAGGGATGCGAAAACAATTCCCTACGAGCCTCTTCAATCCATTCTGGAATGGGAAGGGAAATTGCGAGTAGGGTACTTTCCTCCTCAAATTGGCGAGATAATGCATATACTACACTATTTTCATGCCCTTTCTTGTAAATGATCTCATAATCATATCCCAGCATTTTTGCGAGCTATTTATTTTGTTGTGGGGAGGATAGGCATTGCTCCAAAAAATATTTAAGACTGTGATGGTCTGTTCGGATTTGGAAACTTCGCCCCAGTAAGTAAGGTCATCAAGTATCTACTGCATGTAAGATGGCCATCATTTCCTTCTCATAGGTAGATTGTCCCAGATTCCTCCCACTTAGTTGTTGGCTTGTGAAGGCCAAGGGTCGACCTTCCTGCATTAAGACTACCCCAATACACGTACCTGAAGCATCACATTCAATGACAAAAGATTTGGTGAAATCGGGTAGTCCTAAGACTGGAGTGGAACACATGGCATTTTTGAGAGCTGTAAATGTCTGTTGTGCATCATCATTCCAGAAGAATGAATTTTTCTTGAGGAGTTGAGTAAGGGGATTCGCAATGTGACCATAATTGCAGACAAATTTGTGATAATAGCTTGTGAGACCCAAAAATCCTCTCAGGCTCTTCAAGGTCTTAGGTTGAGGCCAATCCTGCATTGCCTAGATCTTTTTGGGGTCCACCTTGACACCTTCACGCCCCACAATGTGGCCCAAATACTCAACTTCTTCCATGCTAAAAGAACATTTGGTCATCTTAACAAATAATTTATGCTTGCGGAGCAATTGCAAGAGCAGATCAATATGCTGAAGATGTGCGGCCCAAGTGCAAGTATAGATGAGGATGTCATTGAAGAAGACAAGGACAAATTTCCTGAGATATGGTTTGAGAAGGTGGTTCATAAGTCTTTGAAAAATAGATGGGGCATTACAAAGACCACATGGCATGACCAGGAACTCATAATGGCCTTCATGAGTTCTGAAAGCAGTCTTTGGAATGTTGACTTCTTCATGCGAATTTGGTAGTAGCCTGAGCGAAGATCCAACTTAGTGAAGAATTGAGCCCCATTGAGTTAATCCAGCAAATCATCAACAACCAAGATGGGAAATTTATCTTTGACTGTCAACTTATTGAGGGCCCTGAAGTCTAGACACATCCGCCATTCCCCATCTTTCTTGAGCACCATGACCACTAGTGATGAATAAGGACTAATGCTGGGACAAATGACACCTACTTCCAAAAGTTCCTTGATTATTTTTTCTATTTCATTCTTTTGGGTGAACGTATATTTGTATGGGTGCACATTTGGTGGTTGGGCCCCTGGAACCAAGGTGATGCTATGATCATGTTCCCCTCGCGAGGGTAGAAGCTCATGAGGCTTGTCAAAGACTAGCAGATGGTTATTTAAAATCTGTTGCATCTCCTGATGAATCAGTAGAGAATTGGGTTTGATGGCCTAGATGGCATTAAATTGATCTATAACTCCATGATGGCCCTTTTTTAGCAATTTTTCCATCCTATGTGAGCTGATGATAGAGGGAGCTCCCGCCTGGAGTCCACGGAGGGTATGTGTGGAGTTGTTCTACTTAAAGCTCATATATAACTCCTGGAAATCCATTGTGATTGGCCCAAGAGTGCGAAGCCATTCAGCACCGAGGAAAATGTCGCACCCTCCCATGTGTATGACAAACATGTGGGTTTTCAACTAATAATCCCCATTTGAAGTTTGACATTTTCACAGTGGCCTTCACATTTCATTGTTCCCCCATCTGCAATTTGGACTTGGAATTTAGAAACTGCTCGTACAAAACAATGCACTGCTTCTGCGACTTTTTGATGGATGAAATTATATGTATTTCCACTATCAACCAAGACTACTACTGGGTGATGTTTAATAAAACCTCTGATTTTGAAAGTTTGAGGTGAAGAAATCCCTGCCAAAGCATGCAGTGAAATAACTGGTTCATTAGGGATATTGTCCTTCTGGTTGTCCTCTTCTACCTCCTCCAGTTCCCCAAGTGGTGGGGCTTCCTCCGATGAGCTATAATCAGTGGCATCAATTTGAAAAAATTTAGGCTCCTTGCATTTATGACCTGGGGAGTATTTTTCATCACAGTAGTAACATAATCCCTGCTTTCTTCTTTCGGCCATTTATGCAGGTGACACCTTTTGAACCTTAAGTGTTTGAATTGTGCTGTGAGCCTGTGGGGGGCGAGCCTTCGCGATGAAATTTAGGCGAATGGACTGGGTTGCTAACGCACGTTCCATGTTATGAGCTACCTTGCAAGCCTCCAACCATGTGGGAGGGTGGTGTAGTCGGACGTGGGCTTGTATGGCCTCTTTAAAACCGCTGATAAAACATTTCGTGTAGAACGCATCTGGGAGATCCCTAGTGTAGAAAGCTAAGGCTTCAAAGGCTGTAACATATTCATCCACTGTGCCAGTCTGCCGGAGCTTAGTGAGACGACCCAAAAAATAAGATTCCTGGTCAAAGCGATCTGTAAGAGCTTTTTTGAAGGTGGCCCAAGTAATAAAACTTCCATTGCAACATTGATGCCATTCCCACCATTGACATCTTTCATTGTCCAAGTACATGCTCCCCACCATAAGCTGAGTCTCATTATCGAAGATGTTATTCAGATTGAAATAATACTCCATTTATGCTACCCATGCATCCGGGTTAGAACCATCGAATTTATGCATATCCAGCTTGGGAGGTTGCAGAAGGGATTGTTGGCGGGTGCCCCAGAGGTGAAGAGAGTGGCTAGACTCACCCTCACTGTGTCCATTGCCAATATATGCCTCCTCGCGGGCTTCCTCGTTGCCCTTAGAGAGTTCATCAAATAGTTTGTCAAGCTGAGCTTGGATGGCTTGCAAGGATTGTTCAAGTTTGTCAATATTCTCATTGGCCATAGCTTGAGCTCTAGTTTCTACCATGCACCGATCCGATGTACTTGAAATTTGGGACCGCCCAAATTTTTTTCGCTAACAATTGAATGGTACCACCTTGATAAGCTCATCGTCCTGATTCTTATGGGCTAGATTTCCAATAAGCGCCCCGGCTAGAAAAGGGAACTATGGTCTCGAGGAGTGTCAGGTGCCACAGATCGTAATATACATAAGGGTCTGATGGTAGTACTCGGCCCAATGTTTCAGGGCTCTAACTAAGGAGGATCAACCATACCCTTAGCCGTACAACCCGACTACCCTATCGTATGGGCAAGTAATCTATCCGAGTGTTGTTCTCGGTGTACTGTAGTAGTAAGACGGCCGATGGTTTATCTATGGCAAGGTTTTAAAGGAGCTAGGGGGCTTCTGATATACCCATAGGGTACTTGGAAGACAGTCTGTGCGCGGTTTTGTCTAATGCACTACTACTCGAAGGGGTACCCACAGGGGTTACAAGGGAGTCCAACAAGCATGACCCTCTTGTATTTCCTACGTGCATGCCTCCCCAAATCCGCAGGTTTATGCGCTCAACGACAAATCCCGTGGTTTAAAGACGCCGGAACACGTCTCTAGCCAAAAAAAAAATTTGCTAAGAAATGGAGATCCTACCGGCCCTGGAAAGAGCTCTGATACCACTTGTTATGCTCTTAACCTGCAAGACTGTACCAGAATACCGAATATGTGAAGAAATATACCCAGAACATAGAATAGTGAGAAACAACAACAAGTATTTTATTATTCAGAAAGAAATGTTCACTTGCCTCTTCGAGGGGCAACCTCCAATAGAGCAGAGCTCGATTACAAAATTAGACACCATGATCCTCGTAGGGAGTCTCTATCCTTTATATATGACTCATACATGCAATACCATGGATCAATACCATGGTTCTTATTAATACCATCTATCTAATACCATGGCCCATTTGATAATAACTGTGGTCCCATCATTAATTGTGGGTTAACCAGTTACAATTATTAATATGGGCTTTATTGACTCCTTACTTAACTATAACTATGACTCAATCTAACTACATAAATAAGGGGGTTAGGGTGGGACCCTAACAAAAACTCAGGAATATCAACAATTAATATATCAATTCTCTGAACTACTCTTGGATCAGCTGATAACCTAATGGTAAATGAATTGATTCCTCCCAATACTTGGACCTTAGTTCTATCCAATTGGACAATATGCACTCCAGAATTTTGGGGTTCTATATTCAGTTTAGAACAAACTGAAGCTAGCATTATATTCGATGAAGCCCCTGAGTCTATTAAGCAATTATGAAAATTTCTATCATAAATCTCGTAGGTCAAGATAAAAGGAGGAGTATGGGAATTTGATCTATCTTTGATTAGAACAACATCAATAGCTTCTTCTCTATTAGATGGTGGCTTATCTGTTTCATTGGCTACTTTGGACAATACAACATTTGGAAGAGGAGAAGAAGGTACTGCATTTAATTCTTTGAGCATCAATTTTTGTTGATGTTTGAGCTTAATAAGCTCAAATATAGAGATATTTCTTCTAGTTTTCTTCATGTCTTCAATGATGTTGTAATCCATAGAGTCGGTAACTACTAATGTCTTAGATGATGAAGGTGGATTGGAAGATGATGGCTGATTTTGAGTAGGCACTGTTGTAGAATTCTTTGTGGGAACCCTTTATTTATTAGTAGGACCCATGTTCTTCTTCTTTTGAGTTGGTTGAACAGGTTCAGGAGTTCCTCTACTCCTGTTACCTACTGGAAAAGCTTCCTGTTCATTTTCAATATCAGAATTGGGAAAAATGAAGTCCCATATCCCATGATATTCTACAACTTCTTCTTCCTCAATTTTGTTAAATGATAAGACTATATCTTCCTCTTCATTGTTCTCGGGATCTAATTCTGCATTAGATATAGCATTAGGTGGTTTTGATTCTGGTTTCTTAAAGTTTCTAAATGGCTTCTTAGTTGAGGTCTCAGCTACTTGTTTCTTGATTTCTACCATTTCATTTGACATAGTTTTTAGAACCTTTTGGAGACCTTCCATATCATATGGATCTTTAGCCATTTTCTTCTTTGAATCATCTTTGAAGGTAACTTTTTTGGATTTTCGTTCTTCAAGAGCAGCTTTCTTTTCTAAGGCGATGATATGTTTTTCCATAGCGATTGCCTCTTTCATATTCTCTGCTAAAGTAGGCTTTGCAGCTCTATCAACAAAAAATGCTATGTTTGAAGGTAAGGTTGATATGTACCATTCACTTCGAACCTCTTCACTAGGTTTTGACGTATTAGGAATCTTATTTAAGAGTTTGTTAAATTGTGAATTGAACTCTTTTATAGGCTCTCTTGATTCCATTTTAAGATTTGAGAGATCATTGATTAACGTTGTTGTGGACCTGTCATCACCAAATTTAGTCAAGAACTACTCTTGGAAAATATTCCAACTAGTAATGGATCCTGATGGTAACGAAAAGTACCAAGACCCAACTACTCTTTGCAGGGTATATGGGAAAAGCCTAACAACCATGTCTTCTTCAGTAACTGCCTTTAAATTGATTGACAACATAAAGTTGTTTATGTGTTCATCTGCCTGTATGCCTGAATCTGGGTTGAAATTTGGTAACCATTTCTTAGGATGAGTTGGCAATGGGTTCAAAGGTGTAGGCATTGTGACTGCACTAGGATTTTTCAATGGCCTCTGTGTGATTTTTGAGCTACTAATGGATAATATCGCAAATGAAGTTCCAAGTGGTTGAGAAGAAGATGTTGAAGTTCCAGTACTCTATTGAATGACAATATGGAGTGGAGGAGTGGATGGTTGACTTTGTAATGGAGAAGATGAAATGGATCATGATGATGAAAGAGTATCACTATCAAGCCCTTTAGGTCTCTTCCTTGCTCTTTTTCTTTTAGGCAAAGGGAATTCAGTAGGTTTAATACCAAGCGTTTCAATTAGATACTGAACTTTAGGGGATTCAAGAGTTGATTTATTTGAGATATTTTTGGGTTCAGCAGTGGTTGTTGTTTTCTCAACTTCTCACTTGGAAACCAGAGATTTAGCATGCGAGGGAGAAGTCGGAGGTGAGGTGGACAGAGATTTACTGAGAATGGGCTATAGGTTTGGATTTTCTCACCATTCACAGTTCAGGCCCTCCTTCTAGCACCAAAAATGTTGATGCCTAAAAAATTACTGCCTCAACAATTGATGCCTTAAAGCAGCTCATTTTCCATTTGGTGTGGTGGCTCCGACTGGATATAATGGGACCAGTTTCCCAATGATATATGGTTGTGTTAGCCTCCTATTGCAATAGGTTTCATATTTCATGATTAACTGTTTTACATGCCAAATATGTCACCTTTTCATGCTGCAAGGTTCCATAATTCCAAGAAGTTCCATTTTGAATAATCATGCCATTTTTGAAGAGTTTTACAGTTAAGTGAAAGCCAAACAGCTTAATCTTGGCTTCCCTAGGTTTAAATTGCTTGTTTTAGAAGATAGAGGATGAATATTTGTCCAAACAGCTTAAGCTTGGCAGATGAGTAGCTAGGTAGAGAAATGAAGGAGCCTAATTGCTTAATCTGGGCCCTTGGAAGATATAAGGGTACACTTAGATAGGAGGGCAGTCAAAAGAAAATAAGATAATCAGGGTCTGCAAGTCTAAGTGCACCCACTCAAGAGGAAGAAAAAATGTTAGGTAAGTAGGCTGTGTAGGCAGTGTTGTGGTTGCAGAATGAGGATTTATGAACAATTTTGTATTTCAAAAGTGTTTATCTACTTCAGATCACAAGTACAAGGCAATTTTCCCTTGGAACAACTCAAGCGAGGCATGACTAACTTCCCCTTCTTCCTTTTCCTAGATCATTCACTAATTTCCCCTATAAGATGTTAAGATCTGCTTGATATCTTTAAAAGTCATCATATTCCATAACATTTGCCTAAGTAAAGATCTACTTTGCTTAAAGGTTCTCTTTTCTTCTATAAAGTCCTATTTCCCCTTTGTAGCCTAAGATTTCTATCCTTAGCGCTTTCTAATCAAAGTTCATATTAATTTTTAACTTACTATGTAAATCCCTATCTATTTCCCCTTCCCCTATTAAAAATATGTTAAATATCCCCCCTATATACATATCCCCTCCCTCTGGTTGAAATATAACCATAAATAATGTTTGAGAATTACTAAGTTTATTTGAAACTTAGTAGGAACCCTTAGTTTTCTTCTTTAACCATTTTCCTATGCTTTTTGGACCCCTTCCAAAGCATAAAAACCCTCTTCCATGCAATCGGACCCCTTCCGATGCATTAATAACCCGCTTTCCAAAGGTTTGAACCCCCCACCACATAAATAAATCAAAATAAAATATAGCGGGCCCCCATACATTAACCTGGCGCCAGCTCCGCACTCTGTTAGCCCTCTGATCCACCCTCCCAGATCCAATGGCCCAGGTGGATTTCGGAGTGCCCCCGACACACGGGAGTTAGCGTTCGATAGCACGACGGTTTTGCCGTCATACAAAAGACGCGTGTCTCCATGCAATTGTATCGGAGCCCCTCTGAAAAATACCGCCCCCGTACAGAAGGCAGTCCGATAAAACCACAAACTGCCTTTTGTCTCTCCTCCCCTGATGACAGCGTTACGTCACCTCCGCATCAACCCGCCACTGTTACGTGTCATTGCCTCCACATCTACCCCCGTCCCTACCCTGCCACCGTGTCCTCTACCACGTCACCCTTCCGTACTACCACATCATCCGCCGCTTGTCCTCCGCTGACGTCACTACCATGTCACCCTGCCGTACCCGGGACCCACCGATGACGTCATGCTAATGTCATCATAGAAAAAGTGCAAAGGGCGCGAATTGCATCAAAGAGTGCCTGAAACGAAAAATAAAGGCAGTTTTCGATGCGCGATTAGTGCATCGCTAAGAAAAATTGCTCAAAATGGAGAGCTTCTTATTGCTCGGCTACCTGCAAAACCCAAAAATTTGCAAGAGGCAACGCTGGAAATAGAGAAATTAAAGAAAAGACAGTAGGCAGAGGGAGTCAAGATATGACTAAGACAATTTTATAAAAAGGCCAAGTATGCATACCGAGAGTAGGATAACAAAGCAGTGTCTCAGCGAAGCACCAGGGCAACAGGCCCAAAAAACACAAATTAAAAGCCAACCTTAGCCCAGCACAGTTATCAGGTTGCATTCCTCCACCATTATTTGACAGGATTTCTTCATGTAGGTTCATATTCAATCGGCCAGTGCTGATAACATTCTAGAGGCCACGAAAAGCATTTGCAGCAGTTATTTTTGCCTTGAAAGGGAAAAAAAGGGGCGATTTGACAGTTTCAAGCATATCAAGGGAGAGAAAGTGGCCCGATTCAAGTGTTAAAGAGTATCAGAGGAAAGATAAAGCCCAGATTCAATTAAAGAGTATCAGTGAAGCGGAAAAAAGTATCAGATCGACAATATCAAAGTAGGTGAACATTAAAGGCCTCCATCCAAGTCAAAGAAGCAGTGAAGGCCATTCAAAGCTCATCAAATCGATATTAGTGCACATTAAAGCCACCTAAAAGCAGCAGGATCGCCTAAGAGGTGCAGATAAGAGATTAAAGGCACAGTTATTGTAGAAACACTACACTGAGCCACCAAGGACACCATATTAACTCTTTTTTATGCAGCTACCTTCAGCGCAGGTCAAATAGATATCTTCTTGCATTAATTTCAGGACAAGATTAGATTAAAGAACTCATTTCCCTCAGATTTGTTTCAGATCTACTGTAATAGATATTTTTGGATATTTTCTCTATATAAACCACCCTGATTCATTGTTTAAAGGGTTTGTTGGTTGATAATCCTCATTCTAGACTTGCGTTGTATACTTTGAGAGCTCTATAATCAAAGACTGCTGGAATGCTTTGGATGAAGAACTGTCTGTTGTGTTATTTAATGGCTGAAGAGTGACTGTAGAATTATTTTGCTACTACATGGCTCAATAAGTGTTTTCTTACCTCTGTTTACAGTTTATATATGTTTACACCACCATTATGTTACCATCTAAATAGTAAGAAAGAAGAATAGCTTAGGCTTTGCTTGACTGCACTATATGCTCAGTTCTTGTTATTTCAATATGTTTTCTTCAGAAATGGTTATGAATATGCATACTCAAATGATCATGTTTACCCTGTTTCTTTCACATATGACTGTTATTTAGGAATTCTTGACTTCTCCTAGACAGACTTTCATTGACCTTCCCTCTCTGTTAGCTAATGAAATATTCTTAGTTACCTTTCATCTCTGACCTTCATTCCATATTTATTCCAACTTGATATTGTTCTATGTGTAGCTATCCTTCTCTGTATTCCTCTTGTGACCAAGAAAATGCAACAGAAAGCCCTAATCCATGACTCCATGCCCAATGGTTTGAACTTCTCACTCTATGCTTCCCAACTCTGCTTGAAAACATCATCCTTCCCACCAAAATCAAAACAAAACCCATGTACACCACAACTAGCTTAAAATCAACCCAAAACAAAGCTAAATTTCAAAGAGAGATCCCTCTCTGACTGCAGGTAGGCTAGGACCTGCAGCCCAAAGATTGGTTTGTGGTTACCTCGGCCGTATCCCTTAAGGAGCGAAGGGACAACCTGAGTGATAACATCATTGGCGACTCCACTGGGGACCTTATTCAGAAAATTCCAAAAAACAAGTTAGAAGCTAGCTCCCAAGAAGAAAACACGTAATACTAGGTCAAATCCAGACCCAAATCCACCAGCTGTTTTTGAAAATCTCAATTTAATCTCTAGAAACCTTAGCAAACAAAAACGAGAAAAGTTTGTTGATTCTAGTCCTGAAACAGTTCATCCAAGCTGTTTTCCAACCCCTGTTAAAGTTTTGTTTCGTTCAACCCATACTTCCCCTTGTTTGTCATCCACCTCTCCAAGCACCTTTTCCACACCTCCATTCACTGCGCATACTACCACCACCACCACTGTTATCACAGTTGTTCAAGTTGTTCCAGTCGTTCCACTTATCGCTGTAAATATGGCTAACAGATATGCACCTTTACAGTTACCTGCAAATCTAGGGGCTATGCCTCAGGATTATCAAACCAAAATCACATATTTTGATGGTACTGGTTCTGGCACAGCCCTGCAACATACCAAGAAAATGCAGGACTCTTTTGAGAATTATGAAATAGATGATGATAGTGTAAGAATCAAGATTTTTGTCCAAAGTTTAACAGGAGATGTAAGGCCCTGGTTTAGAGCTCTTCCTGCAAATTCCATAGCTGATCCAGAGGTCATTTACTAAACATTTCTTAACAGATGGGAGAAGAAGAAGGACCCTCTGCACATATTATCCGAGTATGACACTCTCAAAAGAGGCCCTCAAGAAGTTGTCTTAGACTATTGTGCAAGGTTTAACAATGTTTACAACGCTATTCCACAAAACCTTAGACCTCCACCTGATCTTGCTTTATACAAATTCCTTGATGGATTTGATTCAGACATGGCTTATCAGTTAAGGGAAAGAGCCCCTCAAACCTTAGCAGACATGCAGAATGTAATTGTTAGTATGGAGGCAAATCTGATTTCCAAGCGAAATAGAGCAAGAGCTGAGAGAAGAACCACTTTTAAAGATGAACCTTCAGCCTTTGTGCAAAAATTGGACACAATCATGAAAGGTATGGATAGCTTTGAAAATAGAATGGGAACTATTGAAAGAAAATCCTCATGGGAAGGACAGCAAAACAATCCTATCAGAAATCCAAATTTTAGAAAAAAATCAGAACCCAAACGTTGGAAGGGCAAGTCTTGACCATGATATAAGACCTCCTTTTCATGAAAACTATGCTGAAGCATCCACATCTAGCGAGCAGATAGAGGACACTCACATAAACTTGATGGGTTTGAAGAGTGAACAACAAGTATTTCTAACCCAATAAGACCAAGATGACCATGATATAAATTAATTTCAGACCAAGTCTGGAGACTCATTTGACTTCAAACAAGGCTATGATTCAGTTGTCTATGAAGTCCATAAACAATACAAATTGATAACAAGAACCATTGATGTGTTTGATCCATCAAGCCAAAGGATACCAAGCAGCCTAAGAAAGTAAAAGACAAGGCCGCTATCACAGAACCTGCTGATAAAACAGACCCAAAATTAAAAGAAGTGACCATAGAGGATGTATTTGACATGCAACCCTCTACTAACCAGCCTTTTGTATCCTTTCCCTCAAAAGACAATGTAAATAGCATTCCTCAAAGCCTTCCCAAAATAGAACAATCTCAAGAGATCAGTGATAACCAAGAGAAGATCACCGAAGATACAATTGAAAATGGAAAATCTGCCAGTCACAATACTAAAACACAGTTAGAAAAACCTTTTGAGTTAGAAGCAGAAATTGGTAAATTAAAGATATCTATTCCTCTCTCTGAGCTTGCCAAACATGATGTGTATAGACAGCAAATCAAAAGATCACTACAAATGCCAGAGAACAGGGATGATGTTAATGTCTTAGATGATCAACCTGAATTACTTTTTGGTCCTGAAGTCAATGATAAATCAAGACATGGAGATGTTCTACCCTTTTATGTCAGTTTGCACATTCATGATAAAGCGTTGCACAATGCTATGCTTGATTCAGGTGCTTCACACAATCTAATGCCCAAAGCTGTAATGGAGAAGCTAAACCTTGATGTCACTAGACCCTACAAAGACTTATTCTCATTTGATTCTAGTCAGGCCAAGTGTTTAGGCTTAATCAAAGACCTTTGTGTGTCTTTAGTCCAGTTTCCCAACAAAACGATCCTAATGGATGTGGTGGTTGCTGACATTCCACCAAAGTATGGCATGCTCTTATCAAGATCTTGGGGAGCAAAACTCCAAGGATCTATCCAACTAGACCTCTCCTATGCCACTATTTCAGTCTTTGGGCAACCAAAGAGACTGTATAGAGAAACATTGATGAAGTATGTGGTAAGTAGTGAGGAAAAACCCAAAACTTTCCCATTTACTCAACCCATTTTGATATAGATTCCTTTATATTGTTCAATGATGATAGCTACCCTCCCACTGATGAGAAGCCTTTGCCTTTAGAACAAGAAACATGCATCAATCAAGAGTCGGTTGCCCATACCCATGAAACTGTTAAAACAATTAGTGCAACCAGCATACAAGAAGAACCACATGAAGCACAAAACCTAGGTCCGCCCAATCCTAAAATGACTGAAACTCTTAATACTAACCACAAGCAAGAAATCACATGGTATTTAGAGTTTGATGGTTCTGTTAATAAGCTAGGAGCAGGGGCAGGAATATGGATTCACAATACACATAACAGCCATGCAGAGGGTCATGCTTACAGACTAAACTTCAAATGCACCAACAACATGGCAGAGTATGAGGCTCTCCTTTTAGGCTTTAAACTGCTCAAAGCTCTAGGAGCTGCAAAAGTGTCCATTCTAGGTGACTCCGATTTGTTAATTCAACAGATGAAAGGTAACTTTGTTACTAATGACAATAAGCTAAGAGCTTATAGGTCTGCTGCCATAGAAATAATCAATTCCTTCACCGAATCCAAGCTTGCTAAGATTTCTAGAAGCCATAACATGCATGCTCATAGTCTAGCTACTTTTGCTAGCACTTGCAAGCTGCCCTTTGAGCCCAATCACCACTTTACTGCTAAGATAAAGCACATGCCTACTGTCCCTAACAATATCAAAGATTGGCAAGTGCTTGAGGATGATGCTCAAATCAACAATTTTCTTACCTTACAGAAAGAATTCTCAAGCTTAAACATTGATGAAGATGCCATGGATGACCCACAACAGCAAATAAGCCAAAATGAGCAAACTATAATAGCTGAAGCAACAAATCAAATGTTTCACCCAACCATTTTTGATGAGAAAAACATGCAAGAGCTGAAGCAAATGCATTTAGATGTAATAGCTGAAGTAGAGGCCGAAGTGATTGATTTAAAAAACAATTTTCTACTTGTTGGCCTCACTCCACTAGAAGACATATTTGATTCAAACGATGTCCCCAAAAAGCCAAAGATGCAGCCCTTAAACGCTGTTGTGGAAGACTGTAATATTGGGACAACAGAGAAGCCCAAAATGATTAAACTGTCCAAGTATTTGCCTCCCGATCAGAAACCAAAATATGTTGATTTATTTAAAGAGTTTCAATATGTATTTGCCTGGAGTTATGAGGACCCAAAGTCCTATGACACCTCTGTTATTCAACATACTATTCCCTTAAAGCCAAATCAAAAGCCCTTCAAACAAAAACTAAGGAGAATCAATCCTGTGCTTCTCCCTCTGATTGAGAAAGAAGTGAAAAGAATGTTTGAGGCTGGTATCATAGCACCCATTAGATTTTCAGAATGGGCATCCAATCTTGTTCCCACAAGGAAGAAGATAGGGGAGATTAGACTATGTGTGGACTTAAGAAATCTGAACCAAGTCTCCCTTAAAGATCACTACCCACTGCCAAAAAATGACCACATTCTACAAAGAGTAGTGGGGTCTTCAAGAATTTCTTTGCTAGATGGCTTTTCAGGTTTTAATCAAATACTTGTTCACCCCGATGACCAAGACAAGACAGCCTTTACAACACCGTGGGGAACATTTAAGTATGTGAAGATGCCTTTCAGCCTAAAGAATGTAGGTGCTACCTTTCATAGTGGTTTATCTTGATGACCTTACTCCTTTCTCAAAATCTGATCAAGAGCACCTTAAACACATAAGGCAAGTGTTCCTAACCTGTAGGAAATATGGCATTTCCTTAAATCCTAAGAAATATCTCTTCAGCCTAGAAGAAGGAAAATTTCTAGGCCATATCATTTCAAAATATGGAATTAGAATAGATCCGGAAAGAATCCAAGCCATTTTGCAAATCCCTTATCCGAGAAACATCAAAGAATTGCAAGCATTCCTAGGAAACATCAATTTCCTAAGGAGATTTATCCCAAACTTGGTCGAGTTGATAATAATGCTAAATAACATGTTAAAGAAGGATTCCAAGGTAAAATGGACTTTATAGGCCAAGCAAGCCTTTGATGGCATAAAATCTGCCTTAACCCAAGCCCCAGTCCTCACAAGTCCTCAATTTGATAAGGATTTCATCATTTTTTCATTTGCATCTGAACATACCATTGTTGTTGTCCTTTTGCAGAAAGATGATCAGGGAAATGAAAAGCCAATTGCATTTTTCAACCGAGCCCTTAGAGATGCACCCTTGAAGTACCAAATCATGGAGAAGCAAGCATATGCCCTTGTTAAAGCAATCAAAGATTTCACAATTTACATTTTATATTCACATGTGATTGCTTATGTGCCAAATGTTGTTGTAAAAGAAATATTAACTCAAGAGGGCATAGAAGGCAAAAGAGGCAAATGGATTGCCAATATCCTTGAGTATGACATTGAGATAAAACCCACCAAGCTGATAAAGGGACAAGGTTTAGCCAAACTGATGTCCGAAACCAATGTTCAAGCCTTAGACATTAATCAACTGGACAATGGATAGGAGCTGGCGACTCCACAGATCAGTGAAGCTTTTTTGCAATCCCCATGGTATGCTGATATATGTTTTATATTATTAAACCTGTGTTCTCCTCCAGGGTTGTCCAGAACCAAAAAGATATTTTTAAAGATGAAGGCATCAAAGTTTTGTGTCTTAGATAGTGCCCTGTTTTGGAAAAATCATGAAGGCATATTGCTGAATTGTCTAACTATGAATGAAACTGACAATGTCATGAAAGAATTTCATGTAGGGGATTATGGAGGGCACTTATATTGGAAGTCTACTGCTGATAAGATACTAAGGGCTGGTTTCTATTGGCCCTCTTTGTTTGCTAATGTGAGAAAGTTTGTTGTTTCATGCCACAAATGCCAAATCTTTGAAGGAAAACGAAAGCTTTTGCCCTTGCCCCTTAAGCCCATTTCAACCGAGAAGCCTTTTCAACAATGGGGTCTTGACTTCATTGGAGAAATCCATCCATCCTCTTCTGGCCAGCATAAGTGGATTCTAACAGCCACAGATTACTTTACCAAGTGGATTGAAGCCATCCCATGTAGGCAAGCCAACGACTCCACCATCATCCAATTCCTTGAAACCAACATTTTGTCCAGATTTGGCTGTCGTGAGAAGATCATTACACATAATGTTGCTGCCTTCAAATCCAAGAAAATGATCATTTTTTGCCACAAATTCCACATTACCTTAGGTCACTCCACAGTCTATTACCCTCAAGGTAATGGCTTGGCCGAATCATCCAACAAGAGTCTGATTAACATCATTAAGAAAGTCTTGGAGGAGAACAAGAAGAACTGGCACAAAAAGTTTGTAAATGCCCTATAGGCAGACAGATTGTCAACCAAGAGATCCATTGGGATGAGCCCATATGAGTTAGTCTATGGCATGGAGGCCAAGTTCCCCTCTTCTTTGGGAATCCCTGTTATCAAATTGCTGCAAGAGATTCAGGCAGAGCCAAATGATGTCCAAAGAAGAATAATCCAAACCATCCATTTGCAGCAAACAAGAGAGTAAGTGTACGACAAAGCTCAGATTTTACAAGAGAAGCTCAAGAAAATGTTTGACAAAAGAACCAAGGCTGAAGATTTCTACATAGGCAACAAAGTCTTAACATGGGATTCAAGAAGAGATGACAAAGGAAAGCATGGCAAGTTTGATTTCCTGTGGAAAGGCCCCTTTATTATTTATGTTGTTTAAGGCAACAACACGTATTTTCTAAAGAGTTTGGATGGCAGCACAACTGAAGAAGGCCGTGTCAATGGTCGAATGCTAAAGCACTATCATGATCCCTTTTGTTGAACGCAACACAGCTCTATATACTATCTGTACATTAATATTTGTATTTTCAGCACGTTTTCTTATATCAGGCCAATAAGAGGGAACAACGCAGCAAATTTTGAAGGAAAGATCAAAGAAAGCTCTATTTTAGATCTCTGTCTTTGAAATAATTCCAAAGAAGTGCTCAAGCATATTTGAATATGTTTACAAGCACCCAAAAGGCAAGAAGCAGAGCTGTAATTTTTCTGCAATTCAGCTCAAAAGGATATTGCATATCAGCTTATAAGAATTCAGTCAAAGGCATTGAGAAGAAGGAGAATTTCAGCTTACAAAAACAATTGAAGATCAAGGCATTCTGACCTGTTGTTCTTGGATTTTCATCTTCAAAAACCATCCCCAAGGGGAGCCACTGTTAGCCTCCTATTGCAATAGGTTTCATATTTAATGATTGACTGTTTTACATGCCAAATATGTCATCTTTTCATGCTGCAAGGTTCCATATTTCCAAGAAGTTCCATTTTGAAGAATCATACCATTTTTGAAGAGTTTTACAGTTAAGGGAAAGCCAAACAGCTTAATCTTGGCTTCCCTAGGTTTAAATTGGTTGTTTTAGAAGATAGAGAATGAATATCTGTCCAAACAGCTTAAGCTTGGCAGATGAGTAGCTAGGTAGAGAAATGAAGGAGCCCAACTGCTTAATCTGGGCCCTTGGAAGATATAAGGGTACACTTAGATAGGAGGACAGTCAAAAGAAAATAAGATAATCAGGGTCTGCAAGTCTAAGTGCACCCACTCAAGAGGAAGAAAAAATGTTAGGTAAGTAGGCTATGTAGGCAGTGTTGTGGTTGCAGAATGAGAATTTGTGATCAAGGCAATTTTCCCTTAGAACAGCTCAAGCGAGGCATGACCAGCTTCCCCTTCTTCCTTTTCCTAAATCATTCACTAATTTCCCCTATAAGATGTTAAGATCTTCTTGATATCTTTAAAAGTCATCATATTCCATAACATTTTCCTAAGTAAAGATCTGCTTTGCTTAAAGGTGCTCATATTTCTTCTATAAAGTCCTATTTCCCCTTTGTAGCCTAAGATTTCTATCCTTAGCACTTTCTAATCAAAATTCATATTAATTTCTAACTTACTATGTAAATCCCTATCTATTTCCGCTTCCCCTATTAAAAATATGTTAAATATCCCCCCTATATACATATCCCCTCCCTCTGGTTGAAATATAACCATAAATAATGTTTGAGAATTACTAAGTTTATTTGAAACTTAGTAGGAACCCTTAGTTTGCTTCTTTAACCATTTTCCTATGCTTTTTGGACAGCTTCCAAAGCATAAAAACCATCTTCCACGCAATCGGACCCCTTCCAATGCATTAATAACCCGCTTTCCAAAGGTTTGAACCCCCTGCCACATAAATAAATCAAAATAAAATATAGCGGGCCCCCGTACATTAACCTAGCGCTAGCTCCGAGCTTCGTCGGCCCTCAAATCCGCCCTCCCAGATCCAACGACCCAGGTGGATTTCGGAGCACCCTCGACACATGGGAGTTAGCATCTGATAGCATGGCAGTTTTGCCATCGTACAAAAGATGCGTGTCTCCACGCGATTGTATCAAAGCCCCTCTGACAAATACCGCCCCCGTACAGAAGGCGGTCCGATAAAACCACAAACTGCCTTCTGTCTCTCCTCCCCTGATGACAGCGCTACATTACCTCCGCGTCAACCCACCACTACTACGTGTCGCTGCCTACACATCTGCCCCCGTCCCTACCCCGCCACTGTGTCCTTTGCCACGTCACCCTGCCGTACTGCAACGTCATCCGCCACCTGTCCTCCGCTGACGTCACTACCACATCACCCTGCCGTACCTGGGACCCACCGATGCCGTCATGCTGACATCATCACAGAAAAAGCGCAAAGGGCACGAACTGCGTCAAAGAGTGCCTGAAACGAAAAACAAAGGCAGTTTTCAATGCGCGATTAGCACTTAGCGCTAATCGCGCATCGCTAAGAAAAATTGCTCAAAATGGAGAGCTTCCTATTGCTCGACTACCTGCAAAACCCAAAAATTCTCAAGAGGCAACGCTGGAAACAGAGAAACTAAAGAAAAGATAGCAGGGAGAGGGAGTCAAGATATGACTACGACAATTTTATAAAAAGGCCAAGTATTCATACCGAGAGCAGGATAACAAAGAAGTGTCTCAGCGAAGCACCAGGGCAGTAGGCCTAAAAAACGCAAATTAAAAGCCAGCCTAAGCCCAGCACAGTTATCAAGTTGCATTCCTCCGCCATTATTTGACAGGATTTCTTCATGTAGGTTCATATT
Source organism: Pinus tabuliformis (assembly GCA_031772625.1). Taxonomy (NCBI): domain Eukaryota; kingdom Viridiplantae; phylum Streptophyta; class Pinopsida; order Pinales; family Pinaceae; genus Pinus; species Pinus tabuliformis. The sequence continues at coordinate 517,913,248 of CM062804.1, read as the reverse complement.
CAATCAGCCAGCGCCAATAGCATTCTAGAGGCCACGAAAAGCATTTGCAGCAGTTATTTTTGCCTTGAAAGGGCAGAAAATGGGCGATTTGACAGTTTCAAGCATATCAAGGGAGAGAAAGTGGCCCGATTCAAGTGTTAAAGAGTATCAGAAGAAAGATAAAGACCATATTCAATTAAAGAGTATCAGTGAAGCAGCAAAAACTATCAGATCGGCAATATCAAAGTAGGTGAACATTAAAGGCCTCCATCCAAGTCAAAGAAGCAGTAAAGGCCATTCAAAGCTCATAAAATTGAGATTAGTGCACGTTAAAGCCACCTAAAAGCAGTAGAACCACCTAAGAGGTGCAAATAAGAGATTAAAGGCACAGTTATTGCAGAAACACTACACCGAGCCACCAAGGAGACCATATTAACTCATTTTGATGCAGTTACCTCCAGCGTAGCTCAAATAGATATCTTCTTGCATTAATTTTAGGACAAGATTAGATTAAAGAACTCATTTCCCTCAGATCTGTTTAAGATCTGCTGTAATAGATATTTTTGGATATTTTCTCTATATAAACCACCCTGATTCATTGTTTAAAGGGTTGGTTGGTTGATAATCCTCATTCTAGACTTGCGCTGTATACTTTGAGAGCTCTATAATCAAAGACTGCTGGAATGCTTTGGATGAAGAACTGTCTGTTGTGTTATTTAATGGTTGAAGAGTGACTGTGGAATTCCTGTGCTACTACATGGCTCAATAAGTGTTTTCTTACCTCTGTTTACAGTTTATATATGTTTACACCACCATTGTGTTACCATCTAAATAGCAAGAAAGAAATTTAGCTTAGGCTTTGCTTGACTTCACTCTATGCTCAGTTCTTGTTATTTCTATATGTTTTCTTCAGAAATGGTTATGAATATGCATACTTAAATGATCATGTTTACCCTGTTTCTTTCACATATGATTGTTATTTAGGAAATCTTGACTGCTCCTAGACAGACTTTCATTCACCTTCCCTCTCTGTTAGCTAATGAAATATTCTTAGTTGCCTTTCATCTCTGACCTTAATTCCATCCTCATTCCAGCTTGATATTGTTCTATGTGTAGCTATCCTGCTCTGTATTCCTCTTGTGACCAATAAAACGCAACAGAAAGCCCTAATCCATGACTCCATGCCCAATGGTTTGAACTTCTCACTCTATGCATCCCAACTCTGCTTGAAAACATCATCCTTCTCACCAAAATAAAAACAAAACCCATGTACACCATAACTAGCCTAAAATCAACCCAAAACAAAGCTAAATTTTAAAGAGAGAGCCCTCTGTGACTGCAGGTAGGCTAGGACCTGCAGCCCAAAGATTGGTTTGTGGTTACCTTGGCCGTATCCCTTAAGGAGACAAGGGACAACCTGAGTGATAACAGGTTGGATGGGTGATTGATTTATAGTATTTAACGGAAATGATAAGTATTCTATTTTAAAATGCAAAAATATAAAAGTAATTAATCTATCCCAAGAATTCTTCCTCTTAGTGCAATTTTTGGTTGTTCTTATTGACAAGTAAACATGAAGATGACTTACTCATAAATAAAAATATTCATTCATATGATAATTACTTTGTTCAAGTAATTGAACAAAGTAATAATTAAAACGTTATTGCACTAACCATAATATATTACTGACATATATATATGAAAGATGACAATTCCAAAATCATTCAATAGTGAAAGACTAAAGAATTGTTGTAGAAACATATACACATCAATAATAGCAAAGTTTTAATAAATGTCTGATTTACACAGAAACATAAATAAAAAACATAGATAGTAGTACTGTATACATTCGGGTCTCCTCCGATATGAATCACATTCAAATCCTGCCTTTTAATTTGAGAAAACTTTCAAAGGAAGCAATAGTGCATATCGCATAAAAGCCTTCTATATCAAAATTCAGAATTAAGGTCCAGTCTTTTATAAAAATAAATATATCCAAGGCACAGTAGTACAACTTTCGATTCAAGTCTTAATACATAAAAATTAGGACCCTTTCTAAAAACATGAAAGGGTCTATAAATACTACAAAAGTAACAAACTATGAAAGAAATATGTTATGCGCTGGTATAACCAAATCACAAAAATGTGGAAATCATCTTGAAATAGGAATGTTGCAGTCAATCAAAAATGGTTCACTGTATGGGCTAATCATCTTGTGATCGGAGTTGACAAATGGCAAGCATCGGCTCGACTTATGGCAGATGACTCATTCATGAGTGCAACTAAGCTATGTATGTGGCATCGGTAAGCTCGGGGATCATGTGGCTAATCACATCAGTGAGACATTTCATCACTGTTTGATGACTATGAGGTTTCACAAGGAAGAACCAAAAGGTGTCCCATGTTAAGCTGTGAATGCCTGCGATTAGTTTTCCCCTTTGCTCAAGCTCCTGTTTCCATTGTTGTTCTAATGATTTTACTTGTGGGAGTTTGCCTAGAGAACATTCCGTTATTAAATTTGATAAATATAGATTGTTGTTGATTAATTCAACTAGGTTACTTGTTGCTGATCTACGCCTAGATGTTTCTTTCTCGGTCTTTGATGAGCCCCAATTTTGGTACAATTTGGGCTCATTTTTGGCCTATTTTGCTTGCTCAAACCATTCATTTTTATTGTTTATGCATACACTTCTTAGTTTATTCATGTTGTTTGTAGGAGAAAGGATAGGCACTTTATCTACGTAGCTAATGCATTGTGATTCCAGGTTTTGGCATTAAAAGGGAGCAAAAGACAACGAAAAGGTGGCAAGGAGACAACGAGTTGGCATTGCTGACGTAAGGAGAGGTTGTCCACGGTCTTGGGGGACATTCCTCGTGATCCTCACCAAGAACTTCGAGCCCCACTCCATCCTCCCTCCGAGCTTAATACACGGCCAGCTGTTCTACAGGAACAACAGTTCAAAACTGCTCTACAGGAAACAGCATTTATGATCATCCTACAGGATCAGCAGTTAAACTATAGATTGAACAGCCGAGCTCCTAGAATCATGGATACTTGTTGGAGCATCGTTTTGTATAAGTATAGAGGCCTTAGCCTTGGTTAGGTTGTTGAAACTCTCGTATTACTATTGTAATTTTGGAGCACAGCTCAAGTTTCGTTCTCTTTTGTAAGCCAATTTGGCATGTTATCAGATGATGAATAAAGAAGGCCACTTTTGAGTTAGTTCTGAGTTTTCTCAAGGAGCTATAGCTCTCAGGTTAGGGCCCAACCTGAGAGCCATAGACCTCCTTAGTGTTGTAATGCATTTACAATTAGGTCCAGCACTTGAGTTTTTTTAGTTTCCTATGCAATTGAGATTTCCAGCTTGTTAGTTTAATTGTTTTCATTAGCATAGATAGGACTGGTATGATGCTTTGCTTTCAGTATTCAAGTTTGATAGGTTGGTAGAATAAATCTCTTGGAGCTCCAACAAAAACAGGTTGTAAAGGCTCACTGCCATCTCACTGTTTGGGATTGGGGTGTAGACCATGATCAGCCACCAAAAAGAACAGCAGTCGTTTCATCTCCACGCAAGTTGCCACATGAACGTTTTTCATTAAGGATTTATTCATACATTCTCGACATTGATCAATACTGCACTCTCACGCATTAGTTTTATTGTTTGGTTTCCATTTTGGATTTATAGGTTTCATGGCATAATTGGTTAATGAATTCCTTGTTTTCATGCACAGGTCATTTGTTTTATTTACACTGCTTTTGCTCAAGCAATTTCCTTCGTCGTTTTCTTCATCCACCTGCAAGTTCTATTCACCCTCTATCTCACTCACGTGCCCTCCAACTCTCTCATTTCACGTATAGCTCCATCTCCTTCACTCTCGTTGATTCCACCTTTCCAAAACATCAACCCATTGCATGCACCCTTCCTTCGTCTGACTTTCCATTTCCTGAGACATCATCAGGTCCATCTCCATCTCCCTTAGCCTCCCACACCACTCCAACACTCCATCAACTCCTAAAAACCTCCACGGCCAATCATCCTGTAGATGTGCACAGCCATCCTGTAGAAAACAGAGTATCCTGTAGGATCCCCTGCAGCCTTCCTGTAGGAGGCCACTCACTTCGTTGCCGAGCTTCTGAATGTGAGGGACCTCTGTGGATGGGTGCTAAGGATCCCTAGGGACCTTTCCTAGCCTCCCCAACCTGTCCCACACTTTCCTTCCTTCTACATCCCACCTGCACAATCAAACCCTAATTAGGCCAAGTTCACACTCATTCCACACACCTAAAGGAAAAACACAAAAACACATTTCTCATGATGCAAGTAGCTTAGACCCATGCATTTACACTTGTTAGAGGTAATGACAACATTCATAAGAGTTGCATCCACATTCTTTGCATTATAGAGGATAGACTAGTTAAATTAGGGTTTCATAGATTCACATGCTTTAAATTGCTTTTGATTCAGTTTGTCAAGTAGAGTAGCCTTCCTTTGAGTTAGCTTTCGTCCATCATTGATAAAGCTTCTTCTGTGAGCCTATAGAAGTTGGCTTAAGCCCTAGCGGACTTGTGCCAGCTGACCAAGTGACAGCTGCGACAAGGGCTAGTACTTGTGCATACAACACCGTCACTTCCAAGTTTGTACGAACTACCGGGTTGATAAAATTAAGAGACAGGAAGCCCCAGGAGTTGTAGCATTATTGCTACAATACTGGAGCTCACCATATTTTTGACGCCATTGCCGGGGAAGCGTCAGAGTATTAGTAATTGTTGCTTTTCTTCTACTTTCGTACTCTTACTTCTGCTTAGTAGTTTATTTCATTTCCATTATGCAAAAGTAGCTTAGTATTTCCTGCTTTCATAGCTTAGCATTTCCTGCTTTCATAGCTTAGCATTTCCTGCTTTCATAACTTAGCATCTCCTGCTTTCATAGATTAGACTTTCGATTCTGCAAGTGTAGATTAGAATTTCAATTTTGCAATCAATCTGTTTCATTTTTGCAGGTGCACAGAGAAAAACAAAAGCAATAAAAAAAAAAGAGAATTCTTTTCCATTTCATGCCTCGTAGGAACCGAGATAGATCAGGCAAATTCCTACCAAACACCCCCACCACATCACTTAGTCACCCTTCACTCTTCGGTGGTGACAGTGATTCAGAGGAAACTATAGGTGAACATCCCAAGACATACCGAAATCCTATAGAAGAAGAAGAGTTAGAGACCACTCCACCTAAAGCTATGGCTGACAATAGAGAGGATGAGAGGATAGAAGGAGCTTTCCCCATCCAAGAGACCAATGGAGATATGAAAATGAAAAATATTAGCCCCTCTGCCTTGCCTCACTTCCATGGACTGACCACTGAGGATCTTGATACCTTCTTGTTTGAGTTTGTTGTCCTTTGTCGAACCTATGACTATACTGAGGATGAGCAAAAGTTGAAGCTTTTCCCTTCCACTCTTAAGGATGCAGCACTACGCTGGTTCATGGGATTACCTGGGAATAGCATCACCACTTGGGCTCAGATGCAGCAAGCCTTCAATACCAAGTATAGGGATTATTGTAGGTCCAAGGAAACCAAGGGAGAGATCTTTCGAATGACCATGGGGAATGATGAGTCTTTAGAGGACTATGAGGAGAGGTTCCAACTTAGCTATAAACAGGCCAGATGCACACTTGACCCTGAATCCCTCAAGTTGGTTTTACTTCGAGGAGTCCCTGAAGATCTCCTAGACACCCTCCACATGTTAGCTGGGGGGGACATTTACCAACTGCCTTATGAGGACATCAAGACTGTGTTTCGAAATCATTCTAGGGCAGCTAGGAAACGAGGTAGAGGAAACCTCCTCTCCACTGGTGTCCCTTTCTCCAAACATGAGTTTACAAACCAATTAGAAGATTTTAAGAGTGAGGTGAGACATACCATCGCCATGCAGCTGGACACATTCAGGATCCAGCAAAAGAAAGAAGAAGCTGAGAGAGCCCTGGCTGTCTTCTGCCCTAGGTGCACAAGAAGACATCCTAAGAACGAATGCCGATTGCATTCGGTTGAAGTGTGTTTTGTTTGTGAGGAGGACCATCCTACAAATCAGTGTCCCACCTTACCTGGGTTTAAAGCCATGTACCAAGGGACTGAAGCCCCCTCTGAACCTATCTACTTCATCAACCAAAGGAGGCCACAAGGATCTAGACCCTATCAGCAGGGAATACAAGGGGCACCACAAGCCTATTATAACCCCAACCAATCGATTCCTATGCCTTCCTGGGGTCCCCCTGCTCATCCTTCTTGGTCCATGCCTCCGCCATGGTCTTATCCACCTCAGTATCCTACTCAACCCACTACTCATTCATATCACTCACATGCCCAGTCACAGCCTCAGTGGAGTGCACCTCAATCGGGGTGGAGGCCTCAGTACAACAATCCTCCCGCCATTCTGCCTCCACCTCCAGTTCAGCCACAACCATTACCTCCTGCTCCTCCAAGGCAACCTCAAATGCCTGCTCAACCGAACCCAAACCCCAACAATAGACAGGCTCAGCAGGTATATACTGGGGAGACCTCATGCCCTACCTATGCTGTGGAGATCCAAGAGATCAATCTTAGATCTGGAAAGACTCTTCCAGATCGCCAACTTCCTCCCCCAGAGGATGAGGAAACCCATCAGGAGAGTGAACCAAAGCCTACTCCACCCTTTCCTGAGAGACTAACAGCCACCACACAACTGAACCCAGAAGAAGATGAGCTTTTGGGTGAGCTCAAACAGTTGTGTGTAAAAATCCCACTTCTCCAAGCCATCAAGGATGTGCCAATATATAACAAGCTGATTAAGGAGAAGTGTTTCAAACACCCAGGCAGACGGAAGAAAGATGCCTCAACTATCAATGTCATAGGACAACTGTCTGACCTTATGCTAGGACAAGTCATCTGCCCAAAGTACCTAGATCCTGGAAGTCCTGTAGTAGATGTACACATCAATGGCACCATTATCCCCCACACCTTGATTGATCTGGGGGCAGCCATCAATGTGATGACCAGGGATACCATGCTTAAACTCAATCTTCAGGGTTCCTTGAGAAAGACCTCGACAGTACTACAGTTAGCAGACCACTCCACCGTGACTCCCGAAGGGATTGTGGAGGATGTCTTGGTCTCAATTGATTCTTGGGAATACCCTATGGATTTCCTGGTCCTGCAACCAAAGGCCAAGCTTACTGGATATCCTCTCATATTGGGAAGGCCTTGGTTAGCTACTGCAGATGCTTACATAAGTTGTCGGGCAGGAAACATGACCATCAAGAATGGTCCCATGTCCAAGCAGCTAGTCCTATACCCTCCTGCCCAACCCTCTTTAGAGCATGATTTACCACTCTGGTTGGAAGAAGGAGAAGAAGACGAGGTGTATTCAGCACCTCTATGTACCATAGAAACCAATAGAAGAAATCCCCCAACCGAGGATGATTTGATCGAGAACTTCATCCAAAACCCACCTACCAGTGCACTACCTTTAGAAAAATTGGTGGAGGATGCCCAAGCCAGCACCTTAGTGGATCTTTGTACAACCAACCCTGTCACTCCCAGAGTTAAGAATGTGGAGTTCGGCCCTGAGAGAGCATTGAAAATCAGCTCCTCCCTATCTCCTTCTCAGGAAAAGGAGCTGTGCAACCTGTTGGCCAGCCACTTAGATGCTTTTGCTTGGAGCTATAAGGAGATGAAAGGAGTCCATCCCTCGGTCTGTACTCATCATATATACATCAAAGAGGACTGTAAACCAGTTAGGCAACCGCAGAGGAGAATGAATCCAGCCCTTAAAGACATTGTCAAGGAAGAATTGCAAAAACTGTTAGATGCCGGATTCATCTACCCCATCTCAGATAGTGAATGGGTGTCCCCTCTAGTGTTGGTTCCCAAGAAGAATGGGAAGTGGAGGATCTGTGTAGATTACCGGGAGCTGAACAAAGCTACCAAGAAAGACGATTTCCCTCTACCTTTCATAGATCAAGTGTTGGATGGACTGGCAGGAAAGAAGTTCTTCTCTTTCCTGGATGGGTTTAGCGGGTACAATCAAATCCAAATCAGCCCAGAAGACCAAGATAAGACCACCTTCACTTGCCCTTGGGGTACCTTTACCTACCGAGTCCTTCCCTTTGGGTTATGCAATGATCCTGCTACTTTCCAGAGAGCTGTCCTGAGCATCTTCTCGGAGCTGGTCCATGATACAGTGGAAATCTATATGGATGACTTTACTCCTTATGGGGCCAACTTCTAGGAAGCATTGTCCAATTTGGGAAAAGTCCTCACCAAATGCATTGAGATGAACTTGTCCCTCAGTCCCGAAAAATGTGAATTCCTGATGACTGAAGGGACCGTGCTAGGCCACACCATCTCTAGCCAAGGATTACAGGTGGATCCTAACAAAATTGCTCTAATCAAGAAGGTTCCACCTCCACAAAAGGTAAGGGATGTTAGGAGTTTTTTGGGATTAGCGGGATACTACAGGAGATTCATTAAGGACTTCAGCAAGCTCGCCTCGCCATTGTTTGGCTTGTTGGCAAAAGATGTGGAGTTTAAGTGGACTGACGCTTGTCAGAAGAGTTTGAATGAGTTAAAGGACAAGTTGGTGTCAGCACCAATCTTGAGAGGTCCAAACTGGGCCCTACCTTTCCACATCCACACTGATGCCTCAAATAAAGCCATAGGGGCAGCTTTAGGACAAATTGAGGAAAAACTTCCATATGCCATTTACTTCGTTAGTAAGAACTTGTCCAAAGCTGAGCTGAATTACACTGTAACCGAGAAAGAATTCTTAGCTGTGGTTCATGCACTGAACAAGTTCCGACATTACATTACTGGTTACCAGACTTTTGTACATACTGACCATGCTGCTATTAGATACTTGATGAATAAACCAGATGTGAATGCTCGTATTATTAGATGGTTACTTTTATTGCAGCAGTTTGATCTAACCATTGTTGATAAACCAGGAAAAGAAAATGCTGTTGCTGACTTCTTGTCTAGATTGGATTTGTCTGCAGATGAAGATGGGACGGTGGATGACCAGATGCCTGATGAGCATCTGTTTGCTATCTCAGTACTCTCTCCATGGTTTGCTGATATAGCAAAGTACCTTGTTTTAGCTCAGTTTCCTCCGCACCTCTCTTCAAAAGAGAAGAGCAAAATCATCAGAAAGAGTGCCTCATTTACATGGATTGGGGGCAACCTGTTCAAGCTTGGCCCTGATCAGATCTTAAGGCATTGTGTAAGGGAGGAGGAAGTCTTTGACATTCTCCTCACCTGTCATGATGGGCCTTGTGGAGGACATTTTGCAGCAAAGAGAACTGCCTTCAAGATCCTACAGGCAGGCTACTATTGGCCCACACTTCATCAAGATGTCAGGAGATATGTTAGCCAGTGTGACCAATGCCAAAGAATGGGGAAACCGACCCAAAGGGATGAGATGCCTCTCCAACCTCAAGTGACTCTCAAGCCATTTGAGAAGTGGGGCATGGACTTTGTGGGCCCAATCAATCCCTCTTCGAGGCAGAGATCCTACATCATAGTGTGTACTGACTACTTGACAAAGTGGGCAGAGACTAAAGCAATCAAAGCAGCAACTGACGAAAAGGTGGTCGAGTTCTTAAGAGAGAACATCTTCTACAAGTTTGGCTACCCAAGAGAGCTGGTGACCGATCAAGGGAGCCAGTTCACATCCAACTTGGTTGAAGATCTACTAGCTCATCACAAGATCAAGCATAGGACTTCCACCCCCTATCATCCTCAAGCAAATGGGCAGGTGGAAGTCACCAATAGAGCATTAGAAGGGATCTTGACCAAAGTGGTGAGCAGCAGCAGAAAAGACTGGGCAGATCGCCTAGTTGAGGCCACATGGGCTTACAACACCACTTGGAAGACCACCACCGGCTTCACACCTTATGAGCTGGTCTATGGGAAGAAAGCTTTGTTGTCCATTGAGTTTGAGTATAACACTTTGAGGATGACAGCTCAGCTGGACCTAGATCTCAGCCATGCACAGCAAGAAAGGCTATTGCAGCTGAATGGACTGGATGAGCACCGCATGCAGGCCCTCCTTCACTCAGAAGTGGTTCAACTTCAGAGGAAGGTGTGGCATGACCAACATCTCCATGACAAGCAATTTCAGCTGGGAGATTGGGCCTTGTTGTATGACTCCAGATTCAAAGATTTCAAGGGGAAGTTGAGAACCAGATGGCTAGGACCATATATGGTGGAACAGTGCCATGACAATGGATCTGTCCTCATTCGAACCATTGATGAGGAATCCATTCCCATGCTTGTCAATGGGCACCGATTGAAGATCTATAGAAGACCTCTCTCAAGACAAGAGTTTATCAGCACTATGGAGAAATCTGTTTTGGTCATAGAGAAGGGTTCTGCCTCCACTTTGGGCATACCCTGAAGGATCTAAAACACAAAAAAAAAAAAAAAAAAAAAAAAAAGAGAGAAAAATAAAGATCCTTGGGTGAAAACCTCTCTGAGGTGCCCAAGGCAGGCAGTAGGGGTGAAAACCTCATTGAGGCGCTCCTATTGTCTTTCAAAAAAAAGAGAGAAAAATAAAGATCCTTGGGTGAAAACCTCTCTGAGGCGCCCAAGGCAGGCAGTAGGGGTGAAAACCTCATTTAGGCGCTCCTATTGTCTTTCTAAAAAAAAAAAGAGAGAAAAAAAAAGAAAAAAGAAAGAAAACAGGAAAAAGCAATCAGCACAATAAAAGGTTTGCATGCAGATGTTCTATGGAGGAGAAGAAGCCTCTCCACTCCAAGCCAGGGGCCTTCATCATGCTAGCAAAGGATGTCATCAGCACCTCCTCCAAGAACAGCAATGTTTTTTAAGGTATGTGCAATTATTATCATGCTTTGGATCTTCTACAGGAGGATACAGTTTTTCTACAGGAACAGACAGTCTTCCTACAGGAAGACGCGGATCTTCTACAGGAAAATGCCAAATTTCTACAGGAAACTCTGTGTTCTACAGGAAACTTCCTGTAGAAGGTTACGATGGCCGAAATGTGTTTCAAATGAAGATCTAGCGACCGAGGAGTGGATTGAATGCATGCATGCCAATGATGGCACCCCTGAACATTGCCATTATCGTCCTCCACCATCCTCGTCGCCATGTAACCAAGATCCCTGCAGCAGCACAACAAAGTAATCAGTTCTCGTGAGAAAGCATCTGTCAAAGAAAAACTAAGCACCGAGAACCATACCACATCCACACTGATACATCAGAAGCGCTGGGATCATGATCGAGAAGCCAGAGCCGCCAGCATGCAGCATACACCCGAGGAGAAAGAACGGTGACAAGACCCCTCGCGGGGATCCTGTAACAGTTCAACCTGCTCAAGTGAAGACCGTTCACAGCACCGCCATCTGAGATCAAACATGGGTGCATGAACGCAGAACCATTCACTCCATCGCCAGCATCCTGTAACCACGAGCCGACAGGAATGTGCAGCCACAGGCGGCAGGTAGATCCATCGCTCAAAAAACTGGAAATCATGTGCAGCCGCGCGCAGGTAAGTGTTCTAATCCTTCTCTCCATAAAACTGCATGATTATTACTTCGATTTGTTTTGCATGGCATAAAGGTGAATGGTTGAACGGCCTAAAGGCCAGTGATTGGCCACGTCGGTTAGTAAAGGGATAGTCAGAGGACGAGGTGGCAGCCACGACGAAAGAAACACGCAGCAAGCACGTGAAGATCAGTCCCGTCAACCGAGAAGTGAAGTTTAACCGAAAAGGCCGGCGGCAGATCTGTGGGAATGAATGCGGCAACAAACGAATGTGTAGGCAGATGATGGGTGACGTCACCCAACGGTCCGGCGGGGACAGCTCACCCCCGCGCCACGAGCTACGCCGATTCAAAATCTAATCGGCTCGATTAAGCGTGTATCTCCATCAACCTCACTTCAAAACTCGAGTAGATCCTCTGCTTACCTCTGCATGTTGATACGCCGAGCTCTCGGCTACCTGAACGCTGGTAAAGCACCTCTCGACCGCCAGCCAACTAAAGCTCTTCCCGAAGCCTGCGCACTGCTCCTACAGGAACAGTTTCTACAGGAACGCCGTCCTACAGGAAGCAGTTTCTACAGGAACGCGGCTCTACAGGAAGGTGAAGTCTTCACGTAAAAAAAGGTGGCAGAAAAGAGGTAACCCTGCAACTCCTTCCGCAATTGTTTTTTAAAGGTGGCAAGGCCTTTAGTCACAGTGTGGTCATAAAAAAATTGGATTGCCGTGCCTATACTATCGCTCCTACAGGATAGCTGTATAATCAACTGTGGTCTGAAAATTCATTGCATGTTCTGTCTTTAGACCGAATTTCCTGTGTATCCACCACCTCGGGTATAAACCACTGTGTTCATCATGCCTGGCGGGTTTATCAGGCGAGAGCCCACTAATTCAAATGCATTAAGGAGAAACCCGACAGTGGTTGAGCTCTTCACTAGAGCACAATGGATGCCTTTCTGTGATAAACTACAGGGCTACGATGATGAAGTAGCCGAGGAATTTTTGCGGGCTCTGCAGCCTTAATCACAGACATTGGCCACGGTAACCTTCAGAGGTCTCAGCCTCAAACTCACCCCAGAGCATATCAGTCGGATTACCGAGCTGCCCATGGGTCTGCCGTGGGACAAAGAAGAGCGGAAGATGAGCCAGCAAGCAAAGAAGGAGTTCTTCCCACCAGAAGAGTCATTCACCGAAGATAAAAATGGGGTAAGAAGGACGAGCCTAACACCACCGTGGAATGAAGTCAGTTTGCAAATAATGAAGTATATTACATGTGAAGGCCGGTTCAGTATAGTATATGCATATCATTTCCGGCTCCTCACTGAGTTAAGGCACAGAATTGACGATCCTGTAGACCAAAAACTAAGCATCCCTTATTATCTTCTACAGTCCCTCATGGAGTGTGCTACCAAACTAAGACAGGGCATCCCTGATCAGATAGCCCATCATGGGTTAATAAAATTGCTTGTGGAAGATGCCTTGCACTCATATAAAGTTCCCCTCTCCTGGGAGTCGTTTAGGAATCTGACACGAGATGGAGACATTAAAATGCTGATCGAAGAGAGTGGCTCCTCCAACACTGAAGACAAGGAAGAGGTGGCTGAGGAAGAAGAGGCTAAAGAAAAAGCTGACTCCCCCATCCGGTCAGCAAGAGAAATAAGGTCAAAAAGCAGAAGAGACAGAGTCGGGGAAAGCCACGTCAGCCCAATTACCTCTCCAGCACTCGCAAGCAAACATAAGGATCAAACCCCCGTAGAAAAAAGAGAAAAAGGGAAGACACCTACCGCTATAGGAAAGGAAAAGCAGGCTTCTACAGGAAGCCCAAAAGCAAAGACCAAGGCTTCTACAGGAAGCCCGACACCAGCGTCTACAGGAAGCACAAGGGTGCAAGAACAGGCTTCTACAGGAAGCCATGCACAACCAAAATCTGAGAAGCAGAAGGTGGATGTTTTAGCCAGAGAGGCAGCGGCTGTATTAGCTGGCCTCAGTACACCACCTAAGCCAAAGGGAAAAAGGAAGAGGGACCCTCCTCTCTACTTCAAAGCACGGAGGAGTGTTCGGATAAAAACAGGAAAACCACAGCAGCAGTCCAGCAGCCCAATTGTCATTGAGGACACCCCTGTTTCTCCCAAAGACAAATCTCCCTCAAAATTCACAGTTACCTATGAAAAGGGCAGCCCGAAGAAGAGCACATGGCAAGACCGAGTGGACCTGTTGGACGAGAAAACCAGGCTACAGGAAGCTGCGAACGTCCTACAGGATACCTTAGCTCGACTACAGGAAACCGAACAGAAAGAAGAAGGAGGACCTTCATCACCCAGGGCGGATGAGGCAGAACCCCCTCAAGAAACAGCAATAGAGCATATACCTGAACCCAGTCCTTCACCCAATCTGAATTCATATTACACTTTCTTGGAGGCAGGCAAGATCATCCCACAAAAATTCACCGTACCTCTATTCTTCGAATTGGAGAAAGAAAGAGTCCGCTCCCATACCTGGATGCAAATTGCCAAATCAAAGGGGGTGGGGGACATAGGCCCTCTACAAGATCAGCTCAGGGAGGTCAGAAGTGAGTTCATTATGGCTAAACATGTGGCTAGCTGCCAGCAGGCACTTCTACAGGAAGAAAACCAAAAGCTACGGTTGCAGCTGCAAGAACTCCAGGCAAAGGCAGGACTATCCTCCAAGGGCATCACATCTGAACAAGAAGGCAAGAAGGAGCTGACCACCAATATTGAAGGATCAAAAAAAGTTCTACAGGAAGAAGAACAGCAGCTAAGAATTGAGGTGCAAGCCTTAAAGGAGCAGCTGCAACAAAAGGGGACGCAATTGGCTTGCATGGCTAGTTGGGCCATGGAAGCCTTGCAGTGCAGACATCCTGCAAAGTCCTATGGGCTGTACTTAAAGGATCAGTGGCTACAATTCCAGATCAACACCCTAGCACAAAGAGGTATTGAGCAAATTCATGACCCACAGCAGTTTACTGAAGTATGCAACACTAGCTCAGCAGAATTTTATATCCACAATCTAATTCTGCCCAATGAGGTCTCTTGGGATCCCAATATCGCCTTGGGCGATATGCAACTAATGGCTTTTGCATCATGGCTGAATCATGAGGATCAGAGAGCCACTGAAGAGAAATCGGTCATGAACCGGGAAGTGAGTGAACCACTGTATATTCGGGCAGAACTAGAAGATCCGGTTGCCCTCACCTCAGCCCGCCAACAGTTATCCAATGATCCTGCAGCTTCCTTGAGATTTATAGACCAGCAAGCCCAAGCAATAGCCCATTTTGAAGACATGGACAGACTCTTGGGAGAAACTGCTGGCCATGCTTGTGCACGTAGATGGCATGCTTTGGCACATAGCTTGAAAATCAGGGAATACCATAACCCGACCAGAATGAGGGAAGCATTTGCAAGGGTGGACCTGTACAAGAAATCAGTGCAAAGACTTCAGGCCAGCTGGATTGGCCTCAAACTCAGCCCTCCATTGTCGCTAGGATTGGCTGAAGGAGGTACAAGAAAGGAAGAAAGGGCACAATGGGAAAAAGTGGAAAATACAGCAGAATTCATATCAACCATGAAGACATCACCACAGAAGCTTGGGATGTAAGGGGAGCAGTAAAGGCCATGAAGGATGAGGATCTTGACTAAGTTGCTCAAGGATGAGCAAATGGTTCAGCTGGGGGGTGATGATGAGCCCCAATTTTGGTACAATTTGGGCTCATTTTTGGCCTATTTTGCTTGCTCAAACCATTCATTTTTATTGTTTATGCATACACTTCTTAGTTTATTCATGTTGTTTGTAGGAGAAAGGATAGGCACTTTATCTACGTAGCTAATGCATTGTGATTCCAGGTTTTGGCATTAAAAGGGAGCAAAAGACAACGAAAAGGTGGCAAGGAGACAACGAGTTGGCATTGCTGACGTAAGGAGAGGTTGTCCACGGTCTTGGGGGACATTCCTCGTGATCCTCACCAAGAACTCCGAGCCCCACTCCATCCTCCCTCCGAGCTTAATACACGGCCAGCTGTTCTACAGGAACAGCAGTTCAAAACTGCTCTACAGGAAACAGCATTTATGATCATCCTACAGGATCAGCAGTTAAACTATAGATTGAACAGCCGAGCTCCTAGAATCATGGATACTTGTTGGAGCATCGTTTTGTATAAGTATAGAGGCCTTAGCCTTGGTTAGGTTGTTGAAACTCTCGTATTACTATTGTAATTTTGGAGCACAGCTCAAGTTTCGTTCTCTTTTGTAAGCCAATTTGGCATGTTATCAGATGATGAATAAAGAAGGCCACTTTTGAGTTAGTTCTGAGTTTTCTCAAGGAGCTATAGCTCTCAGGTTAGGGCCCAACCTGAGAGCCATAGACCTCCTCAGTGTTGTAATGCATTTACAATTAGGTCCAGCACTTGAGTTTGTTTAGTTTCCTATGCAATTCGGATTTCCAGCTTGATAGTTTAATTGTTTTCATTAGCATAGATAGGACTGGTATGATGCTTTGCTTTCAGTATTCAAGTTTGATAGGTTGGTAGAATAAATCTCTTGGAGCTCCAACAAAAACAGGTTGTAAAGGCTCACTGCCATCTCACTGTTTGGGATTGGGGTGTAGACCATGATCAGCCACCAAAAAGAACAGCAGTCGTTTCATCTCCACGCAAGTTGCCACATGAACGTTTTTCATTAAGGATTTATTCATACATTCTCGACATTGATCCATACTGCACTCTCACGCATTAGTTTTATTGCTTGGTTTCCATTTTGGATTTATAGGTTTCATGGCATAATTGGTTAATGAATTCCTTGTTTTCATGCACAGGTCATTTGTTTTATTTACACTGCTTTTGCTCAAGTGATTTCCTTCATCGTTTTCTTCATCCACCTGCAAGTTCTATTCACCCTCTATCTCACTCACGTGCCCTCCAACTCTCTCATTTCACGTACAGCTCCATCTCCTTCACTCTCGTTGATTCCACCCTTCCAAAACATCAACCCATTGCATGCACCCTTCCTTCGTCTGACTTGCCATTTCCTAAGACGTCATTAGGTCCATCTCCATCTCCCTTAGCCTCCCACACCACTCCAACACTCCATCAACTCCTAAAAACCTCCACGGCCAATCATCCTGTAGATGTGCACAGCCATCCTGTAGAAAACAGAGTATCCTGTAGGATCCCCTACAGCCTTCCTGTAGGAGGCCACTCACTTCGTTGCCGAGCTTCTGAATGTGAGGGACCTCTGTGGATGGGTGCTAAGGATCCCTAGGGACCTTTCCTAGCCTCCCCAATCTGTCCTACACTTTCCTTCCTTCTACATCCCACCTGCACAATCAAACCCTAATTAGGCCAAGTTCACACTCATTCCACACACCTAAAGGAAAAACACAAAAACACATTTCTCATGATGCAAGTAGCTTAGACCCATGCATTTACACTTGTTAGAGGTAATGACAGCATTCATAAGAGCTGCATCCACATTCTTTGCATTATAGAGGATAGACTAGTTAAATTAGGGTTTCATAGATTTACATGCTTTAAATTGCTTTTGATTCAGTTTGTCAAGTAGAGTATCCTTCCTTTGAGTTAGCTTTCGTCCATCATTGATAAAGCTTCTTCTGTGAGCCTATAGAAGTTGGCTTAAGCCCTATGGACTTGTGCTAGCTGACCAAGTGACAGCTGCGACAAGGGCTAGTACTTGTGCATACAGCACCGTCGCTTCCAAGTTTGTACGAACTACCGGGTTGATAAAATTAAGAGACAGGAAGCCCCAGGAGTTGTAGCATTATTGCTACAATACTGGAGCTCACCAGTCTTCATTAGCTAAGAGTCCCATTCAGTAAAAATAATTTCCTTATGCGATTCCTAGATTTGTGGGAGATTAGCAGTTTTTCCCTCTTTCAAATCTTTCCATGACAGAAAATCTGTTAATATCTCATCCATTTTTTCCAACTCTAGTCTTGCATCCACTGATTTCTCAATCATGGATGTTGTGATATCGCATAGAGGAACTGCTAATGAAATATTGTAACATAGTAGGTTCAACTTTTGAGACAATGCCCTGGTAATTTCTAGGGCCTTAGCTCTAAATTTTCCTACTTAAGGATATTCCTTGAATCGCTCTATCTGAACTGTCATTTGAGCGATTTTCTCTTCTTTTGATTTACTCATCTATTCATTTAATAGCTATAACTTGCTCAATGCTTGAGACAATTCCTGTTGTTTGTGAATAACTTGCTCATCAATTCTTTGCTTTTCTTTTACCAATTGGTCATTCAACTGCTCATTAAGTTGTTTCTGTGCTGCTAACTACTGTTCCAGTTGTTCTAACTTCTGTTGTTTTTCCTCTGACTGTGCCTCTAGAAGACTGATCGCTTGGTATTTTCCTTTCAATAAGTTACTAACATCTGATGCCTTATCCATTGTTGCTGTAGTATATGCTTCAGCATATTAAGAAATTTTGGTCAGATGATCAAAAGGGCTTACTTCCTACCTCCACACCACATTCATCATCTCCATTTGAGAAGTCAAAAGAGGAGAGTGATCAATTTTCCTCTTTTTCCTTTTCCTTTTGACTACAGCCCTATGCTTAGGGTTGTAGAAGATATCTAGTGGTGGTATTTCTTCCACATGCAAAACAATCTCATCAGGGGGATGCTCAAGAATTATTTCTATGTCCTTATGAATCTTGGGTGGGCCGCTTGTTCCTTCAATCGGAACTGTGTTTACTATTGTTTTTTATGCCACGGACACCTTTGGTGTAGCGAATCTTGGGATATTCTTAGTATTACTGATGATAGAATCAAATTGTTTCCATTCCTTGATTAGTTTAGGGTCAACATAGATGTCTGAATCAAGGGGTCCGCTACTTGGTTCTTGCCTCTACACCTATTCTGGTGTCTTCTCCTTTTCAAGAACTTTTTCCACTTCAAGGGTATTCTTAACAATTTCTTGTTCACTCTGGCCTTGTGGTTGAACTGTTGAGGTTGTATCTATTGAATCCAAAGGTAGGGTTTCTAACCTCTGGGCACTAAGCATATTGAATTTTTCTAATCCTTGTGTTCCCAATTTAGTCACAGCCAATCCTTTAACCTAGAAAAATAGTTCTGCTGAAGAAAACAAGTCATCAAAGACATCTTCTTCATAATCAAATATGGTGAGATTAGCCTGACAAGTAACATTATAGGCAATCTTTTTAGGGTCATACTGCCTCCTAGGAATAGCTGTGAGATTTAACATCTGAATTTCCTTAGCCTCTTTCTCTACATGTTTATAATCATGCAAGGTAAAAACGCCACACCGAATGGGAAATGTAGGAAACATGTGTTTCTTGGAATCCCTAAGGGTTTTTGACATTCCCGCAACTGTTATCTAGTATGCTAATTCCCGGGCCAATAATTTATCAGGAGCATATAGAGGAAGAACATGGGGATCAGTGAGGCTACCAAAAAGCCTTACATAAGTGAATTTCTCTTCTCCAAACCAACTTCCTACTACTGTTAGGTCAATTTCTGCTTCCTCAAATATCCTAGGGGGAGGCTTATTGAATATATAATAATATACAAGCAGAACAAAACCATTACAAATTCTATACAAATGATTCCTATAATGAGCCTTCCATAGCTGTTTGTGATAGATATGGATACGATTGGGATCCTGAGAAGTCCATTTCCATCCGAGAATGGGGAATTAAGAATTAAAACAAATGATGTCAAGATTATAAGCACTGTAGTAAAAAGGAGGAATGACCTGGGGTAGTTGCAAACCTCTTTCTTCTATATTCCAGTATCTCAGTGTCTATTCTATCAGAGAGAATATTTTCCCAATCCATAACGTAACCATGAATTGCAGCTTCCATTAATGGGACCATGTCTATGGAGAACTTCACGGAATTATGTATTCGCCACAATCTACACATCATAGTGCCAGCATAGCAATAAGGAGAGGCTAATGAATCAATAGAATACAAACCCAATGACTCGTGCTTATGTTTATTCGGGAAATGCCTCTAGTATCTAATTAGGTCCAACTCGATGTCATTTTCTTTTGCGAATTCTTCCATAAATGCCTTGTTGTAGTGCTTTTTTGGCTGAGGTAGATGATACATTTGTCTGAGATCCTCTGGCTTGAATGACCCGAATATTTTTCCATCGGCCGTGGAAAATGTTCAGTCTGTGGCTGGAATTTTTTCAACAACCATTCTAACCACATCAATATATGGCAAAACTTTTGCTCGCGCTGCTATCTTTTGTAGGTATGAACAGGCCAAATCTTTCAGAGTCCCTTCTGATTTGTTTTTGGAATCAGTTGTAGCTTCCTCCTCCATTTCTTCAGTCTCTTCTACTTCTATTAAATTATAGATACTCTCCTAGCTTGTGTTTCCTAGCCCGAGGCACGTCATATCTGATAATAATCCCTTCTTATTGAGCTCTGGTTCCTTAACTGCGGCAGGGGCCTTGGCTTTGTTTGATTTCTTTCCCATCTTCTCTGGATTCATGAGGTCGGAGCAATTCTGCACAGACAATTGAAAATGTAACAGAGAGATATTGGCACTAAAAGCTAATATGGAAATGAAAAGAGTTAAGGTAATTCACATATGATAAGGTGGATGTAATTAAGAATTACCACGGGTGAAATCCTCGAAGGATTGACCCTTAACTATGAAATTAAATAACTATCATATCCGCCAATAAATGTCATAATTACCCGTCGGATCAGCCATATGCTTAATGATTATTTTCAAGCATGTCTTTGGTTTTCCCGATCAGTGATCAGTGATAAATCGCAAATCCCAATCTAAAGATTCACTGGGTAGGACTTTAGCATTTTAGACTAAAAGCTCTGACTGCGATAAAGGAGAATAGAATAAGGTAGGGTATGTTTAGCGAATAATTTAGGTTTATTGATTTTAAATTCATATTCACTAAGTTTATTTGAAATACAGGCCTTTTGATTATATAATTGCAATCGGGGAATTCATCTGGTAAATTTTAGTGTGAAAGCCCTGAAAACTCCGATTGCGATAAAGTAACATTATAATAAGGCAAAGGTGCTCTTTTAAGGGAAATAGTTTAATTTATTATTTTAAAAGATTGATGCATGTAAACCAAATCTCTTGACGATTTATCGTTGAAATGCAAGCCTTATTTATGAATTGCAATCGGAGAATCGGCTAGGGATTTGGCTCTTTGTCATATGATACCCTTGACTGCCGATTGCGATTACATTTACTGGATCAGAGGTTTTGATGAGGACTTTTTATGTGAATCCCTTTACTCTTTGTGATACGCGATCTTCGATCACTTTATCACATCGGAGAGTTTCTTATGATGCTTTTTCAGAAAGGGATTCATATTTTATCAAAAGTTTTTTAGATAGGAATTCTATTGAATTGGGTTTTTTGATAAGGTTTTTTACGTCTTATATGGTTAATTCTACGCAAGCAATTTTATTGAAACATTAACTTTCTAAGTTTGTTAAAAAGGGACCCATTTCCAATTAAAGTTTTTTGGGTAAAAATTTAGAAATTGGGGGGTTGTTTTACAGCTCAATAGAACCCAACCAAGTCATTGAAAAAATAGTGTTGTGCCTAGCCCCAAGTCTCCCTTTGTCTAAAACTTCTTTGTACAACCCCTTATCACAATTGTAGGCTTGCCTCCTACAATTCCTATTCTAAAATTATCCTAACACACTTTGTCCTTCGGACACATGGAATTCACTAACGCTCCCTAGAACACACTCTTATTCATTCATTTCCATGCATTTTGACTTATTTCTCCCTTATGATGCCCTAACAATCCCCAACACTACTCAGCGTGCATTGACACTATCTGGCATTTGTTAGCACACATTTTCATTCCTTGGCATGCCCTAACACTCCTTAGCTGGCATGTCCTCACAACTACCCTTACCTTTTTTGCAACTTGGGAATCCAATCAAAACCTAACTCAACTACAATAGCTTGATCAAGTTATAGTTACTACAACTAGACTATTCCTTGTTCACCTAAGAACTTCTTATAACTCATCTTAGGATACTCATGTCGAATCTCAAATCATAAAACTTAACAAGTTACAAAAACAAGGCTCACATCCAACTGTGGTCTTAAAACAACTAAGAAACATAGTTTACACCTTGACATGTGAGAACACCTCGCACGTCTATCAAACCCTTGGGACTATGTGGCACGTGTTAGCATCCCTTGCATTCCTTGACATGCTTTGGCACTCCATAGCACATCCTAGTACTCCCTTACACCTAGCACACCTAGAACCCTTTGACATTCCCCATCACACTCTTATTCATTCATCTCCATGCATTTGAAACTAGTGCCCCCTTTTGTTTCCATGACACTTGGCCCTAACACACCTTAGAATGTTTTGGCACCACACCCTGGTGCTTGGCACATCTTGGCATACCTTAGCACTTGGAATTTCTTAGCATGCCTAAAATGCCCTGGAACTATCTACCACATGTTAGTACCTCCTTGCATTCCTTGGAACACCTTGGAACTCCCTAGCTATCATGCCCTCATAGATAGCCTTACTTTTTTTGTGATTTGGGAACCCAACCAAGTCATTGGAAGAAAAACATTGTGCCCAACCCAAAGTCTCCCTTTCTGTGAAACTACTTTGTCCATGCCTTATCACAACCATATTCTTTCCTCTTTCAAGTCCTATTATGAGCTTGTCCTAAAAAACTTCATCCTTGGGATACTTGGAAATCACTAACAATCCTTGGCACACACTCTTATTTTTTCATTTCCAAGCATTTTGACCTAGTTCTTCCTTGTGTTCCTTTGAGCTGCCTAACACTCAACATGCACTTGCATTGCCTTGCATGTGTTAGCACACCTTTTCATTCCTTGGCATGCCTTGGCACTCCTTAGCTATCATGCCCTCATAACTACCCTCAATGTTTTTGATACTTTGGAAGCCAACCAAGTCCTACCTCAACTACAACAACTTAATCAAGTTACAATTACTACAATGAGACTATGCCTTGTTCACCTAAGAACTGCCAATAACTCATCTTAGGCTACTCATGTCCAATATCAACTCATGCCACTTAAAAACTTACCATGTTAAGGCTCACCTCCAACCATGGCCATAAAACAACTAATCAACATAGTTTACATCTTGACATGCCATAACACTTGGCACGTCTAACAATCCATTGGCACTATGTGGCACGTGTTAGCATCCCCTACATTCCTTGGCATGTGTTGGCACTCTGTATCACACCCTAATACTCCCTAACATGCCCTGGCACTCGAGCATGCCTTGGCACTGCCTATCATATAACCTTATCACTTCCTCCTTAGAGCACTTGAAACTCACTAACACTCCCTATCACACACTCTTATCCATTCATTTCCACGCATTTTGAACTAATTCTCCCTTGTTTTTCCATGGTACTCCCTAACTCTGCCTGGCATGCATTGGGACACCCTAATGTCTCCTATCATACCATGTCACTTCCTCCTTAGCACACCTGGAACTTGTTGACACTCCATGTCACACACTATTATTCATTATTTCCAAGTAAATTGCTTGCAATATTTTTTGTTCATCATCACAGTCTTTTGGGTGGGAACCATAGATGGAATATATGATACCTTGTTTGTAGAAAAATTACATAATATTATCAATGAGAATATGCTTGGCAGTTTCTATTGCATTTTCTTACTTCCTTTTCGAATATTTTCATTCATTGCTTTTCTAAAATCCATATACAATGAAAATCCATATATCATGGCATGGATTTTTTTTTTTTTAAATCCCTTTTTCATGGCATAGACATTGTTTTCCCTCCTATTACCTACATTCAAACCTTTTGTTTATGCAGTTATAGTTTTTCTCCACCCCAACTTTTAGTGAAACTGCAAGTTGTGCATTCCTTGTTATCTAAACCCAACAACTAAAATTATTCGCTCTATATTCAACATACTCAATCAGTCTCATGTTCAAATGAAAAGGAGCCTAACAGAGAAAGTGAGCCTTCTCTGTATCCCTAACATCAAAGATGATGCATGTGTTGTGGTTTCAAACACCCACAACATTGGGTAAGTAGAAGGAATTTGATCTCTCTCCTACGAGTCCTTCAACTCCTACAATCATGGGTTCAACTGTCTCAGTTAGGTATTTGAGGATGGTGTATTGCGATGAGAAGGGAAAATTTAGAATGGGCCTAAGGCCTCAGTACTCTTCAACTAGGCAAAGTGCCTACCAATGTCATTTTTTTCTGCATCTGAGCGTGTTAAGGGAAGAGCTTCATTTTAAATCAGGTTTGTGGAGAAAATATTTTGTGGAAGATATTTGTTTTCTGTCGGGGAAGACATATTAACATTTTTTATTAAATTTGAATAACAACAATATTTACTTTGTATCTCATGTAACTCATACAAAAAGTGGGGTAATAGTGTGCATGTAGCATCAAGTTCCACCCCTTTTAATCTAGCATTCTTCATGCAAACCTTTGTGTCACTTGTACCACAAAGCATTCATTATAGAGTGTGGAGTTAGTAGCTACCTCTAGATGGCATAAGCTACATATACATATTGACTTGGTTTTTTCACCTTTTGTCCATTCTTTGTGTGGAGACTAGGAAACAAGCTTCACATACTTTCTATCCCTACATTTATGTGAGTGTAACTTTGCACACTTTCTTTGCCTCAACCAATATCAAAATAATTTGTTAGCATCTCTCAAGGCACAAATACATGCTTCAAGCATGGAAATTAGAAAAATTTCTAAAGAAGAAAATAACCATGGAATTAACCTCTTCCATTTCAAATCTTTCAGGATTCTATTGAGAGATTTTTAGAGACAATTATTAAATGTGCCTCTTTTTTGCCCATTTTCTTAATATAAGGTGCATCTCTTATTAAATTTCTAATCAAGAGATTTACATCAAAGACTGTATCATAGGGCCAACGACTCTGCATAAATGATTCCTTGTTCAATAAAAGGATAAACGGTTAACATGTCAACTTGGCTACAATATCTTGGGAATTAATAATTGCTCTGAAAAATGACTACTCTTGTTTGAATTTATAAATATATTTAAGATTTGAAAATGGATTTACCTCCAAAATGATCTTGGATGAGTTCCTATTAATGGCTTCTCTATATCTCCTCCGCTAGAATGAATGGACTGTATGTTGAAAATTATAGCAGAGTTCCCTTCCGTGAAGCCTAATCATCCCATTGTCACCAAGATCTCCTCCTTCTCCCAAAATTGGACCCAAAACAACATTGAGTACTCAATTATGATCCAATTTCAGAAATCCTTAGTGGAACTACAGCTTAAGAGGGCATCCTCCATCATCTTTTGCTTTCAAGTCACACAAATTCCTGACCATCCTGCATTGTGTAGACTATCTTTATCTTCTAAACTTTGATAGAATGTCTTCCATCCAAAAACTTGGAATTTAAAGGAAGCTTTGTTTGTCTATTTAGACTTTCGTTGTTTTTTCTTGAAACTTTGAAAATGTTAAAACTCGACAAATGCAGTGTTACCCAATGAAAAAATATGTGTGAAATGGATGTCTAACAACAACTTGAAGAAGCAAAAGTAGGATTTATTTATTTATTGAAATTTTAGGTAGGAGGAGAATAGTTGCGTAGGTGATAATGACAACTAAAGAGCTAATTGAATTCATGCAGTTCAATTCCTAAATTCGATAGTGGCAGTGCATTTTGTTTGATGAGTTACTTGTTACAATATTTATTTATGAAATTATTCAAATAGTGGAAGGAATGTAATGATTTGTAAGGAATGTCCAAAGTTTCTTCTATGATTTTTTTTTCCCATGGAGAAAATGTTTTATTTATTTATTTGAGAAGAACCATAAATACAATCTTCAAGTGCACACTACACAGTCAAAATATAATGTTTCATCACTAACTGTCTACTTGATTTTAGTTTACTTATTCATATGCCCTTGAAAAAAATATGACTCTTATGCTAAAGGGAGATCATTTCCAGTGTCCATGACTTAACTCCAGTTCACTGTTTAACCTTGCATAAAGCATATGACTAGTCTAATAACAACAACTCTACCACAGAGTAAAAATTCCATAAAAGTGACATATTACATATAAGTTCAACAAGAAGATAACAATTAGAAAGGACTTTAGACCAACTTCCTCGAGGTCACTAAATGACCACCAAGTTATTCCTTCTCTAGAACTTAGTTTTCCTGCAACTGAAGTCCTTCCTTTGAGAGAGTATTTGTTGTCCTATTAAGTTCTCTAAACACATGAGAGATTATGATCATTTGGAATTGCTTAAAGAGCTCTTTCAGTTGAGCAGCTAAGGGAGATAAGGAAGTATTTTGAATCTGAACCTGTGCATTCATCCAATTAATTACTAGTGTTGGGTCCATAAAGACCTATAGATGACCAATATCCTTGTCAAAGCTATTACAAGTGGCCAAAATAATGGCCTTTTAATATAAATAAAGAACCCCAAAGGTCTAAAACTGTAACCCTAGAATCAACTTCCCAGGGGTGCAAATTTTGCATACAATCTCTGTTTGGGGCACACAATAGTCCATTTGAAAGAACTATATGAGGATTACAACTTTTGTTTGGGCCTAGGGAATTCCATGAAAACCTTTGGACCCATATATAGCCAAAAAACATCATTTAGGGCCTAAAAATGACCCTAGAAGTTCGAGACCCAAAAAACCATAGAAAAACTAATAAGAAGATAAAGAACCATTGAGTTAGTGGAAGAGGTGGGTGGCCACCAATATCCACCTAAATTAGAGTGCCACATAATTTTAGGGTGGGAGATAAGGTATGGTTTCATTTGTATAAATAACACCTCTTAAGATCCCATTGGAAGTGTCCCCTGGCTCTCCATTCTGATATAG
Organism: Pinus tabuliformis; assembly: GCA_031772625.1. Taxonomy (NCBI): domain Eukaryota; kingdom Viridiplantae; phylum Streptophyta; class Pinopsida; order Pinales; family Pinaceae; genus Pinus; species Pinus tabuliformis. The sequence continues at coordinate 517,886,851 of CM062804.1, read as the reverse complement.
GCCTTACACCAACACAAAGGTTGTGGGTGAAGATGCTTCTAAATCAAATATTCCCTTTTCTTTGGCTTGAACCTTATATTTAATGTGGAGCTACTTCAACCATATTTTCCACCTCTCATAGGCACCTCATGTTCCTACTTTGGTGCATGTGTCTCACTAGGAGTCATATTCAACAAAAGTTTCCCCACTTGATGAAGGAACTTGACACAAAATGGACCACTTATTCCTAAGGGGGGACAATTGATTCAAGAGAATACTAGTGACCACCCACTTGTTCCATTGATTCAACATTATTCCACATCTTGGTAGTTCTAGTATAGTGTTTTAGGTCTCAAACTTTCACTTACTTTTTTGGGCATTTCCCTTGCATTTTTTACATTTGTCATAGGCTAAAGGCACATAGTATGGATTGAAATGGTATGAAAAATGTCCAAAATGGAGTTTTCATGCAAGATTTGTAGCCTTGGGAAGTTGATATATCAATTAGTATCTTTGGGGCACACATTCTTTTTGCAACATCATTTCTTAGGGTTAGGCTTTTTGCATCTTAGGGCACCATACTTTATGTTCAAAGGTAGTTTTTGCCTCTTTTGGTGTTTTCTAGTGATTAAGAGTAGTTGACAGATCTCCCTTCATATATAAGCTACCACCATTCCAACTAGTTTGTATCACTTTGCAATTTATAGTTTTCTTTTCTATTTCATTCATTAATAAAAATTGTATTTTGTTGTATCATTGTACTCTTTGCAATATATTTTCTATGTTTCCATTTATGTTTTTGCATAATAAAATCCCCTTCAAACCTCAAGTCTATCTATGATTTTTTTTTAGTAGAAGCTTCTACCTTTGGATGGTCATGGGTCCTAATATTTGAATATTGGAGCAAATTGCCAACTTTTTTATATCTTTATAATGGTTAAGAACATGTGCTTCCTCATAAGAGGTCATAGGTTCAATTCTAAAGGCAGGTTGAGTGTGTACACCTTTGTAGACTTTAACAGTCAAATCACTATGCAAACACATGTCCCTTGTCCTAAAAACAATGAGATCTCATACACTAATTTGAAATTCTGTCGTCTTACAAAAAATAAGACCTCCCTTGTCCTAAAAGCAATGACATCTGATAAACCAATTTTAAATTCCATTGTCCTACAAACAATAAGGTCTTATTGTCTCCCTTAGCCATGAACTTAAAAATGGATGATTACTACTATATTACATATATTTGCTCTACTTAACCTAGATTAGCCTCAATCGGTCAAAAGAAAACATGCTTTAAAAATCTAGAGTAATGTTCAACATTTTTTTTATATATACTTATTTTAAGTAATAAAATTTTACAACTACTTTTTTACCCTTACTTTTTTTTAATATGGATTTTTTTTTGTTAATATGCCATATTTTTTTAATATGGAAAAACATATGTAAAAGAATAAAGAGGAAAGACGTATGTATGTTAAACATTTGAACTTTGGTGGGTATGTTAAGCATTTGGACTTTGGTGGCTTGTCAATTGGAGGGAAAGCCAAGGCACGAGCCTAGGGAGACTTGTATAGTAAGAACAATGCAGATTATTGTTCCTAGAGATTGAGAACACTGCAACATGCAGTTCCTGGAGATTTGAGGGTTCAAAAGTTTTGGCCATTAAATTTTTTTTCTCAGACAAAGCTTTGATAGTTTCTGTGCAGTGATAATTTCTGGGGCCTTTTAAATGGGGTTGAATTTGTTGTAAGTGTGACTTTCGGCACCATCGATATTGCTACAAGTCCTCCGAGCAAATCTTTCGAGGTATGCATTTATTTTCCAAGTATTTTCCTCTTGTAAATATGGAGCATGTCACAACCTCCCAAAATACACCTAATGTATAATTTTGTGGTTTTGATCTTATTGACTATCCCTATTACATTGAAAGTATGCACCATGTTCAGTGCAGTTGATTTAGGCTGGATTCTCTTTCTCAAAGTAAATTAGTCCATGCGAGTAAATAATTTACGACACGAGACTTTAATTAAGATCACAATTTTCTTGTATGTCCTTCAAGGATGTTTACCGAGAGACAATTTACTCACATTTGAAATAACATATAATTTCTAAATTATTTTTTGGTAGGTGTCTAGAAAAAAGGAGTCGACTTTATATCCCGTCTGTTGTGTATATATATAAAAAGGAAGGGGGATTTGTTTTTGACCCGCAAAGAACATTGTTTCTGTCCAGATTCATATGACAATATAACAAAACAATTGGTTGCATCAACATGTTTTTTGATACAATTGAACTCATGTATAATCAAGTGCACTTGATTTACCATTTCATGACAAGACAGAACATGGGGGTGGGCTTGAATATTTAATATAAACATGTAGCCTTATATCTAGGTGCCATGGGTTTGTTCCCTACCTCAAGGTGCCATAGGGCTACCATAAGGGGTTGGATAAATCCCTTAGGAATGAAACCTATGTTGATGGTGTCAAGATCCCAATCCACGGGCCTTAAGGGGAACATTGGGGTGGACTTGGGTACTTAATATGGAATATGTGCCCTAATTTTAACTCCTACCTCCATGTCCTCATGATTATCAGGTAAAACATTTGTGAATGGAACTTTGGCTCATGGTGTTGAGCTCTTTACTTCCCGAGATTTAAGGAGAAGTTAGGATTCAAGAGTGGGCTTGGGCTTGTATACATGCTCCAACTGCCATAAGTTCAACATCTACCTCCAGGTGCCCCACAGATGCCCAGTAAAACATTTGGGAACAGAACCTTGGTGCCCAGGCCTAAAGGAGAACATGGGTTGGGTTTGATTTGTAAGATGAGTACTGAATATTCATCTCTGGGAGCCACATGTCCAAAACCTACTTCCATGTGCCCCATGGCTATTTCAAGATGCTAGGAAAGGGCCATCACCCCAGGCCCATTGGGTTACTTGGCATTCATATTTTATATAGCAACCAATTTCATTATGTCCATGTAGATTTATTGTAGGTAAGCATGAGAAAATGTCTTTGACCTCCTAAAGTCTAGACATTGTATTTCTTTTTGTTTTTAATATGTGGATATTTATTTTTGTTGTTATATGTGGGTATTTTATGCATGGGTCATGGTAAACTTTTTTATTGGTAATCTATTACAAAATAGTGTTACGTCATCTTCATGAATCACACAATAAGATTATTATCTTGGCAATTCTTTTTGCTTTTTGTAGATCATGCAGCCCCCAAATGATAGTATCTCAAGCCTATCTTTCAGTCCAAATGGTAAATATTTGGTGGTCACATCTTGGGATAATCAGGTTTGTTCTAAACTATCTCCATTATATTAATGTAATAATTTTGGATTGGTGTTTTGTTTTGATCTTCTGTTATATTTTGGAACATAGGTTACCAGGTTAGATGATGGATCGTCCTTCAAACTGGGGTTAGCATGCCAAAAACAACAATGTCACATGACCAACCAGTGTGGTGTTTCAGATTGTGGTTGGAATTCTAGTACATGTTCTTTTTTCTTCTTGTGAATTTTATCCTAAAGTTGTAATATGCTTGCAGGAACCAGGGTTGTAGCTTACTTATGGAAAGAACCATTAATGAAGTTTCAGAGTGTGATTCTAAGTTTTTATTTTATGTAATGCTTTGTATGCAGGTTCTCTGCTCGACATGAAAGGATGATTGCATTGTTGTTTTCTCTATTGGCTGTGATAAACAAGCTAAAATGTAGCCACTATTGACTGGGGTTTAGCCAGTAACTGTGGCCATGCATGATGAACCTATTAAGGAAATTGCATGGATTCTAGAAATGAACTTGCTTGCAATTGGAAGAGGGGACAAGACACTTAAGTATGTGTATGATGATTTCTTTGATTCTGTCTATCTTTTCTTATTTATGTTATGAGGTTACTTGTAAATGTTAGTGGAGTTGTGACCTTATGAATTTTAAACCAATTGGAACATAGTGCCAAAAATTTAATATCTTTTAGGCTTTGAGTCAAATAGAAACTTCTCATCTGGCCAAAATAATTATAAAATTATGAGATTAAAGGGGAAAAAATGTTAGATTGACCCAGGTCCTAGATTAACTACTCAACATTCTTCTTATATACCCAATACTTGTATGTTTCTTACTGCCATAACCTCGTACCTATGCAACCTTGTTAGAAATAGACACACCTTCCTTTTAATTTGCATAAACATTATATTATGTAAATCTTCATATAAATTGTGTTGTCCCTAGTGATAACTTTTAATACCTAGATCTCCTTCTTTCAGTTGTCTATCACTCTCTCCTTTTATTCTATTCACTTCTCCATAGGTACAAAACCAAAGGTTGACTAGAACATTGATAACTTGAAGTTATTTAAGACTGCATCAACCTCTCCTTCAAAGTTGAAGCAATTTTTGAAAGCTTCTTGAGCCTTTTACTTTAAGGATCTAGCCTTGTCCAGACATTTCCAAGCTTAAAAAAAAAAGACAAAAACAAAAAAAACGAAAAAAAAAACAAAAAAACAAAAACAAAAGAAAAGAAAAAAAAAAATTAAATAATATATATATATATATATATATATATATATATATATATATAATTTTCTCCAAGTCACTGAGCTAAGGAATGTCTACCCCCTTATCAGGATATTGTATTTTCCATTGAATGATGTCATCTATCATATTTGGAATACTCTCCAATTCTTCCTCGACAGGCCCCTTACTCTTTATATATTCATCAAACTTAGGAGTTTTATCTTTGATGTCCTGAATGCTCCGATAGAATTATTTTTGTTTTTGAACCATACTGAGTTCTTCTTGGATCGCAAGAGATTTCCCTTTGAACTCTTTATCTGATTCTGGTTCACCTTGCTACTGGAATTCTAGATCTATAATTCTTTGTTTAGCAACATTGAGTGCCAACTGAGCATCATAGACCTTTATCTTTAGCTTGGCAACATTATCACTTGTTCCTTGGGCCATGGAAATACTGGAAGCTGCAGGCATCTCTGGATCAGCTTCTGTATCATGAACGAGAACCTCCTCAATGGAAATCTCTCTCCCAACCTTATCCTTTTTCAAAACTCTCCCATTGACCTTGTTCTTCTTGTATTCATAATTGAATGTTTTCAATACCAATACTGGGTTAGCCATGGTCATGGGGAAAATTGCTCCTTCTCCATTTTTTTCAATCTGACATGGTTCCACTAAAGACTGAGGAGTGGGGAATCTTCAGAGATGATGGAACGTCAACATGTTCAATCCTTTTATCTTTCCACATAGCTTATACCTTATTCTTTTGGAGTTCCGCATTTGTTTTCCTCTAAAGCTCCTCATCTCTTTTCTTGTGGTTTTCCTTCTACTTGATTCCTTGTTTAGTTTCCAAATCCAATTGTTTCACTAGGTCATCATGTTATTCTTTCCTTCTCTTTTCTTTTGCCTCCTCGTTTCTGGGAAAACTAGTGTCTTTTCGATCGACTCCACTAGGATTAGCAGCTACCCTAGAAACAAATAGTTCAAAGCAATTTACGATTTCCTCTATGTATGATAGATAAGAGAGAGGCAAAGGAACCAACTTGGATCTTCCACTTAACTCCTTGCTTGATCTCTCTCCCCCTTGACAGAGCTTGCAACTCCTCTCTGTACTTATCCCACTTGGAGAGTACATGTAGAAACAAAGTAACAAAGAACTATCAAACCATCTCAATCTATTATATCATAATCATTACAGAATCAGAAATATAATGGACATACAATGGCATTCACAAATAACAACATTCACAAATACACCATTGTGTGGAGGAAAACTCAAAGAACTTTATTAAATAGAAGGGAGAATTACCACCCAGTTGTCTAATCCAACATCATCCTCTCAGCATCAAAGCCCTCTTCACCTCATGAAAAGCAAGATCACCCAAAAATACAATGCTCTTTCTCAAAGACAAACTATCAGCACTTCCTTGCAAATTACCAAATTCGAGCCTTTAGATCTCTCAAATGAGGGATCCATTTGTAGATGTCTGCAAGGGTGTCAGTCATCTCTGGGTTTCTGATAAGTGTCATAAAACCTGTTGTTTTTGGTTCCACTTGGAGATTTCTTGGATCTCTTACTCTTCCCTAGGCAAATTCAGAGAGGCAAGTGTCATAGGAGAAGTTTCTAGAAGATTCCATGAGCATCCACTTAGCAAATTGTCTTGGACATTTGTCCATCCTTGCTCATCACACCCTACAAAAGGCCTCTTTAGTATGCATCACACCTAGCTAGTGTAGAAGTCAATATGCATCGCACCATGATACTAGAGCAGTCAGTATGGTCTAGTTTTGGCTAGTTCTGAGTGGTTTTTCAGGTGGAACTTTTGGGGAATGATGTAATCAGTTGACCATGATCCTTTAGGGTATGAAACAACACTTTTAGGGGTTAAAGAGACCTATTTTATCGACATATAAGATTTGGTTTGAAGTTCCCAAATATGTTTATAACAGTTGCCCCCTAAAGCATGAAGTTGTAAATCTTTGATGTCGGGTGAAATGCTTTATCATGAGGATCTGAGGTATTTGAACTAGACAGTGACCTGTATAAGATACAATACAATACATCATCATAATATAATTTTTCATGATCTAGCTGAGGCGGGCATTCCCATGCTCAGATTTATAAATTCATTTTCATGTACATAGAACAGATAATCATCTACAGTTGTAGACTGGTGATTCTTCATATGTAGGTTCATCATCCCTGGCTTGGATGACCATCTGTGCAGCTTCTGTGTACATTTTATGTATTTATATTCCTGAATACATTGCAGCCCGGATGGATGAAACTAGATCTGGGGTCTTCAAACTTGTTCAATCTTCGCCCGATGTACAAGTCGATCCATGTGAAAAGATGTTCTGATGTCGAACATGGAAAGACATCACCTGATTACCAGCCAATAATGTAAGATGTTAACAGACGCGAGAGGAATCACCGATAATGATAATGACCCTCAAGGTACTATAGTACAATTCACGTGGTGTGAATATATATGATCCGATGTCGAACACCACGCAAAATCTTTTGGTCGAAGGCCATTGATGTCAACCTATAGTCGGAAGTGAGAAACTTGCTATTGAGGCATGCAAGCTTCAAAGTAATGAAAGGGTTGTTTCTAAGTCAACTTCTTGGATAATGAGCTGATGTCGACAAGAAGTGACCCATCGTAGGAGGGCCTTAATGTATCCCACATCTACGATACGAAATGAAGCAAATGATTTTCTGGAGGTGAAAACGATTTGACGACACAAGGTTCAAGAATGGCAATCACGAAAAATGGAGGGTGAAGATATTGCAGTGGACGAGGCATTAACTGGATTGTGGGTTCTCGACTGAATGACTTCTCTTGAACATGTTGGAAACACTAAGATGGATTGGTAGCGTTAACCCCAAAATATGGATGGTATGGAGGACCAATGGTGATATGACCGGTGAATGGAATAACCCAACCCAACTTAATCATGGTGATGGAGTGAAAGTGTCATGTTCAAGAGCGACCTGCTACCATAAAATTCTTCAATTTTTATTCCCTTTTTCCACAGTCATTGCTGACCAGTACCTCTTTATTTTTGTTAAGTTTAAGGAGGATAACATATGATTTTTCTATAATTAGCCCTTCGGGCAAACCTATCGCTATGTTTTAGCGAGCCTAGCGACAGTGAAACTCGTTCTTGTCTAGGGGACAAGTTTGTTGCTATTGTTCTAACGAGTTTAACGACAAGGATAACTCGATCCTTTTCATGTTTAGAGAGTTTGAAAAAGGGACGAAAAGGAAACTCCAATAGTTCTTTTTCGTAGCATAATCCCTTAAGTCCGAACAAGGATAAAATAATACAAAACGGATGACTTTTTGATAACTTTAGCAAGCCGAAAAGACGAGCGATCGAACTTTTTCATGAGATAATCCCTCGAGTCAGAAAAAGATTAAAATATACAGGAGGGATGGCACTTCCCCTTACTTTAACGAGCTGGAAAGGCCAATAGCTCGACAATATTTTCATATTTAACGAGTCTGAAAAGAGTTTAAAGGAGACTCGTTTTTTAGGAACTAGTGGTGTTTAGGGTAGCAAACTGGTTCCGGGTGAGCTTGGAACTTCTCAAAACATGGTGATGTGAAGAGGTTGGCTAACAGGACCACTCGTCGCAGTTGTTCCTGAAAAAGGTAAACAATCATGTGAAAGCGTATGATTGGCCGAAAGGATGGAGGTGATGGTAAGAACATAACCAAGGCTCAAAAGGCTGATAGAATGGAAATCACAAAGGTTATTTACCGAAGGTGGGTTTATTTTTTAACAAGCTTGAACTGTGGGGGGAACTGTGCTCGGTGGTAGGTTTATTTTTTAACGAGCTTAAACCATGTGACAACATGCTCAGGGGTAGGTTTATTTTTTAACGAGCTTGAAGCATGCGATAACATTTCTCAGTGTTCGGTTTATTTTTTAGCGAGCTTGAACCATGCGATAACATTGCTCAGTTTTTAGTTTTTCTTTTTATGCGAACTAGAAATGACCAAACTAAAAAAAGCAAAACTAAAAGCTAGACAAAATAAAAAGCTTAAAAAACTAAGGAACTATTGAGGTTAGGTAGGATGTTTTATCAGTGTTTAGACAAAACTCTTCCTTTGCTTCGTTCGTAGAGCAGACAAAGGTGAATGGTGTGTTAGACCAATCACCTAACCTAAGAAGTTTAAAGGCTAAAAAGCTAAAAAATGAAATTGGTCATTTTTAGCTTGCATAAAATGGTTTGCATGCCCCCAAGCATCAAGGAAAGTAGAGTCTCTAGTAGCCATATGGAAAACATTGTGGCTAAGCAGGTTTTTTTTTGTCAGCGGTTAGACAAAACACTTCCTTGGCTTTGCCCACATAGTCGACAAAGGTGAATGGTGTGGGATGGCACTTCCAATCACATAACCTACAGGGAAACCTATCTTTTCAGCTGGGTTCATCCACCAAAGCAGACTAGGGTGCATGCCCCCTAAATCCTCGTTACATTCACCAGACTACTCGCAGTAAATAGGTGGATGGAATGAAGGTTGAAGAGACACTCTTGATGCAAAAGGACCATTTATGGATGATGTTTGACTTGGAGCTGTGTTTGAACCAGGAAATGAAAGCTGGTCAACAGTGACAATTTTACCTTCATTTGGGAAACACATCACTAGAAAGAGTGTTTAAACAATAAAATCCATGTTATAAACATAGTAACGTCCAAGGAGTAGATTGTAATCTAACGATCCTTGGACTGCCATCACGTTCAAGTAAACGATTTTCCTTCTCAAAGTAATCAGTAACTTAGGAAGGATCTCTAACGGTCGGTTGGTTCCTTTGTTAAATCCTAACAAATTCTATGTAATAGGCATAAGCGATGGCGAACCAAGCGCTTTCCAAGCAATTGAGGAAAGGATACTCACTGACGCACCCTCATTTATGATAGTGCCAAACACGATCATTTTGTAGACTTGTACTATGATCCGAAATGTTAAATAAGAAGGAAGGCAAGATCTTGCTAGTTGATTCCAATCGAAGGAAGTGACTAGGCTGCTTGGAGCGGGTACCGAATAAATGGGAGAAATAACCCCTTGAGCAGCGGGAACTGGGGGATTCTCTTCTTGTTGTGAAGGAATGGACAGATTGCCCCCAAGTTCATCAGACTCTGACGTGACAAAAATAATTTGAATCATATCATTCTCACTCTCTTTGGGAAGGTTATGATCTTCTGAAGGTAAAATTGGGTCGACTACCATCTCAACCTGTTGACTTTGGTTTGGTATGGACTTCGAAGATTCATTTTCAATGATAGGTGTTTCAACTGACGGTTGAGTTATGTCAATCATATTTTCAACTAGTAAAGGACTTGGGGAGAGTTTCCTGTATCCAGATGGAAGTCACTGCGGTGAAGTAGGACGATTATGCAAGACTCTTTTGGCTTCATCCAAAAAAGGACAACGAGGAAGGGTATGGTCCCCTTCACATAACTTACATGGAATCTGGACCTTTCTTTTTTGCCCATTATTACTAGTTGATAGTGTGCTGTCAACATGATCACTAGAGGTTGATGACACTGGTTGGTGCAAATGGGGGGACCATTCTCTCAAGATCCAAAGAATGCATGAACATTCTCGATGAGAATGGTCTCCTTTGCAAATTATGCATGGAGATCTAGCTTTGGAAAGTTCAATGTGCGGATTTTCACCAGATGCTACATGGTATCCCCCCTGCTTAGCTGACCTCTTCTTCTTCTCAGTCACTCGGTTACTAGCATCAGTATTTTCACCAAGCAAAGAGGAAGAAGGGGAGGGAGAAACAAACGAAGAAGAAGGCGAAGGGTCAACTTTAGTATCAACTGGTTGCTAATTCGATTGTTGAGGAATCACAGTATTTTGAACGAAAGAGGTTGAGAATAGCCATAATAGCAGACCAATTGTAATTCCCGGAAGGGACAATGTAGCCATATATAGAGCACCAATATTTCCCCAGGAAGAAAATGGACTAGGATTCCCCTCAAAAGGGATTCCTTGATTGGTAGACTCCATTATCTCAACCTAAGATCAATGAAGGAACATGGATGTTATTTCGAATTAAATAAATTTTAATGACACTTTGACACAACTTTGCTTTTTCAATTTTTAAGAGTTGAGAAAAATCTAAAGATGACTCTAGTTTCCTTTGATTTTTAATGAGCCTGAAGTGAGAAGTGCTCAGATGGACCTTTTCTTTTAAGGAGTTGAAAAGGAACAAAAGGGACTACTCTGGAAATCTAGACAAAGGGATTACCAAACCAATTGCAAAACTGCAATATACACCTTGGTGATAAATTAAAGAGAAATTACCAAGGACTTATGTACAATAGACAATCTTCCCGAATGTTGTGTTCAGTGCATTGCAATCTATAGGGTAGCAGACACAGCTTCCTATGGATAAATGATATAAGCCTATTGTGGTCTCCCAATATATACTCAATGGTATGGGGAGCACAAGTTTGTGCTATCACTTGTCATATCAAAGAGGAGGAATTATCCAACCTTCAAGGAAAATGATAGTTACTAGTTTTTATGACGCCGGAACACATCTCTAGCCTTGACCTCTAGATGTGTTGCATTAGGTTCCAAAGCATTGTTAAGTTCATTGAAATTTATTTTAGAGTTGATCTTGTTTATAAGTTTTCCTTTCAATGGTTCACCACGTGATGTTGATTGAAATTTCTAAAAATGCAATCTACAATGATAAACAATTGTTGTTTATTTTGAGCAATGAAAATCCTAGCTACTAAGCAAAGAAAATTACGATTCTTTTAAACAAAGAGAAAAGAGCACACACTAAATGAACTTTCCTAAATACTTTTTCACACACAGTATAAATGCAAATGCAAATGCATGTATTTGTTTTTCATTCCCCTTAATGTGAAAAATGCCAAAAAGGAAAACTAAGTAGAGAAAAGATCTAAAATATTTTTACTCAAAGTGACATTTCGACAATCTCTTTCTCAAAATAGAAAGGAAGACTAAACGACACTTTTCAATTTTGAACAAAAAATTATTTCGACACTTCAAAATTCAACAAATCAAATCAAATACTTGAAGAAAAGTTCAATTGATTATCTAGGGAAGGAAGACTCTACGACACTTCTCTTTTTGACACCAAACGACAGTTACGACACTTTTTGTACCAAAATGACAGATTGATTTAAGCAACTTTTCGACAAGGGATTGTAAATCATGGACAAAAACATAAAAACATTTACTAATCCTAATCAATGGAGGCTGATCTATGTAATTTAGGGAGGCTTCAATAATGAGGTATTGTTCATAAGCAGCAAAAACAACTAAACAGAGTTGAAAACAAGGACAAAACCCCCTAATTTCAAGGAGAGAAATAGGCTCAGTCAGTCATCGCACCTAGGCTTCACAAAAACATGGATGCATCGCACTTTTTAGGCTTGGGAGGTGCGATGCATACTGGTAGACAGTGATAGGCAGTGTGATGGACCAAGGAGCGCAACTGAGATGGGTTTTGGCTCAAATTTGCAGTTGATTTCAGTGATTTAAGCTAAGCTATGATGGACGGTAAAGAGCAAAGTACAGAGGTATGATCTTGAGAGGTTACTGAGCTACCAAAAGGGAATCTAGAATTCTGGTAAGTCAAATGCTTAATTCATAAACTAAATCGAAGATTGACTGAAGTAGCATTCATCTACTATGCAATTACAGAGCAAGAGTAGTTCGAAGGCTATCTCGCTAACTTCAGGCTCCATCTATAGTTTATAAAGCAAACAAAAACAACAAACAAAACATCTATTCGTTCCCCAGTGGAGTCACCATTTTGTTTCTGGGAAAACTAGTGTCTTTTCGATCGACTAGCCCTCTAGGATTGGCAACTACCCTAGAAATAAATAGTTCAAAGCAATTTGTGATTTCCTCTATGTATGATAGATAAGAGAGAGGCAAAGGAACCAACTTGGATCTTCCGTTTAACTCCTTGCTTGATCTCTCTCCCCCTTGATAGAGCTTGCAACTCCTCTTCGTACTTATCCCACTTGGAGAGTACCGGTAGAAACAAAGTAACAAAGAACTATCAAAGCATCTCAATCTATTATATCATAATCATTACAAAATTATAAATATAATGGACATACAATGGCATTCACAAATAACATCATTCACAAATACACAATTGTATGGAGGAAAACTCAAATAACTTTATTAAATAGAAGGGAGAATTACTACCTAGTTGTCTGATCTAGCATCATCCTCCCAGCATCAAAGCCCTCTTCACCTCATGAAAAGCAAGATCACCCAACAATACAATGCTCTTTCTCAAAGACAAACTATCAACACTTCCTTGCAAATTACCAAATTCCAGCCTTTAGATTTCTCAGATGAGGGATCCATTTATAGATGTCTGCAAGGGTGTGAGTCATCTCTAGGTTTTTTATTAGTGCCATTCCACTTGTGTTTTTGGTTCCACTTGGAGATTTCTTGGATCTCTTACTCATCCCTAGGTGAATTCAGAGAGGCAAGTGTCATAGGAGAAGTTTCTAGAAGATTCCATGAGCATCCACTTGGTGAATTGTCTCGGACATTTGTCCATCCTCGCTCATCGCACCCTACAGAAGGCCTCTTCAGTATGCATCACACCTGGCTAGTGTAGAAGTTAGTATGCATCGCACCCTGACAGTGGAGCAGTTAGTATGGTCCAGTTTTGGCCAGTTCTGAGTGGTTTTTCAGGTGGAACTTTTGGGGAATGATGTAATCAGTTGACCATGATCCTTTAGGGTATGAAACAACACTTTTTAGGGGTTAAAGAACCCTAGTTTATCAACATATAAGATTGGGGTTGAAGTGCCAAAATATGTCTATAACACTCCTTTGTTTCTTGATCTTCTTCAATCTCACTATTGAGTATGTCTACATTTTTCTCCAATTCTTCCTTCATCTCCTTCACCTGTTCTAATGCCCTCTAGAGATTTTCATCTTCTTCCTCGAGGTTGACAATAGGTGAAGCATGGGTCTATTTGGCCTTCTTCTGAGATCCTTGACTTAGCTTTTATTTAACCTCAGATGGATAAATAAGTCTCTTGAATATTTCCTCATCAGTATCCCTCTCATGAGTATAAGACCACATCTAGTTGATAGCAACACAATGACAAAGAACTTCAGGATCATGTCTCTTGAATCTTATCTCTCCAAAATGATATGATTCAATTTCATTGGCCTCTTTCATGGCTTGGCTGGTGCTATCAACTCCATAGTATTTGATCCTGATAGGAAACTTAGGCCATATTGACCTCTTTTCCCTCTTAAGAGTACCTGTCACTCGATGAGAAAATGTCTGATATAATATTTCCAACATAACCACTCTGTCCAGAGCATATAAAGGTAGCATATGAGGAGCTCTCGATGCACCATAAACTCTGATGTAGACTCCCTGTTCATGAAAATACCAATCTCCAGTGCCTCCTATGACTACTTGTGCTTGTTCCGAGAGGCATGGACACTCTTTCTCAAATAACAAAGAGTACAATGGAGCAATAAAATGGTTGCATATTCTTGTCATCTTTTATTTATGCTTGTAATCCCATAATATCTTGCATTAAACATGTATTGAAGGAAAATAGTTGGACCATTTCTATCCTAGTTCTAGAAATTGATTTTTAGAACAGATAGAGTCTAAAAGGTTGATTGACATAAATAAACTAGTAGGATTGGCACTCTTCACTTCCCTGATAACTTTATATAATGAAGAGGACATGATTGCACTCCAATTGAATGTTGACACATGAGTATGAATTTCATTCACCACAGGCACTTATGATTCATGAAACATGGTGTCATCCTTTTCTCCATACAGTCTGGCCAGCAACAACATGGAAATTTTGAAATGATGCTTCAATGTAGCAGTTGGATACACAGAAGATATATTGTTTTTAAATATTTTTGTGTAAACCCACCATTTTTTAGTAGCATGCTAGGAGGTACCTCATCCATTGCCATTTTCACCCACTTCTCAGATAGACATACTTCAAGCTTTGGGAGGAATTTTCTTGACAATATGTTGAAGGTCTATTGCCTCCAACTGGGCTCTGTTGTTGGTTTAGGATCCCTATATTGGACAAGTCCACCTAGCCTATGAGCCAGGATATTTCCTCCACACAAGGAAGAACAGCAGATCTGGAAGCAATCCTATGGAGGCCTGATTTAATCACATTCTTGTAAATGTTGATACTGAGGTCATCTTATGGCATTTGGTAGACAGGAGGAAACGGATGAACGACTGAGCTAGGGTTCGAAGGACGAAACCCTCGACGGCGCATCCTGCACGGCAGATCGGGCTCAAGCTCTGATCATCATTCGCTGCAATGTGACAAAGCTGCAGGGGAACAGAGAGCGACAATGGTTCAACCCCAGGGGGGGCGTCAAAGCCCTCCCCCTCACAGCATAGTAAGGGACCTGAAGTCATATTTGGATCAGTGGATTCGGACATACTAAGCAAAGGGAAAAAGCAACAAGAAGATGACAGTGATAAACCAGAAGCACAAGAGACCCAGGCGAATGAACCGCAGGTCACCTCCTCTACCTGCCGACCGGTAGCCAAGGTTAGGCCGCGCATAGAACTGCCTGGAGAGAAGATTGACAGCAGGATTGAGTTCATGACAGATCATGCAATCATTGGTAAATTTATAGGGTTTTGGCCAACCGAACGTGCCCTAAATGGATGGATTGCGGCAAAGTGGAAGCCTAAGGGAGACGTCTCTCTCCAGCTAGGGCCGAAGGGCTTCTTCACCGCCATCTTTTATTGCCTAGAAGATAAATACAGGATCCTAGGAGGGGGTCCGTATTTCTTTAACTCAGTAGGCCTCTATAACACAAACTGGAAACCCAGATTTAACCCTGACAAGGAAGACCTCACATGGGCTTCGGTCTGGATCAGGTTATACTCTCTCCCCGATGAATACTGGGAAGAGGAAAGTTTGAAGCGCATAGGTAATGGAGTGGGACAATATATCAGAGCATCTGAGGAAACAAAAACTCGTAAGTATATTTCATATGCAAGGATCTATGTTTTTATTCGTCTCAATGAAGCTCTTCCTGATTCAATAACCCTAGCCCATCGCGACGAGGAATGGACCCAGCCCCTGGACTATGAACATGTGCCGTTCAGGTGTCGAAGATACCATGCAATAGGGCATCTATTTCAGGACTGTCCACTCTCTGTCAAAGCTAGCCCGCTTGAATCTTCTGACTCCCCATCTCAGGATGGCTTCACCCAGGTCTCTAATAGAAAGCGTGCGCATAAGAAGCCTCCGAATGCTTCCAAACCTCAGCCTCCCAACACCCACAACCCTGCTTCCAAGAACAGCTTTGAGTCTCTCAGCGACTTCCCTGAAGATCAACCCTTGCTCAACAATAACATCCCTGCCCGTCCATCCTCCTCCACCCACCCCCCCCCCTTCCGGTCCCCCTCCCAAATCAAAAACCCCCATTCTAATCCCGACAATCCTAAGCAGGCACCAGAAAGATCCAGAGGAGACCCCCAAGGAAAAGGAGAGGGATGAGACGTCGACTCCCCAAAAGATCTCTGAGATCACTCAAGAAGACACAAGTCAAGCTCAAATAATGGAGGTAGAACCTGAAAGCATAGATCTCCACAGTCTGGACATCATTGGATTGGAGCTAGCTTGTAGGAAAGAGGCGTATGACTCCATCTCAGAGACTGATTTAGAAAAGCTGGAAGAGGTCATATCCAGAGCCTTCCACCAGCAACAACTAGGCATTCAACCTGGTAGCGCATGGGACAACAATCTGCATCCAAAGGACTCCAAAAAAAGAGGGAGAAAGACGGATCTTTAGAGAACAATGGAGGTAGGCAAACTCCTGGTGGACTCAGGGAGATGCGAAGCTTACGAAGTACTTTAGCCCTACCCAAACCAGTTATCCATGAAGCTTATCTCCTGGAATCTAAGAGGGCTTAACAGCCCCGCAAAATCTAGGATGCTAAAAAACATGATCAAGTTGGAAAAACAGCAAATGTGTTTCTTCCAAGAAACCAAATGCAATAGTCATACGCTGGGTCGAATACTTTCAAAGGCCTGGCCAGGTTGCCGCTCAGTAGCCGTGGATGCAACGGGAGCTTCGGGAGGGCTAGCAATCGCTTGGAACACCCAGGCAATATCGCTTACCGACTTCCACGCTTCCCATCACCTCATTCAAGCTGCCTTTCACATTATGGGCACCAATGTTCATGGGAATTTATCCAATGTCTACTTTCCGCAGGACGGTGGCAGCAAAAAAGCGCTCCTTGACACCATTGAAGCACTGAACGCTAACAGGCAGCATCCGCTTTGGATAGTCGCAGGGGATTTCAATATGATAACCAAAATCGAGGACAAAATTGGAGGAAGATCCAGACTGGAACCTGAAGCAGAACATTTCAAGGACTTCATCCAAAACGCCTCACTCATCGACATGTCTTTCTGCAATGGAACCTTCACTTGGAGCAATCACAGAGGGGGCAGGCACCAGATCGCCTCCAAACTCGACCGCTTTTTGATCTCGGATAATGCAGTTCATCTAGGTGGTGATTTCACTGCGGAGATTTTGGCACACTCTGGCTCGGACCACTGGCCGATAGCTCTGCATTGGCAGTGACCAGGGGACAGAACCAAAAAACCATTCCGATTTGAAGGTTTCTGGTTAACGCACCCAGCATTCAAGGACTTCGTCAGAACCACATGGACCTCCTTTGTCCCACCAGAAGTCTCAAGGATGTACCAGCTACAACAAAAATTGTGATTCCTAAAAGGCCACCTCAAACAATGGAATCGGGAGACCTTTGGGAACATTTTTGAAGCACAACAGGAGCTTAATCAGGAACTCAAGGATCTACACCAGACAGTAATCAACACAGGGCACACGGAGGCAACCTTGAACAAAGAGAAGCACATCTATAATCAGCTTGAAGAAAGAAGGAAGCAAGAAGAAATTTACTGGAAGCAAAAATCAAGGATCAGGTGGCTTAAAGAAGGGGAACGTAACACTAAGTTCTTTCACAACACTACAGTGCAAAGAAAAATGCACAACAAAATTCCTTTCATCCAAAGCCCAGAGGGGACCAAAGAAGAAGCACATGAGAAGATAGAGGAAATCCTCATCAATCACTTCCAGCAGGTACACCAGGAGCAGACGGTGGATCGGAAGAGTGTGATTGAGAAAATTACTAGCAACATTCCTAGGCTGGTTACAGAGGAACACAACAAGCTGCTCATGCGCCCAATTCTCATTCACGAGGTAGACGAAGCAATGGCGCAGCTCAAAGAAGGTAAAGCCCCCGGCCCTGATGGTTTTACAACTACGTTCTTTCATGCTTTCTGGGACCTGATTAAAGTGGAGGTTTGGCAAATAGTTGAAGAATCCAGGGCCCTTCGCTGGCTGCTCCCCTCCCTTAACTCCACTTTTATAGCTCTCATCCCCAAAGAGGAAAACTCCATAACCCCTGATAAATTTAGGCCCATTGCTCTCTGTAATGTCCTTTACAAAGTCATATCCAAAGTTATAGCAAACAGGCTCAAACCTCTTCTACCTATGCTCATCTCTCCGGAGCAGTCAGGATATGTTGAGGGCAGACAGATCATGGACGGCATTATCCTCACTCATGAAATAATACACTCGCTCAAGCAATCCAACCAAGCTGGTATGTTACTTAAAATCGACCTCTCCAAGGCCTTCGACAAGCTCAGCTGGTCTTACATTCAACACATGCTGAAAGCTTTTGGATTTTGTGATACCTAGGTAAGATGGATCATGGGCCTTATTTCATCCTCCCATTTCTCCATCCTCGTCAATGGTTTGCCTTCCCGTCCTTTCAAGCCCTCCAGGGGAATCAAACAAGGGGACCCCCTTTCCCCATTCCTATTTGTGATTATGTCGGAAGGACTTGGCAGGCACATCAAGCAAGCCCTCCACTCTAACCAGCTTAGAGGAATCTCTATTCACAGCACTCCGGCGTCCTCTCATCAGCAATTTGTTGATGACACTATGCTCTATGGCTACCCTTCAGCTCAGGAAGCCTCTCGTTTGAAATCCCTGCTCAACGACTTCTCAAAAGCCTCAGGCACTCATGTCAACAGCTCCAAATCTCAAATATTCTTCTTCCATACCCCTCCATTTGTTAAACTCGCCGTCTCCCGTATCCTTGGTTTCCAATCCACTTCTCTCCCCTCCACGTACTTGGGGGCTCCCCTCATTGACTCTGCCATAAAGCAGCCTGCATGGCGCGCTCTTTTGGAGAAGCTTGAATCCAAGCTCACCCTATGGACCAATCGTTCCCTAAATCTGGCTATCCGGGTTGTGCTTATCAAGTCCATCCTTCAAGCCATGCCTCTCTATCTTTTCTCCATCCTTGCTGCACCTAAGTGGGTCCTAAAGAGATTGAGAAATTTGCAGCGCGACTTTCTCTGGGGAAGTTCAGCTACCAATCGCAAGTGGGCACTGGTTAAATGGGACACTGTCTGTAAGCCCAAAAACAAAGGTGGCATTGGTCTTCGAGATCCTAAGTACAGCAACACCATCATGACGGCCAAAATATGGTGGCAATGGGTGACTAATCCAGACAAGTTATGGGCCAAAATATGGACCGCCAAATACACCAACAACATGCCTCAAGCAGAGCTCATAAGGTTCATGCCCACTACCAATGGGTCAATTATTTGGAACGCAGCCAAACAGCATCATCAGCTCGTTCAGAAACACAGCTTTTGGGAAATACGGAATGGTCACAGTTCTAGGTTTTGGAATGATGCTTGGAACCAGATGCCTAAACTCTCAAGTGTTCTCCCTGCAATGATCATTCCAAGTAGCCAGGAGCAGCAGCAAACCACTGTGCATCAATTCTGGGCACAGGAAGTGGAGAACGGATTTAGGAAATGGCAATCGAGCAATCAAATAACCAATATCACTAGCCTCCAGGAGATAGCAGCACTGGAAAACGAGTTAAAGAAAAGAAGAATCAGGTATGAAAACAATGAGGACATACTCAGATGGGGCTACCTACCTAAAGGCACTTACACCACCTCAGAAGCCTACAATCTGTTAGGCAACTTCCCCACCAGGCCGGATCCTCTATGGGAAAGGATATGGAGCTTCAAAGCCTGGCCTAAAATATCACATTTCCTCTGGTTGGTTGGGCACAAGAAGATTCTCACATGGGACAAGCTAAGGAAACGTAGTTTTCAAGGACCTTCCATATGCCACAATTGCTTTCAAAATGAGGAAACATTGCAACATCTTCTGGATACTTGCACAATCGCCAATCAATTATGGGAAAAGGTAGGATTCAGATGTCAAAGGCAACACAGAGAAGCTGACGGTATCATAGACACCATCCGTCAATGGCCGAAAAGACCTTACAATTGTGAGATTCTCAACCACTTGTGGAACATTATCCCGGGCATTCTACTATGGAACATCTGGAAGGAAAGGAACAGGCGCATATTCAAAAATCAAAATATGACCATTGAGAATATCTGGAATAGAATACACAGCAATCTCCAAGAAACCATGCTTCTGAGAACATGGACTAAAGAGGATCTCCCCACAACAGACAACGAGAAAAACATCCTAGACAACTGGAAGCTGCAGCTGCTACAAGAGCCCACCATGCATCATACAGCGAATCGCAAAGGCAAGGAGGTTAGTGGATGGGCTGCCCCACCCATCAACTCATACAAACTCACTTTCGATGGAGCCTCGAAAGGCAACCCTGGGCAAGCAGGATTTGGGGGCATCATAAGGAATCACAAAGGCTCCCTCCCGCAGATCTACTTCGGCAATATAGGATGGGATACCAACAATTCAGCGGAGTTGGAAGGGATGTGGCAAGGGATCCTGGTAGCAAAACGCCTCAATCTTCAACCACTGATTGTGGACGGCGATTCTCAAATCCTCATAAACATGGCAACACGCATTCAGAATGGCTCTCAAGCCAGGAAGGTAGCTGACAGCTGGAGATTAGAAGCCAGGATAAGCAACATTGCTTACGAACTGTGCAATCACAATGCCCTTTCCTTCCATCACACCAAAAGAGAGGGTAATAAGGTAGCTGATCTCCTGGCAAATATTGGGGTAGATTGTGACCAGCCCTTCCTAGAAGGCAAACTGGACATCATCCTAAGCAACCAACAGAAACAGGATTGTGAAAGTCTACTCATCAGAGATGTTGAATCCCCGGATGCGGGTGATGACTTGTCAAGGGGGGGCGTGCCACATGCCCAGCATGTGCCGCCCCGTGGTAACCTTAATACGCCTAGTTAAACTGCCATCAAGGTATAATGGCTCAGCAGCGAAGCGATGGGTATTCAATGCAAGGCAGAGGTTCTCGATGGTGGTGTAGAATGTAGTTAATGCTCGACTGCAGAGAAGGAATGGAACACGATATCAACGAAGCATGTGGGTGCATTGGCATATTGAGGTTCGAAGGGTGCAAGAGCAAAGAAACTGCGAGACGGTGGATGCTGCGGCCTCTTGCTGCTGCAATTCAAGCCGTGGATGTAGGAAGGGGGGGCAATTCGAGGGATTTCTGGTTCAATTGGAAGTGAGAAGGGTTAACTCTAGTGCAGGAGGAGGGTGCTCAGAAATCGTCTCACCAGTGTGGGGATTGGGGCAAAATCTGCACAGTGCCTATTCCCACCTATTCTCTCAGGCATACGCGGGTGGCAGCGAAGAAGACATGGCCAAATTACGGGAGCGACAGCCTAGCAGATGAGGACTAGGGAGAGGTTCCTCTTCTAGAACCCCTGCAGCAGATGAACACCACCATTGTTGTTGCTGCTACTGTCATAGGCGAGCAAGAGCCACACAACTCCTAGTCGGGCAATTCGTGGAGGTCGGTAGCTCTAGCGAGGGAGGACCATTGCTTCCGGCATTCGGCTCCGTGGTGTTCACTCTGGGTAGCTCAATGGACAATGCAGGAGTCAATGCCCACATTTCAGTTCTTTTCACCAAAATCCCTGAAGAATTTGGAACCGGAAATCCTCTGGGCACGTCGGAGAAACCTCCAGAAGGCTCTAGTGTGGACGCACTGGAGAAGCCTCCAGGAAGCTCTGGTAAGGACAGCCCTGATAAGGAAAGCCCTGAGGTGTTGCCACCGAACGAGGCAGGCAATTCGGGGAAGGAGACGGTGCATGGCACCTCACACCCAATGGGGCCGGCACCTTAGGGCATTGATGAGAAAAAGTGGAAGGCGATGTGGGAAGGAGTCCCAGAGGGACGGGGGTGGTGCTACGTGGTGGAAGACAAAAGCCTCTGCGAGGACCAGGACACTGAACCCTGGCTCAACGCATGTCCTCCTCTCCCAGCCCGAAACCAGGATTAAAGCTTCTACGGGTATGTCGGTTCCGGATTTCACTATGCTTGTTGGCTGGCAATGTATGCGTCTGTTTGTCTGGTATATGTATGTCGGGTCTATTGTCAATTTTTTATTGTCTGTCGGGTTTATGTATGTCAAAAGCCCCTGCGTGGGCAGTCATGGGTCTGATCAACGCAATGAGGCCCCTTAGCAAGCTGATTCTCACGTCTTTTGGGCCTCCAGCAGCAATTAGATTTTGGAGGGACTCTGTCAGTCTGGAAGGTGATTTTGGAAGTTCTGTAGGTGCTGCCCCTGCGAGGGAGCTTTTTGTTTCAAAGTTAAGCTATCCAAGGTGCAACTGCTGGCCCTGGAAAGCCTGTCTCACTGTTTGTAAAGTTTACTTGTAAATATAATGCAATAGTCTAGATAGTCTTTTAACGATAAAAAAAAAGATACTGAGGTCATCTTCAGGATCATTGTGGATGAGTTACGACTCCTGAAAAATCCCCTGAGCTAAAAAATTGATAAACTCTTCCCCACTGGAAGAATTTCTCATTGCTTATCTTGCATTCTGTGTCCCCCATGATCAAAGGATGATGTTCTAGAATCACCACCTCTAAAGATTTATTTGTTCAAATTTTATTTTCATCTGTCTTCGTTCTTTTGACTTTATTATCAATTGTTACACTAACTGAGTGCATAATCAAACTTTGGTAAAAACTATAATTCTACCATAATCAAAGTTCCTAGAAAGGTCACAAAATGGATTTTTGGTTCTCTTGAAATTCAAAAGAATCCTTAAAGAGAAAGGATGAATACAAAAAAATTCTTGTAATATTCCGGGAAATATAGGATGTTTTGGTTGACCCTTATCACATATACCAGACATGAAAAGTGGGTGGGTTGTACTTCATCATCCTTGACTTAGTGGATTCTATCGAAGACCTGCATTTGATTTTCTGAAAACCATTGATCTTTCTAGGCATTGGAAGGCCCATTTCAGGAGAACCCAATTTTGATAAATCCAATCCAAATCAACCGAGAGGAGTAAAGAGAAGACATAGAATTAAAATGAGGAAGCCATGGAGCTAGTGACACTGGTAAATTTTTTGGTTAGTTTCTTTGGTCAATTGAGCATAGTGGTGGTACTCTTCCGGGCAATAGTCATCTTTACTCAGTGCTTGTTTTCCTGGTTCAACCTCCCTAAACCACAATTGGCCCTGCTAGCATAGGGTACTCAAGGAATTTTTCTTTCTGTGAATTTAACATCCTCAATTGGGCTTTTATTTTTTTGGATCTGCATGTTTCTTCATGGCCACGAACATGGAGATGATGATTTTCTTTTAGGTTATGTTAGTATTGGATTTCTAGTTCTCGAGAAAACCATGCTGAGAATTATGCTTATACATATATATTTATTTCAATATACTTATATTCCGAAAGCATAACCATGTAAACTTAATCTCATACTGTGGATCAGAACTCAAAACCCATTTTCACTATCCCAACAAACTCCTTTTGACAATTCAACTTTCCAATATTGAGAAACATATGTCAAATACTGGGTGTCTTCTTCTTACTCTTGATCCTCAATTCAATTTATACAACATTCCATGGAATTTGTCAATTTTTATATCTCTATGTTTGGCTATAAGAATTTTGTTTTTCTTCAGATGAAAAAGTCTTCTCCTGGTATTGTCCAAATAAAGAAGTACATTCTTCATGTCAATTCGCCTCATTCAGAAGTTAACAAAAAGAGATACACTGCATAAGAAATAGTTTCATGAGGGGTCAAAAGACTGATTTTGAGCACAAACAAAGTTTTTATCTCAGTTTTGGAGAGTTCCAAGAGTGCTGCTAAAAACCAGAAGGTAATGAGAACTTTTACCAAAACAACTGAATTGTTGTTGATGGTGGAGGAGATGTGAAGGAATAAATGTTTTTCCAACGAACTTAATGGACCAATTAGAGGAATGTACTTTTCTTGGCCAATGGATAAAGAAGAAAAAAATGATAATTGGGGGTGCCATCCATTTACACCATTTGGCCATGGTCAGAGTGAGCATCCCTCGAACATCAATCTAGTTGTCCAAGCCTTTCATCTAATTTCTTCCCATCGGTCTGAGCATCAATCCAAGATAATTTATTTGGCTAAAAAAATTAGGAAGTGCCCTCCTTTATTATCCTATCCTATACCTCCAGTTGCATTGTTCATAATGAAGGCCAATGCTTCCAAAGTTGAGTAGAGCTTCACCCCTACCTGATAGTAATGTATGAAGATTGGTTAGGATGTTTCCCACACCCCCGCTTGAGTGAAGGAGCATCAACAAGACCACTCAAAGTTTTTTATTCTAGTGTCTCTGGAAATAATTGTGTTGGCTTAGGAAATAACTTTGTTGGCTAGGCTATTATCTAACCTTCTCCATCCCACAGTAGCCATCCTATTGAACCCCCTGTAGGAGGAAAGAGTAGTGATTCTTTCTTGTCATCATACATTTTGATATGCACCATGTTATGTATTTACTACTAGATAATCCATTTAGCTATCATGATTGAATGGACCAGCTCTAGAAAATCCCTTGAAAGTTGTTGAAATTTGATGACTAAAATGTTTCCTGCAATCCCAACTCGGTTTTAATTTCGCCTTATCACTCCCATTTAGTTAAATTCTCTTTCCCATAAACATACATTCAACATATAGAATTCTGGAAATCAAATTTTCAGATTAAAACACACGAGACTATCAACACATGCTGAAAATTAATATGGACATAAACAGACCAGCAACACACATAAAAATACACAGATTTTTGGTCAACTTAGACCTAGTAAAAACCATTTCAATCTTCTCTAGGGAAAACCTGTTAGAGATCTCTTCAAATTTATTTATCTTTCAAGTTCAGGAAAAATATATTTGCAGACAAAACAAAATAGCAAAATACAACTTATCTCTTCAGTGCAAAACTCCTTGAAAACTATGCCCACTTTGCCTCAATTTCCTTTCCCACTTGAAGCTGGAAATATATACTGTACGGATATGGACTGTATGGAATTTACTATATGGATTCTGTACAAATTGTATATATATATATATATATATATATATATATATATATATATATATATATATATATATATATATATGTATATATGTATGTATATATGTAAAAACTTTTCTCGAACGACATGCAACTCAGAGCGTTAAATGATGTTCGTACTTGTTGGGTGTAGGATTTGTAGTTAAGAAAGCTCCTTCCAACACTTAATTTGCCAACCCGGGGTTTCATACACTTCGAGGCGTAGCATAGGAAATGCCAAAAAATGATATGAACCTTCTCTAATTGTATTCCTACTTGTTAAATCACAAATTTACAGAATCGAAAGAAAAATGATGATCAAGCAGCAATTGATACTCAAAGAAAGTCTAGTGCTGAAATAAATGAAAAGTACTTTTGCATAAACTAAAATGAATCCTTAATTCATTGTGAACAATCTTAACTAATGAAATGACCCTTTATATTTACCTTCAGTGGGACGGTGTGATAAATAAGTGATTCGGTGTATCTGTCTTCTTTAGAGATATTATTTCCTGCATTAAATTGTTATTCCTGTACTACAACAACGTTCCTGTACCAGAAATTTGTGCCTACACTGGAATGAGGTTTAGATACCGGAAGTATGTTTTGTACTTGTACTGAAGTTATGACCTTCATGCAAGAGTTCTAAGTCTCCTGGGCTAGAACAATCTGATCCTGTACTGGATCTGAGGTTCCTACACCAAATAATCAATATTTCTGCTCTTCGTTTCTAGGTTACTTTCGGAAAATAAAA
Source organism: Pinus tabuliformis (assembly GCA_031772625.1). NCBI lineage: Eukaryota > Viridiplantae > Streptophyta > Pinopsida > Pinales > Pinaceae > Pinus > Pinus tabuliformis. Next base: position 517,861,179 of record CM062804.1, on the reverse strand, counting down.
AGAATGTTAAGTGAAATAGAGTGCAAAGAAAACAAAATCTGAAATTAAATTCTTACAAGCAGAAAAATGCTTCAACCAAACTTAGATTCTGTACAGGAAATGATTTTCAAAAGTTAAAGTAAACCTTTCTTTAAAACAAAAAACTCTTCTACATAATTACGGAAATCATCTGGTTTTGTGCACAAGAATTTCCTAGATTTTCCTGAGATAGTTGTGCATGTAATTTATATATGCCTTTTAATGTTTTAACCTAGAGGGTTCATTCAATAATTAATCATGAAATTCAATCCTTTCTTTGAAAGTGTTCAATGCAAGCACATACCTGTAAGTTACTATAGTGTTTATTCCATATTCATCACAACACAATTAAATCTTAAGTGAAACCTCAGATATTAATAATTCTCTTAGTTTATAATCAAACATCAATCTTGCAGGAAGGAATAAAGAAATATTGCGAAAAGAAAGGAGTAAAAGACTAGTGAAACTGAACCAATGAAATCAACTTGTAGAATCAGAAATGCAAAGTAAATAACAAATTCACGTCCGCAGTTTAAATTAAGTTAACACAACTTTAAAGAAAGGGAGAATGAGCTGGGTTGGCTAGGCCCAGGCCAACCAACTTGTTTCCCTCTTAAGAAATTGAGAAACGCATTTGGTCAGTGATTCATCACAACAAAAATGGAAAATGAAACTGCGTACTAGCACATTCCTTTATATTAGTTTCAGAAGAAAAAATACACCTTGAATTTGCGATCCAACCCAGAGAGGGATTACTCCAAAATAATTATGGTCTCTTAACAAAAATTTTATCATAACATTTCTCTTTAATTCCTATCAGAGTTTTACATTATATACAAGCCTTCAGGCCTACATCCATAATGAAATCATAAAAGTAGCTTAACAGAGACTTTCGGTTGTTTACAAAATGCTAATCTAAGATATCTGGCTGAGGTCATGATCTTCAATCCGTTGACTTGTCTCTCTCTCCGAGCACAACTCGAGGTCAACTGATCCTTTTCCAAAGATACATGTATTTGGTAAGCTATCATGGGAGTGCAGGAATCCGCCGGCTAGTGCGGGAATCCTACCTGGACTCGGCCATACTATCACAATGATTAATACATTTGTTTATCAAATACTTTAGGAAAGACAAATATTAGTTGCAAGGATAATTAAAGGTATAAAATCCATAAATAAGTAATTAAGTCCATGATAAGCCTTTAAATATGAAAATACAAAGAGGGTGCAGGAATGTGCATGATTTTAGAAAAAGGTATAGGAATGAATAGGTTCTTAGGTTAAAACAGAGGTTTAGGTCATGTGTCTAGAGTAGGATAGAGGTTAAAAAACAACATCCTCTCATCCATATTTTGTTGTGTGTCCTCACACAACCTTTACCTGCTGCAAAAAACAAAACAAGGGAGCCTTCTTTCAGTCCTGAATTTGTATGCTAACTCCTGCTTTCATTGTCTTCCTTTTCTTTCCTAGAGCCTTTTGGAGCCGTTTGGTCACCTTTCTGACACAACTGTAGAAATTTGATGCTTGGAATTTCCATATCTTCACTTGGCATTTTTTCTCCTTCAATTCTCCTTCTAGTTTATTTTTGCACTGTCCCTTGTACTTTCAAAGTCTCGTTCAGTACCTCTAGCCCATAGATACATTGCTTGAGCTCTTCTATTTGACTATTCAGGTGGAGAGTGGGGTCTTCCTTAACGACTTCTTCTTATGCAAGATTTTTCTCAATAGTTGACTCCAGACTAGTGCTAGCATCATTAAGGTCGATATCACCTTGGTCATTATCCTCCTGCATTTCAATATCATGAAGGGTTTCATTACCCTACATGTAAACATCCATTGGATCCTCTATCAGGCCTTTACCTGCACCTACACTAGTTGTTAGCGTCATTTTCCTTTTTTTCACTTTTCCAAGTAAAATCTACAAGGGTGTGATGTATTCTTCATCAATATCCCCTTCGCTAATCATTGTATGAGCCACAACATATGCAAGCACTATAAGGTTCTCTGCAGCTAGTGAAGTAGGTTGGGAGGTCGAAATTGATTGGGGAAGTCGATGAATGTCAGCTTCCTTCAAGGAAGCAGTCCTCTTGACCAAGCTTTAGTTACTCCTTTTTGATGTAGATGGGGTTTCAACAATGAGCTCTCACTCCTCTGCCTACACTAACTCTTCTCTATCTTTAGCCTTGGTAGGGCACAGGGTTAGGGTTTCAGGGTTCCCCTTGTTACTTGCACTCTTCTTGCTAGAGGATTTCCTTGCACCTCTTTTCTGTAACGCGTTCAAAAAATGCTTCCCATGTCATATTCTTGACCTACAATTCCTTCTTAACTAAAATTGCAATCAACCCATGATGGTATAACTTACATGCAACTTGGCTCGTCTTACCTCTTTTAACTCATTTTCATATTTTCTTTAAGCTTATTAGCAGAAAATAAGGGAAATTGATAAGCTTTGCTAACTCATAATGTAGCAATCACCGAATATGACACAAGAAGGTCAATCAGTAGTGACCTTCACAAGTGAGAAACTTTTGTAATATGTACAACAGGTCTTTACATTTTCCTTGCATGGCAGTGTGTGGCAGTCCTTTCTTCCAATCCACCTTTTGTCTTATGTTGACTACAAACTGACACCACTTTTTCTTCTTGATCTTCTCCTTTTTGAACCACTTCTCACCTTCTATTGGTAATCTCGTGGCTTGTGATATAGACTGTTGCGTTACTTCAAATTCCAGTGATCCTACCTTGGCTCAGCTCCCATCAAAGGTCCGAGAAAATTTTAATGCCATGGCTGAGTCAAAGCCATTAAAGTTCAGTAGAAACGGGAGGAACTTGGATTCCTACAATAGTGGAAGATTGCTCTAGTTTTCAGCCATTTGCTTTAACTCTTTCACGGAACAGGGTTCAATTCTCACGGGTGCCATCCTCAATTCGATGAACTCTATCTAAAAACTTTTTAGAAAGATCACATGGTCATTTAGGAGCTCTGCCTAAAACAAATCTTGTGATAACTGAGCTATTCGATTGCCACTATATTAGCCACCTCCTAATGGTCATGCTCTATCATTAAATGTAGACCTTGGGATAGATGCAATATGGATAGGTTGTGGTACAAGAAGAGATAACTATTGGTGAAGGTGGCGGTTAAGGTGCCATGATTAATATGATAGTCATGTGCGGTATGGTATGAGCTCGGATCATCATTAATAGGTAACAAGATTTTTTTTCAAAAAGGTAAGTATGGTATTACAAGTTAAATCATACACATCCCATAATCATTTCATTATTTCACACAAGGTGTACATGGTACTTTAAAAAAAAACCTATTTCATAACTTAACTATCCCCATACTTAAAAGATTTCCTTCCTATTTTAGAAGATGATAAAACAAAGCTTAATCATAATAAAAAAATTATTGAATGCTATCAATTTGGAAGTGGTGCAGTCATTCTGCTTGCACACAATTTTCATGAAACAAGAGTAAACCTTTTACATGCACATACTTGCATCAAGTATTCCTACACCATATTATAAATTTTTGCACTAGAAACCATTGTTCCTGCACTAGGACATATAGTTTTGTACTCGGGAGTTCATAGCAATGCGGATTCCTGCACTAAACATTTATGCACTCGAATAAAAATAGAGGGAATCTTACGAAAATGGAAATAAAATAAGGGAATAATTTCACCTCAAAAATATGCCTAGATAGTGCCGAACAAAAATTAAATGCAGTAGAATTGAATGTTCCTTGCATAAAATATTTTCTGTCAACTATCCCAAACTTGGATAAGGGCTCGGTTCCTTCACTTAAAAACCTGCTTCTTCTTGTTGATAGCTAACACATATAAAGATCAAGAAACATTCCCATTTTATTAAAATTTCAATCTTCTTGCCAACGTTTTCGTTTTTAGGTTGATCCTTCAGTGAAGACGTCAGCAAACTGATCTTCACAATCACAGGGAAGAGATATTTTTTTGTCTTATTTTTATTTTTTGTCATTTTTTTTTTATTGTTTTTTTATTATTTTTGAAAAGAGAAAATTAGATCTGTAATAGGTTTTGATGGCCGCCTACCATCTCTAGTTTAGGTTGATGTTGCACTTGCTGCACGAAGTCCTCCTTTGTGAAGGGTTGAAAATATACTTTGAGTCTATGCTCGTTCACAAGGAATACTGAATTTTTCCCATCAATATTTTTTACCTCTACAACCACATTCTTGAAAATTTTGACTACTTCATCAAGTCCCATCCAGCGTGTATGGAATTTTCTTTGAGATGTTTAAATCTAGAGTTAGACAGAAGTACCCAATCACCTGGTTGGAACTGATTCTTCCTGATAGACTTGTCAAGCCAATTTTTTGCATTGTTGCTATACTAACACACTCTGTTGAACATCATCTCTTCGAAATTTGTCTAACTCATTTAACTGTAATTGATGGTCCTCTAAATTAGACATAAATTAAGACCTGTGCCTCTAATTTAAAACATAAATTAAGGCCTATGACCATCCTTCAGCACATTAAACCTCTCTTTTTGCATTAGATAATTTATTTTTAACTTTAATATATTCATTAGGAAGGTTTATGAATAATTGAATATTTGTGCCTAATATTAATTATTTTTTGTGGAATATTATGAGAATATTGGGTAGAAAATGAAGAGTTGGAGGAGGAGATAATTTAGGGACCTGTTCCCTACTACTGGAGGATAAATAATAGATAATAAGTCAACAAGATATTATGGAATTATGGTACAAATTGTGGAGCTCCAATGATTGAGAAAATCTAGGAATGCGTTCCACTAATCAAGGGAGCAAATCCACCAGTCAAGGGAGCAGATCCACTAATCAAGGGATTTTAGTGGGGAAAGCTTCCTCCATTGATGGGGAATGATTAATAATAATTTTCTATAAGTACCAAGTCGAATTTTCCTCTAGGGAGAGTTTTTCATTAGTGTTATTGGGGAGAGAGCTTGTCTTTTTGTAGCTCCATTGGATTTTCTTGCAGGGATGTAATTCTATTGATGATAATAATGAAGACTGGTGTCATGTTCAGCTTCTAAATCTTGTTCTCCTCCATAGGTCTCTTAGTTTCCTTGGGATTAGCCATCCCAGGAACCTCAGAGCCCTTTTATATCATTTTCTTTCCGTCTTTTCATTGCTTATTCACATGCATCTCTAGTTTTTATTTCTTTCTATTTCTGCATTTAGTATTAATGATTTCTTGTTGTAGGATTGAGTTAAATGGTTGATGTAGGTTCTTTTGTAGGATCAAAGCATTATTTCATCCTTGGAAAATATTTGGAAGTTCATAATAATCATTGAGTTGCTTGGATTAGTCTTCTTATTCCCAAATCTAGATTGTTGGACCTCGTTTTTAGTGAAGAACAATAAATTTCTGCTATTTTTTAGAGCATGCTAATGAGCTTCAATTGAATTAATTCCACCTGCACATCAACATCAACTCAGCAGCAGCATGCATGTCTCTCCAACAACCATCAGGTAGGTACAGGTATGCGATATTCTTGACCTCTTCTCTTGAGCATATTATAGTTAGAAATTGGTTGTCAATGCATCAGAGATGAGGTTTTATAAGCTAAGGATGGGTCAGCATTCTCAGCCACCTTCAACTAGTTGATTGTAGCTCACTCCTTCACTCATGCAATGTTGAAAAGTCAAATTGTGAAGGGTGGTGATTTCAAGCAATGAGGATAGCAGTTAAAAGAAGAAATTTTTGCGAACGTCGAGGTCACCATAGCACTCCAAGCCCTCCATCCACTTCATATTCACTATCTATTCATCATGCATCCATCCCATTTCATTCTTGAAAAAAAAATAAAGAGAGCATCCTCTCCATTTTCATGAAATTTGCATTTGCAGGTCAGCAAGAAGGACGGTCAAAGAGCAAAGGAGGATAACAAAGAAACCCCTGTCACTCACATTTTTATTTTACCACTCATTACCATTCATTCCTCCACCATTTATGTTATTTTTTCCACTCCTTTACTTTGGTTTACAAAGGGACTGTGTTTTCTACAGGATGATCGTGTAGGAATTACAATGACCCATAAATCCTACAGGAGGTGTCAAAATGGAAAACTAAGGTAGTAGAAGGTTGATAAGGGTGTGGAAGGCCTTGTCAAACTGAAAAATATTCAAGAACCCATCTTGAATAAAGGGCAAGAAGGCAAGAAAATGGTCTCAAGAAACAATGATTTTTCTTTGAAAAAATATGCTTTTGGGCTTGTCCTTGCAGATCCTACAGCCAATATTCTTAACTCACAAGAGAGATGCCACCAGGGCCATGGATGAAGCACTTGATTTGGTTAGGCATTTTTTAGATTTACTAGCTCACTAGTTCTTGAATTTCTAGATTTTCGACTAGTAATGTTTTTTATTTTTATTTTTGCATGGGTTAACAGAGATCTTTTTGAATGATTCCACTTGCAATAAGGACCTAATACATCCTAGTTAATAACACAATTTTTCCCATCCAATTTAGATTTGATTTTCTTGGTCATTAAACCCTCACCAATTTCATCATTTCACAAGGAAACTTATCTAAGCTTTTTGAGCAAATCCATCCATATCCCAACTTTGGTTTTGAGTTCTGAGTGATCCTAGGCATTTTCTCACTCCATTCCACCCATCTACCACCTTCCCTAAGCCTTCTATCACCTCCAACACCTCACGTTTTTTAGTCGGATGTATCCTATAGGTTCACTGTAACTCCTACAGGGTCATCCTATAGGTTTCTAGTACATCATGTAGGTTTTCCTGAAATGGGCTATTTTGAGGCCGAAGTGATGGAAAACCTCTAGGAAGTTACCAAATATCCCCCAAGGGTATCCCTCACCATCCAACCATCTCCTAACCCTTCCATCCAACCTCCAACATCATTAATTCACCTGCCACATCACCAAAAGAAATTAGTTTGCATACTTGATTTTGCATGAAAAGGCAAAATGACAAAAACAGATTTATTTCGTAGCCTTTACTTGCACATTAGTGATGTTTGATTCTTATTACTTCCATGCTTAGATGGTAGTATTTGGTTCATGATAATTTAGCATTATTGCAAAGCATAGTTTCTTGGCAGTTAATTAGGAAATGGTGTGATTTAGCATTGAATTTCCATCTCTTTCCTTGTACTTTATTTATTGCAATAGATTAGGGTTCCATTTCAAACATTTCATTTTCTGTAATTAGTTTAGGATTTGAATTCAGTACATGCACTCCATTACATCATGACAGCAAAGGAAGGACACATTGTATGTCGGGCATATAGTGTCGACAACTCTTAAGTTTGTACGAAACCCGGGTTGATAATTAAAGTCGATAGCCTTGGTGTTACACTAAAAAATGTCACCATGACTATTTACAGTTAGTATGGCTCTATCAACAGTCATACTATCCTCTTAGGCAAGTCTTATACCTCTGCTCTCCATGTCAAACTCCAAAAAAGAGAGAAAGTCTTTATAAATGTATTTATCTCTGGGTACGCAGGTTCTCTCAACCTTACCTGCGGGGACGCACCCAATGTTCACAAAAGCTGCGTCTTTGGACGCTCTGTAAGTAAAGGTACAGGTGCGTCCCCCTGTAAAGGTTAAAATGCGCAAGTTTCATCTTTAAAAAGTTACTTGTGGTCATTTCTAGAGCATTCTAGAAGGTTGTTCAACGTGTATTGAGCGCCTCCAGATGGTTCATGCACCCCTACCAAAGAGGAACTTATCCCATCAATAAGGGAGCTATCCCATCCAAAGAGGGGATTATCCCATTGATGGTGGACCTGATTAACCTCCTCTTGAGCACTATAAATACAGGCATTGGGTCAGAAGGAGGAGAGGTTGGAAGCTATACATTTCTAAGGGTAAATGCTGCAGGAATTAGGACTCCCATTTAGAAGCTTGTGAGGAGAGATTGCCATCTTTTCTTGTTCTATTTGGAAGTGGGTGAGCTTTGTCAAAGTAAAGGAGAACTCTTGATGGACCCTGGGAAGGACTTGCACAACACCAAGGCTCAGGTTGTATTTGTTCCTTTTGTTACCTATTAATGCAAATGAGTCCATTCTTCTCAATAACTTGTTATTTATGAGTTGTTTCATGTACTCCTTGGTCTATGTGTTAAATATGTTTTATTCTATGAGATTATCAAGTGCTATTTAATCGTTTGATTGTTAGTGTATGCAGGTTTCAAAGTGAAGGAGGAGCTCATCCGGATCAGTGGAGCTAGACTGCTACAACAGCGTTGGATTACAGGTAGGATCTAAACACTTGATTTCCCATATAGTAAATGCATGTTTAGAGAAGGATTGCTCTTATTTGTCTTGTTTGTCACTAGAGAGTCTTAGGCTCCTAGGGAGGTTGATTTGTGTCCGCACTATCGACTCTTTCCGCCTGACAAATTGGCGACTCTGCTGGGGAATCCATTGATGTGAAAGTCTTTTCCTTTGTATGAACTTTGCTCTGAGAAAATTGGTTTATTTTTCTGGTTTTTGGCTCTGTGACTTTGTCTTTGGGTGGGTTAGCTTAGAGTTAGATTTATTTTGGTTTTTATTGAATTTTCCAGTAGGACGCACCCTCTAAGTGCTGCACAGTGCGTCCCTGGATGCACTATCGCTGTGTGCACAGAGCGGGCCCGCACCTGTCTTAATGGGTCGCCTGCGTCCCCTGCTAAAATTTGAAAAAATTCCATTTTTTGCATTTTTTCTCTTAGATTTTGCTTTTTCTTAGTTTTTACTGCCCAGATTCATTAGTCTCTTGTCAAAGATCTTCACCTGAACTTGTTTCGATAGCATTGAGTGTTTTAGTGGATTTCATAGAAGTTTAAGCCCTAGGGTTTGATTTTTGAGTAGGTCTTGTAGTGACTTTGGCGGTAGAAGTTGTCAAGCCTTAGATATCTCTGGTTTTGTCAGCATTCTTAGAAGTCAGACCTGTCATAAAGTCTACCTGTGAGAGCACCTTACCATTGAGTTGTTTCTTTGGGCAAATTTCGAAGTGCTTGTTGATTGAGTCTTGAATTCCATTTTACAAAAGAACAAAAAGATTTGAGTTTTGTTTTGACTAGTCTTTTGATTCTGCATTAGCTGGTCCTTGATTTGATTTTGGTCAAGTAAAACAACCTAGAATCATCTTTGTGAGCTTTTGCCTTGTTAGGTTTGCTTAGAGTAATTTCCCTTTTGATTTGCTTGTGAGTCAAGTTTTCATAGATTTTATAGTTTTTGAGATTGATTTTCGTTAAAATAGATTTATGTGCTTTATTAAAAAGAGAAAATACAAAAACATCTCCTTTGGAAAGTTTTGTTTCAAGTAGCTTTGAAAAGTTTTGAAAGAGAAAGAGTTTTTCGTGCACGTAAAGAGTGGTCATGTTTGTATGCTTGAAAAGATAAAGAGAATTGTTTCTTTGATTGTCTTTATTAAGAAAGTTGTTTTCTATAAAATTTGCATCTCTCAACTCTCTTAGTTAAGAATTTCATTGAAAAAGGAAAGTAGCGTAAATCATCTTAGGTGCATCTTTGTAGTGGTTTGAGTCGAGTCTACACACCATTGGTTTCACTTCCGCTACCTTTTGTCTTTAAGGAAAACCATAAAATTAACGCTTAAAGTAAAATCGACGTAGTAACTTTTATTTTCTAGGGCTCTGAAACACCAATTTAGATTAGGCTAGTGTCTTGGAGTAGGTGAGTAATTAACTCTCCAAGACAACAAAACCAAACAAGTAGCTTATCTTGTGATAGAATAAATCCAATTGTCTTATTTGTACTCTGGGAAAGCTCCTCTTAAAGGAGAAGCACGAGCTCGTGTCCGAACCAGTGAGGGGATCAATCCCCCCTCGTTGGGAATGACGCCAGACACGCACGTATTACAAATGGTAAACCTCGGATTAACCATTGTCGAGGAGCCAGGGGTCACTTGTCGGTAAACCTTGGATTATTGTCAAGGAGCCGGCAAGGGGATTGAGCTTGATACTCTACCCTTGCGTGCTGTCGGAGTTTAGACTGTTCCCCCAGGTGCATTTGTTGCGGTTGGTAACCTTAGTGACCATTATCTTTAGGATTCTACCGAGGTGACGGTGGAGGGAAGATCCCACTGTACCTGGAGCAGACGTCGGCTAGACTCACTTGGATTTTCTAGGGGGTTCGCTTCACTCGAGACGGTTAAAGTGGAGGAACTTGGTCCAGTCTATTCATTAAGCAGGTTGCCGGGGTAACTGTTCCACCCGCCACTTCTGTACTGAATCCAACGATGTTGGGCTTCATCACCAACTAGCGCTTTCGGTCTGGAAGGCTACTGTTTGTGCTTGGTTTGACGCTCTAGATTCTTTAGGCGTGTGATTCAAATTTGTTTGGTTCTTTAGAGACTTTAGGTGGTTTGATTTGAAATTTTATTTTGTTTTCATGTGTAGTAGTTAAAAGTTTTTAGCTGTGGCGGAATTACCGAGACAGTCCCGTAGACTTCGGGGCAAGTCACCTGAGATTGTTATCGGAACTGATTTGTTGAGGAAACTCCGTAGATCACGGGGTGGATCTCCTGAAGACGTCCCGGGTCAGTACGAAGGATTGAAGGTCCTTGTAACTCCTCCTAGTGGCAGTAAAGTAGGTTCACCTGAAGAAGGAGAATCTTCCTTGGTAGTCCATCCAGATTACCAAAGCCTAGAGACAGGTTATAATCCCGAAGCTGTTACAGTTTCTGAGCTTGTTGGTAGTTTTTCGTCTGCTAGTGATACAGGCGAAGAACCTGAAATATCTGAACCTGTTACTCCAACTTCTAGTGTTCCAGATTCACCGAGAATAGAACGAATTATCACCGAAAGTCTTCCTACTGGTTTGATTGCTATCGAAGAACTTGCTCCAAAGGAAGAAATAGGTGTTTCTCACCTTGAAGATCAACTTACTATTGAGCTCAGGGAGCGTGAATCTATCTTTTACAGTCCTCCTAGAAGTACTACTTGGTACCTTTCGTTAACTAATTATTTAGACAACTCAGGGATAGGTTTTTCTCCACCTCGTACTCCTTTTCCACCTGGAGGTATTCATACTCCTGTAAATATGTCTGGTCAGTCGTCCGTGTTTACTCAAAGTCCTGAATCTTTCTTACACGGCGGTCCTTCTGTTCCCACTGGGTATCAAGCACTTTCTGGTACCTTTGTGGGGGCATCTCCTCAACCCGTTGATCATGGGTTATTAACTGGAAACAGTGGTAATATACCATTGGGTGTAGGAGACATTTACATGATGTCAGGTTCAGTTCCCGTTTCCCAACCTCAAGGTGGCCAATTACCGCCTGGGGGGCAGCCTCAGTTAACGCCTGGGGGGCAACCTCAAGGTACACAAATCGTGTCTGGGGGGCAACCTCAAGGTCAGTATGCACCTATGGTACAATACATGCCTCAAGGTCAACCCCAGCCTCAATATGTACCCCAGGGTCAACCTCAGTATCAATATCAACCTCAAGGATGGCAACCTCAAGGATGGCAACCCCAAGGGTATCAACCCCAAGGGTATCAACCTCAAGGGTACCAACCTCAAGGTCAAGGTCAACCCCAGTATCAGTATTTACCCCAAGGTTATCAACCTCAAGGTCAATACTCGAGTCAAGGTTATCAACCACCTCAAGGTCAGTCATATGGTCAAGGTGTGGGAACTGCACCTTTCAATTATCAATCCTATCCTCAATCCGGTTATGGACCTCAGTATTCTCAACCTGTTACGGGTCAATACCCTGGAATGTTAATGTGGGATCCATCACAGGGTCAACAGGTGTTGCAGCCAAGTATACAGTTGGTACCTCAAGCTGGACAACCCGTAGTTTCTGGTTCACCCCAGCAACCGCAACCTGCCCAGTCAAATGTTCAAACTTCTGTAACTTCGGTAGTTACTCAGCCGCCAATTGCACCTAGTACTCCATCTCAAATGGCTGCGGCAACTACCGCTGCATCTACCGCACTTACTTCTGGAGTATCGACAGCTTCGGTTTCTACTGTCTCTGCAACCACTCCTCAGGCATCTTTACCGTTGTCTGGACCTACGATTCAAACCACGGTCTAGATGCCTATGGGTCAGCCTGGTATAAGTACGGTTGTCACTTCTCAACCTCAATTTGTTCAACAACCGTACCAGGGACAGTACCAACAAAGGCAAGCTGTCCAACAGCCAGTTTACCAGTATCAACCGTATCCTGGGTACACTTATCAACAACCTCAACAACCCCAGTACGGTCCGGTTAATCCTGGTTTTCCAGGAAGATATAATATCCCTAATGCGATTCCTGTTCCTAGTTATCCTGGATATCCTCCTCCTGGGGCTGGTGTCATGACTCAAAGTTTTAGAGATCCTAATCGGCAGTTACCGTTTATCGCAACTTTGGATTTACCAGATTTGACACGCCTAACGAATGATCCAATTCAATATCTTCAGTTCTGGCCGCCAATGCCAAATAAGTTTCCCAGTGATATACCCAAGTTCGAAGGTAAGCCTGGAGAGGATCCGTCCAATCATGTGATGACTTACCACCTCTGGTGTGCTTCAAATTCTATCTCGGATGATTCGATCCGCTTACGTCTTTTTCAGCGTACACTCATTGGTCTCGCGGCCAAGTGGTACATTGAGTTACCACGGGCCTCTTTTTACAATTTTAGTCAGTTAGCTACCTCGTTCTTAACTCACTTTCAGTTGCCGGTTAGATACGATAACGGTACGGAATTATTAACTTCACTAAAACAATCGACGTCGACGTACATTTCCGATCACATTCATGAGTGGAGACGTCGAAGAAGGTTGGTGAAAGTTTTTATTCCGGACCAAATCTTAGCTGAATGGTTTGTTAAATCATTGTTACCGAAGATTACTGAAGATGTAGCTAAGGCCGGAGTAGTTACTGAGGAGCAAGTCATTGCTCAGGCACAGTACCTTGACTTAGTTTATACTCAGTCGGGTACGTTACACGAGAAGATTCCGGATCTTCCAAAATCGAATCAAATCGCTGCTGCTCCTTCGAGATCTCATGCCGCTGATGGTATGATTGGTACGGTGAACACTAAGAGCAAGAAGAAGTCTTCCAAGAGTTCTACTACTCCTATAATCACCTTGCCTGATTCCCCGACAGGAGAGTCTTCTCCTGAACTTTCCGCCGATATTCACGCTGTAGAGTCATCTACGGCCAAATCAAAAAACGGTGGAAACAAGAAAGGAAAGAAGAAGGCTAAAGCAGACAAGGCTCCGAAGGAGAAAACAGAAAAGTCGGAAACCAATGACGAAAAGCGCAAACCTCGATATCCTTGTCTTATTTGTGAAGAGGATCATTTTACAAGAGATTGCCCTCATCGGGCCGAGGTTGTGAAAATAGTCAAAGGTTCTCCCCCTCCTGCTGTGTTGAAAGATCCATTTCCAAAGCAGGAGAGTAAGATGATAGGTTCTTCCTCGACTGCCAGTGAAGAACCCATTTTGATGATGTCTCATGTGAGGATTGCGACTCGATCACAAGATTATGGTAGTAAGAATCTTGTTGATGGTAAGGAAGCAGAATCTTCTCACTCTAACCCATCAACCTCAGCTCCTGGTTCCGATCCACTACAGATCGAGAAACCTAACCCGGACTTAGTAATCAAACCGCCCGCCAAGGGTGTACTTCGAAGGTCTGCTTTCAATCCACATGCGAGAGCAGCCCAGAATTACAACATTGTTGAGGACTTAGCTGTTTCACCCTCAGCAATGTCGGCGTTAGAAGTGCTGCAATCATGCCCAGCACAATGAAAACTACTTTTGTCGGCTATCGGAGCTGTTGACGTTCAGGACCCGAACCTGATAATCTTCGATCTAGAAAATAGTACACCGCGTCTACCCCATCAAATGGCTTTCCAAATCCCAGTGATAGTCAAAAACAGGCCTATTCATCGGACTGTGATTGATGAGGGAGCTTCTACGTGTATTATGTCGATTCAATGTTGGAGATCTCTTGGTTCTCCTTCGCTGAACTAATCCCCCACCATCCTTAAGGCCTTTGATGGCCGTGGGTTCCGTCCGTTTGGTATTCTACAGGAATTACCTATAGGGGTAGAAGGTAAAACCGTTAGTCTGGATGTGGAAGTGGTTGATGCCCCTCTAGACTACAACCTTCTTTTGGGTCGAAGTTGGTCATATGCTATGACGGCGGTCGTTTCATCGGTCTTCAGAGTAATTAAGTTTCCATATAACGGTAAGATCGTGACTATTGATCAGCTGACATACTTTTCATCTGACCCAGCCTCTTTAGAGAGTATCCAGCATGTCGGTAAGACGACAATCCCTTATAGGGACGTTGGCGTAGGTTTAGTTAAAGATTCCGGCTTGCTGGGAACTTTTCCTTTCCCTCCAATCAACGCAGACCCTTCATTTGCATCAATTCATATGATTACATCAGAAAACATTATTTATGATGATCCTTGGATCGTCCCATCTGAATCTGAGATAGACTCATTCGGTGATGCTATGCCTTTGAGTCCATATGAGATTGCTTATGAAGCTGTCGTGTCTTTTACCGACTCGCGTTCAACCCAAATTGACCAAATGAATGTGGTCAGTGAAGAATCACTTTTCACATCATCTTTAGAACGGATAGCGTTTCCCGAAGTCGTGTCATCTGACGAACAACTTCGCGAAATCCTAAGTGTAGACGATCTACCATGGGAAGATCTCCATCACAGATCTTCGTTTTTACCTGAAGATGATGTTCTTGAAAATGATTTTTCATCTATCTTTACCGCTGAATATGTCAAAGACGCTCAAAATCCAATGAAACATCCTGATTCAGAGTTGAATTTAGGGAGTATTTCTCGCACTATTCCCATTGACATTTCAGTGAAGCACAGAATTGAGGAGAACATTCATATAGGTGCCGCGTGTACAGAAGATGAAATCCAAACTTACAAGGCCCTATTCCAAGAATTCCGCGACGTGTTTGCCTGGTCTTACGAGGAAATGCCGGGAATCGATCCTGCCATTGTTGTTCATGAAATAAAAACCTACCCGGATGCTAAACCCATCCGGCAATGGTTGCATCAGATTCACCCTCGAAAAGCGGCTGCGATTAAAGCAGAAGTCGAAAAGCTGTTGAAAGCAGGTTTCATTTATCCGATCCCGTTAACGGATTGGGTATCGAATATTGTTCCGGTCAACAAGAAACAAGGAACAATAAGAATCTGTATCGACTATAGGGATATAAATCAAGCTTGTCCAAAAGACAACTATCCTACGCCTTATATTGATCAAATTATTGATGATTGTGCCAGAAGTGAAATGTTTTCCTTTATGGATGGTTTTTCGGGCTATAATCAAATCAATATTCTACCTGCCGACCAACCAAAAACGGCATTCATTTGTCCATGGGGGACATTTGCTTATTGCAAATTACCTTTTGGGCTTAAGAATGCTGGGGCCACTTTTCAACGGGCGATGTCTTACGCATTTCATGACATCAAACACATTGTGCAACCGTATCTCGATGATTTTCCTGCTCATTCTTTACATCGAGCTGATCACCTTGTCCACTTACGAGCAATCTTTATGAGGTGTAGGCATTATTGAATTCGGTTGAATCCCCACAAGTGTGTTTTCTGTATAGAAACAGGTTGATTGCTAGGCTTTGTTGTTTCAAAAGCCGGCATTCGCGTCGATCCCTCGAAGGTCGAAGCTATCATCAAATTGCCTCCTCCTTCGAGTTTGCGCCAACTCCAAAGTTTGCAAGGGAAAGCGAACTTTTTACGCCGATTCATCCCAAACTACGCCGAGGTCACTAAAGGTTTTACACGGTTGTTGAAACAGAATGCTCAATTCTTTTGGGACGAGATTTCCCAACAATCTTTTGATGCACTTAAACACGCGTTAACCCATGCACCGTTGTTGCATCCTCCCAACTACAACCAGGACTACTTCTTATACCTCGCAGCTTCGCATTCCACCATTGGAATGGTGTTAGTTCAAGAAGATGAATTCGGAGCCAAACATGTGATATATTATCTCAGTCGGACCTTAAATCCCACTGAGCTAAAATATTCGCATGTGGAGAAATTGGCCCTGGCAGCCGTTCAAGCTGTCCAGCGTTTTCGTCACTACATTCTTCTCCGTAAAACTACAGTTATTTCGGATTGCAACCCTATGATTTACATTTTGACAAAACAATTGCTAGGGGGCAAGTACTCTAAATGGATCGTTATCCTGCAAGAGTTCGACTTGGAATTCCAGAAGTCCAAGTCTAAGAAATCTTTGGTTTTTGCGGAATTGATGTGTGATTTCCCTCGTGCTGACACAAAGACTGTGGCAGAGGAGTCCATTGCGGACGAATCTTTGTTTCTTATTAGTACTTTAGATCCGTGGTACGGGGATATAATCATCTATCTCCAAACCCAAACCTTTCGGCCTGAAGCTTCAAAGGCGGAACGTCGAAAAATTCGGTTTCAATCCCAGCAATACAAAATTATTGGAGATACACTTTATCGCCGGGGAGCAGACTTAGTTTTTCGACGTTGTTTAACTCACGAAGAGGCTGAGAGGGTTTTGAATGATTGTCACTCTGGAGCATGTGGTGGTCATATGTCTGGGTATGCCACAGCTCAGAAGGTGTTGCGCGCTGGCTATTTCTGGCCGTCTATGTTTAAAGATTGTATCATTGCAGTCCGAAAGTGCCACAACTGTCAAGTGTTTGATCGCAAGATGCGCGCACCACCTGCTCCTCTCCATACTATAATTGCCGTTGGTCCATTCGCCAAATGGGGTATCGACTTTATTACTTGTAACCCTCACTCGGCCGGGGGGCATGCGTATATCATCCTCGCGGTTGATTATTTCACTAAATGGGCCGAGGCGATGCCTACATTCGACGCAAGCGGCAAAACAGCTGCAATTTTCGTATTCAATCATATTATAACTAGGTTTGGTGTCCCACAAGCAATCATTACTGACCATGGGAGCCATTTTGGAAACATCATGATGACTGAGCTTACAAGCCAGCTTGGTTTGCGCCACGATAGCTCTACTCCTTATTATCCGCAAGCCAATGGTTTGGTTGAGTCTATCAACAAAGTTCTGGTTATCATGATCCGACGAACCATTGGTATTCATCGGTCGAATTGGCACAACATGTTATTTTCAGCGCTATGGGCATATCGAACCTCAGTGAAAACTTCAACAGGGTTCACTCCTTTCCAGCTAGTTGATGGCTTGGAAGCTGTGTTACCCATTGAATGCGAAATCCCATCACTTCAAATGGCTGTCGAATTACTTCCAGCTACTTCCGAAGAGGAGAAACGTTTATTGTACTTAGCTAAATTAGATGAGACTCGACGTGACGCTGCATTAGCAATCGAGACTCACGCGAAGCGAATGAAAGCTGAGTATGATAGAAATGTGACCCCTCGAAGTTTTTCGGAGGGAGACCTAGTGCTATTATATGATCAAGCTAACAATAAGCTAGGTGCTGGAAAATTCGTTCCTATGTGGCATGGACCCTACATTGTAAAGCGAAAGCTAGCAAAAGGGGCTTATGAGCTGGTAGATTTTGATGGGGACTCTTTGGGTAAACCCAGAAATGGACTTTGCCTAAAGAGGTATTATGCTTAAGTGGTGGGTATGGAGAATTTTTAGTTAGGTTAGGTTTCTTTCTAGCTAGTATGTTTGTTAGTTTAGTCAGTGTGCTTAGCTTAGAGAGTGTGTTTTTCGTCGTTATTCTGGCTTATCTTGGTTTTACTCTTGATATTGCAGATGTCGACGCCTCTCCAAACATACATTGGATTTGCTGATGGTGCTTGTCGTAGTACACAGAATATTTCTTCCGCAGCTTGGGTTATCTATTCACCCTCTGATGAGTTAGTTTCTATGCATGGGGTAAGCCTCGATCAAACAACGAACAACATTGCAGAATACAGTGCAGTGGTTGAATTATTATCCAAATCTATTTCATTTGGAATTCGACGTTTGATAGTGAGGTTAGATTCTGAACTTGTTGTATTACAGCTTAATAGAGTTTATGCCATTAGAAATCCTGTGTTATTAAGGTTGTTTTTGAGAGTGCGTCTCTTGGAACGTGAATTTGATTACATTGAATATCAGCATATTCCAAGGTCTTTAAATACATTAGCAGATGCAATTGCTTCTCGAATGTTGGACAGACATTTACAATAATCATGCAAGTAAATTTAAAAACATTTCATCACATATGTTAAACAAGATAAGCCGGTAATAGTGATATATATATAGATAGGAGTGTGTCAAAAAAATATACATCGTCTTCGATCATAGGTTGAAAAACACCTTATGATCGGCAAAAATGATAAAGTACAAAAAGTCAAAAATGTCACATGTGTCTACAAAGTGACTAGCCAATCACTGGTGGTGCTCCCTATACGACACCACTGCACGGGCTACCTTACACAAAAATCTCCTAAACGGTCTAGGGACTGCGACTACATAGCGCTGAAGTCTGATAGGAATATCATCTATGGTAGTCTCAGGTATATCCACCGTCAGACGCTCTAGATCCTGCTCCAACTCAGCTAGTGACTCTGCAGCCGCGTCCTGTGGGGCCGGTACCGGTGCAACTGGATGTCTCCTCTCAAAAGGCCGGAGGTTGGCTGGGCGCTGTGGACCAACATCTGCATTTTAAAAATTTTTACTGTCAGTTTTGAGACGATATATATAAAAAACAAAAAAAAATACATAATTTGAAAACTTGTGAAAAATAAAGTACCTCTGTCATCCCATTGTTCTCCCTGTGGAAGAACCATGTCCGGATCACCTCGAAAATCTACTCCGGCATACGGAAAGTCCTGGATCGAAAAAACCTGGTCCTCTAACCAGTGAAAATAACTATCAGAGAATCGAACAACTGCCGCGCCCTCGTCAGGATGCCAGGCCATCACCGTAACCCATCGTATCAGCTTTGGCTCCCGAGGACCCAAGATATCAACAGTGAGTTGCTGAGGGATCAGCATCGGAACTCTCTCTAAGGCAAAGCTCACAACTAGAGGCCCATATCCAAAGGTCTTCAGTCGTCCATCCTTTGCCCTAGTCAGTTGGCTCTTCATATTAGCCGACACAGCATCACACCAGTTGAAAATGGTGCCTTGGTAACAGTCAATCGCCATCCGCATTTGGGACCCGGAGGCAATATGTAAAGCGGCCGCGCCGCAAATTCTGGTAACCGTGAAAGCTATAACTTTGAGTTCACGCAGAGAGATGTGTTTGATTTCCACGCCTTTCGCATGGTGAGCATTAGGTGTGCACCAATCCGCCCAGAGACTAGCAAGGGATTGGCCACCCGGCCTAGTCCCGGCTAGATTGAGTTGCTCGCCTCTATTTGGCAAGCCAGTGAGAAAGTATACATCAGAGGGCTCTATCTCGAGCTGGTGCCCTCCTATGTAAAAGCATTGCTCTTGAACGTTCCATCTCTCAACCAGCCATTCTAAGAATCTCACCTGAGCCCTCATGCCATGTATGGCCCAGTATTTATATAACCCGCATGCTTTTAGGGCATCAATGGAAGGTTGATGTTCAATTGCAACTAAATCAACGTCCTCGTGCTCTCTTTCTCTCCAATCCAACATGGTGAGTGCCCTACACACCAAGAAACAATGATTAGAATTAATTTGGGGAAATTTGAATGGTTGTTTGTGAGGATTGGGGTTTCAAAATTCCGCATTCCACGGAGGACGCACCCCGCGTTTAGAACACAGGGCGTCCGGACGCAGCTGGCCTGAAGGTGGGCTGCGTCCCCCGACCATTTTCCTGTATAGGAAAAAGTCGGGGGACGCAGGTCACCCGAAGGGCACTTGCGTCCACCGCAGAGCGCATTTTGAAACCTAAACCCCCCCAAAAAACAAAACTAAAACCTAAAATACAATTTTAATCGGATGAAATTGAAGAGTAGGATGTTGTAAAATACCTGGAAGAGATGGCGTTCGATTCTGACGGTCGGATTTTCCGCAGCGACCATGGGAAGTTTCTTGCCAAAAGCCCTTTTTTCAACCTCAACAGTAAAATGGTAAAAATGACATGGTAAAAAGTCTTTTTATAGGTTTTTTGGATGAATTTGTTCATTTTTCACCATGGAAGGATGTTTTTCGATGTATTTTTGCCTATCTTAAACAGGTATGAGTAATGTGTTGTTTTTGTGCAGGACAAAGGGACTTAGAGGGAAAATTGTCATTTTTCACAAACCAAAATATCAGAGTCATCTTTTAAGCCCTTTTCTGACTCCTAAAAAATGAAAAGATTGCCGAGCGTTTCTTTTACACTCGTTAAAACGGAATTAAAAGACGGTCCCCTTATAGCTCTTTTCTGACCGTAAAATCAGGAAAAGATTGGCGGGTTTTTGTCGTTTCAAACTCGATACGGAAATAAAACGACGTGTCCTTGATCGCTTTTTACTTTTCAGGTCAATGGCACTAATTATGAAAGTACTCCTTGGTCGCAAGATCAAGCGGTTCCCCCAGGTATTATTTTATACTTTTTCGGGCTTGAGGGACACAAATCTACGAAAAAGTTCAACTTGGAGTCTTCTTAAGTTTTTCAGACTCTCTAAAATTGAAAAACGCCGAGTTTCTCCTATACTGGACTCGTTAAACATTTCACAGTAAAGGACCTGTTCAATTACAAACGGGAACGAACCGCTCCTTCCTAGGGTTCGAATCAAAACTAGGTTGGACTCATCCAAAGGATGAGCTTATAATCAAGCATATGTTATCCTCCTCAAGCTTGTTAAAAATAAAGAGGTACTTGCCAGAAATGGTGGGGGAAAAGAGAGAAGAATGAGCCTATTTGTTATCTTTTGTCTCAGAAGAAACTTTATTACCACTCTTGAACACGACACTTTTCATTCACCTGGGTTGGGAAATCCTTTACCTCACAGTTGATCAAACCGCTTTGAAAGTCTTCAGCCGGGTTCCGGGGATTAATTTTGAGTCGTTTATCACCAAGCCATCTGTTGTGTCGTTATGTTTTCAAGAGGTCTGCAAACAAAACTTTCATCTGCAAAATACTTATCATCCATTTAACCATCCCTGAGTCAGTCCTTACAGCAACATTTCTTCAACTTGAACAATGATTTCGTGTTGCGGGCTTGCCTGCAACGAGTCGCTTTTTATCGACATCAGCACATTATCTAGAGAGATGACTTAGAAATCGTCAGTACCTTGAAGTCTGCATGCATCAACGGCAGGTTTCTCGCCTTTGACGTCAGTTTACATCATTGACTTTCGATCAAAGGATTCCGTGAAATGTTCGACATCAACTCATTCATTCACATCTCATGGATTGTACTGGGTACTTTGAGAACCATTGACATTACTGGTGGTCTCTCTCACGCTTGTTAACAGTTTACATCATCGACTGGTAATCAAGTGGTTTCTACCATGTTCGACATCAACTCATTTATTCGCATGGCTAGAATCGTACCAATTCGGGAAGTAGAAATGAAGACCCTGGATCTAGTTTCCACCATCCAGGCTGCGAGGAGTTTTGTATTCATTATCTAAGTAGACTAATCATAAACAGATGGCTGCGCCCATACTGTGTCTACAAAAGTCTATGATTATGATGTACTGCAAGATCATTCCTGTATCAGAGTAGTTAGTCCGTTAGTTAAAAGTTTTAATCTGAGTATGGGAATGCCTACCTTAGTGATGATATAATCTTATACATGTATTTTGTGTTGAAAATTGCAGGTTCTGACCAGGCTCTCCACGAGATAATCCTTGAAATGATAAAGCGCTTCACCCTTCCTAGATAATACAAAACCCTAATCTATTACAGGCTTCGCACTTTAGGGGGCAATCTGTTACACTAAAAAATGTCACCATGACTATTTACAGTTAGTATGGCTCTATCAACAGTCATACTATCCTCTTAGGCAAGTCTTATACCTTTGCTCTCCACGTCAAACTCCAAAAAAGAGAGAAAGTCTTTATAAATGTATTTATCTCTGGGTACGCAGGTTCTCTCAACCTTACCTGCGGGGACGCACCCAATGTTCACAAAAGCTGCGTCTTTGGACGCTCTGTAAGTAAAGGTACAGGTGCGTCCCCCTGTAAAGATTAAAATGCACAAGTTTCATCTTTAAAAAGTTACTTATGGTCATTTCTAGAGCATTCTAGAAGGTTGTTCGACGTGTATTGAGCGCCTCCAGATGGTTCATGCACCCCTACCAAAGAGGAACTTATCCCATCAATAAGGGAGCTATCCCATCCAAAGAGGGGATTATCCCATTGATGGTGGACCTGATTAACCTCCTCTTGAGCACTATAAATACAGGCATTGGGTCAGAAGGAGGAGAGGTTGGAAGCTATACATTTCTAAGGGTAAATGCTGCAGGAATTAGGACTCCCATTTAGAAGCTTGTGAGGAGAGATTGCCATCTTTGCTTGTTCTATTTGGAAGTGGGTGAGCTTTGTCAAAGTAAAGGAGAACTCTTGATGGACCCTGGGAAGGACTTGCACAACACCAAGGCTCAGGTTGTATTTGTTCATTTTGTTACCTATTAATGCAAATGAGTCCATTCTTCTCAATAACTTGTTATTTATGAGTTGTTTCATGTACTCCTTGTTCTATGTGTTAAATATGTTTTATTCTATGAGATTATCAAGTGCTATTTAATCGTTTGATTGTTAGTGTATGCAGGTTTCAAAGTGAAGGAGGAGCTCATCTGGATCAGTGGAGCTGGACTGCTACAACAGCGTTGGATTATAGGTAGGATCTAAACACTTGATTTCCCATATAGTAAATGCATGTTTAGAGAAGGATTGCTCTTATTTGTCTTGTTTGTCACTAGAGAGTCTTAGGCTCCTAGGGAGGTTGATTTGTGTCCGCACTATCGACTCTTTCCGCCTGACACTTGGGAGTTGCAATATTCTTGTTGCAATACTGAGGCTCATCAGTAAGAGACATTATTTGTTGCACTTCTGATAGATATAATCCCAAATGAAATGTTGTTCGAAAGGTTTTTATCTGGAACTTCATCGGCAAAATAACTTGTTTCTCGTACACCAACTCATATGGTGTATGTCATGTGATATTCCACCAAGTAGTTCGATAAGCCCATAAGGCTTCAGGTAACAGGTTGGCCCAATCCTTCCTATGTAGATTTACTATTTTAGTGAGGATGGATTTGATCACCTTGTTTGTAAACTCCACCTGGCTGTTTGCTTATGGGTGATATGGAGTGGACTTTTTATGTCAAATTTTTCATTGATCCATGACTTCATGTACTAGATTAGAAATAAACTACGGTCCATTGTCAGTAACAATCTCTCTAGGAACACCAAATCTAGTAAAAATTTCACTAAACAAAAATTCAACAACAAAGTTTTCTGTAGTAAAAGAAACAGCTTTATCCTCTATCCATTTGGTAACAAAATTAGTGCAAACCAATATATGATTTTTTTTCATAGATGTTGGATTTATTGGTCCTAAAAAATCGATAGCCCATTTCTCAAGGGCTTAATCATAATCTGAGGAAATAAAGGCATTTATTTGGCTTGAATAGGTTAACCCATTCACTGATAGCTATTGCATCGCTTAACATATTGTTTGGCATCCTTAAACAAAGAAGGCCAAAAGTATCCAGCGCGTAAGATTTTATATGCAGTTCTATTATCAGTGAAGTGACCACCACAAGGTTCATCATGGGAATATTTTAGTATATCAAACACCTCTTCCTCTCTTACACATCTACGAATGATAAGATCCGGTTGAGTGTAAAAGAGGTCTCCTTGGACCCAAGAATATGAAACACTTTTTAATAGATATTCTGTTGTTCATGAGCAGATAAGTGAGGTGGTGTTTTTCTAGTGACTAAATAGTTAGCTATGTCAGCAAACCATGGGGAATTTGTGGACGTAGCAAAAATATGTTCGTCAGGGAAATCATCATCAACAGGAATTACTTCAGCAAGATTATTCAATCTAGAAAGATAGTCAGCTACAACATTATATTTTCCTGGTCTATCAATAATAGTAACATTAAATTCATGTAACAACAATAACCACCTAGTCACTCTACCACTAGTCAACGGTTTTTTCATTAAATATTTTATCACAGAATGATCAGTATGCACAAAGACTTCATATCCTATGATGTAGTGTCTGAAATTACTGATAGCAAAAATTACGGCCAAAAAGTCTTTCTTGGTCACTATATAGTTCAATTCAGAGGGTGGAATTTTTTTAACGATGAAGTAAATAGCATAGGATTGTTTGTTTTCTTCTTGTCCTAAAGTTGTGCCAATAGCAGGGTCTGAGGCATCAGAGAAAATGTGGAATGGAAGGGACCAGTTGGGACCTCTCAAAACTGGTGCCTACACTAATTTTAGCTTTAATGTCTCAAAAAACTGCTGGCAAGTTGTGGACCAAAGAAACTCACTATCCTTAGCTAACATTTGAAAGGGGGGGTAGCTATCCTAGAAAAGTTCTCAATGAATCTCCTATAGTAGCCTGCATGTCCCAGGAATCCTCTTACTTCCCTTTGTGTTTTGGGTGAAGGAAGACGCAAGATAACTCCTATTTTTTCCGGGTCTAGCTAGATACCTTCGTCGGAAACCAAATGTCCAAGGGCTACTCCTTATTTGCACATTAATGTACACTTCTTATCACTCAAAGCAAGCTGAGCGTCTTGGCAATGTAAAAGTACTTTTTCTAAGTTAATGAGGGCTTCCTGGAATGAGTTAAAAAACACTGAAAATTCATCCACATAGATCTCAACACACTCGAGATCAACAAAAATGGCTAGAACAACCCTTTGAAAGGTGGTTGGGGCTTTCCATAATCCAAAGGGAAGCACTTGATAAGAAAATGTATCGCATGGACATGTAAAGGTGGTCTTATCTTGATCTGCGGGTGCGATCTGAATTTGGTTGTACCCATTGAAGCCATCTAAAAATGAAAATTACTTTTTACCAGCAAGGGTATCTAGCACCTGATCAATAAAAGGAAGGGGAAAGTAATCCTTGAGAGTGGCTTTATTAAGTTCTCAATAATCAATGCAGATTTGCCATCTCCCATCCTTTTTTGGGACTATTACCAATGAGGAGACCCACTGGCTATCGGATATAGGATATATAAAGTTAGAATTTAAGATTTTTTGTAATTATTCTTTCATAACATCTCTTATCACAGGGTTCACACGCCTTTGGGGTTGATGAACAGGTTGGGCTCCCTCCTGAATATAAATATGGTGAGTATAGGTTTCAAGAGGTATGCCTTTCATGTCCTCGTAACTCCATGCAAAGGCATCAAGGTGATCACGCAACAAATCAACAAGATGCTCTCATTGAGATGAGTCCAGGTTTGAACTAATATGTAAGGATTTTCCTAGACTAATTTCAACAAGAGTAGTCTCAAGCTCAAGAGTGCAGGAAGATGCTACTAAGACTGGTGATGAGGGGGGCTGAGAATCAAAATTTTCTTGAAACTCTAAAATAAATATTTGACAAAACATGTCAAAATTAGGCATTTTGTCTAAATTATTCAAGAAATCTTGTAGTTCACCCTCCTGGGTAGACTCTGTATAATGGTGGATCAAAGAAACAGGTTGAGTCTCCTCATCACTATTGTCATAATCTAACCACAAAGTGTCCTTGAGGTCCTAAATAGATCTAGCAGGTGGGTATAAGGTGAATTTCTTCCTAGAGTCTCCATGTGAAATATACATATCACCAGAGTGGAATCCACTGTAAGAATCGATTGTGGCAAGCCATGGTCGCCCCAGAATCAAGGGATGTCTACCCAACGGATTTTTTGGCTGAAGGAAAAAAAAGTTTCCAGGGTATTCCCAAGAGTCTATGGAGACAAAAACATCCTCTAATACACCTTCTGGATTGATTTTTGACCTATCTAAAAGTTCAAGCATGGTAGGGGTAGGACAAATATGGACCAACCCAATCTGATCCATGGTTTGCCTAGTCATGACATTGATGGCTGTGCCTAGGTCTATTAACACATTGGGGACAAGGATACCACCTATTTGAACAGAGACAACTGGGTTTCTAGGATTTATATACTTTTCCTTTTATGCACATCCTATCACTAACTCGACTGCTCAACCAACAAATTGAATGGTCTGAGGTTTTTCTCTATTCCTCCATAGATTTTTGAGACAAAGTTCCCTAATGATCTTTATGCAGATGGGGATCTCTCTAATAGCTTGAAGCAAAGGTACCATTATGAAAAGATTCCTCAACTCAGAAGCTAGACTAGACTCGAGGTCACTCCTCTCCATAACTAGCCTCTCTAGGTAGGGAGGTCGGTTTGAAGAAGATGGTAACTTTGATGGTTTGGGAATGGGCTAAATAGTGTCATTGTTCTTCAAATGATAAAATTTTTCCTCCTTGTTTTCCTCCTCAGTGATCACCATGGGGTTTTTTTGTTTTTATGGTTTAATTAACCTTCCCAATCTGAATTGAAGCTCACGTATCCCAATCAACAAGGTTTTATGAATAGGATAAGGGGGTGGTTTAACAAAACGAATCGATTGCACTGCTTGATTATTAAGATTTGGTACCTGTTGAGTAGGTAGTTGGGATGGTCGAAAAGGTTTTGGTAAAGGTAATGGTAGCATCAATTGAGTTTGTTGAGGTAGGGGGGGAAAGGATGGTTGTGACATATGGTGAAGTGCATATGTAGGAGGATATGATGACAACTTTTCAGGATAGGACTAACGTGAATGGTTTGACCCTCTCCATCCTTGTTGCCAGGATTGAGGGGGCTACCCATACTGAGAATGGTTCCCATGCTGCCAAGGTTGAGAGCATTGAGTGTTATAACAGGAATATGGATGTGCATTATGACCAAAAAATGTGGTGAAGGTTCAAGAACCATACTTGTACCTACCTGAGGCCAATTTCTCTATGCTCCCACAGCATGTAATGGTTCAAGTTCAGAATGCTCCCCTGTAAATACAACTTTTAATCCTAGTCTGGAGGTAATTTATCGATGGCATGGTTCTTTACAGAAACCACACATTTTAAATCAGCAAGACATTCTCTTAAAATATGCTTTTTCCTACGTTTAGGATAAAAAATAGACAAAGACTCTTGTTCATCTACCAATTTCTGCCCAATTTTTAAAGAGTCTATTTGCCTGCTAACAATATTCAGTATCTCAATTTTCATATTGTCCATTTTTTTCTCCAAACCACTAATCATAGCATCTTTAGATCCAAGTTTACTAATTTTATTTGGATTTCCTCTATTGGATCTAGATTGATTCCTTGAAAATTTCCTACACAAGTCACAAATTTGATCAAAAGCTTTTTGAGACATATCCCCCTATCCTAATAAATTTAAATGTCCAGAATCTTTAGTAAGCCCACGTAAGAGCAAGGTCTTGATAGTACTTATGTCAAATTTATGTTTCGAACTCTAGAGGATGTATAAAAATCTCTCTAAGTAATCCTCCAAAGTCTCATCATCACCTTTCACAATGGTAAAGATATCGTCCTGCATTTCTCTAGTTTTACAATATTCCTGGTATTCAGTCAAAAACACCCTCTTCATTTGGTCCCAAGAAGTTATAGTTCTCCCTCCGAGTCCCATGAACCAGTGCAAGGTTTAGTCCTTGAGAGTGGCACAGAATAACTTTAATTTTTTGTCATTTGAAGAATAATTAGAGCTTCTACATAGGATGTCAAACTCAAAAAGAAAAGAATCAGGATCTTCATGCACCTTACCATATAAATGACGGAGAACCGATGGCAGAATTTTATTCATTTCAGTAATTGTTTCGGGATCCACTATTGGAAATCCAAAGGTGGAATGTTCATCAATTACCTAATTCTCCCCAGTCCCCTTAGCATGATCCTTGTGCTCTGCCATTTTTGTTCCCTTGATCAAACCACTCCTGTTAAAGTGAGAAGGTTGACCATGCTTCAAATTGGTATCGGGAGCATCACTATTTTCCTTCTTCCCCCTCTTGGGTTGTGTCACACCTAAACTGTTGTTTCCAGAATCCAAGTTGATAGTTCTTGCGTGATGATTTTGTGTCTGTTTGGACTTTTTGCCTACAAAAGAAGGTCTAATATGAGAAAAATTTTCAGATTTATCAATGTTCCCTCTACCCTAATTGGGCTTCGGTCCTCTACCCCTTTTAGGCATTCATCTTAAAATAAAATAAAATAAAAAATGACAAAACTTTTAAATTTACAAAGGAAGAATCTTAAATCAAATGCTGCAAATGAATAAATAAATTAGCACCACGAAAAATAAAAGCAGACTTACCCCTACTGCAAAGGAGAGAAAACAAGAAAGTTCTTACCAATCTTTAGAAACGCCTCCCCGACAACAACACCAAAATGTTGGGTACAGGAATTGTAGTTAAGCAAGCTCCTTTCAACAAATAATTTGTCAAGCAAGAGTTTTGTACACTTTTAGGCGTAGAATAGGAAATACCAAGAAATGATATGAACCTTCTCTAATTGTATTCCTACTTCTTAAGTCACAAATTTATAGAATCGAAAAAAAATGATGATCAAGTGGCAATTGATACTCAAATAAATTCTGGTGCTAGAATAAATGAAAATTACTTTTGTAGAAACTAAATTGGATTCTTAATTCATTGTGAACAATATTAATTAATGAAATGACCCTTTATATTTACCTTCAGTGAGACAGTGTGATAAATAAGTGATTCAATGCACTAAACTGTTATTCTTGTACTAGAACATTGTACCTGCACTAGAATGAGGTTTAGATACGGGAAGGATGTTTTGTACTTGTACTGAAGTTCTGACCTCCGTGCAGGAGTTCCAAGTTCACTGGGCTAGAACAATCTGATCATGTACCAGATATGAGGTTCCTGCACCAAATAATCAATATTTCTGCACTTGGTTTCTAGATTACTTTTGGAAAATAAAAATCGTGTTAAGTGAAATAGAGTGCAAAGCAAACATAATCTGAAAGTAAATTCTCACAAGCAGAAAGATGCTTCAACCAAACTTAGATTCTAGATAGGAAATGATTTTCAAAATTTAAAGTAAATCTTTCTTTAAAACAAAAACTCTTTTATATAATTACGGAAATCATCTGGTTGTGTGAACAACTTTTTCCTGAGATAGTTGTGCATGTAATTTAGATATTTCTTTTAATGTTTTAACTCAGAGGGTTCATTCAATAATTAATCATGAAATTCAATCCATTCTTCGAAATTGTTCAGTGCAAGCACAAACCTATAAGTTACTATAACGTTTATACCATATTCATCACAACGCAATTAAATATTAAGTGAAGCCTCATATATTAATAATTCTCTTAGTTTAGAAACAAACATCAATCTTGTAGGAAAGAATAAAGAACTCTGCAAAAAGAAAGGAGTAAAAGACTTGTGAAACTGAACCAATGAAATCAACTTGCAGAATCAGAAATGCACTAGTACAGGCAACGTGCTAGTACCAATCTCATAGAAATGAAATCAAAGATTAAAAGTAAATCTTATGAAAATTGAAATCAAATACTTCTAAGCCTGCACACCACGGATTCCTAACACAATAACTGTAAATGAAATCAAATATGTAATTTGTGAGAAAAATGAAAGTAAATAACAAATTCACGCCTGCGCTTTAAAATAAGTTAACACACTTTTAAAGAAAGGGAGAACAAGTTGGGTTGGCCAGGCCCTGGACAACCAGCTTGTTTCCCTATTAAGAAATCGAGAAACATAGTTGGTCAAAGATTCATCACAACGCAAATGGAAAATGAAAATGTGTACTAGAAAATTCCTTTATATTAGTTTCAGAAGAAAAAATACATCTTGAATCTGCGATCCAGCACAGAGAGGCGATACTCCAAAATAATTACAGTCTCTTAACAAAATTTTACCATAGCATTGCTCTTTAATTCCTATTATAGTTTTACATTATATACAAGCCTTTAGGCCTACAGCCGTAATGAAATCATAACAATAGCTTAACTAAGTCTTTCGGTTGTTTACAAAATGCTAATCTAAGATATCTGGCTAAGGTCATGAACTTCAATCCATTGATTTCTCTCCTGATATGAGCCAAACTCGAGGTCAAATGATCCTTTTCCAAAGATACGTGTTGGTTAGTGAGCTGTCACGGGAGTGTAGGAATCCGCGAGCTGGTGCAGGAATCCTACCTGCACTTGACCATACTATCACAATGAGTAATACATTTGTTCATCAAATAATTTAGGAAATACAATTGTTAGTTGCAAGGAATAAGTAATAAATTCCATGAAAATCATTTAAATATGAAAATACAAAGACGGTGCAGGAATGCACATGATTTTACAAAAAGCTACAGGAATGAATAGGTTCTTAGGTTAAAACAGAGGTTTAGGTCATGTGTCTGGAGTAGGATAGAGGTTAAAAAATAGGACAATTTAGCCTACCAATAGTATTATACCTTATGTTGTCTTCTATGTCTTGATTTCCATGCCCATCTTTGCCCAGAAATCACTCCTTCAATTTGTTGCAACAAATTTCTCCTTCAAAACTTCTCTCCATCTCTCAGCTTGCTTTCTCCAATCTGCTCATGAAGAATGAATGCAGTATCTCTTTTATTTTCCCCCTTTGTTTCCCTAAATGACTTTTGGGCAACCCTAAGAGCTAATGGCTCGGATTCATTTAGATCAAGGGATGAGAATAAATGTGCATTAAATTTTCAATTTCTATTTTTTAACTCACCCATTGAATAAAGTACCCACATTGTACTTTATGTCTAAAGTCACTTTTCACTTTATAATTTAACATTGAGTTTACCACTTATAAATTCACTTTCACTTTATAAAGTGACACTTAGGACACTAATTATTTTGGACACTTTTCCCTAGGTAGAGACTAACCCATGGGAAAGAACTTGTCCAAGGTACATTAAAAATCAACGCTTTCTCTTACCGAGGAAAGTGTTTCTCACCACACCCATCTTGTGCATGAAATGGACAAGCTTACCTCCTAGCAAGGACTTCGTGATAACATCAGCCACCTACGCATCTATCGATATATACTCCAGCTTAACTACCCCCTTTTGAACATAGTCCCTCATGAAATGATATTTAATGTCAATGTGTTTTGATCTGTCATGAAACACTGGATTCTCCATGAGTTTAATGCAATTTTGATTATTGCATTGAATAATTGTCAGTCTCAACTCTTGATCAAATAGGCCATACAACAACTTTTGAATCCAAATGGCCTCACAACTAGCCTAGCTGGTAGCCATATAGTCAGCCTCAAAATATCTCAAAGCAACTAACTTTTTCTTTTGACTGAACCACACCACAACTTCCGAACCCAGTTTGAAGCAACACGCTGAAGTTCTTTTCCTGTCATAAGCACACCCTACCCAATCTAAATCTATGTAACCTTCCAACCTCACTCCACCTTGTCGCCTATAATCCAGACCATAATCAACAGTCCCCTACCCATAGCGAAGAATGTGCTTTGCAGCTACCGAGTGCACCCTCCTAAACTCAACCATGAACTAGCTAAGTGTGTTCACTGCAAATCATATATCTAGCCTAGTGTTGACTAGATACATTAAGGACCAAATAAGTTTCCTATATAATGTTGAATCCACCAAACTAGAATCTAAAGCATGAAGCTTCTTCGAGTTGGTGATCATAGGTTTAGATATGGGTCTACAGTTTTCCATGTGAAATCTTCTCAACAAATTCACAACATACTTCCCTTGCCTCAGAAAGATATGCCCCTCCTACTACCACACCTCAAGCCCCAAAAAGTAATGCATCAGCCCAATGTCCTTCATCTCAAACTCCATTGCAAGATTCTCCTTGCAACCACTAATCAGTCTCTTTACCCTAGTAATGAACAAGTAAGTATCAATCCTCGAATACCAAGCTCTCACATCTTTCTTAAGTTCTTAGATTTGTTGCCTTAACCGGAATACATGGGTATTTCGTCCAAGTACCTCAAAGCCCTCTAGCTTCTCAACATACACCTCCTCCTCTATAAATCCATTCAGAAATGCAGTCTTCACATCCATCTGATGGATCTACCAACCCATTTCTGTAGCAATAGAAATATGGGACTGGATAGAAGTGTACCGAGCTATGAGAGCGAAGGTCTCATCATAGTTAACTCCCTCTATCTGTGAGAACTCTCTAGCCACAACCCTCATTTTGAAATTCTTAATGCTTCCAACCATAACATGCTTGACCTTATAGAACCACCTGGAAGTCACAACTAACTTGCCCTCAGGCCTCAGCACCACTTCCCAAATATTATTCTTAATGATAGAGGCATACTCCTCCACCATAGCCTCTCTCCATACCTCCTGGTTGGTAGCCTCCTCATAGCTAGTAGGCTTAGAGTCAATAATACTGGTAGCCTTGTCTATATAACTGCAAAACTGCTTAGGTGGAACACTCTCCCTGTTCACCCTCTTTGGAGGACCAATGGACTCCGCTTCATTCAAGGTGTCTTGAAGCCACTTGGGCCTCCTCTTTCTTGAAGAAGCTTCCCCATAGGGAACCTCCTCCTTTGCCCCCTAGTCTAGTGAACCTGAAGGTCTGCCAACTGACCGTGGTGTGCCTGTACCAGCACCTGTCCTCAAAGAACCTGTACCGGAACTTGTGCCTGTGTCAGCTAAAGTGCCATGTGAACTATGTACCAGTGGAATCCCTAAGAAGTGCTCGATGAACTCACCACTGGTGCCCTAGATGTCACTGACACTGAAGATCCTCTTGTACCAGTCGATCCAAAACCCTCAGGTCTTGATCCCTGTACCTGACCTCCTTGCTTAGAAGTCAGTGATTCTCTATCATCATACTGTTGTGATCTCTGATAGGCCCTCTCCTCCTTGAACTTCACATCCCTCCTAATCACCACTCTCCATGTATAAGGAATGAAGATCTGATAGGCCTTCAAAGTCTCATTGTAACCCAGAAAGATACCCTTCTCTTCCATGGGTTACAGCTTCATTCTCTGCTCCTTGGGGATATAATAATATGTGAGACATCCAAAGATACGAAAATGCCCCACATGAGGCTTCTCTCTAGTGAAATCATCCTCTAGATTCATATTCCCGAATACTCTGTGAGGACCTCAGTTCTAAAGATAAACAACAGTATTGCAGGCCTCAGCCCACAAAAGAAAAGGCAACCCATGATCATGAATCATCGCTCTAGTAGCCCCAACAATATATTTGTTCTTCCTTTTAGACACCCCATTCTATTGGGGGTTGTAAGGAACTGTGAACTCTCTCCTAATGCCCTCCTGTGCACAGAAGTCATAAAACTCACCATCGGTGTACTTGCCACCATTGTCTGACCTCAAGACCCGAATCTTCCTACCAGTTTTCTTTTCCACAAGAGCTTTGAAATTTTTAAAGCGATTGAATACCTCACCCTTGGTCTTCAGGAAATATTTCTAATTCCTCCTAGAGTAGTCATCAATGAATATAGCATAATACTCATAACCAAACAAAGACACAAGAGACATATGACCACTAACATTAGTATGAATCAAGTCTAGTATACCTATAGATCCATTGTCGCTTTTTGGGATTGGTAACTTGGTGTACTTGTCCAAAACACACCCTCTGCAGACCCCATAATTCTCAACACTAAAATCGAGAACTCCAGTAGTGATCTCCCTCAGTACTCTCAAAGCTCCATGATTCATATGTGTAATCCTTCGATGTCATAACTCACACAAGTCTCTACTGCTGGTGGTAATAGTCTGAGTTCTACCAGATGTGCTACTCACCAATGCTCCTGCTAACTGAATACTGAACCTGTATATTTTCCTAGAGTGGAGTCCAATCACTTTGGCCGAAGTGATGGAAGCTCCCCTAGGATGCATCAATACTTTCCCTCCTGAGAAAGTGACGTCAAACCCCTTCTCCTCCATAGCATACACTGAAATCAAGTTCTTCTTCATCCCTGGAACATATAAAACATCCATGACCTTCAAAGGAGACAAAGACTCCCTCTCAAAGGTCACAGTCCCCACACCAATATCTCTCATAGTGCGGTCATCTCCTAGTACAATCTCAATATCAAGTGACCTCTTTGTAAGATCTAAAAAGAAATCCCATGCAACTGTCATATGGCGGGAAACCCACTGTCTATGTACCACACATTGGATGATATACTCCTAATAGATGTAGAAGTAATAAATGCAAATTCCTTGTCAAATTGTGAATCAAACTGCTCCACCTTTGCTGAAGCTGTAGTACCCTTCTTCCCCTTGTTATTCCTCTGAGGACACATAACAGCATAGTGTCCCATCTTCTGACATGCACAAAATTTGACTTTGGACATATCCATATATTTCTTCTTCTTCTTCTCCTTTACCTTAGCCCCATATGATGATGCCCCTTTCTTGGCCTTCCCTCTTTTATTACCCCTAGCTGTCAAGCCTACATCCGCCTCATCTGCTATCTGCACCCCACCACTACCAGTCTTTTGTATCTCATGTTGCATAAAATCATCCCAAAATCTATCCCAATTGGGAAGATTCTCCCTAGAGGTAACAACATCTACAAATACCTCCCAATACTTAGGAAGTCCCACTACAACTATCCTAACTAACTCTATGGGTTAAACTACCTCACCAATAATTGTCAAATCATCACGTACCTGTTTGACCCTGCCAAGATAATGAACTACACTTACATCCTTTTTCATGTTGATGTTCTTCAATTGTCCTTTGAGTACCATCTTCCTGCTCTCATTGGTACTCTGATAGAGAGTGGTTAGAGCTCTACACATCTGATATACATATGTGTTTCCTCTCACCTAAGGAACCACATGATCCTTCAAACTGTCCATCAAAATCTTTTTTACCTTTACATTATTTTTTGTGAATTCAACAAGTCTGTAGTAGTAGGAGGTACAACCACTTGCCGCACTATGTCCCAAACTGTTGCCTCCTCAAACACTATATGAATTATGTCCTTCCAAATTTCATATTTGGATATCTCATCTAGTATGTCCTATATCCTTAAGAACATCACCATGACCACTGTCCAAAATTTACAAAACCAAGAAAATGGAGAAATGAACATTCCAGCACACCTTGTTGTCCCAAAAGTTGAGTCTGTGTGAAATTTCACCTTGCTATCCCAAAATATCAGTTTGATGTCCAAAAATTTAGTTTTTTGTCCAAACCACTATTTGTTGTCCCAAACTATTGCCTGTTGTTCAACTACAATTTTTAGCCTGTAGCTTCAATACCATCTTGAAATCTGATGACTAAAAATTTTCCTGCAATCCCAACCAGGTTTTAATTTCACCTTATCACTCCCATTTAGTTAAATTCCATTTCCCATAAATATACATTCAAGATATAGAATTATGGAAATGAAATTTTCAGATTAAAACACATGGGACTGTCAACACATGCTGAAAATAAATATGGACATAAATAGACCAAAAACACACATAAAAATACACACATATTTGTGTTCAACTTAGACCCAGGCAAAACCCCTTCAATTTTCTCCGGGGAAAACCTATTAGAGATCTCTTCAAATTTATTTATCTTTCAAGTTCAGGAAAAGTAAATTTGGAAAAAAAACAAAACAAAAAAATACAACTTATCTCTTTAACCTAAAACTCCTTCAAAACCGTGTCCACTTTGCCTCAATTTCCATGCCCACTTGAAGCTAAAAATATGTATTGTATGGATACAGACTGTATGGACTGTACTATACATATTAGGTACATATTGTATGGATTTCCGTACCACTGACGGATTGTATGGATTTTTCAAAAAGAAATCTCAAAAACTTTTCTCGAACGGTGAGCATATCACAACATTAATTGTTGTTCATACTGTACCTTCTATTGTCTTCTATGCCTTGATTTCCATGCCCATGTTTTCCCAGAAATCACTTCTTCAGTTTTCTGCAACAAATTTCTCCTTCGTAACTTTTCTCCATTTCTCAGCCTCCTTTCTCTAATCTGTTCATGAAGAATGAATGCAGTCTCTCTTTTCCTTTGCCCCTTTCATTTCCCTAAATGAATTTTGGTAAATTATAAGATCTAATGGCTCAGATTCATTTAGATCAAGGGATAAGAATAAACGTGCATTTAATTCTCACTTTCTATTTTTTAACTCACCAATTAACTAAAGTACCCACATTGTAATTTATGTCTAAAGTCACTTTTCACTTTATAATTTAACATTGACTTTACCATTTATAAAGTCAATTTCACTTTAAAATGTCACACTTAGGAAAATAATTATTTTGAACACTTTTCCCTAGGTAGAGACTAACCCATGGGAAACCACTTGTCTAAGGTACATTAAAAATCAACAAAAAATAAAATCCCATTAATATTTTTTTGTTGGTTGATAGCTACTTATCATAGTCCCATCTAACAAGTTTTTAAAGCTCAGATTAAGTATATCAGAAGTTATGCAATCTAAGCAGACATGGTACTCCTTTCAACTTATCATATACATATACCTTATTATCCCAATACAGAACCATGTGCTCCATGGCACTAACTTCGTTTGCACTGGCCATTCTCTAATCTTGATGGCATGCATATTTTTCTAGTGACTGTCATTCTTTTTCTAGTGACAGTCTTGTTGAAGAATGCAATAAAAGCAACAACTTTTAGTGTAGGTCACCCATTATTTTTTTTGTTTTTGTTGTCAAAATGTGTCTTATATTTACAAAAAAAGTATTTACAAATAGAAAATCAAAAGGTGGAAGTGTATATACAATGGAGCTTATATTAGTATCCTCTTCTGTAAGACTAACAATGCAGAAATAAAGCCTGTATAGGTTACCAAATCTAAAGATTGAGCATCTCTTATCAATAATGCACCCTTAGTTAATAACTAGTGATGTACCTCATCACACCACATGGAAAAAAAAGTAGACAATTACTAACTTCTTGCTCAAAAACAAACTTACACTTAATATTCCAAGGGAAAATAGAGCAGAGACTCTCAATCACTGCCAAATCCCAATGAAGGAAGAGTGGACCAGATAGCTACAATTTCCAAACAAGGAAGCACACTAGTAGCCTTGCATTGAAGGAGAACTAAATATTGGTCCTGATTATCCTTCCAAACAGATTAGAAACTGTGTAATTTGTGTGCTCACCTCTCTTCTAGATCAATCAACACCCCATCTTTCATTGAGAGTTGGAGCTAATAGATTCTGCTAAAGAAACAAATATTAAAGCCTTTGTGGTTGATACTACTGCAAGGACTGACCAAAGCTCCACCCCGCATCCCTGCAAAATAGCCTCGATGTCACAATGTTATTTTTCAACATGTCAGGTGAGGGATGAGCCCCCCCATCCTTGTGGAAGATTGTTCTTCCCACCATACTTTGACCACATGTATGATTGCATGATCTACTCTAGATGTTGAAATTGAGTCTTACTAGGCAACCAACAAGATACATAATAAATGTGCAAGACATAGAATATTTGTCCAACCCTTGTCAACTTCCCATCTAATGTGAGGTCCTTATGATGCAAAATCAAGGCTTATTCTGAAATTGTTGAAGACACGGTACACCAATCCTGGATAGCCACTAGTGAAAGCCCCACTTCAAATGCAATGCCTAGATACCTCACAATTACCCTAGGTTGAACATAAGTCTGAGCTGTGGGAATCTAATAAGCTGATATTCTAACTCTAACAACCAAAAATTGTGGTCACTAATCACAACATCTAATGTAGAACCAAAGATGTACAAACATGTATGAGCACCATCAACCAAACTCTGCTTAACACTCATAGAAATAAAGGATCCATTAGCAAAATGATTGTTGACCATGTCTGACTCATCAGGACATAAGATGTCCTTCACATGCCCCTGAATGCTAGCAACTTCAAATAGGTGATTCAAGACATCCATTGTCAAACATACAAATCTGGGGCAAAGGGGCACTCTTGACAAATAGATTGATTCAACAAAATTTGAGGGGATAATGAGTTATTAACAAGGAGAAATGCTGATGCATTAGAGAGTAGTGTGTTCACCATGGCCACATATCGTGGTCCAAAGGAAAAGAAAAGCCAAACATTTATGTGATGAAGCTCTGATCTGTAGAAAATGGAGCTGCTAGCCACTATCTCGAACCCATTCTAAAGCCTCTCAAGTCTAGATTACGTGTCTAGAATAATTGGATCTTATACAAAACCTGTTTTCTCTTGTTGAACTACCTTCCATGTAAT
This sequence comes from Pinus tabuliformis, assembly GCA_031772625.1. Classification (NCBI taxonomy): domain Eukaryota; kingdom Viridiplantae; phylum Streptophyta; class Pinopsida; order Pinales; family Pinaceae; genus Pinus; species Pinus tabuliformis. The sequence continues at coordinate 517,823,023 of CM062804.1, read as the reverse complement.
TGAGGGTATTTGTAGAGCTATTGTTTTAGCCATGATCTTGTATGAGACACTGAGGAAAGTAATGTGCCTCAAACCTCCAATGGTGCCCCTAGCTACATGGTAATGAGTTTACTAAGGCCTTGATTGAGAGATTTAGATAGCCTTATAGAAGAGAATTCTTCAATTGTCAAATAATAGAAATCATCTTGTATGGTGTCCAACATGGCCTTGTAGAAATCACAATGAATTCCATCCATTCCCGATGAAAAAATCACAACAAAATCTATCCATTCCTGATGAAAAAATAAAAAGTCCATTCTTGATGACTTGTTATTCTTCATACAACTGAGAGCTAAAAAACCCCTCTTTCGAGAAGTCACTATCCAATTTGACTCAATCAATACACCAATAGATATAAACCTTGCATGGCATGACTCTACAATGAGTGTTCCAACATCCACCACATGATCCGTCAAAACATAAAGAGAAAATATTTTGAAAAATCAGTATGCACATACATTTGACCTTTTTTTGATCCTCTACAAGAGATCCATCCCCTTGATGCAAACCAAGAATCTTGTAACTGCCACTTTTCTTTTCAAGTATTCAAAGTAAACTTTGGAATTTGGATCCCTCGTCCTCTTCAAAAATCCACTACAGTCGAGAATGCACCTTGTCATCCCTTGTAATGCAATCCCCTTCCATACGAACTGTCATTTCCAACCATATAGTGTCCCCTTGAAGGACTACATTGTGGAGATCCCTCTCAAGGAAAATGTGTATCTCCTTAAGTATAAGTAGTGCATCCTGTAACTCTTTTTTTATATTGTCGGCCATCATTTTGTCTTATCCATTCTATTACAAAGAATACATTTCTCATACCCATCCTCATTTTGCCTCTAATTTTCAAGATGTTGTCATATGATTTGAAAGATCACATCCATGCACTATTGTGATTTGTTTTCTTTGGATTTACCCCATTAAAGCATTGATATCACAAATTTTTAAAATGGACCTATGTTAATGATGAAACTATAAACCAAAAATAAAGCACAAGCTCTAATATTTTAGAAGATTGAAGGGGTGAATCCGCAACTACTATCCCAAGTTGTGTTTTTCATTTAACATAAAGACTACTTGCTTCTTGCTTTTAACTAGGCCAATGCTCAGCATTGACATTTATCAATATGATAAGATACACTGATGATTCTTATTACCTCAAAAGCTTTCATTTTAAGTGGTAAAGCCTTAAAACACATGTATAATGTTTAGGGGAACTGAGAGGGTTTATCCATTGTCACCACAACAATATCATCTTTCGCTTTCGACCATCTATCCCCTAGAACAAGGGGGGTTTCCTTAAGTAAAATATGAGATAGATTTAGAAATAGATTTTGATGGAAGACTAGGATTAGTGGGGATTAGTACCTATCTAATTAGTGCAAATGGAGTCAAGTAGAAACCTTTATAGGGTTTGAAATTATGAATATGGATGACATGATAGTGTTGTTACAACATGCCAAAAAATCAACCTATGAATGATTTTTTATCCAGATTGCAAAAAATTACATAGAGAGCCCTTACAAAGGTGCTCCTTAATACACATGCATGGCAACAAAAGGGGTGATTGTACTACAAACTACAAATTTTTCCTACCTTTAACTGAAATGACAACAGTAAATTGTCTAACTTAATAGTAATTGGCAAAGGAAATTGATAGGAATGCCTCAACCAAAGCCCTTCTTCAAATGATATAATTTTCCCTAATATGAAGCCTAATTTTGTGGGAAATGTTTGATAAATTTCTGGCAAGAGACAAACTGCGACATGGATGCAATTATGAACCTCATATCACAAAAGAAATCCTTGAACTTTCTTTCTCCAGTAGAGCTTCAACTAGGTTCACAGTGGAATTTCCATTTAGTCCATCTATGCCTTTACAATGGAGAGAGCTTACAAGTGATACCTTTTGTCATTCTCCTAGCCAAAATGTTCCCATGAAATGTGCTCATTTGACCAAATGCTAGGGTTTGTTGTGCCACGTGTATGTCTTCTCATTGGAATGCTTTTCAAGGTAGCTTCTTCACATCCACTCCCATTAGAGTAACATTATATAACAAATCAATGGGGAGCTCTTTAAGATGTGGACTATGTTGATTGGAGTAGAACATGACAAATTTTTCACTTACCTAGATGCCAAGGCATGAAACAGATCATAGATTAATCAATTAGCCATAATTATTTTAATAATTAAATTTTTTCCTAATGTTGACTTAGGAAAATTTAAAAAGTACTAAGTCATCAATAGATTAGATCTTGACCATTGATCTTGGAATCTCGAGAGGCAATATCAACCCTTGAATGCTTTTAGAAGGCCAGAGTCAAGTTATAGAAAGGAGATAAGGATAGAAGTGAAGAAGATAGATTAGGCATCAATAAGTGTTCTAGTGCTCAAATCAAGAAAATTGTTTTTCAGTAGGTTAAGCTCAACCTTCAACAAAATTTCAACATCCAAGTTGAGGATAAAAGGAGATATGACTTGGGCATCGAATCAAAAACATGTTGAGGTCTTTCTGGGGCCACAAAGGCATTCGTACAACTTGGTTGTACAATATGGACCAATGGTACAGGTCATACAACCAGACTATATAGGCCATGACACTTGCAGAGGAGAAATTAAGCTCAGAAAGGGAGTTGTTCAGGAAGGCAGGGCACAGAGGAAAGGGTTTCTCACCCAATTGTAAATCTCATGAAGAATTTTCTATGTAATAAAGAACATAGGTTAGCAATATTTCCTTAGAGTTGGGGTTTCCTAGGTATATTTTGTGTCCAATATTTTTATGTGTGTGTTTTGTCTTCAGATTTATTTTCCGTTGTGTATGCTATGGTTAGATAATCAATCATGTTTCCAATTTAAAATTTCATATCTACATATTCTATTTGTATTTATGAGTATGAATTTTAGATAAATGCAAATAAAATATGTTGTGTATAAGAAAACTAGCATGGTATAAGATATATAACGTTTGATTGAAGCTAGAGCACATGTTTTCTTCTCAAAGAGCACTTTCAACGTTCAGAGGGAGTAGTATTACTAGTTCAACTTAGCAATTAAGGTTTCTAAACAAACATGGCATACCAGAGCTATGCTTTGAGAACATATTAGAGGGTTCATCCAACTACTGTCTGTGGAGAGAAAGGATTAGCGTGGTGCGTGACAAGCAAGGATCTTCGGAGTTTATGGACAATGTCCTAGCTCTGCCCACAAATCCTCATAATTGGCTCAAGACAACATGAAAGATGTAAAGGCAAGGTGATTCTTATTGGAGGAAGCCAATTGTACATCATTCCCCACTCATCTAGGAAGAAGATAACCAAGGAAATTCAAACAACCATAGTTTGTGTCTATCAAAGTACTAGTGAGACCAAAAAAATTATGTTGAAAGATAAATTGAGGACAATCAAAATGACCAAGTTATACATTTTGGTGTCTTACCTTGCCAAGTTCACCCAAGTAAGAGATTAATTTGCATAAGTGAGTGAAAAAACTCTAGATATAGAGTTTGTTTGCTCTGTAGTGATGGGCTTCACCAAACCCTGAGAGTATTTTGCGAATGGAGTATGTGCATGGGAGAAACTTCCAAATTGAGAGTGACTCTAGAGAATTTTTTCCAGCAAGAGCTTTGAAGGAATACATTCCAATTCTCATGCCTAGATTAAGACTAAGGAGAAATTTTCCCTAGCTGGAAAAGGGGGCAAGTGAAAAGGAAAGAAGGGTAGTGGAGGAAGTGAGTCGAGCTCCAAGGGTGAGAAGAAGAAGAAGAAGAATCTTAGCAAGATCAATTATTTTTCATGCCATCAGTTTGGGCACTATGCTACTAAGTTCCCTAGCAAGAAGAAGTGGTGTAAGAAGGACCAAGTAGTAGCCTCTAACGTTTGATTAGTTTTCATCTAGCTTTGTGAAGGAGTTCTCTCTCATTTCTTGCATGGCAAATTGAGTGGGTACTATTGTCTGGTACATTAACAACGGACCTTCCTATCATGTGAAGGGAAACAAAGACTATCTTTGCAGCTGACATAGAAGGACATGCAATTCCACATAGAGTTGGGAGATGATAGGAGGTATTGAGTAGAAGGGCTTGGTAAAGTTAGATTTGAGAGGGAGTTAGGAAAACCCTTGTTTCTCAAAAATGTGCTTTATGTTCCTAGGCTCAAGAAAAAACCCATCTTAGTTTCAGTGTTGGAGGATAAGGGCTACAAGGTGACCTTCAAAGAGGGAAAGGTCTACATCAAGCCCACAAATTCCAAAGTAGCCAAGTAGATTGGGGTTAGGTAGAAAATCTTGTTCAAATTACAGGTTTGACACAACCACAACACTTATGAGTACAGGGGGTTGTGACTTACGCAGGGCGCTAGGCGAGTTATGGCATAGGCACATGGGCCATGGCATGTTGAAGATTCTCATAGAGATAGCAATTGGGTTTCCACATTGCAACGTTGACTACCGTGATGTGTGCAAGGGTTTCACACTTAACAAGTAAGACAAGAACTCATTTCTTAGCCATGATAATAGGGCCACGGGAATCTTGGACCTTGTTCATTCGATTGTTTGTAAACCCATTTCTTTGGTATCCCTTAGTGGGTAAAACTAATATGTCACGTTTCTTGATGATTATTTGAGAAAGACTTGGATCTTATTCATGAAGAAAGAGGACGAGGTCTTCTTGAAGTTTCAAGAATTCAAAGCCTTGGTTGATAACCAAATTGACAAGAAAAGAAAGGCACTAGGGTCAGATAGTGGAGGGTAGTACACCTCAAATGCCTTTAAATACTTGTGCCGAGGGCATCAAGAGGTAATTGACAACACCATACAATCCTTAGCAAGATGAGGTGGTAGAGCACAAGAATCAGACCATTTTTGTGGTGGCCAAAGTTATTCAACACTTCTATTTATTTGTAGAATTGGAGCCCACAACAAGTGTTGGGGTGAGTTACACTAGAGGAGGCCTTCATAGGCAAGAAGCCAGACATATTACACTTCAGGATATTCAGAAATTTTGTGTACTTTCATGTACCAGTAGAGAATGTTCCAAGCTTGTTGCCTCTTTAATGTTGTCCATTCTTACTCTCAATAGCACAACATCCCTGTCTCCCAATGGCATCAACTATGATGGTATTTGATGTATTTTTCACTAGAATCAACTTATCTGTAAAGATGGAATGGGTTTTTCAATTTTTCCTTTCACTCATTTGATTTACTTTAGTGTTTCAATCAAATTATAAATAGGTAGAACTTGTTTTTTATTTTTTTCCTTACCCACTTCATTTTTACTGATTCCCCGTTCATTTTTCTTAATACTAATTTTTTTATGTATAAGTGGTAGAATTAATGGCAATAAAGAACCAATTGAATGACCCAAACAATGTGTTGGAGGCATGGGATATAAACTCAGTGGACCCTATTGTTTGAGGCTTGGGATATAAACTCAGTGGACCCTTGCAATTGGAGCATGGTTGTTCTCCATATGGATCTGTTAATGTTAGTTGGCTTATATCTTAAACCCAGTTTAGTTGAGTGATTATTAGAAAACTTAACATTGTTGTAATCAGGACTAAGGTATTTCCCAAAATGATAGGGGAATCTTGTTCTCCAACATATACGTGGGATTAAGCATGTCACTTTAGCATCTATTGGTGAAACTCACTTTTCAATTGTTTCTACCAATTATATTCCAAGCACACCCCCAAATGTTTTAAAGAAATTCATTTGCATAAATATCAAGGTTGATAATTTGCCAGAGAACTAGATCCAATGTTTTGGGAAAAATAGGAAAAATGTATAAAAAATGTTTCTAAATCATGTATTGTTACAGTGGGATTTTCTAGTAAAATATTGCAGAAAAAGTGTCGATCAATTGTTTTCTTCAACAAACACACTACATGTGAATTCATGCAAATATCAAATGTCACTAGTATGCCAAAGTTGTATATCCAATGCATGTATCTCTTATCATGGGAGGATTTGGGTTTATACATTAATATATTCATGACCAACTTGATCAAGAAATGGTTGGATGTCTCTATTTAAACTTCAATGTTTAAGATAGTAAGTTGTAGTTGGTTGTTTTACAATCCACTTTGAAAGCTTGCAATGGATAGAAGCTACCATCAGTGAGAGTTAAGTAACTTGAAACAAGCTCCATGGGAAATATTCTCCAACAATGGGATCATAAAGTGCTAAGAGGTTCTCAACTGTTTAAGACTAAAGCTTGTGAAAACTAGGATTGAAACTGCAAATCCCATTATAAAGAATCATAAACAAGTCTGCTCCATTTCCTTTTGACTATCACATGGTTTCTAGGAGCCACAAGTCATGGGATTGACCCATTCTTCCAAGAAATTTCCCATTTGTGATTCCTCCCAGCTTAGTTAAGGTGCTCTAATGGCTCCACATGACCACCAATATTCTTTGAGATTCATCCTTTTCTCCTTTAATACTGCCTACAAATTTCTTCTAGTGACCACCAACATCCATGGTGATCCCTACATCTCTACTTTAATACTTTGTGCTATTTTTCTCTCGCAACTAATAGAAACCCCAACCCAAGAAAGTAGACCCAAGACTACTTTGTGTCATTTCCTCTAGCAACTACTAGAAACCCCAACCCACAAAAGTGGACCTAAGACTAATCCTAGGTATTCTACTAGGAATCAGGCATGATGTTTCTTGGTGAACATGAGATGAGAATGTTTCTTTTTTCACATAAATTGATAAACACTTACTAAGTTTGGATGGTAGTATCAGCATCTATTATGCCTCTATAAAATTTTAAAAGTAATTTTAATTAAGTACAACCCATTTCTGCTATGTTGGAAAATTCGAAAACATGTATTTCCTAACTTTTTTTCTTCTTTGAAGAACTGAGACTTGTTTTGGATTTTAATTGCCAATGCCAACTTTTTATGCGCTAGACACAACCTTATTGATGTGATATATGCTAATATGGATTTTATATACAACTATGTGATATATGCTAATTTTTATTTCATATAAAACTATCTATTGGAAAGTATTTAACCTTATGGATTTTGATTTCATACATGTGGGTCCAATATTTTGAAACTTGTACCAGATAGTCTGTTGTAGCTTCTAGGATTTTTGTATTTCTACTTTTTTTAAAGAAATTCTAAATAATGAGAATAAAAAGGGTAACATTTTATTGTCTTTGTTCATGAATGATTATCATATCAACATTTATCATTTGTTCTCACTTGTCATTTGGTTGAATTACGGTTCTAACATTGGAGATGAGTACCGTGTCTGGAAATCACCCTTCATTTTAGATTCATTACCCAATGAATTCTCTACATTAGATTCTTCATTTAATCCATAAGTAAGAGTTTTCATGCTCTTCTCAAGCTAGAAACATTGGTCCACTCTTTTCAAAAGGTATCCATACATAAATGATGTTTCATATACGTTCTCTACCCACAACTTACTAATATGGGCAATAGAATTGGTGTCTAACAAGTGATTGCCAAGAACAATAATCATGTATCATTAATTTTCCCAGTCACGAGACCAGGCATTTAAATACATGGTATCGTACCAAAATTTCATGTGCCTCTAATTGTACTAGCATATCCAACCTATCACAACTGGATATTAATATACAATATAGATGTTGACATCCTTTCCTCCTATGCATTCTATCTTTCATAAATGCAAGAACAAAATATGACAAATTAACATGTCTTAGTTGTAGGAAAACTGAACAAAGGGCTTCTTCAAATATCTTCTAGCTATGATATATATTTTAGTGTTTTGGCTATGATATCTATTTCAGTGTTGCAAGCATCGAGAGTTTTGATTTCTATTCAAATATTTTATGCATATGATAACTATATTATGTTCATATGTAGTGACTAATATTGGATATATATAATTCTAATCTGACCTTTGATATGGTAGACACATTTAGATTTTGTACATGCGCATCTTATTGACTTCTTGGTTCAACATTGAACATTGCCTTTTTATATGTACCATGAGCATTAATAACATTAGTTGTAAGCATAACTTTGTTCATTATTTTGGCTCAACTATGTGCATTAGTAACATTTGTTCCTTTCTTTTATTTGCATTAATGATATTCTTCTATATCAAACCTATGAAGGTAAAGTTAAAAAATCAGGTCCATTATATAAAATTCCTCAGAGACTAGCCACTCGTATGTGCCAGAAGAACTTTTGATAATACATGGAATAGTAACGAGCAAGAGTCGACAATGGTTCTAAGTAATGAACTACTATTAAAACCAACCCCCAATAAAGGCTATAATGACAGATACAAGGAAGGTAAGTAAGACAATACGAAGGAAAATGGAAGGATAAGGAACACATAAAGGCAATCAGTTCCCAAGCAAATGAGAGGACAATTCAGAGGTTCAACTTAAGAGCAATACGTTTCAAATTTTGGTAAATTATTTGCAAGAATAACTAGAAATGTTTCAAGCATATGAGACTCTTATTAAACTGATAATTTTATTTTATACATATTGTACATATATTTATGCAGTTTGCATTTAGTCTCTAGGAAAATAAAACTATCTATAATATGTTGATAATTGTTATAGTCGTTATTTAGGAAGTGGTTATTTGCTTATTGTATTTGTCTTTCTTCCAAAATTTCTTCTTGTTGTAGTACTACAACTTTCTTTTTCAATATTTTCCATCAATTCCTGATCTTTGATGTATTACTTCCAGTTATGTAGTGGCTGGAAATGAAGGGGAACAAAGTTATGAAATTTTAGAGATATTATTGAGCAAGGTAAGCTTCTCCTTATACTTGTATTGAAACAACTTTCTTTTTTTTCTTTACCCTCTAAAGGTGAAGACTATGTTCAATAAGCACTGCAATCCAGGACATTTAAGAGCTTTGTAGAATAATGCCTTTTTAGGCACATATTATGTTGACGAGGCAAACATGTATTTGATGCTAGTTTGGTGTCTTGTGCTCAGACTTAGAATTGATGCAGTTTTTCCTTTTAATAAATAGTTCTTCTATTCCCATTGCCGTATAAACCTCTGGGCAAGATAAATTACAGTTAACAAGTGAAAAACCACACATATTGTGAGGATTCTCCTAGCCTGTACACTACACCCATAGGAATATGGTAGATAAGAGATAACAAGAATGTTGTTACATGTACTTTTCATGAAGTTTTTTAATTATTTGTTTTCCAGATAAAAATAATTGCATGTGATGATGGAATTTTGCATGTTTTGATTGTTTAAAGATTATAACTTTTATTTGCATACATGATTATATGGTATGCCACTAGGGACATAAGCATGTTGAGTGGAATATTGGTATTCTTTGTGCTTCTTGTAATATTTCCCATAATCTTCATGGTCCTACTAGTGGTTGTTGATATTATTTCTAAAAGGGTAGTTTTAATAGTTTCTATCATTTTTGGGAGTAATGGTCATTTTCCTTTGGTTTTAGCTATGCAGGCTTATGTCACATGGCCACAGTTTAAGAATTCATCTAAACATCATGTCAAACACCCATAGAATGAACTAAATGCATGAGTTTTTGAAGCCTGGCTCTATGAAACTTTATTTATTGGTATTTTGGGTAAATGTTCTTTATTTTGGCCATATTTCTTATCTTGGGTGTACTTTAGTTACTTCTCATACATAATGTTGCAATTTGTTTTCAATCTTTATCTAAATTGTGTAGAGTAAATGTGGATATCAAGCAAATGTAAAAAATTGTCATCCATAATTTTATGGGTCACCTTGTACTCGATCCTCCAATCCTCTTGTTTGAGACACACAATTCATAAGGACATGATTTCCATTGTCACCTGTCAATTTCTCACAGAATACATCTTGTGGAGCTTCGTATGTAGCAAAACATTTGGTGCGGGTGGAAGGTTTTGCTTCGAAATACTAAGAGTCACATTGTAATTTTCCATTTCTTGCTTAAATCCCTCTTTATATCCATCTGAGATATAAAGATCTAAGTGTAAGCATTCATCATGAAGTTTGTCATACCTTGCAAAAAATTGCACAGAGTTGTGTTTTCATAAGCTCTGAAAAATGATATCATGTTCAAGAAGCCTTTAGCAATCTTGCTCCATTAGCATATAGGTGTATATTAAACACACAAGGTTGTCATTTTGTAATTTTCCTCCCTTTTGTCAAGGATATATTGCCCAAAGAAGCCTGTAGCAATCATTCAAGAGGGTATTATTTTATCTTCCATTGTATATTTCAACTAGAAATATAGGTAGGAAATGACAACAATCCGTAGTCTAAATTTTTTCCATTGATGGGTAACAATCCTTAACCTAAGTATTCCAAAACTTGCAATATATGGTGATATTGTAAAGTTGCAATATTTGTAATATAGTGAATTTATGTGGTTTATTGGAAGATGTTCCTCTTGTCGGCCTTTGGAACTTATAAAGAAATTTTTTCTGCCTACATTTAACATACATCAAAGCATGGAGTCCTCTCATAAAGCATTTCTTAGCATGTAGTCCTTCAATATTTCAGACCCGATAGGGACTACCACTGCCTGCAAGTCTTATTTTAATGTTTGAGAGTAAGCGTAGTGTAGCGTAAACCTGTAATACCATACAAAGGATTTATTCCAGAGGACAATAGAGAAGAGATTGTGATTTTCTTCCCCTTTACTAAAGAAGTAAATGCCATTTTATCAAGTGTATAATCAAACATGCTAGGTTCTTTTGTTTCCTCTAATCACTGAACACATGTGGACACATCTTCAAATTAGTAGATTTTGTTGCTAGTTATTTTTTTCTTATCATCTTTATTTTTCCCACTCTAATCCTATTCTCTATGGATGTTTTTGTTATTCCCCTACATCTATTCTATAAAGGTAGAGGGGGGATGAAGTGTGTTTTTTAGAATGTGTAGTTCCTTTTACATTGAGGTTCTTGTCTTCACACCACTTTGCTAGTTGAAGTACTAGTGGGAGGACATAGTTATCATTGAGAGGTAGAGAGTGCTTTCCTTGTATACATGCAATTGTATCTTTAGATACTTGTGCTTCGTGTGGATTTGGAAGTGTTTAAATGCCTTTTGGATATTTTGTTGGTGTAACAAATATTAGCCAAAATTTGTGCTTATAATTTTAACATCTTTTTAGTGGTTACATTTCAGGGTCATTGTTATTGATTGTTGTATCTTGACATCTTGAATCAATTAATAATGAGAAGCACTCCCAATTAGTTTTCAATACCTCATAGCTAGTACGATTCAAGAATGTAGCTCATTATTTATTATTGCATCATATGTACTAACTATTTTTTACTTGTTGGCATCAAACCAGTCTTTTAGAGAAACACAACATATTTACATGATTTGTAAGGTGAGAAATCAAACTTTAATGTAATTCCAAATTTTAGGTTTGATAATTATAGGTCATAAGCATAAATGTCTTCAAAGTTTTACTCCTATTTGAGTATTAAACTGAACATATTGAGTATCTTATACATAACTATTTTTCTCACCATCCACTTTTCATAACTTCCATAACCATTAGGTACAGACCTACAGCTTCATTGCTATTTTTCTTGTTTAATAAACAAATTTCCAATATTTTGCAAAGTTTTATAATTTATTGAAAGTTGTATAATTTACAATTTATAAAGTTTTAAGGTCTAGTTTTGTAAAGTCTAGTTATTTAAAGGGTGCTAGCTCAATGGAAGAGCACCTACTTTCCAAGCAGGAGGTTGGTGGTTCAATTCCATCATTCCCTGATATTCATATGGAATGATGACGATAAATTTTTGGTGATGGAGGCTCTTTTGAGTATCACCAATGAGCTTATGGTGACATGTTTCAACCCTCACCAAAATATGAAATGGTGATGATCAACAAATGTCACCATATACATGCATCAATAGTGATGGCCATGAAAGGTCCATCATCATAAATTGTTGTTAATATGAAATGGTGATGGTCACTATCTGTTATTATAATCATTATTCGTGACGAACCTTGAATGCCACTACAACACTTATACTTTTGGCAATACGGCCTTTTGTGATGTTTAATTTTTGGTGAAGAATGTTTTTTTTGCTGTCACCAATGAATTTATGGTTACATTTTTTACCCTCGCCAAATTATGAAATGGTGAAAATCAACAAACATCGGCATATATATATGCATCAATAGTGATGGCCATGAAAGGTCCATCACAATAAATTGTTGTTGTTCATATGAAATGGTGACGGTTAATATCAGTCATTATAATCAATATTCGTGACGGGCCTTGAATGTCACCACAAAACTTATACTTTTGGTGATGCCACCTTTGGTGACATTTAGTTCTTTGGTGACAGAGGCTAGTCATCATAAATAATTATTGGTGACAGACCTTGAATTTCACCACAACACATATACTTTTAGCATCACTTTTGGTGACATTCAATTTTTGGGACAGAATCTCTTTTGACCATCACTAATGAGCTTATGGTGACATTTTTCAACCCTCACCAATGTCCCTTTTTGTTATATATTTATATAACTTTGCCATGCTTCTAGTTAAGGTTACTTTTAACAAATTCATGTGTATTTTTTAAGTTCATTTAGATGTTTTTTAGAAAATGAATCAATAATTAGGTTAGTTTCATAGTTATGTGATACAGAGTCGTCAATTCCAGCAAATCCATCTTAGCACATATGTTAGACATTTGAGGATTAAATATGGGATATTTCACTCATATTCATTTTACATTTTCACATATTTATCAAGTGACCTACCCAAATCCCTTTCATTTAAATTTTAAACCTAATATTTCAAAACATTTAAATTTACCATTTTAACATGATAAATAAAATACTTATTATATTTTTAGAATTTTAATGTAGGAAGAAAATTAATTTTACTTTGAAGTTCCTTTTTGTTATTTTTTATTAGGTAAGAAGGTTTATGTTGTGTTTGGATTCAAAGTTCTCCTTTTAATTATGATTTTGTAAAATCAACTTAGATCCATCTTAAATCTGGATTTAGCAAGCACTAAGAGATATCAAGTCCAGAGTTAAGATGGATCTAAGCACATACTCTTGTATTCATAATGGACTTCATCAAGTCTTTAAATACACTTCAGCATAGCAAATACCATGGTCTATGCAATACATGAGCTTATAAACAAGCCTAATTTTATAGTATAATTTAATTTAGCTTTATAATTCTATAGTTATTTATAATTATTAATTTTATTATTTCATTTTTATAATTTAAATTTCTAGAGATTTACATTTTTTTAATTTTATTTAATTTTATTTTTGACGAAGTCAAAATATTTTTATAACATAATAGGACAGGATATTTGTGACACACCTAGTATTGTAAATATTTACTACTTACTTTTACTATTTGTACCTTGTAATTTATAAAATAGAGTAAGGTCTTAAGTATTATGAATCTAAATTATTTCTAAAAATTAGCTTGTTAAAAGAAATTATGATGAGTCTTAATATTTATGGATGAGACCCTAGTAAATTCTCAATTACTAGACAGTTAACAATTAAGGACAGTTATCTCTTTCTTTCTTTCCCTAGAGATGAAAAAACATCTCAGTGGGAAGGAAGATGTCAAGGAAAGGATTCGGGAAAACATTGAAGGCATCAAAAATAAAAGAGTGAACATGAACAGGGAACTAGAAAGGTAGGCTTGTGAAGTATTTTTTTAGCTGGACTAGGGCTAGTGGAAACTCCAAGTTACAAACTTGGTACTTGGAAAAATTTCTAGGCTAGACTGAGTGGTCCTGATGCCAGTGAATTTAATCTGAAAACTACTATCTTAGTGACTATTTTGGAACTAAGGAGCTTGGGTGGATAAATTGGATGTAATTTCCAATTCTCATTGGAATGGCGATGGGGTCTCACTTATAAATTCTTGGACATCATCATAGTAGATAAGTATGCGTATGGCTGAACTTTATTTTTAGTGAAATAAGGGTGTAAATATTTTTTTAAATATTTCTCTGTAATAAAGGAAAGAATTTTGTTCATATAAATTTTGAATAGTTCATTGTTTCCACACATGGCGTGTAAAATCTAAGATTCATCTGTGTAAATGTTCCACAGGAAGAAATTATTCTCTGAAAGAAAAGTTACAGGAATGTGGTTAATCAAGTTTCATCATTGATCTAAAGAATCCTAGTGAAACCAAGAAGGCCCCAGGTTAAGGAATGCTACGAAAGTTATACCGCGAGACAAGACAAAAGCAACCCATTAAAACAACAAATAAATGTAATGTGAGAATGTAAGGTAGAATATTCACATTGACCAGAGAGTCAATTTTAACAAGAATGGGTGAATAGTAATCCTAAAAATGTTTTCCTTTGAGGAAGGATAACCTTAAATGCCCAAATGTAGCATAATACCAAATAAATTAGGTACAGAGGTAATTGTTTCGGTCGGAGAAGTAGAATTCCACTCTCAGACAATTACCACAATTTATTCTCTAACCAAGTTAGATCGATGACAGCCAAAGAAATGGTTCTAGTTTTGTTGTTCTTTAAACCAAGTCAAGGGAGAAGTTCATTTAAGGATTGTCTAAGGGCATCCATTATCTAAAAGAAAGAACAAATATTCTTAAAAAATCAATTCAAGACATGCAGTTATTGTAAGAGTTGTAGACAGTATTTTCTTAAAAACAAAACTGATAGCAATGAAAACCCATAATTCTTTCGAAACATCATATGCAAAGACAAAAGGAATGGAACATAAGGGAATAATCGAGTTCCTGGGAACAAGAATTTATACCATCAATTAAATATTAGTTATTAGAAATATTAACCATTTCAATATTAGACAAATTCATTACATCTCATTTAAATACTCCCATGAATACCCCAACTGAGAAAAATATGAGAAACCTGGGAAAGAGCTTAACTTATCTCGGGTATGCACAATAGAGTAGTTTATATGAAGCGTAAAAGTATATTAACAAAAACAATTAAATTCAGTCATGGTCTTTTCTAACTCGCCACATAGCACAAAAGAAACCCTATAGGCAACCCTCGAAATAGGAAAGCGTTAAAGAGCACCTATGAACTGAAACCAAATCTAAGTCAAATTGGGTAACGCATGTCGATAGCCCTTGTAGAAAACGTATCAAACAGAAGGAGGGTTTTAGAGCCTACTTGGTTATACCTAGAGTCATCACAAAACCCCGAGTCAGCCATGCAACTTGAATAATTTTGAAATTAAACAAAACAGTTAGAGGGTTCTCCCATTTACCTTAAGTCGACAAGATGTTAAACCCAAAACCAGTGAACTATGGCCACTTGAAGACAGTGGTTAATCATTATGAGAGCCACCAATTTAACTAGTAATTAAGGAAGAACATAAGCGATGAGCTTTAAACCAAGCCAACTTACCCTGTCGTGCACTCCAAGAATTTGGTTGTCCTACTAGTTGCAACTTTTGCAAGCATAGTTCTTGTATCAACTATAATGAAAACAACCCAAAGAAAAGAAGGCGTAAACCATGATTAACCAACTAAGACCACCTATAAAACACCATAACTTGTACCTATAACAGCAGATGAAACCTTAGTTGAATGAGGGTTTGGCAGAGGAATTTCTCCTGAAGACAAGAATGAAAGAATGTCTAGCAGACTAAGCCAAAAAAACAGGTAGTTACCCATACCAAACAAGAATCCATACACATCGTCAGATCGTAATCTTTGATGATCAATGGTGTAATGAGCCTCCACATGTACCTTGACATACGTGCTAGAGGAGTTGAGAACTTGGGCAAGCTTCCATGCATTAAAGACCCAGTTGGCTCCCACCCATCAATTGAATTAACCATGTTTAATTAATGTAAGTTAATCGTTCTAAGTTGAAATTCAAGACTAGAATAACACAGGTGTGGAAAATTTATTTATTAAGAGCTATTGTTGTACAACAAACAAATGGTAGATATTATATATATATATATATATATATATTTTTTTTGCATCAAAGTGCCTTGTTAATTAAAACGGTAATTTAAGTTTAATTACTTCGTAAATAAATAAATAAAAAAGATTCTTTTTTATGTTGTTGTTTAGACTGTGGTTGTTATGTACATGTGACAAGTGGTATTAGAGCCTCAAGGTTGCTACAATGTGGCCTATGGGCATATGTGAAATAAAAAATGTGGTTATGATTCACAGAAGGGAAGTTGAAACAACATGAGATGAGGAACTGGGATTACCCCGAGAGTAAGGCCATCGGGACGAGCAGGGCTAGTGCGTCTTATAGAATCCAACCCAGAAATGTAGGTTCAGTTGGGAGGAGAAACCCATAATACAAATGCTATTTTATTAGAGACTGTTAAAAAATTGTGAGCAGAAATGATGAATCTAAGAGTTGATAATGAAAGGTTGCGTTTGGAACATGAAAAGATAATGAAAATCCTCTCAGACAGACAGAATCAAAGGAATCCAAATCTCAACCAAGATGAAGGGAACAAAGAGGAGTTGCATAGACAATGAGAGGACAACCCGGAAGTTGAGGGAGGTCGAGTTAGTAATGAGGAAGAGTCTGATAATGTTTCTGGTGGAAAAGGTACCAAGAAATGAAAATTTGAACTACAAGGGGAATTTAAGAAAATCAAACCCCGGACATATGATGGAAAAGTGGAGGAAGTTGTTGAAGCATGGTTAATAAACATGAACAAAAACTTCCAAATTTATGAATATGATAAAAACCTAAAATATAGGGTGGAAATCTATCAACTGCAAGGTAAAACCACCTTATGGTGGGAAGAGAATAAAATTGTTCGAGGAATTGTTGAGCAAGAAATAACTTGGGAAAACTTCCAAAAAAAATTTAAAGATACATACTTAACCGAGTTATTCTATGACAAAAAAGAAAAGGTGTTTCATGACTTAAAATTGGGATATGAGTCCATGGATGGTTTTGTAAGTAAGTTTACTTCTCTGCTAAGATACGTCCCCTACATTCATGAAGAGAAAGCCAAAGTACGATGGTTTATCAATAGCCTACTCACCTTCATGAAAGAGAAGTTGGATTTAGACAGTCTAAAAACAATGGATGAAGCCATTCAAAAGCCCCAAATTTGTTACGAGCAAATGAAGAAGAAAGGGGAAATTCCCAAAGGATGGTTAAACAAAAAAAGGTAGAAAATTTTTCTGAACACAAAAAATGCAAAAGCTATTGGATTTAAGAATGCACATAGAAAACTATTGAGTGGGCCTCCAAGTAAGAATCAACAGAAGTTTATATCTTAAAGTGAAACTAGGAAAGATGAGGCGTCTAGTAAACTAGAGCCCAGTCAATCACAGAAACCCCCTTTGCAATGTTGGGGTTGTTGATAACCCCACTATTATAAAAATTTCCCTCATCATGCTAGACCATAACCAACTACTAACTTTCAAGAATCCTCTACATTTAGTAAGGTGGAAAGAAGCATACCAAGGATCAATGCATCCTTGGACGATCATCAAGATGAATATCAACCTGCAATAGTGTTGAAATATGGCAACAAGAATATTCCAATTTAATTTTTCCTTGAATTAAATTGCAAATTAAAATCAAATTTAGTCTTAACAACTACTTGGAAATAATTAATTAATTTATTTTAAATTAATTAGTTGGAGAAATTCAAGTTAGAAGTCTTTCTGAAGTCATGCAAGAGTTATCCTTTAAATTAAGGAGATAAGATTGAGTTATATTTGAGTTGTAATTAGTTAACTCAGTTTATTGAGTTAAGTCTAGTTAAATTAGTTCCAAACTGTTTGAAGAACTAATAGTGAGTTAACAGTCAGTTGATGCATTAATGCACTCAACTAGTGTTACTCCAGTTAACTAAAGATTCCCTCATCATAAACTCATGCATGTCTATTATGAGAAAGACCCAGTTGAGATTAATATTCAAGGATAGTGTACTATCAGTTGCATGTGTTTTTCTCCTGGAAAAAACTCATGCATGTAGTCAAGGATTTATCCTTGAAGATTCCATAGTTTTGAAGGAAGTTTTCCACTTGGTAATAGGCAAATCATCCACAAGGAAATAGCAACTTGGAGGGCAGATAGGAAGGCTGAAGAGAAGCCAAGATTGGCTATGACCATCTGTGAGGATTGTACTAATAGTTGGCTAGCTGTGAAAGCTAAGGTTTTGTATAATTCCTATGTATTTCCACCATGTATGATAATACAATAGTGTGGGGTTTTTAGCTGAGGCTTTCCCCAAAGTATTTTCATGTGTATTGTGCCATTGATTCTTCTTCTTCTGGTTATATTGTTCAACTCGATCTTTAAGCTTCCACAAATTGATAGTAGAAGTAGGTTATAGTATTCTTCTTTGATTTATATTGCATTATCGGGTTAACCTACACATATTTTCTACATGGTATCGGCGCTGTGAATAGTATACCCAGAAGAGAAATCGAAGTTTCAAGTACGGGGTTGCAGGTGCAAATCGAATTCATATCATACTTCAAGGTTGGCCAATGGCGTTCTATGGCTTGAGACTCGAGTATGCCTTGGAAGGTAGCTCGAATTACATAGCATGGAAAGATAGAATGGAGGTTGTATTAGACGACAATGGCTTGAAGGAATTCATTGATCAAGAAATCCCAAAGCCAGCTTCAACTAATGCACAAGAGTTGGCTGAGTGGAAGAAGTGTGTGGCGAAGGTGAGACAGATCATCCTTAAGGGAGTTTGAGACCATATTGTCTTGTCTCTCCAAGGGAAGGATACCCCATTTTCAATGTGGAAGACATTGAAGGACCTCTATCAAAACAATAGCGACCAGAGGCAATTGGCACTCAAGGATAAGCTTCGAAGAATCAATATGGAGAAGGGTGATACTATTTCCACATATCTGAACAAGCTCACCACCTACAAAGATGACCCTGGCAGTGTGGGAATAACTATTGTTGATGATGATATGGTGAGCCTCTCTCTCCTTGGCCTTCCAAAGAGTTGGAATAGCTACCAGGACTCTGTGAATGGAAGGGATAAACTGCCGGATTGGGAACAACTGTGGTCTGATCTTATGGAGGAGGAGATCAGGAGGAGCACATGAGATAGTTCTTCATCCAAGAATGATGATGAAAAAAATCTAGCCTTAGCAAGTAAGGCAAGGAAAGGGAAGGGGAAGGCTTCCCATTTCAAATCTAATTCTCCTCATAGAGGGAAGAAGGGTGATATGTCTAAAGTAAGATGCTTTAATTGTCACAAGATGGGACATTATGCAACTAATTGCCCATCAAAGAAGTCCAAGAAGGGATCCTTGAAAGGATCAGAAGGTGAGGCATTAACCTCTCAGTTCGAAATGGACTTTACCCTCACCGCATGCATGGTGTCATCGATGATGGGTTGTGTCTGGTATCTTGACAGTGGAGCCTCATTCCACATGACCGGTGATAAAAAATTATTCAGTGCCTTGGAGGAGAAAGACCTCAATATGCGCATAGAGATGGGTGACGACGGAAGGTATAGTGTTCTAGGAGTGGGCACGATTGATTTTCATAGGTAGCATGGAGCTCCTCTCACCTTGACAGATGTGATGTATGTGCCTGGATTGAAGAAGAACTTGGTATCAGTCATGATATTGGAGGAAAAAGGCTGCGATGTTGTCTTCAGTAAAGGAAAGGCATTCCTAAGACACATAGACATGGGTCAAACAAAGAGGATAGGGATTCGGGTGAAGAATCTCTATAAACTAGAGGTAGATGATTGTGCAACATTGAGTACGAAAGCAGAATTGGTGCAAAGCCAAGACATTAGTGAGTTGTGGCATAGGCATTTGGGCCATTTGCATCATGGGGCTTTGAAGATAATGCAGCAGATATCTACAGGACTTGCCAAAGGTAAACTTGAGCAAGTTGACACATGCAAAGGTTGTACCTTGGAAAATTACACCAAGTCTTCCTTTCATGATCGGGAGAGTTGAGCAGAGGTTATCTTAGAGAGAGTTCATACTGATTTATGTGGACCATTCTCGATGGCATCCGCAATGAAGCAAAGGTATTATGTGATTTTCATTGATGACTATTCTCGTAAATGCTGGATTTATTTCATGCAGAAGAAGGACCAAACTTTCACAAAGTTTTGTGAGTTCAAATCTTTGGTCGAGAAAGAGTCAGGGGATAAGATCAAGGCCTTGAGAATCGAGAATGGTGGAGAATATGTCTCTCAAGAGTTTAAGAACTTTTTTGCAGTGAAAGGAATTAAATGGGAGTTGACGGCACCTCATAAGCCACAGTAGAATGGGGTGGCCGAGAGGAAGAACAAAACTATTGTAGGGGCAGCACGGGCAATGCTGCATGACCAAGGCCTACCACTTCACTTGTGGGCTGAGGCATGCAACACAACGGTCTATTTACATAATAGAAGCCCGCATTGCATACTTGGGATGAAGACACCAGAGGAAGCTTTCTCTGGTAAGAGACCAGATGTGGGTCACTTCAGGATCTTTGGCTCATCGGTATATTGCCATGTGACAAAGGATGCATGGAAGAAGCTTGAGCTGACAGTAGAGTTGGGGATATTTGTGGGGTACACTGATACACCTCACAACTATTGGGTGTACTTGCCTACCATTTGGAGGATAGTGGTTCGCAGAGATCTCAAGTTTGATGAGCAGAAGGCCATGTGAGTTTCCCTTGAGAGGGAGCTCCAACTACAAGCTATGGAGGAACTATTGGTTCCTAAGGAGGAGGAGCCTTAGACTGATGTGGAGCAGCCACATGCAGAGGTTCCAAGAGTGGAGACATCCACTCAAGTAGAGTCTTCCAGAGATGGATGGAAGTGCACAAGAGAAGATGACAGATTGTTCGAGAATGTGAGAGAGAATGTGGGAGCACCATCTTCTCAGTGTAGACAGAGGAGGTCACCTGAGAGGTACACTGGGTACATGGCCCTTACTGGGGAATGTGTTGAGACCGAATCATCTTCTTTGAGGAAGTAGTGCAGCAGCCGATTTGGGTTGATGCTATGGTGGAGGAGTATGACTCCATAGTTCATAACAGTGTTTGGGACGTGGTTCCGAGACTGGAGAACAAGTCAGTTGTGGGTTCCCATTGGCTTTACAAGGTAAATCAAGTTGCTGATGGTAGTGTGGAGAAGAATAAGGCAAGACTTGTTGCCCGTGGCTTTTCAGAGGTCAAGAGGATCATGTTGTTGCAGTATATTTCGATAGAGGAGCAAGATGCTGACATTTTGACAAAGGCATTGTCAAAGTGTAAATTCGAATTCCACAGAGACAGGATTGGGGTGGCAGATAATGCCTTTCTTATTGAGAGGGAGTGTTGAAATATGGTAACAAGAATATTCCAATTTAATTTGTCCTTGAATTAAATTGTGAACTAAAATCAAATTTAGTCTTAACAGCTAATTGGAAATAATTAATTAATTTATTTTAAATTAATTAGTTGGAGAAATTCAAGTTAGAAGTCTTTCTAAAGTCATGAAAGAGTTATCCCTTAAATTAAGGAGATAATATTGAGTTATATTGAGTTCTAATTAGTTAAGTCAAGTTAAATTAGTTCCAAACTGTTTGAGGAACTAATAGTGAATTAACAGTCAGTTGATGCATAATTCACTCAACTAGTGCTACTCCAGTTAACTAAAGATTCCCTCCTTAGAAACTCATGCATGTCTATTCTGAGAAAGAACCTATTGAGATTAATTTTCAAGGACAATGTACTATCAGTTGCATGTGTTTTTCTCATGGATAAAACTCATGCATGCAGTTAAGGATTTATCCTTGAGGATTGCGTAGTTTTGAAGGAAGTTTTCCACTTGGTAATAGGAAAATCATCCACAAGGAACAACGCAAGGAAATAGGAGCTTGGAGGGTAGAGAGGAACGTTGAAGAGAAGCCAAGATTGCATGTGAGCATCTGTGAGGATTTTACTGAGAGCTGGCTAGCTGTGAGAGCTAAGGCTTTGTATAATTCCTATGTATTTCCACCATGTATGATAATACAATAGTGTGGGGTTTTTAGCTGAGGCTTTTGCCAAAGTATTTTCATCTGTATTGTGCCATTGATTCTTCTTCTTTTGGTTATATTGTTTAGCTCGATCTTTAAGCTTCCACAAATTGATAGTAGAAGTACGTTATAGTATTCTGCTTTGATTTATATTGCATTATCGGGTTAACCTACACATATTTTCTACAGATAGTGGAATTTGAAGGTAAGATATAAAATCAACCTATTTCTATTTTGATAGATCCAGGTGCAAGCCTAAGTTGCATCAGTCAAAAATTAATTGATTTATGTCAAATCCAAAGTGTGAAATTTAAAGATCCATGGTTAGTGCAACTAGCTACTGGGGCTAAGAGAAGAGTGATAGTGAAGGTAGAAGATTGTTCAGTTGAAATAGTTGGACAACAGATTAAGGAAATTTTTAATATATTACCACTAGGATCCTATGATGTGCTGATAAGCATGGACTAGCTAGAAAAGCATTGGAACCTAATAAATTGTAAGGATAAAACTATCAGTTTACTTACTCATGAGGGTTTTACAAAAGAAATTCAAGGCATCAGGAGAGCCATCAAGTTATGCCCCATCACAACCAATCAATTGGGAAAGTGTATTTTCAAAGGCTGCCAAATTTTTGTTGCTCAGTTGGGCTATACCAATTCCAAACATAAGGTAGCCACCCTAGAGAAAATACCAGTCATGCAGTCTTCTTGGATGAGATCCTGGGGTTGCCTCCAAAAAGGAATATTGATTTCACCATAAAATTAATTCCTGGATCCACCCCAGTATCAAAATCCCCCTACAAAATGAGTATACTCGAGTTAATAGAACTCAAGATGCAACTGCAAGAGTTGTTAGAAAAATGATACATTTTCCTCGGTGTGTCCCCTTGGGGAGCTCCATTTCTATTTGTGAGAAAGAAATATGGCACTCTTTGCCTGTGTATTGATTATAGGCAACTGAATAAATTAACCATTAGAAAATAAGTACTTGTTGTTGAGAATTAATAACCTGTTCGATCAAGTTAAGGGTGCTATTGTATTTTAAAAAAAAATATTTATGATCTCAATATCACCAAATAAGGATAAAAGATGAAGACATTTATAAAACAATGTTCAGAACTCACTATGGGTAGTACGAATTTGTTGTTTTTCCATTCAGGCTCACCAATGCTCCAACAATGTTCATGAGCCTGATGAATGGTATTTTCCACCCCTACTTGGACAAGTTCGTTCTAATATTTATTGATGACATCTTGGTTTATTCTAGGAGTTTGGATGAGAATAAGGACCATCTCCAGATAATATTGCAAATTTTAAGGCAAAACCTACTTTATGTTAAATACAACAAATGTGACTTTTATAAGTATCAAATTTAGTACTTAGGGCACATCATTTCCTCTTAAGGTATAATAATGTATCCTAAGAAAATTAAAACCATCCTGGAATGGCATACCCCCAAAAACATTACAGACATTTGTTCTTTTATGGGTTTGGCCAGGAATTACCGTCATTTCATAGAGGGGTTCTCTAGAAATGATCACCCTATAACTTATTTACAAAAGAAGGGAAGAGATTCGAAGTGGACAAAAGAGTGCCAATGTAGTTTTGAGCAATTGATATGTAAACTGCAGTGGATATTCCACTGGACAATTTGTCACAACAGATCTTGTAATAATATATACAAATTTTCAAATTTTACACTATTACATTTTTATTTAATTTCTAGATCTCTAGATTTTACTATAATTAGTGCATGCATGTGAATGGAAATTATATAAAAAATTACAGAACAGAAAAATAAGCACACACACATAAGACACAAGATATGCTTTTTGCGGAACCCTTTCGGGAGAAAACCTAGCTGGAAGGTGAGGCCACTTCACTCTCTTTATCTATTTGAAAATATGGATGCAGGTACAAAGAAGTAATGTCTATGGCCCATGGGCTACTACAGTTCATAGATCCTCTCTATGTGCTTTACCTCCCATCTCTCATGGCTATCTTTTCTCATTTATGGAACAAAATTCTCTTGAAAGAATGGAATGCCTCTTCCTCTTAGTGGCCCGGCTATAACACAACCTGATAGCCTACTAGTGGTTAAGTTTGACTACATAAAATATTAACTAGAGTTACGAAGTAAACTCTTCTAGAGCCTTTTACATCACAAACACATGGCAATCCCATTTTCCATGAATAATGGGGGCTGACACGACATCATCTTGGACTATAGGTGTGAAAACAGGAAGGTCAACTTCAAAGTGGCATAACTTTTGCATATGGACTTTGATTGACATGATTATTACGTCGTTGGAAAGGTCTATGTGTGTAGAATAGAATGCAAAGGTGTTGGACAAAATAAATAGATTTTTCCCCCAAAAAAACATCATTTGATACCTCAAAATGCTCTTGAAAGGTTTCAGACCTTGTTTCGCCAAACTAGGTCTCGTCGGTAAAAATGGTCTAGTGTGTTGATTCCTCCACTATTTCCACTCCAAATGCATCAATATGGATGAAAAACAATATAATGATCCAATTGAAATCACACCTCCCAATTTTGGGAGGATTTTGGTCCGTAAAAGCTTTTACTAAATGAGGTGAGGAAATTTTTCCTCCACCTTCTCTTTGGTGTACCATTTAGCTTTGCCTGGAAGTTGTCCCTTCAACCCAATTTGCCAAAGGTCATGTTGCCCCTATCCTGTAGTTCTGGACTTCTTCTGCAAAATTGTATCTTCTGTCAACTATGCCTGAGCGTTTGGTGCCAAATCCTCCATAGAAGGTAGGACCTATTCACGGGGGATTCACTCAATGAAGCTCTGACGTATCAAGTGCATTCATGGAATATTAAACAATACCCATAATTTGACTACATAATGGAAAATACCTCTAAAAATCACATTTTTTAACCCCCTACCAATACGAACCCAATACACCTTCCCAATTTAAAAACCCCTACCTTTACTAGATATTTTAGGTATCTATTTTTTCATCAACAGTTTTTATACCCCTTCATATTTTTTCATTAACCATGAGCTCCATTTCTTATACTTGCCAATATAAAAACCCTTTACCCCCTAATATATTCTCAAAATATTATGTCATTTTTTCCTCAATATATATCCCCCAATATGAACCAACATGGTATGGTATTGCTTCCCTAGTGAAGCCCCCGTGGATCTGTTCCTCTTCCTAATCTAGCATGGAAGGCTCATAGAGTTTCAAATTCTCTACATTCACAACTGAGTAAATGTGCATACATGGTGGTAAACTAAGTCGATAGGAATGATCACCCACCTTTTCCAGTATCTCATAGGGACTGTACCTTAAAGCCTTGATTTTCTTAGCAGGCCCTTGCAGCCTCTCCTTGTTCTATTATAGCCATACTCTGTCTCCCACCTTGAATGATTTCTTTGTTCTGTGTTGATCATGCCTGGCCTTATACTTTTGCTATGACTTTTGCAGTGTTTCTTGTACCTATAGATGGATCTGCCAAATCTTCTCTATAAATTTTTCGTCCCTCAAAGCATCTCCTATAATATCTTCCCTCACTCCTCCTTGCTACCCATATATAATATCCAAAGCTGAAGGCGGAAAATATCCAAAACAAGTCTCAAACAGGCTCTTTCTCGTAGAAGTTTGGACTGCTTTGTTATAAGAATGTTGTATGTATACCAATTTCCATCCTAGCTCTTCGAATGCTTTAGGTTGTATCCCCTTAGAAGCTGCACTAAAGTCTTGTTAACTGCTTCTTTCTACCCATCTGTCTGTGGATGGAATGTTGTAGATCTGTTCAACTTTGTGTCCATCTTCTCCCACAATGTAGTTCAGAATGCACTAAGAAATCTTGTGTCCCTGTCTAAGATGATGCTCCTTGGCATCCCAAAGTGAACCTAGACTTGTCCAAAGAATAAGTTTGTTGCTTCTTGTTTGCTGATGGTCTTTTTATAGGGCATCATAACGCACATCTTTTTTAACCTGTCAACTACCATGAACAGGTAGTCATGTCCCTTCCTGGTTTTTAGTAAACCTCCCACAAAGTCCATGGAAATTCTTTCCCAAGGATGAGCAGGTACAGTTAAAGGATGATATGAACCATGTTTCTTGTTGCTAGGCTTTCTGGTACAACAAATTATGCATCCTCTTATGATCCTGGCTACCTACTCTTGCATCTTGGGCCAATACGCATACCTTTGCAAGTTAGCCACGGTCTTCCCTACACCAAAGCGCCTTGCAACCTTGGAGGTGTGGGCCTCTCTAATCAACTAAAAATACTCACCTATAGGAACACGTACCTTATCCAACCTGTAGAGTAACCCGTCTTGGAGATGGTAGTCAATAGTGTTGTCACCATCTTGCATATGAATCTGAATCTACAACTGTTGATACACCTCCTTGAAGTCCTCATCTTTTGAATATGTCTCTCTGTATGCATCATGGGTGAATGGATCCATGTTCATAAGAGTACCCAAAGCTATAAACTTTGATGTGGGTGGCCTTGAAAACCAACCTGTTTGTGTTGTCCTCCTTATACTTGATCACCAAATGAAACGGTTGTAAAAACCCCATCCACTTCTAATGCATGGTTTGATGTAGCTTACTCTGGGCCTGCAAGTACTGTAATGGTTGGTGTTTAGTGTGGATTATTGTCTCCTTTCCCATCAGATAGTGTGTCCACTTCTTCACATCTTGCACCATTGCATAGATCTCCTTATCGTAGGCAGGGTAGTTAAGAACTGCCCCATGAAATACTTTAGAATGGTAGCAAATGGGCCTTCCTCCATGCATCAAAATGAATCCCATAGCATACCCACTCACATATGTCTCCACTTAAAAGGGCCACTGCAAGTTTGGTATTGCCAAAACGGGTGCTTAACTAATCTTCTTCTTCAGGTCCTCGAATCATTTTGCTGAAATTTTCCCCACTGGAAACCCTTGCCACTTATTGTTATGGCATGTAGTAGTGTTGCTACCACTGAAAAAAAGGCTATGAACTTCCTTAGGTACTATGCTACCCCAATGGAACACCTAACCTCAGAAACATTAGTAGGAACCATCCATTTCATGATGGTCTCCATCTCGGAAGGATATATCTTTAGTTCTCCTCCATCAATCACATACCCTAGATAAACCAAAGACTGTTGTGCAAATTCACACTTCTTGAGATTTCCTAGCAATTGGTGCTTCTTCAATGTTTCCATCACCTATGTCAAATGTGAAATATGCTCCTCCTAGGTGGCACTATATACTAGTATATCATCTAGATAGACAATAACAAATGTATATATAAAAGGGCGCAATATATCATTCATTAATCTCATAAACATAACTGGTGCATTACATAGGCCAAATGGAATAACTAACCACTCATACAAACCTTTCCTAGTTTTTAAGGTGGTCTTCCATGTATATTCTTCTTTGACTCGAACCTGGTGATATCTAGACTTCAAGTCCAGCTTGGTGAAATACTTTTCTTGCTGCAACTGATCTAGTAGATAGCCTACCTTGGGCAAGGCGTATCTATTCTTAAGCATGATTTTATTCAAAGCCCTGTAATATATACACATCCGCCAAGTCCCATCCTTCTTTGGCACAATGATGATGGGTGACCCACATGGTGATGTACTCCGCCGAATGACACCCTGTTCTAGTAGGTGTTACAATTATTTCTTCACCTCACTTGCTTCTATAACAAACTACCTATACAATCTAATATTTAACAATGGGGAGTCTGGAAATAGTTGGTTCTCATGCCCCACTTCTCTCTTAGGTGGTAAGCCTTTAGGCTCTCAGAACACATCCTTGTATGACTGTAACAAATCCTCTAATTTTTGTTTCTATTTCTTAGTACACCCCTCCAAGGATGCATTACCTCTTATTGACTCCTCTTCATACTGGATTTCTCTTAAAAACAAAAAAACATACTTCTTGTTGGGATTGATCAATTTCTTGTCTTGGTTGGCACTTACAAGTGAAATTTTCGACTTTCCTTTGTCCACATTGATGATGAAAGATTTTCCATCCTTGATGAGCTAGTAGTGGTTATCTCTCCTCATGAATATTGCATCATGCATGTACATGTATAGAATCCCAAACATGACTCCATATACATCAAGGGGAACGAAATCTAGATCTACTTCATCAATAAAATCAACATTGATAGCAAATCTAATTTTGCACTATTTTTTTACCTTCAGCTTTGCATCCTTATTTACCCATCCCAGTGGATATGGGTTTGGATGATCATGAACTTCTAGCCCCAACTCCTTGACTAGCTCTGCTGCAATGAGATTCGCTTGTGATCCTAAGTCAAATAGAGCATCAATCTTTGCCTTCTTTACCTGTATCTTTATATAGAAGAGTTTCGTCATTTCTTTCTCTTCCTGTTGCTGAAGGCTACTCAGATTCTCCTCCTTTTGTACTGATGTACATACGATATTCTCATCCACATTTTAGATTCTTTCAACTTGGTTTCTCGAATCAGTGGCCATGAGATTCTTCTTCTTATTATCTTTCTTCTTGTTCTTTCGGTTTAGCTCTAGATGCAACTTCCAACCGTTCTCCTCTATATGGCGATCAATGTTGCAGTGGTTGCAATGGTTGCTAGGATCTTTGCACTAGTTTGTTGTGGTTGTCATATTTTTATCTTTTCCCTCTTTTTTCTTCTTCTTCCCCTCCTTAGAATCTTCTTATTTCTCCTTCTGCTTCGATTAACTTGATTGTGTTATTTTTAGGCCTATGTTCTCTAGGTATTGTGCATGTACACAAGTGTCGTCCACCAAATTTGGGTTGAAAAATATCACTTGCTCACACATATGGTAGTGCAAATCTCCCAAATACTTGAGGAGTACTTCTGGGTTCCTTGAAGAGATACCTAGCATTATAGCCATATTTTTGAATTTGGTGGTGTACTCTTGCATGGTTTCGCGCAACATTTTCCTGAAGTAATGCCACCAAATCCACTAGTCCTCAATGTATCCAATGGGATAAAATTGTGACTTAATGAGGGTTTTGAAATACTCCCACTTATTCACTGGAGGTTCTCACGCCAACCTCAGGGTTTCCATGCGACTCTCCCACCAAGTCAATGCATGGCCCTCTAATTTTAGCTGTTGAATGAGATCTTTTTCTCTTCCTTGATCTGATAGATGTTGAAATAGACATCTATTTGTTGCAACCAATGCTTCATATTCAGAGCATCGATCTTGCCATGGTACGGCTTGATATCAACTTTTTCTTGCATTTTGAAGAGGGGTTGAGTCACGACACCTTAACTAGGTTGATATTTTCCAGGTTCTTTCTTCAGTTGGTTCTTTGTGTCTTCCTAATCTCCTGATCCCCCTTCTGATTTGTCATTTTCATTCAAACCCCCATATTCTCCAAATATCCCCAGCTTATTACTTAGGACCGACATGAGTAGGTTTACAATGTGGCTTATATCTGTAACTTGTTGTTCAAGCCATGAAAACCTCACCTCTGCAGGATCACAAGGTTTGTTTACAGATTCGTCACCCATGATTAGGGTTTTATGATTTTCAGCCCCACCAATCTAGATCCCTGCAATATCCACAAATACCCAAAGAAACCAGCTCTAATACCCAATGATGGAATAAAATTCTGTGGATATTCCACTAGACAGTTTGTCATAACAAATTTGATAATAATATATTCAAATTTTACATTATTACAGTTTTATTTAATTTCTAGATCTGTAGATTTTACTATAATTAGTGCATGTATGTGAAGGGAAATTATATAGAAAAGTAGATAATTAAAAAATAAGCTCACACACACATAAGGCACACCATATGCTCTCTGGGAAACCCTTTTTGGAGAAAACACAGTTGGAAGGTGAGGTCACTTCGCTTTCTTTCTCTATCTTGAAATATGGATGCAGGTACAAAGAAGTAATGCCTGTGGTCCGTGGGTTATTAAAGTGCACAAATCCTCTCTATGTGCTCTACCTCTTATCTCTCCTAGCTATCTTTCCTCATCTATGGAACAAAATTCTCTCGAAAGAATGGAATGCCTATTCCTCCTAGTGGCCCAGTTATAAAACAACCTGATAGCCTACTAGTGGTTAAGTTTGACTACAACAACTCTTAACTAGTGTTACAAAATATACTATTCTATAGTCTTTTACATCACAAACATGTGTCTAGGCCATTTTCTATGAATAATGGTGGCTGACGTGGCATCCTCCCGAACTATAGGTGTGAAAACAAGAAGGTCAGCTTCTAAGTGGCATAAATTTTGCATGCAAACTCTGATTGACACGCTTCTTGTGTCGTTGGAAAAATTTGAGTGTGTAGAATAAAATTTAAAGGTGCTACAGTAAAGTGGAAAATTTTAACCCACTAGAAAACATCGTTTGATGCCTCAAAATGCTCCCGGAAGGTTTCAAAACTCGTTTTGCCAAACGAGGCCCCACTGGTAAAAATGGTCCCGTGAGCTGATTCCTCCACTTTTTCCACTCCAAATGCATCAATATGAATGAAAAACAATATAATTATCCAATTCGGATAAGCAACTGAAACACTTACTCACTATGAGTCTTGTACTAAAAGTCGTAGGGCTAGAGAAATAATTTATGGTCTACACTGATGCTTTCCAAGAGGGTGTGGGAAGGGTTGGGGAGGGTTTTGATGCAAGAGGGCAGAGTAATCACTTAGGAATCATGTAAATTAAAATGACGCGAAGGTAGGTTCTCTACTTACGATTTGGAGTTAACTGCAGTGGTCCACACTTTCAGGGCGTGTCAAAATTACTTGTTAGGAAAAAGGTTCCTTCTAATGATGGATCATAGTAGTTTAACCACTTTCTTTAAGCAGCATAATTCGAATGCATTCCATGCTATATGGAATGATTTCCAGTGAATTTTACTTTGAAATTAAACATCTTAAAGGAAAAGAGAATCATGTAACTAATGCATTGAGTAGGAATTGCATTGCGTGTATGAAATTTCTTATAGTCAAGTGGAATTTAACTTTTCAAAATAGGTTAAAGAAGTTTGTCTAAAAGATATAAAGTATGAATATTTATGGCAGCAATATAAACAGACACAAAACTATAGAAAGCAAACCAAATATAGTATAAACAGTGATAACTTGTTGATTTCTAGAGGGAGAATGTATGTTCCTAATCAGCTATCGATTAACATTTTTTCTTGAATAAATTCCATAAAACCCCTACACAGCCCACCCCAGATATCAGAAACCATTTTATGAAATTAAGAAGAATTATTTTTGGCCTAGAATGAGGAGAGATATTCATGAATATTTAGCAATATGCCTAGAGTGTCAGCAAGTCAAAGTTGAACATCAACATCTTGTTGGTCTGCTCCACCCAACTACCCATTCTTGAGTGGAAGTGGGATACAATTATGTTAGATTTTATAACTGGTTTTCCCAAATCTAAGAAGAATAATGATTCCATCAAAGTGGTGGTTGATAAATTGAGCAAAGTATATCATTTCATCCCCGTCAAATCCACTTACCAAAATACTCAAATTGCAGATATATTTATGAGGGAGATATTCTAGCTACATGGCATGCCAAGAGTGATAATTTCTTATTGTGATGTGAATTTCACCTCTGCATTTTGGAAATCTCTCTTTACCAGGTTAGGTAATCAAATGCAATTCAACACTACATACCACCCGTAAACAGATGGACAGACAAAATGAATGAATCAAGTGTTAGAGGATATGTTGAGAATGTAGTTAATACAACAACCAACTAAATGGGAAGAATACCTTCATTTAGTGTAGTTTTATTATAACAACAGTTACCATGAATCACTGAAAAAGAGCCCCGTTGAGGTACTCTATGGTAAAATATGTAGGACACCTTCTAACTAGAACAATGTTGAGAATAGATTGATTCTAGGACTTGAGAAGTTATAGGAAATGGAAAGCACGGTGAAATTTTTTTGACAAAATTTGAAGGTTGCTTAGTATAGATAGAAGGCTTACACTGATAAAAAAATAACTTACTAGGAATTCTAGGTGGGTGAGCATGTTTATGTGTGATTTAAACCCAAAAGAAGCACCCTTAGATGAGGGAGTTGTGCAAAATTAGCACCTCAATATTGTGTACTCTTCCAGAGTTTGGAAAGGGTAAGACCAATAGCATACCAAATTGCACTACCCAATCATATACATGTTCATAATGTGTTTCATTTTTTTCTTTTCAAGAAATATATATATATATATATATATATATATGTATATGATTCCAGACACATCATAAATTGGTAAGATGTGCAGGTAATGTATATGTTGTAAATTTACAAATACAAGTCTTAACGCAATGGGTAAATTGGACTAATGGCTAAGTCATAATCATTTGATAGGTCAAAAAGGATGGAGAGTTTCTGTTAGAACCTATGTGTATACTCGACGAGAGAAAAAAAATATTATGGAGGCGAGCTATCACCTAGGTTAAAGTGCAATGGAGACACTTTAGGAAGCCACCAAGGAAGATAAAGGTTTCATGCAGGAGGCATATCGTGAGTTTTCGAGTTGTTCTAGGAAGCAGAAAAAGAAATGAACACTAAGGACAAGTTTTTCTCAAGGGGGGAGGGGGGATGTGACACTCCCAAGTGTTGTAAATATTTACTACTTAATTTTACTATTTGGACTTGTTAATTTACAAAATAGAGTAAGGTCTTAAGTATTAAGAAATTGAATTATTTCTAAAAAACTAGTTTGTTAAAAGAAACTATGCCGAATCAGAATTTACGGATGAGAGCCGAGTAAACTCTCAATTACTATACAATTAATAGTTAACGACAACTATCTCTTTTTTTTTTCCTTGGAGATGAAAAAAAATCTCAGTGGGAGAGAGGATACTAAGGAAAGGATTTGGGAAAAGACAGGAGGCAACAAAAATAAAAGAGAGAACCTGAACGGGGAACTAGAAAGGTAGGAAGGACGTTGCCTGTGGAGTATTCTTCAGTTGGACTAGGGTCAGTGGAAACTCTAAAATATCAGTGGGAGGGAGGATTCCAAGGAAAGGATTTGGGAAAAGACAAGAAGCATCAGAGAAAAGAGAGAACTTGAATGAGGAACTAGAAAAGTAGGAAGGATGTTTCATGTGGAGTATTCTTTCGTTGGACTAGGGCCAATGGAAACTCCAGGATACAGACTTTGTCTATGGAAAAAAATTATAGGTTGGACTGAGTGGTCCTGATGCTAGTGAGTTTAATTTAAAAAATGTTCTCTAATTGATTGTTCTAGAACTGAGGATCGGCCGGAGAAATTGGACATAATTTCCAGTTCTCATTGAAATGATGGTGGGGTCTCACCTGTAAATTCTTGGACATCAATGTAACAAATAAGTATGCATATGGCTAAAATTTATTTTTAGTGAAACAATGGTGTAAATATTTCTTTAAATATCTCTGTAATAAAGAAAAGAATTATGTTCCTATAAGTTTTGAACAGTTCATTGTTTCCCTACATTTCTTGTAAAATCCAAGATTCGTCTGTGTAAATATTCCACAGGAATAAATTATTCTATGAAATAAAAGTTACGGGAATGTACGTAATCAACTTTCATCGTTGATTTAAATAATCTCGGTGAAAATGAAAATACCCTAGGTTAAGGAATTCTATGAAAACTTGTGCTACCAGAAAAGTCAGAAGAAACCCTTTAAAACAATATTTTAAATAAATGTAATGTGAGAATGTAAGGTAGAATACTCACACTGACCAAAAATCGATTACAACAATAATGGGTGAATAGTATTCCTGAACATGTCTTCCTTTGAGCAAGGATAACCTTAAATTCCCAAATGTAGCATAATACAAAAGAAATTAGGCACAAAGGTAATTGTCTCGGTCGGAGAAGCAAAAGTCCACCCATAGACAATTACCTAGATTTATTCTCAAGCCGAGTCAGATCACTGACAGTGAGCGATTCATTTAAGGACTTTTTGAGGGCATTCATTATCCAAAATAAAGAACAAAGGTTCTTTAAAAAAAAAAAAAAGCAGTACATGCAGTAGCTGTAAGAGCTGTAGAAAATATTTTCTTTAAAAAAAAGTTGATAGCGATGAAAACCCATAATTCATTCACAGCATCATAGGAAAAGAGAAAATGAATGTAAAAAGAGAAAATGAATTCCAAAAGAGTCAAAAACCTGGGCAGGCCAACATGGCATTAAATACCTAGTTGGCTCCCACCCATCCATTGAATGAACGATGTTTAATTAATGTAAGTTAATCATGCTAAGTTGAAATTCAAGACTAAAATAATACTTAGCAAACCTTCTGCTTAACGCAGGTGTGGAAAATTGTATTTATTAAGAGCTACTACTATACAACAAATGATATATATATATATATATATATATATATATATATATATATACATCGAATTTCCTTGTTGATTAAAACCATAATTTAAGTTTTTCTTTATGTTGTTGTTCAAACTATGGTTTTTGTTTATTTGTTTGTTTGTCAAGTTGTCTATGGTCTTCCATCATTGACCTATGGCTTGAGGATTCATGACTCAGGGGCATCTAAACCATCAAAGTCACTTGGTCATCCCACCTAGCTTGGGCCACACCAACTCTTAGGTGACTAGATATTTTGTAGTATGTCTCCTCCCCCTAGCATAGGGCACAACCACCCCCCATGAGGTTTGATCCTAGGTTGCCTTGCTAACGAGGCCCATCCTCAACTAGTGACAACATTACAACATATTTTCCATGCTACGTTGTAGAGCGCCTCTCAACCAATATATATATATATATATATATATATATATATATATAATTGCTATGACGAGAGGTGTTCTCCAACCCAGTATGGTAGATATGTGTAACGTAATGTAAATAGTTTGACTCCATCAAAATAAAATAAAAATAAAGAACTATTATTATTATTATTATTATTATTATTATTTCTTGGGTAATTAAGGTAAACTTGACTTGTTCAAGTAACCCATGATATTCAAAAAAATATAACTACAAAAATAAATAAATAAATAGATATAATTATTAATAAAAATAAAATTGAGGTAAATGGTAAATTACTCAATTTACTCTTGGTGGTAAATTAGTCAATTTAGTTTTTCATGTTAGGTAAATATTTGTTGGAAGATAATTCTTCCATGTATAATTTAGAATTAGTTGTAGATTTGTAGGTGGATGTTGAGAGAATATCTCAACCTCCCTATTTATATTTGGAGTTGGTTGGATCTCACAAGCACCATAAATATGTGATGTATTCGTGTGATTTGAATTGTGTAATATACTAATTATTTGTGTGTAATATGTCCACCATGACTGCTCTTCTATTTTTTAACATGGTATCAAAGACCATATGGGCTTGACTCCCTCAATGGAGAGCCCGGAAATATAGAAGAGATTTGAAATCCTATTCTGTGACAGTGTGTGAGAGTGTTTTTTTTGTGAATGTTTATTAAGTTTGTTTTGTGAGATCTATGCGGCCAATGTATATACATGTGCAATGTTGAGGAGATTCGAGTAGAGTTGTAAAGAACAGTTTGTTGGTTCTCCAAATTGGTTTGCTCATTGGTTCTCCAAATCAGTTTGTTGCATGTAGCCTCGCGTGACACTGACACGCTAGTCAATATTTGATATCATCGCTAAATGATGGACGCAGAATCAAATCACTATCCATTGTGTGTGTACAAGATTTGGTCAAATTTATTTCCCTGGAGTCAATTAGTCTGGATATTCATCTCCTCCTTTTCGAGGTATAGGAGGACATGTGGGAACTCCGAACATCTTGAGCACTCATCTTAATAGCCACGAAAATCCTGTTTCAGTCATCAATTCCACTTGTAGATCATATTTTCCTTCTTTAGGATGGAAACGATTCATCTTAGCATATATTCTCCTAATGTTGTTGATCTGCCTGGTTTGACAAAGGTTGTCATAGAGGGACAACCAGAAAGTATTGTTGGTGATATTGAAAATATGGTTCACAACTATGTTGATAAGCCCAATTGTCTTATATTGGCAATTTCTCCTGCAAACCAAGATATTGCAACATCTGATGCTATAAATTTGGCCCGAGAAGTTGATCCTATAGGTGATAGGACATTTGGAGTGTTGACAAATCTTGATCTCATGGAAAAGGAAACAAATGTTGTAGAAGCGAGGGAGTGGGAAGAGATATGGACAACATATTTCTCACGCAACCAAAGGTTTACCGAATCTGACAGAATTGGAGTTTGGGAAGTGTAATTTGTTAAAATAGCAGATTTAAAAGCTCCAATGAAGAACAAATTCATAATGGTATTGATAAATGTTTTGGAATCAGAAGCATTGAGCCTAGCTAAATCAATGGAGTGATTGTATTAGAATTAGCTACTCTAACAAATCACGGGACAATCCAAGGCAATAATTAAATCAGAAAAGAATGAGAAGACTTGTTTTTTGCAGTAGTTTCATGATTATTGGTTTTTGTTTGTTTGTTTTTGTTCTTTTAATCCTATTTGTAAAAAGTACATAACCAGTTATTGAACAGTGTTGCATAAATCGAAACCCCTGAACAACAACTACAGGTTACATTATGAGATCCATGTGTTTGAAGCAGGTCAAGTTGTTAGATCAAATCTTGAACATATTCAGTATTCAAACCATTTGCCTAGCCACTAATGGATAGTCGAAAGCGAAATATCTGACAGATGGTGATTGGTCCATAGGATGGCTCATCACTTGACAACTCTTATCACGAAAGCCCCAACAAGCTGAGTCGTCAATATTGTTGATCTTGCAAAGTTCATCATCGATGATCAGAAGAAGGTGTACTTTAAATGTCATAAGGTAAGCTCGAAGATGTGGAGAAAGAAAGAGTGGAGTCCAGATGATTGCAGAGTGGGTAGAGTTGCTGATGAAGACCAAAGAGACAAAGATTATTTTTATTGTTATAGTGTGTGTTGTAATTGTGTATGTAAGTATTAAGGGGGGTGTTGGAAGATAATTATTCCATGTATAATTTAGAATTAGTTGCAGATTTGTAAGTGGATGTTGAGAGAATATCTCAACCTCATTATTTATATATGAGTTTGTTGGATCTAAAAAACACCATAAATATGTGATATATTCGTGTGATTTGAATTGAGTAATATACTAATTATTTGTGTGTAATCTATCCACCATGACTGCTCTTATGTTTTTCAACAATATTTTGACTCTAAGTGAAAACCCATGGTTTTTCCCATGGTATTCTTCTCTAATATGGAAATTCAAATGAATTTTCCACATATAAAAATAACCAAATTTTCTATGCCAAATTTGAGATTTGAATCTTTTTCTGTGAAAGCTATATATCAATATAGAAGATTCACAAAGTGACTCTACCACAAGGATTAGGATCTTCACTTGTGAATACCGATAAACCTAAGCCTTGCTTGCATAACATCAAAAGCATGCATTATACATTGTACTATTTCCTGTTAATCGTATTTTTCTAAATACATTTCAAATATAATATTTAATTTACTCTAAATAGTTTTGGATGACAATAATGAATATCAATTGTTAAAGAGTGTGAGGTTTATAACTTGTATATATGATTTGTGTTTTAACAAGCATAGATCCATCGTAAATATGGATCTAATATGAGTTGAGAAGGATCCAATTTTTTTATTTTTTAAACTTTTTAGATTTATATTTAGGTTGACATGAGCAAAATTTCAATTTTGATGAATTTTGATGACAAAAAGATAGAGTTACACATCACACTGAATTGTAAAATGAGCCTCTCGGCTCAATAACCACACTCTATTTCAAACTTAATAATGTATATGTTATTTGCAATTAACATAACATAATTGTGAATACAATTGGTTAATAAATATGTGATTATAAAATTTATTGTAAGAAAATTATATAACCATACAAAAAATATCATTATTATCATTTGAAAATTAATTAATATAATATCTATTTTCAAAAAAAATTAGTGAAACTTTATTTTTATTAGTTATAATCAAACTTCCCATACAAATTATCCTAATAGAAAGTATTTTAATAAGACTATGAACCTAAAATGATAACTACTAAAAAGTAATTTCTTTTGTAAAGTTATTTATCTTTTATGTTTATATAAATTAAAAATAAAAATAAAAAAATTATAAATACATAATATTATTAAATTATTTATACTCTTTCTAAAGTTATTTATTTTTTATGTTTATATAAATTAAAAATAAAAATAAAAAAATTATAAATACATAATATTATTAAATTATTTATATTTTTATAAAAAAGTTTAATTTAATAATTAATATATTTTTTAAAATTATTTAAAAATATAATTTATAAAAATTACTTAAAAGTTATTTAAAAATATATTTTCATGTATTTAAACTTTATATCTAAATATAACTTTTAAAATATATTTTCATGTATTTAAACTTTATATCTAAATATAACTTTTAAAATATATTTTCATGTATTTAAACTTTATATCTAAAATATTTTA
Source organism: Pinus tabuliformis (assembly GCA_031772625.1). Classification (NCBI taxonomy): domain Eukaryota; kingdom Viridiplantae; phylum Streptophyta; class Pinopsida; order Pinales; family Pinaceae; genus Pinus; species Pinus tabuliformis. Next base: position 517,784,587 of record CM062804.1, on the reverse strand, counting down.
ATCTTTACATCGAAGAAATTTGAAAATTTTATATAAAAGTTATTTAAAATTTTTTTTCATATATTCAAACTTTATATCTAAAATAATTTAATCTTTACATCAAACAAATTTTAAATCTAAAAAATATTTAATCATGTAACAATTTTAAACTTAAAACTCTTCTTTTTTTTCTTTTTTATTTTTTTTTCTTTTAATAATCAATCGTATATATATAAAAGAATAGAAGACTAGTCTAGATTTATCATAATTATGCATTTTTCAAGTGTTAAAAGATCAAATATCTTTTAACTTGAAAATAACTTCACATTTAATCTTTATAGAAACTTGGTAGATCCAAAATTAAAATAAATCTAAATTGATTTAATTATACTTTTATTTTTAATTAAACTGATTTTATAATTATTTATTTTTATGTTTTAATATTTTTTTATTTTAGATGAATAAAAACATATGTTAAATAGATTTAATTTCTGTATTCTAATCCATAATGAATTAAACAAAGTCTTTTGGTAGAAATCACATGACAGAATTTTTTGGCCGATGCTTTTCAAACCAACAAGTGTTGTTCATCATTTAAATATTTGAAAAAAAGTAAAAAAAAAAATCATATTGGAAGATTTAAACCCACTCTTTCAAACCAACTTGTGTAGTTAATCATCAAAACAAAATATCATTTATTTAAAAAACTTCAAACTTCAACATCAATCCATATAAAAAATTAGTAAATGCAAACCATTTACAGCGAAAAACATCTGGGTTATGACATATAAAATGCAACTGATTATTGTCACCACCAAAATTACAAAGCGTAACACCATACACCAACCTTTAGTATTCCATGAGAGAAAGCTATGATAAATATAATTAGCGTCAAATTATTTTCTCCATTAATCCACGTCCTTAACGCACTCACCAAAGCGATAATGCTGTCACACCTGCCATTAACGCAACAATCTTGTCACAGGCGCTCAAAAAAGTTTTATATTTGTCCTAAGATACAATGACATATGTAATTTTCAAAATTTAAGCCGACGAAATTTGAATTCCATCATGACATAGATGACATCATTTTTTACTAGTCTATTTTCTTTAACTCATTTTCGTGCTTCTATTGTCACATCCCCAAATTTCCATATATTTACCATTTAATTAAGTAAATACCACATCCAAAAATATATGCATAAGGGTGTGATAAATTGTTCCAGTCGCGTAGTTCCTTTTTTATCTCTATCAAAGAATTATGTTGAAAAAAAATAAAAGATAAGAAATTACGATAATTAGAAATCCAATATATATGAAAATAAAAAAAATGCAATATTATGAAAAAAATCAATAACCAAAAATATATTTGTAATTCAATCCGTGGTGTTATAGTAGCATCTGGTCATATAGTAAGTTTTATGCTTAAATAAATAGTATGTAATGAGTTGTCAATATATAAATGAGGGCATATTTATCTTGATTGTTGATTCGTTGAATATTTGGCAATAAGACGAATATAGGCACGGTCAATTATTTGACCAGGCCTATGTTCCTTTGATTGCCAAATATTTGGCGAATCAGCAATCGAGATAAGCTCACGGCATAAATGATGGTTAGTAAGTACAGTACCTAAGAGTAACCTATATTTATGCATACTTCCTAGAGCATTCAAGTACTCAATTCGTAACTCATTGTGACATAATAACTTGGAGTACTCAATTCATAACTCATTGTGACATAATAACATGTTGATGGTTTCTAATTTAGTTTCGATAGATAGAAATGATGGCAAATCCTGAGAAGTATATTAGATAAAAAAAATATTGGGATCTAGGAATAGGTAGAACGTCGACAAATTAATGGAGTTGACATTAACATTTGAAAAAAAAATTATGGGCCAAGATTTGTAAATAAATGAGTCATATATGGAGGGTGGTGGAAATTGATCGTTGGTATTCATTGTGAAACCAACCCTGGATAAATGTGATACGATACCAGGTTTGTTGATTTTTGTTTCCCTGTGACATAATAACTAGCTTTAACAACAATCCTATTTTCATTACTCGTCTACCAAAAAAAACATTGAATGCTTTGAATCAAGAAAAACACATCCAATCTAGATTCAAGATCCACTATTATCTTGCGAGCTTGACATTAGGTAATTACCTATATTTCTTTTTTTAATCTTTCAAGGTTTTCAGATGGCTAGTTAAGTATTCTGCTCCATTTTCTTATTGCAACTACTACTTCTTTGTTTAACTACGTTGATAATAAAATATGGTTGGATGGAGGTATATCTCAGGTGAAAATTGGAAGGAGCGAATTGGAAGATGGGAACCATAGCCATTATTAAATTCGTGCTTTGGGTATGCATCAGAAACTAGCTATTTTAGAACCACCATGCTGGGAATGGTTTCTTTGTTAAAAATCCATGGTTTTAGCCAACCAAATTTCAAATTAATCAATCTCTAAACTCAGTTAATAAATGGTAAGAAATCTCAAAATATTTGACCACACAAATTTTTTTTTTTAATTGCATAAATTAAAATACTCTCTTGCGGTAGCAAACTCTGAAATGTATTAAGTACTAATACATGAAGATTCAAATTACATTGTTTCCTTCTCTATTGGTGTTAGGTTCCAACCCTAAATCCCTTATTCATGTAATAAGCCTCATCAGATTCATAGTTAGTTAGTTGAGTCAATAAATCCTTTAAGTGGTTATCCGCATTAATAATAATTATAGGTGGTTGGCTTTCATTATAGAAAGGGGACCACAATTAGTTATAAATGGGGCATAGTTAATAAATAAAGTGGTTGACTTGTGTTATTCAAGGGACTACTAGTAGTTAGGGTTTTGGATATCATAGAGTTATAAATAGTCTTAGATAGCTAGGGAAGAAGTATTGAATCTTATTGTAATTGAGATCTACTATGTTGGAGGCTTCCCCCTTGAAGAGGCAAGTGAACATTGTATTATGCTTTTGAATAATAAAATATCTTTGCAATTTGTCTCATTCCATGTGATATTTTTGTGTTTTAGGCCATATTGTTTCATATTTTTGGTATTATAGTTTTCTCACAGGTCAAGTGCATAAAAAGTGGTATCATAGCACTTTCCAGGGCCATTTGTACTCCAATTTTCACATAATGGTTTTTAGACTAGAGACGTGTTATGACGTCTTCAAATGGCAGAATTTGTCATTGAGCGCATAAACCAACATATTTTGGGAGGCATACACAACATAAATAGAAGAGGTGGTCACACATGTTGGACTCCCTCATAATACCTATGGGTACCCCTTCGAGTAGTAGCGTATTAGACAAAACTACCCATAGACTACAATTCCACATACCCTTGGGTATATTGAAAGCCCCCTAGGGTAACCTGAAACCTAACATTAGATAAGTCGTCAACCATCTTGGTACTACAGTACACTGAGAAAAACACTCGGGGATATTACTCACATGTACAATAGGGTAGTTGGGTAGTACAGTTAAGGGTACGGTCGATCCTCCTTAGTTAGTGCCCTAAAACATTGGGGTGAGTAATGTTGTTGGACCCCTGTGTATATTGCAATCTATAGCACATAACAGTCCTTTGAGACCATAGTTCCCTCAGCTATCTGAAGATTGTCCCCTACCTTTTTGTCTAGATTAGATTCAGTTGTTGGGGTTTGCTGTCGTTGTCTAGATCAAATTCGGCAATTAGGATTCTATCATCAGTATACAGATAAGATTCAACAGTTGGGGTTTTCAAAAAACATATTAGACTCTTTATGCAATGAGGGTTTTATCCTCCATAGTCCAAATCAGATTGTCGCAACACATTCTGCAGTATCAAGACCTTCGGGTTTCTGTTGCTATAGTCTAGGCCCAATTTTCACAGGATATTTGGAAGTATCAAGATTTATGGAATTCGGCCATTACAATATTGATCAGTTGGGAGTAAAACTCAGTTCGAAGTACAAAAAAAATAAAAAATCCGAGCCATCTCGTGACACTTGCAAGAGACCTTAGCCCATAAGATTCAAGATGACAAGCTAGTCGAAGTGGTACCATTCACTTGCAATGCCCAAATTTTCAAGCGGTGTGATCTAGGTGGATATTGGTGGCACCCACCTATTCCACTTATACCTCCAATTAGTTTCATCAGTTTCCTTGATTATAGCAACATTTACTAATTTTAGCAGTTTTTCGGGTCTTGAACTTCTAGATTTGTTTTGACTCCCTAAAATGTGTTTTTTTAGGTTCGCAATAGGCCCATAGTCATTGGTAGGGACTTACCACAAATCTTGTAGTACTTGGAGAGATATTTCCAGACATCTCGTGACACTTGCAAGAGACCTTAGCCCATAAGATTCAAGATGACAAGCTAGTCGAAGTGGTACCATTCACTTGCAATGCCCCAATTTTCAAGCGGTCTGATCTAGGTGGATATTTGTGGCACCCACCTATTCCACTTATACCTCCAATTAGTTTCATCAGTTTCCTTGATTATAGCAACATTTACTAATTTTAGTAGTTTTTCGAGTCTTGAACTTCTAGAGTTGTTTTGACTCCCTACAATGTGTTTTTTTAGGTTCGCAATAGTCCCATAGTCGTTGGTAGGGACTTACCACAAATCTTGTAGTACCTGGAGAGATATTTCAAATGAGGTATTTTATGTGCCAAATGGAGATCAGATGACCAAGTTATGACCCCAGGAAGCTGGCTTTCCAACTAACCCCAATGAGGCCCAAAAATTCTTGTCGTTCTATCTCCTTGGGTTAGGATTTTGGTTGTTTAGGGTTTTAATTCATTGTTTAATAATAAAAAGGCCCTTGAGCCTCATTGTAACATAGTTCAGAGGCATGTAACTGCCACATCTCTTCTCAGTGATAAGCTACCATCGCCCGAACTAGTTTGTTTATATTTTTCTTGTAAGCGTCTTTCAGTTCTTTGATATTAATGAAATGAATATTTATTTATGTTCCATCTCTATCTTTATGTTTATATCTATATTTTGTTGTGTTCATGTATGTCCATATCAGTGGTATCAGAGTGTCTGGTCTTTCTCTATTCTTCTATTCATGTCCCCAACGAGGTTAGGGTATAAGGAGTTAGGGCTCCAGCTGGTTGAACCTTTGCAAGACCAGCATTGCAAACCTCGATAACCTCCCGTGGAGAAATAAAAGAAAGACGAAGGAGCACGAGATCCTTTCAAAATACTGGTCAAGGAAGCCCTCGAGTGAAAAAGGAACGTGACAATGGATAACTTTGCTCAGATCCTTCGACGGCTACCCACAGACAACGCATATTCATCCAGTAGCCACTCTGGAGGCGCCACTCCCTTTAAGGTACAAGTCAATTTTGACATTCTTGTATTTGAATGCCAGATAGATGTAGATGCCATAGATAGATGGTTAAATTTTTTGGAAGAATATTTTTCGATTCATGACTTTTCCAATTGGGAAAAGATTACTTTTGTACTCCTTAAATCTTCCCTCCATGTCAAGGACTAGTGGGAAACCTACTGTGAACACAAGGATTGGAGGAAACCCTCACTATTTTCAGTTGCACCCACTTGAAATTCTTTCTGAGGCACCATCAAGGAACAATATTACAGTGTAGGGAGATATGAATATAAATACATAAACTGAACCACACTATGTAGAGGAAGGGACCAAGATGTACCAGAATTCACAAATATTTTTCATACCCTTCGCATGAAGTTGGGTATCAAGTATTTTAAGAGACATTTGGTACTTAAGTACTGCAGCTATTTACACAATTACATAAAAGAAGATATGGAGCTCCTGGACATATCCTCTCTTAGCACTGTCTATCGATATGATATCAAGATCCAACATAAATTTAAATAGAAGAAGCGAGACTTTCGATATGTGAATCAGAAGCAGGGGAAAGGCACCCCCAAACCACAGAATAAAGGAAAAATCCAATGTGAGGCAACCCAGGACTACCCTCTAAAGCCGCAAGCAAAAGACAACATCATGAATACAAAGAAGGACACAAGGAAATGGTGTGAGTTCCATAAGTGCGCCACTCAAAACACAAGTGAGTTTTGAGCCAAACAGTTACTGGTGGCCAAGCTAAAGGATTTCGAATCAAATGAATTTTCTAACTCTAAGTTAGAACCCAACAAGGGGAATGACAAAGGAAAGAAGATTATTGATGTGAAGCCCAGTGCTGCCATTACCACCACCAAGATTCATAAGATTGAACCCGAAGATCCAAAGGATAGGGAGCAACTCTTCCACTCACAGATGTGGGTAAAGGGTTTCGTGTTGTAGTTCATTGTCAATAGCAGAAGTCGAAAGAACCTCATTGAAGCAGAGGTCGTAAAGTGGTTGGGCCTACCGACCACATCACACCTTCAAAATTACATCATCGGGTGGCTTCACCAAGGATGAGATCTTCGCGTTAGCCAAGAGTGTCGCCTTCCTTATAGCATCAAACCCTTCACAGATGAGGTATTGTGTGATTTTTCTCCTCTTGAAGTTTTTGATGTATTATTAGGCCAACCATACTTGTGGAAGCGTCATGCTATGTATGAGTCTCAGTCTCGCGCTATTATTATTTCTTTGGGAAATAAGTTATACAGGATATTGAAGGTAGCACCTCCTACCAACATTTCTTTGATCTCTACGAAGCAATGCAGTAAGATCATTTCCTAGACCGAGAAATGTATCTTCCTTATGATTTTCCTTTAGGGAAAGAAGAAGGCTACGACCACATCCATAGCCTCTAGATAAGACTCCTCTACACAACAGTAGTAGATGGACAAGGTCATGGAGAAGTATAGGGACATCTTAACCTAACCCATAAGGGTACCCGCACACTGTCAAGTCAAGCACTCCATCGATCTCACCCTGGGTGCCCGGCTCCCCAATGAACCTATCTACCCACTCTCTGTTATGGATAACAATCAGATTAAGAGGCAAATTCAAGAGTTGTTATACAAAGGGAACATCAGGCCAAGTTCATCACTGTGTCGAAGCCTGATCGTGTTGGTACAAGAGAAAGATGGCATTTGAAGACTCTATATTGACTATCGAGCATTGAATAAGATCATTGTCTAGAATAGCTATTCAATCCAATGGATTGATGACCTCCTGGACCAGCTCAAGGGGGGACAATATTTCAACAAGATTGATTTGAAGTCTGGTTATGACCAGGTGCCAATCGAACCCTCTCATGTGTGGAAGAATTCCTTCAAATCGAAGGAGGGCCTTTTTAAATGGATGGTCATGCCTTTTGGGTTGACGAATTCCCCTGCAACCTTCATGACGCTCATGCATGACACCTTTTAGCCCTTCACCAGCTCATTCGTGGTAGTGTATTTGGATGACATCATGATATTCAACTAGAGTTGGGAAGAGCACCTACACCATATTTGGTAGGTCCTCAAAACCCTACGACAACACAAGTTGTGAGCCAATTTGGAGAAATTCACTTTTGGTATGACGTGAGTTCAATATCTGGGGTACATCATTGATGAGCAGGGTATGCATGTGGACCCATCTAAGATACAAGTTATTCAATATTGGCCAACCCAAACCACTTTAACAGAGCTACACAACTTTCTAGATCTTTCCAATTTCTACTCCAGGTTTGTGTTGGGTTTCTCTCATATCACTTGGCCTTTGAGTCAAGTCACTAAGGGCGAAGTGAAAGAATTTTTTTTTTGGTCTGAATCACAACAAAAGTAATTTTTCGAGTTAAAGCATCGCCTCTGCTTTGCACCAATTCTCACATTACTAGACCTGCATCAACCATTTGAGATTGAGACAAATGCCTCCAACTATGCTATGGGGGTAGTTCTTACTTAGCAGGGGCATTTGATGGCATATCATAGTGAGACACTTTCAGACACAGTCTAAAATTATCCCACCTATGGAAAATAGATGTATTCCATTATGCAAACCTGCCGAAAATGGAAGCATTACATTATGAGGAAGGAAATGATCATCCACATAGACCACTGACCCCTGCAGTTCATACAGACACAAGGAAATTTGTAGAATGATTGCCATCAGAAATGGTCCACATATCTGCAATAGTTCCATTTGAACATAAAGTGCAAGAAGGGAAGCAACAATAATGTTGTAAATTGTCTTAGCTGACGATCGGTTATGGCATTGACCACTATTCTTGACTCTTGTGGACACGAGACTTTGGGGTGGCTGCATCTTTACAAGAGTGATCCAGAATTCGACAACACACCAGATACTCCTACAAGGTAAGAAAGTTTCATATTTTCACCTCCAAGGTACACTATTATGCCACTTGGGACACCTCTGTGTTCCTTTAAGAAATCATTACAAGATGATTTTGGAGGCACACTACAGTCGGGTCATTGGACATTTCGGAGTAGAGAAAATAGTGGTAGCGTTACAAAAGTATTTTTCTTGGTCAAACCTTTGACAAGATGTTGGGACGTACATCTGATCCTGCACTCACTGCATCATTGTCTAACCACCAATAAAGAAGCAAGGCTTATATACTCCTCTTCCTACACCTAGTTGGCCTTGGGAATACGTCTCCATGGATTACATGTTAGGCCTTCCTTCTACTAACCATGGAAATGACTGTGTTTATCATGGTTGTCGACATATTCTCTAAGATGGCCATTTTGGCAGCTTGGAAGAAGAGTATCATAACAGAAGCCACTACTAAGCTCTTCTTTGAATGAGTGTGGGTACACTTTTGTATCCCACATTCCATTGTCTCAGATTGGGACAACAAGTTGTTGATTACATTTTGGTCAAGCCATTGTTCGATGTTGGATACCAATCTCACTAAGTCCACAACCTTCCACTCCCAAAGTTATGGCCAAATAGAGGTCGTCAATAGGATGATCGTGCACATTTTGAGCATGTACAAATTGGAGCATCCACACACATGGGATGAAACCCTCCCCTATGTCCATCACAGCTACACCAGAGCTCTCCATAGCTCAACTAGCCACAACCCCTTTCAGGGGGGATTAGGATTCCAGCCACTATGTCCCATTGATCTAGCCATACCATTTGCAGCTACTTAGGCAGATTCACCTCATGTCCAGTCCGAAGCTGATAGGGCTAATAACTTCATTGAGTGCATTCAATACATTCACCAGCAGGCCCATGGGATATTAGACAGAGCCAAAGCTAAGTACAAGCAATGTCATGATCAACATCTGCTGCCACACAAGTTTTAGTTGGGAGACAAAGTTTGGTTGCATTTTCAGAAGGATCACCTTGCTAGACCCCACCGCAAGATTCTTCCACTGTGATATGGGTCATACACCATCACCAAGTCTTTAGGGGAAAAGTCCTTCAATCTCACCATTCCACCATTCCTTGGCCTGCACTGCAACCACCCTCCTCCCACATCTACCCAATTAACTAACCAACCAGGGTAAACATGCGATGAGAGAGGCCACTATGAAGGGATTCAACCTCCTTGGTTACCTTAAGGAAATGGAATCGAAGGAACACATCAATCATACCTTCCACATCAGCAAGAACACCCTTAGGAGACATCTCAGCCACTAGGAATCTAGTACTTGATCAACGAATGCTAATGGGAAATGATCTTTCAATGTTGCTTTGTTTAGTTCCGTATAGTCTACACATATTCTCCATTTTCCATTTTCTTTGGTACTACAACTAAGGGAGAAACCCATTGACTATCTGAGATACGGTAGATGAATCCTACTTGTAATAGTTTTTGCAATTCTTCCTTAACTATCTCTTTCATCATTGGATTCGTTCTTCTTTGTGATTATCTAATTGGTTTTATATTATCATCAATATAGATATGATGAATACATGTTTTCAGATGAATTCCTTGCATGTCTGTATAGTCCCAGGCAAAAGATTTTGAATATTTTTGTAACAATGCAATTACATTTTATTCTTGTGATGATTGTAGATTATTACCAATATTTATATTCTTTCCAAGATTGATTTCAATGGTTTTTCTTTGAGAACTGGTAATTGAGATAATAGAAAAAAAGCTTTCAAATGAATTCTCCAATGATTGAATAATACAATTTTCTTGAAAACATTGATTTAAAAGACGATTTTCAGCTTCATATTTTGTTATTCGTAGCTTCTCAGAAATATCAGGTTCTGAGATAAGAGGGTCTATTAAATCCTCATTTTCTTCTTATTATCTAAAATTAAAGGCTTGATTAATGCTTAAAATAGGTTGAGTTTCTTCTTGTTGGTCATTAGGCCATGATAGTAAATAAGGATATCGAGCAGGAGGATAGAGTGTAGTATGTTTCCTTTCATCTCCATGTGCTATGATCATGCTTCTTGATCTACATCTAATGAAGGCATCTCTTGTGGCTAACCATGGTCTACCAAGAATTAAAGGATGGCCTCCTAGATTTATTTTTGGTTGCAAGATTAGAAAGTCTACAAGGTACTCCCATGAATCCAAAGAAATAATGATGTCCTCAAGTATTCCTTCTGGTACAACTTTAGATCTATCTGTTAGTTCTAAAATTGTGGTATTAGGTCGGATATTTGACAATTTCATAGTTTTTGTTGTCATGATATTTATAGCAGCTTCTAGAGCAATTAAAGTTTTAGGAACTAAAAAATTATTGATTGAAATGGTAACCATAGGTATCCCAAGATCAATATACTTTTCAATTGTTGTTTTTGCAGACATGAGACTAACTAATTTGCCAATGACTTGGATTGTGCGTGGATCTCTTTTATTTCTACCACTTTTCTTAATACATAATTCCTTTATTGTTTTTGTATAGATTGGAATATCTTTGATATCTCGCAACAAAGGAATTTTGACATAAGAATTCTTTAATTCATCTAATATATCAAATTCACGCAAAGAAATTGAAGTTTTTTGCTCTACTAACCTTTTTTGGAAATGTGGTGTTTGAGTCATAATAGTTTTACTTTTTTGAATTTGATTCTTTGGATTAGATTTTTCATATTGCTCTCCTTCTTCAGTTTTTTCTTTTGTGATTGGTGGAGAATCTTTTTGTAGAACTTTTCTAGACCTCAAGTGGATGTCTTGAATAAGAAGAATAGAATATGTAGGAAATAATGTTGTTTCTTCCACATTATATGCTAGCATTTCCACTCTATTACTCGGATTTGCTATTGGATGAGCTGGTAATTGAGTCGGTCTGGGTGGTGGTTGGTTAGATGGTAGTTGAAGTTGTTTTGGTTGAGTTAGTAAGGGTGCAGGATTTTTCTATGGAAATCGCATTGGTTGTTGAGGGTATCGCTGTTGAGGGTAAGGTTGTTGATATGGCTATTAAGGATAAGCTTGATATGGATAGAATGGTTGAGATGGTTGGCAATATCCTCTCCAACCTTGGTTTTGAGTTTGAGGGAGAAAAGTTTTCCATGGCATAGGAGGAGTATTCCATGAATTTTGATACTAAAAATTCTAGGGAATTTGTTGAGGAAACTGTTGATATGTACTTGCAAAATGTGGTTGCAAAGATCTTCTTGGTGCCATATAATAAAATCCTTGAGTTTCTTCTAGTTGGCATGCTTGCAACTCTTTTAATGTTGGACAATCATCTGTGACATGATTTTCTGTACAAAGTCCACAAACATGTATATTATCCAAAGGACATTCTTGTAAAGGATGCTTCTTCCTACACTTAGGAAAAAAGATTGATAGTATTTGTTCTTCTTCTTCTTGTTTATTCTTTGCTTTCAATACATCAACTTGTGTTCCTAAGGTGCTCAAAAGATTAGTTTTAATTTTTTCTAACAAACTCCCTATTTCTGCTCTTGTTGCTCTTCATGTTGTTGATTTAGAATCTCTTGAAGTTATATCTCTTTTTCCTATTTTGGCTCTACCTCTAGAATACTTCTAACATAATTCAAAATTTTCATTAAATGGTAAGTTTGAAATATCTCCTTTACCCATCACATTGACAATATCAAGATACTCATCTCGTATTCCTTTGAGAAAATTTGTTCGAATGGTATCAGGATTTAAAGAATGTCGTTTGGATTTTTGTAAGTTGTAAAGAAATCGTTCTAAGTATTCTTCCAAACTCTCATCTTCTTGTTGAGACATCCTAAAAATACATTCATTCAAATCTCTAGGCCTACAATATGGTTGATACTTCTTAAGAAAAAATTTCCTCATGTCTTCCCAATAAGTAATACTGTGTTCTCCTAATCCCACAAACCATTTTAATGCAACTGCTTTAAGAGTAGCAGGAAAAGATGAAGCTTATGTGTGTCATCATTATAACCATAAGTATGACATAAGATATGAAATTCAAATATGAATGAATCAGGGTCTTCAGAAGACATTCCACAGAAATTTGGTAAAATCGAAGGTGGAATATTCTTCATTTTTACCCCTTCTCCAAGAATTGCTCTAGTATCTAAAATTGAGAATCCAAAAGTAGCTTCTTCATGATTATCTATTTTTGCATCTTGTCTTCTCTTATTATCATATTCTACTTTGGCATCTTCCTCCCTTTTTCTTTCTACTTCTTTTCTCATATCTTCCTCTCTTTTTCTTTGCCATTCCTTTTGTTTCTTTTCATATTTTAACCTTTGTTCTGGAGTTAATATTGGGATATTAGATCCTTGCCCTTCTTCTGCCATATCTTTTTCAGCAGTTTTAAATGTTTCAGTAACGAATTGAGATTGTGTATTTTCAACTTGTTTTGCTTGTTCAAAGATAGGTTGATCTATTTGTTCAAGGATAGGTTGATCTAACTATTCAAGAATAGGTTGATCAATTGGTTTTCTTGTCTCTCTTTGTTTTCCTATGGAAGATGTTCCTATTTGCTTTTGTTTTCTCTTCACTTCATAAGCTACCAAAGTGTGTTTTTCAACAAGTGTTAACCTTTGTCCTGAACATTGTTTTTCCTCTAACTCTTCCAAAGTTGGTTTTCCAGAAATCAGTGTAGTTAATTCAAATGTAGGTACTCCTGCTCATACCAATGGTTTAGTAGTTGGGGGGCCTTGTTTTATGTATCTATCCTTTTTGTCTCTTTTTCTAGTCATGTAGAATCATAATTGAAAAATCCTAACTGTTATCACTTAGGCTTTCCTTAAACTCCAGAAAGGATACGGCCGAGGTAACCACAAACCAATATTTGGATTGCAGGTTCTAGCCCACCTGCAATCAGGGAGGGCTCTCTCTTTCTGATTTAGCTTTGTTGATGATGATTTTAGGCTAGTTATTGGGTTCAAGGGGTTTTGTTTGTGTTTTGGTGGGAAGATTGATGCTTTCAAGTAGAGAGGCAAAGCATAGTGTGGTAAGTTTCAAACCATTGGGCATGGAGTCATGGAGTAAGACTGCTGGTGCGTTTTCTTGGTCACAAGAGAGAATATGGAGCAAGCTAGCTGCACATGAAACAATGATTCAAGGTAAAGAGATGGATTGAAAGGCTAAGGAATGAGAGGCAATTAAGAATCTCTCATTCAGGTTAGCAAGGGGAAGATAAATGAGCCCTATCTAGGAGCAGCTAAGAATTCCTAAATAACAGTCATTCATATGTGAAATAGATCAAACATGAGCCATAAAAGAATTCATATTTATGCCTAAATCAAGAGGAAAAACATTAAGAAGCCACAGAAACTGAGCATAGAGTGCAGCTAAGCAAATTCTAAACCAATCCTTCATTCTGTAACTTGAGCATATATGAAATTGAAATAACAGAGGCGAGGAACACTTATTGATTCATATTGCAGCACAAGAATTCCAAATTCATCCTTCAGAAACCATTATCAACACATCAAACAGTCCATTCTCCAAGATTTCAGTAATCTTTGATTAAAAAACATATCAGATATACAGTGTGAGTCTCTCATGAGGATTATCAACCAACCAACCCTTTAAACAGTGAATTAGGGCTATTTATATAAGCAAAATATCTACACTAATCAGATCTCAGACAGATCTACTATAACAAATGTCCTAAACCTAACACATGTCTGAAAGAAGTGCAGTAAAATATCCTCGAGCTGTGCTGGGTGCAGCTGTAACAAAAAGGAATTAATGTATTGCCTTTATGGCTCTGTGCTGATCACTTAGCCATAATTGTGCTTTGGGTTTTGATCCATGCTCTTGAGTGGTTCTGAGGTGCATTAATTGTGATGGGAGAGCCTTCATTAGAGCTCCACCATTTTCTTTGACTTTGTTGGAGGTCATTTAATGTTCACCTACATCGGGAATAAAAGTTTTCATTAAAAACATTCGACTCGTACTCTTTGCCGCTTCCTCTGGTACACTTTGGCGCTGAACCTGACCTCTTTAACGTCTTCTGAGTGCTTTAGACTATCTCATCGACTTTAATGGCTGCTGTTCGGCCCTCTGTTGCTTTAAAAACTATGTTTGCCCCTTTCTGTATGCTTCGCGAAGAAATTCTGGTCATTTTGCACCTTTCGGGCTTGTTGGAGGCCGAGTCACGAAGGGCCTTTCCATTTTGGCCTATTTCCCGTAGCCATACGCGATTAGCGCTAGGTGCTAATCACACATGAAAAACTGCCTCAGATTCTGATTCCGGGCTTCCTAGGCTACGATTTGCGCCTTTCGCACTTTTTGACGATGATGTTAGCATGCCGTCAGCAGGCGGGTCCCAGTACGACGGTGACGTGGCAGGGTGACGTCAGTGGGGTGACGTCAGCAGTACGGCTGGGTGACATGGCAGTACGACGGAGGAGGTGACGTGGTAGTACGGTGGCAGCTACATGGCAGGTTCACGGTGGCAGGAGGCCGACGCGGGATGGTGACGTCAGCATGATGTGGTGCTGACGCAGGAGGGGGGAAAACGGTATCCGGTTTCGGGCGCACCGCCTTTGAGCAGAAGTGGTTTCGGCAGAGGGGGCTCTGCCACAGTCGAGAGGGCGACGCGTGGCGGGAGTACGATGGTAAAACCGCCCATCTCCCGGGCGCTAACCCTCGACAGGTTCGGAGGGGAAAGGACCCGCCCACCGTAGATCTCGGGCGCGAGCGATCGGACGACTGGCGGAACAGATGAGGCGGTGGAGGGATAATGGACGGGGCCCGCGCGAATATTCGAATTTGTATAATGCCACAGGGGGGGGTTATACTTTGGTTTAGTGGGTTTTTTGTGGTTTGAGTGTCGGGGTCATAATTTAATCAAATATTTTTAAACTAAGCCCGAACCTGTGAGTGCGAGAGGTTAAAAATGATGAAATGTTATGGGTAAAGGGGTGAGAAAAAAGGTTATTAACTTAACCAGATGTCAAGTTAATCCCACGGTTAGGACGCGGAAGGCTAATGCTGAGACCCAGATGAACTCGACATTTCCCAAACTGATATTTATAGGGCTAAAATGCCAGGGGATGGGAATATGTACATAGGGAAGTTATTAACATAGTTTTAGTAGGGGAAGGGGAGACAGATAGGGAGCTACATAGTAAAATTAGCAGTTAATATGAAGTGATAAGAAAGCGCTAAGTATGTAAATTCTTAGGCTATAAGGGGGGAAAATGATTCATAGAGGAAGTATGAACATTCCTTGAGTAAAGCATATCTTTACCAAGGCAAATGATATGAAAAAAATGATGAAACTAAGAGGTATCAAGCAGATATTGACCTCTTCAGGAAATTAGTGAGTGATTTGGGGAATGAGAAGAAAGGGGAGTTAGCCATGCCTCGCTTGAGCTCCTCCAAATGAAAACTGCCTTGTACCTGTGATCTGAAGTACAATATCACTTTGAAACACAAAATTGATCACAAATCAACATTCTGCAACCTCAAAAACTACCTACCCAGCCTACTTACCTAGCATTTTTTCTCCTTTTTGGTTTGGGTGCACTTAGGCTTGCAGACCCTGCTTATCCTTTTTTCTTTTGACTGCCCTCCTATCTAAATCTACACTTATTTCTTCCAAGGGCCCAGATTAAGCAGTTGGGCTCCTTTGATTCTCTACCTATCTATAAATCTACCAAGATTAAACTGTTTGGACAGATATTCATTCTCTATATTCTAAAACGAGAAATTGAAACCTAGGGAAACCAAGATTAGGCTGTTTGGACTTCCCTTTAACAAAAAATTCTTCAAAAATGGTTAACTTATCAAAATTTGGAATACAACAATGGTATTTAGACTGGCACACTTTCATGGTCTCTTTTTTGACCTCTTTCTGGAAATATGGAGCATTGCAACATGCAAAGTATGAAATATTTGGCATGTAAAAAGGTCGATCATGAAAGATGAACACCTTTTGAAACAGGAGGCTAACAATGGCTCCACTTGGGGATGGCTTTTCCTTGTTAAGATCCAAGAACAACAGGTCAAACTGCCTTGATTTTCTATTGTTACTGTGGATTGAAAAAACTTCTTTATGCTGGCTGCTAAAAGTGTGAAAATTGGAAATATAAACAACCCTCTACTCAACTGCATTGTCATAAAAAGTGAAGCACTCCCTGCTTTCTTCTACGTGCTTGATATTATATACAATGTTGCTTGAGCATTGCCTTTGAAATAGATCCAAAACATGGATCAAAACTGATGCATTTCCTTAGCCTCTGATCTGGAAACAGTTGCTGATGTGAAACTAAGAAAATGCTCCTCTCTTATTGATACTATTTGACTGAAGACTGCAAGATTGGTTGTGTCTTCACAAACTTTGCTGCTGCTCCTCTAACACTCAGACTGCTTATACAAAAAATAAAAACAAAGTGCTGATATACACAAATATCGATGTACAAAGAGATATATACAGAGCTGCATTGTATCCCTTAAAAGGGATCATGGTAATGTTTTAACATTCGGCCATCTACAGGGCCTTCTTCAGCCATGCTGCCCTCTACAAATTTGAGAAAATATGTGTTATTTCCATAAATAGCAGAAATAACAAATGGCCCTTTCCATAAAAAATCAAATTTTGAGTGTCTCCCATTGTCTTCTCTTCGTGATTCCCACCTTAGAACTTTGTTGCCAACACAGAAATCTTCCACCTTAGCTCTTTTATCAAACATCTTTTTGAGCTTCTCTTGCAAAATTTGAGCTCTGTCATAAACTTGCTCTCTGGTTTGCTAAAGATGAATGGTCCGATTGATTCTTCGTTGAATGTCATTTGGTTCAGCCTGAATCTCCTGTAACAGTTTGATAGTAGGGATGCCCAAGGATGAAGGAAATCTGGCCTCCATGCCATATACTAGCTCATAAGGGCTCATCCCAATGGATTTGTTTGTTGGAAGTTTGTCTGCCCATAGGGCATTTGTGAGTTTTCTATGCCAGTTCTTCTTGTTTTCTTCTAGCACTTTCTTTATGATATTAATCAGGCTCTTATTAGATGACTCAGCCAAGCCATTACCTTGGGGGTAATAGGCTGTGGAATGCCCCAAGGTGATGTGAAATTTATGGCAAAAATTGATCATTTTTTTGGATTTAAAAGTAGCGGCATTGTCAGTAATGATCTTCTCAGGGCAGCCAAATCTAGAAAGGATATTACACTCAAGGAGCTGGATAATGATGGAGTCATTGGCTTGTCTGCATGGGATGGCTTCAACCCACTTGGTGAAATAGTCGGTGGCTGTTAGAATCCACTTGTGCTAGCCTGAGGAAGAGGGATGTATTTCTCCAATGAAGTCAAGACCCCATTGTTGAAAAGGCTTTTCAGTTGAGATGGGTTTAAGGGGTAGGGGCAACAAATTTCTTTTGCCCTCAAAGATTTGGCATTTGTGACATGAAATGGAAAATTTCCTTACATCTGCAAAAAG
This sequence comes from Pinus tabuliformis, assembly GCA_031772625.1. Taxonomy (NCBI): domain Eukaryota; kingdom Viridiplantae; phylum Streptophyta; class Pinopsida; order Pinales; family Pinaceae; genus Pinus; species Pinus tabuliformis. The sequence goes on along the minus strand of CM062804.1, from coordinate 517,766,906 downwards.
AGAGGGCCAATAGAAACCAGCCCTTAAAATTTTATCAGCAGTGGACTTCCAATATAGATGTCCTCCACAGTCACCTGCATGGAATTCTTTCATGACCTTGTTAGTTTCATTCATGGTTAAACAATTAAGCAATATACCTTCATGATTTTTCGAAAATAAAGCACTATCTATGACACAAAACTTTGAAGCCTTCATTCTTAAAAATCTTTTCTTAGTTCTGGACAATCCTGGGGGAGCAAACAGGTTTAACAATACAAAGCATATATCAACATACCATGGAGATTGCAAAAATGTTTCATTGATTTGTGGAGTCGCCATCTCCTGTTCATTGTCCAATTGGTTGATGTCTGAGGCTTGAAAGTTTGTTTCGGACATTAGTTTGGCTAAACCTTGTCCCTTTATCAGTTTGGTTGGTTTTATTTCTATGTCATACTCAAGGATGTTAGCAATCCACTTGCCTCTTTTGCCCTCTAATCCCTCTTGGGTTAATATGTCTTTTACAACAGCGTTTGGTACATAAGCAATCACATGTGAATATAAAATGTAGACTCGGAAATCTTTGATTGCTTTGACCAGGGCATAGGCCTGCTTCTCCATGATTGGGTACTTCAGAGGGGCATCTCTTAAGGCTCGGCTAAAAAATGCAATTGGCTTTTCAGCTCCCTGGTCATCCTTTTGCAAAAGGACAACAGCTATGGTGTGATCAGATGCAAAAGAAAATATGATAAAGTCCCTATCAAATTGCGGACTTGTGAGGACAGGGGCTTGGGTTAAGGCAGTTTTGATACTCTCAAAGGCTTGCTTGGTCTCAAGAGACCATTTTACCTTAGCATCCTTTTTTAACATGTTACTTAACAGTCTTATTAGCTCGGCTAGATTTGGAATAAATCTCCTCAAGAAGTTGATTTTTCCAAGGAATGCTTGCAACTCTTTTATGTTTCTTGGATATGGGACTTGGAGGATGGCTTGGATTCTTTCAGGATCAATTCTAATCCCATCCTTTGATATGATATGGCCAAGGAGTTTGCCTTCTTCAAGGCCGAAGAGGGATTTCTTGGGGTTCAAGGAAATGCCATATTTCCTACATGTCATGAATATTTGCCTCAAATGTTTCAGGTGCTCTTGATCAGATTTGGAGAAAGGGGTTAAGTCATCAAGGTAGACAACTAGGAAATCATGTATTTCTTTGGCAAATGCAATGTCCATTGCTCTTTGAAAGGTAGCACCAGCGTTTTTAAGTCCGAATGGCATCTTCACATACTTAAATGTTCCCCACGGTGTGGTAAAGGCTGTCTTGTCTTGGTCATCCGGGTGAACTAGTATTTGATTGAAACCTGAAAAGCCATCTAGCAAAGAAATTCTAGATGACCCCACTACTCTCTACAAAATATGATCCATTTTGGGCAATGGGTAGTGGTCTTTTAGGGAGACTTGGTTTAAATTTCTTAGGTCTACACATAACCTAATCTCACCTGTCTTTTTTCTTCTGGGAACAAGATTGGATACCCATTCAAAAAATCTGATGGGTTCTATGATACCTTCTTCAAACATTCTTTTCACTTCCTTTTCAATCAAAGGGAGAAGCATAGGACTGATTCTCCTCAGTTTGTGTTTGAAGGGCTTTTGGTTTGGTTTTAAATGAATGGTGTGTTGGATTACTAAGGTGTCATAGGACTTCAAGTCATCATAACTCCAAGCAAATACATCTTGGAATTCTTTGAACAAATCAACGTATTTAGGCTTTTGATCGGGTGGAAAATTTTTGGATAATTTGATCATTTTGGGCTTCTCTGCTATCTCGATGTTATGTTCTTCTATAACAGTGTTTAAGGGCTGCACTTTTGGCTTATTGGGAACATCATTTGCATCAAACATATCTTCTAATGGTGTGAGGCTAGCAGGGAGAAAGTTATCCTTTAGATCAACGATCTCGGCCTCTATTTCGGCTATTTCCTCCAAATGCATTTGTCTCAGCTCTTCTATATTGGTTTTGTAAAAAAATAGTTGGGTTTAACATTTGTTTGGCTGTTACAGCAGTTACAACCTGCTGACTTTCGTTTGTTTGTTGTTGCTCATCTGTCATGGCATCCATGTCAATGTTAATATTTGAAAACTCATGCTCAAGAGTGAGGAAGTTGTTAATCTGGGCATCATTTTCGAACACTTGCCAATCTTTAACATTATTTGGGATAGCAGGCCTATGTTTTATCTCAGCAGTAAAATGGTGATTTGGCTCAAAAGGGAGCTTGCATGTACTAGCAAAAGTAGCTAGGCTGTGTGCATGAATGTTATGCTCTCTTGAAATCTTGGCAAGCTTGGATTCAGTGAATGCATTGAGTATATTAGTGGCAGCAGTCCTATAGGCCCTCATTCTATTATCATTGGTAACAAAGTTACCTTTCATTTGTTGTATGATTAAATCAGAGTCACCTAGGATGGACACCTTTGCAGCTCCTAGAGCTTTGAGCAGTTTAAGGCCTAAAAGGAGAGCCTCATACTCTGCCATGTTGTTGGTGCATTTAAAGTTCAGTCTGTAGGCATGGCCTTCTGCATGATTGTTATGTGTATTGTGAATCCAGACACCTGCCCCTGCTCCTAACTTGTTAACAGAGCCATCAAACTCTAGATACCATGTGATTTCTTGCTTGTGATTAATATCAAGAGTTTCAGTCACTTTTGTAGTGGACAGATTTGAAAATTTTATTTGGGGAGGTTCTTCTTGTATGCTGGTTGCATCTGTTGTTTTGACAGTTTCATCAGTATGGGCAACCGGTTCTTCATTGATGTGTGTGTTCAGTTCTAAAGCCAATGGCTTGTCATCAATGGGAGGACTTATTTCATCATTAAATAAAATAAAAGAATCCATATCAGAATGGATTGAGTAAATGGGAAAATTTTCAGGCTTGCTCTCACTAGTTACCACATATTTCATCAGTGTTTCTCTATACAGTCTCTTTGGTTGCCCAAAGACAGATATAGTGGCGTAAGAGAGATCTAATTGGAGGGATCCTTGGAGTTTTTCTCCCCAAGATCTCGACAATAGCATGCCATACTTTGGTGGAATATCAGCAACCACCACATCCATGAGGATTGTCTTGTTGGGATATTGGACTAAGGAGACACACAGGTCTTTGATGAGGCCTAAACACTTGACTTGACTTGAGTCAAAGGAGAATAGATCTTTGTAGGGTCTTGTAACATCAAGGTTCATCTTTTCCATTACAGCTTTGGGCATAAGGTTGTGTGAAGCACCTGAGTCAAACATAGCATTGTGCAGGACTTTGTCATGTATATGTAAACTGACATAGAAGGGTAAGACAGATCCATATGTTGACTTTCCATTAACTTCTGGACCGAACAATAGCTCAGGCTAATCATCAAGAACATTGACATCATCCTTGTCCTCTAGCATTTGAAGTGATATTTGAATTTGTTGCCTATACACATCATTTTTAGCAAGTTTAGATAAGGGGATGGATATCTTCAATTTACCTATTTCTGCCTCTAAGTCAAATGATTTTTCAGATTGGGTTTTAGTATTGTGAGAGGCAGGTTTCCCTTTTTCCATTGGAGTATCAGCAATTTGGACTTGTTTATCAGCGTTAAGGGAAGTAATTGCTTGCGGTTTTTCTGTTTTAGGAGGGCCTTTTGGAATGCTGTTCAAATTCTCTTTCGAGGAAGAAGGTGGCAGAGGCTGATCTATAGAAGGCTGCATTTCTGTTATGTCCTCTACAGTCACTTGATGCGGGTTTGGGACAGGTATATCAGTTGGTTCTGTTATGACAGCCTTGCTTTTAATCTTGTTGGGCTGTTTGCCATCCTTTGGTTTACTAGGTTCAGGAATGTCAATGGTCCTAGTTCTCAGCTTATATTGTTTGTGGACCTCATACACAGCAGTATCATAGCCTTGTTTAAAATCAAAAGACTCACCAGACTTAGTCTGAAATTGATTAAAGTCATGCTCATCTTGGTCTTGTTGAGTTAGGAAAATTTGTTGTTCAACCCTCGAATCCACCAAGTTCATGTGAGTGTCCTCTGGGGGCTCACTAGATGTAGATGCTTCCGCATAATTTTCATGAAAAGGGGGTCTTATATCATGGTCTGGGCTAGACCTTCTAGCATTTGTGTTCTGCGTTTTCCTAAAATTTGGGTTCCTTATGGTATTGGATTGTTGTCCTTCCCATGATGATTTACTCTCAACACTTTCTACTCTATCTCCCAGCCTTTGCATGCCATTGATAATAGCATCAAGTTTCTGATCTAAGGCTGAGGGTTCTTCTTTGAAGGTGGTTCTTCTCTCCATTCTAGCTCTGTTTCTTTTGGCAATTAGGTTGGCCTCTACGCTAACAACAACATTTTGCATGTCTGCAAGGGTTTGAGGGGCTCTTTCTTTTAACTGGTAGGCCATATCTGGGTCGAATCCATCAAGGAATTTATACAAGGCAAGGTCAGGTGGAGGTCTTAGGTTCTGTGGTATTGCATTATAGACATTGTTGAATCTTGCACAGTAATCTAGGACAGACTCTTGAGGGCCTCTTTTTATTGTATCGTATTGAGCTAGTATGTGCAAAGGGTCTTTCTTTTTCTCCCATATATTGGTAAAGGATTGGTAAAGCTCATCTAGATTGGTTATGGAATTTGCAGCAAGTGCTCTGAACCAAGTTCTTACATCACCTGTTAAACTTTGGACAAAAATTTTCATTCTCACACTATCATCATCTATTTCATAGTTCTCAAAATAGTCTTGCATTTTCTTTGTATGCTGAAGGGCTGTGCAAGAACCAGTTCCATCAAAATATGTGATTTTAGTTTGATAATCTTGAGGCATAGCCCCAGGATTTGCAGGTAATTGTAGGGGTGCATATCTATTAGCCATGTTTACAGGGATAAGTGGAACAACAGGGACGACAGGGACAGCGGGAACAGCTGTAACAACAGTGGTGGTAGTGGTAGTATGTGCAGTGAATGGAGGTGTGGAAGGAGTGCTTTGAGATGTGGATGATGAACAAGGGGAAACAGGGGTTGAATGAAATAAAACTTTGACAGGGGTTGGAACACTGCTTGGGTGAACTGCTTCAGGACTATTATCAGCAAAATCTTGGTGTTTCCTAAGAATCTTTGGGATTAAGTTGGGATTTTCAAAAGCAGCTGGGGGATTTGGGTCTGGATTTGTCCTTGTATAACGAGAATTCTTTTTGGGAGCCAGATTCTGAATTTGTTTTGGTATTTTCTGTGAATGTTTTTTAGAATTAGCAAGGAACTGATCAAATTTTTGGGACAGCTATCTGCAGCTTAAAACTAGCATGAAGATTGACTCAAGCAGCATTTATTTATTCCTGTAAATGAAAAGCACGAACAGTTTCAAAGGCTTCCTGGCTGACATTCAAACTTCATCTGTAGTTTTAATGAATAAACAACACTTGAACAACTGATTTTTGTTCCCCTGGGGTTTTCCAACTTGATTTGTGAAATTAACTGAGGATGGTCCCCAGTGGAGTCGCCATTATGTTATCCCTCAGGTTGTCCTTAAACTCCTGAAAGTCTAGGGATGAGGTAACCACAAACCAATCTTTGGACTGCAGGTTCTAGCCCACATGTAATCAGAGAGGGCTCTCTCTTTCTGATTTAGCTTTGTTGATGATGATTTTAGGCTAGTTATTGGTTCAAGGGATTTTGTTTGTGTTTTGGTGGGAATATTGATGTTTTCAAGTAGAGAGGCAAAGCATAGTGTGGTAAGTTTCAAGCCATTGGGTGTGGAGTCATGGACTAAGACTGCTAGTGCGTGTTCTTGGTCACAAGAGAGAATATGGAGCAAGCTAGATGCACATGAAACAATGATTCACGGTAAAGAGATGGATTGAAAGGCTAATGAATGAGAGGCAATTAAGAATCTCTCATTTAGGTTAGCAGGGGGAAGATAAATGAGCCCTATCTAGGAGCAGCTAAGAATTCCTAAATAATAGTCATTCATATGTGAAATAGATCAAACATGAGCCATAAAAGAATTCATATTTATGCCTAAATCAAGAGGAAAAACATTAAGAAGCCATAGAAACTGAGCATAGAGTGCATCTAAGCAAATTCTAAACCAATCCTTCATTCTGTAACTTGAGCATATATGAAATTGAAATAACAGAGGTGAGGAACACTTATTGATTCATATTGTAGCACAAGAATTCCAAATTCATCCTTCAGAAACCATTAACAACACATCAAACAGTCCATTCTCCAAGCTTTCAACAATATTTGATTAAAAAACATATCAGATATACAGTGTGAGTCTCTCATGAGGATTATCAACCAACCAACCCTTTAAACAGTGAATTAGGGTTGTTTATATAAGCAAAATATCTACACTAATAAGATATCAGATAGATCTACTGTAATAAATGTCCTAAACCTAACACATGTCTGAAATAAGTGCGGGAAAATATCCTTGAGCTGCACTGGGTGCAGCTGTAACAAAAAGGAATTAATGTATTGCTTTTATGGCTTTGTGCTGATCACTTAGCCATAACTGTGCTTTGGGTTTTGATCCATGCTCTTGAGTGGTTCTGAGGTGCATTAACTGTGATGGGAGAGCCTTGATTATAGCTCCACCATTTTCTTTGACTTTGTTGGAGGTCATTTAATGTTCACTTGCATCGGGAATAAAAGTTTTCATTAAAAACATTCGACTGATACTCTTTACCGCTTCCTTTGGTACAATTTGGCGCTGAACCTAGCCTCTTTAACGTCTTCTGAGTGCTTTAGACTATCTCATCAACTTTAATGGCTGTTGTTCGGCCCTATGTTGCTTTAAAAACTGTGTTTGCCACTTTTTGTATGCTTCGCGAAGAAATTCTAGTCATTTTGCGCCTTTCGGGCTTGCTGGAGGCCGAGTCACGAAGGGGCTTTCCATTTTGGCCTATTTCCCGTAGCCAATCACGCACGAAAAACTGCCTCAGATTCTGATTCTGGGCTTCCTAGGCTACGATTTGCGCCTTTCGCACATTTTGACGGTGACGTCAGCAGGTGGGTTCTAGTACAGTGGTGACATGGCAGGGTGATGTCAGCGGGGTGACATCGACAGTACGGCTGGGTGATGTGGCTGTACGGCGGAGGAGGTGACGTGGTAGTACGGTGGCATCTACGTGGCAGGTTCATGGTGGCAGGAGGCCGACATGTGATGGTGACGTCAGCATGACGTGGTGCTAAAGCAGGAGGGGGGGAAACGGTATCCGGTTTCGGGTGCACCGCCTTTGAGCAGAAGTGGTTTAGGCAGAGGGGTCTCCGCCACAGTCGAGAGGGCGACGCGTGGTGGGAGTACGAAGATAAAACCGCCCATCTCCCGGGCGCTAACCCTCGATAGGTTCGGAGGGGAAAGGACCCGCCCACCGTAGATCTCGGGCACGAGCGATCGGACGACTGGCGGAACAGATGAGGCGGCGGAGGGATAATGGATGGGGCTCGCGTGAATATTCGAATTTGTATAATGCCGCGGGGGGTGGGGGGGGTTAGACTTTGGTTTAGTGGGTTTTTTGTGGTTTGAGCGCCGGGGTCATAATTTAATCAAATATTTTTAAACTAAGCCCGAACCTGTGAGCGCGAGAGGTTAAAAATGATGAAATGTTATGGGTAAAGGGGTGAGAAAAAGGTTATTAACTTAACCAGATGTCAAGTTAATCCCAGGGTTAGGATGCGGAAGGCTAATGCTGAGTCCCAGATGAACTCGACATTTCCCAAACTGATATTTATAGGGCTAAAATGCCAGGGGATGGGAATATGTACATAGGGAAGTTATTAACATAGTTTTAGTAGGGGAAGGGGAGACAGATAGGGAGCTACATAGTAAAATTAGCAGTTAATATGAAGTGATAAAAAAGCACAAAGTATGTAAATTCTTAGGCTATAAGGGGGGAAAATGATTCATAGAGGAAGTATGAACATTCCTTGAGTAAAGCAGATCTTTACCAAGGCAAATGATATGAAAAAAATGATGAAACTAAGAGGTATCAAGCAGATCTTGACCTCTTCAGGAAATTAGTGAGTGATTTGGGGAATGAGAAGAAAGGGGAGTTAGCCATGCCTCGCTTGAGCTCCTCCAAATGAAAATTGCCTTGTACCTATGATCTGAAGTACAATATCACTTTGAAACACAAAATTGATCACAAATCAACATTCTGCAACCTCAAAAACTACCTACCCAGCCTACTTACCTAGCATTTTTTCTCCTTTTTGGTTTGGGTGCACTTAGGCTTGCAGACCCTGCTTATCCTTTTTTCTTTTGACTGCCCTCCTATCTAAATCTACACTTATTTCTTCCAAGGGCCCAGATTAAGCAGTTGGGCTCCTTTGATTCTCTACATATCTATAAATCTGCCAAGATTAAAATGTTTGGACAGATATTCATTCTCTATATTCTAAAACGGGAAATTGAAACCTGGGGAAACCAAGATTAGGCTGTTTGGACTTCCCTTTAACAAAAAATTCTTCAAAAATGGTTAACTTATCAAAATTTGGAATACAGCAATGGCATTTAGACTGGCACACTTTCATGGTCTCTTTTTTGACCTCTTTCTAGAAATATGGAGCATTGCAACATGCAAAGTATGACATATTTGGCATGTAAAAAGGTCGATCATGAAAGATGAACACTTGTTGCAATAGGAGGCTAACACTAACTACAAATTTTTGTTTCTGTTTTTCTTTAAAGATTCCTATTTGATTAAATCTGAATGTGCTTCCCCGATAATGGCACCAAAAATGTCAAGTCAATTTACTAAGTAAACTAACACATATGTTTTACTTGTTAATCTGGGTTTGTAGACTTGGAAGCACATCCAAATTATATGGATTTCAGGTAAAGTAAATTTTGGAAGGAAAGGCTCAAAGGTTATGGGAAATCCATATTAAAAATAAGTTCTAAGTTTCAAGAAACTAAAAAGTCTTTGATTCAAGATGCAATAAGCGAAGGAAGAGGCTCTCACTTAGGAGGTCCTCGTTGTCCTTCCCCACAATCATGTCCTCAAGAAGAGAAACTAAAGAGCAGGAGTTTGTGATGTGTAGAAAGCAAGAAAAGAGGCTCGCAACTTAGAAGGTCTTGGTTGTCCTTCCTCACAGTTCTACTCCAACAACATTACCATTGCATCAAATCATAAACTGAAATTCAAAAAACATCTCAAGAAATGCAAAAGGATGATTTTTAGTTCTGATTCATAATTTGATAGAAATATAATTTAACTTAAATCCTTGGTTGTCCTTGCATCTGCAAATTAGATTTTAAACCAAAATCATCCAAAAGCCATACAAAAATCATAACACATCTAAGTAACTAAATCATAGAACTAAAACAAGAAATACTGAATCAAAACTATGCTAATTTATATAAAATTTAACCAAAGTGTACTTAGCTTGGTATGGGGGCCCTCCAACCTTGCCTTGTACACCTGAAGAACTCTTCAGCTACAACTAACTTAAGAAAGCATCCATAACATGAACAGGAAATATAATAGTAGAAATTATTTTTCAAATTATCTCAAAAGTCTCCAATAATCTTAATACAAAATTACACTCTTTTGAATGGTTCATAAACTCTGTTTAAATAATAAAATCATAAACAAACTTTGGTATAATGACTCTAACAACCTTATCAATCCTAATCCATCCATACTGGTTGAACACATCAAGTCTGGTTCACAAAATCAGGAAAAATCCCACAAAATAATAAATCTACTCCTTTTTACTAGGAATTCCTGAATGACAGGTCAAGTTTGACCAGTGTTGACCGAGCATTTTTTTGCTCAGTTTGACTAAACCAATAGGTGTTTCTTCATCTGTGGTTCCCAATATTCCCAAATACGCACTTAGATCTCACCCAAGTGTCCTGCACATATGACTTCCATGAAGCTATTACGGGAATTTTTAATGCAATCCAAGTTTACTTTTAAAACCAATTTTTACGAAAATTTCCAAAAATTGAAGAACTTAATTTAGTTACCTAAATATGAAAAATAGGACTAAAATGAGGCATATATAGGTGAAATATGGTGGTAAATAAATGGATTTAGGATAGGAAAAGATGACGAAAATTGAGGGCCAACACCCATCCAACCTGATGTAACCATTCCTCCAAGTTGGTCTTTCTAGACATGGGAGGATGTCCCCCAACAAATTTTGGGCAAACAGGTCCTTGAAATAATCCCCAAACTTATCCAATTTTCACTTGATACCCCAAACCTCATCTGCTTCCATTGCCATATTAAGATCACCTGCTAGAATTAAGGAGCTCAGATCCAACAAACCACTACAATCAATTCGATCCCATAAAGAATTTAAATTTGAATATGGAGAATAAATATTGATAATATGCAGACACATGCTAGATCCTTTGGTGAATCTAGAATAAATGATCCCTACAAAAGATTTATATGCTCGAAGGTTAATGATTTTGGGATCCCAAATGGATTTGAGTCCCTCCAAATGTCCAGACTCATTGGTTTTGCATACATTCCATTCGAGATTAATATCTAATAAATGATCCCATGCCTTCTCCCTACTAGAAATCGTCTCTTCAAAGAGAAATACCACAAGCTTATGAAATTATATAAGACCGCAAAGGCACCTTCCTTTTGGGGCATATCCCATACCCCTAATATTGATAGACATAATAATCATTAGGGAGTTCTTGTGACGTGTGAAATCCCTCTAAACACCCGAGACCCAAAAAAATTAGAAACGACAATCACGCCAGAAGGAAGACATGTATCAAGGGAGGGAAGAGGAAGATCTTCCTGGACCTCTTGAAAGGATGAATGCAGGATAGATGTGAATAGGGAGAAAGTGGACCCCTTTTTAAATGTTACACCTCTCTTCTTCCTAATAGTAAAATTTCTCTGTGAATTAGGTCTAACAATAACCTCTTCCACAGGGAAGAAGGATTTCTTAATAGTGAGCAGCTCCAAACTAGCAACTTGATTTGAGACAGAATGCCCAATTCTGAGTCCACAAAATTAGGAGAAGAAGGATTCTCTGAGAAATAATCGAATCTAATAAGAGATGAATGCAATAACCTTTTTGAATGTTGAGTTGCCCCCTCCCTACCCCTATCAACAACTACAAAGGAAGACTCAAGGCAAATAGGGTCTAACATATCATAAATTTATCATGGAGATAGGGCAAAAGAAAAGGAAAAGGAAATCCCCAAATTTCCCACCCGAATGACAAGATTCAAACATATTTTGGACAGAAAATTCTCATCACCTAAATTCTCCTTATTATTCTTATTCACTTGTTCTTCTGAAGAAAGTGTAATAGAATCGCCATAAATGGAGGAAGGGTCATAAGGAAAAGTACTTGAACCCTTGTGATAAAGGTTTTCACAATGATAATTCAATTCATGTTGTCACATGTCATTGAAACGGCTTCCCAGTTTCGTAGTGCCAAGAAAAAGAGTGATGATCAACCACAAAACTTCAAGGGCATGTCGCAATCAAATGTACCATCACGTGACAATCCAAACACCTAAAGGGAGACCCACAATAATTTATAATATGCCTAAACGAAAGTGGAACCCAAAAAAGGTTGATCTATGTAGGCAACCCTCTAGTGAAATCCACTTCAACCAACACCCAAGAAATCCTTTTATCAAGCTTAGCTAGATTCCCTCCTCCAAGAATAATAATTTCCCAATTGAGTTGGAAATCGCCATGATCGCTTACTTAGACCACAACTCCAACAGAAGACCTGGTAATTTAACACATAAATTTTTTCTCCTTGGAACTTCCTTGAATGGATTGAAGCCTGTGCCCCATTATTGAAGGGACAAAAAACATGACCCCATACCTAAGGAATAGTAGCAATTTTCTCCACATCCTTCAAATGGAGAAGATGAAAACAAAACTAGTCATTAAATATAACATTGATTTTCTGCCTGTAGTTTAGGATTGGTGACCAAAACTTGTCCACCCAACCCTTCAATTGATCCCCAGACATATTGGTGGCCTATGAGAGCCCTCCTTTTGAGCCCTTACACCCTGTCCCAACACACGTTCACCCTAGGATAAGTTTCTGAATATTGTTTGTAGAATTAATCACTTTCTTCCTCTTTCTCAAACTTTCGAACTAGAATTTAACACACCTATATACTCGGACCACCCTTTTTCAATTGTGGATCATATTACATTAGCCACTCCATCTCCTATTCCCAACAAAGAATCAAAGGAGAGGTTACTCGTAAAAATACTAGCACCTTTTCTTGCCTCAACTATAACCTCAATGAACTCATCCAACCCAGCTGAAAAGATCATCTACATGTCTTTTATAGATGCCATACTGAGTCGCAGTTTCTAGCCCAAACCACTCATGAAACAAGGTGATCTACTTGCATATCTGAAAAACTGAATCAAAGAATCACATAAAAATCTAGATGAAAAAAAGGGAATAACACAACAACTTTGAAAACAATATCATCATTTATTATGAGGGAGAGATGAAAATTTTATAAAAAATGAAAACATTCTCCTTATTTTAATTTTTAATTATAAAATATATTGCATAAAATTAAAATACATTATTAGATAAAGCAAATACATTGAGATGTTTCCTTCTTTCCTAGTTTTTTAGATGTTTTCATCTTTTCTACTCTTAGATGTCTCCAAGGAAAAGAGTGTGTGCTTTCTTAGTTTCCCAATCAGTTAGAGGTTTTTTATTGGTGTACCTTTATTGGTTTCCCCATTCCACCCTGCTTAGAGCAGGAAGCATCCCTGCTTCATCCACCAAATGAGGGAAAGTGTGTTGCAATGTTTCTACAGTCATCCATTTTGCCTGCGCCAGTGTGTGTCCCTTTTGACCAACCATATATGATAAGTATGGATGCTGACATGTATTCCTTTTCTTAGAGTCAAGAATTGTATGTTTGAGCAGAGGAGGTTGAAAATCTAGAATATTATCCACCAGATGACGAATTGGAACAAATTCCTCAAGGAGAGGTGGTTCAAAGGGCTTGATATTATTAACATTAAGCACATCTTGGATGCCACGTTGGGAAGGAGAATCCAAGTGATATGTATTGTTTCCAATGCATTCTAGAACAATATATGGGCCATATCATAGAGGGTGCATCTTATGGTGCCATCCCTTGAAGCGTTGCTTGTCCAACAAGAGCCAAAAATGATCTCCAGGTTGAAAAGGAAAATGTGTTCGTTTCTTGTCATGCCTTTGTTTGGCATGAGCTTGGACTGCCTGCAAAGCAACAATTACTTGAGTATGGCATTGAGATATGGAGTGTATGAAATGCTAAGCTGATTTGTGTTCCCGTTGTTGATGTGCAAACCCAGAAGGGGTGAGAGTTAGTGGCATCTCAGAGTGTGCACTTGGCTGAAACCAAAAACAAACCTCAAAAGGTGAGAAACTAGTTGAGGAGTGTCTGGCCCTATTGTAACTATGTTGAATGATGTGAAAATATGTATCCCACTGTTTTCAAGAAAAATAACTGCGAAGGGAGTGAACCAAGGTACGATTGACAAATTCGGTTTTTCCATTTGTTCGTGGGTGAAAGGCAATGGAGAAATGAAGTTGGAAACCCAACAAAGACCAAAGAGTATGCCAAAATGTATTGAGAAAATGAGAGTCGTGATCAGAAATAATGCTACTTGGAAAACCAAAGTGTGGCCAAACATGTTGGAAGAAGAGATATGTGGTCTAAGAAATAGAGGTAGTCTTATGACAAGGAAGAAATATATCCATATTGGAGAAATGACATACCACTACCCAAATAACATCATGATTGTGAAAAGTAGTAGGAAGACCACTTTAAAAGTCCATGGAAATGGATTCCCAAGGATGAGAGGGAATTGGTAATGGGTGATAAAAGCCATGCTTACGGTTTGAGGGTTTGCTTTCTGAATAGAGAGAACATGTGCAAATGAATTTTTCAACTTGCTTGGGTAAGGCAAACCAATAGAAGTGGTGTTGAAGATTGAGAATGGTCTTAGTTGTGCAAAAAAACCCTTTGCACGAAGAGGCATGTGCTTCACAAATGAGAAGGAGATGATCATTAGATTGTGGCACACAGAGTTGGTTAAGTTTATACAACCAACCATTAGGAATGGTATAATCAAGAAAGGGAGTTTGGTTTATGACTGTAGGTTGTTGCAAAGCTTCCCATATCTCCCCAAAGACCGGATCTGTTGCATACATATCTCTCCAAGCTTCGTATGCAACACAACGCACCTCAAGAATGTGTAGGACATGAGTAGGTGGTCGACTTAATAAATCAACCATTTTATTAGTTGTCCCCTTCTTAAATTTAATCACCAGATAGAATTGTTGAATGTTAGAAGCCCACTTTAGATTGATGAAGATTAGTGGATGATGATCTATATGGAGGATGGTCTTTTTGCCAAGAATTTAATGGCACCACTATTTCAATGCTTGCACTAAACTATAGAATTCCATGTCATATGTGTTGTACATGAGAATAGCATCCACAAGCGCCACAGAATGGTATGCCATAGGGTGGCCTCCCTATTTAAGAACAACCCCAATGGTGAATTGAGAGGCATCAGTTTCCATCTCAAATGGTTGATTCATAGTAGGAAAAAAAAGAACAAGGGGAGAGCATACTGCATTCTTAAGTTGAGCAAACTGTCACTCAGATTCGACATCCCAAATAAGATTTTCTTGATTTGACAACTAGTGCAAGCCAACTATGAGAAATGAGAGGCAAATTTTATGTAGAAATCAATCCCTCCCATGAAGCTCTTAAGGTCATGTGCATTGGAAGGTGTTGGCCATTGCGCCAAAGCCTATACTTGAGAGGGATCTGGGTGAACCTATGTGGTGTCAATAATAAATCCTAAATATTGAACTGAGGTTTGTCCAAAATAGGATTTATTCTCTTTGATCTGAAGGTGATGTGCTCGCAATAACTCAAGTATGTTGTGAACGTGTTGAAGATGGTCTTCCCAAGATTTTCTAAATACCAAAATATCATCAAGGTAGATGACCACAAACTTACCCAAGTGTGCCCTGAGAACATCATTAATGAATCTCATAAATGTGCTCAGTGCACTGGTTAGTACAAATGGCATGACCAACCATTCCAATAGCCCAAACTTTGTTTTGAAATAAGTTTTCCATGTGTCTGTTGCATGCATGCAAACTTGATGGTAGCTTATAGTCAAATCCATCTTTTTGAAGAAACAAGCCCCTTGTAAGTGGTCCAACAAATCTTTAATGTGGGGTAGGGGGTAGTGGTTTCTAACGGTGGCTTTATTAATGCCTTGGTAGTCTGTCATGAGGCGCCATTCAGAAGTATCCTTTTGGGGAAAAATAAAAGCTAGAGATGCACATGGAGAGGATGAAGGATGTATATGGCCGGATGTCACTAATTGTTCAATTTGGTGTTCTATCTCAATGGCCTCTCAGGGAGCAAGGCAATAAAATGGGGTAATTGGATAAGGAAGCACTAGGGATAAGATCGATTTCGTTTTCAACAGAGTGTGTTGGAGGCAACCCTATGGGTTGGGTGAAGACATTTGAAAATTCTTGCCATTGCAGGAGAAACCAGATTGGTGAGGTTGTCGGGCTTGACAAGGCAAACCAAGCAAAAAGAAACACAATGGTTTAAACTAACTTTCTTAAGAGGAGCTTTTCCAGTAGAATATTGGGTTGATGTGCTAGATGAGGATGTGGGCACATAGGTTCTCCCATCATGTTGCAAGTGGTATTGGTGCCTATCTTTAGCATGACAAACAACATTTTAGGCCTCTTGGTATGGAATGCCTAGTAACAGATCAACATAATTGATAGGAGAAACATCACATACCATAGTATCGCGTAAAGGTCCAATCGCAAAGGTTACATCACATCGTTGGGAGATGGTAAGACGAGGACCAAAATTTTGGACCCAACTAAGCTAATAAAGTTGTGGATGTGGAGTGGTGGGAAGGAAAAGATGTTGAACCAAGTCATGTTCCACAAGATTCTTTTGACTCCCATTTTCGAGAACAAGAGTGGCCAACTAATGTTTGATTTGACAAGTATTGGTAAACAAAGATGCAAAAGAGGTGTTTGGTGCATTAGTAGTCATGAGGATGAGAGAAGGGTCCACTTAGGTAGGGTTGTTGAGAGAAACAACTGCAAGTGGGGTAGTGGCATTTGGTTTCTTGACCTCTATAGAAATAGTCTTGTTAGGGCGTAGATTTTTAGTACTTTACATTCTACAGAAGCATGTGAGTTGGTCTTATGAAATGTACACCAGGAGGTATTGTGAGGTGTGGGGGGTGAGGCAAAGGCTACATTATAAGAACCAAAGGGAGACATACCATTTTTGGCTCGAGGAGATCAGATTCTAGGACCCACTTTGCGTTCCACAACTAGGGCCCGAATAAATGCCTTGTCCAATGAAGTATTATCAAACAACTCAACTTCTCGGCAAAAAAGCATTAGCAAACCAGAATTAAATTTGATAATTAGTACCTCTTCTAGATCAGAGATATGGAGTTGAATGTGCAACTTGCAAAAGACATCAATGTAAGCTTGCACTGATTTATTTGGTAGTTGTCATAGTTGTAACCATTTGGCAAGGAAATTTTAGATATATCCTGGGGGATAGAAATGTTCTCTTAAGGCTTGGCAAAAGTTATCCCAAGAGGTGATAGGTGTCGATTTTGTCTCTGCTGGTTTTCCAAGTTCGACAACCAAGGACATATTCTCAAGATGAGTATCCCACCATGTTTGTGCTAGGCCTTCCAATTGTAGACTGGTGATTTGAAGTTTCATTTCCTCTTCCATCGTTGGACATGTTCTGAAATAGTTGGAGAGACTGCGGAGCCAAGAATCGATAGCCTCACCATTCATTTCGCTTGAGGATTTGGGTAGTTGGAAGCGTGTATTGAGTTGCATTTTCCCTGGAGGGCACTGTTGTTGTTGTAGTGTAATTAACTCTTGAAGAGCCATGGCTAAATCATGGACTCATGAGTCTGCAATTGAGGGCTCTTGACGGGGAGGCACGATTTTCATCCAATGAAAGGATTGAAATGTATGAATCTTGGAACAGGTAGATGGCTTCCAATAACTTATACTCTAATACCAATTGATCTACTCGCAAACCTGAAAAACTGATTCAGAGAATCACATAACAATCTAGATGCAAGAAAACATAATAACACAACAACTCTAAAAACAATAACATCTTTTAATATGAGGGAGAAATAGGTGTTTTATAAATAATGCAAGCATTCTCCTTATTTTAATTTGTAATTACAAAAAATATTGCATAAAAATCAAATACAATATTAGATAAAGAAAATACATTGAGATTTTTTAAGATGTTTCGGTCTTTTCTACTCTTAAATGTTTCCAAGAAAAAGAGTGTTTTTTTAGTTACACAATCAATTAAAAGTTTCTGATTGATGTGCCTTTCGTGGTTGCCCACAAGGCCACCCAAAAAAATGGATGATAATCATAAAAAAATGTTTGGAAACCAATGTACAGTTGGAAGGACATGACTCTAGGCTATTCCGGCGACAGTCCTCAAGCTGTCGAATTAAAATAATCCAAACGATCACCAGAAAAAATGACATTTCAGCTCCTATCTAACATGTCAGAAACCAGGACATCAACAACATAGCAGAAAGGAAAAGAAAGAAACAGTTTAGAGGGAAAAGGCGAAAGAATACTGACAAGGACCTCTAACCCATCAAATTCTAGGAAAGCAGACATCTTAGCACCAAAAAGAAAGCTAGCCCATCCTCATGACACGTAGCCAAAGCACAAGGCTTATCTATAATGTATAAAGGATGACAACAGAAGAAAAATCTAGACTAAGATCCCGATCGAACCAAAACCGGCACAAATTATAACACTATCGAAAGGAGAGATAAACAGAGAAATCTCCAGAGATAAATCCATGGTATTTGTTGTAATGAAGTTCATATAAAGGATTAAGAATTTTATTGTCACTTGCTTCAAGCTGTGGAGTTCGTAAGAGTGTCCAATGATATCGCAATAAAGTTGATGAGTTGTAGCTTATTTTTGTGGTTGCTGTTGTTTTTTTAATTCTTGGTTAATTATTTCTTTGTGGCATCACTTTTATTCCTAATAACTGGGCATGATGTTTTAGGAGAGAAATTGCAGAAAATTGAGTTGGAAAAGTTGTTTGTTTGGAGAGACATTGTAAAAGTTGTGAGTTGGAGAGTTGTTTGTTTACCATGTTCGGAGGAATATATTGTTGCTAGTTGGAGATTGTCCAAATCTTAAAGAATAGTGCTTATTATTGTGTTTTGAAAGTGCGGCTGAGATAGAGGTGTTGCAGAAGCTTTTCTGTGTTCTAATATACGTCAGTAGAAGATTACTTTTATGATTGTTTGAAATATTGTAGAAGTCAGAATTTAATAATCTATTGGTTAGAAGCCAGAATTTAATAATCTATTGGTTAGAGTTTTCTAGTTGGCTAAATTTTAGTGTAAAAATTGGAAATATAAATATTTCGATTATAGGGATTATATATAAAGTTGTATTATTATACAAAGTGGAAGCTTAATGGGATGAGCTATAGTAAACACACTAACATTAGGTGGTAACCCTTATAAAGAATCAAAGTTTCTTCTAATAGGTCATGTTTTGGACATATTATGAGGTTCATGTTGATATTGTTTATTGTAAAAATTTAAAAATAGTTTCATATAAAAAATCTATATTCCTATTCTATAATTCAATCAATATAAATACATTAAACATTGGTCTCTTAACCACAGAATCCACTAGTTGAGAGGATATCTCAACCAAACATAAAATTAGTAACTAAAGTGCAACTAACTAACATGATGATGAATATCACACACTAAGCACAAGATGAGTAGGACTTAATATATCCAACAACTTCTCTTAAAGAGAAATTGTCTTGATCTTTGATCTATCTCTCGTATAGTTTTCATCACCATCTTTATCCACTTTGAAATCTCATATACTAACCTCGCTCACACAATCATCCATACTAAGCTACCTCTTGATCTTTTGAAGATACGATTGCTTCGCTTTAAACCATCATTTTGTTGTTTGTAATCATTCTAATCATTCTATAGGTATGCTTTCATTTGCAAAAATACATGGCCCACCATTGTACTCGCCATTTATCTAGGAAAGAAATCTATCGAGAAGAAATCTTACAACATGACCTATTTATCTATATTCATCATATTTTATTTTAAACATACTTACAAGCAAACAAAAATCACAAATATGAACTCATTATAAAAATTGTTGACACAACCAGTGACAATTATGTTTACCAAGAAGCACAAAAGCTCTCCAACCATGTTACTGTGTTGAATGGGCTATAAAGCTAAGATAATACATATTTCATTGAAAGATAAAAAAAAATTTAACTATAAAACCACACACACACACACACACAAACATATAAATATGATGCAAATTGTACACATTCTACTGGTGTGTTACTATGTTCCCATTTAGTTTGTTGCTAGAGTCGATATGGTTCCTTACCAATGAACATGCATTCTTTTCGATTGGATTTCAAATGCAAAATGCATTTAAATAAGTCTTTATTAATATGTGTATCTCGTGGCTTGCCATGCCTCTCATTGACACAAACTCTACATGATCTTCATAGAGATCATAAATTTCTTTGAAGAATCAAACCTTAAATCTCCTCACAATATCTGAAAATCTTCTCATTTTTTTAAAGATATATTGATTCACAAAATGCAGTCTCTCTTTCACTGAAAAATGAAGGATAAAAAAATGTTTGTTATGTCATTCATTAAAGAATATGTAAATCAGCCAAAGGAACTTAGCTCAAGTGGTATGGTTCACAATTTTTGTCCCAAGTAGTGTGGGTTCAAGACTCCGAAAACATGTTGACCTATGTGACATTTATGAAATAGTTCTATTAATGGTGCAATAGTGGCAACAATTACCATTTGAAACTATACCTGGTCCTTAGACAACCACTTCCAAAGAATAGAAATATTAATGGTAGGAACCATCTTTGTAGCAGCGACATATCATATACTCTAAAATTATTCCTAAAATGTATAAATATTGTACTCTCATGTAATTGGCCCTCAAGTTACACTCACCTTTGATATCAAATTAAAAAATATTCAGACACCAAATAATTATATTGATATTTAATCATTCAATTAATATAAATATATTATCAACTAGTTAACAAAATATCTCAACAAAACTCAAAATTAGAAACTAAACTAAAACTACCTAACAATCATTCGAGAATGATGAATATAGCTCACTAAGCATAAAACAAGTTGAAGTTAATATCTCCAATAGTAAAGTATTTAAATACATTTTGTAGCAGGGCATGATGTGTTGACAACCCGAAGTGTTTCTTAGCATGGAGTCATCCTGCTCATGCATAGAGAGGATTTAGAATCAAGTTGTGAAATGAACCACTTGGGTAGGTAAGAGGGTGGCAAGTTTACTCGTATGTTAGCTTGATGTTGTCAAAATTTTGATAATTGAACTAAGGGGAAAATGTGTGATTTTTTTTTTAAATGTGAGATGGTTGGAACGAAGTTATAATTGAGAAGGAATCTAACATGTAGATCAACAATGTAGGGGAAAATATTTCCTAGAGAAAGTGATGGATTTATTTTTATATAGACATCAATAATTATATTTTTGCAAGTAAAAAAGAAATGAATAAGAAATCCTAAGTATGAAAAAACTAATGATGAAAACTAATTAAGGGGGAGTGGAATATCATAATAACTACCCATCATGAATATCTAGTTTTATTACTAACCCATTGTTTAAGTAACCAATGGTATTTTCCCATGGGATTTCTTGGAATGAAGCATATATAAAGACTTGTGAAATCTAATGTAAGAGTTTTTAAGTAGTATGGCTCACTAATAGTGGTCAAAGATACAATAATTAAATTGAATTGAAGGACAATTCATTGTCATGATTTTTTTCTTTGCATATCATCCTTATTATTGTTTTCTTCTTATGGTTAATTGCTTCTATTACTCATCATTTTCAATCCTAAGATGAAATATTTGATCATGTAAATGATGCGCTCTGATTTCATTTATAGCTTGGGAAATTATAAATCTTCTTCTAAAAATGCACTATACTCAATATGATTATTTTTCCTTGAACCAAAAACTTAATTCATCTCTTTTTGGAAGCCATGTAACCATTTTGATGTATAGGGTTGGATTAATCAATCCATTTAAATAGAAGAAAATGACAATGATTTTTCATCGAATGGGCATGTTCCTAGTAGATGTGCCCACATTGGAGGTTCAACCATGTTGTTATTTGTGGCCAAGGGACTCCAATTTTGGGATGATTTCAAAATTTTAGAGGTGACATGAGAACTAATTATTCACAGAGTCTCTATCTAATCATAATTTAAAATCAAAAAATGCAATATTGCATCACACATCTATGGAATATTCGACAGTTAAAGACAATGCTATGACATATATAATCTGGTGTAGGCAATTTTCTTTGGGTCACTGGACTTATTCCTATTAAAATATTTTTGTTTCTTCACTTAAGTGTTCTAGCAAATTTTTGTTTTGTTATCCATTCTTCCTGGAATATAAGAGGTTGTAGCTAACAATCCACAATTCAACAAATTATAAGTAATGGATGTTAAAATAACAAGTAGAGATATGAATGAAAAACAATTCGAAGTTCATCGAGGATGGCTCTCCCTTCTCATTAAGATATTACAATAAATAGCTTTATAGAAAAATATAGGAATAATTATTTTTTATAAATATATAGAGTAACAACTTTCTAGAAATATCTGAGTCTAACAACTTTCTAGAAATATTTAGTAATTAATTGCGATAATAACTTAGTTAGAAAAGAGAGATTACATTTTAACACTCCCCCTTAATGCCAATTGTTACATTCATCAGAAGTGAAAATGCATACATGTACTCTTTGAAAGTAAAAAATAATTCTTCCTAGTGGTTTGGTGAAAATGTTTCCTATCTAATCTCTAGATCCACAAAATTGAAGAGATATATCACCATTGTTGACAAGCTCACAAATAAAGTGATAGCATTTAAATTCATTTTTTTCCTTTGAAACGCATTGTTCTTTGATGATGCAATTACTAAGTTGTCGTCACAAAAAATAGAGGTTGGATTCTTCTCCAATTGTGCAAGATCTTTCAAGAGTCTTCTTAACCATATTGAATGTCATGATGCTATAGTACTACTAAATATTCTACCTCTACAAAATATATTGAGGTAGTGCATTGTTTCTTAGCATCCCATGAGATCAACTTTGTACCCAAATAAAAATCAAACCCGTGTTTTTCCTATCATCAATACTACTAGAAAAATCATTGTCTATGTACCTTGTAAGTTTGCTTCTTTAAAAAGTGTGTAGCATAATCCATAATTAGTTGTACCTACAATATACCCCAAAATTATTTTCCCAACCTTCCAATGAGAGTCGTTGGGAGACTCCATAAATATAGAAATGAAACTAACTACATACAGAATATCACCTCTAGTTGAAGTAAGGTACATAAGATTTTCTAAAAGTCTCTTTTACTAAAGTTTGAATCAATTGTTGGCCAATTATCATGCTTGCTTAATTTTTTTTCTTGTTGCAATATATGTCTCTTCTAGTATGCATATGTCCATCACAAAGCTCTTTAAGATATATTTAGCATACATTTGTTGACGTATGAAAATCCCTTACACAGATCGTTTGACTTCGATTCCCAAAAAGTGCTTCATGAGACCAAAGTCGGTTATCTCAAAGTCTCTTTTCATGGTAGCCTTTAATTCATATAACATCATATTTCCTACATAAGTATATCATGTCATCAACATAAATAAAAACTATAATGAATTTAGCTTTTCCTAATTTGGTTTATACGTTAGTTTCATTACTACTCATATGAAGCTCATTATTGAGTAACTATGGTCCAATACCACTATCCCAAACTCTTGGAGCTTGCTTCAAGCCCTACAAGGATGTATTGAACTTTTAAACTTTGTACTCTAGGCCTTTTACCTCCAATCCTAATGGTTGATTTACATACACCTCCTCTTCTAGTTTTATAATTCAAGAAGGTTGACTTCACATCCATATTGCAAACTAGCCATTTTCTCTAGGCTACAATAGATAACATAGCTCTAATAGTATCCAACCTTGCTACAAAGAAAAGGTTTCACCATAGTCAATACTTAGTTGTTGAGAAAATCCTTTGGAAAATGGCCTTGCTTTACATTTCTTTACCTCACCACTCATCCAATTTTGTCTTGTACACTCACTTAATACTATTGTTTGTTTTATCATCTAGGAGATCAACAAGATTGCATGACATGTTCCTTTTAGTAGTTTTAATGTCTTCGTTCATGGCCTATATCCAATGCTCTTATTTCACTACCTCTTGAAAATAAGTAGGCAGATAGGATAATAAGTGAAAATGCGCTTGTGATCCATGTCATCGCACTACTCATATATTTACCCTAAGCTCCTTTTTTTGTAATTACTTTCTAAACCTACTAACTCAATACTAGAAGAAGGACCATTTCTCTAATTTCTCTCTAAATCCACTGATTGGAATCTAGATTAGGGGCAAAAATTTGCTCAAAAATCAAAGTGCTCAGAATCATTCAAAAATTGAACGACTACGTCTGTCTTGGTGATACAATCCAAACGCAACTCGTTTCACTCAAAATAGAGCTCATATGAGAATGATAGAGACTTATGTCTGCTTTGTCAAACATGGAAAATTTTGGTACAGCGCTAACTGGGATGCTGACTAGGCATTCGTACAGCCCAGTCAGCAAAAATAATATTCCAAGGAATATTCCTTTGAATATTCACGAAATATTTCGACAGGTAGCTCAATTGGATTGTGACAAGTGTCAGCATGTTATTGGTCAAAGGCATTTGAGATGGACCAATGGGAGGCTGACACGTGGCAAGCCTGGAGGCTGCCACGTGCCTTCTAAAAGGTCGTGTAAAATGTTATTTGTTAGGCTAGAGGACTCGAACTCGCGGCCTCGCCTACACAAGCCCCACACTTTACCGCTATACCGCAACCATATGACTTAACAAACAATGGGCACGGCTTATATTTAAAGAGGTCGCATCTGACGGTTGGGGGAGGAGAGGGCCAACCCCCTTTGCATATGACCCACACCTTAAAAGCGAAGGCCAGTGCTTAACACTAACAACGCGTTTAACACGCTAAGTGGGGATTATAAAACATGCTTGTCCCTTAATTAATCACGAATTAAGTTGGCGACGGTTGTAGCAGGTTCGATAAATCCAGCGCTGCTCCAATTTTGGTGGGGCTAGCTGGAGTTTCTCTAGATTTGGTGGAGTTTTCCTAGGGAAAACTGAAGAGACCATAACTTTTTCAAAATTCAATCAATTTTGTCTCAGAAAGAGTCATTCCTTGATGATTTGGATATGCTATTCATAATGGAATAGGTTGCAGAGGCAGAAAGACACTTTTATAAGTGATTTTGCTACGTCGAAGTTTGAGGAAGCCTAGGGCCACCAGGAGAGGAGGTCAAGCCTAGATCAGTTGAATTCCAATTACAGAGCTTGGATAGTCATTTTTGGGGTTTTTGGGTCTTCTAAATCCAATGGAGAAGGTTGCAAATCCATTGGAGCACTGCAGGTGCATATAATCAGAGAATTGACCATTAATACAAAGAGGGCCTAGCCACTGAAGCAAGTCCAAGGAGATGTAGCATAGGAGGGGTGAACTCCTTTATCAAATTTGTGTTATGAGTTGCTATGTTTTAATTCTCTACATTTTACTTGTTGTATATGTGTTTTAAACAGGTAATTAACCTCATAAATTTCTAATAAAAGACACTCAACATTTGACATATAATTCCTCACATTTTGGTTAATTTGAGATGATCATAAACACATTTTTTTTTAATATTGATGAGGGAGCTTGCATAGCATTAAAAAGTTTTCCCAACACTCAAATCAAGGTCATATCAAAGCGAGGTTAGCTCATTTTAACCCT
The DNA here is from genome assembly GCA_031772625.1 of Pinus tabuliformis. Classification (NCBI taxonomy): domain Eukaryota; kingdom Viridiplantae; phylum Streptophyta; class Pinopsida; order Pinales; family Pinaceae; genus Pinus; species Pinus tabuliformis. Next base: position 517,741,903 of record CM062804.1, on the reverse strand, counting down.
GAGATGCTTTGCCAAGGTTAGCTAGAAAATTAGCTATTGGTTTTGTATTTGTGCAAGGAGAATTTAACTGTGCAAGTTTATGTGTGTAAACTAAAGAAGGGAGATGGTCTGAGATGCTTCTTTGTTGAGAAACTTTTTGGAGCTTTGTGAAGATTTTTTATGCATTACAAGTGTGATGTCATCTTCAACAAGTGATGTTTCTAATCCATGTTCCTTAGCAAGACTCTTTGATAAATAAATGTTGCAAGAGCTTATTATCATGAGAGATATGGTGCAAGAGATGAATGAAGATAGGAAGGAGAACACTATACTTTAAGAGGAGTTGATGGCCATGAAGGAGGAGAAGCAAGAGCTTCTTGAAAAGATGCATGAGATGGAGATTCAACTCCATGATGCCAAGGAAACCCTAGCCAAGTATGTTCATGAAAATGAGGTATGCAATTCAAGTTTGTCTTCAATTTCCTCTCAAAATGAATGTTTTGGTGCTTTTGAAAGACACACCAGAGGAATAGTGTTCAAGTTATTGATGAATATGGGTTATGAAGGTATAGGGTTATGAAAACATGCACAAGGCACAGTTGAGCCAATTGTTGTTGAGGAAAGGCTTAGGTATTTGAGTCTTGGTTATGGATAACATGATGGAGAATGCTCCAACGCCAAGGATGCACATGAAGGTGTTCCAAGAAGGACTTTCATTACATGTTCATTACCTCAAGATTGTCAAGTTTGTTTTCATGAGGAAAGCAAATTTTTTATACCCACTTTGCAAGAAGATGCTCATAAGCATGCAACTACTCAAAATGGAAAACAAGAGGGTGTTGAAATCTCTAAGGTCATTGAAATCATTTTTGGTATTCCGAAGAGAGCCACTACCTTATCAAATTCACCTCTTAAAGAAGGAGAAAAAGGTGAATGTGCAAGGTATGAATCTACCTTTAATCAAGTTTCTTTTGATTATGATAAACATGGTAAATCTTCACATAAGATTTGGAGAAAATTTACATGTTCCTTTTGTGGTTTGAATAACCATATTGTTTTGAGGTGTTGGAATAGGATAGCCATACACAGGAAACTTTCAAAACAAAAGAGACAGAAAGACAAAGTTCCATTGGATAATGGAAACCATGTTGAAAGGAAGATGCAATTATTTTGCACTCATTGCCATAAGCAGGGTCATCTTGTAGACAAGTGTTTGACTTTGCATCCAACAAGTCATCCACGACATTTGAAGAAGGTGGAGAGAGATTTTGGCAAGAATGGGAAAGAGGATTCCATAATTGATGTGGGTCAGGATGATACACATGATGAAGTGTAGCTGAAAGAAGCGCCATTGAAATGGTTTGGAAAGAGATGGTTAGATTTCTTAACCAATTAAGGCATTTCCTTTCTTTTGATAATTGATGCAAATCTTGCCTTATTGATGCATTTTCATTGTTATTTGGATGCATTTCTTTTCTCCTGAAAGTATGTTGTATATTGCATGAAGCAAAATGTTGGAAAAGTAGAGTTATGTTGACTCACTTAGATGCAAGAAAGATGGCAATTTGCAACTACAAATTTGCATGCATGTTGCATTCTTGAACTTGCATTTTTACGCCATGAAGGTGTTCAAAAGTGGAGTATGTTGACTCACTTTATTGCAGCAAATTTGTCATTTCATCTCTTTAAGTACTCATACATACCAATGGGATTCTTGTACTTGTGATTGTACTTGTGAGAGAGTTGACAATTGTTATACATGCATGAGAGTTTGTGTGTGTGAACAATTGAATTTTTAATAGTTTCATTGTTCTTGAACATGCATGAATGATTGACTTGTGTTGGTTGATTGCTTTGTTAACATGTATCTTGTCAACTTGAGAATGTTGATCATTTTTACATGCACGAGTGTAGGATTGTGTGGTCGATTGATTGTTACATGTGTGTTATATCGACTTGGAAGAGTTAATTTTGTCTCCAAATATGAAAGGGAGATGTGACAAATTGTTTCATGAGAATGTGGAATTATTGTTTTAAATCGTCAAGTTGTTGTACATGTTTTTGCTTGACTTTAAAGTCAGTTGTTTGAAGAAACATGTTTTGTTGACTTGTGTTTAGTCGATGGTTTATACACCAAGATGTAAGAGTACATGGTGATGTTCACATGATGTGACATTTTTTTCTTTGAGGAAGCAAAAAGAATAGGTTGTCAAGTTATATTCTTGCATGAGTGTTTTTCAAGGTTAATGGTGTTTCTTGTGACAAGATGTCGCATGATTTTGGAAGGTCCACACTTGAGAAAAGGCTCATTATTAGCCTTAATTCCCAAATCATGACATGAGAATCATGTTAATACTGGAGGATGATGGAATCAAGAAGCAAAAGTGGACAAAAATGCCAGAAAAAATTGTAGCCATTGTAGACCATTTGATGTGTTGACGACAAGAAGCGAAAGATATGGAGAATGCATTCTTCCAGATGTGGAATTTGGAATTGTGGAGGTAAAAGAATGATCATTTCTTTTCTTGTTATTACTGATATTGGAACTCATTTCTATAGTTCACTCAGATGGGCTTAACTTGGAAAAGTGGTTTCCAAGGAGAAGCTTGCATCAAATGCATGTGTTGAAAAGGAGGAACATGATTCTCAATGGGAAGGACATCAGTTAGATTTCCAAGCACCGAGGGATCAATTTGGTACATCTGGTTGTTTAATCAGCAAGTAGACAACAAGTGTTGGACTGGGTCAGCAACAAAAAGAGAACATTGGTTGAGGTACCAAGCCATTTTGCAAGGCAAGGCATGTCAATGAACCTAAGTGGTTGTCATGGAGACTTTTCCAAGTATAATCAATTGATAAATTTTGGAAGGAGAAGAGTATTTAGCTCTCATCAAATAACCAGCTTTTGTGGGTCCAAAATACTGGCAGTGGGAAGGAGTGATCAGAATCTGGATTAGGGGCAAAAATTTGCTCAAAAATCGAAGTGCTTAGAATCGCTCAAAAATTGAACGACCGTGTCTGTCTCGATGATACGATCCCAACATAGCTCATTTCACTCAAAACGGAGCTCGTATGAGAAAGATAGAAACTTTTGTCTGCTTTATCAAATAGGGAAAATTTTGGGTAGAACACTGACTGGGATGTTGACTAGGCACCCGTATAGCCCAGTGAACAAAAAGAATATTCCAAGGAATATTTTGAAAGGTGGCTCAATCAGATTGTGACAAGTGTCGGCATGCTATTGGTCAAAGGACATTGAGGTGGACTAATAAGAGGATGACATGTGGCAAGCCCAAACACTGCCACGTGCCCTCTCAAAGGTTGTGTAAAATTTTGTTTGGTAGGCTAATGGAGTCAAACCCATGACCTTGCCGACACAAGCCCCACGCTTTACCGCTATACCACAACCATATGACTTAACAAACAATGGGCATGACTTTTATTTAAAGAGGTAGCACGTGGCAGTTGGGGGAGGAGAGGGCCAACCCCCTCCGCATATGACCGACACCTCAAAACCGAAGGCCAGTGCTTAACGCTAACCGTGTGTTTAATGCGCTAAGAGGGGATTAGCACTAATTAAAACATTCTTATCCCTTAGTTAATCACAGATTAAGTTGGCAGTAGTTTTAGCAGGCCTGATAAATCGGCATTGCTCCAATTTTGGCGGGGCTAACTAGAGTTTCTCTAGATTTGGTGGAGTTTTCCTAGGGAAAATTGAAGAGACCATAACGTTTGCAAAATTCGACCAATTTTGGCCCAAAAATAGTCATTCCTAGATGATTTTGATATGCTAAACACAATGGAATAGGCTGCAGAGGAAGAAAGGAACTTATGTACGTGATTATGCTACGTTGAAGTTTAAGGAAGCCTATGACCACCAGGAGAGGTGTGGAATAGGTAAATCCTCTCTGCGGACAGAGATGATCTCTCTAGCCCAAGAGTGGGTCTAGCTGCAAACAAGACAACCTAATGTACATTTTGTTAGATTAGAATCGAATAATAAGGCCTACCTCTTATAGCACTAATCCACTTGATGTTGATCTTGCTTCCTTGCTCCTACTTCCTTTCATCCCTTTCGTTCAAATACCTGAAACAAACATGCAAGAAAAAACAGAAAACATGATGGCATAAAATAAAATTCAATCTACTTAAAAGGTCATGGAGCTTTAAGCTATAAAATGTAATATTACACACAATATAGGAAATAAACCACTAGTTGTATTAATAAAACTTCAAAGAGAAATACAATCAGAGCCTTGATGTTGCAAGTTCCCTTTGGCATGTCCGGGTTCCAGCACCACTATAAGCATCTCATAATTCACCCTCAAAACAATTGAAGTTCAATGCCTCTTTCCTTTTTCTCCAAACCAAACACTATAAGCTTATTCTCCCTTCACACGCAAACTAGAAGGCTAAGGTTCTCAATATGGCTCCCAAGATTTGCAGATTATTTCAGCCCTTTCATTAGCTAGCTGAGGGTGTGAAATGAGGAGTTTATATAGCTTTGATAGAGGGAAAATGGATCCTCATATGGTGGGAGAGGCCTTGTCCCTTTTGGTTGGTTCCATTTTAATAGGGGAAAGGAGCCCAAACAGTCTCTCTCGGCTCTATCTTGTCCAACCATTTACCAGACTTCCTTTCACGAAGCTTCTAGACTTGGAAGCTTCGACTCCATTTTTAAAAATTTGCCAAAAGAGGGTCAACATGGGGGATGAATGGCTAACTTGCGCCATTTGGCGCTAGTCCTAGTTTTAAACTCTGCAAATTAATGGAGGGAAGGAATTGAGCACTAGCATTGGTCTTGGAAACTGGGATTGAAGGAAGATTCTTGGGAAATGATGTAAGAGTGAAATGTTCTATAGATGAAGATGGATATAGGGACATGTTCTTCATGGTAGGGAAGATATGAGAGTCACTTTAGAGGTCCTCTAGAATCAAAGAACATGGAGTATAGGGATAATGACAAAATTTTGTGTAATAGATGCCCCCTAAAGCATGAAGGCCGAACAAGAGTGAGGGGTGAAATGATTTATGAATAGATGCATGGAACCAAACACTACCATTGGAAAACCTACAAGTAAGAATAGATACGTATACATCACTGAAATCTCTGATACATTAATCGTGGTATGGATGCAACCATCCATAGAAGATCATGTAAATGGATCTGAGGGATTGGCGCAGTCATCCAGTAAGAAGGATCATATCAAACCCAAGGTATGGTTGTAGCCATCCAATAATGAGAAGGATCACATATAATAGACTCATGGTATGGTCGCATCCATCCATCTGAAAGAGACATGTATGTAAGCATGATCATGTCACATCACCTTACAACCTAGACTTTTGTAATCTGAGCCTAGGGTCTTGTGCTCTAACACGACCTGATCAAAGTACAATTTCTAGCACATGAATAGATGTGCTGAAGTTGAACATGCTAGATAATTGCTTGATTACCAGTTAATGATGTGAATTGTTAACAAGTGCGAGAGAAACCACCAATAATGACACTGGATCTCAAGGTACCAGTAGCACAATTTACGAAATGTGAATAAGGAACTGAAGTCGAACACCCGTCAAGTCACTTGATCGAAAGCCAATGATGAGAACTTATCATCGAGTGTGAAGAACTTTGCATGAGAGCTCTAAGGTATTGGAAGGGAGTCTTTTGGACAACTTACCATATAATGAGTTGAAGTCGACAGGAAGTGACCTTGTCAAAGGAGGGCCATGATGTAGATGACATCATCAACACGAGACAAGGGATGCAATGATTATGAGATGATACAGAGAATCAGGAATGAGTGTAAACTGTAGAAGGATTAACTCTTAAACCTATTGATGACACGACTCTGGAGTTTGGTAGAATTTGTTTCCATAGGATCAGAGGTCATGATGATGTGGCAAAGATCAGAGGGAAAGGCAAAAAATGGTGGCCCAAACCCAGGGAGGTCAATGATGAATTGGGGATATCCCAACCCAACAAGAATCAAAAGAGTGTCATGTTCAAGAGTGACAAGCTGGCGACACAATTAGCGAAAATTTCCCATTCTCCCCCACCATTTCTGGCATGTACCCCAATTATTTTTTATCGCAAGATTAAAGGGGATAGCATATGCTTGTAGTGTAAGTCCATCCTTCGGATAGATCCGACCTAGTAAGATTAACGAGCCCTAGGAAGGAGAAGCCCATGTCTATCATGGTGACGAATCTGATGTCGTTTAATCTTTTAATGATTCCAACAAAGGTGAAGCTCGATATCTTTTTCATGTTTAGAGAGTTTGAAAAAGACATAGAAAAGAAAACTCCAAAAGGTCCATTTTCGTACAGTTGTCTCTTGAGCCTGAAAAGGTAGAAAACAATACTAAAAAGAACCTCTTGACCATGTCAGCCAAGGAGTACCTTTTTCGTAAATAATTTTTCCCAACTCGAAAAAGGGGTAAATTTGTACTAGGTAAATGACATTTCGTAGCCTTTAACGAGTTCAAAACGACAAGAGATCAACAATATTTTCATGTTTTTAATAGTCGGAAAAGAGCTTAAAGTAGCTCCTTGTTTTTATTTTCTTTAACGAGTCAAAAAAGGAAAAATAAGCAGTGGTCTTTTCATTTGAGTTTTTACGAGTTGAGAAAAGAGCTTAAACATGACTCTAGATTTGCATCATCACCGTCAATCCTGTTAGCGCTTGAGATTTCACCCTAGGCTGAGGAAGGTAAACCTTCAAGGCAACATCAAACCATTTCACCTCGTAGCTAGCCCTACGGGGTATGAGAAGGCTCTCTCCGGTCAAACTCGGTAGATCTTTCAATAGGATGAGCTGACCCAATTAGGAACACTGATATTAGGCTAGTAAACTGATAAGGAAGTTTGATTTGGGGTTTTTAATTAAATGACGGGGCTTTTCTGGGCTGCATGGGCAAAATCACAGCTTGAACAGAGAAATATAATGACTACACAGATTATCAACTGAGGCAAGGTAGGCAAGCAATTTAACACCAAATCTAGATTTTAAATGAGATGGCAACACTGGTGAGGAGCTAAGGAGGGCAAACAATAACTTTGAATCCTCCTTAAACAGAAGAAAACATTGAATTGAACAAACTTAAAAGTGGAGCATGGCAGGCATGAATTCTCACTTTAACACTTCATTTGTTCAGCTAGAAATGATCGTGAAATGAAATGAAACATAACAGTTTACATGTGAGACAAAGGGAAAACTTATGCTAAATTAACATACCACATGAATCTCAGAAGTTAGAGCTGTGAAATTTTCATTAAAAACTCTGTCAAAGACTGTACAAGAAAGCTCTACTACGCTTCAGCAGCTCTCAGAAAAATCTTCTCCCCTCTCTCTCTCGCTAACTCTCTTCAAATGAATTTTTTTTAATACAATACATGAAACGCTGCCCAAAACAGGGGCGCAGTTTAACTAACATCACCAAAAATAAAATAAAAAAAACGTTACATCTATTCTCTACATGGTACAGCGTTTCTCTGACTCTTTTGACAATTGGCTCATTAAGAGAAAATCTGGTGCTAAGATCTCAACGGATTAAAATAGGCAAATGCGTTTCTTTTGAAATCCTCTGCTGGCTAACACATGGAGCGCAGATCTTTTTGATTTTTGATGTTTTGAAATAGGAAATTGTTTCCTATTTTTCGGTTGCGGTTGATGTTTCTGTTTAAATATAAGCGTTTACTATGTGACTGTTCGCTCTTCCCGTTGAATTAAACCGATTTTTTAATATAGCTGATCCAATCTGGATATAGAGTAACCTTCAGGCTGGCTATCATATGGAGATGACGTCAGAAGTGAAGTAATAAAAGCACAAATTTCTATTCATATCTTGAACAGAATCTGAAATTCGAAGGGGAATCAGTTGTCACGTCTCTTGGCATCTTATTTCTATTAGTTTGAGGTGTGCAATCTGGTTGATTTGTTCAACAAACAGATTTCTGTCCTGCAAAAGAGAAATGGTGAACCCCGGAATGCAACAAGTCACTCTGATCAGCATACTAAAACTGATTTATACCACCTTAATATGAATGTTTCAGTAATAGCGATCACTTTGTACGCCTGTAGGTTGATTCTGAAAGTATTGATGTTGTAACCCCAAGGTCATTCACCGTGCTCAAGATAGGCTTCTCCATCATTCACTAAATAAGTGGTCACCAAAATATATCACCTCAGATCTTTTCCATTTTGTAATTTCTGAGAAGGACTTCAAGCATCCATGATAATAAACTGTATGAGGTTGGAATGCACTGACTTTTGAAAATATTACAAGATCCTTCTCCATGTCATAGCGCCTGAAAGGCCAATCTGAAGTGTAGAAATTTGGTTTGTCAGAAAGAGCAATCACCACTTCAAACAAGTCAAGCCATGAATCCCTATTAAGTCCAAAATCCTGGAACATATAGCGCATCCCTCTATCTGTCTCTGCAAGAATTGTTCTATGAACAAGCCCACTTTGATGAGCGTACCCAATCGCACGCTTCACATCCTCAAGAACATAACATGCATCAAAGTCCAACCTTGCATCAACAAAATGCTGAATAATGTCTGATATAAGGCATGCCTCACTAAAGCAAAACAAGTCCATAAGACCAACAAGATTCGAAGCATAATCTCTGCTTATATGCCCACTTCCATAAATGCGTTCAAGTTCTTCCCTGCTCATCTTACGGCGCCCATAGTAGCATCCATCAGGTTCGATATTGTGGAGAAAGTCCGACTTCAATAAACATCCATTCTTTCGGCCTCTAGAATGCTATCGATCAACAACTAGAGCAACATCCTCAGTTGAAAAGATATGCCAGCTGTAAGTTCCCCAGTCTCGCAAATCTTGTAGGATCCAAATGCGTCAGGGAAAATGAATTCTTGCGCTTTCCCAATTAAAAAAAATTAAGAACCCGAACAGGGGAATAAAGAAAACTCGTCTTTCTTGTCCTGAGACAATTAAACCTCAAATCCTGCCCGCCATTCCTCAAAGTTCGAAGAATTTTGCTATGGATGGAGAGGACCCGAAGGGCGGGGCATACAGCAGAAGGCTGGTCGATGGGCACTCAAGAAAACGCCTTGGAGAAATGCGGCAGACGCCATTGATATTCTTGTAGCGTTCGCTGCAGTGAGAATAATGCACGACCGCACCAACAAACTCGAAATAAATTAAGAAATTGACCCTATGTCTGTTTGCTGGATATGTTGACAAAGAAAACAAACAAATTTACCTTCTAATCCACTCTTCAATTCTTTGTTGAATAAAGAACTTATCGGCATAGAAGCAAAATTGTCATCTACTCCCTGCATTAGAAGATCTTTGACGGCAGATATATCATTGTTCCTGATGGCTTCCCTTAACCCCTCTCCACTAGTCTCATAACTACTAGAACTTTTGTCCGTGGATACATTATTTGTTTGCCCACTTGTAAAGAATAAACTTTGCCTAATACTTCCAGATGAGCCTGCAGTTGACTTCGAGATCGTATCAGATGGAGTATGTTGGGCAGGGACAACCTTTTTTTATCGCTGATAATACTGAGATGTTGACATTTCAGGCTGGACCTGAGGAGGAGCCGAAGCTTCACATATGCATAACGGCATTCCACATTTGCATTCAACTGTCTGAGAAATACTCAAGTTTCCTCCCACATAAGAGCTTTTTTCTGATTATGATAGTGAAATGACTTCATTCAAATCAACTCTGGATAATTTATCAGTGGATGCATCAATGCCATCAGAAACTGTTGCATCATCATCATCTGAGGCCATTTTATCAATGCCATAGGAGTTGGTTTGTGTATTTGCTGAAGATGACTGTGTAAAATTGTTGAAGCAGTCATGGCAGCAGAATGTATTCCAAACTGTGGCAATGGAATTTGCTTTGATGAACAATGGTGCTTCGGCTGATTCATTGCAAGCTCATCTTGTAGAACACATCTGTCAACTGTTATCTTAGCATCAAAAGCTTGTATGAAAGCGGCATTAGATAATGTGTTTCCAGTGAGACTTCTCCAAAAGCTTTTTGCCTCTGATGGCTGATGATGCTTTGTTTTCTTTGTGCTTTTACAGAGGTAGGAGCTTGAAGTCGCTGCCAGTTGAAGAGCTGGAAAACAAATTACATAATCTAAAAAGCAACATTTAAATGATTTCTTCTTCAAAACCCTGTTTCGAAGAAGAATCAATCTCTGACATGAGACGGAGTCTAACAAATCCATCACCTCTCGCTGCACAAGAAGCAAAAATATTATCCGTTTCTAAGGTAAAATGGTGAAAAAACGCTTTTAAAATCCTAAAACATGATGAAAAGTTTATAGAAAGGGAAAAAGTAAAACCTTTTTTACCATTTACCTCTTTTATCTCATTTGGAGCAAGTTTTACCGATTTGTTCCCTAAATCTTCAGGAGAGGATTGCAGCAAAGCCAGGAGGTTGATCGACAAATCTTCTATTGCAGGTAAGAGATGAGGCCCTAAGCTCTGTTTTCATACCTTTTTTTTATGCATTTAGCCGTTTTTCAAGGTTTTTTGAGGAATTTTTCGCAATTTTTTTTTCCCTCAGTCAGCGTGAGATCTAGGCACGGGATCGAGCCGATCAAGGGTTTACAAATTGGGCACTTGTGCCGTTGGTGCAACTATTTTTAAAATAGTCACGTTGATGCCGAGAGATGAATTTTTCCAATTTTTCACCCAATTTCATTGCTCTAAATCCGAAATTCCTCTTGCAAAAATTGATGTTTAGGTAAATGCATGTTGTTTATAGGAAAATCACAACAGGAAAGCTGGTGATCGAATGGAAAGAATGCGAGCACGAAGGAATTGATTCATTGGCATTGGTTGATCCAAACTGTCTGGATGCACTGAGGAACTGTGGGCTCAAATTCTTTCTCACACCGGGCCTTAGGCTCAACCTGAGCTGCTACAATACCTAATTAGTCTGTGGGATGTTGGACAAGAAGTATTTGTGATCCATAATCAAGAGATGGATCTAGAGACTTCATACATCTACTTCATTACCAGACTATCCTGCAAAGGGGAACCATTCCAATTGTATGGAGCCAGTCCCATTGGGGCGAGTTTGAACACACTCCTTGTAGAACATTGTCCGGAAGCCCTGAAGTCTAAAAGTGACAAGGTTGACATCATGACCATAGGTGACCTTGTATTGAAGGTGCTGCTCTTGACCATAAACAGAGTTGTTGGGGCTCAAGAATTACACGAGTCCAACAAATCTAAGTTTTACTATGCCATAGACTGCACAACTCCCACTGTGTTCAACTGGGTAGAAGCCATGAAAGTGAATATGAAATGCCAATTATCCAAATGCAAGGCTGAAAACTTGAGGCAATTTGGATATGGTTCCATTCTGGTGACTTCCTTCTTGGAACAGATCCCACTGTTCCACTATCAGCTGGCAAGGTAAATCCCCCAATGCCACGAGATCCACAGATGGTCCGATGGAGTGAACTGATGCCCAAGACTCGAGGGGGCTAACACATGTCATACAACCACACTTTCTTTGCATGGCTGAGGCATCAGCTGATTGTTGTGGAGGATTGGACATATAGCGGGATTGACTTCTATGGTGATCTTGATATACCACTCCTAGAGCGGGAGGATTTTTATGATGGAGATGAGAAAAATAGTTTTTGTTTTTGAAATATATGCATTCGTGAAATTTTGATTTTGTAATTGCAGATGTGGGACCAGAGCGACCAGCCGAGATGTCCCTGATCACTAGACGCATTGCTCAATAATTTGAGATCGCTACTTATAAGGAAAGAGTCGACAAGGAGGAGGAGATTGTGCGGAATCTCAATAACTTGACCAGAGGCATCCCAAGTATGCCTGGAAGGAGGACATTCCACACCATTATCAGCACCACGCAGTGGGAGTGTCAGATCAGATCCACCAATTACTGACTCACATATTATGAGTAGTAATGTGCTATCATGAGCACAATGCTGAGTAGTCCATAGTTTTAACATTTTACAGTTTTGAGGCCTGCGAGCCACAGATGTACTTGGAACACATATATTATTTTTGGGTTTTGATGTATGACACTCAAACATTATCGACATATATATCTGCTACATTCCCTGTTTACTATGATACAATGTTTTTTTTTTTTCACATATTTCGTAAATGTCTGTCTAACACAAAATTAGCCAATGCATTTGTTAATGTATTCATGTGCCTAGGAATGTGATGATATGTGATATAATAAAAAATTCTTTCCAATAGACGAATACACAAATACATTCTCAATATCTGAGGGTTTCTGACATAATATTGCCCATTGAGCTGAAGAACAACAAGTTGCGAATCAAAGTTAACAACCATTTCTCGAATGTCAAGAGCATTGGCTTATGAAAAGAGTTTGATAACTATTCTATATTCAGCAATTTTATTAGTTGTTTGACCGAAACAAATACCTTGAAGATCAATCAACTCACCATGAGGTTCATAAATATCCCATGCCGCGGATGATAGATTCCAGCTACTACGTCAAGCACCATCAGCAAAACCGATGTAAGGAGTCACAGACATCTATAAAGCAGGTGAAGACATAATAAGCAGGAAAGATGCTTGAAAAACAAACCAAAGAAAATTGCACAAAAATGAATAACACACTTGTGTAAAAAAGTAACCATGTGAGATGACTAAGGCATAGTACTTTTTGAGGTACAACCCATTGCGGGGTTTGTCCAAGGGATTTCCCTCATAATCAATCAGCTCATAAGCCCCTTTTTGTAACACACACTTGACAATATAGGGCCCATGCCACATGAGTTCTAATTTACCTGCCCCTAGCCTATCATTAGCTTGGTCATATAGCAAGACCAAATCACCCTCCAAAAAAGCATGAGGAGAGACCAACTGATCAAAATGGGACTTAACTCGCTTTTTCTGTGCTTCAATGAATAAAGCAGTGAGACAACGAGTTTCATCTAGTCGTTCCAAATATAAGAGAAGCTCTTCTTAAGATGAGATTTCAAGGAGTAGTTTGACAACCAATTTGAGTGAGGGATTTTCACATTCAATTGGTAAGGTAGCTTCTAGACCGTAGAGTATCTAGAAAGGGGTGAATCCAGTTACATCTTTAGTTGAGGTTCGGTAGGCCCACAAAACTAAAAAAATCATGAGATGCCAATTTCATTTGTGCATCCCAATGGTGCATTGAAGCATAGTGACTAACACTTTGTTTACAACTTCAAATTGGTTGTTGGCCTAAGTGTAGTATGGAGTTGAGCTGTCGTGACGCAAGTCCAATGTAGAAGTCAACTCAATCATCATGTATTCGCAAAAATGGGAGCCATGGTCAGTGACAATGGCTTGAGGCACTCCAAACCTGGAAATAACATGATTTAAGAGAAATTGTGCCACCGTTTTACCGTCAGCTAAATAGCTAGGAATCACTTTGGCCCATTTGCTAAAGTAAACCACGGAAATGATAATATAACCATGCCCCCTGCTAAACGAGGGTTACATGTCATAAAATCAATGCCCCATTTGGCAAAGGGATAAATGGTAATAATGAGGTGAAGGAGAGCGGGTGGGGCATGCACCTTTTGCTGATAAATCTGGCACTCATGGCATTTGCTAACAACAAGGATGCAATACTTAAAGATGGAGGGCCAGAAGTAGCCAACATGGAGTATATTTTGAGCAATGGCATAGCTAGAGAGATGACCACCACATGTGCCAGAATGGAATTCATTCAAGACTCTTTCAGCCTCATCGAGAGTTAAACATTAGCGAAGGATTGAATCAACACCAACGCAGTATAAGGTATCCTCAATGATGCGATAAGGTTTGGATTGATGCCGAATGCATTAGCAATCATCCTTGGACAACGCATACTGGAAGGTAGAAGTTTGGAGATACATGACGGTATCACCGTACCAAGGATCAAGAGTGCTAATTAGAAATAGAGTCTCATCAGGGAGCTACTCATCAACACCAGTAGGAAGAGAAATAGAGGGATGAGAGTAAATCAACTCAGCAAATACAAGTGATTTCTTGGATTTTGCAGTAGTGAACACCAAATCGAATTCCTGGAGGATGAAAATCCACTTAGAATACTTGTCCCTAAGTAACTGGTGAGTTAGAATGTAAGTCATGGGGTTACACTAGGAAATCATAGTTGTAGTGCGGAGGAGAATATGATGTTGGAAGCGTTGAACAACTTGAAAAACAACCAAAGCCAATTTCTCGACATGAGCATAACGAGTCTTAGTATCAAGGAGGTTGCAGCTAAGGTAATAAATGACATGTTCATGACCTTCGTTGTCGTCTTGCACCAGCACCATAGCAATAGTGCTAAAATCTGCAGCTAAATAAAGGAAATAATCACGATGATAGTTTGGAGGGTGTAGCAAAAGAGCATTAATGAGGACAAATTTCAAGTCATCAAAAGACTTTTGTGTAGCCTCATCCCAAATGAATTGAGTTCCTTGTTGAAGCAATTGGGTGAACCCTAAAGCTAGCTCAGCATAGTTAGACACAAAGCAATGAAGGAAATTCACTTTCCCTTGCAGACTCTGTAATTGATGCAATGAAGAGGTAGGGGGTAGATTAACAATAGCCTCGACTTTGAGATGATCAAGGTGAATTCCATCTTTTGAAACAATAAAACCTAGGAGTCGCCTGGACTCACTACAGAAGACACACTTATGCAGGTTAAGTCGAATGTTATAGTGTCTACAACAAAGAAATATTTGTCGAAGATGATCAGGATGGTCATGTTGGTTACGTGAATGAGCAAGAAGATCATCCAAATAAGGCTGAATGATGTTTTTATGTCATGGAAATCATAAGACATCGCTCTTTGAAAAGTAGCCCCAACATTCTTAAGGCCAAAAGGGAGCTTTTTATATGCAAAAGTCCCCCACAGAAAGATAAAGGCGGTCTTATCTTGATCAGCCGGTGCAATTTTTATCTAGTTATAACTAGAAAAACTACCCATAAAGGAGAAAATCTCACTTGCAACACATTCATCGATGATCTGGTCTATAAAAGGAGTGGGATAATTGTCCTTTGGACAAGCACGATTAAGGCCATGGTAATCAACACAGACTCGAATGGTGCCTTGTTTCTTAGTCACCAATATGATATTGGACACCCAATTCGTCAGAGGGATAGGATAAATAAATCTATCTTTAAGAAGTTTTTCTACTTCCGCTTTAATGGTGGCCACTTTCTTAGGGTGCACTGGACGAATTCGTTGACGAATGGGCTTTGCGTTGGGATAAGTCGGAATTTCGTGCACAACTATACTTGGGTCAATGTTGGGCATTTATTTATACGACCATGTGAAAACATCTTGAAACTCTTGAAAAAGAAGAGTATAGAGCTTGATCTCATCAGGGGAATAAGTCACCCCAATATGAACATTTTCAACGATACCCAATTTAATAGAAATGTCAATAGGTATCATTTTGGTAATATTACCCATGTTCCCTTCTGACCAAAATTCATGGGTCATTATAGGCATCTAAAGTGGTTGGGTTGGGAAATGAGAAGAGAACTTATCATGATAGCTAGACATGATTCTTGGGCCGAGCAAGAACGAGGAAGGATGATGAGTATTGTTCCACGGTGCTTTCTTAAGAGACATAATTTCCATGATACTTTCATCAGAAGGAAAAATATCAGATAAGGGATCATGAGAATCTAAAGAACCAAGCCACAGGGATTGAGAATACGCATCAAGAGACATACTTGAAGCAATGTGATCAATAGGTACCGAAGCTGAAGTCCAAACAATCTAAACATAATTGATATTTGTAGGGCTTAATGACATGACATAACCCCATGTATCAACAAGATCAAGAGAGGGAAGGACCCAAGGATTGGACTTAATTGAGATCATGTTGATTGAGGCAACATGTGGAGGTGGGAGAAGAAAAATACCCATCAAGGCGGGATCTTTGAAAAGTCTAGCCCCCACACTCTCATAAGGAGCACCGGCATGCTTCACGTAAGGAACATTTCCATCCAAGGAAGAAGAGGCAAAGAAAGACAACTGGTCAACTGTGATGATTTTCCCTTGATGAGGAAAATTGAGTAAGTGTAATAGAGAAGAGGCTATAACATGCATAGCATGGGTCCAAGTCCGTGAGAGTAGAAGATTATAGTTAAGATTTGCATAAGAAATTTCTACCTTGACATTGACCATCTTGCCTTCCAAGGTAATGGAAAGATTAAGAAGGACACCGAATGGTCAAGAATCACGTCCAAATAAGGCTTCCAATGTGTAAGGTGATTAGTTCAGGGTAGGAGAACCAATTTCTTTCCAACAAGAGATGGACATGATGCAGGTGGAAGCACCTTCATGAATGACAGTCCTGTGAATGGTATTCTCATTAATGATCACATGAATGAGAAAGGAAACCTGATGAGGTAAGCGCGGAGCATGGTTTTCCAGATTAAAACAAATGAGATTGGAATCAAATGGATAACTACCTCTAATAGCTGACAAAAACACTTTCTGTTGAGACAAACAGCTTTGAAGGACCTCGAGAGTAGACATAGCTGATGGTGCTTGAGCCAAATCCTCAACAATATTATAATGCTGAGTGGCTTGAGCATTTTCATTATACGAGGAATTTTGTAGAACACCCTGAGAGGGTGGTCAAATAGTGGAATCAAGATTAGGTCACTCTCTATGGAGATGACTGGAGGTAGATGTGATAGGCGAGGAATGGGTACTTTCTTTCTCTTTTCCTGCCGTCGAAGTAGGTGTTTGATAATCTTTTGATCTCGTAGCCACATTTATAGGCATATTCATCATGAAAAATTGAGAACTCATGTAAGTGGAAGACTGAGGTTGATCTACCATTTGAGTCTGCTAGGATGGAAAGGGCTCTTTCAAGACAGTCAGGGTCCCTTTGAGAAAGTGACTAACTTGAGATTGTCAGGGACAATCTTTAGTGTAGTGATTCTCCTCACAGATGAGGCATGCATACTTGGGCTTTCTTTGAGAAGAATCACCAACAGATGACTTAGGAGGGCCCTGTTCCAGGGCATCGACTTTAGCCTTGCCTTTTCCGTTCCTTTTACCCTTAGAGAATTTTTCCGTTGTGGTAGACTGGACAGCGTGAACCTCAGAGGTTTTACCAGGACCAGGTGAATTTTGAGGGGGATCATTGGAACTAGTGTTCAAGACTGATTTCTGCTTGGAAGAAGATTTCACGGGGGTATAATACACAGAACCAATCACTTAATCAACAGGTGGGGTAGCTGGAGACTTCGATGCTATTAGATCTCATGATGGTCTTAGAGCATCAAGCAACATAGCATATAACATGCCACATTGCGAGTAGAAGAGGTCTAAATATTAGGCATGAGCGATGGCTTCCTCCTCAGTAACACACCCACCCATAGCTCTTTCCTCAATAATTTTGTTGACGAATGATTTGGTGAACCATTCTGTCAAAAATTGATCAACAATTTCAAACTTGATTAGGTGACACCGACGCCTCCATTCATTGATGTGAATAGAGATATGGGTCGAAGTGTATTGCTTAAGTGACATTTGCAGATGGGTGCTAGTTTCATAGTAAAATGACAATTGGAAATGAGTGAGGAAAGCCATAGAGAGAGTGTTGAAGTCATTGTAGGTACCTTGAGGCAATTCGATTTACCACTTTGCTGTAGCACCTGTGAGAGTTCGTTGAAAAAGTCGAAGACAAATGGAATCATCAATGTACAAATTAGACGAGCACCAAAGGTGATATGTCATCCCATGGGCTTATGGCTCCTCCTTTGCTTTTCACTCAAACTTTGGACAATCGCCCAGAATCTTGGATGGAGCTGGAGGCCAGTATGGTGAATGAAGAATGGGATCAATCGTAAGTCTAGAAATATCTGGCAGCTCCAATGTGGCCAAGAATGGAAATTGCGTATTAAAAGGCATGTAGGGCCTTTGAGGAGACCCATATTGCAGAGTCCATCCTTGTTGGTAAGGATTTTGTCCCCATGGTGGTGGATTCTGTCCATATGGAATTTGATTCTGCCCCCACTGGAGGTTACCCTGCCCATAAGGAGGATTCAGTCTAGGGTAGGTTTGATATTGTCCTACCATAGGCTACTGATAAGCAACATATGGGTTAAAAGGTTGTTGAACTTGTTGACCTTAGACATAAGGATTCTGAAACTGTTGACCCTAGACATATGAATTTTGCACTTGCTACCCCTGGACATAACGATTTTGGACCTGTTGCCCTTGGACATAAGGATTTTGAGCCTGCTATTGCAGCACTTGACCTTGACCTTGCAAAGGCTAACCTTGCTGATATGAATAAAAGGGTTGTTGTTTCCCAGGTTGACCTTGTTGCTACAAACACTAGATCTACTGCGATAAAGGTTGTCCATGCGGCTGCAGAGGTTTACCTTGCGGGGACATAGGTTGGGAGGACTGATGAACAAGATATGTCTGCGGCTGCAAAGTTTGTTGCGACTATTGAAAGGGTTTCCCCTGTAGTTGTTGAAGTTGTACTCTCTGTCGCACTACATGCCATTGTTGTTGCAATGATTTCCCTTGCTACTATGAAGGTTGCCCCTGCTGCTACAAGGGTTTCCCTTGCTACTACAAGGGTACTTGGACAGTTCTTGGGGTGACACCCTGAGGGTACTGAAAGTTCCTGAACTGGATCCGGCCATATCCACCAGGCACAACAAATGGACCGGGCTAAACATAGGGCCCAACTTAAGGGATGTGAGGTAGATTTACCATCGCTTGTGAGCCATATGGAGCATAAGGAGGGTGAAGCGGAACCTGAGCCACATATGGCTACTGGTACTGGACATTACTTGACCCAGATGGACTAGCAGGGTTTAGCTGATCGTATTGGGCATTACTCAATCCAAATGGACTAGCAGGGTTCAGAATAACACCGTAAGAGGGTTGATTCATTCCAACCATGCGAGCCACGCACATTGGTTGCACCAGACATCATGGTGATATTCATATCTGGCCCCCTAGGCGGTGGCACAATCTGTCCACTCATCAGAGGGGTAGAAGAACTTACCAAGACTTGACTTGAGACTATCAAATGAACTGGAAGAGTTAGTTGAAACAATGAAACAAGTGGAGTTAAAATGGTGGGTTGCACCGAAATTGAAGTGACTGTAGTTTGTACAATTAGTCGAGAGGTTGGGCTCTGAACAAATGGACCTGAGGTAGGCATAGCACCAGAAGACCAAATGGGGTTGTGATATAATGACAAGGCACTAGGAGTGCCCGAAACTAACTGAGATAGAAAGGTATAACCATGTGGAAATAAAGGCTTGCTATACTCAGGGTAGATGTTAGTCGGAATGCTTCCTATATAAGGGAAACATTTTGGAGGGAACAAATATCCCTGCTCATCAACTACGTGAGGAGTGTGTGTAGCAGAAACCTCTGAGTGACCCAAAGAGGATAATGGGATCTCACCTTCTGATTCCATGGGTGGAAACAAACGCCGATGAAAAGCCGAAGATGTTGGAGGAGATAATTCTAATGGAATACCAAGTCAATCGTACGGACTATACAGATGCTGTGGTGATATCACAATAGGATCAAACAAAGGATTCAGAAGGTAAACAACCAGTCCTTGCTGACCTTCAAGAGTCAGTAGACTCTCAGGTGTATGGATAGGATTATCTGAAGATTCCAGGCCAGATTCATAAGGTGACCCAGTATCTGATGGGGGAGGACGAGATGAAAAAGGTTGAATACTCAGAACAATTCCAAGTTCAACACCTTGAGCCTCGAGTGACTGCAGGAGTTTAGGGAGAGGCTCCTTAGATTATCTTTTAGATGGAGGAGTGGAAGAGGAAGTAGGCGAATCTAATGGTTTTTCCATGATGGCTTTATCTCAAACAACAAGAGAAAAGAGATTAATTCCAGGGTTTCTTTAAAATATATTAAGGGTAAACTCACGATGTGGTCCAGAATAAGACTATTAGAAATTTGATATGATTGCGGGAAAAAAATTTTAAGATGCTGAAACAGAGTGATGCCTTTTCATGTTTTAAGAGTCGAGAAAAAGGAAAAGATGACTCTAGCCATTTTTGGTTTGAAGGAGCTCGAAAGGACAAGTGCTCGATGATATTTTAAAATTAAAGAGTCAAAATGACTACTCAGGATAATCTAGGCAAAAGGATTACCAGGTAACCATGAACTACAGAATACCTCCCGGTGAATTGAGAAGTATGGGAAGGAAATCTCCCCGAATGTCGTGTTTGGTGTATCACATTTACAAGGTGGGAGACTCAACTTC
This sequence comes from Pinus tabuliformis, assembly GCA_031772625.1. Lineage (NCBI taxonomy): Eukaryota > Viridiplantae > Streptophyta > Pinopsida > Pinales > Pinaceae > Pinus > Pinus tabuliformis. The sequence goes on along the minus strand of CM062804.1, from coordinate 517,721,656 downwards.
CTACAAATAAAGGATTTAAAACCTACTGTGGTCTCCCTTTATATACGCAATGGTATGGGCAGCACAAGTCTGTACTAGCGATATCTAGTACCGAAGCGAATGACAGCCACTAGGTCTAAAGACGTCGGAACATGTCTCTAGCCTAGACCTCTAAATGTGAGTGTTTAGTTTCAAATGTGCCTTAGTTTAATTGAATACATTTTAAAGGTTTATCTTGAAATTAAGTCTCAGTTTTCAGGACCTATCGATGTCACTTGAAAAACTCCAATATGCAATTATATGAGACAAAACTCTTTCAATTTGATGAATTTTAACACTAATTGAGAGTAGAGAAAACAGTCAATGCAACAAACAAGCAACTGAAAGCAAGATGACTCTTCACTACTTCACTTTTGAAAACAAAATAATGAATATTCTTTCCACTTCCTATCCTTCCTATCAAATGCACTTCAACTAGTATTTTGAACAATAAAAGAAGTTCATTTCACATGCTGATGATGATGGAATTCTAGCTTTCAATGATGCTACTTAATGCAACATATCAATTTAGCAAACTAGAATGATGTATTTTTTCAATGGAATGATAAAATGAATTTTTCACATAAACATTTCAATGAAAAATTCTCAAAAAACCAACATCAATCATATACCAAGCAAGATAAGAAGAACTCCTCTCAAACCAAGTATGCAAAGACTCAATCAAAATAAAGCAAGCAATGTAATCTATGCTCAAAAAGAGACATTTCATTAAGAGAAGAGAAAACTAAACTTTTACTTGTTCGATTGAAAACAAATCAATACAAGGACTAAAACATGAAGTGCATGGGGCATCTAGCCAACAAATTGAATTGATGAGAAGACAAAAAACTGAATGGACGATGACCTAGATGCCTTAGGGACACAAACCATCCAAAAACTCAAAAAATCAAGTAAGGCAAACTCAAACCAATGAAGCAAACAAATCAAGCTAACAAAGCTTTCTAGCCAATGAGAAGAAAGGAAAAAAATTCAAGAAACAAAACTTATGAGGACAAGGCACATTGGCAATGATTTATGAGAAACCCTGATTTTAACCTACAGGAATTAGCGTGACTGCCTAACTGACAACAAGCACCACAAGGGGGTACGGTGTGACTGTTCAAGAGTAAATCACGCTGGTCAGAAAATAAACAACATTGATTGAGGATTTCAAAGAAAAAAAAAATTAGAAATCAAAGCCAGGCTTGTTACTCTAAATTCAGGAACCTAGGCAATAGACAGTGTAAAGCACAGAAAACCAAAAAGGAAGAGTGATATGACAAAAGTCAACACAAATCATGAAACACAAACAATCCAAAGAGAGTGATGGATCCCCAATGGAGTCGCCAATTTTTGGAGTAGGTAAATCCCCTCTACGGACAGAGATGATCCCTCTATCCCAAGAGTGGGTCTAGCTGCCAACAAGACAATCTAATGTAAATTTCCTTAGATTAGAATCGAATAAGAGGGACTACCTCTAGTAGTGTTAAGCCACTTGATGTTGATCTTTCTTCCTTGCTCTAGTTCCTTTCTTCACTTTCATTCAAATACCTGAAACAAACATGCAAGAAACAACATCAAACGTGATAGCATAAAATCGAATTCAATCTACATAAAAGGTCAAGGAGTTTTAAGCTATCAAAAATAATATTACACATGATATAGGAAATAAACCATTAGTTGTATTAATAAAACTTCAAAGAGAAATACAACTGGAGTGTTGATGTTGTAGGTTCCCTTTGGCATGTTTAGGTTCCACCACCACTATAAGCATCTCATGATTCACCCTCAAAACAATGGAAGTTCAAGGCCTATTTCATTTTTCTCCAAACCAAACACTATAAGCTTATTTTCCCTTCACACACAAACTTGAAGGGTAAGGTTATCAATATGGCTCTCAAGATTTGTAGATTATTTCAGCCCATTCATTAGCTAGCTGAGGGTGTGAAATGAGAAGTTTATATAGCTTTGATAGAGGGAAAATGGATCCTGTTATGGTGGGAGAGGCCTTATCCCTTTTGGGTGGTTCCAATTTTAATAGGGGAAAGGAGACCAAATAGTCTCTCTCCACTCTATCTTGTCCAACCATTTACTAGACTTCTGTTCACAAAGCTTATAGACCTGGAAGCTTCGAAACCATTTTTAAAAACTTACCAAAAGAGGGTTGGCGTGGGGGATGAATGGCTTACTTTCACCATTCGACGTTAGTCCTAGTTTTAAACTCCACAAATCGGCACAGGGAAGGAACTGAGCACTAGCGCCAGTCTTGAAAACTGAGCTTGAAGGAAGATTCTTGGGAAATGATGTAAGAGGGAAATGTTCTACAGATGAAGAGGGATATAGGGGCATGTTATTCATGGCAAGGAAACATATGAGAGTCACTGTAGAGGTCCTCCAAGATCGAGGAACGGGGAGTATAGGGATAGTGACTAAATGTTGTGTAACAAGAGGAGGTCAAGCCTAGATCGGCTGAAGTCTAATTGCGGAACTTGGATAGTCATTTTGGTCTTTTGAATCCAATGGAGTAGGTTACAAATCCATTGGAGCATTGTAGGTGCATGTAGTCATATAATTGACCATTAATCCAAAGAGGGCCTAGCCATTGAAGCAGGTCCAAGGAGATGTAGCCCAGGAGGGGTGAACTCCTTTATCAGCTTTTTGTTATGAGTTGTTGTATTTTACTTCTTTGCAATTTACTTGTTGTACATGTGTTTTAAACAACTAATCAACCTCATAAACTTCTCATAAAATACACTCAACACTTGACACATAATTCCTCACATTTTGGTTAATTTGAGACGATCCTAAACACATTTTTTTTAATATTGATGAGGGAGCTTGCATAGCATTAACAAGTTTTCCCAATATTCGAATCATATACTAATTGGCTACATGAAGAAGAAATTCTTATTGTTTTTCCACTTATTACATTGGAAATCTTGATGGAGGGACTTTTTGTTTTGAAATTTCAACTTATTCATCCGTCAAGAGAGATGGATTTTTACTGTCAATTACTTCATTCTCCTTATTGCCCCAAGAATTTTCCTCTAAGAATTTTACATCTCTGCTTAGAAAAAAAATTTAGTGATAGGATTATATAGTTTATAGGACTTGGACTATTAGTTGTACCCAATGAAAATGCATTTTTCACTCATGTTGTCAATTTTCCTCTTCAGCTCTTTTAGGATATTTGCATAGGAAATAAAGCCAAAATTTGAGTTTAAAAACAATTGAATGTGACACTTCATGCTTCTTAAGGAACTTTACCTTCACATTTTTTGTTGGATATCTATTTAATATGTAGATGAAACAAGAAAATCCTTAGCCAAAAAATCATTGGGATAACTTCTACTTTGAGCGTACTCCTTGCCATGTTCATAATGGTTTGATTCTTCCATTGAGAAGCTCCATTTTGTAGTGGATTATATCTGGTGGTGAAATACCTTTTAATTCACTATTGACCACAAAAAAATTGAATTCCTTTGGATCATACTCTCCTTGTCCACATGATTTGAGCATTTTGACATATTTGCAATTTTTTTCTACTACAACCTTAAATTACTTGAATTTTATGAATGTTTCTTATTTGTTTTTGAGGAAATATGCCAAGATTTCCTACCGTAATCATCAACTGATGTTAGAAAATATTTATTTTACAGTGGATTGAGTTTCTATCAATCCACATAGATATGTGTGTACAATATTTAAATTTCCCTAGTCTCTATAGAAGGCTTTTTCAAAAATGCATCTTTGATTCTTTCCAACAGGGAAACTTTCACAAGTGTTGGATTTCTCTTTCAATATCGGGAGTCCCTTAACCATTGTTATTTTTTTCAAATCTTTTCTATGCTTGAGATATTTTGTGCATATGACTGTGATAGGTTTACACTTCTTAGATTCAATGGGAAGATTCTATTCATAGGCATTGTTAGTGTCGGTATCTTCATCCCTCCATCAGTGATCAAAATTCTCTTCTTGTATTACATTTTAGGTGTCTCATCCGATCAGCTATATTCCATTAGGATCATAGATCATCTGATAGCAGTGGCATATTATAAATTTTCCCTCATGGTCTTTACTTGCTGGTCCATTTGTATACATTCAAGTCATTTACAGTCATTTTCTGTCTTTACATCTGCAAAAGTCATTTTTAGGGTTTTAGGTCTCATTAGGTCTAGGGTTTTGTCCTCAAGGTCTTGTAAAAGCTCAATAATGGTCAGTAGGCACATGAGGAGGTCAAATAAAACTTCAGGATAAAAGTTTCAATAATCACATGCTCAGTAATTGATTTTGGAAAAACAGAGTTTTATTGTTTTATGCATAAAAAGTTTATGTAATTTCATATTTCCTATATGTAATAAGTCCAAGAAGTAACCTTGGTCACTTTTCCAAGCTCCTGAACTCCTGCTCCTGCAGAAGAGTCAAAAATATAAAGCATTTAGTCCATCAAAGGCAAAAAACAAGTCAAACTGCCAAAACAGAGTTTTAATGATAAAGTGAAAAGGAAAAACATTAGAAAGTGGGTTTTTGTGAATGAAAAATTAAATTCATGGGTATATAAAGTGTTTTTAATGTTGAATAATTCATTTGTGCCTAAAGAAGTGAAAGAAATAAGAGAAAATCGCGATTTGAGGCCGAGGGAGAAAAATTGTAGCAAAATTGTGCAGATCTCCTGGCGCAGCACACCTGGGTTGAGGCACGGCGCACTTGGTCGACACGGCGCACAAGGCTCAGAAAATACATTGGAAAATACACAGTTGTGGTGCACCTGAGTGGCGTGGTGCACCTATTAGTGGGTGCGGCGCACCTGCCTTCCAAGCCCGAAATTCACTCAATCGACCTTGCAAAGCTTCAAAATCTTGACATCTTTATTCCACAAGTAAGTGAAGCATTCCTAAGTGCCATTGCAAGGGTTTTGGTCCTCATTCATAGTGTGTAAATTGGTGAAAATTGAAACCCTAGTTTGTTGCATAGTTTCATTGAAAAACTGCCTAGGGTTTTCAAAACTTGTCATTGTTGCTGTTTGCTCCCTACAATCACTTTCACATTCTTCCACTACACTCCCCTCATTTCATTTTCCCTCCCCTTTCTCGTTCACACTCATTCATTCCCTTATCCCCAAAACTAAAAACCCTAATACCTAATCCCACTACTCCCAAACCCTAATTAGTATCTCTAAACCCTATCACCTCCCAAAAACCTTACACTCAACATATAATCCCTCACTCACTGTCCCAAATCATCAATCCCTTTCATTAAACAACAAACACCTATTGTTGATATAAAATCTCTTCATACTCATCGCTTCAAAGCAAACAGTGGCAATTATGGAGACAGATTCACCTTATGATAGAGATGAGGAAACAGTGGGTGATTCCTCTCAAGAACTTCATGCACCTAGAAAACCTCACAAGGGAGGCAAAAACATCTAGGAGGAGCCCACTACACTTATAGAGCTATTGGCTTGTCCTCTTGTTGGAGCATGTTTCAAACATCAATATTGCTACCAATTTTGTGAGATGGTGGAAAGAGTCAAATACCACCATGATCTTTCCAGACTTTTTGTGCTCCATCTTCACAATGGCTAGGTTAATTTGGCATGTGGTACATTCACTTTAACACCTGAAACTATAGCTGAAGCAACAGGTATTCCAAATGTGGGAGAACAATGGAACAAAGGACAGCTGGTTGACAAAGCACATTATGAGCCTTATATCAAGGCTGGCTATCAGAGGTAGATCAGTAGATTTTTCCCTTTCAGATACCTACAAGACACATATGCTACATTGATGAAGCTCATAATCAAATATTTCAGCTATGAAGGCAGATTTTCTCACTTATACACCTACCATATCAGATTATTGATGCATTTCACTAGGGTGAGGATGATGAACCTCCCTTATTTCATGTGCTGGAATATTGAGAAAATGACCACATTTTTGAAAAGAAAGCCTCCTCATCAATAGTACAACAACATTTATCACTTTGCATTGATCAAGATTGTGGTGTTGCAGCAGCTGAGTTTGCTAAATGTTTCATGGGATGATTTCATTTCACATGAGGTTTTCACAAGTCCTCAAGTGACCCCATCAGTTTTTCATGAGTCAGGAGGGCCTTCACATCAGCAAGAGGTGCATGAGACTCAAACCACCAGTGTGCGAGTGTTTCTCACTTACCAGAAGGGTACAAGGAGGTTGTTTTCAGCAATGAAACGAGTACTATCTCCACCCAGGTGGAAGGGGTCTCATTTCCTTCAAAAAAAAGCAAGTACAGGACAAAGTTAAATAACCATTGCATGATGAGGGGCCTTTAGAATCTTAAGAGAGTGAGTTCATTCTTATTCAGGATGATGACAATGATTTGGGCTCCCAGAGCTCAAAGCTCAAGGAGATCATCCAAGAACAAGAAGTTGACATTAATGCCTTACCTCTTAACTTGGAAAGATCTAAGTGGATTATAAATTACCTTGAGCAAAGGAACAAGTAGTTGGAGGACCAGCAGACTGTTGAGCCCTGAAACTACACCTCTTCTACACACTTTTCTAGACTTTTTCCTCTCACCAGTGCCTCACAAGCTATCAAAAATCATTACATATTGATTCTGAGAGTACATTTAAGTGGTTTTCTAACTATGTTTTTGTGTTTGCTATTTGACTTAGATTTTGCTCATCAGCTATAGAATGCAGCCACTTTCTACAGTTGACTCGACTTTCCGCCACTGTTTTTGTTGATCTCTAAGTTACAGGTGTCATCAAGCAAAACGAGGCATATGGGCAGTTTAGAAATGATCTGGACATGTACCAAGTTCTATTGGTTTATCCAGATTCGTAAAGGAAAGCCTTGGTCAAAGGTGGTCAATGAGGAGTTCTACAGCAAGCAGGTCTCTTTTTTTCAACACGTGAAGGATCTGAGACCATTCCTAGATTTGTGGGTTCATTTTGACAGTTGTAGACTACCTCCATGACGCAAATCCAACAACCACCTTTTGGTAGATTGAATGATCTTGGCAACCATCATGCTAAGCTCACGGATGTTGTCTTTTCATGTGTCTTCTACTGAAGTAGTTCCATAAGAAAAATAGTTATGTAATTTCCCTTATAAATAACGCGTTTGCAAACGCATGTAGAGTTATTTTTTGTTGATGTAATTTTGTTGTTAAGTTTATGTACTATGCCGTGACATTGGTCTTGTTGTTGTAATGAGAGGATCATTCCTCTGTTTTGCAATACAATAAAACTCTGTTTTATATGATTGCGTGAGCATAATCTCAGATTGACAATGTGTTAACCAAGGCCGTGTAGAGGGCCCCTACTGGCTAAGGTTTCATTCTTTTATTTATGTAGAGTTTTCATGTGTTGTTGTTTTATTTCCATTGTAAATATTTCATAGTCTGTGCACTTGTGTATATTTCACATTTCAGTTATAATGCTAATGTTTCATTCTTGTACATGATTTTCCAAGCATTGTATATTTGTGCTAACACTGATCAGTTTGTTTCAGGTTAGGATAGACCCAAGCATTTTCATACAATTTTTGCAATAATTATTCACATGAGATTGTCCTCTATGCTGACTTTGTTTTTCTTAGCTTTCAATTTCAGTTATGCTTTGATTTCAGTCTTATTCATTTGCTGTTGATAGTTAGTTTAAATATCAAATTCTTCATGTCATTTAACGTTATCTCCAAAGCCATGGCTTAACCCCGAAAAGCTACTTGGCAAGCTATCGGATTTTGAGTGAAGTGATTTGATTCTTCATGTTATTGATGTTATCTCTAGAGCCATAGCTTAACCCAGAAAAGCTACTTTGTGAGCTATTGAACTATAAGTGAAGAGACTTGATTTTATTTTTATTTGCAAGTAGATAATTTAGATATGAATTCCTCATGTTATTGATGTTATCTCCAAAGTCATGGCTTAACCCCGAAAAGCTACTTGGCGAGCTATAAGACTATAAATGAAGTGAATTGGTTTTACTTTTATTAGTTTGCAATTTTTGATTTGTTGAATGCAATAGCTTAACTTTCATTTATGTATTTAGATGAGTAGCAGAGATAGAGATTTCATAATCAGTAGTTCATCATTTGTTTGATTCAAACAGTTGCACATTTACATTCTTGTTTGGCTGCACATTTACATTCTTGTTCAAGTATTAATTTCATCACTAGAATGTTTTGAGATCCTCTAAAGTGTTAAGTTCTGGAAGTCATCATAAAGGACATAATTGCCTTAAAATCTATACCCAAACTTGCCTTCTAAAATATTCTTAAAACTTAGGAATAGGATTTCCATTTGCATTAGGATACAAACCAAGATAAAACCCCCAAAAACAAGATAAAATTGAGAACAATAAAAAGTAAGAAAGAGGTTGCCTTGCACACATAGTGTGTCACACTTCATTAGTTTACAACTCCTAGACTAATAATTAATGTAGCAATTTAGGACATACTAATTGACTAAACATTTTGGTGCCATTGCTAGGGAAGTGTAACTAGGTAGCCAATCTCTTACAAAAAAAAAAAGAAGGGAAAAATTGATAACTTCTTGAAGTATGCTCTCTTCTCGCACCTAGCGTGATCTAGAGGATCAGAAAAGAGTGTTATTAGTTTAATAATTTCTTGATTATGCTCTCTTCTTGTACCTAGTGTCACCTAGAAGATCAGAAAGAGAATTATTAGCCCGACTTAAAAAGAAAAAGAAAAATAAAAAATGACATGCATAGAGCAAGAGATTCTAGGAGAAGGTTTATAGCTAGGGTCAGAAGTTCGATTTTCACAACTCCAACTACTTCAAGGCATAGACAAGATACACCTCCATCATCTCTGACTCATACTCCCAGCCTTAGGATTCATGGAATTCAAGGGGCAGTAGCCGAATTAGGAGATTCTCCCACACTATTTACTAAATTTGATCTAGGAGAAGAACCTTTCTTCACTTCTACAGGGAAACATATTGTAATCAAAGAAGTAGAATCACCTGAAGAAGAGGAGGGAGAAACTCTTCCTCGTTCACCATTAATAGAAGAACCAGAGGACTCTGAGGACTCTAAGGAAACTATCATGACAGAGGAAGTAGTAAATGGATTTGGAGGAGGGGGTAGAGATAGAGGAAGAGAAAATAATGGAGGAGGTAGAGGTAACAATGGGGGAAATAGGGATGGAGATAACTCATTTGGATTCCCTATAGCTGATGAGGAAACTCATACAACAATGAAAAACATTTCACCATTTGTCCTCCCAAACTTTTATTGGTTGCGAAGTGAGGATCCTGAAACATTTCTATTTGAGTTTGAATTCTTGTGCCGAACCTATGACTATATGGAAGACTCTCAAAAAATCAAACTGTTTCTTTCAACATTGAAAGGAGCTGCTTTGAAATGGTTCATGGGATTAGTCACTCAATCTATTAGGACTTGGAATGATATGAAACAAACATTTTTGGATAGATATCTAGATTATTGTATGCCCACCAATCATAAGGATGAGGTATTCAAGATGATGCAAAGAGAAGATGAAAACTTGGAGGATTTACTTGAAAGATTTCAATACAACTTAAAGAGAGAAAAAATGAGTAATTTAGATGAGGAAACCTTGAAAGCCCTTCTATTTAAAGCCATTAGAGATGAATGGACAGATATTTTGAACATGATGGGGAAGGGAGATATTTCTCAAATTCCACTTCATGACATAGCAGAACTATGCGTCCATCTCTCAAGAGGAAAATCTAAAACTAGAAAAGGACCAAGAGATCCTTTTCTTATTAGAGCAAACAAATATGCAACTAGATCAGTAAGTAGGGTAGAAATTGGCAATATGCTTGATGAGTTAAAAACTGATATTCTAAGGAGCCTTAGTGAACAACTAAACACCCTTAAAATACAAAACAAGCAGAAAGCAGAAGCTGATGCCTTGGCCATCTTTTGTCAAAAATGTAGAAAGAAACATGCTCTAAGGGAATGCCCCTTGGATGAAAAGTTGTAGAAACATTTATGATTTGCTCAGAAAGTCATGAGACCAAGGATTGTCCTTCAATTCCTGGGCTCAAAGCTGTCTTTTAGGAAGATCCAAATTCAGTAGAGTCCCTTTGTTTTGTTTCAAGAAGACCATGGCAAGGGCAAAAAATCAAGGATTTAACAATCCTATGAACTTTCAGCTCCCACCAAATTGGAATTCTTGGCAACAACCTTGGCCCCAATCTCAAAATCCATACCAGTCATGGGCATAAGGGATGAAAAATCCTTATGGGAGATTTCTCAATTTTATCAATATCCTCCATCTTTTCCAAATCAACAAAATCCACCAATTCCAAATCAAAACCCACAACTTTCATTGCCATTCCCACAACAACAACCTTCTCAACAAAATCCAAATTCTCAACTCTTGCTTCCATTTCAAAAAAGGACAAATCAACTACCAGCCTAGCCATTGCCAAATCCCAACAACAAAAATCCTCAGAATTCTTACATGGTAGAAGTACAACAATTTCCTACCTATATGATTGTTCCTCTTAATTATGTTCAACTCAGATCTGGTAGAGTTTTAGAAAAGCCTTCTATAGATGTTCAAGAGCAAGGTACCTTTGAGGAGGATTCTCTTCAAGTCAATAAAGGTTCTGAGGAAGCATCTCTTCAAAACCCAACCATTCAAAAAGAAAAATAAAAAGAGTCAACCCCCACAACTCCTATAGTTGAGCAAACTACATCTTCATCCACGCATCTTTTCCCTGAAAGATTACAAATTGACAAAGGGGTGGAAAAAAAAATCTTGTTGCTTGACTATGATTTTCTAGATGAATTAAAGAATGTCTTCATCAAGATTCCCTTTCTACAAGCCATTCGAGAGATTCCTATTCTAGTGAAAACAATAAAGGAGTTGAGTCTTAAAAGACCAGGAAGGAAACCAAGAGACACAAGAAGAATCCAGCTGGTAGGAAAAATTGCAAATATCATGATGGGAAAAATTACCATGCAGAAGTATGTGGATCTAGGTAGTCCAATTGTCAAAACACATATAAATGGGATACAAACACTTTGATTGACTTAGGGGGCTACTATCAACATTATGAGTAGACAGACTATGGAAGAGCTTAAAATTCCTAATCTTCTTTTTACACCCACCTTACTGCAACTTGCAGATAGATCAATAATCAAACCAGATGGTGCACTAGAAGATATTTCAGTCTCCTTAGATTCTTGGGAGTATCCAGTAGATTTCAAGATTTTGACTCCCAAGAGTAATTTAGGAGGACATCCACTCATCTTAGGAAGACCTTGGCTAGCCACAACTTATGCTTTCATTAGTTGTAGGATATGTACATTTTGGATGGTAGTTCAACAAAGAAATTCAATTTGTATCCTCCATCAAAGGCAATTACAGAAGTAAGAGACAATGAATGGGTCAACGATGAAGATATTATACAACCTGTCTTTACTGTCTCTGAAATTAGTGAAGAGAGTCAAATTTTTAACACATTAGAAAACTTTGAAACATCTTCAGAATATGACCACACATAATTTCAGTTAGATTCTGATATTGAATATCCATCATCAAGACAAATTTATCTTTACTCTATGAAAGAGTTTGGAAGCTCTACCATTGAAATTTTTCCAGGTAAAACACTGAATATCAACAAAAACTTGGAAAAGTCACAACAGGAAGAGCTAATCAAAATCTTGCAAAAAAATTCTACTGCATTTGCATGGGAATATAGTGATATGAAAGGTATTGACCCTAATACTTGCATCCATCATATCTATATCGAGGAAAAAAGTAGACCAATCGGACAACCTCAGAGAAGGATGAATCCAAATCTTAGGGAGATAGTGAAAGAAGAGCTCCAAAAACTACTCAATGTAAATTTCATTTACCCAATTTCAAATAGCCGATGGTTTTCTCCTTTGGTTATAGTACCCAAAAAGAAAGGTAAATGGAGGGTATGCATTGATTACATGGAATTGAATAAAGAAACTTTGAAGGATCGCTTTTCATTGCCCTTTATTGATCAAGTATTAGATACATTAGTAGGCAAAAAGTTCTTTTCATTTCTAGATGGTTTTAGTGGTTATAATCAAATTTAGGTAGCACCTAAAGATCAGGATAAGACCACATTTACCTGTCCATGGGGAAATTTTGCTTATCGAGTGCTTCCTTTTGGATTATGTAATGCACCCGCAACATTCCAAAGAGCAGTACTAGGAATTTTTCTGATCTAATCCATGATTGCGTAAAGGTTTATATGGATGATTTTACAGTTTATGGTGATTCATTTGAAGAGGCATTAGAAAATTTGAAAAAGTACTTATAAGATGTAAAGAAACAAACCTTTCACTAAGCCATGAAAAATGCTTTATGATGTTTACTGAAGGTATTGTTTCGAGACATCATATTTCAGGGGATGTGATTAAAGTTGATAGATAAAAACTTGAAATCATCTCCAAGTTACCTAATTGTCAAAAAGATGTTAGAAGTTTTCTAGGATTTACTAGATATTATAGAATATTTATAAAAAACTTCACGAAAATAGCATCTCCACTCTTCAAACTGCTTACAAAAGACTGTCAATTCAAATGGGGTCCTGATTGCCAATCATCATTTGAAACTTTGAAAACAAGAATATTTGAAGCGCCTATCTTGAGAGGACCAAATTGGAAACTCCCTTTCCATATTTCTACAGATGCTTCAGATACAGCTCTAGGGGCTGTATTGGGACAGAAAGATTTAGTTCCTTATGCCATTTACTATACCATTAAAAATTTAACTCCTACTAAGTTGAACTATATTTTTGACTGAAAAAGAGTTCTTAGCTATTGTTCATGCAATTAATAAGTTTAGACATTATATAACAGCCTATGAAACTTTTATTCATACTGATCATTCTGCAATTTGATATCTAATGAACAAACCCATTACTAATGGAAGAGTGACAAGGTGGCTCCTACTTTTACAAGAATTCAATATTACTGTGTTAGATAGACCGGGGAAACAAAACACAGTAGCTAATTTCTTGTCTAGGATTCAGAATACTAAAAAAGATTCTCATGTAGAGGATAAGTTTCCTGATGAATATTTATTTGTAATAACTACTAAGACTCCTTGGTATGCAGATATAGCTAACTATTTGGTTACAGAGAAACTACCTCCACATTTATTTCTTGGTGAAAGAAGAAAGATTATTCAGGAGAGTTCAAAGTATTCATGGATTTCTAACAAATTGTTTAAAACAGGGCCAGATCTTGTGATCGGAAGATGTGTTAGGGAAGATGAGATGCCTGATATTCTCAAAGCATATCATGATGAATCATGTGGAAGACACTTTGCTGACAAAAGGACAGCCTATAAAATCCTCTCTTTAGGATATTATTGGCCATCCCTCTTCAAAGATGCAAAACAATATGTCAAAAGATGTGACAACTGCCAAAGAGTAGGGAAACCTACCCTCTCAAATGAAATTCCATTACAACCATAGGTACTCATCGAACCCTTTGAAAAATGAGCTTTAGATTTCATTGGACCTATTAACCCACCATCTAAACAAAGAAAGCATATATTGGTATGTACTGGTTATGTCACTAAATGGGTAGAAGCCAAAGCATTATTTTCTGCTACTGAGCATTCAATTGTTAGTTTTCTTTATGAGGATATTTTTACTCGCTTTGGTGTTCCAAGAGAAATTGTGACAGATCAGGGAGGTTAATTCACATCCAAACTGGTGGAGAAGATGATGGAAGAATACAAGGTCGAGCATAGAAAATCTACTCCTTACCATCCGCAATCAAATGGTCAAGTGGAGTCTACAAACAAAGTTCTTGAAGGCATCATTACCAAGACTGTTCATCTACACATAAGAGATTAGGCCAAAAGGCTTCCTAAAGCCTTATGGGCCTATAGAACTACATGGAGGAATACAACAGGACATTCTCCCTATGAACTTGTTTATGGGAAAGAAGTTCTACTCCGCATTGAGTTCCAAGTTAGAACCTTCAAGATGGCAGTTCAATTGGGAATGGATCTATCAAAAGCCCAAAAGCATAGAATGGAGCAGTTGAATGAACTAGATGATATTAGACAAGAAGCAATCCTAAGAACTGATCTAGTTCAATATCAAAGAGTTAAGTGGCATGACAAATACATCAAGGAGAAAAAGTTTCAAGAAGGAGATTGAACATCGCTATTTGATTCCAAGTTTAAAGATTTCAAAGGTAAATTTCAGACTCATTGGCTTGGACCATATGAGATTGAAAAAATCTTTAGCAATGGAGTGGTAAGAATCAAAACCATTGATGAACATCAAACTCCTCTTATTGTGAATGGCCACGGATTAAAGATCTATCATAAGCCACTCTCAAAGGAGGAATTTTTCAAAATCTTTCAAGATAATTCTGCAATAAGGCTGGTAAAGAACAATCATTCTTCGCCACGAGCCTAGTCTTTGTTCTTTCTATTTAAAAAAAATAAAAAAATTGCATAAGCCTGAAAACCAATCACTGATTGGCAGTCTTATACAAAAAATACAGGGCGAAAATCAGAAGCTTCTGACACCCTATATTTTCCAAAAAATCTTTCCTCATTTTGGTCAAAGTTTCATGTCATTTCACTTCATTTCGATTCACTCCATTTCATTTCATCATCTCATTCTGCCAATAAAATTCCTCCTATGACCAATTTTTATACATCATTCAGCCATCATTCATTTCCATCCATCTCCATTTAGTCATATGTTCACTGTGTCAGTTTCCGCAGCTAAATTCAGTTTTTGCAGCTAGAAACTGATTCCGTAGCTGGTTGATTGATTCTGCAGCTAACACTCTGTTATCCAGCACTGACAGTCAGATGTTAGACAAATAATGATGGGAACCAAATGTAGGTATGACACAGGAATAAATGTTGAAGATATAAAACACCTAAAGTACCAACAGGAAGCAACCAATCAAAGGAAGCAACCAATCAAAGGTCAGTGAGTGGAAGTGGTAAAATTCTAAGGTAAGCAAAATTCATTTCAAATAGCATTTTAAAGCACATTCTATATAGTTATGAAACCACAATTCCATTATGTGTAATGATTAGCATTGATAGCTTCCATAGCCGCTCCATGACCTTTACATGATTCCTCCGTGAACCTTGCATTAATTTTTAACGGCCTCATGATCCGCCTCTGAATTTAACTCGTGTTTACTTGTATGTTGGCATTCCACTTGCTGAACCAGGTAATTATGAGGATGTAATCTATTTGATCGCGGCTATGTCTCGCCACACAAATCCGCAACCATTTTGAGAACATGCTCACGCCTATTCCGTAGCCTTCTATCTCAAAAGCTAAGATCACTCTATTCCCATACTATCCCGTTTGTTATTTCCAGCCTGTTTACATCCCTGTGAACTCATTCTCATTACTTGTCTCTGCTCTTTCATTTACAATTACTGGTTTTTTCCTCCACAAACCTTCTCCATTCCCCGCTAACACATCTGTTTCACCTCTATCAATCCATTACTCACTTAGACGTATTTTAAGGTAGGAGGAAGGAATGGGTCTTTTGCTAAGAGCAGAACTGGAAGGGCCCAAATTCATGGAGGGGTATCCACAATTGAAAAGCATATTAAGGAAGGCACGGTGGCTACAGTTCATCCAGAAATTTAGAGGCTACAATAAAGAAGTTACGAAGACATTTGCGAGGTCTTTCAATGGCATGGAAGTTGAGGTTGGAGACCTTAAATTTTTAATTATAGAGGCATCTATTGCTACAGCAATGGAACTCCCATAGGAGAGGGAACGGTGGTTCAAAAACAAAAGCTTTGATGAGAGGGCCTGGAGGGTTATCTTACGCAATCTAGGTATGGATATAACCATTTTCAAACATGGAATCCCTGTCTCTGCTTTAGAAGAAAAGTGGCCTAGTCTATTGTTGATAATCCAGAACTTTATTACATATGAAGGATAGTTTGGGTCCATGTATATGTACCACACCCGTTTGCTAATGAATTTTCTAGAAAATCAAACCATTAATTTGCCTTACTTTTTATTGAATAGCCTGAAAAAGATTTCCATAACTGTACAAAAGAAACTGGAGGACATAGAAGCCCACCTGTACCATCATGGCCTTGTAAAAATTTTGATTGAAAAACAATTGAAGGAATAGAAGGACACCTAGGAACAGTTTTTGGTTAGAAACTTCTTTCAAGATCCACCTGAAACACTCGAGAGTAGCTCAGCAAGAAAAAGTAGGAGAAGGAAAACAAGTGTGAAAATTCAGGATACTCCTACTAACATAGTTAAAGAAACTAATAAGGAAGAGAAGTTTTCCGAAAGTAGGAAGGAAAGAACCGAGGTTAGGAAGCAAAGAAAATTAATGGAGAAAAGAAATATTGAAGCTGTATATCAAACCCCATAACCTTCCTCAAAAGAGAACCACCAAATACCTTCTGAAAGACTAGTTTACCTTCAAGAACAATCAGTTGTAGCAAAGAGGAAAGGGAAAGAAAAAGAGAGTGTGGAGAAAGAAGGCACTAGCTCACAAAATCTAAGGAGGAGCTCTAGACTTAAAGGGAAACTGAGGAAAGTACAAACTAAAGGGCCCCACTTCATTGATTTAGGAGGGGAACACTGGAACAACCTCTAGCAATCCCTCATGGTTGTAGCCCACACCATACTCCTATTCCTCAACCAAATTTTGAGATCAATCCTTCTCAACAAGATTTTGAGATCATTCCTTCTCAACCAGATTTTGGGGATAGCCCAAGAAAGACTACACCCGAGATAGATCCAACCCAGCAAGAAATGTATGATTATATTGAGACATTGGAGAAGACTACCATAGATCAAGGCACTTCATCTACCCAACCTAATATAGCCCAGGAAACTCTAATCCAATCACTAAAACAGGAAGTTTTTGAACTGGAGGTCCTAAATAGACACATCAAAAGAGAAAATGAAACATTGAAAGAACTGAATAGGTTGGATAAGATTATTCACGACAACACCATGTTGCATCTTGGGCTGTGGTAGAAGAAAAATAGAAAATTGAAGAAAAAGAGTAAGAGGTTGAGGAGAGCTCTCATCAACCTCAAATTCAAGTGCTTAATGAGGAAGCCTAGGATGACAGTGGTCCCAAGAAAGAAGAAAAGAAAGTTGGATGTTTTAGCAGAGGTCTCAGAACAAATGAACTGAAGGGAGGATGATCAAGGTTTTGGTTACATGAGGACATGCAACACCTTCACAGTGGGGGTGTGTTGAGCCCTGAAACTACACCTCTTCTACACACTTTTCTAGACTTTTTCCTCTCACCAGTGCCTCACAAGCTATCAAAAATTATTGCATATTGATTTTGAAAGTACATTTAAGTGGTTTTATTACTATGTTTTTGTGTTTTCTATTTGACTTAGATTTTTCTCATCAGCTGCAGAATGTAGCCACTTTCCGTAGTTGACTCGACTTTCCACAGTTGTTTTTGTTGATCTCTAGGTTACAGGTGTCATCAAGCAAAACGAGACACGTGGGCAGTTTAGAAATGATCTGGACATGGACCAGGTCCTATTGGTTTAGCCAGATTCATAAAGGAAAGCCTTGGTCAAACAGTGGTCAACGAGGAGTTCTACAACAAGAAGGTCTCTGTTTTTAAACACGTGAAGGATCCGAGACCTTTCCTAGATCCGTGGGTTTATTTTGACAGTTGTAGATTGCCTCCACGATGCAAATCCAATAGCCACCTTTTGGTAGATTGAATGATCTTGGCAACCATCATGCTAAGCTCACGGATGCTGTCTTTTTACACGTCTTCTACTGAAGTAGTTCCATAGGAAAAATAGTTATGTAATTTCCCTTATAAATAACGCATTTGAAAATGCATGTAGAGTTAGTTTTTGTTGATGTAATTTTGCTGTTAAGTTTATGTACTGTGCCATGACACTGGTCTTGCTGTTGTAACAAGAGGATCCTTCCTCTGTTTTGCAATACAATAAAACTCTGTTTTATATGACTGCGTGAGCATAATCTCGTACTGACAACATGTTAACCAAGGCCATGCAGAGGGACCCTGCTAGCTAAGGTTTCGTTCTTTTATTTCTGTAAAGTTTTCATGTGCTATTGTTTTATTTCCATTGTAAATATTTTGTAGTCTATGCACTTGTGTATATTTCACATTTCAGTTATAATGCTAATGTTTCATTCCTGTACATGATTTTCCAAGCATTGTATATTTGTGCTAACACTGATCAGTGTGTTTTAGGTTAAGATAGGCCCGGGAATTTTCATAAAAATTTTGCAATAATTATTGACATGAGATTGTCCTCTTTGCTGACTTTGTTTTTCTTAGCTTTCAATTTCAGTTATGCTTTGATTTTAGTCTTATTCATTTGCTGTTGACAGTTAGTTTAAATATCAAATTCTTCATGTCATTTAACATTATCTCCAGAGCCATGGCTTAACCCTGAAAAGCTACTTGGTGAGCTATCGGATTTTGAGTGAAGTGATTTGATTCTTCATGTTATTGACGTTATCTCCAGAGCCATGGCTTAACCCGGAAAAGCTACTTGGCGAGCTATCGGACTATAAGTGAAGAGAATTGATTTTATTTTTATTTGCAAGTAGATAATTTATATATCAATTCCTTATTTATTGACGTTATCTCCAGAGCCACGGCTTAACCCCAAAAAGCTACTTGGCGAGCTATCGGACTATAAATGAAGTGAATTGGTTTTAATTTTATTAGTTTGCAGTTTTTGATTTGTCTGAATGGAATAGCTTAACTTTTATTTCTATATTTAGATGAGTAGTAGAGATAGAGATTTCATGATTAGTAGTTCATCATTTGTTTGATTCAAAGAGTTGCACATTTACATTCTTGTTTGGCTGCACATTTACATTCTTGCTCAAGTATTAATTTCATCACTAGAATGTTTTGAGATCCTCTGAAGTGTTAAGTTCTGGAAGTCATCATAAAGGACATAATTGCCTTAAAATATATACCTAAACTTGCGTTCTAAAGTATTCTTAAAACTTAGGAATAGGATTTTCATTTGCATTAGGAGACAAACCAAGATAAAACCCAAAAAAACAAGATAAAATTGAAAACAATAAAAAGTAAGAAAGAGGTTGCCTTGTACATATAGTGCGCCACACTTCATCAGTTTATGACTCCCGGATTGATAATTAATGTAGTAATTTAGGACATACTAAATTGACTAAACACAGAATATTATGGAGCTGCAAAACATAAGAGAAAACAGGTAAGCAGCCAAGAGGAGGAAAATCAAATTGACACCAGTGGAGCAAGAGATTGAAGTTGATCGTGAAGCTTGGTTAGAGAGGGTAAACATGCACTTAGAGAAGCTACTTGAGAAAGCAAATAAAGAGAAAAATATTTTGAGGCACATGGCCTGTCACTATTTGACAAGAAACAAGAGTTGCAAAGCGAGGATAAGGACCTTAAAGGCCAAATTGAGGAAACATTTGAGGAGGAAGAAAGAGCAAGACAAGCTCAAGATTTTGGTTGAGGCTTCCTTAGCCAAACATGGCACTTGATGTAGGTCACTCAGCCCAAATTTCAAGAAATTTGGCACACTTCTTGACAATTTTGAATTTTTGAAGGAAAAAATAGGTTTTTCTGCCTGGTCCATAGTGCCACCGGGAGCTCGCTTTTGCTAGGGACCTCCTCTAGAGGAAAACTATACATTTTTGGATTCCTCATGAAAAATTATGAATGCCTAGAAATGGATAGAAAGTTTTGTCAAGTTTTGAGCTTCCAAAAGGGTCAAAAACACCTCAAAAATGTGCTTTCCGCCCCCTTTTGGCCACATAGGAAGCAGTGTTGGGAGAACTCACATTTGAAGGGGAAAATGGAGAGTAAATTCAAAAATTCCACCTGTTCTGGAAAGTAGACAAGTATACCTTTCCAAAACATTCATGTGTAGCAAATTTTTTGCACGAGAAGGCCTCCAAAATCAGATGCAAAAGGGCACTACGTACAGGGACAGTGGCGCGACGCACAAGATGGTAAATTGTCATTTTTTGCCCATTTTTTTCTCAGTTTGACCTTTTTCTCTCTCATGGTCAAACTCATGATGTAATTTGATGTAAATTAATGGAAATTGATGTAACAATGTTTAAAATTCACTCATAGAGGTAGATACATCATGAAAAGGCAGTTTTGAAACTAAATGAATTAGTTTCCTAGATTTTAGAGGCAAGCTGTTCCACTACCTACTTTTCAGTTCTTAGTTTAGATCTTGTTGGAACAACTCCTAAACTCATGAATTTGACCCCTAAATCCTAGCATGAGTTTTTTTTTTCCTATATCTAGTACTTTTTTAATCATTTGTCAAGGTTGGACATTTTTGAAAGCCTTGAGCAACATTGTACATTCATCTCTGTAGTTTGGCAAAGGAATAGACCAGGGTTTGCAGCATTTTGTGGGATTCTTATGGAAAGTTGATTTGGTATTGTTTTTCCTTTTTTGATTCAAGTTTACATGTGTTGATGTGTGCCATAATCTCTCTCTTTTCAGCTTAACTGAATGAATCAAGTATAAAGGTATAATTCATTGATGTTGCAGTGCTCTACCTTAGGGTTTGTTTAGTTTTACATGTTTTCTACTGTTTGAAGAGGATTCCTGATACTTTCATGCCCTATCCAACTCCTCACCAGTATTAAGACTCTCCATTTCACTTAATTCAAAATACTAAAGCATTTTCCTACCCCACCCCATAGAAATCTCTGTAAGACTGAGTCCATTCCCCGACCCAAAACTGCCTTTCACATTTGATCCAACAAACCAACATAAAATTCAATCAAACTCCTCTGAGCATATACCTAGCCTAAAATTAGTCTTTACATCAGTCATCTCAAGCTTTTTTGGCCATATTTTTTCGAGATTGACCAAGAGAGAGCCCTCTCCTGACCTAGTAAGGCTAGCTACTAGGTTAAGCGCGGTTTGATGTTACCCTAGACCTGCCTTTCTCAGCCTGAGATAGTTTTAGGCCCTAAGATAGTGGCAACCATACTGGGGCTAGAAAGGTTTATTTATTTGTTAGTGTTCTTTGTTTTATAAACTACAGACAGAGTCTGAATTTATGCCAGGAAGCCTTCGAACTGCACATTGCTTTGCGAGAGAATAAGTAGATAAAGATGCTTCAGTCAATCTCCGGTCTAGTCCATTAAACTGAACATCTGACTTGCAAATTGCCCTAGTACATCAAATAATTCTAGACTTTTGGATGATGAGTTTATAATTCAGTAAGCTGATAAGATTGTGATGTCCATTTGATTTTTTGGAATAATTCAACACATTGGCTTCCAGACGATACACCAGAGCCAATCTAGATCCTGATCCTCCTCCCGTGTATGAAAACCAAAATCTTATTCCAAGAATTCTCCGCCAAGGAAGTTTTGTGATTCCTGTGTTTAGATCTCATTCATGTCCAATTGTTTTTGAATATCTTGAACATCTTGAGTTTGATGAAAGTTTTGAGCTATCTATGTTTGAGACTAAGTCTAAAAGTATAGTTGGTGCTATTGCTCTAAATCCCGAGTTTGTCAAATATATTGAAACTGAAAGAGAAAATTGATCCATTGATGCTTATATTTTGAATCTTCAATCTTCAATTGTGGCTACCAATATTCCTAAGTTCTTAGAATCTACATCTACTACTCTTGGTTCATCTACCGTTGTGTCTAGATCAGAAATTCCTACTGAAACTCCTTTTATTCCCATCATTCCTGTGTAGCCCGCCATCTCTGATCAGCAATCTGCAGTGATTTCACCCCCATCCACTCCTTCTACACCTCAAACATCAAGAATTTATTCACCCCCTTCGACACCTCATACACCGATCATTCCAACTCCTACTAAATCCCCAAGGCCAGTTGTAAGTCCACCTCGAGCAATGGCTGCCAGATATGCACCTCTTATTTTACCACAGAACTTGGATGCCATGCTCGCAAAGCAAAATTCCATTGTTTGATGGTACCCCTCAAGGTATCACTGCTCAACAGCATGTTGATAGCATGAGTGATTTCTTTGATCTCCATGAGATTGATGTAGAGAATGTAACAATGAGATTATTTGTGCAAACTTTTGGAGGTGAAGTGTGAAAGTGGTTCAGAGCATTGCCTGTTGCAGCAATCAATTCATTGGAGGTACTTCAAAGACAATTTCTGGATCGCTGGGAGGTAAAGAAAAATCCACTTCAAATCCTTTCCGAATATGAAAACATAAAGAGAAATGTTGGTGAAAGTGTCCAGGACTATTGTGTTAGATTCAATACTATTTACAATGCCATCCCAGCTGACATCAAGCCACCTATGGGGCTGAATTTGATCAAATTTCCTGATGGTTTTGATCCCAATATGGCATATTAGTTGAGAGAAAAAGACCCTACTACATTGGAGGACATGCAGAAAATTGCAGTGAATGTTGAAGCAAATTTGTTAGCTAAGAGAGCTAGGACAAAGGCCGAGAAAAAGGTGACTATTTAGGAAGAAGCTTCCACTTCAGATCAAGTGCTCCGTAAGATTGAGAAGATTTTTGATAGATTAACCATTGATAAGCTTGAGACATAGGTTAGAAATCCAAATTTTCATGGTCAGCAGCAACCACAATTTAGAATTAATCAAAGGGAGCAAAGAGCTCAAGATCCATCAGCTCAACAGCAAGTTAAGACACCCTTACAGCAGAATTTTGTACATGGTCTGGAATCAGATGATGATGAGAACATAATTGGAGAGGAGAATCATTTCTTTACACCTGATGATCTGCCAATTTATATCACCGAAGATGAGGAGTATTTAGAAAGTCCAGCTATACAAAAGGATGAAGATTTTATATTGGCAAATGAAATAGTTCTAGAAGAGGAATCATATGAGTATCAGAGAGGATACATGAATGCATTGAAAATGCAAAAAAGGCAATATTCACTCAAGAGTAGGGATGTTCCTATCAATCCAATTCAGAAGTGGAAGGAAGCAACACCACCAAAGAACGATTCTCCAAATGTGCAGAAAAAGGGAAAGGAGCTAGCAGATCCAACTTCTAGTAAAGTGCAATCAGCAAACGAAAAGTCAAATCAGCCAAGTGCAACAAAGGAAAAAACTGAAAAGAAAGATGCTCCAGTCAAAGAGGTAGAGAAAACTACAGCCTTTAGCTTAGAAAATGAAATTGCTAAGTTAAAAGTGTCAATACCTTTGATTGAATTATTGAAGAACAACAGTTATAAAGGTCAAGTGACTAAGATTTTGAATGTAGATCCTTTGTCTGATATGGTAAATGTGGAAGATGATCGACCTGAAATTATCTTTGGTCCATCATTAGAAGGTCAATCTGAGGATAGTGATGTAGCTCCTTTTTATATCGGCCTTAGATTGCATGATTATGTATCGCACAATGCCATGTTTGATTCAAGAGCCTCCCATAATCTCATGCCGAAGGCAATTATGGAAAAATTGGGTTTGGACATCACTCGAAAGTATCATGACCTTTATTCCTTTGATTCTGGTAGAGTAAGATGCATTGGTCTCATTAAAGATTTGGTTGTCAGTTTGGATCAGATTCTAGCGAAAAATGTTCTTATGGATGTAGTTGTTACCGATATTGCCCCTAGATTTGGCATGCTTCTATCTAGATCATGGGGTTCAAAACTCAAAGGGACATTGCAGTTAGATTTCTCCTATGCTACCATTCCTATGGTTGGTTAAATGAGGAAATTATATCAGGAGAAAAAGATGAAATACATGATCACGAGCAAGGAGAAACCTAGGAATCATCCAATCAATTATGTACATACTGATTTGGAATCCTTTGTTCTATATTCTGATAATTTTAATGATGTAAATAGTCAATTAGTTGAAGTAGAATATATTCCAGAGATCATTGAAAATTTCAGAGCTGTACTTGATCAATAAAGACAAAGGATTCATAGTGCCACTGAACAATCAGCTTTCTGACAACAACAAAAAATTGATGGACAAAAAGCAAAGGAAGTAAAACAGGTAGAATTTCAGCACTTGGAAGAAGAAGCTGGTTTGTGGAGTATGGACTTTGATGGAGCAGTAGGTAGGTAAGGTGCCGGAAGTGGTATTTGGATACACAACCCTATTTTCTCACCAAGTAAAGTCCCGAGTAATGTAAAAATTTGTTCATACAAGTTGGCTTTTGATTGTTCCAATAATGATGCTGAATATGAGGCTTTAATTGCTGGTTTGAAAATCCTCAAAAAGTTAAATGCAAAAATAATTTTAGTTCATGGCGACTCCGAATTAGTAATCAAGCAAGTCAAGGGAGAATACCAAGAAAAACATCCTCGTATGCGGGCTTACCGTAATGCGGTATTAGATATTTTGAGGTTGTTTCCAGATTACACTTTGACATGTGTTCCTCGTGTGCAAAATGTTATTGTAGATTCCCTTGCAACAGCAGCAAGTAACTTGAAGATTTCAATGAATTCAAACAATAAGTTTGAAATTCATGTGAAACATCACCCGACTATCCCTGATAATCAAAGATATTGGCAGGTGTTTCAGGATGATAAAGAGATTGAAGAATTTCTGTGAAATGAAGGTAAATATCAAGGCACTTCTATAGATGACGAGCAATATAATGGTGAACCAGACCTAGAAGTAAATCAGATGGAAGTTTTGTAGCTGAAGGAAAATGTCATTCCTAAAGGTCTAATACCTTTAGAGGAGTTGTTTGATCAAGATGATGTAGCCCAGAAACCAATTTTGATGTCGACTGAAAAGGGTGTTGAAGACGTGAATATTAGAACAACAGAAAATCCAAATATGGTGAAGTTGTCAAAGGCGTTGCCTCCTCAGGTAAAGGCAAAGTACATTAGTTTATTGTCTTCATTTACTGATGTATTTTCATGAGACTATTCATATTTGAAGGAGTACAATAAAAGTATAATTCAGCACATCATTCCGATCAAGCTAAATCAAAATCCATTTCGACAGAAGCTAAGAAGGATAAATCCAAAGCTAATGCCCTCAATAGAGAAGGAAGTGAATTGATTGTACAAAGCTGGTATAATCATTCCCATAAGATTTTTAGATTGGATTTCTAATTTGGTGCCCATGTGCAAGAAAACAAGTGAGATTCGACTATGTATTGATTTCAGAAATCTGAATAAGGTTTCTTTGAAAGATAACTATGCATTGCCAAAGATGGACCACATACTTCAAAGAGTAGTTGGAGCATCTCGTATGTCGCTACTCGATGGGTGTTCTGGCTATAATCAAATTCTGGTCCATGAGGATGGCAGGGACAAAACGGCATTCACCACTCCGTGGGGAACTTTTAATTATGCCAAGATGCCATACGGATTGAAGAATGCTGGTGCAACCTTTCAGTGGGCTATGGATATCGCATTTGCAAATGAGAAAGATGTATTTTTAGTTGTTTATCTTGATGATTTGACAGTTTTTTCTAATTCAAATGAAGAGCACCTTTATTATTTGAAGATTGTATTTCAGCGGTGTAGAAAGTATGGCATATCTCTCAATCCAAAGAAGAGCTTGTATGCCATGGATAAAGGCAAGCTTATCAGTCACATCATATCCAAGGAAGGCATCCACATTGATCCAACTCGAGTGGAAGCCATTTAGAAGATTTATTTTCCACTAAGTAAAAAGGAGATCCAAGCATTCAACGATAAGATGAATTTCTTATGTTGTTTTGTGCCAAATCTAGCAGAACATTTGAGGGAAATCACAAACATGTTAAGGAAAGATAGTGTAGTGAAGTGGACCAAGGAAGCAATCAAGTCTTTCAATTTGGTAAAGTTGGCTCTTTCTTTAGCTTCGATTTTGATCAGCCCAAATTATTCCCAAGATTTCATTTTATTTTCATTTGCTTCATAGCATACTATTGCAGCTGTTTTAATGCAGAAAAGAGACCAGCTTGAGAAGCCAATTGCTTTTTTCAGCAGAACAATAAGAGATGCAACCTTAAATTATAATATTATTGAAAAGCAAGTTCTTGCCTTCGTAAAATCATTGAAATATTTTTTGGTTTATATTTTGCATTCTCATATTCTTTCTTATGTCCCTAATGTTGCCTTTAAAGAATCTTAGCGAAAACAGATCTGGAAGGGAGACGAGGCAACTGGATCATGGCTTTGTTAGAATATGATGTGGAGATAAAGCCAGCAAAGCTCATCAAGGGGCAGGGGCTGGCAAAACTGATGGCGAAGTCTAACTTGCATGCCTTGGACATAAATCTGATTGCTGCTATGTCCGAAGAAGATGAAGAAAGTTCGCTTGTTCAGGTATCTAAAATGTTTCTTCTTTCTCCTTGGTATTTGGATATTATATATGTGCTCCAACATCTTTCACCACCACTGGGGATGGTTAGAAATAAGAGTAGGACTCTGAAATTAAAGGTTGCCAAGTTTTGTATTATGAATAATGCACTCTATTGGAAAGATCCCGGCGGTGTCTTGCTGAATTGTTTCGTTGAGGATGAAGCAAAATAGGTCATGGATGATTTTCATAAGGGAGATTGTGGAGGTCATCTATTTTGGAAGACAACAACCAATAAAATTTTGAGAGCGGGATATTATTGGCCTACCCTCTTTGCTGATGTGTATAAAACTGTTGCAAGCTACCACGAATGTCAAATTTTTCAAGGTAGGTGAAAATTACAACCTTTACCAATCAAGTCGGTTGAAGTAAGTGCTTCGTTTCAGCAGTGGGGTTTATATTTCATTGGCAAGATCCATCCTACTTCTTCAGCACGGCACAAGTGGATCCTCACAGTGACAGACTATTTCACTAAATGGATTGAGGTGATTCCCACTCAGCAGGCCACTGATTCGGTAATAATTCAGTTTCTTGAAAACAACATTTTGTCATGTTTTGGCTGTCATAAAAGGATGATTACATATAATGCAACAACTTTCAAATCTAAAAAGATGATTGATTTTTGTAATAAATATCAAATTACCTTGGGGCACTCAACTGCATACTACCCACAAGGTAATGGATTGGCGGAATCCTCAAATAAATCATTGGTCAACATTATCAAAAAGCTGTTGGAAACAAACAAGAAGAGCTGGCACAAGAAATTGGTTAATGCACTATGGGCGGATAGAGTAAGTCAGAAGAAATCAATAGGCATGTCTCCTTTCGATATCATGTATGGTGTTGACACGGTGTTCCCGACATCTCCCGCAGTCCTGGTTGTTAAACTTCTGCAGGAAGTTGATAGCGAGGAAGATCATTTGCAGTGAAGAATCAATCAAATGATCCATTTATAGTAGATGGGAGAGGAGGTTTTTCAGAATACCTTCAAGCTGCAAGAGAGAATCAAGAAAATAGATGATCGAAAGGCAAAGGAGAACAAGTTTCAAATTGAAGACATAGTGCTAAAATGGGATGCTAGAAATGAAGACAAAGGCAAGCATCGCAAGTTCGAGAATATATGGAAGGGACCTTTCAAGATTGCTGCATAGCGGGGTCAAAATGCTTTCCTGATGAAAGAAATGAATGGAGAAGATTGTCCAGGTGGGCCGGTCAATGGTCGGCTGCTGAAACGATACCATCTTTGAAATGTTTTCTGCTGTCATATGTATCATTGTACATACCGTTTTATTTCATTCATTGCAAGTGTGTACTGTTATAATTAATTTAGTTTGGGGCCCGAAGTGAAGCCTATAAAACTGAAGGTTTGATTTTAGTTTTGGTGTGGATTGTTTGAGTCAATTTTCAGTCGATTTTAGTCTTGAAATTGAGTTAGATTTCAGTCTTGAAATTGAGTCAAGATATTGGTTTTGGTTTGTCAAAATTATTGACTCCATAGCCCAATGGAAGAAGGCATTTTATACTTTCCAGAGATCTGTAGTCCTTGGCACCTCCAAGGAGCTACCATCCCCATTGGAGCCAATGTTAGCGTTGGTATCTTCATCCCTCCATCAGTGATCCAAATTCTCTTATTGCATTGCATTTTAGGTCTCTCATCTGATCAGCTGCATTCCATTAGGATCATGGATCATTTGATGATAGTGGCATATTATAAATTTTCTCTCATGGTCTTTACTTGCTGGCCCATTTGTATACATTCAAGTCATTTATAGTCATTTTCTGTCTTTACATCTGCAAAAGTCATTTTTAGGGTTTTAGGTCTCATTAGGTCTAGGGTTTTGTCCTCAAGGTCTTGTAAAAGCTCAATAATGGTTAGCAGGCACATGAGGAGGTCAAATAAAACTTCAGGATAAGAAATTTCAATAATCACATGCTCAGTACTTGATTTTTCCTCAAAACGCTTTTTTGAGGAAAAACAGAGTTTTATTGTTTTATGGATAAAGAGTTTATGTAATTTCACTTTTCCTATATGTAATAAGTTTGAGCAGCAGCCCTGGTCACCTTGCCAAGCTCCTGCACTCTTGCTCCTGCAGAAGACTCAAAAATTCAAAGCATTTAGTCCATAAAAGGCAAAAGGCAAGTCAAACTGCCAAAACAGAGTTTTATTGATAAAGTGAAAAGGAAAAACATTAGAAAGTGGGTTTTTTTGAATGAAAAATTAAATTCATGGGTATATAAAGTGTTTTTCATGTTGAATAATTCATTTGTGCCTAAAGAAGTGAAAGAAATAAAAGCAAATCGCAATTTGAGGCCAAGGGAGAAAAATTATAGCAAAACTGTGCAAAGCTCCTGGCATGATGCACCTGGGTTGAGGTGCGGCGCACCTAGTCGGCGCAGTGCAAAAAGCTCAGCAAATACATTGGAAAATACATAGGCGTGGTGCACTTGAGTAGCATGGTGCACCTGTTAGTGGGCACAGCACACCTGCCTTCCAAGCCCGAAATTCACTCAATCGACCTTGCAAAGCTTCAAATTCTTTCCATCTTTATTCCACAAGTAAGTGAAGCATTCCTAAGTGTCATTGCAAGGGTTTTGGTCCTCATTCATAGTGTGTAAATTAGTGAAAATTGAAACCCTAGTATGTTGCCCAGTTTCATTGAAAAACTGCCTAGGGTTTTCAAAACTTGTCATTGTTCTTGTTTGCTCCCTGCAATCACTTTCACATTCTTCCACTACACTCCCCTCATTTCATTTTCCCTCCCCTTTCTCGTTCACACTCATTCATTCCCTTATCCCCAAAACTAAAAACCCTAATACCTAATCCCACTACTCCCAAACCCTAATTAGTATCTCTAAACCCTATCACCTCCCACAAACCCTACAGTCAGCATATAATCCCTCAATCACTGTCCCAAATCATCAATCCCTTTCATTAAATAGCAAACACCTATTGTTGATATAAAATCTCTCCATACTCATCGCTTCAAACCAAACAATGGCAATTATGGTGATAGATTCACTTTATGACAGAGATGAGGAAACAGTGAATGATTCCTCTCAAGAACTTCATGCACCTAGAAAACCTCACAAGGGAGGCAAACACATCTGAGAGGAGCCCACTACACTTACAGAGCTATTGGCTTGTCCTCTTACTGTAGCATGTTTCAAACATTAATCTTGCTACCAATTTTGTGAGATGGTGGAAAGCTTCAAATACCAACATGAGCTTTCTAGACTTTTTTTGCTCCATCTTCACAATGGCCAAGTCAATTTGGCAGGTGTTACATTCACTTTGACACCTGAAACTGTGGCTGAAGCAATAGGTATTCCGAATGTGGGAAAACAATGGAACAAAGGACAATTGGTTGACAAAGAGCATTATGAGCCTTATATCAAGGCTGGCTATCAGAGGCAGATCAGTAGAGTTTTTCCTCTCAGATACCTACATGACACACATGCTCCATTAATGAAGCTCATAATTAAATATTTCAGCTGTGAAGACAGATTTTCTTGCTTGTATGCCTACCATACCAGATTATTGATGCGTTTCACTAGGGTGAGGATGATGAACCTCCCTTATTTCATGTGTTGGAATTTTGAGAAAATGAACACATTTGTGAAAAGAAAGCCTCCTCATCAACAATACAACAACATTTATCACTTTGCATTGATCAAGATTGTGGTTTTGCATCAGCTGAGTTTGTTGAATGTTTCATGGGATGATTTCATTTCACATGAGGTTTTCACAAGTCCTCAAGTGACCCCATCAGTTTTTCATGAGGCAGGAGGGCCTTCACATCAGCAAGAGGTGCATGAGACTCAAACCACCAGTGTGCCAGTGTTTGTCACTTACCAAAAGGGCACAAGGAGGTTGTTTGCAGCAGTGAAACGAGTACTAAATCCACCCAGGGTGGAAGGGGTCTCGTTTCCTTCAATAGCAAAGAAGGTACAAAAAAAAGGTAAACAACCATTACATGATGAGGGGCCTTCAAAAGGTCAAGAGAGGGAGTTCATTCTCATTCAGGATGATGACAATGATTTGGACTCCCAAAGCTCAAAGCTCAAGGAGATCATCTAGGAATAAGAAGTTGGCATTCATGCCTTAGCTCTTAACTTGGAAAGAGCTAAGTGGATTATAAATTACCTTGAGCAAAAGAACAAGTAGTTGGAAGACCAGCAGTCTATCATGGAGCTGCAAAACATAAGAGAAAACTGGCAAGCAGCCAAGAGGAGGAAAATCAAATTGACACCACCAGAGCAAGAGATTGAAGCTGATCATGAAGGTTGGTTAGAGAGGGCAAACATGCACTTGGAGAAGCTACTTTAGAAAGAAAATAAAGAGAAAAATATGTCGAGGCACATGGCCTATCACTATTTGGCAAGAAACAAGAGTTGCAAAGCGAGGATAAGGAGCTTAAAGGCCAAATTGAGGAAAACTTTCAGGAGGAAGAAAGAGCAAGACAAGCTCAAGATTTTGGCTGAGGCTTCCTTAGCACAACATAACACTTGATGTAGGTCACTGAGCCCAAATTTCAAGAAATTTGGCACACCTTTTGTCAATTTTGAATTTTTGAAGGAAAAAACATGTTTTTTTGTCTAGTGCGTAGCGCCACTCGGCGCTCGCTTTTGCTAGGGACCTCCTCGAGAGCAATAACTACATTTTTAGATTCCACATGCAAAATTATGAATGCCCAAAAATGGCTAGAAATTTTTGTCAAGTTTTTAGCTTCCAAAAGGGTCAAAAACACCTCAAAACTGCCCTTTCTGCCCCTTTTTGGCCACACAGGAAGCAGTGTTGGGAGAACTCACTTTTGGAGGGGAAAATAGACACCAAATTTAGAAATTCCACCGGTTCTGGAAAGTAGACAGGTAGGCCTTTCCAGCAAGCCCACTTGGAGCAAATTTGGTGCACAGGAATGCCTCCAAAATCAGTTGCAAAAGGATGCTACACACAAGGACAATGGCGCTGCGCACAGGATAGAAAATTGTCATTTTTTCCCAGAAACTCTGTTTTTCGCCCAGTTTTTTCTCAGTTAGACCTTTTTCTCTCTCATGGTCAAAATAATGATGTAATTTTATGTAACGTTATGGAATTTGATGTAAAAATGTTGAAAATTCACTCATAGAGGTAGATACATCATGAAAAGGTAGTTTTGAAACTGAATGAATCAGTTTCCTAGATTTTAGAGGCAAGCTGTTCCACTGCCTACTTTTCAGTTCTTAGTTTAGATCTTGTTGTAACAACTCCTAAAATCATGAACTCGACCCATAAATCATAGCATGAGTTGTTTGTACCTATATCTAGTACTTTCTCAGTCATTTCTCAGGGTTGGACATTTGTGAAAGCCTTGAGCAGCATTGTACATTCATCTCTGTAGTTTGGCAAAGGAATGGACTAGGGTTTGCAACATTTTATGGGATTATTGTGGAAAGTTGATTTGGTATTGTTTTTCCTTTCTGTGATTCATGTTTACATGTGTTTATGTGTGCCTTCATCTCTCTCTTTTCAGCTTAACTGAATGAATCAAGTATAAAGGTAGAATTCATTGATGTTGCAGTGCTCTACCTTAGGGTTTGTTTAGTTTTACATGTTTTCTACTATTTGAAGAGGATTCCTAATACTTTCATGACCTCTCCAACTCCTCACCAGTCT
The DNA here is from genome assembly GCA_031772625.1 of Pinus tabuliformis. Taxonomy (NCBI): domain Eukaryota; kingdom Viridiplantae; phylum Streptophyta; class Pinopsida; order Pinales; family Pinaceae; genus Pinus; species Pinus tabuliformis. The sequence continues at coordinate 517,689,705 of CM062804.1, read as the reverse complement.
TAATACTCTCCATTTCACTTAATTCAAAAGACTAAAGCGTTTTCCTACCTCACCCCATAGAAATCTCTGCAAGACTAGGTCCATTTCTGGGACCCAAAACTACCTTTGACATTTGATCCAGCAAAACAACATAAAATTCAATCAAACTCCTCTAAGCATATACCTAGCCTAAAATTAGTCTTTACATCAGTCATCTCAAGCCTTATTGGCCACATTTTTCCGAGATTGACTAGGAGAGAGCCCTCTCCCGGCCTGGTAGGGCTAGGTACCAGGTTAAGCATAGTTTGATGTCAGACCTGCCTTTCTCAGCCTGAGGTAGTTTTAGGCCCTAACAGGAATATAGACCTTTGCAACAAGCCTTATACTAGGTGACTTGTCTAATATAATTCATGTAGAGTCTTTGAATCTGACATCATATACATGGTTACTCAACTATCCAATACATAATAGATTATGTTTTAGATTTGATACATAAAAGACATCAATAATATATTTCTTCTCATTTTTCTTAGTTGGGATAGACACAACACCTTTTCTTATGACCTTGACATGAAAATCATATCCTAAAGTAATTTCATATTGAAGAAAGCTATAAATACTAGAAAAAAACATCTTGTTACTTGTCATGAGATTGTCACAACCACTATTAATAATTAAAGCTCCTTCTTGTGATGTTTTTTAGTGATTTCACATGATATTGTAACACCCCTTATGCTAACCCATGTTTTGTTAATGATTGTAATTATAAAATAATTTTATATTTGCTATAATTGATGAATGGGACATACAATTCTATGATCTAAGGGAGAGTTGAGAGTGGTGTTGGCTAGCATAGCAAAATACCCAACACCAAAAAGTTGGCAAAGACATAACAGGGCATAGAAGATGCCCGTACTCATCCCTTCTTCCACGGCGTGAAGGGGGGGGAAGCGAATATTTCCATGGGGGGGCCAAAAATATCCTAGAGGAAAAAGAGAGAAAATAAATAAAAATAGCATAATGTTGGATATATGGAGATATAAGACTCTTGAAAAGACAAGGTAGAATGTAGGAACAAGGATTTGTGAACCTGAGAAAGTCTTCTTCGACAGGTGGGATGTGATTCCTAGTATTGATGCATAGAAGCTATTGAAATCTTGCATCTAACCATGAAAGGTTAATGGGATGCTAAGAGGAGGAATTGGGTTATGATTGCTTGCTAAAAAGGGTTGATAATGCACTAAGTGCTTGCTGAGAAGGCTAATAAATGATTTATTGCTTTCCAAGTAAACTGATAAAACACTCAAGTGGTTGTTGTAAATATGATAAAGCACTAAGTGATTACTAAGAAGGTTAATAAACCACTTATTGCTTGCAAAGTAAGTTGATAAACCACCTATAAAGTAAGTAAGGCTTATAAACCACTACGTTCTTGCTAAGAAGTTTGATAAACCACTTATTGATTGCAAAGTAAGTTAATAAACCACCTATAAAGTAAATACATAATCTTGGAATAGAGAAATACAGAGTTGAGCCTGGTTGAAACCCCTGAGAAAGCAATCCCTTCGATCATGGATCTAGCTTGAAGGTAGAAAAATGTAACATATATTGTGGTGCAACTATCTTATGGTTGGGTGGAGCGTTGAAGTCCCAACTTGAGTTTCCAACCATCTCTATCCATTTGGATAAATGCCATGATTTATATATGTTTAAATGAGTATGATCACATAACTAGTATGTTATTAGTTGATGTATGGCTCTGTAATGTTCCTGAATGGTCATTGAAAACTATTACATGTCCTTGATGGGAAATATGCTTTGGATGTTCTTTAGCTAAGTTGAAATACTAACATTTTGTGGATGAAATGAATGTTTCTTGAAGTTATATGCAAATGTGATTGGTTTCATCGAGACATGAAGTTAATTATTATTATTAGTTCTCCAATGGTTGGCATGCTTATAAACTGAAGGTTGTCTGATTTGTTTAATATTATAATGCACTCCATTTATACAAAATGTGTGTGATGTGTATGATAGACATAAGTAAATTTTTAATGTTTTATTCTCATCGTGGGAGTGCTCGAAGTTGCATTCAAATCCAAGGAAAGCTCAACAAAGCCTCATGAAATCCTTGGAGTCGTTGAATCTATTTAATACAAGATATAGGCTTGCATTTGGTTAAATAAGCCTTTAAAATTATTTATATGAAGGAATTTGGGTTCTGTAGAGTTGGGTGGACACGAGATAGGAAAATACACATTGAGAAACATGAAAATTCACGTTACACGACACCTCCCTCAATGAGATGGAAACATGGATGGCATGGGAATAAGCGTTGTGATAGAGAGTGTGAATTATAGAAATTTCAATAAATTTGCTATTGCTAATGAAATCAAACTGAAATCAAGAGACACAATTTTTTTCTATTGTTCTTCGAAAAGAAAAACACACGATAGAAACACATGAAATAACATGAAACCATCAAAACACAAGGAACACAATGATTTTATGAGGGAACCCAACTAGGAAAAATTCCTATGTTGCTTTTCATTAATTCATATGAGAAAGCGAAACAATTACAATGCCTTTCTTCAACTCTGAAGAAATCCCTGTACTGTAAAATTCTTCTGCTTCTTCCTGACCTACTCCTGCCAATACTTAGCCAATTCAAGCCTCAGCTAACCTCCTATTTCCTTCTACAATCCTAGAGGAATTAAGCTCCTAAAAAATAGGGATATTCCCTTTTCCTTGCACAAATCCAAGGGGAATTGATCACCTTCTTAGTGAAAAAACATTGGACACTCAACATTATACAATTATAAATACAAATGTGCCTTTTCCATCCACTCAACTAGGAAATTTGAATACCACATGTGACTAGGTCTATTTTGAGTTGATTGACTAGTTAACTGAGAGATCAATGAGTTAACAATAGTTGTAACTACTCAAATGACCTTGAATTGACTCAACTAATGACCAAATCTCAGTTAACTAAGTTCAACTAACAATATATCAACTAGATTGCTATATCTTATAAATCAACTCATGCACAACTCTACTTCTAGCCTACAAACTCAAATTTACTAACTTAACTAGTAGAAAAGGCCATGTCACTTTAGCTAACTACAATCCAAGTCATCGCGTTGATGTGGAAAATGAAATTTACTCCATTTGACTAAGGCACTAGTCAGTCGATGCCTTTTCTTGCTACATTCTAACACCCTCTCTTAGCAAGAAAAGTGTTCTACACAATCCAAATACACCTCTAGTGGAATTTACTGTAGCACAAATAACACTACCTTTCATTGTTGTTGTTGCTACTGCAACAACTGCAACTAAGAAGCATCCAAAACATTGAATAAGTTGTGTCTTTGAGCTACAATTGTCTCCTGAGAATATGACTTCTACTAGTATTTACACTGTCTACTAGGAAATATGTGTTGTTGTTGACTCTTCTATTGAGTCTCTTGCTCTGTTGTAAACATTGCTCTGTGCTCCTCAGTGTCTGACTACTCCAACTGTCACTGATCCCCCAACTACTGAATATTGTGGGCCCCTCTAGCAAGGGTAATGATCCATGAAAAGAGCACTACAACTGCTACTCCTCTCCTATGGACCCTATCCAAATATTTGCAACTATGGGACTAAGGCTTTACATCACCCCATCGCACTCTCGGAGGTACAGCTGCCTACATGGTGAAATCTATCTCTACCTTGTAGATATTTTTCACTCTAACTCGAATCTATTTCACTTGTCGAGTACCAACATGCTTCAAAAAATATTTTCCCTTATTAAACACCACATCATAACCTCTGTCCAATACAACTACAAAAATCAATTTTTTCTTCAGCCTAGGAACATACATTACATTTTTCAAGTGAAGGTGGGAGCTTGATTCCCTCTTAAAGGTGACAGTACCAATTCCTTTGTTACTATGCCTCCCATCGTCTCCAAAATCTATCTACAATTTGAGATCCTTCTCCTCTAGGCTACTGAAGAATTCCTTGTTTCCTGTTATATCATATGAGGCACCAAATTATAGGTATCACTCACCCACTCTTATTGTGCTTTCCATGCAAGAAAAGAGGGTGAAATCCAACTCGAATTGAGATTCCAGAGAATATCCTCCCGCTCTTGATGCAGGTCCTTGCTATATTTCTTTTGCAAACACTTGGTTGCATAGTGTCCATATTCATGGCAGTGAAAATATTTTATTTTAATGAGGTCCTTCTTCTCGCCAGTTTTCTGGCTGGATTCTGCCTTGCCTAGGGCCTTCATTCCTTTTCCAACTAGAGCACAATCTTCTTCCTCATATGAAATGGATGTGACACCATCTTTCTTCTAATCTCCTCCTGCACCAAATCATACCAAAGTCTCTCCCAGTCTGGTAGCTTGTCTCTTCCATTAATTGTATCTCAATAGTTGTGCTAAGATTTCAGAAGGCCAAGGAGTGCTAAGCTCACAAGTTCAAAGGATGGCACATTTTCTCCTGCTCCTCCAAGTTCATCTTAAACTTGAGTGAATCTGGAGAGATATTTTGGAATGGTTTCATTTTTCTACATTTGAATTCTTATAATTTTATCTCTCAATGCCAATTTCCTAGAATCACTACTTCTCTCGAACAGATTTGTGAGAATTTTCCACATTGCAAAAGGACTCTCCATTCCATGCAAGTTTAAAACCACATGATCTCTCACACCCTCCAAAATAATCCTCTTGGACCTTGTTGTGTCTTTCTTCCACTGAGAAAGTTCTTGTGCATTTGATGTTGTTGGTTTTGGAATATCAACTTGTATGTATTCCCATACTCCAATGTCATCCAGGATAGCTTCCATCCTACCTTTCTAAGCACAAAAATTTGAGGTACCCTCCAATGCATACTGAAGCCTCAATCCATTGAAAGAATTTGTTCCTACACTAAAGAGAATCTGTTATGCAAATCGAAATTTCTGTAAGAGAAGATCTAGAGAAAATATTTTATGTAGTCTTCAGATGCTCTGCTACCATGTAGAAATTGCAATAGATTCTCTATTGGTAATGAAATTGAACTAAAATCAAGAGGCACAAATTTCTTCTACTATTCTACAAAAATGAAAACAAGCAATAGAAACAAATGCAATAACATGAAACCATCAAAACACAAGGAACACAATGATTTTCTAGGGGAACCCAACTGGGAAAATCCCCTCCACTGCTTTGCATTAATACAGATGAGAAAGAGAAAAAAATACATTGTCTTTCTTCAACTCTAAGGCGCACCCTACATTGTAAAACTATTTTGTTGCTTCATGACGTCCTTTGACCAAAAATTATCCAAATAAAGCCTCGACCAACCTCCTATTTCCTTGTGAAATCCTGGAGGAATTAAGCTCCTAAAAAATAGGGAAATTTCCTATTTCCTTGCACAAATCCAAGGGGAATTGATCACCTGCATAGTGCAAAAACACTATACACTCAACAATATACAATTATAAATACAAATGTGCCTTTTCCATCCACTCAACTAGGCAATTCGAATTCTATGCATGACGTACTCTATTTTTAGTTGATTGAGTACTTAACTGGGAGATCAATGAGTTAACAACAATAATAACTACTCAACTGACCTTCAACTGACTCATATTGTTATGAAAATAAACATTTCACATTTTTTATTTTTTTTGGAAAATGTTGGCAGTTGTAGTGTCAGCGTTTAAAATTGTAATAAACAGGGAAAATTTCTTGATAGTAGGGTTGTCAAATTTTTTTGAAAATCTGAGTAAATAAGCAAAGAAATTTGCAGTCATATTCCAAGAAACAGAAAGACTAAAAACCTACATTAGACCCTCTTCATTGGAAATTTCTCTGAACAAGCTTTCCAACAGTATGTGGAAGTCTGAAATGGAATCTTGGATCAAAAGATATGGTCTGCTGAAGTTTCAAGGATTGAAGCCTTAGGGAGGGAAGAGATATCAACGATCGCATATTGAAGGTCCAGAGCATATCCACGATCATATATTGGAGGTGAAGAGAATATTGGTGATCACATATTGAAGGTCCAGATTGTATCAGTGATCACATATCGGAGGTCCACAACAGATCCACGATTGCATATTGGAGGTCCAACAGACCGATGATTGACACATCAGAAGGTCGGAAAATCGAAGAATCACAACTTCTTAAGTTGACAACCTTTAAAAATTTACAATATGCATAAGGTGCTGATAGTGTTAAAAACTGTCGGGGAACACCAATAAAGGTTAACAAAGGATTTCATTGTAAAACCAAAGGTGGATAGGCCCTTTTATCTATCCTCTAGCGGGACACATGGAAACATATGATTGGTTCTAATAAAGCTACAGTGGCATCTAACGTCATCATGATGTGACGGTACAGAAGGACATGTGGCAAGAAGTTTTGGCATTTTGAGGGGGGCTAAGAGGACAAATATGGGTGACATGTGTCACCATTCATGAGGTGCCACATAGAGTGATGACATCATTTCAAAGGTCAGCGTATCGGAGGTTGAGGATATTAGTGCTTTGTAACACTTGATACTTGAAAAAGTTCTGATTAGGCGGCTCCGATATTGAGTTGGCAAATGGTCGAGAGGATTTTAAAGAACCTCGGGCACTAATCACTTAACAAAGGAAAAATAGCTCCCAGCAGCGAACAAAACGCCCTAGCATCTCAAGGCTAAGAGATAGGTCACAACCCTCGGTCCTATGCTCTGAAATGTGTGAAGGGCTGAAGCAAAAGGAGCCAGGAAAAAATCATAAATTTGCGTTAAGTTACGTTATAAATGGCCTTTGATATGGCATTAAGATGGTAGTCACTAGCCCGATCATATAACAAAATAAATGCCAAAGGAGCAAAGTGCAAGGGGCTAAGGAGTATCGGTGAAGAAATAAGGTGGAAACTTCTCCGATAAGACCATATGGAGAGTTGAATGCATATGAGTCGGTAGCTGTTGAATTGTAGGAAAAGAGAGGTTGGTATTTTGATTGGACAATCAACAAATTTTTGCAAAAAAAACTTCAGCCACTCCAAATTCCAAGGCAGAGGATCAGCATTAATCAACCAATTTCCAGATTTGAAGGTTGAAGATTTTCTAGCAGAATCATTAGGGGAATTTTGAGGTCTAAAATGGGCCTCCTAAGAAAAAAATACAACCAAAGTAAAATTTATAAGAACTAGTAGGATTCAATATGATGATGTCAACAATGGGGGGTGATTCACCATTTTTGGACTAAAAATGTAAAAATATTAAAAAATAAAAATAATAATAAAACTACTTTTTCAACTCGTATTTTAAACTTATCTCCCTAAGGTTTTACTCAAATTTCATGCGAGAGTACTCATTGGATGTAAAATCTAATTCTTCATCCAAGGAGTACCCATGTTTCATACTTTCGACAGACCTTGCTACATGAAAAATGAGAAATACATGAAAAAACGTGATTACAATCACGTTTTTCATGTACTTCACATTTTTTGTGTAGCATGGTCCCTCAAAAGTATGCAAAATGGGTACTCCTTGCATGAAGAATGAAATTCTGCATCCAATGAGTGTTGCAGCTCAAAATTTGTGTAAACCCATAAGGAGATAAGTTGAAAATAAGAGTTGAAAAAATAGTTTTTTTCTTTTTTCCCACTAAAATTTGATGATGTAACCTAATATTACTTTGGTATTTCCACTATTATTTTATAATTTCCTTAGGAGGCCCATTTTAGACCTCAAAATTCCCCTAATGTGAAGAAGAATGAGAAAAACAAAGGATCAGTTTTGATGAATTATTGCAGAGGGACCTGTTATGTTAGTAGAGATGTTAAACTATAGTTTAGGGACCTGTTCTACTTTCAAGGGAGGCAGTTGACCATATATTTATTTTTGGATAAATACAAGCATAGTTTCCTATAGGTATTCTAGGAAAGACAAAATATTTTTAAGTTTATATTTTGCATACATGAACTTGAAAGATGTTTAAAATATCTCAGTTTTCTAATTATGTAATGACTATTATTTTGAAAACTGTTATGTAAGAACCATATAAACAGTTTATGAATATTGAAACGAGGCTGGATTTTATTGGAAAAAATCTTGTAGTCTAAGTATATTTGAGCAATCTTGAATGTATTCACAATTTTTAGTGAGCAGTTAGTAGGAAATTCACGTGTTACTTCTCCCTGTCAATTTTTCTTTGTTATATAATTGTTTTCTTCAATTTCTGAGAATGTTAGTTTATGAGATTGGATTTATTGGATGCTCCTCTCGTGAAATTATCAGTCATTAATATTCATTATTCTAAGTCATCTATAAACCTTTTTTTCCTTCAATCCTCTTTCTTCCAAATCTATGAAACAATCAAAAGGACTTGTGACTTTCATGCTTTGTACAACCTGCTTATTGGAGCTATGATCTCATTTGTTTAATAGCTAGACTCCATGACCAATGGTTTTGAATATCAACCAACCAATTTATCCCTAAACCTAAATCTAGCCACCTGAACTCAATTGCACAGAACCTTCTACTACAGTGACCATAGGGTAGTTGATTTTTACGGAGAGATCCCTCTGCGGGTTGAGGGGCTAGCTTCAACCTAAAAGAGGTTCTGAGGTTACTTTAGGGTTTTTCCCTGCAGGTAGGGTCTTCCTTGAGTGATAACATTTTGGTGTCATTGTCAAGGAATGAAAAGAATATTTTTCCCCCAATGATTGTATTGTTGAAAATCAGATCTATGAGGGAAAATAATTATCTGTATTCTAGTTTGGTTACAAGATGTTTGCTCTAGCAAATCCACACTATGATTTGAAGAGTTATTACTGACAAAGTTCTGGCTCATACATGTGTTCATAGTCAGATGAACCCAGATCCAAATCCACCTTAGATTTTGTCAAACCCTGAAAATTTGTTCAGGAAAAGACTCCCAAGGAAAGAGGTACGGTCAATTTAGAAAGATATTTCTCTCTACCTGCAATACTTGAAACTTTTAAAGACTTAGTGCTAGATACTAAATTTGAAAGTAACTTACTCAGAGCTAAGTCTGAGATTAATTTGTAAGAAACTGCTATAGATCCAACAGATCTTAAGACCTTTACCACTGGGCCCTTTATCCTGACACTAGAGCTTTTACCTCAAAATTTCGAGATTTGGGCTCACTATCAAAAATTGGAACAAAAATTCAAGGAAATTCAAGAAGCTGTTGCTAAATCTCTAACGTAACCTTATTTCATCCCATATTTTTTTACCCCAAATACTCATTTATCATCTGGAGGTTTTCAAAAGCCTATTCCATCAACTGTCATTCCAACAATCTAAGTACCTGTAACTTTTGTTGTCTTTACTCCCTCTATTAGTACAAGTTAACATCGTAGGCCTATGGCTGCCTGATATGCACCTTTGAATCTTCCAGCATAGGTCCATGATCTCCCACAAAATTATGAACAACATATTATTCAATTTGATGGTATTGGGTACTATAAAACTCAGCAGCATGTAGAGAAACTCAACAATTTCATAGATCTAGAAGAAGATGACCATGACGACGTAAAATTGAAACTTTTTGCACAATGTCTATCTAGTGAGGTAAAGAAATGGTTCAGATATTTACCTGTAGCCAGTATTAATAACTTCAAGGAATTTGAACGATTGTTTCTCGCAAAATTGTAAGTGAATAAAAATCCATTGCATATTTTAGCCGAGTATAATGCACTCAAAAGAAACCTAGGAGAATCTATACAAGAATTCACGGTCAGATTTAATAAGATTTCTAATTCTATTCCAGCTGAAATCAAACCCTATCCTGGTTTAGCTTTGTTAGATTATCTCAACTTCTTTGATTCTAAGTTTGCTTATCAACTCCATGAGGGAAAACCTACTACTTTGGAGCCAATGCAGAGTAATGCAATTGGAGTGGAGGCCAGATTAATGGTAAAGAAGGAAAAAATGAAGGTTGAAAGAAGAGTAGGTTTCAAAGAAGAGTCATATTCATCCCCTGACTTGAAATTTGATGTGATGTTGAAAAATATGGAGAAAATGGCAGATAATTTGACTCTTCCCCGAGGTGAGAATCAACCTCAAGTGAGAAAACTGAATTTCAGGAAACCCCATGCTACTCAAAATCATCCCATAGAGTAGAAATATCCTCAAGAACAACAACTCGTTGTTCGAACTCATTTTATAGAATCATTTTTAAATGAGGATGCTAATGAATAATAATACCATTAGATTGGGTGCTTTGATGACAAGGAGACGCAATGTTTTACCACCAAAGAAGAACATGACCTTTCTGTTGGATGTGTTGTAGCATTTTTTGGTTTTGGTAAGTTAGCATAAATTAGTTAAAAAATGAAAATATATTTCAAAAAAAAATGTTAATTTAGGATATGGAAAAAAAGAATATTGAATCAAAAAATGTTAGATATATTTTGATGAATAAGTCCATATCAAATAAAATGTTAGAATAGATGCCCTAAAAACGGAAGGCAAAAATAAAATGTTAGATTAGAAATAAAAGAAAAATAATAAATTCTAAAAGTGTTGAAAATCCAAATGCCGCTACTCATATTCAAGTTTATTTTTGCAAATAAAAAGTTGTGTGTAGATTGTTTAAATGCCACACTAGTTCATACAATCCAATTGTACAGTTTAACCATGATTTGATTTGATTTAAATTTATGTCAATTGGTAGCAAATAAATTGGCTCAACAGTTTAATATGAGCCAATGGAAGCAATAATGGATAGAAGTAGATTAATCATTAAAAGGAAAATGTTGAGTTACTAGTCTGAATGCACTCAGGTGACTAAGATTGTGAAAAAATGTTAGGAAAGTTAAGGGTAGGTAGACAAATGAAATACCATTGGAGCATGAAAGGATTTTTATTCTAAGTTAGGACATTGCATGCATGTGCATATAATGAATGGTTTAAATTAATCATTGTTTACAAAATATCGATGTTATGGTGTAATATTTGCACTTTATCCATTCATTCGCTAATACCCCACGCATGTCACATCCGTCATAACTCTTGACCCCACCATCACTTTCTGCCTCACGATATTAAACCTCATTCATGTTCTTTCTCATCCTGCACATTCCCCTAAGATCTGATGCCCTACATCGCTCCTCCACTCACCCTTGCCATCTGAACGTTATCGATTGGGGGGGGGGGGATGTGGGTCTGAAGTCAACAGTTTTTATAACAGCCCTCTGAAATTGCTTTTCCCCATCCTAGTTATTCGGGATTTAAAATCTCGAAATAGCTTACCACCTGAACTTACTCCCGAACGCGGTTTTCATTCAACCATTTACCGCCACTCCTACGCCATCATCCACATCCGCTCCCAGGTCACTTCCTCTGTCCAATCAGCTATCGTCTCTTTGCCCATTATCCATTTAATTTGCCACCCCTCACACATTAATATTCTATTTATCAATTTATCAGCCCCGTTGGATAATTAATGAGGATTTAACCGTTGATTAACGAACCCACTTCATTTTATTCATTATAACCCGTGATTTTCATAAAAACCGTTACACAGTGCATTCCCATAATTCATTGGACACTTGTAGCTTGCACCCAAAATTATAGATTCATCATTCAACCGAATTTTCGATTTTGTTTAGAGGCAAGCCAACGTCCAGGTCCACCTAATCCATTTTGACTTACACTATTATTCTATTATCACTATGTTTCATCCCAATTCTTCCAATTTCTATCACTTTCAACTTGCGAATTCAATTAACAGAATGCCTCCTAAAGGAAAGGGAGTTGCAGAAACCCCAAATCCTCTCATTCATCCACAAGTTGACTTCCATCATACTCCCCTGGTCGACAGAGACTGTAAAATCAATGATTTTGTCTTAATTGATTTGTTTGAAATCTATTGCTGGATGGAGGATCAATTAGTTGATTAAACAAATGAAATAGGACTTTAGGACTCCCACCTTCCTCATTACTTATTCCCTCAGATACATAGAGCACCTGAATTTGTCAGCAAATTCCATGAATCCTATGACCCATTCAAAGAGCTACCATCTCACCTGTAAGAGAAATTATGTGCTCCATCAATGCTCAGTCCATTGAATAGATGTTGCAGGCCCCCACTATTGTGCCAACCAATCCTTTTTCTCATGAAATCCTAACAGAAGCCTATCAAAAGCTAGATTTCACTAAAAGAGCTCAAACTCTAGAACTTTTCCTAGCTATAGATATCCCTCTACCTAAAAGAAACCCTCCCTATGATTTATCTATATTCCCAGATAGAACCAAGAAAATTACCACCATTCTTTCTTATCTTCTTGGTTACAATTCTGATCAATATGCAAATGAATCCACCGTTGGTTTCTCATCTATCTTTTCTTTTGGTTCCAAACCCACTGTTCTTTATAATTTTAGCCAATTTCTAGCTAAGGCCATTCATGAACAATTTGTCCAGTTCAATACTGAAGAGGTATTCAAGTATGCTTCAGTACTTGTATATCTTTTTATATATTTTTAGGGACACAAGTTTCCACTCACCTTGTAGAAGCTAGAGGAAGAAGGTAACCAACAATCAGTGATCTTTTGGACTTCTATGCGAATGAAGGAAAAGGAAGAATTTGCATATAAATAGTTCATAGATGATCCAATATCTTTTTATTATAGATGTATGAAAAGAATCACATGTGAAAATTGCAGCTTAACATAGAAATTTAATGTGCACACAAGAAAGAAGAAGAAACACATAAACGATGACAAGAAGACAACAAGACTTGATTACGGATTTCATCCAATTTGGACTATGTCTTCAAGCCCCACTCAATCAATGGGGAGGCCTTCATTATTTAAATGGCATGAAAAGAAGAGAATACAATCATCAGTTACATAAAAAGGAGTCTTATACCTCCATTCTGAATAATGGCCGAGAAAAGGAGAACTCAGATGAAGAAATGGATAGCACCACAGTGTTCGTGGCATCGAGAAGGGTAGAAACCATATAAAATTTGCCCAATTTAGACAAAATGATCAATTGCCCCTCCTGCAAGCTAGTGCCTTGAACTATGTGCCCATAAATCCTCTCTCCCTGCAATTCTACATGCATTGGATTTTATATCTTTCTTTTGGTTATAGGTGCGTTTAGATTAGAGGTTGTTTTGTTTATAATAAAAGTCGTTGTCTCAAAAGGATTGGCGGGCCGACCATGAAACCTTTTTATGCAACAAACCCCTTAAAAATGAAAATTTTCCACTTAAACAGATAATACACAAAACATTGGAAAAACATAACCGAAAGCCTTTTACTTAGATTTCAAATTATATGAAATCGGGTTTATAGACCCATCGGGTCTAGCCCCATATCACAATTGGCATAACGTTGGTTCAATAGTCCTATTAGCAGGGATTGCCGACCACCGATCGCTGATTGCCAATATCAGTGTCGGTTGATCGCATCGACATCTCACTCATACAATAGCTCAGGGTTTTGGTCTTTGGTTCTGCCAATCACAAATCCGCTGATCATTGTGATCATCGATATCACAAATGCAAGTTGGGTCTGCCCAGTTCCGATATCACATGCTTGAAATCACCGATATTGGCCATCACTTGCCTCTAATTGCAATTTAGTTGGAGATCGCTGATCGAGGGTTCTGCTGTGCCTACCTTAAGCCCGCCTCTTGACTTCTCGAATTGCCATTTTCCTTTTAAAGGCTTAAGGCCATTTTTTAGAGAAAATGCCTCCTTTTCCAAAGGGACAAGGCAATCTTATTTCTGCCATAACTTCATCATCCGGATTCGAATTGGAGTGTTGTTCACATCGTTGGAATTAGGGTGACAAGCACTTCGATCGGATGTCAAGATATTTTCCTTTCTGCCACTTTTAATTTTGAGATTTTTTCATGCCACTGTATCTCAAGGTCCACCTGGATCAATCCTCCCCATTGAGGAGCTTTTGGACAGCCAAAAGCTTTATTAGTCAATTGGCAAGTGAGGGAATTATTCCCTCACCCTTTCCTTCTCTAGCCATTTTGCCTTGCTGGGGTGCATCCCCTTGAAACCAAATTGGAGGTATTCCACATCTCCTCGCCTTGAAGTCTTGGTTCTTCTGTCAAGGATGATGTCTTCAAGTAACTCATCGAGATATTTTGGTGCAAAATCATCAACTGTAGGAACTGTGCCCACCTCATCAGTGTCCATGATCAATGGTGGTTCATACAACTTTAAGTTTTCCACATTCACTACTGAGTACATTTCCATATATATCAGTAAATCAAGATGAAAGGAATTGTTTCCAATCCTCTCTAAAATGGTGAATGGATCATACCTGATTGGTCGCAACTTCTTCCCTTCACCCTTCATCCTGTGCTTGCTAATGTGGAACCACACTTTGTCGCCCACTTGAAATTGATGGCTAACTCAGTGTTTGTCATGTTGAGCCTTGTAACGGGCTTGACTTTTCTCCAATTGCTCTTGTACTACTTGGTGAATCAACTGGATTCGTTGAATGAACTGCAGAGCTTTGTACCTATAATTACATCCACTGGAGTCATCTTCCCTTCCAAAGACCATATCAAAAGGGTCCTTTGGGAGGTAAACAAAACATGTCTCAAATGGTGAATGTTGCGTAGATGAGTGCACTGCTCGGTTGTAGGAATGCTGCACATATGGGAGATGCCCATTTCACAACTTAGGATGTCTCCCACAATAGCCTCATAACAAGTGTGCGACGGTGTGGTTATCAACCTCTGTCTGTTTGTCAATCTGTGGATGAAATGTCGTGCTTCTTTTCAACTTGGTGTCCATCATATTCCACAAGCTAGTCCAAAAATATCCAAGAAAGCGAGAGCCTCGATCTAACACAATCGATGTGGGTAATCCAAAATGGACCCAAACATGCTGAAGGAAAGTTAAGCACTCTGCTCTGCATTGATCTGCTTTTTACAAGGCATTAGAATACACATCTTGCTAAAATGGTCAACGACGACATAAAAATAATCGTGACTCTTTCTGGACAAAGCCAAACCTCCTACAAAGTCCATCGACACACTTTCTCATGGATGACTTGGAATAGGGAGTGGTGTGTAGAGCCCGAGTTTTCTATTAGAGGTATTTGAAACAGAACACATCACACAACCTTTTACATAGCAAGTTACAATGTTCTTCATATGAGGCCAGAAACAAAATCTTTGTACATGACATGGAGTATTTTCGACACCAAAGTGTCCAGACACAAGAGAGGTGTGGGCCTCTCTATACTCTTTCCCCTGTGGGAATATAAAATTTTCCAAGGTGATACAACAGTTTCCCCTGCAAGTGATAGTTGTCCAACTGTGAACCATGGGTTAGTTTTGCATAAATCTCTTTAAAGTCATCATTATTAGCATATTGTTCAGCATAACTCTCAAAAGACAACGAAGAATTATGAAAAATAATAGAAGCAGAAATAGGAGGGCGAGATAGCATATCGGCCACTTTATTGCTAGTGCCCTTCTTATACTTTATTATCAAATGAAACTGTTGAAGAAAACCCATCCACCTGAAATGAAGAGATTGCTGCAACTTGGTTTGTGACTGAAGGTACTGTAAAGGCTGATGATCTGTATGGATGATGGTCTCCTTGCCGATTAGGTAGTGTTTCCAATTTTTCACACTCTACACCAATGCATAAAGCTCCTTGTCATAAGTGGGATATTTTATCACAGCTTGAGAAAACTTCTCAGAATGGTAACAAATCGGCTTCTTTTGCTGCATCAGTATAGTTCCCATGGCATAACCACTAGCGTCGGTTTTGATCTCAAATGGTTGTTGGAGATTAGGTAAGGCTAAGACTGGCGCGGTGCTGATCTTTTCCTTCAATGTTTCGAAGGACTTCTACTATCTTCCTCCCCATTGGAATACCTATTTCACACTTGTCAATGTGTGCAAAGGTGTTGCAATAACAGAGAAATTAGCAATAAATCTCCTCCAATACTGGACTGCTCCTAAAAAACTGCGGACCTCGGTTACACTAGTAGGCTTAGTGTTATAGACATTTTTGGGCCCTACAACCCCAAGCATGAAATGTCCATAAACCAAGGGCTCCTAAGTCCCTAAAAGTGTTGTTCTAACCCCTAAAGGAACAAGGTCAACAGATTATAGCTTCTCCCAGAATTTCTCCATGAGAAACTGCTCAGAATTGGTCAAAACATGATCATTGCAGCTACTCCACTAGCTAAGTGCGTTGCATCTCACCCAAATACACTGTGAGGGTGCGTTGCATTTCAAAAGTCCCTTCTGTGGGGTGCGATGGGCGAGAAATGACAAATGGCAGTGTCATTCCACGAGGTGGAGAGGCAATGGAAGCTTCCAGAATCTTCTCCTGTGACACTTGCCTCACTGAATTCGACCAAGGATGAGTAAGAGGCCATCAGTCTCCAAGTGGAAGCAAGAACTATCAGAGAGAAGACACTAATCAAATCACAAGCTGACTCATCCCCCTTACAGATATCTATATATGGATCCCTCATCCCAGAGATCTAGAGGCTGGAATTTTGTATATTGTAAGGAATTGCTGTTGGTTTCTTGAGACAAGCATCAGATTGTTGGGTGATCTAAGCTTTGTTTGAGGTGAAGAGGGGCTTCTTTCCTGGGAGGTTGATGCTGGGTTAGAACAACTGGTTGTAACTCCTCTTGGATCTTTTCTTGTTTATCAATAAACTCTATTTGAGTTTTCCTCCATGCTTTTGTGTCATTGATGCTTGTTACATTTGTATGGTCAATTTACATCTGATCCTAGATTGTTTATGATTATAGATCCATGTCTTTGTATAGTGCTATGCTTCTGTGATCTTACAAGCACTTTGTGAAGCTGGGCGTGCAAGGGGGCATGTAGCTGAGGACTATCAAAGAAGAGATGGATCAAATCAGGAGATTAGCGCGAGACAGAGGTTGGTCTTTCTGTTCCTCTCTATCTATAATTCATAAAGGAAAAACAAAAGTAGCTTTTCTCTATTTGTTTCTAAGGTAGTTGTCACACCTTAGTGGGATAGAGCAGTTCTATATAGACACTTTTCCCTGTAACAAAATGGCGACTCCGCTGGGGAGCTAATTAGTTTGTTTGTTTATCATTCTTTGTTGTTTGTTTCATAAACTTACAAGTAGCATTCGAACTGCATTTTCCATAACAAATGCAAAGTAGACAACTGCTACTTCAATCCTTCTACTGGATCTGTTTATGATTTAAACAACTGATTCACAAACTATCTGATTGCCCTTGTGATAGCTCTTAGATCCTCCTTAGATCTACCCCTGATTGTTGCATTACTGATTACTTTTTGCTTGGCGAAAACACAAGAACTGAACTGAAAACTGTGACCTGGAACCCGAACAGAGTCTTGTTTCTGGCCCAGCGCAGGTACTGTTCAGAGATTCTGAATTTCAACACACTTCCCGAGTGGACAACTTGCGCTGCATTTCAGATTCTCTGTGTTACAGGGGCACTGATCAGACTAGCTCTGTGTAGTTGTGGCTTCTGTGGTTCATTCTTTCCAGTTCTATTCTTGAATTTTGCTGCCTGTGATCAGTATATGTCTGTTTGAAACCCCTTTTCCTTATTGTTATTCTGCCTCCTTTGTACAAAAGAACTGTAGATGTTTTTGTGTGTTTGTTGAGTCATTTACAGTTCTCCTTTGCAAAAGTAGCATAATCGTACTGTCGTCCTTTGATTTGAAACTGTCGCAAGTGTCGATTTCAATCGTAGGAAAGAGTTTAATTACTGTTGATGGTCGATTATCCTATTACTATTGCTTTTGGTCTGAATTTATAATTTTCTAGTGTCGAGAACAAGTATTCATTTCAAAATTGTAAGGTGTTGTAATCGTCTCCATTTTTTGATTTCGAAAAGAAACTTGTTGATATTTGTCGCTTGAAAAGAAATACAGATTTGTGCATCAACTTTGTTTTTAGCATTCATATACTAAGAAAGTCGAAAAACAAATACATGCATGTGCATTTGCATATAGACAGTCTGATTGGCTTGATTTAAGAAAGTGCATTTAGAGTGTGCTCTTTGCTCTTTGTGAAAAGATTTTGTCTTTTTTTTCCCTAGTAGCTAGGATTTTCATTGCATAAAGGAGATAAAAAGTTTGTTTATCATCTTAGATTGCATTTTAGGAATTACATCTACATCTCGTGGTGAACCCGAAAGACAAACTTCATAAACAAGATCAACTTAAAATAAATTCAATGAATCTAACAACGCTTTGGAACTTAACGCACAACACTTAGAAGTCTAGGCTAAAGATGTATTCCGGCATCGTAATGCCTGGTAACTGTTGTTCTCACTGATGGTTGGGTGATTACTCCACTTTGAGACGATAAGTGCCAGTACGGACTTGTGCTCCCATGTACCGTCGAGTATATTTTGGGAGACCCAAATAGGCTTAATCCTTTATCCATAGGAAGCTTTGTCTGCTGCCCTATCGATCGCAATGCACTGAACACAGCATTCGGGAAGATTGACTGTCGTACCGTAAAAAGTATTCTACAGTTTTGCGATTGGTTTGGTAATCCCTCTACCTAGATTTCCAGAGCAGTCCCTTTCGTTCCTTTTCAGACTCCTTAACGAAAAAGGTCCATCTGAGCACTTGTCACTTCAGGCTCATTAAAAATCGAAGGAGACTAGAGTCATCTTTTGATTTTTCTCGACTCTTAAAAATTGAAAAAACAAGTTGTGTCAAAGCGTCTAAAATTTATTTTAAGCAGAATATTCATTACCATTTCCTACATTGATCTTGGGTTGAGAAAATGGAGTCCACCAACCAAGGAATTCCCCTTGGAGGAAATCCTAGTCCCTTCTCCTCTTGGGGAGATGTTGGTGCACCCCATATGGCCACATTGTCACTTCCAGGACTGACAATTGGTTTGCCTATATGGCTCTTCTCAACCTCTGTCATTCAAAACACCACAATTCCTGAACAATAGAATCAGCAATTAGACGAGTCCAGAGTTACCCACCAACCTTCTACTTCCTCTAATTCTTCCTCTCCTCCTTCCTCTTCACTTGATGGGGCTGGTAAAGCCAAAAGTCAAGTACCTAAGGAGAAGAAGGAAAAGAAGAAGAAAGAGAAGAAGAAGAAGGAGCCAAAAGCGAATGGGGGCAAACGAGTGTCGTCTAGCGAAAATCCACACACTGCACCGACCAGGCCTAAATCGCCATGTGTCATTTGCAAAGGAGACCACTATCACAAAGATTGTCCTTGCATCCCTCGGATCTTAAGGGACTGGTCTCCTCGTTTGCACAACCCGGTGTCGTCAACCTCTGATAGTCATGTTGAAAACACACCGTCAACTAGTGAAAGTGAAGCCCCAGGACAAAAAGGAAAATATAGATTTCCTTGTAAACTGTGTGAAGGCGATCATGCCGTCCACCGTTTTCCCTTCTTAGACGAAGCTAAAAGAGTTTTGGATGATCATCCGGTTTCACCGTTACGACTTCCTCCTGGATATAAAAAACTCTTGCCGAGTCTGTCACTAGTTGAAAATCTGGTTGGCCCGCTCAGGTGGTCAGCCGAAGCATCTACCATTGAAGATAAACCATCTGAACCCATACCAAACGAAAGTCAAAAGGTCGAGGTGGCAGTTGACCCGGTCTTGCCTTTAGAGGTTCCTTCTTCAGATGATACAGTCACAGAAGAGAACAAGGATGACACTGTCAAAATTCTTTTCATAAGCACAGACTCCAACGAACATGGGGCCAATTTACTCGTTCCTTTACCGCAGGAGGGAAGTTCGTCAGAGTCATACCCGGCCGTCTATTTGGTCCCACCTCCAAGCAAGCTAGTTGTCTCCTTCGACTGGAATCAACTAGGCAGACCCTGTTTACTAGCTAGTATACCATTCTGAATTATTGTTCAAATATATAGAATGGTTATGGCTGGTACCATCATAGATGAGGGGGCTTCTGTGAGTATCCTTTCCTCAACTGCTTGGAAAGCGCTTGGTTCGCCATCGCTTTTGCCTGAGATGAGAAATCTAACAGGTTTTGATAAAGGAACCAGTCGACCGTTAGGGATCCTTCCCAATGTGCCCATAACATTGAGAGGGAAAACCATTCACATGAACGTGATGGTAGTTCAAGGATCCCTGGATTACAATCTACTCCTTGGACGAGACTATATTTATTGCATGGGAGCAATTGTCTCCTCACTCTTTAGAGTAATGTGTTTTCCGCACGAAGGAAGAGTGGTCAAGCTCGTAGACCAGCTTTCATTTCCCGGATCACGCATAGAAAATAGTCATATACCATCCCTGAATGGTCTTTTCACGCAAGAAATGTCTCAATCTCCAGTTCGTCCACCCGATGAGCGCGAGTGATTCGGGGGGACATGACTGAATCCCAGGGGGCATGCACCCTGGTCTGCTTCGGCAGGAGAACTTCGGGTATAGGGTAGGTTTCCGCGAGAAAATATGACTAGTCTGTACTCCCATCCGTGATTGGAAGAGGGGGTTATTCTAGAACAATATTCTCTTGTGAAAGTTACGTGAGGGGAGTAACTTCCTCCACTCACCTTTGGCTATTTCGATAGACATCACCGAAGAAGTGTTTTGTTTGCGCTGTGAATAGAACAATATTTGGGTAACCTGTAAGAGGTAGGCCTCTCTCGGTAAAACAAATGTTTTAACGGACTAAAGAAGGGGTAACCTTGAAACTCTGTTTTATACCTAGGGGCATGCAAAACTTTTGGAGTGCAAGCAAAGAGCGATCATTTATCTGTTTTTTGGATCGGTCATTTGCTAACTTACATAAAGAAAGGATGTGGGGCAAAACTCTAAAAATTTCCGTTTTTATATGAGACATTCTTATCACACGACTGGATTAATCGAGCAGTTTTAGCACATAATTCAAGCTCGTTAAAAAATAAACATAAGACATGAGAAAATGTTTCCCCCCGCATTTAAGCTCGTTAAAAAATGAACTATTCCCCGGTAAATAACCATCGTGAATGTAGTACTTCAGCCATTAAAGCCTTGGTCGTGTTTGCACTGTCACCTCCACTTTTTCATTGGCCGATCATTCATCTCCATTTGATTGTTTACCCATTTTGAGGAACAGCTGCGAAGAGTGATTTCAATAGCCATCCTTGTAACACTGCCATGATTGGAAAATTCCAAACCTTACTTGGAATCAACTGCTACCCATTTTATCACGCGTTCCTCAAAAAACGAGTCTCCTTTAAGCTCTTTTCAACTGACTCGTAAAATATGAAAAGATTGTCGAGCCATGGGCCTCTCCAGCTCATTAAAGGGACAGGAAGTGTTATCCCTCCTCTAGATTTTAATCTTTTTGGACCTGAGGGATTATTACACAAAAAGATCGAGCGCTTGTTTTGTTCGGCTCGTTAAAAGTATCGAAAATTCATCCCTTCTGTATTGTTTTATACTTTTTCGTACTTAAGGGATTAGATGATGAAAAAGGAATTTTGGAGTTACCGTTACGTTCCTTTTCAGACTCTCTAAAATTGAAAAGGACCAAGTTATCTTTGTCGTTAAACTCGTTAAAAAGATTAATAGCGACAAACTTGTCTATAGACGAGAACGAGTTTCACTCTCGCTAGGCTCGTTAAAACATAGCGATGGGTTTGCCCGAAGGGCAAATTATAGAACAAGCATATGTTATCCTCCTCAAGCTTGACAAAAATAAAGAGGTACTGGTCAGCAATGACTGGGGAAAATTGGGAAGAAAACTTGAATAAACTTTGTTGGTAGCAAGTCGCTCTTGAACATGACACTTCCACTCCATGTCCGAGTCGAGTTGGGTTGTTTCATTCACCGGTCACATCACCATGGTCACGCCATACCATCCACACTTGGGGTTAATGCTACCAATCCATCACATCAGTGTCGCCGATATGTTCAAGAGAAGTCATTTAGAGAATTCACCTGTGTCTCACCCACTACCATACATTATACTCCATTCTTTCATGACCGCCACCCTGAACCTTATATCACCAGATCGTTTTCACCTCCATTAAAATCATTTTCTCTGTTCCATGTCATTGATGTGGGATTCATTAAGGCCCTCTTGTGACAGATCACTTCTTGTCGACATCAGCTCATTATCCAAGAAGTTGGTCTAGGAACACCCCATTCAGTACTTTGAAGCTTGCATGCCTCAATGGCAAGTTTCTCACTTTCGGCGACAAGTTTACATCAATGGCCTTCGATCGAAAGATTTTGCATGGTGTTCGATGCCAAGTCCTTTATTCACACCACGTGAATTGTACTGCAGTACCTTGAGGGTCATTATCATTATCGGTGAATTCTCTCACGCTTGTTAACAGTTTACATCATTGACTGGTAATCAAGCAATGTCTTTCCATGTTCGACTTCAAAACATTCCTCACATGGATCGACTTGTACTTCAAGTGAAGATCGGACGAGATTGAAGACCCCGGATCTAGTTTCATCCATCCAGGCTACGATATATATTCAGGGAAATAAAGACATTAAATGTACATCATTGCTGCACAGATAATCATCCACTCAAAAGGATGATGGCTCTATTAGAATCATCAGTCTACACTCAGACGATTGTCTGTCCTATATACATGAAAATGAATTTATAAAGCTGAGCATGGGAATGCCTACCTCAGCCAGATCATGAAAATATTATGAAGACAATGTATTGTATTGTATCTTATTACAGGTCTCCTCCCAACATTTAAAGAGCTTCGGATCCTCACAATAAAGAATTTCACCCGACATCAAAAGATTAACGACCTCATGCTTTAGGGGGAAACTGTTATAGACATTTTTGGGCCCTACAACCCCAAGCATGAAATTTCCATAAACCAAGGGCTCCTAAGTCCCTAAAAGTGTTGTTCTAACACCTAAAGGAACAAGGTCAACAAATTACAGCTTCTCCCAGAAGTTCTCCATGAGAAACTGCTCAGAATTGGTCAAAACAGGATCATTGCAGCTGCTCCACTGGCTAAGTGCGTTGCATCTCACCCAAATACACTGTGAGGGTGCGTTGCATTTCAAAAGTCCCTTCTTTGGGGTGCGATGGGCGTAGAAATGACAAATGGCAGTGTCATTCCACGAGGTGGAGAGGCAATGGAAGCTTCTAGAATCTTCTCCTATGACACTTGCCTCAGTGAATTCGACCAAGGATGAGTAAGAGGCCATCAGTCTCCAAGTGGAAGCAAGAACTATCAGAGAGAAGACACCAATCAAATCAAAAGCTGACTCATCCCCCTTACATATATCTATATATGGATCCCTCATCCCAGAGATCCAGAGGCTGGAATTTTGCATATTGTAAGGAATTGCTGTTGGTTTCCTGAGACAAACATCATATTGTTGGGTGATCTAAGCTTTGTTTGAGGTGAAGAGGGGCTTGTTTGCTGGGAGGTTGATGCTGGGTTAGAACAACTGGTTGTAACTCCTCTTGGCTCTTTTCTTGTTTATAAATAAAAGCTATTTGAGTTTTCCTCCATGCTTTTGTGTCATTGATGCTTGTTACATTTGTATGATTAATTTACATCTGATCCTAGATTTTTTATGATTATAGATCCATGTCCTTGTATAGTGCTATGCTTCTGTGATCTTACAAGCACTTTGTGAAGCTGGGCATGCAAGGGAGCAGGTAGCTGAGGACTATCAAAGAAGAGAGGGATCAAATCAGGAGATTAGTGCAAGACAGAGGTTGGTCTTTCTGTTCCTCTCTATCTATAATTCATAAAGGAAAAACAAAAGTAGCTTTTCTCTGTTTGTTTCTAAGGCAGCTGTCACACCTTAGTGGGATAGAGCAGTTCTATATAGACACTTTTCCTTGTAACACTTAGGCCAATTTACAATTGCTTCAACTTTAGAGGGATCATTTTTTAACTGACCATGACCAAAAATATGATCTAGGTAACCCAAAGAGGTTTTCCTGAACTCACATTTTGACAGCTTTACATAGGGTTTTTCTTTTCTCAATACATCAAGCACTTTCTTCACATGACACACATGTTCATTCCAACTTTTACTAAAGACAAGTATATCATATAAATATACAAGAACAAATTCATCAATCAAAGGCCTAAAGAGATCATTCATGACCCTCATAAAAGTGGCTGGAGTGTTGCAAAGTCCGAATGGCATCACCATCCATTCGAACAACCCTTGTTTGGTCTTAAATGCGATTTTCCACACGTCCTGCTCTGTAATTTGGACCTGGTGATAACCACTATGCAAATCCAATTTTGTGAAATAAATAACATTATTTAACTGATCTAATAAATCATCTATGCATGGAAGAGGGTAATGATTTTTCACTGTGATTTTTTTTAGTGTGTGGTAATCCACACACATCCTCCATGTGTGATCTTTCTTTGGGACTAAGACAATCGGTGAGCCACATGGAGAAGTGCTCTGCCTAATGACCCCCTGGTCCAACAATTCCTGCACTTGCTTTTGATTTCCTCCATCTCAGTGGTCGGCATCCTGTACATGCCAATATTTGGTAAAGGATCATCATGCTGCAAATGGATCTCATGTTGGATTTCCCTCTTCAGAGGTAATCCCTTCGATTCCTGAAACAACTCATCATAATTAGAAATTAATTCAGATAATTCCTGTTTATGTTCCTGGTCACAACCCTGGAAAGCATCAGCTACTTCTGCATTTTTTCCCCTTACAACCATAAGCATGCAACCCTTACTGGAATTCACCAGCCTTTTCATTTTTCCTGTGCTTACAAGGCTGGCATTGATTTTATTTTGGTGAGCCCTTACTATATATTCTACCCCATCTTTTGTGATTTGGTATTTGTTTTGATGATAGAAAAAGACTACCTTTCTGTCATATAGATACAGACTCCCTAACACCATGCCACAAATATCCAATGGTATTACATCCAGTTCTACTTCGTCCACTAGCTTAGAAGCAATCACTAATTTTACTTTACATTGCTTGGTTACAATCAGTTTTGCTTTATCATGTATCCATCCAAGCGGGTAAGGTTTTAGATGTGGTTTTGTTTCTAAACCGAATTTCTTTACCAAGGGTTCTGCGATTAATTTTTCTTGGATTCCAGTATCAAACATAGTTTATACTTTAGTATGATTTATCACAACTCTGATATGAAACAGTTCAATTCTCTTTGAATCATTAGGAAGGAACTCATTTACAGAACTAGTGCCTTCATGTGATTCAGAATTAACATGAGGCATAAGAGTACCTCTTTTTCCTGCACCTGTGATTAATGCTTCATCTCTGAAATCCAATCCAAGGTCTTGATGTGCAATTGCCACTTTCTTATGCTTCCCTTTTCCTCCATACTTCTTTGGACGCTTTTCTGGGTGCTGTTTCCAACAGTGATGGTCATCGTGGCCTTCCTTTTTGCAGTGATGGCCTTTCTCCTTCTTTGGCTGCTGCCATTTTCTTCTCCTTTCCTTTCCATTTCACTTTAGATTTTCCATTGGGAGGTTTGAACGGTGGTTTTCTGGAATGATCATCTTTTTCATTTTTGCCCTTGTTCTCAATATGAATTGCCTTTACGCTGGCTGAGTCAATAGTGGTTGGTTCAAATAACAACAATGAATTCCTACTGTAGCTATGCAATGAACCAATATACTTAGTTACAAACTCAGGTGTATCAAGTGCAATACCCAAATTAAGTGCTTTCTTTCTAAACTCCTCTATAAAACTCTGAACATCGTGACCTTTGCCTTGCCTTAAATACTGCCAATTCATTAATGCATTTTGCTTGTAACCGAAGGGATAAAATTGTTCCTTTAATGCAGAAACAAAATCAGGCCATGAGGAAAAGAGGTTACCCACACTCTTACTGCTATGAAATTTTCTCTCCCACCAAATGAGAGCGGTGCTACTTAGCCGTAGAGAGGCCAACTGAATCTTTGCCTCATCCTCCATGATCTATTGAATCTTGTAGTAGACCTCAATTTGCCTAATCCAATTATTAATCTTCTCTGCATTACTTTCACCATTAAACATGGGAAGATCAAATTTGACATCTAATTTAAAGAAAGGTTTCTTAGATGCATCCCTTGAATTTCTATGATTATGGTGGTGAGAGGAAGAAGAACTTTCATTCGCGGAAGGAGAAGGAGGGGGTTCTTCTCCACCATTTCCATGTGTTGAACCTTGTTCTTCTAGGTTTCTCTCTTCTACTTTCTCCAGCCTTAAAACTAACTTACCAACATTCTCTGCCATTGAATAGAAGGTCTTGCAGAAATTGTGCTCCTCTTCAAGATGAGCTTCATCTTCCATGTTTCTCCTTCAATGTGCATGCTCTGCTTCGTGATCAAAAGGCTCTAGTTCCCCTTCGCCTCTTTGGAGCCAGTTTCTTGTTAGCATACAAATATGAAATTAACATCTAAAAAGCCCTACTTTGATGCCACTTGATCCAGTATCTTTTGCTTATAGATATATGAAAAGAATCACATTTGAAAATTGCAGCTTAACATAGAAATTTAATGTGCACATAAGAAAGAAGAAGAAACACATAAAGGATGACAAGAAGAAAACAAGACTTGATAACATAGTTTGTCCAATTTGGACTACATCTCTGGGCCTTGCTCGATCAATGGGGAGGCCTTCATTTATTAAATGGCATGAAAAGAAGAGAATACAATCATCAGTTACATAAAAAGGAGTCTTATACCTCCATTCTGAATAATGGCTAAGAAAAGGAGAACTCAGATGAAGAAATGGATAGCACCACAGCGTTCGTGGCATCGAGGAGGGCAGAAACCATATAAAATTTGCCCAATTCAGACAAAATGATCAATCGCCCCTCTTGCAAGCTACTGCCTCGAACTGTGTGCCCAAAAATCCTCTCTCCCTGCACTTCTACGTGCATTGGATTTTATATCTTTCTTTTGGTTACAGGCATGCTTAAATCAGAGGTTGTTTTATTTATAATAGAATTCGTTGTCTCGAAAGGATCAGCGGGCCGACCGGCCGACCTTTCTATGAAACAAACCCCTTAAAAATGGCCTTTTTCTGCTTAAACCAATAATACACAAAACATTGCAAAAACCCAACCGAAAGCCTTTTACCCAGATTTAGAATTATATGAGATCGGGCTTATAGACCCATCAGATCTAGCCCCATATCGCAATCGGCATAACATTGGTTCAATAGTCCTGTTAGAGGGCGATTGTCGACCATCGATCGCCGAAATCAACGTCGGCCGATCACATCGACATCTCGCTCATACAACGGCCTGAGTTTCTGGTCTTTGGTTCTACTGATTGCTCCGATCGTCGATATTGCAATAGCAAGTCGGCTCTACCTGGTTCTGATATCGTGTTCTTGAAATCACCGATATCAGCCATCACTTGCCTCCAATTGTGATTTAGTTGGAGATCGCTAATCGGGGGTTCTGCTGCACCTCCCTTAAGCTCGCCTCTTGACTTATTCGATTGTGATTTCCCTTTTAAAGGTTTAAGTCCATTTTTTAGAGAAAATTCCTCCTTTTCCAAAGGGACAAGGAAATTTTCTTTCTGCCATAACATCATCATCCAGACTCAAATTGGATTGTCTTTCACACCCCTGGAATCAGGGTGACGAGCACTTCGATCTGATATCAAGATACTTGCCTTTCTGCCACTTTGAATTTTGAGCTTTTTCCATGCCACTGTATCTGAAGATCCGCTTGCTTCAATAGAATTATTTGTTCATCCAGCCATTAATCTTATGAGAAGCACTCCAGTACCAAGAATAAGTGATGAAATTGTGAAAGTGTTACAATTGGTTGATCAAAACACAATAGGACATTGGTATCTTTACCAAAATTATACAGAGATCAGAGTCTATCGCTGTGAGCTTCCACCCTACAATCTTCCTAAGTACCTTCCTATCATAATTTTTGTGTTAGAATATATTAGGCAGAGGTTAAATGCAGATGAAATACATTTTGTGGCTGCAAAGAAGAAATCACAATTCAAGCTAAAGGCTCAGGTTGGTCCATTCATCTGTAATACTAGAGCAGCAAGAGAAGAAGAAGACGGGTTATTGAAGAAAATGAAGTTTGGCCTCAGCTTCACTTGGTCTTATGACTCAATGGGAGTGATTTCTAGGCTCAGACATGAAAACAAATTCACTACATACCATCACACTGCTAGGCCTGAAATAGAGCAGTACAAAACTCAGCTAGAGAGGAAGGACAACACCCTTCAAGATGATGAAGAACAGGCAGTGTCTACCTCAAATGTACAAACTCCACTTGCACAAGAAAAGAATGCTAAATGAGGGAGGGAAGAAAAATCATCCCCTACAAATGAAGCATCAAGTCAAGGTTTTAGAATTGTATATAGAAAGAAGAGACTTAGGCTCTCTTCGAAGGTCAGTGCAACTATTGAGTTACAGAAAACAACATTTGATGGACTTGGAGAAACATCTCTTTTCACACATTCTGATGGGAAGACTATTCAGTCTCCCACTCATTCCACCACACTCATGAACAATAGGTGATTTAGACCAGTGAAGGCAGTAAGAAGGATAAAGAAGATGACAATTTTCATGTCTTCAGTGAAACTAAGAAGAAGAATGAGGAGTTAAAGTTGAATACTTATACTCAATTCTGGAAACATTCTTCTTGTTCTCAAGCCATATTTATTTCAATCTTTGACTCTGAGAAAGGTATAATGAAGATGGCTTTCTTACAAGCTCATATTCCATAGCCCAGGACTACTGCACATTACCATAAGGAAACCTCCTTTTAATTTGATGTTAAAGATGTACATCCAATTGACCAAATTGAGATACACAAATAGACTGGCCAAATGATTTCTTCTACTTTAACTAACATTGCCATGAGTCCGTAAAAAATACAGGTTACCTTGGCTAATACACAGTCCAAGTTAAGCTTGAGAAAGTTTCTTCATTCGCAAAAGACATCAAGATAAAAACTTTGGAAGATCTAGTGTTGAATATGGGATATGATCCCTCTGATATAAAAGTTGTAGAAGAAATTGTCAAGAAGAAAAATACTGAGATTTCAGCATTAACGAAGTAGCTAAAATTGCTAGCTTCAGAGGACCCAATGACTAAAGAGATTGAAGAAACTGAGGCTCGAAAATCAGACATGATGAAGCTCATCATGGAACAAAATATGCAAATAAAATAGATGGAGGAGAAAATGGAGAAACTTGTCAAATAGAAAGAGGAAACTATAAAAAAGGAAAATATTCCCATGGATGTAGTTCCTCTTACAATAGTCTCTATAACTACAGTTTTTCCCTCAGGCACAACAACAACTACAAGAACAACAACATGAGCTTAATAGCTTGCTGAAGCTATTCAGAATCTGTCTACTCAAACAGAGGAAATGAAGAAATTGTAGGATCAACTGAAGACACTACAACACAATAAAGGAGTTGCAAACAGTTCATATGCAGCTGAGTTGCAGAGGGAAAAAAGTCAAATTGAGGTATTGCATAAAGAAATCAAAGAATCTTACCTTGGAAATAAACTGGGTTTGGTAAAGGAAATGTTATGGGAAGAGATTACTGAATTGATCAAAGATATTTGGCCTTATATTAGGATAATCTTTGATCAAAAGGACTTGTTGGAGAAAGCTCAGGAAGCTATTGAAACCATCTCCAAGGAACTTGAGGACATGACAGAAGTTACCACTAAAATAATCAAGTTTCTGAATTCTAAAGACAGCTATGAGCTTGAAGAATTAGGTATCAATGATAGGACAACAACCATACTGGAAGTGAAGAAGATTATTACAAAGAAAAATCTCATTCTTCAGTTGGAAGAAAAATGCAGCAGTGACAATGTCATATTTCAACATTTTTCAGTGGGTTGGAACCCTTAACCAGCAATGGTTTTCCCTCTATGTTGGTGATAAATGATAAATTAATGCCCATTGAAGACTATGTCTAAAAACTTGCAGAGGTCAGTACCAGTGCAACTACAGTTTCAAACAGAAGAGGTGCAACAACACCAAGGGTTGTGCTGAATGCACTCAGAGATACCTTTTTCATCCTAAATGAAATCAGACATATATTTTTAGTGAAACCCACTTTCACTAAATATACAAAAATGGACAAGGTTTATTGAAGGGTGACTAAGTTATCTATCTTAGATAAGAAATGTTGGGAACAACTAACTGATTTACTTGACTAAAAGGAGGATCAAACATGATTCAACATTTCCAGGGACAATCATCAAAAAGCTCAGCAATATTCATCATTTCCAGGGACATTCATCAAACAACTCAACAATATTCAACATTTCCAGGAACAGTCATCAACAATTGAACACCAAAATAGTGAGAGAACAACTATCAGTTCATATTCTTGATTTTGTATTAATCTATTTTTGTAAATTTCTTTAAGATATTTTATTAGCTCTAAGATTGTATAAATAACTCTCTTTAATGAGTTATTAAGGGTTGCACCCTTGAAGGAACATTTGTAAGCACTAAATCTACTCAACTTTTTCTAAATCATGAATATCAAAGCAAAGGATTCTAAATTTTGATTCATATAGTTTTGTATTCCTTGTAAGTTTTCCAGTTTTCATTCACTGTGTTTTCTTCATATTCTTAAGTTTTGCAAAGATAACCAGATAAGAGTAGTTGAGTCTCAATTCATCTTATAAGGTTTCTGAAGTGATCATATTTAAAGAGAATGAATTATAAAAACTGCTTGTTTAAGTAATTCCCTCTAAATCATAAAATCATCAGTATCTTTGTAATATTGGGCATATTTTGTCAAACATTTTGAACATTGTTTGAAGGTTTTCTTACTTATGCTTATTTAATTTTCTATTTGAAAACTGTAATAGTCATAATCATCTTTCTATTTCTACTCGTCACCAGATAAGATAAATCACTGTGTGGATTTTAAGACTAGCCCTTTGTTTAATATTAGTATTATTCAAGAAGGTTAGTCATCTCTGTTTTAAATATGTTTCATACATTGGTCCTCCAAAAATTAAAACAAAACTCCCCAAAACAAATATCTTAGACGCCCTGGCATGATAGCTGACCATTATCATCTCAGAGATACAACATCAATCTAGCACCGTTGTCGGGGACTCGAATTTGATTAGTTTTCTTAGGTTAATGATATATATCCTATTCCTTTAAATGTGACTAAAGGTCTACATAGGTCAAAATCCTTCACCTAGCGACATCAAATTGGCACCTTTTAAGCACACTAGATCCCATTCTGAATCTGACATAGTTAGTCCTCTGTCAGATCTAGAAAGACTTGTGAGAAAGGCCAATTCTAGAAGGAGACATCAACCATCTTCTTCCACTTCAGCCTTGTAATATGAAGATATATTACAATTTGATCCCTATGGTAACATTCCATCCAATCTAGATTGGATTCATTTATCACCTAGGGTTGTTGAACTTTTAGATAGGAGAGTTGATTTTAAATCATATTTCCTTATTCATTCACTTGAATCTCATCCAGAACCCCTATTTCCACCAAGATCACCTAAATCTGAGTCTGACTTAGGTGTCTATTTACTTGAATACAAACCTACAGATTTCATATCCCCCACTACTTATTCATTCCCTTCCACTTCTAAATGCCCTGAATCTTCTCTTTCTAAACAACCTTAAGGGACCTTTGCTATATATTCAAATCCACTCTTTGAAACAAAAGAGGATATTCATTCTCAGGTCCACAAGTTAGTTATTAAGACTCCTTTAAGATCTTTCAGGACATCTCCTTCTTATTTATCCCCTCATTCTTCACCTCCACATAGTCATTCACCCTCTCTATCACCATCATCGTCATCTTCTTCTTCTTCTTCTTCTTCTTCTTCTATACAAACACCTCATACACCACCTTCTACTATGGCATTCCAACCAATTGTACAGGTAAGATATGCAACTTTAGTTTTACCTCCAAACCTTGATGCCTTCCCTCTTGGATATTTAAACCACCTTCCTAGGTATAATGGAGAAACTAGTCCCTCAGTTGAGGACCATCTTCAAGCATTTATTGAATTTGCAGATAACATACACATAGAACAAGAAAATGTTTATAAGTTTTTTCAATCTCTTGAGGGAAATGTGAGAACTTGGTTTAGGCAGTTACATGCAAATTCCATTAGAAATTGGGAAGAGCTATCAAATATATTCAAAAACCAATGGGGAGTGAAAAAATATGCTCTTTAATTTTTAACTGAGTTTGAAGAACTAAAAAGAAACTTTGGTTAACCTATATCTGCTTTATCAAAAGGTTCAACAAACTTTATCATAAGATGCCCCCTAATTGCAAACCCCCTGTAGCAGCAGCCAAATCTAGGTTCTCAAAAGGCTTGGAAGATGATTTTGATGTAATGTTAAGAGAAATAAATTCAAGAACTCTTGAATACATGAAAACTAATGCTATAGAGGTGGAAGCAAATAGGGCTGCCTCAACCACTTTAAAAGCTAAAGAGGAAAAGGCCCAAAGAAAACTTAAATCTAGTCAAGAGGCCTCTACTTCCTCCAAGACTAAAACTGAAGATTCTAAAATAGATGATATAACTTCACCTCTCAGAAATCTATCTAATAGAATTTCCAAGATTGATACTCAACCTAGAACAGTTCAAAAAATAGTCACTCGACCTCAAAATCAAAATCAAGTTCAATATAAAAGAAATCCATGATTACAAATTCTTCAAAGGCCTAGTAATGATCAGCAGGCTCCAAATCCTTTACTGATAGATGATCAACAACTTGATGACAATACTCTGACTATTAATGAAGACATGAACAATATGGATACCTCTTCCGGTCATACTGTTATTATTCCTCTCTCTCAACAAAAGCAGGTTCAAGAAGACTAAGACTCCTCACAGGGTTCCAAATACCATGCCTTCTTTGAATTCCTAATTGCAAAGCTGAACAAAAGATATGATCTTAGACCTAGACTTGGCCCTGGAATACCTACCAAGGAACCTCCAACAATTTAACCTCACACCAAATCTGTGGAAACTCAGACAACTATTATTCGACCATTAAATTAGTCCACTGATACAACTCCAATTGGAAAAATTGTCTTAACTACATTTCATGTTGAAAAGGAGTTAGAAATAGTTAAAATTCCTATACCACTTTCAGAGCTTTCTAAAAACCCTGGATATAAAAATAAAGTCTCCAAATGGATACAAAACACCTCGGTTGATGCTGAAAGTGATGTTATTAGTCTTCAAGATGAAAAACTAGTAGTTATTTTTGGTCCTAGCTTAGATATTATAGATGAAATAGTACCCCATTTCTATGTGACTCTAAAGACAAATGATTCAATGTTATACAATTGTATGGTTGATTCTGGAGAATAACATAATCTCATGCCAAAAACTATCATGGATCATTTAAATCTTGACATAAATAGATCTTATCATGATTTGTACACCTTTGATTCAAAAAAAGGTGCCTTGTCTAGGACTGATTAAGTATTTAGTAGTCACTCTTGCTCAAATCCTAGTAAAAAGTGTAGTGTTAGATATAGTTGTCACAAATATCTCTCCTAAATTTGGAATGCTCCTTTCAAGGTCTTGCTATGCCAAATTAGGGGGAACTCTTCAAATGGACATGTCTTATGCCACTATTCCAGTTTACGGGGGAGAACAACTAAGGTTGTATAGAGAAGTAAGATTTGTGCACACTGTGTGCAAAACAGATCAACCAAGGAACCATTCCATTTATGCAATTGATCAAGATTTTGGTTGTTTTCAACTCTCTTCAAAACAAACACATCACTCTCAATTAAAAATTGAATGTATAAATGAAAACCCTATACCAAAACAACATGATGTATGGAAGTTATTCTTTGATGGTTCTTGTACAAAAGATGGAGCAGGAGCTGGGGTAGTATTAATCTCACCAGAAAAGGAAAACATTACACAATCATGTAAACTTGATTTTGAAGTTACAAATAATGTAGTAGAATATGAAGCTTTCCTTATAGGACTATTGTCAGCCAAAAGTTTAAAGGTACAAAATCTGAGTGTTTTCACTGACTCAGAGCTCATTGTTAAACAAATTAGGAATCTTTTCCAAACAAACATCCTAGGCTTAGATCATATCGAAATGAGGTTTGGATGATTTTAATTTGACTGATATCCCAAGAGATGAGAATATTCATGCAGATTCCCTAGTTGTCTCTGCTAGTTTATTTAAAATTTTTGATCAAACTGATGTACTCTATCAAATACAAGTCAAATACAAGCCATCCATCCCAGAAAATTTAAAATACTAGAAGATATTTGAAGATGACCAACAACTAAAATATTTTCAGCAGGTTATAGATGAATTTTCAGTTCTACAAATTGATGAAGATAGAATAGAAACAAATGAAAATTATAGTTCAAATTTCAATTCAAAAATTTCCAATCATGACATCATACAATTGTCTAAAAATTTTACTCCTAAAGGTCTCATTCCTTTAGAGAAATTATTTGATCAAAATGATGTCTTTAGAAACCCGCAATCACTTTCTCCACAAGATGACATAGAGGAAGTAAATATTGGAACAAATGATGAGATTAAGAACATCATAATATGTGCGTACTTAGATCCCCAAATCAAAACTCAATACCTTAAGTTACTTGAAAAATATAGGGATGTTTTTTCCTGGACCTATGTTGATCTAAAGACTTATGACACATCACTAATATAACATAAGATTCCTTTAAAACTAGAAGCTAAGCCTTATCAACAGAAACTTAGGAGGATTAATACAGTTCTTCTACCAACTGTAGAAAATGAAATTAAGAAAATGTTAGATGCCCATATTATTGTGCCTCTTAGATACTATAATTGGGTTGCCAATTTAGTTCCTATTAGAAAGAAGGATGGATAAATCAGACTTTGTGTAGATTTTAGGAATTTGAATAAAGCATCATTAAAAGATAACTACCCTTTACCCAAAATGGATCAGTTACTCCAGATGGTTTCAAGAGCACATAGACTTTCCATGATTGATGGCTTTTCAGGTTATAATCAGATAAATGTTGATACAACAGACAAAGAGAAGACAACTTTTACTACACCCTGGGGTACATTTATGTATTCTAGAATTCCCTTTGGCTTGTCCAATGTTAGAGAAACTTTTCAGAGATCTATGGACATATATTTTGTGGTTCAGGTAAACAAATTTGTAGTTATTTATCTTGATGACATAGCTATTTTTTTTAATTCTGATCAGAAAAATATAAAGCACTTGATGAAGGTTTTTGACAGGTGTAGGGAATTCAGAATATCCCTGAATTTAAAAAAAAAATTGTTTGCTATCAAAGAAGGATAGCTGCTAGGCCATATAATCTCAAAAGAAGGGGTGGTGATTGATCCCAAATGTGTTTCTGCTATAAAAAGGTTCATCCCGAATTATGATGAAATTGTAAAAGACATAATTGATATGCTCCAAAAGGATCATGAAGTTAAATGGACTGTCTCTTCCAGGTAGGCATCTGATCAAATCAAGATAGCTATCTTTGAAGCTCCAACCTTGGCCAACCCTGATTATACCAAACCATTCAATATCTTTTCCTTTGCCTCTAAAACAACCCTTGTTGTTGTTTTATTACAAAAGAATGAAGATTCCCATGACCAACCTATAGCCCTTTTTAGTAAGGTTATGAGAGATGCAGAGCTTAAGTATGACATAATTGAGAAGCAATCTTATGCCCTTATACAAGCCCTCAAATCATTCATGATGTATGTCCTACATTCACCCATTATTGCTTATGTTCCTAATAGTGCTGTAAAAACTATTTTAACCCAACTAGACACTAATGGGAAGAGGGGTAGATGGATCACTCAAATAATGGAGTTTGATCTACTTATGAAAACCACAAAGCTAGTAAAGGGTCAAGGATTAGCTAATATTCTAGCTGAATCAAACTGTAAAGTGTTGGGCATCAACTCTATTTTGGAAATACAAGGGGAGAATCCACAAAAACCTTCCCAAAGTTCAAATAGGAAGAATCGAAAAGAACCTTCTATCTATGCAGAAGGGGAGAATCCATAAGAACCTTCCCAAAATCTGAATGAGGAGAATCCACAAGAACCTTCCCATCATCCTGAAGAAAATAATCCACAAGAACCTTTACCTTCAGATCAAACCATCTCTCTACACATTGATGAGAAATATCTTTTATCAAATTGGTATCAAGAGATTGTAAATTTCTTAATCCATTTTGAATGTCCAGCATCATTCTCCAAAATTCAATGTAAAACTCTCAAATTGAAAGCAGTCAAGTACTTTATCATAAACACAAATTTATACTGGAAGGACCCACTCATTATCCTATTATTATGTTTAACACAATCAGAAACTGAAGGGATCATTGATCAGTTTCATACAGGATTTTGTGGAGGAAGTTGTGCTTGGAGAGCAACAACATATAATATATTAAGGGCATGATTTTATTGGCCAACATTGTTCTTATAGGTAGGAGCAAAAATTAGGAGTTGTGTTCCTTGTCAGATGTTTGCTAGTAAGAAAAAACTAGCAGCTCTTCCACTAATCCCTACAATAGTATCAACACCTTTTCTGTAATGGGGATTATTTTTTATTGGAGAGATTCATCCTACTTCAAGAAATTAGCATAGATGGATCCTCACTGCAACAAACTACTTTACTAAATGGGTGGAAGAAATTCCAATAAGAAATGCTACTGATTCAGTAGTATTCAAATTCATTGAAGAAAACATCTTATCTAGGTTTGGTTACCCAACCCAGATTGTTACTGACAATGCCACAACATTTTCCAGTGTTAAAATGATTGAGTTTTGTCAAAAATATCAGATTCTTCTGCATCATTCAACTCCATATTATCCTCAAGGTAATGGTCTTGCAGAATCATCCAATAAAAGTCTGATAAATGTGATCAAAAAGACTTTGGAAAATCATAAAAAGATCTTGGACTCTCATCTAATTTATGTAGTCTAGGCAAAGAGGATTACTCCAAACAGATCTACTAGAAAATCTCCTTTTCAGTTAGTATATGGGAAATATGCAATTTTCCCTACCAACTTGGCCTTCCCTGTTTTGAAACTTCTGTAGGATTCAACTAATGAACCTAATGATTTTTCAAGGAGAATAAATCAAATTATTGAACTAAATGAAAACATAGATGAAGTTCAATACAAATTGAAAAAGTATCAGAATAAGATGAAGAGCTTGTTTGATAAAAGAGCTAGGGAAAGGACTTCAAGGAGGGTGATCTAGTTCTAAGATGTGATTCCAGAAGAGAATACAGGGGAAAACATGGCAAGTTTGACAACCTATGGTTTGGACCTCTAGCTTTTACTGAAATATAGGGAAGCAACACTTTTGTGCTACAAAATCTTGAGAGACTATATTCCACTTATCCTATTAATTGAATTTTTCTCAAACATTACATTCAATATTGAGAAGTTGAAGTAGATTTCATTACTATCATTGTAAAAGGTCTGGTTTATTTTACTTTTCAAGCTGTCAATGTGAGTTTTTCACAGCAAAGACTCCATAGCCCGAGGAGAAGGCACATGGATCTGTAGGTTCTCTACATTCTACAGGAGAAAGCAGTCCCCAGTTGGAGCCGATGTTGTAGAATTTTTTGGTTTTGGTAAGTTAACATCAATTAGTTAAAAAATGAGAATATATTTCAAATAAAAAATGTTAAGTTAGGATATGGACAAAAATAATATTGAAACAAAAAATGTTAGGCATATTTTGATGAATAAGTCCATATCAAATAAAATGTTAGAATAGATGCCCTAAAAAAGGAATTCAAAAATAAAATGTTAGATTAAAAATAAAAGGAAAAACAATAAATTCTGAAATTGTTGAAAATCCAAATGCCACTACTCTTAGTCAAGTTTATTTTTGCAAATAAAAAGTTTTGTGTAGATTGTTTAAATGCCACACTAGTTCACACAATCCAATTGTACAGTTTAATCATGATTGGATTTGATTTAAATTTCTGTCAATAGGTAGCAAATGAAATTGGCTCAATAGTTTAATGTAAGCTAATGGAAGAAATAAGGGATAGAAGTAGATTAATCATTAAAAGGAAAATGTTGAGTTGCTAGTCTAAATGCACTCGGGTGACTAAGATTGTGAAAAAATGTTAGGAAAGTTAAGGGTAGGTAGACAAATGAAATACCATTGGAGCATGAAAGGATTTTTATCCTAAGTCAGAACATTGCATGCATGTGCATATAATGAATGGTTTAAATTAATCATTATTTACAAAATATCAATGTTATGGTGTAATATCTGTGGTTTATCCATTCATTCGCCAATACCCCATGCATGTCACATCTGTCATAACTCTTGACTCCACCATCACTTTTCGCCTCACAATATTAAACCTCATTCATGTTCTTTCTCATCCCACACATTCCCCTAAGATCTGATGACCTGCATCGCTCATCTCCAATGGATTTTAATAAAAGAGATTTTAAATTATCCTAATCTAAGTTCTCCATTTTTGCTCTTTTTATGTTATAGTTGAATCTTTCCATTAAATCCTCCAAATTTTCATCTTTTTTTTGCATCATTTTAAACACTTCATCCTTGTGATTGATAGGTCTGCAATAATCCAAATACCTTTCCAAAAATGGTTTCTTCATGTCATTCCATGTCCTAATAGACTAAGTGAGCAACACCATGAACCATTTTAAATCAGATCCTTTCAATGTTGAAGGAAACAACTTAAGTTTTTGAGAGTCTTGTAAATAATCATAAGTTCTGCACATGACTTCAAATTCAAATAAAAAGGTTTCAGGATCTTCACTTTTTAATCCATGGAAATTTGGGAGGACAGAAGGTGAGATATTTTTCATTGTGGCATTTGTATCTTCATCAACTATATGGAATCAAAAAGAATTATCAACTTCCCTATTTCCTCCACCTCTTCCTCCTCCAAATAGTAAATTTTCTCCATTTATAACTTCTTCTTCTCCTTCTCTTCCTTCCATTATAGATTCTTCAGAGATAATATAAGATTCAATCTTCAAGGTTAATTTCTCTTCCTCTGGTTCCTCTATCAATGGTGTATTGAAGAAGGGTTCTCTTTCTTCCTCTGCAATAGGAATTTCTATTTCTTCAGCTAAAATATGTTCCCCTGTAGAGGTGAAAAAGATTGCTTTTTCTGTTGGAGATCCAAGATTTTCTTCCTCTAGGACTACCTCAGTGGATGAATTAGGAGATCCTCTTAATTATATTTCTGACATTCAAACTTTAGGAATTCTATGGCTAGTAAAATGTGGAATATGATTTTGAGATGGAGGTGTATCTCTTCTTAGTCTTGGTGGAGTAAGTGGTGTTGTAGGAATTAAACTCTTGCCTCTAGCTATGAATCTACCCCTAGAGTCTCTTTCGCTACGCATATAAATCTTTTTTTTTAGATGTAAGAGATGAGGTTACCTAATTACACTTCCCTGGCAATGATGCCAAAATGTTTAGTTAATTTAATGTCCTAAATTGCTTGCATAAATTATCAACCGAGGTTTGTAAATTGATGAAGTGTGGTGCATTATATGTGCTTAGTTA
The DNA here is from genome assembly GCA_031772625.1 of Pinus tabuliformis. Classification (NCBI taxonomy): domain Eukaryota; kingdom Viridiplantae; phylum Streptophyta; class Pinopsida; order Pinales; family Pinaceae; genus Pinus; species Pinus tabuliformis. Next base: position 517,650,267 of record CM062804.1, on the reverse strand, counting down.
ACCTTTTATTTCTTCGTTGTTTTATATTTTATGTTGTTTTGGGGTTTTTTTTTTCTTTGATGTCTAAGAATGTTCAACCTTAAACTATAAGAAGATTTAAGTGAATATACAGAAATGTTCCTAAGTTAATCTAATTCTCTAAACCAAAAACTGTTGGTTAGTTAGAACCTAATTTGGAAAACAAAGCATCTATCTTATCTTATCATTAGTCCTAATCCATGGATCTAATTCTTAAAACCAAAAAAGAAATTGCAGTGTTTGTTTGAAGTAAAGACATAAAATGAAATCAATTAAAGTACTTTTGGTTACTTTAGCATTCAATTATGAAGTACGATCTTCTTGAGATGGAGTATAAGCAACTGTCTGTACTTTAACTTCTAATGTCCTAGAAAAATAAGCAGAGTATGCAACTAAGTGAGAATATAAAAGAAAAAAGATGAAAGCATGTAAAAATAACTGTAAACAACTAGTGTAATTTTGACTTTCTCCAACATTCAAATGTGAAGCATTACCCTCCTGAACTGCTATGTAAGAAGTCAATTATGCCTTAGTTCCTAAGTTCCTAGGAAGCTAATAATAATGTACTGAGTAATTTCAGTCACTATATGAATTAGACATTTAACCATTTAGTTTAGGATCATCATCATCTTGAAATGGATTTTGAAAACATCCATTAACACAGTTAATTGAAAATTCTATTCAAACAAAATGAATGACAAAACAGTAAGAAAGCTAAGCAATTGTGTATTCTTATTACTTCAATCTTAATTCAATTTAGAAACATAGTTATTTTTCTCCATGAAATATCTTAGAAGAACAAGGTTGCACAGTTGTGAATTATCACTATGCTATTGATCAATAACTGGAATGAAATATTATCCTAATTAGAAAACAGATTTTCTGAAAACAGAGTAATGCAAATTGAACTAAAAAAAAAAAAAAAACCTCCTCTAGTGCAGGGGCCCTCTGCAACTGATTTGGCTGGACTACTAGCTAGTTAAAGATGCTCTTAACCAATCATTCACCACACGAACTTTATAATATGATAAAATGAAGTCTGAATACGAAGTATCAGCAAAAAGCCTGAATTTTAACACTTAATTTCTGAACTCTTTCTCGGCTCTATGTAACCTATATTTAAAGGAAAATAACATAACTATTTGTGAGATAAACTTGCTGCAGGTGTCTAATTCAAATTAGATTTGCAATAGGACTGTTGGACTCTTGATTTCCTATGAAAGAGAAAATCAATATTCGTACTGCTTCCAGATAACGTATTTTGACTCCACCTTTGACCATGATCTTAGGTTCACTTTTCTGTCAACTTGGACCGAGTGAATAGGATAAAATCCATGTGGAGATGATTCTAGAAATGCCCATGTGGCTCAATTCTTAATTTGGCACCTGGAACCTATCAAACCATGAGAGTAGCTATGGTATCCAGAGTTAACTGCAGAAAAGGATGCGTTCTGTAGCTAAATTGCAAAAATATACTCAAATAGCAAGAACATGAAAATATAATATGGAAACCATTTTAATGCTTTCCTTAAGACAAAACTTAGCATTTATCATTGATTGGGATCTGTAATATTATGAGAAAGTGAGGGAAAAAGGTGAGAAAAAAATGTTAAGGAGAGGGTAATTCTGAGGATCAACATACCCCCACTGCAAAATCATTGCATGTCCTCATGCAATTTGCCAAAAATTTGAGTTCTTCTTCCCTACTGCATTTTCTCAGACACCTCTACTAGTACATCAAATTTCCTTATTTTTTTCTTCTTTGAAGTGACTGCCATTTTGGGCCTTCTCATAAGAAGCTTGTACTTGAGGTTAATGACTGCTTTGTTCAAAACCTTATTCTTTCTTTTCAATTTCCTATTTTTATTATACCACGGTCCTAGATGCAGAATGGTATTATCATGAATTGCCTTGTCCAATTTATTTTTTGTTCCTTCAAGGACACATTTTTCTGTTTGATATGTCTGTTCAATATCTCTAATTCATAAATACTCTATTTGAGAGAATCAATTAGAAGTTCTTGTGAATTGACAGAAGGTTCTAGGTTCATTGAGGCACTTCTCTTCTCTAGTGATTCTATATTATCATATATTTGTTGTTGCACTGGGTCTATGCTTAGATATCTTCTGCTGGGGCTACCTTCAAACTGATAAACAAGAGAATTTTTAGGGTTGTGTGCAGAAGGGATGTTAACAGGAGATGGTACTACAGTTTCCTCGTCTAAATTTATAAGCTCTGGCCCTTTTGATGATGTTTTCTTTATCAAACCTCGGAGTCTAGAGCTCCTTCTAGGTTGTGGAGGACTTACATTTTCCTCATTTGTAACCTTTTTCTCCTTTCTTATCTTCCCTCTTGTCTTGATTTTCTTTCTGATCTTTGTCAATTATTCAGAGATTAGCTTTTCATCATTCTTCTGTAATGAAGACTCATGTCTGTTTTCAATAGTTATATATGTCTTCTTTCTTCTACTTCTTTTGACATTATCTTCTTTAGGTGACTCTGGTGCTTCTTGAAAATGGTTTCTAATATGGAAATTCTCCCATGTATCTCCTATGCTCTTTACATGAAACTCAAACAATATATTTATCAACCCATGATGATACATGGTTGTATCTATGACTTTTATTCTCTTTTGCACATTTGAGGCCATCCTTTTTAAACTATTTAGCAAGAAGAAAGGAAGATTAATTTCCCCTTTTTCTAAGAAATTCATAAGTAAAAAGATATGTTAGACATACACACAACCAAACCTCCCTTTACCAGTGATAAATTTATGTAAAATCAATAGCATGTTCCTCCATTTACTTTTAAGAGTTGAGCTGGGGATACCTTTTCTAAAAATGGAGACATCCATACTTGGGTTTTTAAGTATTATTTCCCATGTTTCATTGTGGAACTCATTGTTCTTGAACCATATTTCACCATTCCTGGGAAGTTTTTTAGCCTCGGCCAATGCATCAGTCACTTCAAATTTTATATCTCCAATTTCTACCTTTGTGCCATCAAAAGATCGAGCAAAGGATTTTGTAATATCTTTATGAAAATCATCAAATTTCTCGATGAATTTAAGTCATCTAGCTTTCTGCAACATTTCTTTGAGCTATGGGTATCCTTCCATGTACTTTTACCCTACCGGTTCTAATATGACAACTAGCCCCATGCCTTCTATTGTGAAAAGTTCTCAACCTTCATAATTACCCTTCCTTGTTTTATTAATTTCCTGTGAATATGGTGAAAGGAATTGCAGGTTGGTGTGAATAAATAGATGGTAGGGGTTTTAGAGAAACATAGACAAGTATGTCATGTCATAGTCATGACCGTTAATGATCAATGAGGGAGTCAATTATGGACCGTTATGCAACAAAATATTGAGGATGTGGCTGATATGTAGTATGATGGAGATTGTAATCAAATCAAATGATTATTTGTCAAGGAAACATATGAATATCCATATTATACATGCCTTATGTTTTAACCTTTCTATTAAAATAAATTTTTGCACTTTACCTTTTAGAACTTAACCTTTTCATTTGTTGTTTTCTTTGGTGTTGATCCTTAGGTACCCTTTTAGCATGTTGATATTCAAAACATAATTCTTCAACTCCTTGCAATCATCATTTGTTTGTAAGCTATAAAATTGTGTCAGAGCTTCTGAATGAGATATGGTTGCAGAATCCAATTAACTGCAGAATGGAATCATCTACAGAACGTGATTTGTACAAAAATGAAGTATGGCTATGGAACATGAATGTGAAATGGAATGGAAATGGAATATGATGATGAAATGGAATGAAATTGAAAAATGAAATGAAAATGGAGTGACATGGAATGAAACTATAAAATGAAATGGAATTGCAAATTGTGAACTGCAAATTAATGTAGCTTTATGTCACTACTTATTACAGAAAATAAATGGAAAATATAGGATGTCAGAAATCTCTAATTTTCACCCTATATTTTCTGTATAAGTATTCCAATCAATGATTGGTTTTCATACTTATATATATATAGGAAAAATAAAAGCTAATTTAGTGAAGAAGAAGAATTCTTCTTCACCAACTTCATTTTAGTGTTATCCTAGAAAATATTGATAAAATCCTCTCTTGAAATTGGCTTATGATATATCTTCAGCTGATGACCATTCACAAGAAGAGGTACCTTTCTTTCATCTATTGTCCTTATCTTCACTGCTCGATTGTCAAAGACTTTTTCAATCTCATATGGCCCAAGACAATGAATCTGAAACTTTCCTTGAAAATCTTTGAATTTTGAGTCGAACAAAAGTGCCTAATCCCCTACTTGAAACTTCTTTACCTTGATAGACTTATCATGCCATCTAGCCCTTTGCTATTGGACTATACTGGTTCTTTGAACTGCATCTTGTCTGATTTCATCATGCTCATTGAGTTGCTCTAATCTATGTTTCTGTGCTTCTGATAAATCAAGTCCTAGTTGGACTGCCATCTTGAAGGTTCTAATTTGAAACTCTATAGGGAACAAGACTTGCTTCCCATAAACACGTTCATAAGGAGTATGTCTTGTTGTGTTCCTCCATCTAGTTTTGTAGGCCCATAAGGCTTCAAGAAGCCTTTCTGCCCAATCTCTCCTGTGTAGATGTACAATCTTAGTGAGAATTCCTTCAATCACCTTATTGGTAGATTCAACTTGACCATTTTATTATGGGTAATAAGGAGTAGACTTTCTGTGTTTGATCTTGTAATCTTCCACAAGCCTTTTCACCATTTTGGATGTAAATTGAGAACCCTAATCTATCACAATTTCTCTTGGAGCACCAAAACGAGTGAAGATATCCTCAAAAAGAAAATTAAATACAAATTTTTCATTAGCAAAAGGTAATGCTTTAGCCTCTACCCATTTAGTGACATAATAAATGCATACCAAAATATACTTCTTTTGTTTAGATGGAGGATTAATTGGTCCAACAAAATCCAAGGCCCATTTTTCAAAAGTTTCAATGAGTACTTGAGTTTGTAGTGGCATTTCATTTGAAGGAGCAGGTTTTCCTACCCTTTGGTAGCTATCACACCTTTTGACATATTCTTTGGCATCTCTGAAGATGGATGGCTAATAATATCCTAAATGAAGGATTTTATAGGATGTCTTATTGTCAGCAAAGTGTCTGCCACAAGGTTCATCACGACATGCCTTAAGAATTTTAGGGATTTCATCCTCTCGAACACATCTTCTGATCATGAGATCTGGACCTCTTTTATCAATTCATTAGTAATCCATGAGTATATTGGACTTATTCGAATGATTTTTATTTTCTCCCTAGGAAACAATTGTGAAGGTAATTTTCCTGTGACTATGTAATTGGCAATATCTGTAAACCAACGGATTTGCATAGTTACTGCAAAAAGATATTCATCGGGAAATTTATCTTCAACTTGATTTTTGTCTTTGATATTTTGAATTCTATACAAGAAATCAGTAACTGTGTTTTGTTTTCCAGGTCTATCTAGAACAGTGATGTTGAATTCTTGCAAGAGTAATAGCCATCTTGTAACTCTGCCATTAGTAATAGATTTATTCATTAAGTACCTAATAGTAGAGTGGTTTGTATGAACAAAGGTTTCATAGCCTATTATGTAATGTCTAAATTTTTTGATAGCATTAACAATAGCTAAGAATTCCTTTTTAGTTACAGTGTAATTTAACTCAGTGGGAGTCAAATTCTTTCTTTTGTAATAGATGGCATAGGGGATCACATATTTTTGTCCTAATACAGCTCCCAGAGCTGTATCTAAAGCATATGTTGAAATGTGAAAGGGTAGATTCCAATTTGGACCTCTTAGGATGGGCACTTTAGAAATTTTTTCTTTTAAAGTCTCAAATGCCAACTGGTAATCAGGATTCCAATTGAATTCACAATATTTGGTGAGTAATTTGAAGAGTGGGGATGCTAGTTTAGTGAACTTTTCTATAAATATTCTATAGTATCCCATGAATCCTAAAAAATTCTAACATCCTTTTGACAATTTTGAATTGGTAGTTTAGAGATGACTTCAACTTTATATTTATCAACTTTAATTCCATCTCTTGAAATGTGATGTCCTAAATCAATCCCTTCTATAAACATCATAAAACATTTTTCATGGCTTAGTGAAAGGTTTGCTTCCTTACAACTTTTAAGAACCTTTTCCAAATTTTCTAAAGCTTCTTCAAATGTATTCCCAAAAACCATGAAGTCATACATAAACACCTCTACACAATCATGTATTAGATCAAAAAAAATTCCTAGTACTGCCCTTTGGAATGTTATAGGTGCATTGCACAATCCAAAAGGAAGTACTTGGTAGGCATAAGTTCCCCATGGACAGGTGAATGTGGTTTTATCTTGATCTTCAGGTGATACCTGAATTTTATTGTAGCCACTAAAACCATCTAGGAATGAGAAATACTTCTTACCTGCTAATGTATCTAACACATGAACTATAAAGGGAAAAGGAAAATGATATTTTAGGGTAGATTTATTCAATTCTCGATAATCAATGCATATCCTCCATTTAACATTATTTTTAGGCTCAATCACTAGAGGGGAAACCCACTGGCTATCTGAAATTGGGTAAATGAAGTTTACATTCAGCAATTTTTGCAACTCTTCCTTCACTATTTACCTAAGATTGGGTTTCATCCTTCTTTGAGGTTGTTTGATAGGTTTACAATTTTCCTCAATGTAGATGTGATGTATACAAGTCTTAGGACTAATTCCTTTCATGTCAGTGTATGCCCATGCATATGCAGAAGAATCTTGTTGTAGTGTTTTGATTAGTTTTTCCTGATGTACTTTTTCCAATTTATTGTTTATTTTCAATGTTTTTCCTGGAAAGATTTCAACTATAGAGCTACCAAATTATTCCATAGAATAAAGAGACATCTACCTAGATGACAAATATTCAATATTAGATTTTTCTTGAAATTTATCATGTTCATATTCTAGAGATGATTCAAAATTTTCCATTGTATTTAAGATTTTACTATCTTCACTAATGAATGAAATAGTAAAGAGAGGTTGAATATCATTTTCATCATCAATACATTCTTTATCATCTATCTCTATGATTGTTCTTGGTGGAGGATATAGAGTGAATTTCTTAGTTGAGTTACCATTAGAGATATACATATCATCGGATCTACAACTAATGAAAGCATCAATTGTAGCCAACCAAGGTCTTCCTAATATAAGTGGATGTCATCCTTGATTTTTCTTAGGGGTTAAGCTCATAAAATCAACAGGGTACTCCTAACAGTCTAAGGACACTGAAATATCTTCTAACACACCATCTGGTTTGATTACAGATCTATCTGCCAATTGTAGTAATGTAGGTGTACAAAGAAGATTAGGAATCTTGAGTTGTTTCATGGTTTGTTTGCTCATGATTTTATTGTTGCTCCTAAATCAATCAATGTATTCAGAATTTCAACTCCATTGATATGTGTTTTTACAACTGGACTTCCTGGATCTAAATATTTTTGTATGGAAATTTTTCCCATCATTATGTCTGCTATTTTTCCTACAAGTTGAATTCTTTTTACTTCTTTTATCTTTCTTCCTAGTTTCTTCATGCTCAACTCCTTTACTGTTTTAGCTAAAATTGGAATTTCCTTAATGGCTTGTAACAAATGGATTTTGATATAGACATTTTTTAATTCATCTAGAAAATCATAATTAGCCAACATAAAATGCTTCTCTACCCCTCCATCAACTAGTAATCTTTCAGGAAAAGGAGGTGTAGAAGTAGATACTAATGGTTACTCTATGATAGGAGTTGATTTTATTGGTTCTTTTTGTTTTTCATTTTCAGTTTTTTGGTTTTGAAGAGATGTTCCTTCTCCAAAAATTTTATTTGGCTATAGAGAATCTTCCTCAGAATTGTCTTGTTCTTGAATAACTACAGAAGGCTTTTTCTTTTCTAATATCATCCTAGATCTTAGTTGGACATCATTGAGATCTATAGGAGTGATCATATAGGTTAGAAATTGTTGTCCTTCCACCATATATGCATTCTGAGGATTTTTATTGTTGGGGTTTGGTAATGGTTGGGAAGGTAGCTGATTTGGTTTATATGGGAATGGTAGTGAAAATTGAGATTTTTTGTTTTGAAGTTGGGGCTGTTTATTTTGTTGAGGAATTTGTTGGGGAGAATAGTTTGGATATGATGGAGGATATTGATAGTATTGAGAGAATCTTCGATAGGGGTTTTTCATTCCTTGAGCCCAAGGTTGAAATTGAGATTGAGATTGCGGTTGAGGCCAAGGTTGCTTGCAAGAATTCCAATTTGGTGGGGGCTGATTATACATTTGGTTGTTAAAACCCTGGGTTTGTGGCCCCTACCAAAGTCTTCTAGAGACAAAGAAAAGAGATTCTATTGGATTTGAAGTTGTTTCTTCTTGAAAAATAGCCTTAGGACTAGGAATTGAAGGACAACTCTTGGTTTCATGGTTTTCTGAACAAATCACCCAAGTATCTATGCTTTTTGCATCCAAAGGGCATTCTCTTAAAGCATGCTTCTTTCTGCATTTGGGACAGAAAATAGCTAAAGCATCAGTCTCAACTTTCTACTTGTTTTGTATCTTAAGGGTGTCTATTTTGTTCACTAAGGCTCCCTAGAATATCTGTTTTAAATTCATCAAGCATGTCTCCAATTTCTGCCCTACTCACTGATCCAGTTGTGGATTTATTCACTCTAGTAAGATAAGGATCTACTGGACCTTTCCCAGTTTTGGCTTTTCCTCTTGAGAGATGAATACATCATTCTCCAATGTCATTTAATGGAAGTTGAGAGATATCTCCCTTCCCCATCATATTAAGGATGTCTATCCACTCATCTCTAATGTCTTTTAATAAAAGAGCTTTTAAAGTATCTTGATCTAAGTTCTCCATTTTTTCTCTTTTTATGTTATAATTGAATCTTTCAATTAAATCCTCCAAATTTTCATCTTTTTTTTTCATCATTTTAAACACTTCATCCTTGTGATTGATAGGCCTGCAATAATTCAAATACCTTTCCAAAAATGGTTTCTTCATGTCATTCCATGTCCTAATAGACTGAGTGAGCAACCCCATGAACCATTTTAAAGAAGATCCTTTTAATTTTGAAGGAAACAACTTAAGTTTTTGAGAGTCTTATAAATAATCATAAGTTCTAGACAAGACTTCAAAGTCAAATAAAAAGGTTTCAAGATCTTCACTTTTTAATCTATGGAAATTTGGGAGGACAGAAGGTGAGATATTTTTCATTGTGGCATTTGTATCTTCATCAACTATAGGAAATCCAAAATAATTATCAACTTCCCTATTTCCTCCACCTCTTCCTCCTCCAAATAGTAAATTTTATCCATTTATAACTTATTCTTCTCCTTCTCTTCCAGCCATTATAGATTATTCAGAGCTAATATAAGATTCAATCTTCAAGGTTATTTTATCTTCCTTTGGTTCCTCTATTAATGGTGTATTGAAGAAGGGTTCTCTTTCTTCCTCTCCACTAGGAATTTCTAATTCTTCTGCTAAAATATGTTCCCCTGTAGAGGTGAAAAAGGTTCCTTTTTCTGTTGGAGATCCAAGATTTTATTCCTTTAAGACTGCCTCACTAGATGAAGTAGGAGATCCTCTTAATTAGATTTCTGACCTTACAACTTCAGGGAGTCTATGGCTAGTAAAATGTGGGATATGAGTTTGATATGGAGGTGTATCTCTTCTTAGTCTTGTTGGAGTAAGTGGTGTTGTAGGAATTAAACTCCTGCCTCCAGATATGAATCTATCCCTAGAGTCTCTTTCTCAATGCATATCAATTTTTTTGTTAGATGTAAGAGATGAGGTTACCTAATTACACTTCCCTAGCAATGATGCCAAAATGTTTAGTCAATTTAGTGTCCTAAATTTCTTGCATAAATTATCAACCGAGGTTTGTAAACTGATGAAGTGTGTTGCACTATATGTGCCTAGTTAACCTTTTCTTACTTCGTTGTTTTATATTTTATGCTGTTTTGAGGGGTTTTTGTTCTTTGATGTCTAATAATGTTCAACCTAAAACTATGAGAAGATTTAAGTGAATCTAAAGAAATGTTCCTAAGTTAATCTAATTCTCTAAACCAAAATTTGTTGGCTAGTTAGAACCTAATTTGAAAAACAAAGCATCTATCTTATCTTATCATTAGTCCTAATCCATGGATTTAATTCTTAAAACCAAAAATGAAATTGCAGTGTTTGTTTGAAGCAAAAGACAAAAAATTAAATCAATTAAAGTACTTTTGGTTACTTTAGCATTCAATTATGAAGTATGATATTCTTGAGATGGAGTATAAGCAAATGTCTGTACTTTAACTTCTAGTGTCCTAGAAAAATAAGCAGAGTATGCAACTAAGTGAGAATCTAAAAGCAAAATGTTGAAAGCGTGTAAAAATAACTATAAACAACTAATGCAATTTTGAGTTTCTCCAACATTCAAATGTGAAGCATTACCCTCTTGAAGTGCTATGTAAGAAGTCAATTATGCCTTAGTTCCTAAGTTCCTAGGAAGCTAATAACAATGTACTGAGTAATTTCAATCATTGTATGAATTATAAATTTAACCATTTAGTTTAGGATCATCATCATCTTAAAATGGATTTTGAAAACCTCCATTAACACAGTTAATTGACAATTTTGTTCTAAGAAAACGAATGACAAAATAGTAAGAAAACTAAGCAACTGCGTATTCTTATCACTTCAATCTTAATTCAATTTGGAAATAGAGTTATTTTTCTCCATGAAATATCTTATAAGAACAAGGCTGCACAGTTGTGAATTATCACAATGCTATTGTTAAAAAACTAGAATGAAATATTATCCTAATTAGAAAACAGATTTGCTGAAAACAGAGTAATGCAAATTAAACTAAAAACAACAATAAAAAAAACCTCCTCCAGTGTAGGGGCCCTATGCAACTGATTTGGCTGGACTGCTAGCTAGTTAAAGATGCTCTTAACCAATCATTTGCCACACAAACTTTATATTATGATAAAATCAAGTCTAAATATAGAGTATCAACAAGAATCCTGAATTTTCACACTTAATTTTTGAACTCTTTCTCGATTCTATGTAACCAATATTTAAAGGAAAATAACATAATCATTTGTGAGATAAACTTGCTACAGGTATCTAATTCAAATTAGATTTGCAACAGGACTAATGGAATCTTGATTTCCTACGAAAGAGGAAATCAAGAGTCCTACTTCTTCCGGATAACATATTTTGACTCCATCTTTGACCATGATCTTAGGCTCGCTTTATTGTCGATCTGAAGCGAGTGAATAAGATAGAATCCATGTGGATATGATTATAGAAATTCCCATGTGGCCCAATTCTTCATTTGACACCTAGAACCTGCCAAACCATGAGAGTAGCTACGGAATCCACAGTTAGTTGCAGAATAGGTTGTGTTTGTTGGCATTATGTTTTCTGGTATGACTGTATGTTACAGATGTTGTACTTGATGGCAACTCCAGTGGCAAGGCTCTCAGTTTGTTGAAAATTAAGAAGGACGCAAGAAACCAGTTCAGGAGGTGCGTACCCACAGGTACACCATGCAGGGTCCGCGTCCAGAGACGTTGGCCAGCCGGTCAGGGGGTGCGTCCACCCAGTGCACACATTTCAAAGCAGAGAAAAAGCATGTGGGGGTTTCTTGTGTGGTATCTAGCCGACGGTTTTGTGTTTCTATGGTGTCGGCTCGTGGTATTATTCCATGTTTTGGGGAGGAGCTTGCCTATATAAAGCAAAGGAGTTCATTTGGATTGAGCATTGTCTTTGGTTGAATATCTTATTTGGTGAGATCTAGTCCAGATCTAAGAGGGCGAATCTTCTAATGGATTGTGATCTCTATGGCGCATGATCAGATCTGTAGATCTGACTGTTTGGGTTAGTCTTGAAGTCTTCATATCATTTATATCTGAAGGGACGCAGGTTCAGTGGAAGAAAAGTGCGCCGGGACGCAGGTACTGTAAAGGGCAAGTGCGCCGAGACGCAGCACAGTAGAGAGAGACCTGCGTGGGGACGCAGGGCGATCAAGGTTCAGGTGCGTCTCTGAAGCAGAAGGACGCGGCGCGATAGTGTTTTCAAGTGCGTCTCTGTAGCGAAAGACGCGGCGCGATAGTATCTTTGGGTGTGTCCCTGAAGCAACAGAACGCAGAGCAGTCAAAGGAACAATGCGTGGGCACGCAGCGGAGCAGAAGGATATATGCGTGTGGACGCAGAGTAGCAGAAGGTTAACGGCATCTGGTCGCAGGCCACAGAAAGAAAAACTGCGTCTTTGTTTTAAGATGTTATGTTGATTGAATTTCTCTATTGATAAGGTGTTCTGGGTTAGTTCTGTTGTTGCTGATCTGATATCTGTAGTGATCTATATCTGTTATGTACTTGTTGATTATCTGATGCTTTATGAAAAGAAGTAGGGGGTTGTAGCTCCCTTCCAGGAATAGACTGGAAAACGAGAGAGAGAGAGAGAGTTGTAGCTCTCTGCAGGTTGCAGCCTGCGTACTGGTAAAGGACTGCACCAGTACAAAATCATTGTAAAAGAAGTTTCTAAATTGAAAGAAGATAGAGACATATTGCAGCAGGTGGTTTTCACCCACATTGGGTTTCCACCTTACATCTTGTGTTCTTTGGTGTGACTATCTGTTTTTCATGCTCATTATTTTATGGTACTGACATGCTAAAATAATTCAAAGATCAAATAAGGAAGATTTATTAAATTGCTAGATAATACTGATTCACCCCCCCCCTCTCAGTATTATTTCCAACAATTGGTATCAGAGCAGGTCCTTCAGAGAAGCTTGATCGCTTGAAGGTAGATCGTTCATCATGAGCAACTACGAGAGAGAAGCATCAATCAGGCCACCGATTTTTGATGGGACAAACTTCAATTATTGGAAGGTAAGAGTTACTGCATATCTTCAATCTCTTGGTACAGAAGTTTGGGACATTGTAGAAGCAGGCTATGCTTTTCCTTCAGCTACTCCTACAGATCCAGCTGAGAAAAAGAAGTATGAAACAAATGCAAAAGCAGTCAGTACTCTATTAGGAAGTATATCCCAAACAGAATTCATGAAGGTAATGCACTTCAAATCAGCAAAAGAGATATGGGACAAAATGGTCACGAGCTATGAAGGAGATGAACAGGTAAAACAAGCTAAACTTCAAACTCTCAGGATTCAATATGAGACTCTCAAGATGTATAATGATGAAAGTGTTGCTAATTATTTTCTTCGGGTAGATGAGATTGTTAATTGTATGAAAAATTTGGGTGAAGAAATAAAAGAGGCTATAGTAGTTCAAAAGATTCTAAGATCATTATCCCCCAAGTTTGAATCTAAAGTATCTGCAATAGAAGAAAAGGAAAATCTCCGTGTTCTCACTATGTCTCAGCTACATGGAATTCTAACTGCTTATGAAATGAGAAAGGGAGGTCCATCAGATAGAAGGGAAGCTGCTTTTAAGGCATCAGGCAAAGAAGATTACTATGAAGCAAGCCATGTTCCAGAAGAAGAGGAAGAAGAATCAAATTTTGTCAGAAATCTTCAAAGGGGTTCTGGAAGGTTCAGAGGTAAGCTACCTTTCAAATGCTTTGCTTGTGGAAGAGTAGGTCATTATGCTGCAAAATGTCCTTATAAGGATAAAGGAAAGGAACCTGCTAGATGGAACAAGAAACAAAGTGCAAATAAGAAAAGCTACTACACCCATGAAGATAGTGATGGTTTATCAAACAGTGATGAAGATGAACAAGGTAATAAATATAAGTTGTTAATGGCATTTGAAGATGATGATTATGAGGATGCTGTAGATGTGAATAACCTCTATGATGAAATTACTAGACTCAAGAGATGTATAGAAGAAAAGAATGTGATCATTGATACTCTACAATTTCAAATTGATGAAAAAGAAAAACATCTTGAAAAACTAGAAGGTGAAATTGTTGGTCTCAGAAAAGAAATTGAGAAAACAAAAGCTATTAATCTTAAGTTTGTCAAAGGATCTGAAACTTTGGATGAGATTATCAATGTGCAGCGGTCTCCTCTAAACAAGACAGGTTTGGGTTACAATGGAGAAACCTCTCAAGCATCCACCTCAAAAAGTTATCTTGATGCGGCAAGAAGAAATGAGCAGAAGAACAATGAAGATAATCAGGTAAAGCAGGGACAAAATACAAACAGAAACTATCAGGGGCAATCCATCTTAAGGGTGAACAAAAGCTACAACCAGCCACAGGTAAAATCTTCTCAGTTTGGTTCAAGAATAAATGAAAATAGAAATTACAATCAGTTGGCAGGTAGATTCAATAACCGCAGAAGCTTCTTCAATGGACAATGCTTTTCTTGCCATAATTTTGGTCACAAAGAAGCTCAATGTGTTGCATATAAAACAATCATGACTAGGGAAGCTCAAAAACAAAGAAGTATGACAGGGATAACAAAAAGGACCTATAACAACTTTTCGGTTCTTGAAAATGAAGTCGAATGTTCTATTTGCAATAACTTTGGTCATGAAGAATCTGAATGCAGGAGCAGGTTTCAGCAGAAAAAGGAGCAAGCCTCAAGCACCAAAACATGGAGAATAAAGGAACCTCAAACAGAAAGATGTGGAATAGCATTTTATGCAGAGGGACAAGAAAATCTATGGTACATTGACAGTGCATGTTCGAAGCATATGACAGGTGATAAAGAAAAACTTGAATCTTATTCTGTTCTAGAAAAAGGAAAGAAAGTCTCTTTTGGAAACGATACTCCTGCAATTATAAAAGGAAAAGGCATTGCTCAGTTAAAAGGAAAGCTCAAGGCTGGAAATGTTTTGTATGTTGATGGATTGAAGCATAATCTTCTAAGTGTCAGCCAGATGTGTGATCAAAGGACCGAGGTTATTTTCAGATCGAATGGATGTCTTGTTCGTGATCTTGATACAGGTAAAACAGTACTCAAAGGCAAAAGAACTCCAAATAATCTGTACATATTTGAAGAAGGACAACAACAATGCTATCTGAGCAAGGATGAAGAGCACTGGTTATGGCATCGAAGGTTGGGACATCTAAGCTTCTCACAAATAAGGAAAGCATGCAAATATCAGGCAGTTCGCGATCTTCTAGATATCAAAATTCCTGACAACACCATATACAGATCATGTCAGTTTGGAAAACAAACCAGGACTAACTTTCCAGAGAAGGAAGGATCAGCTAGCATGCCTCTTGAGCTAGTACATACAGATACATGTGGTCCATTCAGGAAAAGAACACCTAGAGGAGAGGAATACTTGATATTATTTATTGACGATTTCTCCAGGTTTGTCTGGTTAGGACTTATGAAGCACAAAGATGAAGCTTTCGAAAAAATTCAAATCCTTCAAAGCCTTGGTTGAAAATGAATCAGGTCACAAAATTAAGTGCCTCAGATCCGACAGAGGTGGGGAATTTACTTCAAATGAATTTTTCGATTTCTGTGATGAACATGGCATAAGGAGAGAATTCTCTACAGCTAGAACTCCTCAGCAAAATGGAGTTGTTGAAAGAATGAACAGAACAATCCAACAAATGGCTCGTGCTATGCTTGATGAATCAGGAACTCCCGCAACTTTCTGGGGTGAAGCTGCACATGCTGCGGTTATTATTCTCAACAAGACAAATGTCCGGGTAAACAACACTCAAACTCCTCATGAGCTCTGGAGTGGTAAAACTCCTTCGGTAAAGCACTTCAAAATCTTTGGGAGCAAATGCTATATCAAGAATACTGATGAGCAGCTTGGCAAACTTGAACCTAGAGCAGATGAAGGCATTCTTCTTGGTTACTCTC
The DNA here is from genome assembly GCA_031772625.1 of Pinus tabuliformis. Classification (NCBI taxonomy): domain Eukaryota; kingdom Viridiplantae; phylum Streptophyta; class Pinopsida; order Pinales; family Pinaceae; genus Pinus; species Pinus tabuliformis. Next base: position 517,634,415 of record CM062804.1, on the reverse strand, counting down.
CACATAGCAAAGCATACAAGTGCTACAATAAAAGACTTGGCAGAATTGTTGACAGCATTGATGTGGTGGTTGATGAGAAGGGATACATTCCTAGGCAAGTACATCGGGAAGATATCGAAGAAGATGAAGGCTATCCTCAAAGACAGAATGATGAAGAAGAAGAACCTCAAGAAGAACCTCAAGAAGAACCAGAGGAGCAGACAAGAATAGAAGAGAAAACTCCATCCAGATATGTTCAGAAGAATCATCCAGAATCTCAGATTGTGGGGCAGAAAGAAGCAGGTGTACAAACAAGAAGAACAGTTGCAGAAGCCTCAAGCTATTTGGCATTACTATCCTCTACTGAACCACAAAATGTGAAAGAAGCATGCAAGGATGAATGTGGGGTAAAAGCAATGGATGAAGAACTTGAGCAAATCGAAAAGAACAACACTTGGGAGCTGGTTCCTAGACCAAAGGATAAGAATGTTATCGGAACAAAATGGGTCTTCAAAAATAAATTGAATGAAAATGGAGAAGTAATTAGAAACAAAGCCAGACTTGTTTGTAAAGGGTATGCGCAGCAAGAAGGAATAGACTTTGAAGAAACTTTTGCTCCTGTTGCAAGATTTGAGGCCATCCGAATGTTCCTTGCTCTCTCAAGTTTTCAAAACTTCAAAGTATTTCAAATGGACGTGAAATCAGCCTTTCTGAATGGAGACTTGGAAGAAGAAGTGTACGTTGAACAGCTAGATGGGTTCATTCTTGGAAATGATCCAAATCTTGTATGCCGATTGAAAAAGGCTCTCTATGGTCTCAAACAAGCTCCAAGGGCTTGGTACTACCAGTTGGACAAATATCTTCATCAACAAGGTTTTTCAAAAGGTTCAGCAGATAGCAATCTGTATATAAAAGTTGAAAATGACAAATTGCTAATACTTGTTGTGTATGTAGATGACATTATTTTTGGCAGCAATGAAGAAGCTATGAGTCAAAGTTTTGCCTCGGTCATGCAGAAAGAATTTGAAATGTCCTTGTTAGGAGAACTGACATATTTCCTTGGTTTGCAAATCCAACAAAAGGAAGGAGGAATCTTTTTATCTCAAACCAAGTATCTCAAACAGATTTTGAAGAAATATGGCATGGAAGATGCAAAACCAGTATGTACACCCATGGTCACAAGATGTAGTCTCAGTGCAAATGATGAATCTGCAGCAGTACATCAACCAACCTACAGATCTATGATTGGAATTTTACTATATTTGACAGGTACCCGACCGGACATCATGCATGCAGTTGGAATAGTTGGAAGATTTCAGGCAAATCCGAAGGAGACTCTTCTTCAGGCAGTAAAGAGAATCTTCAAATATCTTCAAGGGACTCAAAATTATGGCTTATGGTATCCTAGAGATACAGATATTTCTCTTCATGCTTATACAGATGCAGATTGGGCTGGAAGCGTGGATGACAGGAAAAGCACAAGTGGTGGTGCGTTCTTTATGGGTTCCAGACTGGTATCTTGGTTCAGCAAGAAACAGAGTTCGATCGCCTTGTCTACAGCTGAAGCGGAATATGTTGCTGCTGCATCTTGTTGCACCCAACTTCTTTGGATGATGCAGACTTTGCAGGATTTTCAAATCACTTGTACACCACCAATCCCCATCTTATGTGATAATACAAGTGCAATCAGCATCTCAAAGAACCCTGTTATGCATTCAAAAACCAAGCACATACCAATCAAGTACCATTTTCTCCGGGAACAAGTGCTTGAACAGGAAGTCAAGTTGGAGTATGTTCCTTCCAAGGAACAAGTTGCTGATATTCTCACCAAACCATTGCCCAGGGACACGTTTGAATACCTCAGGCAAAAGCTGGGGGTTGTTGATGCATCATCTTATTTTTGAACATCTTCTTATTGGTGGTACAGGCTCAGGGGGAGCACATAATGCATTGTTGGCATTATGGAGAAGGAGATCTTGGAAATAGCTGCAATATGTCTCTATCTCTTTCATGGTGGATCTCTGGTTATTTGTTGCAGATCTGGAGGAGCATGAGCTTAGGGGGAGCATACCCTTTGCCCTTGATGTCAAAGGGGGAGAATGAAGCTGAAGTTTGTAAGGTTGCCATCAAGTCCAAAGGGGGAGATTGTTGGCATTATGTTTTCTGGTATGACTGTATGTTACAGATGTTGTACTTGATGGCAACTCCAGTGGCAAGGCTCTCAGTTTGTTGAAAATTAAGAAGGACGCAGGAAACCAGTTCAGGAGGTGCGTACCCGCAGGTACACCATGCAGGGTCCGCGTCCAGAGATGCTGGCCAGCCGGTCAGGGGGTGCGTCCACCCAGTGCACACATTTCAAAGCAGAGAAAAAGCATGTGGGGGTTTCTTGTGTGGTATCTAGCCGACGGTTTTGTGTTTCTATGGTGTCGGCTCGTGGTATTGTTCCATGTTTTGGGGAGGAGCTTGCCTATATAAAGCAAAGGAGTTCATTTGGATTGAGCATTGTCTTTGGTTGAATATCTTATTTGGTGAGATCTAGTCCAGATCTAAGAGGGCGAATCTTCTAATGGACTGTGATCTCTATGGCGCATGATCAGATCTGTAGATCTGACTGTTTGGGTTAGTCTTGAAGTCTTCATATCATTTATATCTGAAGGGACGCAGGTTCAGTGGAAGAAAAGTGCGCCGGGACGCAGGTACTGTAAAGGGCAAGTGCGCCGAGACGCAGCACAGTAGAGAGAGACCTGCGTGGGGACGCAGGGCGATCAAGGTTCAGGTGCGTCTCTGAAGCAGAAGGACGCGGCGCGATAGTGTTTTCAGGTGCGTCTCTGTAGTGAAAGACGCGGCGCGATAGTATCTTTGGGTGCATCCCTGAAGCAACAGAACGCAGAGCAGTCAAAGGAACAGTGCGTGGGCACGCAGCGGAGCAGAAGGATATATGCGTGTGGATGCAGAGTAGCAGAAGGTTAACGGCGTCTGGTTGCAGGCCACAGAAAGAAAAACTGCGTCTCTGTTTTAAGATGTTCTGTTGATTGGATTTATCTATTGATAAGGTGTTCTGGATTAGTTCTGTTGTTGCTGATCTGATATCTGTAGTGATCTATATCTGTTATGTACTTGTTGATTATCTGATGCTTTATGAAAAGAAGTAGGGGGTTGTAGCTCCCTTCCAGGAGTAGACTGGAAAACGAGAGAGAGAGAGAGAGTTGTAGCTCTCTGCAGGTTGCAGCCTGCGTACTGGTAAAGGACTGCACCAGTACAAAATCATTGTAAAAGAAGTTTCTAAATTGAAAGAAGATAGAGACATATTGCAGCAGGTGGTTTTCACCCACATTGGGTTTCCACCTTACATCTTATGTTCTTTGGTGTGACTATCTGTTTTTCATGCTCATTATTTTATGGTACTGGCATGCTAAAATAATTCAAAGATCAAATAAGGAAGATTTATTAAATTGCTAGATAATACTGATTCACCCCCCCCCCTCTCAGTATTATTTCCAACAGTGTTCTATAGCTAAATTACAAAAATCTACTCAAATAGCAAGAATGTGAAAATATAATATGGCAATCATTTTAATGCTTTCCTTAAGACAAAACTTAGCATTTATCATTGATTGGGGTCTATAATATTATGAGAAAGTGAGGGAAAATGGTGAGAAAAACTGTCAATGAGAGGGTAATTCTGAGGTTCAACGCCCATCCTAGTTATTCCTGACCTGAAATCCCGAAACATTTTACCATCCAAACTTACTCCCTATCACGGTTTTCATTCAACCGTTTACCGCCACTCCTACGTCATCGTCCACGTCCACTCCCAAGTCACTTCCTCTGTCCAATCAGCTACCATCACTTTGCCCGTTATCCATTTAATTGGCCACCCTCACACATTAATATTCCATTTATATATTTATCACCCTCGTTGGAGAATTAATGAGGATTAAACCATTCATTAATAGACCCACTCCATTTTATTCATTATAAGCCTTGATTTTCATAAGAACCGTCACAAAATGCATTCCCATAATTCACTAGATATTTGTAGCTTGCAGCCAAAATGACAGATTCATCATTCAACCAAATTTTCAATTCTGTTCAGAGGCAAGCCAAAATCCAGGTCCACCTAATCCATTTTCACTTACACTGTTATTCTATTATCACTCTGTTTCAACCCAATTCTTCCAATTTCTGTCACTTTCAGCTTGCGAATTCAATTAACCGAATGCCTCCTAAAGGAAAGGAAGTTGCAGAAACCCCAAATCCTCTCATTCGTCCACAAGTTGACTTCCATCATACTCCCTTGGCCAATAGAGATTGTAAAATCAATGAGTATTTGTCTGATTTTTCTTTGTTTGAAATCTACTGTTGGATGGAGGATCAATTAGTTGATCAAACAAATGAAATAGGACATTGGGAGTCCCACCTTCCTCATTACATCTTCCCTCAAATACACAGAGCACCTGAATTTGTCAGTAAATGCCATGAATCCTATGACACCATTCAAAGACCTATCATCTCACCTATAGGAGAAATTATGTGCTCCATCAATGCTCAATCCAATGAATAGATGTTGTAGGCCCCCACTATTGCACCAACCCATCCTTTTTCTCATGAAAGCCTAACAAAAACCTATCAAAAGATAGATTTCACTAAAAGATCTCAAACTCTAGAACTTTTCCTAGTTGTAGATAACCATCCGCCTAAAAGAAACCCTCCCTATGACTCATCTATATTCCCATACAGAACCAAGCAAATTACCACCATTATTTCTTATCTTCTTGGTTGCAATTCTGATCAATATGTAAATGAAGCCATCATTGGTTTCTTATCTATATTTTTTGTTGGTTCCAAACCCATTGTTCTTTATAACTTTGTCCATTGGCCATTCATGAACAATTTGTCCAGTTCAATACTGAAGAGGTATTCATGTATGCTTCATTACTTGTATATCTTTTTATATATTTTTAGGGAGACATGTTTCCATTCACCTTGCAGAAGCTAGATGAAGAAGGCAACCAACAATCAATGATCTTTTGGACTTCTATGGGAATGAAGGAGAAGGAAGAATTTACATATAAACTGTTCATAGAATTGTTTGTTGATCCAGCCATTAATCTTATGAGCAGCACTCCAGTACCAAGAATAAGTGATGAAATTCTGAAAGTATTACAGCTGGTTGATCAAGCCACAATAGGAGATTGGTATCTTTACCAAAATTATAACGGCTGTGAGCTTCCATCCTACAATCTTCTTAAGTACCTCCCTATCATAATTTTTGCATTAGAATATATTAGGCAGAGGTTAAATGAAAATGAAATACATTTTGTGGCTGCAAAGAAGAAATCACAATTCAAGCTAAAGGCTCAAGTTGGTCCATTCATTTGTAATACTAAAGCAGCGGGAGAAGAAGTAGACAGGTTATTGAAGCAAATGAATTTTGGCCTCAGCTTCACTTGGTCTCATGACCCAATGGGAGTGATTTCTAGGCTCAATGTTGAAAAAAAATTCACTACATACCATCACACTACCATGCCTGAAATAGAGCAATACAAAAATCAGTCAGAGTGGAAGGAGAACACCCTTCAAGAAGCTGAAGAATAGGTATTCTCTACCTTGAATGTACAAACTTCACTTGCACAGGAAAATACAACTAAACGAGGGATGGAATAACAATCATCCCCTACAACTAAAGCATCAAGTCAAGGTTTTAGAATTGTATGTAGAAAGAAGAGGCCTAGGCTCTCTTCGAAGGTCAGTACAACTATTGAATTATAGAAAACAACATTTGATAGACTTGGAGAAACATCTCTTTTCACATAGTCTGGTGGGTAGAATATTCAGTCTCCCACTCATTCCACAACATCTCATGAACACCAGGTGATTCAGACCAGTGAAGGCTGTCAAAAGGATAAAGAAGATGACATTTTTCATGTCTTTAGTGAAATTAAGAAGAAGAATGAGGAGTTACAGTTGAATACTTATACTCAATTCTGGAAACATTCTTCTAGTTCTCAAGCTAGACTTCTTTTAGTCTTTGACTCTAAAAAAGGTAAAATGCAGATGGCTTTCTTACAAGCTCAGATTCCACAGCCCAGGACTCTTGCACATTACCATAAGCAAACCTCCTTTGAATTTGATGTTAAAGATGTACATCCAATATACCAAATTGAGATGCACAAACAGACTGGCCAAATGATTGCTTTTACTTTAACTAACACGAACATGAGTTTGTAAAAAATGTAGGTTATCTTGGCTAATACACAGTCATAGATTAAGCTTAAGAAATTTTCCTCAGTGGCAAAATACACCAAGATAAAAACTTTGAAAGATTTGGTGCTGAAGATAGGATATGATCCCTCTGATATAAAGGATGCTGAAGAAATTGTCAAGAAGAAAAATACTGAGATTTCAACATTAAGGAAGCAGCTAAAATTGCCATCTTTAGAGGACCCAATGACTAAAGAGATTGAAGAAACTGAGACTCAAAAATCTGACATGATGAAGCTCATCATGGATCAAAATCTGCAAATAAAATAGATGGAGGAGAAAATGGAGAAACTTGTCAAAGAGAAAGAGTAAACTATAAAAAAGTCCAATATTCCTATGGATGTAGTTCCTCTTACAACAGTCTCTATAACTAAAGTTTCTGCCTCGGGCACAACAACAACTATAGGAACAACAGCAGGAGTTGAACATCTTGCTGAAGTTGTTCAGAATCTATCTATTTAGACAGAGGAAATGAAGAAATTGCAGGATCAACTGAAGACACTACAACACATGAAAGAAGTTGCAAACAATTGACATATAGCTGAGTTACAGAGGGAAAAAAGTCAAATTGAGGTATTGTAGAAAGAAATCAAAGAATATTACCTTAGAAATAAACTGGGTTTGGTAAAGGAAATGTTATGGGAAGAGATTACTGAATCAATCAAAGATATTTGGCCTTATATTAGGATAATGTTTGATCAAAGGGACTTGTTGGAGAAAGCTCAGGAAGCTATTGAAACCATCTCCAAGGAACTTGAGGACATGCCAGAAGTTGCCACTGAAATAATCAAGTCTCTGAATTCTAAAGACAACTATGAGCTTGAAGAATTAGGTATCAATGATAGGAAAACAACCATACTAGAAGTGAAGAAGATTATTACAAAGAAAAATTTCATTCTTCAGTTGGAAGAAAAATGCAGCAATGTCAATGTCATAGTTCAACATTTTTTTAGCAAGTTGGAACCCTTAACCAGCAAGGGGTTTCCCTCTATGCTGGTGATAAATGATAAATTAATGCCCATTGAAAACTATGTCTGAAAGCTTGTAGAGGTCAGTACTAGTGCAGCTATAGTTTCAAACAGAAGAGGTGCAACAACACCAAGGGTTTTGTTGAATGCACTCAGAGATACCTTTTTCATCCTAAATGAAATCAGACATATTTTTAGTGAAACCCACTTTCACAAAATATACAGAAATGGATGAGGTTTATCGGAGGGTGACTAAGTTATCTATCCCAGATAAGAAATGCTGGGAATAGTTAACTGGTTTACTTGACTAAAATGAGGATCAAATAGCATTCAACATTTCTAGGGACAGTCATCAAATAGCTCAGTAGTATTCAACATTTCTAGGGATAGTCATCAAATAGCTCAAAAGTATTTAACATTTCCAGGAACAATAATCAACAGTTCAACACCAAAATAGTGACAGATCGTCTATCAATTCATATTCTTAATTTTGTATTAATACATTTTTGTAAATTTGTTTAAGATATTTTCTTAGCTCTAAGATTGTATAAATAACTCTCTTTAACGAGTTATTAAGGGTTCCACCCTTGAATAAGCATTTTTAAGCACTAAATGTACTCATATTTTTCTGAAACATTAATACCAAAGCAAAGGATTTTCAATTTTGATTCATACAGTTTTGTATTCCTTGTAGGTTTTCTAGATTTTATTCACTCTGTTTTCTTCATATTCTTAAGTTTTACAAAGATAACTAGATAGGAGTAGTCAAGTCTCAATTCACTCTTATTAGCTTTCTAAAGTGATCATCTTTAAAGAGAATGAATTATAAAAACCATTTGTTTAAGTAACCCGCTTCAAATCATAAAATCATCAATATCTTTGTAATCTTGGGCATATTTTGTCAAACTTTTTGAACATTGTTTGAAGGTTTTCATACTTATGGTTATTTAATTTTCTATTTGAAAATTGTAATAGTCATAATCATCTTTATGTTTCTACTCATCACTAGAAAAGCTAAATCACTTTGTGGATTTTAAGAGTAGCCCTTTGTTTAAGGTTAGTCATCACTGTTTTAAATTTGTTTTATACATTGGTCCTCCAAAAATTAAAACAAAACTCCCCAAAACAATTATCTTAGATGCCCTGGCATGATAGTTGACCATTATCATCTCAGAGATACAACATGATGCTCGGGAGAAAAAGACAACGTTCATCTTTACAATTCAATTGTTGATCAATAGGGGTACAATAATGCAGTGGCATATTTTCAAAGACAATACAACCTTAGAAATTAGAATGTTAGTATCAAAGTTCAACATAAAAGACAACATCTGAATAGAAAGTTGAACCCATAAAATAGATACTGAAGAGGTTAGAGGAGCCCAAGAAGGACAATTCGAAAGAAGTAAGAAAGGAGACCAAAGATGAAGAAAAATTATAGTCTTATTTTAATCTGGAGTCTAACAGTAAGTTGAAAGTGTCCATTCCTTTTGCAAAACTTTTAAGAAATGAGCAATATAGGAAAATAATTTATACTATGATTAAAATTTTAGAGATTGATCAAGTCAACATAATTTCACAATATTTTTTGAACCTAGATGATGATGCTCCTGAATTTGTATTTGGCCCACATGTCACAAGTACAAATGATGATGTGCCCCCTTTTAATGTAATTCTCAATGTGCATGATATGATTCTTCATAACACAATGTTAGGCTCCGGAGCCTCACATAATCTCATGCCCTAATTAGTCATGGACCATCTAGGACTTCAAATTACAGAAAGGTAAAATGCTTTGGGCTGATTAAAGATTTAGTCATCACCTTAGCTTAGATTCCCGCTAAAAGTGTTTTGATGGATATAGTAGTAGCAGACATTCCTGCCAGATTTGGAATGTTGTTATTCTGATCTTTGGAAGCAATATTGGGAGGAACTTTATAGATGGACATGTATTATGCCTCTATAGCATTGTTTGGAGAAATGAAAAGGCTATACCAAGAAGCTCAAATGGTCTCTATGGTGAGGAGAAAAACGCAACCAGATAATCATTGAATATATGCAGTAGACACAGGGATGGGGTCACAAATATTCTTCAATGATGGATATTTTGAGGGTGAAACGTCAGCAGCAAATGAAACTGATATTCAACAAGAACAGGTTCATATTTTTTCAAGCGAGGTATGGAAATTATACTTTTATGCATCCACATGTGAGAAGGGTTCAGGAGAAGGTGTGTGGATTTTTCCACCAAATTGTATAAGTCAATTTAATTCTTTTAAATTGTTGTTCGATTGTAAAATTAAAAAAGTGGAGTATGAAGCTCTCATTATTGGTTTAAATCTATTATGAGAGAAAAAGACACAAAAATTTCACATTTTTGGAGATTTAGAGTTGGTTGTGAACTAATTAAATCTGTCTGTCAAACTAGGCATCTGAGAATGAGAGCTTTCAAAAATGAAATTTGGGATTTGTTTTATAACTTCTTTGCTGAACATGAAATCTCATTGATAGTAAGAGAGAAGAATGGAAGTGTAGATTCTCTGGCAAAGGTTGATAGTACATTTAGAGCTCTGTTGTAATCAAATGAAAAATATGAGATAAATGTTAGACACTTGCCTTCAATTCCAGATAATAAAAAGCATTGGTAGGTTTTTTAAGACGATCAATAGATCAGAAGATTTATGGAGAGAACAAATGAATTCCTCAACACTCCAATAGAAAGGCATGAAGATGAAATTACAGATGAAAATTCTAAAACAACAATCTATTTGAATGTTGTAGCAGGAAAGGAAATTATTCAACTTAGTCATAATTTGATTCCTAGAGGGTTAGTACCTTTAGAAAGATTACTTGATTCTAATGATGTAGCAGTGAAGTCAATAATTTTCTTCTAATTGAGGGGGAGATGGAGGATTACAATTTGGGAATAGAAAGTGACCCAAAAGTTGTCAAAGTTTCCAGCACTTTGAAGAAAGAGCAGAAAACACAGTATGCATAATTATTGAAGGAATTGATTGGTATATTCGCCTGGAGGTATGAAGATTTGAAAATTTATGATCAGTCCATTATCCAACATTCTTACCACTTAAGGAAAATGAGAAACCATTCAAACAAAAGTTAATAAGGATCAATCTGAAACTACTACCACTGATTGAGAAAGAAGTAAAGAGGATGTTGGCTACAAAAATTATCATTCTGTTCATATTTACCAATTGGGTAGAAAACTTGGTACCAGTAAGAAATAAAAGTGGAAAAAGTTTCCTGTGCGTTGATTTCAGAAATTTAAATAATGTCTCAATCAATGATAGTTATCCTTTATCAAAAATGGATTACATTCTCCAAAAGGTGGGTGGTTCAGAAAGGATTTCCATGTTGGATGGGTTTTCAGGAAACAATCAGATCCTAGTCAACCCAAAAGATGAGGAGAAGACTACCTTCACCACAACGTGGGGTACTTTCATGTATTCTAAGATGTCATTTAGTATTGTGAACGCAGGAGCCACCTTTTAGCGTGCAATGGACATCACCTATGTTGCCGAAAGAGATAAGTTTGTGGTGATTTATCTACATGATATTATTGTTTTCTCAAAGTTTGAATCTTCCCATCTCAAACATCGTAGAACAATCTTTAGTATGTGCAGGAAGTTTGGAATTTCTCTTAATTCGAAAAAATCCTATTTTTCCATGAGAGAAGGTAATTTGTTGGGACATATAGTGTCAAAGGACGACATCAAGATAGGCCCCAACAGAGTGACAACAATCTAAATTATTGAACAACCAAGAATTAAAAAGGAAGTGCAATCTTTCTTAGGTAAAGTAAACTTTTTGTGGCATTTTATTCTGAATTTTGCAAAAATATTAAAAGTAATAACATGAATGCTTAAGAAAGGGAGTGAAATTAAGTGGACTGAACAAGTGAAGAATTATTTTAATGATATCAAGAGAGCCTTAGGCCAAGTTCCTCTACTCATTAGTCCATATTTTTCAAAAGATTTCATGATTTTTTCTTTTTCTTCTGAACACACTATTTCTGGTGTGTTGCTTTAAAAGAATGATGTAGGACAAGAACAACCCATCTCCTTTTTTAGCAGGGCATTGAGGGATGTTGAACTAAAGTACAATATTCTAGACAAACATGCATATGCATTGATCAAAGCACTAAAAGATTTTAGAGTGTTTATTTTGCATTCTCATGTGATTGTGTATGATGTTGCAATAAATATTATTTTAGTATAACCAGACAGTGATGGAATAAGAGGGACATGGATTGCTAAAATGTTGGAGTAGGACGTAGAAATCAAACCTACCAAGTTGATTAAAGGACAAGGTCTAGCTAAATTAATGACTGAGTCAAATCTTGATGTTGCTGGTATAAATTATGTTTTTGAATTATCAGATCTGTCAGATGAAGAAATGGTGGTTGAAGTTGAAGATTGTTTTAAACAATGTCTGTGGTATGTTGATTTTGTTTACATTTTGAAAATTTTACAAGTGCCACCGGGAATAGATAAGACACGGGCTAGACTTTTTAGATTGAAATCTGTTAAATATTGTCTTTTGAATGGTTATCTATACTAGAAAGATCCTCAGGGTATTTGTTGAACTGCTTACTAGAAGATGAACCTAAGAAAATGAGTAAAGAGTATATGAAGGAGCATGTGGGGGACATCTCTAATGGAAGGCCACAACAGATAAAATCTTGAGAGCTGGTTTTGACTAGACTACTTTATTTTCTAATGTTAGAAAAGAAGCGATAACTTGTCACAAATTTTAGTTGTTTGAGGGTAAGTCAAAACTAATGTCTTAACCTCTGAAACCTATCTCTGTAGAGGCACCTTTCCAGTAGTTGGGCCTTGAGTTTATAGGTGAAATGCATCCGACATCATCAACACAACATCAATGGATATTAACAGGAACATATTACTTTACAAAATGGATTGAGGCACTTCCTAGAAGGAAAGCTATTGATATTGTGGTTATTCAATTCTTAGAAAATATTCTTTCTAGGTTTGGTTGCCCAAAGAGGATAATTGCTGATAATGCATAGTGTTTCAAGTCTAACAAGTTAGTAAAATTCTCTAAAGACTACCATATCATACTCAACCATTCGACAACCTATTACCCTCAACCTAATGGACTTGCAGAATCCTCTAATAAGAGTTTAGTAAGAATTATTAAAAATCTGTTAGAAGATAAGAAAAAGGCTTGGCATACAAAGCTTAAATTTTCCTTATGGGCGGATAGAGTTAGAACTCAAAGGTCAATCAATGCTTCTCATTTCCAATTGGTATATGGTGTTGAGACATTGTTTCTTGTTTCAATTGGAATGACTGCTATAAAATATTTGTAAGAGTTAGGAAAGGAACCAAATCAGTTACAGAGAAGAATAAATCAGCTAATTGAAGTGTAGGAAACCAAAGAAAGGGTGCATGAAAAATATTAGGAAATAGAAGATCAAATCAAAATAGTTTTTGAAAAAAAAACCATAGAGGATGACTTCAAATGCCAAGACCTAGTTCTAAAATGGGATGCCCACATTGAGGACAAAGGTAAACATGGGAAGTTTGAGAACATTTGGAAAGTGCCATACATAATTGCAATTTTTCAGCGAAAAAATAGTTTCGTCTTAGAAGGTCCACATGGAGAATTTTTACCAGGAGGTCCTATCCATGGACGTTTCCTGGAGCATTATATTTCTTAAACACATGATGATTTCCAAGTTTCATTGTACATATCCATATATTTTGAAAAGTATCTTACAGGCATGAATGAATTTTCTAATGGACTTGAAGCCTAAAGAGAAGGCCCTAAGGTTCTGCTAATATTCATCAGAAAAATAAGAAGTTTTCTAGAAACAGTTGTATTTTCTAATTTCAAGTTCAGATTCTGAAAAATCATCTCTTAAAAAGATGAAGTTCTATTTCTTAGTTAGTTTTTCTTTTAGCAAAATTTTGTAATGAATGAGGCAACTGGTCTATGGGGGTTCTTGTTACCGGCATTGATCGAAAACATCCCCATGGAGCTAGCTTTTATCACAATAAACATTTCGCATTTTTAAATATTTTTTGGAAAATGCTAAAAGTTTTAGTGTCAACATTTAAAATTCTAATAAAGAAGGGAAATTTCTTGATAGTAGGGATGTCAACATTTTTTGGAAACCTAATTAAATAAGAAAATAATTTTGCACTCATCTTCTAAGCAAAAGAAAAAGAATCAAAACCTACATCAGACCCCATTCATTGGAAATTTCTCTGAACAAGCTTTCCATTGGTATGTGGAAGTCCCAAAATGGACTCCTAGGTCAAAAGATATGGTCTATTGAAGTTTCAAGGATTGAAGCCTTAGGAAGGAAAGAGATATCATAAATTACATATCAGAAGTCTAGAGAATATCAAAAATTGCATATTGGAGGTCCATAGCATATCAATGATGACATATAAGAGGTCTAGATCATATCGATGACCACATATCAGAGGTCCACAACAGATTGACGATCGTATATCGTAGGTCCAGCAGATCGATGATCGACACATCGGAAGGTCGACGAATCAGAGAATCAGAACTTCTTAAGGTGACAATATTTAAATTTTTTATATATGCATAAGGTTCCAATAGTGTTCAAAACCATCGGGGGACACTGATAAAGGTTAACAAAGGATTTCATCGCAAAACCAAGGGTGGATGGGCCCTTTTCTCTCTCCTCTAGTGGGACACATGGAAACATCTCATTGGTTCCGATAAAGCTACAGTGGCATCTGACATTAGCATGATGTGGCAGTACAGAAGGACATGCACCAGGAAGTTTCAGCATTTTGATGGGGCCTAAGGGGACAAATATGAGTGACACATGTCACCATTTATGAGGTTCCATGTGGAGTGATGACGTCATATCAGATGTCAGTGTATCAGAGGTTGAGGATATCCGTGCTTTGTAACACTTGATACTTGAAAAAGTTCTAATTAGGGGTATCCGATATTGGGCTGGCACATGGTTGAGAGGATTTTAAAGAACCTCGAGTGCTAAGAACATAACCAAGGAAAAACATCTCCCGACAATGAGCAAAATGCCCTAGAACCTCAAGACTAAGTGGTAGGTCACAACCCTCGGTCCTATGGTGAGAAATGTGGAAAGGGCTAAAGAAAAAGGAGCCAGGAAAAAATTGAAACTTCGCATTAAGTTATGTTATAAAGGGGCTCCAATATGGTATTAAGACGATAGTCAATAGACCAGTCATATAACAAAACAAATTCCAAAGCAAAAAAGCTCAAGGTACTGAGGAGTATCGTGAAGCAATAAGGTGGAAATTTCTCTAATAAAACCATACAGAGAGTTGAAGGTGTATCAGTTGGGAACTATTGAATCGCAAGAAAAGAGGGGTTGGTATTTTGAATGGATATTCAACATTTGTTTGTGGAAACAACTTTAGCCACTCTAGGTTCCAAGGCAAAGGATCAACATTAATGAATTGATTTCTAGGTTAGAAGGTTTCAGATTTTCCAATAGAATTGAAGAAGAACAAGAAAAACAAAGGAGGAGTTTTGGTGAATTGTTGTAGAGCGGCCTGTTATGCTAGCAGAGATTCTAAACTAAAATTTTGGGACCTATTCTACTTTCAAGGTAGGTATTTTACCATATATTTATTTTTTCCTAAATACAAGCATATTTTCATATAGTTATTCTAGGAAAGTCAAAATATTTTTAAGTTCATCTTTTGCATACATGAGTTTGAAAGATATTTAAAATATCTCAGTTTTTGTAATTATGTAATGACTATTATTTTGCAAACTGTTATGTAAGAACTATATAAACATTTTATGAATATTGAAACGAGGTTGGATTTTATTGGAAAAACACTTGTAGTCTAGATATATTTCAGCAATATTGAATGTATTCACAATGTTTAATGAGAATTTGGTAGGAAATTCATGTGTTACTTATCCCTATTAGTTTTTCTTTGTTATATAATTATTTTCATCAATGTCTGAGAATGTTAATTTATGAGATTAGATTTCTTAGATTCTTGTCTCTTTAAATTATTAGTCATTAATATTTGTTATTCTAAGTCATCTATAAAATTTGTTCCTTTAGTCCTCTTTCTTCCAAATCTTCCAAACAATCAAAGGACTTGTGACTTTCATGCTTTCTACAACCTTCTCATTGGAGTTGTGATCTCATTTGCCTAATAGCTAGACTTCATGCCTAATGGTTTTGAAGATCACCCAACCAATTTATCCATAGACCTAAATTTGGCCACCTGAACTCAATTGCACAAAACCTTCTACTGCAATGACCATAGGTTAGTTGAGTTTTTACAAAGAGATCCCTCTCTGTGTTGAAGGGCCATCTTCAACCTAAAAGAGGTTATGAGGTTACCTAACGGTTTTCCCTGTAGTTAGGGTTTTCACTGAGTGATAATACAACTAATGACTAGAGCTCAATTAATTGAGTTCAACTAACAATAACTATACTATATTTCTAAATCTTAGCAATCAACTCAGGCACAACTATACTTCTAGCCTTCAAACTTGAATTTACTAACTTAATTAATAGACAACTCCATGTCACTCTAGCTAACTGCAATCCAAGTCATCCTACTGATGTGGAAAATTGAATTTACTCTATTTGAGTAAGGCACTAATCATCTGAAGACTTTTCTTGCTACATTCTAACATGGGTGAATATTCCCCTATTATTGGATGGGAATATTCTTGTCACACTACACCTTCCTTGGCCTGTGATATGCATTGGTTGTCTAAGATGGGCATTATTCGTGAGGCACAAAATGGGGTTATTCCTGTTACTCGTGTGAATATTCATGTTGCACCACACCTTTTCCATCTTGGCAGGCATTATGTGTTATGCACATTTGGAACAAGCGATGTACACGAAAGGCGCAAGATGAAGAATCTCCTCTATCACATGATGAGAAATATTTCATTGCACTGCACCCAAATTTGGCATAGCACCTACCTCCTACCTCGGTGTTATGATACTATGGAACTATGACATAGAAGCATGACAAGCAAATTTTAAGGAAAATCCAAGCTTTCATATAACATTAAGGTGTGGAATTTCACAAAGGGGATTGGCCCTATGGGAATGTGGTGCAGGCTAACATGGCAAGTGCCACAAAGGCTGAGAAAGGCTATATGGAACCCACATCAATGGATATGTGGAATATTGTTGATGTGGCACCTATATGGTGTAACACATGGTAGGTTAAATTAACCCTGTTGGATGACCAAAGAGTCTATTTTTGGATGGCACATGGAACCATAAAAGGATGCCATGTGGCAAGGTGACATCACCTTGATGTCGTCATGACATCAAAAAGGAACAAGGGAGACAAGTGATGTGGTGCTGGATGATGTGGCCATGAGGTGGCAACATGGTTCGTACCACATTGGAGGTGAAAGAAGGCATAAAGTGAAATAAAGGCATTAAGATATAGGAAGGTTCTCGTTAATGCCTTTTGTCTAGTGCATAATGGAGAGTACTAGATGAGAAATCATCCAACAACCAATGTGAAATTTATTGTTGTAATGTGGATGTTAAATAGAGGATTCTCTGAAGGACTAGAATGGTGGTGCTATGGTGCTATGAAGTTGCTCGAAGCCACACTGAATTTTGAGGAACGTGGCAAAGCCACATATTCCATTCGGCATTAACACATGACCATGTTTGTTGATGTGGTAAGGTTTAATGAGAAAATATTTAAATGGGAATAACTCCCAATTTTGAATTTAGATTAAGCTAAAAATTATATTGCTAGAGGGATCTCAATGAGTTGAATGTGATGGTGAAATTTATTTTGAGTTTCAAGGAGATTTGAAAAATAGGAATTTTGTGACCCCATCTTCATAATGGACCTTGAAAATTAGGTTAATTTTGATGTAAAACCCTCCACAGCTTGAGAAATATCTAACGGGGTGGGAGGGTGTGTTAAAAACTGGTATGATAATGAAGGTTCAACACTAGACCTGAAGAGGCTCACATGCACACACACCTAGGATGAGTATTTAATATTCTTATTCTTTTCTATATGCGAATGTGGGTTGATTTTAAATTATAGTTGATATAATGTTTGATTTGACAAAATTATTGGTTAGTTATTTTATATTTGAATCAAAATAATGACTGAGATTTTACTTTCAAAGTGTTTAGCATCAACATGCTTATTGCAGATAAGCCAAGGTGATTGGTCATATGTCTATTTAGATTTTTGGTTGGCTAACAATAATGTGTATGTAAAAATACATAAGTAGACATAAAGGAACATGAAGAGAGTAAAAAAGGATGAGTAGAAAGATAGAGTAGTATAGAACAAATATATCCTAGCATGATTAAGAATAATATTTAGTTGGGAAAAGGAAAGAAGAAGACTCTCATGATTGGATGGAAACCCTTAGAAGCCTAAGAGCAAAAATTGAGAAGCTACAAAGCAGATAATGAAGATATTGTTAGAGAACAAGAAAGGAAATAAGAGGTAAATGTAGTAATTTTGTAGATCCTAATAGACCTGTAATGGAAGAAATGATAAGAGCTTGGTACCAACTACCTAGATACGCACAAGTACAAACCTAGCTTGTTAAAGGTCCAAAGGCAAAGGTTGTATACTAATAGGGTAGGAGGAAGCAGGTCAAGGAAAAGACATAGGCATGTAGATGAAGGCATAGTTCTTCTTAGCACTTTGGAAAGAGAGTCAAGCAACCTTCAATGATCATCAGATCCTACAGTTAAGAATCACCATCATCAAAGGAGAAGAAATAAGAGTTCAATGCTGGAGGAGTTCAAGAAAGAAAGTCCTCCCACCTTCAATGGAGATATAAAGAAGGTTGGAAAGGCAAACGCTTGGTTTTTGGGGATGAAGAAATACTTCAGGGTGCATGACTACTCTAAGAACATGAAGTCCAGGGTAGCCATTTTCAATTTGAAAGGAAAAGCGAATATATGGTGGGAATATTTGAATAATGTTAAAGACAACAAGGGGAAAGAGTTTTCATTGAGAAAGTTTGAGAAATACATCCAAGAGATGTACTTATCTAAAAAGTATTGTGACAACAATATCAAAGAATTCTATGAGCGTAAATTAGGGAAATTGACAGCTAATGAGTACACAAACATATTCTTGGAGTTGTTGAGGTATTTGCCTTACATCAAGGATAAAAAGGTAAAAATCAAGAGGTATCTCAGTGGATTACCACAAGCTTACCGATATAGAATAGAGTTTGATGAGCCAAAAACCATGGAGGACACCATTCAAAAGATGAGGTATTGTTATGAACAATCCAAAGACAAGAATGAAGTTTGAATATATTGGAAGAAGAAAGATAAGGTAAAATTAAAAGAAAAAGGGCCAAATTCCTCAGTCTATAAGAGAGGGAATAATGGAAAGTTCACTACTTCTTCTAGGAATGAATATTAGCAAAATTCAACAATGATCAGCGAAAACAAACTCTCAAATCAGAATAATAAAATGGTCTAGGAAAGGTTCTATATAATGTTGGGGTTGTGGAGAAAACCATCTGTAGTGGAACTATCCTCAATGAAAACATACCAACACAAAGTTATATAACGTATAGGAAGCAACAATGGTGAATGATGTGGCCTAGGACATAACACGAATTTATGTTGCACTAGATAATATGAAGGAATACCAATACGTTGTAGCAATCCAAATGGAAGGTATCATAATTAACCGACTTGGTTCAGTTTTAATTGATCCAGGTTCCATTTTTAGTTATATCATCCTGAAGTATCCAAGGAAATGTGAATTTCCAAAGGAAAATCATGAAAAATCTTGACTAGTTCAACTAGCCACAGTGGATAAGAGGTGGGTGATAGACGTAGTGGATTCATGCATGTTACACAGTATTTTGTCACATTCCCAAATCTGTACCTGAAGTGTTGTCCTTTGTTCCACTGACGTAAGAAATGTCATAAAGCGATGAAAGTTGTGTAAACTCATTCACCATAAATTATATGCTCAATACATCCCTGAAGAGATGGAGAACTAATGTCTTGAAGCAATTCTGGAAAAACATGTGAAAAACCCTAATTTGCAAGACCAGAGCTACTTTTAGTATGCAAACCTGTGTTGGTAACATTTTTTCACAACTAGTGACTAGCGTTGGAAGCGCAACTTTTGATAGGAAAATATGCGTTGATCCTCGTAAGGTAGTTTCTCCAAAAATGGAGAAGAAGATTCTCTTACTAGAAGCCTCAAGAATGGAAAACTAGTAGTTATTGGACAAAGATATGGTCAAGTACTCCCATTTAGAGCCCTTGATCCTTCCTTTAGAGATCTTACCTTTGGGATAAGGAACTTCTTCCCCATTTTGTGGATCTCTGAGTCCATCTACCTCACTATAAATCCATTTTTCACTCTCCTCAATGGGTTGGTCATTGCTAGTTTCCATTCTTCTACTCAATTGTTCTTAGATGTTGCCATTTTGGTGAGAGCAGAAAGGAAAGCTTGATAAGTTTTGATTGGACTTGGAATGATCTTGAAGTAGGCCTTGAAAATTAAGGCACCAGTTACATGCTTCCCTCTTTGATTTAATCATTAATACAAAGCATGTTTTACTTCCCATAACATTGTCTATGATGGTTTGCATAGTACAATACTCCTTGATATGTTGTATAAATTATATTGGAATGCATATGTTATGATCTCTCTTTTTGTTGTCTTTTGATCTCTCTTGCAGGTACTTAGATGCAAGGAATAACAAGGAGTGAGTCTAGGAGCTAAGGGATCAGGATCATCATCAAAGGTCGAGTGCATAGGAGAGAGGTAGGCCATCTCCCTTTCTCATTTATCATTCTAATTTAGGTTAGGGAAGTTTACTTGTTTTGTCACGGTTGTTACTAAACCCAGACATTGGGCTATAGGGATCACTTGTATTCGTAGAAGGGATTTCCTAGTTAACAAATTGGCACCTACACCCTTTCGAGCCTCCTTTCATTTTTTTCCTTCTCGTTAAGTAATTGGCTGACTATCGAAAGACCCCATCTTTGGATTGATTTTCAATATGTACTTTGAATTGATGGTGTCTTAGGGTATCATGTCTAGAGTTTCTTCATGAGTCTTTCTTGGGTTTTCTAAAATTTCATCGCTCAGCGTGTGTTTTATCTGTGATATAGTGTGGCATGTACTGGAGGCATTAGAACCTAATCTTTCCATTGGATCTCCTGACATGTATCCCTTCTAAAGTGTTGTTCTCCCATCTGATGAGAACCTCTTGGAAGCTATGACCTCTTATAGGTCATGATCAAGGTGTCATGAGGAAATTTCTTTTACTATGTCAAAAATAGGTCCCCATGAGGATAGCTCTTTTACTATGTCAACCTCATTAAAAAATGAAATATGTCCCAATGAGGATCGTTATTTTACTATGTCAACCTCATTAAAAAATGGAATAGGTCCCAATGAGGATAGTTCTTTTACTATGTCAACCTTGTTAAAAAATGAAATAGGTCCCCATGAGGATAGTTCTTTTACAATGTAAAACTTGTTAAAAGATAAAATAGGTCCCCATAAGGATAGTTCTTTTGCTATGTTAACCTCGTTAAACAATGAAATAGGTCCCCATGAGAATAGTTATTTTACTACGTCAACCTCATTAAAAAATGAAATAAGGTGTCAAAGCAGGGCTCCTTTACTTGTGTCAAGCTCGCTAAACAATGAAATAAGGTGTCATGAGCATGGTTATTTTCTGTGTCAAGATCATTAAAAAATGAAACAAACCCCCTTCCAATTCGAATATTTGATTAGATCTCTTAAAATCCCAGTTTAGTCTAAACTGATCTCATAAGTGAACCTTCATTCCATCCACCTGTTAGTAACCAGTTGTTTGCTTAGGTGAATGAAATGAAGCCTGGGGGCCATGTACCTCAAATTGAGTCATTATGTTGGGGGCAAGCATACTTATCTCAAGCATAGTTTGTCTTTGTTTCAAGCTTGGGTAAAAATGAAACCAAACCCAAGCATAGTTTGTTTCCATTTCAAGCTTGTGTGAAAATGAAATCAAATCCAAGCATAGTTTTTTCCCATGTTTCAATCTTGTGAAAAAATGAAACCATATTCAAGTATACTAAAGCATAGTTTCCCATGTTTCAATCTTGTATAAAAATGAAACCAATCCCACTCTACCTCTCGTGATTGCCATTTTTATCATCCTATTTTTTCTAGATGAGCCTTGGTTTTTTTCATTCCACCGTCACCATGTCTTTGGTCAATCATATGCTTTCACTTGGTTGTTTTATCCTTTCCCGAGGAACCTCTGTAATGAGTGTTATTATTAGCCAGCCTCTTGACCTTTACATGTTTTGAGAAGTTCTGTCATGACTGGAACCAGTTGCTATCCTTTTATACCACTCATTCCTCCTAGAGGAGTCCTCTTTCATATCTTTTCAGACTCCAAAAATATGAAAAGATCACCGAGCACTTTCTTTTCAAACTCGTA
This sequence comes from Pinus tabuliformis, assembly GCA_031772625.1. NCBI lineage: Eukaryota > Viridiplantae > Streptophyta > Pinopsida > Pinales > Pinaceae > Pinus > Pinus tabuliformis. The sequence goes on along the minus strand of CM062804.1, from coordinate 517,612,738 downwards.
AAAGTAAATGAAAAGACATCTAATCAGTATAAGTTTGACCCTTTTCTTGCCTGAGATGGACTAGCTACGAAAAATGAATACCTTAGTCAAACATGGCTAAGAGGTTCTCTTGGATATCATTTTATCCATTTTTGGATTAAAGAGACTATTTATGAAAAGGGACCTTTGGATTTTCCTTTTTGCCTCTTTTTCAAACTCTCTAATCATGAAAAATATTTCGTGTTACCCCTTTGTTGAACTCGTAAAACTTAAATGATAGAGGACTTGTTACCATGATGAAACTGATTTACTCCTTCATAAGGCTCGTTAAACTTACTAGGATGATTCATCCAAATGATGAACTTATACAAAAAATAGAGTGTATCCTCTTCAAACTTGTGATTAAAAATAAAGAGGTACTCACTAGCGATAGTGGGGAAAATGGAAGTAAACATATCATGTATTTTGTGTAGAGGTAGCATGTCACTCTTGAACATGACACTCATTTGTATCTTGTGTCGGGTTTGGGATATCCTTTCTTTACCACTTGCCTCCCCGAGTTTTGGAAATCCATTTGCCTCTGATTTGATCACCCACGTTGTCCCCATGACCTCTGATCCCATTTTGAGTCAAATGTTGCCAAACTCCGGAGTCGTGTCGTCGATATGTTCAATAGAAGTCCTATCTGCAAAGTCATTCTTCCTATACTTATTTGACCATCTTTGCAACAATCTTGAATCACTAGTATCATTTTGTGATATCCTATGTTTAGTGTCGATGATGTGGGAAACATTATGGAACTCCTTTAACGGATCACTTCCTGTCAACTTCAGCTCATTATCCAAGAAGTTTATTTAGAAATGCCCTTTCAGTACCTTGGATCTTGCATGCCTCAATGGCAAGTTCTTCATGTTTGATGATAGGCTTACATCATTGGCCTTCGATCAAATGATTCAACAAGTGTTCGACTTCAGCTCACATATTCACACTTGTATATTTTTGCTACTGTACCTTGAGGGCCACCGTCATTATTGGTGGTTTCTCTCGCGCTTATTAACGATTTAAATTATTGACTAGTAATCAGGCAGTTTTTACCATCTTCAATGTTAGCACATCTATTCACATGGTTAGATTCGTACTTTGGTTGGGATAGAGGTGAAGACCTTGGATCTCATCTGTTAAAATCTAGGTTGCGAGGAGTTATTGAGTTTGATGACTGTATACATGATCATTTTCATATGGATGGTTGCGTCGATGACGTGGATCCATATGCATGATCCTTTTCAGATGGATGGTTGCATCTATACCATGGATTCATGTATTATATTTTGATTCCTATTCAGATGTATTATCAAGCATATGTATATATCAGAGATGTCATGTATTGTATCATGTTTGATTTGCAGGTCTCCTAATGGTGGTCTTCCAAGTTTGCTGCCTTAACTAATAAAGCACTTCAACCATCATGTCCTGTTCTACTTTCATGCTTTATGGGGCATCTGTTACATAGTATTTTTTCACATTCCAAACTCTGTACCCAAAGTGTCATCCTTTGTGCCAGTTCCATCACAAATGTCGTAAAGCGACAGAAGCTGTGTAAACTCATTCACCATAAATTATATGCTCAATATATCACTAAAGAGATGGGGAACTAATGTCTTGAAGAAGTTCTGGAAAAACTTGTGAAAAACCCTAATTTGCAAGACCAACACTACTTTTATTAGGTAAATACATTATGGTAACCTTTTGTCTAACTAGTGACTAGCGCTGGCAGTGCGAATTTTGATAGGAAAATCTGCGCTGATCCTCTTCAGATAGTTTCTCCAAAAATGGAACAGAAACTTCTCTTGCTATAAGCCTTGAGAACGATGAGCAGGTAGTTGTTGGATGAAGATATGGTCGAGTACTCCCATTTAGATCCCTTGATCCTACCTTTATGGATATTACCTTTGGGATAAGGATTTTCTTCCCCCTTTAGTGGATCTCTAACTCCCTCTCCCTCATTATAAATCTGTTCTTCACTTTCGTCAATGGGTTTCTCTTTTCTAGTTGCCATTATTCTTCTTAATTGTGCTTAGATGCTACCATTTTGGTGAGAGAGGAAAGGAAAGCTTGATAATTTTGGCTTGGACTTGGAACCATCCTGAAGGAGGCCTTCAACATCAAGGCATTAGTTTTACACTTGCCTTTTTTATTTAATCATTAATACAAAGCATGTTTTACTTCCCACAAGCTTGTCTATGATGGTCTTCTTAGTATAATACTCCTTGATCTATTGTATAACTTATATTGGAATGTATATCCTATGATCTCTCTTGTAGGTATTTGGATGCAAGGAATAGCGATGAGAGGGTTTGGGAGACGAGGGATTGGGATCATCATCGAAGGTCGAGTGCATAGGAGAGAAGTAGGCCATCTCCATTTCTCAATTATCATTTTGATTTAGGTTAGGGAAGATTTCTTGTTTTCTCACGGTTGTTACTAAACCCACACATTAGGCTAAAGGGATCGCTTTTATCTGTAGAAGGGATTTCTTGGTTAACAATGCCCTATGGATATTAGTGATATAACCACCATAATTACTCCCAATTTATTACCATTGGTAGCATACATTGTTTTAATTAGAATGAACTTGTTGGCATCCCACAAACCAAGATTGATTGTTACAATAAAGTGTTGGAATGCCTCAATGGTGTTGGTGAGAAGATAATGTTGAAGGGGGGTGAAGAGAACAATCATGCTTAGGAAAATAACTATGCTTCAAGTGAAGTGATGCAAAAAAAAGGGTTGTGTGCTATATGAAATACACATGGGTGAGGAATTAGAAGGAAAAATGGATTAATTTGAAAGTCACCCAGTGTTAAAAAAATATTGATGTGTTCCCAAAATAATTATCGGGACTACCACTCAAAATAGACATCAATTTTACCTTTGAATTAATCTTGGGAATAGTGCTAGTAACAAATAATCCATATCGTATAAGTCCACTTGAATTCATAGAATTGAAGGTGCAACTGAAAGAGATTTTGGATAAGGGATACATTCGACCTAATGTATAACCCTTGGGATCCCCAACACTGTTTGTTAGAAATAATGATGTTATACCATGGCTATGTATACCGACAACTAAACAACTCTATCGTGAAGAAAAAGTACTTGCTTCCTAGAATTGATGACTTATTTGACCAGCTAAGAGGGGTTGTGGTGTTTTAGAAGATATATTTGAGGTCTAGATACCACCAGGTCAAGATTAAATATGAAGACATTCACAAAACCACAATTAGGACTAGATATGTCTACTATGTATTTGTATTGGTTCCATTTGAGCTTACAAATTCCCCAACCACATTCATGTGCTTGATGCACAATGTCGTCATACCTTATTTGGATAAATTTGTAATGGTCTTTGTAGATGATATCTTGGTATATTCAAAAGCCAAAGAGGAGAATGAAGACCACTTGAGAGCAGTATTACAATTACTAAGAGAGCATAAGCTATATGCAAAACTTATCAAGTGTCAATTTTTCGAAACTTATGTTCAGTACTTGGGGCATGTCTTTTCAAAAGAAGATTTTCTATGGATCCATAAAAGACCAAGGCTATAATGGAGTGGCCCACTCCCCAGAATGTCACAGAGGTCATATCTTTCATGGGGATAGATGATATAACCTAAGGTCCATTCAAGAATTCTCAAGGATCAGGGATCCAACCACTAGTTTGCAAATGAAAGGAGTCAAATTTCAATGGACACTAGAATGTGAAACCAATTTTGAGAAATTTACGAAATTACTCACATGTGTGCCTATCCTAAAAATAGAAAATATGGAGAAGGAATTTGTGGTTTGCATGGATGCATGTAAGGAAGGAATTAGTGGGGTCCAAATGCAATAAGGACATGTGGTTTTCTATGAATCAAGAAAGATAAATGAACATGAGTAAAACTATGTTACCCATGATTTAGAAGTTGCAACAATAGTGCATGCATTAAAAATGTGGAGGCATTATCTATTGGGAAGAAGATTTGTGTTGATGAAAGACCATGGGGGATTGAAATATATGTTTGATCAATCTAAGTTAAATTCCAAATAATCTAGGTGTTTTTCATTGATCAGGGATTTTATTTGGAGATAAATCACATCAAGGGAAAAAAAAATAAGGTGGTAGATGCACTTAGCAGGAGTATACAAGAGCCCCATTTGGAAACATTGAGTACTTACATAATTGAAATCATGGAAAGGATTAAAGAGGCATTGTATCATGATGAACACTACTAGAATGTAAAGAAATGTTGGCAGAAGGAACCAGAAGGATCCATGAGCAAGAGCTAATATCTACTCATGATGGTATGTTGTTGTTCAAAAATAGAAAGTATGTGCCTGATGTAGCTGATCTAAGGAGGGTTATCATGGATGAGTTTCATAAAATTCCTTATAGGTCATCCTAGTTATTAGAAGATGTTAATAACCACGTGGAAATTGAATTATTGGATAGGATTGAAGAAGGAAGTTTCTGAATATATTTCTATGTGTCACGAGTGCCAACAAGTAAAAGTAGAATCTAGGCGTCTAGTAGGATTGTCGCAACCAATCGCAATTCTTGAGTGGAAGTGGGAAGTCATATCTATGGACTTCATTATGAGATTATTAAAGAAAGCTAAACAACATGATTTCATTACGGTGTTAGTGTACAAGCTAAGTAAGGTAGCTCACTTCATCATTGTAAAGTCCATTGACAAAGCTATTGATATAGCCTAGATATTCATGAAGGAAATATTCAGGTTGCATGATGTGCCTAAGAAGATTATATCATATCGACATGTTAATTTCACTTCTAGTGTTTGGAAGTTAATGTTGGTTGGTTTTAAAACCCAACTACATTTTAGTACCTCCTATCATCCTCAAACAAATGGCTAGACGAAAAGAGTGAATATAATTTTGGAGTACATGCTAAGAATGTATGTAATGCATCATCCAAACAAGTGGGAATATTTCCTACCATTGGTGGAGTTTTCATATGACAATGGATATCATGACTCACTAGTTATGAGAACTTTTGAAGAATTTTAGGTAATAGATGCAACACTCCTATTAGTTGGGATGACCCTGTAAATAGAGTAGTTCTTGGACCTAATATGTTGAAGGAAATGGAACAACGAGTATTAGAGATCAAGCACAAATTAAAGGTAGCTCAAGAGAAAAAAGAGTTATGTATACCACCAGAGGATACACAAGGATTTCCAAGAGGGCTATCATGTGTATCTCCACATCAAATCGAGGGAGAGCTCATTAAAAGTGGGATCTTGTGCCAAGTTGGAACCTATATTTTGTGGACCATTTCATATCTTTGAAAGATTGGGGCCAATGGCCTATAGATTGAACTTCCCACCCAAAGTGAATGCACACAAATTTTTCTACGTTTCTTTACTAACAAGTATGAAAATGATGCTAGTAATATTATTAACTGGTATGTGATACAGATGGAACTTGAGAGAGAGTGCCAACTATAACCAATGTGCATCTTGGACCAAAGGCAAACCACACCCCTTAATTGAGTAATAGAATTTTCTAAGGTGCAATGGAAGCACTTTTGACCCAATGAATCCTCTTGAGAGATTGAAGAACAAATGAGGTTGGTATGCCCATTTTTTTTAATGAATAAGTGGATGTAAGAGTTGTTATATAAAGCTTAGTTTTTTTATTTTTCTTTATTGTTATTAAAAACAATAAGGACAATGTCTTTTAAGGGGGTGGGGTTTGTAACAACCCTTATCCTGATCCCTATTTTTGTAATAACTATAATTACAAAATAAATTTTATATTTGTTGGAAATGATGAATGGGACAGACAAATCCAAAATCTAAGGGAGAGTTGAGAGTAATGTTGGCTGGCATAGATAAATATGCACAACCAAATAGTTGGAAAAGACAAGACAAGGCAAATGATAGGCCTATGTTCTTCCCTGATTCCACGAAGTGAAGGGGAGAGGAAGCAAACAGTCCCATGGGGGCACTGTGAAGAGCCTAGAGGAAAAATAAAGAATGTAAAGAAAAACAATAGAATTCTAGATATACAGAGAGAGTGAACTTTATAAGAGACAAGGAAGAACGTAGGAGCAAGGGGTTGCATGGCTAATCAATTATGCTCAAACTAATGGGATGTGATTCCAAGTATTAATGCATAAAAGTTGTTGGAATGTGGATTCCAAGCGTCAAAGGTTAGTGGGAGGATAAAAGGAGGAATTGAGTTATGATTGCTTACTAAAATTTTTGATAAACCACCAAGTTCTTGCTAAGAAGTTTGATAAACCACTTAGTGTTTTCCAGGTAAGCTAATAAACCACTCAAATGCTTGTTTTAAGGCTAATAAACCACCAAGTGCTTACTAAGAAGGCTAATAAACCACTTAGTGCTTTGCAAGTAAGGCTAATAAACCACTTAGTGCTTGCAAAGTAAGCTGATAAACCAATTATAAAGTAAAACCATACTCCGAGAATAGAGAAATAACCTAGCTATTCCTGGTTGAAATCCCTGAGAAAGAAATCCCTCAAATCATGGATCTAGTTTGGGGGCAGACAACTACAAGAAAAATTGTTGTGCAACTGGCCTATTCTTAGGTGGAGAGTTGATGTCCCACCTTTAGTTTCCATTCATCTCTATCCATTTAGACAATATCATGATTTATATTTATTTAAATGTGAATAATCATGTGACTGGTATGTTATTATTTGGTGTATGGATTTGTAATGTTCATGAATAGTCATTGAAAATAATTGCATGTCCTTGATGTGAAATATGCTTTGGATGTCCTTTTGGCTAAGAAAAATATTATCTTTCTGTGGATGAAATGAAGGTTTCACAAGTTTATATGAAAATGTGATTGGATACATGAAGACATGCATTTAATTCTTATTACCAGTGCTTTAATGGTTTTCATGCTTATAAACTAAAAGGCCCCCTGACTTGTTTAATATTATAATGCACTCTGTTTATGAAAATAATGGATTATTCACCATGTTCTCTGTATGATAGACATTTTTAAATGTTTAATGTTTCATTCCCAGAGTGGCAATATTCTAGGCCATATTCAAAACCAAGGAAAGCTTAGTAGAACCTCAAGAAATCCTTTGAATATTTGAGTCTATTTAATGTAAGATACAAGCTTTCGTTGAAACGAATAAGAGTTTACAATTATTTATATGAAGGAAATTTTTCTTTAGCCAAGTTGGGTGGATGTGGGAAGGGAAATTCCCAATTCACTGATGTGAAAATTCACATTATACCACATTCCCTATTTGAGTTGGAAGCATGGATCACTTTAGAATGTGAGTTGTGATGGAGTTTGAATGGATATTTCCTTGGTATTGGATGGAAAATATTATTGATGTGTTGTGCCTCCCTTGGCTTGTGGCATGCATTCGTCCTATGAGATGGGAACTATCGACAAGGCACAAGATGGGGTTATTCTTGTTATCTAATGTGAATATTCATGTCACACTTTACCTTTCCCCTCTTAGCGGGTGATATTTGTTTCACACATTTGGAATGGGTGTTGTAGGAAAACGGCATGAGATGGATAATCCCCTCCTTCAAATGAGAACAAATATATTGGTGTGCCATGCCTAGGATTAGAATAGCACCTACCTCCCATCTCAATGCTACGACACTATGGATCTGTAACATGGAGGCATGACACAAATTTTGAGGCAAACCCAAAATTTTGTATAATGTAAAGGTGTTGAATTACATGAAGGGGCTTGGCCTTTAGGGACCCTATGTAGGCCGAGTAAGAATATGTGGACATCACATGGATGATGATGTGGAAAATTGTTGACATGGAACCTACTAGTGTGACACGTGGTAGGTTTAATTAGTACTATTGGATTGCCAAAGAGTCCATTTTTGGATGACATGTCGCGCTATCAGAGGATGTCACATGGTAGGGTGACATCACCTTGACGTTAGCAAGGAGGAAGGGAGACAAGTGACATGGCGCTAGATGACATGGCTGCAAAGTGGCACTATGGGTCATGCCACCTCCAAGATGATAGAAGGAGTGACATAAATAAAGATGTTAAGAGACATGAAGGTTTATATTAACACCTTCCATCTAGTCCCCGACAAAGAGTGCTATATGGGAAACCCTCCAGTAGCTAATGTGAAATTTACTATCATGTCATGGAGGTTGACAAGGGAATTCTTTGGAGGAATGACATGGTGGAATGGTGGCACTATGGTGCTATGATGTGGCAGGAGCCATGCTAGCTTTTGAGCTACATGGAAGAGCAACATATGGATTTGGCATTTCCATGTGGCCATGCCTACTAATGTGGAAAGTTTTAGTGAGTAAATATTTAAAGGGGTACAACTTTTAGTATGTAAGTCAAATTAAGATAAAAACTATATTTCTGGATAACTCTCAATGAGCTAAACATGATGGTGATGTTTATTTTGAGTTTTGAGGAGATTTGAAAAAGAGGATTTTTGTGGCCCTGTCCTCATAGTAGACCTTGAATATTGGGTTAATTTTGACATAACACCCTCCACGGCCCAGGAAATACCCAAGGGGGTGGGAGCATGTGTTATAGCGATGAAAATTAACTCAAGTTTCCGTTGTTCAATGTTGGATACATTAACTCCACCATTATTTAGATTTAATTATTTATTTTTTCACTCAATTTTATAGTCTGCATATGTTTTGCAACAATAATGTTGTACCTTGGGCTTTTCTATCTATATTCTACATCTCCCCCTCTAGTTCTAAGAGTGAATAAACTGATTTTATTATCCTAATTGTTTTGGTGTAGCTCTTCCTTCTTCTTGATGATCACTTCTACTTCTTTGACCTATGACTCTACTTCACCTTCCTTTGCCTCTACCAATGGATGTTTGAGTCTTGAAGGTTTGTTATAAGGAATCCTCTTCAATTTTGATCCTTGATTCATGGGATAAACTGATCCCATTAATTATTCTATTGTTGTTTTGGATAAATATTTGGACTCTATGGAAATGAAAGCCATATCAAACATCTTAGGTAGGATTTTGAAAACATTTTCAATAATTTCTTGACCTTGATCTATCACTCTATGAGTACTGAGTTAATTTACAACTCTGATCACTTTGTTCATGAATTGGCTAATATTTTCTACTTCCTTCATCTTTAATGTTTCAAACTCTCTCCTGAAGGATACAAGTTTCACAGTATTCACTTTTTCATAACCCTAATATGCTAAATATAGAATATTCTAGTATTTTTTGCACTATATGCTCCCATTATCTTGGGGAAAGTAAACTTGGTATTGTTGACTTTTTTCCTCATTTCTACTTCTTCTTTTTTGGGGAATTAGAAATGGCCTGTAGATTTACTTGATCAAGCTCTAAGAACCTATTCTCCATTATTTCCCAAAATTATTGCAATTGCAATAAAATCTTCATTGTCACACAATAGAACTCACTTTCCAAAAACAAATAGTCCTTATTACCCTTTATTACTTGTAGAGGTCATTTTTAAAATTTTCACAACACTAAAAGATACTTTTTTGTGTATTTCTCTAATATGATTTCCCCATTATAAGTGAACACTTTAATCAAAAAGTGAATTAACGTCCTTGAATTAATGAAGGCTACAAATTTAAAAAATAATACAAAAAGGAACCCCTTTGACTCCCACTTTTAACATAAAATTTTTCTATTTTAAATAAAGATTCAACCAACTCTTTTGACTTTATAACTCTACTTGTTTGTTAAATATGAATTTTAACAAAATTTACCTCTTAAATCTCATTTTTCGTGAATTGCATGATAATCTACTTTTAAACTCTCCTCCCCCCAAAAAAAGGCATACGTAAATGAATTTTATACAAAGCTTACTTTCACTTATAATGAAATAGTTTCATTTTATGAGGGATGTCACTTATATGCCATATCAAACATATATGGAGCTTTGAAAATATAGAAGAAAGATAAATTACTGGTGGATACAAAATTCTCTTTCATAACCAATGACACAACAATATTTGGAAAATTAACCAAGAGATATGGAAAACTATGCCATGAATCTCCTCCTACTAATCACAACAATAGAATATTGACTTTGCTTTCCTTGTTTGGGTTCTATTCAAACCCCGATGGTGACGGTTTCCTTCTACAAGTAGTGGCGACTCAAAATTTTGGTTGTCCCTTTTCTTCCTTTTCAAGTCAATGGCACTACAACTTCATTGTGTGTCACACTATATATATGGGCTTATTACTTCCTTGAAATATTGAATTTCTTTGTGATATGTTTGACTATTATGTCCAAATGATCAAACCACGCAATGGTTCAATCGTTTCTCACACACAAACTATTGCACTAATCCATAGAGATTTTATATTGGTGGATATAGTGGCCTTTATTTGGATCTTTCCTATAGATCTCATGTTCCCCGTGGATCTTGGTCAACACACCCAAAATTTTTCCCTCTCACTCAGGTTTAATGTCATATTTATTCCTCAATTTATCTACTCCTCAAGGCCTCAAATGTGACCTCATGCTAACACCCTCAAATCTCCTCCTTTACAATCTACTCTTGAATTTCTAAGGAGTATTATGCCTACTATAATAACATGTTAAACTAAAAAATATATACATAAATGAAAAAAAATAGAAACTCATGGGGAATGGTTTTCACTTCTCACTTTTAAATATAAAATCTTAAAATAAGCAACTTTCTAGAAAAATCTAGGTATAACTATTAGAAATATGTTATCATTGATGTCAAACACATATGCATAAGGTGTAATTGATATCAAGCATTGATGTGTTTAAGGAAAATAGGTTTATGGAAAAAGCATACATGGGTGCAAGCATATTGTTAAACTTTGGAGCCAACTCTGATCCAAGTGACCATTACAAGTGCTTCCAGAAAGTGCTTAGATGGATAGAGCTCTGAAAGTGCATTCTGGTGGTATATAGAAGTCCAAAAAATGCCTCTTGGATCATAAGTTATTGGTAGTCAAAGTTATGTAGCTCCAAAAGTCAAAGTTTTAGTGCTAATTTCGAAGAATGGGAAAATTGGTGCAAAATTGCAGTCAGGTAGAGCTACAAAAGCAAAGATTTAGGTGGATGTGGCTTAACAGTGCAAAAACAAAATGATTTTTTAATGGATAGGAGTGGATCTGTCATAACATGTAATCTCAGCAGAGATTCCTTGGATGGTTCAAAAGGCATGTAAAGGAAGAGAACCCATGATGACGTAACTCTAGGAAGACGTGGCAGATTAGGTCAGTAAAACGAAAAATCACATTGATTGGTGCATTGTTTGCAGTGGGGAGGTGTCATAGACACATCACCCCGAGAAGCCTTCCCTAGAATAATTAAAAATAAGCACAATGCAAAATGGCCAGGATGATGTAGAGTTAAAAAACGTGGCGCTAGCCAATATAAGGCTCAGGAAACTGAATTATTTAAAAAGGAACTCGATAAAAAGAAAAGGTTGAGGAACCCTTCCTCCGCACTCTTGAACAAATGGATGAATGAGAATAAGACATATGGAACATTGTTATTGGCTCGCTAATGTGACAAAGTGGCATGATGATGTAAGCATAGGTGACATGCCAGTACGGGCTAGATCACATGTGGCATGGATTTTTGGTATTTTCAAGTGGCTAAGTGGGCCAATTTGGCTAACACATGTCACCACTTAGAAGGAAACATGTGGTGAGAATGACGTAATCATGACAACATGTAACCTCTTAAGGGCTTCCCAAGAAGATTTAAAAGGTGCACAAACTATGGCATCTGGGCTAATTCAGCTTTGGGACATGGTGGTGGAAAAGGTGGAGCACTACTAGAATGATAGTTAACCTAAAAAATTTAGTGATTGTTCTAAGCGCACAAGGAGTGGTCCCATATAGACACATCAATCTGGAATGATGATCCTGGAGGATTCAAACATGTGCGCATGGTGTTTCTCTAGGATGACAAGGCACCATGAATGCATGGAGGCCTAACAAATAATAGAGAAAAATTTGATTAATGAGCACAGGCCCCACTAGCCAGCTCATCCCAGAGGTTCGACCCCAGAAGATCAAGGCATGAGAAGGAAAGTTGCTTCAGGATGACTAGGCTTTGAGATATCCTAGAGTATGGGTGGCACAGGTGGTAGCGTTGTGTACTAATGACAAAAACACATGGGAAACATCACCTCAGAAGCATTTTCAAAGGCATACGGGATATAAGGTTGGGAGCTAAGAGTGACCACCAGGACTTGATTATATTTGAAATTATAACCAAATGCATGGAAGAATGCAATGTTTATCAAGCCCTTGAGGCTATAACCCAAAGGGACCTAGTGGAGGCATATATCCAAAGGTTTTATGAATAAACTGCTCGACCTTGAAAATAATCTCACTGTTATATTAAAAGGTTTTGGGGCCTATTTTGAATGTTTGGCAAGACAACAAATTTGGAATTTTATGTTTATGCCATATAAACCATAGTGCTAAAAACTTTTAAAAATGCTCAAACGAGTTGGGAGTAGTATTTGGTGGCATGGATGGGTTTGAAGGTAGATCTAGCAATTTGGGTCAACTTGGTTATGCTCCAAAATTAGAAACACTCTGCTAACACCTAATAAAATTCCAAAACAACAAAACTAAGCAATTTTAACTCAGTTTTCTTATACAAATAGATAAGTAATATTTGAATACTTAAATAGCACATTTGGAAGACATTTTGAAGTAGGAAAAAGGAAAAAATAAAGAAGTATGCATGATATTGAGTTGAACATAAATACGAGTTTAATTCATGGAAAATTTTAGGGGCTAACATTCGCATGTGGGCTAATTTTCCATGATTTTTCCAAAAAAAAGATTCGCCAATTTCCATTTTCTATAAAAATGATTTGCCCAAATTTTACAATATAAAATTATTTTACCTTAAAAATCACCAACATTATATACAGAGTATATATAAATTTATCATAAATATGAATAATTTTAAAAATACATCAATAATTATTTTATAGTTTGCATATTAGGGACTAGTGAGATTCACCAATGTTTTTAGACTTCAAGATAATTTTCCATCCTTAAAATTTTCCCTGGTTTAAATGCTAAAATTATCATCTCAAATTCATGTATAAACATAATCGCATTTGTGTGTTTGGGAATGTTGGTGTGTGTGTTGGATTGATGTTGCTTGTCTATTTTTTGGTTTTCTCAATGATCATAGATTGTTGAAGGTGAGTGTTTGAAGTAAAAGATTTAATTGTTTATGCAAGGAAGTGGCCTTCATGATTTGAGTGTGAAAATTGTATGAAAAATGAATCATTGAGGTCAAGAAAGTGGCAGTTTGTAAATGAGGGGTTATAGCTCCTTCCAGTATTCATTGGTAAAAGATAGGGGTTGGAGCTTCCTTCAGTTATATCTGATAAATCAGTGAGTTGTATCTTTCTTCTAGTTGTGACCAGAGCACATTATAAAAATAAGTAGCAACCTACCTTTGAGAAGTGAATTGAAGAATTTAAGTTTGAAGAAATAATGTGTGATATTTTTTCTTCTTATATTAATTCTTTTGATGTTGATATGAATTAATTGTTGAAGTATTCATTGGTGTTTGCTTCTTATATTCATTCTTTTGATTTTGATATGAATTAATTGTTGAAGTATTCATTAGTGTCTTAATACCTTTTTGAACTGAAAAAAAAATTAAAATTCCTACAATATTGATTCACCCACCCCGTCAGTATTGTCATAGTTTCTAACAGTTGGTATCAAAGCCACTGGTTACTTAGATTAGTTTGACAACTGGAATAAATATCAAGGACCATGGCAAACTAGGAGGATGATGCACCAATAGGGCACCTATGTTCAATGGAGCAACTTGTGTTTTGGAAAGTAAGGATGAATACCTATATTCAATCACTCAGAGTTGATCTATGGGATGTAGTGGAAGAAGAAGATTAAAAGCCTCCAACAACGAAATAAATATCATAATATAGAGTTAACATGTAATGCTAAAGCTATGAATGCACTTCTTGTTAGCCTACCTAAATTTGAACTAGTCAAGGTAATGGATTGCACTACTGCAATGGTTATTTGGGACACAATGATTAGCTTCTATGAAGGAGATGAAAAAGTAAAGCAAGCTAAACTTGAAGTTTTTAGAATGAAATTTGAGTCTTTGAAGATGCATGATGATGAAGATAGTAATAAATATTTCCTTAGAGTTGATGAATTGTGAGCATTGTAATAGGTCTTGATGAGAAATTAGAAGATCCTGTAGTACTTAAAAAGGTGTTGAGATCTCTCCCTAATAGATTTAATCCTAATTTTTCAGCCATTGAGGGGATGAATGAGTTAAAGAATATCACTTTTGACCAACTACTTAGTACTCTCACTACCTATGAGATGAGAATTTCTAATGGAAAACCTACAACAAAAGAGTCATCCTTCAAAGAAGACAAGAAGCCCAATCAAGAACATGATGATTTATGTTGTGAATCATATGAAGAGGAAGAAAAGTTCATGAGGAAGCTCAAGAGAGGCTTAGGAAAGTATAATGGAAAGTTACCTTTGGAGTGCTTTGACTATGGAAAATTTGGTCACTATGTTTCCAATTTTCCTGAAAAGAAGAAGAAGGAATATGATCCTAGAGAGAAGTTCAGAAAAAAATAGAAGGAATGGAAGAAGGCTAAAAAGAAAAGATTCTACACTCAACATTCCATCTCCTCTGAAAGTCAATGGATCCAATATTTTGATGATGATAGAGATGTTTAAAGTCCAATGGAATTTATTCTCATGGCCATAGATAATATGGAAGTAGAAGATATTAATTTTGATGGAGAAGAGGTCGAGGTTGACTTAGAAAGAGAGTTGGTCAATTCTCATGAAGAGATTGAAAGGATGAGGAAGAAAAATAGAACCTAGAAGGAAATGTTGATAAAGGATAAAGCTGGAGCCATTAAACCTTTGCTACTACAAATTGAAGAAGGAAAGAAGATTCAAGAGAATTTAAATCAGTAGCGTCATGAGAAGCATCAAGCATGTGAGAGGCTGGAAGGAGATATTTCTTTGCTAAGGAAAGAGTTGGAGAAGGAAAAAACCCAACTAAGTTTTAATGCAAAATTTGGAAAGGGGACTAAAATTTTGAATGAGCTCCTTAATGCTAAAAGGGTCTCAACTAATAGAACTAGTCTTGGATTTGAGGTCAAGTCTAGCTCAATAACTGAGTCAAAGGGAAATAACTCAATTACCTTTGTACAAGCATCCAACAATTGAGACAACACAATAAAATGAGATGGGCTAACGGAACAATAAAAATACAAAGGTAACACTTAGCCCAATAGCCAATTCGAGACAAATCAATATCAATGCAATAAGAGGAGAAATTTCACTCAGCAAAAGAAAAATAGTGTTGGAGAAGAAAATCAAAATACACAGAGGGAATCCCAGTCAATAGTAAAAAGTTGATTTTCTCCTAGGGATGAAGCAATTTTTCCAAGCTATCACTACTACATTTGGGCAGAAATTCTAGCGGCAGAATCTGTCGAAACTAATAAATCATAAAAAGTGTCAGAAGTTAAATGTATTTTTTGTTTTTTATTTTCTAAATTCATGACACCTATCAAATATCTAATGGGAGTTATTTAACTATCGAATATTTGATAGATTTTCCTATCCTATTGATTATCCAATGATTTACTATAATCCCTCCTGTCATCTAATATCTAATGGGTGTTGTTTTACTGTAGGATATCTGATGTTAGATCCAATTTGAAAATGTGTTGTCTAATTTCCAACAAATGGGAAATAACTATTGCATAACATTGAATTCCACAATTAATGGATTTTTTCACTGACAATGTCTAATATGGGACTACTTTACATTGATTAGTTCAACTAATTAAAATAAATATAACATAATATTATAATTAAATATAATACTATTAATATATAAATAATATATATTAATATTAATATCTATAATATATTGATATTAATATTATATTATATATATATATATATATATATATATATATATATATATATATATATATATATATATATATATATATATACCCTAACATCATATAACTTTGACATAATTTATATATATATTAATTGTGATTGTTTTGAAAGGTTGCAGGGTTATTTTGAGGTTAATTTTTGAACAAAATCATCACTGAAAGTTTGGTGACAAAAAATGTCACATAACATTCCTGAAGGAGACCAAGGATACATGTAGGGATCGACATCAAGGACTTCTAGTTGTTGAGAAATATAGGGTAGAGAGATGGGATGATTTATGTAGCAATGATAACTGCTTGTGAAGACTTTTACTTTTCTTAATTAGGTTATTCTTTACTTGATTATTATTATGTCATCTTCTTCATCAAAAAAATATCAAACCATAAATAACAATGAGGCAAATGACACAAGAAGTAGGCTATCAACCAGAGCCAAAACCTCTCCAAGATTGAGAGGAAGACCCAATGAATTCTTCTTCTTATAGAACTTTCAGTTGAAAAATTCCAAGACCTAGACCCTTAACCAACAACCCGTCCAAGACCAAGTCAACCCTTTCTTAAAGATGCTGCAACTTCTCCTTCTTTCTTCATCCTCAATCCAGCAAATCAAGTCTGAAGCTTTTAGCCTCACTTTCTGCAATTTTCGGTTACCTGAAAGTGATTGTAATTGCCCATGTGTGATCTAATTAGGGCTACTTAAGCCCTCCTTCTCCTTCGCTTCACTTAGGGCTAACTTCCTTGTTAATTTGGCCTTCAATATAGGTCTATTTATTGCCTTGATTCAACCCTCTTGTGTTGAATGTAATTTAGAATTACTACAGAGATACAAACCCTAATCTCCTCACATGTGTGAACATAAAGTGGCCCAAAAATAGATATGCAATTGCTTCACAATTCCTTCGACATTCATCTTCTCTTCTTTGCCCGGATGTGAGGCTTCTTCTTCATCCTTCTTATCAAATTTCTTGTGTGTTATGTGTTCTTCTTAGAATGAGGTCGACTTCCTTATACATAGGATTTCCTCCTCATGCTTGTAGGCTGACTTGAATTGATTCCAGGCCAAGATGTCATCTTGATGTCTAATTATTGCCTCATTTGAAGGCCAACTTGCTTGTAGCACTTGGACTTGGTCTTGGAGGGTCTTTTAACTCTTACAATGACTCAAATAAATATGTAACATTCCCAATAAGGATCTCTCACACATTTTTGTAATTTTTTTGTAGAAATGGTGTACCAAAAGACACCTTCTTAGCAATAGGTTGTTCCCTACAAAGAAAAACAAAGAGTTTGGTTGTTGTCAATGGAAAAGTGTGAAGAAAAGAAGTATTTCAAATGGTGGAAACAATACATAAACAAACATAAACTAAAAAAAAAGAGATAAAGACAAAAATAATGCTTAATGAAGCAAACAAGTCCACATAATTATGGAAAATGGCTCCCTTTATTGACTATTGGTAATAGAAGATGAATACAAATAGTAGAATACTAAACACTTGAAGAGAGTTCTTTGAGCTATGGTGCTAAAATATCCTTAGCAAGGAGATTCTTTTCTTCACTCTCTTTGCAAGCTTCTCTCTATCCAAGAATTATCAAGGATCTCTCAATGGTGAAATATTATCCACACTAGAGTGATTGATTACCAAGAAACAATTATGCCAACACAATAGTACTCCACTTCTTCTGCTTCAAGAATGAAATGAACGTTTGCTCTGATATAAATTTGGCCAGCATAACATTTTTTTCATTTTTGGTTCTCACATGGCTTGTTTATATATAATTTTTTAAATCCCTCTTTCCTCTCTTGGTTCATGAATGAAAATGACTTATGAGTAGGACAAGAGGATTCCTTTGAGGGATGCATATCTTTAGGGAGACTCAAATTTAGATATCTTTGACTAAAATCATGTCAGGGAAACATCTTCCAAGTGTGGGAAGTGGTCCTGAATTATTGAGTCGGCCATTTCTTCAATCATGAGACTTTCGAAGAAAATGTCGCATGTCACAAAACTATGGAAGGGAAAGTCATGCAGTCCTTAATTTTTAATTCAATATACATTGGACCTTAGGAGAAATTAATATTTTTAATATTCATAATGGCTTCAGCTGGAAAATATTCACATGTGCATTTTGTGTTGGCATTATGTTTTCTGGTATGACTGTATGTTACAGATGTTGTACTTGATGGCAACTCCAGTGGTAAGGCTCTCAGTTTGTTGGAAATTAAGAAGGACGCGGGAAATCGGTTTAGAAAGTGCGTCCCCGCAGGTATACCATGCAGAACCCGCGTCCAGGGACGCCGGCCAGCCGTTCAGGGGGTGCGTCTACCCAGTGCACACATTTCAAGGCAGAGAAAAAGCACGTGGGGGTTTCTTGTGTGATATCTAGCCGACGGTTTTGTGTTTCTATGGTGTCGGCTCGTGGTATTGTTCCATGTTTTGGGGAGGAGCTTGCCTATATAAAGCAAAGGAGTTCATTTGGATTGAACATCGTCTTTGGTTGAATATCTTATTTGGTGAGATCTAGTCCAGATCTAAGAGGGAGAATCTTCTAATGGACTGTGATCTCTATCGCGCATTATCAGATCTGTAGATCTGACTGTTTGGGTTAGTCTTGAAGTCTTCATATCATTTATATCTGAAGGGACGCAGGTTCAGTGGAAGAAAAGTGCGCCGGGACGCAGGTACTGTAAAGGGCAAGTGCGCCGAGACGCAGCACAGTAGAAATAGACCTGCGTGGGGACGCAGGGCGATCAAGGTTCAGGTGCGTCTCTGAAGTAGAAGGACGCGGCGCGATAGTGTTTTCAGGTGCGTCTCTGAAGTAGAAGGACGCGGCGCGATAGTGTTTTCAGGTGCGTCTCTGTAGCGAAAGACGCGGCGCGATAGTATCTTTGGGTGCGTCCCTGAAGCAACAGAACGCAGAGCAGTCAAAGGAACAGTGCGTGGGCACGCAGCGGAGCAGAAGGATATCTGCGTGTGGACGCAGAGTAGCAGAAGGTTAACGGCGTCTGGTCGCAGGCCACAGAAAGAAAAACTGCGTCTCTGTTTTTAAGATGTTCTGTTGATTGAATTTCTCTATTGATAAGGTGTTCTGGGTTAGTTCTGTTGTTGCTGATCTGATATCTGTAGTGATCTATATCTGTTATGTACTTGTTGATTATCTGATGCTTTATGAAAAGAAGTAGGGGGTTGTAGCTCCCTTCCAGGAATAGACTGGAAAACGAGAGAGAGAGAGAGAGTTGTAGCTCTCTGCAGGTTGCAGCCTGCGTACTGGTAAAGGACTGCACCAGTACAAAATCATTGTAAAAGAAGTTTCTAAATTGAAAGAAGATAGAGACATATTGCAGCAGGTGGTTTTCACCCACATTGGGTTTCCACCTTACATCTTGTGTTCTTTGGTGTGACTATCTGTTTTTCATGCTCATTATTTTATGGTACTGACATGCAAAAATAATTCAAAGATCAAATAAGGAAGATTTATTAAATTGCTAGATAATACTGATTCACCCCCCCCCCTCTCAGTATTATTTCCAACAATTGGTATCAGAGCAGGTCCTTCAGAGAAGCTTGATCGCTTGAAGGTAGATCGTTCATCATGAGCAACTACGAGAGAGAAGCATCAATCAGGCCACCGATTTTTGATGGGACAAACTTCAATTATTGGAAGGTAAGAGTTACTGCATATCTTCAATCTCTTGGTACAGAAGTTTGGGACATTGTAGAAACAGGCTATGCTTTTCCTTCAGCTACTCCTACAGATCCAGCTAAGAAAAAGAAGTATGAAACAAATGCAAAAGCAGTCAGTACTCTATTAGGAAGTATATCCCAAACAGAATTCATGAAGGTAATGCACTTCAAATCAGCAAAAGAGATATGGGACAAAATGGTCACGAGCTATGAAGGAGATGAACAGGTAAAACAAGCCAAACTTCAAACTCTCAGGATTCAATATGAGACTCTCAAGATGTATAATGATGAAAGTGTTGCTAATTATTTTCTTCGGGTAGATGAGATTGTTAATTGTATGAAAAATCTGGGTGAAGAAATAAAAGAGGCTATAGTAGTTCAAAAGATTCTAAGATCATTATCCCCCAAGTTTGAATCTAAAGTATCTGCAATAGAAGAAAAGGAAAATCTCCGTGTTCTCACTATGTCTCAGTTACATGGAATTCTAACTGCTTATGAAATGAGAAAGGGAGGTCCATCAGACAGAAGGGAAGCTGCTTTTAAGGCATCAGGCAAAGAAGATTACTATGAAGCAAGCCATGTTCCAGAAGAAGAGGAAGAAGAATCAAATTTCGTCAGAAATCTTCAAAGGGGTTCTGGAAGGTTCAGAGGTAAGCTACCTTTCAAATGCTTTGCTTGTGGAAGAGTAGGTCATTATGCTGCAAAATGTCCTTATAAGGATAAAGGAAAAGAACCTGCTAGATGGAACAGGAAACAAAGTGCAAATAAGAAAAGCTACTACACCCATGAAGATAGTGATGGCTTATCAAACAGTGATGAAGATGAACAAGGTAATAAATATAAGTTGTTAATGGCATTTGAAGATGATGATTATGAGGATGCTGTAAATGTGGATAATCTCTATGATGAAATTACTAGACTCAAGAGATGCATAGAAGAAAAGAATGTGATCATTGATACTTTGCAATTTCAAATTGATGAAAAGGAAAAACATCTTGAAAAACTAGAAGGTGAAATTGTTGGTCTCAGAAAAGAAATTGAGAAAACAAAAGCTATTAATCTTAAGTTTGTCAAAGGATCTGAAACTTTGGATGAGATTATCAATGTGCAGCAGTCTCCTCTAAACAAGACAGGTTTGGGCTATAATGGAGAAACCTCTCAAGCATCCACCTCAAAAAGTTATCTTGATGCAGCAAGAAGAAATGAGCAGAAGAACAATGAAGATAATCAGATAAAGCAGGGACGAATTACAAACAGAAACTATCAGGGACAATCCATCCTAAGGGTGAACAAAAGCTACAACCAGCCACATGTAAAATCTTCTCAGTTTGGTTCAAGAATAGATGAAAATAGAAATTACAATCAGTTGGCTGGTAGATTCAATAACCGCAGAAGCTTCTTCAATGGACAATGCTTTTCTTGCCATAACTTTGGTCACAAAGCAGCTCAATGTGTTGCATATAAAACAATCATGACTAGGGAAGCTCAAAAACAAAGAAGTATGACAGGGATTACAAAGAGGACCTATAACAACTTTTCGGTTCTTGAAAATGAAGTTGAATGTTCTATTTGCAATAATTTTGGTCATGAAGACTCTGAATGCAGGAGCAGGTTTCAGGAGAAAAAGGAACAAGCCACAAGCACCAAAACATGGAGAATAAAGGAACCTCAAACTGAAAGATGTGGGATAGCATTTTATGCAGAAGGACAGGAAAATCTATGGTACATTGACAGTGGATGTTCGAAACATATGACAGGTGATAAAGAAAAACTTGAATCTTATTCTACTTTAGAAAAGGGAAAGAAAGTTTCTTTTGGAAATGATACTCCTGCAACTATAAAAGGAAAAGGTATTGCTCCTTTGAAAGAAAAGGTCAAGGCTGGAAATGTTTTGTATGTTGATGGATTGAAGCATAATCTACTAAGTGTCAGCCAGATGTGTGATCAAAAAACCGAGGTTATTTTCAGATCGAATGGATGTCTTGTTCGTGATCTTGATACAGGTAAAACAGTACTCAAAGGCAAAAGAACTCCAAATAATCTGTACATATTTGAAGAAGGAGAACAACAATGCTATCTTAGCAAGGATGAAGAGCACTGGTTATGGCATCGAAGGTTGGGACATCTAAGCTTCTCACAAATAAGGAAAGCATGCAAATATCAGGCAGTTCGCGATCTTCCAGATATCAAAATTCCTGACAACACCATATGCAGATCATGTCAGTTTGGAAAACAAACCAGGACTAACTTTCCAGAGAAAGAGGGATCAGCTAGCATGCCTCTTGAGCTAGTACATACAGATACATGTGGCCCATTCAGAAAAAGAACACCTAGAGGAGAGGAATACTTGATATTATTTATTGACGATTTCTCCAGGTTTGTCTGGTTAGGACTTATGAAGCACAAAGATGAAGCATTCGAAAAATTCAAGACCTTCAAAGCCTTGGTTGAAAATGAATCAGGTCACAAAATTAAGTGCCTCAGATCCGACAGAGGTGGGGAATTTACTTCAAATGAATTTTTCGATTTCTGTGATGAACATGGGATAAGGAGAGAATTCTCTACAGCTAGAACTCCTCAGCAAAATGGAGTTGTTGAAAGAATGAACATAACAATCCAACAAATGGCTCGTGCTATGCTTGATGAATCAGGAACTCCCGCAACTTTCTGGGGTGAAGCTGCACATGCTGCGGTTATTATTCTCAACAAAACAAATGTCCGGGTGAACAGCACTCAAACTCCTCATGAGCTCTGGAGTGGTAAAACTCCTTCGGTAAAGCACTTCAAAATCTTTGGGAGCAAATGCTATATCAAGAATACTGATGAGCAGCTTGGCAAACTTGAACCTAGAGCAGATGAAGGCATTCTTCTTGGCTATTCTCCACATAGCAAAGCATACAAATGCTACAATAAAAGACTTGGCAGAATTGTTGACAGCATTGATGTAGTGATTGATGAGAAGGGATATATTCCTAGGCAAGTACATCATGAAGATATAGAAGAAGATGAAGGCTACCCTCAAAGACAGAATGATGAAGAAGAAGAAGAACCCTAAGGAGAACCTCAAGAAGAACCAGAGGAGCAGACAAGAATAGAAGAGAAAACTCCATCTAGATATGTTCAGAAGAATCATCCAGAATCTCAGATTGTGGGGCAGAAAGAAGCAGGTGTACAAACAAGAAGAACAGTTGCAGAAGCCTCAAGCTATTTGGCATTACTCTCCTCTACTGAACCACAAAATGTGAAAGAAGCATGCAAAGATGAATGTTGGGTAAAAGCAATGGATGAAGAACTTGAGCAAATCGAAAAGAACAACACTTGGGAGCTGGTTCCTAGACCAAAGGATAAGAATGTTATCGGAACAAAATGGGTCTTCAAAAATAAATTGAATGAAAATGGAGAAGTAATCAGAAACAAAGCCAGACTTGTTTGTAAAGGGTATGCGTAGCAAGAAGGAATAGACTTTGAAGAAACTTTTGCTCCTGTTGCAAGACTTGAGGCCATCCGAATGTTCCTTGCTCTCTCAAGTTTTCAAAACTTCAAAGTATTTCAAATGGACGTGAAATCAGCCTTTCTGAATGGAGACTTGGAAGAAGAAGTGTACATTGAACAGCCAGATGGGTTCATTCTTGGAAATGATCCAAATCTTGTATGCCGATTGAAAAAGGCTCTCTATGGTCTCAAACAAGCTCCAAGGGCTTGGTACTACCGGTTGGAAAAATATCTTCATCAACAAGGCTTCTCAAAAGGTTCAGCAGATAGCAATCTGTATATAAAAATTGAAAATGACAAATTACTAATACTTGTTGTGTATGTAGATGACATTATTTTTGGCAGCAATGAAGAAGCTATGAGTCAAAACTTTGCCTCGGTCATGCAGAAAGAATTTGAAATGTCCTTGCTAGGAGAACTGACATATTTCCTTGGTTTGCAAATCCAACAAAAGGAAGGAGGAATCTTTTTATCTCAAACCAAGTATCTCAAGCAGATTTTGAAGAAATATGGCATGGAAGATGCAAAACCAGTATGTACACCCATGGTCACAGGATGTAGTCTCAGTGCAAATGATGAATCTGCAGCAGTACATCAACCAACCTACAGATCTATGATTGGAAGTTTACTATATTTGACAGGTACCCGACCAGACATCATGCATGCAGTTGGAATAGTTGGAAGATTTCAGGCAAATCCGAAGGAGACTCATCTTCAGGCAGTAAAGAGAATTTTCAAATATCTTCAAGGGACTCAAAATTTTGGCTTATGGTATCCTAGAGATACAGATCTTACTCTTCATGCTTATACAGATGCAGATTGGGCCGGAAGCGTGGATGACAGGAAAAGCACAAGTGGTGGTGCGTTCTTTATGGGTTCCAGACTGGTATCTTGGTTCAGCAAGAAACAGAGTTCGATTGCCTTGTCTACAGCTGAAGCAGAATATGTTGCTGCTGCATCTTGTTGCACTCAACTCCTTTGGATGATGCAGACTTTGCAGGATTTTCAAATCACTTGTACACCACCTATCCCCATCTTATGTGATAACACAAGTGCAATCAGCATCTCAAAGAATCCGGTTATGCATTCAAAAACCAAGCACATACCAATCAAGTACCATTTTCTCCGGGAACAAGTGCTTGAACAGAAAGTCAAGTTGGAGTATGTTCCTTCCAAGGAACAAGTTGCTGATATTCTTACCAAACCATTGCCCAGGGACACGTTTGAATACCTCAGGCAAAAGCTGGGGGTTGTTGATGCATCATCTTGTTGAACTTCTTCTTATTGGTGGTACAGGCTCAGGGGGAGCACATAATGCATTGTTGGCATTATGGAGAAGGAGATCTTGGAAATAGCTGCAATATGTCTCTATCTCTTTCATGGTGGTGCGTTGCTGCAGATCTGGTTCATATTCAGGGGGAGCATGAGCTTAGGGGGAGCATACCCTTTGCCCTTGATGTCAAAGGGGGAGAATGAAGCTGAAGTTTGTAAGGTTGCCATCAAGTCCAAAGGGGGAGATTGTTGGCATTATGTTTTCTGGTATGACTGTATGTTACAGATGTTGTACTTGATGGCAACTCCAGTGGTAAGGCTCTCAGTTTGTTGGAAATTAAGAAGGACGCGGGAAATCGGTTTAGAAAGTGCGTCCCCGCAGGTATACCATGCAGAACCCGCGTCCAGGGACGCCGGCCAGCCGTTCAGGGGGTGCGTCTACCCAGTGCACACATTTCAAGGCAGAGAAAAAGCACGTGGGGGTTTCTTGTGTGATATCTAGCCGACGGTTTTGTGTTTCTATGGTGTCGGCTCGTGGTATTGTTCCATGTTTTGGGGAGGAGCTTGCCTATATAAAGCAAAGGAGTTCATTTGGATTGAGCATCGTCTTTGGTTGAATATCTTATTTGGTGAGATCTAGTCCAGATCTAAGAGGGCGAATCTTCTAATGGACTGTGATCTCTATGGCGCATTATCAGATCTGTAGATCTGACTGTTTGGGTTAGTCTTGAAGTCTTCATATCATTTATATCTGAAGGGACGCAGGTTCAGTGGAAGAAAAGTGCGCCGGGACGCAGGTACTGTAAAGGGCAAGTGCGCCGAGACGCAGCACAGTAGAAATAGACCTGCATGGGGACACAGGGCGATCAAGGTTCAGGTGCGTCTCTGAAGTAGAAGGATGCGGCGCGATAGTGTTTTCAGGTGCGTCTCTGAAGTAGAAGGATGCGGCGCGATAGTGTTTTCAGGTGCGTCTCTGTAGCGAAAGACGCGGCGCGATAGTATCTTTGGGTGCGTCCCTGAAGCAACAGAACGCAGAGCAATCAAAGGAACAGTGCGTGGGCACGCAGCGGAGCAGAAGGATATCTGCGTGTGGACGCAGAGTAGCAGAAGGTTAATGGTGTCTGGTCGCAGGCCACAGAAAGAAAAACTGCGTCTCTGTTTTTAAGATGTTCTGTTGATTGAATTTCTCTATTGATAAGGTGTTCTGGGTTAGTTCTGTTGTTGCTGATTTGATATCTGTAGTGATCTATATCTGTTATGTACTTGTTGATTATCTGATGCTTTATGAAAAGAAGTAGGGGGTTGTAGCTCCCTTCCAGGAATAGACTGGAAAACGAGAGAGAGAGAGAGAGTTGTAGCTCTCTGCAGGTTGCAGCCTGCGTACTGGTAAAGGACTGCACCAGTACAAAATCATTGTAAAAGAAGTTTCTAAATTGAAAGAAGATAGAGACATATTGCAGCAGGTGGTTTTCACCCACATTGGGTTTCCACCTTACATCTTGTGTTCTTTGGTGTGACTATCTGTTTTTCATGCTCATTATTTTATGGTACTGACATGCAAAAATAATTCAAAGATCAAATAAGGAAGATTTATTAAATTGCTAGATAATACTGATTCACCCCCCCCCCTCTCAGTATTATTTCCAACATTTTGTTGGATGACTTTGGGTGTATTTTGGATTTTAAAATTATGTGTAGAATTTTTTGGTGTTAATATTTTCCCCATGATGTGTGAGGTTAAGAGCAATCGTATAGCCAAAATAAATTAGTTTTTCTTTGCTGAATGAGAGTCTGAGAAAATTCTAGATAGAGAGAATAACTTGCTTCAAAGATGGGTAAAGAAACAACCTTAACTAAGGATGTGATGAATAGTGCCTATTTATTAAAATCAAGTAGGAAATATTCCTGTCCAGTTAGAGTTGGAATGAATGACATGTTGATAGTTGATTATGATATCTGTTGATGTCCTCAAGGGTGATTCTAACACATACATGGAGTCAGACACCCCTATGTGTCAAGAAAAGGTGAAGCACGATTGGAGTGAGGTGATTATGGATGCATGGTTCTTTGATAGTGGGTACCTCCCATGCATCATGCAATCACTATTTAATGAGATGCTAAGTGATGTGTGGGTCTTCGACTAAGTGATGGAACTGCAATGGTCATGAAGTACGATACCATCCTAACGTGAGAGCTTATATTGGTGTTGAATGTCAGGGGGACCTATGAAATCAATGGGAAATAATGATTCCCATTGTGCCACCTGAGGATGTCCCTAAAGGGGTGGAGCATCCAAGGTATTGCCTCGATCCTGGAAGATGGGTGTAGAATTCAACGGGAAAGAGGCATCAAGAACTCAAAATTTTGATTCAGGAAATTAAGAAGTGTACTGAAATATATTGTAATAGGGTGGGTCAACAAGGCATGATAATGAAAGTTGATGATGTGAATGGATATGGATAACTTGCCTAAGGTCAAATCTATAATGCGAGTGGTGGAAGTCAAAACAATTGTTGTGAGGTTAGTGGCCTTGGAGTTAGTAGGAAATCTAGGGCAGGTGTGAGTATGCTCTGACTAGTGTGATAAGGGTGAATAAATGTGTATTGTGTTCGAGCTTTGACCAAGGGTGACTAGGGACTGCCACTGGGTACAAGGCATGAAAGTATGGGTGGGAACAATTTTCCTAAATAAAAATTGTACAATTTCTAAAATAAGTAAAGATCATTTGGGATGTACATAAATGGAGACAGGTCCTCCATGAAAAAAAATGACACGCATGATGATGGAGGTAAAATTTATTTGCAAAGGGTGGGGGGCCCAAATGGTTGGTCTCAATGCTGAGTTGATGAGGCAAATGAAGTGACACAAAAGAGATTATGTTGTATGGAGGAATGTGTTATCTCTTAGAGGAAAATCGGCTATGGGAAAACCTCCAAGGTAACCTCGAACATCTTTTAGGTTGAAAGCTGGCCCTTCAACCTAGAGGGGGATCTCTCCTAAAACTCAACTGCTCTAGGTCATTTTAGTAGTAGGTTTTACAATTGAGTTTTGTGGCCATATTTAGTTTGTAGGATGAAAATGTGGTTGGGATGTATATAAAACATACCATTAGGCATGGTGTGTTGGATTATAGGGGCCTGACCCAGGTTCAGAGGTGATTAAACAAACAAATCCCAGTACTACTAGCCCTTTCGGCAACAGTATGTAGAGCGCGGACTGAGGTCTCACCCAAAGTAGTAAGGGAGGGTGTTATAACCAGGTTTCCACACCCTAGAGATGTCTGATGATTTACAGTGGTTCGCAGATTTTCCCTGTGCACGTCACTACACACATCTATCAGTACCTTGCAGCTTGTAATGTTGTCTTCGTGCAGCTCTGTTCGAGGCATGATCCATGTTATGACCCAATTCCTTACTACTATCCCAATAAATGTCGATCCCTTAGCTTATCAGTATGTGTCTAGATATATTTAATAGTGTTCAATATTCATATAAGTGTGCGCGATAAAGAAAACAATATATTTAAACAGTAAGTAGCACAAGAATAGATACATAAGATTTGGAATCAAACTTCTCTTTATTATTCTTCTTCCTTGATTGTAGACTCAACTTCGCCCTGTGCACTCAGTGGCGGACTCTACTAGGCCTCTACACACTCAGCCGCAGAGCCTCTTCCTACTACTATGACATAAGACAATTAGACCTTTTCTCTATGCTAACTATCTTCTAGACTCATGCATTTTCTTCTATCTCCTCTTCTTACAACTTAGAGCCTCACTCTATTTATACAATCCCATGGTTTGCAGACCATGGGTAGGTCGAAATTACATTACAAAACTTAGGGTGGACAACCCTATGACTCAACATACATTCACGCTACGCGCCCATAATTCATGGAGTCTTAAAACATTATTTGACCAAAACTTGGGCTTTGAGCCCCAAAACATTTTGTGGGGGCATTATATGCCCAACAGGTCCCCAACACAAACATGGTGACTTGCCCTCGAGTCACTTTGTTAGTGCGGCGGTCTTGGCACGGAGTCCCTCCAACTGGTCCCGAATGGCCTAAATGTCTACAACGCACTGCGCTGCTACCTACTGAACCTACTGCATTCTTACTTCTGAGCCCTCTATGTCTGAATTGTGTCATTACCTCTGTACCAGCATCTGCTGCGTATGTTTACAGTCTCGTGACCTCGTTTGGCTCCTCAGGTTGTGAACACTGTGCCTTGGCAGTTTAGTCAAATAGTCGGCCCACCCATGTAGGGCTTCAAGCGACTGCCATTTACTTTGCCTGGGAAGGGTTCTCCATTTAGTTTGACTAGTTGGACTGCACATCCGTCTATGACCTCCTTAACCACGTATGGTCCCACCTAGTGCATTCTGAATTTTCCCGGAAATTTTTCAAACTTACTGTCATACAGCAGCACTAAGTCATTTACCTTGAAGGTGCACAACTTCATATGATGGTCTTGCTAGGCCTTTTCACGCTGCTTTTGTACTTGCTGATGAAATCCAACCAAAAACTGTTCTTCCTCAAGTTCTTCTAATTGTGCGAGCCTTTGTTCTAGAGCTTTGTTGTCCATCATACCTATGAGTGCTACTATTCATAGACTAGGTAATGTGTATTCCATTGGCATGATAGATTCCATGCCATAGATTAACTAGAAAGGTGTTTGTCCTGTCAATTTCTTGCATGTTGTTTTGTAAGCCCATAGTATGGTAGGTACATGCAGGTCCCAATCGTTTCGTTGTGTGTTGCACACTTTGGTCAGCAGAGTCTCTAGTATTTTTTTGAATTCCTATAATATCCCATTAGCTTGTGAGTGGTATGATGTACTTTTCTGATGATACACCTGGAACTCTTTTGTGAGTGCACTAATGGTTTCATTCAAGAAATGTGTTCCACGATCACTCATTAAGATTTTCAGACAGCCAAATCAGGTCAACACATTTTTGAACAAAAACTTCGTAGCCATAGTGCCCATGCAGTCTTTGACCTACTGTGCTTTTGCCCATCGTGTTAGGTACTCCATCGCAGTGATGATGTAGCGTGCGCCGATCTTTCTTAAGGTTCAGCGCAACTTAGTGTCAGCAACAAGTATCTAGCATCAAGTGTAAGCTTGCTACATGGTGCTTAACTAATCCAAAGATAGACCAATCATCCAAATAGACCTCCAAGAACTTGAGGATGTATTATTTGAACATAGCCACAACGATGCGTGAAAAGATGGTTGGCACGTTCTTCATTCCAAATGGCATAACGGTGTATTAAAAGTAGCCCCATTCTCTTGCGGAGGTCGTTTTGCTCCTATCTTTCAGCGTGATCTTGATCTAATGGTACCCTAAGAACCCATCCATGAATGAGTATGCTTCTTGACCACCAACATTCTCCAGTACTTCATCTGTGAATGGTGTGAGGAATGGATCGTGTACACAGGCATCGTTTAGCTTCTTGAGGTCCACGCATATTCTTATTTTGTCGTTCTCATTTTTCTCCTGTACTACCATAGGACTCACAAGTCAGATTCTTCCACTGGCTCAATAATTCCGGCTGCAAGCATTTTTGTCTAATTCATCGCAGACCTTTTCTTTATACTTTGGATTCAAGTGGTAAGGTCACTACTTACCTGGCTTCGCGTTTGGTTTTAGGGTGATCTCCATCATCCCTAAGTCGCCAATGATCCCTTTTGAGTCCATAATTTTGGTCAGGAACAAGTCTTGGTATTCGCGGAGTAACTCAGTGACCTTATCCATCGTGGCATCATCCCAATAAGCCCCAAGCATTACGTACTTCGGCTCCACCTCCATTCCAATGTTTACCTACTTTGTTTTTATCAGTGTGGTGATGTCAGGATCCTCAATTGATGGTCCTCGAATCTTACGATAGCCTTCCGTTTCTGGAATGTTAATATTTCATGGGTCCTCATCATCCTCCTCAACACTTACGTTGTAACACTCTAGCGCACAGCTTAGCTGTGTCGCCCATTTTGGCTGAAGTACTTCCATTAGTTCCTGGGGTATTTTGAAGATAGTTGCTTTTACTGCTTATAACGCATCATCAACAGTATTCCACCAACGATCTTCAAACATGAAAGTTAACAAAAATCCCTCACGCAAGACATCCCATTCAATCGTACCGTGGTGGAGCTCCATCTTAGTATACCAATTCATGGGTATGCCATCCTGGGTATGATAGAATAAATGTACCCATTCAGGTTGTGGCTCTTCCCCATAGACCTTGGTCCATTTTACAAGGTGTGTACATGGATCATCCCTTCTATCATATTTGTCTACTAGCCGTATCTGTTGTTTCCCAAATCGTAGGTGCATCATCCTTCTGCATCCGCACCAGTCCTCAAAACTTCTATGATGTGTACCCCACCATCTTGTGGGCATTACACGTAGTGCCAATTTTATAGCATCGAACAACTGCTATCTGGTATTGCGCTTTCAAATTTGTTCAAGAATTCATCCGTTGTTATCAACTTGTCATACATAGGTAGATCCCTTACTTCTATTGTCACGCAGTTCAGTGATCTAACCATCATGTTTCAATTAAGCGTTGTTACTTCATGCAGCTGATTCTGCCATTGCTCTATCTCTTCATCTAAATTTGAAGTGTAGGAGCTTTCGCACTCCCACGAAATCATACCATCTGCAGTCGGGTTTACCCAAACCTGTTCTCGTGCAGTTATATTGTAGATGCAATCGATATCGTCATCACTATCATCGTCGTACACCAGTTCAGTGTATTGCACTCCTTCGGCTGGATCTAGCGGTACTGCTACGCGTAGTGACTTTTTCTCAAAAATCATTTTGCGCTTCTTCAGATTTATGACTCCATTCATATCAGTGGCCCAGTCTATTCCTAGTAGCATGCAATAAGGATTGTTGTCATCGAAAATCTCTATCACTTCAAAATCTGCCCACGTTCTCACACCTTTAATATCCATTGTTACCCCTTGCAATCTTCCCGTGGGCAAGACCTTCTATTGGTTCACCATTCACAACTGAATAGGAGACCATTGTAGTGTGGGTCTACCCATGCGTTCCCATGTTTGTTTCGATAGTACATTCACATCCAATCTGAGATCTAGGATTACCTGATCCATTTCATACTCGCCAATTTGTGCAATCAACCTCATTTCCTTCCTATGCACAATGCATGCTTTCCAAGTTTCCGGACCACACATAGTTCTCCTAACCCCGCGCAACTAGTGATAAGTTCCTATAGTCCTTTTACTACCTTCCTGTCGCGTACCAGTTTCATGCATGTCTCTCGAAAGGTAGTGAGCATTGAAGGATCCATCCCTGGTTCTAGTTGATCCTTACTACCTAAAGTGGAGGCCTCCGTGAAGCTCTTCTTAGCTTCCATGAATGTCTCATTCACGCGTTCTAAATCAAATTCAGGTCCCTTTGTAGGAGCCTTGCGAACCCACACACTTTCTTCTGATTGCTTACCTTTATCATCGCTAATGGTCGTACCTCTCTTGAGAACTATGTTTACATTCAGGTCTTCTTCGTGTGTCTCAAACCTCATCATCTGCAAATTCTGAGTCAGAGAAGGCTGGAGTACCCCTTTTTTGTGCAACCTCACTATTAATGTAGGGCAGTCTTCTGCCTCATGATCAAAATTAGTACAGTACAAATATGATGTCCTTGTCGAGTTTGTACAATCGCGGGGAAAGTGCCCTGGCTCTCTACAGTTGTAACAATTTAGTTGTTCATGACCACTTCCTGGTCCCATTCCACCTCGACCTCGTCTGCACCCCTAAAATCCAGCATGTGTCATTCCTATATTTGGGTCAAGGCCTCATGTTTTGGTCTGCACCCTGTAGGCAAGAGTCTGATCCATCATTAGTTCGTAGCTTCTACAGGTGCATTCATCTTTGCCTACCGACATGCCTACGTCTGCATATACTTCTATAATACATGTCAATCATCTGTAGTGTGTTTTCCTCCTATTTGACAGATCACACACCATAGTGCAAGTGTCACGCTTGGTCTTGCTTGTGCCTCAGGTCTTAACGACATTGGCCCTCTTCCTGCCAAGTAATTCACGAACACTGGACATTGGTCCTTGTCATGTCCCTAACCTTTGCATTTTATGCACTATACCTCCTTGTGCACCTTTGGCTGAGGTGTCCTGTCCTGTTTCAAACTATGCATCTCTAGACACAGATTTTGCAGTTGCACATGGATTTTTTAGACTCCCAGACCAGGGTCTTGTATAGGGCTCTCATGAAATCTCATTGCAATCTCCAAAGCTTTGACCTGGGTGGAAAGCTTTTGTTGTGACAACGCCATCCTTAAATGTGGTGTTAGTGACGCTACAAACCATGCGCGATATTGTCCATCTATCAAAGTCATGTTGGCTTCACGAATCATACTCTTCAGTCTTTGGTCCAGATCCCAGGGGATCTCACCCAAGAGCATCGCGATCTCCTTAAACATGATAATTGATTGTGTCTTCGACTTTGTCTTACTAAATTCCCTGTCCAGCGTGGTCTGGATTTTTGCAATTCCTGCGTTTGGATGGTCATTAGAATTCTTGATGTACCATGTTAATACGTGATCCTGAAACATGCTTACCAGCGTAGCCTTCTTGATATTGTCATCCACGACTCCTTGTGCTTCCAATACCCCCCTTACCACGAACCAAAATTGGTCTGGATCTTCATTCCCTACTCCTCTAAATACTGGTAGTTTGATTACACTTGCCATACTAAACTGTGGTGGTGGTGGAGGTGGGGTGGGTGGAGATGGAGGTGAGGAGGGTGAGACGGGTGGCAGTGTAGGTGGAGGTGGTAAGTGCAGAATTCGTTGCCTTATCATATTGAATGCACTTCTCATAGAAACTCTCGCGAGCTCTTCCTCGCTTTCCCACAAGGCTGAAATTAAGGGACTAGTTTCTAATTCTTCACTACCTCCACTTCTGTAAATCTTCCCACTTCGCATAGTCCCAAAAATTAATTTATTCGCATAACCCACTTTTCACACAATAGCATCTTAATCCAAGTGTTCAAAGATTTAATATACTTACCTCGCAGTCCTTTGAGGAAGCGTCATTCCGCCTCACTGTAGCTGACGGTTGTATCTACCGCGAACTCAGTGATAAATCCTCCTATAATTTGATCGAGCCAATGGTCCATAGCTTGTGTAATCTTATCTCCTGAAACTTCTAGTCTGCACACCAATTTTGGAGTCCACACGATTGGTTTGTTGAGCCTACACCTTCCCTGACTATCTTCTAGCTTCGCAATCCACTCATACAACTCAGAAGGAAAGGATGCAAAGAAAATTTCGTGGATTTCTATATATAAGTAGCACTCCAACCACTGTTCCTTATATTCTTGTGCATTCCTGTTTTTCTGCACCGTGAACTCATGAATATTCTTGTCCAACCACCCTTCAATTTCTTTCTTTGTTGGATTCCAGTGACACGACATTAGACATCCCTTATGCAGATCCCAGTCTCGGAAATGGAACCATTTGTTGGCTTATAGGGGCCTGACCCAAGTTTAGAGGTGATTAACCAAACAAATCCTGGTACTACTGGCCCTTTTGGCAATAGCCCGTGGAGCACAGATTGAGGTCTCACCCGAAGTAGTATGGGTGGGTGCTAGAACCATGTTTCCACATCCTAGGGATATCTGATGATTTATAGTGGTCTACAAATTTGCCATGTGCACACCACTGCGTGCATCTATCAGTACCTTGCAACCTATAATGTTGTCTTCATGCAGCCCTGCTCAAGG
Organism: Pinus tabuliformis; assembly: GCA_031772625.1. Lineage (NCBI taxonomy): Eukaryota > Viridiplantae > Streptophyta > Pinopsida > Pinales > Pinaceae > Pinus > Pinus tabuliformis. Next base: position 517,578,546 of record CM062804.1, on the reverse strand, counting down.
CACGATCCGTGTTATGACCCAATTCCTTACTACTAACCCAATAACTATCGATCCCTTAGCTTATCAGTATGTGTCTAGTTATGTTTAACAATGTTCAGTATTCATATAAGTGTGTGCGATAAAGCAAAAAAGATATTTAAATGGGAAGTAGCACAAGAACAGATACACAAGATTTGGAATCAAACTTCTCTTTATTATCCTTCTTCCTTGATTATAGACTCAACTTTGCCCTGTGCACTCAGCTGCAGGGGTCCGCGCACTTAGCTGCAGACTCTACTAGGCCTCTGTGCACTTAGCTGCAGAGCCTCTTCCTACTACTACGATCCAAGACACTTAGACCTTTTCTCTATGCTCACTATCTTCTAGACTCCATTCATTTTCTTCTATCTCCTCTTCTTACAACTTAGAGCCTCGCTCTATTTATAGGCCGACATTACATTAAAAAACTTAGGGTGGACAACCCTATGACTCAATATACATTTCGTGCTCCATGCCCATAATTCACGAAGTCTTACAACATTATTTGACCAAAACTTGGGCTTTGAGCCCCCAAACATGCTACGGGGGGATTCTATGCCCAACATGATGTTATGAAACTAGCTCACAAAAAGATAGAAAAGATAGATCAAAGCCTTAAAAATAAGCCTCTTCGAGGGGGAAACCTCCTTTACATTACACAAATGAACAATTCTTGGATGGTACAAATGACAAGACATCCTTTCTATATATAGGAGTCTAAGGGGTCATAATATAATCAGAGTTGACATAACAATAATAATGTATGGGCATAATAATAACAATAGTGGGCTTTTATGGGGCACAATAATAACAATAATGGGCTTCTATGGGGCACAATAATAACAATATGGGGACTTCATGCGCACAACAATATAACAAGGGGGTTGTACTAATAATAATAAGGGGTTACACTAGTAGTATAGGGACCTAACATGCCCCTCTCCTTCGAAAAGTGTTGTCCTCAATGCTTGAGTAGTTCTTGATGCTTCTATATAAATTCTTGTCCTCCCATGTGGAATCTTCAGTGGGTAAGTACTTCCACTTGATGAGATACTCTGAAATTGATCTATTTCATAGTTTTCGATTTCTTGATTCTGTGACTGCTTCGAATTCCAATATGATTTTCCTTCCTTGTCAAGTTCTCACAATATTGTTTGAACTGGGATCTTCTACAACTTTTGAATGAGTTCCCACTTCTTTGGGCATATGGATATCTGTAAGGCCTGATGTTTTAAGGAACACTCCCTGGAATAAAATGAATAGCATGATCATGATCACAAATAGGTGGGAGGCCTTTGGGAGTCTCAAATACATTGGAATGATTGTCCAAAATGTTTTGCAGATCTGGATAAATACATGATTTCGATGTGGGATCCTCTAGTGAACATAATTGTGTAATTATGCCCCGTTGTTCTTTATTTAGAAGCTTTGTCATGTTGTTAGAGTTGATTATCTTTCTTGGTTTCCCTTCGATGCCCCTCAATTCAACTTCCTTTCCTTCCCAAAAAAAATTTCATGAAAAGTTCTTGAAAATTAAAAGCTATTGAACCTAAAGATTGTAGCCATTGGACTCCCAGTAAAACATCAGCACCACCCATTGGAATTGAAATCATTGGGCTATTCAATACATATTCTCCCATGGATAGCTTGATATTATGGCACTTTCCAAAGCAATTTATGGTTCCTCCACTTGCAACCATCACTTGACAATTTGGTGCTGGATATAGGAAGAAATTCAATTCCTTGGCTATCTTACAGTGAATACAATTATGGGTACTGCCTGTATCAATCAACACTATTACCTTTTTCTTTTGATATGTCCTTCTATCTTGATAGTTTGAGGAGTGGTCATTTCTTCCAATGCATTACAAGATATGGTCAAATTCATTTCTTAATGCTCAATGTGATCTTTAACTTCTTGAACATTTTTCTTCTTGATATGTCCTTCCATATTGATAGTTTGAGGAGTGGTAATTTTGGCCAATGCATTACAAGATATGGTCAGATTCATTTCTTCTTTCTCTAGGGTGGGTTCCTAGTGTATATCCTCTTCTTTTGATGTTTCTTGATCCTTTTCTTCCTCCTCTTCATATTATATGTAAAATAATTTATTCTCAACACACTTATGACCTTTAGTGTATTTGCTATCACAATTGTAACAAAGCCCTTTTTCTCCTTTTTATTCCAATTGTTATGGTGTAAACCTTGTAGGTTGTGGAAGGCTAGGAGAAAAAGCACTTCCATAATTATAGTCATGAGTGGAGGGATTCCTTGTTTCCATAATTTCGCTTTCAATTTTTCTTGCCAACTTGAATTCCTTCTCCAACAAATTAGGTTCCCAAAGATGAACCTTGTGTTCAATGTTATCCTTTAAAGTCCCTATGAGGACATCAACCATTTTCTTCTATGGAATATCATTTACCCTTATATTCAATTTTTAGAAGTCCTCAATGTGCTCTACCATTGAACCCTTTTGTTTAAGATTTATCGATTGGCTAAAGAAGGTGTTTCTATTTGTATCGTCATAATGTGCTATCATTTCCTCTGTGAAAATTGACCACGTGACAAGTGGTTTACGAGAACAAATCCATTTATACCATAAAAATTGATTTGGTTCTAAATAACTAGATGCAATACAGACCTTTTGTAGCAGTGGTACACCATGTAGATCAAAATATTTCGCCATCTGTAGTATCCAATTTACCAAATCCTTGACATCAAACTTCCTCGTCTCGCTTTTTGTTGATTTTAGGAGCTCAATCTTGAAACAGCTGTAACTCTAAACTTTCATATCTTTAAGTTCTGAAATTTTGGTCTGTAATAGCCCTATGAGTCCTCTTTCTAACTCCTCAAGTCTGATTGCAATTGGATTCCTTAAGAAAGATTTATTCCTAATCTCCCACAATGACCTAATTATAGACTAGTTCAGTAGAGTGAAATTTTACGACGTGCTACGTGTCACTATTTCAACCTTAGGTTCTAAAAATTATACCAAAAAAAAACACACTCTATCCTCTTTCTGTAACTTCTTACAGAATTTCAATCTGATTCTCAGAGAGAAAGTTATGACTATTTTCGTAAGGTCACCTGTTTAGAATGTAATTCGGGAATCTGCAAAAATCCTACATTCCTCAGATCATATATCTGACAATATAGCGAGACAAGATCTAAAATTCAGACCAAAGTTTCAGATCGATTTCTTCTCAAATGGGTTTTTTTTTTAGGTTCTGAAACTTTGCATCGAAACTTTTATAGAAAAAATTCCATGATGACCTTTTTAGATGAAATTCTGGAGCTCGCAAAATCTCTAACTTCCTCAGATCATATATCCTAAAATATAGCAAGACAAGATCTAAAATTTGGACCCGAGGTTCTGCAAGATTTTATCTCAAATGGGTTTTTTTATTAGCTTCTAAAACATCACAAAAAAATAGTTATAACGAAAATTCCACGATGACCAGTTTGGAGCAGCGAAACCCTAGAATCCAAAGCTCTGATACCAAATGTTATGAAACCAGCTCACAAAATGATAGAAAAGATAGATCAAGGCCTTACAAATAAGCCTCTTCAAGGGGGGAAACCTCCTTTACATTACATAAATGAATAATTCTTGGATGGTGCAAATGACAAGACCTCATTTCCATATATAGGAGTCTAAGGGGTCATAATATAATCAGAGCCGACATAACAATAATAATGTAAGGGCACAATAATAACAATATGGGGACTACATGGGCACAACAATATAATAAGGGGGTTGTACTAATAACAATAAGGGGTTACACTAGTAGTATAGGGACCTAACACATGGAGTCCACTTTTATCAAATTATGCTACAAATCTAATGAGTAGGAAACAAAAAGAAGGGTAGCAATAACTCCTTTGGCAATTTGACAAATTTGGAAGAAGAAGACGTAAAATAAAACATAAATATAGATCATAGGAACAAAAAGTACTAATGGCTGATAAATAAGGAAAAGGAGCATCAATGAATCACAATCTCAGATACTAACATTTTTCAGACGTGAAGAAGACTTTCATAAACAGAGAAATAACGGGAAGGGAACTACAACACATGAGTTTTCTACAAATGCTCATCAAACTGTAATATATTTAAGATTGTCTCAAATACACCAGAATGCTAATGTTTTTACAATAAAAGTTGACATTTTTCCTTTCTTCAGAAATTGTCTTTATAGGAAAGACTGCAAACTAAAACAAGTTTCTAGCAAAACTTAATTACAAAATATAAAAATAATAATGTACTTTATCAAATGCATGCATATAGAAAACTTCATAATCCTATATGCATCTAAAGATCATGTTGTTGTTGGAGTCATGGTTGGAGATAAGGATCATCAAGTCAAATTTGATGAGGTGGCATCCAATTCAACAATTATCCATGAGCTTTTTCCTCATGGAATCTTGAAAAATAGGGTCCAGCGATCCCTTCAAAAATCTAAAACCGTGAAAGATGTTAGAAAACCAAGAGACATTTTACTAAATGGGCCCTTTTTGGACAAAAGCCTCTTTTGGTTTTGAAATATTCATTCTCATTTGTTCGGGATATGACTTTGAAAACAATTTCTAAAATAGGATTATAAAATCCTGAAAAACAACCTTTCAAATATCCCCTTGAATATTTCAAACCGTAAAACCTGATAGAAAATCAAGAAATTGTTTTGTAAATGGGTTCATTTTGACAAAAACCTCTTTCAATTTCATAAAATTCATTTTCATTTGTCTATAAAGTGTACCTGAAATTATTGTGTTGTACAGGAAAAACAAAGTTTTTAACTGGTCATTTTTATAGAAAAGCGATGATAAGCCCGTTGTTAGTGAATTTCTTCAGAAAATATTATCGGAACATTAAAGAATTTATAGCCTCACTATCAAAGATTTCCCTATTTATTACAAATAAAATGATGACACTAAAACTATCAGCATTTTCTGAAAACTTTTAAAAACATAGTTAATGTAATAACAGAATGATAAGCCCAATGTAGAACGCGGAAGACCATCCGCCTTTATCTATTACAAATGAGTAAGGTGGTCCGAGAGTAGGGTTGGTTAGAAGTAGGTGAAGAAAAGGTGAATGAGGTTGACCTTTAAGACATGCAAGTTAGATGGATCCCAGGCTAGAGTATATGGTTATGGATTCCAAATAAGATGTGGGGTTCTATAACATGAGGTAATCCATGAGTGGGGAGGCTCTATCAATCGACATTGATGTTTACCATGTGCAAGGGGAGGTGGTGGTAAACATGGTTGAGATGGTGGTCCCTATGGTGACTTTTGAGAAATGATGTGAGGATATGCAAAGCTTTGTAGGAAGCCTATCATGTTGAGTGATGAATGATACCTGCCCTATCATTGACCATCAGGGTGCTGACTCTAGCGGGAAGTTTTTGATGTACCTACAACTTCAACGACCAATACCCCAAGTGAAAACATATTGATAAAAACATATGTAAGATGAAAAATGGGCTAAACAAGATGAATTGAGAAACAGGAGAAGGTGCACCTGAACTGATTCTCTTAGCATGCGACGGGCCCAAAAAGTTAGTTTGGGGCTGAAATGGAATGGGGGGTATGATGATGTGTTCCTAATCCTTGTGTCTCTCATGGTTTTGAAAATGGATGTTTGAGCTCTTGTACCGGGCTCCGGAAAATGTCAAAAAGGGTGATATATAGGGAAAAGTGGGCCTTATGCCACCTCATTTGTACTTGAAATTTTGGAAGACCAGAGCTATTCGAGGAGTTTTTTCTTGTTGTTGCGGTCAAGCTATGCACCTGGGTAGCACATGGAGAAAGATAGGTTAGAACATGTAATCTTACCTTTATGAATTTTGTTAGAAAATTATATATTACGGAGCAATGGAACACATAAAATATTGCAGAAATATAAACACATAAAACACATAAAACAAGAGAGACACAGATATACGTGGTTTACCCAGTGTGGGCTACGTCCACCCCAAACAGCCAGTCCTTCCTTTCTATTGTCCAGAAAAATGAAGAGACATAACCTACAATAGATCCGCTGTAATATCCTCTGTTTTCTCTCACAGTCTCACCTCTATGTTTCTTGCTTAGAGAATACACATCTATTAAATAGCCTCAAATACAATGCCCTCATACAAAGAGAGGGGTTGCCTTCTAGGGCAAAAATCCCTAAACTAAACATAAGTTCTACCGTCAGATCATCCGCCTAATGAATGACCCAGATTGACTAGAAATTACTATAATTTTACAAGGCAATTTTACATCTGTCTTTAGCTTCGGGGGTGCTGCCCCCGAGCCCCCGCTGGGGGACCGCTAGCCCCTCGACCCCCCAACCGGGGGGGATCGGCCCCCCCAAACCCCCATGGGGGGGACAAGTCCCCCCCACACCCCCCCGCATGGAGGGGTGTACAAACTTCCTAGGGTACACATCCGGCTGAAACAAAGACCTTTGAACAATCATGCTCCACACACAACAATCTCCCACTTGGAGAATGATTATAGCAACTCCACCGCTGCTTCATTTGCTGGACAATGACTCCTCTTTGGACCTGGCTGTTTCTCATCTTCATCATCATCCTTGAAGACCAATTGAAACTGAGCATATTCTCAGTTTCTCCCTGGTTACAACTTTTGTTAGCATATCTGCAGGATTCTGGCTAGTGTGTATCTTTTCCAGCTTCAACTCTCCATCTTCCAACACTGATCATATGAAATGGTACTTGAGCTGTATGTGTTTAGTCCTGGAATGAAATGCTGAATTCTTTGCAAGATGAATGACACTTTGGCTATCACTATATAACATGCCCATGTTAAGTTATGGTATGTTCTATGCTTATAACAATTTACTTCTTTTCCTTAATAGATTCCAAAGATTAGCAATCACATGTACATAAAGTAAAATGCAGATAGAACATTAAACGATCAACAGAAAACAAGCCAAGACAAGAGACATAAGATGTGGTGGCTAGCCAGGGACAAACCCCATAATGTGTGGGGAAACCCTTTGATCAAATCTTCTTTTATATTCAATAATTAAGCAGAGAGAAATAGTACAATAAATATATCAACAGTAGCAAACCCTAGATCAGCAGCATGAGCATTAGCGGCTTCATCATCAAACTAGGGCAGACGATATCTCACAAACTGACTATCGGATCAGCGTGATTCCACCACCAAAAGTTGTGGCTTCTAGAGGAGGTTTATATGAACCTACAGATCAGTTTAGATAAGGAGATCTTCTAGTCCACGCAAGTCAAACTTTACCTCTGCAGTTGCAGCTTCAGTTTCAGCAGCTTCCAGCTTCAAGCTAGCGTAGTCGATATCTTGCAAACTGTTGTCAGATTGACTTGATTCCACCAAAAGTTGTGGCTTTTAGAGGAGGTTTAGATGAACCTACAAGATAGTTCAGATGAGGATAACTTCTAGTCCACGCAAGTCAAACTTTACTTCTGCAATTGCAGCTTCAGTTTCAGCAGCTTTCAGCTTCAAACTAGGGTAGTTGATATCTTGCAAACCGTCCATCGGATTGACTTGATTCCACCACAAAAAGTTGTGGCTTTGAGAGGAGGTTAAGATGAACCTACAATTCAGTTTAGATGAGGAGATATTCTAGTCCACGTAGGTCAATCTTTAATTCTGCAGTTGCAGTTTCAGTTTCAGCAGCTTCCAGCTTCACATGTGTGAGGGAGAGACCCTTTTCTGCACAGTAGAGAAGAGACTCTTTTTTGCGCAGTAGAGAGAGAGAGAGAGAGATGTGATGAGATGAGTGAGTCTAAATGAGGAAAATTATTTTTGTATTTATACACAATTTTGGTGTTTGAATAGATGCGACTGTTGGGCTTCTGAGCCTACATGAGTTGTAGGTCGGCTTGATAATAGTTCCATAATCAAAATAAATTCATATCTCCATGAATACTTATCGGAATTGGATGATATTTATATCAATCCTACACCTCTCGATGAGAGGAATATAATAAAAATATTATCAGCCATGAATAAAATGACCCACATGAAGTTTTTCCCTAGTTTCCGATTTTAACACTCCCACTCAACTAGGGATAACTTCTTCTGCAATCTGTCTATCGGTCATTACTATTCATCCATCAAATACACTGCCCTGTATAGCCTGACCCTTGCCCCACTTTGCTATATTTTGCCTGTTTTTCTTTGTCTTTTTCAACCCTGTACTGATTTGTACAGCTCTACTCTATTATGCGCTGCTCTGCTTTGTTCTGTTATGCTCTGCTTTTGTCCGAATTATGAAGAAGAAGAAATGATCGAGGATGTATCATACTGACTCAAAGTCAGTCTCAACATATGTACCACTGGTCCCAGACCAATCTCAACCAACCCAATGTCAGCATCATAGTGAGTACAACTCCACTGGTCCTAGACTAGTATCATCCTCCACTGACTCAAAGTCAGTCCTAGAGTCAATACCATTGGTCCCAGACCAGTCTCAACCGACTCAAAGTCAGCTTCATAGTAAGTACCACTCCTAGCACTGGTCCCAGTCTAGTATCGTAGTCTCAAAGAGTGTACCACTGGTCCCAGACCAGTCTCAACCGACCTGAAGTCAGCTTCATAGTATGTACCACTCTCACTGGTCCTAGACCAGTACTGCACTGACATGAAGTCAGTATCAAAGTATGTACCATTGGTCCCAGACTAGTCTCAACTAACCTAAAGTCAGTGTCATAGTATGGTAAAACTCCTACCACTGGTCCCAGACCAGTATCATTGATCCGAGATCATTGGAGGTTATCCTAGAATAGGGAGTATGGTAGATACAACGATGCGTCCATCGGTACTACTATGGTCCCTAACATCATTTCCCTGCTCATTGATCAGATGAGAGGTACTTCCCATGAGTCCTAGACTACATGGGTAGGATGCCTCAATAGGAGAACTAATCAATCATGTCCTCATAGGAGAACACACCAATCCTGCTACAATCGCCATGGAGAACACATCAATCTAGGCCGCCATGGAGAACACATCAATCTAGGCCACCATGGAGAACACATCAATCTAGGCCGCCATGGAGAACACATCAATCTAGGCCACCATGGAGAACACATCAATCTAGGCCTCACAGGAGAACACATCAATCCTACTACAATCACCATGGAGAAAACATCAATCCAGGCCTCACAGGAGAACTAATCATCTTGCTACACAAGAGAGCGAATCATTCTATTCCACAAGAGAACGAATCATCTTGTCCCACAAGAGAGCGAATCATCTTGTTCCACAAGAGAGCTAATCATCTAGTTCTAGTGTGCACGACCAGGGGAGGGTGAGTCACCCTGTGGTTGTATGTTGCTCCAGTAAGAACTGTAAGCCCTCAGAGCTCCCAAAGCTCAATGTATGAAACATGCAAGACCCTTGTACAAGGGTTTCTTAACGACTCCAAGTCATTTGGGAAAATCATAGATTAGATCTTTCCTCGGGGCTTTGACAAGGTGTATCAACCTGTAGATCATCTTAATGCGATGGAGCCACCTTGCTCATTGACTTACCATATCCTAGATGATGTCTATATACTGGAGCAATCGACGAATATGGGATTCCTCAATAATCAAATCCCACCTCTAGTCATTACAGAGAATCACAGTGGTATCCAATGTAAATCCAAATAGCTCACTGAAGAGCTTTCGCAACCAGACTGCCTCATAGGAGGCCATGCTAGCATCAATATATTCTGCTTCGGTGGTGCTCAAATCCACAGAATTTTGCTTCCTGCTCATCCAAGATGTCGAAGCAGATCCCAAGGTGAAACAACACCCGGAAGTGCTCTTATGGTCCACCACACTGCTTGCCCAATCAGCATCAATATATCCAAGTAGTCTCACATCTCTGGCAGTGTATCTTAACCCATTAGTAATTGTGCCGTGAAGATATCTCAGAAGATTCTTGGCATCAATCCAGTGAGGCTCAACCAAATATGAGCTCATAATTCTAATTGCAAAACATATGTTCTGACAGAGGCTCACCAAGAACATCTATGCGAATGAGTTTATGAAATTCAAAGGCATTTCCCAAATCTAGTCCGACATCACTACCATATAACTTCTAAAAGTTAAGATCCTTGAGGTAGTCACAGGCTTGCATTCCATCATACCGAATCTTTCTAATATCTTTACCACATATTTTCCTTGAGATAGGAAAACTTCCCTTGGCTTCTGCCACACTTCAAGTCCTTGGTCCTTCATTTCAAATTCAGAAGCCAACTCCCTCTTACATTTGTGAATGAGAGGGTATGCACCTATTTAGAAAGAGGTCATCCACATACAACACTAGTATGAGAGGCTTGTCATCTTCAACCTTAAAGTAAAGGTTAGGATTGTCTTCACTCCTAGTGAATCCCAGCTTCATCAAGTAGCTATCGATCCTCTCATACCATGCTCGAGGTGCTTGCTTCAGCCCATAAAGAGCCTTCTTCAACCCGCATACATGAGATTTTTGATCATAAATCTCAAATCCTTAGGGTTGCTCCACGTAGACCTCTTCTTTCATCGAATTGTGCAAGAATGCGGTCTTGACATCCATATGATCTAGGTTCCATCCTTGTGAAGCCACAAGGGCTATGATCGAGTGGATGGTCATATATTTGGAAATAGGTGCAAATATCACATCATAGTCTATACCTTCCTTCTGGGAGAAACCACAAGCAACAAAATGAGCCTTATACTTTTCCGTAGTTTCATCTGTTGCATGCTTTATCTTGTAAAGCCATTTAGAAGTGACAATTGTCATGTCTTGGGGTCTGGTAACTACTTCCCAGACATCATTCTCCATAATAGACTCATATTCTTTGGTCATAGCATCCTTCCATACTTGATGCTTGATGGCATCTGAGAATGATGGAGGTTCATTTTGTATGATCGTTCTCATGACGGTAAGGTATCCCTATACTTGTTAGGTTTCTTACTTTCACGGAAGGTTCCTTGGGGTGCAACATGTCCTTTGGCATCATCAAGTATCCCCCTAAGGCATGAAGGCCTCTTCTTAGAAGAGGGAGGCTCAGGTGGATAAATACGATCCATGGGTTCCTCCACATCAGGCATTGTTACATCACCTACCCATAGAGACATCTTCCACAATCGTACGGTTCTTCCTTTTCGCCACACCATTCTACTCAGGAGTATGTGGTGTAGTATTCTCCCTCTTAATGCTATCCTCATATATGCTTGAGTGAACCAACTGTAATATATTGGAGGTCTTGCTTTGGCTTGAGGGGAATGGTCCCTTTTTGAGCTTTCCTTCGGCACATCTTGGAAATACACCTTCTTTCTCTACTTGGAATTTGGGCATCCTTGTCACCATTTGTCTTACACCGGGTAGAGATTTATAATAAAGGTGGGCAGACCTCCAATGCCAAAGTTCGGACGGAAGAGATGTGTCATAAGATATGACACTTAGCGGACTTCCATCGACCTGATATAATAAATAAACACAAAACCCAAGAGTAAAGGCATCTTTAACATGATTTTTCCATATACGTACCTTGCCATCATTGAAGGTTACCTTGTAGCCTTTGTCTTCCATTGCCGAGATGGACACGAGGTTATTTTTGAGGTCAGGTGCATTTAATACATGTTGGAATTTATAGCCTTCTTAAATGGTTGTCCTATTCCTTGATTCCCAGCTCTCCTCTTACCTTTTCTATTGAATTTTTCATTCCTTTGATTTCCATCAGAGGGATTTTGATCATCATCCCGGTGTGTCTTTTCCATCAGGGCACTCCCTTGCATAGTGACCTGCTTTATCACAGATGTAACATTGTCCTTTTCTTCCATCCTTAGGTCTAGCCTTTCCTTTTGATTTAGTCTCAGAATTATTTATTTTCTTAGCATGAGAAGAAAAGGCAACAGGAGGACCTTTAGGCATGGCCATTTCTTGTTCTTCTACCCTTGTTTCTTCTTGAATGCATCTAGCCATTAATTCCTCAAAACTAGGAATTACACTATTGTTCAGAAGAGTAGTCCTGAACACGTACCATTCAGATGGTAATCCTCCAAGAGTTGTGAGTGTCATTTCTCTGTCAGTAATAATCTCCCCAATAGATAGGAGATCGTTCTTGATCTCAGTGATTCTTAAGAAGTATGCTTGCAACTCTCATCTTTACCTTTCTTGATTTCCCTCAGCTTATTTCTAAGAAACAAAACTTGATTTGCATCATTAAATTTAAGTAAACTCACCAATCTATTTTAGATTTCCTTGGAGATGTCTAGTTCAGAGATGTAGGCCACCAAGCGCTTGTCGATAGAGTCCCGAATGATCTTCTTCGCTTTAATTTCTTCATTGTTCCATTTGTTCCTGGAAGGAGGTGCATTTGATGGAGGCTCAACAATATTGCCTCTCACATGATCCAACAATCCTTGATCCTCAAGCGTTAGATCGATAGAAATCTTCCATCCGTGATAGTCAGGTTTCTCACAGAGCTTTTCTTTGGCAGGAAAGAGTGTTAAGGACCCCATCGTTCTTTTAGGATGGCCTTGCAAATCTTCTCTTCGTCTATTGCTCTTGCTCTTGCTCGGGCTTTGTCTTCAACTTAGCTCCGATACCATGTTAAGTTATGGTATGTTCTATGCTTATAATAGTTTACTTATTTTCCTTAATATATTCCACAGATTAGCAATCACATGTACATAAAGTAAAATGCAAATATAACATTAAACGATCGACAGAAAACAAGCCAAGACAAGAGACACAAGATGTGGTGGCTAGCCAGGGATAGACCCCACAATGTGTGAGGAAACCCTTTGATCAAATCTTCTTTTATATTCAATAATTCAGCAGAGAGAAATAGTAAAATAAATCTGATTCATATCAGCAGTAGCAAACCCTAGATCAGCAGCATCAATATTAGTAGCTTTATCATCAAACTAGGGCAGACAATATCTTACAAACCGACTGTCGGATCGGCTTGATTCCACCACCAAACGTTGTGGCTTCCAGAGGAGGTTCAGATGAACCTACAGAGAAGTTCATATGAGGAGATCTTCTAATCCATGTAGTTCAAACTTTACTTCTGCAGTTGCAGCTTCAGTTTCAGTAGCTTCTAGCTTCAAGCTAGGGCAATCGATATCTTGCAAACCATTCGTCGGATTGACTTGATTCCACCACCAAAAGTTGTGGCTTTTAGAGGAGGTTCAGATGAACCTACAATGTAGTTTAGATGAGGAGAACTTCTAGTCCACGTAGGTCAAAATTTACTTCTGCAATTGCAGCTTTAGTTTCAGCAGCTTCCGACTTCAAACTAGGGCAGTCGATATCTTGAAAACCATCCGTCAGATTGACTTGATTCCACCACCAAAAGTTGCAGCTTTTAGAGGAGGTTCAGATGAACCTACAATTCAGTTCAAATGAGGAGATATTATAGTCCACGTAGGTCAATCTTTACTTCGGTGGTTGTAGCTTCAGTTTCAGCAGCTTTCAGCTTCACATGTGTGAGGGAGAGACCCTTTTTTGTGCAGTAGAGAAGAGACTCTTTTCTACGTAGTAGAGAGAGAGAGATGTGATGAGATGAGTGAGTCCAAATGAGGAAAAGTCCTCCTATATTTATACACAATTTTGGTGTTTGAATAGATGTGACTGTTAGGCTTCTGAGCCTACATGAGTTGTAGGTCGTCTTGATAATAATTCCATAATCAAAATAAATTCATATCTCCATGAATACTTATCAGAATTGGATGATCTTTATATCAATCCTACACCTATCAACGAGAGGAATCTAATAAAAATATTTTCAGCCATGAATAAGATGACCCACATGAAGTTTTTCCCTAGTTTCCAATTTTAACAGCCCATATCATGCTCCTTACCCAATTCACCCATAAACCTTTGTAACCAAATCATTTCTTTACTAGCCTCTGTAGCAGCAACATACTCTGCTTATGTTGTTGAAAGTGCAAGAACACTTTGGATTTTTGAAACCCAACTGACAGCTGTTGCACCTACAGTAAATACATATCCTGTAGTGCTCCTCATGTTATCTCTGTCACCTGCCATATCTGCATCAACATATATCTGTAGGGAAATGTTTGAACCACCAAAGCATAATGCTTGATTTGTGGTACCTTTCAAATATCTGAGAATCCATTTCACTGACATCCAATGTTTCTTTCCTAGATTGTTCATGCACCTGCTTACAACCCCCACTGCATGTGCAATATCATGCCTTGTGCTGACCATTGCATACATTAAGCTTCCAACTGCTAATGCATATGGAACTTTAGACATATAATCCATGTCTTCTTGGGTCTTTGGGAGCATTTCCTTACTAAGTTTGAAATGGCTAGCAAAATGTGTACTAACTGGTTTTGCATTGTGCATATTAAATCTTTTCAACACCTTTTGTATGTCCTCATTCTGAGACAATGTTAATTTACGATTTTTCCTATCTCTAGTTATTCTGATATCAAGGATTTGTTTTGCAGCTCCCAAATCCTTCATTGCAAATGAATTTTATAATTTTCTTTTGAGCGCATTTATTTCCTGCATGTTAGACCCTGCAACAAGCATGTCATCTACATACAATAACAATATAATATAGCTGCCATCATTTTGCCTTTTCAGATAAACACAATGATCAGAGTGACATCTAGTATAACCTTGTTCAGACATAAACTAGTCAAATTTTAGATACCACTGTCTTGGAGCCTGTTTTAAGCCATACAAGCTCTTCTTCAACCTGCACACAAGTTTCTCCTTCCCTTTCACTTCATATCCTTCTGGCTGCTGCATATATATCTCTTCCTCCAAATCCCCATGGAGAAAGGTTGTATTTACATCTAATTGCTCAAGATGCAAATCTTCAGCTGCTACTAGACTTAAAGTAGTTCTAATTGAAGTCATTTTAACAACAGGAGAAAATATTTCATCAAAATCAATACCTTTCTTTTGTGCAAACTCGTTCACCACAAGTCTAGCTTTGTGCCTTTGTTTTCCTCCATCTTCTTCCTTCAACCTGTAAATCCATTTATTCTTCAATATAGTTTTTCCTGCAAGAAACCTGACTAAGTCCCAAGTTTGGTTATGCATTAAGGAGTCCATCTCTTCTTCCATGGCTACCTCCCACTTCTTCCTGCTTTCAACCTTCATTGCTTCTTCATAACATTCAAGTTCACCAGAATCAGTCAACAATAAATAATATAATGAAGGAGAGTATCGTTCAAGGGGTCTACTTATCCTGGTAGATCTTCTAACACCACTTTCAGGTGTTTTGGGTGCCTGTTGTTGTTGTGGTGGTTGTTGTTGTTGTGGTTGTTAATTATTATTATTTTTAGGCACCTTTACATTTTCAATGATTTCATCAAGAACTGCGTATTCCTGTTTTTCTTTTTCCTGTTTCTTTTCCTACAATTGATTCTTATACAAGACCTTTTCATTGAATATTACATCTCTACTCCTAATGATTTTGTGATTTTCGTAATCATATAAGCGATAACCAAAATCATTAACACCATATCCAATAAAGGTAAATTTCTTTGACTTTGCCTCAAACTTTGTTCTATTTTCTTTATCAATATGGACAAAGGCCTTGCAACCAAAAGGCTTTAAAAAGAAATAGTTTACCTTTTTACCTGTCCATGCTTCCTCTGGAACACCACCATCCAAGGAACTTGAAGGCCCTCTGTTTATTAGATAAATAGCAGTATCTACAGTATCTGCCCAAAACTGTAAAGGCAATCCTGCATGCAATCTCATGCACCTTGCACGCTCCATGATTGTTCTGTTCATCCTTTCTGACACAACATTTCCTTGTGGTGTTCTTGGAACTGTTTCTCTCTGTGAATTCCATGCTCTCAACAGTACCTATCAAACTCTTTGCTGCAATATTCACCTCCATTGTCTGATCTAAGACACTTCAATTTCTTTCTTGTCTCAATCTCAACCAAAGCTTTCCATCTCTTGAAAGTATCAAATACATCAAATTTATTCTTAATACAGTAAATCCAAGTTTTTCTAGCTGCATCATCAATAAAAGTAACATAATAATGAGAGCCACTGAGAGATGATACCTGAGCAGGTCCCCATATATCTGTATGCAGAAGCTCTAATTTTTCGCTCTTCTTTTCTTTCCCAACTCTTAGAAATCTGACTCTCTTCTGCTTTCCATAAATGCAATTCTCACAAAAGTCCACATCAACATTCTTCAAACCCAGCAACAAATTCCTTGAGTGAAGAATCTTTATCCCCTTTTCACTCATGTGTCCGAGCCTATGATGCCATAATGCTGCATCTACTCCTTTGGAAGTTAAAGCATTAACAGAGTTCCTTTGGTGACCTTCGGCTTTTCGGCTTTTCTATTACCAGGGCTCCTTTGGTGACCTTCTAAGCTTTATCTGTGAAAGTTGTCACACAACCTTCACTGCCTAACTGCCCTGTTGAAATCAGATTTTTCTTTAGATCTAGAACATGCCTTACCTCCTTTAGTAGCCATTGGTTTCCATTCTGCTGTTTTACAAGAACCTTACCCATTCCAACAATTTTACAGGGTTTATCATCACCCAAACGAACTTTTCCAAAATCTCCTTTAACATAGTCATGAAAGTATTTCTTATCAGGTGTGGCATGGAATGAGGCCCTTGAATCTAGCATCGAGGAATCAGTAATATTTTCGAAAGAAAGAATCAAAGCATCTTGTAACACCTCACCTGTCACATTTGCTTCATGATTTTTTTCTTGTTGTGCATCTCCTTCTTTTCCCTTCCGAGATCTACAATATTTCTTTACATGTCCTTTCTTTCTGCATTTCCAGCACACTATCCCCGATCTGGACTTGGATCTACCTTTCCTTGATTTACTACGATTTCCTGAGCTCTTTCCTCTTTCCATTTTTCTTGCCCTAGACTCTGCACTCAAAGCATTACCCGATGTCTCACCGGAGCTTTTCCATCGCATTTCCTTGCTAAGGATAGCACCGACAACATCATCAAACTTTAAAGTACTAGATCCAGACACAGAGTTACTAATGGCCATTACTAAACCATTTCAACTTTCTGGCAATGAGCACAAGAATAACAGAGCTCTAACTTCATCATCAAATTTTACCCCTACAGAGCTTAACTGACTTGTAACAGTATTAAAATCATTTAAATGGTCTGCAACAGATCCACCTTCTGACATCTTCATATTAAATAACCGTTTCATAAGAAATACCTTGTTTGAGGCTGACGGTTTTTCATATAGTTTCTCCAATGCCTTAATCAAACCCTTTGTCATTGTTTCCTTTGAAATGTTGAAGGTGACCAACGCTGCGAGGCACAATCATATTGTTCCGAGTGCCTTTCTATCGAGAAGGTTCCATTCCTCATCTGTCATACCTATCGGCATCTTTGTTTTTCTGCCCAATGGTAGGTACAGATATTTCTGATACAAATAATCTTCCATCTGCATCTTCCACAGTAAGAAGTTTTGGCCATTAAATTTCTCGACCCTAAACTTACCATCTTCTTCCATTGCTCCCACTCAAACGAGGAAGCCTTCTTTCCTGCAAGTTTATCAGCCAAATAGACCTTCGGATCTGATACCAGTTGTTAGAAAATTATATATTACGGAGCAACGGAACACATAAAATATTACAGAAATATAAACACAAAAAACACATAAAACAAGAGAGACACAGATATACATGGTTCACCCTGTTTGGGCTACGTCCACCCCGAACAACTAGTCCTTCCTTTCTATTATCCAGCAAAATGAAGAGACACAACCTACAACAGATCCGCTATAATATCCTCTGTTTTCTCTCACAATCTCATCTCTATGTTTCTCGCTCAGAGAATAAACATCTATTACATAGCCTCAAATACAATGCCCTCATACAAAGAGAGGGGTTACCTTCTAGGGAAAAAAATCCTAAACTAAACATAAGTTCTACTAGCAGATCATCCGCCTAATGAACGACCAAGATTGACTAGAAATTACTATACTTTTACAAGGCCCCCGGACCCCCGCACCCCTCACATGGAGGGGTGTACAAACTTCTTAGGGTATATATCCAGCTGAAACAAATACCTCTGAACAATCATGCTCCACACACAACAAATTTGGTAGACTAGGCTAGTTAGATTGTATAGGGGTGCCCTGTACGAACCTTTTTAATGTAGAAAAAATGGACCACACAGGCGACTGAGTTTCAATCACATGGTCACCGTGTGTTTCTTGGGGATACACATGGTTACCTCATAGGTAACTTCTAGACAGCCACACTAATCGTGTGGCTTAAGGGTAAAAAACCACAATGTCGTTTGTTTGGCAACGTCATGTCTCGACCTCCCAAGGAGGCATAGTCCACTCACCTGTATCCGTAATGGCATGCGCACAGTGTGTCTACGCAGTGAGAAGATGTACAACCCCAAATGTGGTGTCACCATGGTTTATGGCCTAGTAGACCCGCACACCACGTGCTTGTTACAGGCATACGTGCACAATTGAGGAAAGATAGGTTTTTGGCAGCCTAGAAGGCTGATATTTAAGATTTTGACATCCTTGATAGTAAGATGGGCTTGTTGTGGAGAGAGAGGGATGAGGAGCCACTACCTACAATAGTTGCAATGCTTGATGCTATGAGTAGGAAACTGGCAAGTTTGGGGTTGTTGAAGTTCCTTCAGAACCCTATTTTGAGGTCGTAGGATGCATTCCTACAATTCCTGATTCGAAGCTGGGATGTGGATTGCCAAATCTTAATCATCAAGCATAATGATATACCTATTTATATTGAGGTAAATATTTATTTTGTGACTGGATTGGTGCCTCGTGGGGACGTCTTACTGCAACCCCTACTAGCTAAGCATATGGATATTCACAAATTGGTAGAGACCGAGGGCCATTGTGGGCCCAACCATTATGATGAGGGGTGTATTTGCAGTTAGATGATTAAATATCTTTCCGAGCAAGCAATGCTAGTGATGATTGTGTGGCTTGCAGGGTCAGTGTCTCCTAACTAGGTGTAAGGGCCACAGATTGCGGTGTTGTAGAGACTGCAGGTGAGCCACTTTTTAGACTAGGCTAACTTTGCATATTGGGGCATGGTGTCCCATCTAACGTAGGTACGACAGGGTTAGGTGGGGATCTTCTGTTATGCCAGTATTTTGTGCAGCATCATGCATGAGTGGGTGGTGATGTCACGACCATTCTTAGCAGTTCCACCAGGTCCTACTAGAGACGCACGGATCAAACAATGGGCTCCAGTGATGCCATGGGCTGATGCCATGGGCTGGTGGCGGTGTTGCGACGTGTTATTGGAATTCTGAGTTTGAGGGTGGTTCGGGTCCAACTCTTAGATGATTCTTGAGTACTTGTATTGTGATGTGGACTTTACAAGTGATCCAAAAATGGGGCTTCCTCCTCATGATATTTGGGGGAAGCACGTATGTGATTTGTTATTTCTGCATTTTTGTGCTTTTTTACATGTACATTTATGATGCATATTTTTGTATGATTCGGATACCATGTATATTTTCTTGCAGATCTGGGGTGCCGTGGATGACCATTGAACTACCAAGTAGGAAATGATCGATGATGCATGGGTTTGTCTGGTGTGCGCTTGTTGTACTGCAGTGTCAAACAGATTATAGGGGGGAGGAGGGACCTGAGAGGCCAGTGCAGTGCTCCCAACTCATGATTGGTGGTCCCTCAGGAGAGGGGACCAACTCCTCCACTTCCGAGGAGATGACGAGACTATGATAGTGTGTCAAGGTGGATAAGTCACGATTAATGACTTTAGAGGTGCAGCTGAGGGATTATGAGGATGCCTGGAGTTGAGTAGACACACTAACAAGGGGGATTACTGAGGATGGGTGGGTTGGAATGGGATAGGTGGTGGTGGAGATGGTGATGGTGCATGACAGTGCACGATCAATAACTCTTCATCCCCTTGTGATGGCCGATGCTATGACACATTCCATTCTAGTTCCAGATGAGGCAGTGGCTCCTCAGGTGGGAGATGCAGGGGTACAACCCTAGATAGATTTTATGTATGTACCAGGGAAAGCACCATTATCAATATGATCCCCTATTTTGATGACCTATTTTTCCTGGCCTTGAGCCATCAGATGTATATATATTTTTTGTACTCATATATATATATATATATAGGTATGTATGTATGTATGTATGTATGTATGTATGTATATAGATATGTGTATATATATATATATATATACATATATATATATATATATATATATATATATACATACATACATACATACATACATACATACATATAGATATATATATACACGATGTGATTTTTTGTGGCTATGATGATGTGTCTTGATGTGCATGTGATGTATGTATACATTTATGTGATGGATAATATATTGATGCTTCATGTTTCTGGATGGAGATATATATGTGATACATGCCAGTCTAGGATTTGATTAGCTATGTGGTCAACTATATGATTTTTATTTCCTCGTACATGTGTAAACGTGATATTATTAAAACTCCAGGCTAACCTTTGTGCATGCAAATATTTTCAAAAGACGCACGGATCGTGAACCTTGAATTTTCTATTCAACTGTGAGACAACAAGCTAGGAATCAAGGAATACATGCAGGTGAATGATACCTAGATGGGAGGCATCATCTAGGTGGCCTATGATGACATCGTAGTCAACTTGATTGTTGTTTTTCGACCCTATACATAGTCCATTGGTGATACATGGTGTGTGGTCGAGAGGGTATATGGTCCAGGCTACTACAACAAGGTTTTGTGACCATCGCGAGGCACCACCAGTCAACCCATGGTGATAGGCTGGAGGATGATCCATCTGTGACACATGATGAAAGAAAGGTTTCAAAGTGTATCCATGATGAATTTTTCATCATAAAAATAAGTTATGGTACATGGTAATGGTAGGTGAAATCTTTTCCATGTTCCCTTCCTCAAATGCATCTGGTGGGGGGATGAGATTCTTAAACCAATCTACTTGTCCTAGAGCCAAGAAATCTTTTGATTCTATGACACAAATATCGAGGTTAAGTGTATCGGTAGGTATAAATTATTTTTCAAGTCAAAAGTAAAATCAATGGTGCATGGTGTCCTGTGGACATTCTGGTTGTGTCATGGATTCTAGATAATCTTTGTCTAAATGAAAACTATTATGTACCGTTGAATTGGGTTGTGTAGGGCCTTGAGGTTGAAATTCATGCCTAGTTTTTTTGGTTGAGAATAAAGAATAGGATTATGTGGTTGATGTCGTAGAACCTAGCCAAGTTGACAATGTGTCGATAGGATGTGTCTGCACCATCGATGAAGATACTACGGTTTGGTGGTTTTAGCAGTATCGACACCAAAAAATGATGAGCAGACAACACGAATCATGGTTCCTATGGACAAGGAAATGAATCGTATGTGATGTTGTGTGTCATTAGCATTAGGCGGTGCTAGAATTTCCATAATGGCAGGTTGATAATGAGTGGGAGAAATTTCTTGCGACCTTGTTGTTGTAAAACGAGCAAAAGTTTCTTCCCCAATGCGAGGTTGACGTTGAATCCTAAACTGTCAAAATGTTTGTAACATATGACATGTCTCAAAACTATGAGAAGTATTGGTGCAAATACTACACATAGGATTAGTACTAACAATAAAAATTCTGTGGGCATAAATATTGTCCATAGTGTGAGATGATGACGCTTGATTGGTGTCATGAGGTGGGGAAATCCTCGGTACTAACAACCTTTGGATCTTAGTATTAGAATTAGGTGTGTTCCCAATGTGACATTGTTTTAATGTTTTTATGGTTGCTCAAAAACATGGAAGGTATTGACAGTTCCGCGTATGGTGTGCTTTAGAGAAGATGTGATACTAATGGTGCGAATGTCTAACATGGTTTGGTCATATAGTATGGACGAATAAGGAAAAGACGATTGTAATATTGCCCAATTCTTGATATTGATTTACCAGGTGGTTGGGTCTATCACATAGGGTGCATGTGTGGGGTGATTGTAACAACCCTGGTGAAAATTTCATGTAATAAAAGTTAATAAAGGAAAAATAATAACCACAAATAATGGGACACTTATTCCATGTTGAATGTTGGGAAAAATCCTAGTGTTGCGGATCACTTGTAATTGATTAATGGCTAAGGAAATTGGAAAAGGAAATGGTTAAGGCTTTGGAAAGGAAAAATGGCATTTTGACACATTTATTTATGAAAATAATAGAAATTATGAGAAAAGGGAGCTGAAAGGTCACAGGTTTCATGTGAGGAGGAAATTGAAGGAAAATAATGGAAAATGAAGAAAATATAGGCCTCATTAATAAAAATGATTATGAGGATTAGTTGGTAACCTTTTGTCAGTTCAGTTTTGGAGCTCTCTCATTATTCTTTCTCTCTCTCATACTCTTAGAGACTTAGAGTTTTCTTAGAGCACTCTTGGAGGGTGTGGCATACTTGGATTTTGGAGTAAGAAAGCAAAGAAAAAGTAGGAAAGTGCAAGAAGACATCAGGATCAACAACTACAACGAGATTTGCTTGTAGGTACCAAGTTGCATGTATGTTTTCCTCACTAGTTTTGGCATGCATGACCTATGCATGTGGATTTTTTGTCATGATCTGTCATTGGCATGGAGGATTGCCTAGATTGATAGTGGATTTCCTAGCCTTTCCATTTCTTGGATAGCCATGGATATTGTGGGTTTCTTTCATTGTTTTGTTTTGATTGGCTCTCATGCTTCCTTAGCTTAGGTTGAGTTACTAGTTCTCGTAGATGTAGTTGGACAAACACTATTTAACCCTGTAATAGCTTCAATTGAGTTACTAGTCCTATAGCCTTGTTTGGAAAAATGCTTTAGATCCCTTGGTGGGTATGATTTACTAGTCCTGGAGCCTTGGTTGGACAAATGCTCTAGAGCCCAGCGACATCTATGGATTGAGTTACTAGCCCTAGAGGCTTGGTTGGAACAAATTATATGGAGCCCTAGATGGTTGGGATAGAGATCGATCTGATCATGGTTTTGTGATGTCTAACTATGAGGTGGAATCATTGTTTCATGTGTTGAGGTGGATTCCCTCTTGAAGCCCTAGATGGTTTTAGATTGATGTGTTTTATGAGATCCCACATTCATACTTGGAATATGGCATGGGGGTGAATGGTTGAAAATAGATTTGGCTCATCCATTCTATGGTTAGGTGGAATGTGGAAGTCCCATCCTAGGTTTGGATTTTTCATCATCAATATGAGGTTGTTTCTCTTTGTATTTATATGAGTATTTTACTGGATTATATGTGGTTAGTATGGTTTTGAATTCATTGGTATTTATGTTTCTATTATGCTAGTTACATATGTGTTTTATGATAGTAGCTATGTATGGATCTCATCATGTTTTTACTTGTAAATGAATGATCATTGCATCTATGACCTAATGGATGAAATGAAAGTTGATGTGTTGAGGCATCAATGCTACTTAGTGATTCTCAGCTACATATGAGACTCCTATGCTCTGATCTATTATTTACACCTGTAGATTACATTTTCATGATATGTTTGACGAAATGCCTGTCATGGCTAGTAGGGGTCCAATCAAGGTCTCATTCAATTGATTGCATTTATGCTATCATTTCCTTATTATTTTACTGTTATGAAGATGCGATTAAATTCTAGGCAGCAACCTGGGCTATGGGCCTGAAAAGGTGGCCCAAATCCCAGGTATGTTGGCACAACACTAACAAAAAGAGTCCCTATACGCTAATATGTAGGCCTGTCAAAGCATCCAGAGGTCCTTAGACACTGGCATGCCCATAGCATGAGAGCGTCTAGAGGTCAAGTTGTCCAAATGCTCAGTGGGACCCAAGGGCTAGTTGGTAGAAAGGTTGGATTGGTTCCTGAGGGTCCTAATGCTGATGTTGAATGTCTATATGGTGTATTCTTGTCCGTTCCACTTTGTTAACATGACTTAGGAGGTCAAATCATATCATAGTGGCCTCTCATTGCATGTTTACCCCGACTAGCTGGTTGCTTGGGTAGATGTGGGAGGAGGGTGTTATAGAGTGGAATTAGAGCATGATTCACTGCTCAGACTGGATGGGTTGTGTGTTGGTCATGCATGCATGTCAGTTGCATGCATGTCTCTTACACTTTCATTGCATCTGCTCGTTGCAATCGCATAATGTTGATCATGGTTGTAGTGATGTCATCATGAGGAACTTGATATTATTTTTGAGTGCATCGTCATGAGTGTGTTAGCACTTGAATTTGGCCTCAGGCTGAAAAAGACAAAATCCAAGGCAACATCAAACCACTTAGCCTCGTAGCTAGCCCTACGGGGACAGGAGAGGGCTCTCTCCGGTCTATCTCGGAAAAAGGTCTTCAAAGGGCTGAGATGAACAATAAAGACCACTTATTTTAGGCTAGTAAACTGATAGGAAAAGTTTGATTTTAAATTTTTAGGGTTTTGTTGGAAAACTGAGCACAGCAATTTTGGGTGCGGGGATGAGACACAATTTTTGCAGAGGTCTTTTTGGGGCAAGGTAGGAGATTGTCTTGATGCCTTTGAATTAAGTGAATGGATAGGAATGACCGGTGAGGAGCTAAAGAGAGCAAGAAGCCTTCGAGAGTTCTCCTTAGACAGATGAAAACACAGATATTAAGCAAACTTAAAGGCAGAGCATAGAAACCATGAATTCTACCTTAACACTTCATTTACTTAATTTGCAGAAGAGAAGAGTAGGAAAATGATACACATAACAAACTTACAAGTACATGAGAGAAACACACCATCAACACAAATAACCACAGGAATCCCAAATAGTGCTGCAAAACCCTGGTCTTTCCTTTGCCAAAATTGCAGAGATACAAAGTGTAAAACAGTCTAAGCTTATCCCTCAGGAGTCCAACCATGAAAATGATTTAGAAAATACATAATATAGACCATGCCAACCCATTCCCTAGCCTCTAGGGGTCGAGCTCCTCCTTCTAGGAGCTGTTTCAACCAATTCTAAACTGAGCACTACAATCTAGGCAATCAAAACAACTTGCCTCTATAAGCTAGGAAACCAATTCATTCATTAATTTTTTGCCATTTTATGAATGAATCTTCTAGAATAGGTAAAAAGTGTCATGTCAATCATGAAATTACATAAAATACATCAAGGAGGATGAAAAATCCAACCAAAATGTCAAAACTAGTCACTGCTGCGTTTTCCTGTGCTGAAGATGCAAAACTGGCAAATTTTCCCAACACATAGCGCGCCATTTCCCAACGCGTAGCACGCCTTTCAGGCCACTTTTGAGGCACTTCCCGGCATCCAAATGAGGAACAAGTGGGCTTTTTGGAAAGGTCTGGATGTCTACTCTCCAACCCAAGTGGAATTTCTCAACTTGGTGCCCATTTGCCCCTCCAAAATTGCAATCTCCCAAGACTGCTTCCTGTGTATCCAAAAAGTGGCAAAAGGTCATTTTTTGCATGCTTTTTGACCTTTTGGGGGCTCAAATCTTCATGAAATTTCTTGGCAGTGGCTGAGAAAATGTATTTTGTCATGAAAAATCCAAAAATGCTGAGTTTTCCTGAAATGGACCTCCCCAACTTAAGGATAGCGTGCGGCGCGCTACGCGTTGAGGGCAAAAACCTGTGTTTGGCACAAAAAATTCAAAATTGACCAAAATTGCTCCAAATTTCCTGAATTTTGAGTTGAAGGTGTATCATTGAGCACCATGCTCCCTCAAGGTGGCTTCAGCCAAAATTTGAAGTGGATCGAACCTTTTCCTCGGTTTTAGTGCCTTTGGCCAAGCGTGCTTTAAGTACCTTCATTTTTGCTTTGCACACATGCATGCGGGCCCAATAATGGTTCTTCATGTGGCAGAGCATGTCTTTGTCCCTGTTTGCCTTTGCTATCAACCTCTCTAGATGTGTGTTCACTTGAATGAGCATAGAGCTTTGCTCCTTAGGTGTCAAATCACCGGGTCTCTTGCGAGCCAAGTTCCGGTCTTCTCGGATCCTGCGCAAGTCATCAAGAGTGTGTTCATCCTCTAATTGCTTGTTGCGCTGCTCTAAATATGTAATTGTCCAATTTGCCATTTCCAACTTTTGCTGCAACAAGTCATTTTCAGCCCTTAGTTGCTGGATGATCTCCTTTGGCTCTAAGCTAGGAGAACTGATATCAAGGTCAACAGCATCTATGACTGGATCACCTGATGGCCCCTCATCAATCTTGGGCTGCTTGCCTCTCTCTTGTACCTGTGCTGCTGTCGAAAGTGAGGCCCCTTCCACCTGATGTGGAGATAACACTCGCTGTGTTGATGAAGAAGGCGAGACCCCTTCCACCTGGTGTGGAGATAATACTCGCCGTGCAGATGCAAATAAGACCCTGTGGCCTCTCTGATATGTAACATATGCTGGAGGAGTGCTGACATGCTCTGGCTCAGGAATATCAAACTGCTGTGAAGGCCCTCCCTCATCATGGACAACCTCGGGAGGTGGCTGTGGCACCATGAAGAAATCGCAAGAAATGAAATCCTCCCAAGCAATACCCTACTGTGCCAACTGATGCATCACTATGATCTCGATCAGTGCATAATAATATATACTTTTGAGCTACTGTGTGGGATTCTTCTTTTGCACTACGGGCACCATCTTCTCTATATTTCGGCACATGAAAAAAGGAATGTTCATCATTCGTACCCAGGTGAAATGCATCAACAAACGGATATGGTACAAATATAGACGTGAAAATCTGCCCTCACAAGTGAAATAACGCATAATGAGCCTCATCAAGGGTGCATACTCATCCCTTAGGAATCTGAAAGGAAAAACAGCAGTAAGGTGCCTCATGCATCCGAGTTTGATGTATGGTTCATAATGAAATTTATCTAGCAGCTTGCGCTTGGTCCACTCTTCCCCAACATTTGGTATCCCGGTGGCTTGAGCAACCGTTTTAGGTGATAAGGTGAAATCCACTCCTGCAATGTTCACGTGGCCATTGTGCAAATGTAGGACAAACAAGCGGACCAGCTCTCTATGGTGTTGAATTTGTGAGATCTTCTCACAATTGTTATAGAAATTTTTGTGCCTTACAGCATTGAGCATGAAATGTCCATAATCTAAGGGATCCAAAGTCCCTAGATATGTTGTTCCTACCCCTAGAAGAACAAGGCTAACAAACCACAGCAATTCACAGAAGTTATCCACCTGAAACTGCTCAAAAACAAGTCAATTCAGGATCATGTCAACTGCTCCACTGACCATCTGCGCTGAATGTCAATGGCTCCACTGGCTACCTGCGCTGAATGTCAACTGCAACACTGGCTACCTGCGCTGAGCGAGATTGGACATGTGGTAGACTCATTCCTCAAGGTGTCAGAACCCAGGAAGCTTCCAAAATGACACTTGCCTCAGGGAATTCGACTGGTGATGAGTAAGAGGTTCCAAATCTCCAAGTGGAAGCAAGAACCTCCAAGTGGAATCAAGGACTGATAGAGGGAGAGGAAACTAGTCAGATCTCAAGCTGACTCATCCTCTCTCCAAAACATCTATATATGGATCTCTCCTCCATGAGATCTAGAGGCTGGAATTTTGTTATTGCAAAGAATTGCTGTTGGTTTGAGACTGGAATCATTGGGTGCTTAATGCTTTGAAGGGAGGTGAAGATAGGAATTCCATTCTGCTGGGAAGGAGATGCTGGATTGGAGCCCTCTGGGTTGTATCTCTTCCTAAACCTTGTTATTTATCAATAAAGTTATCTTGGTTTTCTCCTATATACTGATGTATCTTTGATGTATGATTGCATTAGTGTATTTGATTTATTTCTTATCCTGAATCATTTATGAATATGAATATCTGCCTTTGTGTTGTGTTCTTCTCTTGTCGCAAGCAGCTGTTCTCTTGTGATCTCGCAGTAATCAAGTAGCTGTTCTCTTGGGCGAGCGAGGGGGCAAGTAGCTATGAACACCCAAAGAGAAGAGGATCTGGATCGAGGGACAAACAGAAGATACCGGTAAGTCTATTGATCTCTCTCTTTCGCATTTCATAAAGGAAGAAACCAGAATAGCTGTCTCTGTTTGTTGCTAAGGCACTGTCACACCTTAGGTGGATAGGATCGTCCTGGATAGGCTTTTTTCCCCACAACAAATTGGCGACTCCGCTGGGGGGCAACCCCATTTTATCAGATTGCAACCCCATGACTTATATACTGTCGCGACAGTTGCTGGGGGGCAAATATTCAAAATGGATAGTGATATTTCAAGAGTTTGATTTGGAATTTGAAAAATCCAAATCAAAGAAAGCTCTAGTTTTCGCAGAATTATTGTGCGATCTCCCATCGTCGTCCAACGATGAAACATCCGAAGAATCAATCGTGGACGAGAGCTTGTTTCTGATATCTGCAAGCAATGAGTGGTATGGAGATATCATAATTTATCTCCAAACCCAAAAGTTCAGGCCTAACACCTCTCACTCTGAACAGAAACGTATACGATACCAAGCTAAAGACTACATGATCGTCGGTGATATGCTTTACCGTCGTGGTATCGATACAATTCTGAGGAGGTGCCTTACCCATGAGGAGGCCGAAAAAGCCCTGAATGAGTGTCATTCAGGCGCGTGTGGGGGGCATCAATCTGGATATGAAACAGCACAAAAAATCTTACAAGCGGGATACTTCTGGCCAACCATGTTCAAAGATTGCATAATCGTAGTCAGAAGTTGCCATGCTTGTCAAATTTTTGATAGCAAAACCAGAAGACCACCCGCACCTTTACAGCCAATAGTTGCTGTTGGCCCTTTCGCCAAATGGGGCATCGATTTCATGCAATGTAACCCCACCTCGACCGGGGGGCATGGGTATATTATAGTCGCCATTGACTATTTTACCAAATGGGCCGAGGCGATGCCTACATTAGATAACACTGGTGAAACTGCTGCCCTTTTCTTTTTCAATCATGTAGTCGCCAGGTTCGACGTACCACATGCCATAGTTACAGATCATGGATCGCATTTTCGCAATCACATGATGGTTGAACTAGCTGCCAAGCTAGGGCTATCTCACGACAGCTCTACCCCGTATTATCCGCAAGCCAATGGACAAGTTGAAGCGATCAACAAGGTCCTGAAGCGTATGTTGCAAAGGATGATCGGAGTTCACAAAAGAAGGTGGCACCTAATCCTGTACTCAGCCTTGTGGGCTTACCGAACATCGGTAAAGAATGCGACTGGGTTCACACCTTTCCAACTGGTGTATGGCCTGGAGGCAGTCTTACCAGTCCAGTGCAAAATTTTGTCCCTTAAACTCGCAATCGACCTCCTCCTCGGAACTTCAGAAGAAGAGGCCCGTTTCTTGGAATTAATCCAATTGGATGAAACCCGTCGTGACACCGCTTTGGCTAACGAAGCCCATAAGAAATGGGTCAAGGCGCAGTTCGACAAGAATGTCAAACCCCGTGTCTTCTCAGAAGGTGACTTGGTCTTGCTTTATGACCAAGAATCCGATAAATTGGGAGCAGGTAAATTTAATTCTTTATGGATGGGCCCCTATATTGTTAAACGAGTGTTAGCAAAAGGAGCTTATGAGTTAATGGATTATGACGGAATTCCACTGGCGCAACCTCGCAATGGGTTGTACCTCAGGCGTTACTATGCTTAAATAGTAACCTGTGTGCTTTTGTTGTATTTTGTTTTCGCTAAAGTGTTTGTTTTGGTTGAGTAATCCACCTTTTTACATTTATTGCAGATGTCGAACCTTTCTGAGACATGTGTGGGATATGCCGACGGAGCGAGGCGTAGTTCGCGGAACCTGTCCTCCGTGGCCTGGGCCATTTTTGATCCAAGCGACGAGTTAGTGAGTTTCAGAGGTGTGTGTATTGGGCAAACAACGAATAATATCGCTGAGTATAGCGCGTTGATAGAACTCCTCTCTGATGCCATCACCCATGGTATACGCCGACTAATCGTCAGGCTAGACTCACAACTCGTGATACTACAACTCAATGGTATATATTCTGTCCGCAATCCAGCTATTTATCGCATGTTTCTAAGGGTTAAGATTTTGGAAAGACAGTTTGATTTAATTCAATACCAACATATTTCCAGGAACTTAAACACATTAACCGACTCATTAGCAAACTATGTGTTAGATAGACATTTGCGACATTTATAAAAAATGCATCATCAATGTTGTACAAGTGGATCATATAACTCAACCAGAATAAACCCCGAAAATCAAAATATATATATAAAAGCTGTTTATCGTTTACACATAATGTTCTGTAACCAAGACAAAAATTGGTCGCATGACCCAAAAACTCAAAAGTGCTAGGGGGCACCCTAGCCTAGTGATGCTCATGATAGCACGTCATGGCCTGTGCAATCATGCGCAAGAGACGAGTCCATCGTCTAGGCACACCAGTAGTATGCCGCTGCAACTGTAAAGGTAACTCGTCGATCCGTACATCCGGAATACTGAGAGTAAGGCTCTCAACCTGCTCCTACACAGCTGTAAGGGTCTCGGCCACGTCAAGGTCGCGAAGAATAACCCTCCCAGCAGGCTCCCCTGCTGGGGCAGCGACTGGCGCTCTCGAGCGAACTGCTGGGCGAACTGGGCGAACAGGACCAACATCTGCATGCACACAAGAGTTTGATTAAAAATTCTTGACAGAATAAAGCACAACAACATTATGAATAAAAATAGTAAACAATGATATGGTCAGAGATTTTACCAATAGCGCCCCACTGTTCGCCATCCGGTAACACCAAATCTGGATCACCTCGGAAATCCATGACCACATATGGATAATCGGAATAGACCATCTCCTGGCGCTCGAACCACCTGAAGAAGGTATCAGTGAAAGTAATCTGAGGTTGACCAGCATGCCTAGACATGTGATCAACCCATCTCTGCATGCGTGGCTTGGTCGGAGAAGGAAAGTCGAGTGCAATATACTGAGGCTGCATCAGTGGTATTTTCTCCAAGGCAAAGGCAGTCAAAATAGAACCAAATCCAAAGTTCTTCAGCTTCCCGTCCTTTACCTTGGTCAATTGACTTTTCATCTGAAGAAGTATTGCATCACACCAGTTGAATACTTTCGGTTGGAGACACTCCAAGGCGTGCTGCACATAAGATCTGTTGGCAACATGAAGAGATGCACTACCGGCCATCCTACCAATAGTATACAGAATGGACCTGAGAGACCTGTCAGTAATCTCACGGATAACAACCTTGTCGTCTCTGCTCGGCTGGGAGCCTTCCCTGCAATACTGGCGGACATAATCTCTCACGGAGTCATTCCCTCGGGCCGAACCTGACAAAGAAATGGGGGCGCCCCGCCTTGACAACCCAGTCAAGAAGTAAATGTCTACGATGGTTAGGGGGATGGATTTGCCCCTAATCTGGAATACTTGGTTGATAGGATCCCAAGCATCAAGCATATACTGCAGTAAGGAGATCTGTGCTCTCATGCTAGAGATACGGAAGAACTTCAGCAGGCCACAGTTCCGCAGTGCGTTCACCGTGACAGGATCATGGAGGGCAATCATGTCCTCTTCTTCATGTTCTCGTTCTCGCCATGTAAGGGACATTTTGCTCAAAGGTCCCTGCAAAACAAACAAGAGAATGAGTAAGATCCTGGATTTGATGAGAAACTGGCGAAATTTCATCAAAAACTGTGCAACAGAACCAGTTTTCTGTGCCCAACGCAGGTAGCAAGTGTTCTACCTGCGTTGAAGGTCAAACTGCCTTAAGGCAGCTTGACATTCAACGCAGGTTTCGAATGGACCACCTGCGCTGATGGCAGGGCGCCCTAACAAAACCCCAGGTGCTCAGGGAGACAAGGAAACAGGCACAGAATGGAAAAATGAAACCATGAAAAGAAAGAGCTAGGGTTTAGCTCCTACCTGGTCCAGACGGCGCTGAGAATCGTCCACAGAATCTCCCAAAATCAGCTGGTGAAAATCAAGGGGGAAGAGGCACCTCCAGAGCTCCAACAAACCAAGTTCAAATGAAATGGTAAAATGAGAGGTAAAAACACTTTTTAATTGCTTTTTACGTAGTTCAAAGCGAAATATTAGGGTTTTAATCTCATTTTCAAATAAATGTTATTCATTTCTAACTAAGTTTGATGCAACAATTGAGAATGCAGTACTATCTTTGAAAAGAGCAAAACTAGTTGTGGTAAAAAATCAAAGTTTGACCATAAATCGAGCAGTTTTAGCACAAAGTTCATGCTCATTAAAAAATAAACGCAAGATCCGAGCAGTTTTAGCACATAGTTCATGCTCGTTAAAAAATAAACATAAGTTTGAGCAGTGTTTTTCCGCATTCAAGCTCGTTAAAAAATGAACCTATCCTCGTAAATAACCATTGTGAATGTAACTCTATCAGCCATTAAAGCCTTGGTCGTGTTTGCACCGTCACCTCCACTTTTCATTTGGCCGATCGTTCACCTCCATATGATTGTTTACCCATTTTGAGGAATAGCTGCGAAGAGTGATTTCACCTAGCCATCCTTGTGACACTGCCGTGATTGGAAAATTCCAACCTGTACCTGGAATCAGTTGCTAACCCTGTTTATCACTCGTTCCTCAAATGACGAGTCTTCTTTAAGCTCTTTTCAACTGACTCGTAAAATATGAAAAGATTGCCGAGTTTTGGCCTTCCAGCTCATTAAAGCGACTGGAAGTGCTATCCCTCCTCTAGATTTTAATCTTTTTGGACCTGAGGGATTATTGCACAAAAAGATCGAGCGCTTGTTTTGTTCGGCTCGTTAAAACTATCGAAAACTCATCCCTTCTGTATTGTTTTATACTTTTTCGGACTTAAGGGATTAGATGACGAAAAAGGAATTTTGGAGTTAACTTTACGTACCTTTTCAGACTCTCTAAAAATGAAAAGGGACCGAGTCGTCTTTGTCGTTAGACTCGTTAAAATCATTAAATAGCGACAAACTTGTCTTTAGACGAGAACGAGTTTCACTATCGCTAGGCTCATTAAAACATAGCGATGGGCTTGCCCGAAGGGTAGGTTATAGAACAAGCATATGTTATCCTCCTCAAGCTTGACAAAAATAAAGAGGTACTGGTCAGCAATGATTGGGGAAAAATTGGGAGAAACTAAAGAAAACTTTGATGGTAGCAGGTCGCTCTTGAAC
This sequence comes from Pinus tabuliformis, assembly GCA_031772625.1. NCBI lineage: Eukaryota > Viridiplantae > Streptophyta > Pinopsida > Pinales > Pinaceae > Pinus > Pinus tabuliformis. The sequence continues at coordinate 517,545,427 of CM062804.1, read as the reverse complement.
ATGACACTTTTCATCCGTACCACAATCAGGTTGGGTTGTTTCATTCACCGGTCACATCACCATGGTCTCGCCATACCATCCATAATTGGGGTAATGCTACCAATCCATCGCATTAGTGTCGCCATATGTTCAAGAGAAGTCGTTCAGAAAGAGTCAACCGGGTCCCATCCACTTCCATACATTATCCTTCATCCATTCATGACCGCCACCCTGAATCATATGTCACAGATCGTTTTCACCTCCATCAAAATCATTAGCTCCGTTCCGTGTCACTGATGTGGGATTCATTAAGGCCCTCCTTTGACGGATCGCTTCTTGTCTACATCAGCTCATTATCCAAGAAGTTGATCTAGGAACAACCCCTTCAGTACTTTGAAGCTTGCATGCCTCAATGGCAAGTTTCTCACTTCCGGCGACAGGTATACATCAACGACCTTCGACCAGAAGATTTTGCGTGGTGTTCGACGCCAAGTCCTTTATTCACACCACGTGAATTGTACTGCAGTACCTCGAGGGTCATTATCATTATCGGTGATTCCTCTCGCGCTTGTTAACGGTTTACATCATTGACCGGTAATCAAGCGATGTCTTTCCATGTTCAACTTTAGAACAATTCTCACATGGATCGAATTGTACTTAGAGTGAAGATCGAACGAGTTTGAAGACCCCGGATCTAGTTTCATCCATCCAGGCTGCGATATATATTCAGGAAAGATAAAGACATTTGACACGTACATCATTGCAGCAGACGATCATCCTACTCAAAGGATGATAATTTCATCAAAATTATCAGTCTACCATCAGACGGTTGTCTGTTCTATGTACAGAAAATGAATTTATAAGGCTGAGCATGGGAATGCCCACCTCAGCTAGATCATGAAAGCAGCATGAAAAATAATGTATTGTATTGTATCTTATTACAGGTCTCCTCCCAGCATTTGGATGAACTTCGGACCCTCCTGGATAAAGCATTTCACCCGATAAACGGCCTCATACTTTAGGGGGCAACTGTTATAGACATTTTTGTGCCTTACAGCATTGAGCATGAAATTTCCATAATCTAAGGGATCCAAAGTCCCTAAACATGTTGTTCCTACCCCTAGAGGAACAAGGCTAACAAACCACAGCAATTCACAGAAGTTCTCCACCTGAAACTGCTCAAAAACAAGTCAATTCAGGATCATGTCAACTGCTCCACTGACCATCTGCGCTGAATGTCAATGGCTCCACTGGCTACCTGCGCTGAATGTCAACTGCAACACTGGCTACCTGCGCTGAGCGAGATTGGACATGTGGCAGACTCATTCCTCAAGGTGTCAGAACCCAGGAAGCTTCCAAAATGACACTTGCCTCAGGGAATTCGACTGGTGATGAGTAAGAGGTTCCAAATCTCCAAGTGGAAGCAAGAACCTCCAAGTGGAATCAAGGACTGATAGAGGGAGAGGACACTAGTCAGATCTCAAGCTGACTCATCCTCTCTCCAAAACATCTATATATGGATCTCTCCTCCATGAGATCTAGAGGCTGGAATTTTGTTATTGCAAAGAATTGCTGTTGGTTTGAGACTGGAATCATTGGGTGCTTAATGCTTTGAAGGGAGGTGAAGATAGGAATTCCATTCTGCTGGGAAGGAGATGCTGGATTGGAGCCCTTTGGGTTGTATCTCTTCCTGAACCTTGTTATTTATCAATAAAGCTATCTTGGTTTTCTCCTATATACTGATGTATCTTTGATGTATGATTGCATTAGTGTATTTGATTTATTTATAATCCTGAATCATTTATGAATATGAATATCTGCCTTTGTGCTGTGTTCTTCTCTTGTCACAAGTAGTTGTTCTCTTGTCGCAAGTAGCTATTCTCTTGTGATCTCGCAGGAATCAAGTAGTTGTTCTCTTGGGCGAGCGAGGGGGCAAGTAGCTGTGAACACCCAAAGAGAAGAGGATCTGGATCGAGGGACAAACGGAAGATACCGGTAAGTCTATTGATCTCTCTCTTTCGCATTTCATAAAGGAAGAAACCAGAATAGTTGTCTCTGTTTGTTGCTAAGGCACTGTCACACCTTAGGTGGATAGGATCGTCCTGCATAGGCATTTTTCCCCACAACAACAATATCCAAAGCATGATTGATACCCAAAACATGACATTGCAAGTGGACAAGCTTGCAAATGAGCCAATGAAGTGGGCTCCTCTCTGACATGCCGACCACCCTTACCACCCTTGTGATGCCTCCTTGGCACTTCTACCTCTGGTGTTGAATCACTGTCATAACTCTGTTCATAATCTGATTCGGTTTCTGACATGGTTATGAAGGCAAGATGACTGAAATATTTTGCTGACTTGGCACCCAATTAACTGCTTTTTGACTTTTTCAAATGCTGTCACCAAGGGGACATAAATACAAGGGAAATGTTAGGGATAGGAGAACATGTGGGAATTAGGGAGAATAAACACAAAGAAGGAATTTAGGGAAGACAAGCATGGGAAATTACAAAATTGTGGGATTTTAAAGTGAAGTAGGGTTTAGGAATTAAGTATGCTTTTAGGAATTTTAAAGAGGAGAATGATGAAATTTCAAGGGAAAATTTGAGGGAGAAAGGTGATGAAAATGAGGGAAAAAGGGATTTATAAATGGGCAACCTTGGACAGCAAGAGAAATTTGAAACCCTAGTACCATTGAAACTTTAAATTTTCCATAACAAGGGAGGGTTTTGATTTATCATTTACATAGCATTTGAACATATTAATTCTCTTTTCCATTTTGCAAAACCAAATCTAGGCATAGAGGAGAAGCCTACCTGCACTTTGCCTGAGAGAAAAATCGATTTGATGACTTGCTGGCAGTTTTTTGAGCTGAAACCCCAACGCGTAGCGTGCCCTGCCCAACGCGTAGCCCCACCTGACGCATAGTGCATGTGTAAAATAACACTGGAAAAATCTCCCTGACGCGTAGCGCGCCCCTGACGCGTAGCGCGCCTCTCCTGACGCGTAGCGCGCCTCTAAAACTGCTCAACTTGCTCAAGAACTCCTAAAATCGCCTTTGCAAGGTTACACTTAGCTTGTGAGAGGCAAATGAGTTGCAAATGAGGAGTGATATGCTTTTATAGGCTTCCTTTTAATTTTTACTTGCCCAAAACCCACTTTGTAATGTTTTGAGTGTTGACACTTTTTGAATTAATTGGCTCTGACCTTTGATTTCATTTCTTTGAAAAATTGGTTGAAATGATGATTTCTTCTGAAAATTTTTGCAGGGATAGCTTCTAGGATGCTTTGGCAAAGGAGACCAAGGCCGCACTTCGACATTTGAAGAATTTGAAATTTTGAGAATTTTTACAAAAATGAGATAATGACCTTTGTTTTCAAAAACAAAGTTTTTGAGAACAAGGTAAAAATTTAGCTGTACAATGATGAGAAATGTTTAATGAAGGACATCCCTCTGGCCTTCTGGTCCTTTATGACCTCTCAAGACAAAAATGGACTCAACCCTAGACCTAAGACCTTAAAACTTAAAGCAAGATGAATGACCCTTTTGAGGATTTTATTTACTTGAAAAAACCTGAACCAGCAGTGCCAAACAAGAGGGGAATAAAGACACAAACTCCCTCCACCAGGATTATGGCATGCCTAACGGAATGCAACATGATCACACTGATGGGACACCTAATCATGAAATGCAAAGAGTTTTGATCTCTGGTGGAGGGCTACCAGACCGACTCTAACATTGTCTCCAATGGGGATGGTAGCTCCATGGAGGTGCCAAGAACCGCAAACCTCTGGGAGAGCAGACCAGTGTCTTCAACCATTGGGCGATGGAGTCATTATTTACTCATTTGACACAAACTCTAACAGCTTTAATGACTGCAGATCTGACTGAAAATTGGACTCAACTTTGACCCAAACTAACTCAATTATGAACAAAAAATGGACTGATAAAAACACCTTGACAAACCTCAAACCAACCAATCTCCATCTTCAGAATTATAGCCTTCACCGCGGGCCCCAGACTGAGGATGAAAGATCAGTACACACATGCGATAAAACAGAAGTAAAATGGTATGTACAATGATGGTGACAAGAACAAAAAATACTCAGACATGGTACCTCTTTAGCAGCCGACCATTGATCGACCCTCCGGGATAATCATCTCCATTCATTTGCTTGAGAAGAAAAGCATTTTGGCCACGATATGCTGCGATCTTATAGGGACCCTTCCATAAATTATCAAATTTTCCTGTGCTTCCCTTTGTCTTCATTCCGAGCATCCCACTTCAAAACCACATCATCTATTTGGAAGTCATCTGATTTTGATTTCCTGTCATAAATATTCTTTATGCGCTCTTGCAACTTGAGAGTATTGTGAAGAACCTCCTCCCGTGTCTGCTGTAAATGAATCATTTGATTAATCCGCCTCTGCATGGGATCTTCCTCACTATCAACTTCTTGAAGCAATTTGACCATCGGAATAGCAAGCGAAGTAGGAAACACTGCATCTGTCCCGTATACCAGCTCAAAAGGAGACATGCCAATTGACTTTTTATGACTTACCCTATCAGCCCACAGTGCATTCACTAACTTTTTATGCCAGCTCTTCTTATTGATTTCCAGCAATTTTTTAATGATATTTATCAAGGACTTATTTGAAGATTCTGCCAACCCATTTCCTTGCGGATGGTAGGCGGTAGAATGCCCCAAGCTGATATTGTATTTGTAGCAAAAGTCAACCATTCTCTTTGATTTAAATGCTGCTGCAATATCTGTAATTAACTTACTTGGACAACTGAAATGTGACAGTATATTATTTTCAAGGAAAGAAATAATTACCGCATCCGTGGCCTGCCGGGTGGGAATGGCTTCAATCCATTTTGTGAAAGAATCGGTAGCTTTCAATATCCATCTATGTTGTCCTGATGATGCCGGATGAATCTCACCGATAAAATCCAAGCCCCACTGCTGAAATGGTGCACTGATTTCAATTGGTTTGAGAGGCAATGGCTGTAATTTATGTTTCCCTTGAAAAATTTGGCACTCATGACAACTCTTAACAGCTTTATATACATCTGAAAACAATGAAGGCCAATAAAAACCTGCCCTTAGGATCTTATTTGTTGTAGTCTTCCAAAACAAATGGCCCCCGCAGTCACCTTTATGAAAATCCTCCACCACTGTTTTGGCTTCCTCCTCAACCAAACAATTCAGCAATATGCCACCGGGATCTTTCCAATATAGTGCAGATTTGAGGATGCAAAACTTGGCTGCTTTCAACTTCAATGTCCTACTTTTATTTCGAGGCATCCCGGGAGGTGAAGACAAATTTTGAAGTACATATACAATATCAGCATACCAAGGAGAAGAAATAAAGATGTCAGATACCTGTTGTGCTGAATTCTCCTCATTTTCATCAGACATGGCAGCTATCAAATTGATGTCTAGTACATGTAGATTTGTTTCGGCCATCAATTTGGCAAGACCTTGCCCTTTGATCAGCTTAGTGGGTTTAATTTCCACATCATACTCCAATAACGCAACAATCCACTTACCCTGCCTTCCTTCCGGCTCCGCTTGTACCAAAACATCCTTTATTGTCGCGTTAGGAACATATGCTATAATGTGGGAATGCAATATATACACACGGAAATCTTTCAAGGCCTTCACAAGCGCAAGTGCTTGTTTTTCAATGATGTTATACTTTAATGCTCCATCTCTTATAATACGGCTGAAAAAAGCAATAGGCTTCTCAACTCCATCTCTCTTTTGCATTAGTACAGCTGCCAATGTGTGCTCAGAAGCAAATGAAAATAAAATAAAGTCTTGTGTGTAATCCGGACTGATTAGAGTAGGAGCTAAAGATAGAACCAACTTTACCAAATTGAAAGATTTTACCGCCTCTTCGGTCCACTTTAGCTGGCTGTCCTTTTTCAACATGTTGGTGATTTCTCTAATGTGCTCGGCAAGATTCGGAATGAAGCGACGCAGAAAATTCAGCTTACCATTAAAGGACTGTATTTCTTTTTTGTTCCGGGGCTGCTCAAGCTGCTGAATAGCTTCAACACGTGCAGGATCTATAAGGATGCCATCTTTTGAAATGATGTGGCCCAAGAGCTTGCCTTCACTCATGGAAAAAAGACTCTTCTTTGGATTCAGCAAAATACCATATTTTCTGCACTTTTGAAAAACAACTTTCAAGTGATATAAATGTTCTTCATCAGATTTTGAAAATGCAGTCAAATCATCAAGGTAAACAACTAAAAAGACATCTTTCTCATTTGCAAAGGCCATATCCATCGCACGCTGAAAAGTGGCATCTGCATTTTTCAAACCAAATGACATCTTTGCATAATGAAATGTTCCCCATGGAGTAGTGAATGCAGTTTTGTCACGGTCATCCTCATGCACCAAAATATGGTTGTACCCAAAATAGCCATCGAGTAGCGACATCCTTGATGCTCCAACTACTCGTTGCAGTATATGATCCATTTTTGGCAGCAGATAATTGTCCTTTAAAGACACCTTATTCGAATTTCTGAAGTCAATGCATAAACGGATCTCACCAGTCTTTTTCCTTACAGGCACCAAATTTGATATCCAATCGGAAAATATGATAGGTACTATGATTCCAGACTTGTACAACCTATTCACTTCTTTTTCTATCAATGACAGCAATTTAGGATTGATTCTCCTCAACTTTTGAGGGAAAGGTTTTTGATTTGGCTTTATAGGAATAGTATCTTGAATGATATTAGTGTCATATGTTTTCAGATCTAAATAATCCCATGCAAAGACATTAGAAAACGAAGACAACAATCTGACATACTCCTTCTTTACCTTCAGTGACAATGATTTTGATAGCTTTACCATCTTGGGATTCTCAGCTGCTCCAATGTTTACCTCTTCAACACCTTCTTCAGTTGGTCTCAATGTCGGTTTGCGGGCCACATCATCTTGATCAAACAGCTCTTCCAAAGGAATCAATCCTTTAGGAATAAAATTGTCCTTAAGTTGCAGCACATCCATTTGATTTACCTCGTCTGGTTCAGTATCTATGGAGATGTCCTTAAACTCACCCTCAATCTGCAGAAAATCTTTGATTTCTTCATCATCGTGGAAGACTTGCCAACATCGTTGATTATCCGGAACTGTGGGGCGGTGTTTCACATAAATCTCAAATTTGTTGCTGGAATTCATTGGAATTTTTAAGTTACTTGTTGCCTTGGCCAATGCATCAGCAACACCATTTTGTATGCGGGGCACACATGTCAAGGTATGTTCAGAAAATAATTTCAAAATATCTAGGACAGCATTTTGATACGCTCTCATGCGAGGATGCTTGGCCTGAAACTCACCTTTAACTTGCTTTATCACCAACTCGAAGTCGCCATAGACTGCAATCTTCTTTGCTTTCAGCTTGCGAAGAATTTTAAGGCCAGCAATAAGAGCCTCATATTCTACCTCATTGTTTGAACAATCAAATGCTAGTTTATAAGAGCACACTCTCACCTTTCTTGGGACTTTGTCTTGGGTAGAAAAGGGACTTCGAATCCACACACCAATACCAGCACCATCGCTACCCACAACACCATCAAAATCCATGGTCCAAATACCATCTTCATCTTCTTCCAACTGCTGAAACTGTGTTGCCTCTGTTTTTTCTATTTGATGCCCCTTAGCTTCAGCTGTTTGCTTCATGGCAGCTGACTTTTCCTCTCTTTCCTTTTGTAGAAATTCTCTAAAATTTTCAGTAATCTCTGGTATATCTTCTGCCTAAACTAACTGACTATCTATCTCATTAAAATTATCAGCAAACAAAATGAACGACTCCAAATCTGTATGTACATAATTTACAAGATGATTTATTGGCTTTTCTTTGCTAGTTATCATGTATTTCATCTTTTGCTCCCGATATAACTTTCTCATTTGACCAAAGACTGGAATTGTAGCATAAGAAAAATCGAGCTGAAGTGTACCTTTGAACTTAGCTCCCCAAGATCTTGAAAGCAACATACCAAAACGCGGAGGAATATCCGCCACAACCACATCCATCAAAACATTCTTAGCTGGAATTTGATCTAGGGTTACCACCAAGTCCTTGATCAATCTGATACACTTTACCCGGCTGGAATCAAATGAATACAAATCATGATATTTTCTTGTGATGTCCAATCCCAACCTTTCCATGATTGCTTTCAGCATCAAATTGTGCAAAGCACCCGAGTCAAACATAGCATTATGTAAAATATACTCGTGCAACCTCAAACTGATATAGAAGGGAGGAACATCATTTTCAGGAGACTCACCATTCAAAGCAGGCCCAAAAATTAATTCCGGCTGATCATCTTCTACATTTACCGTGTCAAGCATTGGATCAATATTCAAGATTTTAGAAATTTGACCTCGGTAGGTGGTGTTTTTCATGATTTCGGTCAGTGCAATAGATACTTTCAGCTTTGAAATTTCATTCTCCAAATTGAATGCTGAAACCTTTTCACTTTCTTTGGCCGGAAATTCTCTTCTTTCAACTTTATCCCTCATTGTGCTTGGTGGCTGATTTACCTTATCTGTTGAAGATGATTGACTTGCTGGGGGATCAATTATCTCTTTTCCTTTTGTGATTTACCTTATCTGTTGAAGATGATTGACTTGCTGGGGGATCAATTATCTCTTTTCCTTTTGTCTGTGGGGAAGCTGAATCATTTTTTGCTGAAGTATCTTTCTTTTTCTGAATGGGATTTATGGGAACAGCTTGATTTCTTAATTGTCTCTGCTGAGCGGACAAAGCATTGAGATATCCTCTTTGGTACTCCTCCGATTCTTCCTCGAGGGCTGCATCATTTGATAAGATATAATCCTCATCCTGTTGGATGATGGAGTTTCTCACAAATTCTTCTTCTTCTGTAATATAAGTAGGCAGATCATCAGAAGTGAAAAAATGATTTTCCTCTCCTATAGTATCACCTTCATCCTCGGATTCTTGGCTAACAAAATTCTGCTGAAGCGGAGGTTTTACTTGCTGCTGAACTACTGTTTCTTGTGCCCTTGTTTCACGCTGCTTAATTCTATATTGTGGCTGCTGCAGACCTCAGAAATTAGGATTACGGATCTGTGGTTCCGGCTTGTTGAGATGAGCATTTTTGAGCAACCTTTCTACCCTTTCTACCTTGCGAAGGAGCTGATCTGATGTAGAAGCTTCTTCTTTGATTGTCACTCGCTTTTCGGCTTTCATCCTTGCTCTTTTATCATTCAAATTCGCTTCAACACTAACAGCGATTTTCTGCATATCCTCCAAGGTAGGCGGATCTCTATCTCGCAATGAATAAGCCATCTCCGGATCAAAGCCATCCGGGAATTTGAGAAGTGCTGATTTTCTAGATGGTCTTAAATCATCTGGAATAGCATTGTAAACTGTGTTAAATCTGATAATGTAATCTTGGATAGACTCACCATGATTACATTTGAGATTGTTGTACTCAGCATTGATCTGAAGTGGATCCTTTCTGATTTCCCATCGATCCAAAAACTGCTTCTGAAGTTCTTCCAATGTGGGTATGCTTCTAGCTGTCAAACCTCTGAACCATTTTCTTACTTCTCCTCTGAATGTTTGTACAAACAAATGCATAGTTACATCTTCCTCATCTATCTCATATAGATCAAAGAAAGTTGTCATCTTATCAATATGTTTTTGAGCGGAAACACCTTGAGGAGTGCCATCAAACATGGGAATTTTACTCTGATAATCAGCTGGCATATCATGTAGATTTTGAGGAAGAGCAAGTGGGGCAAACCGGGCAGCCATTGCTTTAGGTAGATTGGGTCTAGGAGTAGCAGGTGGAGTAGGTGTAGCTGAAGTGTGAGGGGTATAGGGAGGTGTAGGCAGAGGAGAAGCGATATGTGATGAAGAGGGCGAATTGACTGTGGATTCAGGATGTGTAACTATAGGGGATATAGAAATAAAAGGAGGATTGGTCTGTTCATGCGGAACTGAAGCCGTGATGGTAGATCTAATATTGCTAGATATAGTTTCGAGGAAATCAGCAAGATTAGTGACTTGGATATCTGTCTGAAGGTGTCTTAGGATGAAATTTTCAACCAATTTATTGTGTCTCTCGATTTCAAGGGCAGCAGCAAAATCAGGGTTGGGAACTAGAGAACCAAGTGCACTTTCAGATTTGGTTTTGAACAAGGACAACTCAAAACTCTCGTCAAGATCAATGTCTTCAAGATACTCAAAAACAGCTGGACATGAATGAGATTTGAATATATGACTAGAATCTGAAGCCAGTTTGGATATCAAGGAACAAATAACCAATCAGCCTATGCAAACTCTCAACGTATCATCCAAAGTTCAAAGTTTACAAATATACTAGGGTAAAAATACAATCAAAGTGTTGTATTCACAAGTTCACAGATATGGACTGAAGCAGCGTTTATCTACTTCTGCTTATGCAAAGCAAAAGCGTTTCGAAGGCTACCTGGCATAACTTCAGGCTCCGTCTAAGACTTATGAAACAAACACCTCAACCCACAAACAAGTTTGTTCTCCCCAGTATGGTCGCCAATATGTTAGCGCTTGAATTTGGCCTCAGGCTGAAAAAGACAAAATCGAAGGCGACATCAAACCACTTAGCCTCGTAGCTAGCCCTACGGGGACAGGAGAGGGCTCTCTCCGGGTCTATCTCGGCAAAAGGTCTTCAAAGGGCTGAGATGACCAATAAAGAACACTGATTTTAGGCTAGTAAACTGATAGGAAAAGTTTGATTTTAAATTTTTAGGGTTTTGTTGGAAAACTGAGCACAACAATTTTGGGTGCGGGGATGAGACACAGTTTTTGCAGAGGTCTTTTTGCGGCAAGGTAGGAGATTGTCTTGATGCCTTTGAATTAAGTGAATGGGTAGGAATGACCGATGAGGAGCTAAAGAGAGCAAGAAACCTTCGAGAGTTCTCCTTAGACAGATGAAAACACAGATATTAAGCAAACTTAAAGGCAGAGCATAGAAACCATGAATTCTACCTTAACACTTCATTTACTTAATTTGTAGAAGAGAAGAGCAGGAAAATGATACACATATCAAAATTACAAGTACATGAGAGAAACACACCATCAACACAAATAACCACAGGAATCCCAAATAGTGCTGCAAAACCTTGGTCTTTCCTTTGCAAAATTGCAGAGATACAAAGTGTAAAACAGTCTAAGCTTATCCCTCAAGAGTCCAACTATGAAAATGATTTAGAAAATACATAATATAGACCATGCCAACCCATTCCCTAGCCTCTAGGGGTCGATCTCCTCCTTTTAGGAGTTGTTTCAACCAATTCTAAACTGAGCACTACAATCTAGGCAATCAAAACAACTTGCCTCTATAAGCTAGGAAACCAATTCATTCATTAATTTTTTGCCATTTTATGAATGAATATTCTAGAATAGGTAAAAAGTGTCATGTAAATCATGAAATTACATCAAATACATCAAGGAGGATGAAAAATCCAACCAAAAAGTCAAAACTAGTCACTGCTGCGTTTTCCTGTGATGAAGATGCAAAACTGGCAAATTTTCCCAACGCGTAGCGCGCCATTTCCCAACGCATAGTGCACCTTTCAAGACACTTTTGAGGCACTTCCTGGAAACCAAATGAGGAAAAAGTGGGCTTGTTGGAAAGGTCTAGATGTCTACTCTCCATCCCAAGTGGAATTTCTCAATTTGGTGGCCATTTGCCCCTCCAAAATTGCAATCTCCCAAGACTGCTTCCTATGTGTCCAAAAAGTGGCAGAAGGTCATTTTTTGCATGTTTTTTGACCTTTTGGGGGCTCAAATCTTCATGACATTTCTTGGCAGTGGCTGAGCAAATGTATTTTGTCATGAAAAATCCAAAAATGCTGAGTTTTCCTGAAATGGACCTCCCTAACTTAAGGGTAGTGCGCGGCGCGCTATGCGTTGAGGGCAAAAACCTGTGTTTGGCACAAAAAATTCAAAATTGACCAAAATTGCTCCAAATTTCCTGAATTTTGAGCTGAAGGTGTATCATTGAGCACCATGCTCCCTCAAGGTGGCTTCAGCCAAAATTTGAAGTGGATCGGACCTTTTCCTCCGTTTTAGTGCCTTGGCCAAGCGTGCTTTAAGTACCTTCATTTTTGCTTTGCACACATGCATGCGGGCCCAATAATGGTTCTTCATGTGGCGGAGCATGTCTTTGTCCCTGTTTTCCTTTGCTATCAACCTCTCTAGATGTGTGTTCACCTGAATGAGCATAGAGCTTTTCTCCTTAGGTGTCAAATCACCGGGTCTCTTGCGAGCCAAGTTCCGGTCTTCTCGGATCCTGCGCAACTCATCAAGAGTGTGTTCATCCTCTAATTGCTTGTTGCGCTGCTCTAAATATGTAATTTTCCAATTTTCCATTTCCAACTTTTGCTGTAAAAAGTCATTTTCAGCCCTTAGTTGCTAGATGATCTCCTTTGGCTCTAAGCTAGGAGAACTGATATCAAGGTCAACAACATCTATGACTGGATCACCTGATGGCCCTTCATCAATCTTGGGCTGCTTGCCTCTCTCTTGTACCTGTGCTGCTGTCGAAAGCGAGGCCCCTTCCACCTGATGTGGAGATAACACTCGCTGTGCTGATGAAGAAGGCGAGACCCCTTCCACCTGTTGTGGAGATAATACTCGCCGTGTAGATGCAAATAAGACCCTGTGGCCTCTCTGATATGTAACATATGCTGGAGGAGTGCTGACATGCTCTGACTCAAGAATATCAAACTGCTGTGAAGGCCATCCCTCATCATGGACAACCTCGGGAGGTGGCTGTGGCACCATGAAGAAATCGTGAGAAATGAAATCCTCCCAAGCAATACCCTGCTGTGCCAACTGATGCATCACTATGATCTCGATCAGTGCATAATGATATATACTTTTGAGCTGCTGTGTGGGATTCTTCCTTTGCACTACGGGCACCATCTTCTCTATATTTCGGCACATGAAAAAAGGAATGTTCATCATTCGTACCTGGGTGAAATGCATCAACAAACGGATATGGTACGAATATAGACGTGAAAATCTGCCCTCACAAGTGAAATAACGCATAATGAGCCTCATCAAGGGTGCATACTCATCCCTTAGGAATCTGAAAGGAAAAACAGCAGTAAGGTGCCTCATGCATCCGGGTTTGATGTATGGTTCATAATGAAATTTATCTAGTAGCTTGCGCTTGGTCCACTCTTCCCCAACATTTGGTATCCCAGTGGCTTGAGCAAGCGTTTCAGGTGATAAGGTGAAATCCACTCCTGCAATGTTCACATGGCCATTGTGCAAATGTAGGACAAACAAGCGGACCAGCTCTCTATGGTGTTGAATTTGTGAGATCTTCTCACAATATCCAAAGCATGATTGATACCGAAAACATGACATTGCAAGTGGACAAGCTTGCAAATGAGCCAATGAAGTGGGCTCCTCTCTGACATGCCGACCACCCTTACCACCCTTGTGATGCCTCCTTGGCACTTCTACCTCTGGTGTTGAATCACTGTCATAACTCTGTTCATAATCTGATTCGGTTTCTGACATGGTTATGAAGGCAAGATGACTGAAATATTTTGCTGACTTGACACCCAATTAACTGCTTTTTGACTTTTGCAAATGCTGTCACCAAGGGGACATAAATACAAGGGAATTGTTAGGGATAGGGGAACATGTGGGAATTAGGGAGAATAAACACAAAGAAGGAATTTAGGGAAGACAAGCATGGGAAATTACAAAATTGTGGGATTTTAAAGTGAAGTAGGGTTTAGGAATTAAGTATGCTTTTAGGAATTTTAAAGAGGAGAATGATGAGATTTGAAGGGAAAATTTGAGGGATAAAGGTGATGAAAATGAGGGAAAAAGGGATTTATAAATGGACAACCTTGGACAGCAAGAGAAATTTGAAACCCTAGTACCATTGAAACTTTAAATTTTCCATAACAAGGGAGGGTTTTGATTTATCATTTACATAGCATTTGAACATATTAATTCTCTTTTCCATTTTGCAAAACCAAATCTAGGCATAGAGGAGAAGCCTACCTGCACTTTGCCTGAGAGAAAAATCGATTTGACGACTTGCTGGCAGTTTGTTGAGCTGAAACCCCAACGTGTAGCGCGCCCTGCCCAACGCGTAGCGCCCCTCTGACGCGTAGCGCACGTGTAAAATAACACTGGAAAAATCTCCCTGACGCGTAGCGTGCCCCTGACGCGTAGCGCGCCTCTCCTGACGCGTAGCACGCCTCTGAAACTGCTCAACTTGCTGAAGAACTCCTAAAATCGCCTTTGCAAGGTTACACTTAGCTTGTGAGAGGCAAATGAGTTGCAAATGAGAATTGATATGCTTTTATAGGCTTCCTTTTAATTTTTACTTGCCCAAAACCCACTTTGTAATGTTTTGAGTGTTGACACTTTTTGAATTAATTGGCTCTGACCTTTGATTTCATTTCTTTGAAAAATTGGTTGAAATGATGATTTATTCTGAAAATTTTTGCAGGGATAGCTTCTAGGATGCTTTGGCAAAGGAGACCAAGGCTGCACTTCGATATTTGAAGAATTTGAAATTTTGAGAATTTTTACAAAAATGAGATAATGACCTTTGTTTTCAAAAACAGAGTTTTTGAGAACAAGGTAAAAATTTCGCTGTACAATGATGAGAAATGTTTAATGAAGGACATCCCTCTGGCCTGCTGGTCCTTTATGACCTCTCAAGACAAAAATGGACTCAACCCTAGACCTAAGACCTTAAAAATTAAAGCAAGATGAATGACCCTTTTGAGGATTTTATTTACTTGAACAAACCTGAACCAGCAGTGCCAAACAAGAGGGGAATAAAGACATAAACTCCCTCCACCAGGATTATGGCATGCCTAACGGAATGCAACATGATCACACTGATGGGACACCTAATCATGAAATGCAAAGAGTTTTGATCTCTGGTGGAGGGCTACTAGACCGACTCTAACAGAGTGTATGACTGATTATAGGTTGTTATATGTTGCTTACATGTTGTTATATGCTGCTTACATGTTGTTATATGTCACTTGGTTACATTCTTGTATGTTTGGTTACATGTATCATTCTTTTAGGTTTGGTTACAAGTATTGTTTTTTTATGCTTGGTTACATATGTTTATGCATGTGTGTGGTTGGTTACACATTTCTTATGCATGTTAATGTTTTCATGTGGCCACATGTATAGTGATGTAGTGGTTGTTATCATCCATGAGGTTGTGGTGTGTGTTGTTGTTAAGGTCATGCATTGATGACTAGACCCTAGCTAGAATGATGGTTGCATGGTTATATGCTTATGTGTTATGTTTCTATATGTTGTCATGATTACATTATACATGTATCACACTTATTTGTTGATCTTGCAGACAAGGTATTCTCCTTGAGCTATATTACGGTACATTGGTCTATTGTGATTTTGTTTAGCTGACATGATATACCTTGCAGGAAGAAATATCAAATGGCTAGCAAGATGGTAGACTAAAAAAACTCTCCCTATGAATCAAATCAGTAGTATGGTGTTGGGAACTCTTTCGATTTGGTAGATACATTGAGAAGCTTAAAGGAAGAGATAAGGAGTTGTAAGGTAGATAATGACAGAATCATGCAAGAACATGAGAAACAAGTAGAGGTGAATGTAGTGATACTTCAGAGTTTGTCATATTTACAGCGACAGGGACCACGTTGGATCAGCTATGAGAAGGAGGACATAAATAATGAGGCATATGGTAGTAGGTTTCATGGTGGTCACAAGTTAGATAGCGATGACATGGTTAGAGATGGAAAAGTGTTGGACACTCTGGAGAGAAGAAGGGATAGACACAAGTATTATTCTAGTTCTGATTCAGATAGGCACTCTGATCTTCATCGTTATCATCCTTAGAGGAGGAGTGATAGGGGATACTTGCAAAGATCAGTTTAAGAAAGAAAAGCCACCTACTTTTGATGGAGAGATGAAGAAACCACGAAATCCAGAGGCATGATTTCTTGGCATGAGGAAGTTTTTTAGGTTACATGATTATTCAAAGAACATGAAAGCAAGAGTATCTACATTTAGTCTCAAAGGTAAAGCAAACATTTGGTGGGAAGACGTGAAGAATGTAAGATGTATTCATGAGGAAGACTTGACTTGGAGTGAGTTTGACAGAAATTAGGAGAGGTACTTTGATGATATGGAAAAAGAATTCTATGAGCTAAATATGGGATCCATGATAGATGAGGAGTACACTAGCAGGTTCTTAGAGTTACTGAGCTATGTGCCTTATCTCACGGAGGAGAAGGCCAAGATTCATAGATTCATTAGTGGAGTGTCAGTTACATTCAAAGACAAGATTGAGTTTGATGAGCCTAGATCATTGGAGGAGGCCATTCGAAAGCTAAGGAATTTCTATAAGAAATCGAAAAATTTATCTAAGACTAAGCCAAACTGGAAAGGTAATGCAAGGAACAAAGGGAAATGTGACAAGAAATGAGAAAAACCTTAGGGTATAGATAATAAAGAGAATGTTGCGTCATCTAATGATTTCAATGCATCAAATAGAGGAAAGGGACATCAATTTGAGGAGAAGAATAAGGAGCCCATGTGGTGTTGGAATTGTGGAGGGGATCATCACAGGAGATATTGTCCACAGTATCAGGGTGGTAGGCCTCGAATATATAGTGCACAGGATGCACATACTATTGGGGATGTTGGTCAGAGAGTTCCTTGTATTTTGTGCAACATTGGATAACAAACAGACAAACCATCAAGAATCTATCATTGATATGGATGGTAAGCTTTGTGATCAAGTTATTTCTATTTTGATTGACCCTAGATCTAATTATAGCTATGTTAGTCCTGACGTGGTGGATAAGTGTGGTTTGATTAAGGAATTTCATGGAGAATCTTGGTTAGTGCAGTTGGATATAGGTACAAAGAAGCGAGTGCATCATTGGGTAAGAGATTGTGCATTTGATTTGAATGCTATGCCTACCATACTACATTTGAATGTATTACCATTGGGATAATGCAACATGTTGTTGGGCATGGATTGGTTATATCTTCATAGAACCAAGGTAGATTATTATGACAAAGCCATTGAGTGTGTTGATGACAATGGGGAGCCAAGAGTCTTGGAAGGAAAGAAGAAATACACATCAGTTAGGATGGTGACAACTACGCAAGCAAAGTGTGGCCAAAAGAAAGGGTGTAAGTTATTTGCAGTGCACATTTCTAGTGACAAAGGTAAGGAAGTTGAGGATGTAGATGTGTTGAGTAGGTACCCAGTTTTACAATAGTTCAAGGATTTATTTCCCGAGGAAATTACAAAGTTTCCACCTCACAAGGAGCAGCTCTAGCATCAAAATCACCTTACAACATGAGCACGCCTAAGTTGGTTGAGTTGAAGCTACAATTGAAGGAAATATTGGACAAGGGATACATTAGGCCAAGTGTATCACCATGGGGGGCACACTGATATTGTTTGTGAAGAAGAAAGATGGTACTCTTAGATTATGCCTTGGATATAGGTAGTTGAACAAAGTGACCATCAAGAATAGGTATCTGTTGCTGAGGATTGACGACTTGTTCGATCAGTTGAAGGGAGAAACAATGTTCACAAAGATTGATTTGAGATGCAGATATCATCAGGTACACATCAAAGAGGAGGACATTTACAAGACAACTTTTTGGACTAGGTATGGGAATTATGAGTTTGTTGTAGTTGCATTCAGTTTGACTAATGCTCCAAATACATTTATGTGCTTGATGAATAGTGTGTTGTGCCCATATTTGGATAAGCTTTTTATTGTGTTCATTGATAATATGTTTGTATAATCTAAAAATGAGGAAGAGCATGCCCAAAATTTAGCAGCAATATTGATACTACTAAGAGAGCATCAGTTGTATGCTAAACTCAACAAGTGTAGTTTCTTTTAGATGAAGGTACACTACTTGGGACATGATGTTTCCAAGGAGGGCATTGCAGTAGATCCAGAAAAGATAAGTGCCATCATGGAATGGGTAGCTCCCATGAATGTAGATGACATGAGATATTTCATGGGGTTGGTACGCTATTATAGGGGGCTCATCAGGAACTTCTCACATATTTCTTATCCCATTACATCATTTCAAATGAAACATAAGAAGTTTGAATGGATGGAGGAGTGTGAGGCTAGTTATGAGAACCTTAAGCAATTGTTGACACATGCACCAGTGCTACAGATTATAGATTTAGACAAAGAGTTTTTAGTATGCAAAAATGCATACAAGAAAGGACTTGGTGGAGTCCTTATGTAGGATGGATACATGGTATGCTATGAGTCACGAAAACTAAATAAGCATGGGCAGAACTACCCCACAGATGATCTTGAGTTGGGAGTGATTATACATGCATTGAAGATGTGGAGACACTATCTTTTGGGTAGGATGTTTACATTGATGAGTGATCATAGTGGTTTTTGGTACCTATTTGACCAACCAAATCTGAATGGTAGGTAGGCTCGGTGGTTGGCTATGACAAGTGAGTTCTATTTCGAGATCAAGTACATCAAAGGTAAAGAGAATAGAGTGGCATATGCTCTTAGCAGGTGAGTATAGGTAAATCACTTAGTTCCCTTAAGATCCTACCAGACAAACTTACAGGATAGGATCTTGCAGGTAGTTCAATAGGATGTCAACTATATGGAGATTGTGCATAGGTTGCAATAGAGTATAGGTATATGTACAGGTGATAGTACAGGTAGAGGTATAGGTGGTAGTACAGGTATAGGTACATATGTAGGTACACAGGATGTGGACTATCGCCTTATAGTAGATGTATTGGTCATATTCATAGATAGGATATATGTGCCAGACAACAATGAGATCAAGAAGGTGATCTTGAGAAAGTGTCATGTGAAACCATATTTAGGTCATCCAGGTTATCATAAGACACTGACAATAGTGAAGAGATTTTATTATTGGCCAAATTTGAAGAAGGATGTAGCAAAGATTTTGGCTAGGTATTTTGATTTTCAGCGTGTGAGCGTAGAGTGTAAACATCCAGGTGGAATGTTATAGCCAATTGTGATTCCAGAGTGGAAATGGGATGTCATTTCCATGGACTTCATCATAGGTTTTCCAATGACAATGAGACAACATGATTCCATCATGGTTATTTTGGATAGGTTGAAAGAGGTTGCACATTTCATTCCGTTGAACTCTACATTCTTAGCTAGCAATGTATCACAACTATTCATCAGAGATGTGGTCAAATTTCATGGTGTTCCAAAGAGGATTGTGTCAGACAGGGATGCAAAGTTCACTTCCAAGTTTTGGAAGGAGTTGTTTGCAGGTTTGGGCACAAAGTTGGCCTTCAGTACAACTTATCTTCCTCAGATAGATGGATAGACAGAGACAGTCAACAGGATATTAGAGGACATGTTGAGGATGTATGTGATGCATCAGTAGAAAAAGTGGGAAGAGTACCTTCCACTGGTAGAGTTCACTTAAAAAAATGGGTATCTTGAATATTTCAGGATGAGTCTATTTGAGGCATTGTATAAGCGAATTTTCAATATTCCTGTCAGTTGGAGTGATCGAGTTAGCAAGGTGTTGGTTGGACCAGACATGTTGGCAGGCATGGAACAAGAAATGCAGGTTATAAAGAGAGATCTAAAGGCCATACACGATAGGCAGAAGAGCTATGCAGATCAGGACATCTTTTTCAAGGAGTTCCATGTTAGGTGTACTTGCACATCAAACCAAAGAACAGCTCATTATGGATTGGATCATGTGCCAAGCTGACACCACAGTTTTGTGGACCCTTTAGTATTGTTGAGAGGATTGGGCTAGTAGCCTATCAACTTGCATTGCCTCTGAAAGTGAAATTCCATGATGTTTTCCATGTGTCATTGCTTAAAAAGTATGTTAAAGATGTTGACCATGTGATTGACTAGTCTATATTGCAGGTGGAACCAGATGGAGAATTCCAGCCGAAGCCTTAGTGTATATTGCAGAAAAAGGTGCTCATGCTCCAAAACTGAGAAATTGAGCAAGTTAATGTGCAATGGAAGCACTTTGGGCCCAACGAAGCTACATGGGAGATGGTGGATCAAATGCATTCTATGTATCCTTGTTTTCTAGTTGAGGCAAAGTAGTTTTAGCATGGTGATTTGGTGTGTTGTTTTGGTATATGTCTTGGTATATGTTTTGGTATATGTTTGGTGATTTTTCTATATGTACATATGTATATCGATGTAAATACCACCATGACCTATGTTATAAAGCTACAATAAGACGTATGGGTGTGATGTCATTATTATGTTATGTTTGTTATGTTTTCATGTTGGTTTGCTTCTCAGTAGGTTGATCATTATAAATACTGCAATGAGCTAAGTTATAAAGCTCCATCGACAATATGTTTTGCTTGCAACAATTTTGTTGTTATAGCTGTTGTTGAACACCGAGGTTTATGTTCCCCTAAGGGGGAGGGTTTTGTAACAACCCTTGTGAAAATTTCATGAAATAAAAGTTAATAAAGGCAAAATAATAACCACAGTTGATGGGACACTTATTCCAAGTTGAATGTTGGGAAAAATCCTAGTGATAGGGATCACTTGTGATTGATTAATGGCTAAGTAAATTGGAAAAGGCAACGACTAAGGCTTTGGAAAGGAAAATTAAAAATTTTGGTACATTTATTTATGAAAATAATGGAAATAAGGAGAAAAGGGAGGTGAAATGTCACAGGTTGCATGTGAGGAGGAAATTGAAGGAAAATAATGGAAAATGAAGAAAATAGAGGCCTCATTAATAAAAAGGCTTATGAGGATCAGTTGGTAACCTTTTCTTAGTTTAGTTTTGGAGCTCTCTCATTATTCTCTCTCACTCTCATAGTCTTGGAGACTTAGAATTTTCTTCAAGAACTCTTGGAGCATGTGGAAGACTTGGATAGGAAGAGCAGGAAAGTGTAAGAGGACATCGAGATCAACAGCTACAACAAGATTTTCTTGCAAGTACTGAGTTGCATGTCTGTTTTCCTCACTATTTTTGGCATGCATGGCATATGCATGTGGATTTTTCGTCATCATCTGTCACTGACATGGAGGACTACATGTAATTACAGTGGATTTCCTAGCCTTTCCATTTCCTAGATAGCCATGGAGATTATCGGTTTATTTCCTTGTTCTCTTTTAGTTGGTTCTTAGGATTCCAGAGCTTGGTTTGAGTTACTATTCTTGTAGCCTTGGTTGGAAAAATGATCTGGAGCCCTATAACAGCTTGGGTTGAGTTACTAGTCTGGTTGCCTTGGTTGGAAAAACGTAATAGAGTCCTTGGTGGGTTAAGTTACTAGTCCTAAAGCCTTGGTTGGACAAATGCTCTGGAGCCTAACGATAGTTGTGGGTTGAGTTACTAGTCCTGGAGCCTTGGTGGGAACAAATGGTCTGGAGACCTGGATGGTTGGGATAAATACCAATCTGATGATGGTTTTTTGATGTCTGACCATGAGGTCGAATCACTATTTGATGGGTTGAGGAGGATGGCCTCTGGAAGCACTGGATGGTTTTTGATTGATATGTTTTATGAGATCCCACATTTATTCTTCGAATATGGCATGCGGGTAAATGGCTGAAGAGAGATTTAGCTCAAACATTCTATGCTTGGGTGGAACGTGGAAGTCCTATCTTGGGTTTAGATTTTACATCATCAATATGAGGCCATTTATCCTTGTATTTCTATGAGTATTTTACTGGATTATATGTTGT
Source organism: Pinus tabuliformis (assembly GCA_031772625.1). NCBI lineage: Eukaryota > Viridiplantae > Streptophyta > Pinopsida > Pinales > Pinaceae > Pinus > Pinus tabuliformis. The sequence continues at coordinate 517,523,690 of CM062804.1, read as the reverse complement.
TTATATGGTTGTGGTTTCATTAGTATTTATGTTGCTATTATTTTGGTTATATATGTGTTTTAAGATAGTAGCTATGTATAGCTCTCATCATGTTTTTACTTGTATATGAATGGTCATTGTGTCTATGACCTAATGGATGAAATGAAAGTTGATGTGTTGAAGCATCAATTCTGCTTAGTGATTCTCAGCTAGGTATGAGACCCCTATGCTTAGATCTGTTATTTATGCCTATAGATTACATTTTCATGATATGTTGATGAAATGCCTATCATGGCTAGTAGGTGTCCAGTCAAGGTCTCATTCAAGTGATTATACTAGCATTTCCATGCTATTTTACTATTTTGAAGATGTGATTCAATTCTGGGTAGTGACCTAGGCTATGGGCCTGAAAACGTGGCTTAAATCTTAGGGACGTTGGCACAACACTAACAAAAATAGTCCCTGGATGCTAGCTTGCAGGACTGTGAGAGCGTCTAGAGGTCCTTGGATGTTGGCATGCTCATAGCATGAGAGCGTCTAGAGGTCAAGTTGTCCAAAAGCTTAGTGGGACCCAGGGGCTATTTAGCAGAAAGGTTAGATTGGTTCGTGAGGGTCCTATTGTTGATGTTAAATGTCTGTGTGGTGCATTTCCATCAATTCCACTTCCTTAACATGACTTAGGAGGTTGAATCATATCATAGTGTCCTCACATTGCATGTTTAACCAGGTTGGCTGGTTGCTTGGGTAGATGTGGGAGGATGGTGTTACAGTGATTTTGACGAAGTGGTGTAAGGTCATTTTTCCTTTTTTCCATATCTAGACCAACAATGGTGAGAGGAGACTTGATGATGGGTGGCTGGAAAAATGATTGATGGTATATTTTCCTCAAACACACTAAAGATGGACCTAGATGCTTCATCCCCTTGTGGTATGGTGTGGTTCGATGATTCAGTATCTGTTTCAACTAGATCAGAGTTCTCAACAATGAATCACCATATGAATCCCAACACTTTGTGGAATCAGAAAATGTGTGGCCGCCATTGCATATGATGGTTTCCTAGACAAATGTGGGACTTATGATGTCTGCATCTGGGTCTATTGCTCAAGTTGGGGTGTAGGTTAGGGTAATACCTCCTAAATTCCCATATCTCGGGACATTGGTTTATGAAATGGTTTGATTATTTGCATAAAGCGCACATTGAGGTATGTTGGGGTGTCACTGATTCTGGTTTCCTCCGATCATGGTGGGAGGTTGAGAGACTAGAAGATGGATAGGACCAAGAAGGTTCTTCCCTCATGACATAAAATATGGTTTGAGACCCATTACATGCTGGTAGTGATGGGGTATTGGCTTAGGTGAGTGCACGTAATGCATCTTGATATCGAGGGATTTCGAGGCAATCATGAGTGTAATTCCGCATTTTGCACATATGGCGCATGCATGGTTGGTGGGAAATTCCTTATAATGAGTGAGTGTACTCTTTTCTCCTATAGGGGGAGGAGTATTCATTGATACTTTTGGGGCATGCAGAAGAGCTTTGAGCTCATCTAACTCAGGGCACATATTGGTGGGGTGCCTAACTACTCCACACAAAGCACAAGGTGGAGGTACACTGGAGGAGGAAGTGTTTGAAGGTTCTGCCTTCTTACCTTTTTTATTATCCCTTTTTCTGGCATCAGCTAGTGTCAATGCATGTGTTGCTTGTTGTGGGGTGTTATCTTGAGGAGGTACAGGAACTAGGAATGACACCTGTCGAGATGATACATGATCTTGTCAACATGGCCTGAGGGGCCAGATAATAGACTGTTATTTCCACAGCCGTATTGGGGAACGAGAGCATTGTTATGAGTTGGTGTGAGACAAAACTAGGTGGGGTGAATAAGACAGGCATTTGGGTGATAGCATATGGTAAGAAAGAAGGATCACGAACAACATTGTTGTTGGTATATGAAACTAGTTATTGATCTTGATGGGTGTTTGATGAACTCATCATGAAAACCAGGGCTCCTATGGCTAGAGGGATATCCTCTATCATGGGTGGGTCTCATGGGAATGTCTCAAGGAGTGTTGATGGATTAAATTGGTGATTAGTTCGGGAGAATATGGTCACTAATTCAGGAGAATATGTGATGAAAGGTGACACACCATCAAGTGCAGTTAATGTCTTCCTCTCATAATATGTGAGTTGGTTGATTGTAATAATTTTCCCATCATGGGGGAACATCATTACCCTGAATACAGAAGATGCTACTACTGAAATTTCATACATATAACTTCAACCCAAAAGGATATTATAATCCAACTGTGCATCAAATACTTCGATGTCTATGAGCACGGTTTTCCTAGCCAGTTGTACTAGAACTCCTTGTTATAGGCCTACACGAACAAAAGCGCACTCACCATATGTTCTTAGAGTGATGTCAGAAGGTTTGAGTTTGGGGGATCCAAATTTTTGCCAAAGTGATTTGGACATTATACATGTGGATTCCCCTTCGTAGACTATGCAACGATGGATGGTGATATTTTGGACTAAGACTGGGATTTTAAAAGCAATGGTTGATGGTAGACATGGGGTGGCTTTATCCAAGTCAAATACCATTAAATGAGAATCGCCAGGATTGATTGATCCTAAGGTGGAAATTAAGGGTTTCCGTTTTGTTGGGCATGATTACAAAAATTCCAATGATTACATAGCTGAAGGAGTTTGGGATATGTCATTGACTATGCTATAACTATGAGTAACCTTTGAGTTATGTCTAGTTCATTGTAAAGGACCTTTAACCATCTTTTGGATGGTCTCCATGGCATATTGAAGGATTGTTAAAGGTGTTGTAGATGTTGTAATAGTCGAGGTGGAAGGATTAGTTTTTGGTGGTGTTTCATACTCTCGGTTGCGCATCTATAAGAGAACATCTTCCCCTACCATGTAAATGTCATGGTTTGAGGCACTTTGGGAACTTCCTCTAGAACGGTTTTGGGAGTGTTCCTATTGGATATTTACCACTCCTTGGTGGGGGAAGCGATGTTGCATAACTGTAGGTTGTTGTTCCCCCCCTTCCCCCCACTATCTTTCATCCTTTTCAACCTAGGGAGTTGACGAGAGTGATGGGTGTAATGACCATAATCACCACAAATGGCACAAGCATGATTAGTCCATAGAATCATATTCTTGTTTTGACTTTCTTGGTTTTTATTGGTCGGTTTTTGGTTCTGGATGGCATTGCCCCCAGTCAATGCCCACGGAGGTTGTTGTTGATTGTTTCCCCCTTGGCCAAGATCTTCTTTTGCATTTCTCTTTTGTTTTTTCTTAGCAACATTAGGTCGGTTAGCTGTGTTCAGTTATTGATTTGATTGTTGCTATTGAGAGATAGAAGGCTACACTAGATTAACCCTTACGTTAGCTTCTGTTGGTGGGTTATTTTGTTGAGGTGTGAGGAAAGAGAAATAATGGTTCCCTTGTCCCTGAATGGCGTATGAGTTATGGGAAGGAGGAATTAGTTCGACATTCCTAGAGGGGTATGGCCACCTTGTGTGAGAGGGTATTAGCCATCGTGCATGGGTTGGTATTGGTTAACCTACATAGTAGGATTCTGCATAGGCATAGCTTGTTCGGGGTAATATGATGTGTGGTGTGGTAGCACTATGGCACCAAATGGTTGGCCACTCTAATTGTATCCAAAGTACTAGAAAGTGTTTCCAGGGTGATTTGGGCTATGTTCCCAATCAATCCATTGACAACATTCGATTTTCCTGGTGTCTCGTTAAAAGTATACAAGCGTGGGGCATTTGGAAGAACATGGTAGAGATATCTAGATTAGATATACATAAAATATAACTATTGAGATTTTATAATAGCCTCTTCCTCGTTCTGTGTGGATTAATTTGCCATGTATTTTGAGATTTCTGATGTGAGAGATATCAAAAACAGGTCGAGGAGGACTTTGTCTTCAAACTGTGCTTTACACAAGATACGACATTTCTTCCACTCATGGATATGATATGATATGTGTGTAGAAGGTGTTTGTTTGAAGTGGGTGAGGAGTTCTAGGCCCGATTCATGATGGACCGGGAGTTATAAGAATGTTAGGAATGTTTTATCTAGGGGACTCTCCCATGTGATGTAGAAGGTTGGTCAATATACCATTTCGTTGCTGGCCTAGTAAGGGTATGTTGAAATAGTAGTAATCGAATACTATTGTTTGTGATACTATTGGATGAACACCATAGGTGAAAATTCATGACATGGTTTCCTTGGTATTCTCCCTACTACCCTTTGAATTTTTGAATGTATGAAGGGATCTTGGTGGGCATGGCTAGCCAATTCTGCCCATGCGCAATCAGTTCATTGATTAGCTTGCTTAAATAAGGAAGGTTTAAAGAAGCTAAAAATGGGACTTGCGAGTTGTATTCCATCGTGAAATTATTTTAGATGGTTATATGCATGGGGGTTCCCTAATGAGGGTGGTTACCCTGGTGAGCACCACGTGGACTCTCGGGAGGGGAGTTAAGGGGGCTCCCTTGGGGGGTAGTCAATGGGGTACTTTGTCGAGGAGGAGTTCCAAGCGAAGTTGCACTGATAAAGGAAGATCCTACTATGGTAGTTGTAGGGTGTCTTCTATGCCTAAATGGCGAGAGACCTAGCATTCCTCCTGGTAATGGAGGGATATTTTGAAAATGTCTAGATCAATGAGGATTCATGGGGTCCCCTATGGTGTCGAGTAGAGTGTGTGCTACTTTATGTGATTGAGGAAAGGAGATGATTCTCAAAACAAATATATCACATATATTAAATAAAGAAAACATAAAATGATTACTTTCCCTTTAACTTTAGAATATGTGATCAATCAAACAAAAAAATGGTTTTCGTTTATTTTTGTGTATGATAAAAGATCCTATGAAGACCTAATCATCCTTACCAGTCGCAAAGTAACCGGGCCTTGTGGAGATATCTTATGATGGGTACTGGGGAAACGCCCTAAAAGAACTAGTGACGCCTTCCAGTAGTCGAAGAATCAACCAAGGTAATAGATGAGGCTTTGGTGTTGCCCACACCTCCACCTATAAGGATGGATGCCTTGGATTTTGGCCACTGATGATGATGATGATGATGATGGTTACTGTCCACTGAGACCAAATTGGTCTATCAGACCTATAATTTTGTTTCTTAGTTTCTAATTGTCTGGCTCCTTGTCTTTCTTGGTGAGATTGATGTTGTAGCTTTCTTTTTTTTCTCTACGGTCTTCCAACTTTCTTTATCTTGCATCTCCTTCATCTCTTCTGATTCTTGGGGCATTGGTGTCTTAGCTTCACGATCTATTGTGTTCGTCATTTTGAAGATAGTCGGAGAACAAGTTTGGTCTAGGAGATCTGCTTTGCTATTAAATGGAGATTTATTTTGTGCGATATTCGAACTGTCATAACTTGAGGGATTGTCGAGTTCACTCTTTTGTTTTTGGGTGGGGCTTTCCCCCCGCTTATCTTGAGAGTTGTTTCTTTCTTGTTCGATTTTTTGTGATTCAGAGTTTTTTGGAGAGTATTATTCTTTGATGACAGTGTAGTGTTCCTTTTGTGCTCCTTCCCACCATGTAGATCTGTGGTGATTTTTTCTAGTAGAATTTTTCTCGAGGCTTTTGGGCAATTTTTGGCTAGGTGGCCTATCTCAAAGCAGGATCGACATCTGAAGAGGACACTTTCATAATCGAGTTTCTGGCTCCACACATTGTCTTTACTTGTTAGGTGTATTTCAGCTAGGAATCTGACGCTGAAGTCCATTTCCACATAGATGCGTGCATAGGTGGTTCTGGCATATTCCTCTGTTTCTGGGCACCTGCAGTAAAATTTCCCAATTGCATTTCCAATGGCTTTTAGCGAAGAGAAATTGTAAAGATGCAAGGGTAGGTTTGGAAATCTCACCCAAACTGGTGCTGAGGTTATCATTATTGTTGAGGGATTGAATGATGGGTTCCATGGCCTCATGAATAGGCCTGATTTTTCACAAAAACAAGGGCCAGAATCTAGAATACATTGTCTACTTTCATGGGTTTCAAAATCTACTATAAAGAAACCCCTAGCACAGGGGTAGATATTAATTGCATTAAGAATTAGAGGCTTCCATACCTCCGAGATCCAATTGTGGAGAGTTGTCAGCTGCGGCCAAAAACCATTGAATCGACAGATTAGGGCACTTTCAGAGAACTTCAAAGCCTCATCGAGTGAGACCTAGACCACCTAGACAGTGGGAGCTGGGGCTTCATTGACGATATGGGTAGGAGCTTGCCCCTTAGAGGCAGATGGCACTAAGCCAGTAGCTATTTTCACAAAGCTGGGAGCCATCTAGAGAATGCTCTCCTACTGAGTATAGAAGATTACCGAAAAGAAGCTACAGAATGGGCAGATCTACAACTTGGAGAGCCACAGATCTGGAGAGCCCCTCTATATCTCAATAGAGCCGTAGATCTAGAGAAATAGCCATAGATCTAACTTGGAGAGCAGCAGATCTGAAGAAATAGCCACATATCTAACTTGGAGAGCAGCAGATCTTGGAAAGCCGTAAACCTTGGAGAGCCCAATCGAGCTGCAGACCCTGATCTATTTCAAACTTCTCAAAAAATTACATAGCAGCAATGGAAAAACATATTTAGGGTTCTTAACAAACCTTAGGCTTCTTACCAACCTTCGTGGATTGAAAATTCAGAGCGCTGGCTGCAGATCAGCGGGAGAAGCGGTCACTCAGGACGTCCCTTACCATGGAAAATCTGAGAAGAAAAAACCAGTGAGGATCGCCTTAGTTGGAAGCCTGGAATGATCCCAGGAGAAGCTGTAGATTGCCCATCTAGCTGCAGATTGGCCATCTAGTGGCAGATCGCCTGTCTAGCTGTAGATCGCATAGGGATGTAAGAGAAGTTCAAAGTCGATCACATAGGGATCGCCTTAGCTGGAAGCTTGGAAACGATCCTAGGAGAAGCCACAGATTAGGATTGAAACGATCGTAGGAGAAGCCGCAGATCCAGTTCAACTCAGGAATTTCTTTTGGAAATATTTCCTTTCATTTCGAGAAGCCGCAGATCACGATCAATATCGCTGAGCTAGGGTGAATAACGCAGAAGACGTAGAGTAATTCTGAATGTAGAAGATGCATCAATCATTCAAGTATTTAGCTTCATGGTAGTCAGTTACCATTATCGAGCACTAGATGAGTCGGGTAGCCCCTAATAATATCAGATGCACTAGACCTAAGTCAAACCCCCTTTGAATTAGGTCTTTTCCATGCCCGTGTATTCTTTTCCATGCGATGATTGAAGGATTTTAAGCCCCCTAAAAAGTCAATTTCTATGTCTCAAATATGTAACATGACCATGGTGGCTTATGGGATTCCTACCCCCAATGGTCCTAACCTGAACTATAAATTCTTTGGTGGCCCTTGTGGGAAATTTAGTTGGTTCAAGTTATGGTTTCTTTTAAAGGTCTTACTTTTCTTTAAGGTGTGAGATGTAAGCTAAAATAAACTAAGTATCAAAAGCTCTGGAAACTGCATGCCTTCTAATATGAACATTAATGAGAAGCTTAGCGTGTGATGTGTAATTGTGTGCAAGTAATAAAGTGAGCATGAAAATTATGCTAAGATGTGTATGTTCAGTGATTCATTACAATATCCTCCTAATTACTCTAGATTTCAATTATTCCTTGCATGAAAAAGAAATGAGGTGCAGATAATGGGTCGTTTACTCTTTCTCCCATTACACTATGTGTGACTAAAGGGGGATGGGAAACACAAGTGCATTAAGAAGGCTTTCATATGCTAGCCCAAGTTTGCCTAAAAGATGCAAGGGAAGGAAATATTACTTGATTTTGTAATGGCACTTGTCCCCAGTCCGAAAACTAATGAAATGAAAAAATTCTTTGGTTAGTAACAATATTTGTCGATGATAGGCCAATTAATCCTTTAATAATTAAGCTATGTGATTTGCAAAAAGTAGAAAAATAGATTGAAAAATATGGGTGGAATTTGGCTACTTACTTTTCCCCCTAATTAAGCTATGTGAGAATTGCAAATAAAAATAAAGATAATATAAGTACTCTACTAATTGTAATTAATAGAGAAATTATGTAATCTAAACTGACTGAAGAAAAGCTGTAGAGGTGAATGCAATTCGCTAAAGGTTGTCCATCACCTGAAAAAAAAGTGAAATTACAAGGAAGTTTTAGCTTTGTGGTAGTGTTTTCGTGGCAATGGTGTACCAAAATACACCTCCTTAGCATTTCATTGTTCCATGCAAAGGATCACAATCAGAATTGGTGTTGTTAATGGATAGAATTAAAAAATCACAACATTGTCAATAGTGGAAACAATGCATACATAAACATAAACTAAACAAAGAGGTAAATACACAAACAATGCTCAAATGGAGCAAACAAATCAATACGATAATGGAAAAATCTCCCTTTATTAACTACTAGTAGTAGAGGTTGAATACAATAGGTGAATCTCAGAAACTTGAAGAGAATTCTTTGAGCTATGGTGCTAAAAAATCCTTAGCAAGGGTGTTTATTTTCCTCCTTGTTGGAAGAGGGATCCCCCAAGGGTAGTTTTGGGGCTAAAATCCCATGTTTAAGTCAATTTTTGTAATATTATTGTAAAGACTCTGCATTTTGTGGTCACGGAGCGTGAAGGTGTTATGTGTCATAAAGGGTATTCCACCCTTTTTTTTGTAAAGTAAAGTCGGCTGTAAGAGATCTACCCATGGTCCACAGACCATGGGATTGTATAAAAAGAGATAAACTCTAAGTAGTTGGGAGACAGAACATGTACAAGAGTCATAGCCTTAGATCAATAAATCTAAGTCTTGGGTTGTAGTGTAGGTAGAGGCTTTGCAACTGAGTGCGCAAAGGCCTAGGGTCGAAGTCCGCAACTGAGTGCGTGGACCCTTGCAGCTGTGTTCGCAAGGTGGATAGAGTTTGTAAACACTTGGGAGATACTAATAAAATGAGTTATTCTGTAATTTTTGTGTCTTTGTTCTGTTGAGGGGTTTGAATATATTATGTATGAATTTCCTTTAGTATGCTTATATGATGCACGAATGCATGCAATTACATTGAATAGTTAAATGCAAGTACAAATATCTGATTACGCCGTGATAACTTTAAGTATTCGGCAAGATAAGAAATTCACTTTGGGTAATTGAGGAATCTTCACGACGCGCTACCATAGCAGTGTGAAAGTACCTGAGCCATAGATTAGGGCTGCACAAAGGTCGATCATATACTTTCATGAAGGTATTGAAAGCTGGAATAGGGGGTTTGTCTTACAAGCCCTAGAGCGAGATCACTTGTGCGAAGGAAGGGATAGAAGAAATAAAATGACATCACAACCATCTCAGGGTGCAGAAACTTGGTTCCAGCATCCCCCCATACTACTTCGGATGAGACTTCAGTCTGCACTCCGCGAGCTGATGCCGAAAGGGCTAGTAATGTAGGGATTTTTTTGGCTAATTAACACTGAACCTGGGTCAGGCCCCCTCAAGCCAACAAATGGTTCTGTTGCGGGGATCAGAATCTTCATAAGAGATGTGTAATGTCGTACCACTGGAATCCAACTAAGAAGGAGATTGGAGACTAGTTTGATAGAAGGATCCAGGAATTCATAGCACAAGAGAATAGAAACCCGCGACTGACAAAAGAACAGTGGTTGGACAGATACCTATATACAGAGATCCACGAGATCTTTTTCTACTCCTTCCCTATCAAGCTATATGAGTGGATCGTGAAGCTAGAAGATAGCCAAGGAAGGTGGAAAATTGATGGTCTTATTATGTGGACCCTGAATCTAGTTCGAAGGTTGGAAGAAGTAGAGGATAAGATCGTTTGTGCTATCGATCATTGGCTCGATCATGTCATACGAGGATTTGTGACTGAATTCGCGGTCAACACCTCAGTCAACTACAACGAGGCGGAGCGATGCTTTTTCAAAGGACCATGAGGTAAGTACGTAAAATATTTGAATACTTGGATTAAAATTCTATTGTGTGAAAAACAGGTTATGCAGCTACCTTGATGTTCGGAACTACGTGAAGTGGAAAAACTTACAGGAATGAAGGAAAAAAGGGTCCAGAGTATAGTCCCTTGATTTCACCTTCATGAGGTGATGAAGAAGGGATACTGATGGTTTCTTCGCGAAGTGCTATTAATTTAATAAGACAAGGATACCTACAAATACCACCCCCACCCACACCACCTCCAACTTCACCACCCTCACCTCCAACTTCACCTATACCACCTCCACCTCCACTGTAGTTCAATATGGAAAATACAGTGAAGTTTCCTTTTTTCAAAGGCTTGGGAAATGAGGACTCAGACCAATTTTGGTTGGTTGTGAGGGATATATGCAAAGCTCAAGGTGTTATAGATGATCATATAAAGAAGGTGACACTAGTTAGTGCTCTTCAAGATCGTGCACTAACCTGGTATGTTAAGTACTCTAATGATAACCCAAATGCTAGAGTAGCAGACATGCAGGTAGCACTAAATAGGGAATTTAGTCGGCCTAAATCTGAGGCACAGTCAATTGTGGGATTCAAAGAGATCACGATGCAACCAGGTGGATGCCTTGGGAACTAGATCAAAGGCTGAAATGTACAATCCACAATGCCAACATGAATTTGACATATGGACAACATCGCGAGTGGATTGTAGCTTCGCTACTACCACACTTAAGGAGTGCGTTGTCACAGCAGAAGATAACAACTCAAGTAGAGGCCTTGGATATTTCCATGAGACTACATGAAACTCCTATACAAGATCCTAATCTAGGAGTTTAGTAGATCCATACACAGCTGAAGAATTTGTGCCTTCAAATGAAAATTCTGAAGCAAGATAGGACGTTCGACCAAAGGTATGCAAGGAGATATGGTGCTTGAAATGCAAGAGTCAGGGTCATGACAAAGACCATTGCCCAGTCTTTGCAAACTACATTGCAGGAGGATGACCGATGCCTTTAAGGCCAAAAGCTCAAACAGGACCTAGCATGGGGCCTGCATTATGGTGCGCTATCTATCAGGTAGCTGGAAAACATGCCACGAATAACTGTCACTTGCTACATAAGTATGCACAAGCACCACAACAACTATTTTGCAACTTTTGTAGGTCAGTAGGACTTGATGAGCATACTTGTAGGAGCTATGAATTGATGATGGATAAAACTCTTGCCTATAGGGTTCAGTCTGAAACGCGACCCCTTGGCCAAAATGTAGGGATGGCATGGACAAGATTTCAGGGGCGTGGACGAGGCCGAGGCGGAGGAGGACTTGGCAAAGGTTGAGGACAGTTGAGTTGCTACAATTGTGGTGGACCATGACACTATATCCGCAATTGCACTAATCCAACGCATCCGTCATGAAAGTATTGCACACTGTTTGATCATGAAATAGGAGACTGTCTTACGCTGATAGCTAGGATACATGACAAAGGGGCACTACCACCTCCGCTGACTCAGAACCTACAGATGACGAGGTTTGAGCCGCGCGAGGAAGATCCAAATGTAAATATAGTGCTTAGAAGTGGAATCGTGATAGGAGATGGCAAGGGGAAACAACCAGAAGATAATACATGGGTTCGCAAAGCCCTAACAAAGGAGGTTGAGTTTGATTTGGAGCGTGCACATGAAACCTTCATGGAAGCTAAGAAGAGCTTTGTTGAGGCCTCCACTTCAAGAAGCAAGGATATTCCTGAGCAGGAGATGGATCCCTCTATGCTCACAACTTTCCTATAAAAGTGTATGAAGTTACTACACGATAGTAAGGCTATGAAAGGGTTACAGGAGCTCATCAATAGATGTGTTGGAACTGCGCTGGGTGAGCCGCGCATAGTACCAAATCTTGGCAAACATAAAACAAGAACGGGATGGGAGATGATACTGATCGCGCAGATAGGAGAATATGAAATGGATCACGTCATTTTGGACTTGGGGCTAGATGCGAATGTCCTACCAAAACAGACTTGGGAGCTAAGGATGGCGAATCAACAGAAGATCATCCCCATGGGGAAGCTGCAGGGGGTAACCGTGGATATTAAGGGAGCGAGCGCACTAGCTGATTTTGAAGTAATAGAGATAGTGGATGATATTGATCCCTATCCTAAGCTCCTGGGAATTGACAGGGCTACTGATATGAATGGGGTGATCAATCTGAATAATCGAAAGATGATCTTTGAGAAGAAATCGTTGCACATAATAGTACCTCTCGATCTTGCTAAAGGATCACACTATACTGAACCTGTCTGCAATTATGAAACTGAAGACAACCTAGACTATATCTATAAGATAATAGTGCGAGACCAAGATTGGGTGAATCCCACCACGGATGGATGGATTACATGGGATCACAAGAGTTCCTACACTTCGAAGTCCGACAAAGAAATAGAATGCTGGCAGAATCGGTTACATGAACTAACTACACTGAATTACAACATGATGACTGGGTCGTTGCACTGTGTGTCTTCAGAAGTTAAGACATATACCTACTTATGATGGTCTAAATGAGGTAGATATCTTTTTGGATGCATTTGAAAGGGAGATACCAGAAAAGAATCGTTTCCAGGCCTTGGACTGGGAACTTCGCGCTATGCCCACAAGATGGTGGGGTACGCATAAGAGAAGCTTTGATGATTGGCGCGAATGTAGGAGGATGATGAGAACACGATTTGGGAAGCCTAAGATGCAATTGACAGACAATTATGATGGGAAAAATGATCCGCACATGCATCTAGCCAAATGGACCCAGGCTTATGGAGAAAAGACCCAACCTGAGTGGGTGCACCTGTTCTGTCATACCCTAGATGTTATCCCAATGAATTGGTATATAGAAATAGAGCTCTTCCATGGGATAGATGAATGGGATATCCTACATGAAGGATTCATGATGACATTCAGTTTTGAGGATGGGTTTGACAGTATTGATAAAGCACTACAAGAGGTGAAAGCATCTATCTTTAGGATACTGCAAGATCCTTTAGACCTGACTCAACCTGAATGGGCTACTCAGCTTAGTTGTGCATTAGAATGCTATAATATAACTTCTGAAGAAGAGGACAAGGATCTATGGAAGATTAGCATTCTAGAAATAGAAGGTCACCATGAGGTTCAAGGATTACAAATTGAGAACCCTGATATAACCGTGCCATTGAAAATAAAACAAGTGAACATTGGTATGGATGCAGAACCCAAATTCGTGAAGATTGGAGACTACTGGGACGATGCGACGGTGGATAAGGTCGCTGAATTGCTCTGTGAATACCAGGACTTATTCCGTACCAAGTTTACAGATCTGAAAGGAAAAATCAGGGACCTAAGAATGATGAAGATCACGTTAAAGCCCAACGTAAAACCAATTAAGCAAAGGCCTTACCGTCTCAACCCACAATACAAAGAAAAGGTCCGCTTAGAGCTAAACAAGATGCTCGCGGTTGGCATCATTGAGCCTATGGAAGAATCTGATTGGGTAAGCCCAATGGTGGTGAAAGAGAAGAAGCAGAAGGACGAGAAAAGGATATGCGTGGATCTCAGAAAACTAAATGATGCTTTTGTGCATGATACTTTCAAAACTTCATTCATTGATGAAGTATTGGACAATGTAGGTGGCCAGGAAGCATATTCCTTCACTAATGGGTTCTCTGGGTACCACCAAATCAAAACCGCGCTAGAGGATAGGAGCAAGGCAACCTTCACAACTAAGTAGGGTTGTTTTCAGTACACTGTAATGTTGTTTGGATTGAAGAATGTGCCTGCAATCTTTTCACACGTGGTTGTTGCAGCATTCAATGAATTTATTCATAAGTTCCTGGAGGTATATTTTGATGACTAGACTATGTTTGGGCTAGTTAAGCGCCATGTATAATGCTTATGCCTGATGCTGGATACCTATTGAAGATACCAGATTGCACTCAATCTCAAGAAGTGTTTGTTTTGCATTACTTTTAGAAACTTGTTGGGGCATATGGTTTGCAGACAAGGACTGATGGTAGATCCCATGAAGATCGCGGTGATATTGAACTTGCAAGCACTGAGGAGTGTGAAACAACTACATGCTACTCTAGGACATACAAGATATTACAGAAAGTTTATCAATAGATATGCCCAAATCACCGCGCCTATGGAGAAATTGTTGAAGAAGGATGTCACGTTCTGCTGGAACAATGACTGTAAGAAGATCTTTGATATATTGAAAGAAAAGACGGTTACCGTGCCAATTCTGGTCTTCCCGGACTGGAAGAAAGAGTTTCATGTACATGTCGACATGTCATGTATAGTGCTCGGAGAAATACTAACACAGGTTGGTAGAGAAGGTTTGGACCATCCTATCGCGTTCGCAAGTCACAGATTATCCAAAGTAGAGAAGAATTATTCTACCACTGAGCGCGAGGGGCTAGCTATGGTGTATGCACTCCAAAACTATCAGCACTACTTTCTATTAGGCCATTTTAAGATGCATACGGATCACTCTGTGCTGAAGTACCTGGTCAATAAGCCTATGTTGGGGGGGAGAATCTACATATGGCTCTTATTGTTCAAAGAGTATGATTTTGAAGTTGCTGTGAATCCCAAACGATTGAATGCGGGACCAGACCATCTGTCGTGCATCGAAATAAGGGAGCAACCTACTAACTTGGAAGAGGGATTGCCTGACGTGCAGCTATTTGCAATTTGTATCACAGATGGTCACTTTGAGGATATAATACACTTCCCAACAATAGGAACTACACCGAAAGGATACGCTGTCTAGAAAAAGAAGGAATTAGTGGTGCGCGTGACATATTTCTCTATCATTGTTTAGCATCTGTACAAAATGGGGACTGATGAGATATTGTGATGGTATGTACTTGAGTTTGAGAGAATCAAAATCCTCGTGGACGCTCACAGGAGGACATGATGCAGGGAGAGCAACCGCACATAAGATTCTACGTGCAAGGTTGTGGTGGCCAACCCTTCATCAGGATTGAAAAGCATATTGCAAGGTGTGTGATGTATGTCAAAGAACAGGCAAGCCATTGTGGAGGGATGAAATGCTTTTCAATCCAAAAATGGAATTGCAACCCTTCGAGAAGTGGGCAATAGATTTTGTAGGATCCATTTAGCCACAAGGGAAGACATGAGCAAGGTACATTATCACTGCGATGGAGTATTTGACTCGTTGGGAAGAAGCGCAGCTGGTGAAGGATTGCACGGGCACAACAGCCACAAAGTTCCTATTTGAGCATGTACTGATGCGATTTGGATGTCCAAGGATCTTGATGAGTGATCGTGGTATGCACTTGATGAATGAGATGATCAACACACTGACGAAGGAATTTCAGGTATACCACCAGAAGAGCACACCTTATCACCCATAGGCTAACAGAATAATGGAAGCATTCAACAAAGTGCTTGAAAACGTGCTGACCAAGGTTTGCAATGCTCAGCGAAGTGATTGGGACCTATGCATACCTGTAGTGTTGTGGGTTTATCAGACGACATCTAAGAAGTTGACTGGACAAACCCCTTTTAGGCTTGTCTATGGTGTGGAAGCAGTAATGCCTTTGGAATACATCATACCTAGTCTACGCATAGTAGCTCTCACAGGTATAACTGATCGCGGAGCCCTGGAGGAAAAGCTCGCGCAGATGGATGACCTCGAAGAAGAAATACTTTTGGATGGATTTCACCAGCAGGTCCAAAAGTAGCGCAAAAAGGCATGGCATGATCGACACATCAAGTCGCGCACATTTAAGATAAATGACCTAGTTATGTTACATGATCGTAAGTCTGATAAATTTCTAGGGAAATTTAGGATGCACTGGTTAGGGTCTTATGTTATTAAGAATATTACCGGGCGGGGAACGGTACAACTGGTCAAATTAAATGGAGAATATTTCCCAAGAAAGGTGAATGGAAATCACTTGAAGCTATACGTCGGTGGTCCGGACATGTGACTAAATGAAAGTAGCATAGTCTTAGCACTCTAGGCAGTTGAAAGGAGGTGCAAGACTATAAACTACACTACCCGGCTTGGAGATTTGCATGATTGGAAGATGGTGCAGAGTGAGGACATGTCACAGGATCCGCGATAGTGTGGAGGGAGTTGCGCTACCCAAGGAGAAATCACGCAGGTCAGCTGGAAAGTGAACGTTAAAGTGTGTGTTCATGAAAAGACGACAGAAGTAATGCCAAATGGAGCAGGCAACTGACATTTAAGATGAAACTTATGGCCTAGATCCTTGAAAATCTGTCGCCAATCCAGCATTAATGAACCAATTTTAGGGTGAATGGTCAGATTTTAATTCAAAATGCCCTATAAATTACGAGTGACTGTCCATCGAAAAACACTTGGCATTTTGAGTATTCAGTGGTTGAGCTCTGAAGCGCCTATGAATCATGAGAAATATGAGCTTCTGATAGTTTCTAGGGTATTTGTGACTTTGCCAGTGAACACACAGGAATTCTTGCGAAACATCATGTCAGCACCCCCAAAAGTTATCAATACATAGCAAGTAGTAGAGGAGCTGGCATAAGAAATGGAGAGAGAGCCAAAGTAGTTGCCCTGGAAGTGGCCGAAGTATTGGCGGAGGTCCCTAAATCCCCAAGAACACCAAGACCTAAGCCAACCCCAACCAAGGAGACCATGAAAGACAAGAAGGGCAAGCAACCTGCCATATCGGTGTGCATGTCACCAAGACAAAACCCACCAAAGCCCACTACCCAAGAGAAAGGTAAGGCTATAAACCTAGAGGCAGAAGAGGAGGATATCGAAGACATCCCCATGGACATTGAGGATGTGGAAGTGGAAATAGCAGAGGTTGAAGCCCTGGGTACAGACCCTATCACACAGTTTCCAGAGTGTGTCCCTCCGTGCAAGCCTAAGTCTAAGGTCCCAAAGGACATTGATGAAAGTAAGACTCCCATGCAAACCCCTCTGCTACCAGATGAAATCAATTTTAATGGTCTGCATTTCGCATGGTTGCCAATTTTGAAGCTCGAAGCCTAGGACTTGGCGGACCATGAGAAGTTCTCGCACCTAGTGATCGAATAGTTGATGTGCCACATCATAGACACAAATATGGGATGACTACATTGGAGCTGCGAAGTGGATTAGATGAGTAGAGAAGGCAAGATTACTCAACCTGCTCTGGGTGCCACACTATAACCGAACCCCTGTGATAGTTTTGGTCATCAAGCAACTGTTGTGCTTGGTAGATGATGGGTGTCTGTGGCTGGAGGAGCTAATACCCATCACTGATATGTTCATTCATAGAATAACATGCCTGTCGTATACAGGTGAAAAACTAGCTATGATCTTTGGCAGCCAGGGTGTCGAGCAGGCACTCGCAGAATCAATTAAAGTGAATTTCAAACTAGTGAAGAAGCCACGCAGTAAGCTATCTCTAGCATATGTGACCCCGTTGTGAAGGTAGCAATGCAGATCCTTGCAAGGAAGGTGATGTAGAAGTGTCGCATTGATGAGGTACCGTTGCCTGTCGTCGCACTCACACAACAGTGCGCAAAAGGAGTCTAGTTTAACTGCTTGGGCTATGTTCGCGGAGAGTTCCTAGCAAACTGTCGCGAAGCGAAAGAGTAAAAAAACACCTTCCACTATAGGTGGCTCTTGCTATTGATCGTGGTCATAGTGTGGGAGCTACTAGAGGAGAGCCAATTCCCCTCGGTCGTGCCAGACCTTCCTGAAGTAGCGAAGTACGCTTCGCTGTGGGTGACCAAGGATGCAGAGCGAGTTCAGGACAGAAAGATCTTCTGGATCCTGATGGAAATGAATATCAAGATGGCTATCAATAACAAGCCGCTGTTATCACCCATGGTATATGCTAACCTACATAGCTATGCCGAGTTTAAGGCTGATTTCCATCAAATTTCAATCAGGGAACGAAAGGACCCTTCGTAGAAGTGGTACGATTTGTCGTACCTAGCCACAGATGATGCCATCAATGTGGTGTTAGACAAATGGTCGATGGAGTGGCACACTACTATAGACTTTGTGGTGGGTGGAAGAAAGTTTGTTGCACAAAAGAAGAAGGAAGAGGCCAAGTTGAAGATGGCGCAGCTGGTCGAAAAGAGGAAGAAGGAGGTCACTGAGAAGGCCTAGGAAGAACAAATAGATGGCATAGCCCGTGGTCGCCTTCACCTGAGACTGAAGAGGAGGACATAAAGAAGCATAGTGTGGACCCTCAGGAGACGTCCGCCCACATTAAGCGCTTGAGAAAGCTGGAGAAGGGAGGGTCAAGAAAGAAATCCAAGGCAACTAAGGCCTCGTTGGACCCTATCACATTGACAAAGGGTGACTTATATGACATCGGTGATAGAGTTTGAGACGTCATTATGGAGGACCTATAGCAATTTGAAAAGTAGCAGCAGATCATCGTAGGGGCCATCCAGACTGGAATACAGGAGTTGGAGACCTGCTCATTGCAAGTTGGTATGGTGTCTACCAGCTTGGCTTTCGACACATCAAAGGCTACCAATATGCTGCACACAAAGGCTTCCAGTGTGCTAGGGTTGCCAGATGGAGCACTGACAATAGAAAATGAGGCTGACAGGCCCATTGTCAGTGCCTTGAAGGGAGTGGGATTGAACCTCGAAATGCTCCTGTGAGAAGCACTCCACCTCTTGCAAGATGGAGTAATTGCAGCATTGAGGTCCCATGAGCACTGCACCCTCCAGGTGATCAATGAACAAAAGATAAACAATGAGAAAATGGCCCTACAAAGGAATGCTGCCATCGCTAGTGATGTCAAGGTGATCAGCTAGAGCAAGAAGATCTTATAGGTCATGGAGGAGGCATGAAAAATGGTCCTGGAGTTGACCATTTTGGAGGAGGAGACAATTGAGGTATGCATCCACAAATTTTCCATAGGGGTGCGCGACACTCAGACAAAGATGGCACGGGTTCAGCTGGAGATGGACCTCTAGATTACAGGGCTCCAGTTGAGGGCCTAGCGTTCAACACCGCCAGAGGTAAAGGAACAACAGGTGGCCATTGTCGCAAAAGCAGTTGCAGTGGTGGAGAGTGCAGTAGTAGACTACACACAGTTGTTTGAGCAATCATTTGAGGTCCCGACCAGCCTATAGGTGGACCCAAACATCCAAAAGCTAGAGAT
This sequence comes from Pinus tabuliformis, assembly GCA_031772625.1. Lineage (NCBI taxonomy): Eukaryota > Viridiplantae > Streptophyta > Pinopsida > Pinales > Pinaceae > Pinus > Pinus tabuliformis. The sequence goes on along the minus strand of CM062804.1, from coordinate 517,504,579 downwards.
GAAAGTGTGCGAACTCTAACAGCACTATGACAAAGTTAAGGGCACAATGCTAACTGTCGCTTTGACATAAAGGTTAGCCAAGCTAGAGGAAGCCAAGTAGTTGAAGGAATAGGTGGACACAGCACTGCACAAGCAAGCAGTGCTGAAGGTGTGACTAAAGCCTTGGTTGGAGGAAGCTTACACAGTCATAGGAAACATTGAAGGCAAGCTTGCGACTCTGCAAGCGAAGCAACAACAACTTCAGGCTGACAACGCGGGGCCAATAACTGAGAAAATAGTTGAAGATGCAAAGCAGATAGAAACTCAGTGCATGGCCGAAGTTGCATTCATCAGGGTCAAGCTTGATGGGCTTTGCACAAAGATCTTTGTGCCTACCGAGTGACTCGAGGGCAAGTCACAATGTTTGTGTTGGGGACCCGTTGGGAGCGAGATCCCCCAAGGGTAGGTTTGGGGCTAAAAGCCCGTGTTTAAGTCAATTCTTATAATATTATTGTAAAGACTCCACATTTTGTGGTCACGGAGCACGAAGGTGTTATATGTCATAAAGGGTAGTCTTCCCTTAGTTTTGTAAAGAAAATTTGGCTGTAAGAGATCTATCCACGGTCTGCATACCATGGGATTGTATAAAAAGAGCTAAGCTCTAAGTAGTTGGGAGACATAACATGTAAGAGAGTCATAGACTTAGAGCAAGAAATCTAAGTCTTGGTTGTAGCGTAGCTCTACAGCTGAGTATGCAGAGGCCTAGGGTTGAAGTCCGCAGCTGAGTGCGCGGACCCCTGCAACTGTGTGCGCAGGGTGGACAGAGTCTCTAAAAACTTGGGAGATATTAATAAAAGGAATTATTCTGTAATTTCTGTGTCTTTGTTTTGTTGATGGGTTTGAATATATTATGTATGAATTTCCTTTATTATGCTTATATGATGCATGAATGAATGCAATTACATTCAATAGTTAATCGCAAGTACGAATATCTGATTACTCAATGAAAACTTTAAGTATTCGACAAGATAAGAAAATAACTTAGGGTAATTGAGGAATTTGTACGGTGTGCTACCATAGCAGTGCGAAAGTACCTGAGCCACAGGTTAGGGTTGTGAGAAGGTCAATCGTATACTTTTGTGAAGGGATTGAAAACCAGAATAGGGGGTTTGTCTTACAAGCCCTAGAGCAAGATCACCTGCGCGAAGGCAGGGATAGAAGAAATCAAACGACATCACAACCATCTCAGGGTGCAGAAAATTGGTTCCAGCATCCCCACATACTGCTTTAGGTGAGCCTTCGGTCCACGCTCCACGGGCTGATGCCAAAAGGGCCAGTAGTGTAGGGATTTTTTTGGATAATTAATGTTGAACCTGGGTCAGGCCCCCTCAAGCCAACACTCCTCTTTGCAAGTTTCTCCTCTCTCTCAAAGAAGTGTGAAGACTCTCCAATGGTGGATTCCTCTTCTCTCACTAGGCAGGTGGATTTCTTAGAATAAATAAGGTCAACATGCTAGTTCTCTTCCATTCTATTGCTTAAAAAATGTAATGGTGGTTTTCTCTGATAGAAATTTGGCCAGCATAACAATGTCTCATATTTTGGCTCTCCCATGGCCTGTTTATATAGAATTTTCAATCTATCTTCCCCCTCTTGGTTCATGCATGATAATGACACATGAGTAGGACAAGCTGATTCCATTAAGTGTTGCATATCTTCAAGGTGACTCAAATTTAGTTGTACTGGACCAAGCTCTTGTCAAAGAATCAACCCCAAGAGTCTGGAGTGGTCTCGAATCATTGAGTTATCCTTTTTTGTAACTTTGCAAATTTCAAAGGATATTCCATGCGTATGAATTTATCAAAGAAATAGCCACACGAAATTATTTTTTTCTACTTTATAAACTTTGGACCTTAGGAGAAATTTACTTTTTTAATCTTCTTGATATATTTAGCTGGAAATTGTTCACTTGTGCATTATGCTGGACACATTTTATTGTCTTTTGGATTGTGCTAACATGTGTACGATTTTTTGGTGTTAACAAGATTTTTGGAAAATACATGGGTTTTCCCTACACAGACTTAGTTTCACATTTGTTTGAGAAAAAGTCATGGCCTACGTGTCTGTCTGTAAGAAATCTGTGTAGTCGACAGAAAAACTGTAAATCGATAAGTTTCTCTACCACTAACAAGGCCAAAAGGACCTACAAAATTCCAAAGAGCTAATACATGAATTGTGAGGTGATAATCTAGAGAGAAGGTTCTGCAAGAACAACCATTTAGATTAAATAAAAGAAAACAATTGATTTTCCAATCTTGTTGTAGTCTTTTTGTAGCAATGGTGTACCAAAAGACACCTTCTTAGAAGTAGGTTGTTTCCTGCAAAGAAAAGCAAGAAATTTGGTTGTTTTCAGTGGATAATCATGAAGAAACAAAGTATTTCAAATGGTGGAAACAATACATAAATAAAAATAAACTAAAACAAAGAGATAAACACACAAATAATGCTAAATGAAGAAAAAAGGTCAACATAATTATGGAAAATGGCTCCCTTTATTGACTGTTGGTGGTAGAAGATGAATACAAATAATTGAATACTAAACACTTGAAGAGAATTATTTGAGCTGTGATACTTAAAATTCATCAGCTAGGAGGTTATTTTCTTCACTCTCTTTGCAAGCTTCTACTCTCTATCTAAGAAGTATCAAGTCTCTCTCAATGGTAAAATATTGTCCACACTAGAGTGATGGATTGCTAAGAAACAATTATGCCAACAACATAGTGCTCTACTTCTTTTGATTCAACAATGAAATCAAGTTTTTCTCTAATAGAAATTTGGCTAGCATAATATTTTCTTCATTTTTTGTCCTCCCATGGCCTATTTATATAGAATTTTTTGAATCCCTCTTCCCTCTCTTGGTTCATGAATGGAAATGAGTTATGAGTAGGACAGGAGGATTCCTTTAAGGGCCACATATCTTCAGGGGGACTTGAATTCGGTTGTCCTTGACTAAAATCCTATCAGGGAATTGTCTTCCAAATGTGGGAGGTAGTCCCGAATTGTTGAGTTATCCATTTCTTCGACCGCAAATTTTTTGAAGAAAATACCATGGGTCATGTGGCTATCGAAGTCATGCAATCCTTAATTTTTAATTCAATATACATTGGACCTTAGGAGAAATTACTTTTTTTATCTTCATAATGTCTTCAACTAGAAAATCCTCACTTGTGCATTTTGTTGCATGACTTTGAGTGTCTTTTGTATTGTAAAAATATGTGCATGATTTTTTGGTGTTAACATACATGACAAAGACTCAACTGACTTTATGACCTGATGACACATCCTAAAATCTCACAATGGGATCTAGATCTATACAAATAAAATTCCTTTAACATGAAACCCATGTCTCAAGCATAAAATAATTTTATTTTTCTTCTTTACATTAATTGCATAAAATCATGATCACACATGTCATTATTAGATCGAACCTAGTTATATATTTCAACACTCCCTCTTAACTAGGGATGCATTCATAATCCATACAAGTTACTTGGACATTCTCAATCTAAAAAATTCTCATAAGAATGTTTGGAATAATACTTGCAGGGGGGGGGGGGTGTTAATCATTATTATTAAATCAATAAATTTTTCATTTCATAATCAAATTTATATACGCTACTTTAGTGAATGGAACCCGGTGTGCACACAACTATTCATAAGGAAACCAACGTATATCCAGTGAACTTATGATTTAGTTAATTCATCATATGTTGATCTTTAATCAGTGCATCAATACTTTATTAACCATCAAACAATAGCCATGTGCAGTAATAACATAATAAACCATCACACATAAGAAACACATATGAACACCAAGATTTAAGGTGGAAACCCAATGCAGGAGAAAAAACCACCTACTGTTGTCATATGTGTCTTCTTTTAATATAAGAAAAACTTGTTTACAATCTTGTACTGGCACAGACTCATACCAGTATGCAGGCACCAACTTGTAGAAGGATACAACCTTCTCTTGTTCTCCAGCTTCTACTGGACAGGAGCTACAACCCCCTAACTCTTGTACTAGACGGTGTGTTTACTAGTACGTAGGCACCAACCTACAAAAGGCTCTAACCTTCACTTGTTCTCCAACTACAACTAGAAAGGAGCTCCAACCCCCTAGCTCTTGTACTGGCCAATATGTTTACCAGTACGTAGGCGCCGACTTACAGAAGGCTATGACCTTCTCTCTTCCTCCAAGGACCACATTTCCTAAATTTTCAGACTGGATAGTCCTGGTACACAACAACACAATATGAAGGCCATGTTTCATCCAATTTTCATACTGGACCCATCAGCAACATTGAAGCTCAAAATAAATCACCACTATAATACAACCAATCACTGAAAAACCCATCAACCCTGAAGCAAATCATAATCAATCAATCTAAACATTGAGAACATTATCACCAGAACACATAGCAGAACCAGGAACTCTGCATCAACAACTAGAACCAACTGCAACTTCAAACATCATATTTCATAATGTATACACTACTTCGAAGTGCCGAACCAGTGTGTATACACACCTTCACCAAGGCAAACCAATGTATAGATCCGTAAATACTAACATAAAACTTCACAACTATTCCAAACTTTACTAACATTTATAGAATAAAACATGCGTTAGCATTCAGATCTAGACTATCCATGATCATACCACATAATAATAATTCATTTCAGGTCTTATGATCCCGATCCATCATTAGATATCATCCATCATCAACCACTTAGGTGCATCCTTAGTTCAGATCAGGTGAAGCATCAGAAACCCATAAAATGTGTATTTGCTTTTGATCTAACCCTTCATAAGGTATTCATTACTCTCACACCTTGCCATTTGATATTCTCCTACTTATATACTTAGATCCTTTGTCAATACCTTCGACCAAAACCATAGTTATGCTACTGGTATTCTTTGATGGTATCAAGATTCTTTGACGCGTTCATTACCATGGGTCAATACCATGGTAGGAACCCCTGGTATTCATTCTCCTTAATTTTCCATCCCATACACGCTTTTCATTCTATGAAAGTGCGTGCATTTGTATACATTCCTTTTTTTCTTCTAACCCATGTGTATACGCTACTTGGACAAAGTGAACGAACGTATACTTCTTAAACCATTCTCTTTCTTCAATCTCTAGAGTCTGATCTGTAATCCTTTGTTGTTAACTTGTTGCACTATGAACTGCCATCATTCATCATATATGAGAGTTGCCATCAAGGACAACACCTGTATCATAATTCCAACAATCTCCCCCTTTAGACTTGATGGAAACCATATTGGTGTTTATTACATCAAACTATAGAACTTGTTAGATATATCAAAAAACACCAAGATACTCTCCCCCTTTTATATCAAGGGCAAAAGGTGGACCAAGATATTCTCTGCCTAGGGATGCACTATGCTATCCATGCTCCCCCTTAGCACATGCAAAGTCTGCAAAGATATTTTTCAATAGAATAACATGACTCTATAACTGAACTATGTGAGCATGACTTACCAATGACTCATACATACATCAATCACCCAACCAAGTGGGGATATACCAAATGTTCATACATGACTGAAAAATTATTACATCATCCTTCCCATGCATAGTGGGGTTACAAATTACATCATAGGTCTTTACATGACCTTTACATCAAATGATATACATGTCATTTATAACAAGCACAATACCATGATAGTCATCAGCAGCTGTACCATATAAGTTCTACGCCATAATTATATGTCAACAAACATCAAGATCAATAACCTGTATATGTCCTTCATCAAAGGAGTCAATTGAATCAAATCAAGTATGTAGATCAAGCAATATAAGTATTATCTGAGATACCATCATAGGTCACCTTTGCCTTCAGCAACATATCATCATTATGTACCAAGGTCTTATAATATAATGCCAATAATGCATTTTTAGAAGCATATGACCCCCCTAAACCTGTGCCAACTGTTCATTGTCAAATATGATCATTACATTTTTTAGTAAGATTCATCAAAGCATCATTACCAACCAGTTTATTTATCAAGTCATTGATAACTTATGAGAGTCAAAATCACTTCAACTTATCATCAGCAGACTGTAATCATCATCAACCAAAACAAAAAAGATAATTGATAATTGACTGAACCATATCAGACCCCTTTTCCTAAGTTTGTCTCACTGCTTCTTCAACAAAACAACATATACGCGATTGTGTAGCTTCTAACTCAAGTATATACGAAGCTTGTCTTCATGATAACTGCGTACAAAAATTGGAATTTTGATGTTTTCACACTTTCAGCTCCCCCTGAGTCTATAATGTCTGTATACTGAGCTATGCCACATCTTTCTGACTGTACTTCCTTCTTCTTCCAAACCTTGGAGTGTGATGATGTTTTCTCCTTTCAGTATGTTGGCCGAAATTTTCTCTTGCATTCTTTTGCTATATGCCCAAACTTGTTACAAGCATAACATTTTATATGTTTCATATTCCCTCGATAATATTCAATGGCTTTGTGACCAAACATATTGCAAGAAAAACGATATCACTTAAAGTACCTGGAAGCTGATGATCTTTCCGTGTGATGGTTATTTGCTTGAACCATTCTACTTCTGCATCTACTTGTAACATGTCCAAAATTATGACATTTAAAACATTTTTGTTATTGATTTGATTAACATTTCCATAGTTAGGAGTAAATGATTTTCTTTGAGTTCTTTCCTTCCTTGGTTCTTGATGGGGTTGACCTCTTATCTCCTTCTTGAGAATTTCAGATGTTGGATTAGAGTTCCTTGCCTCATCTTGTGAGCTAGATTCACCTTCAACAATTTCATGAAAACCGAGACCAAATTTGATGGTAGGAGACCTTTGACTACTAAGAATATTATCCAGAATCTTAGTACTATCTTGAAATCGTAACAATTTATCATTTTCTTCTAATTTACCTCTTAAGATATTTTCCTCAACCTGTATTGCTCTTCCTTTTCCAAATATTGATTCTTCATGATTTCTTAGGCCTTTCTTCCTTCTTCCACTTGTTGCCTTAATTTTAGAATCTCATTTATTGTTCTTCATTTTTCTTATTTGATTTTTCAAGATCTTCTTTTAAAGAGACGATCTCAACTTCAAGACTTTCATGGTAACTGGATCTATCTTTAAGTCTCTTGATTGTTGTACTCTTTTCATTCACTTCATTTCTTAATAATGTCACTTCATCCTGGAGCTTTTGACATTGATCTTCCTTTTCCTTGTACTATTTTCTTACGTTGTTTCCTTCCTCCAACTGAGATTTTCATCTGGTAACTTCTTCTTTGAAGGCACACTCCCTTTTCTTAAATATATCTTCTCGATCTCTAATTTTATCTGCAAGTATTTTAACTTCTTCCTCTATATTTCTTTCACTTTCACTTTTAATATCTTCAACATTGCATAAACATATAAAAGTATCACCAGAAGACCAAAAACTTGTACCTGATACTTCTTTTTCTTGTTCATCTTCAATCTGAGGTGATTCTGAATATGAATACTTGCTTCCACCTAATGGCCAGCTATCACTATTCCTTTGAGATGTCTTCTTCTTCTAAGGCACTTTTTCCCTTAGCTTCTTTCCCATTTTTTCTATGGATCTCCTTCAAGAGATCAAGATTCTGCCAAAGGACTTGCTCTGATACCAATTGTTGGGAATAATAATGAAAGAGGGAGTGAACCAGTACTATCAAATCAATAACTTTTTCATTTCATAATCATATTTATATACGCTACTTCAATGAAGGGAACCTACGTGTGCACACAACTGTTCTTAAGAAACTAGCGTATATCTAGTGAACTTATGATTCAATTAATTCATCATATGTTGATATTTAATCAATGCATCATTACTTTATTAACCATTTAAATAGTAACCATGTGCATTAATAACAAAATAAACCATCACACATAAGAAACACACATGAACACCAAGATTTAAGGTGGAAACCCAATGTGGGAGAAAAGAACCAAATGACGCTGTCGTCTCTACCTTATTTTAACATAAGAAAAACCTGTTTACAATCTTGTACTAGTGCAAACTCATACTAGTACGTAGGAACCCACTTGAAGAAGGCTACAACCTTCTCTCGTTCTCCAGCTTCTACTGGAAGGGAGCTATAATCCCTTAGCTCTTGTACTAGCCAATATGTTTACTAGTATGTAGGCACTGACCTACAAAAGGCTCCAACCTTAATTGTTTCTCCAGCTGCTATTGGAAGGGAGCTCCAACCCCCTAGCTCTTGTACTGGATGATATGTTTACGAGTATGTAGGTGCCGGCCTACAAAAGGCTACGACTTTCTCTCTTCCTCCAGGGACAACGTTTCATAAATTTTCAGACTGGATACTCCTGGTACACAACAACACAATATGAAGGGCACGTTTCATCCAATTTTCATTTTGGACCCGTCAACAACATTGAAGCTCAAAATCAATCATCACTACAATACAACCAATCACTTCAAAACCCATCAACACTGAATAAAATCACAATCAATCAATGTGAACATTCAGAACATTGTCACCAGAATACAATCACCAGAACACAGAGCAGAACCCAGAACTCTGCATCAACAACCAGAACAAATTGCAACCTCAAACATCATATTTCATAATGTAAACACTACTTCTAAGTGTTGAACCAACGTGTATACACGCCTTCACCAAGGCAAACCAGTGTATAGAGCTGCAAATACTAACTTAAAACTTCACAACTATTCTAGACTTTACTCATACCAAGATCATAACATGTATAGAAAAAAACATGTGTTAGCATTTAGATCTAGACTATCCATGGTCAGACCACATAATGATAATTCATTTCAGGTATGACGATCTTGATCCATCATTAGATCTCATCCATCATCAACCACTTAGGTGCATCCTTAGTTCATATCAAGCAAAGCATCAAAACCCATAACATGCATATTTTCTTTTGATCTAACTCTTCATAAGATATTCATTAATTGCACACCTTGTCGTTTGATCTTCTCCTCCTTATATACTTAGATCCTTTGTCAATACCTCAGACCAAAACCATAGTTATGTTGTTGGTATTCTTTGATGGTCTCAATATTCTTTGCTGCGTTCATTACCATGGGTCAATACCATGGTAGGAACCCCTAGTATTCATTATCCTTAATTTTCCATCCCATACACTCTTTTCCTTCTGTGAAAGTGCATACATATGTATACGCTCCTATTGTTCTATTAACCTGCGTGTATACGCTACTTGGACAAAGTGAACCAGTGTATACTTCTTAAACCATTCTCTTTCTTCAATATATGGAGTCTGATATGTAATCCTTTGTTGTTAACCTATTGCACTATGTACTGCCATCATTCATCATATATGAGAGTTGCCATCAAGGATAACACCTGTATCATAATGCCAAAAAAGAAGAGTCAGATTGCTAACCCATTTGTTTAGCATCATATCATCCAACATTATCACATAGCGAGGCCTTGACTAACCACTCCATCTCTCCATAATATTATAGCACAATGTTGGTGAGACCAACGATTTGTAGACACCCTCATCATTATCTCTCTCAGAACATACCCCACCCAGGATTTCTCAAAGTATGTTCCACTAGGACTACTCTTATCTTGGATTCCTAGTCCTCGAAGAATATCGGTCCTCCACGACCACTCTTATCTTGGATGCCCTACCACAATCTCAAAGAGTATCAAATACTAGATTCTTAACCAATCCTCCATTATTTTCTTCCCATGTGAAGATAATAATATATGTCAACCTCTCCCTCTTAACTAGGGAGGATACCCATTCTAATGAAGGAATGTACCCATTCCTATGTAAGGAATGTGCCTAAGCTCCCTCTTAACTAGCTATTTTTCCAAGCTCCCTCTTGACCAGGGATTTTCTTTAAGAAAATCTCTAGGTGGAGATCATGGGACAACCAACTACTTGTAGGAATTCCTCCTTCAATGTCATGAATTTCTTCCTTGATGTGGAACCTACATATTTTGGGACTTCTTTGTAGGTAATAGACCATCCATCATCAATCATGTCAGTCATGTCATCCTTATTTCATCAAATGGTGATCCATTAGTCCATATTAGGCCTTCCTTCATAACTTGCTACCTTCTTCATGCCATGTTTTGCTTCAAGATATTTCATCCTACTTCATGAATATCAATTGTATATGATAGTTACAACTCTTCCCTTTGGTAGACTTGCATTAGCCCATCCAAATATTGTTCAAAAATATAAAAAATGAACACTAAATAAAAATTACCTTTATGATGGGCTTTCATCATGACATCTCCCTGTTTGCATCAACATCCTACATAAATATTTTCACATATCCAAAAATATATGTAATGTGAAGTGTCTCTTTATTTTTCATACTTTATTAGGATCTGCATATCTTTCCCATGGAGATATCATAGTCAAGTCTTTTAGTCCTTGAATGTTGATTTCCTTCTCCATAGTAGCATTTTTCATGATCTCTTCCTTTCTTTATTCACACATTTTCTCCCAGGAACTTCGAATCATAATTCCTTTAACTTTGTCAACCTCCTCATATTTCATATGAGGACATATTATTTTGATTTCATCTAGTCAATATGTGAATCATGCCTTCATGCAACCTTCCAAAGGAGGATATCCTTTCTTTTGGTAGAGCATTCATTCGTGATATCTGCAACTATATGACATGACTTGATTAAATATATGCACACATACCTCATCTCTTCCTTTAGGTCATCTAGAATTCCTTCAGTAGCTTCCTTGATTGAATGATATTCAATCACCTTGACCTACTTCACTTCTTATGAGATCATACCTTTATTCTATGAATCCTATACAAGATGGAATTATCAGCAAGACACTTGCTTCTTTCAATAGGTGAACCTTCTAATGAAGATTCCAATGGATGATTTTGATCATCCTTATCTAGAAAATGCTCCTCTTGAATGATGTATGATGATATTTTTTTAATACTAGATGGATTTTTCTCCTCATAAGTACTACTTATGCTTATAATGAGGCTACCACGAGCTACATCCTTCTATAGGTGGCTGCCATAAACTTTTATTTCAGCTATCTTTCATGGTTATTTATGATGATGTCATGAGCTCTTGCTTTCAATCATATGCTTCTATGATGCATCCTATTATGATACCTATACAATAGAAAAAATTCACAATAGAACCTTGAAAAGAAATAGGCGAGGCAAAATATCTCAATCATAGTAAAGATATTTTACTTCCCCCTTCTTGGATTTCTTATTTTCAGCTTCCTCCACTTCTTCAGCGATACGAGCTTCTTCCATTCCTCTTTTTTTGTTGTCCTTCTTGAGCTTACAAAATCTCTCTTGTAGTGCCCATATTTTTTTAAAATCCATAGCGTTGAACCTTTTCCATATTCTTCTTTCTTTTTCGAGGAGAAAATCTCCCAAACTTCCCTTTTCTCTTTTCCATATTAGTACATGCTTTAGTTTTCTCATTAGATCCTACATCAGATTTTTCCTTCAACCTGGTTTCTTCAATTTTTCATAGTGACCATAAATCTTTGAATGGAGTAGATTCCTTCTTCCCATAAATGATTGATGTAAAGTTATCTCATTCCTCTAGTGGTGCATTTATTGCTATGGTAGTCATCTCCCTGTCAAATATTATTTCTCTGAAATCTTGTAGTTGGTATGCTATTTCATATACCCTCAAAAAATTTGAGGTTATTCCTTCTTCTTTTGATATCTTCATCTTGTAGAGTTCTTTTCTTAAAGAGATTACTTCTCCTATAGTGCTTATGAAGAAAAATTCTATAAGTTTCTCATATATTTCTTTTGATGTTTCTTGTTTAGATACATAGGGAATGAGGGTATCCTTGATGGATTCTATGAGAATCCTTTGAGCCCTTACTTCCCCTTTCATATATCTTGCAAGTTATTGAGCATATTACTTGAGATTTGGTGATTAAGCCCTTAACATGTTCCATGACTTCATTTTCTATGAGGTTCAAATATGTCCTTTTCTTCTATCCAAGAAAGTTTGAAGCCCAAACCAATTTATTGCTCTCCTTGCAAAAAATTATTTTGACAGATTTAGATGTAGACATAAATATACTCACTTGTGAAGATGCTCCTTCAACCTGCTTCCTTCTTGAATTTTATGATGATATAGATCATAGAAAACTTCTTCTTGATGAATATGGTTTTATTTAAAAGTGATCCTTGACTCCAAAGAGAGGGATATCACGTTGAATCCTTTGATGATGCCAAAAAATCCTTTCTTCTTGCCTTCCTTGGATGAGTATCCTTCAATATGATTTGATTTGATAACTTATTCAATTTAATTAAAGTTAGGGTCTTTTGAGGTCTCCTTCTTAGTGATGATTATTTGAGTGAGGATCCCAAGAATGATTTAACTATGTACCTCTTCTTTGCTCGATCTAGGGTTTTGACACTTCCTTCAAGATGATGATGTAGCCTTCGTCTTCAAAATGCCTTGGAGATGAGAGGAACTTATATATTCTTAGATGCCTTTGATAGACTTCTAGAACCTTGGTCCTTGAGTGTCCCTTATTGAGATGCCCTTCCTTGACTTGTTACCTTAGCTCCAATGCCACGCTGAGAAATATAGTGCAGAGAGATGGGATGATTCCTCTAGCAATGATAATGTAGGAATTTACAGGGTAAGTTCCTTAGACAGAACACCAAAAGACACCACTCACAAACAACCACAAATCAATACACCAGTATTTTGACGTCGTTAAAACCCTCAAAGAGGGAAACAGTCCATGGCCTGAGCCAACGCAACCACTTCAGGCAATTTATTAATAAAAGAATGAAAATTTACATATGCTTCTCTCATAGACGGATTACCCTACAAATGACCCTCCATGCGCTTTAAATAGAAATCATGGACCAATCGGGTGTTAAGCCGCAGATCAAGTTTCGGTAATACCGAGGAGAGAATGAACCGTCGGATCACTACATATCGTGACCATCAGATTGTAAGTTACAAAATGTACAAGGTAAAGAAACACACTTTACCTAACTCTATACTAGACCAAATTGTACTTAACTATTTCCTATGTGTCGGAATATCCTAACATCCCCCCTTAAGAACAACTTGGGATAGGATTGAAGGATTTACAAATATGACACAATAGGAGAAGGAAGGAGGCACTAGAGCCTATCCCCCCTTAGTGACAACTTCCTGAACTCCAACCATAAATCGAAGTTTAGTGAACTTCACCTCTGTGAGAGCCTTTGTAAAGATGTCTGCAACTTGATCATTTGTTGAACAATATTGCACTTCAAGAACATGGTCATGAATGAGCTTTCTGATGAAGTGAATGTGCAATTCAATGTGTTTGCTGCGCTGATGTTGGACTGGATCTTTGCATAGTTGAATGGCACTTTGATTATCACACCAAAGTGTAGTCGGATGCTGCTGCTGAAAGCCAAATTCTGACAAGATCTAACGAAGCCACAAGGCTTCCTTACTAGCTTCTACGGCACCACGATATTCTGCTTCTGTTGAAGAAAGAGAAATGGCACCTTGTTTCTTGCAAGCCCATGTAATAGGTCCTGAACCAAGAGTGAACACATAACCTGCAGTAGACTTCCGATCATCAGGGTCACCAGTCCAATCGGAATTAGTGAAACCAACCAATAGAGGAGATGCTTCGGCACTATAATGAATCCCAAACTGAACTGTACCTTGAACATAACGAAGTATTCTTTTAGCTACTTTCCAATGTCTTTCATGTGGGTTTTGCATAAACCGAGCAACAAGGCCAACAACAAAGGAAAGGTTAGGACGAGTATGGGTTAGATACAAAAGTTTTCCTACAAGTTGACGATATAAGGTAGCATCAACTTTAGGAGAAGTACAAGTGACTGAAAGTTTGACTCCAGACTGAAAGGGAGAAGGGGCTGGCTTACAGTCTTCCATATGAAAATGGCATAGAATATCACAGGCATACTTGGACTGAGAAAGGGAAATACCTTCCTTGGATTGCAAGACTTGAAGACCGAGAAAATAATGTAAGTGTCCTAAGTCTGTCATTTCAAACTTCCTTTTAAGGCTAGACTTCACATTGTTTATAAGGTTGGGGTCACTACCAGTCAAGATAAGATCATCAACTTAAAGAACAAGAATGATAAGAGACTTGCCCACTTTCTTGGTGTAGACAGTATTGTCAGAATGACACCTAGAGAAGCCAGATTCTAAAAGAAAGTTATCCATTTTGGCATACCAAGCTCGAGGAGCTTGCTTGAGACCATAAAGGGATTTCTTAAGCCGACATACAAGGCTGGAGTCTGTTTGTATGAAACCAATAGGTTGTTCCATATAGATTTCTTCATGCAAGTCCCCATGCAAGAAGGCAGATTTAACATCCATCTGATGGACTATCCATTTGAAAGAAGCAACAAGGGAGAGAACAAGGCGGATAGAGTTCATTTTGGCAATAGGGGAGAAGGTTTCAGTATAGTCAATGCCTTCAACTTGTGAAAAACCCTTAGCAACAAGACGAGCTTTATGTTTATCAATTTTCCCAGCTAGTCCATACTTGGTTCTATAAACCCATTTGCATCTAACAAGTTTTTTTCCCTTTGGTAGAGGAACAAGATCCCATGTTTCATTTGCCAATAATGAATGATATTCTTCATTCATAGTTTCTTCCCAATCTGGATGGCCTGAAGCTTCTGCAAAGGTGTCAGGATCATAATTCACTGAAGCTTGAGCCAGTAAAGAAGAGGCTCTCTTGAACTGAGAACGTGTACGTCGTTGATCTGTAGGATCACTGGCAAGATCACCTGCTGCATCCCGAGTAGCACGGACCCATTTTGGAAGCTGAGGAGCTGAAGGAGGATCCTGAGAAGGTGGGGGAGGATTTTCATCCTCGCTTTCATCATCTGAAGAAATATTTTCAAAAGTAGAAGAGATAGGGAGAGGTGGTACATCCGCCGAACTAGGCTCGCAGGCCAATATATTTTCATCAAACTTTACATCTCTTCTAATGATAACATTTTTGGACTTAAGTGGAATAAGTCTATATCCTTTGACATCTTCAGAATATCCAACAAAAATACATTTTTCACTCTTTGGTTCTAAAGCTTTATGTTTCTCATCTGGAATATGGGCCCATGCTTCACTTCCAAAAACACGAAAGTGACTTACATCTGGTTTGATTGAGCTCCATGCTATGTATGGAGTGATATTCTTTAAAACCTTAGTAGGAGTGTGATTTATTATGTAATTTGCACAGTTAATTGCTTCTACCCAATAATTAAGACTAAGTCCTTTAGATTGAAGCATACAATTAGCCATTTCCTTTAAGGTGCAATTCTTTCTTTCCGCTACACCACTTTTTTGTGGAGTATATGGAACAGTATGTTGCATTTCAATTCCATTCTCAGTGCAAAAGTTGATGAATGTGTTTTTAACATATTCTTCGCCATTATCAGATCTTAGCTTAAGAATTTGATGTCCAGATTGTTTTTGAACAAAGGCCTTAAAGGCCAAGAATATGTTAAATACTTCACTCTTCAGTTTTAAGAAGTATACCCAAGTGCGTCTAGAGAAATCATCAATGAAAGTTAAGAAATACTTGTAGCTAGAGAATGAAGCAACTGGAAGTGGACCACATAAATCACTATGCACGAGCTGTAAAGGGGCTAAGGCGTGCCAAGAGGCACGTTTTTCAAAACCGTCCCAATGATGTTTTCCGAGTACACATCCGGAACAAACACCATCTCTGCAAGATACCATGGGAAGACCTGTCACCATATTTTCTTTACATAGATTCTCAAGAGAGCGATAGTTTAAGTGACCAAATCGCTCATGCCAAAGTTTGCTCACTTCATCATTATGAGCAACAAATACTGAGGGAAGATTTGATGACCCAAAGTTGTGAAACTTATACAACCTTGTAGAATCATCAGCAATGCCAGTAGCTAAAATCTGTCTAGGATCTCTTAGGTTTACAACATCGTGAGGTGAAAATTAAACGATTTTACCTTCACCTGAATGGGGTATCTGATATACAGATAGAAGGTTGCAGGATAAGGTTGGAACACATAATACATCATTAAACTGACCATTGCCTAGATGAACAGTTCTAGTGCCTACAACACTAAGAGATCTATCATCACCAACATATATATTTTTGGTGTTACAATCATTTAAAGAAGAAAACATGGTTTTGTTTTTGGCCATGTGATAAGAAGCTCCAGAATCAATGAGCCACTCATGAGAATGAGAAGAAGAAGATACATTTAGTGCATAGCCAGGCCAAGATGCTTGACAACCACATGCAGAAAGTGCCATTCCTGAAGATGAAGTTGAAGTTCAAGATTGCTCCAAATGGATGTTATGCTTCTTCATTGCTGCTTCCAAGGCTTCCATCTTCTTAAAGCATTTAAATTATAAGTGGCCATCTCGATTACAAAAGTTGCAATGTTTATCAGTCTTCTTCCCTTTGTTTTTATTTGTCTTATCATTTTGTTGAAATGATTTTTCATTTTGAGGCTGAAATTGATTAAGACGCTTGTTTGGTTTAGGACCATTCTTTTTAGGATACAACTTCTTAGGATTCTTTGGATTTGGTTGCTGCTGGGCGGCTAATGCTTTCTTAGAAGAGTTTCCAAGATGTAGAAGACCAAGGTGTAAGAGTTTTTCTTGTTCTCTTATTAAAGAATCACAAAAGGAATCAAAGGAAGGGGACTTGTAGGTTTGTCCTTGAGAAATGAAGGCTTCTCTTGTAGAATGGAAGGTGGAAACAAACACAGAATAGGATGGCCCCAACTTAGTAAGAATGGAGTAGATAAGGCTAGTATCTTCTTTCTTAACCTTAACACTTTCCAAGAGAAGTCTAAGGGTCTTGAACTTGGACAAAAAATCTTCAATGCAAGAAAAATTATTGGGGTCCAATGTAAGCAATTCATTTTCAAGTTGATGGGCTTTAAGTTCATTTTTAATTCCAAAGACTTTAATAATTTGTTGCAGTGCTTCATCAGGAGTATCAAGTTCTACAATATGGAATCTAAGATCTGGAGAAATAGAGATCCCTATCAACCCACGTGCTTGGTCTTGCCTATTTTCCCATTTAGCTGCCTTATCTTCATCTTTTGATTTGGTCTCTTGGCCTGTGGCTATTCTGTAAAGACCTTTACTTCTAAGTAAATCCACAATGTAGGACCACCATTGGAAGTAGTTAGTGCTATCAAGAATGACTTGGCATGGACTTTCCATTTTTAACAGAAACTAAAGCTATAGATGCTGAAACTAAGTGTACCAATGGAAAGATCTCGAAAAATTAGGCCGTTTAAAAAAAAACGGTTCTGAAAACGGCTTCCGGATGAAGAAGTTATGGCTTTTTGAAAAAAAATTGATGAAGTCGCCGATGAAGTGCGGGAATGTGCGGAAATGAAAAAATCCGCCCCCAAAAAATGGAGACTTGAACCCAAGACCTCTACTCTCATAAATTAGCTTTGAACCAGGTGAGCTATACAAAAAGTTTCAGAGAGAGAAAAGAGAGAGAGAGGGGGGGGGGGGGGGGGGTTGATGCTTTGGGTTGCGTGCTTGCTTTGAGAAGGCTCCTTTTCCCTACAAAACAAAAAACACAAAACCCAACACGGACATACAAAAAAAATGAACCTTGTGGCTCAAAGTTAGCTTTAGCCGAAAAAATAAACATTTTCAAAAATAAACCTTGCGGCTCAAAGTTAGCTTTAGCCGAAAACTAAATATTTTACTCAATGTTTCTGATTTTCCGAGATCACACTAAGGCGCAACGGAAAAGAGCATACGCATGACAAAAATCTGTCCTTTCTATTTCTGATTTGCCCAGATCACACAGAGTCGTAGGGAAAAGAGCATACACAGAAATGAAAGGTATAGATCCGGTAATAAAAAAGCTAAATAAACCGAAACCGAAATAAACAGAGAGAAAATAATTGTAAACTGCAAATAAACATTGTATACCTCCAGATCTTAAAAATGACGTAGCTAGGGCTACCGGAAACCTTTTCACGTGAAACGAAAGGGGTTCCTCACTAGAAAAGATGCTCCCAACACAACAAAGCAATCCTCTCAGCCCGAAAGAAGTCAGAAACAGTGGATCTAGGAAACTGTTGTCGGATGCAGTTCTACCGGCTTCAGATTTGGATCACCAACAGACACAGCCCTCAAATAACTCTGATACCATGTAGGAATTTACAGGGTAAGTTCCTCAGACAGAAGATCAAAGGACACCACTCACAAATAGATCACAGATCAATACACCAGTATTTTGACGTGGTTAAAACCCTCAAAGAGGGAAACAGTCCACGGCTTGAGCCAATGCGGTCACTTCAGGCAATTTATTAATAAAAGAATGAAAATTTACATATGCTTCTCTCATAGATGGATTACCCTACAAATGACCCTCCATGCGCTTTAAATAGAAATCATGGGCCAATCGGGTGTTAAGCCACGGATCAAGTGTCGGTAATACCGAGGAGAGAATGAACCATCGGATCACTACATATCGTGACCGTCGGATTGTAAGTTACAAAATGTACAAGGTAAAGAAACACACTTTACCTAACTCTATACCTAACTCTATACTAGACCAAGTTGTACTTAACTATTTCCTATGTGTCGGAATATCCTAACAGATAATTGTTTGTGAATGATTTTACTTTTCTTAATTAGGTTCTTATTTATTTGATTATTATTATGTGATATTCTTCATCAAACAACTATCAAACCATAAATAACAATGAGACAAACAAGACAATATGTAGGCTATGAACCAAGGCCAAAACCTCTCCAAGCTTGAGAGGAAAACCAGCCAAATTATTCTTCTTATAGAACTTTCAGTTGATAAATTCAAATACCTAGACCCTTGACTAACAACCCCTCCATGACCAAGTCAAAACTTGCTTCAATATGCTGCAACTTCTCCTTCTTTCTTCACCTTTGATCCTGCAACTCAGGTCTGAAGTTTTTGGCCTCTCTTTCTGTGATTTTTGGCTACCTAAAAGTGATTGAAATTATGCACTTGTGACCAAAGTAGGGCTACTTAAGCCATCCTTATCCTTTGCTTCACTTAGGTCTAACTTCCTTGTGAATTTAGCCTCCAATATAGGTTTCGTTCTTGCCTTAATTCTACCCTCTGGTGATGACTGTAATTTAGATTTACTATAGAGATACATACCCTAATCTCCCCAGACGTGTGAATAGAAAGTGGCCCAAAAACATATATGCAATTTCTTCACTCTTCCTTCGACCTTGATCTTCTCATCTTCACTTGGATGTGAGGCTTCCTCTTCGTCCTTCTTAGTGAGGTTCTTGTTTGTTATGTGTTATTCCTTGAATGAGGCCTAGTTCCTATATATAGGCTTTACTCCTCATGCTTGTAAGATGACTTGACTTGAAGTTGATCCTAGGCTGACATGTCATCTTGATGTAGGCTTATTGCTTCATTTGAAGGTCGACTTGCATGTAGCACTTAGACTTGGTCTTGGAGGGTATTTTGACTCTTACAATGACTCAAATAAATATGTAAGATGCCCAAGAAGGGTATTTCATACATTACAAAGAATTAATTGAATTTATGACTTAATGACCAATCCTAAAAGCTCACAATGTTAGCTAGATAAACAAAAATAAAGTTCCTTGAGCATGAAACCCATGTCTCAAGCATAAATTAATTTTATTTTTCTTATTTACATTAATTGCATAAAATCATGATTACACACGTCATTATGAAGTCTGAACTTAGTTACATATTTTAACACTAGTGAGGATCGAAAATGTTATTTGCCTTGTAGAAATTGCAAGGGCTCGAGGCCAAGGAGAATTTTAATAAAATCAACTAAAAATCATTGTAGAGACTATGGAAATTCTAGAGGCAGACATGAATACCATCCATTTGTAATTTATTTATTATATGTCTTTTATCGTAGATTTTTTTGTAAAAGTTTATAATATGTATATTGTATTTTAGATTGTATGTCTCTGTGTTGAGAATTATATTATCTTTCTATTGTAAATGTATTTTATGATATTCTTTTGGGAGGTTTTTTAACTATGTTGTCATCTTGATGTGGACTATAAATATTATTTGATTATTTTCATTAGGGTCAATTAAGGGGTTAGGTCGAGTTAGGGGTTAATTACTTTATGGGCTTAGGGATAAGGGGTTACTAATGTTTAAGGGTTTAGGGGTTAAGGGTTAAGGGATTAGGGGTTAGGGGTTTAAGAGCTTAGGAGAATGTGGTTAAGGTTTTAGAGGTTAATGTATGTTTAGGGAGTTAATTTGGACCTAGAGGATTTAGAGGCTAATCATGGGTTTTTATGAAGCATTATTAATAAGTTTTAAAAGTATATTATGAAAAATATGACATTAAGAAATAATGTGACATTATAATGATGAATGAAAAATAATATCATTATTTTTTTTTACTATGGCCATGAATATAATCTCATAAAGTGTCTCACTTCCTACACATAAAGAAAAGTAACATCCTTCTTATATTTTTTCAACGTATTCTTACATATCTTGATAAATTGCATAAGCATCATCCTTGATTTGTTGTCTTTGTTTCTTGGTCTCACGTAATTAGTTGTTTTTCTCTTTCTCTTTGTTGTCTTTTTTTTCCTTATATATTATATTTGTAAACTGTTGTTATATCGACATTTCAATATTTTCTATATATATTAATATTACTTTATTTATTGTAATTGTATAGTATCACCCCCCCAGGGAATTGTTCACTGAGGAAGAGGTGGTTGTAGTACAAACACCTGTTCAAGAAAATGGTGCGATTAATATTGAGGATCAAGCTAATGATCCTATGGAAGAAGATAATGACATTGATAACATAGTTGGAGAAGATGAGACAAATAGATTGATCCAAGAGACATTTAATAACGCTGTAATGGATGATGATGACTGTCCTTTTGATTTCCTATACTTGTGATGGCAACTAAACTTCTTTATGAAGGCTCAAAAACATCTCTTCTCAATGTTGTATTATTGTTGGTCAACTTAAAGGTGGTGAATGGTTTATCAAACACGTGTCACAAAATTTCTAAGGTATATAATAGGTTTTGTAACATTTAGTACTATATACAAGATAAAAAAAAAAAAAAAAAAAATCCATTTTTTTTAATGTTAGTATGTTCATCTGCATCATTTTATTAATTTGTAACATTTGGATGAAATATGTATGATTAATATTGTTTATTACATTAACCAATATTATTATTTTTATGTTGTAGATTATTAGGTGAATTTATGTTACCACTGTCAATTGTTTTACCTCATACATACTGAGATTTACATGTCGTTATGATATATATTGGAATGGAGTACCAAGCTATTCATGCATGCCCTAATGATGATATTCTCTATTATAAAGAACATGCATTGGAAAACAAATGCCCAAAATGTGATGATAGTAGATATCAAACCAATAAAGTAACAACAAAGGTGCCTTGCAAGGTTCTTCAATATATTCCCAAACTTCCACGTCTGCGATAATTGTTCAGGTGCAAAGGCATATCAAAACTTATGGATTACCATGCAAGGAATATAAGTGAAGATGGTTCTCTTTGAATGCCTATAGATGGATTTGCATTTAGGAATATAGAGGAAAAGTTCCCAGAGTTTAAAAGAGAGCCTTGTAATCTTGGGCTTTCATTATCAGCTAACAGTGTCAATCCATTTGCAGAGGCTAGATCTACTTACTTAGTGTGGCCCATTTTTGTTATCAACAATAGAATTCCTCTATGGAAGTCAATAAAGAGGGATCACATAATGTTGACAATGATTGTTCTAACTATTAATTTGTTTAGACTAATATTTTTTAGCACAATAAAATCTCATTTGTCTTGTTTGTTTCATAATTATGTCCTAGATTTTTTTGTTAATTTACTCATATATTTTCAGTTATGCCTTATAATCATTGTCTTATAAAAAATTTATTTACTCATATATGTAGTAATTCTGTATTGTATGTTCAATCAATTAGGAAAGTACTAGGTCAAATATATGAATGTATATATCGAGCCTCTTATCAATGAATTAGTGGGGTTATGGAAAGATGTCACTATGTATGATATCTCTATACGAGTAGTTGGACAACGGGAGTTTGAATTCCATGTAATACTTGCATGGAAAATTCATGATGCCCTAGGGCTAATACATTTATGTGGTATGTTATAACAATATACCTGCACTTTAATAATGTTTAATTTTATGAAGTTCATTTCAAGTATGTTTTTTAAATAGTTCGACCTTCATTGTACATACTTAAAATAATTGATATAAAAATTATTGCATTTCTTGCAAGTCTTTAAACAAATAGTAAATTCGCTTCTCCATTTTGTGGTACTAAGATTAAATATATTCATTCAAGAATATTAGGAAAGGAGGTGTTTGACGAGTATAGGCACTTCCTTTCTAAGAACCGTAGTACCAAAGTATTGAAAAAAATATTTTCAATAAGAAATAAGAGACTAGATTAAGACCACGAAGAATGAAAAATTGTGCATGGAAGTTGAAATATAATAGAGTCACTTAAGGTATGGATCAAATTGTCTATGTATCAATATACATGACATGTTTTTTATTTTATCTTTTTATGGCATTTTCTTCACTGTACTAATTGTAAGGTTATATTATTGTTATAATATCTTTAACCATGATTCACATTGTAGGTCATCAAGGAATTAATAATAGGGCACTTCCATGAGGAATGACAAGTTATCCCAAGAAATTCAATAGACTCCCCTACTATGATCACCTCGAAAATTTTCATTTGATTGATACAATGCACATTGAGAACAATGTAACAAAAACCTTATGGCGAATCTTAGATGGAAGGAGAGATAAAGAAAAGATTGTTGAGATTTGTAATTACATTAAGGAGGTGAACCATGCATTGCAAAGTGAAATTCATTTAAATAGTGATGGAGATGATGAAGATATGAGCACCCTTCCATGGTTATTGACAGAGCAACAAAGAAAGCATGTCAAAGAGGTTATTGAAAAAACTAAATTTCCAACTGGATTTTATTCAAACATAAAGAATATTCCAACAAATAAAGGTGAATTAGGTGGGGTAAAAAATCATGATTGTCATATGTTCATTAAGGTAATTATTTTGGTGTATATATATTTTATACATTGGTAAAACTTATTGTTAATTACTGTTTTTTTCTACTAATTTATGAAAAATAATGGTCGATCATTGTTTTTGTTATAGTATGTTCTACCTTTATCTCTCCCAGGAAATTTTGACAACAATGTCAAAAAAGTTATATATGTTCTTGGAAATTACATGAGGTAAGTGGAGATTTATGTGCAAAGTGTAATTTGTTCAATAAGTTGTTTTGTCGCATATTTTTCACTGCATGTGTTTTTGTTGTCAACATCTACTATATTATTCTTTTTTTGTTGAAACCTATGATTTTATTGCTTCATTTGTAGATGGTTGTCATATAAATAAATTTATAAAGAAGATATAAAGTAATGGAGAAAAGAAATTCCTCATCTATTGTGTGAAATGCAAAAGTATATACCTCCAACATTTTTCAATGCATAAGAACACTACCTCATACACCAAGTCAAGGAGATTGAAAAGTGTGGAGTTGTACACACAAGATAAATGTGGATGGTTGAAAGGCACTTGACTGAAGAATTTGGTGATAAAAAGAGCTAAGGGTTCTATGGTATAGGGATATATGGTGTATCAAACCATGGTTTATATTTTTCAATATAGTGATGAAATAGGAAAAATTATTAATGTGTTGGATCACATTTCGGGTGTCAACTCCATGGATGATTTTGAAGGGGATAACCTATTGGGGAAAGGTAGGATGAGAAAAGTTAGATGTAAGTAGATAGTGCATATTTATAGTACATTTGAAGTTTTCATTTCTATGTATATTGTACTTATTTAATTTTTAGTCTTCCTGCATAATCCATTATTATGAAGGTATAACATGGTAACTAATTATATATATGTGAATTGTTTTATTTTAATACAACCGATTGAGAGTGGGATGATATACATTTATACATTGCAAACAATAAAGATTGGATGAAGGTATGGATTGATTGATGCAAACAAGTTAATAATGGTAGGTTATCATGGTATGGTGTGTCTTGTTTGGTCAAAGAAGCTCAACATAGTGGAGATACCAATCTTACACAGAGGGAAATTGATTTAGCGTATGGCTTAAAGGATTATTAGGCAAACATATTCACCCATAATACTTAGTTTTTTTATAATTATGTTAATTCATATGGTGTGATTTTTTTCTTCATTTTCAAATTTTGCATGTATAAATATGCATGATTATCAATTAAAAATGCATTTTTTTTATGTGTTTGATGTATTTTAGTTGAAACACCACAAAACAATGTGGTGCAATGGCCACAAATTTTGCATCAAAAGTTTGGAGGAAAAGATGAAAAATTATGATAGTGGGATAACTGCAATATTTCAAGTTATCAATGTTTCCTTTATAGGTGACAAACATCCAAAACTCTCTTAGAATCGATACTATGGGTATCCGCATGATATACTTGAGTGTGAATTTGAATCATTCAAAATAGTTGTGTTTGAAGTGAAATGGTTTAGGCTACAAATCCATGAACATGACCATGATAGAACTATTATTGAGCATGCTAACAGTTTACCATGGTTGATACAAGGAATATTGATTCAGGATTAGAGAAATATGTTCTTCCAAGCCAATGTGAATAGGTATTTTATGTAGACATTCCGGGTAAATAGCGTTGGTTTTATGTTGTTAGATATGATCCCAAAGGAAGACCCATAAAGTATAATGTAGCAAAAGAAGATGAAATTGAAGAAGAAGATGGTGTAGAGGAGCATGGAGTCCATGTAGTGTCAGATGAAGATGTCGAACAAGTTCAAGGAATATATTTTAATGGAGACGATGTTCATTTGGATGAAATATATGATATTGACATTGTGTCAAACGAAGAAGTTGAAGAAGTTGAACCAAATGTAGAAGAGCATGTTCTAGATGATTATATAGACAATGATGGTGATGTTGATATGGTTAATCCTTTGTACATAAATTCTGAACTAGATGATATAGATGATGAGATGGGCACAAAATAATATTAATGATATCAAAAAGTTGAAAAGTGTTAGGTATGTATCTATATGTTTTTAGTTGGTTTGTTCTCTCTTGTTCACCATAAATTTTTATTTTACTATTTTTTATGTTTGAATGTCATTGTTTTTCTTTCAAATATATTATAGTAGATACGCTTGGTATCAGGGAATTGAGAGTGATGTGAGGGGGTGGATGGGCCATTTGAGCTCCCACCTTCATGTGGTTGTCCATGTTAAGAAGAGAACATATTATACTTGAAACAAAGAGAAACTCATTTAAATTTATACATACCGAGCGAGTTGGGCGATGGGTGAACCAGAAAACACAACGGTCGGGCAGAAATGAGAAGTAAGTTCGACCCATGACTACCCATGTATTGAGTTCTAGCAGGGTGTCTCGTAATGATTTTAGAAAATTGACTAAATTAATGTTTAGGTGTTAAAAGTTGGTTTATAATTGATTGATTATGCAACATACATACTACAAAATGATAATATTTTGGTGTCATTAAAAATATAATGATTTTTGTTGACTAATTTGCACATCAAGGTGAACGCCTGTAGCTTGGATGCACTAGCATGAAGGTAGAGTGCTTGGGTGCCCCTTGGGGCATCGTGAGATGGGAAAGCCAAGACATCCACATGGTAGGGGTGCCGGTGTGATGAGTTGGTGAGTTGACTTGGCTTGGAAAGGGGCACCCGCATAAAATAATTAAGGTTGGCCAATGACTTCCCATGAATAAAGTCCCCACCAAGGGGTTTCATAATGATTTTTAGAAAATTGAATAAAGTAATCTTTGGGTGTTGAAAGTAAATTTATAATTGATTGATTATGTAGCATGGTACTAAAAAATTATAATATTTTGTTGTCATTGATGAGCTAATTATTTGTGCTCACTAATTTTCACAGTAGTACAAATTCTTGTGCCTTGGGCATGCCTGCACGAAGGTGGGGCACCCATGTGGGTGTCACCGTGTGCTAGCCAGTACACCAAGGCACTCATACAACGAGTTGGTGGGTCATCCAAACTTAATAAGGAGCTTCTGCATAAAAGAGGTAATGTTGGCCCATGACTATCCATGAATAGAATTCCCACAATGGGGTCTCATAATGATTTTTAGAAAACTAACTAAATTAATATTTAGGTGTTAAAAGTTGGTTTATAATTGATTGATCATGTAGGATGGAAATAAAAAATAATTATATTTTGTTGTCATTGATGAGATAATGACTTGTGTTCGCTAATTTGCACAGCAGGAAGGACACTCGCAACTTGGGCACACCCGCATGAAGGTGGGGCACCTAGGAGCCCATGGGTGTGTTGTGTGTTGGGCAAGCCAAGGTGAACACCTAACAGGGGCTCCCATGTGACGAGTTGGTGGGTCATCCTGAATAAGAAATGGGTGCCCACACAAAAGAATTAATTCTAGTCCATGACTTCCCATGAATAGAGTTCCCACAAGGGGGTCTCATAATGATTTTTAGAAAATTAACTAAATTAATGCTTAGGTGTTAACAATCAGTTTAAAATTGATTGATAATGCAACATGGAAATAAAAAATGATGATATTTTGTTTTCATTGATGAGCTAATGATTTTTGTTCATTTATTTTGCACAGGAGGACGAACACCTGTGCGCTAGGTTTGCCCACACAAAGGCGGGGCACTAGGTGCTGGGCACGCTAAGGCGCCCATCTCGTAGGGGATCCCATACGATGAGTTGGTGGGTAAGTCTGAATTGGAAAGGGGTTCCAACAAAAAATAAGTAATGTTGACCTATGACTGCCCATGAAAAAAATTACCATAAAGGGGTCTCATAGTGATTTATAGAAAATTAACTAAATTAATGTTTAGGTGTTAAAAGTCAATTTATAATTGATTGATAATGCAACATGGATAACAAATGATGATATTTTGTTGTCATTGACGAGCTAATGATTTGTCTTCATTGATTTTGACAACAAGGCAAACACTTGCACCTTGGGTGCACCCACACTAGGGCGGGGCTCTAGGGCTCCCATGGGGACATTGTGTGCTATGCACACTAGGGCGCCTGCCCATTAGGGGTATCCATGCTAAGAGTTAGTGAGCCGGCCTAAATTTGAAAGGGACACCTGCATAAAAGAAATAATATCAACCCATGAATAGAGTTCCCACAAGGGTGTCTCACAATGATTTTTAGAAAATTAACTAAATTAATGTTTCGATGTTAAAAGTTTGTTTATAATTGATTGATTATGTAGCATGGTACGTACTAAAAAACTATGAAATTTTGTTGTCATGGATGAACTAATGATTTTTTTTCGCTAATTTTCACAACAAGTTGAATGCTCACGCCCTGGGCACACTTGCACGAAGTCGGGGCGTCTTGGTGCCCATGGGGGCATCGTTGCATGGTTCTTGACATTCTAGGGTGCCCACCTATCAGGGGCATCCATGAAATGAGTTGGTGAATTGACCTAACATGGCAAGGGGTGTCCACACAAAGGATGTAATGTCAGCCCATGACTGCCCATGAACAGAGTTCCCACAAGGGGGTCTCATAACGATTTTTAGAAAATTGACTAAATTAATGTTTGGGTGTTAAAAACTATTTATAATTGAGTGATCATGTAGAATGGAAATAAAAAAAATGATGATATTTTGTTGTTATTGATGAGCTAATGAATATTTTTCATTGATTTTCATAGCAGGGAAAACACTTACGCCGTGGGTGTGTCTGCGTGAAGGTGGGGTGTCCGAGCTATCATAGGGGTGTTGTGTGCTCAACACACTAGGGTTCTAGACACCCATGGGAGTGTCGCATGTTGGGAACGCCAAGGCGCCCACTCGGTAGGGCTACTCGTGAAACACGTTGGTGGGTCGGCTTGACTTGGTAAGGGGTGCCCACACAAAAGAAGTAATGTCAGCCCAGGACTGCCCATAAACAGAGTTCCCAAAAGGGGGTACCATAATGATTTTCAGAAAACTAAATAAATTATTTCTTTGGTATTAAAAGTTGGTTTATAATTTATTGATCATGCAACATGGAAATAAAAAATGACAATATTTTGTTTTCATTGATGAGATAATGATTTGTGTTTGCTAATTTACATAGCAGGGTGAATGCCTGTGCCTTGAGTGCACTTGCACGAAGGCAGGATGCTCTTGCGCCCATGGGTACGTCGTGTTTTGGGCACACAAGGGGACCTGATTCCCATGGGGGTATCACTTACTATGCACACTAGAGCACCTACCCGATAGGGGTACCCGTGCGACGAGTTGGTGCATCAACCCAACTTGGCAAGGGGCGTGTTGGCCCTCAATTTTTGTCATCTTTGCCTATCCTAAATCCAATTTACCACCATATTCCATCCTATTTCACCTATATATTCCTCATTTTAGTCCTATTTTTCATATTGAGGTAACTAAATTAAATTTTTAATTTTTAGAAATTTTTGTAAAAAATTGGTTTTAAGAGTAAATTTGGATTGCATTAAAAATTCCCGTAATAGCTTCATGGAAGTCATATGTGTAGGACCCCTGGGTGGGATTTGAGTGCATATTTGGAAAGCTTGGGAACCACAGATGAAGAAACACCTATTGGTTCAGTCAAACTGAGCAAAAACATGCTCGATCAATGCTGGTCAAACTTGACCTGTCATTTAGCAATTCTAGTAAAAAGGAGCAGATTTATTATTTTGTGGGATTTTTCCTGATTTTGAGAACCATAATTGATGAGTTTGACATGTATGGATGGATTAGGATTGATAAGGATGTTAGAGCCATTAAAGAAAATTTATGGACCATTCAGGGGGTGTAATTTTGTATTAAGATTATTGGAGACTTTTGAGATAATTTGAAGAATCATTCCTACTGTTCTATTTGCTATTCATGTTGTGGATGATTTATTAAGTTAGCTGTAGCTAAAGAGTTCTTTAGGTGTACAAGGCAAGGTTCAAGGGCCCCCATACCAAGCTAAGTACACTTTGGTTAAATTTTGTAAATTAGCTTTGTTTTGATTTAGTATTTCTTGTTTCCGTTTTATGATTCAATTGCTTAAATGTGTTATGATTTATGTATGATTTTTGGATGATTTGGTTTAAAATCTAATTTTCATATGAAAGGAAAACCAAGTATTTAAGTTAAATTATCTTTCTATCAAGTTATGAATCACAACTAAAAATCATCCTTTTGAATTTCTTGAATTGTTTCTTGAATTCTAGTTTATGATTTGATGCAATGGTAATGTTGTTGGAGTAGAACTACGAGGAAGGAAAACCAGGACCTCCTAAGTTAGGAGCCTCTTCTCTTTATTTATACACATCACAAACTATTTCTCTTTAGTTTTTGTTCTTGACAACAATACTATGGGGAAGGACAACCAAGACCTCCTAAGTTAGGAGCCTCTTGCTTCGCTTACTGCGTCTTGAATCAAAGACTTTTTATCTTCTTTAAACTTAAAACTTATTTTTAATATGCATTTGCCTTAACCTTTGAGCCTTGCCTTCTGAAATTGACTTTATCTGAAATCCATATACTTTGGATGTGCTTCCAAGTCTACAAACCTAGATTGACAAGTAAAACACCTGCATTAGTTTACTTAGTAAATTGACCTGACAGAGCGCCCACAAAAAAGAAACAATGTCGCCCCATGAATGCCCATGAAAAGACTTCCCACAAGGGGGTATCATAATGATTTTTAGAAAATTGGATAAATTAATGTTTGGGTGTGAAATTTGGTTTATAATTGATTAATGGGTCCATGACTACCCTTGACTTGAGAATGGGACCAACATTGAAATATTTTTAGTTTGTGCTTGTATGCACTGAAATTTGACATGGTTATGGTAGATGCATGCATTGGTAATATGGGAGGGTTTTGAGACTTAAATATGACTCACAGAAAGAATTCAACAATCAAATGACAAAATTATAACATATATAAATGTCAAGGAGATGAAATTATTTATTACTATTTACCAGTTGCAAGATTATAATGTACTTCATAGTCGAGAGTTTGAGAAAACACCTTACCCTTCCATTTGAAAAAACTTCTTACCCTTGATCATCATCTTTGTCATCATGAACTACATTGTCATCATCACCATAATCTTTTTCATCTTCATCAAAATCATCATCATCATCATCAACCTCATTTTCATCCACATTATCTTTAACATCATCATCATCAACAACAATGATATCATTGTCATCATCATCATCATTATCATCAACAACATCATTTATATAAAAATAAATTATGCCTCAATGAATCACACATAATTTATTATATATCTCTCTTATGCTCTTGTTTTCAAGCTTATTGTTACTTGTTGCTGGCCTACCCCTAAGTACCAATCCACCACTTAACATTTACCAATTAATTGAAATTATGCTTTTATTAATTAACCCCACATAGAGTGACCTATGAAAGGGGCCAATGTTCAAATTTTTTTAGTTTGTGCTTGTATGCTTTGAAATTTGACATGGTTATAGTAGATACATGCATTGACATTATGGGAGGGTTTGAAGACTCAAATACGAATATGGGAGGGTTTGAAAAAGTGTATACATTAGTAATATTTTGAATTATTATTACTTTCTAAACGCATTTTCACAAAGTGGATAAAATTAATGATATGTTTTCAATTATTATTATTTTCTTGTTATATTTTAAACAAATAGTTCAAACATGTTTCATTCCATTCATCATGGTATTAAGTATTTTTGAAGCTTCTCCTGAACACCATATATCCTATTCTTTGTTTCTACTTCTTTTGGTTTCATGCTCACTTGGACATTTTTTTTACTCAATAGGTTCCTTGAGGTCTAACCTTCACCCTTATAGCTTTTATTCTCTCTTGGTTCTCCTAGTAATTGTGTAAACCTAACAAACTTATATTCCTCATACCTTTTTATAGATTGAGTTCCATAGGCTTAATTCCAACCCAAACACACATGCACTTTATGATTTGGAACTCTCACTCCAAAGTCTCTTATGCAACATCACCTTCTATACCTCCTATACACTTCACCCTCTGATATCAACAATTCTATATTTTGGGTTTTAAATGATATTTACAAATTTCCCTAGCCATTTCTCCACATAGGATTTAATTTTCAACATTTACCCTAATCATTTCCCCGCCTAAGTTATAATTTTATATGTCTACAAAAGTGTCATGATTTTCTATTTCTTCATGCTTTTGTGAAATGATGACTTGCTAAATGACGAAGAATGTAACATCTTTACTATCATTTAGTTGTTTTTCAATGCATTGATTAAGCTCTATGTTGACAACTTGGGAGTTCCGCCCTAACTTCAAATTTGACACTAAAATTTCATTATCCATATAT
This sequence comes from Pinus tabuliformis, assembly GCA_031772625.1. Lineage (NCBI taxonomy): Eukaryota > Viridiplantae > Streptophyta > Pinopsida > Pinales > Pinaceae > Pinus > Pinus tabuliformis. The sequence goes on along the minus strand of CM062804.1, from coordinate 517,473,068 downwards.
GATGGACAAATTCATAAAAATATTTTGGATTATTGGATTTGTATCTTAATACTTTATTTATAGACGCACATAAATATAATCGATTTACATTTTTTTCTTGGTAGAAACTACTTAAATTATGTTTCCACCTTTCTCTTTCTATGTCTTTCGTTTTATCTCAACCCTTTAGCCCCCGTCCAAATCAATATTTTTCTCCCCCTCCCTCTCTCATTCTCTCTCGTCCTTGCTCTCTCTCCTTTTATCTCTCACCTCCCTCCCTCTCTCTCTCTCTCTCTCTCTCTCTGTCTCCAACTCTTGCACTATCTCCCTCCCTCTCTCCTTCTCTCCCCCACTTCTCTCCATCTCTCCTTCTTTGTGTCTCTATGCATATGACCCCCAAACATACATACTCTCTAATTTCCATCTCTCCCTTATCACTCCCTCTATCTCTTTCTCCACTTTTATCTCTCTATGTCTTTCTTTTTCCCTCCCTCTCTCCCCCTCCAACTCCATCTCTCTATCCCTCCATCTCTCCTCTCTATCCCCCCCATCTCCTCTTCTCTATCAAGTATTTTCTCTCATCCTATGTCAAACTCAACCTAGAGATCTGAAATATCAAAAAATTTACATGATTTCAATAAATATTCATCTCCAAACTTGAAAATACTAGTACAATATGCTTCTTGGCTTAATTTTTACAAAATTGGAAGCCATCAAAATTTCAATGAGTATTCCCTTAATGATTTCAAACCTTTTTATCAATCCTACACACTTCATACCAAAGGAGCCTTTAAGGCATAGCATGATATAACCCTCATGCAAGGGTAGCTCATAATTCTAGAATCATTGATGATCTAGCAAAATCCCTTGTAGCTATGTCAACATTGGAGGTTTTACAGACCCAATCTTCATAAATGAATGATCACTATTAGAGTTTGTGGAATCCAACCTTTAAAATTCCCAAATCATTACATTTTAATTTGGATAATATAAGGCATTGACTCCCCTCATTGGTAGCTTTCTAAATGCCTCACTTGCATGTCTAAATATGTGTGGAAGTAGTTGGTCTCCCCTGAGCTTGCCCCATCTGCCATTAACCCTTTGAGCTTATCATGTCCACCCATCTCAACCCAAGTATTTATCAAAAGCATACCCATAAAGCTTACAAGAAGATTAGTCTTAATAAATATTGAGGTCATAGATGCACCCTTAGACGAAAATATACTTATTGGATTTAGCTATATGTATGCTATGGAAGTCATCTCTTCATCAATATTTCATATGATAATGATTCCTCACAATAGGAATGTCATTACCATCAACCAACATGCACTATGAAACCTAACCAATGTCTAACCTATACAACATTATTCGCCTCATAGGGGTAAGTCATTATTTTTATCATACATTCAAATTGGTCGAAGAGCTTCAAAGATTCTACGTTACTTGACACATATCAAGGTGAACCACCTTTGGTTTAGCATATAATTTCAACTCAAATGTGTATTCTAGTGTCATTTGAGGTGATATCATCTACCACTTTATCTATGTCACGATCATCCTTTGTGTGTAACAAACAACCTTCTACTAAAGAGAAGGACCCACCTCCTACCTTGGTTGACTCGATGCATCCTTGCCAAGATATTCCATGTCCTAGCTTAGCCAACTCTCTAGATAATATTCAATAATAAATTCCCTAGGATCCTCTCGAATGCCATGATACACATGTTTGTGCACACATATGTTACATTTCTACATCTATTAGGCTTATTTCCCATAGTGAACACTCCTTTCCCTCAGGTATCAACATCTACCCTCGATCCTGGGGTAAGGCTCCAAGTTCCTCTTAGCTAAAGTATCCTTTGTTTTCTTTCCCTCAAAATCTATAAGAAACTTAGTAGCTAGTAGTGTGTCACACGCATGTCATATTTATGGGACCCGAAAGCCAATCAAACAAACTCATGCCTCTTAGAAGTCCATCACCCCTTCTTCCCACATCATTCACTTAGGTGAGGACATTCTATAAGTAAAAATGACACCTAACTACCCATGGGATTTAGTGCATAATCAATTCTTCTTCCTCCCCTAGGATGCATTTCAACTTTCCCCTTCCTAAGAAATTTCTGTAGTTGAAACAAAAGACTTCATTCTCCATGGATATGTTGATTGTCATAAGAATTTGATCCCTACCCAATATACTTTTGAAGAGGGAAATATAACTTGTATTTATCCCACTATTAAAGTGGGAATTAAACCTAGACATTAATAAAATAATTATCCTTGAAGAAACATGTTCCATAAAGGACAAGTACATCCATTGTCTAGAAAAGAAAAGCATAGGCTTCTTCAACCCTCCAGAACTATGGCCATCAAGGCTAAGTTCGACAAGTTTCATAAATATAGTTTTATCTATCCCATCACATGAACATCACCGATCTCCAACGTCATTCCTATGAAAAAAATCAAGTGACTATGTACATTTGCATTTATTTTTAGTATTTGAACCAAGCTTATCCCAAAGACAATTCCCTAACACCATTCATTGATCAATTTATTGAAAAATGCACTACGCATGATGTATGTTGGGCGTGGAATCCCCCCAAGGCATGTGTTGGGGCTTAAAGCCCAAGTTTTGACTAAGTCCATTGTAAAGACTCCGCGATTTGTGGGCGCGGAGCGCGAAGTCATAATAGAGTCACACGATTGTCCACCCTTGCTTTTGTAATATAATGTTGATTTGAAAGATCTACCCATGGTCTGCGGACCATGAGATTGTATAAATAGAGTGAGGCTCTAAGTGTAGAAAGGAGAATCGAAGATGAAGAGAGAAAATTGATGAAGCATTGAATCAAGTGTAAATCGTGTCTTTGGGTCATAGAGTACGAGAATGCTTTGCAGTTGAGTGCATAAAGGCCTAGTAGTCTGCAACTGAGTGCATGGACCCCTGTAGCTGAGTGTGTAGGGCAGGTCGAGTCTGTACCCATTGGAAGAATTAATAAAGAGAAGTTTTACCATATTTCTATGTATCTTTTCTTGTCTTATGTATTATTGAGTAGGAATTGCAAGTTTATTGTTTATTTACTACACGAACTCTTCTGAATGTGCTAAAACAAGTAAACATAACATAAGGCATCCAATTGTATGAAGATAACTAGCTGGTATAAGAAGATAAGTAATATCTCGGGTGTGATTTATGGGAATAGTGCAGACCGCTGCTTTAGCAAAGTGAACGTCCCTTAGCCTCGGGTTAGGGATATGCGAAGGCGAATATACCAGGGCACAAAGGCCAGGAAAGTGCGCGAAGTAACCTGCACAAAGGGACTCATAGTTGGACCAAACCAAACCCTCAGACATATCAAGGGTGTGGAAACCTGGTTCCAGCACCACCCCCCCATACTACTTCGGGTGAGACCTCAGTCCATGCTGTGCGGACTATTGCTGAAAGGGCCAATAGTACAGGGATTTGTTTGGCTAATTAACTCCAAACCTGGGTCAGGCCCCAACAAGCCAACAATGTATTTTATTTTATGGATGGATTCTCAAGGTATAACCAAATCTTGATTCACCATACGAAATCAATATAGAATTACTTCCACCAAACCATGGTACATTTTCACTTATTGCATTATGCTCTTTGTTCTCAAAAATTTTGGAGACACCTTCTAACACATCATGAAATTTATCATTCATTACCTTATTCATATAATCTTTGCCAATCTTAATTACCTAATTGCTCATTCTCAGAATATGTCCCAACTTCTAGGAGACTTTTCCATAATATTTAAATGATGTGAAAAACACAAAATTTTCTTAGAACCCCTAAATTAAAACACTATAAAAAAATAATAACCCCTAAAGAAAATAAATAATAATAACAATAATAATTAAAAAAAAAATTGAAAAAAACTAAAATAAAATAAAAAAAAAACAGTGAAACACAACCATATATATAACATAAAATTTAAAACAAAGCCAAAGACAACCTATTAACCTACCACACAATCCCTTGCCGAAGCCCGAGCCCACCTCCTCCCAACTCTGAGCTGCAAGAGGAAAGCCTCCGCCATCGCCCTAGCCCAAGCCTACCTTTGGCCATCTCCAAGATGCAAGAGGAAAGCCTCCGCCATCAACCTAGCCCAAGCTACCCTCCTCCCACCTACGAGTTGCAAGAAGAAGTTGAGCCTCTTGCATCACCCCTAACCTGCCTCATCCCACCTTAGAGCTACAAGAGGGAGATCATCCACCCACCTCTGAGCTGCAAGAGGAAGATCCGCCACCCACCTCTGAGTTGCAAGAGGAAGATTGTTTGCCATCATGACAGGACCTGACAGAGATAGAGCTCAAGGGCCTAAGGAAGAATAGTGAAAGAGGACATATACCCTGCATTTATTGCCGAAATGTCTTTTGTAAGTATTAGCTACTCCATCCCCATGATATTATTATGTTTTATCATTATTTCCTATGTTTTTTTTACATTCTACTGCAACAAAACATTGAAACCTTTTACTTATTGCAAACACAATATCTGTAGTGGGATATATAGCATTAATAAAATCATGAATGAAAGAATAAGGCCTAGCTCACAGAGGTGGGTAAATATAGAGTTTGTCCCTCTCTTGATGGTCAAGATTCCAATTCATCAAGCCATTCTTCCTCTATATAAAAAGAATAAGTCTTCGCTATGATCAAGGTATAAAGCTATGCTATGCTCAAGGTATAATATGATATAACAACAACCTTTTTAATCTTTACATAGCCGTAAATGAAACTTATGGACAACACCTCTTTCACCTTGGCGAAAGAACTCTGATCCATACTACGCTATATTAGATAGTACCATGAGGAGGCCCAATTTTTTCTGGAAAAAAGTGTGGTAGAGTCCCACACATAGGCATCAACACCTGTCAGACATTGTATTTTCTTCCAAGGTCTTTGAAACGCTAGAGATTCCATGAGGTCACTTTTATAAAAACTTGTTGCATCTTTCACCTTCACCTTAGTATTGTTTAAGTCCAAGGGATCATGGAAGGAATTAGTAGCAATAATCACCAAGAGTCACTTATCATGGATGCTTCTAGTGGCATGGCTCCCCTACCTTGGGTATGTACTATACCTTTATCATTTGAAACCCTCGTAAAACTTGGTAGGGGGTTGTACAAGGACTAGCGTGTCCTGCTTACTTGAAAAACTAATTGTACATAGGCATCACTTGTATCATAAGGCAGGGGAAAATTTTGGTAGTTTTTATTATAGATTTGCATAGTTCTATAACATTCGGTCAAGAAACACATCATACTTCCAATGGCAATTGATAGTTACAGTGTACACTATTACTAGTGGTACTACTGCATTGACCTAGGGCTTACTTTGTAGTGAAAATGAGATTTTAAGCCTTACTAGAGGATTACATGAAGGAAACATCTTGATCTAACAATATTATGATTTTTAATTATGGTATGATGCCAAATTTGGTTCCACATTAGATTAACTTTTGACATACTTCAGTTTGTGCAAATATGATAATTTTGATCAGCACAAATGCTAAGAATTGATTTTTGATGTTTAAGTTGCTCTCTACTTATTTTTTTGTCCTAATATGCTTGTTTCTCTTTTTAATGAAAATTTGCATGGAGTTTAGAAATTGTTAGTTACAGTGTGTTTTGATTTCCATTGAAATAAAGTTTTATCTGATGAAAATTTGCATGGAGTTTAAAAATTGTTAGTTACAGTGTCTTTTGAGATCCATTGAAGTAAATAGGCTTCTTAAGGGCTAAATTAGGCCTCTTCCAGGCCAACCTGTCCTTTTGGTATCTTCTACACCAATCATTTTACATCAAATATATTTCCTTTCTTTGATGCATGAGCCCTTCAAGGGACTTTACTTCATGACCTTGACTCTGACTCTTCTTCACAACCCTAGAGCACTCAATGGGTGCTTTGACCTAGGTAAAATAACCAATGGGAAGAAACCCATTTCATAATAAAATAATTTTCTTTTCACAAATAAATATTTTTTCTTTATTTATTTTGACAAGTACAATAATTATATATAGGCATGACATCATTATAATTATCAAGACCGACACTAGTTACTTCTTCAAAAAAGATTACTTCAAACCCTAACAATTTCTTTTTCCATAACCTTGAAAAATTCCTCAAAATTGTAATTCAGCCAAATTATAAAAAAAATTACAGTGATGACAATGTTCTTTAGTAGAGCACATGGGGAGGTTAAAGGAAGGAGTATGCAAAGTAGAATTATCTCTGATGAATTCTACGTCAATGTAACCTACCTTTTTGGATGAATTATTTTCAATATTTCCTATATCAATATTAGCTGTGCTATCTTTTAAGGATTTAAATAATTTTTTTTCCCTTTCAGTTTCCTGGTTCTTCTCACTGCTTCCCTTCGACTTTTGGAATGTCTAAAGGGAGCTTGGTGGGCATGGCTGGCCAATTCTGGTCATGCACAATTGGGTCATTAGTTATCTTGCTTAAATCAGGAAGGTTTAAAGAAGCTAAATACAAGACATTCTATTTGTCCTCCATCGTAAAACAATTTTGCATAGCTATATGTATGGGGGTTCCCTAGTGAGGGGTGGTTACCCTGGTGAGCACCACATTGAATCCTGGGAGGGTAATCATGGGGGCTCCCTTGGGGGGTATTGAATGGGGTACTTTGATGAGTAGGAAATCGAAGAAAAGTTTCATTGATAAAGGGAGATCCTATAACACTAGTTGTAGGGTTTCTTATGGTGAGAGACCTAGCACTCCTCCTGGTAATGGTGGGATATTTTAAAAAATTCTAGATCAACAAGGAGTCGCGGGGACCCCTATAGTGTCGATTAGAGTGTGTGATACTTTGCGTGATTGAGGGAAGGAGATGATTCTCAAAACAAATATGTCACATACATAAAACAAAGATAAAATAAAAGGATTACTTTCCCTTTAACTTTAGACTATATAATCAATCTAACAAAAAAACTGGTTTTCATTTATTTTTGCATATCATAAAAGATCCTATGAAGACCTAATCATCCTTACCACTCTAAAAGTAACCGGGCCTTATGAAGATATCTTATGATGGGTACTGGGGCAATGTCCCAAAAGAACTAGCAACGCCTTCTAGTAGTCGAAGAACCAACCAAGGTAATGGATGAGGCTTTGGTGTTTCCCACACCTCTACCTATATGGATGGATGCCATAGATTTTTTCCACTAAAGTAACTTCATCCCATGTGAGAATTCGACTCTTTAGCTTCTTAATAGTCAGTTTCAAGTACCGAGCACTAGATGAGTCAGGTAGCCCCAAATAGTACCACACACACTGATCCTATGTCAAACCCCCTCTAAATCGGGTCTCTACCATGCTCAGGTATTATTTTCCATGTGATGATTGAAGGATTTTAAGCTCCCTAAAAAGTTAATTGCGATGCCTTATGGGATACCTACCCCCAATGGTCCTAACCTGAACTATAAATTCTTTGGTGGCTCCTGTGGGGAATTTAGTTGGTTCAAGTTATGATTTCTCTTAAGGGTCTTACTTTTATTAGGGTGTGAGATGTAAGTTAAAATAAACTAAGTATCAAAATATCCAAAAATTGGATTCCTTCTAATATGAAGCTTATAGAAGCTTAATGTGTGATGTGTAATTGTGTGCAAGTGATCAAGTGAGAATGCAAAGTGTGATAAGATGTTGATATTTGGTGATCCATTACAATATCCACATAATTACACTGGATTCCAATTGTTCCTTGCATGTGCGGATAATGGGCTACTTACTCTTTCTCCTATTACACTATGTGTGACTAAATGGAGATGGGAAACACAAGTGCGTTAGAAGACTTTCATATGCTAGCCCAGGTTTTCCTAAAAGACACAAGGGAAGTAGAGATTACTTGCTTTCTATAATGGCATATGTCCCTAGTCCCAAAACAAATGAAATGAAAAAATGCTTTGGTTAGTAACAATATTTGTGGATGATAGGCCACTTACTCCTTTACTAATTAAGCTATGTGATTTGCAAAAACTAGCAAAATAGATTGAAGAATATGGGTTGAGTTTGTCCACTTAATTTTCCCCCTAATTAAGTTATGTTATCATTGCAAATAAAAATAAAGATAATATAATTACACTACTAATTTTGTTTAGTAGAGAAATTAAGTAATCTAAACTGACTAGAAAAAATTACAGAGGTGAAGGCAATTCACTAAAGGTTATCGATCACCTAAAAAAGTGAAATTACAAGGAATTTTTAGCTTTCTGGAAACTCCACGGGTTTTACCTACACAGATGCATCTGTACGTCTGTCTCAGCAAAAGTTGCAACCTACGTGTCTATCCATCAGAAAGTCATGTGGTCGATAGAAAAACTATAAACAAGCAAGTTTCTCACCCACTAACAAGTCCAAAATGTCCTGCAAAAATTCTAGAGAACTGATGCATGCCTTATTATGAGGTAGTAATGCAGAGAGAAGGTTGTTGGGCACAGGATCCCCCAAGGGAATTTTTGGGGCTAAAAGCCCAGATTTTGGTTAAAAGGTGTAAATCTGGTGTAAAGACTCCACATTTTGTAGGCACGGAGTGCAAAGTTATAAATGAGTCATAGGGTTGTCTGCCCTCAGTTTTGTAATGTAATGCCGGCTTTAGAGATCTACCCATGGTTTGCGGACCATGGGATTGTATAAACAGAGCGAGGCTCTAAGTGGTAAATCAGTTAGGATAAGAAAGAGAATGAAGGATGGAGAATTTAGTCTTATCTGAAGTGTCGAGTCGAGTCTTTGGGTTGTAGAGTAGGAGAAGGTTCTGTAGCTAAGTGTGTAGAGGCCTAGTAGTCCATAGCTGAGTGCGTGGACCCCTGCAATTAAGTGCGCAGGGCAGGTTGAGTCTGTAACCATTGAAGCCTTACTAAAAAGAAGTTTTATACCATTCCTATGTATTCATTTACTAATTTTATGCTTTGAGTATATTGGGTATGAATTTCATTTTCACTGTTTATATGGTGCGCGAATTTATATGATTGTGTTGATTGATTAAATGTGAGATAAGTTATCAGTTTACGCGAAGTTAACTAACAATTGTAAGAAGATAATTAAGGTACATGATGTAACTTGGAGAAATAATGCAAATCGCTGCCCTAGCAGCGCGAAAGAATCTCAGCCCCTAGTTAGGGCTGTGCGAAAGGCGATCCCAATAGATTGTGAAGGTATCGTAGGTCAAGATAATGCGTGAAGTGACCTATGTGAAGATATTCATAGTTGGACTAAATCGACCCCTCAGACATCTCCAGGGTGTGGAAACTTGGTTCCAGCATCCCCCCATACTACTTCAGGTGAGACTTCAGTCTGTGCTCCTCAAGCTGATGCCAAAAGGGCCAGTAGTGTAGGGATTTGTTTGGCTAATTAACTCTGAACCTATGTCAAGCCCCCTCAAGCCAACAAATGGTTCCATTGCCAAGACCGGAATCTGAATAGAGAGGTCTGATGTCATATCATTGGAATCCAACTAAGAAATAAATTGAATGTTGGTTGGACAGGAGAATTCACGAGTTCACAACCCAGGAGAACAGGAACCTGTGACCGACAAAAGAAGAGTGGTTAGACTACTACTTGTACACAAAGATCCATGAAATCTTCTACACATATTTCCCTACTGAGATGTACGAGTCGTTCGTGAAGCTAGCAGATAGCCAGGGAAGGTGGAAACTTGACAATCCTATTGTGTGGGCCCTAGAGTTAGTGCGAAGGTTGGAAGCATCAGAGGATCAGATCATGCGCACTGTTGATCACTGGCTCAATTGGATCATAGGAGGGTTCATTACTATGTTTGCGGTAGATATTTTAGTTAGCTACAATGAGGCAGTGTGACGCTTCCTCAGAGGACCGTGAGGTAAGTACGTAAAGTAATTTAATACTTGGATTAAAATGTTATTGTGTGAAAAGAGGGTTATGCAATTACCTTGATGTTCAGAGCTACATGAAGTGGAAAAGCCTACAAAAATGAAGGAAGTAAGGGACTAGAGAATAGCCCTTTGAATTCACCTCTGCAAGGGGACAAGGAAGAGCTCGCAAATATCTCTCCGCAAAGTGCAAACCATTTGATAAGGCAGAGGATTCCGTGCATACCACCCCCACCCCCACTACCACCAGCTTCACCACCATCACCTCCATCTTCACCTATACCACCTCCACCACCACCACGAGTCAATATGGCAAGTATGATAAAGTTTCCTGTGTTCAAGGGAGTGGAAAATGAGGATCTAGACCAATTTTGGTTCGTCATACGAGCCATATGGGAAGCGCAGAGAGTTACAAATGATAATATAAAGAAAGTGATGTTGGTTAGTGCTCTACAGGATCACACGCTGACCTGGTATATTAAGAACTCCAATGATAATCCAAATGTGCGAATCGCGGATATCCAAACTGTGCTAAACAAAGAATTTAGCAGGCTAAAATCTGAAGCACAGTCGATCATTTGGTTCAAAGAAATAACGATGTTACCAGGCAAAACTCCTTGGGAGTTGGATCAAAGGTTGAAGTGTACAATTCGTGAAGCTAATATGAATCTGACAGATGGACAACTTCACGAATGGTTTGTAGCATCACTAATGCCGCATTTAAGGAGCACACTATCACAACAAAAGTTAACGACTCAGGCAGAGGCATTTGAGATCGCGATGAGGCTAGACCCTGATGCAGGATCCTAACTTGGGAGTTCAGCATATCCATGCACTGTTGAAAAGCTTATGCCTTGAGATGTAGAGTCTGAAACAAGACAGGATAGCTCAACCAGAAGTGCGCGGAGAGGTGTGGTGCGTAACATGAAAGGGTCAAGGTCATGATAAGGACCATTGCCCGATGTTCACAAATTACCTCATGAGAAGAGGACCTATGCCGTTAAGGTCGGAAGCACAAGCAAGACCTAGTGTGGCACCCGCTTTGTGGTGCGCGATTTGTCAAATAGGAGGGAAACATGCTACAGACAACTGTCATTTGTTATAGAAGTATACACAAAATTCACAATAATTGTTCTGTAACTTTTGTAGGTCAATGGGACACGATGAGTGCACCTGTAGAAGCTATGAGCTAATGATGGATATAACTCCCACCTACAGAGTTCAGGCCGAAAAATGACCCCAAGACCAGAATGCAGGAGTGGAACGAACAAGATTTCAAGGGTGCAGATGACGCCGAGGTGGAGGAGGACCTAGAAGAGGTCGTGGATAGCTGATATGCTACAATTGCGAAGGGCTGGGACATTATGCCTGTGATTCTATGAACCCAACGCATCCATTGTGTCTGTACTATACCTTGTTTTATCATGAGATGGAAGATTGTCCTATGCTGATAGCTAGGATATGTGACAAGGGAGTGCTACCACCTCCCCTGACTCAGAACCTGTAGATGATGAGGTCTGAGCTGCGCGAGGAATATCCAAATTTGAACATTGTGCTCCGAAGTGGAATCGTGATGGTAGATGACAAAGGTAAGTAGCCTGAAGATAGTACTTGGGTTCGCAAAGCTCTAATGAAAGAAGCAGAGTTTTATTTGGAGCACACTTAGCAAACCTTCATGGAAGTTAAGAAGAGCTTCATTGATGCCTCCACTTCAGGAAGCAAGGATAAACTAGAGCTAGAGATGGACCCATCTATGATCATGACATTCTTTGAAACATGCATGAAGCTACTGTACAACAATAACGCTATAAAGGGATTGCAGGAACTCATTAATAGATGTGCTGGGACTGTGCCAGGAGAACCGCACGTAGTCCAGAATATTGGAAATCATAAGACGAGGACGGGGAGAGAAATGAGGTTAACAGCACAAATTGGAGAATATGAGATGGACCAAGTAATTCTAGATTTAGGATCGGATGTGAACGTTCTACCAAAGCAGACATGGGAACGCATGGGGAGACCTACACTGCAATGGTCTCCTATTCAACTGCGAATGGTGAACCAGCAAAAGATAACAACCATGGGGCGATTGCAGGGACGCACTATGGATATTGAGGGAGCGAGCGCACTAACCAACTTTGAAGTGATAGATATTGTTGATGACAACAATCTCTACCCTGCGCTCTTAGGAATTGATTGGGCCACTAACTTGAAAGGGGTGATTAATCTAAAGAAGTGTAAGATGGTTTTTGAGAAAAAGTCTTTGTGCGTAGTTATACCCTTGAACCCTACTAAAGGATCATGCTATATAGAGCCGGTGTATGACTATCAAAGTGACGATGATGTGGACTGCATCTACAAAATAACCACGTGAGAGAAAGATTGGGTAAATCCCACCGTGGACGGATGGATCTCATGGGAGCGTGAAAGCTCCTGTACGTTGGATTCTGATGAGGAGATAGAGCTATGGCAGAACCAGTACATGAGGTGACCACGCTGAACTGTAATATGCTAACAAGATCATTACGTTGCGTATCGACGAAAGTGAGGGATCTGCCTACTTATGATGGGTTAAGTGAGGTAGATACTTTCCTAGATAAGTTTGAAAGGGAGGTGCCAGAAAAGCAACATTTCCAGGCCTTGAATTGGGTACTGTGCACTGTGCTCGCGACGTGGTGGGGTACGCACAAAGGGAGATTTGATGACTGGCACGCATGCAGAATGATGATGCACACACGGTTTGGGAAGCCTAGAGTGTGATTGACAGGTGAATACAATGGGCAGGATGATCTGCACGCACATCTAGCCATGTGGATACAGGCATATGGAAAACAACCTATGTAGATACGCATGAACTCCATGCAGAGAGTTATGGTAAATAAAGTGTGTTGGGGGGGAAGATGCGTAGTTGGCTCTTAAGCTTGAACAAACAGTATGTGGAAAGAACAATCACGTAGAAGGCTATCCATGCGGAAGCCGTTGATAAGGTGTACAACACGCTGAACAAGGTATGCAATGCGCAACGAAGTGGTTGGTACCTGTGCATACCCAGGAAGACTCTTTTTCGATTGGTTGATAGAGTAGAAGCAGTAATGCGTATGGAGTCTATCATGTCTAGTCCATGCATAGTGGTGCTCACAGGGGTAACAGACCGCAAAGCCCTAGAAGAAAGGCTCGCACCATTGGAAGAGATCGAAGAAGAATAGTTGGGACTCGATGAAGAGATCCAGCAGGGTGATCTTAAGCTCCAAGAACTCGTGAATGAAAGAGTTTAGTTGAGGGAGAAAAGCGCCATGGTAGAAGCGGAAATCAAGAAGCTTGAGGAAGGAATAAAGAAGGACTTTCTTGATAGAAAAACCAAAGTAATAAAGCAGGATGAGCCCGATTACATTGATAAGCTTGGGGACCACCACTGAGAGTTTCTCTATTTTCTACATGAGATGGGACCATATGTTATTAAGGCAATCACAGATGGTGGCATGGTGCAGTTGGTGAAGTTAAATGGTGAACTCCTTCAAGGAAAGGTAAACCGTAGTCGGTTGAAGTCGTATATAGGTGGTTTTGCCACCTGACTAGCCACAGGAAGCATAGTCTTATCACTCCAGGCAACTGAAAGGAGGCACAGGACTATAAACTACTCTACCCAAGAGTTCCACAATCTCAAGACTACGCACAGTAGCGAGGTGTCATAGGGACTGTGAAAACACAAGGGTAGTTGAGCTGCCACATAGGTTGGCTGGAAAGTGACCATTGTAGTCACTATTCACGATGTGATGCTTGATTTGAGACCAAATGGAGTGGGTGGCAGGCATCTAAGGAAAAATTTATGGGCTAGATTTGGGAAAATCTACCGCCAAGGGAGCATTAATGGATCGGATTTGGGGGGAATAGTCGAATTCAAATTCAAAAGGCACTATAAATTGCAAAGTGCTACCCAACAAACAACACTTGGTCGTTTGAGAATTGAGCTATTGAGCACCCAAAGATTTATGAACCCAGATTTGTTTGATATTTTGAAGTTGAAGGCATTATTTGAGCACCTACCTAAACCATTGAGAGATTTGTGGAACAGAAATATGACCACGCTAGAGGAAGCCATTGATATCAGAGAAATGACAATTGAAGAGGCCACGCAGGCCATGAAGATAGGAGATGCCCCAGAAAGTACCGAGATAGTTGCAGAAATCCCTAAATCGCCATGCACACCGAGGTCCAAGAAAGACAAGAAGCCTATGGTAATGGTGCACATGTCCCCTAGAAACCTGTTGAGAACTAAATTGACCATGGAAAAGAAGAGGAAGGCAATTAACTTGGAAGCCGATGAGGAGGAGGAAGGCCTTGAGGAAATCCTAGTCGAAGAGGAGGATGACGAAGAAATGGAGGAGGAAACCTAGGGTGTGGAGCCTCTAACCAAGTTTCCCATGTATGTTCCTCCATGGAAAGGGAAATCAAGGGCACCTAAGGACCTAGATGAGAGCAAGAGCTCTCTGCAAACTCTGCTGCTTCCCAATGATATCATTTTTTAAGGAGTGCACTTACGATGGGTGCCGGTTCTAAAGTTTGAAGATTTGGATCTCGCAGACCACGAGAAATTCCCACACTTTGTGACTACGCAGCTAATGCGACCGAAGAAAAACACGGCGGTGGGAGTCATAGAGTAGGAGCCACATAAGTGGTTGCACGGAATAGAGAAAGTAGGGTTGTTAAACTTGCTATGGGTGCCGCATTACCATCGTGCCCCAGTGACTATATTTTTCATCAGGTAGCTGCTCTGCCTGGTGCATGATGGGTTCTTATGGCTAGAAGAGCCCATCCCCATCACGGATCATCTAATCCTCAGAATTACCCAACTCCCTTACAATAGGGGGTACCTAGCGGATATTTTAGAGGGTAAGAGTAACGATCTGGCCATTGCGGAGGCCATGAAGAAAAATTCAAACTGGAAAAGAAGAAGAGGGGATATGTGATCTCCAGTACCAAAAATAATGTGGTCGGAGTCGTGACATAGATATTGGCTGGCAAGGTTATGTGGAAGTGCCACGTGGATGAGGTGCTTGAGCCGGTGGTTGCACTTGCTGCACAATGTGCAAAGGGGGTGCAGTTTAACTGGTCAAAGTGCTTGTGCAAGGAGTTACTGGAAAATTGTCACAAGGCATAGGAACTGGGGAAGACTTTCCACTATGCATGGCTTCTACTATCCATAGTGCTGGTGGCCTGGGAATTGCCCGAGGATAGCTAGTTCCCCATGATTGTGAAGGATCTTCCAAAGGCAGCAAAGTACGCTTCACTGTGGGCAAATAAAGATGTGCAGAGGAGCAGAGACAACAAGATATTTTGGGTGTTCATGGAGATGAACATCAGAAATGGGATTAACCGCAAGCTGTGGTTATCGCCCACTTTCTAGAATAGTTCGCAGAGCTTTTTAGAGTTCAAGGTGGACTTGCATCACGTATATATCTGGGTGCACAATGACCTCGTGAAGAAATGGAACGAGCTCCCCTACCTGGCAATGGATGATGTCATATTCACCATGCTTGATTCATTGCTGCGTGAGTGGTGTGCTCTAGCCAACTCCGTAGTTGAATCAGAGAAATCTTCTGCATAGAGGAAGAAGGAGGCAAAACTGCGGATGGCGCAGCTGGAAGAGAAGAGAAGGAACGAAGCAGCAACAACAAAGGCGTAGGAAGCATGGGACATTGTGAAGGCAGTAGTAAAACAACAACATGCAGTAGAGAAGGAGCGTGAGGGCCAGAAGTTTCCCTCGCTTGAATTGGAGCTCGAAACAGAGGAAGGTGGTGCGAACTCATAGACAACATCCACACAGTTGAAGCAGCAACACCTGAGAGAGTAGGTGGGGCTGTAGAAGAAGTCAAAAGCCTCCAAGACTTCTTTCGACCTAATCACCCTCACTGAGGGGGATCTACATGATATAGGGGAGACAGTGTGTGACATCACCATGGAGGCCCGCCAACAGTTCATGGAGGAAAATCAGATGGTGTTGGGGGACCTCCAGGCACAGATACAATAGTTGCAGGTGCGCATTCCTTAGGCTGGTACTCTGTCAACTAGCCTCGCAATAGGCACGACCGCAGTTGAGGAAACGTTAACCAACACTATAGTGCTGCTATAAGGGGCACTGGTTATAGAAAACGAGGCCGACAGGCCTATGGTTAGTGCACTGAAGGGAGTTGGGATAAACATGGTTGCACTCTTGTAAGAGACGCTCTATGTTCTGCAGGATGGAGTGACTATAGAACTGTAGGATAGGGAGAATCGTGCGATCCAGGTGATGAGAGAGCAATGTGTTAATATGGAAAAACTGAGCCTGCAGTGCAACAAGGTTGTCACATAGAATAGGAAGCTAGTGTAGGTGGTTGAGGAAGCCTGCCAAATGGTCCCTGAGTTGGCCATACCAGCAGAGGCACCAACAGAGGCGCGCATCTGGATATTAGCAGCAGGGGTGTACGAGGCAAAAGAAGAGATGGATAAGGTTCAACTGGATCTAAACCTTCAGATAGCTAAGCAATTGAAGGCACAGCCTTCAACTCTGCAAGAGGTGAAAGAGCAATGCAGCAGTTCCATTACAATAGGAATTGCTGAGATCAGCAGTGTAGTGAAGGACTACACCAAACTTTTTGAAGAATCGTTCGAGGTCCTCACCACTCTGCGGGAGGACCCAAACATACAGCACCCAGAAATAGAGGCGCACGAGCTGCAACAACAGTATGATGACATAAAAATGACCGTGTAGACGGTGGCTGTTACATAGAGGCTTATGTGGATGCAGCAGGAAAAAGCGCTTAAGGAGCAGGTGGACACTGCGTGACATAAGGAAGTTGTCTTGAAGGTGCACATACAACCATGGATCGATGAGGTGTTCGTCATTAAAGCCTCGATTGAAGCCAATCTCATGTAGATGCAGGGAACGCAGGAACAGGTGCAGGGCAGTAGTTTAGCTACAATAGTCTCTGAACAGTCCATCTAGGAAGTGCAGCAAGCAGTTGCTCAATGGGCTACCAATCTTGCAACAGTCCAGGTAGAGTTGGGAGGTCTTCACGTGAAGATCTCCGCACCAATAGAATGACTCGAGGGCGAGTCATAATGTTTTTATTGGGGGCCTGTCGAGCACAGGATCCCCCAAGGGAAGTTTTGGGGCTAAAAGCCCAGATTTTGGCTAAAAAGTGTAAATCCGATGTAAAGACTCCACATTTTGTAGGCACGGAACGTGAAATTGAAAATGATTCATAGGGTTATCCGCCCTCAGTTTTGTAATGTAATGTCAGCTTTAGAGATATACCCATGGTTTCCAGACCATGGGATTGTATAAATAGAGCAAGGCTCTAAGTGGTAAATTAGTTAGGATAAGAAAGAGAATGAAGGATGGAGAATTGAGTCTTATCTGAAGTGTTCAGTCGAGTCTCTGGGTCGTAGAGTAGGAGAAGGTTCTATCGCTGAGTCTGTAGAGGCCTAGTAGTCCGCAGCTAAGTGCGTAGACCCTCGTAGCTGAGTACGCAGGGTAGGTTGAGTCTGTAACCGTTGAAGCCTTAATAAAAAGAAGTTTTATACCATTCCTATGTATTCATTTATTGTTCTTATGCTTTGAGTATATTGGGTATGAATTGCATTTTCATTGTTTATATGGTGCACGAACTTATATGATTGTGTTGCTTAAGTAAATGTGAAATAAAGTATCTATTTACACAAAGTTAACTAACTATTGTAAGAAGATAAGTAAGATACGTGGTGTAACTTGGGGAAATATTGCAGATCCGCCCTAACAATGTGAAAGCATCTCAGCTCCTAGTTAGGGTTGCGCGAAAGGTGATCCTAACAGATCACGAAGGTATCGCAAGTCAGGATAGTGTGCGAAGTGACTTGCATGAAGGTATTCGCAGTTGGACTAAATCAACCCCTCAGACATCTCCGGGGTGTGGAAACTTGGTTCCAACATCCCCCCATACTGCTTCAGGTGAGACTTCAGTCCACGCTGTGCGGGCTAATGCTGAAAGGGCCAGTAGTGTAGGGATTTGTTTGGATAATTAACTCCGAACCTAGGTCAAGCCCCCTTAAGCCAACAAAGGTCCTAAAAACATAATTGTTTAGATTAAAGAAAATGCAAAAATGGATTTTCCAATCTTGTTATAGTGTTTTTGTAGAAATGGTGTACCAAAAGACACCTTCTTATGAATAGGTTGTTCCCTGCAAAGAAAAGCAAGTCATTTGGTTGTTGTTAGTGGAAAAGCATGAAGAATCAAAGTATTGTTAACGGTGGAAACAATACATAAACAAAAATAAACTAAAACAAAGAGATAAACACACAAATAATGATTAATGAAGCAAACAAGTCAACATAATTATGGAAATTGACTCCCTTTATTGACTTGTAGTGGTAGAAGATAAATACAAATAGTAGAATATGAAACACTTAAAGAGAATTCTTTGAGCTATGGTGCTCAAAAGTCCTCAGAAAGGAGGTTATTTTCTTCACTCTCTTTTCAAGCTTCTCTTATTTATCCAATAAGTATCAAGGCTCTCTGAATGGTGAACTATTGTCCACAAAAGAGCGATGGATTGCTAAGAAGAAATTCTTCCAACAAAATAGTTCTCTACTTATTTTGCTTCAACAATGAAATGATTTTTTTCTCTCATAGAAATTTGGCAAGCATAACATTGTCTTTATTTTTTGTTCTCCCATGACTCTTTTATCTAGAAATTTTTGAATCCCTCTTCCCTCTCTTGGTTCATGAATGAAAAGGACTTCTGAGTAGGGAAAGAGGATTCATTTTAGGTCTACATATCTTTATGGTGACTCAAATTCAGCTATCCTTGATTGAAATTGTGTCAGGGAATCGTCTTCCAAGTGTGTGAAGTGGTCCTGAATTGCTGAGTCGGCCATTTCTTTGACCACGCAGCTTTCGAAGAAAATGCCATAGGTCACGTAGCTTTCAAAGGGAAAGTCACACAGTCCTTAATTTTTAATTCAATATACATTGGACCTTAGGAAGTATTAAATTTGTTGATCTTCATAATGTCATTGTATTTAGGCTTTTTTGATCCATGTCAAGTTTTTTGAGAAGAGTTTTCTATGGAAATCACATTATAATAAATTTTTTGATGCATTTCAAACCAATGAGTGTGGTTCATAATGTCTTCAGCTAGAAAATATTCACTTGTGCATTCTGCTACACAAATTTGGGTGTCTTTTGGACTATACAAAAATGCTAATGATTTTCTATGTTAACATACATGACAAAGCCTCGATTGACTTTATGAATTAATGTCCAATCCTAAAAGCTCACAATGGGAACTAGATCTATATAAATAAAATTCCTTGAGCATGAAACCCATGTCTCAAGCACAAAATAATTCTATTTTCCCTCTTTACATTAATTTCATAAAATCATGATTAGACATGTCATTGTCAAGACTGAACCTAGTTACATATTTCAACACTCCCTCTTAACTAGGGAGGTATTCATAATCCATACAAGTTACTTGGACATTCTCAATCTGAAGAATTCTCATAAGAAGAGTAAGATTGGAAACCCATCTATTTAGCATCATATCATCTAGCATTGTCACAAAGCAAGGCCTTGACTAACCACTCTATCTCTTCACAATATTAGATAACAATGATAGCGAGACCAATGATTTGTAGACAACCTCATCATTGTATTTCTCAGAACATACCCCACCCGAGTTTTCTCAGAGTATGTTCCACCAGGGATACTCTTATCTTGGATTCCTAGTCCTCGAAAAATATTAGTCCTCCATGACTACTCTTATCTTGGATTCCCTACCACAACCTCAAAGAGCATAGAATGCTAGATGCTTACCCAAGCCTCCATTATTTTCTTCCCATGTGAAGATAAGAATGATGTGTCTATATTTCCCTCTTAACTAGGGAGAATACCCATTCCAATGAAGGAATGTACCCATTCCTATGTAAGGAATGTGCCTAAGCTCCCTCTTAACTAGGGATTTGTCCAAGCTCCCTCTTGACCAGTGACTTGCTTCCAGAATCTCTCTAGGTGGAGATCATGGGACAACCAACTGCTTGTAGTACTTCCTCCTTCATTGTCATGAATTTCTTCTTTGATATGTAGCCTATATATTTTAGGACTTATTTGTAGGGCACTGACCATCCATCATGAATCATGTCAGTCATGTCATCTTTCTTTCATTAGATGGTGATCCATTAGTCCACATTTGGCCTTCCTTCATACCTTGCTACCTTCTTCATGTCATGTTTTCCTTCGGGATCTTTCATCCTACTTCATGAATATTAGTTGTAGATGACATCTACAGCTCTTCCCTTTGGTAGCCCTACATTAGCCCATCCAAATATTGTTCAAAAATAATAAAAAAATGAACATTAAATCAAAATTACCTTTATGATGGAATTTCATCATGACATCTCCTTGTTTGAATCAACACCCTACATACATATTTACACATATCTAAAAATATATATAATGTAAAGGGTCACTTTCTTTTTCAGAATTTATGAGGATTTACATATATTTCCCATGGAGATATCGTAGTCAAGTCTCTTAGTCCTTGGATGTTGATTTCCTTCTCCATAGTATAATTTTTCATTATCTATTCCTTTCTTTATTCACACATTTTCTCCGAGGAACTTCCAACCATAGTTCCTTTAACTTTTTCAACCTCCTCATATTTCATATGAGAACATATTTTGTTGAATTGATCTAGTCAATGTGTGAACCATGCCTTCATGAAACCTTCCAAAGGAGAACATCCTTTCTTTTGGTAGAGCATTCATTCATGATATCTGCAACCATATGACATGACTTGATTAAATATATTCATACATACCTCATCTCTTCCTTTAGGTCATATAGACTTCCTTCACTAGCTTCCTTGATTCAATGATCTTCAGTCACCTTGACCTACTTCTCTTCTTATGACATCATACCTTTATTCTATGAATCCCATACAAGGTGGAATTTTCAGCAAGAAACTTTCATCTTTCAATAGGTGAACCTTCCAATGAAGATTCCAGTGGATGATCTCGATCATCCTTATCCAAAAAATGCTCCTCTTGAATTATGTATTATGAGTTTTTTTTATACTAGATGAATTTTTTCTTCTCAAAGGTACTACTTATGCTTTCAATAAGGTTACTAAGTGCTACATCCTTCTATAGGTGATTTCCATAAACTTCTATTTCAGCTATCGTTCATGCTTCTCTATGATGATTTCACGAGCTCTTGACTTCAATTGTATGCTTCTATGATGCCATGAGGCATCCTATTATGATAACTATACAATAGAAAAACTTGAAAATAGAACCTTGAAAAGAACTAGGTGAGGAATATTATCTCAATCATAGTAAAGATATTTTACTTCCTATTTCTTGGATTTCTTATTTTTAGATTCCTCCACTTCTTCAGTGATATGAGCTTCTTCCCTTCATCTTTTATTGTTGTCCTTCCTTAGCTTAGGGAAATCTCTCTTGTAGTGCACATATATTTAAAATCCATAGCATTGAACCTTTTCCATATTCTTCTTTATTTTCTAAGGACCAAATTTCCCAAATTTCCATTTTCTCTTTTCCATAGCAGCATATGCTTGAGTTTGCTCATTTGATCCTACATCAGATTTTTCCTTCAACCTAGTTTCTTCAGTTTTTCATAGTGACCATAAATATTTTAATGGATTAGCTTACTTCTTCTCATAAATTATTGATGTAAAGTTACTGCATTCATCTAGTAGTGCATTTAGTACTATGGAAGTCATCTCCTTCTTAGACAATATTTCTCCCGAATCTTATAGTTGGTCCCTTATTTTAGATACCCTTATAAATTATGAGGCTATTCCTTCTTATTTCGATATCTTCATCTTGTAGAATTCTTGTCTTGACGATATTACTTCTCATGTAGTGCTTACGGAGAACAATTTTATAATTTTTCCATATATTTCTTTTGATGTTTGTAGTTTAGATACATAGGGAATCAAGTTATCCTTGATGGATTATACAAGAACCCTTTGAGCCCTTACTTCCCCTTTCATATATCTTGCAAGTTATTGAGAATATTCCTTGGAGGTTTGGTGATTGAGCCCTTAACATGTTCCATGACCTCATTTTTTAAGAGGTTCAAAATTGTCCTTTTCTTCCATGCAAGAAAGTTTGAAGCCCCAACCAATTTATTTCTCTCCTTTTAAAAATATATTTTGACATATTTAAATATAGACATAAATATACTTAGTTGTGAAGATGCTCCTTCAACATGTTTCCTTATTGAATTTGATGATGATAGATAATTGAAAAATTATTCTTGATGAATATGGTTTTCTTCAAAAGTGATCCTTGACTCCTAAGAGAGGGATGTCACCTTGAATCCTTTGATGATGACAACAACTACTTTCTTCTTGCCTTCATTGGATGAGTATCCTTCAATATGCTTTGATTTGATGATTTCTTCAATTTAAGTAGAGTTAGGGTCTTTTTAGGTCTCCTTCCTAGTGATGATGATTTAAGTGAGGATCCCAAGAATGATTTAGTTGTGGACTTATTCTTTGACCAATCTAGGGTTTTGACACTTCCTTCAAGATGATGATGTTGCCTTGGTCTTCAAAATTCCTTGGATATGAGAGGATTTTCTTGATTCGTTCATTCCCTTTATAGCTTTCTAGAACCTTGGTCCTTGAGTACTTGACTGTACCTTATTGATATTCCCTTACTTGACTTGTTACCTTAGCTCCAATTCAATGTTGAGAGATCTAATCCAGAGAGATGGGATAATTCTTCTAGCAACGATAACTTCTTGTGAATTCTTTTACTTTTCTTAACTAGGTTTTTCTTTAATTTATTATTATTATTTGATATTCTTCATCAAACAACTATAAAACCATAATGAGCAATGAGACAAATGAAACATTATGTAGGCTATCAACCAGGGCCAAAACCTCTCCAATCTTGAGAGGAAAACCTGTCAAATTCTTCTTCTTATAGAACTTTCAGTTGACAAATTCCAAGACCTAGACCCTTGACCGACAACTCCTCCAAGACCAAGTCAACCCTTGCTTGAAGATGTTGCAACTTCTCCTTTTTTCTTCACCCTTAATCTTGCAACTCAACTCTGAAGTTTTCACCCTCTCTTTCTACAATTTTTTCGCTACCTAAAAGTGACTCGAATTATCCAAGTGTGATCGAATTAGGGATACTTAAGCCCTCCTCCTTCGCTTCACTTAGGGACAAATTTCTTCTGAATTAATC
The DNA here is from genome assembly GCA_031772625.1 of Pinus tabuliformis. NCBI lineage: Eukaryota > Viridiplantae > Streptophyta > Pinopsida > Pinales > Pinaceae > Pinus > Pinus tabuliformis. Next base: position 517,449,950 of record CM062804.1, on the reverse strand, counting down.
ATGCAATATAAGTCTCTTTCTTGTCTTGATTCGGCCCTATTGTGATGATTGTAATCCAGACTTACTACAGAGATACAAATGCTAATCTCCTTTCACGTGAACAGAAAGAGTGCCAAAAATAGATCTACAATTTCTTCACTCTTCCTTCAACCTTGATATTATCTTCTTCACTTGGATGTGAGGCTTCTTCTTATTCCTTCTTAGCGAGCTTATTGTTTTTTATGTGTTATTCCTTGAATGAGGCCGAGTTCCCTATATATAGGCTTTCCTCCTCATGTTTGTAGGCCAACTTGACTTGATCTTAGGCTGACATGTCATCTTGATGTAGGCTTATTGCTTCATTTGAAGGCCGACATGATTTTAGCACCTAAACTTGGTCCTAGAGAGTATTTTAACTCTTAAAATGAGTCAAATAAATATGTAACATGCCCAAGAAGGGTCTCTCATACATGACAAAGACTTAATTTAATTTATTACTTAATGACCAATCCTAAAAGCTCACAATGTTAGCTATATCTATAAAAATAAAAATCCTTGAGCATGAAACCCATGTCTCAAGCATAAAATAATTTTATTTTTCTTATTTACATTAATTACATAAAATCATGATTACACATGTCATTATGAAGGCCAAACTTAGTTACATATTTCAACACTAGTGACGATTGAAAATATTATTTCCCTTATAGAAATTGCAAGGGCTTGAGGCTAAGGAGAATTTTAATAAACAACTAAAAATCATTGTAGAGACTATAGACATTCTAAAGGCGAACATGAATATCATCCATTTGTAAGTTATTTATTATGTCCTTTTATTGTAGATTATTTTTGTAAATTTTTATAATATGTATATTGTATTTTAGATTGTATGTCTTCGTATTGTAAATTATATTATCTTTCTATTGTAAATGTATTTTATAATATTCTTTTGGGAGGTGTTTGAACTATGTTGTCATATTGATGTGGACTAGAAATATTATTCGATTATTTTCATTAGGGTCTGTTAAGGGGTTAGGTCAAGTTAGGGGCTAATTACTTTATGGGAATAGGGATAAGTGGTTACTAATTTTTAAGGTTTTAGGGGTTAGGGGTTAAGGGATTAGGTGATAAGGGTTTAAGGGCTTACGAGAATGTGTTTAAGGTGTTAGGGGGTTAATTTATGTTTAGGAAGTTAACTTGGACCTAGAGGATTTAGAGGTTAATCATGATTTTTTATGGAGAATTATTAATAAGTTTTTAAAATATATTATGAAAAATATGACATTAAGAAATAATATGACATTATAATGATGAAGGAAAAATAAGATTAGTATGTTTTTTTTATCATGGTCATGACTATAATCTCATAAAGTGTCTCACTTCCTAAACATCAAGAAAAGTAACATCCCTCTTATATTTTTTCATCAAATAATGACGTTGATAACATAGTTGAAGAAGATGAGACAAATAGATTGATCTAGAAGACATTTAATAATGTTGGAATGGATGATGACGACCATCCTTTTGATTTAATGTACTTGAGATGGAAAGTAAACCTCTTTATGAAGGCTCATAAACATCTCTTCTCTCTATTGTATTGTTGTTGGTCAACTTAAAGGTGGTGAATGGTTTGTCAAACACATGTGTGACACAAATCCTAAGGCTTGTAATATATTTTGTGATGTTTAGTACTATATACATGAAAACGCAAATTTTTTCCATTGTTTTTAATGTTAGTATGTTCATCTGCATCATTTCATTAATTTGTAACATTTGGATGAAATATATATGATTAATATTGTTTAGCACATTAATCAATACTATTTTTTTATGTTGTAGATTATTAGGTGAATTTATGTTACCATTGTCAAATGTTTTACCTCGTACGTACCACGATTGACATGTCCTTATGAAATATATTAAAAGAGTATCAAGCTATTACTACATGCCTTAACTATGATATTCTTTATTATAAAGAACATGCGTTGAAAGACAAATTCCCAAAATGTGATGAGAGTAGATATCAAATTCATAAAGTAACAAAAAGGGTGTCTCGCAAGGTTCCTCAATATATTCCCATAATTCCAGGAATGTGACAATTGTTCAGGTGCAAAAGCATTCAAAACTTATAGATTACCATGCAAGGAATAGAACTGAAGATGGTTTTCTTTGAATTCCTAAAGATGGATCTACATTTAGGAATATAGAGGAAAAGCGGCCAAAGTTTAAAAGAGAAACTTGTAATCTCAGGCTTTCATTAGCAGCTGGTGGTGTCAATCCATTTGGAGAGGCTAGATCTACTTACTTGGTGTGGCCCATTTTTGTTATCAACAATAGCAGTCCTCTGTGGAAGTCAATAAAGAGGGAGCACATAATATTTACAATGATTGTTCTAGGTATTAATTTGTTTAGACTAACTTTTTTTAGCACAATAACATCTCATTTGTCTGGTTTGTTTCATAATTATGTCCTATGTTGTTTTTTAAATTTACTCATATATTTTCAATTATGCCTTATAATTATGTCTTATAATTTTTTATTTACTCATATATGTAGTAATTATGCATTCTATGTTCAATCAATTAGGTAAGTACCAATTCAAAGATATGAATGTATATATCGAGCCTCTTATCAATGAGTTAGTGGGGTTATGGAATGATGTCACTATGTATGATATCTCTAGACCAGTAGTTGCACAAAGGGAATTTGAATTGCTTGTAATGCTAGTATGGAAATTCATGATGCCCCAGGGGTAACACATTTATATGGTATGTTATAATGTTATACCTGTACTTTAATATTGTTTAATTTTATGAAGTTCATTTCAAGTATGTTTGATAAATAGTTCGACCTTCATTGTACATACTTAAAATAATTGAGATAAAAATTATTCTGTTTCTTGCAAGTCTTCAAGGAATTGGTAATTTCTCTTGTCTAGTTTTTGGTCCTACGATTAAATCTTGTCATTCAAGAATATTAGGAAAGGAGGTGTTTTATGAGTATAGGCACTTCCTTTCTAAGAACCATAAGTACCAAAGTACTGAAAAACATATCTTCAATGGGAAAGAAGAGACTGGATTAAGACCAAGAAGAATGATACCTCGTGCATGGAATCTGAAATATTATAGAGTCTCTTAAGGTATGGATCAAATTGTCTATGTATCAATATACATGATATGTTTGGATTATTTTATCTTTTTATGGAATTTTGTTCACTATACTAATTGATAGGTTATATTGTTTTTATAATATCTTTAACTATGATTCATGTTGTAGGTCATCAAGGAATTAATAACAAGGCACTTCCAAGAGGAATGAAAATTTATCTCGAGCAATTCAATAGACTCCCATACTATGAGCACCTAGAAAATTTTCATTTGTTTAATACAATGCACATTGGGAAGAATGTAATAGAGACCTTATGGCGAATCTTAGATGGAAGGATAGATAAAGAAAAAATTGTCAAGATTTGTATGACATTAAGGAGGTCGACCATGCATTGCAAAGTGAAATTCATTTAAATAGTGATGGAGATGACAAAGATATGAGCACCCTTCCATGGTTATTGATATAGCACCAAAGAAACCATGTTAAATAGGTTATTGAAAAATTTAAATTTCCAACTAGATTTTCTTCAAACATAAAGAATATCTTAAAAATTAAAGGTGAATTAGGTGGGGTAAAAAATCATGATTGGCATACGTTCATAAAGGTAATTATTTTGGTGTATATATATTTTATACATTGGTAAATTATCTTGTTAATTACTATTTTTTTCTACTAATTTGGGAGAAAATAATGATCGATCATTGTTTTTGTTACAGTATGTTCTACCTTTATCTCTTCCAGAAAAATTTGACAACAATGTCAAACAAGTGATATATGATATTGGAAAATACATTAGGTAAGTGGAGATTTATGTGAAAAGTGTAATTTGTTCAATAAGTTGTTTTGTTGCATATTTTTCATTGCATGTGTTTTTCTTGTTAACATGTACTATATTATTCTTTTTTTGTTGAAACCTATGATTTTCTTGCTTCATTTGTAGATGGTTTTCATGTAAAGAAATCAATAAAGAAGATATAAAGCATTGGAGAAAACAAATTCCTAAGGGTTCTATGGTAGAGGGATATATGGTGTATCAAACCATGGTTTATATTTGTCAATATAGTGATGAAATAGGAAAAATTATTGATGTATTAGATCACATTTGGGATGTGAAATCCATGGACAATTTTGAAAGTGAGAACCTATTGGGGAAAGGTAGAATGAGAAAAGTGAGACGTAAATAGATAGTGGAAATTTGTAGCACATTGGAACTTTTTGTTTCCATGTATATCGTAATTATTTAATTTTTAGTCTTCCTGCATAATCCATTATTATGAAGGTATATAATGGTAACTAATTATATATATGTGAATTGTTTTATTTTAATACAATCAATCGAGAGTGGGATGCAATACATTTATAAATTGCAAACAATAAATATTGGATGAAGGTATCGATTGAACGACGCAAACAAGCTAATAATGGTAGGTTATCATGGTATGGTGTATCCTGATTGGTCAAAGAAGCTCAACAGTGTGGAGATACCAATAATACACATAGGGAAATTGATTTAGCATATGGTTTAAAATATTATCAAGCAAGCATATTCACCCATAATACTTATTTCTTTTACAATTATATTGATGCATGTAGCGTGTTTTTTTCTTAATTTTCAAATTTTGCAAGTATAAATATGCATACTTATCAATTGAAAATGCATTTTTTATGTGTTTTATGTATTGCAGTTGAATCACCACAACAAAATGCAGTGAAATGGCCACAAATTTTGCATCAAAAGGTTGGATGAAAAGATGAAAAATTATGATAGTGGGATAATTGCAGTATTTCAAGTTATCAATGTTTCCTCTAGAGGTGACAAACATCCAAAAATCTCTGAGAATAGATACTATGGGTATCTGCATGATATACTTGAGTGTAACTTTCAATCCTTAAAAATATTTGTGTTTGATGTCAAATGGTTTAGTTTACGAATCGATGAATGTGACCATGATAGAACTGTTATTGAGCATGTTAATAGATTTACCATTGTTGATACAGGGAATATTGAACCAAGGTCAGAGAAATATGTTCTTCCAGGCCAATTTGAAAAGGTATTTTATGTAGATATTCTAGGTAAAGTGGGTTGGTCATATGTTGTCAGATATGATCCCAAAGTAATAAATGTAAAGTATAATATAGCAAAAGAAGATGAAATTGAAGAAGAAGATGGCGTAGACGAGAAGAGGGATCATGTAGTGTCAGACGAAGATGTCGAAGAAGTTCAAGGAATATATGTTAATTGAGACAATTTTCATTTGGATGAACTATATGATATTGAAATTGTGTCAGACAAAGAAGCTGAAGAAGTTGAACCAACTATAGAAGAGCAGGTTCTAGATGATGATAAAGATGTTGATGATGATGTTGATATGTTGAATCCTTTGTACATGAATTATGAACTGGATGATACAGATGATGAGATGGATGAGGAATAATATTAATCATGTCAAAATGTTAAAAGGTGTGATGTATGTATTTATATGTTTTATGTTGGTTTGTTCTCTCTCGTTGACCTTAGATTTTTATTTTACTAGTTTTTTATGTTTGAATGTCATTGTTTTTCCTTCAAATATATTATAGTAGATAGATTGGGTATCAGGGAATTGAGAGTGATTTGAAGGGGGAGGAGGGGACATATGAGTTCCAACCTTCACTTCGTTGGTCTTTTTGAGTAGTGAATATGTTATTCTTGAAATGAAGAGAACCTCATTTACATTTATACCATTATTTCCAATTTTGACTTTAATGGTTCGTTAAGAAGAAGTATCGAGAAAGTTAGGCAATGGGTGACCTAGGAAACACAGAGGTTAGGAAGAAATGAGAAGTAAGGTCAGCCCATGACTTCCCATGAATTGAGTTCCACCAGGGTGTCTCGTAATGATTTTTAGAAAACTGACTAAATTAATGTCTAATTGTTAAAAGCTAGTTTATAATTGATTGGTTATGCAGCATATGTACTACAAAATGATAATATTTTGGTGTCATTGAAGAGATAATGATTTTTGTTGATTGATTTGAACATCATCGTGAACGTCCAATTCTTGGATGCACCCACACAAAGGTGTAGTGGTCAGGCGCCCCTGGGGGTAGCCCAAGATGGGAAATCCAGGACATCCACCCAATAGGGGCACTTGTGCGATGAGTTGGTGGTTTGACTTGAATTGGAAATGGGCACCTACATAAAATAAGTAAGTTCGGCCCATGACTTCCCATGAATAGAGTTCCCACCAAGGGGTTTCATAATGATTTTTAGAAAATTGACTAAAGCAATATTTGGGTGTTAATAGTAAATTTATAATTGATTGATTATGCAGCATATCACTAAAAAATTATAATATTTTGTTGTCAATGATGAGATAATTATTTTTTTCCACTGTGGAATACGAAAAAAATGAACTCTACAACCCTAATGGTCAGGCGGCCATGAGTTAGGCGGCATGGGGAAACCAAAAGCTACAGCAAGCGATAGACACAGAAACCAAGAACCAGAAGAAATGTCAGAGGAGGAGAGGAGGGGAGAGATCCCCTCCTATTGAGATGTGGTGGTAGGAGAAGGCTAGAACACCAGCAACCAAGTGGAAGAAACAAGAAAACCGAGACCTGTCCTTGGAGCACGATGGCAGGTAGGCAGTAGAGGCAAGTGTTTACCATGTGCAACGAAGAAACCAAGATTTATAATCCCGATGAACAAACTGGAGAGATACAGAAGCTACATGAAAGACCATGCACTAATTTGCAAGTTCATCAGAGTATGGCCGACGGAAAAGGACCTCACCAGATGGATCCAGCAAAAATGGCAACCCCGAGGCCATATCGAGCTAAAGTTGGGAGCAAGAGGCTTCTTCACGGTAATCTTCTCGAACCTGCAAGATAAAGAAAAAGTGTTTGAAAATGGTCCTTACTTTCATTATAATGTTGGACTGTTTATGAGATACTGGGAAGAATGTTATAACCCTGATAAGGAAAAATTCTTGGCAGCCCCAGTATGGGTAAGGTTATTCGGGCTACCAATGGACTTCTCGGATTTGGAGATCCTAGAGGGTATAAGAAACACAATAGGAAGCTTTGTTAAAATAACTAAAATTACAAAAAAAGGAAGATACACCTCATATGCTAGAATTTATGTCTACATGAATATAGCTAACCCTATTCCAAATACAGTAGAGCTAGAGTATCATGGGGAGGTATGGAAACAAATCCTCGTCTATGAGCACATTCCTTTCAGATGCAAAAGATGTCATGAGTATGGACATCTGTTCAAGGAATTCCCACTCAATACTGAAGAAGAGGAGTGAAGGACCAAACAACAGAGGAAAAATCAAGAAGACAAGGAAGGGTTTCAGGAAGTAAAAAGCAAAAGAAGACACACAAGAGAGAACCCCAGTGAAGGAAGGAAAGAACAACAAACCCAGCCAATAAATACAAACAGCTTTGAAATCCTACAAGAAGAAGAAGAAGAAGATAACAACGAGACCCAAACAATGGACTATTAGGGAAAAAAAGGAAAGGAAAGCAGCGCAAGTCAAGGAAAATCACATACCAAGAGAAAGGCACAAAATGAACACATAGAGAAGGAGGAAAAGGTAGTGAGGGAGAAGATGGACAATGCAGTAATGGAAATTGACACAAGCAGAGGAGAAGAACTAAGTTCAGAAGAAGAAGTATTGCGGAAACTTCTAGATGAATGGAGACACCTGGATGAAAGATTCATTCCAAAAGAGCAAAAAGACTATACAGAGAAACTTTTCAATAGTACCAAGTGAGACAGGGACAAGGAAAGATGGAAATGGTAGAACAACTAGACCTCCAATAGGATAATACACAAGACCATAAAAGCAAAGGAAAAGACAGGAAAAAAAGAGGTCAGAGAAATTTACAGGAATCAATACAGATCATGGGAGAAATGTTAGTGAACACTGAGAGAGTAGTTCCGCTTTCAGTGGTATTCCACAATACATGCCAAGTACCCCAATGATAATTACATCATGGAATATAAGAGGCCATAATAGTAAAGGCAAATAGAGACAGTTAGCGGAAAGGCTAAGAAAAGAAAAACCCCAACTAATGTTGTTACAAGAAACAAAAATCTCAGGAAGGAAAATGGAGGAAATCCTAAACAAAATAAAATTGAAATATGAATGTATGACCATAGATGCGAAAGGCAGTATGGGAGGCATAGAAATACTATGGAACCCTGTATAAATCACAACAAATTACTAGATAGGCATGAAAAGAATACTCACGGGGAAGTTCTAGTTAATCAGAAATAGAGAATGGTTTCTAGTTCTGGTAGTATATGGCACTCATACACTAGCGGAAAGAGGAAACTCTCCTCCAACTTCAGCAGCTAGGAACCCTTCATGAAGAAAAATTGGGTTGATAGCAAGAGACTTTAACATGACAACATCAAAGGATGAGAAGAAAGGTGGACTGCGAAGAGAAGAGCCAGAGATGGAGGACCTTCAAGCAGAACTGAAAATGGTAGATATCCAAACCATAAATGGAAAATACACGTGGAAAAATCGACGAGGAGGAAGCAAAAAAATAACATCTAGGCTAGACAGATTCCTAGCAACAGAACACTTCATTGGAAAAGATATCTTCTATGAAGAAACAATCCTCCCGTGTTTAGGGTCGGATCACTAGCCCATTAAATTAGAAATAGCTATGAATCAAAACTAGAATATACCCTTTAGGTTTGAGGCATTCTAGTTGAGAGATCCCACCTTCATAGATAAAATGAAGAATTGGTGGAAGGAGACTGAGACTAGGATGGAAGGAAGAAATAAAATGCACACCCTCCAACTCATATTAAAGGACTTAAAAGGAAGGATAAAGAAGTGGAACAGAGAAGAATTTGGAAATATTCAAAACGAACAAGAATCACTCGAGATAAGGATGAAATGAATACAACAGAAAATCATAGAGCAAGGAAGAAATGAAGAACTGGAAGAAGAAAATGGACTGGTGCTAAATAAACTTTAGGAAAGAAGAAAACAAGAGGAAATCTTATGGAAACAAAAATCGAGAATCCAATGGCTAAAAGAAGGAGAAAGAAACATGAAATTCTTCCATAAGGCAATGTTACAACACTGACAACAAAACATAGTATTCTCCCTAAAAGACCACCAAGGCAACAAGATAACATAGAAAGATGAAATGGAAAATCTGATGGTACAACATTTTAAAGAGGTCATGATAGAACCCAATATTAGAAGGGAGGACAATATTGATAAAATTAGTCAACATATCCCCAAAACAGTGACTAGAGACCATAAATTGGCACTCCTAAGGGTCATAACGAAAGCAGAGGTGAAGGAGGTAATAAAAAAGATGGCAAAGAATAAAACAGCTAGACCAGATGGATTCACCTCAGAATTTTATCAAGCCCCGTGGAACTTTATGAGCCAGGATATAGTGAATGCAGTAGAAGAGTCTTCATGCACTAAAAGAATGCACCCAACCTTGAATGCTACATTCCTAGCCCTGGTACCAAAGATAGAGAACTCAGAAGAACCACAAGGATTCCAACTGATAGCACTTTGCAACATTATATACAAAATCCTAGCTACGATCATGGTGAATAGACTAAAACCATTATTACCAGAGTTGATATCCCAAGAGCAGATAGGATTTGTCAAAGGCAGACAAATAATAGATGGCATAGTGGTAGCACAAGAAGCAATTCACTCTCTGAAAAATTCAAAAACCAAATGGATGCTGATAAAACTAGACCTAACCAAAGTTTATGATAGACTTAATTGGGGATACCTCCAACAAATCCTAAAGGCATACAAATTTGACGAAAGATGGATAAACTGGGTAATGTCAATTATAACTACGCCATTTATGTTAGTACTACTAAATGGGTCACCAATAGAAACCTTCAATCCATCCAGAGGACTCAGGCAGGGCGACTCGATATCCCCGTTCCTGTTTATCCTTGCAGCGGATGGACTAGGAAGATTGATAAAAGCTAAAGTCAATAACAAACAACTAAAGGGATTAAGACTTTGGGGAAATGACCTATCTCTAACCCACCAACAATTTGTTGATGATGTTATGTTATATGGATAGGCAACACTCAAAGAAGTAAAAAAAATAATGGAAATTCTCATAGAATTCAGAGGGGCCTCTGGGACAAAGATAAGAAAAGAAAAATCAGAAATTTATTTCTTCAATACCGAGGCTTCCTCCAAAGCCTTCCTGGCAAGAACCATGGGATTCAAAGTCAGGAAATTCCCTACCAAGTACTTAGGAATCCTGTTAAATGATAAGCAAAATAGAGTTGCTAACTGGGGCACCCTGATGGGTAGGATTCAATGGAGAATGCAAAACTGGACATTCAAGGCACTAAATATCCTGAGCCACATAATCCTGCCAAAATTGGTGCTCCAATCCATACTGATCTATCAACTTACCATCCAAGCCACACCTAAAACAATCTACCAGAAAATGGTAGATATGTTTAAAAAGTTCCTACGGCAGGGGTCGAGTAAGATAAAAAAATGGGGACTTCTATCCTGGAGTTGGCTAAGTAAATCCCTAAAAGAAGGAGGACTAGGCCTGAGAGACCCTTACATCCTGAACCAGGTAATGGGGGTAAATTTGTGGTGGAAATGGACACAGAGAGGGGATGACCTGTAGACAAAACTATGGGAGAGAAACTATGAGATGCCCAGGTCTCCAGAAGGAAAGTTGAGAAGCCAAACCAAGAAGAAAGGCTCTGCAATCTGGTATTTGGAAAGTTCCAATAGGGATTTGATCAGGGAGCATAGCTTCTGGGAACTAAGAGGAGGGGATAAAGCGAATTTATGGGAAGAGGTGTGGCAACAAAGAGAAAAAATCAACAACCAGCCTCTACTCCAAGAGATCCACCAGTTCACCAGCCAAAATGAGGGCAATACATTACAAAACCACTAGAGCCCGAAATCTGATGGATATTGGAGAAAGTGGAAAGAAAAGGAAAACTGGCCAGAAGCACCAATAACAGCCCACTGGGAAATATATGTAAATGAAATGGTAACAATGAAAGTAGTGATCAAAGAAAGGACAGATACTTTAAGATGGGGACATAGAATCAAAGGTATGTTCACAATAACAGAAGGATACCATCTAAAAGCAAGATACAACAGACACCCAAAAACAAAAAAATGGGAAAGAATATGGAAAACAAAAACATGGCCAAAGGTAGCATTCTTTACCTGGATCCTAAGCCACAAGAGAGTTCTAAGATGGGACTAGCTGAGGAAAAAAGGAATGCAAGGCCCATCGAGATGTGCCCTCTGCACAAAATAGGAAGAGACCATGGAGCATTTAACCAACGCTTGCAAAGTCAACAGCTACCTTGGAGACAACATCAGAAAATTTTCAAAATCGGTGTCAGAGACATAAAAAACATGAAAATAATGGTAGAGAACTTGAGGAATAAACCGTTCCAGAATACAATCCTGAATAGGGCATGGAGACGCTTGATAGGATTCATTCTGTGGAATATTTGGAAAGAGCAGAACCACCTGATTTCCAAGGAGGCTGGTAGAGAAAATATAGTGATATGGAACCAAATCATATAGAATATCAGAGAGACCATTCTCATAGAGAGGTGGTATGAGGAGGATTGGAAAACTGACCCAACAGAGACAAGAATAATGACACGCTTGCAACTAAAGCCAAGTATGATGCACAACACAGTAAGGAAACACCAAAATAACGAAACAGAGGAGGTCAATCACTACAGAAATCCTCAACAAGGCTTCATCAAGTTGAATTTTGATGGGGTTGCGAAAGGAAACCTAGGCGAGGCAGGGATTGGAGGAGTATTCAGAGATGATAGGGGAACGATGCTCAAAATCTACATGATGGAATGTGAAAATGCCACAAACAACGAAGCAGAGCTCCATGCACTAAAAAAGGGTGGGAAATTGTCATAAGGGAGGAATACCAAAAGCTACAGGTTGAAGGAGATGCGAAAATGGTAGTGGATATAGTCAAATAGCTACAACAAGGAACACAGGTGGAGAAAATCAGTCGTAGCTGGAGAACCGCCTGGTTGGTGCAAGAGATAAGTAAACTCATAAGACAGGTAGCCTACATCCTTCCTACCCATGTGAGAAGAAAGGGAAACGAACCAGCAGGCAACTTGGCAAATTGGGGTTGCAAGAATGGTGGAAGAACTCTGGATGCAAGTGAGGTTGTGCTAGTCTAGATGGAGGAGATGGCAAACTTAGTGCAACTCCTCACAAATACAAAGGAGGAGAGAGGAACTCTAGATCAGGGAACATCATAGAAAATCTAGAGAGACTAGGGAGATGCGGTAGGGAAGGAGAAGGAAGAGGATAGGTGGGGGAAAGGATAGACATGGAGAATGAAGCGAGTAGACAGGTAATCTAGCAAGTGATGGAGTAGGGTAGAGAAGGTACAAATCTAGAGAATACGAGGGCAGTGACAGAAGAGAACGACAGAGAGGAGGGCAGGGCAAAGTGCAAGAGGGTGGGCAGAAGATTGGTAACAAGTGGCAGGACAAGGACAACACGAACACATCAAGAGAAGCCGAGAGAAAGTGCAGATTAATGAGATGAGATGGTAGTAAGGACAGAAGGGCAGCATCCCGAGATGAGGGTGTAGGGATCCGTGTAGGTAATAAAGCCAGACAGCTAACAGTAAAGGCAAGGGACTAGAGGGAGAGAGGAACAAAACTTAACGAAAATAAGAATATAGAAAAATGCATGCAGACGAAGATGAGAAAAGCTGGTGAGAGGGAAGGTGGTCAAAGAGCGAAGACGCAGGCAGTAGACAGACGAGGCAATCGATCGACAAGTTGGTATGTAGTCCTATCGCTCCACATCCCTGCTAGACCTAGAATGATATTCAGTAGGAAAATAGGAAGTTTGATATGGAACATGCATAATACTGAGAAAAAAAGGTAATAGAACCCCTCGCGACAATGGTAAAACCAATTTCGCAGTGCATCTAAATTTCCAGGGTAGGGAGATCTGGAGGGAAGGTTTCACACCCAGGAAGGGATAGGACCACCCTATGATAGAAGCCTATAGTATTCCCCGTAAGAACATGACCTTAGCTAGCCCTATAGGAATTGATGGGAGCGAACCAATAGGAAAAAGGGAAGAAAATTGGGGGAAAAAACAACCCCAAGGATTAAAGTAAACCAAGAAATCATGCATCCTGGAGGGAAAGGAAGGACAACCAGCTCCAAGAGGAAACCTGTTGACAAGATAGGGAGACCCTGAGAAAGGTGGAACAAAAATCCAACCTCATCTGAGGAGAAACCCATGAGGATGACCAAAATGGAAAGGCTGGGGGAAGATTGTGGCCACGGGAGGAAAATGGGAATAAACCCAAGAAAATACCAAACCCTTACCAAAAAAAGGACTGGCTCTAAACCGAATCTGACTAAAACCCCGAAGGTAGAAAATACTGGAAAGGGAAAGAAAATGAGCAATTGGGAAATTGTTTTGATTCAATATTACAACTCTAATAATTGTAACAATTTTGTGATAGGTATATTAACATACTGGGGAAAGTATAGTGAACAGAATAGAGAACACCAAGAAGAACATTCAAGGAGAAAAATGGACCCCAGGAGAGGAAAGAGAGTAGCAAAGATGGAAGAAGGAATAAGTGGGCTGACCAGGAAAAGAGAAAGGAAGCCAGGCAGTGAACATATGAAGACAATTATTGATGCTTCATGGTAGGGAATCTGCCAGACATTAGAGCCCAGATTGCGAGTTGGGAGAGGGAACTGAATGATAGTATCAAGCACCAGGACATCCCCATGGAAGAGTGGGAAAGCATAGTGCTGGATCTCGGGAATACTCGAGGAAGGCATTCCCTATTCAGGCAGACCATACAGCAGTACCAGGTAATGAAGAACGTGGTGGCTTGGGCCATGACCCTGCATCAAGAGCAAACAGTGGGTGAAGGAGCAAAGGCACAGTAGAAGAACAAGGAAACGAACTCAGCTAGGGCGAAATTACTTAGGGAGATAGTGAAAATTTAGATACAAACCTACAGAAATAACTTGGCCCTGGGTAGAATTGAACAAACTCTTAAAGAGCTGAAGTGGAGAATTGAGCAATGGAGTGAGATGCTAGGATCCAATGCCAAGGCGCCAGCCCCAGTAATATCCTCGGATGAGGATTGATGCGGTGATCTAGTTTGATATAAAAAAAATTCTTTTAATGAAATGCATTTACATGCTTAATTTGCTTTCTACAAACAGTAGTATAGACAGTCAAAACAGTGATGCTAGATGGATAGCAATAAACCTCTTTAAATTTTGGATAGGGTTTAATGCTGACAAGTGGTTATCTGGTTTGCTTTGGGTAGGTAAGCCACTTGAAGCAAATGGTTGTTAAAGTTTTTGAAAAAGAAATATAAATAGAGGAAGAAATTCCAAGTTTACAAAAAAAAAAAATTATTTTTTTCACTAATTTTCACAGCAGGATGAACACTCATGCCCTGGGCATGCCTGAACGAAGGTACGGCACCCATGGGGGTGTCGTCTCATGCTGGCCAGTATAATAGGGAACTTGTGCGACAAGTTGGTGGGTCGACCTAACTTAGCAAGGGAATTTCACACAAAAGAGGTAATGTTGGCCCGTGACTACCCAAGAATAGAATTCCCACAATGGGGTCTCCTAATGATTTTTAGAAAATTAACTAAATTAATGATTAGATGTTAAAATTTGGTTTATAATTGATTGGTCATGTAGCATGGAAATAAAAAATAATGATATTTTGTTGTCATTAATGTGATAATGACTTTTTTTCACTAATTTTCATAGCAAGGTGAACACTTGCACCTTAGGCACACCCACAAGAAGGTGTGGCGCCCAGGAGCACATGGAGGTGTCGTGTGCTAGGCATGAGAGGGCACCCACCTGTTAGGGGTGTTTGTGTATGAGTTTGTGGGTTATCCCAAATAAGAAATGAGCACCCACATAAAATAAGTAATGTTGTCCCATGACTTCCAATGAATAGAGTTCCCACAAGGGGGTCTCATAATGTTTTTTACAAAAAAACTAAATTAATGTTTACGTGTTAAAAATTGGTTTATAATTGATTGATCATGCAGAATGGAAATACAAATGATGATATTTTGTTTTCATTGATGATCTAATGATTTGTGTTCATTGATTTGCATAGGAAGGAAAATGCTTGCACCCTAGGTGTGCCTGCACAAAGGCAGGGCACCTAGGCACCCATGGGCACATTGCGTGATGGGCATGCCAGGGCACCCGTTCGGTAGGGGCTCCTGTGTGATGAGTTAGTGGGTTAGTCTGAATTGGAAAAGGGGGCCCGCAAAAAATAAGTAATGTCAGCTTATGACTTCACATGAAAAAGTTCCCACAAGGGGTTCTCATAATGACTTTAGAAAATTAACTAGATTTATGTTTAGTTGTTTAAAATCAATTTATAATTGATTGATCATGCAACATCGAAATAACAAATGATGATTTTTTTTTGTCGTTAATGAGCTAATGATTTGTGTTCACTGATTTTTACAACGATTTGAATGCTCGTGCCCTGGCCACACTCGCACTAAGGTGGGGCTCCAGGCCACCCATGGGGGCGTCATGTGTTAGCCACGATAGGGTGCCTACCCGCTAGGGATGCCCATGCTACGATTTAGTGGGTCAACCTGACTTGGAAAGGGTAGCTGACTCAAAAGAAGTAATTTCGGCCCATGAATACCCATGAATGAAGTTCTCACAAGGGGATCTCATAATAATTTTTAGAAAATTAACTAAATTATTGCTTCGGTGTTAAAAGTATGTTTATAATTGATTGATTATGCACAATGGTACGTACTAAAAAATTGTAACATTTTGTCGTCATGGATGAGCTAATGATTTTTGTTCACTAATTTACACAGTAGGGTGAATTCTCACACACTGGGCATGTTTGCACGAAGGCAAGGCGCCCTAGCACCCATGTGGACATTGTCATATGGTGCACGACACACCAGGGTGCCCACCCCGCAAGGGTGTCCATGCAACGAGTTGGTGAATTAGCCTGACATGGAAAGGGGTGTATGCCTAAAGGAAGTAATGTCAGCCCATGACTGCCCATGAACAGAGTTCCCACAAGGGGGTCTCATGATGAATTTTAAAAAATTGGATAAATTGTTGTTTGGGTGTTAAAATTTGATTTATAATTGATTGATCATGTAGCATGGAAATAAAGAAGGATGATATTTTTTTGTTATTGATGAGCTAATAATTTTTGTTCAATGATTTTCACAGCAGGTCAAACACCCGCACAAAGGTGGTGTGCCTAGGCAACCATGGGGGTGTTGCGTACTGAGCATGCTAGGGTGCCTAGCGCCCATGGGGGTGTCATGTGCTGGGAACACAAGGGCACCTTCTTGGTATTGTTGTTTGTGTGGGTTGGCCTGAATTGGCAAGGGGCACCTACACAAAAGAAATAATGTCAATCCATGGTTTCCCATGAATAGAATTCCCAAAAGGGGGTACCATAATCATTTTTAGAAAATTATATAAATTAATGTTTTGGTGTTAAAATTTGGTTTATAATTGATTGATAAGGCAACATGGAAATAAAAAATAATAATATTTTGTTTTCATTAATGAGCTAACAATTTGTGTTCACTAATTTACATAGCAAGGCAAACACTCGTGCCTTGTGTGCGCTTGCACGAAGGAGGGGTTCCTAAGCGCCCATGGGGGTGTTGCATGTTGGGCACACCATAGCACCCATCTGGAAGGGGTGCTCGTGCGACGAGTTGGTAGGTCAACCTGACTTGGCAAGGGGCACTCACATAAAAGAAGTAATGTCGGCCCATGGCTGCCCATGAAAAGAGTTCCCACAAGGAGGCCTCATAATGATTTTTAGAAAATTGACTAAATTAATGTTTGGGTGTTAAAAGTTATTTTATAATTGATTAATGGGTCCATGACTATCCATGACTTGAGAATGGAGCCAACGTTGAAATTTTTTCAGTTTGTGCTTGTATGCACTAAATTTTGACATGGTTATGGTAGATGCGTGCATTGACCATATGGGAGGGTTTTGAGACTCAAATACAACTCACAGGAAGAATTGAACAATGAAATAACAAAATTATAACATATATAAATGTCAAGGAGATGAAATTATTTATTACTATTTACAAATTGCGGGATTATAATGTACTTCCTTGAGAAAACACCTTTACCCTTCTATTTGAGAAAGCTTCTTACCCTTGATCATCATCGTCATCATGAACTACATTGTCATCATCACCATCATATTTGTCATCTTCATCAACATCATCATCATCATCATCGTACTTTTCATCCACATTATTTTTACCATCATCATAATCGTCATTGTCATCATCATCATTAACAACAACATCATTTATATGAAAAGAAATGATGCCTCAATGAATCACACATAATTTATTATATATCTCTCTTATGCTCTTGGTGTCAAGCTTATTGTTACTTATTGTGGACCTACCTCTAAGTACGAATCCACCACCTAACATTTACCAATTAGTTGAAATTATGCTTTAATTAATTGACCCCACACAGAGTGACCTATGAAAGGGGCGAATATTGAAATTTTTTCAATTTATGCTTGTATGTGTTGAAATTTGACATGGTTATAGTAGATATATGAATTGACCATATGGGATGGTTTGAAGACTGAAATACTAATATGGGAGGGTTTTGAAAAGTGTATAAGTTAGTAATATGTTTTGAATTATTATTATTTTCTAAACAAGTTTTCACCAAGTGGATAAAATGAAAAATATGTTTTGAGTTATTATTATTTTATTGTTATATTTTAAACAATTAGTCAAAGCTTGTTTCATTCCATTCATAATGGTATTAAGTATTTTTTAAGCTTCTCTTCAACCCCATATATCCTATTCTTTTTTTCTACCTTTTTTGGTTTCATGCCCACTTGGACGTTTTTTTGACTCAATCGGTTCCTTGACATCTATTATGTCACTCCCAACTCTCTTATGTCACATCACCTTATATGCCTCCTATACACTTCACCCTCTGATATCAACAATTCTATCTTTGGGTTTCAAATTATCTTTAAAATTTTCCCTAGCCATTTCTCCACCTAATATTTAATTTTCAACATTTACCCTATTCATTTTTCCACCTAAGTTTTAATTTTTATATGTCTATGAAAATATCCTGATTTTTTATTTCTTCATGCTTTTGTGAAATGATGACTTGCTAAATTAGGAAGAATTTATCCTCTTTACTATCATTTAATTATTTTTCAATGGATGGATTAAGCTCTACGTTGACAACTTGAGAGTTCCACCCTAACTACAAACTTGATACGAAAATTTCCTTATCCAAATATGATGGACAAATTCATATACATGTTTCGGATTATTGGATTTGTATCTTAATACTTGCTTTATAGACATACATAAATATAATTGATTGACATATTTTTCTTGCTAGAAACTACTTAAATTATGTTTCCACCTTTATCTCTCTATGTCTTTCTTTTTACCTTGACCCTCTCTCCCTCCCTCCAAATTCATCTCTTTCTTCCCCTTCCTATCTCATTCTCTCTCCTCCTTTCTCTATCTCCCTTTTTCTCCCACCTCCCTATGTCTCTCTATCACTCTCCACCCTCCAACTTTGTCACTATCTCCCTCCCTCTCTCCTTCTCTCCCCCCTCTCTCCATCTCTCTTGATTTGTCTCTATATATATATGACCCCCAAACATACATACTCTCTGATCTCCATCTCTCCCTTATCACTCCCTCTCTCTCTTTCTCCACTTTTCTCTCTCTATGTCTTTCTTCTTCCCTCCCTCTCCCCCCCTCCAAATCCATCTCTTTGTCCCTCTATCTATCCTCTCTATCCCTTCCTATCTCCTCTTCTCTCTCAAGTCTTTTCTTTCATCCTAGGTCAAGCTCAACCTAGAGATCCAAATTATCAAAAAATTTACATGATTTCAATAAATATTCATCTCCAAACTTGACAATACTAGTACAATATGCTTCTTGGCTTACTTTTGACAAAATTGGAAGCCATCCAAATTCCAATGAGTGTTCCCTTAATGATTCCACACCTTTGTATCAACCCTACACATTGCATACCAAAGGAGCCTTTAAGGCATACCATGGTACAACCCTCATGCAAGAGTAGCTCATAATTCTAGAATCCTTGATGATGTAGCCTAATACTCTGTAGTTATGTCAACATTGGATTTTTTACAGACCCATCCTTCATAAAGGAATAATTACTATTATAGTTTGGGGAAGTCAACCCTTAAAGTTCCCAAATCATTACATTTAATTTGGATAATATAAAACATTGACTCCCCTCATTAGTATCTTTCCAAATACCTCACTTGCATGTCCAAATATGTGTGGAAGAATTTGGTCTCCTTGATCTTATCCCATCCACCATTAACCCTTTGAGCTTATCATGTCCACCCATCTCAACCCAAGTATTTATCAAAACATCCCCATAGATCTACAAGTAATACTGATCTTAATAAATATTGAGGTCATAGATGCACCCTTAGACTACAATATACTCATTGGATTTAGCTATATGTATATTAAGGAATTCATATCTTCATCAATATTTCATATTATTATGATCCCTCACAATAGGAAGGCCATTACCATCAACCATCATGAACTATGAAACCTAATCAATGTCTAACCTAGACAACATACTTCGCCTCATAGGGTTAAGTCAATATTTTTGTCATACATTCAAATTGGGTCTAAGAGCTTCAAAGATTCTACGTTACTTGACACATATCAAGGTGAACCACCTTTAGTTTAGAAGATAAGTTCAGCTCAAGTGTGTATTCTAATGTCATTTGAGATGATATCATCTACCACATTATCTATGCCAGGATCATCCTTTGTTTGTAACAAACAACCTTCTACTAAGGAGAGGGACCCACCTCCTACCTTGGTTGAATCAATGCATCCTTGCCAAGATATTCCATGTCCTACCTTGGACAACTCTATAGATAATATTCAATAATAAATTCATTAGGATCTTCTCAGATGCCATGATACACATGATTGTGCACACATTTTGTTACACTTCTACATCTACTAGGCTTATTTCCCATAGTATCCACTCCTTCCCCTAATGTATCAACACCTACCCTCCATCCTTGGGTAAGGCTACAGGTGCCTCTTACCTAAAGTATCCTTTCTTTGCATTCCCTCAAAATCTATAGGCAGCTTAGTAACTATTAGTGTGTCACACGCATGTCATATTTATGGGACCCAAAAGCCAATCAAACCAACGCATGCCTCTTATAACTCCATCACCCCTTCTTCCCACATCCTTCACTTAGGTGAGGACATTCTAGAGGTAACAATGACACCTAACTACCCATGGGATTTAATGCATCATCAATTCTTCTTTGTCCCCTAGGATGCATTTCAACTTTCCCCATCCTAAAATTGTTTTGTAATTGAAACAAAAGACTTCATTCTCGATGTATATGTTGATTTTCATAGGAACTTGATCCATACCCATATAATTTTGAAGATGGAAATATGACTAGTATTTATCCCACTATTAAAGTGGGAATTAACCCTAGACATTAATAAAATAATTCTCCTTGAAGCAACATGTTCCATAGAGGATGTTCTTGCACTTTAAATCCCTCTTTTCATATTTTCTTGTTGTACTCTAAAATTCCTAGATTCGGTCCATCCATTGTCAAAAAACAAATCAACCCATTTACAGGTACATCCATTGTCTAAAAAAAAAAAAACATACACTTATTCAACCCTCCAGAACTATGGCCATCAAGGTTGATTTCGACAAGTTTCATAAATATAGTTTTATCTATCCCATCACATGTACATCACTGATCTCCAACATCATTCTTGTGAACATAAATCAAGGCACTATGTACATTTGTATTTATTTTTAGTATTTGAACCAAGATTATCCCAAAGACAATTCCTTAACACCATTCATTAATCAATTTATTGAAAAATGCACTGAGTACGAGGTATTTTATTTTATGGATGGATTCTCTAGGTATAGCCAAATCTAGATTCACCATACAAAATTAATATAAAATTACTTCCACCAAACCATGGTGCATTTTCACCTATTGTGTTATGCTCTTTGGTCTCAAAAAATTTGGTGACACCTTCTAACACATTGTGAAATTTATATTTCATGACTTTGTTCATATAATCGTGGCCAATCTTAATTACCTCACTATTCATTCTAAGAATCAATCCCAACTTCTAGAATACCTTTCCATAATATTTCATTGATGTCAAAAATACAAAATTTTCTTAGAACCCCTCAATTAAAACACTATTAAAAGAAATGAAAAAAAACTAATTGAAAAAACTAAAAAAATTAAAAATTAAAAAAATTAAATACAACCATATATATAACATATAATTTAAAACAAATCCAAATACGACCTATTAACCTACTTCACAAGACCTTTCCAAAACCTAATCCCACCTTCTCCCACCTCTGAGCTGCAAGAGGAAAGCCTTTGCCATCTCCCTAGCTCGAGCTCGCCTTCACCCACCTTCGGCTGCAAGAGGAAATCCTTTCCCATCATACTAGCCCGAGCTCACCTCATCCCTGTTAGGGCCTAAATCTACCTCAGGCTGAGAAAGGTAGGATCTAGGGTAACATCAAACCACACTTAACCTAGTAGCTAGCCCTACCAGGTCGGGAGAGGGCTCTCTCCTTGTTAATCTCAGGAAAATATGGTCAATAATGCTTGAGATGACTAATGTAAAGACTAGTTTTAGAATAGGTATATGCTCAAAAAAATTTGATTGAATTTGATGTTGGTTCGCTGGCTCAAATGTGAAAGGCAGATTTGGGTCCGAGAATGGACACAATCTTGCAGAGATCTCTATGGGGTGAGGTAGGCAAATGGTTTAGCACTTTGAAATAAGTGAGATGGAGAGTCTTAATACTGGTGAGGAGTTGGAGAAGGCATGAAAGTCTCAAGGATCCTCTTCAAACAGCTGAAGACATAAATAACTAAACAAACCCTAGGTAGAGCACTGCAACATCAATGAATTCTACCTCTATCCTTGTTTCATTTATTTAAGATGAACAAAGAGAGATGATGGCATACATAAACACATGTAAACTTGCAGTTACAAAAGGATAAACAATACCAAATAAAGTTGCCACAAGAATCCCACAAAGTGCTACAAACCCTGGTCTATTCCTTTGCCAAACTGTAGATATGAATGTACAATAATGCTCAAAGCATTCACAAGAGTCCAACTGTTGGGTCCCTATAATACTAGTGATTACCCCATTACTATTGTAGTTATACCCCTTATTTATATTGTTGTGCCCTATTACCCCCATGGTGTTATTTCTGTGCCCCATGGAATCCCTCTATTGTTATTTTTGTGGCTTTATATTATTATTGTTAGGTCGGCTGGATTATATTGTGACTCCTTAGACTCCTATATATATAAAGGAGGTTTTGTCATTTGTATCATCAAAGAATTGTTCATTTATGTAATGTAAAGGAGGTTTCCCCCTCGAAGAGGCTGAATTCTAAGGTGTTGATCAATCTTTTCTATCTTTTCTTGAGCTGGTTTCATAACATTTGGTATCAGAGCTTTGGATTCTAGGGTTTCGTTGCTCCAAACAGGTCATCGTGGAATTTTCGCCATAACTTTCTTTTCTGTGATGTTTCAGAAGTCACAAAAAAACCCATTTGAGAATAAATCATGCTGAACCTTGGGTGCAAATTTCAGATCTTTTCACGCGATATTTGTAGAGATATGATCTGAGGAAGTTGGTATTTTTGCAGACTCCTGAATTACATTCAAAACAGGTGAACTGGGGAAAATCGTCATAACTTTCTCTCTGGGGATCGGATTGAAATTTCATAAGAAGGTACAGAAAGAGGACAGACTGCAGTTTTTTGTATGCATGTTTCAAATCCAAAGGTTGAAACAGTGACTCGTGGCACGTCATACAAGTTCACTCTACTGAACTAGTCTATAAGCAAGTCACGGTGGGAGATTTCACATAACTCTTCCTTGGAGAATCCAATTTGGGTCAGACTTGTGGCATTGGAAAGAGGACACAAAGGGCTACTACATCTCACAAATTCAGAAGTAGATGATTGGAAAGTACAGAGATACATCAGAGGCAATATCGAGCTCCTACAAAGTTAAAAAAGGTGTGTAGATTTTCTTAAATTTTTGCTTAAGCTTGGTTTGAAAATTTATTTTGAAGGAATTCAAAGGGCATAGTAGAGCATTATTATCGGTAACTGATGCCCCAAGGAAAGAAAATGTAAACACCTAGTAAGGAACCTGAAAGCTCTAGCATGACTCATGAAGAAGAGGAAGAAATGCAACATGACATATCAAAATTACAAGACCAAGTGCAACAACTGTCCCTTGCACAAAAAGGAACAGAATCTAAGATGGATGGTTTAAAGAAAGATGTAGAAGCTAAGATGGATGGTTTAAAGAAAGGTGTAGAAGCTAAGATGGACTGTTTAAAGAAAGGCATAGAAGCTAAGATGATTGACGTGGAAGCTAAGATGGATGATTTGAAGATAGATTTGAAGACAGACATGGACGAATTGAAGATAAATATGAATAAGTTGCTACAAGAAATGGTCCCTAAGGGTGAAAGGGTACTAAAGGAAACTCATGATGAGAACAAAAGAAATGTTAATCATGATTCCATAGACGCTAATGTTGGATTTAAGACTCACCATATTCCAAAAATCGATATGAGGAAGTTTGACGGCAAGGATCCCGCCACATGGATATTACAGATGGAGCAGTTCTTCGATCTCAATAATGTGCAAAACACACAAAAGGTACGTATGGAAACCGTATATTTGGAACCAAATTAGTTTGTATGGTATCAATGGCTTTGCTCTCGTAAACAATTTATCACTTGGGCAATTTTTACAGAAGAATTGATAGCACATTATGAAGATACAAAAAGCAACACTTTTTTTAGCCAATTGATAAGTCTCAAATAAAATGGTTCAGTAATGGAGCACATTGAGGAGTTCCAAAAATTGACATAAGGGTAAAAGATATTCCAGAGGAGCATAGGATTGATGTGTTCATAGGGTCTTTAAAGGATAATATCCAACATGATGATCACCTTTGGGAACCTCATTCATTAGAGAAGGCATTCAGGTTATCAAGAAAAATGGAAAGAAAAATTATGGCAACCAGGAAGCATACCACTCACAACTATAAAGACGGAAGTGTTGTTGCCCCTAGTCTTCCACAACCTATAAGGTTGACACCACAACAATTGGAAGAAAAAAGAGCAAAAGGGCTTTGTTACAGTTGTGATAGCAAATACACTAAAGGTCATAAGTGTGCTAAGAAGAAATTATTCTACATAGATTGTGAAGAGGAAGAAGAAAAGGAGCAAGAAAGGTCAAAAGAAGAAGATATACTCCAGGAATAAAGCCTAGATGAAGAAAAAATAAATCCAACCATATCTTGTAATGCATTGGCGGGAATTACCACTCCTCAAACCATCAAGATAGAACGACAAATCAAGAAGAAAAAGGTAATAGTGTTGATTGATTCAGGAAGCACCCACAATTTTATTCATTGTAGGGTAGCAAAAGAATTGAATTGCTTCCTATATCCAGCACCAGAGTGTCAAGTGATGATTGCAAATGGAGGAAAAATAAATTTCTCTGGAAGGTGCCATAATATCAAGCTATCCATGGGAGAATATGTATTGACTAGCCCAATGCTTGCCATTCCAATGGGAGGTGTTGATGTTGTACTAGGAGTCCAATGGCTACAATCCTTGGGTACAATAGCTTTTAATTTTCAAGAACTTTTCATCAAATTTTCTACGGAAGGAAAGGAAGTTTAATTAAGGGGTATTGCAGGGAAACCAGGAAAGATAATCAGCTCTAATGGTATGACAAAGCTTCTAAAAAAGGAGCAAAGAGGTGTAATTGCACAATTATGTTCGCTAGATGTTTCCACATCGGAATCATCTATTTCTCCAGATCTCCAAAATGTCCTGGACAATCATTCCAAGGTATTTGAGACTCCCAAAGGTCTCCCACCTATGCGTGATCATGATCATGCTATCCATCTGATTCCAGGAAGTGTTCCTCCAAACATCAGGCCATACAGATATCCCTATGTCCAAAAAAGTGAAATTGAACGTATGGTTGCAGAAATGCTAGAGGCTGGTATAATTCAACCAAGTCAAAGTTCTTTCTCTGCTCCAGTAGTATTGGTGCACAAGAAGGATGGATCATGGCGCATGTGTCCAAATTATAGGGAGCTCAATAAGCTCACTATTAAAGATAAGTTCCCCATTCCTGTCATTGATGAATTACTAGAGGAATTGCATGGATCAATTTACTTCACCAAGTTGGATCTTCGTTCAGGATATCATCAAATCAGAATGAAGATTGAAGACATTCCGAAAACGACATTTAGAACTCATGAGGGTCATTATGAATTTTTGGTCATGCCTTTTGGCCTTACCAATGCACCTTCAACATTCCAAGGTTTGATGAATTCAATTTTCAAACCATTCCTTAGAAAATTTGTGTTAGTATTTTTGATGATATACTAATCTACAGCAAGTCTTGGAAGGATCATGTTGAACACGTTGACAAGGTGCTACAACTATTGGAGGAGAAACAATTATATGCAAAAAGATCCAAATGTTTCTTTGGAGTCCAGGAGGTGGAATATTTGGGTCATATTATATCTCATGAAGGCGTTAAAGTAGACCCTAGCAAAATTAAAGCCATTAAGGAATGGAAAATCCCCACATCCATAAAGCATCTGCGAGGATTTCTTGGGTTGACAGGGTATTATCGCAAATTTGTTAAGAATTATGGGAGAATAGCAGCACCTCTAACAACATTATTGAAGAAAGATGCATTTTCATGGACTCCGGAAGCAACAAAGGCCTTTGAACATCTTAAAGAGGCAATGTGCCAAGCACCGGTCTTAGCTACATCG
Source organism: Pinus tabuliformis (assembly GCA_031772625.1). Lineage (NCBI taxonomy): Eukaryota > Viridiplantae > Streptophyta > Pinopsida > Pinales > Pinaceae > Pinus > Pinus tabuliformis. Next base: position 517,423,879 of record CM062804.1, on the reverse strand, counting down.
GACTTCACAAAAACCTTTATTGTGGAATGTGATGCTTCAGGAAATGGAATTGGTGTTGTTCTAATGCAAGATAAAAGATCCATTTCTTTTGAAAGTCGTCCAATCAAGGGAAAGTTTTTAAGAAAAGCTATTTATGAGAAGGAAATGTTGGCAATACTCCATGCACTTAAGAAATGGCGACCCTACCTAATGGGAAGACACTTCAAGGTAAAAACGAATCATGATAGCCTGAAATACTTTTTAGAACAAAGATTATCCTCTGAAGAGCAACAAAAGTGGGTCACAAAGATGTTGGGTTATGACTTTGAAATCATATACAAAAAAGGGAAGCAAAATGTGGTGGCAGATGCACTCTCAAGAAAGGATCAGGATGTGGAAGCATTGTTGTGCGCCATTTCTATTATCCAACCAGATTGGATAAACGAAGCAAGGGAGGAATGGAAGAATGATGAAGAAGTTTGGGCACTTATTGGAAAGCTACAACAAGATTCTAGTACGTCTGATACATTTAGCTGGAAAAATGATTCGTTATGGTACAAAGATCGCTTATACCTCTGTAAGAATTCCCAGCTAAAACAAAAGATTCTTATGGAATTGCACACTTCTCCCTTAGGAGGGCACTCAGGATTTTAAAAAACTTACCACAGGGTTAAGAAGGAATTCTTTTGGGATGGCCTTAAATCAGATATTCAAAAGTTTGTGGCGAAATGTTTGGTTTGCCAACAAAATAAAGTTGAAACAATTAAGAGATCGGGTCTATTACAACCTTTATCCATTCCAAGCCAACGTTGGGAGGAGGTTTCAATGGATTTTATCACAGGTTTACCCAAGTCTGAGGGAAAGAGTGTAATCATGGTGGTAGTTGACAGACTTACCAAGTATGCACACTTTTGTGCATTATCACATCCATTTAAAGCCAGTACAGTTTCTACTGCATTTGTGGAAACAATTCAAAAGCTACATGGAAGCCCAAAGATTATTGTAAGTGACAGAGATCCCATTTTCACTGGAAATTTTTGGATAGAATTATTTTCTTGTCTTGGTACTCAGTTAGCTCATAGCTCATCTTATCATCCTCAATCTGATGGGCAAACTGAGATAGTAAACAAATGTTTGGAACGATATCTTCGTTGCTTTGTATCTGATAAACATACACAATGGGTCAAATGGTTGCCTCTGGCTGAATGGTGGTATAACACTTCCTTCCATACAGCAACAAAAATAACCCCATTTATGGTACTTTATGGGTATCAACCACCATCCATCACATCATATTTAAGAGAAAATTCTAAGGTTCAGGCAGTGGAACATCACATCGAACATCAACAACAAGTCCTCCAACTCTTAAAGGATAACCTCGTGTTGGCACAAAATAGAATGAAACAACAGGCAGATCAACATCGCAGTGAAAGAAGTTTTGATGTAGGTGATTGGGTATTCCTACGGCTACAACCATACAAGAAAATGTCCCTAAAGCAAGCTAAGAAGGATAATAAATTATCAGCAAAGTATTATGGTCCGTACAAGGTGTTGCAAAAGATTGGTACTATGGCATACAAATTGGAGCTTCCTGTAGCTTCTCGATTGCACCCAGTTTTCCATGTTTTATGTTTAAAGAAGGTTATAGGCGACAAGCTCCCAGTTCAAACAATATTGCCAGAACTTGACGAGGAAGGAAAAATTATATTGGAACCGGAAGCAGTCACAAAAACAAGAACTCGACAGTTACGAAACTGATCAATTTCAGAGTATCTTATCAAGTGGAAGAACTTATCCGCTAAAGATTCCACATGGGAGGATGAGAATTTTATGCAGAAGTATCCAGAACTACTCAAGCATTGAGGACAACACTTTTTTGAAGGAGAGGGGCATGTTGGGTCCCTCTAATACTAGTGATTACCCCATTACTATTGTAGTTATACCTGTTATTTATATTTTTGTGCCCTATTACCCCCATGTTGTTATTTCTGTGCCCCATGGAATCCCTCTATTATTATTTTTGTGGCTTTATATTATTATTGTTAGGTCGGCTGGATTATATTGTGACTCCTTAGACTCCTATATATATAAAGGAGGTTTTGTCATTTGTATCATCAGATAATTGTTCATTTCTGTAATGTAAAGGAGGTTGCCCCCTCAAAGAGGTTGAATTCTAAGGCGTTGATCTATCTTTTCTATATTTTCTTGAGCTAGTTTCATAACACCAACCTTTACCAATGACTAAAAAACTACTAGATACAGGCAACAAACAACTCACACTAGGCTTTAGGGGTCGAATTCATGAGTTTAGGAGTTGTTCCAACAAGATCTAAACTAAGAACTGAAAAGTAGGCAGTGGAATGGCTTGCCTCTAAAAACTAGGAAACTGGTTCATTCAGTTTCAAAACTACCTTTTCATGATGTATCTACCTCCATGAGTGAAATTTTAGCATATTTACATCAAATTCCATCAAGTTACATCAAATTACATCATGATTTTGACTATGAGAGAGAGAAAAGTCAAACTGAGAAAAAACTAGGCGAAAAAATAGAGTCTTTTGGCAAAAAAGTCAATTTTCCTTCTCTTGCACCATGCCTATGTCCTTGTGCATCGTGCCTTTTTGCAGCTAATTTTGGAGGCATTCTCGTGCACCAAATTTGATCCAAGTGGGCTTGTTGGAAAGGTCTCCCTATCTACTTTCTAGATAAAGTGAAATTTCTAAATTTGGTGTCCATTTGCCCCTCCAAAAATGAGTTCTCCCAACATTTCTTCTTGTGTGGCCAAAAACGGATAGAAAGGCCATTTTTGAGGTGTTTTTGACCCTTTTGGAAGCTCAAAACTTGACAAAATTTCTTGGCCATGTGTGAGAATTCATATTTTTTCCTGAGGAATCCAAAAATGCTGAGTTTTCCTCCAAAGGAGGTCCCTAGTAAAAGCATGCACCAAGTGGCACGACGCACCAGGTAAAAAAACCTGTTTTTTACTCCAAATATTCAAAATTGACCAAAAGTGTCCCAAATTTCTTGAAATTTGTGCTGAGTTTCCTGCATAAAGTGCTATGTTGGGCTAAGGAAGCCTCAACCAAGATCTGGAGCTTGTCTTTCTCTTTTCTCTTCCTCACTGTTTTCCTCAACTTGGCCTTCAAAGTCCTAATTCTTGCTTTGCAACTTTTGTTTCTTGCCAAATAGTGATAGGCCATGTGCCTCAACATCTTTTCTCATTTTTGGCTTTCTCTAGTAGCTTCTCTAAGTGCATATTTGCCATTGTTTGGTGTAAAATGATGAGTATGAAGAGATTTTATATTAAGAATAGGTGTTTTCTATTTGACGAATGGGATTGATGAGTGGGACTGATGAATGAAGGATTTGATGTTGGATGTAGGGTTTTTTAGGGAGTGATAGGATTTGCGGATGCAAATTAGTATTTGGGAATAGTGGGAATTAGGTGTTAGGGTTTTATGGTTTTGGGGATAAGGGGGTAGGATGAGTGTGAATGAGAGAGGGAAGGGAAATGAAATGAGGGAAATTTTAGTGTGAGGAATGTGAAATGATGCAGTGGGGGTAAAACAACAAGAAAGACAAAATTGCAAACCCTAGGCAGTTTTTATAGAGCAACTGTGCAGCAAACTAGGGTTTTATCTTTCACCTATTTACACACCATCAATGAGGACTAAAACCCTTGCAATGGCAAAGTGGAATGTTTCACTTACTTGTGGAATGAAGTTTGCAAGATTTTTGAGCTTGGGCAAGTCGATTTGAGTGAAATTATGCTTGGAGGACTGCTGCACTGCACCAACACACAGGTGCGTCGCACCACTAACCAGGTTCGTAGTGCCTCTTTAAATTTTGCAAGGGTCTGCATCTTTAACACATGGAAGATGTGGTCAGGTTCATTGGAGGCATGACCATTAAGATGCGGGACCGCAGGTAAGACAAAGAGAAAGTGCGGAGCGCCAATTCTATGCGTAGCACCTTTTTTCAGACCAATTTTGAGAGCCTTATATGTGTCAAAATTGGGTGCACGATAGCTTGTTGGAAATTTTATTAAGTCTGATTTCGAAAAAAACTTGAATTCTTCAATTTTGAGTTCATTTTCCCTATCAAAATTCAAATCTCCCAAGACTGGTCAAAATGTGCAAAATGAGGTTGCCTAAATGCAGAGTGTTCTTGCAGTTAACTTTTTAAGGTCTTCCTCAACTCCGAATTGAGCTCATGATAGCTCATTGGAAATATATTTGTGGCTAGTTATCATTTCACTTATCAACGAAGTCATTTGGTCAACAAGGCTAGGATAAATGGTTATTTTCCTGAGGCCACTCCAGAGTTGCAGCAACCCTCCTAAGGAAACTATATTTTTGACATTTCTCTGAAACCATGATAGCTGTGTAAAAAATGAAAGAGGGTTTTCTTCTTGGGTCATTTAAGGACAAGATCCTCTCTCACTTTTTCCAAATTCATCTTTTCTTTCTCAGAAACACAATTTTAAGAAAAACCATCCCTTTTGTGTGATGAATGGTTGTTAGAAAATTATATATTATGGAGCAATGGAACACATAAAATATTGCAGAAATATAAACACAGAAAACACACAAAACAAGAGAGACACAGATATACGTGGTTCACCCAGTTTGGGCTACGTCCACCTCGAACAGCCAGTCCTTCCTTTCTATTATCCAACAAAATGAAGAGACACAACCTACAGCAAATCCGCTGTAATATCCTTTGTTTTCTCTCACAGTCTCACCTCTCTATTTCTCACTCACTGAATACACATCTATTTCACAGCCTCAAATACAATACCCTCATACAAAGAGAGGGGTTGCCTTCTAGGGCAAAAAACCCTAAACTAAACATAAGTTCTACCGTCAGATCATCCACCTAATGAACGACCCAGATTGACTAGAAATTACTATACTTTTACAAGGCAATTTTACATTTGTTTTTACCTTCGGGGGCGCTGCCCCCGAGCCCCCACCGGGGGACCGCTGGCCCCCGGACCCCCGCGGGGCCGATAGTCCCCCCCGCATGGAGGGGTGTACAAGACTTCCTGGGGTATACATCCGACTGAAACAAATACCTTTGAACAATCATGCTCCACACACAACAATGGCTTGTTCCTTGGAATGACTTCTCGACAAATGATGGAGATCTGATGTTCGATGATATGAAATGGCCTCATACCTTGTGATATCCCTTACGCCTCCTCTACTCAGATATCTCTGATCCCATAGTCAACCCTACCTCAGTGGGAGAGGAAATTAGTGTTTGTTCTCTTTTCCTTTTGCAGGTGGATTGGTGCTCAAGATGACTTGATTTTTGCAGCGGCAAGTGCTTGGAAATATCACTGGGTGACCAGGAGCAGCTTGTAGATACTTATTACATATAGAAGACACTTAAAATTACATAAAATTTGTACATGAAATGGAGAAACCCTATTTTCACCTCAAAACAGAGTTTTGAGGTAAAAACCCTTTATGGAGCAAATCATGAGTAAAATTTGTGATTTAGTAAACTTATTAAACATCCTCATGTGACTGTTGGCCTATTATTGAGCTTTTGAAGATCATGGTGGTAAACCCTAGACCTAATGAGACTTGAAAACCCTAAAATGACTTCTGCAAATGAAATGAAATAAAAATGACAACAAATGATCTGTACATGTGCAAATAGGCTAGCAGATGAAAAGCATGAGGGATATTGACAAAGAATCACTACCATTAGATTATCCATGACCTAATGAAATGCATTTGATTGGATGAGACACCTAAAATGCATGCAAAAGGAGAATTTTGATCACTGATGGAGGGATGAAGATACCGACACTAACACTCCCACCTCCAAGTTGCAAGAGGAAGCTAAGCCTTTGACATCAGCCCTCACCTACCTCAACTATAAGAGGAAGATCCTCCACCCACCTCTGAGATGCAACAAGAAGATCCTCTGCCATCATGACAAGACTTGGAGGAGAGCCAACTCGAGGGCTTGAGGAAGAACAAAGAAAGAGGATGGATACCCTGCATTTGTTTCTGAAATGTCTTCTGTAAGTGTTGCTACTCTAGCCCCACGATATTATTATGTTTTGTAGCTATTTCATATGTCTTTTTTACATTCTACTACAATAGAAAATTGAAACTTTTTACTTATTAAAAACACAATATCTGGAGTGGGATATATAACATTAATAAAATTAGGAATCAATGAATAAGGCCTCGGTAGCATAGGTAGGCATTGAACTAGAAGAGGTAGGTAAATAGAGTGTTCATCCCTCACCTGATGGTCAAGCTTCCAATTCATCGAGCCATTTTCCCTTTATCTAGAAAAGTTAAGGCTTCGCTATGCTCAAGGTATAATATGATATAACAATAACCTTTTTAAAATTTACGTAGCCCTAACTGAAACTTATGGAAAACACTTCTTTCACCTTGACAAAAGAACTTTGATCCATACTACTCTATAATAGATAGTACCAAGAGGAGGACCACATTTTTCTGGAAAAGAATGTGGTATATTCCCACCCAAAGACATCAACACCTATCGGACATTGTATTTTCTTCCAAAGTCTTTGGAACACTATAGATTCCATGAGGCCACTTTATAAAAACTTGTTGCATCTTTCACCTTCACCTTAGTATTCTTTAATTCCAAGATATCATAGAAGGAATTAGTTACAGGAGACAGGTTCAAACAATAATCACTGAGAGTTGCTTATTGAGGATGCTTCTAGTGGCCTGACTCCCCTAACTTGGGTATGTACTATACCTTGTCATTTGAAACCATCGTAAAACTTGGTAGGGGGTTGTACAAGGACTAACATGTCCTTCTTACTTGAACAACTAATTGTACATGGGAATCGCTTGTCTCATAAGGAAGGGAGGAAATTTGGCAGTTTATACTATAGATTTGCTTAGCTCTGTAACATTCGATCAAGAAACACATCATACTTCCAATGGTGATTGATAGTTACAGTGTACACTATTACTAGTGGTACTACTACATTGACCTAGGGCTTTCTTTGTAGTGAAAAGGAGATTTTAAGCCTTGCTAGAGGATTACATGAAGGAAACATCTTGATCTAACAATATTATGATTTTAATTATGGTATGATGCCAAATTTGTTTCTACGTTAGATTAATTTTTAGCATATATATTCAGTTCGTGTAAATATGATATGTTTGATCAGCACAGATGCTAAGAATTGGTTTTTGACGTTTAACTGGATCGCTACTTATTTGTTTGTCCCGATAGTCTTATTTATCTTTTTAATGAAAATTTTCATGTAGTTTAGAAATTTTTAGTTACAATGTGTTTTGAGTGCCATTGAAATAAAGTTTCAGCTGATGAAAATTTGCGTGGATTTTAAAAATGGTTATTTACAGTGTGTTTTGAGAGCCATTGAAATAAATAGGCTTCTTGAGGGAAAAATTAGGCCTCTTCCAGGCCAACCTGTCCTTTTGGTAGCTTCTAGACCAATCATTTTACATAAAATATGTTTCCTTTCTTTGATACATGAGCCCTTCAAGGGACTTTACATCATGACCTTGAATTTGACTCTTCTTTATAACCCTAGAGAACTCAATGAGCGCTTTAACCTAGGAAAAATAACCAATGGGAAAGAAACACATTTCAGAATAAATTAATTTTCTTTTTACAAGAAATATTTTCTTTTCTTTCTTTTGACAAGTACAATAATTACATCTAGTCATGACATCATTATAATTATGAAGACCAACACTAGTTACTTCTTCAAAAAAGCTTACTTCAAACCCTAACAATTTTCTTTTGCCATAACCTTGAAAAATTCCTCAAAATTGTAAGACAACCAAATTATAAAACAAATTACAGTGATGACAATGTTCTTCAATAGAGGGCATGGGGAGGTTGAAGGGAGGAGTATGTGAAGCGAACTTATCTGTGGTCAATGATACATCAATGTAACCTACTTTTTTGGATGAACTATTTTCAGTATTTCCTATATGAATATTAGTTGTGCTAGCTTTTAAGGCTTTAAATAAAAAAAAAAAAAATTCCCTTTCGGTTAAGTAAGTTTTGATGGTTCATACAGAGAATTATTAGCTATAGTTCTCTTCATGTCTTTAACCAAGTCATATTCTAGAGTTTCAATCTAAACCTTTTTTCTTTGAGGTAGAAGTTACATGCTATGGGATGGTTATAACAATTAATGGGTTACACTTGAATATCATCTTATTCTTTGTCAGATTGCAGATAGACAACAAGTTAATTTTACAATGCTCGAATGTTTGTAAAAGGAACATTTAATTCCAACAAAACAAAATTTAACAATTCTTGAATTTCTATACCAAGTAGTCATAAAAATAATGCCACCAAACAATCCATACAAAGACTTACCAAGACCAAGCCAACCACCAAACAAGATAGACAAAGACTTGCCAAGACCAAGCTAGCGACCAAACTATCTTCCTTGGAAAAAAATAAGATCTCCAACAAGTCAACAAGATTGACCTTACCAAGAATGTAACTTCTCTAAATTTCGGCTTCATCAATCAGGTCAGCAACTTCAGCTTCCAGAAAAATGAAATTGTAGTAACCCAAGAAAGACTAAAACTCATGCTAGTGGGCCAATAATAGTAGGATATCAAACTTCTTTTTTTGTTAATATTCTTCTTTCTTCACTAGCGTGATTTCTTGTCTTCTAGCCTCCTCACACTTCTTTTCTATCACATATAAAATCCCAAGGTGTGTGTTATTATAGGAGGTTGAAGTCCTCTTATTTATGGTCTTCACAAGGGCTAGAGTGGGCCTCTCTAGGCTGACTTTATCATGGATGGATGACTTGGTCATGGGGGCTTTCTAGAATTTTCTAAAAATAAAATTAATAATGTATTTCTTGATACAAGAGCCCAATCCAATCTATTACATCATGACATAAAATTTGACTCAAGACAAAAACCCTAGAGCATTCAATGGGTGCTTAGATCTAGGAACCAAAATGTTTGAGCATGAAACCCGTGCTTTAGTGTATAATTTCTCTTTTACAATAATTTTCTTTTTATTTTCATAAGTACATAAGAGATACATCATGTCATTAGCCAAATACAATTATGAAGACCAATACTAGTTATAACTTTCAATAGGAACTCTGCATGTTACAAAACTCCACTATCTTCTAGGGAAGATTGCTCCTCAACTAAACTCGTCTCTCCTTCTTTTGTACTTCACATTTATTCTTATCCATAGAATTGATCTAAAATGAAGTGCATGTGCGATGTCTCTCAAAGGAGGTTGAATGTATACTTTATATAGCCTTCCAGGGGCTCTTTAAGCCCAATAGGAGGCGAACTTTAGCTAGCTAGTTGACTTGTTCTTGGGAGCATTATAAACGTTTTTCCAAAATACAAAATGATTTTATTTCTTTGATACAAGTGCCAAAATGGGTCTTTACATAATGAAAATGACCTTTTGACTCAAGAAAATATGATAGGCTTGGAAGGGATGCCTGACATATTAATGAAAGACTCAAGCATGAAGCCCATGCCTTATAAAATTTTCTTTTTACAATTTTCTTTCTTCTTTTGATCAATATATAATAATTACATCATGACATGAGACAAATTAAAATTATGGAGACTAAAAATTGTTACATTTCCAACTAGACACGAGCATGTTTATTCAACTAATCCATTGGAGCAACACCAATTATGTTTCCATTTTGAGTTTCTCGCTTAGTTTGGGACAAAGTTTCATTTTATACACGATGACAACAAGAGAACTATGGTTCATGATATTTGTTTCATGATGATATTGTCTAGTCCTCCAAGTGCAGTGAAACAATATCTCCAAGGGTAGAGAAATAATATCTCTTCAAGAAGATGGCTCTTCTATCCTTTCGTGATCACCAAGGAAACATGCAACACCTCTTGCAAGTTTGGACCCTTGGAAACCCTAGAAACCCTATGGCATTCAAACATGTGAAAATTAGTAGAGAGGTTATAAATTTTAGAAATCTTGATGTGTAACTCAATTGATCAAAGAGCCATATTTATATAGCCTTTCCAATATGCTACATTAGCCCTCTCTAGGGTGACTTTTCCTTGGTTATTTGACTTAGTCTTGGGAGCCTTCTAGACATTTCTAATTTAAAAAAAAAAAATTCTTTCCTTAATACAAATTCTCAAAAGGGTATTTTACAATATGAAAATGACTCTTAACTCATGACAAACCCTAGGAGCATTCAATGGATTCTTGACCTAATGAAAAAGTGACTTGTTCATGAAACCCATACTTTACAAAAATCATTTTCTTTCTTCTTTTGATAGATACATAAGAATTACATCATGACATGAGTCAAATGACAATTATAAGGATCGAAACTAGTTACTTTCTTCAACATATCAAAGTATGTGGGTAATTTTTTTAATGGAAGACTAAACGCTATTATATTATGTTGAGTTCTCAAGTTATCGAGTGAGTTCATTAGCTAGGATGAATAGGTTCTGAAGTTCTCAAGTGTTTAAATATTACTTGAATATTTTAAATGCAATAGCTCTCTTGTACGAATATAATTTTCTTGTGGTTTCATCGAGACATTTATCAACATCCCTTATGACACTCGCGAACAATTTCTCTCATTTGATGGAGTGTTATAGGATGTTCTACCCAAAAACTATTTGTCAGATCTATCTTCATTGAGTGAAGAAATTTCAGGTAGGATAGAAGAAATTGACCAAACATTTGCTACATCGTCTGACAAGGAAAGATCAAATAGAAGTGAAAATATTAGAAGAAAGTTCCATAAATGCATGGAAATTTTTCTCGCTAAAGGGGGTTCATTTTCTTATGATAATGAGAGCATAGATGACATCGAGGTGCCCTTGAGGTACAAAAATCTAGGGAAACAATGGGAACCCAAGGATCTTCCTAAAATAAACACTATATTTCTTATTAATGAAAGGATATACGAGATTTCCCTATCATCCTTACATGGTTTGGGACTATTTTCCATGGATGTCATAAAGGTATGTTATGGAGGATTAACTGAATTGATGGAGTATGTCAAACCCTATTACATCTAGAATTATTGGGCATGAATAGTCCAATATACCAAAAGTATGCGAAGATATGGAGTGGTCAAAAATTATATACAAGTAAAAGACAATGATGAAAATAAATTCACAACTATGTATATTGATGGAAGGCCAAAAGTAACAGGGGATATTGGGGGGTTTATAAATAGCACACAACCATCACAACAAATAGCAACCCAATTGCATATTTGAGGGATGTGTTTATGTGCCATTAAATCAGTAGTGGCGGGGGAAGAGTTTCTTATTGATTACAATTGGAATAGAATAAATACAAATATTTCTATTATGGGGGCGATATGTATTCAATTTTACCCAATTGGTAGGCAATGTATATAGTGTGTTATGATTTTCATTTAGTAGAATATATTGTTAGACATCTTGTAAGTTGAGGAAACATTTTAATATGTCATGGTTAAAATATTGTGTTAGGTTGTCTAAGGTTAAAGGCAACCAACCTCATAGTAGGTAAACATCAATGTCATCGTACATAAAATAATATAAATACGAGATATATATACAAGTAGTATTTTATCCATTATAGATTAAGTCAAACTCATATTTCTAGGCATCATATAACTAAATGAAATATTCACTATTCATATGTCCAACTTCAGCAAATGCATTACTTCATCCTTTTCAAAGTATTCTTTCTATACAATATGGAATATATATTGATCTTGTCATAATGCCTCTTGCAAGAGCCTTCCAAGATGATGAAGTTTTTATAAATTTAGAACCTTTTATATTGGCCATACTATGTCATGAAGTTTCTACATAAATTTAGACATATGTCAATAGTGGTTTTCTTATTAATATAACGATGATTAAATGTGGATGAATTGTAAATTACACTTCTTTGATAAACATTATGTTAAGGGGAAGGCACCATCCTTAGAGAATTTCATATATGCTCATGAGGAAGAGGTTACTGAGGAAGAAAAATTTATGTTCGTCAATCCAATCCAAGAAATAATGAAGCTTCAAATGAAAGAAAACAAGAAAATTAATTCTTTAATTCTGATTGAGCCTTAGACTGATGAGATAAAATGTGAAATCATAACCTTGATGCAATGATTTCGTCGATATGCGGTGAGAAACTCATTTGATTATCCCATTTATCTTTGTGATTTAGTTATCTCATCCTTTATAATAATAAAAACTCTTTGTTTTACAGGCATTTTTTAAGGAGCACGATCTGCGTGCTATGACTATGGGAGTCGGGGTTGGTAGCAACACCAATGCTCCACCTATGAGTGAGACACTGGTCATTAAGGCTGTTAGACTCTCTCAATCACCCACAACAGGATCTGCACCACCTGAACAACATACGTCAGGATCTACACATTATGATGTGGATGCAGAGCATGATCCGATTGCACAATTTGAAGTAATATTTCCTGGATCTTCCTGTGTGACTAGCACAAGATCAGTACCGATCATGTTTTGGGTAGATGATGACAATGTCCCTAGGAAAATAGAGAAACTTCCAGGTATTTAAAAAGTGTTTTAAATATTAAGTACAACCTAAATTAAATTAACATATAGTCTATGATTATTTTAAACTAATGATAATATATCTTGGGTAACCTAATTGTCCTTAAATTACTTCATTAATTGTCAACCAAGGTTTGTGTACTTATGAGATATATGTGCACCATATATGCTAGAATTCTATCTTCAAATGAAATTGGTCTAAGTGTGCATACATGTAAAATGAAATTAAAGAGTTTTCATGCACATGTTATTTCAATTAAAAATACATCAAAACCAAATGTGAAATTGAATTAAAAATTTATATAAAATTTGAAATCTCAATTTATTCTAATTGAAAAGTTGAAAGTCTATCTCTAATTGCAAAAAGGAAATATCAATGCTAGATTGCAGAAAATATATCTTAATACTAATTGCAAAATTGAAAGTTTAACACTACTTTGCAAAAGGAAATCTTTAACACTATTTGCAGAAAAGGGAAACTAAACTCTAAATTGCAGAAAAGGAAATTTAAATCTATTTGCAAAGAGAAATGATAATGCCAATTGCTTGCAGAAGGAAAGTAAATCGTATAAAAAATTGTAAATTCAGGTGACTACTAATGTGTGCCAATAGCTCGTAAAAAACCATCTCTTCATTATCTACAAAATTAACTGAATTATAAAATTAATTTTCTTGAACAAAATGTATGCTAGAAATAGATCTTTTTGGTATTTTATTTTATGAGCACTTTGAAAACAAAACAACAGGTGATTAAAACACAAATGAAATGTAACGATTCTAATTGAAATAAAGAAAAAAAATTATATGAAATTGTGAACTGAATGCAAACTATCTATCAATATAAACAAAAACTAACTCCCCTTACAACTCTCTAGCGGGGCCTCCCATGAGTGTAAGTTTGTCACTGATCAACGATTGCTCAACCATGCATTGGAAAAGAATATAGAGTATTATATAAATCCGTAGAAGTTCTTAAAAAAAGAGTTTACAAATAATGAAATAAAAAAAGGACTAACTGTGTTTTTGGTTTTATCTTATGACTTTTATACAATTCTTTATCGAACTGTTCTAAGAGTCCCATGCCTCTATGAAACTAAACTAATCTTCCATCTAAGAAGTAAATTAAAATTAAGAGTCTATCTACTCATGATTTTCTACTAGAAAAGAAAATCATGAGGGATTCTTCTTCAACATGTCTTCAAAATTGAACAAGTTTTATTCATGCTCACTTGATCTCCTATCGAATTGTTGTTGACTGCTAAAAAGTCATAACCATAGTTTGACTTTTTATTTGACCTCTAGATATTTCGACCTCTATACCCTTCCACGTCATGAATATAGGTGTACATCCATGTGGGGAACATTTGTCATCTACAAGTACCTTTCATTTCCTCATTGGTGAATTGAAGCCTGTCTAACCATGGAGATGGTTGCAGAATCCAAGATTAGCTGCAAAATGAGAAAGATTTTGTAGTTGTAGAGATGTTTAAATTATAATTAACAAAGAAATAATAGATTCTAAAACATGGATGATTGATACCTTTTATATGCTTGAGTAAGTCTGAGATGACCTTAATTAGGCTAAAACTGCAATAAGATTACCACAAAAAAATAGAGAGGGAAAAAGGATAGTAAAAAAGAAAACAATTTTGGACTTCAACTTTCCCCCACACCAAAGGTTTTGCATGTCCTCATGCATCAAAAAATAAAAATTGGTTCCTTCTTCTTCCTCAATGTATGATATTAGAATCTTGTGCAAGCACATCCAGACTAGTGCTTTCCTTCCTCTTTTTGATACTGAAGATTTCCCTTGGTTTCTTCATCATAATTTTACTTTGTAAACACCTAATTTTGTTTTTGAGGAACCTATTGTTTTATTTGAGCTTCTTGTTTTCATTTTACTAGTGGCATAGATGCAAAATTATATTATCATTATGATTCCTTAAATTTTCATTTTGTACCTTGGTTGCTTCTTGTTCCTGTGTAAGGTGTTTATTAAGGACTTCTAACTCATATATGTCTTCCTTCAGAAAATCTTCAATTCTATGTTCTTTTTCAAGAGTATGGTATGACAAAGGATTTTTATTAAATAAATTCTCTTCATTATGAGAGGAGCTTGCATTATGTTGTGCTCTTTGTTCCAGAGACTCCACATAGTCATAAATGTATTGTTGTATCAGGTCAATGTTTGGTGTCTCCCTCATCGGGCTCATTGTTTGAGGTGATACCTTGTATCCTTCTTATTCGAAATTGACCAATTATGGAGATTGCTAATTTAAAAGTTTGGAAATTCTTCTGCTTCTTCTTAGGTTTACCCCTGACTCTTTAATGTTATGGATTTTCCTCTTTTTGTTTGTTTGTTCCCATCTCTTTTTTTTCTGGTTCTTCATTTTCTTCAAGGAGTTAAGTATTTGGGTTGACTTTCTTTCTTCTAACACTTTGTTTTCCATTTTTGTGTTTATACTTTTCCAAATAGTGAGAGAGAGGAGAGTCATCTTCAAATGGGTCTTCTAGTGCCTTTGTATCATTCTTTTCTGAATCTTCCTTTCCAATTTCTTCTTCAAGGTTAGGGTTTGGTAGTGACCTGCGTTGACTTCTTTTAACCCTTTTGCTAGTTTCTTCCTCCTGAGCTTCAACAAAGTGGTTGCAGACTAGAAAATCTTGCCAATTTGCTCCCTTAGCTTCTAAGCATGCCTCTATGAGGATTTTAGTAAGTCAATGATGATAGAGGGTATTATCAAGGGATTTGATTTCTCTTTTCGCATTAGAGGACATTTTTCTAAGACTAGAAAGCAAGAAATAGGAAAAATTGATTTCATTTCCATAAATAAAATGCATCAGAAGTCGAGCATGATAGAAAAACATGGTTCCAAACCTTCCTTCACAAGTTAAAAACTTCTCAATAACCAATAGTAAATTCCTCCATTTTCCTTTCAGTGGTGGGACCGGAATTCCCTTTTTAAAAATAGAAATTTCCATACCTAGTTCTTTGAGGAAGTTTACCCAATATTTCTCCTTGATTTTTT
Organism: Pinus tabuliformis; assembly: GCA_031772625.1. Classification (NCBI taxonomy): domain Eukaryota; kingdom Viridiplantae; phylum Streptophyta; class Pinopsida; order Pinales; family Pinaceae; genus Pinus; species Pinus tabuliformis. The sequence goes on along the minus strand of CM062804.1, from coordinate 517,408,317 downwards.
TATTCTTAAACTAGCTCTCCCAATTTATGGTAAATCCCATAGCTTCTTCCATGATGGAATCTCTCAATATAAGCTTAATGTCACCAATTGTTTCCTTGACCCCATCAAAATCCCAAGCAAAAGCTTTAGTCACCTCTGTCTCATGCCCATCAAACTTTTCAAAGAACCTAAGCCACCCTACTTGTTGCAATTGTTCTCTAACTCACGAGTATGCTTGAAGGAACTTGACTCCATTGGGTTTTGATTGGACAATGATACCCATGGTGGAGACAATTCTCATTCCTAAATTGTTTCCTTTTGATAGAGGTGGTGGAGGGTTGACAAGAAGGAGGCGAGTAAATTGAATGGCAAGGGATATGGAATGAAGTGAAATGGGGTGGAATGGAGTGGGATGATTATGGAGTGAGGTGCTCGGAGAGTTTTTGATTCATGATATGATGTTAGGTCCCTATAATACTAGTGTATTCCCTTATTATTATTGTCATTGTAGCCCCTTATTATTATTTTTGTGCCCATGTTGTCCCCATATTGTTATTTTTGTGCCCCATAGAAGCCGACTATTGTTACTGTTGTGCCCTTACATTATTATTGTTATGTCGGCTTTGATTATATTGTGACCCCATATACTCCTATATATAGAAAGGACGTTTTGTCATTTGTATCATCCAAGTATTCTTCATTTGTGTAATGTAAAGGAGGTTTCCCCCTTGAAGAGGTTGATTTTGAAGTCGTTTACCTATCTTTTCTTATATTTTGTGAGCTAGTTGCATAACATTTGGTATGAGAGCTTTGGATTCTAGGGTTTCATTGCTCCAAACAGGTCATTGCGGAATTTTCGCTATAACTTGTTTTCTCTGAAGTTTCAAATGTTGAAATTAACACCCATTTGACCCAAAATCTTTATGAACCTCGAGTCTAAATTTCAAATCTTGTTTAGCGATATTTGCGGAGATATGGCCCAAGGAAGTTAGGGTTTTTTAGGCTCACGAATTACATCCCAAATAGGTGACCTTGGGAAAATCATCATAACTTTCTCGATGAGAATCATATTGAAATTTCATAATAATTTACAGAAAGAGGACAGACTGCATTTTTTTTGTATCCTTTTCAAGTCCGAAGGTCGAAACATTGACACATGGCACGTCGTGCAAGTTCTTTCTACTGAACTAGTCTATAATCAGCTCATAGTGGGAGATTTGGTATAACTCTTTCTTGAAGAATCCAATCTTGATCAGAATTGTGGGGTTGGAAAGAGGACTCTGAGGGCTACCACAGAATGACATTTCAGACCTTGGATATTTGAAATTACATAGATAGAAGAGATTTAATATTGAGCTCCTACGAAGCAAAAAAATGTGTAACAATGTAAACTTTGAAACGAGAACTGATACTGTTACCCGTTTCGTAGAGATAGCAAAAAAATGACCCGATTTTCAAAAGTGGTGATGCAGAATACACATGTTTTTTTTAGAACATGGTTTTTGGAACTTTAATTTTTTTCATGTGCATTAAGTTTTAGAATGGTAGTGAATGGTAGTGATTTTCATGCTGATTTAAAAAAGTGGTTATTCTGCATCACACCCTTTTTTTAAAAGACCTATTTTTTGACTTTAAATTTTTTTATTGTATGGAATGTAAATAATTATTTTTTAAAATTAATAATTTTGGAAGTGGTCTTCTTCTTCATATTATCTTGTTTTTAATTTTTTTTTTAATTTTTTTTGTAGTGAGGTTTTTATTGTTTTGCATATTTAAAGAAGAATGTCGATATTTTGCATTTTCGATATTCTACATATTTATACATTGTTAATTAAATTTTCAATCCAAATGAAATAATTGTCTGTAAAAAACAAATATAAAAAAAATATATAAAAAAAAATTAAAAAATGTTAAAAAAATTTATCTCATAAACCCTAAAAGAATTTGGAAGAAATAAAAAAATATATATATATATATATATATATATATATATATATAATTAAGTAAGTAAAAATAGAAAAATTAAGAAAAACATTAGCAAAACTAGGGAAAAAAATAAAAAAAATTAAAAACAAACTAGTTTAAAAAAAAAAAAAATAACGAAAAAATGAAAAAACTAGTAAAATTAATATTTAAAAAAACAAAAATAAAATCAAATTATAAAAAAAAAAAGCCCCAAAAAAATTTAAATGGCGGAAAATATATGTCTTTTCAAATAAAAAAAATAAATTAAAAAAATAAAAAAAACATTTACAATTTATCAAAAAAATACCTATTTTTGATTTTTTTTTAAATTCAAATTATTAAAAAAAAAAAAAAAAAAAAAAAAAAAAATGCATATTTTTTATTTTTTGATTTTTTTTATAAGTTAATAATAATTATTTTTTTTAAAACTAACATTTTTATTTAAAAAAAATAAAAATAAAAATTAATTTTTTTTTAAACAAACCCTTTTTTTTTAATTAAAAAAATCATTTTTTTTTTAAACAAATTTTCTTTTTTTTAATTAAAAAAATTATAATTTTTTTTAAACATTATAATTTTTAAATAAACATTATAATTATAATTTTTTTTAAACAAACTTTTTTTTTAATTAAAAAAATTATAATTTTCATATCTAAAAAAATTATTAAAAAAAAAAAATTAAAATTAAAAAAAAAATTAACGGAATTATATTTTTTTATTAAAAAAAATTGAATTTGTTGGGCCGCCGCCCCCGGCTGCCCGTGGTTTCGCGACCGTGGGCAGAGGGCCTGGCTGTAGGCACCTCCGCCCACGGCCGCGCCACCACGGGCGGCCGAGGGGTGGCGGCCCAACAAATTCAATTTTTTTTAATAAAAAAAATATAATTCCGTTAATTTTTTTTTAAATTTTAATTTTTTTTTTTTTTAATAATTTTTTTAAATATGAAAATTATAAAAAATTATAATTTTTTTAATTAAAAAAGAAAGTTTGTTTAAAAAAAATTATAATTATAATGTTTATTTAAAAATTATAATGTTTAAAAAAATTATAATTTTTTTAATTAAATATGGAAATTAAAAAATTAATTTTTTTTGATTTTTTGTTAACTATTTGTATTTTTAAATTAAAAAAAAAAAATGTTTAAAAAAAATTATAAGTTTTTTAATTAAAAAAAAAAAAGTTTGTTTAAAAAAAAATTAATTTTAATTTTAATTTTTTTGTAAATAAAAAGGTTTGGTTTAAAAAAAATTCCGTTAAAAAAAAATAATTAAATTTTAATTTTTTTTTGTAATAATTTTTTTTTTTTTATTTGAAATTAAAAAATTATTTTTTTTTTGAAAAAAAATTAAAATGTTTTTTATTATTTGTATTTTAAAATTAAAAAAAATGTTTAAAAAAAAGATTGTTTAAAATAAAATTTGAATTTAATTTTTTTTTTCCTTTTTTAAAATAAAAATAGTAGGTTTAATAAAAAGTAATTAGATTTTTTTTTTTTTTAATAAAAAATATGCATTCTTTGGGTTTTTTTTTTTTATAATTTGATTTTTTTTTTTTTTTTTAATATTAATTTCACTAGTTTTTTAATTTCTTTTCGTTAATTTTCTAAATTTTTTTTAAAACTAGTTTATTTTTAATTTCTTTTTCTTTTTTTTCCAGTTTTTGCTAATGTTTTTTTTAATTTCTCTGTTTTTACTTAATTTTATATATATATATATATATATATATATATTATTTATTTTTCCAAATTCTTTTTCGATTTGTGAGATAATTTTTTTTTTAACTTTTTTTATTTTTTATTTTTGTTAATTTTCTATTTTTTTAAATCTAGTTTTTTTTAATTTTTTTTGTTTTTTGTTTTTTCTTTTTTTCTATTTTTACCTACTTAATTCTTAGTTTTTTTTAAATGTTTTTTTTTGTTTCTTTTCCGTAATTTTTTTTTTTTTTTACCTTTTGCCAATTTTTTGATGGTTTTTTATTTTTTTATTTTTTATTTTCACTATTTATTTGTTTATAATTTATAATTTTTTTAGTTTTTTAATTTTTACCATTAATTTTTTTTTTTTTTTTTTTTTTTTTTTTACATTTTTATGATCGATATTTTTTTTTTTTTTTTTTTTTTTATATTTGATTTTTTTTAAGTTTTATATTTTTATTTTGTGTTTTGTTTTTATTATATATCTTAATTTATGTTTTGTTATATTTTTAAACTTTTTTTTTGTTGTGTTTTTTCATTGTTTTAATTTTTTATTTTTAATTTTATTTTATGTTTTCATTATTTTTTTAAAATTTAATGTTTTTCGGGGTCATGAAAAAATATTTTACGCCATTATTTCGAAATGTTGAAATTTTATATTCGAAAAAAAAAAAAGTGTTCTTCCAGAATTAACACTATTCGTTTTGAGGGTGTTTTTTGGATCATTTTTGTGCAAAAAATTGGTTTTCACCACCATTTTTAAAACATGTTGAAAATTTATCCAAGAAAAAAATAGGTGTTATTCCAGCATCAACACTTTTCGTTTTTAGCACTGTTTTTGATGTTTTTTTGGGGTTTTTGGGCCAGAGTTCCTGTTTTGAGTTTATAGTTCCCGTTTCAAAGTTTACATTGTTGTGTGTAGTTTCTTTTTAAATTTGCATAAGTTTGGTTTGAAAAAACAGTTTGAAGTGATTCAAAGGGCATAGTGAAGCATAATTATCATTAATTTATGCCTTGAAGAAAGAAAATGGAAACACCTAGTAAGCAACTTGAAAGCTCTACCATGACTTATGAAGAAGAGGAAGAAATTCAACATGATAGATCAAAATTACGTGACCAAGTGCAACAAATTTCACTCTCACAAAACGTAATAGAAGCTAAGATGGATGGTTTAAATAGAGGCATAATGGATGGCGTGGAGGTTAATATGGATGGTTTAGAAGCAAAATTGAAAGGAAACTTTGAATATTTGAAGAAAGACATTGAATGTTTTAAAGCAAGTTTGTCCAAATTGCTACAAGAAATGCTTCCTAATGGCGAAAAGGTAATAGAGGAAACTCATAATGAGAAAAAAAGAAATGTTAATCATGATTTCATAGAATCTAACTTTGGATTGAGGCTCACATCTTCCAAAGATTAATATGAGGAAGTTTGATGGCAAGGATCCCGTAACATGGATACTACAAATGGAGCAATATTTCGATCTCCATAATGTGCAAAACACACAAAAGGTATGCATTGCAACTATACATTTGGAATCCAATCAATATGTACGTTATAGATGGCTTTGCTCTTGTAAACAAATTTCCACTTGGTCAATTTTAATGGAGGAGAGGATAGCACATTATGAGGATACAAAAAGTAGCACCTTCTTTAGCCAACTGATAAATCTCAAACAAAAGGGTTCAATGGTGGAGCACATTGAGGACTTCCAAAAAATGAATATAAGGGTAAAAGATATTCTAGAGAAGCATAGGATTGATGTGTTCGTAGGGACTTTAAAGGATAGCATACAACATGAGGTTCTCCTTTGGGAACCTAATTCATTAGAGAAGGAATTCAGATTGGCAAGAAAAATTGAAAGAAAAAATATTGCAACAAGGAAGCCTACCACTCACAACTATAAATATGGAAGTGTTGTAGCCCCTAGCCTTTCAAAACCTACAAGGTTGAAACCACAACAATTGGAAGAAAAAAGAGAAAAAGGGCTTTGTTACAGTTGTGATAGCAAATACACTAAAGGTCATAAGTTCTAAGAAGAAATTATTTTACATAGATTGTGAAGAGGAGGAAGAAAAGGAACAAGAAACGTCAAAAGAAGAGGATATACACCAAGAACCAACCCTAGAGAAACAAGAAATGAATTTGACCATATCTTGTAATGCATTGGAAGAATTACCACTCGTCAAACACTCAAGATAGAAGGACATATAAGGAAGAAAAATGTAATAGCGTTGATTGATTCGGGTAGTACCCATAATTTTATTCATTTTAAGATAGCCAAGGATTTTAATTTGTTCTTATATCTAGCACCTGAGTGTCAAGTGATGGTTGCAAATGGAGGAACCATAAATTTCTCTGGAAAGTGCCATAATGTCAAGCTATCCAAGGAATAATACATATGTATTGAATAGTTCAATGCTTCCCATTCCAATGGGTGGTGTTTATGTTGTGCTAGGAGTCCAAGGGCTACAATCTTTGGGTACAATAGATTATAATTTTCAAGAAATTTTCTTGAATTTTTTTGGGAAGGAAAGGAAGTTGAATTAAGGGGTATCGTGGGGAAATCACGATAGATAATCAACTCTAACAACATGACAGAGATTCTAAAGAAAGAAAAATGGGGTGTAATTGCACAATTATGTTCACTAGAGGTTCCCACATCGAAATCATATATTCTTCTAGAACTCCAAAAAAAAATGGACAATCATTCCAAGGTATTTGAGACTTCCAAAGGCCTCCCATCTATTCATGATCATGATCATACTATTCATTTGAATGCAGGAAGTGTTCCTCCAAACATTAGTCTTTACAGATATCCCAAAAGAGTCAAATTGAACATATGGTAAATCCTAGAGGTTGGTATAATCAACCTAGTCAAAGTTCTTTCTCTTCTCTAGTAGTATTGGTGCACGAGAAGGATGGATCGTGGCACATGTGTCCAGATTATAGGGAGCTCAACAAGCTCACTATTAAAGATAAATTTCCCATTCCTATCATTGATGAATTATTGGATGAATTACATGGAGGAATTTACTTCACCAAGTTGGATCCTCATTTAGGATATCATCAAATTAGAGTGAAGACTGAAGACATTCCAAAAACAACATTTAGAACTCATGAGGGTCATTATGAATTTTTGGTCATGCCTTTTGGCCTTACCAATGCACCTTCGACATTTCAAGGTCTGATGAATTCCATTTTCAAACCCTTCCTTAGAAAATTTGTGTTAGTATTTTTTTATGATATACTAATCTACAGTAAGTCTTAGAAGGATCATGTTCAACATGTTGACAGGGTGCTCAAACTATTGGAGGAGAAACAATTATATGCAAAAGCCTCCAAATGTTTCTTTGGAGTAAAAGAGGTGGAATATTTAGGTCATATTATATCTCATGAAGATGTTAAGGTAGACCTTAGAAAATTTAAAGCAATTAAGGAATGGAAAATCCCCACATCCATAAATCATATACGAGGATTTTGTGGGTTGAAAGGGTATTATCACAAGTTTTTTAAAAATTATGGGAGAATAACAGCACCTCTAACAACATTACTGAAGAAAGATGCATTTTCTTGGACTCCAAAAGAAATGAAGGCCTTTGAAAATCTTAACGAAGTAATGTGCCAAGCACCAGCCTTAGCTACGCCAGACTTCACAAAAGCCTTTATTTTGGAATGTGGTGCCTCAAGAAATGGAATTGGTGTTGTTTTAGTGCAAGAAGGAAGACCCATTGCTTTCGAAAGTCATCCAATCAAAGGAAAGTATTAACACAAAGCTATTTATGAGAAGGAAATGTTGGAAATACTACATGCACTTAAGAAATGGTGACCTTACCTAATAGGAAGACACTTCAAGGTAAAAATAGATCATGATAGTCTTAAATACTTTTCAAAACAAAGATTATCTTCAGAAGAGTAGCAAAAATGGGTCACAAATATGTTGGGTTATGACTTTGAAATCATCTGCAAAAAAGGGGAAGCAAAATGTTGTTGCAGATGCACTCTCAAGAAAGGATGAGGATGTGGGAGCATTGTTTTGTGCCATTTATACTATCCAATTAGATTGGATAAAAGAAGAAAGGGATGAATGAAAGAATGACGAAGAAGTGTGGACACTCATTCAAAATTTGCAGAAACATCCCAATACATCTGATACATTTAGCTGGAAAAATGATTCATTATGGTACAAAGATCACTTATACCTATGTAAGAATTCCCAACTCAAACAAAATATTCTTCTGGAATTGCACACCTCTCCCTTAGGAGGGCACTCAGGATTTTTAAAAACTTACCACAGGGTTAAGAAGGAATATTTTTGGGATGGCCTTAAATGTAATATTCAAAATTTTGTGGTGGAATGTTTGGTTTGCCAACAAAATAAAGTTGAGACAATTAAGACCTTGGGTCTGTTACAGCCTTTATCCATTCCAAGTCAACAATGGGAGGAGGTTTCAATGGATTTTATCACAAATTTACACAAGTCCAAAGGAAAGACTGTCATCATGGTGGTAGTTGATAGACTTACCAGATATGAACACTTTTGTGCATTATCTCATCCATTTATATCCAGTACATTTTCTATTGCATTTATGGAATCAATTCAAAAGCTACATGGAAACCCAAAGATTATTGTAAGCGACAAAGATCCAATTTTCACTAGAAATATTTGGACAAAATTATTTTCTTGTTTGGGTACTCAGGTAGCCCATAGCTCATCTTATCATCCCAAATTTGATGGGGAAACTGATATAGTGAACAAATGTTTGGAAGGATATATTCATTGCTTTGTATCTAATAAACATACACAATGGGTCAAGTGGTTGCCTCTAGCTAAATGGTGGTATAACACTTCCCTCCATACTGCAACAAAAATGACCCCATTTATGGCACTTTATGGATACCATCCACCATCTGTTACATCATATTTAAGAGAAAATTCTAAGTTTCAAGTAGTGGAAGATCACATTGAGCATCAAAAACAAGTTCTCTAACTCTTAAAGGATAACCTCACTTTGGCGCAGAATAGAATGAAACAATAGGCAAATCAATATCGCAGTGAAAGAGGTTTTGATGTAGGTGACTAGGTATTTCTATGACTACAACCATACAAACAAATCTCCCTCAAGCAAGCTAATTACGATAATAAATTATCACCAAAGCATTATGGTCTGTACAAGGTGTTACAAAATATTAGTACTATGGCATACAAATTGGAGCTTCTTGCATCTTCTTGAGTCCACCTAGTTTTCTATGTTTCATGCTTAAAGAAGGTTATAGGTGATAAGCTCCCAATTCAAACAATATTGCCAGAACTTGATGAGAAAGGAAAAATAATATTAGAACCTGAAGCAGTCACAAAATCAAGGAATTGACAACTATGAAATTGATTAATTTCAGAGTATCTCATCAAGTGGAACAACTTACCCACTGAAGATTCCACATGGGAGGACAAGAATTTTATACAAAAGCATCCAAAACTACTCAAGCATTGAGGACAACACTTTTTTGAAGGAAAGGGGAATGTTAGGTCCCTATAATACTAGTGTATTCCCATATTATTTTTGTCATTGTAGCCCCTTAATATTATTGTTGTGCCCATGTTGTCCCCATATTGTTATTATTGTGCCCCATAGAAGCCCACTATTGTTATTATTGTGCCCTTACATTATTATTGTTATGTCGGCTCTGATTATCTTGTGGCACCTTAGACTCCTATATATAGAAAGGAGGTTTTGTCATTTGTATCATCCAAGAATTATTCATTTGTATAATGTAAAGGAGGTTTCCCCCTCAAAGAGGCTGATTTTGAAGTCGTTTACCAATATTTTCTTCTATTTTGTGACTTGGTTGCATAACAGAGGACAAAAAGTTTCACATGATTTCCCACAATTTTAGATGCACTTTCATAGGATCGATAGGATTTATGCAATTTCGTATAGATTTGATGTGACAATTTAAGTCATGATGTTGAAATGAGGTTATAATGGTTATGGTAGTGGAACATAATTTTTAGGTAGTTCCTAAGGTATTTTAATAACTCAATCTTTTTAATGTAATCATCCTATGAATAAAAATATAATGTTCTTGTATGAAAAAAATTTAACATCCTACATACCTTTGCTATCGATACCATTAATTCTCCTTTGTTGTGGATTCTCTAGATGTAAGGTGTTGATGTTGTTATGATTGTAGAAATTAAACTCATTTGTGGAAGTGAAGATTAGCTGCAGAATGACATTTATTCTATTGTTTCTTATTCCTTGAGATTTGTTGCTTGATCAATGAAGAAGGCTAAAGTGTTTCTTACCACCTGAATATTTATTAGAAAAAGAGGTGTAAAAAGAAATAGGGGAAATACAAGGGAATTATGAAAATCTAAATCACCAAGAACTCTTGGTTTTCAATTAAGATTTTTTGCATAAGCATGCCAACATCATTTCTTTTAATTCTTATACCTTTATTATATATATATAGATGATAATAAAATTACAATGAAGTTGGAGAATGGGGAGAAACATCTCCTTTCTTGACCAACTTGAATTCAGAATTCTCTTGAAAATATTTGACAAAGTCTTCCTTTATTAGTGGTTTATGATGCAATCTTAATATATGACCATTAAAAAGGAAAGTAACTTGTTCATCATCAATAGTTTTTATTTTGATTACTCCATTATAAAAGATAGTATCAATATCATAAGGACCAATCCAATGATTTTGAAATTTCCCTTGAAAGTCTTTGAATTTGGAATAAAAAAGAAGAGCTCAGTCACCTTGCTTGAAATTTTTATCTTTGATAAAACTTTCATGCCATTTTGATTTTTTCTAATAAACTATGTTGGTTCTTTGGATAACATCTTGTCATATCTCATCTAACATATTCAATCATGCTAATCTTTGGGTAGAAAATATGTTGTAGGTTAACTCGATAATGCAATATAAATCAAAGCATAATACTATAACCTACTTCCACTATCAATTTACGGAAGCTTAAATATCGAGCTGAATAATATAACCAGAAGAAGAAGAATCAATCCAGAATACTCATGAAAATACTTTGGGGAAAGCCTCAGCTAAAAACCCAACTATATGTATTATCATACAAGGTAGAAATGCATAGGAATTATATAAAGCCTTAGCTCTCACAGCTAGCCAGCTCTCAGTACAATCCTCACAGATGCTCCCAGGCAATCCTAGCTTCTCTCAAGCCTTCCTCTCTAACCTCCAAGCTGCTATTTCCTTGCACTGTTCCTCTAGGATGATTCTCCTTCAACCAAGTGGAAAGCCTCTTCTACCCAGTGGATGATCACTCTCACACACTGTCAGAACTACGCAATCCTCAAGGAACGATACCTTGATTTCATGAATGACTTTTCTTTATAAGAAAACACATGCAATAGATAGTACATTTTCCTTGACTTTAATCTCAACTGGGTCTTTCTCAGAATAGACATGCATGAGCTTTTGACGAGGGAATCTTCAGTTAACTAGAGTACACTAGTTGAGTGCATGCATGCATCAACTGACTGTTAACTCTCTATTAGTTCCTCAAACAATTTGTAACTAATTTAACTGGATTTAACTCAGTAAACTGAGTTAACTAACTACAACTAAAATATAACTCAATCTTATCTCCTTATTTTAAGGCTTATCTCCTTAATTTAAGGGATAATTCTTACATGACTTCAGAAAGACTTCTAACTTGAATTTCTCCAACTAATTAAGTCAAAATAACTTAATTAATTATTTCCAAGTAGCTGTTACGACTAAATTCGATTTTAATTCACAATTTAATTCAAGGACAAATTAAATTGGAATATTCTTGTTGCCATATTTCAACACTCCCTCTCAACAAGAAAGGGATTATTTGCCACCCCGATCCTATCTCTATGGAACTCAAATTTACACTTTGACAATGCCTTTGTCAAAATGCCAGCATCTTGCTCCTCTATCAAAATATACTGCAACAACATGATCCTCCCATCATCAACAACTTGCTTTACCTTGTAAAGCCAATGGGAACTCACAACTGACTTGTTCTCCGGTCTCGGAACCACTTCCCAAACACTGTTACGAACTATGGAGTCATACTCCTCTACCATAGCATCAACCCAAATCAATTGTTGCACTGCTTCCTCAAAGGAAGATGGCTCAGTCTCAACACATTCCCCAACAAGGGCCATGTATCAAGTGTACCTCTCAAGTGACCTCCTTTGTCTACACTGAGAAGATGGTTCTCCCACATTCTCTCTCACATCCTTCAACAATCTGTCAGCTTCTCTTGTGCACTTCCATCCATCTATCAAAGACTTTACTTGAGTGGATGTCTCCACACCTGGACCCTCTGCATGCGGCTGCTTCACATCAGTCTAAGGCTCCTCCTCCTTAGGAACCAACAGTTCCTCCATAGCCTGTAGTTGAAGCTCCCTCTCGAGGGAAATTCACATGGCCTTCTACTCATAAAACTTGAGATCTCTTCGAACCACTGTCCTCCGACTAGTAGGCAATTACACCCGATAGTTGTGAGGTGTATCAGTGTACCCCACAAATATCCCAAACTCTCTTGTCGGCTCAAGCTTCTTCCATGAATCCTTTGTCACATGGAAATATATCGATGAGCCAAAGATCCTGAAGTGACCCACATCTAGTTTCTTATGGGAGAAAGCTTCCTCTGGTGTCTTCATCCCAATCATGTGATGCGGGCTTCTATTATGCAAATAGACCGCTATGTTGCATGCCTCAGCCCACAAGTGAAGTGGTAGGCCTTGGTCATGTAGCATAACCCATGCTGCCCCTACAATAGTTCTATTCTTCCTCTTATCCACCCCATTCTGTTGTGGGTTATGAGGTGCCATCAACTCTCATTTAGTTCCTTCCACTACACAGAAGTCCTTCAACTCTTGAGAGACATATTCTCCACTGTTGTCACTTCTCAAGGCCTTGATCTTCTTCCCTGACTCTTTCTTGACCAAAGATTTGAACTCACAAAACTTTTTGAAGGTTTGGTCCTTCTTCTGCATGAAATAAATCCATCATTTACGAGAATAATCATCAATGAAAATCACAAAATACCTTTGCTTCACTGTGGATGCCATCGAGAATGGTCCACACACATCAGTATGAAGTTGCTCTAAGATAGCCTTTGCTCGACTGTCTCAATCATGAAAGGTGTACTTTCCCAAGGTACAACCTTTGCATGTGTCAACTTGCTCAATTTTACCTTTGGGAAATCTTGTAGATATCAACTCCATTATCTTCAAAGCCCCATGATGCAAATGGCCCAACTTCATGTGCCACAACTCGCCAATGTCTTCACTTTGCACCAATTCTGCTTTTGTACTCAATGCTACACAATCATCTACCTCTAGTTTATAGAGATTCTTCACCTGAATCTCTATCCTCTTGGTTTGACCCGTGGCTATGTATCTTACGAATTCTTTTCCTTTACTAAAGACAACATCGTAAGCCTTTATCCTCCAACATCGTGACTGATACCAAGTTATTATTTAGTCCAGGCACATACTTCACACCTATCAAGGTGATAGGAGCTCCATGCTCCCTCTGAAAAACAACCGTGCCCACTCCTGAAACACTATACTTTCTGTCATCACCCATCTCTATGCGCATCTTAAGGTCTTTCTCCTCCAAGGCACTAAATAAAATTTTATCACCAGTCATGTGGAATGAGGCTCTACTGTCAAGATACTAGACACAACCCATCATCGATGACACCATGCATGTGATGAGGGTAAAGTCCATTTTGAATTGAGAGGCTAATGCCTCACCTTCCGATCCTTCCGAGGATCCCTTCTTAGACTTCTTCGATGGGCAATTAGTCGCATAATGTCCCATCTCATGACAATTAAAGCATCTCACTTTAGACATGTCACCCTTCTTCCCTCCATGAGAAGAATTCGATTTGGAATGGGACACCTTCCCCTTCCCTTTCCTTGCCTTACTTGCTAAGGCCAGATTTTCTTCATCATCATCCTTGGATGAAGAACCATCTCGAGTGCTCCTCCTGATCTCCTCCTGCATCAGATTTGACCACAATTGTTCCCAATCCGACAATTTCTCCCTTCCATTCACAGACTCCTAGTAGCTATTCCAACTCTTTGGAAGTCCAAGTAGAGTGAGGCTCACCATATCATCATCGGCAGTAGCTATTCCCACATTGCCAAGCTCATCTCTGTAGGTGGTGAGCTTGTTTAGATATGTGGAAATAGTATCACCCTTCTCCATTTTGATTCTTTGAAGCTTATCCTTGAGTGCTAATTTCCTCTGGTTGCTACTATTCTGGTAGAGGTCCTTCAATGTCTTCCACATTGAAAATGGAGTATCCTTCCCATGGAGACTCAAGACAATATGATCTCAAACTCCCTCAAGGATGATCCGTCTCACCTTCACCACACACTTCTTCCACTCAGCCAACTCTTATGCATTAGTTGAAGCTAGCTTTAGATTTCTTGACCAATGAATTCCTTCAAGCCAGTGTCTTCTAATACAACCTCCATTCTATCCTTCCATGCTATGTAATTCGAGCTACGTTCCAAGGCATACTCGATTCTCAAGCCATAGAAATCCATTGGCCATCCTTGAAGTATGATATGAATTCGATTTGCACCTGCAACCTCGAACTTCAAACTTCGAATTCTCTTTTGAGTATATTGTTCACAGCTCCAATAAACTTGGCTCTGATACCATGTAGAAAATATGTTGTAGGTTAACCTGATAATGCAATATAAATCAAAGGAAAATACTATAACCTACTTCTACTATCAATTTGCGGAAGCTTAAAGATTGAGTTGAACAAGATAATTAGAAGAAGAAGAATCAATGCACAATATACATGAAAATACTTTGGGGAAAGACTCAGCTAAAAACCCCACTATTTGTATTATCATACAAGGTGGAAATACATAGGAATTATACAAAGCCTTAGCTCTCACAGCTAGCCAATTCTCAGTAAAATCCTCACAAATGCTCATAGGCAATCCTGGCTTCTCTCAAGCCTTCCTCTCTACCCTCCAAGCTCCTATTTCCTTGCGCTGTTTCTCTGGGATGATTCTCCTTCAACCAAGTGGAAAACCTCTTCTACCTAGTGGATGATCACTCCCACACATTGTTAGAACTATGAAATCCTCAAGGAATGATACCTTGACTGCATGCATGAGTTTTCTTTATAAGAAAACACATGAAACTGAGAGTACACTGTCCTTGACTTTAATCTCAGCTGGGTCTTTCTTAGAATAGGCATGCATGAGTTTTTGATGAGGGAATCTCCAGTTAACTGGAGTACACTAGTTGAGTGCATGCATACATCAACTGACTGTTAACTCTCTATTACTTCCTCAAATAATTTGGAACTAATTTAACTCGACTTAACTCAGTAAATTGAGTTAACTAATTACAACTCAAATATAACTCAAACTTATCTCCTTATTTTAAGGCTTATCTCCTTAATTTAAGGGATAACTCTTGCATGACTTCAGAAAGACTTCTAACTTGAATTTCTCTAACTAATTAAGTCAAAATAACTTAATTAATTATCCAAGTAGTTGTTAAGACTAAATTCGATTTTAGTTCACAATTTAATTCAAGGAAAAATTAAATTGGAATATTCTTGTTGCCATATTTCAACACTTTGTTTTTGAGCTTTGATAGATCAAGGTCCAATTTAATAGTTTTTCTAAAGGTCTCCACTTAGACCTCAATTAGAAATAAAACTTACTTCCCATAGACAAGCTCATAAGGAGTATGTATAGTTGTATTTCTCCATGTGGTTCGATATGCCCATAGTGATTCTTGAAGCTTTTCTGCCCAATATTTCCTATGCAAATGCACAATCTTGGTTAGAATTGCTTTAAGTACCTTGTTGGTGGATTCCACTTGTCCACTTGCTTGTGGATGATATGGAGTGGACTTTCGATGCTTGATTTTATATTTCTACATGATCTTTTGCACCTACTTGGAAGTGAATTGAGTACCTTGATATATTACAATTTATCTTGGAACACCAATACTAGTACATATATCCTCAAAAGAAATGTAACTACAACATTTTTAGTTGAAAACAAAAGAGGTTTAACTTCTACCCATTTTTTAACATAATCTGTACAAATAAGTATATACCTTTTTTCTATTTAGATAGAGGATTTATTGGCCCAATAAAATCTAGAGCCCATTTTACAAAAGGCCCTACAAGTACCTGAGGACGTAGAGTAATTTCATCTAATGGAATAGGCTTCCCCATTCTTTGACAATTATCGCATCTTTTAACATATTCTTTGGCATCCTTAAAAATATATGGCCAATAATATCCCAAAAGAAGGATCTTGTAGGCAATTCTTTTGTCAGCAAAGTGTCCTCCACATGGCTCATCATGACAAGATTTCAAGATTTATGGTACTTCATCTTCTCGAACACACCTTCAGATGATCAAATCAGGTCCAGTTTTGTACAACTCTCCATCTATCCAAGAATAAGGTGCATTGGTTTTGATAAATTTTTTCTTTTCCCTGGATGATAGTTATGGAGGTAAATTTCTGTAGCCAAATAATTAGAAATATATAAAAACCAAGGTGTTTTAGTAGATACTGCAAAAATATATTCATCAGTAAAATTATCTTTTACAAGAACATCATTATTATTATTCTGCATTCTAGAAATAAAATCAACAACTATAGTTTCTTTTCCTAGTCTATTGAGAATAATAATGTTGAATTCTTGTAATAATAACAACCATCTTGTAGTTCTACTATTAATAATCATTTTTTCAATTAAATATATAATACCACAATGATCTCTATGAATGAAAGTTTCGTAACCACTGATATAATGATGAAACTTATTAATGGCATGCACGAAAGCTAAAAAATCCTTTTCTATTACAGTGTAATTTAACTCTATTGGAGTCAATTTTTTTCTAGTATAATACATAGCATAAGGAGTTAAATGTTTTTGTCCCAGCATATCTCCTATAGTGGTATCTAAATAATCAATAGAAATGTGGAAAGGAAGAGACCAATTTGGTCCTCTTAGAATTGGTGCTTCAGTAATCTTTTGTTTCAATGTCTCAAATTCTTTTTGATAGTCATAATTCCAAACAAATTCACAATATTTTGTAAGGATTTTGAAAAGTGGAGAGGCTAATTTTCTAATTTTTTCTATGAACCTTCAATAATAACCTATAAATCCAAGAAAACTTCTTACACTCTTTGAAAAAAAGGAATTGAAATTTTAGAATTATTTCTACTTTAGATGTATCCACTTTAATTCCATCACTTAAAATATGTTGAACTAAAACAATCCCTTCATTGAACATCAAAAAAAAATTCTCACGGATTAATAAAAGGTTTACCTCTTTAAATCTAATAAGAATGTTTTCCAAATTTACAATAGCTTCTTCAAAGTTATCTCCATATACAGTAAATTTATCCATGTAAATTTCCACACAATCATGAATTAGATCATAAAAGATACCTAAAACAACTCTCTAAAATGTGGCAGGTGCATTACATAATTCAAAGGGAAGTACCCTATAGGCATATGTTCCCCATGGGAATGTGAAATTAGTTTTATCTTGATCTTCTAGTGCTAGTTGGATTTGGTTATACCCACTAAAACCATCTTGAAATGAGAAATATGTTTTCCCTCACAAGGTATCTAATACTTTATCTATAAAAGGTAGTGGAAAATGATCTTTCAAAGTAGCTTTGTTTAATTCTATATAGTCAATACACACTCTCCATTTCCCATTCTTCTTTGGAACAATGAAAAATGGTGACACCCATTGACTATCTGATATTAGATAGATAAAATTCACATTGAGTAACTTTTTTATTTCCTCGTTAAAAATTTCTCTTAGATTAGGGTGATTTCTTCTTTGAGGTTGTCTAACTAATTTTCCATTTTCCTCGATATAAATATGATGCATAAGAAGAAGAGTGTTTTTACAACATTTGTTTCAAATTCCTGTTTTGAAATTCTTCCAAGTTATTATTAATATTCAATGTTTTTCCTGGAAAAATTTCTACTTGAGAATTTCCAAACTTTTCCATAGAATATAAATCCATTTGGTGAGATTATAAATATTCAATATTGCATTGTTCTTGAAAAAATTGATCTTGCTCACAGTATGAGGAAGGGCCATTATTATTCATTAAATTTATCAATTGACCGTTCTCATCTAATTGTGAAAGAGTATAAACTGATTGCATGTCATCAAACTCTTCATTATCATCATCTATCCAAATTTCACTTTTTACTTCAGTTATTGTTTTTTCAGGTGGATACATTGTGAATTTCTTAGTGGAATTTCCATTAGAAATTTACATATCATTAGATCTACAACTTATAAATGCATTAGTTGTAGCTAGCCAACGTCTACCAAGGATAAATGGATGGCCTCCTATATTATTCTTGGGAGTTAAAATCATGAAATCCACAGGATATTCCCAAGAATATAGAGAAAACGACACACTTCTAATATAGCATCTAGTTTGACAATAGATATATCTGCTAATTGTAACAATGTATGAGTATATTGAAGATTAGGAAGCTTTAATTGCTCCATTTTCTGTTAACTCATAATGTTGATGGATTCTCCTAGATCAATCAAAGTGTTTGGAATCTCAATACTATTGATATGAATTTTTACAATACGGATACTTGGATCTACATATGTTTGAACAATTGGTTCCCCATCATAATATCAACAATATTTCCTACCAATTCGATCTTTTTAACATCTTTTCTTTTCCTTCCTGGTTTTTAAATGCATAGATCTATAATATTTCTTGCAAATATTGGTATTTCCTTTATGGATTAAAGTAAAGGAAATTTGATGAAAATATTTTTAAGTTCGTCTAACATATCGTAATCTGGTAAAACAATTTCCCTTTTTATTCCTTTATCAATTTTGAGCCTTTCAGGAAAAGGTGGATCCTGTAAGGAATAGAATGTTGTTATACTAGAGGAACTGTAGGAGCTTGTTTTATTTTCTCATCCTTTGATTGTACAAGAACGTATTCCTTTAGAGGAGTGTTTTCTTGATCAAGAATTACATCGTTTTCATGAACTTCATCCTCTTTAGATTTTTCGATGGAAATTGTTGATGACTTCTTTTGCAAAACCGTACTAGATCTAAGTTGAACATCATTTAGACTCAATGGGGTTATCATACAAGATTGAAAATTTTGTCCCTAAATATTATAAACAACTTGTTGATCATTATTATTTAGATTCAGGAGTGGTTGAGGAGATAGTCGATTGGAATTTTTAGGAAATGGTAATGAAATTTGTTGATTTGGAATTTGGAATTGAGGAAGTTGGTTTGGTTGAGGAGAATAATAATGTGGTGGAAAAGAATAATGTTGTTGGAATTGAGGATGTTGAGGATTTATACCATAAGGATTTTTCCAACCTTGTGCCCAAGATGGATTTTGAGGTTTTAGGGGCCAAGGGTTCCAAGACATAGGTGCAATTTAGTTATTTTGTGGTTATGAATACATTGACTATTGAAACCTTGAGTCATATTTGACTGTTGATTTCCGATGGCCTTTTAAAAAAAAAAAAAGTGATTCATCTTGGCTTGTTCCAACCTCATCTTGAAAAACAACTTTAAAATCAGGTATTGAGGGGCATTCCTTTGTATTATGATTTTCAACGCATATGACACAAATTTCTATACTATCAAGGGGGCATTCTCTCAATGCATGTTTTTTCTACATCTAGGACAAAGAATAGATAATGCAGCCTGGTGAGCACCAGTATTGCATCAATAATGCTACAACTCCTAGGCTTCCTACTTTACTCTTATCAACCCAGTAACTCGTAACAAACTTGGAAGCGACGATGTTGTATGCACAAGTACTAGTTCTTACTGTAGGTTGTCACTTGGTTAGCCAGTGCAAGATCACTAGGAGCTCAAGCTAACTTCTATGAATTCTAGAAGAAGCTCTATATGTGATGAAAGAAAAGAAAGACTATTCTATAGATGTTATTCTACTTGCAGAAAGGAAGACTGAAATGCAAAGCAAACCAAGTAAATCCTAATTAACCAACTAATCCTAATTTTGCAGAAAGCACTATGAAAACCATGAAAATAATGCCATTATCTATTCAAAGAGGTAAACAACATCTAACTAAGCTATTTCTGGAAGTAAATGATCAAAAGACATCTTTTTGGATTTTTATGTTTTTTATGTGAAATTAACATGCATGTAATTAATTGTTTGTGAATGTGGCAGCGATTAGGTGGTATTGAAGGGCAGATTTTGGACTTGAGAGGATATTGGATGGTGTGGATGGGTCCTAGGAGGTCTCAGGTGGCCTTCTGGAGGCTTTTCCCAAACTTGGCCTTCAAAAGAAAGCCTATAGGAAAATCTACAAGAGGACACAGGAAATCTATAGGAGGCCTACAAGAGGAGGCCAAGAGCAGTTTTGTCTATTTTGAGGGTGTGAGAGTGGGTGGAAAAGGTGGATGAAGGTTGGAATGAGGTGTTAGGGCACCTAGGGTCCACCAAGAATCATTAGGAGAGAGAAAGATGATTGGATTTGTTCAAGGAAAGAGGGAGAAGTTCTATGGAAAATGCAGGAAACTAAGGTAGAATTGAGGTGAGATCTGGGCAACCTGTAGGGCATGGATCAGATGGAGGATGGAATGGCTGATAGGCTAGCCTACTACTAGAAGATATCTACTGCAAAAGCAACTGATAGTCAACCAATGAGATTAAGCAAGCAAGGAAATAAGTGCATCTAGAAAAACAGAGTTTTTGCATCAAGTAAACTATGATCTATGAAAGGAAATGTTGATAACCATTGCAGGAAAATAAAGCATGAAAGAAGAACATTGAAAATAGGGAAATGAGCATGATGAAGAAGTTTTGAAGCAAAGCTAAACTAGACTATGAACCAACTAGAAAGTTGCAAACACTAGAAGTCCTATGAATGAGGAAAATCTATTTTTTTGGGGCAGCAAGAGGGTCTTTACCTCAAATCATGGTCTCAAAGGGAGGAAGATAGGTGAAGGCATTGTTGCTAGCCTTTTGAATCTTTTCTTTATCACTGCTTAACCTACTATAGAAAGCACAAATGGAAGCAAACTGCTAAATCATCAAAAGCAACCTATTCTTAACCATAAAAGAGATACATCTAATAGCAACCTAATCTACAAACTAAAATGAAACATACAAATATAAGTAAAGAGGAGCTTGGCTACTTGGATTGGGCCCTAACCCAAGATCTTCAGCCCTCTGAGGTAACTCAATGCTAACTCAAAAAGGATTCCATCTTTATTCTCAAAACAATAACAAGATTACATGAAATGTCAAGATAATAAGCTCGAAGTTGAGTAGAGTTTACATAAGCAAAATTGCAGCAAAAGTCCAAAAAAAATCTTACCCTAGTGAGGCCCTAGGCCTCTCTACTTATGCCAATGAAGCTACCAATAGTTTCCTTAAAATCAGGGAGGCTTGGCTCCCAAAACTAAAGATAATCATCAATCGTCCTCCACTTGCTTGGCTGCCTGCTAATGCATGACTTGGCTGCTTGTACTCCGAGCTGAATGAAGGGGAATTCGAAGTGGGGAGTAATAAATGAGGGATATTCCCTCCTATAAGTCCTCTCCTTTGTCCACTTTGAGTTATTTTTGCCATTTGTCCACTGGATCCTTGAATTTGACACAAAATTCATCAATAATCTGCATTAAACACATATTATACCACATGGCATCATAACTAACTCAACTCACTCTATAAGCATAAATATAATTAGAAAATCATACAATAAGCTAAGAGAATGGTTTATTTGACCAGGTTAGGAGGTAAAATGAACCCATATAATTACCCATTTATGAAGCTCATCATAGCCTTCTCATCTTTTTTCTTGTTTTTTTTATCTTAAGAGTATCTAGTTGCTCACTAAGAATCCCAATGACATTTGTTTCGAAGTTATAAAGAAAAATTACTATTTTGTCTCTACTTATTGTTCCAGCTATAGATTTACTAATTATTGACATGAAAATGTCTATTGGACTGTTACCAGTTCTAGCCTTGCCCATTGAGATATATTTACACAAATCACATATTTCACCAAACTAAAGTTGAGAAACGTCTCCTTTCCCGTTAAATTGAGAAGATCAATCCATTCATCTCTAATGGATTTTAACAAAAGATATTTTAATGTTTCATCATCTAAGTCACGCATCCTAGCCCTTTTAGCATTATAGGAAAATACTTCAACTATGTCTTCAAGGATTTCATCCTCTTTTTGCATCATCTTAAAGACGTCATCCTTAAGGTTATGGGGCATGCAATAATCTTTATATTTTTATAAGAACACATTTTTCATTTCCTCCCATGTTCTAATAGTATGTGTTCCCAGTCCCATGAACCATTTAAGTGCTCCATCTTTAAGAGTAGCTAGAAATAATTTCAAGTTCTAAGGATCAAGTAAGTGGCCATAATATCTAAATAAAACTTCAAATTAAAAAAGAAATGTTTCTAGATCCTCATTTCTTAAACCATGGAAATTAGGGAGGATAGAGAGTGAAATGTTTTTATTGTGGTTGTGGTATATTGATCAAAAATAGGAAAATCATAAGGATTTGGTTCTCCTCTACCACCTTGTCCTCCACCTCCTCCTTTATTTCGTCCTCTACCTCTTCCACCTCCAATCCTAAGTTCACCATTTACATTGGGTACCTCTCCTTCTCCTTCCCCTGCCATTGTAGATTCCTCAAAGCTAATAGAAGGTCCTATAATAGGGTTATCCATCTCTTCTTCTAGTTCCTTTACTAAGGGTGTATTAAAATAATTTTCTTATTCCTCTTCACTAAAAATCTCTAATTTTTGTCCGAAAATTTGTTCTCCTATCGAAGAGAAAAAGATTACTCCTTCTCTTAGGGATGTAGGTTCTTCAACTATAGCTTCAGTAGAATAATTTGGTGAATCTCTTAGATGGATTTTCATAGCTATGCACCTTAGGAAGTCTATGTATACTTGCAAATGATGGAATGAAAGTGTTAGTGGATGGTGTGGCACTACGAGGTATAGTGGGGGTGAGTGGTGATGTTGGAATTGAACTTATACCTCTACTTACCAATCTACCCCTATGATCCATTTCTCTATGCATAAATGATTTTTATTATGATTTAATTATGCATCTACAAAGTTGAATGAACCTAAAATGATATGGAAACCAAGAATTCAATCCTATATACACCTACCCAAAAAAAACACCAAAATGTTGGGTATTTTAATTGTCCTTAAATTTCTTCATTAAATGACAACCAAGGTTTGTGTACTTATCAGGCGTATGTGCACCATATATGCTAGGAATTCTATATTTAAATGGAAATGATCTCAGTGTGGATAAATGTTAAATAAAATTAAAGAGTTGTCACACCCATGTTCTTTCGATTAAATCTACATCAAAAGCAAATGTCAAACTGAATTAAAAATTAATTGAAAATTTGAAATCTCAATTTATTCTAATTGTAAAATTGAAAGTTTATCTCTAATTGCAAAAAGGAAATATTAATGCAAGGTTGTAGAAAAGAGACCTTAATACTAATTGCAGAATTGAAATTTTAACGCTACTTTGCAAAAGAAAATTTTTAACACTATTTGCAGAAAATGGAAACTAAACTCTAAATTGTAGAAAAGGAAATTTAACTCTATTTGCAAAAAGAAATGCTAATGCTAATTGCTTGTAGAAGGAAAGTAAATCAAACAAGAACTTGTAACTGAAAGTGATTACTTATGTGCACTAATAGCTCTAAAAAACCATATCTTCATTATCCATGAAATTAACCGAATTATAAAACTAATTTTCTTAAACGAAATGCATGCTAGAAATAGATCTTGTTGGTATTTTCTTTCATGAGCTCTCTGGAAGAAAAACAACAGATGATTAAAAAAAAACTGAAACATAACTATTCTAATTGATAGAAAGAAAAAAAAAATATGAAATTTTGAACTAAATGAAAACTATATATCACTTTAAACAAAAACTAACTACCCTTACAACTCTCGAGGGGGCCCTCTTGTGAACGTAAGTCTATCACTAATCAACGATTTCTCAACCAAACATTGGAAAATAAGATAGAGTATTATATAAATCCATAGAAGTTCTTAAAATATATTTTTCAAATATTAAAATTAAACAAGGACTAACTATTTTTTTGGTTTTGCCTTATGGCTTTTATACAATTCTTCATCGAACTATTCTAAGAGTCCTATGCCAATAAACAATTAAAAAATCTACCATCTAAGGAGTAAATTAAAAGCAATAATATATCTCCTCATGATTTTCTACTAGAATATAAAATCATGAAGGATTCTTCTCAAACACATCTTCATGATCGAACTAGCTTTCTCCACGCTCGCTTGATCTCACTTGATATCCTGCTGAATTGCACTTGCCTGCTGAAATGTCATAACCAAAGTTTGACTTTTGATTTGACCTCTAGATCTTTTGATATATGTATCCTTCTAGATCATGACGATAGGTGAACATCCATGTGGGGAACATTTTTCATCTACATGTACCTTTCATTTCCTCATTGGTGCATTGAAACCTATCTAACCATGGAGATGGCCGTAAAATCTAATATTAGCTATGGAATGAGTAATATTATATAGTTATGGAGATGTTAAAATTATAATTCACGAAGAAATAATAGATTCTAAAACATGGATGATTAATAGCTTTTATATTCTTGAGTAAGTTTGATATGACCTTAATTAGGCTAAAACTATAACAAGATGGTCACAAAAAGATAAAGGAGAAGGAAAAAATTAGTAAAAAAGAGAATGGTTTTGGAGTTCAACAATATCATTTTGTAGGAAATGATGTATTTTATAGGGGTTTGTATGACATAACCTTGGAAATATTTTGGCCAACCATTCACAAAAACTAAAAATCCGAAAGTTCTAAGTTAAAATATGAACTTATTAATAGGATGGTTCACTTGATTGGTTACAATACCTTCAACAAATCTGGAGTTATCTCAAAGGCAGGCCTAAATTTAAAATATTTTTGGGACTCGTATAGGTCTCATTTGGAATGGGTCAGGTCGCATGAGTTCCCTCCATCGATTCCAAAGATGGAGTGGAGAGTTCTCGTGGCATATTCGCATGAGAAGTCACTTCAAAAAGCAAGGAAGACTTCACTCGAACCAGGGAGGTATGAGGTACGTTCAATAATATAATTATGATGCATTATCATCATTACAACATCCAATTAAGTTTTTCAATATTTTAAATATAGGCTCCCAGATACTTCGAAATCCAAATAGGCTAGAATAGACAAACATGGGTAACATCATCTTGGCCTGGGTGGCTACTCGAAACTGGCCATAAAAATTGTAAGTATTTAAAAAATTCATTTGCATCCAAATTATAAATTGCTAACAATTTTAATTAACATCACAGAAGAAGAAAAATTCATGTTCTAATGAAAAATTATAGGGGACACAATTCAAAGAGGCTCCCATAGAGGAATACCTAAAGCTTTCTTTCAAGTACAACTATGAAGCCATGGTTGAATGGAGGACAAGATTGGTGTCTTCACATTCTTCCACCACCCAACATAATACTCAGGAAAATAAAAGAAACAAATAACATTTATAAATCATTACTTGTACAATCTATTAGTTATTATTTTTTTTCCATAAAGTAATGTGCTTGATTATAAAAAGAAACCAAGAAATGTAGGTACAACACATGAGCGTACTAACGGTGGAGTGCCTGATCTTGAGACTAATGTTTAGCTTGGTAGTGGAGGTATTTCGTGTGTTATAAAAAAAATGTAGTGTGGAACACAATTAAAAATATTTAAATGTAGATGGTGTATTATTTATAACCTTTCTTATTTCTACACTAGAGCACGTACAGGATGTGGCCAGAGAAGAATTGCAGTTGATAGTCAAACCCACTTGTAGCAACATAGTCGTAGGACTAGGTCAACAACAAGAAATATTACACTAGAGGCCACAACAACTGAAGGGGGCCAAGATCAAGACATCCTCACTCACTTCATATTAAAAAAGAGAAAGAAACATGATAGAAAATGGTTACACTTTTTTATTTCAAGCCCCTTTTTTTGAGTATTACATTTTGTACTGAGAGGTTGAATGCCTCATGGCATGCGCACATGTAATTTTAGACTATCTTAATAAAAGGTTGTCATTTCCCATTGCAAAAAAATAGAAAATTTTTGTTTCATATTATGTAAACATATTTTTTGTTATACAAAGAGGGTGTAGAATACCATACATTTGATAAATTCATGGTATAAGTCAAGTAGCTTTGTTACAAACACCAAGAGCCTATAATCAGATTCTCACATTAAACTAAGACTTTACAAAATCCATTCCCATGATAATTCAACCACCTACTCATTTTTATACCTATCCCAGTCCATCATACACTACCACACTCCTAATTTAGGTGCTAACTACTTCTGCTTTAATGCCTACTCACAACAATTTGTGATTATGATGAAAATTTAAGTACATATGTGTGTAATGACAATGATGGGACGTATGAATTGTCATCCCCAAATTGTCAATCAATGATTATAACCTTAAATGGGCTAGCACTGGTCTATCTCATCATCTCAAAATGACTGGGCAAATGAAAATTTACAATTCCTGTCATAATCACTTCACATTATCTCATGAATGAATCTTTCTACATATTATATGCATGAATATATGGAAGGCCATCCCCTCTACCTATCCTATGATTTATTGTAACAAGTGAATAAAGGACAATTGATGAATCTTTGTTGATAATATATCCCACTTATAAATTGTACTTTGTTCACCTATTCTCACAATCAATCATAGGCTAGGTAGAGGGGATGGTCTACTAGAAATTCATGCATATAATTTGTAGAAGGGGTCATCTATGAGACAGTGTGAAGTGATGATGACAAACATGGTAAATTTTCATCTGTCGGGTCATTTTGAGATGGTGATGATAGACTATTCTAGCCCATTGAAGGTTGTAATCATTGATGGGAAATGTGCAGAGGACAATTCATACATCCCATCATGGACATTACACTCATATGTACTTAAATTGTCATCATAATCATAAACTATTGTGTATTGACAACTAGTATGTGTTACAATTTTGTTAGACTACTATAGATTAGAAAATGCAACCAATATATAGATTAGTTAAATAAATATAGTAGAAAATATAGAAGTCATTCCAATAGTGTAAACCAAGCCATCAAAAATAAAGAAAAAGAAAAAGAAATTATTGTAATAGTTATATCATTAGAAACATCACGTACCATATTGTGAAAACATATTTTTGATGATAATGTTTTTTGAGATGAATTATTTTGTGTCTATGTTTAATAAATGAATGAATGTTATATGTTAATGAATAATTGCTATATGTATCTTTATGTACATGATGTTGCTTCATATTATGTAAACATATTTTTTATCATAATTTTTGTTGAAATGAATTATTTTGTGTCTATGATTAATGAATGAATGAGTGTTATATGTTAATGAATAATTGATATATGTCCCTTTATGTACATGATGTTGGTTCATATTATGTAAACATATTTTTTTTTATGATAAAGTTTATTGAGATGAATTATTTTGTGGATTTAAGGATGAACCAATGTTTGCTATTTTCTTTTTTATGTATCTTAATGTCTTTCTTTCAACTATTTCCTATATAGTAGATAGATTCGGTACTAGGGAATTGAGAGTGTTGTGGGGGGAGGGGCCATGAGAGCTTCCACCTTCACATTGTTGGCCCTGTTCAGTAGAGAATAAATTAGGATTTGGATAATCTTGGATCAAAACACCCTCAATCCAACAAAGCAATAGCAAATTCAATGTTGACTACATTGTTGCTTCATCGAGTGGAGGGATGTTTTCTCCAGGATTAAACTACTCCAACAATTTATTCTTGAAACCAAGAGGAGATCATTAAGGTACTCATGCACACAAGTATCTTTAATTATTATTTATTCATGCAATTAAATTTAATATTTGATCAAATTTAACCTAAGTTTTCCTCACTGATCTCATGAATATGTGTAGGAAAACTAGTTTCAATTCAAATGTTGAAGTGGAACAACTATTTGAAGAAAATAGCTCAAAATGGTAAGTGTTTAGGCAATACAACAAAATGTGTTTGGTATTTGTGTTGTATATCTTGGTCGAGTGGGAGTTACATAAAGTTTTAAAAGAAATTACAAACCATGAAAAATGTTCATGTAGTATTTACATTTCTTCAAAAAATGTGTTTTCATTTGAGTAAAAAACCATGAACTATAATTTTTCATGTAGGACAGTAGGAGAAACTCTTACTCTATTAATTGGGCATATGGCACTGTTGTGATTTTTCATCTATTCTATTAATTATTTATCGCATCTAACATCTCCTCCTTCCTTTGTTTTACAAGTACTTTCATTCACATATCTGGATTTGAAAGATTAACTATGGTATGCGAAAAAAACTCATCGAATTACTGCTCAACCTTAGCCCACCAAGCGCTTGGCTACCAGGTACATGATTTAGTTTTGAATTCAAACAATTTTTTATTTCTACATTGCAAATATTCCAAGACCATAGATGTCAAGAAAAACTAGGGCAAATAGAATTAGGGTTTCTTTTATAATGTTTTCTCTTGTTATATTGACAATTCTTGTGACACAATGTTAATTCATCATCATCATTATTATTTTGTGTTCATCATCAAGACAATACAAGATAGACTATCACAGTGCAAACAAGAACACCAGAAATATGCTCCAGGCCAAGGAAAAACCCCTCCACAAGGGAAAAACCTAAAATATTCCCTACTTATAGAAATTCAAGGAAGACTTCCAAGACCTTTGATCAAGAAAAACAGCAAGTAATAGACCAACCACCAAAAAACAATGCTTATAACTTGGTTTTTTTCTCTTCTCTAGCTCGAAATCTTAATAGAGATAGCTTTCTTCCCATATGTGCAAGCTTTCTAAAAAAAGAATTGATGCGCAAGCCAAACAAATAGACCTTCTTTCTTTCCTCACTATCTTTCACCTATTTCGTGCTTTGAATTTGCTTAAGACTTCTTGAAGAGGATGAATCACTTTTGTGACTCAAATGAGGTCCTCCTTTGTTGAGAAATATAGGGCATTATGTGAGTTAGATTCTTCAATTTGATTTCTCTTATCTAAATTTACTTGTGAAATTATATGTTGACTATGTTAGTGTTCCTTTCATCAAATAAATTCCAACATGAAAATCACAAAGACAAGAACACAAGATGTAGGCGCACAGCCAAGGGAAAACCCCTATGAAGGAGAAAACTTAGCCAACTCTTTCTCTAGCATATTAAATATGGTTGAGACACATTTGACCCTTTAACTAAAGAAATAGACTTATTCCATCCACCTAACCAATTCCTCCCACAATTGTCTCTGCAATCATGGTTCTTGGCTCCTTATATTTTAGGATAAAAAAATTGACCCTCCTTTTGCAATAGTCTTGGCCCTCCTACTTCATAAATCCTGGCCTTCTTGGTTGAGAAACTTGGTCTTCCTTATAAAATAGTCTCAACCATTTCTGTAATCATCTCTGTAACAAGGAACTTTGACCTCCCTATAATTGTTGAGAAATGGCAACAAGTAATTCTAGTTTCAATTTGTCCTTGAATTTAAACTAAGAATTAAAATAGAATTCTAATCTCATAGCAACCTGTAAATAGTTAATTAAGTTTAATTGGATTAATTAGCTTAGGAACTTTGAGTTGGAAGTATTTTGGAAGTCATTTATATGTTATCCCTAAATTTTAGGGGTCCAATATGAGTGTAGATTGAGTTGTAATTAGATAACTCAGCTTATTGAGTTATATATTGTTAAAATACTTCTAACTGCTTTTTAAACTAGTAGAGGATTAGAAGTTAGTTCACTGGTGCATCCACATGTGCTACTCCAGATAACTGAATATTCTCTCATCGAAAACTCATGCATGTCAGTTCTAACAAAGCCCCAGTTGAGACTAGTGTGCAGGGACAATGTACTACCAGTTGTATGATTTAGTGAGTTGTATAGATCATGCATGCTATCAAGAAGAGGACCTATATTGGATTGTGCAGTTTTGGAACCATTGGATTCCTATTAATATAGGCTATTCAGCCCAGGAATTGTGCAAGGAAATAGGGGCTCAGTAAGGATCAGAAATTGGCTAAGTGTTGGTCAGTGCAGGATTGTGAGGAAGAGAGTTGAGCATACTTGTGTAGAATTGTTCTTGTGAGAACAAGCTTTGTATCTTCACTCATATTTCTGATTAATACAATACATATAGGCGGGGTTTTGAGTAGTGGCTTTCCCCAGAAAAACTTATTGTGTTATGTGCCATTGATTTTTCTTCTTATTATTCATATTGTTTTCATCGATCTATTGGCTTTCGCTAATTGAAAGTAGAAGTAAATTCTTGTCTCTTGTTTTAGTAGATTACATGAGCTTGTGAATCTATAGGAAAATCTACATGGTATCAGAGTTGAAGACAATATACTAAAGGATATTTAGAAGTTTTCAGTTTTGGGTTACAAGTGAAACATGAATTTGTAATACATACTTTAGGATCGGCAAATGGCGTTCTACAGTTTGTGGCTCGAGTATGACTTGGAAGGAAGATCAAATTAGATAGCCTGGAAGGACAGAATGGAGGTTCTGTTGGAGGATAATGGCTTGAAGCAATTCGTTGATCAATACATTCCCAAGCTAGTAGCATCGAATGCACAAAATATGGCTGAATGGAAGAAGTGTTGGCGAAGGCGAGGTGGATAATCCTTGAGGGAGTTCGAGACCACATTGTCTCAAGTCTCCATGGTAAGGAAACTCCATATGCTATGTGGAAATCATTGACAGACTTGTATGAAAACAAAAGTGACCAAATGAAATTGGTATTGAAGGAAAAGCTGCAAAAAATCAAAATGGAGAAAGGGGAGACTATTCCAAAATACTTGACCAAGTTCACTCAATGTCATGATGAACTTGGAAGTGTTGGAATCACATTTCCTGCGGATGATATGGTGAGTCTTGATCTTCTGGGACTCCCAAAGATTTGGCATAGTTTGCAGGACTCTATCAATGGTGGGGAGAAGCTGCTAGATTGGGAATGACTATGGTCAGATTTTATGAAGGAGGAGATCAGGAGGAACACCAAGGATGCCTCTTCATCAAATACTAATGATGAAGAGAATTGTGCCTTAGTGATTAAGGCAAAGAAGGGGAAAGGGAAAGCTTCCCATTCCAAATTGTATTCTTTTCATGGAAGCAAGAATAAATACATGATGAAATTTAAGCGCTTTCATTTTCATGAGTTGGGCCATTTTGCTACAAATTGTCTGCTCAAGAAGTCTAAGAAGATTTCCTCAGGAGGAGCGACAGGTGAGGCATTGGCCTCTCAATTCGAATTTGAATTTTCCCTCATTGCATGAATGGTGTCATCAATGATGGGAGGTGTATGGTACTTATACAATGGAGCTTCATTCCACATGACTGGCGATAAGGATTTACTTAGTGACCTAGAGGAGAAAGATCTCCAGATGCATATCGAGATGGGTGATGACGGGAGGTATAGTTCTACTAGATTGGGCATAGTTACTTTTTAGAGGGATCATGGGGCTCCACTCACCTTGAAGAATGTTATGTATGTGCCTAGGCTAAATAAGAACTTGGTATCCATTTCCATGCTTGAGGATAGAGGCTATGATGTGATCTTCTCAAACAGAAAGACATTCCTTCAACACATAGTGACGGGTCAAGTAAAGAAGAAAGGGATTCGGGTGAAGAATCTCTATAAGATGGAGGTAGAGGATTGTGTTTCTTTGAGCATGAAAGCAAAGGTGGTGCAAATTTGAGACGTTGGCAAGTTATGGTACAGGTGATTGGGTCACTTAAATCATGGGGCTTTGAAGATCATGCAACAAATCCCCATTGGTTTACCCAGAGGTACACTAGAGCAAGTTGATATATGCAAGGGGTGTACTTTGGGTAAATACACCAAGTCTTCCTTTCAATATAGAGACATTTGAGAAGAGGATATTCTAGAGAGAGTCCATTCAGATGTGTGTGGACCATTCTCAATAGCATCCATGCCCAAACACAAGTATTATGTTATGTTTGTTGATGAGTTTTCTCAAAAATACTGTATATTTTTCATGCAGAAAAAGGATCAAACCTTCAGAGAGTTTTGTGAGTTTAAAGCATTGGTGGAGAAAGAATCGAGAAATAAGGTTGAAGCTCTGATAATGTTGGTGATTATGTTTCAAATGAGTTTAAGAACTTCTGTCCAGTAGAAGGTATTAAACGGGAGTTGGCGACAACCCATAACCCTTAGCAGAATGGGGTGGCCGAGAGGAAGAACAGAAGAACAGTTGGGGTAGCGAAGGCGATGTTGCATGATCCTGGTCTCCCACTACACTTGTGGGTTGAGGCATGCAACATAGTGGTTTATGTTCAGAACCGTAGCCTGCATTGAATACTTGGGATGAAGACACCATAGGAGGCTTATTCTAGTAAGAGGCTAAATGTTGGTCAATTTAATATTTTTGGGTCATCCATATATTTCCATGTGACCAAACATGCATGGAACAAGTTTGAGCTGAAAACAAAGTTAGGGATATTTGTGGGGTATGATGATACACCTCACAACTATCAGGTGTACTTTCTGACCAACAGGATGACAATGGTTCGCAGGGATGTTAGATTCGATGAGGAGAAGGCCATGTGAGTTTCCCTTGAGAGGGAGCTTGAGCTCCATGTAGCTGAGGAGATTTTAGCTCCTAAGGTTGAGGAGCCTTAGATTAATGTGGAGAAGCCACATGCAGAGGATCCAAGAGTGTAGACATCCACTCAGGCAACATCTTCCAAAGATGGGAGAATGCACACGATAGAGGTGGATAGATTACTATCAGATGCTAAAGAGAATGTGGGAGCACCCACATCACAACGTAGATAGAGGAGGTCACCTGATAGGTACACTGGACACATGGCTCTTATGAGATAATGTGCTGAGATAGAGCCATCTTCCATTAATGAGGCAGTGAAACAGCTGGTTTGGGTTGATGCCATGCTGGAGGACTATGACTTCATAGTTCGTAACAGTGTTTGGGATGTGGTCCCGAGGCTAGAGGATAAGTCTGTGGTGAGCTCTCACTAGCTTTACAAGGTAAAACAAGATGTAGATGGTAGTGAGGAGAAGCATAAGGCTAGATGTGTGGCTCATGGCTTTTCATAGGTAGTAAGGATTGACTATGATGAGACCTTTGCTCCTATTGCAAGGTACTCATCGATAAGATCTATATTGGCACTATCAGCGCAGATGGGTTGGAAGATACATCAGATGGATATGAAGATAACCTTCCTTAATGGCACGATTGAGGAAGAGGTGTACATAGAGTAGCCTGAAGGTTTTGAAACCTTCGACTGTGAGTCGCATTTGTGTCAGCTCAAGTAGATGGATCCGACAGTGATTTACTGTGATAATAAGAGTTGTATCAAACTCTCTAAAAATCTAGTTTTTCATGATAGGTCCAAGTGTTGGAAGTACTGAAAGGGGGGGTGAATCAGTATTCCTTAGAAATTAGCACTTTTAAATCTCTTCAGAGAATTAGTTAATATTCAATTATTATTAATGTTTATCCAGTAAGAACAGTAAATAATAAAACACAGTAGGCACAACAATTTTAGGTGGAAAACCCCCTCTAGGTCAAAAACCACTGAACACTTTTCTAATAAATTCTTTAATCTTCAGCCCCAACTGAAATCAAAGTTACAACTTCCTAGAATTCTAGAAAAGCATTCTTCTCTAGCTCCCACTGCAAGGAAGCCCCAACACCCTGGTTGCTTCAGTAGTCAGCTGAATGGATACCCCAACATCCTAGACCAATCTACCATCTTGAATTGTTAATAGGCTCCAACCTATAGGTGACTTCATGAACCTGCCTAGCACCTTCCTTCTGCCCTATAATGACCAAAAATGAGACAAGAGTGTGGATTCTCATACCAGGGACAATGATCCACGACACAATATGATTTACAATGATTTTCTTGTGCTTGAACAGCTACCCAATCACTCTATGACCTGCAAACTAACCATGCCATCATCCAACAATGAATACTATACCTCCCAACAGTGCCTCTTCAACTCTAGGCAGATTGACTCTTTTACAATAATGACTCTTTTACAATTTTACAATGATGATATTTTACAATACTGACTCTTGACAAGAATTGACACTTGACTTTACACGACTTCTTGGATCACTTTCAATTTCTAAGGTGTTTTTGTGATTGCTTCAAGTAATGGTACTTTGGTGCTACATTTCCTTCTAGTATGTGTTCGAGTTGTCCTAGGTGTCCTCCTTCTTGCACATGCATTAATGAACAAGGCCCAAACCAATACACAAACAAAATACCTACATTGTCCTACAAAACATATGTCAAAGAAAAAAATCAAAATCTAAAATGTAAATACTGATTGAACGTACCTTTTTGTAGCAGACTTACCATTGACTGTTTATGTGTGGTCCTTGCTACAGTGATCCTTGAATGCATACTTTTTCTTGCCTTCTCTGAGATCGATATTGAATCTCTTGTATCTATGTAATTTCCAATCTCCAAGGTCTGAAATTTCTTCTTATGGTAGCCCTCTAAGTCCTCTTTGCAACCCCACAGTTTTGATCAAGATTGGATTCTTCAAGAAGGAGTTATGCCTGATCTCTCACAATGACCTGATTGTAGACTGGTTCAGTAGAGAAAACTTGTACGAAGTGCCATGTGTAAATTTTTGAACTTTAGCCCAAAAAATGATACCCAAAAAACTATAGTCCACCCTATTTCTATCATTGTTTACAAAATTTGAATCCAATGCTTAGAGAGAAAGTTATGATGATTTTCCCAATGTCACCTATTTGATATGGAATTCGGGAGCCTGCAAACACCCTAACTTCCTCAGATCATATCTTCGAAAATATAGTGAACCAAGATCTGAAATTTGGTCACAAGGTTCATGAAGATTTTGGCTCAAATATATTTTAATTTAAGATTCTAAATCTTATTATAGAAAAAATTATAGTGAACATTCCACAATGACTTATTTGAAGAAGCGAAATCCTAGAATCCAAAGCTCTAAACTTGCTTCAAAAAAAACCTTCAAACTTGATGATGATTTTGTGCCCTAACCAAACCTCAAAAAAACCTTAAATTCCTTCCAACACATCCTGCATTAGAATCTCATGACGATTGAAAAATTATAGAGGTCTTCTCACAAGATAGTTCATTGAAAAATGCTTACTAGAGGAGATATGAGGGTCACTATTTATAGAAATGTCTTGAATTGAGAGGGTCGTCAACAAGTGAAAATTGGAGGGATTTTAGGATCATAAAACATTATCAATTATTGACTATTCAATGACCACAACCAATGATGAGTGCCATGCCTCAACCCCATGGGGTTTTAGCCCACTAACTAGGGTTACTAACTTCAAACATGAATATCTCTCAAACCGTGAAGAATTACGTGGCGTTCCATATATCAATGGAAACATCTTGATGAGTGGAATCAATATAGAAGATTCTTGACTCGGAATAAAGTTGTCATGTCAAAATTTCCATTCAATATCGAGGTATCCCATGGTGTTTCTTAGGTTGACATCAATGACAACCATTGATCAACAATCTCCCCCTTTGGCACTGATGGCAACAAAAGTACTCCCCCTGCGATCATGACACCTCTTCCTAATGCCTTCTCTCTCCCTTTGTCATCAATGGTAAAGGGTAACTCCCCCTGACAATTTGTCATCCTATGGACCTATACACACCTCCACTCCTTGTTTCTATTTAGTTAGATAAGAGAAAGATTCTAATGAGAACTTGGGAGGATCCCAAGCTTTTGGCGAAGATACTCAAATTCTTCATGAGGTAATGGTTTTGTAAAGATGTCAACAATTTGTTCCTTTGTGCCAACATATTCAAGCTTGATATTATTTTCGATGATATGCTCTCTAACGAAATGATATTTGATTAGAATGTGCTTTTTTTGGAATGCATCAAAGGGTTCTTTGAGATACTAATGGCACTGGTGTTATTGCAGAAGATGGGAATAGGCTCGTCAAACTTGACTTGAAGATCTTGCAAAGTTTGCTTCATCCAGAGAACTTGAGTACAACAAGTTGTTACCGTAATATATTTTGCTTCCATTGTGGATAACGAGATTGAAGACTTCTTTTTACTTAACCATGCAATAAGGCAACCACCTAGATAGAATGTTTCTCCACTGGTACTCTTTCGATCATCAACATTTCCTGCCCAATATGCATCTGTATAAGCTTGGATAACTAGATCATTTCCTTTTGGATACCATAAACCACATTCTATTGCGTCATTAAGATATCAAGGAATTATTTTGACATCAATAATATGAGATTCTTTTGGTGTTGCTTGGAATCTTGCTACTTTTCCAACTACCTCCATTACGTCTGGCTGAGAAGTTGTCACATATAGAAGACTGCCAATCATAGATCTATACAACCTCTAGTCCACATCCTTTGATGAATCTTATAAACTTAACGTGCAACCTGTTACCATTGGGGTAAGGACAGGCTTGCAATCTTATATCTTGAACTTCTTGAGAATTTCCTTGATGTACTTGGTTTGATATATAAATATTCCTTTATCCTACTGAGATATCTTAAGCCCTAAAAAGTATGTTAGCTTTCCAAGTAGAGACATTTCAAACTCACTTTGAATCTTTGTGGCAAAGTTTTTACTTAATATGTCATCATTTCTTCCAAACATTATATCATGCACATATACCTTGATAATTGTTAGATTATCTTGATCAACTTTCACATAGATATCGATGTCGATGCTTCCTTTCTTGAATCCTTGTTGATGTATATATCCATCAAGATGAGAATACCAAGCCCTACGAGCTTTCTTGAGACCATATAGTGCCTTCTTTAATTTGCAGACATAGTCTTCCTTGTCAGAGAGCATAAAACCTTTGAGTTGTTCATTGTAAACTTCTTCTTCCAATTCACCATTTAGAAAGTCTTACTTAACATCCATTTGGTACAACTTGATTTTTCTCGAGCATGCATAAGCAAGAA
The DNA here is from genome assembly GCA_031772625.1 of Pinus tabuliformis. Taxonomy (NCBI): domain Eukaryota; kingdom Viridiplantae; phylum Streptophyta; class Pinopsida; order Pinales; family Pinaceae; genus Pinus; species Pinus tabuliformis. The sequence continues at coordinate 517,371,532 of CM062804.1, read as the reverse complement.
ACATCATGATAGCTTCCATTCTTGAAACGGGAGAAAATGTTTCTTCAAAATTAATTCCTTCTGCTTGTGCATATCCTTTGTAGACTAATCTTGCCTTATTCCTGGTAACATGTCTGTCCTCATTCAATTTTTTTCTGAAGACCCATTTAGTTCCAATAACATTTTTATCCTTTGGTCATGGAACCAATTCCAAATTGTTGTTCTTCTCAATTTGATCTAGTTCTTCATTCATAGCTGATACCCAGTGTTCATCTTGACTAGCTTCCTCAAAATTGCTAGGCTCAAAAGTTGCTAAAAGAACAAGATGGGCTTGTTGGAATGAATTTTTCGACTTATTATGGATCCAATTCATTCATTTATGTTCTCAGTGATTTGATTTGATGGATTATTCTTTTGACACCATTCTTTTAAAACTTTTGGAGAAGTTTCTTGTACATCGTACTGATCATTTCTTATTTCCTCTTGGTTGTCTATTGTTTCCTTATTTGATTGGTCTTGTTTTGGAGCTTCTTCTTCATCCTTCATAGATTCTACCTCAGATCCCTTATATTTGCTTGAAGGGACAATCTCATCTTTATCCTTTGTGATGCAGGAGCATCAAGGGTGTTTTTTATTTTGTAAATATGTTAAAAGGGGGGGTGTGATAATTTTTAATATTTTATTAATTAATTTGAATAAAATAGGAGAAGGTGAGGATTTTTGTAAATATCTTTTTATTTAATAAAAGGATATAAGGGAATTTAATTAGTTGAAGGGTTTTAGGGATAGATATCTATCCTTTAGCGATGTTGAGAGATTTAGGGGTTTGTTGAGGAATTGAAGGGATTGAGCATTTAATTAAATGATTTTTAAAAATTGTATAAATAGGAAGGGGTTTTGAGAGAAAAACACATTGAGATTGTGAGAGAGTGTGGTTGAGAATAGGTTGAACAGCCAAGGTTGTAAGTCCTCTGGCAAATTGTAAGGGCCATGAACGTTGAAGATCTGGCCAACAAAAGGTTGTAAGTCATTGTTTCAGATTACATATATGTTGATTGGGGTTATATGTATTAGTTGTTAAATTTTGAAATTAGAAGTTGAACTGTGTGCATTTGATTTGGTTGTGGTTATGGATTTAAAGGCAATCAAATGAATTGAATTGTGTATGGGATTCACAGTTGATTGATTAACTGAAGCAATTTTGTTAAAATAACACAATACAATATTGATCGAATGTTGATGGCGCTGAGTGGGTTTTAATGTTTGGGTCTGCGGTTCATTGAACAAGGTCGATGTGATATATGAATAGTTGTTGAAATCACATATGAGAGAAAGAGATTGGATATGTTTAAATTTGCATCAATTCTATATGAAACTGCCATACATAGTCTTTGACTGTAGGGCATGAGTGGTTATTTCGCCAAATACAACTGAGTCGACTGTTCTCTGCATGTAAACCTCTGTTTTTGGCGAACTGGATTATTATAAGCTTGTGATTATTGCAGATCGATTGTATGCATTTCAGTCCTTATATAGACAAATAACCAATTCAGTAATTAGTGATTGATATGAGTTGTATTGAATGGTTCGATTCATAGGAATCAATACCAGTTTTCAATCGATATTGAGTTCGGCAAATCGCCTTAGTACGAAGATCCAATCCAATTAATATTTGCTATCAAAACTTATCCCAAGTTGGACGTTAATGAATTGTAATGATTTGAAAAAATGCATGACTTGAACCTCAGTCTCTGAGGAAAACGCAGAAACATAAATTCTGAGATTGTAAACAAACCCATTTTTGACAGGAACAAATTTATATGCCACCATAAAGCGTGCTGATAGCATGTTCATGAACAGTGATTGTTAATACTGGAGATGCAAAATCGACTTATGAAATGCCAAGGAACAGCTGAAGAAACTGAATGTGGAAACAGGTAAAGGCGTTAAGGTCACAGAGAGAGTGGTTTTTGTTTCAAACACATAGCAGAAAGTAGCGTTGAATGGTAAAGGAATGTGTGGACAGTTGAAATTGTAGAAATTATGAAGCCCAGGAATGTGTTTTGTAAGTTGCAGATGTGAATCGATTTGGATAGTGCTTGAAGGTAAAATTTGTTTAAATTGTGAGTCGAGTTGAATGAGAAGTAATCAATTTAAATTGCCATCAATTGTTACTGTGAGGTCGATGTAAATGTACATTCTTTATATAGACAAATAACCAATTCAGTAATTAGGGATTGATATGAGTTGTATTGAATGGTTCGATTCATAGGAATCAATACCAGTTTTCAATCGATATTGAGTTCGGCAAATCACCTTAGTACGAAGATCCAATCCAATTAATATTTGCTATCAGAACTTATCCCAAGTTGGACGTTAATGAATTGTAATGATTTGAAAAAATGCATGACTTGAACCTCAGTCTCTGAGGAAAACGCAGAAACATAAATTCTGGGATTGTAAACAGACCCATTTTTTACAGGAACAAATTTATATGCCACCATAAAGCGTGCTGATATCATGTTCATGAACAGTGATTGTTAATACTGGAGATGCAGAATCGACTTATGAAATGCCAAGGAACAGCTAAAGAAACTGAATGTGGAAACAGGTAAAGGCGTTAAGGTCACACAGAGAGTGGTTTTTGTTTCAAACACATAGCAGAAAGTAGCGTTGAATGGTAAAGGAATGTGTGGACAGTTGAAATTGCAGAAATTATGAAGCCCAGGACTGCATTTTGTAAGTTGCAGATGTGAATCGATTTGGATAGTGCTTGAAGGTAAAATTTGTTTAAATTGTGAGTCGAGTTGAATGAGAAGTAATCAACTTAAATTGCCATCAATTGTTACTGTGAGGTCGATGTAAATGTACAGTTTTCAAATTCTTATGTGTATATATAGTGATCAGTTTTCCTGAGATAATGGATCGAAGTTTGAAATGATCGAGTGGAGTTGGGTTTTTACTGCTGGCATAGTCGACTTGAATATCGATTTGGTTTTGCATAAATGAATGTTGAGTGTTGCTGTGGTGATCGATTGTTATTGCCATAAATTTTTAAATTCCATGGTGTAGATGTCAAGACACTTGTGGGAGAGTGCGTACCAGCCAGTGAATGGGCGCAAAGGGCCGGTTGGTGATTCATTTATGATACAAACCTGTGGCAAATATATAATTAAATTTAGCGCTGGTGCAAATGCGTGGAGGAGGTAAGGGGACAAATCCAATTGTAGAATCCAAATGCTTGGTTCAAAGTTAATGTTGGGTCCTTTGTTATTTTAAATGATGGTAGTAGTATGGAGTTCTATCCAAAACTCATCGATATCATAATGCAGTGGTGTGAATTTGGCAGATTGCGCTTTTAAAGCATGGGCACATTTTGTTGTAAAGAGAAACCCAGTTCTAAAATTCATATGTGATGTTTATGAATGAAAGCTTGAGAGTTTAAATGGAAGTTATGATTGAAAGTTTGGGATGAAGTGTATAGATGTGTATTAATAATGGTTTCATAACCATTGTTGTTTGTAGCCAATTACTTACCAAAAGATGATGAAATTGCGTGTGTTGAGAAATTGTTTGAGGTGCAGGTTTGTATATGCATGAGAGGAAAAGATCCTGGTTATTTGCAGGCTAGCCTTGCGTCAATTTTTGGTATCAGAGCTTGGCTCTGTTGAAATGAAGAATGTTTGCTTTTCTGAATGAGGACAGAAGGTTTTGTTGAAAACTAAAGTGTGTTTGAATGTGTGATGAACGACTGAATGGGAGATCAGATTCTAATCTGATAGTCAAGCAACCAGAGTACAGCTGAATGAATGAAGAATTGTGCAGGTATTGTGTTGTTTAATTTTGATTTAAGTTTTACTGACAAAGAAATGGATTGAGGATTGATGGTTGCAGCAATGAAGTATCTCAGCAAAGGAGATCAAGGGTTAGTAATGAAAGAAGTTGTTACTGATTTCTGAGTGGAAGAAACTCAGCGAGGAAGGAATTGTTGCTGATAGCTAAAGTTTGCAGATAAAGCCGGAAGATTGGAAGAAAGGAACAGATTCTAAAATCTGATTGACAGTGAATTTTTGTAGAGGAAGCATAAGGATTTGCTGGAATAGATTTGCAGCAGTGATGAGATTCTGAAGGTAAATGAAGTGCAGGTGAATGGAAGGACAAGATCAGACGAGATCTTTCAGGTAAGATGATATGGTTTTATTTGAATAGAATATTGTAGTCTTTGCATTTAAGTATTATTGCAAATCCCAAAAGGCAATTGCTAATAGATAAAGGACGCTGGTGAAAGTTTCTAAGTGAAAACATAGAGGTGGCAGAACCTTGAGGAATTCCAATAGAGATTGGAAAAGGAGGACAGTTGTGTTCTTAGAACATGCAGATGAGTTGAAGCCAAGAAGAGCAAACAGAAGTGCTCAAAGGAGGTTCCAAAGATAGAGAACCAATTGCTTACCAAAAGACTGAGTGAGGAGAGCTTGGTGAGGTAAGTGGCGGCAGGACAGGAAATGCTGCTAAAGAGGCTTTAGTGCAACTCATAGTAAAGTGAGTGAGGAACTCATAGAGATGGAAAGGATGATGACTAGTGACAGTCGTAACAGAGGTTCTGAAATAAACCACAGCAAAGGACAAAAGGAGAAGGATGCCGAGGCAATTGGCATACAAAGACAGTTAAGCAAAGAGGAATATGAGAGGGAGAAGGCTGAGATAGCAGTTCAGCTTGAGGTGTTAATGGAGATGTTGCAAAGAAATGAGGAAGACTAGAAGCATGGTTATGTCATAAGAAAGAAGCTGAAGTGGCAAAGGCTACAAGAGAAGAAGAATCATCAGGTGAATATGCAATTGATAAAGGAACTAAGGGAACTTGAACATGTTATTGATGCTAGACAGAGAATAGAGAAGCTCGAAAGAATTGAGCTACAGCAAAAGGAAGATGTTGAAGAAGATGTTGAAGTTTCGATATGTTACCCAGAGAGTGCACCATTACTTTTTGAAAGTGATGAAGAGCTAGAGGAGTTGAATCATATGAATGATTCGAAGCAGCCCGAGAATTTGATGACTGAAGCATCAAACAAGACCGTAAGGTCTTGTGATTTTAAAACTAACGATTTGTGTATGATTGCAGGTTTGGAAGAAAAGGAAGAACATCTACTGAAGGATGTTAAGGAAGATTTAGCAGAAGAAAGACCATGTGAGGACATGGAAGATCGTGTAAAATTTCCAAAGTCTACTCCAAGTAAAATCATTGAGTTATATAGAGAATTAGACTTTCAAAGGAGGAAATTGGAAAAGCAGAAGATGAATGTCCGGGATAGATTTCTGGAGAAGGATGACAAAGCGGTTGTCATAAATAATAATCAAAAAGAAATTACAGATGGTGAGCAAAGGAATGTTGCAGAGGGAAAGGAAGTTTGGGAGGCTGCAACATTTATAGTAGCAGCAGCAGAAAAGGTGCAAAACAACAATAAGGGTGAAAAGGAAGCAATCAAAACAAGTGAAGAACAAGCAAGAATGAGAGTTCAGCGATCAAGAAATGGAAACAATCAGCAGACAGAGGACATACTGGACAGAGAAATTGAGTTGATAAGGAGGTTAATGATAAAAACATCCCAGAGAAAGACAGTAGCAAGAAAGAAAAGGAGCGACAACAAGAGAATGACAGCGAAAGATTGCAAGAGCAGAGCAAGTGGAGCACTAAAACACAAAATATGGAAACTTGGAAGACAACAGCAGATAACAACAGCAGTAAAGCAATTGACAAGCAGGGAAAGACTACAAAATAAATTTGGGATCCAGGAGAAAATATCCAGACTTATGACCAGGTGGTCATGAATTTTCTTACATGGGGAGTCTAATGCAGGAGCATCAAGGGTGTTTTTTATTTTGTAAATATGTTAAAAGGGGGGTGTGATAATATTTAATATTATATTAATTAATTTGAATAAAATAGGATAAGGTGAGGATTTTTGTAAATATCTTTTTATTTAATAAAAGGATATGAGGGAATTTAATTAGTTGAAGGGTTTTAGGGATAAAAATCTATCCTTTAGGGATGTTGAGAGATTTAGGGGTTTGTTGAGGAATTGAAGGGATTGAGCATTTAATTAAATGATTTTTAAAAATTGTATAGATAGGAAGGGGTTTTGAGAGAAAAACGCATTGAGATTGATATGAGTTGTATTGAATGGTTCGATTCATAGGAATCGATACTAGTTCTGAATCGATATTGAGTTCGGAAAATCGTCTTAGTACGAAGATCCAATCCAATTAATATTTTCTATCAGAACTTATCCCAAGTTGGATGTTAATGAATTGTAATGATTTGAAAAAATGCATGACTTGGAACCTCAGTCTCTAAGGAAAACGCAGAAACATAAATTCTGGGATTGTAAATAGACCCATTTTTGACAGGAACAAATTTATATGCCACCATAAAGCGTGTTGATAGCGTCTTCATGAACAGTGATTGTTAATACTGGAGATGCAGAATCGACTTATGAAATGCCATTGAACAGCTGAAGAAACTGAATGTGGAAACAGGTAAAGGTGTTAAGGTCACAGAGAGAGTGGTTTTTGTTTCAAACGTAGAGCAGAAAGCAGCGTTGAATGGTAAAGGAATGTGTGGACAGTTGAAATTGTAGAAATTATGAAGCCCGGGACTGTGTTTTGTAAGTTGCAGATGTGAATCGATATGAATAGTGCTTGAAGGTAAAATTTGTTTAAATTGTGAGTCGAGTTGAATGAGAAGTAATCAATTTAAATTGCCATCAATTGTTACTGTGAGGTCGATGTAAATGTACAGTTTTCAAATTCTGCTATGTATATATAGTGATCAGTTTTCCTGAGATAATGGATCGAAGTTTGAAATGATCGAGTGGAGTTGGGTTTTTACTGCTGGCACAATCGACTTGAATATCGATTTGGTTTTCCATAAATGAATCTTGAGTGTTGCTATGGTGATCGATTGTTATTGCCATAAATTTTTAAATTCCATGGTGTAGATGTCAAGACACTTGTGGGAGAGTGCGCGTCAGCCAGTGAATGGGCGCAAAGGGCCGGTTGGTGATTCATTTATGATACAAACTTGTGGAAAATATATAATTAAATGTAGCGCTGGTGCAAATGCGTGGAGGAGGTAAGGGGACAAATCCAATTGTAGAATCCAAATGCTTGGTTCAAAGTTAATGTTGGGTCCTTTGTTATTTTAAATGATGGTAGCAGTATGGAGTTCTATCCAAAACTCATCGATATCAGAATGCAGTGGTGTGAATTTGGCAGATTGTGCTTTTAAAGCATGGGCACATTTTGTTGACTTTTGATTGTAAAGAGAAACCCAGTTCTAAAAGTCATATGTGATGTTTATGAATGAAAGATTGTGAGTTTAAATGGAAGTTATGATTGAAAGTTTTGGATGAAGTGTATAGATGTGTATTAATAATGGTTTCATAACAATTGTTTTTTGTAGCCAAGTACTTATCAAAAGATGATGAAATTGCGTGTGTTGAGAAATTGTTTGAGGTGCAAGTTTGTATATGCATGAGAGGAAAAGATCCTGGTTATTTGCAGGCTAGCCCTGCGTCACTTTGGAACACAATCTTCATCAAAAGTAACATGTATGCTTTCCACTATTTTTTTCACCTTATATTATAGCATCTATAAGCCTTCCTTTTGCATTAATAACCAATGAAAATACCTTCATCAACACAGGAATCGAACTTGCCCAATTTTTTATCTTCTCTTTTGATGTAGAATTTGCTTCCAAATATTTTGAACTATTTGACATTAGTCGGTCTTCCTTTCCATAGTTCGTATAAAGTCATGTTACAATTGTTCTTGAGCAAAGCTTTGTTTACAATTAATACAACTGTATTGATTTCTTGAACCCATAATTTATCATCTAATTTGAGTCATTAACATCGTTCTAGCCATTTTTTGTATGGTTCTATTTTTTCTTTCAACAACTCCATTTTGTTGTGGTGTTCTAGCTGTTGAGAATTGTCTTTTTATTCCATTTTCGTCACAGTACTGCTGAAATACCTTGGAAGTGAATTATTTACCATTATCTGATCTCAAACACTTGATCTTCAAATCAGTTTCATTTTCCACCAATTCGTTGTAGATTTTAAAACACTCGAATGCCTATGAGTTTTTCTTTAAGAAAATGATGGCTGTCATTCTAGTGTAATCATCTATCATTAGCATAAAGTATAATTATTTGTCTAAACCTTTTGTTATCATAGGACCACATAGATCAGTATGTATTAATTTCAATGGATGTGATGGAAAGTGTTAGTTTTCCTTGAACTAAACTTTTGTCTATTTGTCGTGCTTACAAGCTTCACATATCGTATTGGTAGGTTTTGAACTTTTTATCATATCTCTCACTGCTTCCTTTTTGTTGATCCTGACCAAATTGTCGAAATTTATATGTCCCATTCGTTTGTTCCATAACCAAATTTCATCTTATTTCGCCAAAAAACATCCTTTAGGTGCCTCGTCCAAAATATATATGTCATTTCGAGCTCTGCTTGTTGTAGCCACAATTTTACCAAACTTTCCTTTCTTGATTTCACATTTCTTAGAATTGAATAGCATCATGTGTCCTTGATCGCACATATGTCCAACACTGAGCAAATTGTGATTTATATTTTCAACCAACAACAATTCCTTTGCTAATGCATTTGTGCTTCCAAGTGTGATTGTACCTGCCCTATGATGTTTGAAGACCTGTCATTTCCAAAAGACATAGTTTTATCCTTCCTTTCCTTCAAGGATATGAACTTATTTCTATCTCCAGTCATGTGTTGAGCAACCACTATTGACATACCAAATGTTTCTGTTGCTTTGAGCCTTGAGAGCTAGAGCACACTTTTCAGTCTTCTTTTTGCAGACTTGTTCATTCTAATTTTGTGAGAATTTCGTTGAAGAACTTCCAAGTCTGCAATCTTTATCCAGGTGTCCAAAATTGTTACATTTGTAACATGCAGCATCATCTATCAAATGATCAAATATGTTGATATTCTACTGAGTTCTGGAATATCTATTTCTAAAAGATCTCCTCAAACTATATTCATTCCAAACATATGTGCAGCATTCTACAGCTCTATGTCTAAACCTCCCACATGAATAACAATGACCATAAAAGATAGGTTGATACCTGGGAGGAAATATTCTTCAAGGAATTGTCTTCCAATGTTCTTCCTATGAGTCTTGATCTCTTGATTTAGCTGGGAGGTCTGCCTGCTTAGCAGAGTTTGCATATCCATTGTCTTTTGTTGTCATAGAAGGACTTGACTCCTTTTCGGATTTTTCTTTGTAACCAAGACCAGTCTTGTCACTGCATGATCATTGATTGTTGATGAGTTCTTCCAATGCCTTTGAGCTGCTGGCATAGTTTTGAAGAGTTTTTCCATTTTTTACTTCCTTTCGTAGAGAGACTATTTCAACTTCCAATGCTTCTCTTTCCTTGTCACTTTCCTTTAATTCTTTCCTCAGTGATTCTTCAATTTGTTTGTATTCTTCAACCTTGATTTTAAGATTTATGACACGTTCCCTTTCTGTCTTTAATTCATCTTCAAGAGTGTTGACGTGCTTCTTCTTGGCCTTGATCTCTTTGATAACCGTGATTACTTTGTTTTGAAATTCAACCTCAGTCATCTCTTCTTCTTCATCTCCTTCTTCGTCAGATGCCTCTTGATTATTGTGCTTGGCCATAAACAATACTCTTCCATTGTTTTTTTCTTTGTGATCATTCTCTTCAACGGATGAGGAGCTATCTTCTTTGGATAAGAAAGTCTTCTTAAACAATTTCTTCTTTCCTTTCTTGTTGAAACTCCTAGGACCTTTCTTTCATTTTATAACAACCTAATTTTTGTGAGGGCACTTGGCTGCAAAATTCCCAACCTCACCACAATCAAAACATATCAATGGAAGTTTACCTTTGAATTTTCCCTTACCAGTTCTCACCTTTCATGTGAAGTATGCAAATTATTTATCTGAAAATTCTTCTTCATCTTCTTCCTTTTCTTCAACTTTAGAACTGCAATTTTTCACTTTTGAAGTCTGCTTGTCTTTCCTAGTCTTCTTGGATGCAACAAATGTTGTTTCTAAGTGAGATGTATCATCCTCTTCTTCAATATTCATTTCATATGCCGTGATAATTCCATGAAATTCATCTATGCTGAGATTGGTCAGATACAATCTATCTTCCAAGATAGATACCTCTGGGTTGAATCTTGCTGGAAAGGTTCTGAGGATATTTAGAACAACAATTTTTGTGTCAAAAGGTTCTCCCAATCCTTCCAATGTGTTTGTTGTTTCATCAATAAGATGAAAATATGCAACAATATTTTCATCTTCTTTCAATTTGAGTTGCTCAAATTTTTCATTGTAAATTTGAAACTTTTCTTCTTTCACCTTTGAGTCACCTGCATATATATTTTCAAGCTTGCCCCATACCTTTTTAGCAATTTTGCAACTCAATACCTTAAGATAGACAAATTTGATAATCATAAGATATTTAGCCTTTGCATCATATACCATATTTTTCTTACCTTTTTCATCTGAGTTCAGTTTGAAGCCCTTGTCAATGATTTTCCATACATCATATCCTTGTGCCAGCAAATGAACCTACATTCTTCCACTCCAAAGTGCATAGTTATTTCCATTGAAAAAAGGAACTATATTCTTAGTATATTCCATGATCTCCTTCTGGTTTTTATACTTCTATTGAAGGAACCAAGCTCTGATACCAATTGTTGGAAATACTGAGAGGGGTGGTGAATCAATATTCTTTAGCAATTAGCACTTTTAAATATTTTTAGGGCATTAGTTAATATTCAATTATTATTAATGTTTATCGAGTAACAAAAATAAACAATAAAACATAGTAGGCACAACCATTTTATGTGGAAAACCCCCTCTGGTTCAAAAACCACCAAACACTTTTCTAATAAATTATTTAATCTTTAGCCCCAATTGAAATGAAAGTTACAACTTCCTAGAATTCTAGAAGACCATTCTTCTCCTGCTCCCACTGGAAGGACGCCCCAATGCCCCGGTTTCTTCAGTAGTCAACTAAATGGATGCCTCAACATCCTAGACCAAGTTACCATCCTAAAGTGTTCATAGGTTCCTACCTGTAGGCGACTTCATGTGCCTTCCTAAGACCTCCCTATCATCTTATAATGACCAGAAGTGAGGAATCCTGTAACAGGGAAAATGGTCCATGATACAATATGATTTAAAATTATTTTCTTGTACTTGACCAATTACCCAATCACAATATGACTCGCAACCTAACCATGACATCATCCAACGATAATTCATATACCTCCCAACAATGCCTCTTTAACTCTAGGCATATTGATTCTTTTACCATACTAACTCTTGACAAGAACTAATGCTTAACTTGACATGGCTTCTTGGATCACTGAAACTAATGAGGTACTGTAATGCTTGCTTCAAGTAATGGTACTTGGGTGTTGCACATCCTTCTAGTATTTGTTTGAGTTGTCCTAAAGTGTCCTCCTTCCTACACATGCATTAATGAACAAGACCCAAACCAATACACAAACAAAATACTTACATTTTCCTACAAAACATATGTCAGAGAAAAATTAAAAATTAAAAATGTAAATATTGATTGAACATACCTTCTTGTAGCAAAATTACCATTGACTATCAATGTGTGGCCCTTGCTGCAGTGATCCTTGAATGCATACTTTTTCTTGACTTCTAGGAGCTCAATATTAAATCTGTTGTATCTATGTAATTTTGGATCTCCAAGGTCTCAAATTTTATCTTGTGGTAGCCCTTTGCATCCTCTTTCCAACCCCATAGGTCTGATCGATATTTGATTCTTTAAAAAGGTGTTATGCCCAATATCCTACGATGACCTGATTGTAGACTTCTTCAGTAGAGCGAACGTGTACGAAGTGCCACATGTCACGGTTTTGACCTTCAGCCCTGAAAATGATACCCAACAAACTATAGTCCATTCTCTTTCTATCACTATTTATGAAATTCAAATCCAATGCTAAGAGAGAAAGTTATGATGATTTTCCCAAGGTCTCTTGTTTGATATGGAATTTCGGAGCCTGCAAAACCCTAACTTCCTCAGATCATATCGCCAAAAATATAGCGAACCAAGATCTAAAATTCAGTCACCAAGTTCATCAATATTTTAGCTCAAATTCTTTATAATTTTAGCTTATGAATCTTTGTATAAAAAAATTTATAGGAAAATTTCCACGATGACCTGTTTGAAGTAGCGAAATCCTAGAATCCAAAGCTCTAAAGTTGCTTCAAAATAGACCTTCAAACTTGATCACAATTTTGTGCCCTAACTAGACCTTAATGAAACCTTAAACTCCCCACAATAGATCCTGTGTTAGAATCTCATGAGGGCTGAAAAATTACAGAGGTCTTCTCACAAGATAGTTCATTGAAAAGTGATTGCTAGAGGAGGATATGAGGGTCACTATTTATACAAATGTCTTGAGTTGAGAGGGTCCTCAACAAGTGAATGTTGGATGGATTTTAGGAGCATAAAAAATTATTAATTATTCACTATTCAATGACCACAATAAATAATGATTGCCATGCCACAACCCCATGGGGTTTTAGCCCACTAAGTGGGGTTACTAACTTCACACATGAATATCTCTCAAAACATGAAGAATTATGTGGCATGCCATATATCAACAAAAACATCTCGACAAGTGGAATCCATCTAGAAGATCCTTGAATTAGAATACATTAAGTTTTCAAGTAAAAATTCCCATGAAATATCAAGGTAGCCCCTGGTGCTACTTGGGTTGACATCAATGACAACCACTTATCAACACCAAGCACATTGATATCTAATATCATCATCTACTAGATTATGTATTGAGGTGGATCATGTTGTTAGAGTACATTCTCATGGAGGAGCAAGGCACTAACATTTTGATAAAGGCATTGTCAAGATGTTAATTCGAGATTCACAAAGACATGATTGGGGTAGTAGATAATCCCTTTCTTGTTGAGTGGGTGTGTTGAGAAATTGCAACAAAAAATTCCAGTTTAAATTTTTCTTTGAATTTAAACTGAGAATTAAAATAGAATTCTATTCTCATAGCAACTTGTAAATAGTTAATTAAGTTTAATTGCCTTAACTAGCTTAGGAATTTTGAGTTGGAAGTCTTTTGGAAGTCATGTATATGTTCTCCCTAAATTTTAGGGGTCCATTATGATGTTAGATTTAGTTGTAGATAACTCAATTTACTGAGTTATATATTTTTAAACTACTTCTAACTATTTGTTGAAGTAGTAGAGGATTAACAGTCAGTTAGTGCACTGGTCCATTCATAGGTACTACTCTAGATAACTAAATATTCTCTCATCAGAAACTCATGCATGTCAATTCTGAGAAAGAACCAGTTGAGACTAGAGTGCAGGGACACTATACTATCATTTGTATGATTTAGTGAGTTTTATATATCATGCATGCAATCAGGAAGCGGACCTAGATTGGATTGCACAGTTTTGGAAGCACTGGATTCCTATTAATATGGGTTATTCAACCTAGGAATTACACAAGGAAATAGTGGCACAGCAGGAAGCAGAAATTGGCTACGTTTCGGTCAGTACGGGCTTGTGAGGAAGAGAGTTGAGCATACTTGTGTGGAATTGTTCTTGTGAGAAAAAACTTTGTATCTTCACTCATATTTCTGATTAATGCAATACAAATAGGCGGGGTTTTGAGTAGTGGCTTTCCCCAGAAAAACTTGTTCTATTATGTGCCATTGATTTGTCTTCTTCTTGTTCATATTGTTTTCATCAATCTATTAGCTTCCAGTTGTTGAAAGTAGAAGTAGATTCTTGTCTCTTGTTTTAGTAGATTACATGAGCTTGTGAATCTACAAGAAAGTCTACAATAATTCTTTCTAAAATTCACATTTTTAGCTTCTTCTCTATAATAGTATTCTAAGAATCTCAACTTCCTCTCCATTTCTCAATCCTGTAATAGTTTCTCTTACTTGAACGAATGCTTCACTTATCTCCTTCAAAAGGTGAAATAGTAGGCTATTTATACTTATTGGTCATTGTGCATTTGAGCTAACATGAACAATTTAACTTGAAGTTGACTTGTAGGCTTGTAATGAAGGTCGACTTGATTATCTTCTGTTTGTAGGCCAGCTTCAAAGGATGAATGGTAATCCTTTTTGGAGAAGGAACTAATTTGGTGGAGGAGATATTTAGACACAAAAACGTTTTTCCTTTCTTGACATTATGGAGCCCAAGAAGGGTCTTTTACAAAAAAGACTGACTTTGACTCAACAAAAATCTTAAAGGCCTATAATGGAGGCTTGACCTATTTACCATTGACCCAAGCTTGAAACCCGTGCTTTAATAAGTCAATAGAAATAATTTTATTTTATTTCTTATGACTCAAATACAATTAAGAAGATCGACACTAGTTACATTATTTAGCACTCCCCCTTAACTACGGAGGTATTAATAATTTTTACATATAGGTACAAGGATGAACTCGAAATGAAATGATCTGCAGAGATAAAGAGTGATACAACACCCCCTTAACTTAGCAATAAACTTGATCAAGTTCTTCTTTTCATCATGCTCATCATTAAGTCATTTTCAAGATAGGTGAACAACTTCAACATTTTGAAGATTTTGTACCTGTAAATCTAGTAACCAAATACAAATATACAAGGGTATGAGATCAATACAAGGTTACCATATTAACATGAAGAGAGTATCAATAATAAGTAGTCAAACTTTCATATCTTAAACTTGAATAATATTTCAAATCCAACTTGAGATCTTCTCCTAGGGTTTTTCACATAATCCCTAGATTCCAAAGTCACATCTTATGTATAAACAACTTAATAGTAAAGAAATTATTTAAGTCCCATAAACTAGACTCAACACCCAAAAAATCAAATATTGTACATCTAGGGTTTCAACAATTTTCTTTTTAGAATTTCATGACAGACTTTACTAGGTTTTCCTACAAATCCTAGAACTAGTAAGTTTACATCTAGGGTTTCATTCATACTAATCTTCTACATGGATACAAACATTAAACCATATAAATTTTGACTAGGGTTTCAATAATTCACCAAAACCTAAAGGTTTAGGGTTGTATGACAACCCTAAAATATTAGGGTTTTATTGAAGTATTACCAAAAAAGCTAAATATTGTTAGACTTACCAAATCTAAGTAGCCCAGGGTTTCAATATTAACAAAAATATATTATAAGCATCAACAAGTTAGAGTTTTATAGTAAACCCTAAAAATTAGGGTTTCCATAAAAATGAACAAATGATAACATATATGATGGAGGTAGATTCAATCTAGTGATTGATCTTCCTAACAAGAATCTTTTACAATTCAAAATCCTAAAGTTAAAATAGTTAGTAATACAAGGCAAATTTTAAAATAGTTTTAATAAATAAGTTTTAACAAATAGACATACCTGGAGTTTCTCCTTTTACAAATCTTTTAGGGGTTTTCCTTGGACTTCTCTCTCTCATGAAGCACAATTTATACCTGCAATAATTAATGACAGGTACAACAAAGAAAATTATATGATACCAAAAACTATGAAGTCAATCTAGAATTTCCTCAGCAATTAAGTTTCCAATTACAAACTTTGGAAATAAAAATATCTTTTACAAACCCTATGACTAGGGTTCTTCATGAGTCACCTAGTGTTTTACACTATTGGATAGAAACTACCAATCTTAAATTTTCTAAAGCCTAAGACGGCTCAAATATTGATCATACATATATTATAAATATATAAATTTTCCTTGGTTTGTTTCATTGAGCTTGTTTCCCTTTGAAAACTAAAGAAAATTTTTTGGATAACCAAAACATAAAAGATAAAGGCAATACTCACATGAGATAGATGAGGTCTTGGTGCCAAGGATGCTAGAGATAATTCCACATAATGTTTTCATGATGTACCTTGCTTTCTTGTAGACTTTGATCCATCTAATTGTTTGTTCCATGGTGATTTCTACTTATATATATAAATACACATGTCTTATTCGCTACTGATTAGAATTGGACTTCATGAAGGTGACTGGAAGAGCTATTCTTTGTTAGCATATCTTTACTTCTATATAACTTGAAGTTTCCCATCATTGAACAAAGGAGATAGTTCCTTCTTAGGGAATGTATCTTTTTCTTTAATGATCATGGAGACTATTTGTAGGCATTCTCCTGCATGTCATGATCAGAAACATTTTTTTGAAGGGGTATAGTGAGTTTATTAATGTCATGCGAAGAATTCTAACTGTAGACATCCTTCTTGTTGGGTTATGTGGTGTACATGTCTTAATATATTATTTTCTTTCAACAAAACTTATTTGTACAGATCTTCAAGAGAGACTCTTGTAGGTTTTCTTCGATCATTGACTTGTATGGGCTTGATATGTGTATACATATATACTGTTCTTGACATTGCAACTCAATAGAACTTATACTAAAAATTTTATCTTCTAAGGTGACTCTAGATAATTTTATCTTCATATCTATTTCATACTTCTGTATGGTACTTCCATCTATAAGTTCTTTGGATTTTGTAAATAAATTTCTATGGGCACTAGCACAAGTGATTTGTTTTTATGGATTATATGGAACTAGTTCATAGAGTAATATGTCTAGTGTTTCATATTATTTTGTTTGTAGAAGTAGTTTGTTCTTTGAAGTATGTGGATGCCACAAGGGAATATTGTGCAATTTCCCTAGTGTATGCATAGTGTTTGTCGAGTATGAAATAAATAAAATGGATTTTGTAGTATCCTCCCTCCTAGCTGATTTGAAAATTAATTTATCCTTGGACTACATGTCCCTTTCTTTACTTGTATAAACAATTCAAACATTAGCAACACGACTGTCATCCTTAACAACAATCCTCTCATTATGGATGCATCTAGTGAAGCAGGGGACTAGGCTTTGATTCATTTTAATTTATTTTCATGTCTGTCGACTAGTATTTGCGATATAGTTCAATATTACAAAATCAACAATGGTCTAGTAGTCATCACATTGGTGAGTTGAAAATGATAAATAAATGATCGTATTACTAAAGCGATATTTAATAAATGATTGATTGATGATAGGTGATTTTATACACAAAATGACCTCCTCATTGGACAAGAAGGACACTTTGACTGGAAGAAAACACTAGGTTACAGACCCATTTTCCAGGGTAACACACCCTAGAAATAGACAAAATGAGTTATAATGCTCCTCGTGACTTAACAAAGGGTGTTATTCCTTAGGTTAATGCATTATTTTTCCTAAAGGGCAGTGTTACAGGATATTTATGAGATTTTGGAGGTCAAAGCATGAGTTGACTGACTAACACTCTACTTTTCACACAAATGTCAGCTCAAAAAGCAGAAAACATCTACCTCAGTCATAACTAAGGACATTGCTCATACTAATAGAGCTTCATGGGAAGGGAAAGATAAATAAAGTGAGGCAACATCCATTTTTTTCGTGATTAGAACTCATGAAGGAATTGGCAAGGAGAGAGCCTCTCCTCATCTATAAATTAGAGGCTTGGCCATTGTAACAGGGAGCAAAAATTTTTAGATCAGTATTGTTATGTTGTCAAAGTATTGAGAGAGAGAGAGGGAAAGGAGCCAAGGAGATAAGGGAAGACTTGATTTAGCAACCATGGTTTTAATCATTCTTCTCTCATCTAATAATATAGATTTGATCCTATTTTGTCTACTTGATGATGTTGAAAACTCCTTTCTGTATATGTTTATGCGGGTTCGAAATTGATGATTATCTTAGATGAATTCTAGTTTTATATATTCTTATATTTTATTGCTTTTAATTTTAAAGATGCATATGTTGTGAAGGTTACTTCTTTTCTTGTCTATGTGTAGGTTCTCCTCTAGGAGTGAGTTAAGCAATCTTCCCCTTGCCACACTAATATCTTCGGCAAAACTTCACTAGAGGCTAAGAGGTAACTCTTATTTTTTACTTTTTCAATTATAATAATAACATGAATATGTGCATGTATCTTTGAACAGTTGCAAGTCACCTAATTTTGTCTACCTTGGGTCCTGAGAGACTCGAGAGGGTTTTTCTATCAAGAACCACTTGTGCATTAATCCCTACAACAGAATTGGCGACTACACTGGGGAAAGCTCTTAGTTCATAGTTTATCTCTCCTTGTTCCTAGATCTCTCTTTCTCTCGAGGCATTCCTGCTCTTTTCGATTCACATTTTGATCACCTTGTGTGCCTCTCATCCTCTTCTTCTACTCACATCTTCTGACCAGACCCTCTTTGGACCCTTTTTGCACCTTGTTTCTCTGTAATTCACTTCCTTGTTCAATCCAGAGTGTTATAATGCTCCCCAGTGTCTGGCACATAGCATTAGTCCTGTTGCTAACACTCTGCTTGTCCTTTCGAGGAGCGTTACTGAACCAATATCCTAACATCCACCTAGTTTTGTGGATTCTTGGGTTGATAGGTTTCCTATGGTCTGAACTTGGGATCTGCAACTATGAAATTTGCTTGGTTGGGTGTTTGCATGCTCATTTTTCTTTTTAGAGAATAACTTAATTACATTTAACTTTTAGAAAAGGAAAATGAAAAAATATACTTTAGCTTTTTGTTTAACTGGTTTGTTTTCTATTTATATTCAGTTATTTGTTAGACCATTGTATTTCTACATTTTTGTGTGTGTATTTTGACTGCATTTGGATGTATATTGCTGAAATGATGTATAATCTCTCCCTGTAAGAAGATATTTCATCAAATGGAAAATTTAAATCATTTTTCTTGCATGATTTGAGTCAGAGTCTCATTCAACTCCATACATCAACACCCCCTCCAAAGACACCAATACAAGTTCACATAAAATCAAAGCTTAATAAAAGTAATCAGAAACTCTCTTTTTTGATCTTACACACAGATTAGTCTAAGCTAGGATCTTGGGCTACGAAGTGGTGAGTAAACTACCCAAGACCACAAAACTGAGACTAGTTTCATTGATGAGAGTCAAATCTTGCTACACTCATATCCTCCGGGACCGCTCCCCTAACAAAGGAGTTAAATGTGAGACAACATTGGAGTGTGAGAGAAGGTTGCCTACCTTCAATTAAATTTCCAGTGGATATTCTATGTATTGGGGATCCCCTCAGGGATATCAGAACTGAGTCAGGGACTCAAGTATCCTTCCCACACAATGTATTGTCTACGACCATGACCCCCCCAGTGGTTTCTGTGATTTGAGGTAACCTTAGTGGCTAGACTTTTTAGGGATGAACACAAGGTGACTAGGGTAGGCTTCCCTAGTACCTAAATAGACAAGCCTACTCCGTCTTTAGTTTGTTGGGAGGGTGCTCGTCTTCACGAGAGTGCTTGGCCCCTCACGCTGAGGTTCTAGAAAAGCTCAAGAGTAATCATAACTATACGTTTGGTCTACTCTCTCTTTTAGCCACTATGATACTAGGTTTCATCTCTGTGAATGGTGGTTATCAGACAGAATTTTGTTTCATGGCTGCTTACTGATTTCCTTTAGAGTCTTTTTTATTTTTAGGTGCTACATTGTTGACACTAAGACTCCAACAATATCACTTTGATTTCTTTTTTATAAAATATATCTATCATCGTGACTACATTCGGCCCTCATCGTCTATCTACATGGCAAAGAGGCCTTCCTCCACTAACTGTGGGGGACCTACCAAGCCTTGGTGAGTTGGATTCTCCCTCTCTAGGAAATCGGTCTCTAGTGTCTAATGTTGAATCACATAACACTTCCCAAGATGCCATACTGCTTGAGGACCTTTTTAACGAAGGAGTAGTACCTCCTTACAATCCTCCCCTCACTGATCCTCTTTCACCAGTGTTGGTTCAGGTAGCATTTGTACCTATCATGACTTCATCAACACCCACATCTAATGTTCCTCTAGTGACTAATGGGTTGTGGTCGTTTGTGGACAATTTTCCTCCACCATCACTTCCCCCACCTATGGTCAGTACTACATAGTTGATTGGTTACCCTGCTATTCAAACTATGCCTAGTCCGAGCAACCTAGTTACACCATCTATGAGTGGAATGCAACACAACCCGGTTTCTACCCCTTTTGTGTCAACTCCTAGACATCCATTTATCGCTCCTAGTAGCACTGTTAGCATGATTGCCTTCAGTAACCCTTTTGGTTAGAACCCATTGCTAATTTCCAACCCCGAGGTTCAGATGCTTGGGGGCAATGTTCCCAACATGCATATACCAGTCGGGTGCATTACTATTTCCCTTCTTCCTATAGGACAACCTGGGTCTTCACTAATCGACTTAACTCATCCAAGTGGACAACCTTCTAGTGTCATTCATGTGCCTACTGCTAACTATATGGCTAGTGGTATCCCTCAACCCAGTCTTGCTACATCCATTTGGGCACTCCTTCCTCAACCACTATTGATTCAAGGGGCACTTTTTATCCTGGGGGAATCCAACCTTCCCCCCCAGCCTAATATCCCATATGGACCACCATCTTATATGACTGCACCACCACAACTTGGAGATTATCATCCATTGAATCATGTGTATCCTGTTGGAAACAACTTGATGGGGGGACCCTTTGGTCCTTCGAGTCATTCTTCATCACCTTGGTTTGATTCGGGGACACCTAAACCTTTACATTTTTTGGAAACACTCAATATCACTGATCTATATAAATTGACTAATGATCCCACCAATCACAAAGTGCATTGGCCTCTGATCCTGCACAAGATACTTGTTGACATTCTGAAATTTGAAGGGAAACACAGGGATGGTCCGACTACACATGTCACCACCTATCATTTATGGTGTGTATCGAACTTCATGGTTGATGACAGTATCTATCTCAGACTCTTCCCCACACCCTTATTGGCAATGCTTCCAAGTGGTACATTGAGTTACCACGTGCATCAGTCAATACCTTTGGTGCCCTGGAAATGGAATTCGTAAATCACTTCCAACTTCATAATCGCTACGAAACCAAAATGGAACTCCTCACTACTCTATGAAAAGACACCTCTACCCACATCTCTGACCATATCCATGAATGGAGACATAGGTAGAGGCTTATCAAATCCCCAATTCCAGATTACTTATTAGCATATTGGTTTTGCAAGTCACTTCTTCCCCAAATTTTCAAGGATGTTGCCTTAGGTAGTATGGTCACAAAAGACCAATCCATTCATCATACCCAACATTTAGACTTGATCTACTCTCTGTATGGCACACTGTACGATATAATCACCCATGCCCCTCGAACTTCGAATGCTCCTACTACTTAGCAATTCAGTGTGCATGATGACGACCTTGTTGATGCTAATTTTGGGGATGTTGTAAAACAACTTAGCGGGCAAGTTATCAAGTTATCTGTCGATATTGGTTCTACTAGCCAATCAACTACTCTTCCTACTGTTGTGATAAACTCTATGCAATCTACACAAAAATGCAGCGGTAAGAACAAGAATAATAAGAAAAATACCTCTCCTTCTGAGGAGTATCTTGCTACACAGAACAACCCCAAACATAAAGTTGTCACCAAATATGACACTCAAAAAGAAAAATATATCAAGTTCCCTTGCAAAATATGTGTGGAGTACTACATGAATTAGAAATGTCCTCGTCTTCAGGAATGCACATACCTTCTTGCTCAAAATGACATCGGTCGGACCCCAATGGTCCTAAAAAACCCTTTCCCTACTCAGCAGTAGCAACACCTTATTTCAAACCCACCGCAACCCCCACAAGGGGGAAACAATGGTTCACATCCTCCTTCCTCTAGCGAAGGATCATCAATTGTTTACACCTTTGAAATGATTGATCTACAAATGTGAGCCAAACATTATGGAAATCAAATCACTAACACTCTAGAAACTGCCTCGAGTTCAAACCCATCGTCGCCTAACTATGTTCATATCAAAAGGCCTGACATTAACCTTGTGATTCGTCCCCCAAAGGGACACTTCATCGCACGACACACAATAACTCTACAAGTTCTGCCCAAAACTACAGTATTGTAGAATATTTGGCACAAGCACCATTAGCCATGTCTACCCTCAAAGTATTACAAACCTGTCCAACACAATGAAAAGTTTTTCTTTTGGCCACTAGTAGAATTGATGCTTAGGATTACACATTAGCAATTTTTGACATGGAAAAAATTAAGCCTCGCATTTCCCACCAACTTGCAATTCAGGTGCAAGCTATATCGAAAGGTAGAGCTATCCATCAAACAGTCATTAATGAAGGTGCTTCGACCTGCGTAATGTCCTATTCATGTTGGTTCACCCTGGGTTCTCCCACTCTTACACCATCGTCAAATTCCCTCAAAGCATTCGATGGCCACACTTTCATCCCGAAAGGATACCTTACTAGCTACCCCATCACTCTGAGTGGGAAAATGGTAACGATGGATATTGAAGTCGTAGATTTTCATCTTGACTATAATCTTATTTTGGGTCACAGTTGGACTTACACTATGACTGCCATTGTTTCTTCAGTCTTCCAACTCATCCTCTCCCTGTTGGATGGGAAATTAGGCACAGAAGACTAGTTGTCCTTCTATACCCCAGATTACTCCATGTTTCCTAGCAGCACCATGCCCATAGTGGGTGGTATACCTGACACCTATGTAAGTGTAGGTACCGGTCTTTTGAAGGGTTCTTCCCTTTTGGGTTGCTTTCCTCTCCCATCACCTGAGGTTCCATAGATGGTTTATATGGTATCTACCATTCCTCATGACCCTACTGATCCATGGATCCTCCTGGCCCCTTCATACATTGACTCTTATGGAGAACATATGTAACATTCACCCATTGAATTGGCTTATCAAGCCATTCAGTCTGCATCTAATTCTTCTACTGATTTGGTTATGAACAATGGTACCACTTCCTCCCCCATCATGGCTCCTTCTAACAATCTACTCAATGAAGTCTTACCTTTAGACAAAGCTATTTGAAAGATCAAGTCTTTAGAAGAGAGACCTTGGGAAAATTCCCATCATTGCACTTCGATATTTGATTCAGATGCGACACCTTTACAAATCCTGTCTTTTGACCCACCCGAGATTGTTCCTTTGACTTATACGACTATCCAAACTATAGATTCATAAGGTAACATGGGAAATCTTTCAAAGACTATGCTCATTGATATCTCGATCAAAATAGGTATCATGGAAACCATTTAGATTGTAGTTGACTGCAGTCCTGAGGAAATTGTGAGCTTCACCTACCTATTTATGGAATTCCAAGATGTTTTCACTTAGTCTTATGAGGAAATTCCCAGAATAGATCCTTCTATTTCTTAGCATGAGATAACGATCTATGACAATTCCAGGCCTGTCCGACAAAGACTTTGACTAGTCCACCGCCACAAAACTACAACTATCAAGTCTGAAGTCAAAAAATTATTGAGTGTTGGTTTCATCTATCTCATTCCCTTGAATGAATGGGTTTCTAATATGGTTCCTATAGACAAAAAAAAGGTACCATCTACGTTTGTTTTGACTACCGTGATTTGAACACCGCATGTCCAAAAGACAATTATCCAACTCCGTTCATTGACCAAATAATCGACGATTGCAATGGTTGTGAGTCCTTCTCCTTCATGGATGCCTTCTCATGGTATAACCAGATTGCTATAAAACCTATTGACTAGCAAAAAACTACCTTCATCTGTCCTTGGGGCACATTTTCGTATTGGAAGCTCCCATTTGGTCTCAATAATGTAGGTGCAAATTTTCAAAGGGCTATGGACTATGCATTTCATGATATCAGACATATTGTTCAAGCTTAGTTGGATAATATTCTGGCTCATTCTAGGAAATGAGCCCAACACCTAGCCCATCTTTGAGCAATCTTTCTTAGGTGCAGGTTATATAACATCCATCTAAATACGCATAATTTCGTATTTTTTTTCGATTTTGAACACCTACTTGGTTTCATTGTCTCTAAACATGGGATACTGGTTTATCTCGATAAGGTAAAGGAAACTACTCAATTTCCCGCACCACAATCCATTCTACAACTCCAAATTTTACAAGGGAAGGCAAACTTCTTACGTTGTTTCATCGTGAATTATGCCAAACTAATGAAAGGATTTATGCGCCTACTCAAGAAAAGAGTATTGTACTTTTGGGATGATCAAGCTCAACAATCATTTGATGCCTTGAAACAGACACTCATATTTTCCCTCCTACTCAGCCCTCTTGACTATTCACGTGACTTTCGTTTATACCTTGCAGCCTCAGAGTTATCCATTGGCATGGTGCTGGTTCAAAACCACAATGATCACAGTGAGTATGTGGTTTACTATCTCTTGAAAAGCCTTGTTGGCCTTGAACTTCGGTATTCACATGTGGAGAAACTATCCTTGGCAGTTGTTTTTGTTGTCAATCACTTTCGACACTACATCCTACTACGACATACTACTGTCATTGCCCTAGAGAATCCCATGAGACACATTATGTCTCATTAGGTTATTGGAGGAAAATATTCCAAATGCATTGTAATCCTCGAAAAATTTGATTTTGTTTACACCACTGCTAAGGCTAAAAGATCCCTAGTCTTCACCAAATTGTTGTCAGGCCTTCCCAGATTTGACCCAGATGAAGTAGCCCATGATCCTATGCCTAATGAATCTGTCTATTTCATTGAATATACTGATCCTTGGTATAGAGACATTCTTATCTACCTCCAAACATAATGTTTCCGCTTAGATCTATCGTCAGACAACCTTTGTCACATCTGCCACCAATCTAAGCACTAATTAATGTTGAACGATACTCTATATCACTGTGGCACTGATTTAGTTCTTCGACGTTGTCTTACACTTGCCCAGGACGAACATGTTCTTAATGAATTCCATGTTGGGGCATGTGGCAGTCATCTTTCTGGCATGACTACTACCCAGAAACATTGTGTGAAGGATACTACTGGCCAACCTTGTTTAAATATTGTATGACAGCAATCCAGAAGTTTCATCCTTATCAAATCTATATAAAGAAAATGCATGCACCCCTGACCCCTATTCACCCAGATATTTCCATTGGCCCCTTTGCTAAATGGGGAATCGACTTCATCACTTGTAAGCCCACTTCCCCTAACAGACATACCTACATTATTGTTGTTGTATACTACTTCATGAAATTGACTGAGGCCATTCCCACTTTTTAGGCTCATGGAGAAACCGCTGCTTTATTCGTGTTTAATCAGGTAATATGTCATTTCATTGTACCCTGCACAATCGTTACAGACCATGGCTCCCACTTTCAGAACCATATCATGTCTAACTTAACATCATTTCTTAGTTTTAGGTAAAAATATTCTTCCTCCTACTACCCACAAGCTAATGACCAAGTAGAAGTCATTAATGGCATCCTCATGACCATGATCCACTGGTTAGTGGGAAATCATCAACCCCGCTATCATCGAATGTTATATCCTGCTCTTTGGGCATACTGAATGTTAGTCAAAACTACTATAGGCTTCACACCATTTCAACTTGCCTACAGCCTACAAGAAGTTCTTCCTATCAAGTTCTAGATTCCCTCCCTCAATCTAGCCGTTGAACTCCTATCTAGCACTACTACCAAAGAAGAGTGCTTGCTGTCACTAAATCAGCTAGATGAGACTCGTCGAGATGCCACACTGGCTCTAGAAGCACATAAATGACGAGTCAAAGCCCAATATGAAAAACATGTCAAGACTCGATCTTACCAAGAGGGTGACCTCGTTTTACTTTACGATCAGAAGCATGATCTCTTGGGGGCAAGAAAGCTTCAACCATTAAGCTTCAGGACTGCGATGGAATCGCACTCGCCGAACCCCGTAATGGGCTCTATCTAAAAAAGTATTTCACCTAGTGTGCTACAATGGATCTTCTTTGTAATTATATATATATAAGTTTTTCTTCTTTTGGTGTGTTTGGATTTTTTGGCTTTTAAATGGTTATTTGTATCATACATATCTCTCATTGAACAGATGTCTTCATCACCCTTACCATACATTGGATATGTAGATATTTCCATTTGTCACACATGGTAGATTGTATTAGTTGCTTGGGTTCTTTATACACCTGAGTCAGAACTACTTAGTTCTTGGGGGGTTTTGTTGGTTCTACCACCAATAATATTATTGAGTACATGTCTTTTATTGAACTCCTTACTGAAGCCACATCTCGCGACATCTCCAATCTAGTGGTCAAGTTAGACTCTCAACTTGTTGTTATGCAATTGACTAATCACTATCACATTCACAATTCAATCTAGTTACTTTACTTTCTAAGAGTATGACTTTTAGAAAATCAATTTGAGTTTCTTACTTATTAACACATTCCTAGAGAATCTAATGCATTGGCTGATTCATTGGCAACTTATATATTGGATGGCATTTGTCACATTTTTTATAGTTTCATGCATGAGTGTAAAATTTTCATAGTTAAAAATTTACAAAAAATCAAAAAACACATACATCATCAAATCGCCAAAATATATATATATATATATATATCATGTCCAATATTTTTACATCAAAAAATCCCAAAACTTGGGTGTTTTAATACAAAAATGACTCTGCTAAGCCTCACTCAAATAGCCCCTAGCCATACCCTACTCCTGTTGAGCCTGCTGCTCATGGTAACAAATCACTGCTCTAGCTAACCTCCTTAGAGGCACTAGAAACTACTCTAGCACACCCACTATGTGTCGCTGCATCTGGATCGATATCTCTCCCATAGGAAGAGGCGACACACCCATGCTCAAACCTTCAAGGTTTGTAGCAACCTTGTGCAGAATTTGTGTGTCATCTCCCCCTTCAGTGACTTTTTCACCCTCTACTATTTCTCTAGCCCCAGGTTGTTGCCTAGCATGGCAAGGCATACCCACAAGATGAACTGGTGCCACATCTGTGTTGAGAAAACGCTTCATGTCAAATTTGTTCACCCATAAAACAAAAAATTGCATAAACTTCAAAGGACAAAAAATACTTTTCACTTTGATCTATCCTCTTACCTAGTGACCCCCACTGAGTGTCAGGTGGCAGTATTAGTTTCGGATCCCCTGAGTAGTTCATACCGACATATAGATAATCCTCAATCATCGAGATCTAGAAACTAAGACACTCAAATAATTAATCCTCAAAGAAGTGTCTAATCGGTCCCCCTGCTATATGAGGTGCTAGGGCTACACATTGCTCTTGTCTAGGCTCCCTGGGACCAACTATACCAAGAATCATATGAGGCCTCCTCGCAAGCATCCTTTTTGGTATGAAGGACATGATCAAAGTTCCATACCCAAACTCTCTTTCGTCTTAAGCCTTACATGTTATCAACCCTACTTTCACCTAGTGGAGGACTCCCTCACACGAGTTGAACACTTGTGACTGCAAGCAATCCAATGCCAGTAGCAACTAGGCCTTTATAGCCACATGTTGACTCTTAGAGCCTACCACGCACACAATCATCCATAGAATATCCCTCACTGGTCTTGTCCTGATCCACTCAATGGGAATTTTGTTGCTCACTGGCTGACTGCCATCATTGCAATATGTTTGGATCAACTCTACAGTGGTCCTAGGATCTTCTCTCCCTCATGTCAATTTTACTCGTGCACCTCAGCATGATAAACCAGTGAGGAAATATATTTTTTCACGCTTGATAGAGAGCTCATGGTCCCCAATCCTAAACACACCCTATCGTTCATACCACCATTGGATAATCCAACTCCAGAGATCCTCCTGACTCTTCATCAGGTCAAGTATGGCATAATTTAGTAGCCCACATCATCTCAAAGTTGCCAAACATACCAGACCATTTAGAATTTTTATTTCCTCGGTGCCATGGGCTCTTTCTCTCCACATACTCATCTTTCAAGCCCAATTCCTGCATAACACAACCCTTAAATCAGTCTCTAGTTGGCAGAAAGCCCTAGAAAATCACAAAACCCAATCTCACCTTATGCTTGGTTGGCTAATGTGGCCCTCCAATTCCCACAGGGCGTGCTAATTCCCCTCCCCTTCACGGGAAGGGCGTTTAATGTGCCTCATGGCCTAGGCGACCATGTTAGCTGAACAAGCCACCTAGGGCTTGCTCAAAAATGAAAAAAAGACCAGCAATAAATCTAAATTAATTATTTAAATGTAAGTTAGGGATCAAGCCACCTACCTGGAACTGACGGAACGTCAAATGGTCACCTAGATTGCTTACAATCATTCAGGAAATTTCTACTTCTTTTTCTCTCCAAAGCACTCTCACAAACTTCAAACATTGAAAATGAGGGCCTGTCACCCTTTTTATGGTCACTCTGGAGGTATGACTCACTTTAACTAGCCATCGAAATTGAATTTATTCATTCCTATATTGTTTAAACATGTACCATAGCGATATTCTGTCAAATTTTACTTATGCTCTGAAGATATTTTAGTGTCTTTATGTAGAGTTGACCAAGTTTGACTCGAGATGAGCATGTTTTGTTTTGGGACTTTTTCTCACTCTTAAACTTAAAAAGCCCCACCTTACCTTCATTGGGCTCATAAAAATCCTACAAAGAAGATATGAGAACACTAATTTTTTGGGACTTTTTCTCACTCTTGAACTGAAAAAACCCCGAGTTACCTTCTTCGGGCTCATAAAAGTCCTACAAAGAAGACCTAAACAATTATTTTTATCTCTTTTTCTCTCTCCTTAA
This sequence comes from Pinus tabuliformis, assembly GCA_031772625.1. Taxonomy (NCBI): domain Eukaryota; kingdom Viridiplantae; phylum Streptophyta; class Pinopsida; order Pinales; family Pinaceae; genus Pinus; species Pinus tabuliformis. The sequence goes on along the minus strand of CM062804.1, from coordinate 517,342,838 downwards.
ACTGAAAAGAGATATATCTATTTTTCTTCATCTGACTTGTTAAAATTTTATGAATATATATTGAGTTTTCTTCATCTGACTCATTAAAATTTTATGAATATCTATCGCTTTTTTCTTCTTCTAACTCATTAAAATTTCATGAAAAATATCGAGTTCACTTTGTCTCCTCATACTCGTAACAAAATGAGATATACGTCTATTGAGGATAGGTTTATCACTTTATTTAGACTCATTGGACTAACTTATGAAAAAGGAATTGAGTCAGGTATACCATTAACCCTTTGTCACACCCAGTCATCAACCATGATAGAGGTACCCCCTTTGAGTTGTCTTTATGATCTTTTCAAACTCTCTAAATATGAAAAGACCACAAAGTTTACCTATATGGACTCATTAAACTTAATCAAATGGGGAAAAATTGGACAAAATAGTGGCTCAATATCTATATTCTGAAGAATCTTTTTGCAGCAGTCAATCCCTTGAACATGGAACCCCCTCAGTAAAAATTTGCCTCAACTTCTTTCCTAACCTTACCATCCTATGATTTTAGCCTTCATACTCTGATGTTCCTACATCCCTGTATCATAAAACTCTTTTGTGTTCATGAGTCTAAGCTGCCTCATAACCTTGATTTCGTGTCTTCTATTGTTCAAGGGATTCATCTATCCTTTGCTTCATGTATTGACCATACCATCATATCCCTAAAATTTCCCTTTGTCTGTTTGAACCATTGCTCTAATATATCTCCAAAACAATCATTCTTGTCTCGTTCATGTCAACTGATGTAGGACACCTTATTTCCTACCTTTTGACATATCCCTTCATATTGACTTCAACACTCTATCTAGAAAGCAGATCTAGAAACATATCAATACCCTAGAAATCACAATCCTCAGTGGTAGGTTACCCTGCATTTGATTGGGGATTTTCACTATTGGCTCCCAGTTGAACAATTCTATGAGTGTTTGACGATAACAAAATTTTCACACTCGCTAGTTTGTACTGGACATCATGGAGACCATCACCCTTATCGATGGTCATCCTTGCATCTGTTAACAACTCTCATCATTGATAGGTAATCAAATGATTTCTCACATGTTCGAATTCAACTCATTTATTCACATGTGTAGAAATATGTAGTTCAAGGAGGCGGTGACCAAGACCTTGGGTAGAGGCTTACATCACTCATCTTTGTTTCCTCTCCTAAGCTACATATATTATTTCCAGAAACAACTCTCCATATTGGTCATATTATGACACAAATTCCACATTGTGCCTATTGGTGTACATGACAGTCATACCTCTTATGAGAATCACTCTGATATAGCTACTCAGCATGGGAATGCCTGAATTAGGATAGGTTTATATATTTCTGACATATTTTTTGTTTTTAGGTCTCCTGCTATTTCGAAGCTCCAATCCTCTCTCTCTTATATAAAGTATTTCAACCATTGTCTCTGTATCTAACCTCACACTTTAGGGGGCATCCGTTATACACAAAATGACCTCCTCATCAACTCTGAGGAGAAGGACACCTTGATTGGAAGAAAAAACCAGATTATAGGCCCATTTTTCAAGGTAACGCACCCCAGAAACAGACAAAATGAGTTATAACACTCCTCATGACTTAGCAAAGGGCGCTAGTCCCTAGGTTAATGCATTTTTTTCCTAAAGGGTAGTGTTACTGGATATTTATGAGATTCCATAGGTCAAAGCGTGAATTTATTAAGTGATACTCTGCTTTTCACTCAAATGTCAGCTCGAAAAGAAGGAAACATCTTCCTCAATCCTAACTAAGGACATTCCTAATCCTAACAGAGTTTCATGGGAAGGGAAAGAGAAATAAAGCAAGGCAAAATCCAAGCTTTTTCCTCATTGGAACTCATGAAGGAATTGGCAAGGAGAGAGCCTCTCCTCATCTATAAATTAGAGGCTTGGCCATTGTAACAGGGATCAAAATCTTTTAGATCAGTATTGTTATGTTGTCAAAGAGTTGAGAGAGAGAGAGGGAAAGGATCCAAGGAGCTAAGGGAAGAATTGATTGAGCAACCATGGTTGTAATCATTTTTCTCTCATCTGATAATATAGATCTGCTCCTATTTTTTCTACTTGATGATGTTGAAAAATTGTGGCCAATGCTTTGTTTTTCATTTAATGGATTATGTTATCTCACAATTTCTTATGTGGATTATTTATTCAATTATTGTAGCCTAAGCCTCCACAATACATAAATATCCATGTTTTCCAAATATGTGGATATTATGTTGGCTTAGCAATAGATGGGGATATCTTTGTAGCATGCAATGAGTGTGCATTTCCTATATGAAGGTATTGCTATGAATATGAGTGGAAATATGGAAATCAAATTTGTCCACAATGTAAGATTAGATACAAGTGGAATAAAGGTTGGTATAATTTTTCACTTGTTAATTTGAGGAAGACATATATTTCCTTTTACATTTTTCCTTTTAATGTATTGATCTATTGTCTTCCACCTTCCCCACTTGAACTATTTCCTTCCCCACTCCCACTACTCCTAATCGAATTCTTTTGCACCTCTCAATGCAATTGCTAGTATACTTATGCTTAGAAGGTGGTCTTATGGTGACTAATGTCACTTATTATAGTCTTCAAAATAGTACCTTGTATTATATTTTATTTTTTAAATGCACTATCCATTCTTCTCTAGAAGTCACAAATGTAATCATTGAGGTAGTTAGCTAGTGGAATCATCATGGTAATGTTTGGGAAAGAGTTTGTGCCCATAATTTTTTTTTTGCATCTTTCCAATGATTAATCAATTTCATCAAAAAGTATATTATGCAACTAGATCATGAGAAAATTAACAAATTTTACCTCATACAATATGAAGAGTAGCACTTAGAATGGCTAGATTTATGTTTCTTAGCATTGAAGAATTAAGACTTACTATTTGAAAATATTACTAGTTACTTATGTTTTCACACTATGTATAATGAAGCTCTTGAGTTCACTATCTCCATGTGTATATTTTGATTTCCTTTTACTATCTATGTAGCCTAGAGTGTAATAACATAAGTTCTTAGCATACATTTTTTATAATATAGTTCTCTTCTAATGGGATGGCATAACTTTTATTGCCCATTCAATGGTCCATAAATACATGGATTAAGAAATTCCTATTTTCCTCTTTCTTAACAAAGAAGGCTTTGAACCATTGCACATTTTTTTGCAATGGATATGGTGTAAGATACAAGGTTCTTATCCACAATAGTAACCTATTGTCAACATTAAATTTTGAATTTAGTATGATATTCTAGATGTTGCTAGTAATGCTTTTTTTAGAGAAGTTAGTTCCTGAAAATTCAACTATCTTAAATAGTTTAAATTAATTACATAACAAAGATATCATATTGGGAAGGTTAACCAACCACTTTTCTATTCATTCTTCATATGCGTTTGTACATTGAAAGGATGTGTGAAATTATTGCACCTACTCCAACTAACCATTTATTACATTAGTTAATATATGTATCCATATTTACCTAATGCCTAATGCCTTATGTATGATGACATGTTATGAGCCTAAGAGGCCCCTCAATACTTTGGAAAATGTACCTTTTAATGTTGCTATTCTTTATTTTATTCCTCTTGGTCATGTTTCTTCTTACATTCTTGTTTGATATCTTGGGATGTATATCTAGTGACTTCCCCTTGATGATAAAATCATGTTGCCTCTTCAATTATTTTCCACTTTTGTTTGGTCAAATTCTAGTTTTGATCTATGTAAGAGAAGTGGGTTGAATATTCATCCCAACTTGGACTGTGCTCATGGTTTGCACCAATTTCTTGAACATTGTATCCCTTGCTTTAACAAATTTTAATTTGGATGAGAAATATGGTTTTTATATTTGAAGGATGTAAGGTGGGGACTGCCACTTTCTTTGGCAAGATAAAGTAGAATCATCCCATAGTAATCAATTCTTTTCCTCTAAATGTGACACAACTTCATCTTTCCCTATGCATGAAGTAGGAATATTGTAGGAGTATCCCTTCTTGGACCTTAAATTCTTACTACTGGTAAGGTTTCTTAGCCCATCGGGGATGCTTGTGCTATTTGAGGTGTTTCTCGGTTTATTGAAGGTGATTTGTAAGGTAGGGTGAGTCTTCAATATTAACCACTATTATAAAAGGTGATTCCATTTACCCAAATATCTCGTTTTATCTTGTTCTCTTCCTTCCCTAGACCTAGGGATCTAAATCTAAGATTGGTGTGCTCCTTTTTAGTTTTGTAGTTTTACTTAACTTGATTAGGGTGGTTGAAACTTCCTTATCTAAGTTTTATACTTTGATTTTTTCTTTGCCTTGTGTTTATAGCACCCTATACTTGTGAATTTATTCTTTCCCTTTTTTGTAATATCCTTATCCTTTGTTTCCTCTTGGTTCTCCAAGAAATCATTCCTATACATATCTCTAAAATCAATACAAAAGAAAATGTGCTCCAACTTATCTAAAGTATGGAAAACTAGTAGTTGAATGAGCCCATGATGGGATAACAACTCATGTTTACCCCCTTTCTTGCCTTGGAAATCATTCTATTTATGGATTGTAAGAGGAAGTATGGCACATTTATGGTCTCTACAGTATATAAGTGTGGTTGGTATCTAGTTGGTATAGGAGTCTGAATTGATAAACATAAAATATACTTAGCCTTCCTTCATAGGAGATGTTTAAAAAAAATATGATATGCTACCTCATCCTAGATACCTTAATAATAATGCCTTTAGTCACAAAAATTTCAAGCCCCTTAACAATAGTCACATATCTGTTTTTTCCATTTCTTTTGAAAATTCATGGAAAAATCCCTAGCTACATCATCATTATATCCTCTTAATTTCTTAAAATAATCTATCGAGTGGTATCTCTCAAAAAATTTCACCACCTTAGGGTGTTGGCAAATCTTGGAGGGATCAGTGTGTTCCCTATAATTAAAGGTCTCCCCCATTTAGGAATCATGTGTGATATAATTCTACAAGAAGGTTTCAATGTTGAGGGATCTTATAGATAATTGAGGTCAAAAAATTATTTCGAGAGTAAAATCCCAATTATAGATATAAGTGAATTCCCTTCTCTTTTAGAATAATTGGATTGAAGAGAATCATTAGATACTCCATTTAGTTCAGAGGAGTGTTCTATTGGAATGGTTAACAAGAAATGAGTACATAACTTCCCTATTGCATTATATGTTTCCTAAAAAAATTGTGGTGAATTCTCCTTTCTCTATATGTAAACATTTATATGCCCTCATATAGAGAAATATGTAGAGATGTAGTGCAACCAAAAAAATGAAATCTAGTCAAGGAAAAAGAGTTGCGAGAAATTAAATAACTTAATGATAGATTACCAAACTGACTTATAATATGGTTTCATGATATGAGATGTATTGGTGTTAGTGCTAGGAATGACCCTGTAGGACCCAATTTTGTAGTGTCTATTATGTTGTAATATCAAAATTATATAGGAGGGAGAGGAATTCTAATAGATGGTTTGTTATGGGAAAATAATGATTTAGAGACTTCATTCACATGGTGTTTTCATATGTTAACTTTATTCCTCATAAAAGTTGCAATTCACTAGTTGGGGTTGGTGCACGGTGTATGATGATTACAATGTAAGTCCCAATAGCATATTTAATATTGGGACTTATCTCATCTTCTTGGTCAGTATTTGTTCATATCATTGATAAAAGTAGGATATATTTCAGTGATTATAATCCAAAACTCATTGTCACTTTTTTTTGTACTTGACATGTGTGATCGAAGGCCCAACTTTGGAAATATCGAGTTATGAATTTCTATCGACTTTCTTTTGCACCTCATAGTGCAATTTCTAGTATACTTATTCTTAGAACGTGGTCTTATGGTGATTGATATCACTTCTTATAATCTAAAAAATAATATTTTGTATTATATTTTTATTTTTTTAAATGCATATCTTCATCGATTATTCAATGGAATAGATGTTTTTAAAAACGCAGGCCTCCATCAAATATCCGATGCTTGTCAGTTGGAGTATTCGTCAGATACTTGATGCCAAAATCGATGAACATAAGCATCAGTAGTTTAACACTCCCATTGAACAAAAATCTCTTCTGTGACATATCTGACTCTTCACTGTCAGCCTACAAGCGTCGGAGCGACAACATTTTTGTCATAGAATTCACCTAATTTGTCGATTACCCAATGCCTAAATGTTGGATTTTCTTATCAAACAAAACTACCTATGTGTCGAATATTCAACTACAAACTTGTGTGAGACCTGTCGAATATTTGATGTTCGATCTGTTGGATATCCGACGATTTGTAGTGTCACAAAATTGACTTCTAAATAAGTTTTTTAATGACCATTTTGGCTTATATACGCCAGATAATCGACATATGTACCATCAAATATTCGATGGTTACTAAAATATCGACTATTTAATAAATTTTAGAAAAGAATTGATGAGCACCAATGTGTCAAATAGTCGACACCAATAAATCGCATATCCAACAAATAACCGTTTGATTTTGACTCCATTTGTACTAGTGTATTATTTTACATGCACAAATTATGTGCACAAGGAACAAATTATAGAGTGAGATTATCATGCAAGAAGATTAGAACAAAAAGATGAAATTATCATCCAAACACTTAGTCAATGAGACAAAGGATGAGCATTCATAGGTACAATATTCCATTTAGTCCTTTGAATAATCTAACTCAGTGTGATAATTGTTAGAATTTTGGTCATAGAGTATTTGATTCCAGACTTAAGAATAAAAGGCATGATCCAGTTACTAAGAAAACAAGTTAGAAGACCCAAGTATGGAAAGAAAAATAAAGAATGGAGCAATTTAATATTGTTTTATATGCTTGTAATGAAGGACATCATTGGTATATTGATAGTGGCTATTCTAGGCACATCTCCGGAGATGGAATTAAGTTCTTATCACTGTAACCAATTGAGAAAGGCAATGCAGCTTTTGGAAATAATGCACCTAGTAAGATTCTTGGTAAAGGAGTTGTTAGTCTAGCCAATGGAAGAGTTATAGCCAAGAATTTTGTGTTTGTTGATGGGCTGAAGCATAATTTTCTTAGTGTGTCTTAGATGTGTGACCAACGCTATGATGTGTTGTTCAAAGCTAAAAATTCTCAAATCAAGTGTTATGAAACCAGCTCACAAAAAGATAGAAAATATAGATGAATGCCTTATAATTCAGCCTCTTCAAGGGGGAAACCTCCTTTACATTACACAAATGAACAATTCTTAAATGATACAATAGACAAGACCTCCTTTCTTTATGTAGGAGTCTAAAGGGTCATAATATAATTAGAGCCGACATAACAATAATAATGTAAGGGCACAATAATAATAATAGTGGGATTCTATGGGGCACAATAGTAACAATATGGGGACTACATGGGTACAACAATATAATAAGAGGGTTGTACTAATAACAATAAGGGGTTACACTAGTAGTATAGGGGCCTAACATGCCCCTCTCCTTCAAAAAGTGTTGTCCTTAACGCTTGAGTAGTTCTTGATGCTTCTGTATAAAATTCTTGTCATCCCATGTGGAATATTCAGTGGGTAAGTTCTTCCACTTGATGAGATACTCTAAAATTGATCAATTTCGTAGCTGTTGGGTTCTTGTTTCTGTGACTGCTCCAAGTTCCAAAATGATTTTTCCTTCCTCTTCAATTTCTTGCAATATTGTTTGAATTGGGATTTCCTACAAATTTTGAATGAGAGGCCACACTTCTTCGTCCTTCTTCCATTCATCCCTTACTTCATTTATCCAATCTAGTTGGATAATAGAAATAGCACAAAACAATGCTTCCACATCCTCATCCTTTCTTGAGAGTGCATCAACAACAAAATTTTGCTTCCCTTTTCTATAGATGATGTCAAAGTCATAACCCAACATATTGTGTCCCATTTTTTATGTTCTTTTAAAGATAATATTTGTTCTAAAAAGTATTTAAGACTATCATGATCCATTTTTACCTTGAAATGTCTTCCCATTGGGTAAGGTTGCCATTTCTTATGTGCATGTAGTATCCCTAACATTTCCTTCTCATAAATAGCTCGCTTGAGATGTAGTCGTAAAAATACCCAATCACCTACATCAGATTATTTTTCACTGTGATGTTGATCTACCTATTTTTTCATTTGATTCTACACCAAAGTAGCGTTATCCTTTAAAAGTTGGAGAACTTGTTGTTGATGCTCGATGTGATCTTTCACTGCTTGAACCTTTTTCTTCTTGATATGTCCTTCTATCTATAGAGTTTGAAGAGTGGTAATTTCTTCCAATGCTTTACAAGATATGGTCGGATTCATTTCTTGATGCTCGATGTGATCTTTCACTTCTTGAATTTTTTTCTTCTTGATATGTCCTTCTATCTTGATAGTTTGAGGAGTGGTAATTTCGGCCAATGCATTACAAGATATGGTTGGATTCATTTCTTCTTTATCGATGTGATCTTTCACTTCTTGAACCTTTTTCTTCTTGATATGTCCTATCTTAAGAGTATGAGGAGTGGTAATTCTTGCCAATGCTTTACAAGATATGGTCATATTCATTTCTTCTTTCTTTGGGGTTGGTTCCTGGTGTATATCCTATTCTTTTGATGTTTCTTGATCCTTTTCTTCCTCCTCTTCATAATATATGTAAAATAATTTCTTCTCAGCACACTTATGACCTTTAGTGCATTTGTTGTCACAATTGTAACAAAGCCCTTTTTCTCTTTTTTCTTCCAATTGTCATGGTGTCACCCTTGTAGGTTGTGGAAGGCTAGGAGAAACAACACTTCCATGTTTATATTTGTGACGGGTAAAATTCATTGTTTCCATAATTTTGCTTTCCACTTTTCTTTCCAACCTGAATGCCTTCTCCAATGAATCAGGTTCCCAAAGATGAACCTCATGTTTAATGTTATCCTTTAAAGTCCCTATGGAGACATAAATCCTCTACTTCTCTGGAACATCATTTTCCATTATATTCAATTTTTGAAAGTCCTCAATGTGCTCTTCCGTTGAACACTTTTGTTTGAGATTTATCAATTGGCTAAAGAAGGTGTTTCTCTTTGTATCCTCATAATGTGCTATCATTTCCTCCGTGAAAATTGACCACGTGACAAGTGGTTTATGAGAACAAATCCCTTTATACCATAAAAATTGATTCGGTTCTAAATAATTAGATGCAATACATACCTTTTGTAATAGTGGTACACCATGTAGATCAAAATATTTCTCCATCTGTAGTATCCAATTTACCGGATCCTTGCCATCAAACTTCCTCATCTCGCTTTTTCTTGATTTTAGGAGCTCAATCTGGAAATGACTATAACTCTATAATTTCAAATCTTCTAGTTTTGAAATCGTGACCTACAGTATCCCTCTACATCCTCTTTCCAATGCCACCAGTCTGATCCAAATTGGATTCTCCAAGGAAGCGTTATGCCAAATCTCCCACGGTGACCTGATTATAGAGTAGTTCAGTAGAGCAAACTTGTACGATGTGCCATGTGTCACTGTTTTGACCTTTTGATCTGAAAAATGTATACAATAAACTATGTTCCGTACTCATTCTGTAACATCCTATGAAAGTTCAATCTAATGCTCAAAACAAAAGTTATGACTATTTTCCCCAGGTCACCTGTCTAGAATGTAATTCGGGAGTCTGCAAAAAGGCCAACTTCCTTAGAGCATATCTCTGTAAATAGAGCACGCAAAGCTCTGAAATTCGGACCCTAGGTTTAGAATGATTTCAAACCAAATGGGTTTTGTTTTTAGCATCTGAAACATCGCAGAAAATAAGTTATAGCACAAATTCCACGATGACCTATTTGGCATAGCGAGACCCTAGAAACCAAAGCTCTGATACCAAATGTTATGAAACCAGCTCACAAAAAGATAGAAAATATAGATGAACACCTTATAATTCAGCCTCTTCGAGGGGACAACCTCCTTTACATTACACAAATGAACAATTCTTAGATGATACAATTGACAAGACCTCCATTCTATATATAGTAGTCTAAGGGGTCATAATATAATCAGAGTCGACATAACAATAATATTGTAAGGGCACAATAATAACAATAGTGGGCTTCTATGGGGCACAATAGTAACAATATGGGGACTACATGGGAACAACAATATAATAAGGGGGTTGTACTAATAACAATAAGGGGTTATACTAGTAGTATAGGGGCCTAACATCAAGTCTGCAGGAACTGGAGAAGTAGTAACTAAAGTTGTGAGAATAGACAGTAATGTCTATGTCTTAAAAGAGAAGACATAGAGGTGATTCTTTTCAAATATTGATTAGAGATGGTCATGACATAAAAAACTTGGAAATCTGAGTTTTGATCAGATAGTCAAGTTGGGAAAGAAGAATGTTGTTAAGGATCTACCAAAGATTTCAAATGCATAAAATACTATTTGCAAGTTGTTTCAAATTGGAAATAAAGTCCAAGTATCATTCATGACCAAGGAGATCTCATCAACTAGGCCATTGCAACTAGTTCATATGGACTTATGTGGCCCCTCAAGAATGCAAACACCCACAGGTAAATTGTATTTTATGTTTATTATTTATGATTTTAGAAGAATGATGTGGGTTACCTTTTTAAGAGAAAAATAAGAGGCATTTGAGAAGTTTAAATACTTTAAAGCCATGGATCAAAATGAGACTAATTATAAAATCAGAGCATATGGTCTAGCAATGGAGGTGAGTTTACCTCAAAATAATTTGATGATTTTTTCAAGAAAAATGGCATCAAAAGGAAGTTTAAAATAGTAGATACTTCATAGCAGAATGGTGTAACAGAGAGATCCAATAGCTTAGTTTAGTAGTTATCTAGAGCCATGATGGGAGAAATAAATTTTCAACAAAGATTTTGGGTTGAAGCCATTCGTAGAGTAGTGGTTATTCTCAACAAAGTTCACTTTAGACCAAACAATGACAAAACCCCATATGAGCTTTGGCATGGAAGACCTACTACAGTCAAACATTTTAGAGTATTTGGAATCAAGTTCTATATTAAAAGGAATGATGACAAGCTTGGTAAGTTTAATGCAAGGAATGACGAAGGTGTCTTTTTTAATACTCTCATACTAACAAAGGTAGCTATAGATGCTACAACAAGAATATAAATAGGATAATTGATTGTGTTGATGTCAAAGAGGACGAGCACATTGAATCTGAAGTCTATCAACTAGTAAATACCAACTCCACCAATCCAGCCAACAATGATGAGAAGGATAATGAGCCACTTTCAAATGAAGATAATGAAGTTCCTATCAGTACTCAATCTAAGGATGTTGCAAGGTATGTGCAAAAACACCACTCAACTGATCAAATTGTTGGTGATTTAAATTAAGGTGTGCAAACAAGAAGAATATTTTTAAATCCTCCCACTCAAGTGCATGTCTCTCTATTATCCATGGAGTAACCAAAGTATGTTGCACAAGCTAACTAAGATGATAATTGGTTAAAAGCTGTGTATGAATAACTGGACCAGATCGAGGAAAATCATACTTGGGAACTTGTTCCTAGATGAACAAACAAGAAAGTGATTGGCATGAAGTGGGTTTTCAGGAAAAAATTGGATGAGCGTGGTGAAGTTATAAGAAACAAGGGAAGATTAGTTTGCAAATGGTATGTATAGATTGAAGGGTTGGACTTTAATGAAACCTTTCTCCTATTTCTTGATTGGAGGTGATTAGAATGTCTTTGGCATTTCTCCTGTTTCTTGATTGGAGGTGATTAGATATTAGATGGATGTCAAATATGCTTTCTTGAATGGAGAATTACAGGAAGAAGTTTGCATTGAGAAGCTAAATGGTTTTTAGTTGTCCAAAAAGCTTGATAATGTTTTCAAGTTGAAAAAGGAATTATATGGTCTCAATCAAGCCCCATGGGCTCGGTATTCCAAGTTGAAAAGTTACTTTCTCAAGTGTGGTTTTAAAAGAGATGCAACTGCTAATAATTTATATGTTAAAACTATTGATGGAAAATTAATAGTGGTGGTTGTCTACATTGATGATATTATTTTTTCCAATGGTTCAGATAAACTAACTTGCTCATTTGTAGTTGTTATGAAGACCAAATTTGAGATGTTTATGCTTGAAGAACTCTCTTATTTCATTTTTTTGCAGATTGCACAGTCTTCCAAAGGAATTTTTATCTCACAAAGCAAGTATCTCAAGGAAGTATTGAAGAAATTTTTCATGGAGTGTTCTTTGGTAAGCACCCCAATAGTTACAAGATGAAAACTAAGCAAACGTGGTGAATCACTAGAGGTGGACCAAATTTTATACAGATCTATTATTTGCGGCCTCTTATATTTGACATCCTCAAGACCAACTATCATGCAAGCAGTTGGTATTGTTAGGAGATTTCAAGCAGCCCCCAAACATAGTCATCTACTTGCAACCAAAAGGATTTTTAGATATCTCAAATCCATGATGGAATATGGAGCTTGGTACCCTAGAGGTAATTTTTTTTCACTAAATTTTTTCACTAATGGTGATTGGGAAGGTGATGGAGATGATCAAAAGAGCACTAATGGTGGTGCTTTCTTTCTTGGTGAATGTATAGTTTCATGGTTTAGCAAGAAGAAAGTTTCAATTTATCTCTACAATTGAAGAAGAATATATAGAAACATCTTCTTATTGAATCAACTCTTATCAATGAGCCAAACTCTGCAGGATGTACAAGTGTTATATGATCAGACTATTCCCATCATCTATGATAATACAAGTTCCATATGCATGTCCAAGAATCATGTTTTTCATTCAAAGACAAAGCATATTCCAATCAAGTACCATTTCTTAAGAGAGAAAGTTGAAAATTAGATTGTCAAGCTAGAGTATGTACCTACAAAAGAGAAGGGAGTTGATATATTCACCAAACCTCTCCCAAGAGATCAATTTGAGTATTTAAGAAAAATATTAGGAGTAGTTCCTCTTGCCTCCCTCCATTAGCTCTTCCTTAAGAGGGTGAAAGGCATCAACATGAACTCATCATATGAAGATGAAAGCTACTAGGTCCACAAGATCACTAAGACAAAGGGGGAGATTGTTGATAGGGTGATAATGTTATGTCTTTGCCCTTGATGTCAAAGGGGGAGGAGAAACTAAAAAAAACATAAAGGAAGGAGAAGTACCTCAAACAAAATAAAGTGGGAGAGGAAACACGAAAAAAGGAGAAGTACACTAAAATAACAGTACACAAAGGAGAAGTGTATCATATGGAGAGAAACACCCAAAGGAGGAGAAAAAACAAGTACACTTTTCTTTTGTTTTTATGGTGTTGTTTTGTTTGATTATGGTGTTGCCATCAATGTCATAGGGGGGAATGTTAGAAATATGTTGTCATTTGTGTCAATCACTAATGTCAAAGGTGTAATTAATTTCAAGCATTGATGTGTTTAAGGAGAAAAGGATGATGGAAAAGGCATAGATGGGTGTAAGCATATTGTTAAACTTTGGAACCAATTCTACTTCAAGTGATCACTACAAGTTCTTTTCGACAGTGCCTAGATGGATAGAGCTTTCTAGTGGTATGTAGAAGTCTGAAAATTCCCTCCTAGATAAAAAATTATTTCCAAAGTTATGTGGCCCCAAAAGTCAAAGTTGCAGAGCTAATTTGTAAGAAAGGACAAATTGATGCGAAATTGGCAGTCGAGTAGAGCCACTAAACCAAATATTCGAGTAGTTGTGGCATGAATATGCAGATATGGAATGATTTTTCATTAGCTAGTGTTGGATCCCTCATAACACATAATCCCGACGAAGGTTTCCTGGATGGTTCAAAATGCACACAAAGGAAGAGCACCTAAGATGATGTAACTATGGGGAGACATGGAAGAGTAGGTCAGTACAACGAGAGCACATTGATAGGTGCATTTTTTGTAGTGGGGAGATCTCATAGACACATCACCACGAGAATATTCCTTAGAATTATTAAAAAAAGAACAATGGAAAATGGTCAAGATGACATAGAGCCAAGAAATGTGGTGCAAGATGGTGCAGCAAATAAATAAGGTTGGGACCCTTAATTATTTAATAAAGGAAATGGATGAAAAATAAAGGCCTGGGATCCCTTTTGCCTTTGTACTCTTAACCACATGGATGAATGAGAATAAGACAGATGGCACAGTGTGATTGGCTCATTGAGGTAACATAGTGGTATGGTGATGTAAGCACAGGTGACGTGGTAGTATGGGCTAAAGGACACACGTCATGCATTTTTAGCACTTTCAAATGAGTTAGTGGGCCAAATGTGGGTGACATGTGTCACCACTCGGAAGGAACCACATGGTGAGGATGAAACATGTGGACACATCACCTCAAAAGGGCTTCCTTGGATGATTGAAAAGGTGCAAATGATATGGAATCTGGGTTGTTTCAATGCTAGGACATGGTGGCAAAAGAGGAGGAGCATAGCTAGAATGATAGATCACACTCGTAGTTCAAGGATTAGTCCAAGCGCATAAGGACTGGTCCCATACAAACACATCACCCCAGAATGGTAACCCTGAAGGAAATAAAGACAACTGCTTGGTGTTTCTCTAAGATAACAAGCCATCAAGAATGTGTGGATGCTCGACACAGAAATAAAGACAATGTTTATTGGTGGGTATAAGCCCCATTAGCTAGCTCATTTAGTAAGCTCGACCCTAGAAGAGAAAGGCATGCACAAAGAAGGTTTCTTCATGATTACTAGGCTCTAGGAGAACCTAGGGTACAAGTGGCACAAGTGAGAGCATTGCTGACCAATAACAAAAGTGCACAGGAAACATCACCTTAGAAGCATTTTCAAGGGCACAATTGGATATAAGGTAGGGAGCTAAGAGATACCACTAGGACTTGATTATGTGTGGCATTATGACCAAAGGAATGGAAGTATGTAGTGTTTGTTCATCCCTCGAGGCTATAACCTAAAGGGACATAATGGAGGTGTATATGCAAAGGTTTTATGAATAATATTATTGGGACCTAAAAATATTTCATAGTTAGATTAAAAATATTTGGGGCCTATTGGTGGTGTTGGAAACTGCCAACATACAGGGGATCTCCCAGATATAAGGTCCCAACTAGACCTGACACCGTTTTGTGTATGATCCACATATGGAATATGACCCAACTATTGTTTACTTAAAGATATTCCTTGGCTTTAACTGTCAACATGAGAGATAAGTGCAATTGTCCTTTTGAATGAGCAAGCTAATATGCCTTGTGTATGTTCGATTGTTGATGTATCTAGGTTATTCTACTACAGGAGGGAAATTAAGTGAGCCTCTAAGAGAGAAATAATAGCACCACCCTAATGGAGACACATGTGAAATAGAAAGGTCCATATAACATCAAGCGAAATAGTTAACAAGGACGTGTCGATTATTATAAGCATATCAACACATTTCCAACAAGGAGCACCGAAGTAACTGAAATAGTTCAATTAATCCAATACTTAATGAAAACAAACATGAACCATAAACATTAAAAGAATAGTCTTAGAAATATTCACAATCCATGTGTGAAAACGTGTTGACCTTGAAAGGCTTCAATATTAAGAAAAATTCCCAAGATACATAAATGCAATGAACACCACTACCTCCAATAGTGGAGCATTAGAGGCACTACTTGCTCCCCAAAAGTATTAACATTATCTCTCTAATGCCTTGTGGGAGAAGCCAAGCTTAAAAGTCCTTTACATCGGAAATGGGGATCTATTTTTAACTTGAGGAATGACCTTTCATATCCTCATGACTCTTGGATTTCTAACTTCTTGTGACCTTTGGACTTTTATAACCTTTGGGATTCCAAAGGACTTTTGGAATTACATATAACTTTTGATATTACATGTCTTTTGGACTTCCATGACTCTTTTTTTCATGCATGACACTTGGAATTACACTTATTTATCCCTTAAAATGATTACAACAATACATCATGACTTCCACATCGTCATGCGATGAGACTTGACACGTCACTATTTTGATGACTTGGACTAATAGTGACCGATGACATGGACTTTCTTCAGTGGTGACATGGATGCTAGCTATGTCTTAATTCTTTATTGTTCTTATGATCATGGTGCTTTCACCCTCCAAAGAGTCTTCAATCTTGGAGTCTTTAGAGTGCTTTGATCATCAAGATTTAAGTGTGTTCTTCGTTCTTTCCATGCTTCCTTTGCTTTTTCTCCTTGCCCGATATTCCTCATGTGTGCTTGCCATGGTGTTTTTTGAATACCTGTATCTACAACCACTCATGATGAGCAACTATTAACTTGAAAATAACCTATTCTACCATGATCCATGAAAATTTTTTGTTTATCCCTTTTTTGTGCACTTAAAGAGGGTTAAAGGGGATATAGGGCACAAGGGCACACTTTGAAAGGATGAAGGGTTGAAGAGGAGAGGCTTTTAGGTGTCGACATGTGCTCATGTGCTCAACGGAAGAAAGAAATCAAATGAGGGCATGTGTCACAAGTTTGAAGGGTGAAGGGGAACGCTTCAGCCTACCCAAGTGCAATGTATGCTTAAGGGAGAGAGGGAGGGTGCATGGTGCACTCCCCAAAGATGAAGGTTGAGGCTTAATGCCTTTTTGATGCACTCATGCACTCAAGAGGCCTCAAGGAGGGCACAAGGTGCACTCTTGAAGGTTGAATATTGACGCTTCACGCCTTTGGAGTGCTCCAATGTGGTCATGAAGTTTAGGATGACGCATGGTGCATTGGGGAAGGTTGAAGGATTAAGCTTTGGATCTTAAGGGTGCACCAGTGTGCTCAAGGAGGGTGCACTTCTTTGAGTCAAAGGAGTGCGCTCAAGGAAGAGTTAGTCATTTCAAAGGGCGTAGTTTTGAACAAGGAAAGGGATTTATGATTTGGGAGTGCAACCAACTCTCAAGCAGGGTGTAGGGTGCACTTCCAAACAATGAAGGGTCTCCCATCAATGCTTCAAAGTGCACTTGTGTGCTCTTGGCCTTAATGGGCTCACTTTTCAACTGAAATTTGTCTAAGTCTGGGTGATAAGGAAAATGGGTAAACAATATGAGTTTAGACATAGAACCCAACGTGACAGACACTACCTCATAAAAAAAAATCAAACAAGCTTGATAAAAAATTATATACATCAAAACACATACCAAAATTAAGGGTAAGGGGTGAGCGTTCAACAGAGATTCTCAGCAGAAAATATGATAAAGCATACAGATAATAAGATGAAGCTTTGGTGCATTCAAACTTACTTTTAATTAACGTCGAAGTTTCCTAAACAGCAAATCTGAGACAAGCAACCATCCTCAACCGATCATGCGCGAGCAACACGACCTCTCTCCACGGGTCTTCAAAACTCCAGCGCCTTACAGCTCAAGGTTCTTTTGGATACAGGAACTGTCCTCAGACAGGCGGCCCAGTAGGCTTCGATATTAACAAAAACAAACAGAATACATAAAGCTTATTACAACAAGAAGTCTCAGAGTTCTCTCTCAAGCAATGCTCTGTCAAGCGATGCCTTGAACTTCTGCAGACCCTTTCTTATATAGACTTCCTAGCGAATCTAATCCTACCTAAGAAATGACATAAAAGCAGAAATTATTGAGGGTCCTGTCAGTATTTCTTTCACCGACGGTGTCTACTCAATCTTTTCCAGTACAAATATTCCTGCTACAACATGTGACCACATTATCACATTGCTAGCAAAGATTCTACCATGGTCCCATCGGACTCCTATCCGAATCGTCTCGTTCTGAAGATCCTGGTGATGGCTCGTACTCATCGAGTATCCTTTGATAGTGGCGGTCTATCAGTCGATTATATTCTTCGTCGATATCTGCTTCTGGGTCCTGGGCATCTGTCAGCTCGTCTTTTCCTTTGGCATCTTTATCTAACATTATTGTCCTTCGAGATGCTGCTTTTGAAGATTCTCCCTTTTCCGTATTCGTCTTTATCTTGTGGAGGCCCGGTTGCTGAGGCGTGTACATGGCTTCCTGTTTTTCCCACTTGTTAAGAAAAGGTAAAGCACTTATCTCTATGTCTAGAAAGGAATCTTTATAGACATTTCTAACTGAGGGTGATCTCTGAACTGCCAGCTCGATGCCGTCTAATAGTTCCCATTTAAATATCTGAAACATGTTTGTGGAACCTTCTATAGCATGTTGAACCCATGATCTGCAATTATCACTCATAAAGTCTTTATGCTGCCATCCTTGTTCAAAAATTATTGAAGTGCAGATTCTTTTTGAGATCATCAAACTGATAATATGAATGACATTATTATTCCAATTAGGTGATCGAGCAATTATGGTGACTAAAGCCTTTTGATTAATTACAAATTTTAGAGCTTTAGGTTCTCCTTGTAAGTCATCCATTTTATTTAGAATCTGGAGTTTTTCTATCAACTTTAAGTTACCGAATTCATGAAACCAATCGGCATGCTGCTTGATCATTTCTTGATTGTTGCTAGTTTCTATTTCTCTGATTCTTTCATGGCTGAACACCTGTGCAAATGGATTAGGATCAATGCTTTCTCTCAATCTTAGACTATGAAAATCCCAAGGATATGAAAAAGTTCTGAGATACTGCAATGTCCTTTGAATACATTGGGATACTCTGGTAGATGGCTTTTTTCTGCATAAACCTCCTCTGATTTCCCAATCAGCAAATCCTTCAAATATCTCATATTGTGGGAAAGTGTCGCTGACTGCATAATTTTCATCATATCTCTGCAAGAAAGAGGCTTCCAATTCTTCAAAAATATCAGGGATCTTTAGAGACACAATAAATTTTTCTAATTCGGGTTTGATAGGAATTTCTTCAAGATCCATTAGTTTTGCTCCTGTAAAGATACTGAGGGAAAAATCAACTCCTCCAATGATCTGATAATAATTTAAAACTTTAAGAGTCCAGATCATTTCATCAGTGTATACACTAGACCATAAATCAGATAAACTCCTGAAAAAGAGTTTCACCTTCATATTTGGCAAAGGAAATACTTTTACCAATGTGTCATCTAGGCCTAGAGAAACACCTAAATTCTTGGACTGCCATGCCTGGCATTTTCTTATCCAAGTATTTCTTCTCAACCTCATTCCTACCACCTTTTTTATTTCTTCTGCAAGATGAACTGCATGACTTTCAAAAATTCTAAATCTATCTACAAAAGTAGCAAAATTGTCATCCTTTGAACTTTTGCCTGGAATATCAAAAAATGAACCTGTACAAGTTATGAATGCCTTATTCATGTCTCTGGTTAGTGAATCTGTCAAAAAATTAGAATTTCCTGGGATCCACTCAACTTCAAAGTCGAATTGTTGGAACCAGATCTGCCAAGCTAGAATTCTTCCTTTAGCAATTTGTCTTGATATTTTGGCAGATAGAAAATATTTGAAATTCCTGGAATCTGTTCTGATCAAAAACTTTACGGGAGTAAGATATACCTCAAATCGCTGTATCCCATTGAATATAGCCAATGTTTCCTTTTCGGCTATGAAATAATTCTTCTGGCTAGGTGTGAATTCACCAGAAGCATATGCACAAAGTTTTTCTTCAATTTTACCTTCACTATCTTTTCTTTGTTCTAATAGAACAGCTGCCCAAAAATCTAAAGAAGCGTCAGTCTGAAGAATGAGTAAACCATCACCTGGTGGCTGAAGCTTTGGCAGGTGTTGACACTCTTCTTTCAATTGTTTAACAGCTTCTGTTGCTTCTTGTGACCATCCCTGTTTGAGATGTCTTCTGATCGGCGCTGTCTTCTCTGTCAAATTTGGAATATACTTGTGAAGATAATTCAAAACTCCCAAGAATCTTTGAATCGTCTTGGTATCCTTCAATTCATCAGGAAACTGTGTCAATTTGGTTAATACATGAGGTTGCATTTGAATTGCACCATTGACAACATTAATTCCCAGAAAATCAATACTATCTTGAAATAAAGACATTTTTCTTTCTGACAGGACTATACCATGTTGCTGAACTTCTTTCAAAAATATTTCTAAATGCTTTAGATGAGTATGTACATCTGGACTGTGAATAAGAATATCATCTATGTATGTTACAATGAAATCATATTTAGCAAAAATAAAATCCATTCTTCGCTGGAAGAATGCAGGGGCGTTTTTTAAACCGAAAGGAACAACCTTCCACTGGTAAAATCCGGCTGGACAAATGAAAGCGGTTTTATGCCGGTCTTCAGGCTGGATCTGAATCTGATAATACCCTGACTTCATATCAAACTTACTAAACACCTTGCTATGCTGAATTTTCTGCATGATTGTCTCAGGCCTTGGCAATGGATAATTAAAGCTCTGAGTAATGGCATTGAGGGGTTTATAATTTATCACCATTCTTGGTTTACCCCTGACTATCTCAGAGTGATTCCTCACAAGGAAAGCTGAGCAAGAATAATGAGACTCGCTCGGCTCGATGAGCTGCATTTGTAACAGTTCTTTTATCTGCTTCTTTATTTCCTGCTCATCAGAAGGGGTGCAAGGAATCATCTTACCTTTGACTCCATTGTCATGCAAGGTTATGATTTCTTGCATCGGGCTCTCTGTTTCCCAAAACTGCTGTGGGTTTTCTGAGCAACTCTTTAGAAGTCTTTGATGGATATCACCTTGTTCTGTAGACCAGTTGGGATCAATACATGCCAATTGTTTTGTTTTAGATTCTGCTCTTTTTTCATAAAATTGCAGGACTTCCTGCCAATCATCAGAATCCTTTTGTGGCTTTCTGGCTCCTATTCTTTTCTGGCTATTTTCATGCCTAGCTTCTGAATTTGCAATAAATAATCTAGGAACAGAAATAGCTTTCTTTTTCAAATTGATAATCAGCTTATCTTGGCTGATTGTTACTGGAAGCACAGAATTTATAAATGGCATTCCCAACATTAAACTAGCTGAGGGATCAAAATGCTGAATTGCAGAAATCTTAACAATACTCCCCCCAACTTTCAAAGAAATGTTGTCTACATAATGGGTTAAACTAACAGATCCTCCAATTGTTTCTGAAACCAAAATATTTTTCAGTGGTTTCCACAGAGATTTGAATAAAGATGGTCTAGCC
This sequence comes from Pinus tabuliformis, assembly GCA_031772625.1. Taxonomy (NCBI): domain Eukaryota; kingdom Viridiplantae; phylum Streptophyta; class Pinopsida; order Pinales; family Pinaceae; genus Pinus; species Pinus tabuliformis. The sequence goes on along the minus strand of CM062804.1, from coordinate 517,321,740 downwards.
AAATTATTTGAACCACCGGTATCAACAAATGCATCTACAGATATCCATTCATTCTTTACCTGTACCTGTACCGGGATATAGATAAGGCTATTGGTTTTGACTATCTTTTTCAACAATGTATTTTCTTCTGTTCTTTTAATCTCTGGTGGCAGGTGACTAGATGAGATTGTTGTCCTTTTTTCAAATGGGCAAAAAGCATTTATTTCTGGCAAAGGTAACATGGGTTGCTTACCTTGTTTCACTGATAATGATAATGCACTTTTTAAACGTTCCCTAAGTACTACTAGGGAAGTATGTGCAACTACACCCCAAAAGTGGCGTTTGATAACACAATATGTTGCGACTATGAAATGCACCCATAGATGTTCTAATCAATGTGATGACACTTGAGAACTTTCAAGAACACTTATAACATATAAAGAAACATGAAATGGCACTTCATGAATGAGGTCACACTTGATAGGATGATGAAGTAGGCTAAAAAATTCAAATGTAGTGCAATTTTATGGAGGGTGTTGTAGCATCGACAACATGGCCTATTTTCAATGTTTAGCAATAATGGGTTGACATTTTTGGAATTTGGCATTTATGCCATATAATGTGTAGTGCTAAAAAAAAATTAAGATAGGCATGAAGGAGTTAGTAGTAGTATTTTTTGACTTCGAGAAATTTGAAAGAAAATCTAGAATGTTGGGTAAACTTAGCAATGCTCCAAAATTAGAAAAGCTCTTCTAAAGCCTCATAAAATTCCAGAATAGCAAAATTAAGTAGTTTTTACTCAGTTTTTCTTATAGAGATAGTAAGAAGTTTTGAAGACTTAAAGAGCACATTAAGAAGACATGTCAGAAGAAGGGAAAAGGAAAAAATAAAGAATTATGCATGATATTGAGTTGAACTTAACTAAAAGTTCAATTACTAAAATTATTAGCTCAAATTTTTGTATAAGCATAATATAATTTGTGTTTGGGAATTTTGGTGTGTATATTGGATTGATGTTTTTTCTGTCTTTGGTGGTTTTCTTAGTGATCATAGATTTCTGAAGGTGAGTGTGGTGAGTGCTTGAAGTAAAAATAATATTTTTTTATGTAAGTGGCCTTCATGATTTGAGTATGAAAATTGTATGAAACATGAATCATTGATGTGAACCAAGTGGTAGCTTACATATCAGAGGTTGTATCTTTCCAATAGTTGTTAGTAAAAGCTAGGGATTGGAGCTCCTTTCACTTGTAGTTGATAAATTAGGGAGTAGTAGCATCTTTCTGGCTGTAACCAGAGAACATTGTAACATCAAGTAGTAGCTTGCCTTTGAGTAGTAACATGTGTGATATTGTGCTTCTTATATTCATTATTTTGATGTTGATATGAATTAATTGTTGAAGTATTCATTGATGTCCTAATATCTTTTTCAAGTGAAATAAATTTTTAAAATTCTTACAATACTGATTCACCCCTCTCGGTATTGTCATGGTTTCTAACACTAGCAACTTTCTAGAAATATATAAAAACTAACTTCTAGAATAACTCAATAAACAAGAGAGATTGCATTTTAACAACATGACCAAAATATTTTCTAGGAGTAGAAAAATAACATTAAGAGGGTAATTAATAATCACCAAAATTAAATTAAAAAATGAATCTTAAGCACTAGTAATGATGCAATGGTTGCATATTCTATATATCTATATGAAATTATTTAAAATCTAATGATATATATTAGAGGATTCCTAGGCAAAACGATTGAAGGAAGCCAATCTAGACAAACTACATCTATTTGGTACCATGGAATACGAAAAAGGAATTATGAAATACAAGAACTATGTTTAAGTTTCAAAATATTCGAGGAAAATTCCACCTATTTTTTAAATATAAATGTACACTTTTATTCCAAGTTTGGTGATGTTGCGACCTAGTGTGTGTCAAGAGAATGGGAGGGTGTGAGGGTGGCCTAGGATCCAAAACATCATTTATCCATGTGGAGCCAATATATTTACAATCGATGGAAAGGCCTATCAGAATATTTAGTTAAGTATTTCATAGAATTATTACACTTAATTTTTCTTATTTTACTATGCCAAATTCAACATAACATGTATTCACAAGGAAGCATGTAGTATAAATAATAACCAAAAACCATGAAAAATACACAAACCATGGCCTAACATGTAAAACCTTTTTTAATATACATGAATTTTTATCGGCCTAACATGTAAAACCTTTTCCTAATGCATTAAATGTGTGGGATATTAAGCATATCTTATGCAGATCACGTAGGAGTCCAGTGGGAGAAATGTATGGGGCTTGTCCCCTACTATAGGCTAATCATGACTTGCCTAGCTTAAGGAACTTTACTACTTCCATGTCGCTACAATAACATTAGGGAACCAGATCCACATTTTTAAGGATTTTGGAGGGATGTATTCCTCCCTTGAAGAAGTCTTCCCCTCAATCACTTTTTGTATAAATAAGGGTCCTTAGCAGCTCATTAGGGATTCAAAACTCTAGAGGAAGATATTCATCATTAGAGAAAGGCTTATGCCTATTATTTCAGCTTGTCATGTTTCATGTATGAACACTTTTAAAGATTAATGAAAATAATTCCTTTGTTCCCAGTCTGGTTTTTCTCCAATGGACCTAAGTCTCCCTAGGTTAGGGTCCAACCCAGGTGCTCAAGCTTCTTGTATATTTACTTTCCATGCATTTAGTGTAGCTGTGATTTTCTGCAAATATTATTTATAAGAAAAATATTTTCTTTGCAAGGTTTATAAGTGAGATCCTTACTTAAGTTTGGTTATGCACCTTGTTCTGATAACCACCAAAATAGTTTTCGTTATGCAATAGAAGTCTTCATTTCAAATTCGACTCATCCTTTCCACGATTGTTTTACTTCCTACAATTAGTGGTTTAACAATTGTTTATACATATTTCCTTTATAAGTTAGCCATGCACTTTTCTTGCAGATGGATGGTATTGTTTCATAGGAATAATTAGCGGATTTTTCATTCATTTGGATCACTCACATCATCACATTTTCACCCACTCCTTTACATCTTTGCAAAATTCCAGTGAGCTAAATTCTTCCTAACCGAGCTACAAGAAACCCACAGTGTTGTTTCTTCCTTGTATAAGTTGACTCATTGAGTATTTCTTATCTTGGTAAGGACCTATTTTCCCTTCCAAAACTTTCAACCACCATTTCCACTCTTCAAATCTCACCTATACTACATAAAGCTTCTTTAGGATGTTTCCAATGGAAAAACAGGGCCATCCTGTAGCAATATGTAGATTGCATTAAAATGCCTCAAAAATTGCATCAAAATATTGCCTAGTATTCCTTAGCATTTTGCAACATCCATTAGACCTTATAGAATGATTTTAAATGGTTAGAGATCCCTTAGGAATGTTTCCCTTGTAGCTGTAACTTTCTTCCTGCAATTAGGGTTTGTTGTTTTTATGTTTTCTTTCAACTACAAGATTAATTTTAGATCTAAGACTTTTGTGATCCATAATGTAGATATTAGTCTTTTGGATTAATCACATCGTAAGGATTTGCTCAATGTTTCGAACCAACTATTGTGGTTCATCCTCAGGACAAGGTGAGAAATCAATTGATCTGAAGGAATAAATAGCATGGATGCATCATTTCCCAGAGTTAGCTGTTTTTTAATTTGTTGCTTAGGAAAATTTGTTTAATATCTAGTTAAAAACTAGCTGTTATGTAATAATTAAATATTTTATTTCGATATTATAAATAGATTATTTAATAATATCAAGTTTTATAGTAATAATTCTATCTAAAAATAATTAATCTTTATAATATAATTTGTTAGGGTTTGACTTATTCATGATAAATTAGATAATATTTCAAATTAAAATATTATTAATTTCTATAATAAGAATATTATCTATTAAAATTGTTTAATATTTAGTTAGGAAGTAGCTGTTATGTAATAATGAATAAATATTTTATTTCGATATTATAAATTGATTATTTAATAATATTAATTTTTATAATCATGTTATCTAAAAATAATTAATTTATATAATGTAATCTATTAGGGTTTGATTAATCCAAGATAAATTAGGTTAAAGACTTACTGTTAGGAACAATTCAGATTCAAGTATTTGGATATCATTATAATTTAATATTATTAATTTCTATTAATAAGAATATAATTAATAAGACCATAATTTGTTAGAGGAAAACTTATCTTGTTTATATAGGAGGATCGCTGAGATAATTTTGAAGGTTTACAAGATGAATATTAAAAATTTAGGATAAGTTAGGTCAACCATTTAGATTAGAAATTTACTCCTCATGTTAAACAAATGAAGTTAAAGAAAATTAATATAGAAACAGAGGGTGATAAAGCCTGAAGACGAAAAGGGAGAATCAGAAAAATGAACAGGAGAAAGGAGATCGGGGAAGGAAGTGTCAAGAGGAGAGAGCTGGAATCTAGCTTTTACTTAATTTCCAACCATCATCCCTATTAAGGTTTATGGCATGCCTCTCAATTTCAATCGCTTCCCTGAGTTTCCTGTGGTGGAAATTATCAACCCTAGCAATGACTTTGGATTCTTTAGTGCAAACATGGTGTTTCAATTTCTCTGCATGTTCAGCAAGGGTTGATGTGCGGGATCGATTGTGTCTAATGTCAGCAACATGTTCGTTGATTCTCTTCCTAATAGACCTTCCTGTTTCTCCAATGTAGGGGATACCACAGGAGAAGGGAACAAGGTAGACTACTTTCATGTCTTTAGGGTGAATAGGTTCCTTAACGGATTAATTTATCATGTACCATATAGTAGGATTGATTTGCCTCTAGCATTCCTGAAATATTTTCTTTGGTTTCTTGCAAGTAGAATAGGTTTATTTTAGTCATTTACTTTCCTACAATAACATAGATTTACTTTCAGCAAAATAGAGTGGAATTACATTTTTTCATTTGTGTTCCTACAATTAGATTAGAGTTTACTTTTTTTCATTTATTTTTTTACAAAAGAATGGGATCTCTTTCAGTTATTTCCTTTCTTGAAAATTAGAATATATCTATTTATTTTTCATTGAATTTTCTAATAATTTATCATATCAATTTGGTTTTTATGCATTTTCACTTATATTCAGTTGCATCAAATCAACCTATGTAGAATATATTTCCTATTGTACATATACTATTGATACCTCTTAAGTTTGTATAAACCCCGGGTTGATAATTGAAGTTGAACCCCTCAAGAGTTATAGCATTATTGTTGTAATAATGAGGGTCATCAGTTTTTGGCATCATAGTTGGGGAAGTCTCTACATAGGTACTATTATCTATTCTAAGTTGATTCATTTTTAGCAAAAAATACATAAACATTTGTACTTATAGAAACAAAACATAAAAAGTTCATTTATTTGAAGCCTTGTAGAGCTAGGGATAACTCCAGAATTTTTTTACCTAAAGCCCCCACACCTATAAACAATCAACCTTCACTTTTTGATGACTATAGGCCTCCTAATTTGTCTACAGAGGATCTAGAAGCCTTCTTAGGGGAGAAACCAGAGATTTTTTAGGATAGAAACTGGATATTTTTTAGGATGGAAACTATTTTTTAGAATATGTATAGAAACAATAAACTTGAAGTTTTTCCTATTAGGGAGACAAATGGGGAAGCTAAGATGAAAAATATGAGCCCCACTACTCTTCCACACTTCCATGGAATGGATTTTGAGGACTTGACACCTTCATGTTTGAATTTTTTGTATTCTATAGGATGTATTATTATACATCTAACAAGTAGAAGCTAAAATTGTTTCCCTCTACCCTAAAGGATGCAACCTTGCGATGATTCATGAGTTTAGAAGGAGGAAACATCACTCCATGGGCCTAGATGTAGCAAGAATTTAACACTAAACATAGGGACTATTGAAGAGCAAGGGATACACAGGATGAAATTTTCAGAATGGCCCAAGTGTGGATAAATCACTAGAAGAATTTGAAGAAATATTTCAGATGAGCTACAAGAGTGTTAATTGATCCCTTGATCTGGATTGAATGAAGCCATTTTTGCTCCGGGGGGGTCAGAGAAGAGTTGATGGAGACCCTCAATATTTTTCTAATGGATATATTTATTAGCTCAATCATGAAGACATCAAAAAACGTGTTCAAGAACCACTCTAAAGGTACAATAAAAAGAGTATATCCTATTAGGGTCCTATGATTCATAGTTTCCATTGATGATTGACTATTTCCTTTCAGTTGATGAAATTGTAAATAATATTGTATTCTGGAAATATATATATATATATATCTATATATATATATATATATATATATATCTATATATATATATCTATATATATATATATATATATATATATATATATATATATATATATATATATATATATATATATATATATGATGAAAAGATGGTAAAAAAAAATGTATATGAGAAAAGAAAAAAATAGAATAAAAAAGGAAAAGATGAGAAAACCCCATGAAAAAAAATGTATGCAGGTGAGAAAGTTGAAATGCCACCAAAAAAATAAAAAATGCATTAAAGTTAATTTAGAAGTTTTTCAAATAAAAGTGTGCAGCTTGTTTAAATGCCACAGAGAAATAAATTGCATAGTTTAATCATACTACTTAATCATGATTAAACTAAGTTAAAAAGGTTGCATAGATTAGATAATAAATCAACCATTAAGCTTAATCTGGGTTGAAATAAATAGCTAGATTAGAGAAATATTAATCAAAGTGTCTAAACTTGGTTAATTGCATAAATATGCATTAGAATAGGTGTAGAAGCAACCTTAGGAAAATAATATGGGCTTGCTAATCAAAACAACGCTCTTAGGATTAAATTAATTATGTTTACCAAAGATTAATCCTGAGTTACTAAAGTTAATTGTGTAATTTAAACATGAATAATTAATACGTAATAAAATCCTCTGGCACTAAAGTTATGGTTTGATAATAAAGTCAAATAAGTGACGAGACTTCTTTTGTCATTTTAAACTATTGGGCGTGCACAAATTAGCAGTTGAGATTTTTCCCGCCTGGTTCAACGAAGGGAATCAAGTTCAAACCCCCCTTCCCATTTTATCTTTATCAGAAGGGGGAGGACCAAAAAGTGGTATTCCTATTCACAAGCCCCACGATACATGGCAGGCGCCTGTCACTTCCCACCGCCCTCCCCACTCCAAACTACTTACCACCTACGCCCCCCACCCCCAAAATCTTCCCATCTCCCCGCCAACATTTATCTGCGCCCATCACATCATTCCTCCACAACATCCCTACTTCCCTGCCACTCCTATTCCACCATGTGGCCTCACATCTCCAGTATAACGTTGCATATCCCTGCTGCCACATGTCATTTCCCTATTTGTTACAACCTATCTATTACACCATGACTGTTTTCTCTCCCACATGCACCAGATCGCCAAAAGTCTTCATTCATAATGGACCAGAAGTAACGGAAAACTCCTAATTATCTATAAAAATCCTCAAATTAATTACTGTGGCTCCTTTCTGCTCCTTGTCCATTTCAGATAAATAGGTATAGGATTTTAAATTTCCACCTCATCTACTTTATTGCTCAGCCACCCCTACAAATTCTAGTCAGCCATTTTCGATCATGTACCTGTCACAGTGACCAGATTCTTCATCAGACATTCGAATTTTCCTGGGTAAATAACAAACCACTATCTTTGTTCTTGATATTTTGAGCAATGGCACCTAAAGGAAAATCAAAGAAAACCAGTGAAAACCCAATGACTCCTTCCATTAATCTAGACCATTTACCCCTGGTTGACCAACAATACAAAATCACAGCCTAATTGTGAGTTCGACTTGTTCAAACTACACAATTGGCTCAAATAAACCTTTCTGGGCCAGAGTGATGAAATCAACCTCTAGGAATCCCTCTTACCACAATTCATGTTTCCTAGACTCGCCCTTTCCCAGAATTTTCATATGGTGTCAATCTAGATATATTCCTAGCCAGAGAGGAATTATGGCCTAGAATGGTTGCATTCTATTGACCATAACTCTAGATTCCATTAACCAAATGTTGCAAGTTCCCCAAAATGACTCTTTGAGCCCTTTTTCTATAGATTCCCTCATGGAATTCTTCCAGAAGTTGACCTTCCCTTAAAGAGCTAGGATATTTGATATTTTCCTACCAGAAGATTTTCAACTCACAAAGAAGAATCCACCATACACAGCCTCTATGTTTCCTGAAAAAAATAAACAAATTGTTTCATTAGTGTCTTGTCTACTAGGATACCACTCAGATCAATGGATAGATGAACCTATTTTAGGTTTTCTGTCCATCTTTTCCATAGATGAAAAAACCTCTGAATATTTAATTTTAGCCAATTCCTTGCAAAGAACATCCATGACCAATTCCTCAAGATCACAACAGAAGGAATGTTTAAATATTCATCAGTGTTAGTGTACATGTTTTTGTTTCATCAGGTAGACATATTTCCAATGACCTTGCACAAATTGGATGATTAAGGTAATGCACAATATTTTATACAGTGGAGCTCTTTAGTAAGGAACAATTCAAGTGATTTTACCTTTTGTGACTTCATTGACAAGTTTATATATACAGTGGTGTGTCTTCAAAATATCAATGTAGAACCCAAAAAGGTTATTATGAAATTCAAAGAACCATTCACCTTAGTGATTAAGCCAAAACATGAGATTGGTACTTCTACCAAAACTACACAGAAATCAGAGTGTATGGTTGTGAGTTTCCACCATACAAATTTCTAAAATATGTTCCTATGAGAATTTTCTCATTGGAGTATATCAAGAAAATATCAATATGGATGAGTTGCATTTTGTCTTAGCCAAGAAGAAGGCCCAATTCAAGATCAAAACACAAGTGGGACCATTTATATGTAACAACAGGGTAACAGGCACTGAGGCAGATACACTTCTCAAGCAGATGAACTTTCAATTATGTTTCACTTGGTCCTATGACCCCTTTAGCATAATTTCCAGTCTAAGAGTGGAGGAGAAGACCACTCCTTATTCTCATACTCCCAAGCCCGAATTGAGAAGTTTATGAACAAATATCAATGGGATGAGAACACCTTGCAGGAAGTTGAGGAGAAGATTTTATCTACAAACACCTCACAGACACTAGTACCTCAGGAGAAACATGACAAAAGGCCAAGAGAAGAAAAGTATCCCGCAGTAACAAAAATTGGAGCCAAGGAATTCCTAATATATACAAAGAAGCAGAAAACTAATTTAAAACCAGTTTTCATGCAGGATGATGAAGGACATGTTACTATATTATCCATAGGTCCACATGTTTCTACAAGATCAGAAAAAAATTTGCAGGTACAAGATAAGAAGACACTTTTGTAGGCTCTCCATCTTCCTCAGCCTCGCAAGATCCTCTAGATTCAGCACAAACAATAGACTTGGCTCAAGGCCAAACAGAGCCAAATATTTTTGCCAAGTATAAAGCAATAAAGCAGAAAAATGAGATGCTAAAGGCCAGCACATACACTCAGTTATGGAAGAAAGCTTCTTCTTCCCAACACAGGCTTCTATCGGCCTTTGATACTAAAAAAGGAAGAATGAAAAAGCCTTTTCTACAGGCACGGGTTCCATTTCAAAAATCACTAACAGACTACAAGAAGACTGGGGAGATGTTATACTCCACTCTGACTAATATTGCCATGACAACTTCAAAACTATAGGCCTCCATCAACAACATACAATCATAGTTAAGTCTAGAGAAGATCTCATCTTTGGAAAAGGATACTATAATTAAGTCATTAGAGGAATTATACATTAAGTTAGGTTATGAACCCAATGATGTAAGAATGCAGATATAGTAGCTCTAAGGAAGCAGCTCAAGATGTCATCTACTAAGGATCCACAGACCAAGGAAATGGGAGAACTGGAAAAGAAAAAGGAAGACATGTTCAAGATAATAATTGAACACAATGTCTAGATTAGAGAAATGGAGATGGAACCAGAAAAGTTTCTCAAGGAGAAGGAGAAGTCCTCACAGTTGCTTATAGTTCCACTAACTGTAGTACCTATTTTATTCACAGGGACAACAGAGGCTTCTACATCGACAACAGCACCAACACCAACCATAGATTCTACCAATGAATTGGTTATTGTAGGAGATTTCCATTCAGGGAAAATAAATTGAGAAGTTAAAGGATCAACTAAAGAATTTATAGGATCATAAATTAAAGATAGACAACTCCTATGTAGCAGAATTCCAAAAATCTCACAGGCTTGCTCAAAGAATAGATTTTTTAGAGAGTGAGTCAGTAATGGCTCAAACTTTAGCATAGGCCAAAGAAAACATATGGGTGGATATCAATCAGGTCATAAAATAAATTTGGCCATCAATTTAGATCATCTTTGAGAAGGAAGAGTTGATGCAAAGGTCAAAAATAGTAATAGAAGAGGTAAGAGAAACGTTGGGAGACAAGCCAACTCAAGAAAAAACCTTTATCAAAGTTTTGAATTATAAAACCAAGGAAGAACTGGAGGACATTCAGATTGCAAACATAACAGAAACCATTTTGGAGATAAAGAAAGTTTTGCAGAAGAGGAACCACATGATACAACTAGAGAATAAGTGTCAGTCTTTAGAAACTGTTGTTCAAAGGTTTCAAACCAAGTTCAATTTGCTAAATTAGAGAGGGAAACCAGGGTTGGTAGCAATGAATGACAGATTAATTAGTTTGAGTGACTACAACCACACATTGTTTACTATTGCCCAAGATAAATCTAAGTTTGCAGGGCTAAAAGGAAGTATTACAGGGAAATATTTCCTAGAATCTTTAGATTTTGATTTGATCATTAAACATGCGATCAAAGACATTTTCATCAACAAGCCCATATTTCAAAAATATATCAAAGTTGATGAAACATATATAAAGCTAATAAAACTTTCTATACCTAGAAAAGATCGATGGGTGTGAAATACTTGAGTGAAACATGTTTTATCTCAAACAGCGAGGCAACACCTTTTTGGGACCAGTCATCAACAGCCATCCTCGAAAATAGTGCCAACAACTCCAACAGTTTTGAATTCCTGAATTTTTGTACTACTTATGTAATTAGTTTTAGATATTTTAGGATTCTTCCTTGATCTTTTGACATCAAGATATTTTTTAATTAGTTTTTTATAAGTACTTCATAATTTGAAGTAGTAGAGGTTGATGTTTATGTAAATAAAGGACCATTGATGTAAAGTTATTCCAGAGAGTTCTAGAAGATTTTTCAGGATTCCTATGTCAGATTTTTTGGTGAAGCGATATTCTCTTTTGTTATTGTGTTTTCTCTGTTTTTCATATTTGTTTCTTTTCTCTATTATTTTAAAGAAAATTAAGTTCAGGATTTGTTTCAAAAGCACCATGTTCTGACTTAAAACAATATCAATGTTTTCTATTGAAGTTAAGAAATAGAATTCTTAATTCCTCTCTGCTTAATGGACACTTAATCATTTCTTAATTTTCCATCTCATCAAACATATAAGATCCAATAAATTTTCCTACCTTTCCCTGTTAGATTTGTCTGTAAATGCTGAAATAAATCCATTTGAAGTATACTGAATCCATTACCCAATGGTGTACTATTACATTATCAACCAAACGACCAAACCAAATCTAAAACCAAACTATTTAAGCTTCCATAAATAGCCTAATATCTCAATATAAACAAATCTAAATATGAAAGAGAGATTCCTCTCTGAAGCTGGCAGGGCTAGATCCTAGCTTCCAATGTGGTTTTGTGGTTACCTTTGTATTTCTTTTACAATCTTAGGAAATACAGAGTGCTAACATTATGGCGACCATACTGTGAAATTAACAAACTTGATTCATATTTAAGTTTCCCAAAAAATCATCTTAGTGCTTAAAATTTCCATTTCTAAAATTTAAGCTAAGATTGTTTGTTATTCATAAGGTTGTATAAATTTTGATAACTATACATATTTTGTAATAGATATGGCTCCCAAAATAATACATACTAGAGCCAACCTAGATCCCAATCCCCCACAGATTGTAGACAACCCTAAATTGATCCTTAGAAGGAAAATTCCAACTGAAAGCCAGAAGAGTAACAACCCTCCATCTAAAGCTCAATATCTCGCTATAGGTTTTGAGAATCTAGATGAAGTTGATATTGGGTTGGATCCAGATTTTGAGAAAAGTTTATTTAGAACCAAGTTAGAGACTTGGATACCTCAAACAGTGGTTGATGAGAATATATTCAAACCTAAAATTTTAAAACTTCAAGTTCACAAATCTGATCCTGATGATGATGCCATTAAACAATTTGAAAAACTTGAGAAACTGATATCTAAACTAGACTAGGCCATAAAAACATCATGTGAGTCACCTAAAACCATATCCTCTTCCTCCACTGCTTCATCCCCGGGACCACTTAAGAGGTCTCCTAAAATTTTCACCCCATTTAAAACTTCCCTTGTTCATATGACTCTTTTCCAAACTCCTGTTGTTTTTGTTCCCCTATGATTTTCTTTCACTTCCATTACTTCTCCAATAATTACTCCCATTACCATCCCACCTGTTTCAACTTCAATCCATACCACTACACCTATTTCATCTTCAATCCCTACCATCCCTGCATTTACACAACAAACTATTACTACACCTCCTTTCATACCTTCCATGCCTATACCTGTTGTAGTTTTTTTTGTGCCTCACATACCAGCCATGTAGGCATATATGCTCCTTTGGCATTGCAAGCACCTTTAAATGCTATGCCACAGAACTATGCTCAGAAATTTCCACAATTTGATGGTACAGGTCCTGTGACAGCACAACAATGTATTGATAAAATGAATGGCATCTCTGACTTAGAAGAAGTTGATGATGATGATGTTAAAATTAGGCTGTTTGCTTAGAGTTTGACGAGAGAAGTTAGGAAGTGGTATAGGGCATTACCAGATAGAAGCATAGTTGATTTACCATGTCTATAATGTTATTCTAGCTACTATAAAACCCCCACTAGGATTAGTCTGTATTCATTTACTAGAAGGATTTGGTGTAGACATGGCCTATTAGTTAAGAGAAAGAGACCCAACCACTCTTGAAGAGATGAAAAGTAATGTTGTTAAGGTAGAGTCTAATTAGTTAGCCAAAAGAGATAAACTAGAAATAGAAATAAGGGTAATTATCAAGGAGGAACGCTCCTCCTCTTCATCTGATTCGAAACTAGATAATCTAGTTAAAACTATGGAAAAAATGATGGAGAGGATGATAGTGGTAGATAGAAAACCTCCTAGAGAACCCCAGGGAGGACCTCAAATTCGAAACCCCAAATTTAGGAGAAACCCACCATAGATTAAAAAAAGGGAACAGAGAGACCCTAGTGATCAACAACTAGTGAAGCCTCCATTTTAGGAAAATTATACTGGTGAAGAACTTGAATTGTTTGAAGAACTAGAAGAAAATCAAATAAATCTATTTGAAGAAACCGAGATAGATCACATATTCTTGGCCAAAGAAGAGAAAAGCCAGTTTTTTCTCTCACAACCAGAAGAGATCCCATTAGAATCAGAAGATTATAAACAAGTATATCAAAATTCCATTATGGAGGTGAATAAACAATACAACTTAAGAAGCAAAAAAATTGTTGGAACTTCTTCCAGTAAAAGTCAAAATGATGCCCCTTCCTCTAGTCAACCAAAACCTAATTCTCAAAAAGAAATTTCTAAAAAAACCGTATATAAATGTCAAGGAAAGTGATAGATTTCAAACATCTTTTAATATGGAAACTAAACTGGCTAAGGTAAATATCCCCATTCCTTTAACATAATTAATGACCAAAAGTGTATACAAGACTCAAGTCATGAAAGCCTTAAAAATAGGAGAAGGGTCAGACACAATCAATTTGACTGATGACCATCCTGAAATGTTGTTTGGACCCGAAGTTGAGGGTAAGCCTTAGGATAGGACTGTTCAACCTTTCTACATAAGCTTGAACATCCATGACAAATCCTACATAATGCAATGCTTGACTCTGGAGCTTCTCACAATTTGATGCCCAGAGTTATCATGGAGAAATTAGGGCTAGATATCACTAGACCATAAAAATTCTTGTACTCTTTTGATTCAAATAAAGTTAGATGTCTTGATCTAATAAAAGATTTATGTGTCACTTTAGTTCAAATACCCGCTAAGAGTCTAGTCATGGACATCATAGTAGCAAGCGTACCTCCAAAGTATGGGATGCTACTGTCTATATCATGGGAGGCAAAGCTACAAGGCACTCTGCAAATGGATATGACTTATGCCACCATTCCTGTGTTTGGACAACCTATAAGACTTTATGGGGAAACACTCATGAAGTACATGGTCAAAAATCAAGATAACCCTAACAATTATCCCCTCTATTCAATACATTCATACATGGACTCTTTTGTCTTATACAATGATGAATGTGGAGAAAATGAAATTTCACCCTTAGAGGCCGAAGTCAGTAATACAGAAATAATAAAATTTAATACTGAAGAAGAAAATCTAGAGGGAGAAGATTTATGGAATATGAATTTTGATGGAGCTCTGTGTAAAGATGGAGTAGGGGTGGGTGTATTTGTTGTAAACTCGACAACAAACAGAACAGAAGGACATGGTTACAAACTTAATTTCCAGTTCACAAATAACACTAGAGAATACGATGCACTGATTTTAGGGTTGTAAATTCTAAAGAAACTAGAAGAAAAACGGATTTCTATGCATGGAGATTCTAGGCTAATTATAAAACAAATTAATGGTGAATATTCTGCAAAACACCCTAGATTAAGGGCTTACAGAAATTGTCAGGGTCCCACCCTAACCCCCTTTATTTATGTCATGGGATCACGTCATAGTCAAGAGTCAATAAAGCCCATATTAATATTTGTAAGTGGTTAACTCGCAATTAATGACGGGACCATAGTTAGTTGCAAATGGGCGGTAGTATTAGATAGATGGTAAATGGGAGGTAGTATTAGATAGATGGTATTAATAAAACCCACAATATTGGCCCGTGGTATTGCATGTATGAGTCATATATAAAGGATAGAGACTCCCTGCGAGGAGTATCGTGTCTTGTTTTGTAATCGAGCTCTGCTCTATTGGAGGTTGCCCCCTCGAAGAGGCCTGTGAACATTTCTCTCTGAATAATAAAATCATTGCTATTCTGTGTTCTGGGTATATTTTCTTCGCATATTCTGTGTTCTCGGTATCTTTTCTTCGCTTGGGTATTGCTTTGCAGGTTAAGAGCATAACAAGTGGTATCAGAGCACTTTCCAGGGCTCGGTGGGATCTCCAAATTTTAGCAAAAAAAAATTTTGGCTAGAGACGTGTTCCGGCGTCTTTAAACCACGGGATCTGTCGTTAAGCGCATAAACCTGCGGATTTGGGGAGGCATGCACGCAGGAAATACAAGAGGTGGTCACGTCTGTTGGACTCCCTTGTAACCCCTGTGGGTACCCCTTCGAGTAGTAGCGCATTAGACAGAACCGTGCACGGACTGTCTTCCACGTACCCTCTGGGTATATAGGAAGCCCCCTAGCTCCCTTGAAACCTCGCCATAGATAAACCTTCGACCGTCTTGTGGCTACAGTACACCGAGAACAACACTCGGAGAGATTACTCGCCCGTACGATAGGGTAGTCGGGTTGTACGGCTAAGGGTACGGTCGATCCTCCTTAGTTAGAGCCCTGAAACATTGGGCCGAGTACTACTATCAGACCCTTATGTATATTGCGATCTGTAGCACCTGACACTCCCCAAGACCATAGTTCCCTTTCTATCGGGGGATCACACATCATCTATTCCAGATCAGCAGCAGCAGTTGTTCCACCATTCAGATCTCTCAGATCCACCAGATCGGATATTCCAGATCAGCAGCAGCAGTTGTTCCACCATTCAGATCTCTCAGATCCACCAGATCGGAGTAGTTGTGAAGGGTTCCTGTACCTGGATATAATTTTCGCAGAACTTTTGGCGGCATTGACATTTTGAGGATTTGGTGACTGCAGTATTGATCAGGAAGGAGTAAAACTCCATTAGGAGTTTTCAAAAAAAAAAAAGTCTGAGATCTTCCGGGGTGCTTATTGGTGACCTAGCCCATCAGTATCAGGACGACGAGCTAAGCAAGGTGGTACAATTCAATTTCTTAGTAAAAATTTTTAGGCGGTCCCAATTTTTCATCAGGTTGGTGTATGGTAGAAACTCGCGCTCAAGCGATGGCCAATGAAAGGATCGACAAAATTGAAAACCATGTGCACTCCCTCCAAACTACGGTGGACAAGATCGAACTTGAGCTTCAAGGAATGAGTAACCACATAGAACTTGAGCTTAAAGGAATAAGTAACTAGTTACAGGAGGCATTCCCAAAGGGCAAGAAGCCAGTCCACGAGGAGGCGTATAATGGCCATGAATACGATGAGGGTGAGTCTAGCCACTCTCCTCACGTTTGGCACTCCCATCCACCACCCAGTCAGCGACCTCCCAAGTTGGATATGCAGAAATTTGACGGTTCTCACACGTCCGCATGGCTAGCACAAATGGAGCAGTATTTCCAATTGAATCATATCACAGATGAGGGGACTAAGCTTATGGTGGGCACCATGTACTTGGACAATGAACGATGGCAATGGAAGGAATGGCATCAGCGTTGCAATGGACATTTTCAGAATTGGGCCCAATTTGCCAAAACTCTTCGCAGTCGCTTTAAACAGGAAGACTCTTTTTTGGGGCGTCTCACTAAGCTCTGACAGACGGGTACAGTGGAGGAATATATTACTGCTTTTGAAGCCTTAGCCTTCCACACTAAGGGTCTCACAGATGAGTTCTACATGGAATGCTTTATCAACGGTCTTAAAGAAGCCATCAAAGCTCAGGTTCTACTCCACCACCCTCCCACATGGACAGAGGCTTGCCAGGTAGCCCGTAAGGTGGAACGTGCATTAACAGCCCAATCCAGCCGCCCCAACTTCCTCGCTAAAGGTCGTCCCTCACAGGCTCCCAATATGACTCAGACACTTAAGATTCAAAAGGTGTCACCTGCGGAAATGGTCGAAAGAAGGAAGCAAGGACTATGTTACTACTGTGATGAAAAATATTCCCCAGGTCATAAATGCAAAGAGCACAAGTTTTTTCAAATAGATGCCACTGACTACAGCTCCACCGAGGAAGATCCACCACTTGAGGAACCGGAGGCGATCGAAGAAGATAACCAACAGGAGATTGTATCTGATGAACCAATTATTTCGCTAAATGCATTGGCAGGAATTTCTTCCCCTCAAACTCTCAAAATCAGGGGTTTTCTTAAACATCGCCCAGTAGTAGTCTTGATTGATAGTGGAAGTACCCATAATTTCATACACCAAAAGATCGCTGAAGCAGCACATTGTTTCGTCCGGGCAGTTTCTAACTTCCAGGTCCAGATTGCAGATGGGGGCACAATGAAATGTGAAGGTCGTTGTGAAAATGTCAAAATTCAAATGGGGGATTATCAATTGAAAACCCACATGTTTGCAATACACATGGGGGGTTGCGACATTGTCCTCGGCGCGGAATGGCTCCGCACTCTTGGGCCAATCACAATGGATTTCTAGGAGTTATATATGAGTTTTAAGTAGAACAACTCCACACATACCCTTCGTGGACTACAGGAGGGAGCCCCCTCTATCATCAGCTCGCATAGGATGGAAAATTTGTTAAAAAAGGGCCATCATGGAGTGGTAGCTCAATTTAATGCCATCCAGGTAGTAGACACCATGTCTCAGCCAATTCATCCTGAGATGCAACAGATTTTAAATAAACATCGGATGGTCTTTGACAAGCCTCATGAGCTTCCACCCTCGCAAGGGGAACATGATCATAGCATCACATTGGTTCCAGGGGCCCAACCCCCAAATGTGCGGCCATACAGATATCCGTTCACTCAAAAGAATGAAATAGAAAAAATCATCAAGGAATTGTTGGAAGCAGGTGTCATTCGTCCCAGCATTAGTCCTTATTCATCTCCAGTGGTCATGGTCCTCAAGAAAGATGGGGAGTGGCGGATGTGTCCAGACTTCAGGGCCCTCAATAAGTTAATAGTCAAAGATAAATTTCCCATCCCAGTGGTTGACGATTTACTGGACGAACTCAATGGGGCTCAATTCTTCACTAAGTTGGATCTTCGCTCAGGCTACCACCAAATTCGCATGAAGGAAGTCGACATTCCCAAGACAGCTTTCAGAACTCATGAAGGCCATTATGAGTTCTTGGTCATGCCATTTGGTCTCTGTAATGCCCCCTCTACTTTTCAGAGCCTTATGAATCACCTCCTCAAACCATATCTCAGAAAATTTGTCCTTGTCTTCTTCGATGACATCCTCATCTATAGTGGCACTTGGGTGGCACATCTTCAGCATGTAGATCTACTCTTGCAACTGCTCCGCACGCATAAATTATTTGTCAATATGTCTAAGTGTTTGTTTGGCATGGAAGAAGTTGGGTATTTGGGCCACATTGTGGGGCGTGAAGGTGTCAAGGTGGACCCAAAAAAGATCCAGGCAATGCAAGAATGGCCTCAACCTAAGACCTTGAAAAGCTTGAGAGGATTTTTGGGTCTCACAGGCTATTATCGTAAATTTGTCCGCAACTATGGCCGCATAGCGAAGCCCCTAACGCAACTCCTAAAGAAAAATTCCTTCTTCTGGAACGAAGAAGCACAACAGGCATTTACAGCTCTCAAAACCGCCATGTGTTCCACTCCTGTCTTAGCACTACCAGACTTCACCAAATCATTTGTCATTGAATCTGATGCTTCGGGAACAGGTATTGGAGCGGTCTTAATGCAGGAAGGGCAACCATTGGCCTTCACCAGCCAACAACTAAGTGGGAAGAATCTGGGCCAATCTACCTACGAGAAGGAAATGATGGCCATCTTACATGCAGTCGAGACCTGGCGACCTTACTTGTTGGGGCGACATTTCCAAATCCGCACAGATCATCACAGTCTTAAATATTTTTGGAGCAACGCCTATCTTCCCCACAACAAAATAAATGGTTAGCCAAAATGTTGGGATATGATTATGAGATCATTTACAAGAAAGGGAAAGACAACAGGGTAGCAGATGCATTGTCGCGCCAATTTGAGGAGGAAAGTACGCTGCTCGCAATTTCCCTCCCCATTCCAGACTGGATTGAAGAGGCTCGCAGGGAATGGTTTTCACATCCAGGGCTCTCCCAACTCATTTCTCAATTGCAGGTAGATCCTAATTCCAGCAACGGCTACTCGTGGCAGAATGATATTCTTCGCTACAAGGACAGAGTCGTAATATCACCAACATCCACCCTCAAAAGTCGCATTTTGGCAGAATTGCACTCATCTCCCATTGCAGGACATTCGGGCTTTCAGAAGACATATGCTCGCACCAGAAGATCATTTTTTTGGGCCGGCATGAAACAGGACATCCTTACTTTCATAGCAGAATGTGACGTCTGTCAACGCCACAAAGGGGAAACCGTCAACACACCAGGCACATTACAACCATTGCCCATTCCGGCGTCAATTTGGACAGAGGTCTCCATGGATTTCATTACAGGTCTTCCAAAGTCTGGGAACAAGTCAGTCATCATGGTGGTTGTGGACCGACTGTCGAAGTATGCTCATTTCTGTGCCCTACCCCAACCTTTCACACCCACTTTGGTTGCTCAAACTTTCATGGATCAGATCTTCAAATTACATGGCATGCCCACTTCTATTGTGTCCGACTGTGACCCAATCTTCACCAGTAATTTTTGGCAGGAGCTCTTCAGAATACAAGGCACTCAACTCAAACTCAGTACTTCATATCATCCGCAAACAGATGGTCAAACCGAAGCCGTCAACAAATGTCTAGAAACCTACCTTAGGTGTTTCACTTCAGAAAAACAACACCTTTGGGTACAGTGGTTACCTCTGGCGGAATGGTGGTATAACACCAACTATCATGCCACCACCAAAATGACTCCCTATGAAGCAGTCTATGGACAACTTCCGCCTTCCCCTACTTCTTATCTCACAGGCTGCTCCAAAGTACATGCCGTCGATCAACTCCTACAACACCGCGCAACCATGCTTGCCCATCTGCGCGAGAATCTTCATCAAGCTCAGAACCGTATGAAGCAACAGGCTGACCAACATCGCTCAGAGCGCCAATTTCAAGAAGGGGATCAGGTCTTTTTGAGGCTGCAACCATATAAGCAAACATCACTCAAAGACAAGGGTTGTCAAAAGCTCTCTCCAAAATTCTATGGACCATACCAAGTACTTCAGCGCATTGGAGAAGTGGCTTACAAGTTGGCTTTGCCACCTACAGCAAAAATCCACCCAGTTTTCCATGTATCGTGCCTCAAGAAAGTGATTGGGAACAATTGCAGAGTTCAAACCAGTCTACCTGAATTGGACAAAGAAGGGTCAATCTGACTTCAACCTGAACAGGTTCTAGACACACGAGACAAGCACCTGCACGGCTGTATGCTTAAGGAGGTCCTCGTCAAATGGAAAGACACCTCTCCAGAAGACGCAACTTGGGAACCAGCCACTATTCTTCAGCAGTTTCCGCAGCTTCAGCCTTGAGGACAAGGCTAGTCTTAAGGGGGAGGGCATGTTAGGGTCCCACCCTAACCCCCTTTATTTATGTCATGGGATCACGTCATAGTCAAGAGTCAATAAAGCCCATATTAATATTTGTAAGTGGTTAACTCGCAATTAATGACGGGACCACAGTTAGTTGCAAATGGGCGGTAGTATTAGATAGATGGTAAATGGGTGGTAGTATTAGATAGATGGTATTAATAAAACCCACGATATTGGCCCATGGTATTGCATGTATGAGTCATATATAAAGGATAGAGACTCCCTGCGAGGAGTATCGTGTCTTGTTTTGTAATCGAGCTCTGCTCTATTGGAGGTTGCCCCCTCGAAGAGGCCTGTGAACATTTCTCTCTGAATAATAAAATCATTGCTATTATGTGTTCTGGGTATATTTTCTTCGCATATTCTGTGTTCTCGGTATCTTTTCTTCGCTTGGGTATTGCTTTGCAGGTTAAGAGCATAACAGAAATGCAGTTTTGGATTTTTTACAATGTTTTCTTGAATATGGTTTGTGTGATACCTCAAAACTAGAACATTTTAATAGATGCCTTGGTATTTTTAGCTAGTACTTGCAAGATTCCTTTCCACTCAAATAGAAAATATGTTGTGGAAGTTAAACACAGGCCAGTTATGCCTGATAACATCAGATATTAGCAAGTTTTTGTCAATGATGAGCAAATCAAAAATTTCTTGAAATTAGAAGATGTATTCGAATGTACACATATATATATTTAGATAATGATGTAGAAATAAAGGAGAGTGAAATATTGTTAAAGGAAGATAATGAGGATTAAGAACCTTTAAAAGTGTTGCAATTAAAGGATAATTTGTTGCCTAAGGGACTAGCACCTTTAGAAGATCTGTTTGATTTTAATGATATAGCAAAAAATCCAAAAATTGAACCAGCAAGGGCTGGAATATAGGAATGCAACAAAGGGACTGCCGAGAGCCCTAACATTACTAAATTATTCAAATCCTTACCTCCCAATGAAAAAAAGAAATACATAGAACTTTTAAAAGAATTTTGATGATGGTTTTTCCTAGAGTTATGAGGACTTAAAATCTTATGACACCAGCATCATTCAACATAATCTTCCCCTTAAAGAAGATCAGGAACCTTTTAAACAAAAGCTAAGAAGGGTCAATCCAGTCTTATTTCCTTTAATAGAAAAATAAGTTAAGAAGCTATACTATGCCAAAATTATTGTACCTCATAGATTTTCTATGTGGGTTTCAAACCTAGTACCTACAAGGAAGAAAATAGGAGAAATTAGGCTATGTGTAGTCTTCCAATACTTGAATAAAGCCTCTCTTAAAGACAACTACCCCCTCCCAAAAATGGGTCATATATTACAAAAGGTAGTTGGGTTGAGTAGGATTTATTTATTAGATGGTTTTTTAGGTTATAACTAGGTCTTGGTTCACCCTGATGACCAACAAAAGATAGCATTTACTACACCATGGGGTACCTTAAGGTATGTAAAGATGAATTTTGTTATGATGAATGTTGGAGCTACTTTCCAAAGGGAAATGGATTTTTCATTTGCTGATTAGATTAGAAGCTTCATTGTCATCTATCTAGACGACATCACTGTATTTTCGAATAACGAGGGAGAAAACTTGCTGCACTTGAGAAGAGTATTTGAAAAATGTAAGAAATTCGACATCTCACTGAACCCCAAGAAAACATTGGTTGGCATGGAAGAGGGAAAACTTCTAGGCCACAACATTTCCAAGGAATAAATTAGAATTGATCCTAGTAGAGTTGAAGCTATCCTCAAAATTGACCCTCCCAGGAATAAGAAATAAGTTCAACCCTTCATTAGGAGAATAAATTTCCTCAGGAGATTTATTCCTAATTTAACAGAAATCCTAAGATCCATCACAAATATGTTAAAAAAGGATACTGAGATAAAATGGAATTCTGAAGCCAGAAAATCTTTTAGTGAAGTAAAACTAGTTCTAACAACTATTCCTGTATTGATTAGTCCTTATTTCACCAAAGATTTTATGTTGTTTCCATTTGCATCTGATCATAGTATTGCAATTGTTTTATTGTAGAAGAACAGTGAAGGACGAGAGTAGGAAATAGCTTTCTTTAGTAGGGATTTACGATATGCTTCATTGAAATACAATATAATGGAGAAATAGGCTTTTGCCTTGGTAAAAGCACTCAAGCACTTTAAAGCTTACATTTTACACTCCCATATAATTCCATATGTCCCTAATTCTATTATTAAAGATATTTTGAAACACACTGATGTTGATGGCCAAAGGGGAAAATGGATTGTTGTTATGTTGGAATATGATCTTGAAATCAAGCCTACCAAGCTGATCAAAGGTCAGGGATTGGAAAAATTGATGGTAGAATATAATTTCCATGCGCTTGATATAAATTTCATATTCGAACTAGATGAATAGGAAGAGAAGGCAACTCCACTGGTATCAACAACTTTTTCTACCTCTCCATGGTATGAAGACAGTGTATTTGTGCTGCAAAATTTACAAGATCCTCTAGGTTTGACTAAAACTAAAGCTAGATTTCTTAAGTTAAAGGCTATGAGATTTTTTTCTTTTGGATAATAATGTATATTGGAAAGATGCATGTGGAATTTTACTTAACTATGTGCTAAAAGATGAAGCAGATAAACTTATGCAAGAATTCCATGAAGGAGATTGTGGAGGACACTTGTACTGGAAGACAACGGAAAACAATATTTTGAGGGTTGGGTTCTAATGGCCCACCTTGTTTGTAGATGTCCACAGGAAAGTCACCACATGTCATCAATGCCAAATATTTGAAGGAAAAAGAAAATTGTTACCCTTACCCTTGAAGCCCATATCAGTTGAAACTCCTTTCCAGTAATGGGGTTTAGATTTCATTCGAAAAATACACCCCAGTTCCTCAGCCTAGCATAAGTGGATCCTTATAGCCATTGGCTATTGTACTAAATGGATTGAATATATACCTACAAGACAAGCCATGGATGCAGTAATTATTAAATTCATGGAAGGTAACATTCTTGTTAGATTTGGATGCCCAAATAAGATTATTATTGATAGTGTAGTTGCATTCAAATCAAAGAAGATGGTGGACTTTTGCAACAAGTATAACATAAGATTGGGTCACTCTACTGCTTATTACCCAGAGGGAAATGGGCTAGCAGAGTGTTCAAATAAAATTTTGGTTAATATCATTAAGAAATTGTTGCAGGATAATAAGAAGTCCTGGCACAATAAATTAATCAATGCTTTGTGGGTTGGTAGACTCACGACCAAAAAATCGTATGTACCCTTTCCAACTAGTTTATGGGATAGATGTTGTTTCCCTACATCCTTAGGAATACTTGTTTTGAAATTACTGTAAGAATCCCAAGTTGAAACTAATGACCTGCAGATAAGAATAAACCAAACCATATAACTACAATAATCAAGAGAGGAAGTCTACAATAAAACCCAAGTCACCCAACCAAACATCAAGAAAATTTATGATAGAAGAACTAGAGATGATGACTTTCAATTAGAATACATTGTGCTAAAGTGGGATTCAAGAAACGAGGATAAAGTTAAGCATGGTAAGTTTGATAATGCATGGAAGGGACCATATAAAATTGATGCTTACAAAGGAAACAATGTATTTTTCCTTAAAGATATATCTGGAGCCCAACTACCTGGTGGACCTGTAAATGGTAGAATGCTCAAACATTACTTCCCTCAAGAATGAATCACTTTTCATTCAAATCATTATGAATACCATTCTATCTTTCTACTTTCAGTATGGGTGGATTACATAATAAGTTAAAGCTTGAGGTGAAGGCCATAAGCTTTGATGAGTTGCTTCCATATCTACAACAATAATAGATCAATTTAGATGCAGAATGAAGACTGAAGGAAATGGACCAAGGTTACTGATCCAAGGGTTCTTGACACCTCACAGGGAGGATGTCATCCCTAGTTGAAGCCACTATTAGGGTCCTATGATTCGTAGTTTCAATTGATGATTGCATATTTCCTTTCAGTTGATGAAATTGTAAATAATATTGTATTCTGCAAATGATTTACAATAGATATATATATATATATATATATAGAGAGAGAGAGAGAGAGAGAGAGAGAGAGAGCAGAGAGAGCAGAGAGAGAGCAGAGAGAGAGAGAGAGAGAGAGAGAGAGAGAGAGATGATGAAAAGAGGGTAAAAAAAATGTGTATGATAAAAAGAAAAACTATAGAATAAAAAAGGAAAAAATGAAAAAATGCCATGAAAAAAATGTATGTAGGTGAGAAAGTTGAAATGCCACCAAAAAAATTAAAAATGCCTTAAAGTTAATTTAGAATTTTTCAAATAAATGTATGCAACTTGTTTAAATTCCATAGAGAAATAAATTGCATAGTTCAATCATACTGCTTAATCATGATTAAACTAAGATAAAAGGTTGCATAAATTAGATAATAAATCAACCATTAGGCTTAATTTGGGTTGAAATAAATATGTAGATTAGAGGAATATTAATCAAAGTTTCTAAAATTGGTTAATTGAATAAATATGCATTAGACTAGGTGTAGAAGAAACCTTAGGAAAATAATATGGGCTTGCTAATCAAAGTGCGCCCTTAAGATTAAATTAATTATGTTTACCATAAATTAATCCTGATTTAATAAAGTTAATCATGTAATTTAAACACGATTAATTAATATGTAATAAAACCCTCCGGCACTAAAGTTATGGTTTGATAATAAACACAGATAAGCGACGAGACTTCTTTTGTCATTTTGTAGTATCGGGCATGCAAATCAGTGGCTGAGATTTTCCCCTTCTGGATCAACGACGGGGAGTCAAGTTTGGACCCCCCTACCCATTCTATCTTTATGAGTAGGGGGGTCCAAGAAGAGGTATTCTTGTTCATGAGCCCCACAATACATGGTGGGCACTCATCACTTCACAACCCCCCTCCAAAATTTGCCCATCTCACCACTAACATTTACCTACGCCCATCACATCATTCCTCTACCACGTCGCTACTTCCTTGCCACTCCTATTCCACCACGTGGCCTCACCACTCGAATATAACATTGCATATCCCCACTGTCAAATTTCCTTTCCCTATCCATTATACCCTATATGTTACACCATGACCGTTTTCTCTCCAACTTGCACCATATCGTAATGGATCCGCTCCATAATGGACCAGAAGTAACGAAAAACTCCTAATTATCTATAAAAATCCCCAAATTGATCATTGTGGCTCCTTTCTTCTCCCCATCCATTTTAGATAAAAAGGTACAAAATTTTAAATTGCCACCTCATTTTCTCGATTTCTCGGTCACCTTTGCAGATTCCAATCAGCGATTTTTGAACATGTACTTGTCACAATGACCAAATTCCTCATTAGACATTCAAATTTTCCTGGGTAAAGAACAAAACCTCATCTTTGTTCCTAATATTCTGAGAAATGGCACCTAAAGGAAAATCAAAGCAAACCAGTGAAAACCCAATGACCCCTCCTGCCATTGATCTCAACTATTTACCCCTGGTTGACCAGTAATACAAAAATACAAATACTAATTGTGAGTTCGACTTGTTCAACTTCACAATTGGCTCAAATAAACCTTTCTAGACCAGAGTGATGAAATCAACCTCTTGGAATCCCTCTTGCCACAATTCATGTTTCCCCATACTCATCCTTTCCCAAACTTTGTCATATGGTGTCAATCCAGATATATTCCTAGCCAAAGAGCCATTTTGGCCCCGAATGGTGACATTCTGCTGACCATAACCCTAGAGTCCATTAACCAAATGTTGCAAGTTCCCTAGAATGACCCTTTGAGCACTTTTTCTATAGATTCCCTCATGGAACTCTTTATAAGTTGACCTTCCCTTAGAGAGCTAGGATATTTGAGATTTTCCTATCATAAGATGTTCAACTCCCAAAGAAGAATCCACCATACTCAGCCTCAATGTTTCCTTAAAAAAGTAAACAAATTGTGTCATTAATGTCTTGTCTTCTAGGATGCCACTCAGATCAATGGGTAGATGAACCTATTTTAGGTTTTCTGTCCATATTTTCCACAGATGAAAAACCTTCTGTAATATTTAATTTTAGTCAATTCCTTGCAGACAACATCCATGACCAATTTCTCAAGATGACAACAGAAGGAATGTTTAAACATTCATTAGTGTTAGTGTACATGTTTTTGTTTCATCAGGCAGACATATTTCCAATGACCTTGCAGAAATTGGATTATCAAGGTAATGCATAGTCAATTATACAATGTACCTCTTTAGTAAGGAAGAATTCAAGTGATTTTACCTTTAGTGACTTCATTGACCAGTTTATCTATACAGTGGAGTGTCTTCTAAACAGTAATGTAGAACCCAGAATAGGTTATGACATTCAAAGAACCATACACCTCAGTGATCAAGCCAAAACAGGAGACCGGTACTTGTACCAGAACCACACTGAAATGAGAGTGTATGGTTGTGATATGCCACCATACAGATTGCCAAAACACGTTCCTATGATAATTTTCTCAATGGAGTATATCAGGAAAATGATCAATATGGATGAGATTCATTTTGTCTCAGCTAAGAAGAAGGCCTAATTCAAGATCAAAACATAGGTGGGACTATTTATATGCAACAACAAGACAGTAGGTACTAAGGCAAATATACTTCTCAAGCAGATGAACTTTTAGTTAAATTTCACTTGGTCCTATCACCCCTTAGGCATAATTTCCAGTCTAAGAGTGGAGTAGAAGACCACTCCTTATTCTCATACTCTCAGGCCCAAAATTGATAAGTTTATGAACAAAGATCAATGGGTGGAGAACACCTTGCAGGAAGCTGAGGAGAAGATTCTATCTACAAACACCTCACAAACACCAGTACCTCAGGAGAAACATGAAAAATGGCCAAGAGAATAAAAGTCTCCTGCAGTAACACAAATTGGAGCCAAGGAATTCCTAATATATACAAAGAAACAGAAAACTAATCCAAAACCATTTTTTATGCAGGATGATGAAGGAAGGCTACCATAGTTTCGATAGGTCCACATGTTTTCGCAAGATTAGAAAACATTTTTGTAGGTACAAGACAAAAAGACACTTTTGTAGGATCTCCATCTTCCATTTCCAAAACCATCAACAGTCTACAAGAAGACAATATTCTCCTTTGACACCAATCAAATCCATTCTATTGATCAGATGGATATGCACAACTAGACCGGGGAGATGTTATACTCCACTCTGACTAATACTGCCATGACAGCTTCAAAATTGCAGGCCTCCATCAGCGAAATACAGTCACAGTTAAAGTTGGAGAAGATCTCATCTTTGGCAAAGGATACTAGAATTAAGTCATTAGAGGACTTAGTCATTAAGCTCAATTATGACCCTGGCAATGTAAAGGCAGTAGTGGAGACTATAACAAAAAAGAATGCAAATATAGCAGCTCTGAGGAAGCAGCTCAAGCAGCCATCTACAAAGGATCCACAGACCAAGGAAATGGGAGAACTGGAAAAGAAAAAGGAAGACATGTTCAAGATAATAATTGAACAGAATGTCTAGTTCAGAGAAATGGAGCTAGAACTAGAAAAATTGCTCAAAGACAAGGAGAAGTCCTCACAGTTAGATATAGTTCCACTAACTGCAATACCTATTTCAATCGCATGGATAGCAGAGGCTTCGACATTAACAACAACACCAACACCAACCACAGATTCTACCTGTTAGGATATTCCGACACATAGGAAATAGTTAAGTATAACTTGGTCTAGTGTAGAGTTAGGTAAAGTGTGTTTCTTTACTATGTACTTTTGTAACTTACAATCTGACGGTCACGATATGTAGTGATCTGATAGTTCATTCTCTCCTCGGTATTACAGACACTTGATCTGTGGCTTAACACCTGATTGGTCCATGATTTCTATTTAAGAGAATGGCAGGTCATTTGTAGGGTAACCATTCATGAGAGAAGTTTATGTAAATTTTTCATTCTTTTATTAATAAATTGCCTGAAGTGACCGCGTTGGCTCAGGCCATGGAATGTTTCCCTCTTTGAGGGTTTTAACCATGTCAACAATACTAGTGTATTGATCTCTGATCTATTTCTGAGCAGTGTCTTTTGATGTTCTATTTGAGGAACTTACCCTATAAATTCCTACATGGTATCAGAGATCTTTGAGGGCTGCATCCATTGGTGATCCAAATCTGAAGCCGGTAGAACTGCATCCAACTGTTGTTTCCTAGATCTATTGTTTCTAACTACTTTCAGGCTGAGAGGACTGCTCTATTGTGTTAGAAGAATCTGTTCCAGTGAGGAACCCCTTTTGTTTCACGTGAAAAGGATTCTGGTAGCCCTAGCTACGTCATTTTTCAGATCTGGACGTATACAATGTTTTTTTGCAGTTTCTAGTTATTTTCTCTCTGTTTATTTCGGTTTATTTAGCTCTTTTTTTTATTACCGGATCTATACCTTGCATTTCTACATATGCTCTTTACCCCATGACTCTGTGTGATCTAGGCAAATCAGAAACATAGAGGAAGGATTTTTCTCATGCGTATGCCCTTTTCCATCATGCCTTAGTGTGATCTCAGAAAATCAAAAACATTGAGGAAAATATTTAGTTTCTGGCTAAAGCTAAATTCAAGCCGTAAGGTTTGTTTTTTTCTGTATTTCCATGTTGGGATTTGTGTTTTTTTTGTTTTGTAGGGAAAAAAAGATATTTCTTAAGTAAGCACGTAACCCAAAGCTTTAGCGACTAAAAACAAAAACAAAAAACAAAAAAAACCCGTTCCTCTTTTCCAAAAATTACTAACCTTTTAATCTAGCTCACTTGGTCCAAAGCTACTTTATGAGAATAGAGGTCTTGAGTTCAAATCCTTCTTGGCCTAAAGATACTTTATTAGATTAATTTTCAAAAGGGGGCAGATTTTTTTTAATATAAAATTATCATTCATTTCCGCACATTCCCGCACTTCGTCGGCATCTTCAACAAAATTTCTTCAAAAAGCCATAACTTCTTCATCAAGAAGCCATTTTCAGAGCCATCTTTTTTTAATCAGCCTAATTTTTCGAGATCTTTCCATTGGAACACTTAGTTTCAGCATCTATAGCTTTAGTTTCTATTAAAATGGAAAGTCCATGCCAAGTTATTCTTGACAGCACCAACTACTTCCAATGGTGGTCCTACATTGTGGACTTACTTAGAAGTAAAGGTCTTTACAGAATAGCCTCGGGCCAAGAAACCAAACCAAAAGATGAAGATAAGGCAGCTAAATGGGAAAATAGGCAAGATCAAGCACGTGGGTTGATAGGGATGTCTATTTCTCCATATCTTAGATTCCATATTGCAGAACTTGATACTCCTGATGAAGCAATGAAATAGATCACTAAAGTTTTTGGAATTAAAAATGAACTTAGAGCCCATCAACTCGAAAATGAGTTGCTTACATTGGACCCCAATAACTTTTCTTGCATTGAAGATTTTTTGTCCAAGTTCAAGACCCTTAGACTTCTCTTGGAAGGTGTTAAGGTTAAGAAAGAAGATAGTAACTTTATCTATTCCATTCTTACTAAGTTGGGACCAGCCTACTCTGTGTTTGTTTCCACCTTCCATTCTACAAGAGAAGCCTTCATTTCTCAAGGACAAGCCTACAAGTCCCCTTCCTTTGATTCCTTTTGTGATTCTTTAATAAGAGAACAAGAAAAACTCTTACATCTTGGTCTTCTTAATCTTGGAAACTCTTCTAAGAAAGCCTTAGCCGCTCAACAACAACCAAATTCAAAGAATCCTAAGAAGTCGTATCCTAAAAGGAATGGTCCTAAACCAAACAAGGGTCCTAAGCAATTCCAGGCTCAAAATGAAAAATAATTTCAACAAAATGATAAGGAAAATAAAAACAAAGGGACGGAGACTGATAAACATTGCCACTTTTGTAATCGAGATGGCCACTTAGAATCCAAATTCTTTAATAAGATGGAAGCCTTGGAAGCAACAATGAAGAAGCATAACATCCATTTGGAGCACTCTTCAACTTCAACTTCATCTTTAGGAATAGCACTTTCTGCATGTGGTTGTCAAGCATCTCAGCCTAGCTATGCACTAAATGTATCTTCTTCTTCTCATTCTCATGAGTGGCTCATTGATTCTGGAGCTTCTTATCACATGGCCAAAAACAAAGCCATGTTTTCTTCTTTAAATGACTGTAACACTAAAAATATATATGTTGATGATGATAGATCTCTTAGTGTTGTAGGGACTGGAACTGTTCATATAGACAATGGTCAGTTTAATGATGTATTATGTGTTCCAACCTTATCCTGCAACCTTCTATCTGTATATCAGATAACTCATTCAGGTGAAGGTAAAATCGTTGAATTTTCACCTCATGATGCTTTAATTAAGGACCTAAGAGATCCTAGACAGATTTTAGCTACTGGAATTGTTGATGATTCTACAAGGTTGTATAAGTTTAACAACTTTGGGTCATCAAATCTTCCCTCAGTATTTGTTGCTCATAACGATGAAGTGAGCAAACTTTGGCATGAGCGATTTCGTCACTTAAACTATCACTCCCTTCAAAATCTATGTAAAGAAAATATGGTGATAGGTCTTCCAATGGATTCTTGCAGAGATGGTATTTGTTCCGGATGTGTACTCGGAAAACATCATCGGGATAGTTTTGAAAAACGTGCCTCTTGGCACGCCTCAACCCCTTTACAGCTTGTGCATAGTGATTTATGTGGTCCACTTCCAGTTGTTTCATTCTCTGGCTACAAGTATTTCTTAACTTTCATTGATGATTTCTCCAGACGCACTTGGGTATACTTAAAACTCAAGAGTGAAGTATTTAACATGTTCTTGGCCTTTAAGGTCTTTGTTGAAAAACAATCTAGACATCAAATTCTTAAGCTAAGATCTGATAATGGCGGAGAATATGCTAACAACAAATTCATCAACTTTTGCACTGAGAATGGAATTAAAATGCAACATACTATTCCATATACTCCACAACAAAATGGTGTAGCTGAAAGGAAGAATCACACCTTAAAGGAAATGGCTAATTGTATGCTTCAATTTAAAGGACTTAGTCTTAATTTTTGGGCAGAAGCAATTAACTATGCAAATTACATCATAAATCACACTCCTACTAAGGTTTTAAAGAATATCACTCCAGAAGAAGCATGGAGCTCAATTAAACTAGATGTAAGTCACTTTTGTGTTTTTGGAAGTGAAGCACGGACCCATATTCCAGATGAGAAACATAAAGCTTTAGAACCTAAGAGTGAAAAATGTATTTTTGTTGGATATTCTGAAGATGTTAAAGGATATAGACTTATTCCACTTAAGTCCAAAAATGTTATCATTAGAAGAGATGTAAAGTTTGCTGAAAATATATCGGCCTACGATCCTAGTTCGGCAGATGTGCCACCTCTCTCTATCTCTTCTACTTTTGAAAACATTTCTTCTTTAGAGGATGAAAGCGAGGATGACAATCCTCCCCCACCTTCTCAGGATCCTCCTTTAGCTCCTTAGCTTCCAAAATGGGTCCGTGCTACTCGGGATGTAGTAGGTGATCTTGCCAGTGATCTTACAGATCAACAATGTACACGCTCTCAGTTCGATAGAGCCTCTTCTTTAATGGCTCAAGCTTCAACAAATTATGATACTGACACCTTTGCAGAAGCTTCATGCCATCCAGATTGGGACATATCTATGAATGAATAATATCATTCATTACTGGCAAATGATACATGGGATCTTGCACCTCTACCAAAGGGACGAAAACTTGTTAGATGCAAATGGGTTTACAGAAACAAGTATGGACCAGATGAGAAAGTTGATAAACATAAAGCTCGTCTTGTTGCTAAAGGTTTTTCACAAAGTGAAGGCATTAACTATACTAAAACCTTCTCCCCTGTTGTCAAAATGAACTCTATCTGACTTGTTCTTTCCCTTGCTACCTCTTTAAAATGGGAATTCCATCAGATGGATGTTAAATCTGCATTCTTGCATGGGAACTTGCATGAAGAAATCTATATGGAACAACCTATTGGCTTTATACAAACAGACTCTAGCCTTGTATGTCAGCTTAAGAAATCCCTTTATGGTCTCAAGCAAGCTCCTCAGGCTTGGTATGCCAAAATGGATAGCTTTCTTTGAGAATCTAGCTTTTCTAGGTGTCATTCTAACAATATTGTCTACACCAAGAAAGTGGGCAAGTCTCTTATCATTCTTGTTCTTTATGTTGATGATCGTATCCTCACTGGTAGTGATCCCAACCTGATCAACCATGTGAAGTCCAACCTTAAAAATAAGTTTGAAATGACAGACTTACGACACTTGCATTATTTTCTTGGTCTTCAAGTCTTGCAAGCCAAGGAAGTTATTTCCCTTTTCCCAGTCCAAGTATGCCTGTGATCTTCTACGCCATTTTCACATGGAATACTGTAAGCCATCCCCTTCTCCCTTTCAATCTGGAGCCAAACTTTCAGTCACTTTTACTTCCCCTGAAGTTGATGCTACCTTATACCGTCAACTTGTAGGAAAACTTTTGTATCTGACCCATACTCGTCCTGACCTTTCCATTGTTGTTGGCCTTATTGCTCGGTTTATGAAAAACCCACATGAAATTCATTGGAAAGCAACTAAAAGAATACTTCATTATGTTTGAGGTATAGTCCATTTTGGGATTCATTACAGTGTAGAAGCATCTCCTCTATTGGTTGGTTTCACTAATTATGATTGGGCTGGTGACCCTGATGATCGGAAGTCTACTACAGGTTATTTGTTCACTCTTGGTTCAGGACCTATTACATGGGCTTGCAAGAACAAAGTGCCATTTCTCTTTCTTCAGCAGAAGCAGAGTATCGTGGTGTCGTAGAAGCTAGTAAGGAAGCATTGTGGCTTCGTCAGATCCTGTCATAGTTTGGCTTTTAGCAGCAGCATTTGACTACACTTTGGTGTGATAATCAAAGTGCCATTCAACTATGCAAAGATCCAATCCAACATCAGTGCAGCAAACACATTGAACTGCACATGCACTTCATCGGAAATCTCATTCACGACCATGTTCTTGAAGTGCAATATTGTTCAATAGATGATCAAGTTGCAAACATCTTTACAAAGGCTCTCACAGAGGTGAAGTTTACTAAAATTCGATCTATGGTTGGAGTTCAGGAAGTTGTCACTAAGGGGGGATAGGCTCTAGTGCCTCCTTCCTTCTCCTATTGTGTCATATTTGTACACCCTTCAATCCTATCCCAAGTTATTCTTAAGGGGGGATGTTAGGATATTCCGACACATAGGAAATAGTTAAGTATAACTTGGTCTAGCGTAGAGTTAGGTAAAGTGTATTTCTTTACTATGTACTTTTGTAACTTACAATCCGATGTTCACGATATGTAGTGATCTGACAGTTCATTCTCTCCTTGGTATTACCGACACTTGATCTATGGCTTAGCACCCGATTGGTCCATGATCTCTATTTAAAGAGCATGGAGGGTCATTTCTAGGGTAACCATTCATGAGAGAAGCTTATGTAAAATTTTCATTCTTTTATTAATAAATTTCTTGAAGTGGCCGCATTGGCTCAGGCTGTGGACTGTTTCCCTCTTTCAGGGTTTTAACCACGTCAACAATACTGGTGTATTGATATATGATCTTTTTGTGAGCAGTGTCCTTTGGTGTTCTGTCTGAGGAACTTACCCTATAAATTCCTACACTACCACCGAATTTTTTAAATCCATGTAGGAGATGTCCATTCAAGGAAAAGAAATTGAGAAGTTAAAGGATCAGGTAAATAATTTATAGGTTCAAAAATTAAAGATAGACAACTCCTATGTAGAAGAATTACATAAATCTCACAGGCTTTCTCAAAGAATAGAGTTTTTAGAGAGTGATTCATTAATGGCTCAAAATTTAGCATAAACCAAAGAAAAAATATGGGTGGATATCAATCAGGCCATAACAAAAATTTGGCCATCAATTCAGATCATCTTTGAGCAAGAAGAGTTGATGCAGAGATCAAAAACAATAATAGGATAGGTAAGAGAAACGTTGGGATACAAGCCAAGTGAAGCAACAACCTTTATCAAAGTTTTTACTTATAAAACCATGTAATAATTGGAGGAGCTTCATATTGCAGACAGAACAGAAACCATTCTAGAGATAAAGAATGTTTTACAGAAGAGGAACCTCATGATAAAACTAGAGAATAAGTGTCAGTCTCTAGAAATTTTTGTTTAGAGGCTCCATACCAAGTTCAATTTGCTAAATTAGAGACAGCTACCAGGGTTGGTAGCAATGAATGACAGATTGATCAGTTTGAGTGACTACAACCACAAACTTTTTACTGTTGTCCAAGATAAATATAAGTTTGTAGAGGAAAAAAGATGTATTACAGGGAAATCTTTCCTATAAGCTTTAGAATTTGATTTGATCATTAAACATGAGATCAAACACAATTTCACCAACAAGCCCACATTTGAGAAATATATTGAAGTTGATGAAACATATAGAAAGATAATAAAACTTCCTATCCCTAGTGAAGATCGATGGGATCACTTGTGTGAATTACTTGAGTGAAACATATTTTATCTCAGATAGCGAGGTAGCACATTTTTAGGACCAGTCATCAACAACCATCCTCGACAATAGTTCTAGCAGCTCCAGCAGTTCCAAATTCCTAAATATTTGTACTATTTATGTAATCAGTTTTAGATATTTTAGGATTTTGTCTTCATCTTTTTGACATCAAGATATTTTGTAATTGGTTTTCTATAAGCACTTCATAATTTGAAGTAATAGAGGTTGATTTTTATATAAAGAAAGGACCATTGATGTAAAGTTGTTCCACAGAGTTCCAGTGGACACATTTTAGTAATATAGAAGCTTTTTCAAGATTCCTGTGTCAGATTGTTTGGTGAAGTGATACTCTCTTTTGTTATTTTGTTTTCTCTATTTTTCATATGTGTTTATTTTCTCTATTGTTTTAAAGAAAATTAAGTTCAGGATTTGTTTCAAAAGCACCATGTTCTGGCTTAAAACAATCTCAATGTTTTCTATTGAATTTAAGGAATAGAATTCTTAATTTATCTCTTCTTAATGGACACTTAATCATTTGTTCTCTTTCCATCTCATCAAACATGTAAGATCCAATAAATATGCCTACCTTGCCCTGTTAGATATATTTGTAAATGCTTAAATAAATCCATTCGAAGTATATTGACTCCATTACCCAATGGTGTAATATTACATTATCAACCAAACAACCAAACCAAATCTAAAACCAAACTATTTAAACTTTCATAACTAGCCTAATATCTCATTATAAACAAATCTAAAACTGAAAGAGAGGATCCCTCTCTGAAGCTAGCAGGGCTAGATCCCAATTTCCATAGCGGTTTTGTGGTTACCTTTGTATTTATTTCACAGTCTTAGGAAATACAGAGTGCTAACAGTTCCAACCATGGTTTGGTAAGTCCTACAGCTTCTAGTTCAATTATTAAAAATGAAATAAGAAGTATGTTTGAGGATCTTAAAAGTGAAAACTTACATACTTTTTCCCTACATATGGACACAATGAAAATTATGAAAAAACATGAGGAGGTAGAAAGGGAATTGACCATATTTTTCCCTAAATGCACCAAGAGGCACCCGAGAAATGAGTACCCATTAAATGTTATAGAAATTTACTCAGTGTAAAGAAAACCATTCAACTAATATGAGTACCCATTAAATGTTATAGAAAATTACCCAGTGTAAAGAAAAACATTCAACTAATAAGTGTCCATGTCCTTTGAGTCTGAAAGTAGTGTATCAAGGAGAAGGAGGCATATAGTAACTTTTCTTTGTCATCCAGAGGAGGCCACAAGGCCCTAGGCAGTATAAGAAAGGTATGAACTATCCTTCCTCTTTCAATACAAGTTATAATGCACTTTTTCAGCCTTGGTATCTGCCTAACAACTCATCTTGGCCTAT
Organism: Pinus tabuliformis; assembly: GCA_031772625.1. Classification (NCBI taxonomy): domain Eukaryota; kingdom Viridiplantae; phylum Streptophyta; class Pinopsida; order Pinales; family Pinaceae; genus Pinus; species Pinus tabuliformis. Next base: position 517,285,138 of record CM062804.1, on the reverse strand, counting down.
GCCTACTCCTTGTCCATATTCTCCCCAACCTATCATTTCCCATTTCCATCTATACCAACACCAAACTCCTTAATTCGGTAATCCCTCATTAGGATTGAGGACTCAACTAGCCCAACCACCTACACTAATGCCTCCTCCTTCTCAACCACAAATACCCCAAAACAATCCGCCTAAATAGCCACAAATGCCTGTTCAACCAAATTTGAACCTCAACAATAAGTAGGCTCGACAAGTCTATAATGGAAAGACATCTTATCCTACCTTTATTGTAGGAATCCAAGAAATCAAACTTAGGTATAGGAAGGTACTTCTTAATTCTCACCCACCTTCTCCAGTAGAAAACCTCGAAGAAGAGAAGGAATAAAGCACTCCTCAAATGAACAAACCTCATTATCATGAAAGGTTAATCCATCCCAAAGCACACACACCAGAAGAAGTTGAAAATTTGGGAGAACTAGAAAATTTGTGTCAAGATTCCCCTCTTATAGGCCATTAAGGATGTTCCCATATATAAAAAAATCATCAAATAAGAGTGTCCTAAGATGCAAAGAAGGAGGAGGAACGATGCCCCTACTATCAATGTCATTAAGAAACTAGTTGATCTAATGCTTGGAAGGTCATGATCCCAAAGTATTTATATCTCGGGAGTTGTTGATTGTGTTAGACCCACCAACATTCAGGGGAACTCCCCGGTATGAAGTCCTAACTAGACTTCACACCATTTGGTGTAGGAGTCCCATCTGATATGATGGCTTGGTTGCCATTATATTAAAAATATGCCTTATCTCTCGCTTGTCAGCACATGAGAGTGGTTCACTTAGTCTTCAAACAGTGAGGTTTGTGTGCCTGGTGAGTGCTTAGTGTAACTTGTCTCTAAGTTCTTTCACTGTAGAGGGAGAGGGTGAGAGTGAGTCTCAAGTCGAAAGGGAATAGTCTCAACTCAGGTAGAGACACACAACAAAGCAAGATCTGCACAGCTTCCGGTGGAGTATTCCACACAGATGCGGAAGTCACAAACACAAAGTGAACAAATAGCATGTATAATACCCAACGGAGTAGTCCACACAAATGCGACGGTCGTTATAACAATTTTACAAGAATGAATCTTTCTAGTATCTGGTAGAGTAGTCCACATGGGCAGGACAATGACAACAACTGATACAACACATTTCCAATAGTGTATGCACTAAAGAAACCAAAATAGTTCAAATATATTAGTACAAGTTAAAGCAACATGCATTACAAGCTTCCAAATAATAGTCTTACAAATGAATACAATACATGTGTGAAAAGGTGTTGGCCCATGACAAGCTTCTGAGTTAACCGAAAGTTCCAAGACACATTCATACACCATGCATCACTAGCCCCAGTAGTGGAGTGTTGGAGCCACTGCTCGCTACTCAAAGAAAATATTACACATTCTTAAGGCTATGTGGGAGGAGCCAAGGTGAAAAGTCTTTTTCATGTACAAATGAGGGGTCTATATAGCCATGGGTGAACTTGACCCTTGTTACTCTTCGACTTTCCTCATGATTGTTTGACTTACATGACTCTTCGACTTACATTACTCTTTAACTTCATCTGCGGCTCTCTTGGACTTCCACGTTACATTACATTGATTACACAAGTATGACCCAAATAGTGATGTGGCCAAGGCAACTCATGACACAACTCGACATGACACTACCGATATCCACATGCTACCTGTGTTTTTTATGTCAAGTTATTATGCTGTTGAGTGATAGTGTGCTCGTGGTGTACCATAGCTTCACCTCTACATGGAAAAGTGCACAGAGTCTTCAATCACCTTCGTGTTCACTTGATGGTTCATGCATGTGCATGTGTCTACTTCACTTACTACTTGCTATGCTTCATGTGTTTGTCCAACCACGAGCAAGTATTCTAGCATGTACTCCTTATTCATCATGTTCATTGTTGCACCATGTCTCATCCATGTACTTGTTCTTGAAATCACTCATGACAAGACGACATCAAATCAAGAAATTCCATAGTCTACCATGATGCATTTCCTTTCGTTTCTGGGCGTAGGTGACCAGGATAGAGGACAACGCTCTGAAACATCACAGAGCACATGTTAGGCTAGGATGCGACGCTCCAGAACACTGTCGGGAAAAACTACGTAGAGGTCATTGGGATGCTGGGATGAATATTCTAGGACAACAATGACATCTACAGGATATGGCACAGCTGGGAGGCAAAATTTCTTAGTTTTTCTCCGGAAGGTAGCGTGGGCAGCAAGAGGCACCAGTAGTGAAAAATGCACAATTTTGTATAGGAGACTGGGATCGAGCTATGGGAGTTTGCTGGTCAGAACTATGCACTTCAGGGAGGCAGCCAGGCGGGACATGATTGCGTAGTTTTTGGGCTAAGTGGGGTGCTGGGAAGTAGGTGGACTCTCAATGAAAACTACGCAGTTTTTAGGTTGAGTAGAGAGTAGGTGGACTCATCTCCAAACTGTGCAATTTACCAGGACAATGTAGTGATAGGCAATGGGTTCCTATCCCTCATGTCTGTGCAGTTTCTTTAGGTAGTGTAGGCAGGAAAGTTGGACAGATTCTACGCAGTTTAGTTATGAGTGCAGCCCTGGGTCACTGCTCAAGTCAAATTCTTTGATTGACTAGAGGGAGGCTCAATGAATAGGCTTGTGGGGAGCGCAGATTGAGATGGCTTCTTGGGAAACTTTTGCATTGTTCTAGGTGACACTCAACCAGATTGATTCCAAAATTGCATAGTGCAGATTGCCTGGAGAGTAGGCTCAAGCTCTATGCAATGCTGGGAAACAATGCTTTGTCACTAATGGCTGAGACTGCGCAGTGCAACTCAATGGAGGTCCAACTAATGGAGGGTGGTCTCATCGATAGATTTTGGGAAAAATGACTAAGCGTGTGAGTGAGTGAACTCATGCATACATGAACTTGTGAACACACACTCAACATGACTCGATGACTTGACACCTCAAACCAACAAGACAACATGTCTTAATGTGACTGTCTAAAGGTTAAGAGTGACAAGTGCAACACTTGAGATAGATCATTTGAACAACCGTGACGACACTTGCACAACATTATTTACAGCTTCGTGTGTGAGTGCAATATAGGTTTACATAGCGAACACAACTCATACACACAAATACAAACTTTCAACATCACCAGAACAAGGTTACAATCATGACATTAAAATCAACATGCTGAAGACGACAATTGGTCAAACAAGCGAAAAGGAAGCAAGACACGTGGAGGAAATATATGAAATGACCTTTTATGTTTGCACACATGCATGTTACTAAATACGAGATGATATGAGAATGACAAGAAATCATGTAAACTCATCGAAGAGGTGTACTTCAAAATGTGTTCTTTACTTACCATACTTACCCTCGAGATGATCATGCATATGACGAAGTTTGCATCTGGTCCTGATCCTTTACCATCTGTTGGTCTCTTGGTCCTTCTCCTTAATTCCTTGGGAGTGATCTTAGCATGTCAACTTTTCCTATAGTCACTAAGTGATAGATCAACGCAGTTTCAATGGGTAGTGACTGTTGCTGGGATGAGGCCCATATGTGCAGTTTATGCATGTCAGAAAGATAGTACATCTTGGACAACAATACGCAATTTTGAGGCACAGGACGTTGTTGTGGGATGGGGTCCTGAGAGGACACGTTTGCACAGTTTTTTAGTATAGTGCATCTTGGGTAGCTAAGAGGTAATACTGCGCAATTTCTGGATGCAAGGCACTGCTACTGGATGGGTTCTGGGAGGACACATTTGCGCAGTTTCAGGTTGCAAGGTAGACTAAGTAGCTGAGGGAGAATACTGTGCAAGTTCTAAACATAGTGGGATCCGGCTAGGGGAAGGACACTGGAGGAAACCATTGTGCATTTTTGGATGCCAAGGGAGGTTGGGGTCTTTGCACACTGCACATATCTAGTAGGCAAAGGAGAAAGCTTGAGAGCTACAAAAGAAAAGTGCATAGTTCCAAGAAGCTGGATGAGGCTAGGATGCTTGAGAAATGGCTAAGTGTGAGATATGTGACACATATGTAAACAGTGATAGGACTCGACCATGATCACACGCAAACACTTAGTGATACAACGTAGACCATCCAGAATGTATAAAACATACTCTTCTTGATGCAACAACCTTCATGAAAAGAGTTCATGAAGTGAGTGTGAAACATGTATGAGATGATAACAACTCATGTGCGCATGCTTTCCCTTGAAGCAAAACAACATCCCCTTTCAATGAAAACAACAATCCCTATGCCCAAAGATGACATATGTTGTGTAATGATGAGAACATGGAAAACTCTTACGATCAAGGACGGGAGCTTAAGATCACCAGCTTACCAACAAGTGACCAAGGAACGATCGATCGCAGGATCCAAGGTAGGCTCTGAAATTTGTATGTGAGCCAAAATTTTGGAGGGTGGTTGTAGCCACTACAACATCAGCCCAGTAGTAGATGTGGACGTTAACAACATCGTAGTCCCCAATACCCTCATTTAATTAGGGGATGCAATAAATGTCATGACCAAGGATATTATTCTTAAGCTTAACCTAAAAGGAGCCTTAAGGAAAACCACAATGGTGCTACAACTTGCAGATAGATCTACAATAGCACCAGAAGGTGTCACTGAGGATGTCATAGTTTCCATTAATTCTAGGGAGAACCCCACTCACTTCATTTTTATCCAACCCAAAACCAAGTTCAATGGCTATCCTCTTATCCTAGGAAGACCTTGGTTAGCTACTTCTAATGCCTATTTTAGTTGTAGAGCTAGAAACATGACAATTACAAATGGGAAGCTAAAAAAATAGCATATATTATACTGCCTGCTCAACCCCTTGTTGAGCATGACTTTCCTATGTTGGAAGAAGAGGAAGAAGAATAATAACTCTATCACTCATCACCCTACCCCATTTCTATATTAGAAGCCTTTATTGGTAGCTAGAAATTGGATGAGGACAATCTGACTGATCATTTTTTGCAAAATAAGTATCCTACTACCATGCAAATTAATGGTTTAAAATAAGAACCTTTAGGAAAAACTGAAGACAACTCATGGGAAGATTTAATCACTACTATTTCTAATCAAATTAATGTAAAAATTGTATAAATTAACCCATCTAGAAATCTAAAAATCAACCCTTGTCTTTCAGTTTATCAGGAAGAACAATTTCTCATTGTTTTAAGGAAGAATCTTGATGTTTTTTCTTCGGATTACAAAGAAATAAAGGGAGTTCATTCCTCTTTATATAATCATCATACATATATTAAGTATTACCATAAGCATTTTTTCCAACCTCATATAAGAATGAACCCTACACTTAAGGACATAGTAAAAGAGGAATTGCAGAAATTATTAGATGCAAGTTTTATCAATCCAATTTCAGATAGTGAGTGGGTGTCACCTTTCGTAATTGTGCCAGAAGAAGAATGGGAAATGGAGATTTTGCATTGATTATAGATAACTCAATAATGCCACCAAGAAAGATAACTTTTCTTTACCTTTTATTGACCAAGCTTTGAATGCTCTTACAAGAAATAAGGTTTTTTTCATTTTTGGATGGGTTCAATGGGTACAATCAAATCAAAATTATTCATGAGGACTAGGATAAGACCACTTTCACGTGCTTATGGGGAACCTTTTCCTACAAGGTCCTTCCATTCATCATGTGTAATGCCCCTACCACCTTCAAGAAGGCGGTATTGAGTATTTCTGTTGATCTTATGCATGACTTAGTAGAGATTTATATGGATGAATTCACACATTATGGAGAAATCAGAAGCCCTCTCTAACCTGTGTAAGGTTTTGAAAATATGCATAGAAATGAATCTATCCTTAAGCCTTGAAAAGTGAAAATTTTTTATGAATGGAGGAATTTTTCTTGGCCACTTCTTCTGTAAGGATGGAATTCAAGTTGATCCTAATAAAATTTCAATTATTAGAAATGTTCTTGTCCCACAAAGGCAAAAATATGTTAGGAGCCTTTTAGGACTTACTAGCTACTATAGGATATTTATTAAATATTTCCGTAAAATTGCTTCACCTCTATTTGGTTTACTAACAAAAAACTCGGATTTATATTGGTATACCTTTATCAAAAGGCATTTGAAGAGATCAAAGAAAAATTGACAATTGCACTAGTATTCTGGTGCCCAAATTAGGCCTTTCCCTTCCACATTCACATAGATGCATTAGAAAAAGAAGTGGAAGCAACATTGGGCCATCTAGAAGGTAAATTTCCTTATATTATCCATGTCATTAGTAAATATTTTTCCAAGACTGAACTTAATTACACAGTCACCAAAAATGGACTTTTATCTGTTGTATATTCATTGAATACATTCAGACACTACTTTGCTAGATATCAAGTTTTTGTGCACATTGATCATGCATTCATTAAGTACTTGAAGAATAAACCTAATGTCAATGCTTGAATCATTAGATAGTTATTGTTGTTACAACAATTTGATCTATCCATTATTGATAAGACATGGAATGAAAATGTTGTTGTAGATTTCTTGTATGGACTAACCATATTTGTAGAGAATGAATAGATCATGGATAACCAACTTCTAAATGAGCACCTCTTTTCCATATCATTTCTTTTCCCTTGGTTTTCTAATATAGAAAAAAAAAAATTGTTACTCGTCAATTTCACCCCTAACTTCTCTTTAAAGGAAAAGAGAAAAATTCTTAGGAAAAGTTCTCCTTATACTAGGATTGGGAGAAACCTCTTTAGAATGGGTCTTGATGAAATACTAAGATTATTTGTAAGAGAAGGTGAGGTCTATGACATATTCTCAGCATGTCATGATCGACCCTCTAGGGGCCATTTTGCTACTTATAAGAAAACAATCTACAAGATTCTTCAAGTAGGATACTACTGTCCTACCCTACATCAAGATGCCAAGAGGTACACTAAACAATGTGATGAGTGTCATAGGATGGGTAAACATACTCAGAGGGATGAGATGCACCTACAACCTCAAGTGAATTTTGAGCCATTTGAGAAGTGGGGCATGGACTTCATTGGACATATTGACCCCCCATCTAGAAAGAAGAAGTATATCATTGTGTGCACATATTATTTGACCAAGTGGGATGAATTAAGGGCAGTCAAAGAAGCAAATGGGAAAGTGGAGGTAACCAATAGAGAACTGGAAAGCATTTTGACTAGGATTAGCAGCAACGAGAAAGATTGGTGTAACAACCTCGGGTTAAATGTTCATGTAATAAAATTTAATAAATTCAAAATAAGACCAAGGTCATGGGACACGTATTCCAAATTGAATGTTTGGAAAAACATCCTAGTGGGTGTTCATTTCGGTTTATTATGGATAAGGAAATTGGAGAAGGCATTGGCAAAGGAAAAGAGGCATTAACTAGAATTTATTTAATAAAATAAAATAAAACAGGAGAAAAGGGAGATGAAGGGTCATAGGTTGCATGAGACTAAAATTGAAGGAAAAATAGAGGAAATTGAAGAAAATAGAGGCCTCACTGACAAAAAGGGCTTATGAGGATTATTTCACATATTTTGTTGGTTTAGCTTTTGTCAGCTGAGCTTTGGAGTTCTCTTTATTCTCTCGTACTCTTGCACACTTAGAGTATTATTGGAGTACTCTAGCATTGGAGAAAGGAAGGCAAAGGAAGGAAAAGGAAGCAAAGGAAAGCAAGGGACAAGCAAGGAAAATTTGGATCAAGCAGCTTCAGTAGGAAGACTTGCACGTAACAAGTTGCATGTGTTACTTCCTAGTTGGTTGATGAATGCATGGTACATGCATGTATGTATTTGGTTATCTTGTTGTCATTAGCATGGATTGTGTTAGGTGTGAGAGTGGTTTCATCCTTGCCTTTCCATTAATATATATCCATGGTGTGATGGGGTTCTTTTATTTTGTTGAGATTTGGATTACTAGATGACTTTGGAACCAATTGAGGTGGTCTTAGGAAAATTCCCACAGGTTCAGGGTGGAGGTGGTTTAATCTCTAGGAAGCCCTCAATAGGTGGGTGGAGACAAGAAAATTCCTCAATGTAATGGTGAAGAAATTATGAGGAATCCAAGTTTGTTTTGGGCATTATGATCTCTTGACCAGTTTTGGCAGGATCATGATGGCCTAAGGGTGGAGGTGGTTCAATCTCCAGCAAGCCCTAGTTGTTTATCTTTTAGTTTTCTTATGTGATATCTTGACCGGTTTTGGCAAGATAGAGGGAGAATGAGGGTGGAGGTGGTTTAATATTGGAGAAGCCCTGGTTGTTTATGTCTTGAGTCCCACATTCATGCTTCGAATATCGAACGAGGTTGATTGGCTGAAAGAAATATTTGGTTCAGCTGAATCTATAGTCGGGTGGTACATGGAAGTCCATAACTTGGTTGGATTTTGCATATGTTAATAATATCTCTTTTCCTATTGTATTTCATGAGTACCTATGCTTGTTATTATGTGGCTTTGATGGTTGTTCTATCATGGTTACTATTATGGCTATGTGTTGGTTATAAACATGGTTCCATAACAAGTTCTAGCTATGTCTCTTGATATTTTTTTATTAGTTAATGAATGTTTATTGAATGCATGAGATGATAAATGTTGTTGTAGCTATTATAAGGCGACATTGTACCTTCTCGGTGAATCTCAGATAAGTTTCAAAACCCTATGCTCAGATATGCATTCATGACCTATAGATTACATGTTCTCAATATGTTTGACGAAATGGCTATCATGGTTGGGCTTGGTTAGGTCAAGTATTTGATAAAGTTTTGTATGGATGGATTTGTCTTGTTGTTGTTTTTTATCATTCTAGAAAGTTTCATTGAGTTCTAGGTAGTGGTCTAGAAGCTAGCCTAAAATGGTAGCTCATAATTTAGGACCACACCCTTTGAACTAGAAGTTTTGGGCTATAAGCACACCCTTACAGGATTTTTCATGTAGTTGGAGGCCTATAACCACATGGAGACATTGTCATGCATGTGGTTGTGGGACCAAGTCACTAAAAAGGAAATCTAGCTCAGGTCTTCGAGACTTGGAGTGGCTTTTTAGCTCATGGGTGTCTTGTAGCTCTTGAGCAAGGTCAGTAAAGTTACAGTTTGTCAACTCCACTTCCTTAACTGTACTTATGAGGTTTTTTCATGTCATAGTAGCCCTCATCTCATGTTTACCCCGACAGGCCGGTGAAACTAGGTAAATGTGGGAGGTGGTGTTATAGATTGGTATTAGAGCATGGTTCAAACACTTGGACTGGATGGGCATAATGCGTTTGTCATGCATGCATGTCAAAGTATATTTGGTTGTTATGCATGCAGTATCATGGTTATGGTTGATGTGCATGAGGCCATTGTATGCTGTTATTATTATCATGTATGATGTCAGTATATTGATATGATTATGTATTTATACATGTATCATGCTAATCTAGACTCATTTTGCAGACAAGATAGTCTCCAGTGAACTTCAATAAGGTATGTTGATAATGTTTATATTTGTTTTATCTGACATAGTATGTTTGCAAGAAGAAGAGGATTAGAGATGACTAGAAAAATGGTGGATTACAGTTCACAAGAGTCTCCTTATACATTAGATGAGAAACCAAGAGATGGGTACTCTCTAAACATAACAAACACCTTCAGAAGTTTAAAGGTAGAAATCCGAAGTTGGATGGAAGATAAGGACAGGATCATTCAGTCACACAAAATAATTTCCAAGGAAAATGAAAAATTGATAAAGGTAAATGTAGTTATCCTTCAGAGTTTCTCATACTTGTAGTGATAGGGATATCCACATATCAATTATGGATAAGAGGACAAGACTAATGGAGAATATGGTAGCAGGTCTCATGGTGGACACAGGAGAGGTGTTGGTTATGGGTTCTACTATAGTTTTAGTTTAAACAGGTAGCATGGTAATCATCGCTATCATCGTTATAGGAGGAGTGAGAGAGGATATTTTTCGGATGAGTTCAAGAAAGCCAAGCCACCTACATTGGATGGAGAGTTTAATAAAATAGAATATTCAAAGACATGGTTACTTGGGATGAAGAAATTCTTTGAGAAGCATGACTATTTAGAAAACGTGAAGGTCAGGATAGTTATTTTCAACCTCAAAGGGAAAGTAGACATCTAGTGGGAAGATGTGAAGCATGTTAGAGACATGAAGACAGACGAGTTGAGTTGGCCTGAATTCAAGAGAATTTTTAGAAAGAAGTACTTGTTAGAGAGGTACTACGACGGTAAGGCCAATGAGTTTTTTTTTATGAATATGGGATTAGGGATAGATGAGGAGTACATGACTAAGTTCCTAGATTTGTTGAGGTATGTGTCGTATCTTAAGGATGAGAAGAAAAATTTTCAAAGATTTGTTAGTGGACTACCATTAACATTCAAGGATCAGATAGAGTATGATGAGCCTCATTCATTGGAGGAAGTCATTGGAAATTTTAAGCATTTTTATGAGAAATCTAAGCATAAGACGAAGTCTAAGCAGGGTTGGAAAGGGAATGAGAAGACTAAAGGTAACTGGCCACCAAAGGAGGCAATACGTTAGGATGTAGGTGAGAAGGAGAATGTTCATCCTTACATGAAGTTTAATGCATTTGAGAAGGGACATGGACCTTAGCTTGGAGAGCAATAGAAAAAAGGTAGTGGACAATTGCAGTGTTGAATATGTGGAAAGGATCATCGGAAGAAGAATTGTCCATTGTATCAGCATGATAGACCTCATATCTAAAGTGCTCAGGAGGTGAAGACAGTTCGGGATGTTGGGCAGAGCATTCCTCCGACCTATATCGCTTTTGATAACAAACAGGTAGATCACCAAGCATACATTATTGAAATGGAAGGTAAGATTTGTGATAGAGTTGTTTATATTTTGATTGACCCTGGATATAATTATAGTTATGTTAACCCTAAACTAGTGGATAAGTGTCGTTTGAGAAAAGAAGTGCGTGAAAAGATTTGGTTGGTGCAGCTGGATATAGGTACTAATAAAAGAGTTCATCATTGGGTAAGAGCTTGTGCATTTGAGCTAAATGGTAGGCCTACATCAACACATCTAAATGTGCTTCTATTGGGATCATACAATATTCTTCTGTGTATGGATTGGTTTTATCTTCACAGGACTAGGGTGGATTTTTATGAGAAGGCTATTGAGTTCTTGGATGATGATGGAGAGAAGAGAATCTTGAAAGGTAAGTAGAAGCCTACATTGATGAGAATGATTACATCTATGCAAGAAAAGTGCAATTGCAAGAAAGGGTGTGTATTGTTTGAAGTGGATGTTTCCAATGATAAAGGTAAGGATGTTGAAGATATAGAAGTCTTGAAGAGGTATCCAGTTTTGCAGCAGTTTCGAGATGTATTTCAATAGATATTTTAGAGTTGCCACCTCACAAGGAAGTGGACCTTTCTATTAAGTTTGTACCTAGTGCAACCCCAACATCAAAGGCACCTTACAGGATGAGCACTCTAGAGCTAGTGGAATTGAAGTTGTATTTGAAGGAAATACTTGACAAGGGATACATTAGGCCAAGTGTGTCTCCTTGGAGTGCACCCGTGTTGTTCATAAGGAATAAGGAGGGTACTCTCAGGTTGTGTATTGATTACAGGAAACTAAATAAGGTAACTATCAAGAACATGTACCATTTTCCAAGGATTGATGCCTTATTTGATAAGTTGAAGGAAGAAGCAGTGTTCTCAAAGATTGATTTGAGATCAAGATATCATCAGGTATGCATCAAAGAAGAGGACATCTACAAGACTGCTTTCTGGACTAGGTATGGGAATTATGAGTTTGTTGTGGTTCCTTTTGGTTTGACTAATGCTCCAACTACTTTCATGTGTTTGATGAATAGTATGTTGCATCTTTATCTGGACAAGTTTGTGATTGTATTCACTAATGATATATTGATATATTCTAATAATAAGGAAGTGCATGTCAAAAACTTAGCAACAATATTGAGATTTCTAAGAGAGAATTAGTTGTATGTGAAGCTTATTAAATGAAGCTTCTTTTAGACAAATGTACATTACTTGGGACATTTTTTCTCCAAGGAAGGCATCGTAGTGGATCCGAAAAAGATCGGAGCTATCATCGAATGGGAAGCTCCTTGAAATGTGGATGAGTTCATATCATTCATGGGGTTAGTAGGTCACTGTAGGATGTTCATCAGGAACTTCTCATGGATTTCCTATCCTATTACATCATTGTAGATAAAGGTAAATAATTTTGAATGGACAGAGGAATGTCCAACAAGTTTTGAGAAGTTGAAGCAGTTTCTTACAAATGCTAAAGTTCTAAAGATTACAGATCTAGATAAAGAGTTTGTGGTTTGTACATCTGCTTGCAAGAGAGGACTTGGTGGAGTCATGATGTAGGAGGTACAAGTGGTATGTTATGATTCAAGGAAACTAAATGAGCACGAGAAAAAATATGTGACGCATGACCTTAAGTTGGTAGCTATTATACATGCCATGAAGATGTAGAGGCACTATCTTCTTGGCAGGAGGTTTGGGTTGATGAGTGATCACAATGGGCTAAGATACTTGTTTGACCAACCTAATTTGAATTCCATGAAATCTAGGTGGTTATCCATGTTCAATGAGTTTTACTTTGAGATCAGGTACTTTAAGGGTAAGGAGAACATGGTTGAAGATACTCTTAGCATAAGAGTGCAAGTAAATCACATAACAACTATGAGTTCGTATGCGACATATTTATAAGATTGGATCTTGCAGGCAAGACAACAGGATGACAGGTACTGACAACTTAATCATAGGTTACAATAGCAGGGTACAGGTCATTAAGATGTGGATCATCATCTCATGGCAGATGGTTTGGTCATATTTAGGGACAAGATTTATGTGTCAGACAATAGTGAGCTCAAGAATCTTATCTTGAGGGAATTTAATTTCAAGTCGTATTCATGTCACCTAGGATATCATAATACTTTGAAAGTTGTGAAGAAGTTTTATTATTGGCTCAATATGAAAAAATAGGCAGTTGAGTTTGTCGCTAGATGTTTGGATTGTTAATAGGTAAAATTAGAGTGTAAGCATCCAAGTGGTTTACTATAACCGACTTTGATTCCGAAATGGAAATGGGAGTTCATTTCCATGTATTTCATTATAGGCTTCTCGAGGACATCTAGACAACATGATTCCATCATGGTTTTGGTTAACCAAGGTAGCTCACGTCATTCCAATCAAGTCTACTAATTCAACGAGTGAGGTAGCTTAGGTCTTCATCAGGGAGATAGTAAGATTTCATGGAATTCCTATGAAGATTGTGTCAAACAGAGATGCTAAAGTCACTTCCAGGTTTTGGAAGGAGTTGTTTGTAGGGTTGGGTATAGAGTTGGATTTTAGTACAACATATCATCCGTAGATAGATGGACATATAGAGAGCGTCAATAGGATTCTAGAGGATATGTTAAGGATGTATTTTATGCACCAATAGAGGAAGTGGGAAGAGTATCTTCCATCGGTAGATTTTTATTACAATAATGGGTATACAGAGTCAATGAGTGTGAGTCTATTTGAGGCACTTTATGGGCAGAGTTGTAATACTCCTATCAGTTGGAGTGATCCAGTGAACAAGGTATTGGTTTGACTAGACATGTTATAAGAGATGGAACAAAAAATGCAGGTTATCAAGAAGAATCTAAAGGCAACACATGTCATAGGTAGAAGATTTATTCAGATCATCACAGGGCATTTAAGGAGTTTCAAGTTGGTATCATGTGTACCTATCCATGAAGCCCAAGAGGAGCTCCTTGAGCATTAGGTCATGTGCCAAGTTGGAACCTCAGTATTGCAAGCACTTCAATACCTTGAGAGGATTGGACCAATGGCCTACAGGCTTGTACGACCTCCGACAGTGAAATTCCATGATGTTTTCCATGTTTCATTGCTTAAAATATATATGAAGGATGTTGATCATGTGATTGACTATTTTGTCTTGCAGGTGAAACCACAAGGAGAATTCTATCCAGACCCTTAGTGCGTATTGTATAATCAATAAATCATGCTCTAGAACCAAGCAATCAAGCAAGTTAAAGTGCAGTGGAAGCTTGGGCCTGATGAAGCTACATGGGAGATGGATAATCAAATGAAAACTATGTATTCTCCATTGTTTATTGGTTGAGGGAAAGGATTTCTGGTATATGTACATATTAATGTATGGTTTTTATTGTAAATATCACAATGAGTTGTGTTATAAAGCTCCAATAAGTAGTATGGATATCATGTTGTCATGTTTTTCATGTTGGGTTTGCTTTTCAATAGGTTTGCATTGTAAAGACTGCAATGAGCTGAGTTGTAAAGCTCCATGGGAAATAGTTTTTTGTTTTCAATGGTCTTATTGGTCATAGGTGTCATAGAACACTGAGGATAGTGTTCCCCTAGGGGGAGGGGTTTGTAATAGCCCCGGGTTAAAAGTTCATGTAATAAAAGTTGATAAAGGAAAAATAAGACCAAGGTCATGAGACACTTGTTCCAAGTTGAATGTTGGGAAAAACATCCTAGTGGGTGTTCATTTCGGTTTATTATGGCTAAGGAAATTGGAAAAGGCAAAGAGGCATTAATTGGCATTTATTTATGAGAATAAAGGAAAATAGGAGAAAAGGGAGATGAAGGGTCGCATTTTGCATGAGGAAAATTGAAGAAAAAATAAGAAAATTCAAGAAAATAGAGGCCTCAATGATAAAAAGGCTTATGAGGACCAGTTCACAACTTTTGCTAGTTAAGCTTTTGTCAGTTCAATTTTGGAGCTCTCTCTATTCTCTCATACTCTTTCACACTTAGAGCATTTTTAGAGCGCTCTAGCATTGGAGAAAGGACGGCAAAGGAAAGACAAGGAAGCAAAGGAAAGAAAGGAACAAGCAAGGAAAAGTTGGATTAAGCAACTTCAACAGGAAGACTTGCATGTAACAGGTTGCATGTGTGATTTCCTAGTTAGTTGATGAATGCATGGTACATGCATGCATTATTTTGTTCTATTGCTAAAATTGTCAAGGCTTTTCTCGAGCGTGACAGTGTTTTCAGCCCTGCCTTTGCCATTTTTTATAAGACATGGTGTGATGGGGTCCTTGTATTTGGTTGAGATTTGGATTTCTAGATGGTTTTGGAATCGGTTGAGGTGCTCTTAGGGAAATTCCCCAAGGTTTTGGGGTGGATGTGGTTTAATATCTAGGAAGCCCTCAAAAGGTAGGTGGAGAAAGGATAATTCATCAAGGTAATTATGAAAAAATTATGAGGCATCCAAGCTTGTTTTGGGAATTTTTATCTCTTGACCGGATTTGGCCGGATCATGGTAACCTAAGGGTGGAGATGGTTTAATCTTCGAGAATCCCTAGTTGTTTATGATTTGGTTTTCTTATGTGATCTCTTGACAGGTTTTAGTGAGATTGAGGGAGCATGAGGGTGGAGGTGGTTTAATCTTTGGAAAGCCCTGGTTTTTTATGTTTTCAGTCCCACATTCATGTTTGGAATATGGCACGTCAGTGATTGGCTAAAAGAAAGATTTGGTTCAACTCAATTTATGGTCAAGTGGTACATGGAAGTCCCTAACTTGGTAGGATTTTTAATATGTTAATAATAGTTATTTTCCTATTATATTTCATGAGTACTTGTGCTTGTTATTATGTGGATTTGATGTTTGCTCCATCATGGCTACTATTCTTGTTATATAATGGTTATAAGCATGGTTCCATAATAGGTTCTAGCTACAACTCTTGGTATTTTTTTATTAGTTGATGAATGGTTATTGAATGCATGAGCTAACAAATGTTATTTCAATTATTATGAGAGGAAATTATACCTTCTTGGTGAATCTCAGATAAGTTTTATATCCCTATTCTCATATATGCATTCATGAATTGTAGATTACATGTTCTCAATATGCCTTACAAAATGAATTTCATGGTTAGGTATAGATAGGTCAAGTCTTTGATCAAGTTTTTTATGGATGGCTTTGTCCTGATGTTATTTATCATTCTGTAAAGTCTAGTTGAGTTTTTGGTTGTGGTCTGTAGGCTAGCCTAAAATGGTGGCTCAGAATCAGGGATCACACCCTCTGAACTGGAATTTTTGGGCTATAGTCGCACCCTTACAGGCGTATGCATGCATTTGGAGGCCTACAATCACATGGAGGCCTTGTAATTCATGTGATTATAGGCACAGGTCACCAAAAGGGAAATCCAACTCCCCCACCTACAGAGCTTATCGTGACACTAAACAAGATGCATTATTTTCAGTGCCATACCCAGGAACGTGTGGTGGTGGTCTGGCACGACTAAAATCTACTCTCCGAGAGAGTTGAAAAGATGGAGGCCTAGATGGCCCATTTCGAAGAGCATGTGCAATGTGCCTTTTGCCCTCCTCTGCCTCCTGGAACAACCCCAAACAACCCAACCTCCATCACTTCTAACGATTGATATGATATCAGGTATTTTATGTATTGTGTTTGTCTTCTAGTGCTTCTGACCCTTTCAGTTATGGTCTTTGTTACTTTGTATTGTTTTGTTTTATTGTCACTTGCTACTAGCAGTAGTCAACAAACCTGGTCAAGGTGAGACTACCTATGTTTTTGTTATTGATGTACATTTTTTTGAAGAATGAATAGAAAGATTGATTTACAAACAACAATAAAAATATTAGTCCCTCTTTCAACCAAGAGTAAGGTAAAAGGGGATTTGGACCAGCTTTGAATTTGGAATAAAAATGAAGTCAATAAGCCAAGGAAATAGTTCCAAGACTTGTTACTTGTTCAAGCAAATATATGTATTCAGCTATCTGATGAATAATCATCAGATCTCTGGTGCACATACATCCAAATTCAAACTAAAAAAATATGATTACCTTAAGGAAATAATTCTCATAAAACAATCATTATTAAAACCATGATAACCTTGACATGATTTGCTAAATAGTCAACAAATATGTCGTGTTTATCTATTTGAATTCATTATTTAACTTGATAGCAATTAGATCCATCATTAAAAGATAACTTTCAATTGATTTAAACAAGCATTTATTAAATGAATTTATAATAGTGCAAAAATTCAAAAACATATACTTATCTAGATCAAGAATTGCATCAAATTTTATTAAATGTAGACCATCAATCAAGCTCTATCTCTGGCAATAGTGTACAAGAATTTAATATCTGATAAAAGTGTTTGAGGGCAAGAAATTTTCAGAAAATTTCATGATAGCATGAAATTTTTAAAGCTGAAATACATCTCCTTTAATCTCCATTGATCTAGTCCAAACTAGCTAATTCTCTACAAAAAAATTGCTCCCTATAATAGTGCAGAAAATTCCTCTCTTTGTAGAGAATTTCTCCCCAACTTTTAGATGTAGAACCCCCTAATAAATTCTACGAAAGCCATATTTATAATTACAAGAAAAAATTTAAAATGAGAGAATTGTTAGAGAATAAATTTTCTCCAACAAATTTTAATTGGTCAAAATTCTTCTTTCCCTCTTGCTGGTGCAATTTCATTGTTCCAAGTCTTCTCTTCCTCATCTCCCCAACTGCTCTCATGCCAAAAACTAATCAAAACTCATAAATTAAAACAAATTTGGTTCACAAAATAGAAATAAAACCACGTCTCAACAAATTCTCAAATTAAAAATAAATTAAAATCCAAAGAAATTATCGTGCTATGATTGTGTCAATTGGATCAAATCAGTGTTTGAGTACTATTGGGAATGAATTATTGACAATAGTTTTCTCCACCCAATCAAATTTGCCCCAAACAAAATAGAAAAACTATTTTTTGTTGCAAATTCGTCACTTTGTCTTCTATTAAATTTGTCTTATGTTAAATTTATGGTTCATTAAATGATTGAATCTACTAAAATTAACCTTCCTTGATTATTCTCCTCTATCTTAGTTTTCCAACGAGCTATTGTAATCTTCGTTTGAATAATTAAATTTTGAGATATACTTCTTCGAAGTTGAAGTGCCAAAATTATCAGAATTCTAGAAAAATGTCTATCTAAACTAAAATTAATTTTTTTAATTAAAAATCTAATCCTAATTAATTTAATTAATAATTTTTAATTAATAAAATAATTAAAACTAATTAATTACAATTATTACATTAATTAGAACAATTTAATTACATTTATTGAAATTTTAATGTACAAATTTTACAATTATAAAATAAAATAAAATTAATTAATTTACAAATTAATTTAATGGTTTACAAAAATTAATTAAGTAAAAATTAAATTTAGTTATATTACCATTATAAATTATTAAACAATAAATTAAAAAATATTAAATATTATTTAAATTAAACTTTACCTAACAAAGTTGGTTCACCCAAACGAATAAGGCATAGGCCAAACTTTTTAATAGACCGATGAAGGATTTCGGAGCACCTGGGAGAATGAGATCGAAGATTTTTTAAAATGCGCTGATGCCATAGACTTGGGAAAGAGAATATAATAATTTATTTATTTATTTATTTATTTATTTTATTTTTTATGAAATTTTATATTAATAATCATCAGAGGTATATTGGGGAGATTTTATAGTGAAGATTTGGATAACATTAAATACTGCAGCTATTTTATAGTTTTGATATTTTTGATTTCGTAATTTTTAAATTGGGATTTGAAATAGATTTTAAAATTTAAAAGAACACATAATTTTAATTGTTCTACAATTTAGTTGTGGTGATTTTATAGAACTGTTATCGAAAAATGAATTAGTTAATAAAAATTAACTAAAAATAAATATTTACAATTAAAATAATATACATTTTGTACATTTTATAGCCTAGGTGGTAAAAATTACCGAACTTGGATGAGCATCATTTGCAAACTGTGCATCCAAATGAGATGAAACGAGAACAGATAGAAAGCTAGCAACGCAATGATGCAATCAAAAGAAAATTCCGAAAAAATAAAAAATCTAAAAAAATTACCTTACGTTTAACCAAAGGAAAATATTAAAAAATAATTTTGCTAAAATTTATGAAAATAGTCTCCATTATTATTATAAATTATTTATTAGTCATAAATATTCATGATCATATTTTAGAAGCTTTTCACTAGAATTAGGAAAAACACAAAACCAAATATGATCAATCAAATTTTAACTAAACATACAATTTAAGAGATCAATCAAATTTTAACTAAACATACAATTTAAGATTAGTAGGTTAAAAAAATAATAATATATATTTTTACACCAGAGTTAGAAAAAAACATGAGTGAGAAAAAACATAAGGCCAAGCATGATCAACACTATGCAAATCAATTTTTCACTAAACGCAGTAACTTTAAAACTAATGCCTTAGAGAATGACATCAAGATCAAGTTTCGCAAATATGGTATTTGCGTTATTAGTCCCTGCCATCTGGCAATGGCCAAGGACTATAGGAATCAGTTTGGTTTGATTTAACATTAATTCGAAGTATTGTTTCGCGGAATGCCTTGGTTAGATCAAAGTTTTAGAACGCTGTGTGCCCTCCCTCCCAGGATGGCCAAGGTAGTCTGGATTGTCATCTTATTTGGCCTCTTCCCGAGGTGGGAGAGGCCGGAGCATAGGTTATCTTCATTTGTCGGGTTTATTACTTGTGACCGTCAGAGCGATTTCATATGATTTCATATATTAATGTTAAGATTACTTAACATTAGTTTGGATGGAGTTTGGATGGATTATGTGCAACTGCAGAAAAGGTTTGGCATATTCGCAGGAACTGTTCAGGTTTGTTTGGCATATTCGCAGGCGGCACGTGTTCAGCATGCAGGCTGCATGCACTGCAGCTGTTGCATTAAGCCAAATTACATATGCTTCCACTGGTGCTATCTTAGCTGCCTTAAGAATCCATGTTATCATACTCCCTGTTCCATTTGGTCAGGAAAGCCTCTTCGCTACTGGTTTTGGATTGCTCCAAGGCAAACCATTCCCAGAACCTCTAATGCTCTCTGCAACAGCTATGTTTCCGCAGTGAGATACAATGAACAAGGTGAGATAAATAGTTTTTTAAACCTGTATATTTACATTTTCCCATTATTTTTCTACAGCCTTAATTTGCAGCGAACTTATTTCTTCCATGGTTCAGTCCCTTTAATGTGCATATTTTCAATGATGATAGGTATAGATTGGTAAGCAGTAAGGGGAAAATCTATTTCCAAAAAAAATATATATGGATGGGTGAAATTACACAAACTTACAGTGTGCAATCTAAGCTGTCCAATCTGATGATGCTCGAACTTCTGGGATATCGTTGGCACAGGGGGAAGTTCTTTTCACCTGAACTGACTGAATTCAAGGCTTCATCTAGGTCGATTGAGAAAGTTCAGCAGGTTAGAAAGAATCCGTTCCATGGCGGTTTTCTTCAACTAGTGCCCCTTCTCTTGCGCGCCGTGCTCGGCTTGAAGAAGCTTAACAAGAGCTTGACGAGGGCTTGCTATGGGAACTCCGGCCAAGTAGATCAGTGAAAGGTTTTCCCTTCTCTTTCACGACCAAGAAGTTTAAGTCATCGCTCCTTCTTTATGGAAACGGGATTCCTATTCCGTAGTTGAGCCCTACTCTGCAAAGACGTCAGCTCGTACTCGAGCCCATACGAGGTATGTTTGTCTTACTCAAGCGAGTCACTTATTCGTATTCTTTCTCTCATCCCAGTTGCCAGATCGGTCTTCCATCCTTCATATAATAACCTTATTCTTATATCGTATAAGGGTAACTTCTTGCAGCTAGCAAGGACTCTTATGAGCGAATGCAGAAGGAGGAATAAGGCATACTACTATCAGACTGAAAGCTAAGCACTTATAGTTGTCAGTAGTCCGTACGGAAAGAAATATTCACCCACGCGTCGTCGGTGCTTATTACTTTGCCTTCTTCCATAGCTTGTAATAACTGTGACTTATTTCATTTTAGCTGCCCAGAAATCTACTTAATCGACCTTGAACTAAACCGGTTACAATTTCGTTAGCAAAATAATAGAAATTGAGAAAAATTTTCCCATTCTTGACGAATTTCAGGAAGCCATAAAGTGACCTCATTAGACAACTCCATTCCAACTAATCGATTTCTAAACCAAGCTAAGCTACTATTGCATTCATGAATTCGAGGCTTAGAAATATCTTCTATTATAGGTGTGCCTCTCGGCAGCTACCCATATCTTGTAGCGCATTGTTTGTATTATTTATTCAAAAATTCCGTGTTGAGGTAAATGCTCATCATTGAGTGCAGCATTGACCTGCTGAGTTGAACAGCAGTTCGATGGGTTGATGCTGCATTCAGCGAGTAGTGAAGTAGGCAAGAAAGCAAGCACGGAATTACGAGTGGTTCTGAGCCAAGATGAAAGAAGCCATAGAGTAAGGTAGGCAAGAAAGCACCAAGCAAGGGGCTTGCGCTTCCTGTGGATGACTGCAACATTGAATTGATGTTCCCCCTGATGACTGCGAATGCGAAACTTGTCCAATTTCTATTGTTTTCTTAATTGTCTGAGAAGAATGCTGCATGCTGTTATTATTTTTCTCTACCAGTTATGTCAGCCTGCCTCTCTGTAACAGGTGATCAGTCATGGCAGCCTGCCTCTCTGTAACAGGTGATGGACAGCAGCCTTCTCAATGTTCAGGCACGTGTCTCTTGCATGCACATGGACCGGCTGAGAATGAAACAACACACACTCAAAAACATTTCTCTTTGAAAAAAATAACAGAGTTTCTTTGACAGTTTTCTAAAGGAGTTGAAACAAAGAATTTCATGGACTGAACTCAGCTTATCCTTCTTTCTTGAGCAAGAGGCATAATTTTTGGGGGGCAGTTTATTTTATTTTATTATGCTATTCAAACTATCGAAGATTATGCTGTAATGCATGCAGGCTGGAGGGTCTTAGAAAGGTGGCCACGGTTGGTCTTTTTGTTCAATCAGTCGAACTATCCAAGATTATGCAAAACAGGTGTAACACATGCAGGGAGGGTCTTAGGAATGATGGCCACGGTCCTTTTGTTCCATTAGGACACCCGTATTTTTAAATTATAATTTTAAAAGAGTCTTATAATATTTTATTAATATATCTTGGCATTGATTTCAGTTTTCACGAACGCCACACGTGACAGATCTATTATGCAAGAGCCACTAATCTTGTTCATAGTGCATAATCACGGTATTATGCAAGAGCCACTAATCTTGTTCACAGTGCATAATCAGGGGGAAGATAATTCGATAAACTTGGGGTTTTTAAGAAAACCTCTTTCGTGTTAGTTTATTGTCTTTAAACAGGCCTACCCTCTTAGTTGATTTTAATAATTAATTTAAGTTTGATTTTTATGTTGCAACAAGCATCACTTATACCTGGATTTTTACTGTCTGCATAAAGTAAAAGTGAAGTACTCTCTTTAACATCTTTTTCCATTTCTCATCTTTTTCCATTTCTCTCCAATATTGTAGTTAATATTGCAGTTGATGCTCCCCATACACTGCTCTCTATTAACACCTTGCAAATAATATCAACGCAGGACAAATGCCATGTATCCACTACTCTCTATTAACGCTATGCTCTTTATTAATGCACGACAAATTCCATGTATCCACCAGCGTACCACTGAAAACGGCTATCATTGTTTACTTCACGAATAATGAAGACATGCAACTATTGGTCACAAAGACCAAATATGCAACTGCTCTTCACTGAAATAGTGTTGGTGTTGATTTAGGGTTTTGAGGAGCCTAAGCCAGATTCATATGTTAATCAACCCATTAAGCCATAATATACCAACAGTTGAGCCACAATATACTATCGCAATTATGCCCTGATATACCAACGGGCATACATACGTTAAGAAATTTGTCTTCCAGCAATGACACATGTTGAAATAATAAATGTTGTGCCATATAAACTATATCCAATACTGAAAAAGCAGCATTCCATATAGTATTAGTAAATTGATAAATGTTTTCCATACATTAACAGTAAATTGATATATGCATAGCAAGGCAACAAATTGATATATGTGTTCCATATCAGTAAATCGATATATGCGTTATGCAACTTTCTTTCCTTCTTGCGTAATGCATTCTCGACATATTTGTTCCAAAGAAACATTATTGGGTTATGAAACATTCTTGCATTGACTATCGTCCTCATTCTTGATGTCGTTCCATAGTGTTAGTTTCACATTGTTCCATATAACATATTGATTGCAGCACTTGTCAACCATATTGCATATTGTTCTAATACGTACCAACAATGTTCTAATATGTAAGCACAGAGATAGCTCTCCTTTAAAAAACGTTATGCCATAAAATTTGTTCTACGCTCTCCATAAAAATGCTATACGATAAAGAATGACTAAATGCAACGTAATGAATGCTTTATTGAGCCAACGTTTTTGTATTGAGCCAATTGCATAATGATTTGGAACATTGTATTGGTACCGAAGAACCTAGTATTGGTTACTATCACCGCCATATAGGACTTCTCTATTTACTGGATTGTTACAAGGGTGAAGCTGAGGAGTTCTGCACGTCGACAGCTCAAACGAAGGTTTTTATCGATACCGAATAGCCCCAGATTCTTTAAAGCAGCGGGTTCTTAAACATTATGTGAGCTCGATCCTGCCCTTGGCTATGCTACTGTCTATGCTTATATGCGTATGGCTTATTCAATGCTCAAGCCCCCTTCCAATCAAGGCAGGGACTAGCTGCCATGCAGCCTTCCTTGTTATTAATTAACATGTGGGAACATGTTCAACTTGAAAATATTACCCTACATAGGAATTCATGTAGTCTTTATTGCAGATGAATTAAATCTCTTTGAGTCATCAATGCCACATAAAGATGGAGATGAATATCTTATAATTTCTCATACAAAAATAGTTGTCGAAGACACCCTGACATTGGGAATATACACAATTTTACAATCCAAAAAGTCTAAAAGTTTATGAAACATTTTATAAGTGAGTTTAATCCATTACGATGGAAATTTGAATGGAGGTTTAATAATAAATAAATAAAACATTTAAATAAATAATAAGAATATTATTATTCAACTATCTTATTAATCAGGAATTAATAATATAAAGTTCAAGTAATTATCTATTTATAAAATATTTTAAGCAATTTTATTTCATTTTTAAATATTTGAAGCAATTTTATTTTTTTTCAATTATGTAGTATTAATTTTTAGATGTTATTATAATTTTTTAGTTTATACTTAAGTTGCAATTACATGTAGTGATCATTCAAAATATTTGAACTAAATTGCAAATACAAGTAGTGGTTACTCAAAATATTTGAACTAAATTGCAATTATATGTAATGGTTATTCAAAATATTTGAACTAAAGTGATGACATTATCATCATTAACTTCGAAATAAAAAATTATCACTAATATTACAATTAATTTTAATTTTCTTTTTTGAATATCTCTTAAAATCTTTGGATGGAATTTTCAACCTATAATTATGTTTGATATAAAATATTGATGGTCTGATATAAAATATTAATGGCATGAATCTTAGAAAAAAAACAAAAGAAAAGATAACTTAATTTCATGAATTTAAAAATAGAAAAGGATGAGTCTTATAATCAATAATTAATGATTTATTTTATTATTTAATTGAATGAATTTAAAAATAATGAAAGGAAAAGATAAATTAATTTCATGAATTGTGAAATTAACTATTCTCCTTCTCTTAAGTTCTCTAGTTCTCATATTTCCAAAGGTTTTTCTCCATATGAATACTTTGCTTCTCTCTCCTCAATTCACGTTTCTAAGTCCTTTCCAAGGAAGGGATACACCCTTCATCGGCATGCAAAGTTGACAAATGACTCGACTTCTAATGGGGTTTTAGCACTAGACTCATTGGAATTTAACCTAACAGGATGCAAGTTCCACTTGTTGAAGGTGCAATAAAAAGTGGTGTTAGATATTATAAAAGTAAAGCAATCTAACCTTACCAAGGCCCTTAGAGTTAGGAATGCCCTAAAAAAATATCCCTCGTGATTCTTATTTCATTCAATTGAAGAGTTGTGGGGCGTGACTTTAAATAGTTATCCCTTAGAAGAGTAATCAAAAACCACAATCTAGATATAATTCTCATTCAAAAGACTATGGTGGATGGTTCCCAAGCTAGAGCTTCTTTAGAACCTTGGCTAAAAAACTTTTCATTTTCCATAATGGATTTAGAGGGTCTATCTAGAGTCCTAATCACTAATTAGAGTCCCTCTTTCAAAGCTCTTTCTTACTCATATCTTAATTCCTCTATCTTAGTTTGTTTAGTAGTTAAGGGGATAGGAATTTAGTTGACATCTATAATATATATGGCCCCTATGTAGATATAATCCCATTTTAAGAAGGTCTTGCAGTGTCTGGTTCTCTATTCATGCCTCATATTTTCACTGGTGGAAATTTAAATTTTACCTTATCCTTGAGGTAAGTGTGGGAGGTTAATCCTAGACAATATCAACTGAATAAATTGTCATCTTTTACCTAGAAGATTCACCTAGTATATATTGAGCTTGTCAAATTATCGAATTAAATTTTTCGTGAAAGTGATGATGTGGTCTCTAAAAAGCTTGATTTCTTTTTGGTATTTGAATCCATGATGAACATTAATTTCATTTCTAAGTCGTCGATTTCTTTTGTAGGTTTATCCAACCATCTACATAGCATTTTTAGAATTTTCTTTGAGTCTAAAGGGTAGAGACATTTGGATAAATGAAGGTGCTATTAATACAAGAAAAAATCACTAGCATGCTACTTATAGGTAGAATTTGAATGCAATTTAGGAAATAAAGAAATTGGGTGGCTCCTTAGTGTACTCCTTTAAGAATAAGGCAAATGAAGGTGTTCAACATTTCAAAGCCCTTTTTAAGGAACTTACAATATGCTCTATCTAGGAAATTTTGGAGGTTTTATCTAAATTCCCTATGGTTTTACTTGAGGATATGAAGAGGGACATGGAAGAGGGAATTTCGGAAGAAGAAGCTTAGGAAACCCTTTACACAATGCAAAAAGGAAGAATTCCAAGCCCTAATGGCCTTCTCATCAATTTTTTTTTTTATGATCTTCTAAAGAATGATATCTTAAAAGTGGTGAAAGAATCTAAGAATTTAGGGAAAATGTTAGGGTCTTTCAGTTATACTTTCCTCACTCTCATCCCCCAAAAAAAGGATGGTGTATCCTTTGACCATTTTTGGCCTATCTCTTATTGCAATGTCATATATACAATTGTCACAAAGTTTATTGCACATTTCCTTAAGCCCATTCTGAGTTATATTACTTCAAAGTAACAATTTGAATTCCTTCAAAAAACACAAATCCATAATGTGGTATCACTCGCCCATGAGGCAACTCACTCAATGAAGCTTTCAAATCATCATGTGGTTGTTCTAAAACTTGATGTATCCAAAGATTATGATAAGGTGAGTTGGACCTTCCTTCGATTTGTCCTCCTTAAATTATGGATGGGGATCTCTTAGTTCAATTGGATTATGGGATGAATTCAATTTGTATGCTATGTTGTTCTTATTAATGGAGTCCCTTCCTCCTCGTATAAGGATTCTCCTAGACTTCAACAAGGGTTCCCTCCCTCACTTTCCTTTTTTGGATTGTTGCAAAGGCTCCCAGTAAATTGATTTATGATTTTTAGTCTGGGGGTTATCTCAAGGTATTTAAGGTCATAGATCAACAATATATTTTTCATTTAATTTTTGTATATGATATCATTTTCTTCTCTCTGGGCTCTTTGAAGGACCTCACCTCTCTAAAATATGTTCTAGAATATTTTTGTAAAGAAACGTATATGGAGGTGAATATCTATAAATGTTTCTTATTTCCCATGTTCTACATGATGCTCTTCTTTGTCATGATGAACATCGTTTTACTTTTCCAAAAAAGGATTTGGATGAAGGTGTTAAGTATACGGGCTTTTGTCAAAATTTGAATACCTATAAATTTGTTGATTGGTTGTGACTGTACAACAAAATTGAAGTTCTAATTTCTCTTTGGGTTAACAAACTCCTTTAAAGAGAAGGTAGGTTAGTTCTTCTTCAGTTTGTCCTTGAAATAATTCTAGTGTATTAGATGTCAATTACTTCAATGTCAAAATGCATCTCATCTAAAATAAGAAAAATCCATTTTCAATTATTATGGTTGGATCTTGTCAAGCTAGTGGCATTTCATTAGTGAACTGAAGTTTGGTGGTGTCCCTTAATAAGTTAATTTGGTGGGGATCAAAAATATTTTCCATTTTATCAAGAAAATATAAATTGAGGAATGGTATAGGTAGCCTAGACAATTGTCAAAAGGTTCCATTGTTTGGAAAGACTTTATCTCTACTTTCCCTTTGATGTGAAATTCAAAAGTATGGTGTTTTGGTAATGGAGACAAAGTGAAGTTAGGGGAAGATAAATGGTTTGAATCATTATCATTTAACAACCCCTATCCTTAAATTTCTCAACCATGGTGTTCTTTTCTCCCTTGCTAACATTAAAACCAGAAATACCCGAAGCTATCCTAGGTTAAGTTCGAAATCATTAGTTGATCTTTAGTTGTTTGGTATGGAAGTAGTTGAATGGGACAATTATATTGGCCTTCTTGTCTCAAATTTCCTCAAATTAAAAGAAATGAAAAGGGTCAGTTATGTTGGTCTAAGTTCTAGTATTGGTGATTATATAGCAAAGGTTAGCTATTCAACTTTTTTTGAATCTCAATTTTCTAGGGAAATCAAATGGTGGTGAAGTCTTCTTTGGAATCTCCATGCTCCACTTAAATGAAAAATAACTACGTAGCTTTCCTTGAAAACTAAAATCTTGACCTAGGATAATGGCTTGAAAATGGGTTGGATTGGTCCCAACTAATGCTCTTTATGTAAGGAATTTTAAGAATGCATCTCTCACATTATTATCTTTTCCCATACACAATTTAGGTACTCAACATTGTTTTTTCCAAGTTCAAACAACAAGCTAGTTGGACAAAGGCTAGTTTTGTTGAATGCATGAAATAATGGTTCATTGATAAATCCACTAAATAGGTCAAGGCACTCTTGCGCATTCTAGTAGATGAGATTTGGTGGGTGTTGATTTTTTTGGAGTCCTCTAATATGAGAATTGTTTCTTATTATTCTTTCTTAGTTTGATCTTTTCTTATATTTATTTCTTGTCATAAAACAATTACACAGAGAATTTGAACAATAAAAATAATATGCCAATAGGATAATAATGAGACGACCACAATAATTTTCCCTGGGAAAACCCAAAAATCCTTCTTCTTAGATTAAAATAATTAAGTTCAAAAAAGATACATCAACTCATATACAAGGTCAAACTAACCATCAAAGAAACTTGGTCAAACCTAGTCCAGTAGTCTCCTAGTCAAGTCATATTCCCTCATGGTCTATGTCTGATTAGGTCTACTTAGAATAATGCCTTATACCTTCCTCAGAATTTGGTCCTCCCATAGAAAAATTTGGTCTCTTTACAAAGGTTTGGTCCAACATTTCATCCTACTATTTTCATCCAACACAAATATTTGGTTCAACACTTTGTCCTACTCATTTTCATCCATCACAAAGATTCATTCTTTCCACATAGCATAGAGAATTATTGTCTCTCATCAAAAGTATTAACACAGAAATTTGATCCTTTAAATGTGTCCTTCAAGCCTCAAATTCATCTTGTTATTCTAGCCTCATATCATGTGAATTGTATTCAATATAGAGAGATGTGAATTGCTCTTGGATGAGGATGAATCACACATATATATATTTCTTGTTGGTTTGATGGGTTCCTTTTAGAGGTTGGGCCAACTTGACTAGGAGGAGGTCGACCTAACCTTTTAGGAGCCAACATATTTAAATTCAAAAATTTAAATCCTTTTCTTTTACAATCAAAACAAAGAACATATCTTTTAATATTGAATCTAGCATGAATAACATGCCTAAAAATACATTAAGGACCAAAATGTATATTATGAAAATCAACCATAATTACAAAATTCAACACTCCCCCTTAATTAGGGAGGTATTCATAATGACTATTTATATGTTCACATGTTGACAAATTTATCTAAGAAAAGGTTTTAAGAATTCATCATCATCGTCTACATCATCTAATTACCATAACTTAGTCAACAACTCTGACATATGGTAAATCATCAGCATCAACTATTTTCCATCATTGGTTTGTACTCTTGACCCATAGTCTTGGTTAGTACTTCCTAAACATGGAATAAATTTTAGCATTAACTATTCATTGCAACTTTATTTAGTACCACTAACCCATAATCTTAGTTGGTACTCATGACCTAGACTAGTCTTGGTTCACCATCCTTGTCAATTTATTTTAACACATGGTGAAACTCCAAAGGCCACACTCGACATGAGTAACTAGGTCTGATGCTAAATGAGCTCCTCATCCTATCTGGAGGGACTAACCCTGATGTTGAAATACACACACTTGACTGATTGATTCTAGGCTTCTAAGACAATTCTCCCTAATTAGTCAAAATCTTTGACACAAGCAAAATGATTGTCCACCGTTGGACCATTCTCCAAACTAGTCAACATCTTTGACACAGGGAGAATGATTGTTCATTATTCTTTTCATATCAACAATCTCTCTCACTGAGAGGTATAGGAATATTCTTCATAATAATTATTGTCCTATATGTTGTTGTCTCATCACTCCCCCTTACTGAGAGAGATATGCTTAATCACTCAAACCTCGTCCTAGGACAATCTCCTTGGTGATATTGGAGCCATACCTCTCTCTTCTTGTACCATGTCTTAGTACTATATCTCAAGGTGACTTGACCTATCATTAAGTTGTCATATGCATCTAATTAAACAATCATGCAATTAGCTTCTGAAGCCACACTACTTCAATGCAAACTTCACGAGTTGTGATATAATTTGCTTCTGCAGTTTTGAGTGAAACAAATTTATGCTTCTTGCATGTTCAATAAATCATAGCAGAGCTCAAACTAAAACATCCTCCTAAAGTACTCTTTATGTTATTTTCACTCCTTGCCTAGTTAGGATCTATATATTCATATAGTTGTACATCATTGTTTGAGTCATATCTAAAACCAAAAATAATTGTGCCATGACCAACTATACCATATTGGTACTTCAACGCATGTTGAGCCATATTCCTTGGCTCATCCATATATTGTTATGTTTCCTTATCTTGATCCATCATCTTGGCTACTTTCAGGTTACCCTAACTAAGTAATATTTCTGGAACAAATCCTGCCATGGAAATCCTAGTTATTCCCTCTGCCATTGATGTTATTGAAGTGCATTGGTTATCTAGTCAAAATCCTACACTTTGAGTCCAGATATCAACTCCCTTTGAAGCTAAAGCAAGGGTTCTTAAGGAATCCTTAACTACTCCCTCTAAAACAAATCCTTTCGGTCAAAGTTTCTCCCTCTAACACATGGTTTCCATTCTTATCATTAGAAAAATGAATCATATAGGATCAACCTTGATCCATTAAGGATATCAAATCTAAGGAGCCTATACAAAGCCTTATTTATACTTACAAGTATAGGACTTATTCATGTACCTCACAAGCTTGAGGTAGCTCTTATGTACACTTCTTCTTTAATCTAGGAAGACGATATCTACATCCATCTTATGTAATTTTCAACAAAAACCATAAAAATAATAAAATTTTAACACAAGTGTACCTGAAAAGATGTCCCTTCATAGTGTTCTCCCTCTTACTAAGGTTATCCTTCACTTTGTACTTCTCTCAGGTTGTAATTTACTACATACTTCATCTTGGAAGTCACCATTAACTTCTTTTCGACATAGATCAAGACATACTTCAATTGTAACACCCTCCTCCCACATTTACCCAAGTAACTGGCAAACCAGGGTAAAAATGTGATGAGAAGTTACTATGATATGATTCAACCTACTAAGTTACCTTAAGGGAGTGGAACCAATGAAAACACACCATACATACCTTCCACATTAGCAATAGAATTCCAGGAGCCATCCCAACTACTCAGGTAACCAACCCCTAAGACCAACTGAAGGTTTAGACCATTAAACCCTTGGACACTCCCTTGATATGGAAAATCATGCATCCATGAGGCTCTCAATGCTCCCATAGCATGGGTATGCATGTGTCCAGGGATTTTTTTGTCAAATTCTATGTATGTATCTACCCGATTTGTGCCACTTTTTCAGGCCCAGAGCCCAAGTCACTATCTGGAACTCAATGACACTTTTAGAACTGAAAGATAACAACATAATGATCCAAATGTAATTACTTGAACAAGGACTTGATTGGACCCCTACTAGCCATGACAGACATTTTTTCAAACATGTCACGAATATCTAATATACAAGTTTAAACAACATATATGAGAATAGGGGTCTCATACTTATCTGAGAATCGCTAAGAAGCATTGGTGCCTCAAAAAATTATTTGTGGTTTCATCCATTAAGACATAGATACATTGTTCATTCATTTACAGGTAAAAACATGATGAGAGTCATAAATATCCACTGTCATAATACATGCCCATAACTAGCATAATAACAACAGAAATACCAAGGAAACAATAGCCATATAATCCACATATAAACCAATATAATACTCATGAATTAACAAGGAGAAATAACCTTGTATTAATAATACAAAGGCCAGATAGGTTTAGGATTTTCACGAACCACCTGACTATAGACATGGTTGAGCCAAATCTCTCTTCATCCAGTCACACCCCCATTCCATATTCCAAGCATGAATGTGGGATCTCATAAAACACTTCAATTAAATCCATCTAGGGCTTCCAAAGGCCAAACCACCTCAACCCATCAAACAACAATTCCATGTCACAGTTGAACATCACAAGATTGGTCTTTACCCAAGCCTTCTAGGGCTCTAGAGTGTTTGTTCCAAATAGGGCTTCCAAGACTAGTAACTCAACCCACAACTTTCTCTGGGATTCCAAATTGTTTTCCAACCAAGGCTTCCAAGACTAGTAACTCAACCCACCAAGGGCTTCCAGAGTGTTTTTCCAACCAAGGATTCCAGGACTAGTAACTCAACCCAAGATGTTACAAGGCTTCCATAGTGTTTGACCAACCAGGGCTTCCAGGAACTAGTGACTCAACCCAAGCCAATGGAAACATAAGAACCAACCAGAAAAATAAATAAATGAACCCACTACACCATGGTTATCTAGGAGATGGCAAGGCTAGTAATATTTACTATCAATCGAGGTAATCCTCCATGCCAATGACAAATCATGACCAATAAACCACATGCATATGCCATGCATGCCAAAACTAGTGAGGAAGACATACATGCAACTTGGTACCTGCAAGAAAAACCCACTGTAGTTGTTGATCTTGATGTCCTCTTGTGATTTCATGCTCTTCCTTTTCCTTTTTTCTCCAAAACTCCAAATATGCCACACTCCTCCAAAAGTGCTCCAAGAAAACTCTAAGTGTCCAAGAGTATGAGAGGAGAGAATAGAGAGAGAGCTCCAAAACTGAATTGACAAAAGTTTGTGAACTTATTTTCCTTCATTTTCCTCCTCACATGCAACATGTGACCTTTCACCTTCCTTTTCTCCTAATTTCCATTATTTTCATAAATAAATGTGCTAAAAATGTCATTTTTCCTTTCCAAAACCTTTGACATTACCTTTGCCAGTTTCCTTTAGACATAACAAACCGAATGAACACCCACTAGGATGTTATTCCCACCATTTAGCTTGGAATACATGTCCCATGACCTTGGTCTTATATATTTTTGCATAAATTTTTACCAAAGTTGT
This sequence comes from Pinus tabuliformis, assembly GCA_031772625.1. Classification (NCBI taxonomy): domain Eukaryota; kingdom Viridiplantae; phylum Streptophyta; class Pinopsida; order Pinales; family Pinaceae; genus Pinus; species Pinus tabuliformis. The sequence goes on along the minus strand of CM062804.1, from coordinate 517,252,345 downwards.
TAAAAACCCTCCCCCTTAGGGGAACATCATCCTCGGTGTTCAATGACACCTATAACCAGCAAGACCACTGAAAACAAAACATACTGCCCATGGAGCTTTATAGCATAGCTCGTTGCAATATTTATAATGACCGCTGTTGAAACATGACAAGCATATCGTTTAATGGAGCTTCATAGCACAACGCATTATGATATTTACAATAATAACCACATATACACACATACACATTTTCTTCACCCAAGAAATAATCGTATTGTCTATGGAGCTTTATAAATCGAGCTTGATACAATATTTACAATAATACACACATATGCACATTTTCTCAACTGGCAAATAAAAGGATACGATGCATGCCTCTACAACAAGCGAATCTAGCAGCTCACACCTCCACCCTCAAAGTAATACCAAGATTCACCTCCTTCCTAGGAAGTCTAGAAGCCACTACAAGGTCAAATATGCATCCAATGTCCAGTGCTATAATCCTGTGCCACTTGTCCTCTTGGTGAATAATTACTGGCTCATTGTTCTAAGGCACACTCCCAATGTGCATTTAATTCCATCTGGAAATGTTAATGACCAAAACAAATATATCCCCAACCTTCCCTTCTCTGCTACACAGTCCCTCAAGAAATCCGATCACCCCATTCCATGTAGTCACAAACCTTCCAAGTTCTGATGGCACCCCCATCCTGGGAATTCCACCCCTCGGCAAGGTTTCCTTGTATCGAGAAGGTCCAAAAAAAAAGGCATATCCCTGCCTCAAAACCATCATACTGGTCATAGCATTCTCATGGAAATCAATGGACACTATTGGGTACCAATGTCCCATAATGGCCCTGCTCTTGAATTCTTTACCAACATACTGCTACCTGTTCTAATTTCTTTTGTTGTTGCTACTGCTAATTCTTGTCGTCGGTTTCAACCATCCAACCGAGCATTTCATGCTTTCCTGTAAAAAATTTCCATTAGATTCAAAATAAATTGGAATAACTTCAAATCATACCTCATTGGTTTCCCATCAACAAGGTACACTTGCAATTTTTTTCACTTCCTACCACAACTAGTCAACTAGCATCTTTGACCAAATCATCATGTATAAACATATCACATCAGCTTAGCTCAAAACACAACCCTCATAGATCAAAATCATAAATCACATGTAGCCATCATAAACCATAATCATAATTACATGCATAATAAAACTGAAATGAAATATTGCTACTTATTCTTTAATCGATTCTTAGCTTCTACCTTTGTCCTTATTCTGTACACATTCCAAATCGATTGCCACACCTGACAAACACCTAGTGCCTTCTCCTCAACCATGTGCACATATACATAGTGTGCATCACACATATACAACCACGCACGATATACAACACCATGAAATACATGCACCTACACCTGGCATACAACACATACACCTACACCCCGTGTACAACAAAACACAATACATAGGCCTACATCCGGTGTACACCACCACACAATACATACACCTACACCTGATTTACAACACAATACATATTCGTACATGGAGTACAACACAACGAATACACATGTCACAATACCACGATTACACAATGCATATACATAGTATTGCATGCCTGCAACACAACATGTATGACATGCACACAGTACCACATGTACACCAGTACCATATGTACAACATGTACATAGTACCACCTGTACACTGTACCACCTGGACAACATGTACACAACACCACCTGCACAATTTGTAGACAACACAACATGTACATTATACCACTTGTAAAACATGTACACAATATCAAACGTACATAACACCACATGCATGAAATGTACACAGCACCACTTGTACATAGCATCATATGCATGAAATGTACACAACACCACCTTCAAACAACACCACATGTACAACATGTACATGGCACCACATGCTCACAACAACAATTATACAATCATGAACACAACACCATATGTACATAGCACCACAGGTACAACATGCACACGACACCATAGGTACCTAGCACTGCATATACATGTACATAATACCCTATGTACACAGCAATGCATATCCAACATTCGCACAACACCATATTCACACAACACAATATGCACACAACACCAAATATCCATCATGTGCATAGTACAATATGTACACAACGACGCATATCCAATATGTACATAGCATCATCTATACCTAGCACTGCATATGCAATATTCGCACAACACTATTTATACCACCCTATAAATAACATTACATAAACAACATATACACACACTATATCTACACAACATCGCATGCGTGAAACATCACAAATGAAACATCTACAACATATGCACAACAATAGTACCACACATCCAAAATCACATTGTCTCTATCGAGAAACCTTTCTTCCAGTGTCTTATCCATGCTTGTCCCAACATGTCACAAACCACACTGCTTTCATTTCACTGATGTATCCCTCGAACTAGCATGTCCATAACATAAACATATTATAATAACATAATATTAATTCATATCCACATGATACTGACTCATATATTTGTCAAGACTACTCTTCCCACTTGATTCCTCATGAACCCAGAACCTCTTCATGTCATTCACCAACATAGGAAATCATTCCTTCACAAGAATGATTCCTAATGACCCTGTTCGACAGCAAGTTACATACATATACATATAAATATTAGCATTAAACAATCATGATCCTGTCAAAAAATAACATACATTCATATATACATATAAGCATCAACATAAAGCAATCATGATCACAACATAATTACTATATCTCAAGGTCAAGGTTAAGAGAACTTCCTTTATTCATGCAACACATGTGCAACATCGAGAACAATAGTTCCCAACATAGCCAAGGCATATGATGCCTCAAATCCATTTACCTTACCTTTCTTGATGACCTTTCCCATGGTTGTCTTGCCATCGTCCATTTACACCAATGGACCCAAGCAATCCAACTAGTAGTCATACTTTTGCCTTCAACTACCCTTATACATGCATTGAGCTTCATCCAAGTTGTATCTTACCTACTGGATTTCATTCAGCTCTCCCAAAGTCCACTAACTTTCCTCTTTCCCCAACCAATTCCCAAGACACTTAAAATATAAAAGGAAAGAACAAGAAACAAATAGGAAGAAAACCATGAAAACCAATAACAATACGACACCACAAACGAATCAGTATCTCCATACACTAGATGTAAACAAAGCCACAATTAAGCACAACAAATCACAAAAGACCAAAAGCTCAATACTAGTAACAAAAACCATGACTCAACCCCCATGGTTCCCAATGCTTCTAAAGGAAATATCAACTTGAACCTTATTCAGAATTTCATGGCAGTCTCTTTTCCATGCAATCCCTTGCATCATACTTCCATAACACATAATTGTCAATGCATAAATAAACATAACAATACACCAGTTACCTTATCTTGTTGTGTGACGCATGCTACCTTGTAACCAAACGCATCCATGCCATCTCTCAAGGGACTCTAATTCTTTGACGGATCCAGCTATAAATAGAAACTAGGTGATATAGCTATCAAATACATGTTCATGACTATAGCACATATCTGCATAATGTAAAACAAAATCAAGGTTAAGAATAATTCATGTATGCAAAGAATTCATTCATTTGGAATTAGGGTTTCCAAACATAGCTAAACAAATTCTTTACCCATTACTCTCTTTTACCTTTTTACCTTGTTGCAATTGAGTCTTACTATGTACTGTCACATCACCCAATTATTAGTTATATATAAGAAAATCAATTGTTACCTTGTCATGCTAATGCCAAGTATGTTTCCCACAACTTCTTACACATGTCAACCACATGTTCCAAATATTAAGATAATCATATATATCAATTTGAAATCAACCTTTACCAAGACTAACAATCATGTCATAATCCATAGTTGACTCTCAGCCATTAGACATAATCCTACAATTATCACCTACTTATACTCAATTACATATCAACTGTCTCAACACATATGCATTAGTACAACCATCTTAAAAAAAGATCATTTGTTCATGCAATCTTACAAGCACATACTCATATCATGTAATTAATCAAACATTCAAACAAACTATAAATGTACCATGTTAGATAAGTCAACTAGACAACATAATAGACATGAAACACTCAACATCAAATAGACGACATAATCAGATAGTCAAGCACCAAATATAAGATATAAGAAACTCGTACCTTAATTAATTTCAAGGGAGGTTATATTGTCTTCACAATCAATCTATATTAGCATGATATAACTTCATAACATATCAACTCAACCATAAATAAGATCATGATATCCATAACAGTAACTAACTAACATGTTCACATCATAAGCCCATAAACATTGGTTGTTCATGCATAACAATCACATATGTACGACCCGTCTAGATTACTACAACACAATGTCACAAATAAGTCAACTCATACTTGAATGTCATAACCCTAACGATCTGCATAGGCCAATCCAATTTAGTATGATACATATAACATCAAGATATTAATATTATCACCCCAGTCATCAAGTTAACTAACATAACAACAATCAGTTAACATATAATATGTTGATCAACAACATATAACATAATCATCAAGCCAACTATAAGTTAACATATAACATATTCATCAAAGGCAAAACCACCTCAACCCATCAAACACAGATTCCACCTCATGGTCGGACATTACAAAACCATCACCAGATTGGTCTCTACCCAAGCCTTCCAAGGCTCCATGGCATTTTTTCCAACCAATACTTCCAGGACTAGTAACTCAACCCACAACTTTTTTTGGGCTTCCATAGTGTTTATCCAACCAGGGCTTCTAAGATTAGTAACTCAACCTACCAATGGCTTCCAGAGAATTTTTCCAACCAAGGCTTCCAGGACTAGTAACTCAACACAAGCTATTGTAGGGCTTCTAGAGTGTTTGTCCAACTAGGGCTTCGAGGACCTAGTAACTCAACCGAAGGTAAAGGAAACATGAGAACCAGCAAGAAAAACAAAGAAATTAACCCACAACACCATGACTATCTAGGAAATGGCAAGGTTAGGCCAAGTCACTGTCAATCTTGGCAATCCTCCATGCCAATGAAAAATCATGACCAATAAACCACATGCATATGCCATGCATGCGAAAACTAGTGAGGAAAACATGCATGCAACCTCTTTCTCTTTCCTAATATTCCTTTTCCTTCTTTCTCCAAAACTCCAAGTATGCCGCACTCCTCCAAGAGTGTTCCAAGAAAACTCTAAGTGTCCAAGAGTATGAGAGAGAGAGAATAAAGAGAGAGATCCAAAACTGAACTGACAAAAGTCTGTGAACTGATCCTCATAAGAATTTTTATTAATGATGCCTCTATTTTCTTCATTTTCCATTATTTTCCTTCATTTTCCTTCATTTTCCTCCTTACATGCAACATGTGACTTTTCACCTTCCTTTTTTCCTAATTTCCATTATTTTCATAAATAAATGTGCAAAAAATGTCAGTTTGCCTTTCCAAAGCCTTTTCCATTGCCTTTGCCAATTTCCTTTAGCCATAATAAACTGATTGAACACCCACTAGGATTTTTTTCCCACCATTTAGCTTGGAATACATTTCCCATGACCTTGGTCTTATATATTTTTACATGAATTTTTACCATGGTTGTCACATCAATATTGTTGATCTGACTACTCCCTCTGAGTTCATATCCCAACTGAGACAATATCTCTCAACACAAATCCCTATTTCTCAAAGATTCCTCTTATCACAACTTTTCTTTACTCTCCATTTGCTACCAAATCCTTGGCGGCAATTACTATGTACCTGCAATCCCCACTAGGACATCATGGAGGAACAATTACAACCAAGAAAAGGATACAAATACAAGAGGCTAACTACTAGTAAAATAACAATAATAGTAGTAATCAAAGAAGAGAGTGATGGAATACTTATATCTTGAGAATAATTTCATCTCCCTCTAGATATTTAGCCTCCTTACATCCATATTTCACCTTTATCAACCTTATCTACATCATCATGATCATGTATTTTCTTCCTTGCAAGAGCTAGGGTTTCTATTTTCAGTGGAAACGTTCAATCCTAGGTTTTTGTCCATAAATCCTAAGACTTTCTTGTCCAAACCCCATATTCTTGTTAGGGTTTACTAACCATAGATATCCAAAGTGTATAAAACCATATCCAAGACTTTCATTCTTTAAAACCCAAGATTTTCATTTTTACATCTTCCATCAACCTTTAATATCTACAATATTTTCTTTTCATGTGAAAATTTTCAAATACCGTAGAGTGTCAATCTCTTAGAAAACTAATCAAGCATATCATAATGTGTCAAGATCAGATATATTCGAATGATATGTCTTCATCAAGAGTTACACATGACAACCCCATTAGATATTGTTGCAACATTTCTAGTAATACATTGACTTCCATCCTTTCATCCTAAGAGCCTATCTAGTTTTACAAATGAATTCTTCTTCTTAAGATGAATTTGGTCTTTAATCTTAAAGAGGATCTCAACCTCTTCTTCACTATAGAGAGTAGCAATAGGTATACCTATTTTATCATGCCTCCTTGATTATTCCAAAACAAATATCTTGGGATAATTCAAATCAGGTTGCATTGTGACTTAAATAAGAAACTTCAAGCAATTTTCTTCATATTTAATAGCCAATGACTTCAAAAAATTTCCTTCACTTCCTTTGGCTTAGAAAGGAACTTCAGATATCATATTTAAGAACATTTTTATATAATGTTGCATAATTCAAGACATTTCCTACATAGTTGATATGATGTGGTGATATATTCTTGTACTAAGGAGATATATTTTACACATGTCCATACAAGACTTTAATTCAACTCATCTTCCATAGTTCAAGCATTCCTCGCACAAATGCAATTGGTTCATTCTTCTTTTCTTCTGCCTTTTATACTTATAAATCTTGAAACATATTGAGAGAGTCAACATATCTAATGATGCCTTGTATGCTGGAAAATGTTCAATATTTAGAAAAGACCTTTCTTTTACACATGTCCTTAGGTCTTCTATTAGTACTACCAAGGATATTCACTCTATTGATCAAGAAAAGCAAACAAAGTTATGTATAGGAAACACTCTAAACCTATCTAAACAACACTTTGAGACAATCTTCTCTTGGGTTTTTCATTTTCAAACTTGAGGGAGATACATTTTATTTCCAAACGTATTATTGTTTCCCACAACAATTTTGAATTTGACCAAGAACATTGAGAGCATACACACCTTACAATGTGAACAACCTTTAGTATTTTGAAAGATACCTTCCCTGACTTTGATATTTACTAACGCAATTTTGGACTACTCTTCTCAGATTCTTTAGTATTGGTATATTTCTTAGGCCTTACTACAACATTCCTGAAACATTTGTGTACCTTGGCCTTAATCCTTCTAGTAGGTCCACTTCTTTTAAGAGACAAGAGGAACATATTGGGTTTTTTGAGACCCTCTTCAAAAATCATTGAGGCTTTTGGTCTTTGATCTCTGAATCAAAATGCAATGAAGGGATTAATCCAGTAGCATAATGATAATAAAAATAGAAAAAAGCGTACCTATTACAAATTATCTTCAAAATGTTGATAAGGTATCCTTTTGCAAAGTATCTGCTGCTTTTTAAGCACGATTAGACCTTCAACCTGATATTATGTCTAAGGACTAATTCAATTTTTCTAGCCAATTTTTGAGGCTCTTTGGTCTCCTGAGTAATATTGGATTCTTTAAGATATTTTAGCTTCTTTACTTCGCTTTTGATATTTTCAACCTATCTGAGATGGGACAAAGACCTTCTGAGAGTTTTAGACCTCCTGAGATTCCTTAGATTTCTGGTCCTCCTAAGAATTTCGGATAATTGGCACATGCTAGACTTCTATCCTATGATCTTAAGCCTTCACATATCCTTGATATATTCCTTGAGTGTTTACACCAACCTTATTGATGGAATCTATGCTTCGATCTTGATCAAGTTTTTCTTGGGTATTTTTGATACTGAAACTAGCTTCTATTACCTTCTTTTGAGAATTTCATACCAGGGTTTAGTCTCCTTCCAAAACTTTATATTTAGATATAGGAATTGAATAAAAGGATAAAATCCTTTTCCAAAATGATCTTCATTGAATTAGGGGTTTAATCCGTAAAGGTTAGCTTTAATTAGAATGGCTTTCTCTTGAGCCTTCTCTTTCACCCATGGCTCTGATCTGATGTTGTTTTTTTAGGAGTCCTTTAATCTAATAATTATTTCTTGTGATTATTTCTTAGATTGATATTTTCTTACATTTATTGTTCATCATAAAATAATTACACTGAGAAATTCAACAATAAAAATAGCATTCCATTGGTATCATAATGATATAGCGACACAAGAACACAATAATTTATCTTGGGAATACTGATATGGGGGGAAATCCTAGCAACCCTTCTTCTTAGATAAATTGTTAAGTTCAACAAAGATACATGAAGTCATATACAAGGGAAAACTAACCATCAAAGAAATTTGGTCAAACTTGGTCCAGTAACCTCCTATTCAAGTCATATTCCCTCAAAGTATGTGTCTGATTGGGTCTACTTATGATAAGGTCTTCTTCCTTCCTCAGAAAATGATCCTCCCACCAAAAATGTGGTCTCTCTGTAGAGGTTTGGCCCATCATTTCATCATGCTCTTTTCATCCAACACACAGATTTCGTTCAACACATCATATAACTCCTTTTCATCCATCATAGAGATTCATTATTTCCACAAAGCACAGAGAATTGTAATCCTTCAATAGAAGTACTAACACAAAAATTTTATCCTTCAAATATGTCCTTAAAACCTCAAATTTGTCATATTCTTCTACCATCAAATCATACAGATTTTCTTCAACATAGAGAGATGTGAATTTCCCTCAAAGGAGGTTGAATCACTCTTATATATATCTTTCTTGTTGGTCGAATGGGTTCCTTTTAGAGGCTAGGCTAACTTGACGAGGAGGAGGTAGACCTGACCTTTTGGGAACCAAAATATTTAAATTCAATCATTCAAATTATTTTCTTTTACAAATGACATGAATAAAATGTCCTTTAATATTGACTCTAGCATGAGGAACATGCCTACAAATACATTAAGGACAAAAATGTACATTATGGAGACTGACAATAGTTACAAATTTCAACTATGGGCCTAGAATTTTTAAGTCAATGAAAATTTCTCCTAAGGTATCTAAATGGTCTAATCATCAAATTGTGTAAAGAGGTTAAAGTTGATCCTAACTAGTTTAAGAATAGGAAGTTAGGCCATGACTCATCATTACTATGGCATTCCATGGGAATATTTTTACGGTGCTTCTCAAGGCCATCCTCTTACATGTTGGATTGATGTAGTCTTACATATTGCAATACACACTCCCAACCACTTGGGTATTTCTTGGGCTTTGGAGGGTGCTCTGTCAAAATTAACCCAATCTTCAAGGTCTATTATGAAGATGGGGTCACAAAAATACTCTTTTTTAAATCTATTGGAAACTTAAAATAAATTCCACCATCTTGTTCCTCTCATGGAGAGCTCTCTGGTGATATAATTTTTATCTCAACCTGACTTTTGGATTGGAAGTTATGCCCATTTAAATATTTGTTAATTAACATTGCCACATCAACAAAAATGGAAATATGTGGCTCTACCACATAGCTCAAAATACAACAAGGTTATTTCCATGGCATAACACCATCATTCCATCATGGAATTCCTTTATAGAATGCCCTGCTCAACCTCCACGACGCAATACTAAATTTAACATAAAATTTTGGAGGGTTTCCCATCTAGAAATATCTGTAAGGTGCTAGACAGATGGTGATAATGGGAACCTTCACGTCTCTTAACTCATTTGTTTTATATTTTGTCTTTTGTCACCTCCAATGTGGCACCACCTGGATACCATGCTACTTGCCTCCCTTACTCCTTGTTGATTTCATGTTGATGTAAATGTGTTGTCACCCTACAACATGGAATCCTCTAGCAGTGTCATTTGTCACCCAAAAATGGACTTTTTTTCCATCCAAAAAGGCTAAGTAAACATGCCATGTGTCACGCCATAAAGGCACCACATCAACAATATTCCACATCATCATCCACATCGTCTCCACATAACCTTACTCGATCTACATGGCACCGACCACCTCAGCCTGTGCCAAGGTCTTATAGAGCCAAGCCCCTTCATACAAATCCACACCTTTACACTATACAAAATTCTAATTTTTCTTCAAATTTTCTGGTCATCCCTCCACGTCATAGTACCATAGTGTTGTAGCAACGATACAAGAGGCAAGTGTTATGCCAAACCTAGGTGCAACGTGATTGTAGATTTCTTGTCATGTGAAAAAGGGGGTTCTCTATGGCATTCCCTCCATCTACAATGCTTGTTCCAAATGCACATAATGTAAAACACCTACTGAAAGGGGAAACATGTGGTGTGACATGAATATTCACTTCTAGTAATGGGAATAACCCTGTCCCCAACCCCATCAATAATGCATAGCCCAGAAAACCAATGCATGGCACAAGCCAAGGGAGGTGTGACGTGATAAGAATATTTCATGTCCAATAACAAGGAAATATATGTTCACACTCTCTATCCCAATGCTCATTCCCACTGGTGTTCCATGCATCTAGCTCGACGAGGGAGGTGTAGTGCAATGTGAATATTCACATTGATCAATGGGGATTTTCCTGTACCACATCCACCCAACTCTATTGAAACCAAAGTTCCTTCATAGAAATAATTTTAAAGACTTATTCAGTCAAATTCAAGCTTGTATCTTGCATTAAAAAGACTCAGAGACTCCAAGGATTTTTGAAGGCTCTAGTAAGCTTTCCTTGGATCTGAATGTGGCATGGAGCACTCCGACAATGAGAATGAAACATTAAACATTTAAATATGTCCTTCATACACAGCACACATAATGCATAATCTATTCCCTAGGTAAACAAAGTGCAATATAATAATAAATAAATCAGGGAACCTTTCAGTTTATAATAATGCCAACCATCAGACCATTGGTAATAATAATTAACTGCACGTCTTCGTGAAAATAGTAACATTAGCATATAACTTTAATAAAATTTCATTTCATCCATCAAAAGCTAGTATTTCATCTTATCCAAAAGAACATCCAAATAATAGTGTCCATCAAGGACATGTAGCAGTTCCCAGTGATCATTCAAGGACATTACAGAGTCATACATAAACTAATAGCATACCAATCATGTGATCATTCAGATTTAAATATACATAAATCAAGGCACTTATCTGAATGGGTATAGACGGTTGGGAATTGAAGGTGGAACTTCAACTCTCACCCAACCATAGGCTAGTTGCACCATATTATTTCTTGTAGTTGTTCATCCCCAAGCGAGGTCCATAATCTGAGGTATTCCTTTCTCAAGGATTTCGAGCAGACTTAGCTTTCATACTACTCTATTCCAGTAGTATGGGTTTACTTTATAGGTGGTTTATTTACATTGTAATCACTAAGTGGTTTATCAACCTTATCAGCAAGCACTCAGTGGTTTATAAACCATACCCAAAAATCACTAAGTGGTTTATTAGTCTTCTCAACAAGCACTTAGTGGTTTATCAGCCTTAAAACAAGCACCTAGATGATTTATTAGCTTAGTTGGAAAGCCCTAAGTGGTTTATCAACCTTCTCAGTAAGCACATAGTGGTTTATCAACCTTATCAGTAAGCACATAATGGTTTATTATCCTTTTTCAGCAAGCTCTCATAACTTAATTCATCTTTTGAGCCTCCCATTGGCATTCACAATCCAACAACTTATATACATCAATACTTGGAATCACATCCCATTAGTATGAGTAGAATTTCTCAACCATGTAGCTCCTTTCTCTTGCATTCCACGTTGTCTCTTCTAGAGTTCACTCTCTCTGCCAACATTCTACTGTTTTTCTTTCCATTCTTTTTGTTTCCTCTAGGCTCTTCGGGTTACCCTCATGGGACTATTTTTCTACACTTCACATTGTGGAAGCAGGGAAGAACATGGGAATATCCTCTACCTCGTCATGTCTTTTCCAATTGTTTGGTGGTGGGCTTTTAGTTACAACAACCAACACAACTCTCATCTATCCCTTAGATCGTGGATCTATCTATCCCATTCATTAGTTCCAGAAAATATAAAATTTATTTTATAATTATATTCATTAAAAAATAGGGGTTAACATAAGTGGTGTTACAAACCCCACCCCTTAAAGGAACACCATCCTCAATTTTCTTTTTAACTAGAAAGTAAAGGATAAAACTAAGTTTTATATAGAAACTCCTACATTTACTTATTCATAATAAAAGAAATGGGTATAGTACCCTCATTTCTTTTTACATCTCCCAACTGGCTACTGTTGGAAAATGTAACTATGTTCAGTTTTTATTAATGTACTTGAGCCATCATGTATGTACTTGTCAAAATAATAAAGAAAAGAATTATTATTACTATTATTGTGACTTATTAAAGCAAGGGTTTCATGCTTGGGTCACCATATTTCATGTCAAAGTCCCCATTGATGACTTATAAGATTTATTTTGAGTCAATAGAGTCATTGTACTTTTAGAGATACCCTTCTTGGGCTTTTGAATCATGTAAAAGTGTTAAGTATTGAGTCAAATATGATTTATGTAACCTCCATACCATGTCAGCCTAGAAGAAGATAAATTTGACATAAGGACCCTATTCGACCTCACATGGAGCCAATAAAAGCAATATCATTGAATTCATTTGGAGTATCATTCTCACACATAAGTTTGATTTCCATTGTAGCTGGGAAGAAGTGTGAAATTATCTTGTAGCTGGGAAGAAGTGTGAAGTTCTCTTGTAGCTCGGAAAAGGTGTGAAGTTTGTTGCTAGGAAGTTGAAGTGAATGTGAATTTGGGGAAGCCTAAGGAGGAAAGGAAAATCAAAATTTTTGTGGTTCTATTTCTCTATTTCGTGCTTTAGATTGGGAGATAAAGTCTCCTAAGTTTCACTGTTGTCAGAAGCCACCTGTTGTCAGAAGTTGTTTCCTAGTCGAAGTTGTTGGATGGGGTTGAAGATCTGGAAGTCTGACTTGGTGTGGAGCGAAGGTCTGGTCTTGGTCTAGGGTGAAGAGTCTCAAAGAATACTATTGAAAGAAATAATTAATTACTGGGTTTTCCCCTCGAGGGGGTTTTTCCCTGGCATAGTTCCTACATCTAGAATTTATTGTTTTATGTGTTGTTGCTTTGGAAATTGCTTGATGAACTAAAGGAAATAAGATATAAATAATTGTAATAATAAGAAACATCACAAGTAATTATCAAGAATAGGAAAATATTTCTGCCTTTCTGATTTTCTAACATGGTTTCAGAGCTTTGGTGAAGCAGGAAGAAAAAGGCAGTCTCAAGCACTTAATCAAGGAATCAATCAAAGGGACTATCTTAGGAAAGGAGTCTATTATATTCAAGGAATATGCCTAACACAATCAAGATAGATAACAAACTTGAAGTGGCCTCTAACTTTAGGTTCTGGAAGAAGAGGATTGATCTAATCCTTGAAAATAACAAGGTACTGGACTTGGTAAGAGGAAAAGTAAAGAAGCCTACATAGGATTCCATTGATGCTGACAAAGTGAAATACATGGAATTGGAATTGGTGGCCATGGCTCTAATGGTATAAGTAATAAAGCACAACCTTTCCCCATTCATATCTAACATTGATCTTACTCAAGAAATGTATGAAGCCTTGTCGAAGTTATTTACTATTAAGAACATTGGTCAAGTAGCAAGTTTGAAGAATGAGCCAAGAACCACAAAAATGACTAAAGAAGACATTGTGGCAACATTATTTATGAATATAGCTAGACTTAGCGATGATCTCTTGGCCATTGATGAAAGTATTCCAGATAAATAAATCATGATCGCTGCTCTATTAGGATTTCCACCCTCTTGGGGTGCATTTGTTGCAAGCCTCAATAGTTGGAAGGTAGCTCCCACCTTTGAATAAATATGGACCACCTATAGTCAAGGAGAAATAAGGATCTCAATGGTTGTCAATCCTAAAGGAGTATCAAATTCTTACGTTACTCAACATAAAGGAAAGAGATCGAAGGGACCAACAAAGAAAGTTGGCATGTCCAAGATAGAATGCTATCAATGTCATAAGAAGGGTCACTACAAGAGTGATTGTCCAGACAATCCAAAGAATAAGAAGAGAGGAAGAGATCAAGCCAACTCTGTTGAAGAATAAGACTCAAATAAATTCAAGCCCGAAGAATCTGACATTAGGGACTTATATTACTAAGTCCTTTACTTGGATCTTTATATATCTTGTTTTATATGTTTTAGAATTTGTATATTTTTAACATATTTTGGAAAAGACATTTTTATTGTTTTTATAAGTATGTAGGTATCCCTCAAGCTTTGGAGGGAGCCCCCAACAACTCCCAAAGATAAGTATCTCATTTATTTTCATTTTTTGGTTCATGTATTCATTTATTTTTTACTATATTAAATTCTAATCACCATTCTCTCTATTGTCTTGATCAGGAAAGACATTTGCAAGGAGTATGAAGGAGGATCTCTCAAGAAAAGGTTGGTAAAAGAACTAAAGTATGCTTTAAATAGATTTATATTGAAAGTATTACTCATTTGATAATCTACTAATAACAATGTTATGTTTATCTATATTGAATCATGATCATTCTTGTTTTGGGTGATTCATCTCTTGATAAACATACCCACCTCACTCATATTCTTAATTGATTATGTAGAACACTAGATAGGTTCTGGAAAACCATAATCTAAGGGTATGCTTATGTGAATGTCTGAAACCCTAAGCTTCTTAGGGATATTGTGAAATGTTGTTTGACGTTTTTATTGAGGATGCCATGTTTGGGATTTTGGTATGATTGGGAAAACCTAAGTTGTTAGGGTTGAATGATAAGGTCTAAAATCCTAAACCTTTCAAGTTTTGGTAATGTTGGTTTTGCTATGTTTCTATATTGATGCCCTAACACATTAGGGTCTCGTGGAATATGTGAGCAAGACCCTTATATTGTCTTAGAAATTTTTTCCTTGGTATGTGTGTGTTTGTCTAATCAAACCCTACTACAATCAATATTGTTGTGTGTCTAACTCTTATTGATCACTGTGAAGTTGGGTTTGACTAACACATGATATAAAATGTCATTGCATGATGATGAAATCTAGGCATATATAGATATGTCCTTTTGGTTGAAATCCTAGCTTAGTCTAGGTCAAATATATTAATGTTTTCAGACATATGATATGTGTATGAATGGTTATGAATTCCTAGATATGCATGTTGACCTAATTATTGATGGTCATAACTCTTAGTATTTAATGAAAGTCCTTGTTTGAGATTCTAGGATGATGATATTTGGAAATTTAGGGTTTTGCAGCTAAACCTTAGCAGTAGTTAAATGTTCTAGTATGTGTGATATAACAATTTGAGATCTATTTATATAATGATTTTAGATCTAAGACTTTTGTGATCCATAATGTAGATGTAAATCTTTCAGATTAATCACATTGTTAGGATTTGGTCAATGTTTTGAACCAACTAATGTGGTTCATCCTCATGACAACCACATTAGTTGGTTCAAAAACGTCAACCAAATCCTAACAATGTGATTAATCCAAAAGACTTATATCTATATATAATGGTTGTTGAGATTGTGAAAATGCAATTCTAGCGTTTTGCTATTACCAAAAATTGATCACCTAGCCATTTCTAATTAGGTGGATTGAAACACACCATGTATATTTAGTTTTACCATAGTAAAATCACTTTCACTATGGAAAATGATTTAGTAAACCAATTTTTTTAAATTATTTTCTTATTTAAATAATAATAATAATAATAAATCCATGAGAATAATTAGATAAATCATTATTTATTTAATTTTCTCTAGGAATAATTATTAAATCATTATTTAAATAATTATTCCTTGTCACAATTGATTAAATCCCTAAGGAATAATTAAATGAATCACTATTTATTTAATTTTCCTTATTCTTGTTATTGGAATAATTGTTAAATCGCTATTTACTAGTTATTTCAATTTCACACCATTTTTAATTCTCGCAAAATAATTAGTAAATCATTTTATTTTTAATTATTTCTAAATAAATATATTTAACCATTTTAAATGTCTTTTCCCTCTCCAAGAAATATAATAAAGTATTCCAAGCGGTTAAATCTTGATTTGGTTAATATTATTTTATTATTCTCTATTTTCGAAATTAACTCAACACTTTTTTATAAATAGGAGGGTTTTTCATTCATTCTTCACCATGATCATAATCATTGTCACCATTATTGTCTTTTCTCTTTTGAACTCACATTCTATTTCTCCACATTTTTTTTGGGATTTTCACATATTGAGAGAGAAGAAAATTTCTTGAAGCACCAAGGAAATTAAAGGACCCATCCCACGAAGGGGCACTTATAGACCCATCTATAGATCTCCTTCACCGGGTGTTTAAAAAAAAGTTGTTCAATTAAAGTCTTTCCATTTGGGTTATTGCATTGGATATTTTTACTGTTTGGTTTCTATTATGGATCATTTATACTTTTCATTGCAGTTTTTCCATTTTTATTACAGATCTAAATTGCAAGGAGCCATCAACTTGTTGTTATGGTCACTTGTAAACTTGTAACCTAGTGACTTAAGTGAAGTATTTTTGGACACCTTCCAAGAAATTTCACACTAATAAATGGTGAATCCACTTGTGTAATAAAAACGTTCTTGGGTGACTGAAGTTTCAGAAAATCTCAAGTTTTTCTACAACTATTTTTAGCCTCTCAATTTCTATGTATAGTATTAAACACTTTTTTGCCAAATTTTCAGATTCTGGTGGTTTTCTAGTTCTTTTCAAAGGTCACAGTACCAATCAAGTAGGAGATGGAAAAATATGTACGAGATCTGCCGACTGAGCATCCCCAAGAGAAAAGTGCACTTTTCAATCCCTGATTTGCATTTCAGAGTGCACTATTTGACCCAAAAATTGTGTTTTCCACTGTTTCGGGTCAATACCCGTGTTTTGGAATTTTTCCAAATTTTTTTTGAGTTTTTCCAGAATTTTTGAGAGTATTGTCTACATAATGGTTTCGGTACTTCACCTATGTTTTCAATCTCCCTTAGTCCTAGATCCACTTGATTTGTCTCTTTGAAGAAGGAAAAATCGCCCCCAAGTTTTAGAGTACACCTCTACATTTTTAGGAAGAGATTTGTTGAATGAGGAGTCTAAAGGTTTCAACATTGCAGCCACTGATTTTCAGAGTCTGGTCCATTACTTTTCAGCTCTTTTGGATATGTTTCTTTTACCTTTTCTCCCTTTAGAGTTTAGGTTCGCTTTTTCCCCCTTACGATCCCATTCAACATCTTAGGTTTTAGAGCTTCACTCCTATTCTTTGCATCATTTTTCACCTTTGATTTTTGTTGTTTATCTGCACCATTTCCAATATATTAGTGCCTCTATATCTTAGTCCCTTAACATTAGATCATTTAGGCCTTTTTTATGTGTATTTGAGTAGCTTGTTTTCCCCCTCTTGCTCAGTCTCTTAGTAGCCCTTGTGAGTGGGGTTTTGTGTGCTTGTTTGGTTGTTTATTTTTCTGTCATTTTCAAATTTATTTACAGTATTTCAACATTTTAATTTCAGCAACACATGGCATCATGAAACATGCTTAATTAACTCATCCACTTGACACATTATTTTCACACACTCACACCCTAAGCGAACATGATCTTGGTTAATACCAACAAGTCAAGACTTGAAACACCACACCTTAATAAATCAAAACACATATATTAAGCCCACTTGGGCACTAGGGCCAAACAATGTTTGTAGTGTAGGTGTAGGATCAGTGGGATAGGCTTCCAATAACACCCATCAATCACTTTCATTGAGACATAGAAGTTCAAATTTAGGGAGCTTAAAATCCTTCACCATCCCACATTTCAAAGTTGAATTGCATCAGAAACCTGATTTAGAGGGGGTTAGGCTAGGTCATCGTGCGAGTGGTTCTCCTCAGGTCAACCCAACCCGTGGTAGGGAATCTCATGTGAAGGTTGACTACCAAGTAGCTTAGGAATCAACCACCCCTATGGGATGAAGGTAACCATAGTAACCAATTTTGGGAAAACACCCTATAGGACTGGCTATGGGAAGGAATTGGTTCTCTACCCTACCTTTCTCTAGACATCTCTACTTGTGGGGATGAGATTTTGTCAAGTAAGAAGTTCTTTAGAAGGCCATCTAAAACAGTAGATCTAGGATTGTTTTAGGATTTATATCACCTATAGGCTAGAGGTCTTTTAATTTGATAGGACATGTTTTCTTTTAGTAGAGTAACATCATTAAAATAGTTAGTTTACACCTGGCACCACTGCACTAGGAGTTTTCATGTTCTTTGTTGCTCTTTTATTCCTATCATCACCCTTTAGTTCTTATATCATTATTGTTTAAACATCATTGCACCCCCTAGACATGTGCCATGTTGAATTTGAGGTCTTCACCCTCATTTCCTATTAGGACATATTATTCCTCCTAATCGAGTTAGAGTTCATCCTCCTAGTCCTCCATTGAGTCATCATTCTAATTCCAATTCTATTGGTTCATCAAGTTCATCCTTTGATTTTATGTCTTCTCAACCCTATATCACCACCATGTCAGGCACCAACATGGGTGCGGGAACCAAGGGTGGTAACCCAGGTACCAACCAGGGTACCCCCACCAGCGGAACCACCACCAGTGTGGTCACTCCTACTCCCTTGCTACTTTTCATGGCTAGTTTAAGTCTTCCTAATTTTAGCCAGCTTATCAATGATCCTCTTCTTGATGATCCCACTTGGTAATATATGCCTACTAAACTCCCTTCAGACATTCCAAAGTTTGAAGGTAATCCTGGAGAAGATCCCATTGATCATATTCGCTCATTCCACATGTGGTGTTCATCAAATTCCATTAATGAAGACTCCATCCGTCTTCATGTGTTCCAACGCACACTCAATGGAGTTGTTGCTAAGTGGTATGTCAATCAGCCCAAAGCCACTCATTCCACTTTAGCAACCCTTGCCATAGATTTTCTTTCCAATTTCGAGTTACCTCTCTGTTATGATATCGGTACCGAAAATATGACTTATTTCTATCAAACTTCTGACACCCACCTTTCCAACCATGTTCATGAATGATGAAGAAGGAGGAGCATATAAAGAGCTCTTGAATTTGAAGACCGAGTCTATATGGATTTGTTCCTTAGATCATTGGTGGCTCCCATTACAATGTCAAGTCGTAATTCCCCCATTCTGAGCAAGATACACTCCAAGTAGCCTTAAAATTTGGTCTAATCTATGCCTAGTCAGGTTATGTTTACACTGTCATCCCCAATCTGCCTCATCCTGGTGTTGCTAATGCACCAAGGGCATCTCATGCCGCAGATGACATTTTGGAACCCTTTCACACCTCGAACCATATGCTCCACCTCATATGAGTTATGGTACACCTCAGGGAGGGACCACTTCCACTTATAATTATCCATCCTCCAATCCCCCACAAGGCCACCCTTACGTAGGTCCCTGCACACCATATGCATATCCTCATCTGCATCAACAGATGTTTGTTGGGTTTTGTTATCTTCTTTCCATGACTAGCCCACGAAGTTAAACGGGAGGTTAGAGGGGGGGTGGAGCCCCCCCTTCGTTGCACCGATTGCGTAGCGGGGGGGTCACAGCGGGTTTGAGGGGTGCAGGTAACCCCCCTTTATGGGGTTCGGGGCCGCACTTCGGAAAATTTTGTTTTTTGGACCCTATATTAGGTTGGGTGGACCTACCTATTGTTTTGTGCATGATTTTCGCACATGTTTCTTGGACAAGATGGTTTTCAATCCATGGTTTTGGACAAGATGATTTTTGGTCCATGGTATTGGATGCTTCAGCATGTATAAATATGTATTGTAACATTGAAAGGCACATGAAGAAAAGTCAAGCTAGTAGTCCCAATTTTGGGATCCAAGGGAAAATCTCTGTGTATATGTCTTTTATGTGTTATGCTCTCGCATTGTTTATTTTCTATGTTTTAGAATTTGTATGCAAGTAATTTATGTACAGGGTTAAAACCTACATTTGGTATCAGAGTTGTTTTGGCTTCGAGGGGATGCCTTTGTTGCTGAGGGGTTTCTCTCGGGCCCGTGGTAGACCTTGTTTAGTGGGATATCTACGAGATCGATCTGGTGGTGAAAGAGCATCTGAACGCATTTAATACTGTGGTAAGTCAGTTATTATCTATTGATATGAAAATTTTAGATGAAGATAAGTGCATCAGTTTGTTGTGTTCTCTACCAGATGTGTGGGATAGTCTAGTTATTGCAATAGGTAGCAATACAAATGCCTTGTAGTTTGATGAAATAGTCTTATCCTTACTGATGGAGGAGATGACAGAGAAAAATATGGAGAGCCAGAATGGTGATGCCTTGTCTATACGAGGACGGTCCCAGAATAGAAACAAAAATAAGTCATCGAGTGGGAGATCTAAATCTCCAGGAAAACCTGTAAAGGTGGTGTGCTGGAAATGTAGAAAGGAAGGGCACTACAAAAGGGACTGTAAATCTAAAGCTCCTAATAGAGGAAAGGGATCTAATGATGCTCCTTCTGCAGAGGTGAAAACCACCTCAAATGACGGTGGGGATGTGTACTTGGCTTCTTCAAGTACACATGTAGATCATGAGGCATGGTTGATTGACTTAGGTGCATCCTTCCACTTCACTCCCCATAGAGAGTGGTTCTGCGAGTATGAGAAATATGATGGGAAATGACAGGAAGGCTAGAATTGTTGGTCGCAGAAAAGTAAAGTTGAAGTTGCAAGGTGGAAGGTTTAGAACACTTCCGAGTGTTCTGCATATTCCTGCATTAGCCAGAAATCTGATTTCTGTAAGCAAGTTGGATGATGCAGGTGTAAAAACAGTGTTCGAGAAGGATACCTATAAGATGGTTTGGGGGGAACTGGTATTGATTTGGGGAGTTCGAATTGGAACACTGTACAAGCTGCAAGGTAGCACTATTGTTGATGGGTGCAACAGTTCTGTGGTTCCTAAAAGTGGAGCAAAAAATCTAGTGGTCTATGGAGAGAAGACCATGTTGTGGCATCAAAGGCTTGGACATATTGGAGAGAAGGGCCTTCGAATACTTCATGGTAAATGTATGGTAGAAGGTATGAGTAATAGCTCTCTGGATTTTGATTTCTATGAAAATTGTGTATATGGGAAGCAGAATCGGGTGAGTTTCCCCTCTTGTTATCGAGAAATCTAGTGTCTATGCAGAGCTGCTAGTCCCAGTAAGGCTGGTAGCTACCTTAGAAACAAACAAACTAAAACTACTTTCGTTTTCCTTTATGAGAAACAGATAAGAGGGGAATAAAGGAGACCAACCTCTGTCTTGCGCTTGGTTCCTTGCTTGATTCCTCTCCCTTTTGATACTTTGCCACTCGCTTCCTCGTCTGCCCAGCTTCAAAGAGCACCTGTAGAATCAAAGCAGCATAACACTATCCAAGAACATAGATCTATTATCATAAACAATATAGGACCAGATATATATTGACCACACAAATGCATATATCATCAATCATACAAGAATGTGGAGGAAAACTTGAATAGCTTTATTAATAATCAAGAATAGCAAAGAGGATTACAACCAATTGTTCTGACCCAGCATCATCTTCTTAGCAAGAAAGCCCTTCTTCACCTCATGAAAAGCTTAGATCACCCAACACTATCATGTTGCACCAAGAAATCAACAGCACTTCCTTACAAGATACAAAATTCCAACCTCTGGATTTCTGGGATGAGGGATCCATATATAGACGTTTGCAAGGGGGGTGAGTTAGCTTTTGAGATTTGATTAGTGTCCTCTCTGATAGTTCTTGATTCCACTTGGATATTTATGATCTCTTACTCATCCCTGGGTGAATGCAGAAAGGCAAATGTCATGGGAGAAGTTTCTGGAAGATTCCATGATCCTCCACCTTGCAGATTGACCCTGCCATTTGTCCACTCTTACCCATCACACCCCATAGAAGGGCTTTTCAAGATGCATCACACCTCCCATATGTATTTAGGTGGGATGCAGCGCACTTTGACCATGGAGCAGGTGAGATGGTCCAGTTTTGACCAGTTCTGAGCAGTTTTTCATGGAGAACTTCTGGGAGAAGATGTAATCAATTGACCTTGTTCTTTTAGAGGTCAGAACAACACTTTTAGGGACTTAAGAGCCCTTGTTTTATGGAAATTTATGATTTGGGTTGCAGTGCCCAAAAATGTCTATAACATTTTCCCCCTAAAGCATGAGGTCGTTAATCTGTTGATGTCGGGTGAAATGCTTTATCATGAGGATCTGAAGTTTTTTTTCAAGCTGGAAGTCGACCTGTAATAAGATACAATACAATACATTATCTTCATAATATTTTCATGATCTAGTTGAGGTGGGCATTCCCATGCTCAACTTTATAAATCCATTTTCATGTACATAAGACAGACAATCGTCTGAGTGTAGACTGATGGTTCTGGTAGAGCCATCATCCCTTGGATTGGATGATTATCTATGCAGTGATGATGTACATTTGATGTCTTTATTTTCCTGAATATATATCGCAGCCCGGATGGATGAAACTAGATCTGGGGTCTTTAATCTTGTTCGATCTTCACTCAAAGTACAAGTCGATCCATGTGAGAGATGTTCTTGAGTCGAACATGGAAAGACATCGCCTGATTACCAGCCAATGATGTGAGCTGTTAACAGGAGCGAGAGGAATCACCGATAATGATGGTGACCCTCAAGGTACTACAGTACAATTCATGTGGTGTGAATAAGGGACTTGGCATCGAACACCACGCAAAATCTTTCGGTCGAAGGGCATTGCTGTAAACCTGTTGCCGGAAGTGAGAAACTTGCCATTGAGGCATGCAAGCTTCAAAGTACTAAAAGGGTTCTTCCTAGATCGACTTCTTGGATAATGAGTTGATGTCGAAAAGAAGCGATCCATCATAGGAGGGCCTTAGTGAATCCAACATCAATGACATGGAACGGAGCAAATGATTTTAATGGAGGTGAAAACGATCTGGTGATATAAGGTTCAGGGTGGCAGTCATGAAAGAATGGAGCGTAAATGTATTGCAGTGGGTGAGACACACGTGAATTCTCTGAGCGACTTCTCTTGAACATATCGGCGACACTGACATGATGGATTGGTAGCGTTAACCCCAAATTGTTGTGATGGACCCATGGTGATATGACCAGTGAATGAAACAACCCAACCCGACTCGGATGCGGAGTGAAAGTGTCATTTTCAAGAGCGACTTGCTACCAATAAAGTTTCTTCAAGTTTTCTTCCCAATTTTTCCCCAGTCATTGCTGACCAGTACCTCTTTATTTTTTTCAAGCTTGAGGAGGATAACATATGCTTGTTCTATAATTTTCCCTTTAGGCAAACCCATCACTATGTTTTAACGAGCCTAGCGATAGTGAAACTCGTTCTTGTCCATATGGACAAGTTTGTCGCTATTCGGTATTAATGAGTTTAACGACAAGGATAACTCGGTCATTTTCAATTTTAGAGAGTCTAAAAAAGGGACGTAAAGAAAACTCCAATAATCCTTTTTCGTCATATAATCCCTTGAGTCCGAAAAAGTATAAAACAATACAAAAGGGATGAATTTTCGGTACTTTTAACGAGCCGAACAAAACAAGCGCTCGATCTTTTTGTGTAATGATCCCTCAAGTCCAAAAAGATTAAAATCTAAAGGAGGGATAGCGCTTATGGTCCCTTTAACGAGATGGAGAGGCCAATTGCTCGGCAATCTTTTCATATTTTCCGAGTCAGTTGAAAAGAGCTTAAAGGAGACTCGTTTATTGAGGAACGAGTGATAAATTTGGGTAGCAGCTGATTCCAGGTAAGGTTTGGAATTTTCCAATCACGGCAGTGTCACAAGGATGGCTAACAGGATCACTCTTTGCAGTTGTTCGTCAAAAAGGGTAAACAATCAAATGGAGGTGAATGATCGGCCAATACAGAGTGGAGGTGATGATGAGAACACGACCAAGGCTTCAAAGGCTGATGATAATACATTCACGATGGTTATTTACCGGAAATTGGTTCATTTTTTAATGAGCTTAAACTCTGGGAGAACATTTGCTCATTGCTTATGTTTATTTTTTAACAAGCTTGAATTCCACGTTAAAACTACTCGATCCAGTCGTATAATAAGGATGTCTCATATAAAAATGACATTTTTTCAAAGTTTTGCCCCACATCCTTTCTTTATGCAAGTTAGGAAACGACCAATCCTACAAGTTTAAAGGGTTAGAGGACATACAAATTTAAAAAATAAATGGTCGCTCTTCGCTTGCATGCCAAAAGGTTTGCATGCCCCCAGGTATAGTGAAGCAGAGTTTCCAGGTTACCCCTCAATTTGCAGACAAAACATTTGTTTTATCGGGAAAGGCCTACCTTTTCAAGGTTACCCTTCAATTTGCAGACAAAACATTTGTTCTATCAGGAAAGGCCTACCTTCTAACGAAGGTATCTTATTTCGGTTTAACCCCATTTTCCTATACGGACGAGTATGTCAACCAGTCATATATCCTTCACGGAAACCTACCCTATACCCAAGGTTTTCCTGTTAAAACAGGCCAGGGTGCATGCACAACTAGGTTTCAGTCATATCCTCTGAATCACTCGTGCTCATTAGGAGGATAGACTAGGGATTGATGAGACATTCCTTGCATGAAAAGACCATTCAGGGATGGTATATGACTATTTGCTATGTGTGAACCGGGGAATGAAAGCTGGTCTACGAGCTTGACCACTCTTCCTTCATGCGGAAAACACATTACTCTAAAGAGTGAGGAGACAATGGCTCCCATGCAATAAATATAGTCACGTCCAAGGAGTAGATTATAATCCAGGGGTCCTTGGACTACCTTTACGTTCATGTGAACGGTTTTCCTTCTCAATGTTATCGGCACATTGGGAAGGATCCCTAATGGTCAACTGGTTCCTTTGTCAAAGCCTATTAGATTTCTCATCTCAGGCAAAAGCGATGGTGAACCAAACGCTTTCCAAGCAATTGAGGAAATGATACTCACAGAAGCCCCTTCATCTGTGATGGTTCCAGCCATGACCATTCTATATATTTGAGAAATGATTTGAAATGGCACACTAGCCTGTAAACGGGGTCTGCCTAGTAGATTCCAATCAAAGGAAACAACCAGGTTGCTTGGAGGTGGGACCGAATAGACGGCCAGATATGACTCTGACGAACTTCCTTCCTACGGTAAAGGAACGGGTAGACTGCCCCCATGTTCATCGGAGTCTGTGCTTACGAAGAGAATTTGAACGGTGTCATTCTTGTTCTCTTCGGTGACTGTATCATCTAAAGACAGATCCTCTGAAGGCAAGACCAGGTCAACTGCCACCTCGACCTTTTGATTTTCATCTTGTGTGGATTCAGATGGTTTATCTTCAATGATAGATGCTTCAGCCGACCACAAGGGCGTGTCAGCTGGATTTTCAACTAGTGACGGACTCGGCAAGAGCTTCTTATATCTAGGAGGAAGCTGTAACGGTGAAACTGGACGGTCTTTCATAACTCTTTTAGCCTTGTCTAAGAAGGGACAATGGTGGACGGCGTGATCGCCTTCACACAGTTTACAAGGAAATTTACATTTTCCTTTTTGTCCAGGGGCTTCACTTTCACTAGTTGACGGTGTATTTTCAACATGATCATCAGAGGTTGATGACACTAGATTGTGCAAACAAGGAGACTAGTCCCTTAAGATTCGAGGGATGCAAGGACAATCTCGATGATAGTGGTCTCCTTTGCAAATGACACATGGCGATTTAGGCCTGGACGGTGTAGTGTGTGGATTTTCGCTAGACGATTCTTGGTTTCCCCTTTTTTCCTTTGGCTCCTTCTTCTTCTTCTCTTTCTTCTTCTTCTCCTTCTTCTTCTCAGTTACTTGATTTTTGGCTTTACCAGCTTCATCAACCGAAGAGGAAGGAGGAGAGGAAGAATTGGACAAAGTAGAGGGTTGGGGGGTAACTCTCGTATCGTTTAGTTGCGACTTGATTGTTCAGGAATCATGGTGTTCTGAACGACAGAAGTTGAGAAGAGCCATACGGGCAAGCCAATTTTCAATCCTGGAAGCGACAATGTGGCCATATGGGGTGCGCCAATATCTCCCCAAGAGGAGAAAGGACTAGGATTTCCCCCAAGGGGAACTCCTTGGTTGGTGGACTCCATTTTTCTCAACCTAAGACCAACGTAGGAAAGGTGATATTTATTCCAATTAAAATAAATTTTAGATGCTTTGACACAACTTGTTTTTTCAATTTTTAAGAGTCGAGAAAAAACAAAAGATGACTTTAGTCGCCTTTGATTTTTAATGAGCCTGAAGTGACAAGTGCTCAGATGGACCTTTTCCTTTAAGGAGTCTAAAAAGGAACAAAAGAGACTGCTCTAGAAATCTAGACAGAGGGATTACCAAACCAATCACAAAACTGTAGAATACTTTTTACGGTACGGCAGTCAATCTTCCCGAATGCTGTGTTCAGTGCATTGCGATCGATAGGGCGGCAGACACGAATTCCTATGGATAAAGGATAAAGGCTATTGTGGTCTCCCAATATATACTCGACGGTACGTAGGAGCACAAGTCCGTACTGGCACTTATCATCTCAAAGTGGAGGAATCACCCAACCATCAATGAAAACAGCAGTTACCAGGCTTTACGACGCCGGAATACCTCTAGCCTAGACTTCTAAATGTTGTGCGTTAGGTTCCAAAGCGTTCTTAGATTCATTAAATTTATTTTACAGTTGATCTTGCTTAAGAAATTTTCCTTTTAGGTTCACCGCGTGATGTATATGTACAATTCCTAAAATGCAATCTAAGATGATAAACAATCGTTTAATCTTCTTTTTGCAATGAAAATCCTAGCTACTAAGGAAAGAGAGATGATATTCTTTCAACATAGAGAAGAGAGCACACGCTATATGCACTGTCCTAAATAAAACCATCAAACAGTCTAAATGCAAATGCACATGCATGTATTTGTTTTCAGCCTTCTTAATGTGTGAATGATAAAAAGAAAGCTAAGCGCAAATCTGAATTGTTTTCAAAGCGACATTACTAACAAGTTTCTTTCTAAGACAAAATGAAGATAATGACGACACTTTACGATTTGGAATTGAAAACTTGCTTTCGACACTTGAAAAACTACTAATTCAAACCAAATACAAGAGTAACAGTGTAATCGAATATCAAGAACAATCAGATTCTCTTCTATGACTGAAAATGACACTTGTGACACTTTCAAATCAAGAAACAACAGTTCAATTATGCTACTTCTTTGTAAAAGAGAACTGAAAATGGCTCAAAATACATAAAAACATTTACAGTTCTTTTCACAATGGAGGTGGAATAATGGCAAGGAAGGGGGTTTCAATAGAGATGTACTGACTACAGACAACAAAACTCCTGAATAGAGTTGAAAAGAGTGAAAACAGAAACCAAAATCTAGGAGCAGGAGAGGCTTTGTCTGATCAGCGCACCTGTAACACAGGGAAAAAGAGATGCAGTGCACCTACTACACTCGGGAAGTGCGATGCATCCAGAATCCAAAGAAGAGACAGTGCGATGGTCCAGGGACGAGACTTCAACTGGGTTCCGGGTCACAGTTTGCAGCTCAGTTTAGGGATTTAGGCCGAGCAAATGGTAATCAGTAAATAAATCATAGGGGTAGATCTAAATAGGTTGCTAGAGCCACCACAAGGGAAATTAGAGAGCTTGTAAATCAATTTTTCAGTTCATAAACAAAACCCGGAGATAGACTGAAGCAGCATTGATCTACTTTGCACTTGCACAGAAAATGCAGTTCGAAGGCTAGCTGGCTTGACTTCAGGCTCCGTCTATAAGTTTATAAAGTAAACAAATGTAGATAAATAAACAATCTATTCGCTCCCCAGTATGGTCGCCATTTTGTTATTGGGAAATCTAGTGTCTATGCAGAGCTGCTAGTCCCACTAAGGCTGGTAACTACCTTAGTAACAAACAAACTAAAACTACTTTCGTTTTCCTTTATGAGAAATAGATAAGAGGGGAATAAAGGAGACCAACCTCTGTCTTGCACTTGGTTCCTTGCTTGATTCCTCTCCCTTCTGATAGATCTTTGCCACTCGCTTTCTCGTCTTCCCAGCTTCAAAGAGCACCTGTAGAATCAAAGCAGCATAACACTATCCAAGAACATAGATCTATTATCATAAACAATATCGGACCAGATATATATTGACCACACAAATGCATATATCATCAATCATACAAGAATGTGGAGGAAAACTTGAATAGCTTTATTAATAATCAAAAATAGCAAAGAGGATTACAACCAATTGTTCTGACCCAGCATCATCCTCTCAGCAAGAAAGCCCTTCTTCACCTCATGAAAAGCTTAGATCACCCAACACTATCATGTTGCACCAATAAACCAGCAGCACTTCCTTACAAGATACAAAATTCCAGCCTCTGGATCTCTGGGATGAGGGATCCATATATAGATGTTTGCAAGGGGGGTGAGTTAGCTTTTGAGATTTGATTAGTGTCCTCTCTCTGATAGTTCTTGATTCCACTTGGAGATTTATGATCTCTTACTCATCCCTAGGCGAATGCGGAGAGGCAAGTGTCACGGGAGAAGTTTCTGGAAGATTCCATGATCCTCCACCTTGCATATTGACCCTGCCATTTGTCCACTCTCGCCCATCGCACCCCATAGAAGGGCTTTTCAAGATGCATCGCACCTCCCGTGTGTATTTATGTGGGATGCAGCGCACTTTGACCATGGAGCAGGTGAGATGGTCTAGTTTTGACCAGTTCTGAGCAGTTTTTCATGGAGAACTTCTGGGAGAAGATGTAATCAATTGACCTTGTTCTTTTAGAGGTCAGAACAGCACTTTTAGGGACTTAAGAGCCCTTGATTTATGGACATTTATGATTGGGGTTGTAGTGCCCAAAAATGTTTATAACACCTCTGGTGGTAAGAGGGCAAAACATATATTAGAACTTGTGCATAGTGATGTATTTGGACCTATGAAGGTTCCATCACTAGGTAAGTTTGTGTACTATGTATCATTTATTGATGACTTCTCAAGGAATACATGAATATATTTCCTTAAGAAGAAATCTGAAGTCTTTGACAGGTTTAAAGAATTTAAGGCTCTAGGGGGGGGGGAACCAAACAGAGAAGAAGATAAAGGTGTTGAGGACAAATAACGGTGGAGAGTTTTGCAACAAGGAAATTGAAAAATTTTGTAAGAAGTGTGGTATAGCACAGGAGAAGGCTACTCCATACACACCGGAGAAAATTGGAGTTGCGGAAAGAATGAACAAGATGTTGATGGAAAGGGAAAGAAGCATGCTCAGTGGTGTCAGGTTAGGAAAGGAATTTTGGGCAGTGACGGTGGAGACAACATGTTACCTAGTCAACAGATCACCTTCATCAACATTGGAGGATAAAAATCCACAAGAGGTATGGACTAGTGAGAAACCCTCTCTTTCACATCTGAAAGTATTTGGATGTGATGCATATGTACATGTTCCAAATGAGAGAAGAACCAAGTTGGATAGTAAATTTGAAAAGTGCATCTTTATTGGGTATAAGGATTGTTTAAAGGGTTATAAGCTTTGTAACCCAGTAATAAGGAAGGTTGCATATAGCCGAGATGTGGTGTTTATAGAGGTGAAAGATGTTATTAAAAATGAATTCCAACCAAGGGAACCTGAGAAGATAGAGTTTGAGCTTAAGGAGGAAGAATCAGAAGATGAAGAGCCACAAATTCCGGGTGTGAGAAGATCAGTTCCAGAAAGAAGGCAGCCGGAAAGGTATAGTCCATCTGCTTTCTGTTCAAATTTTTCTTTATCTGTTACTGATGATAATCCCAGAACTATGAAGGAAGCAATAGATTCAGAGAATGGAAAACTCTGAAAAGAGGCCATGGTTGATGAAATGACATCTTTGCAAAAAAATGAGGCTTGGGATCTGGTGGAGTTGTCGGCTGAAAGGAAACCCATTGGTAGCAAATGGGTGTTCAAGAAGAGGAAAAATGCAGAAGGAAAGGTGGAGAAATACAAAGCTCGATTGGTAGCAAAAGGTTATTCCCAGGTGCCAAGAATTGATTTTGCTGATATTTTTTCTCTTGTTGCCAAGGTAGCTTCTATTATATTACTTTTATGTGTTGCTGCTACTTTTGATTTTGAGGTAAAATAGATGGATGTGAAGACAACATTTCTTCATGGGGATCTCGAAGAGGAAATCTACATGAAGCAACCTAAAGGCTTTGTGGTGAAGGGTAAGAAAGAATTGGTATGCAAGTTAAAGAAGTCTCTATATGGGTTAAAACGGTCACCAAGGATGTGGTGTCAGAAATTTGATACATCTATACAGGGACTTGGCTTCACCAAAAGCAAAGCAGATCACTGTGTGTATTTTAAATTAATTGGTGACTGTGTTATTTATCTGGTCTTGTATATGGATGATATGTTGCTGGTTGGAAATGACAAATAAATTATCTAGGATTTTAAGACCCAATTGTCCTCCAAATTCAACATGAAATATCTTGGTGTTGCAAACTATATTTTGGGCATGGAAATTAAAAGAGATCGGGCAAAGAGGAAGCTCTGGTTAAACCAGAGGAAGTATGTCAAGACAATACTGCAGAGGCTTAATATGCAGGAATGTAAACCCATGAAGGTTCCTATTCTTGTAGGTTTGAAGTTATCTGCTGAACAGTGTCCCAAGACACAAGAAGAGGAAGAGGACATGTCCTGTGTTCCATATGCAAGTGTAGTCGGTAGCCTGATGTATGCAATGGTCTGTACTAGACCAGATATTGCACATGCAGTGGGAGTATTGAGCAGGTTTATGTCAAAACTAGGGAAGGAGCACTGAACAACAGTGAAACAGGTCCTCAGGTATCTGCGTGGCACTAATGATTATGGTTTGTGCTACCAAGGAAGACTGGGATTGGACAGAGTGTTGGATATTTGTGGCTTTGTTGATGCAGACTAGGCTGGAGATCTGGATCATAAAAGATCTAAAAGTGGGTATGTGTTTAACCTATTTGGAGGTGCAGTCAGTTGGATGAGTAAGAAGCAATCTGTAGTGGCACTATCAACTACAGAGGCAGAATACATGGCATCCACTCATGCAAGCAAGGAAGCAGTTTGGTTGTAGAGATTGTGTTCAAGTATGGGGTTAGTACAGGGAGCTATAAAGATAGACTGTGACAGGAAAAGTGTAATTTTCTTAGCAAAGGACCCTGCATATCATTCAAAGACAAAGCACATTGATGTTCAGTATCACTTTGTGAGTGATATGATAGAAGACAAAAATATGTTGCTGGTAAAAGTGGACACTTTGAAGAAAACTGCAGATGCATTGACAAAATCTGTGAGCTCTGAGAAGTTCTCTTGGTGTAGAGAAACAATGGGCATTACAGGGCTAGATAAATGACTAAGCTCTCTTGTGGCCCCTTGTGGAAAGAAAACAACAAGTGGGAGGATGTTTGGTTGTGTTATATTCTTTCCATGACTAGCCCATGAAGTTAACAAGGGGGTTAGAGGGGGGACGAAGCCCCCCCTTTGTTGAGCCGATTGAGTAGCGGGTAGGTCACAAGGGGTTTGAGGGGTGTAAGTAAGCCACCTTTATGGGGTCCGGGGCAGCGCCCCAGAAAGTTTTCTTTTTTGGACCCTATATTAGGTTGGGCAGACCTACCTATGGTTTTGTGCATGATTTTCGCGCATGTTTTTTGGATGCGATGGTTTTTGATCCTTGGTTTTGGACACGATGGTTTTCGGTCCATGGTATTGTATGCTCAGCATGTATAAATATGTATTGTAACATTGAAAGGAACATAATGAAAAATCAAGCTGGTAGTCCCGATTTTGGGATCCAGGGGAAAATCTCTGTGTATATGTGTTTTATGTGTTATGCTCTTACATTTTTTATTTTCTATGTTTTAGAATTCATATGCAAGTAATTTCTGTACAGGGTTAAAGCCTACAATGTCAAGGCCAGTTGTTGCATCACCTGTTTATCCCAATGTTTCCCCATCTCCTTATTATCAGTATGCATAGTCGAGCACTCCATCCCCTTCCGCAGTAGTGCCCCAACTCCCCTTGCTCTCTCCCCCTCTACCACAATAGCCACTTCCTTCACAAGGTCAATTGTGTGCTTAATAGATTGGACCCAATCCCCCTAACCCCAAGAAAACGAACAAGGGAAATGGTAATAGGAACCAGAAGTATCAAGGTAATCAAGGCAACCAAGGTCCTCCCCCTAATACCCCTCAGGGTCCTTAACCTAATCCTACAACCCAGTAACAGGGCGGTCAACCCAAGAAAAACAAGGGTAATCATATGAACAAACCTTGTGCATGTTGTGGTGTATTTGGTCATTCTACCCATAAGTTTCCTATTTTACCTCAGATGCAGCAAGTATGGGAAGCTCAAGCAGCTTCTCAAGGATTGCAACCCACCATTCCTCCTCCCCTTCCTACTTCATATCAATCGGCATTGTTTACCAATCCTTTCCCCCACCAAGGATATATAGCTACCAAACCTACACAAGGCCAGGAAGATCAACTAGCTCCACCATCTGGTCACCATGATTATCAGATTCTTATGATGAATTTTGATGAGGTCAATACCTATCAAGTCAACCTTCAAACTCGATCATGTCAATATGACAAGCCATCCACTAATTTAGTGATTGAGTCCCAACCCAAAGTTTCCACCGAGCCTCTATCGTCACCCAACAGTACCTTACAAATCCCTCGGCCAAAGGTCAAGGTTATTCCCAAGATCCCCAAAGGTCTGTTATGTCAAAATGTTGCTTTTGCCAAATCTGCCCATACATATAGCATAGTAGATGACTTGGCGCAGTCTCTTGTTGTCATGTCAATGCTGGAAGTCCTCTAGATGTGCCCATCCCAACGAAAATATCTACTGTATACTTTGGGTGTCACAGATCCCCAAGACGATCAGATGATTGTCTTTCATGTTGAAAAATCATAAAATCCTCCCCCACCTTCATATGTTGCATTTCAAATACCAGTCTCCATTAGAAACACCATTGTTCAGTGGTGTATCATCAACGAAGGTACCTCCACCTGTGTGATGGATGCTAGTATTTGGAAGCAACTTGGTTCCCCTAGCCTATCCTCGTCCACCATCACTCTTCATGCATGGGATGGTCATCCTTCACAACCCCTTAGCTTATATCACAACTTGCCGATCATAGTTGTCGGCAAGACTGTCTCTATTGACATTGAATTCATTAATGATCCCCTAGACTATAACATCTTTTTGGGTCGTAGCTATACTTATTCCATGTCATTTGTTGCATTTTTGGTTCACCGTAATATGTTATTTCCCCACAATGGAAAGATAGTCATCATTTATCTGTTGATGTACTATGACCCCAAAGCCTAGACTTCACCTCAATCCAAAATTTCTTCCATGGTTGACAATAAGATTGTCTCGTTCTTCACCAATGTCTCTCTAGGAGTCTACAAATATTCCACTTTGCTTGGTTCTTATTATGGTCCACCACCTACTCCTTTTGAGCTTATTTCATCCAATTTTTGCATGCTCTAAGCATCACAGGCCTTCACAGCAGATAGCACAATAGCAACATGTTGTTCCTAACTCATCCCAGCTTTCTCGTACTACTTTTCAAGGATCATTTCCTTATGTTGGTGTCTCTCATAATCTGTTCCCACCCAGACATGTTCCCCAAGGCCTTAACCATCTCAGAGTAGTTCCTCTAGGCCACTATCCTTCTGGTCATATATCGTTCTTCTTTCCACCCCTTGGAGTTTATTATACACATGTTATGGCCACGTTGAGTCTACCCAACATTACCTTGGGATCCTAGTCTGGTACATCGATCCTCCCATAAACACTCCATCCACTCAACTTAAACCTTACATTTATTTGACGTTGGTCCAACCTGTTGCTCATACCCTTTCCTTTGCTTCAATTCCACAACAACCTCAACAAGAGCTTACTTCTGTTGTGAAAGCATCTGGTGAGGGGGGGAAAGTCTAGAAAAAGGGAACTAAATACAAGGCCCCCCCAACAACTCCATCTCTCCCTAAGCCACCAAAGCTTATTTCTCATTGTGCTTTGTGTGATTTTGTCAGTCATGCCACCAATAACTGTCATGAACTCCCTCATGTTAAAGATGTGGTCTTTGATACGTTCCCTGCTTCTAACATTCTTGAGGTCCATGTCACCTTACTTGAGTCAGCCAAGAAGAATAGACCTTCACCCAGAAATCACCCCTGTGCTACGTTTGATAATTATGGCCACTATTCTCATCATTGTCCCTGTCTCGAAGATTTTCATGATATAATTCAAGTGCTTCGTGAATTAGAGGTCACTCATAGTGAGTCCACTTCTCCTCTACTTGTGGATTTTTGTCCCACTCTTACACCGGAACAGGAGGCCTCTCAACACCCATTGTGATCACTCCCACTGATGTCGAGATGATGGATAGTACCACTCCTATTCTCTACCTATTGTCATCCATGCGATTGATGCCTTGGAACTCCCTTGATGTCTCCTATTGTAATTATGTTGGACCTCCTTTGACGAACACCCATGTCTCAACATCAGTAGATATTCCATCTACTTGTGATATGTCTCCCACCCTTGACGATTTGTCTATTAACCTTGTCTCTCATGAAGATGCTTCAGGTATCTCTTCTCCATCATGTGGTCCTTCTTCCTTTAGTCCGCCCATCTTCCATTCTGATGAAGACATCATGGAAGCTATGACCACCCCTGATTGTCCTTCAGATGACATGCACCATCGTGTGTACTTCCTTCTGTAGCAAACCCATGACCAATATGTTGTGGATTCCAAAGACTTCATTCATGGTGAAGTTTATTAGTCTAAAAATATCATTCCTGCACCAAATTATTTTGAAGAAGGGAATACGGCTAACATTTCCCCTACCATCAAAATTTACATTTTGAATAAACCAGGGGTCGAAGAAAATATCATCTTGGGGGCACAATGCACCCTGGAAGAAATTTGTGTTTCCACTAAGTTATTCAAGGAATTTCATGATGTTTTCACTTGGTCTTATTCTAAAATGTCCATACTAGACCCTTCCATTGTTGAACACCATATCGATATTTGGCCTGATTCCATCCCCATCTGACAAAAGCAAAGGACCATCCATCCTTCCAAACGTGAAGTTATTAAAGCTAAAATTGATAAGATACAACAGGTTGGTTTCATCTATCCCATTAAATACACCACATGGGTGTCCAATCCTATTCCCATTCTCAAGAAACAAGGCACCATCTATGTCTGCACTAACTTCCGCGATATGAACAAAGTTTGTCCCATAGACAACTTTCCCACACCCTTCATAGACCAGGACATTGATGAGTGTGCGGGGCATGAGGTTCTATCCTTTATGGATGGATTCTTTAGATATAACCAGATACATATCCATTATGCCAACCAAATTAAAACCACTTTCACTAACCCATGGGGAACTTTCATTTACAAGTTCATGCTTTTCAATTTAAAGAATGCTAGAACCACTTTTCAGCATGCCATGCCCTATTGTTTTGATAACTTGGCACATATTATCCTTACATATATCAACAATCTCATCACTCATTCCAAACTTCGATCGCAACACCTCCATGATTTACATACGTGTTTTTGTGATGTTGCAAGTATAACATTCACCTCAATCCCCTAAAGTGTGTCTTTTTCATTCCTATCAGCCGACTTTTTGGCTTCATTGTGTCCAAATATAGTATCACTCTTGACCCACTCAAAGTTCAAGCCATTCTTGAACTTCCTCCTCCTCATACCCTTCACCAGTTGCAAAGCCTCCAAGGCAAAGCTAACTTTCTTCGTTGGTCCATTCCTAATTATGCCACCATGGGTCATGGGTTCCTTAGGCTCCTTCGGTCTAAAATTCCATGTGTTTGGGATGACCAAGCTCAACAATATTTCGATGCTCTCTGTTATCCCCAAAAATTTGCTCATCTAGCCTAATTTACTAGATGGATCGAAGTACACCATGTTGTAGAAATTCCCATTGTAGATCAACAAATTATGCAATAGACTAAAGTAAAATACAAAATCTACTTCTACAACAAACTTTGCGGAAGCTTAATCAATTTGAGCATGATCAATGAGAACACATATACCTGAGAATGAGAAATCAATCACACATAATACAGAAGAAATAACCCAGGGAAAGCCTCAGCCTAAAACCCCAATATTTGTATTATCATACAAGTGGAAATATGTTCGAGTTACAAAAAGAATTAGCTCTCAAGCTATCCTGCTCTCTCTGAAATCAAAAAATATGGCTCACATACTGAATAGACAATGTATATGTCCTCCTCAAACCCTCCAAGCCTCCTATTTCCTTGCACAGTTTTTCTTAGGGTCCAATGATGCCACATGTGTGAATTGGCCTCATCACACTCACAAAACCTGAAGAAGTAACTGCGCAATCCTCAAGGAAATAATTCCTTCTGCATGCAAGGGATATTCACAATGGAATATTCTAGCAACTGATAGTACACTTCCCCTCCATCTGATCTCAAATGGGTCTCTGTCTGAACTGACATGTATGAGTTATTTATGAGAGAATATTCATTTATCTGAAGTACAGCAGTTACATGCATGCATGCATTAACTAACTAAACTCACATTAGTTCAACAACTGTTTGAATTAATCTAACTGGACTTGACTCAGTTAACTAAGTCAACTAATTACAACTCATCCTTATCTCTTTAACTGATGGATAAATTCCTCAATTAATGGAGAAACTGTTGCATGTCCCCACATAGACTTCATGTTTGATTTTCTACAACTAATTAACTCATGGTGAATTAATTAATTATTTTACAAACAGCTGCTAAGATCAAATTCGAATTTTACTTCTCTATTTTAGTTCAGGGACTAACTAAAATAGGAAGGTATCCCGAAATGCTATTTATAGAAGTACTAAATTTAGCACTTCTATATTTAGCATTTCTTGTTGCTATTTTCAACACTCCCTCTCAACAAGAAAGGGATTTTCAATAACACCAATCACGTCTATGTGGAACTTGAACTTGCATTTTGACAATACCTTAGTCAAAATATTTGCATCATGTTCCTTGGTTGTAACATACAGCAAAAACATGATCCTCTTGACCACACAGTCTCGAAGATGGTGATACTAAATATCAATGTGCTTGGACCTATCATGAAAAACCGGATTCTCAGAGGGTTTGATACAACTCTGATTATCGCAGTAGATCACGGTTGGATCCATCCTCTGACTAAACAATCCAACTATAATCTTTTGCATCCAAATGGCTACACATGCAGCCTGACTAGCAACCATGTATTCAGCCTCTGCTGAGCTAAGTGCAACTGACCTCTGTTTCTCGCTATACCAGGAAACTATAGCTGAACCAAGGTTGAAGATTCCTCCAGAAGTGCTTCAATTCTAATAGACTCCCTGCCCAATCTGCATTTGTGAAGCCCTGAAGCTTCACTCCCTTTGTCAGTCTATACCACAATCCCAACTGAGATGTGCCTCTAAGGTATCTCAACACATGCTTCGTTGCCTTCCAAAACAGCTTGGTAGGTTGAACCATAGCTTGACTCAGCTGGTTCACCACAAAACATAAGTCGGGTCGTGTTTTCACCAGATACATAAGTGAACCCACCAGCTACCGATAAACAGTAGCATCCTCCTTCCTCCAGTTCCCAGCTAGAGGAGTCTGCATGGGCTTGCGCTTCTCCATGTGAAAGCGCCTAGTATCTCATTGGCATACTTGCCTTGAGACACAAATACTTCACCATCTTTTTGCCACACCTAGAAAGTAGTGCATAAGACCCATGTCTTTCATTTTGAACTCTCTTGCAAGGTCCTCCTTGCAAGACAGTATCAGTTGATCATCACCTGTCAAAATCAGATCATCGACATAAAGAACAGTGATCATTAGTTTACCTTCTACCATGATGTGGTAAAGATTCACATCTGCTTCACTCTTGGTGAAGCCCAACCCAGTGAAATAGTTGTCAATCTTGGTGTACCATGCACAGGGTGCTTGCTTCAGCCCATACAAAGCCCTCTTGAGTTGGCACACGTGCAACTCATGATCGAAGGTCTCGAAACCCTCTGGCTACTCAATGTACACCTCCTCCTCAATCTTCCCATTGAGGAATGTTGTCTTCACGTCCATTTGGAGGATCTTCCACCCCATCTGAGCTCATAGTTCCAACATTGATCTAATCGATGAGTACCTTGCTATGGGAGCAAAATTCTGATCGTAGTCGATCCCCTCGACCTGTGAGAAACCTCGGGCAACAAACCTTGCCTTTTGTTTCTCAACACTACCATTAGTTGCTTGCTTTACCTTGTAAAGCCATCTGGAACTCACAACTAACTTACCCTGAGGTCTTGGGACAACATCCCACACACTATTCTGAATGATAGAGTCATACTCCTCTACCATTGCATCAACCCACACTGGTTGCTGCACTACCTCATCGAATGAAGAAGGTTCAGTATCTACACACTCCCCAACCAGGGCCATGTACCCAGTGTACCGCTCGGGCGACCTCCTCTATCTACACTGAGAAGATGACTATCCCACATTCTCCCGCACATCCAGCATCAACCTATTAACTTCCCTTGAGCATTTCCGCCCATCTTTGGAAGTCTCAGCATGAGTGGATGTCTCCACTCTCGGATCCTCTACATGAGGCTGCTCCGCATCAATTTGAGGCTCCTCCTCCTTAGGAACTGAAAGTTCCTCCTCTACATGCAACTTGAGCTCCCTCTCAAGTGATAATCGCATGGATTTCTACTCATCCAACTTCAGATCCCTGCGTACTACTATTCTCTGACTGGTAGGAAGGTACACCCGATAGTTGTGGGAGTATCCGTGTACCCCACAAGTATTCCCAACTCAGTTGTTGCATCCAGCTTCTTCTGAGCATCTTTGGTCTCATGACAATAGATTGATGATCCAAAGATTCCAAAGTGACTCCCATTTGGGCGCTTCTCAGAAAAGGCCTCCATAGGTGTCTTCATTCCCAGTATATGTTGCAGGCTTCTGTTCTACAAGTATACTAGTGTTTGCATGCCTCAGCCCACAAATGGAGTGGTAGGCTTTGGTCATGCAACATCACTCGATCCGCTCCCGCAATCGATTTGTTCTTCCTTTCGGCCACCCCATTCTACTGTGGGTTATGGGGTGTCATCAATTCCCATTTAATTCCTTCTACAACAGAAGTCTTTAAATTGTTGGGACACATACTCTCCACCATTGTTGCTACGCAAGGCTTTGATTTTCTTTCCAGATTCTTTCTCTGCCAAGGCTTTAAACTCACATAACCTCAAGAAGGTCTGATCCTTCTTTTGCATAAAGTAGATCCAGCATGTACAAGAAAAATCATCAATAAAAATAGCATAGTACCTTTGTTTAGCAGTGGAAGCTGTAGAGAAAGTTCCACAAACATCTGAGTGAACTCACTCCAGGATTGATCCAACTCTACTGTCTTGATCTAGAAAGGAGAATTTCGCATACTTACCCAAGGTACAACCTTTGCATGTAATCCGATAGAAATATTCTGCATGATCTTCAGGGCTCCATGGTGTAAGTGGCCCAATCTTCTATGCCATAACTCGCCAACATCTTGGCTCTACACCGTCTCAGTTGTAGAACTCAATGCAGCACAGTCATCTACCTTCAGCTTGTAGAGATTCTTTACTCGAATCCCAATTCGCTTTTTCTGTCTAGTACTGATATGCTTTAGGAATACCTTTCCTTTACTAAAGACTACATCACTGCCTTTATCTTCTAGCATAGCGACAGACACAAGATTCTTTTTCAGACCTGGTACATACTTTACATCAGTCAGGGTGAGGGGAGCTCCATGCTCCCTCTGAAACACAACCGTACCTTCACTTGAAACATGGTACTTTCCATCATCACCCATCTCGATCCGTATCTAGAGATCCCTCTCCTCCAAGGTACTAAAAATATTCTTGTCACATGACATGTGGAATGAAGCTCCACTGTCCAGGTTCCACACACATCCCACCATGGATGAAACCATGCAAGTGATAAGCAAGAAATCCAGCTCAAACTGTGAGGCCAGTGCCTCACCATCAGATCCCTTCGAGGAACCCTTCTTGGATTTCTTCTATGGACAATTCGTAGCATAATCACCCACTTCATGACAATGAAAGCATCACACTTTCAATTTGTCAATCTTCTTCCCACCATGGGAAGAACCAAATTTGGGATGGGACGCCTTCCCTTTCCCTTTCCTCGCCTTACTCGCTAAGGCTAGATTTTCCTCATCATCTTGCTTCGATGAGGATCCATCTCTGGTGCTTCTTCATATTTCCTCCTACATCAAATCCGAACAAAGTCATTCCCAATCTGGCAATTTTTGTCTTCCATTAACCGAGTCTTGGTAGCTATGCCAGCTCTTAGGAAGGCCTAGGAGTGCAAGACTCACCATGTCATCATCAGTGGTCGTAATCCCTACACTTCCAAGCTCATCCCTGTAGGTGGTGAGCTTGTTCAGATATGTAGAGATCATGTCGCCCTTTTCACACTTGATCTTTTGAATCTTGTCTTTCAACACCAACTTCCTTTGATCACTGCTATTCTGATATAGATCTTTCAATGTTTTGCACATCAAAACGGTGTCTCCTTACCATGGAGACTCGAGACTATGTGGTCTTGAACTCCCTCTAGAAGGATTCTCCTTACTCTAGCCACACATTTCTTCCATCCCGCCAATTGAGTAGCATCAATCGTCTTGGGGAATTCTTGATCAATGAAGTCCTTTAGACCGTTATCCTCTAATATTGCTTCCATGTGATCCTTCCAGGCTATATAATTCAAGCTACCAACAAGGGCATACTCGAGTCTTAAACCGCTAACCGCCATTGGTGAAATTGAGATGTGATAAAAACTCGATTTCTATATTCAGGAACCATAAACTTCGAACTTCTCCCTTCTAGTATACGGTTCTTCTCCTTTGATCACCTTTGCTCCGATACCATGTAGAAATTCCCACTATAGATCAACAAATTATGAAATAGACTAAAGCAAAATACAAGATCTACTTCTACAACAAACTTTGTGGAAGCTTAATCAATTTGAGCACGATCAATGAGAACACATATAATTGAGAATGAGAAATCAATCACACATAACACAGAAGAAATAACCCGAGGAAATCCTCAACCTAAAACCTTAATCTCTATATTATCATACAAGTGGAAATATGTTCAAGTTACAAAAAGAATTAGCTCTCAAGCTATCCTGCTCTCTCTGTAATTAAACAATACAACTCACAGACTGAATAGACAATGTATATGTCCGCCTCAAGCCCTCCAAGCCTCCTATTTCCTTGTGCGGTTTTTCTTGGGGTCTAGTGATTCCAGATGTGTGAATTGGCCTCATCACACTCACAAAACCTGAAGAAGTAACTGCACATTCCTCAAGGAAAGAATTCCTTTTGCATGCAAGGGAAATTCACAATGGAATATTCTTGCAACTGATAGTACATTGCCCCTCCATCTGATCTCAACTGGGTCTCTGTTTGAGCTGACATGCATGAGTTATTTATGAGAAAAAATTCAGTTATCTGAAGTGCAACAGTTACATGCATGCATGCATTAACTAACTGAACTCACATTAATTCAACAAACTGTTTGAATTAATCTAACTGGACTTGACTCAATTAACTAATTCAACTAATTACAACTCAATATTACAATTCATCCTTATCTTTTTAACTGGTGGATAAATTCCTCAATTAATGGAGAAACTGTTGCGTGTCCCCACATAGGCTTCATGTTTGATTTTCTATAACTAATTAACTCATGGTGAATTAATTAATTATTTTACAAACAACTGCTAAGATCAAATTCGAATTTTACTTCTCTATTTTAGTTTAGGGACTAACTAAAATAGGAAGGTATCCTGAAATGCTATTTATAGTAGTACTAAATTTAGCACTTCTATATTTAGAATTTTGTTGCTATTTTCAACACATGTAAAGCCAATTTTACCATAGTAAAATTGCTTTCACTGTGAGAAATTACTTAATAAACCACCTTTGTTAATTAATTTATAGTTAAATTCATTAAGAATAATTAAACAACTCACTATTTATTTGATTTTCTTCTAGGAATAATTAATTAAACCATTGTTCAATTATTATTTCTTGTCATATTTGACCCAATTATGAAAAATAAATAGATAAATCATTAATTATCTTATTTTTCTCTAAGAATAATTAATTAATCACTAATTAATTATTATTCTTTGTCAAATTTGACTAAATCCCTTAGGAATAATTAAGTAAATCATTATTTTTTTATTATTCCTTAACTAATTTCTTGAGATGATAAATAAATGATTTATTTATTTATTATTTCTAAATAAAATTTTAAATACTTTTTCCCTCCTAAACAAATATAATAAAATATTCCAAGTGTTTATTCCAAGAATGGGGTTAATAATATTTTATTATTGCTCATTATTTGATGATAACTCAATATTTTGTTATAAATAGAAGGATTTTCCATTCATTATTCACTTTTGATTATTTTCATTGTTGTAACTTTGATTATTTTCATTGCCGCACACCATATTTTTGTTGGGTTTGCACATTGTAGAGGAGAGAGTCTCTACACAAGCTGAAGATGTTTGAGGATAGCCAAGAGTCCATTCCATAGAGGGGGATTGGTAACATTTATTTGTTCCCTTCACAAGTGTTATAGTAAAACTATTCTTTGTATATCTAGTTTCCATTAGATGATTGGAGTTATTACTATTTATTTTTGTTTTTTAACTATGATTGTGGCATAGATCAGAATTTTGGCAAGTTTTGTTTCTATCAATTACTATAGATCTACAATGTTTAGCAACCATTTCTATTGTTGATATTGTTTGTCATCCACAATCTTAAGTGGGTTCTTTTCGTACACATTTGAGAAGAAAACACTACAACAAAATTGGCAGCGCCGTTGGGAATTTTTTGATTGTTGCCAATCACAAAATTGGCTACTCCATTGGTTTTATACTTCAGATCCAAAAACCTAGGTGACCTTCAGTTTTAAGCTTAGGGTTTCTTTTTTTTTCAAGTCTTTTAATGTTTCCTAGCTTTTTAACGCTATATCTATTAAATTTCTAACTTCTGCAAGCTTTCTAGTCTTTTCCGCAAGTCAC
Source organism: Pinus tabuliformis (assembly GCA_031772625.1). Taxonomy (NCBI): domain Eukaryota; kingdom Viridiplantae; phylum Streptophyta; class Pinopsida; order Pinales; family Pinaceae; genus Pinus; species Pinus tabuliformis. The sequence goes on along the minus strand of CM062804.1, from coordinate 517,208,936 downwards.
AGGAGCCAGCCGCGACAAAGGCAACAACTTTTTCCGAGATTTGCTGACCAAGATCCACATAGCATAAATCACACTTTTTAGCCAAAAAAGTATGATTTGGAGGCTAGAGCGCACTTATCAGCCCAAAAGGTGTGATCCCACCTAAAAAATAGGTCAGTACCTGCGATTTTTGGGTTTGTCGGTTTTTCTCATATCTGTTTTTGGGTTTTGCAGAGAGCTATCTATTGGGCTGTCTGACCTCTATCTCATCCTGCTTAGGCTTTGATCTAACTGATTTACTCATCTAAGTGGAATTTAGCCCCATGGGGCTTCTAGTATGCTTTGACCTTTGTAGTAGGAGTTTAGCTGAGTTAGTAGTCTGAGTTTCTGCAGCGCTTTCAGCCATATTTTCTAGATTTGTACCCTTCTATTTCAAATCTATAAAGATAGGTTGTAACCATCCATAGTTTCACATTAAAACTTGTTTGATTAGTTGCCTTAGGGTCCCATCGGGTTCCCTAGGTGTTTCACCCATCTCCATATCTTTTTGCAGTGATCTTCCTCTCTGGTTTTTTCTATTACTGCACCACTTTCTAGTAGCTTAATGTCACTCGATCCAATTCACATAGACATTTAGGTCTCTTGACTGTTTTAGTGCATTTTTTGTCAATTTAGCCACCAACTAGAACAGTGTTTGCAAACCTGGTTTGGGTGGGGTTTAGTTAATTGTTTTCTTGTTCATTTTCTATTGTTAATTTCAGTTTATTTTCAACAAGTTCTTTTCTTTTTTACAAACACAATCTGGCCTTAATCAATAAATACACTCACACACAAAAGCACACCTTAAGAGAAGGGCGCTTGGTTTACACTGCCAAGCCAAGACTTAACATAATAAATTTATCTCCTCTCTTCGATACAAAGGCATATTGTTGATCTCCCTTCACTATTTCCATGTCATGTGTGTCTTACCACCACTGTGCCACGAAGGCATTTGTCACGGAGAATATTAGGCCTTCACCCCCAATTTTCGCTTGGACATATTACCCCTCCTCATAGGGTTCGAGTTCATAGCCCTCCGAGTCCCCATATTGAATCTTCTCCTGGTTGTTTTGATTCCTCATCTGATTCTGAGCCTCCTTCACTGTATATTGTCCCCATGTCTAGACCCACAGCTCGTGCAGGAACCCAACTTGGTGTTGACTACGGTTCTATCCTGGTGGTCACATCAAGCAGAATAGTCTCAGGAATCGTTCTAGTGGCCCCCATGCACCCTTTTTTGGCTAGGTTAAGTCTAAAGGATTTTATCCCATTGATAAATGACCCCATACACCACGATGTTGGTTGGCCTTCTATGTCGACTAAGCTGCACTCAAACATCCGAAAGTTTGAGGGTAATGCTGGAGAGGATCCTACCAACCATGTTCGATCCTTCCACATGTGTTGTTCGTCTAACTCCATTACCGATGACTCCATTCGTCTTCTTTCATTCCAATGCACGCTCACTGGAGACGCTGCAAAATGGTATGTAGACCAGCTCACCGCATCTCATTCTACTTTCGTGATGCTTACTAAAGTGTTCCTCTCATATTTTCAATTACCTCTCCAGTATGAAACTGGTATGGAGCTATTGACCTCATCTTTTCATTCCTCCGTCACTCGCCTTTCTGACCATGTTTAAGAGTGGCATAAAAGGAGGAGCACATGTCATGCCCTTCCCTTCGAAGATTGTGTCTATCTAGATTGGTTTCTTTGGAGCCTTTTACCACCCATTGGAAAATAGTATCGCGTCCCATTTTCCTCAGATAGAGAAATAAGCTCTCCAAACTGCTCTAAGATATGACCTAATTTATACACAATCTGGTTATGTCTATACCATCATTCCAGGCCTCCCTCATCTTGGAAGTGCCAATGCACGGAGGGCATCTCACACCACCGATGGTATAGTTGGAACCCTTTCACAGCCTTCACCATATACTCAGCAAAGTTATGGCTATCCACAGGGGGGAACCAATTCCTCTAACACTCATGCCCGTCCTACTAGCAACATGTTTTCAGGGACCCAACCTATCTACCAAACTGTTGCTCCTCCTTATGCACAGCCGAGCACTCTAGCCCCTTTGTTGGCATTATGATGCATGTGTTGTACTTGATGGCAACCCACTTGTAGAATAAAAACTCACTTGTATATGGTAACTAGATGAATCTACAAGAGAGATATCAGATGTGACAAAATGCATGGCAGTTGTGTTTACAGATATGACAAAGTGTCGGACAGTTCAAAGGAATCAGTTCAAAAGTAAAGTACAATGGAAAATCACATTATAACAGGTATATTCAGAGGGAACAAAGTAATGGTACAAAAGAATAGGATGAAGGAATAAAGGACTACATATCATAATCAAGAAGTTGAAGAAAAAGGACATTTTCAGGTATGGTAAGTTGTATACATGGGTTCATTGTACAGAAAGAGTGTATACATGCGGGTTCACCATACAAAAAGGGTTTATACATATGCACACACTTTCACAAGAGGAAAAGCACGTATGGGTTGGAAAATCAAGGAAATTCAAGATTAAAGAATACCAAGGGTCAATACCATGGTATTAGCCCACAATATTGAGTGGAATAATGGTTACTTGATCCCATCCACGAATACCACATGTTCTAAGTGTTGTTTTGGTCCGAGGTATTGAGAAAGGCTAAAACTATATAAGGAGGAGAAGATCAAAGGGTTGTGTTTACATGTCATGAATATCTTATGAAGTGTTAGATCAAAAGCAATTATGCATGTTATGAGTTTCTGATCCTTTGATTGATCTGAACTAAGTATGCACATAAGTGTTTGATGATGGATGAGATCTAATAATGGATCATGATCATAATGACTAATCATTATGTGATATGATAATGGATACGCTAGATATGAATGCTAATGAATGTTTTATCCTTTATATGTCATGATATGGGTATGTCTGAAATCTGGAATGGCTGCAAAGTTATAAGTAATTGCAGATATATATGTTGGTTCGCTTTGGTGAAGGCATGCATAAACACTAGTTCAGAATTTCCAAGTAGCATATGCAGAAGAAACACTTGTTGTTCAGGGATGACTGATCTATCTGATCAGTGTTGTTGTTTTACTGTTGTTTGTCAATGAGGTATTCATTAGATCTGAAAGTAAAATTGATTGTATAAGGAGATTGAGTCTGGTACTATATTCATGTTATTCGTGCCATTCTTCTACATTTTTATGTTCACGTGGATAAATACTACGTAAAGGTGCTTCCTTATATAGATATAGCGGGCTCTCTATTCTCTTTTCTTGCCCATGATTGGCTTTCTTTGGACGTCAAGAAGGGCGAGTGGCGTGAAGGGCGGGCCTTTCCCCCCCTTACTTATGGATGTTTTTCCTAACTCTACTACTTGCCCTATATCACCTGCTTAATGAATAGCTTAGGATGTATCGCTATTCACCTGAGCAGAGGAAATGGATGGCATTGTTGGCATGAAACCCTTTCCCCCTCCACCTTCATGAAGTGCTTAAGAGGTAGCGCTATCAACCTGAGTAGAATAGCATGCCTCGACTGATAAGGAGAGGAGGGGTAGTCACTTACTCATTGTCTTGGTCGGCATTCATTATATACGTAATTACGTCATTCGAGATATGTCATTTTTCGAATCCCCCAAATGGCCAAATTAGGCTATTTATTAGGTCCCCAGCTAGTTTCCCAGCTTGGGTGTTTAAAGTAGCCGTAAAACACACGAAAATGGCCTTTCAGACGGGGATCATTTGATTGAGAAAGAAGGGTTATCCTTGTTGCTATTTGTTTAGTACTCTGTAATATGGCAGTAGTTCTTTAGAATGTTACTGATTGGTATAGTTTGTGATTTAGAGGTTTTATGATTCAATATCTTTAGAGGTATACGTAGGTTGGGCTAAAGGAAGTAGTGTATACACATTGGTTGGATTCATTGAAGAAGCATATATATTTTGACACATGACTTTGAGGTTATAGTTAGTTTTGGTTGTTGATGCAATGTTCTGGGTTCAGGTCTATGTACAGGTTACAATGATCTCTCTATTCCAGTTGATTGGTTGAATTCGATTAAGTTTGAATGAATAGTTGATTCAGTTGTGTCAAAGGTTCAATGATTGTTTGATTCAATATGTCAGAGGTTTCAGTGATTATTTGATTTAGTAGGTCAATGGTTTCAGTGATTGATTGATTCAGTTATGGTCGATTCGGAGATTGATGATTGGGTTTCAATTATATCAAAGATTGATGATTAAGTTTTAGTGATTGGTTGATGAAGATGTATTTGATGGATGTATTGCAGTGGTGATTGATTTTGAACTTCAATGTTACTGATGGGTCCAGTATGAAAATTTGATGAAATGTGGCCTTCATATTGTGTTTTTGTGTACTAGGAGTATCCAATCTAAAAATTTATGAAACATGGTCCTTGGAGGATACTAAGGGTTGGATTCTTCAGTGAGGAATTCGAAGCTTCCTGCCAGTAGTGGCTAGTGATTTGATCAGGGGGTTGGAGCTCCCTTCTAGTAGTAGCTAGAGAACGAGTGAAGGTTGTGGCCTTCTATAGGCCAGTGCCTACGTACTAGTAAACATATTGGCTAGTACAAGAGCTACGAGGTTGTAGCTCCCTTCCAGTAGAAGTTGGAGAATGAGAGAAGGTTGTAGCCTTCTGCAAGTGGGTTCCTGCATACTGGTATAAGTTTTCACCAGTACAAGATTGTAAGAAAATTATTCTTTATATTAAAATAAGACAATGATAATAGCAGCAGGTGGTTTTCCTCCTGCATTGGGTTTCCACCTTAAATCTTGGTGTTCATGTGTGTTTCTTATGTGTGATGATTTATTCTGTTATTACTACACATGGTTATTGTTTAATGGTTAATAAAGTATTGATGAACTAATTAAAGATCAACATATGATGAATTAACTGAATCATAAGCTCACTAGATATATGTTGGTTGCCTTAACAATAGTTGCATGCACACATGAGTTCCCTTCACTGGAGTAGCGTATATAAATCTGATTATGGAAATGAAAAATTTATTGATTTGTAAATATTGATTCACCCACCCCCCCCCCTCAACATTCCCAACAATTAGTATTAGGGCAAGTCCTTTGGCAGAAGCTTGATCACTTGAAGGAGATCCGTTGAGACAATGGGAAAGAAGCAAAAGAAGAAAGCCCCTCAAAAGAAGAAGACATATCAAAGGAACTATGACAGTGGGAGAGATGATTGGCCATTATGTGGAAGTAACTCTTCAAATTTAGAATCACTTCAGAATGAAGATGAAAAAGAAAAAGTGTTATCAAGTACGAATTTTTTGTCCTCTGGTGATACATTTCTCTGCTCATTTCAAGATAATGAATGTGACAGTGAAACAACTAAATTTTCTCTTATATGTGAAAGAGAAAGAAATCAAATAGAGGCAGAGTTTAAAAATATCACAGACACACTTAGAGATCAAAAGGATCTAATTGATGAAAGGGAATGTGCCTACAAAGAATAATTTACCAGGTCAAAAGCTCAGTTGGAGGAAGGAAACAAAGTAAGGAAGTAGTACAAGGAAAAGGAAGATAAATGTCATAAATTGCAAGATGAAGTGACATCATTGGGAAATGAAGTAAATTAAAAGGTACAACAATCAAGAAAATTAAAGCTAGATACAGTTACTATGAAAGTCTTGAAGCCGAGGTCGTCTCTCTAAAAGAAGATCTTGAAAATTCAAATAAGAATAATGAAGAACTACCTCAAGCAGATGAAGGAAAAGAAAATGAAGTTCTCGAATTAAGGCAACAAGTGGAAGAAGGAAGAAAAGTTGAAGAAATCATGAAAAAGCAGTATCTTGAAAAGGAAGAGCAATATCAGGTTGAGGTAAATATCCTAAGAGGTAAATAAGAAGAAAAGGATAAACTTTTATGATTTCAAAATAGTACTAAGATTTTGGATTATATTCTTAGTATTCAAAGGTCTTCTACCATTAAATCTAGTCTTGGTTTTCATGAAACTATTGAAGTTGAATCTAGCTCACAAGATGAGGCAAGGAACTCTAATGCAAAATTTGAAATTCTCAACAAGGAAATAAGAGGTCAACCCCATCAACAGCCAAGGAAAGAAAGACTTCAAAGAAAATCATTTACTCCTAACTATGGAAGTGATAATCGGTTATTTTCTATGATGAATAATGTTGAATGTTTTATATGTCATAATTTTGGACATGTTGCAGCTAGATGCAGAAGTAGAATGGTTCAAGCTAATAAATGTTACACAAAAAGATCATCAGCTTCCAAGTACTTTAAGGGATATTGTTTTTCTTGCAATATGTCTGGTCACAAAGCCATTGACTGATATAGAGGGAATATGAAACATATAAGGTGTTATTCTTTTAACAAGTTTGGGCATATAGCAAAAGAATGCAGGAGAAAATTTCAACCAACATACCAAAAGGAGCAAACATCATCACACTCGAAGGTATGGAAGAATAAGGAAGTACAATTAGAAATATTTGGCATAGCCCAGTATATAGACAGAACAGACTTAGGACGAACTAAAAGTGTCAAATTTCAGTGTTCTAATTCTCATACACAATTATCATGTAGACAAGTTGTGTATATACGTGAGTTCGAAGCTACTCAGTTGTGTATATTTTGGTTTGATGAAGACGAAGTGGGAGAGACTCAGAAAAGGGGTCTGATATGGTTCAGACAATTATCAATTATCTCTTTTGTCTAGATTATTGATGACTACAGTCTATGAATATTACTTAGAAGTAATTTTGACCCTCATAAGTTGTTGATGACTTGATGAATAACTAATTAATAATGATGTCCTGATGATCCTTACTAATATATGCAATGATCAGATCTGACAGTGAATAGGTGGCACAAGTTTAGGGGGAGAATATGTGATGCTTCTAATAATGCATTTTTGGCATTATGTTTAGAAGTCTTTGGTACATAACGATTCTTATCAATGGTGAGGATGCTTATGTTGTTGAAGTGTTTAAATGATACATCATGTTATGCTGCAGTCATAAGTTGCCTATGATGAAATCTCAGATGATACTTATATTGCTTGAGCCACATAGTTATTATTTAGATCAGATTTATGGATGATTGTGGATGACTCTTTTTGATGATGCATATATGGTATGTTGCTTACATGGTGATATTCATAAGGACAAGGAGAAGAACAAAGCTTGAGTACATAACTTCATTATTTGATGTGTCATTTCTTTTATTTTGTTGTCATCATGCCTTCAAAGATGCATAAACTTCATATGGTGCAGTTATGGATGAGGATTCCCATAGTTCTTGGCTCTCACATGGTATATTGGTTGAGGATTGTTTCTCTTAATGGTATCAAGAACATTTGAAAAATAACTGTGAGCACATAGTTTGCTATTCACATTGACGAGAAGCTAGATAAATATTGCTACCTCTATGATGGATACATGATGATTACTTAAGTGGAATGTTGGTAAATATTGTTGGTTGGCCAAGAGAATGGTGATATTGCAGGTTTCATGAAGACATATCTATCTGGAGACATGGCTCACTTAGTCACATAATGATGTTGACTTCTTACTTTATGATGACAGGTTTGGTACTCACATATGTTGATTATCATGGTTGATGCTTATCAGATGTTGGATGTTCCCTAGGGATGATACATCGTTGACATATTGAGGGTTCTTGTGGAAAGATCATGTAGTTCTTGATGATGATCATAGATGATGACTATGGTATTTTCACATACATATGATATGATGTGAGTGATTTTGTGTTACTGCCTGGAGATATGACATATGCTTAATTAATTCGTGGCATATTATGATAAGGCTCTTTCTACTAAGGAAACAGAGCAAGTTGATCTTGATGAGATCAAGAGGATGAGTTGATATCTACATGCGGCATACTTTGTCACGGGTTGATGATATTTGCATTGTCATATCTTGGTAACTGGTGATGGACATATACAAGTTGCTGGTCTAGATGTTGTTGACAGATGCTTATGGTGCAAATCCTATATGGTGTATGATAGTTGCTGATCACTATCATGGTCTTGATTAGATCTTTGATCTTTGTTATAAATGTCATGTATATCATTTGATGTAAAGTTCATATAAAGGCCCATGATGTAATAATATGTCTCTGTCTGTCATAGCCTTTTAATGAGTCCTTTTTGGTCATATGATGTAATTTGTACCCCCACTATGCATGGGAAGGATGATGTAATAATTTTTTTATTTTAGTCATGTATAAACAATTGGTATATCCCCACTTGGTTGGGCATATGAGTCAAATTTGGTGTATCCCCACTTGGTTGGGTGATTGATGTATGTATGAGTCCTTGTTAATAGGAAGGTCATACTCAAATAGTTGAGTTATAGAGTCATGTTATTCTTTTGGAAAATATTTTTGCACTCTGCGTGTGCTTAGGGGGAGCATGGACAGTTTAGTGCATCTCAACATGTACAAAGGGGGAGTTTAATCAGAGAATTCAGCATGTGCCTAGGGGGAGCATGATCATTGTTCATATTCATTTGTTCAGATACGAAAGTCTTCATTTTGGTCAACCCTTTGCCCTTGATCTCAAAAGAGGAGAATATCTTGGTCCGCCCTTTGCCCTACATGTCAAAGGGGGAGAGTACCTTGGTGTTGCTTGATACATCTAACAGGTTCTACATCTTGAAGTAATCAACACCAATATGGTTTCCATCAAGTCCAAAGGGGGAGATTGTTGGCATTATGTTGCATGTGTTGTACTTGATGGAAACCCACTTGTAGCAGAAAAACTCACTTGTATATGCTAACTAGATGAATCTACAAGAGAGATATCAGATGTGACAAAATGCATGGTAGTGGTGCTTACAAATGTGACAAAATGCAAGACAGTTCAAAGGAATCAGTTCATAAGTAATGTACAATGACAAAACACATCATAATAGGTCTATTCAGAGGGAACAAAGGACTACAGATCATAATCAAGAAGTTGAAGAAAAAGGGCATCTTTAGGTATGTTAAGTTGTATATGCGGGTTCACTGTAAAAAAGAGTGTATACATGTGGGTTCACTGTACAAAAAGGGCATATATGTATGCACGCACTTTCACAAAAGGAAAAGTGAATATGGGTTGGAAAATCAAGGAAATTCAATATTAAAGAATACCAAGGGTCAATACCATGGTATTAGCCCACAATATTGAGCAGAACAATGGTTACTTGATCCCGTCCACGAATACCACTGGTTCTAAGTGTTGTTTTGGTTCGACGTACTGAGAAAGGATAAAATTATATAAGGAGGAGAAGATCAAAGGGTTGTGTGTACATGTAATGAATATCTTATGAAGTGTTAGATTAAAAGAAATTATGCATGTTATGGGTTTCTGATGCTTTGCTTGATCTGAACTAAGTATGCACCTAAGTGTTTGATGATGGATGAGATCTAATAATGGATCAAGATCATAATGACTTATCATTATGTGATTTGATAATGGGTAGGATAGATCTGAATGCTAACAAATGTTTTATCCTTTATATGTCATTATCTCAGCATGTCTGAAGTCTGGAAGGGTTACGAAGTTATAAGTAAGTAATTGCAGATATATATGTCAGTTTGCCTTGGTGAAGGCATATATACATGCTGGTTCGACATTTCCAAGTAACGTATGCAGAAGAAACACTTGTTGTTCAAGGATGACTGATCTATCTTATTAGTGCTATTGTTTTACTACTTTTTTTCAATGATGTCTTCATTACATCTGAAAGTAAAATTGATTGTATAAGGAGATTGATTTTGGTTGATTGATTGGTTGAGAAAGAAGGGTGATCCTTGTTGCTATCTATTTAGAACTCTGTAATATGAAAGTAGTTCTTTAGAATGTCACTGATTGGTATAGTTTGTGATTCAGAGGTTTTATGATTCAGTATCTTTAGAGGTATACGTAGGTTGGGCTAAAGAAAGTAGCACATACACATTGGTTGGCTTCATTGAAGAAGCGTATACATTTTGACACATGACTTTTGAGGTTACAGTTGCTTCTGGTTGTTGATGCAATGTTCAGGGTTCAGATCTATGTATTGGTTACAGTGATCTATTTGTTCCAATTGATTGGTTGAATTTGATTAAGTTTGAATGAATGGTTGATTTAGTTGTGTCAAAGGCTCAATGATTGTTTTATTCAATATGTTAGAGGTTCCAGTGATTGATTGATTTAGTTATGGTCAATTCAGAGATTGATGATTGGGTTTCAGTTATATCATAGATTGATTATTAAGTTTCAGTGATTGGTTCATGTATATGTATTACAGTGGTGATTGATTTTGAGCTTCAATGTTACTGATGGGTCCAATATGAAAATTTGATGAAATGTGGCCTTCATATTGTGTTGTTGTGTACCAGGAGTATCCAATCTGAAAATTTATGAAACGTGGTCACTGGAGGATATTGAGGGTTGGAGCCTTCAGTGACAAGGTTGGAGCCTTCAGTGACAAAGTTGAAGCTTCCTAGCAGTAGTGGCTGGTGATTTGATCAGGGGGTTGGAGCTCCCTTCCAGCAGAAGCTGGAGAAAAAGTGAAGGTTGTAGCCTTTTGTAGGTTGACGCCTACGTACTAATAAACATATCAACTAGTACAAGAGCTAGGGAGTTGTAGCTCCCTTCTAGTAGAAGCTGGAGAACGAGAGAAGGTTGTAGCCTTCTACATGTGGGTGCCTGTCTATTTGTATGAGTCTGCACTAGTACAAGATTGTAAACAAATTATTATTTATATTAAAAGAAGACAAAGACAATAGCAGTAGGTGGTTTTTCTCCCACATTAGCTTTCCACCTTAAATCTTGGTGTTCATCTGTGTTGCTTATGTGTGATAGTTTATTCTATTATTACTAAACGTGGTTATTGTTTAATGGTTAATAAATTATTGATGCACTAATTAAAGATCAACATATGATGAATTAACAGAATCATAAGTTCACTGGATGTACGTTGGTTGCCTTAAGAACAATTGTGTGCACACACGAGTTCCCTTCATTGAAGTAGCATATATAAAACTGATTATGGAAATGAAAAAGTTATTGATTTGTAAATACTGATTCACTCCCCCCAGTATTATTCCCAACATCCTCAAGCATCATCATCATAGCCTCCCATGCATCCTTAGTCCCAACAGCCACTGCCCCCTTAAGGTTAATTGTTTTCGCAGTAGAGTGCGACCAGTCCCAAAAATTCAAAGAAAAAGAATAAGGGGAAGGGTAACAAGGGTAACTCGGGTAATCAAGGTAATTAACCTAGTGAACCCCAAGGGAACCAGCCTAACACTAACAACCAGCAACATGGTAGCCAACCGAAATAGAACAAGGTTATTCGTACGAACAAGCATTGCACATGTTGTGGTGTTCATGGCCATTATAGACATGAGTATCCTCTTTTACCCCAGATGCGCCAAATTTGGTAATATCAACCATCTTTTAGAGGTCAACAATCACCTCAGAATCCTACGTCATCTCAATTGGTAGTGCTTGCAAATCCTTTCCCTCAGCAAGGATTTGTCATTGCTCAACCTCAACTAGGTCAAGAAGCCCATCCCCCATAACCTTCTAGTCTTTGTGACTACCATATCCTTATGATGAATTCCGATGAGGTTAATCCTTATGATATCAACCTACAAACTCGGCCACGTCAATATGACAAGCCATAGACTTCGTCTACCACTAAGTCCAAAACCAAAGCATATGTTGAGCCTCTTATGACACCAAATGGTCCATTACAGATCCCTCAACCTAAATTTGAGGCCATTCCCAAGATCCCAAAGGGATCATTACACCATAATGCATCTTATAACCAAGTTGCCCATACATACAGTATAGTAGACGACTTGGCACAATCACCCACCGCCATGTTGACGCTAGAAGTACTCAAGTCATGCCCATCTCAAAAGAAATCTCTATTAACTACTCTGGGTGCATTAGATCCTTTTGACAATCATTTGATTTTCTTCCCAGTTGATACATCAGAACATCCCCCATTGCCTTCATCTGTTGCTTTCCAAATACCAATTAGAGTTCATAATGCCATCATCTCTCGATACATTATTGATGAAGGTGCATCCACCTGTGTGATGTCTGCTGCTATTAGGAAACAACTTAAGTCACCAAAGTTGTCCCCCTCCACCATCACTTTGCGTGCTCTATATGGACACTCCTCCCAGCCTCTTGGCATGTACCACAGTTGTTCAGTGACCCTTGCGGGCAAGACTGTCCACGTCGACATTGAAGTCATTGATGCCCCTTTTGATTATAAAATTATCTTAGGTTGTAGTTACACATATTCCATGTTAGTTATCGCATCTACAGTTTCCCGCAAGATGTGATTCCCCCATGAAGGGAAGATAGTTATCATCGATCAGTTGACTTACTACGAGTCGGCATCTATGACCTCCCTACAGTCCATTATCTCATCAATGTCAGATAAGCAGTCTTCACCTCCCCTCATCGGTGTTTCACCTAGAGTGTATAAAGATTCCTCATTGTTGGGTTCTTTCCCTGGTCCTCCCCTCCCATCTCAGAGCTTAACTCTATGAGTGCATGTTACAAGCATCATAGGATGCCCTTAAGCAATCTAATACATCCGATCAATAGCCATCTCCTCAACACCCTTTTGTTTCCATCCCAGTTGAGCCCTCTGGCTCCACCCCCAAAACCTCCTCCATTTGTTGGTGCATCTCCTATGTTTCCACCAGGAACTGTTCCTTCAAGTCTCAACCATCTAGGAGCTATTCCATTAGGACATTACCCTGCAGGCTAGATACCTTTCTTATTACCCCCACTAGGAGTTCTTTCTATTCCTATCATGGCTTCGATGGTTCTTCGTAATATGACTCTAGGGATCCTAGTATGGTGCATTGATCCCCCTGTAAGAATTTTGCCTGGTCAGCTAAGAACTTATCATGCTTTGACCCCAATTCAACTAGTCCCTATGGGCCCTATCGCTTCTTCTATTCCATCACAACCTCAACATGAACCCATTCCTGTTGTGCGAGCATCTACATAGGGGGGAAAAGCTAGGAGGAAAGAACTTAAGGACAAGGCTCCCCAAGCTCCTCCAGCCCCCAAGGCCCCAAATTCGTCACCTCCGTGTGCTTTGTGTAAAGTTGTTGGGCACACCACCAATGATTTTCCTAAGATTCCTCATCTCAAACCTTTGGTTCATGAAATGTTCCCTGAGTCAAATATACCTGAATTCCATGTTAACTTACCAAGTGAACCCAACAAACTCAGAAAGATACACACAAATCACCCTTGTGCCTTGTATGATCATCATGGTCACTACTCCCATTATTTCCCTCGTCTCGATGAATTTTATGATTTCTTTGAAGTGCTTCACGAATATGAGGCCACTCATAGTGGAACACCTACTCCTCTACTCATGGATTCTCGTACCCCTAGTAAACCAGAACAAGGGGACTCTGGTCCCACCATTGTGATCCCTCCCCCCGATATCGAGAAGACACACACCATGGGCCATATCCTTTACCTGTTGTCATCCTTAAGTTACTTGTAGGCAAACCTTTCTGAGGTTTTTGTGTGCGCTTCTATCGAACCTCTTTCTACAGAATCCCAAGTCTCAACATCTTTATATCCTCCCTTTACCATCTCGTTGTATACCATTCAAGATGAAGCATATGTGAACCTTCTCTCTCAGGTTGATGCACCAGGGCGCCATCGTTGTATCATGTATTCAGTCTTCCTCCCATCCGCCCATCTTCCATTCTGATAAGGACATCATGGAAGCTATGTCTAGCCCTGATAATACCCTTTCACTTAGGCAAGGATACATATTTTTGGAGGATTCTGAAGGCCATCTCCTTCCTGATTCTCCCAGTGCACTCCACCTCGAGAAATACCGCTCATAGCACATCCCTTTTATTTGTGTGTCTTTATTTCTGCAATGAAGTTAGTTAGATTGCATCATCTCATTTGTTGTGTTTTGCACCTTTCAAATGGATCCATCATCCACATCATATATCAGTCACGTCGATGGTGCGAGTTGCTTCTCCCATAATCTAGCCTCGGTAGCCTAGTCCTTTTTTACCCCCTTACATACATTAGTCCATTCGAATGGTGTGTGCATTGGATATGTAACCAATAACCAGGCCGAATATGATGTAGTGATAGGTTTGTTAGTCGATGCCATTGCTCACCACATCCTTCATATTCATGTTCATTTAGATTCCTCACTAGTTTTCATGCAATTAAATGGTGTGTATAATGCACATAACCAAGTCCTATTTAGAAAATATCTACGAGTTAAGTTGTTAGTACATGAATTTGAAACCATCACGTTCAGTCATGTTCCTAGATCCCAAAATAATTATGTAGATACCATTGCAAATAACATTCTAGATAGGCATTTATCACATGTATACCTGACCCAGGTGGATGTTGGTGGCCACCCACGTATCCCATTTGGACCCCCACAACTATCTCTTTCAGTTTTTTAGTTTCTTAAAATGTAGCAAAGTTTACTATTTTTAGCAGTTTTTTTGGGTCCTAAACTTCCGAAGACATTTGGAGGCCCTAAACGATGTTTTTGGGGAAATCTGGAGGAAACATGGGTCCATGGACCGATTTTACCCTTCCCAAAGTTGTAGTTCTCGAATATATCTTTCTAACAAGCTATTGTACGCGTCAAACGAAGATCGGGTGGCAAAGTTACGACCCCAGGAAATTGATGTACCAATTTACCAAAAACGGGGCCCACAATTTGGCGTTTCATCTTCTAGGGTTAGGTTTTTGGATGTGAAGGGTTTTCCATTGTTTCCCAACAATAAATAGGCCTTCGAGCCTCATTGTAACACAATTCAGAGGCATGTATCTACCACATCTCTTCTCAGAGATAAGCTACCATCGCCCTAGCTAGTTTATTTCCATTTCTATTTGTAATCATATTTTAGTATTTTACATTAATGAAGTGAAGTATTATTTCCACTGCATCTCTGTGTTTATGGTTATCTCTGTAATTTATTGCATTCCTATTTAAATTCGGATCAGTGGTATCAGAGCGGTCTGCTTTTTCTCTGTTTTTCTTTGCATGTCCCCAACAAGGTTGGGATATAAGGAGTTAGGGCTTGAACTGGTCGAACCTTTGCAAGACCAGCCTCGCAAATCACAATGGCCTCCCATGGTGGACGAGAAGAAATACGAGGGGGCAAGAGATCCTATCAAAATCTTGCTCGAAGAAGCCCTTGAACAACAAAGGAACGCGATGATGGACAACTTTGCCCAGATCCTTCAGCGGCTATCCAGAGGTGACGCATCGGCTTCCAACAGCTACTCTGGAAACGCCACACCATTTAAGGTACAAGTTAATTTTGAAATCCCCATCTTCAAGGGTCAAATAGACACAGATGTCCTAGATAAATGGTTAAATCTACTAGATGGGTATTTTTCTGTTCATGAATTTTCGAGTCGGGAAAAGATTGTTTTCGCTCTTCTCAAAGCAGCCCCCCACGTCAAGGACTGGTGGGAAAACTATTGCGAGCAGAAGGATGAAAGCACAGGCTCACTATTTCAGCCACACCCACTTGGGATTCATTTCGGGATGCCGTCAAGGAGTAGTACTAACCTGTCAAAATCTATGAGGACAAATACATCAAATGGACCACACTATGGCAGGGATGAGACCAAGATGTGCCAAAGTTCACAAACATTTTTCATACCCTTCACACATAGTTGGGTATCAAAGATTCTGAGTTGCATCTGGTACTCAAATATCGCGGCTGCCTACACAGATACATCCAGGAAGAGATGGAGTTCATGAACATCTCCTCGCTCGGCACAGCATACCGATATGCTGTCAAAATCAAGCAAAAGTTCAAACAGAAGAAGAAAGACTTTGGATCTACAAATCTGAAGACCAAATGACAAATCCAAGGTGAGGTGACCCAAGACAACTCGTCAAAGCTGCAAGAAAAGAAAAACACCACAAAACTGAAGAAGGACACAAGAAAGTGGTGTGAGTTCCACAAGAGTCCCACTCATAACACAAGTGAGTATCGGACCAAGCAGTCACTGGTAGCTGAGTTGAAGGCTTCAGAATCAGATGCATGTTTTGACCTTGAGTCAAAACCTGACAAGGAGAATGGCAAAGGGAAGCAGATCATTGATGCGGAGCCCAGCGCCATTGTTGCCACTGCCAATATCCAGAAGAATGAGCCTAAAGACCCAGAGGAGGGCGAATGTCTTTTCCACTCACAAACGTGGGTGAAGGGTTTGCTGCTGAAATTCATTATCGACAATGAGCCAAAAGAACCTCATTTCAGTAGAGGTCGTGAAGCGGTTGGGCCTACCGACTACACCACACCCGCAGTTGCACAGTATCGGGTGGCTTCATGAAGGACGAGATCTCAAAGTTTGCCAGCAGTGCTACCTTCCCTATAACATCAAGCCCTTCACATATGAGGTATTATGTGATGTTACACGTCTGGATGCTTGTGATGCATTATTAGGCCAGCCATACTTTTGGAGGCAACATGCTGTGTATGAGTCAAGGCCTCACACTATCATTATTTCTTTGGATGATTCATTATACAGGATACCAGAGGTATCCCCACATACCGCCATCCCTTTGATCACTGCTAAGAAAGGCAGCAAGCTTATCTCCCAGAATAGGAAATTCACCTGTCTGGTTCACTCCCAAAGTAAGGGGAAGATCGTTGCCACATCCATGACCCCCGCAAAGGGTTCCTCCACACAGCAAGAGCAACAAAGGAATATGGTCACGATAGAACACAGGAACAACTTCTCCTCACCCACAGGGGTACCACACAAGCTTTAGGTGTGCTACAAAGTCTGGTTGCATCTACAGAAAGAACACCTTACAAGATCCCACCAAAAGCTTCGACCACGCCGACATGGCCCTTACACCGTTACTAAGGTTTTTGGAAATAATTCTTTGGAGCACAGCATTCCTCCATTCCTTTGCCAGCACCTAGTATTCAATGTGTACTGCCCTCGACCATGCTTCCCACCATTACTGGACACATCCAAGATTGCAGAACATCTCACCAGGGACCAAGTTCAGCAGATGGAGGAACTCAATGCAATGGGGACCATTGCTTCCTAAGGGGGGAGGAATGATCCAGGCAGATATTGGTGGCCACCCACCTATCCCATTTGAACCCCCACAACTGCCTCTTTTATTTTTTCAGTTTCCTAAAATGTATCACAATTTACTATTTTTAGCAATTTTTTTGGGTCCTAAACTTCTGGAGGTGTTAAGAGGCCCTAAACGACATCTTTTGGGAAATTTGGGGGCAATGTGGGTCCATGGATTGATGATTCCCTTCCCAAAGTTGTAGTGCTCGGATAGATCTTTCTAACAAGCTATTGTATGTGTCAAATGAAGACTGTGTGCCAAAGTTACGACCTTGGGAAATTGATGTACCAATTTACCCAAAACGGGGCCCACAATTTGGCTTTTCATCTTCTAGGGTTATGTTTTGGGATGTGAAGGGCTTTCCATTTTTTCTCAACAATAAATAGGCCTTCGAGCCTCATTGTAACACAGTTCAAAGGCATGTAGCCACCATATCTCTTCTCAAAGATAAGCTACCATCGCCCTAGCTAGTTTAGTTCCATTTTTGTTTATAAGCATATTTAAGTATTTTACATTAATGAAATGAAGTATTATTTCTATTGCATCTCTATGTTTATGTCTATCTCTGTAATTTATTGCATTCCTGTTTAAATCCAGATCAATACCACAGAAGACAACCATAAAAATAACACATGGTTAACCATCATCGTCATATTAAAATGCATAATCATATTATGTATCACATAAAACATGTAAGTGTTTGGAGCCCATAGCTCTAGATACATCCAGTACACCCATAACATACTGGGGGGCACATATGCCCCTAAATCTCATTATTATCCTTTGGAGGATCTCATGCCAAGTTGGGTCGAGATGCTTGAATCCCTTTTTCGAGCACTCGGAACACAATGATGCTCCACAAACTCCTCCTGCTAGGGGGCATGATGGTTTTTTCCTGGCCATCTTCTCAATTGATTAACTTAAGTCTCAGCCTAGATCCCATTGGATCTAGGTATGGTTGATTATCCTCCCATTCCTAGGATAGTTTGTCCTACTGGCCTCTCCGACGATCCATATGCACATCGCATATCATAGAAACTTGATACCATATTTTTAAATATTCTACTTGTTAGAAAATTATATATTACGGAGCAATGGAACACATAAAATATTGTAGAAATATAAACACGGAAAACACATAAAACAAGAGAGACACAGATATACATGGTTCACCTAGTTTGGGCTACGTCCACCCCGAACAGCTAGTCCTTCCTTTCTATTATCCAACAAAATGAAGAGACACAACCTACAACAGATCTGATGTAATATCCTATGTTTTCTCTCACAGTCTCACCTCTCTGCTTCTTGCTCAGAGAATACCCATCTATTACACAGCCTCAAATACATTGCCCTCATAAAAAGTGAGGGGTTGCCTTCTAAGGCAAAAAACCCTAAACTAAACATAATTTCTACCATCAGATCATCCACCTAATGAACAACCCAGATTGACTAGAAATTACTATACTTTTACAAGGCAATTTTACAGCTGTTTTTAGCTTCGAGGGCGCTGCCCCCAAAACCCCTGTCGGGGGACCGCTGGCCCCCAGACCCTACAACCGGGGGGGGATTGGCCCCCACAAACCCCCACAGGGGGGACAAGTCCCCCCCGCACCACCCTGTGTGGAGGGGTGTAAAAACTTCCTGGGGTATACATCCAGCTGAAACAAAGACCTTTGAACAATCATGCTCCACACCCAACACTACTCTATGACCACATAGTCCCCATGTTTGACTTAGTGGGTGAGGATGATTCTATACCTCTTCTAGTAGTTCATTCTCGCTTTCCTCTTCCCTTAATTCTTCACCAGGAGCCATTGTTCTGAGAAGAATTAAGGCCATCTTTAGAAAAGTAAGGCCACTTGCCTGAAATTCACAAATCCTGATTCTGATGGTCAGTTTGTCTGCTATGATTTCCGCAAGATTTAAGGCCTTCTCCTCCTATCCAATTGGAGGGAAAACACCCTTTTATAAGAAAACCCACAGTTTTTTTGTCACACATTGCGACCAGACCCTACCTCTACTTGATGAACCTTCAACACCATTGGAAAGCTCTCATCAAGTATTATAATGGGTCTTCCTCAGTTTTTGATGATTTGACACTTTACTCGGAAACTAGTTTTCCAAGAAGGGTCACTTCGTCACCTCTTAAAATCAAATTTCTTCATATGTGACTCTTGTACCTTAGGGACCACCTTCTCTTAATACTTTTCATCTCACGTGTCGATTTTCGTCATGAGTAACCATCATGTGATCATGTCTTCATGGTCCCCACCAGGCCTATTATGTGTGGTAGCGTCATCGAGTCACCTTGTTCAGAGCATCCGCGACAAGTCACCTTTGCATCCATGGAGTCTGTTTCACATCCCATTATATCATGTCACAGTATTCCATCCATCTTTGCATATTTTTCATATTGTGTTTCCCATTTTGGCCTCCAGCCATACTATCCCCATCCCCTCTGAAGTTGAGTCAATTGCTATCAGGTCAACCATGCACTTTATGCTTTGACAAGGGAATTCATGTGTTTGTCCCTCAGTACCACTTTTTCCCATTATCCCTAGTGTCAGTCCATCAGTCACATTACTATTTTCCCTTGTGCCTTAGTTAAGAATCTTCATTGCCTCATCTATCACGGGCCCTATTCTGTCGACATCAACTCATTTATTCTAGAAGAATGGCTTCAAGGGTGGTGTATCTTGGTTCCAGCTTCCATTCTTGTTTGGCACCTCGGATTGAGCAAAGGGACTCATTATTTCCCTTTTACTTGGTTGTTTCATTTTCATGATTCATACACTTGATGGTCCAATGATGTAGTACATTGTGCTAGTGATTCCCGGGTGTGTGTGAGATGTTTCAGACCTCATGAGGGGGTGTCCCTTCAAGTAGCCCCCCACATGCCCGGATGCATTCCTATTATGCTACAGCCTCAGTTGTAGTTCTGTAGAGTTGATGGGGTCAATTCCTACCTATTGTAGTGTCCATAGCATGCGCGTCTCCTTCAGCTGATCCATTCAGTTTTGTAGAGCCCTTACTTGTTCAGGTGAGCTTCTCCAGTTGTTCTATCCTTCCTCCCACCCATTTTTTAAGGGAAGGGCCATTATATCTCATATACTCAGATATTATTATATTCAGTCTTGGCCCATGTTTTCTCCAAGTACAATATGTATATGGGATACATTGTATTATTTTCTGGCTCTGTTATGCTAGTATGTCATGTACCATTCAGCATGTACTTCATTGCTCAATTTTATGTTTCTGGGTGCACCATTATTTTTGTACTAAGTTATCTCAGCAAGTATGGGTATGCCTCCCCTACCTCATTGAGGTCTGGTACCACAATATAAAAGGAGACTTGCATTAGTCTCACCCACTCTATCCCTAACCTCTTTCACTTTAGCTTTATTGGTCTCTCTCTCTCTCTCTCTAACTCCCCTGTGTTTTCTAGTGATTGTGTCTTTACAACAAACTTCGATCATACATTTTTCTCCTAACACTCGTATGTTAGGGGGCAATCTGTTATCACCAAAAAAATTGATCATCTAGCCTAATTTACTAGATGGATCGAAGTACACCATGTAAAACCAATTTTACCGAAATTACTTATTAAACCATCATTGTTAAGTAATTTATAGTTAAACCCATGAAGAATAATTAAATAAATCACTATTAATTTGATTTTCTTCTAAAAATAATTAATTAAACCATTGTTCAATTATTATCCTTGTCATATTTGAACCAATTATGAAAAATAAATAGATAAATCATTAATTATCTTATTTTTCTCTAAGAATAATTAATTAGTCACTAATTAATTATTATTCTTTGTCAAATTTGACTAAACCCCTTAGGAATAATTAAATAAATCATTGCTTTTTTATTATTCCTTAACTAATTTCTTGAGATGATAAATAAAATTTATTATTTATAAATAAAACTTTAAATGCTTTTTCCCTCCTAAACAAATATAATAAAATATTCCAAGTGGTTATTCCAAGAATGGGGTTAATAATATTTTATTGTTGCTCATTATTCAAGGATAACTCAATATTTTGTTATAAATAGAAGGGTTTTCAATTCATTATTCACTTTTGATAATTTTCATTATTGCACTCACTATTGTAACTGATTATTTTCATTTTCACACACCATATTTTTGCTGGGTTTACACATTATAGAGGACAGAGACTCTACACAAGATGAAGACGTTTGAGGATAGCCAAGAACACATCCCATACAGGGGGACTGGTAACATTTATTTGTTCCCTTCACAGGTGTTATAATAAAACTATTCTTTGTATATTTGGTTTCCATTGGATGATTTTACACCAAGCCCCTCGCTACCTCCTCATTAGTGACGACCTTTATCATTGTGGTATCAACATTGTCCTTCGTTGTTGTCTCATCCATGTTGAAGTTGAGAAAGTGCTCAATTACTACCATGGCGGTGCTTGTGGTGGTCACCTCTCCAAAATGGCCACTACCCAGAAAATCATGTGCGCTAGGTACTTTTTCCCTTCTCTCTTTAGGAATTTTATTGAGGCAGAAAAGCATTGTCCCAATTGTCAGTTATATTCCCTTATGGAGCGGGCTCCACCTACTCGTCTCCATCCAGTTGTCGCAATCGGTCCTTTCTGTAAATGGGTTATTAACTTCATGGAGTTTCGACCCCCGTCTTCTAATAACCATAAACATATTATCGTGGTCGTCGACTATTTTACAAAATGGGCTGAAGCCATGGAAATTTTCAATAACACCACAGCTACTGCACCCTTTTTTTCTTTAACCATGTTATCGCTCGATTTGGGGTTATGAAACAATTAACCATGGTTGAAACTTTGAAGATGAGATATGGCATGAGTTATCCTGTATGTTGGGATTCAAACATCAATATTCATCATCTTATTACCCCCAAGGCAATGGCCAAGTTGAAGTTATCAACAAGATCCTTAAGACTATGCTTCAACGGATGGTGAATAAACACAAGACCAACTGGCATTTAATGTTCTTCCCTACTTTTGGGGCCTATAAAACTTTTTGTCAAGACCTCCACTGGGTTCTCTCCTTTCCACCTTGTTTTGTGAGAGGAAGCACTTTTACTAATCGAGTGTAAAATCCCTTCCCTTCACCTTGCCGTCGAACTCCTCCCAGGCACCCAACCCTTAGAAAAATGACTCATCATGCTTGAGCATGCCATTGAAGTCTATTATGTTACATTGCAAACCATTGAAGCAACCAAAAAGTGCACCAAAGCTCAGTATGACAGCAAAGTCCACCCTCTTATCTTCCATGAAGGTGACCTTGTTCTTATGTATGACCAAGCTCATGATGTCCTAGGGCGTGGAAAGTTTGAGCCATTATGGCTAGGGCCTTATATCATCTATAAGTGTTTAGGCAAGGGGGCATACATGTTAGAGGATCTAGAAGGAGAAATCCTTCCCAATCCTCGAAATGCACTCTACCTCAAGAAATTTTACCCATAGTATTTCCCATTCAAATGCTTGTATCTATTTATTTCTTCTTGCATTTAGGTAGTTTTCATGCCCACATTCTTATACATTGTCTTCTTATGTCTTTCAGATGGATCCATCATCCACACCTTATATCGATTTTTCCAATGGTGTGAGTTGCTTCAACAGGAATCTAGCCTCGGCAACTTAGGACATTTTCACCCCCTTGCATTCTTTAGTCCATTCCAACGACATTTTCATTGGATCTGCCACAAATAACTAGGCCGAATACGATGTTGTGATAGGTTTGTTAGACGATTCCCTAGACCACCGCATCCTTCACCTTCATGTTTGTCTTGATTCCTTGCTACTTGTCATGCAATTGAATGGCGTTTATCATGTGTATAATCATGTCCTATTTAGAAAATATCTACGAATTAAGCTTTTGGCACGTGAATTTGAATCCATTTCATTCAATCATGTTCCTAGAGCCTAGAATCACTACATAAATACCATTTCTAATGACATTCTAAATTTTCATTTATCACATCTAAGAAGACATCCATAAACAAATGGTGAACCAAAATCATCACAAAAGGATGCATAATCATAAATATGTATCGTAATACTAATAGAGTGTTTTGAGTCCACCACTCTAAATACATCTGACATGCTCATTCACATGTTATCATAAAACAAAAAAGGGGTTCCACATGTCCTGATGCCTAATCAATATCATCTTGAGGCTCCCAAGCCAATGGCTCCATTCCCCCAGCCCATAGATCTCATACTTCCTGATCAATCATCACAATGCACCGCATGATTCCTCAACACTTTGAGGGAAGACCCGTGTACTCATCTATATATCAATCTTCTAGCTCATGCCCCCTGTGCTCTGTCACCCCAGTCAGTAATATGTCACATTTGCATCAAAGATCCTTCGTTAGAGCATCACCCCCGGTATCTATTGTGATGTGGTATCTCCCTGACCTGTAGCCCTTGCCACTGTAGCTTGTCCCATGTACCCTGTCGGCATCACTGGTGTTATATATTCATACCACAAAGTTTAGAAATCAGTACCACATACATATATTTATTAAAATAGAAATGCATCAAATGCATATCAACTTTCACTTACCATGTGGGCCCCATGTTCATCTGGGTGGAAGTGGTAAGTTAGGATCCCCTTGATATTTCATGCCACTGTATGTATAATCGTCTATGTATAGTGGCATCTGGTCCCAATGAGATAAAAAATTAGGTTGCACCACTTGTCTGACTCCCCCTCCTCCACCCCATCTCAATAGTTTCCCCCAGCGGCGCATCCTGGGCTCATGTGGACCCCCATCATGGATCTGAACATGAGATCAAATAGTGGGGATCTTCTCAAAGAAGAGTGAGCATAAAATTGTCCAAAATGAACAATTATCATTGGTCCTTCCACCTTCATCTACATAATGTCAACTATTGTTTCAGTGATGACAGCATCATCTAGGCCCACCCATAGTAGGTCCCTCCTAGCACACTCTCCACCAACATCATCTGCCCTCCAGTGATATGGTGGAAGGCATGACTACCACACATATTTGTAGCACCACTTCAGTTGTAGCTCATGTCTCTAGCCTCTCCAAGCATTGATTTGTATGGTCGTGCCCTTTACATGCCTCCCCGGTACATAGTGAAGATCAACAAACTCATATATATACCTCCCATGAGGCAGCGCTAGATGTATCTCCCCTACCACCCCCAACCAGGGTAGTCCTGTCATAAAATATATGTCTTGGATCATGATCTCGATCTTGTGCCCTTGTACTACAAAGGCATCTTCATTTGGGTCCTACTAACTCACTATCCTTGACAACAAGGGCTCAACAACCCTCATCATAGGGTTCTATAAGAACTTCAAGATGCCATATCATTCCAACAATCCTCTCACTACTTGATTCCCCTGAATCTCAGCACGGAGGGACTCCAAATCTCATTCTCGCCATGATACATTTAGCTCTACAATACCTGCAAAATACCATTATGTTTTGTCAGTCAAGAGTCAAAGGAATGCATGTCCAATACTTAGCTTAAGCTTCCAGCAAACCACCAGTCTTGCCCATCCTCTCAACCCATAACGCATTTTTCCCTCAAAACTGCATTGGATGCACTTGTGGGCCCCATTCCTATGCTCCATAGTGCAGATCAAGCCCCAAAATTGCATTGTGACCATGAGGATGAGCAGCCCCCCCCCTGTAGAGAGCTACAACCCTAATCCAAAAATCTAATACACCAAAAATGATGATTAAGGTTAGGACACCTAACTCCAACTTGCAGATCCCAATTCTGATTGTCGGTTTGTTTGCTACAATCTCCCGCAAGATTTAGGTCCTTCTCCTCCTCTCCAAATTCTCCACAAATCACTATGCAAATGAATTAGATTTGGAGGAAAAAATGCATTTTATAGGAAAAACTGTAGTTTTTCTATCGCCCATGGCGACAAAAACGTAGCTTTGTTTGAAAAACCTTCAGCACTATTGGAAATCTCTCACTGAGTTCTATAATGGATCTCCCTTTGTTTTTGGTAATTTGACACTTCACTAGGAAGCCATTTTTCCATGGGGTCTCACTTTTTCATCTCTTAAACCTGAATTTCTTCATTTGAACTACTTGTACTCTGGTACCATTTTACCTTTGCACTGGCTGACTTGTGTCAATTTTCATCATGAGTGACCATAATTTACTCATGTTCAGAGCATCAGATATGAGTCACCCTTGTATTTATGGATTGTGTGCCAAGTCCCTTTATGTCCTGTTATAATGTTTCATACATTGTCATGTGACATCCCTCCCATTTTACTCATTTTTTGCCTCTAGCTCTACTTCTTCATCTTTTCCAAACCCCTATTTGAGTCATTGACCATCTCCTCAGGAATCAAGTCAGTCGCTGCCAGGTCAACCATCCTTATTATGCTTTGACAAAAAAATTTGTCACTCTACCACCCATTTTCTTTCCTTCCATCATCATCCCTGGTGTCAACCCATCCATCACTCTATTATATTCTCTCATGCCTTTATTAAGGATTCCTTATTGCCTTAACTCTTACGGGCCTTATTTTGTTAACCTCAACACATTTATTCTAGAAGAGTGGCCTATAGGGTGGTGTATCATGGTTCCAGCTTCCATCTTTGTTCAGTGCCTCATATCAAGCAAAGGGACTCATTATTTCCCTTTGACTTGGTTATTTCACACGTGCTCCACATCATCTCCTTAATGCAGGATCAAGATTCGTACACTTGACAATTCATCAATCCAGGGGATTCTTCTTAGTAATTCTCTGGTGTGTGTGAGATGTTCCAGACCTCATGAGGGGGTGGCCCTTCAGGTATGCCCCCAAATTCTTGGATGACCACAGATGTTGATCCAGCCTCAAATGTAGTTCCACAGATTTGATGGGTTAAGTTTCCACCGCTTGCAATGCCCACAGCACGCATGTCTCCTTCATATTATCCATTTAGATCTTTAGAGCCCTTTAATGTTCAACAGGGATTCTTTGGTTTTGATCCCCCTTCACCATGTCAGATTGAGGGGCATTATGTCTCATGTACTCCGATGTTATTATATTCAATCTTGTCCTATTCATTTCTAGGCGCATTCTATATATGGAATCCATTGTATTATTTTTTGGCCCATCGATGCTAGTGTATCATGTACTTTGTAGCTTACTCCCATATTGTTGGTCTCACCATTATTCTTTGCACGCAGTTATCTCGGTGGGTATGGGTATGCCTCCCTCGCCTCATTTGAGATCATGTACTCCCACATAAAAGGGTACTTCTATCATTTTAGTAGGTCTCACCCCCTCCATTATTTGTCTATCCTTGACTTGCTTCAATTCTTCCTCTCTCTTTGACTCCCATTTTGGTGTCTCGTGGAAGTGTAACCTACAAAGTATTTTGCTCATATGATTTTCTCCTAACAGACATACCTGTGGGGGCAATCTGTTATCATTAAAAATGATCGCCTAGCCATTTCTAACTAGGAGGATCAAAATACACCACGTAGATTTAATTTTACCATAATAAAATCGCTTTCAGTATGGAAAATAATCTAGTAAACCACTTTTATTAAATTGTTTTCTGATTTAAATAAAAAAAATCCGTGAGAATAATTAGATAAATCATTATTTATCTAATTTTCTCTAGGAATAATTATTAAATCATTATTTAAATAATTATTCCTTGTCACATTTGACTAAATCCCTTGGGAATAATTAAATAAATCATTATTTATTTAATTTTCCTTATTTTTGTTATTTAAATAGTTGTTAAATCACTATTTAATAATTATTTCAATTTCACACCATTTTTAATTCTCACAAAATAATTAATAAATTATTTTATTTGTTAATTATTTATAAATAAAGATATTTAACCATTTTAAATGTATTTTCCTCTCCAATAAATATAATAAAGTATTCCAAGCGGTTAGATCTTGCTTTGGTTAATATTATTTTATTATTCTATAGTTTTAAGATTAACTCAATACTTTGTTATAAATAAGAGGGTTTTTCATTCATTCTTCACCATGATCATAATCAACGTCACCAATATCGTCTTTTTCTTTTGAACTCCCATTCAAGTTCTCCACCTTTTGTCTAGGTTTTCACATATTGAGAGAGAAGATAATTTTCTGAAGCATCAAGGACATCAAAGGATCCATCCCATGAAGGGGGACTTATAGACCCATCTGTAGATCTCCTTCACCAGGTGTTTTTAATAAAAGATTTGTTCAATTAAAGTCTTTCCATTTGGGTTATTGTATTGGATATTTTTACTGTTCCTTTCTATTCTGGATCGTTTATAATTTTTGTTGTAGGTTTTCCATTTTTATTGCATATGTGAATCACAAGTAGCCATCAACTTCTTGTTAGGTTCACTTGTCACCTAGTGACTTAAGTGAAGTATTTTGGTACACCTTCCAAGAAATTTCACACTAACAAGTTTTGGAGTTGAACCTTAGTAGAAGTAGAGATCTTTGATGTATTATGAATATATGATAATTTGAGATTTGTGTAATATTGTTGAAATCTGATTTTTTAGTTGGGATTGATGCTTGATCGAAAATATAGGGTTTGTAACTTAATAAAAGCTAGTCATGTTAGTGACTAAGCTATGATTAGTTTTGATTGATTCCTTTTTATGAAATCTAGGATTTGTATGAAACCCTAATGATAACTCTAACATATGAATTTTGAAAGGTTGTTGTATGCTTTATATTTATTTGAATTGTTTCTAGGGTTTTCCATATGTTGTATTAAGGTATTTCATACCTTTATAAGTAACATTAAAACCCTAGATGGAATGAAATTTGTTATGAATTAGTCTAGGGTTTGTGACTAAGTCCCTAGCAAGATGATGAAGAGTATAAGTCTCTTGTTTGTAAATTAAGTCTAGGTATCTGATATGTATAAAGTTGAAATGCTTCCGTGATTTTGATATGGCTAATTTCATGCTTATATAGATTTGGTTGTACTTGCTATCTAAGTTGTGCATGTACACAATCTTCAATATGGTGAAGATGTTCATTGATGAAATGGTTGGAGGCCATGAAAGATTCTTTGATGACGAAAATAAGAAGTTGATCTCCTAGAGGAAGCATGCATAGAAGAGATCGCCCTAAGATTAAGAGGAATTTCGGATGAAGATATGCTTCTTGGTTAACAGGGAGGGCATAGCCGGGTTTTGATTAATGAATATTGGAGGATATATTGTTGCATGAGAAGTAGGAAAGGAAAGTATTGAGGAATATTATGTCAAAGATTTGATTGATAGTCCTACTAAGTTAAGGAGCAACATCAAGTATGACCCCAAAGGTTTGTTTTTTGATCATGTACATGTAAAAGTATATTTTTGATTGGGGTTGTGTTTGTACAGGTGAATCTGTTGAAGCTTTTGATAGCATGTTGGTTACTGATAATTTTGATCAGGAGATATTTTTAGTCCTTGATCTACTGGATGAAGGGGTGTTGAGGCTTTGTGAGTGAAGCATTTCTTGGAACACATATGGCCGACACTTTGTGTTGATGTCTGGGTCTCGAAGTTGGAAAGGTGGTGTTGGTTATTGAGCTATGTTTTGGATACATACGTATATTTTTGGGTTGGTGGTTAGTAATTAAGTCTTATGGTACCTAGAGGGGCTGAAAGTTTGATTCCATCTTATTCCCTCTTGGATAGATTTCCCTAGTCAAGAATCTAGTCCATGGAATTGCGATGCCTAAATTGTTGAGAGACCACTCAGATATATTTCCTGGTTAGGAATCAAGTCCATGGAATTGTAGTGCCTAAATTGTTGAGAGACCACTTGAATAGATTTCCCTGGTCAAGAATCTAATGCATGGTATTGTGGTGCCTAAAGTTCTTCATGGTTCATGTAGTTTGAGATCTTCCATTGTATTTGTACATTATGAATACGTCCCTAGTTAAGAGGGAGTCTTGGAAAATGTAACTATGTTCGATCTTCATTAATGTACTTGAGTCATCATGTAATGTAATTGTCAAAATAATAAAGAAAATTATTATTACTATTTTTATTATGACTTATTAAATCATGGGTTTCATGCTTAGGTCACCATGTTTTAGTTAAAAGTCCCCATTGAGGATTTCTAAGGTTTATTTTGAGTCAATAGATTCATTGTACTTTTAAAAAGACCCTTCTTGGGCTTTTGAATCATGTAAAGGTTTAAGTATTGAGTCAAATATGATTTTTGTGACCTCCACACCATGTCGGCCAAGAAGAGGATCAAGTCAGCCTAAGGACCCTATTCGAACTCACAAGGATCCAATAAAATAAAGTTCATTGAATTCATTTTAAGAATCATTCTCACACACAAGTTAAATTTCTACTGTAGATGGGAAGAAGTGTGAAATTCTCTTGTAGCTGGGAAGAAGTCTGAAGTTCTCTTATATCTGGGAAAAGGTGTGCAGTCTGTTGCTGAGTAGCCGAAGTGAACGTGAGTTTGGGGAAGCCTAAGGAGAAAAGAAAAAACAAAATTTTGGTGTTTCTCTTTCTCTATTTCGTGCTCTAGATTGGGAGATCAAAGTTACCTAAGTTTCTTTGTTGTTGGAAGTCATTTGTTGCCAGAATTTGTTGCCTAGTTGAAGTTGCTAGAAGGGGTCAAAGATCTGGAAGGTTGACTTGGTGTGGAGGGAAGGTTTAGTCTTGGTCTAGGGTGAAGAGTCTCAAAGAATACTATTGAAAGGAAGAATTTCTCAACTAGTTTTTCCCCTCGAGGGGGGGTTTTCCCTGGCATAGTGCCTACATCTAGTGTCTATTGTTTTATGTGTTGTTTCTTTGGTAATTGTTTGATGAACTAAAGGAAATAAGATATAAAGAATTGTGATACTAAGAAACATCACATGTAATTATCAAGAATAATAAAATATTTCTTTCTTTTTGATTTTCTAATAGCTACATCAAGTCCAAAATGCTTCCATTACACCTTGACCTACTATATTACTCAATTTCAGAGTGTGGTCCACCTTTGGTCTGAGATGCACAATGGTTCTGGTTGGAAATCTCCCTCAGGTTCCACTTGTATCATAAACTAGTTAACAATATGATTAGCATCATTTACATACTTCTTAATCATTGAAATATGAAAACCATTATATGCATTCAATATGGGTGATAAGGCCAATTTATAGGACACTAGCCCCACTCTTTCCAAGATCTGAAATGGTCCATGAAATCTAGGTGCTAGTTTTGGCAGAAAAAACCGACTTTTAGTTAGCTCTTCCTCATTCTTATGTAGAGATACACATTCTCTCCCACTTGGAATTCCTTTTGCACCCTCTATTGGTCTACATAAATATTTTTTCTATCCTAAGTTGCCTTTAATTTTTCTACGATCTTGACCACTTCCTATTCAATTTCATTTAGCATATCAATTCCAAGAACTATAATGTTTACTAAGTCATCCCAGCTAATAGGAGTGTTGTATTTCTAGTCATACAGTGCCTCAAAAGGACTTCTGAGTGACTCTGGATATCCATTATTGTATGTAAACTCCACCAATGGTAGGAAATATTCCCACTTCTTTGGCTTATGCATGACATACATTTTCAGCATGTCCTCTAGAATTTTCTTCTCTTTCCATCTCACCATTTGTCTAAGTATGGTAGGCGGTAATAAAAGTTAATTGGATTCTAAAACCAAGAAACACTGACTTCCAAAAAGTAGATGAACTTAGCATCTCAATCTAATATAATATTCATAGGCACACCATGCAACCTAAATATTTCCTTCATGAATATTTGGGCTATATCAATAGCTTTCTGAGTTAACTTAACAATGATGAAGTGAGTTTCCTTACTCATCTTGTACACTATCACCATAATGGAATCATGTTGTTTGATTATTTTTGGTAATCCTGTATTGAAGTCCATAGATATGACTTCCTACTTCCACTCAAGAATTCGGATTTGTTGTAACAGTCCTACTGAATGCCTACATTCTACTTTACTTATTGGCACCCTAGAAACTTGGCAAAATATTTAGCATCTTCCTTCTTCAATCCTAGCCAATGATACATTTTCCTTATGGATTTTATCATATTTTGATAACCAAGATGACTTGAGTAAGGAATTTTATGAAGCTCATCCATGATGAACCTCCTCATATCAACTACATTAGGCACGTACTTTCTATTTTTGAACAATAGTATACCATCATCTGTGAGTTGGTAGCTCTTGTTCACAGATCCTTTTGTTTCCTTCTTCCAACATTTCTTGACATGTTGGTGTTTTTCATCATGAGACAATGCCTCTTTGATCCTTTTAGTGATGTCAATTGTGAAATTACTTAAGGTTTCCAAATGGGCCTCTTGTAGACCCCTACTGAGTTTATCTACCACCTTATTTTCTTTTCATTTATGTGTTTTATCTAAAAATCAATTTCTATTATCAAATACAACCATCTAGCTTGTATGGCATTTAACTTAGGTTGTTCAAGAAAAAGTCTCAATCCTCCATGGTTTATCATCAACACAAACCTTCTCCCCAATAGATAATGCCTCTACATTTTTAAAGCATGCACTATTGTTGCAAATTCTAAATCATGGGTAAAATATTTTTTCATGTTCATTTATCTTTCTTAATTCATAGAAAACCACTTGTCCTTCTTGCATTAGGACTCCATTGATCCCTTCCTTACATGCATCTGTGTAAACCACAAAGCCCTTCTCCAGATTTGTTATTCATAAGATAAGAACACACATGAGTAATTTCTCAAGTTGCTCAAAATTAGATGCACATTCTAGTGTCCACTGAAATTTGACTCCTTTCCTTTGCAAAGTAGTGATTGACTGCATGATCCTTAAGAAGTATCGAATGAACCTTTGGTAATATCTAATTGAACTAGCCAGGATTTTTCATGAGTTTTCTTTGGAAATGCGCATTTCCCTATAATCTTGGGGATGGTATAGCTAAAATTAGAACCTGGGTCAATTAAAATTGGAACATGTTGGTTAATGACCGTACCTTCAATTTGGATCACTGCAACTTATTGGTTTTCCTACCTATTATCTAGTGTAGCATAAATTTGTGGTATGTTCTAGGCCACATAATTCACTATTATTTCTTCTTGTACATTGTATAACTTCATTTCAATATGCTATCTCTTAGGAACATTCCTCAATAGATGGTTTTCTCCATAAGTCCAACACTGTACAAGCCATTTCCTAGACCCGTTAGCCTCTTCTTTTGTTGATTTTAAGGGTATGTTTCTACTACTCATTATGGAATTTTGTTGATATTCATTCCTAGTAGAAGTAGTGGGCTTCCCATTCTTCCCTCCTTGCTTATATCATGATGACTTCATCCCTTTTATTTTGGCATATACCTTATCTTTCTTCTTCAAATATTATTAGACTTCACTCTTGTGTTTGGAATTTTTTTATGAAACCATCTCACAAAAGATAGAAAAGAAATATAAACGCCTTAGAATTCAGCCTCTTTGAGGGGGAAACCTCATTTACATTACACAAATGAACAATTCTTGGATGATACAAATGACAAGACCTCCTTTCTATATATATGAGTCTAAGGCGTCATAATATAATTAGAGCCGACATAACAATAATAATATAATGGCACAAAAATAACAATAGTGAGCTTCTATGGGGCACACTAATAACAATATGGAGACTACATGGGCCCAACAATATAATAAGGGGGTTGCACTAATAACAATAGGGGTTACACTAGTAGTATAGGGACCTAACATGCCCCTCTCCTTCAAAAATTATTGTCCTCAATGCTTGATTAGTTATGGATTCTTCTGTATAAATTTATCATCCATCCATGTGGAATCTTCAACAGGTAAGTTCTTCCACTTGATAATATACTCTGAAATTGATCGATTTCGTAGCTGTTGATTTCTCAGTTCTGTGACTACTTCAGGTCCCAATATGATTTTTCCTTCCTTGGTTCTGGAAATATTGTTTGAACTAGGACCTTCTGTAACTTTTGAATGAGTTCCCACCCTACTTCGTCATTCTTCCATTCATCCCTTGCTTCGTTGGTTGGATAATTATACCAACCTCTAGCATTTCTGCAACTATACATTCAATTTCACTCCTTTGGGCATATGGATAGCATGATCATGATCACAAATAGGAGTCTAAGGGGTCATAATATAATCAGAGCCGACATAACAATAATAATATAAGGGCACAACAATAACAATAGTGGGCTTCTATGAGGCACAATAATAACAATATGGGGACTACATGAACACAACAATATAATAAGGGGATTGCACTAAGAACAATAGGGGTTACACTAGTAGTATAGGGACCTAACATGCCCCTCTCCTTCAAAAATTGTTGTCCTCAATGCTTGAGTAGTTCTGGATTCTTCTATATAAAGTTATCATCCATCCATGTGGAATCTTCAACGGGTAAGTTCTTCCACTTGATAAGATACTCTGAAATTGATCAATTCCGTAGCTGTTGATTTCTTGATTCTGTGACTGCTTCAGGTTCCAATATGATTTTTCCTTCCTTATCAAGTTCTGGAAATATTGTTTGAACTGGTACCTTCTGCAACTTTTGAATGAATTCCAGCCCTGCTTCATCATTCTTCCATTCATCCCTTGCTTCGTTTATCGAATTTGGTTGGATAATTATACCAACCTCTAGCATTTTTGCAACCATACATTCAATTTCACTCCTTTGTGCATATGAATAGCATGATCATGATCATGAATGAGTGGGATTCCTTTGGGAGTATGAAATACCTTGGAATGATTGTCCATGACTTTTTGGAGATCTGTAGAAATAGATGATTTCGATGTGGGAACCTCTAGTGAACATAATTGTGCAATTACGCCTCTTTGTTCTTTATTTAGAAGCCATCGATACCATACAAACTGATTTGGTTCCAAATATAAAGTTTCAATACGTACCTTTTGTGTGCTTTTCACATTATGGAGATCAAAAAATTGCTCCATCTGTAGTATCCATGTTCCGAGATCCTTGCCATCAAACTTCCTCATATCGATCTTTAGAATAGGGTGGGTCTTCAATCCCAATGTTAGAGTCTATGAAATCATGATTAACATTTATTTTGTTCTCATCATGATTTTCCTTTACTACCTTTTCTCCATTTATAAACATTTCTTGTAGCAAATTTGTCAAATTTGTCTTCAACTCATCCATTTTTCCTTCCATCTTAGCTTCCAAACCATCCATCTTAGCTTCCATGAAATTCATCTTAGCTTCCATGTCTTTCTTTAAACCATCCATTTTATCTTCCACTTCTTTCTTTAAACCATCCATCTTAGCTTCTATTACTTTTTGTGAGAATGAGTTTTGTTGCACTTGGTCTTGTAATTTTGATATATCATGTTGCATTTCTTCCTCTTTTTTCACTTTGTAAGAGCTCAATATTGAATCTATTGTATCTCTATAATTATATCTCTTCAGGATATGAAATTATCCTACAGTAATTCTCTGATTCCTCTTTCTAATGCCACCAGTTTGATCAAAATTGGATTTTCTAAGGAAGAGTTATTCCCAATCTCCTAAGCTGACTTGATTATATAATGTTTGAGTAGAGCAAACTTGTACAATGTGCCACGTGTCACTGTTTCGACTTTTAGATCTAAAAATTATACATAGAAAACTACAGTCCATCCTCTTTCTATAACTTCTTACGAAATTTCAATCTGATGCTTAAAGATAAAGTTATGACGATTTTTCCAAGGTCACTTGTTTAGAATGTAATTCGGGATTCTGCAAAAACCCTAACTTCCTCAGATTATATCTCTGAAACTATGGTGACACAAGATCTAAAATTTGGACCCGAGCTTCACCAATATTTCAGCTCGAATGGGTTTTAATTTCAGTGTCTACCCTTTCGTCGAAAAAACATTATAGCAAAAAATTCACGATGACCTGTTTGAGATGAAATTATGGAGCTTGCAAAAACCCTAACTTCCTCAGATCATATCTTTGAACATATAGCGAGACAAGATCTTAAATTCTAACCTGAGGTGCAGACCGATTTCTTATCAAATGGGTTTTTTTAGCTTCTGAAACTTCGTAGCGAAGAAGTTATAGAGAACATTTCACGATGACCTGTTTGGAGCAGCGAAACCCTAAAATCCAAAGATGTGATACCAAATGTTATGCAACCAGCTCACAAAAAGATAGAAAAGAAATATAAATGCCTTAGAATTCAGCCTCTTCGAGGGGGGAACCTCCTTTACATTACAGAAATGAACGATTCTTGCATGATACAAATGGCAAGACCTCCTTTCTATATATAGGAATCTAAGGGGTCATAATATAATCACAGTCGACATAACAATAATAATATAAGGGCACAACAATAACAATAGTGGGATTCTATGGGGCACAGTAATAACAATATGAGGACTACATGGGAACTATATAATAAGGGGTTTACACTAATAACAATAGGGGTTACACTAGTAGCATAGGGACCTAACAAATTTTCATAGAAATACATCATCTTTCAGATGGTTTCCTCCAGGTTTCTTGGATCATCAAACTCTATTATGTCATGGTAAGCTTTTGGTAATCCATTAAGATACCTCTAGATCTAATCCAAGTGGATATTGATGGCCACCCGACTAGTCCACTTAGACTCTCCCCCCACCCCACTATTTTTTTTCAATTTTTCAATTTCCTTAATTGTAGCATAGTTTACTATTTTTGGCAATTTTTCGAGTCCTAAACTTTTGGAGCCTTTTTAAGGCCCTAAATGATTTTTTTTTAAACAGGAAAACAAGAGTCCTTAACTCATGTTTGCAATTGAAATTTATATTCCCTCTATATATATATATATATATATATATATATTTATTTATTTATTATTTTTTTTTTCTAACTAGGTATTTTGTGCATCAAATGGAGATTGTATGCCAAAGTTACGACCCCAAGAAGTTGATGTACCAATTTACCCAAACAAGGCCCATAGTTTTGGAACTTCATCTCACAGGGTTAGTTTTTTGGATGTTTAAGGTTTTCCATTGTTTCTCAATAATAAATAGGCCTTCGAGCCTCATTGTAACATAGTTCAAAGGCATGTAGCCGCCACATCTCTTCTCAAAAATATGCTACCATTGCTCGAGCCAATTTACTTCCATTCTGTATGTAAGCATATTTAAGTTCTTTGATATTCATGAAATGAAGTGTTATTTCTATTGCAACTCTGTGTTTATGGTTATATCTATATTTTTTTGCGTTCTTGTTTAAGTTCGAATTAGTGGTATAAGAGTGGTCTGCTATTTCTTTGTTTCTCTTTGCATGTCCCCAACAAGGTCAGGGTATGATTTAGGGCTCAAACTGGTTGAACCTTTGCAAGATGAACATCGTAAACCCCAACTGTTATCGGGAAAAGTGTCTATTTAGAACTACTCTATCCCACTAAGGTGTGACAGCTACCTTAGAAACAAACAGAGAAAACTACTTTTGTATTCTTCTTTATGAACTATAAACAAAGAGGAATACGATGAACCAACCTGTGTCTTGCGCTAGTCCTTCGATCCAATATCTCTTCTCTTTGACAGCTTCCAGCTACCTGCTCCCTCACTTGCCCAGCTTCACCAAGTACCTGTAAGATCACAGAAGAAGGAAACTATACAAATACATGGGTTTATATTCACAAATAACTTAGGATCAGATTTAAGTTAACCATACAAATGTAACAAGCATCAATGAAACACAAGCATGGAGAAGAAACTCAAATAGTTTTATTGATATACAAGAAGATCCAGGAGGAGTTACAACCGATGATTCCTGACCCAGCATCAACCTCCCAGCAAAGAAGTCCCTTCTTCAACCCCAACAAAGCATAGATCACCCAATTCTCTAATATGTATCTCAAAACCAACAGCAATTCCTTACAATGTGCAACATTCCAGCCCCTGGATCTCTGGGATGAGGGATCCATATATAGATGTATGCAAGGAGGATGAGTCAGCTCATGAATTGATTAGTGGCTTCTCTCTGTCAGTTCTTGCTTCCACTTGGAGACTGAGAGCCTCTTACTCATCCTTGGTCGAATTCAGTGAGGCAAGTGTCATTGGAGAAGATTCTGGAAGCTTCCATTGTCTCTCCACCTCGTGGAATGACTCTGCCACTTGTCATTTCCCGCTCAACGCACCCTGGTAATGCATTTAGGTGCGTTGCAACGCACCTAGCTAGTGGACTTAGGTGCTATGCAACGCACTTGGATAGTGGAGCAGCTGAAATGATCCTGATTTGACTTATTCTGAGCAGTTTCTGGTGAACTTCTGGGAGAAGTTGTAATTTGTTGACCTTGTCCCTTTAGGAGTTAGAACAACACTTTTAGGGACTTAGGAGCCCTTGGTTTATGGACATTTCATGCTTAGAGTTGTAAGGCACAAAAATGTCT
Organism: Pinus tabuliformis; assembly: GCA_031772625.1. Taxonomy (NCBI): domain Eukaryota; kingdom Viridiplantae; phylum Streptophyta; class Pinopsida; order Pinales; family Pinaceae; genus Pinus; species Pinus tabuliformis. The sequence continues at coordinate 517,171,391 of CM062804.1, read as the reverse complement.
ATAACAGTTGCCCCCTAAAGTATGAGGCCGTTTATCGGGTGAAATGCTTTATTAGGAGGATCCAAAGTTCTTTCAATGCTGGGAGGAGACCTGTAATAAGATACAATACAATACATTATCTTCATACTGTTTTCATGATCTAGCTGAGGCGGGCATTCCCATGCTCAGCTTTATAAATTCATTTTCATGTACATAGGACAGACAATCGTCTGATGGTAGACTGATGATTCTGATAGAGCCATCATCCTTTTGGTAGGATGATTATCTGTGCTGCAATGTTGTACATTTCAATGTCTTTATTTTCCTGAATATATATCGCAGCCCGGATGGATGAAACTAGATCCGGGGTCTTCAATCTCGTCTGATCTTCACTCGAAGTACAAGTCGATCCATGTGAGAAATGTTTTGAAGTCGAACATGGAAAGACATCGCTTGATTACCATTCAATGATGTAAACTGTTAACAAGCGCGAGAGGAATCACCGATAATGATAATGACCCTCAAGGTACTGTAGTACAATTCACGTGGTGTGAATAAAGGACTTGGCGTCGAACACCACACAAAATCTTTCGGTCGAAGGTCATTGATGTATACCTGTCACCGGAAGTGAGAAACTTGCCACTGAGGCATGCAAGCTTCAAAGTACTGAATGGGGTGTTCCTAGATCAACTTCTTGGATAATGAGCTGATGTCGACAAGAAGTGATCCGTCATAGGAGGGCCTTAATGAATCCCACATCAATGACACGGAACGGAGCAAATGATTTTGATGGAGGTGAAAACGATCTGATGATATATGGTTCAGAGTGGCGGTCATGAAAGAATGGAGTATAATGTATGGTAGTGGGCGGGACAAAGGTGGCCTTTCTGGATGACTTCTCTTGAACATGTCGGTGACACTTATGTGATGGATTGGTAGCATTAACCCCAAATGTGGATGGTATGGCAAGACCATGGCGATGTGACCGGTGAATGAAACAACCCAACCCAACTCGGGCACGGAGTGGAAGTGTCATGTTCAAGAGCGACTTGCTACCAATAAAGATTCTTTGAGTTTTCTTCCCAATTTTTCCCCAGTCATTTCTGACCAGTACCTCTTTATTTTTGTCAAGCTTGAGGAGGATAACATATGCTTGTTCTATAATTTGCCCTTTGGGCAAACCCATCGCTATGTTTTAACGAGCCTAGCGATAGTGAAACTCGTTCTCGTCTAAAGACAAGTTTGTCGCTATTAATCTTTTTAACGAGTCTAACGACAAAGATAACTCGGTCCTTTTCATTTTTAGAGAGTATGAAAAGGTACGTAAAGGTAACTCCAAAATTCCTTTTTCATCATCTAATCCATTATGTCTGAAAAAGTATAAAACAATACAGAAGGGATGAATTTTCGATTAGCTTTAACGAGCCGAACAAAACAAGTGCTCGATCTTTTTGTGCAATAATCCCTCAGGTCTAAAACGATTAAAATCTAGAGGAGGGATAGCACTTCCCGTCGCTTTAAGGAGCTGGAAGGCCATAAATCGGCAATCTTTTCATATTTTACGAGTCAGAAAAGAGCTTAAAGAAGACTCGTCTTGTGAGGAACGAGTAATGAAATGGGTAGCAGCTGATTCCAGGTAAGGTTTGGAATTTTCCAATCATGGCAGTGTCACAAGGATGGCTAGTGAAATCACTCTTCGCAGCTGTTCCTCAAAATGGGTAAACAATCAAATGGAGGTGAATGATCAGCCAATGGAAAAGTGGAGGTGACGGTGCAAACACGACCAAGGCTTTAATGGCTGAAATGCTACATTCACAGTGGTTATTTACCAGGGGATAGTTCATTTTTTAACGAGCTTAAACGTGGGTGGAAACATTTGCTCGGTCCGGGTTTATTTTTTAACGAGCTTGAACCTCGCGGTAAACACTGCTCGATTAATCCAGTCATATGATAAGAATGTCTCATATAAAAATGGCAATTTTTAGATTTTTGCCCCACATCCTTTCTTTATGCAAGTTAGGTGACGACTAATCCTACGAGTTTAAAGGGTTAGAGGTCCTAAAAATTTAAAAAATAAATAGCTGCCCATCGCTTGCACTCCAAAAGGTTTGCATGCCCCCAGGTATAAAACAGAGTTTCAAGGTCACCCTCTATTCGAGCTGACAAAACATTTGTTTTATCAGGAAGGGTATACCTCTTACAGGCTACCCAAAGATTGTTCTATTCGCGGCGCAAACAAAACACTTCTTCGGCGATATCTACCGAAATAAACAAAGGTGAGTGGTGGCACTCGCCAACTCACATAACTTTGACAAGAGAATCCTGTACTAGAATAACCCCCTCTTCCAATCACGGACGGGGGTACAGACTAGGCATATTCTCCCGCGGAAACCTACTCTATACCCGAAGTTTTCCTGCCGAAGCAGACCAGGACGCATGCCCCCTGGGTTTCAGTCATATCCCTCCGAATTACTCGCGCTCATCGGGAGGACGGACTGGGGATTGAGACATTTCTTGCGTGAAGAGACCATTTAGGGACGGTATATGACTATTTTCTATGCGTGATCCGGGAAATGAAAGCTGGTCCACGAGCTTGACCACTCTTCCTTCGTGCGGAAAACACATTACTCTAAAGAGTGAGGAGACAATCGCTCCCATGCAATAAATATAGTCTCGTCCAAGGAGTAGGTTATAATCCAAGGGTCCTTGAACTACCATTACGTTCATGCAAACTGTCTTCCTTCTCAATGTTATGGGCACATCAGGAAGGATCCCTAAAGGTCGACTGGTTCCTTTATCAAAGCCTGTCAGATTTCTCATCTCAGGCAAAAGCGATGGCGAACCAAGCGCTTTCCAAGCAGTAGAGGAAAGGATACTCACAGAAGCCCCCTCATCTATGATGGTACCAGCCATGACCATTCTATATATTTGAATGATAATTCGGAATGGTATGCTTGCTGGTAGGCGCGGTCTGCCTAGTTGATTCCAGTCGAAGGAGACAACTAGGTTGCTTGGAGGTGGGACCGAATAGACGGCCGGGTATGGCTCTGACGAACTTCCTTCCTGCGGTAAAGGAACGGGTGGATTGCCCCCATGCTCGTCGGAGTCTGTGTTTATGAAGAGAATTTGGACGGTGTCATCCTTGTTCTCTTCAGTGACTGTATCATCTGAAGATAAAACCTCTGAAGGCAAGACCGGGTCAACTGCCGCCTCAACCTTTTGACTTTTGTCTGGTATGGATTCAGTTGGTTTATCTTCAATGATAGGCGCTTCAGCCGACCACTTGAGCGGGCCAACTGGATTCTCAACTAGTGACGAACTCCGCAAGAGTTTTTTATATCTAGGAGGGAGTCGTAACGGTGAAACCGGACGATCATCCAAAACTCTTTTAGCTTCGTCTAAGAAGGGACAACGATGGAGGGCATGATTGCCTTCGCACAATTTACAAGGAAATCTAGCTTTCCCTTTTTGTCCTGGGGCTTCACTTTCACTAGTTGACGGTGTGCTTTCAACATGATCACCAGACGTTGACGACACCGGGTTGTGCAAACGAGGAGACCAGTCCCTTAGTATCCGAGGGATGTAAGGACAATCTCTGTGAAAGTGGTCTCCTTTGCAAATGACGCATGGCGATTTAGGCCTGGTCGGTGCAGTGTGTGGATTTTCATTAGACGACACTCGTTTTCCCCCACTCGCCTTTGGCTCCTTCTTCTTCTTCTCTTTCTTCTTCTTTTCCTTCTTCTCCTTAGCAACATGGCTTTTAGCTTTACCAGTTCCATCAAGCGAAGAGGAAGGAGGAGAGGAAGAATTAGAGGAAGTAGAAGGCCGGTGGGCAACTCTGGACTCGTCTAATTGCTAATTCGATTGTTCAAGAATGGTGGTGTTCTGAACGACATTGGTTGAGAAGAGCCATACTGGCAAGCCAATTGTCAGTCCTGGAAGCAACAATGTGGCCATATGGGGCGCATCAACATCTCCCCAAGAGGAGAAGGGACTAGGATTTCCACCAAGGGGAATTCCTTGGTTGGTAGGCTCCATTATCTCAACCCAAGATCAACGTAGGAAAGGGTATGAATATTCCGTTAAAATAAATTTTAACACGCTTTGACACAACTTGTTTTTTCAATTTTTAAGAGTCGAGAAAAAACAAAAGATGACTCTAGTCTCCTTCGATTTTTAATGAGCCTGAAGTGACAAGTGCTCAGATGGACCTTTTCCGTTAAGGAGTCTGAAAAGGAATGAAAGGGACTGATCTGGAGGTCTAGGTAGAGGGAGTACCAAACCAATCGCAAAACTGCAGAATACTTTTTACGGTACGGCATTCAATCTTCCCGAATGCTGAGTTCGGTGCATTGCGATCAGTAGGGCGGCCGACACGACTTCCTATGGATAAAGGGTTTAAGCCTATAGGGGTCTCCCAATATATACTCGACGGTACGTGGGAGCACAAGTCCGTACTGGCACTTATCGTCTCAAAGTGGAGGAATCACCCAACCATCAGTGAGGACAACAGTTACCAGGCTTTACGACGCCGGAATATGTCTCTAGCCTAGACCTCTAAATGTTGTGCGTTAAGTTCCAAAGCATTGTTAGGTTCATTGAATTTATTTTAAGTTGATCTTTCTTATGAAGTTTGCCTTTTGGGATCACCACGATATGTAGATGTAATTCCTAAAATGCAATCTAAAGATGATAAACAAACTTTTATCTCTTTTCAGCAATGAAAATCCTAGCTACTAGGGGAAAAGAAAGACACAATCTTTTCGCAAAGAGCAAAGAGCACACTGTAAATTCACTTTCCTAAATCAAGCCAAACAGACTGCCAATATGCAAATGCACATGCATGTGTTTTGTTTTTCACTTTCTTAATATTGATGTCTAAAAAGAAAGTTGATGTACAAATCTGAATTTTCTTTCAAGTGACAAACACAAACAAGCTTCTTTTCGAAATCAAAAGGTAGAGATGATTACGACACTTTATGATTTTGAAATAAATACTCGTTTCAACACTAGAAAGTCACAAATTCAAACCAAAGGCAAAAGTAAAAGCATAATCGACTATCAACAGCAAATAAACTTTCTCCTATGATCAAAATCGACACTTGCGACAGATCTAAATCAAAGGACGACAGTACGACTATTCTACTTTTGCAATGGAAAACTGTAAACGACGCAACAAACACATAAAAAACATCTACAATTTCTTTTGTACAACTGAGGTGGAATATCAGTAAGGAAAAGGGGTTTGAAATAGTGAAATACTGATCACAGGCTACAAAAATCAGAGACAAAACTGGAAAAAATTAAGCAAAGAACCTCAGCTGCACAACGCTAGGCTGATCAGCGCACCTGTTACACAGAGAAACTGCATTGCAGCGCAGGTAGCCCTCTCGGGAAGTGCGTTGAAATGCAGAACCTCTTCACAGAGCCTGCGCTGGGGCAGAAACGAGAATTCTATCCGGGTTCTGGGTCACAGTTTGCAGTTTAATCTATGGTTTTTGGCCGAGTAAAAGCAATCAGTAATGCACAATCAGAGGTAGATCTAAGGGGGGTTCTAAGAGCTATCACAAGGGCAATCAGTTAGTTTATGAATCAGCTATTCAAATCATAAACAGATCCAGTGAATGGATTGAAGCAGCAGATGTCTACTTTGCATTTGTTAATGGCAAATGCAGTTCGATTGCTACTTCTAAGTTTATGAAATAAACAACAAGAGAAACACAAACAAACTAACTAGACACGATCCCCAGTGGAGTCGCCATTTTGTTATCGGGAAAAGTGTCTATTTAGAACTACTCTATCCCACTAAGGTGTGACAGCTACCTTAGAAACAAACAGAGAAAACTACTTTTGTATTCTTCTTTATGAACTATAAACAAAGAGGAATAGGATGAACCAACTTGTGTCTTGCGCTAGTCCTTCGATCCAATATCTCTTCTCTTTGACAGCTTCCAGCTACATGCTCCCTCACTTGCCCAGCTTCACCAAGTACCTGTAAGATCACAGAAGAAGGAAACTATACAAAGACATGGGTTTATATTCACAAATAACTTAGGATCATATTTAAGTTAACCATACAAATGTAACAAGCATCAATGAAACACAAGCATGGAGAAGAAACTCAAATAGTTTTATTGATATACAAGAAGATCCAAGAGGAGTTACAACCAATGATTCCTGACCCAGCATCAACCTCCCAGCAAAGAAGTCCCTTCTTCAACCCCAACAAAGCATAGATCACCCAATTCTCTAATATGTATCTCAAAACCAACAACAATTCCTTACAATGTGCAACATTCCAGCCCCTGGATCTCTGGGATGAGGGATCCATATATAGATGTATGCAAGGAGGATGAGTCAGCTCATGAATTGATTAGTGGCTTCTCTCTGTCAGTTCTTGCTTCCACTTGGAGACTGAGAGCCTCTTACTCATCCTTGGTCGAATTCAGTGAGGCAAGTGTCATTGGAGAAGATTCTGGAAGCTTCCATTGTCTCTCCACATCGTGGAATGACTCTGCCACTTGTCATTTCCCACTCAACACACCCTGGTAGTGCATTTAGGTGCGTTGCAACGCACCTAGCTAGTGGACTTAGGTGCTATGCAACGCACTTGGCTAGTGGAGCAGCTGAAATGATCCTGATTTGACTTATTCTGAGCAGTTTCTGGTGGAGAACTTCTGGGAGAAGCTGTAATTTGTTGACCTTGTCCCTTTAGGAGTTAGAACAACACTTTTAGGGACTTAGGAGCCCTTGGTTTATGGACATTTCATGCTTAGAGCTGTAAGGCACAAAAATGTCTATAACACCAATGGCCTCCCATGGTGGAAGAAAAGAAAGATGAGAGAGCAGGAGATACTTTCAAAATATTTATCGAACAACACCTCAAGCGATAGAGGAATGCGATGATAGAATTTTTTCCCAAATCCTTCGACAACTACCCACAGGTGACGCATCCCAATATTGAAGGTTGGATAGATGTGAATGTCATAGATAAATGGTTAAATCTGCTAGAATGATATTTTTTGGTTCATGATATTTCCAACTGGGAAAATATTACTTTTTTCACTCCTCAAAGTCACCCCCCACGTCAAGGACTGGTGGGAAACCTATTGTGAGAAGAGGGACAAGAGTGCACCCTCATTATTTTTAATTGCACCCACTTGAATTCTTTCTGGGATTCCATTAAGGAGTAGTATTACCCTGTCGAGAGCTATGAGGATAAATACATAAAGTGGACCACGTTGTGGTAGGGAGGGAACCAAGACATGATGAAATTCACAAATTTTTTTCATACCGTTCGCACGAAGTTGGGTATCAAGGATTCTGAGCGATATTTGGTACTCAAGTACCATGATTGTCTAAGATGGTACATCTGGGATGAGATAGAGTTCCTTTACATCTCATTGCTTGGCATGGCCTATTAATATGCTGTCAAGATCGAGCATAAATTTAAACAGAAGAAGCGAGACTTTAGATCTGCAAATTTGAAGCAAGGAAAAGGCACCCCCAAACTGCAAAGGAAAGGACAAAGCCAAGGCAGGGAAACCCGTGACATCCTACTAAATCTGTAACTAAATAACAACACCATGAATACAAAGAAGGACACGAGCAAATGGTGTGAGTTCCATAAGAGCCCCACTCACAATACAAGTGAGTGTTCGGCCAAGCAGTCGCTGGTGGTTTAGCTGAAGGCTTCCGAATCAGATGCATTTTCTGACTTTGATTCATAACCTGACAAGGGGAATGATAAAGGAAAGCAAATTATTGACACAGAGCCTAGTACCATCATTTCCACCACCAAGATCTAGAAGAATGAGCTTGAATATATAGAGGAGGGGGAGAACCTCTTCCACTCATAGGTGTGGGTAAAGGGTTATCCACTGCAATTCATTGTCGAAAATAGGAGCCAAAAGAACCACATTTCAGCAAAGTTCGTGAAGCGGTTGGGCCTATTAACCACAAAACATCCATAGTCATACACCATCAGGTGGCTTAACCAAGGACGACATCTCCGTGTTAGCTAGCATTGTCACCTTCCCTACAACATGAATCCCTTCATAGATGAGGTATTGTATGATGTTTCTCCTCTTGAAGTTTGTGATGTATTATTAGGATAACCATATCTGTGGAAGCGGCATGTTGTGTATGAGTCTAGGCCTCACATTTTATTATTATTTTGGGCAATAAGTTGTATAGGATACCGGAGGTAGCACTGCCTACCACCATCTCTTTGATCATTACGAAGCAATGCAGTAAGATCATTTCCTAGACCTGGAAATTTGTTTTCATTATGATTCGCCCTCAGGGAAAGAAGAATATTATGGCCACTACCTCCAAACAGGGCTCCTCTACATGACAATAGCAGATGGACAAGGTCATGGAGGAGTACAGGGACATTTTCACCTCACACAGAGGGGTACCTCTACACTTTCAGGTCAAGAACTCCATCGATTTGACCTTGGGCACATTGCTACCTAATGGACCAATCTATCAACACTTTGTTTTGGAGAATGGTGAAATCAAGAGGTAGATTTGGGAGCTATTGCAGAAAGGGAACATCATGCCAAGTTCATCACCCTATGGGGCCTGGTCGTGTTGGTATAGAAGATGGACGGTACCTGGAAACTATGTATTGACTATCAGGTGTTGAACAAGATCATTGTCTGGAATAGGTATCTAGTCCCATTGATTGATTACCTTCTCGAACAGCTCAAGGGGGGGAAATATTTTAGCAAGATTTAATTGAAGTCTAGTTATCACCAGGTACCAATTGAACCCTCTGATGTGTGGAAGATTTGCTTCAAATCCAAGGAGGGCCTCTTCCAATGGCTAGTCATGCCCTTCAGGTTAACGAATTCCCCCCGCAACCTTCATGAGGATGATGGACGACATCTTGCGACCCTTCACCAACTCATTTGTGGTGATGTATTTGGATGACATCCTGATATTTAGCCGAAGTTGGGAAGAGCACCTCCACCATATTTGAAGGTCCTCCAAACCCTGCAACAACACAAGTTGTGTGCCAATTTGGAGAAATTCACTTTTCGTATGACCGAGGTTCAATATCTGGGGTATATCATTGATGAGCAAGGTGTGCATGTGGAATCAGCCAAGATACAATTCATTCAGGATTGGCTAGCCCCAACCATTCTTACAAAGCTCCACAACTTTCTAGGTCTTTCCAATTTCTACCACAAGTTTGTGTTGGGGTTCTCTCATATCACTTGGCCTTTAAGTCACGTGACCAAGGGTGGAGTGAAAGAAAAGTTCTTTCAGTCTAAATCCCAACATAAGGCATTTGTCGAATTGAAGCATCACCTCCTCTCTGCCCTAGTGCTGACATTACCATACCTATAGCAACCATTTGAGATTGAGATAGATGCCTCTAACTATGTTATTGGTGTAGTTATTACTCAACAGGGGCATCCAGTGGCATATCACATTGAGACACATTTCAAAAGAATCCCATTTATGATAAAGAGATATATTTCATTGTGTAGGCCTGCCGACAATGGAAGCATTAAATTATGGGGAAGGAAATGGTCATCCACATAGATCTCTGACCCTTGTAGTTCATACAGACACAAGGGAAGTTGCAGAATGACCACCATCAGAAATGGTCCACATACTTGCAACAGTTCCATTTGAACATTAAGTATAAGAAAGGAAGCACCAATAATGTCACAGACTACCTCAGCCAACCATCAGTCATGGCACTGATCATTGTGCCCAACTCTTGTGTAAAAGAGACTTCAGGGTGGCCACATCTTTACAAGAGTGATCCAGAATTCAGCAACACATACCAGACGCTCCTATAAGGAAATAAAGTTCCAAAATTTCACCTCGAGGATGCACTCTTATGCCACCTAGGACACATATGTGTTCCTTTAAGTGAGCGTGAAAAGATGATTTTGGAGGCACACCAGAATCGGGTCGCTGGACATTTCAGAGTAAAGAAAATAGTGGCAGTGTTGCAAAAGTATTTTTATTGGCCGAACCTTCGATAGGATGTTGGGAAGTACATCAGATCTACACTGCCTACGACATTGCCAAATCAGCCATTAAGAAGCAAGGCCTATATACTCCTATGCCTACTCCTAGTTGACCTTGGGAATGCATCTCTGTGGATTACATGTCAGACCATCCTTCTACTAAGCATGGAAACAACTGTGTTTTCGCGATCATGGATAGATTCTCTATGATGGCCATTTTGGAGTCCTGCAAGAAGAGTATCATAGCAGAAGCCACTGCTAAGATCTTCTTTGAATGAGTGTGGATGCAATTTTGGATCCCATAGTCCATTATCTCATATCGGGACAGTAGGTTCCTAAGCACATTTTGGTCAAGTCTGAGTGTGGATGCACTTTTGGATCCCATAGTCCATTATCTCATATCGGGACAGTAGGTTCCTAAGCACATTTTGGTCAAGTCTTTGGTCGATGTTGGATACCAAACTCACTAAGTCCATGACTTTCCACCCCGAAACTGATGGCCAAACAAAATTTGTCAACAGGATGATTGTTTACATTTTGCGCATGTACGACTCGAAGCATCCACACACATGGGATGAAAGCCTCCCTATGTCCATCATATCTACAATAGAACTCTCTGTAGCTCAACTAGCCACAACCCCTTTCAAGTGGGGTTGGGATTCTAGCTACTGTGTCCTATTGATGTGGCCATACCATTTGTAGCTACTCAAGCAGATTAGGATCACATCCAATCCGAAGATAACAATACTAACAACTTCTTTGAGCACATTCAACACATTTGGCAGTAGGTCTATGACATATAGGACAGAGCCATTGCTAAGTACAAGTAACGTCATGATTAGCATTGGGTGCCACATAAGTTCCAAGTGGGTGGAAAAGATTGGTTATATTTGCATAAGGAGCGCCTTGTTTGGTCCCACCGCAAGCTTCACCTGCTTCGATATCGACCTTACACAATCACTAAGGCTATAAGGGATAATTTCGAGCTTAAAATTCCACCATTCCTTGGCATGCACCCAATGTTCAATGTGGACCACCTTTGACCATACTTTCCACCATTACTGGACACATCATACATTGCAGAACAACTCACACCAACAAAGTTAAACCCAAACTTCATGGAATAGGCCATAGTTTATCAGATCATGGACACACATATCAAGAATAATCACTAACATAATATGCAACTATATTTGGTTGTCAAATCTGGCCAACTCCTACACTAAGGCAAGTGGCTCACCCGAGACCAAGTTCAAAATAAGTTTCCCCATCTCATGGAGGCACTCAACGCAATGGGGACCATTTCTTCCTAAGGTAGAGGACTGATCCAGGTGGATATTGGTGGCTAATCACCTAGCCCACTTGGACTGCCACCATTGTTTCATTTAGTTTTCAGTTTCCTTAATTGTAGCACAGTTTACTATTTTTCGCAGTTTTTTGGGTCCTGAACTTTCAGAGTCATTTTGAGGCCCTAAATGACATTTTTTTTAATAAAATGGTTGAACATAAAACTTTAACTCATGTTTGTAGTAGAAATTTGTATTCCTCAAATATATCTTTCTAATGAGGTATTGTGTGCAACAAATGGAGATCGTATGCCAAAGTTACGGCCCTGGGAAGTTAATGTACCAATTTACCCAAACGGAGCCCATAGTTTTTGCACTTCATCTCCTAGGGTAAGGTTTTTGGATGTTTAGGGTCTTTCATTGTTTCTTAATAATTAAAATTCCTTCAAGCCTCATTGTAACACAATTCAGAGGTATGTAGCCACCACATCTCTTCTCAGAGATAAGCTACCATCACCTGAGCTAGTTAACTTCCATTTTGTATGTAAGCATATTTTAGTTCTTTGATATTAATGAAATGAAGTTTTATTTCTGTTGTGACTCTATATTTATGGTTATATTTGTATTTTGTTGTGTTCTTGTTTAAGTTTGGATCAATATATTTACCTTTTCACCCATGATGTAAGGTGTGTACCTCAACAGATCTAAGAATCTATTTGTGTACTCATTAGCTATCAATTGCCCCAATTTATGCTCATAGAATTCTTTGACCTTGTTGTCATAGTACTTTTCAAATAGGTACTTCTCCCAGAATATTTCTTGAAATTTCTCCATGACATATATTTCTCTCTGATGTCTTTAAATTATTCAAATCCTCCCACCATGTACTATCCTTCTTATATTCTTCAAGTGATTCATTATCATTCAGCAAAAATGCCTCTATAAATGCACCAACTCCTTTAGGCCACTGAACTAGGCTTTTCAATATTCCCTCTAGTTAATCATAAGTCCATATACAACCAACACAAAGGGTCTTCATGCTCACTTGTTTTTCCTTCATCCTTTAAGCTTCTCCTCAGCTACCTAGGGAATTCTTCTCACTATTGTCTTCCTATGCTACTCCAATGAAGACAAACATAGGGTAGGAGGGTTTCCATCTATCACCGCAAGATATCCTTCTCCCATAATGAACTTGGGTTTTACAATATTTCTCCTCTAGTTAATCAAACCTTGAGCTCTTTCAATCTCTACCTCATCTAGCAGCCCTAGTGTCCTTCCTAAGGTCTCCACTTGGAGAAAACTTGGTCTACTCTCAAGCTTCCCTCCTACAGTCCACAATTGTTCAACCTAGACCTCATTCATTAGCATCTACTCAACTCAAACACCTCAACAAATACATACCTTTCACTCCTCATGGGTTGGTGTAGATTGTTGTATTTCTAGTGCACTAGTTAGGGTTATTGTCACTCTACAACAACATTTCTTTTCACCTCCTAAACCTCTTCCACAATTGTGTTCTTCCTTCTCCAAGATTTTCCCTTACTCGTTGTTTTTCTAGGCTAATACACACCCTCAAAGAAGCCTTTCGACCCCCTATTCTAGGAAGGATATAACCCGTGTCTAACTAATACTATAGCATTGGGATACAACTTTCTTTCAAAGAGAAAACCACACATAAAACATTCCAAAAACCTACCCATATTATCCTCTAACCATACGGCCTTGTTGCTAGATCCCTACGACCTCCTAAATAGTCACAAAAGAAAGAAAAACAATGCTCCTTTCTCCTTCGTGAGGTCCGTTCCTAATTTTTGACCTCATTTGGTGATGTATTTTTATGACAGATGCACTTTTGGATGTGTGAGAATAGACTCACACTTAACCTCTATTTATATGATAACATGTGGCTCCATTGAATTTGTCCTCAAGGCACTTCTTTAACCCAAGCTAACCTACCCAATTAGACAAATTAACCACTAGCAATATATAAAAATATGTTTCTCATGTTCTAGACCTTCGATTTGAGTGGTTCATTAGAGGAAATTTCATCCTAGAAGTGGCCTCCTAAGGAAAAATAATAAAATAATAGTTAAAATAATAAAATAAGAATTATGAATTTTGGAGGAAAAAGAAGAAAACTACTTTTTTAATTGTATTTTTGGCTTATATTCTTATAGGTTTATTCAAATTTCAAGTGTAGACACTTGTTGGATGTAGAATTAAATTTCACATCCAGGGAGTACCCATCATGCAGACTTTTGAGAAGACCCACATTGACAAAAAATGAAGATACATTAAAAAAGAATGTTGAACACACTTTTTTAATGTATCTTTTTGTCAATGTGGGTCTTCTCAAAGGTAGGCATGATGGGTACTCATTGGATGTAGAATTTAATTCCACATCCAATGAGTGTCTACACTTGAAATTTGAGTAAACCTATAAGGAGATAAACCAAAAATACAATTTAAAAAAAAAAAAAAAAAAACTGTTTTTTTCTTTTCCCTCCAAAATATTTACATGTACCTCTTTGTCAATTTAAAGGATTTTGATTGGTTTAAATATTATGACATGGAAATTACATGAAAATTTCATGAGTACTTTTAGGCTAAAATTTCCTCAAACGTTCATTTCCCCTTGCTCCTCTAGGGCTCCTATAACACCTCCAAGTGTCAAACCACTCAAATTCCACTTGCTTTTGACCCAAATCCTTTGGGTGCAAAACCCCAAGCTTGGGTTCCAATCCCACAAAGCACTTTTCTGGTGCTTCAACCTCCAAAGCCCAAACCCTAGGGCTTGGAGTACCTCCCAAGATACCAAATCTCAACACTCCCTCTTAGTGAGTGAGGTACTTCCAAGACTAGGAAGTAACTCATCATCATCATTGTCACTACTTGTAGCACTCACCCAACTCCTGGCAATCATCATTGTAGAAAACCTTATAGTATGACCTACACCTCTCTTTAAAGTGTCATTGTCACTGGAAACCTCATACTTCTTCTTCTTCTCCTGAAACCCTTTCCATTCTTTCCATGATTCCTTCTTTCTAGATGTAGAAGCACCCTTGCTCCCTAATGACCACACACTCTTCCTGGGCTACCCATTCTCTTTTTGAACCTACAACTCCATCTAGAAATATATTCCCTTTGAATCTCTTGAACTTGGACCTTCTTCTCTAAAACTTGTACTTGCTCCTCTGAAACATGCACCTACTTCTCTAGAACCTATATCTGGTTCTCCTTCTTCTTCTCATGATCTATAGGCTTTCATGTTAGCTTGTATATACCATGCTCTCTAACTCCAATCACAACGCCTTTGAAGCAAGAGCCTTTGAGACTAAGTCTCACCTTCCCAGTTAGGAAAAAGACTTCAAATCCCTTCTACTTGATTGTTGAGACAGATATCACATTATATCTGAGTCCTGGTACAAACAATACATCCTCAACTTGCATCAACTGAACTGACTCCATCCTGAATGGCACAACCCCTGATCCTCCAATCTATTTCTAACTCGTGTCACCCAACACCATGTGCAACTTTGAGTCCCACTTAGCTAGAGTCTCAAACACCTCTTATAACCCTATCATATGCTTAGATGCTCCATTGTCCATGTACCATGTAGCCTCATCAATGGTATCCTGCGAGAAATAAAAGATCAAAGTGCAGTCATCTTTCTCCAATCTCTTGGAGATATCATTTATCTCGATAGAAGTAGTGACACCTGTAACCTACTTTCATTTCTTCTTCTTGTCGTCTCTCTTTTTCATCATTGGAGACTTCATTGAAAAATGACCCATATCGCCACAGTTGAAACACTTGATCTTACTCAATTCCTTCTTCTACTTTCCCTTCATTCTCGCTACAAGTGCCACGTCATAATCAGAAGCCTTTTTGTTTCGATGAACATCCTCGTCTCGCAACTCTTCCTGAATGAAGTCATTCCACAACCTGTTCCAGTCTAGCAACTTGTCCCTAGAAATGATCCCCTTGATGAATGACTTCCACTCTAGAGTAAACCCCTTCAAGGAAATCCTCACCATCTTAGAATCTACAATAGCCATAGTGATGACAACAAGCTCATCTCAAACTTGAGACAACCTCGTTAGATATGAAGTCACCCCTCCACCCTATATCATCTTGGTGGACTACAACTTATCCTATAACACCAATATTCAGTTCTTGTTCTTATTCTAGAACAAATTCTAAAGAGCCTCCCACATCTCATGGGGAGTGTTCTTCCTGGACATATTATGTATTAAGGAATCTGTGACACTGTTTAGGATGATCAACTTCGCCTTCGTATCCAATTTCTCGTACACTTATAGCTCCTTAGGTTTTGTTAGCTTCTTAATTTCTTTCTTGTAAAAATTGATTTGAATTAGATCATTATATTGCTTTTCATCCATCTCGATGTATTCAAAGTGGAAAAAATGGAGGAATCAACTCATGGGACGATTTTTACCGATAGGACCCAATTTGGCAAAACAAGGTATGAAACCTTCCAAGAGAATTTTGAGGCATCAAATGACGTTTTTTGGGGTAAAATTTTGTTTCTTTAGTTTTACACCTTTTCATGTTGTTCTACACACAAATATCTTTCCAACGGTGTACGAAGTGCATCAATCGGAGTCCATATGCAAAAGTTATGCCACTCAAAAGTTGACCTTCCTATTTTCACACCTATAGTTTGGAAGGATGCCACATCAATCCCAATTATTAATGGAAAAGGGGTTAGCCACTTTTTTTTGATTTAAAATACTCTAGAAGAGTCTATATCGTAACTCTAATTGATGGAGTCAAACTTAACCACTAGTAGGCTACTGGTTTGTGTTATAACCGGGTCACTAGGAGGAAGAGGCATTCCATTCTTTCGAGAGCATTTTGTTCCATAGTTGAGAAAATATAGCCAAGAGGTATAGGAGGTAGAGCACATAGATAGGATTTGTGCACTATAGCATCCCACAAGCCACAGGCATTACTTCTTTGTACCTGCATTCTTATTTTCCAGATAAAGAAAGAGAGTGAAACAACCTCACCTTCCAGCTGGCTTTTGTCCTAAAAGTGTTTCCTAGAGCATATCTTTTGTCTTGTGTGTGTGTGTGAGCTTATTTTTTCATTCTCTACTTTTCTGCATAATTTTCATTTGCATGCATGCACTAATTACAAGTAAATTTACAAATCTAGAAGTTTAATAAAATTGTAATAGTGTAAAATTTTAGAATTTTAATATATTATTATCATATTTTTTGTGACAAACTCTATAATGGAATATCCATGATAGTTTATGGATCAAAAATCCCAGATCGTGTTGACCATCAAAACCAACTTGACCCTTTCCTTCCATGGACTATATTTTGACAAGCCTTCCAACATGTCCTCATTCTGGAGACCAACCTGCAACTCAACATTATTGAGAGCCCTTCAACAAAAATGTGGCCAACTCCCCCTTAAGATGTACTTCATTGTGCACTCTTTGATTCACTGGCCTTCAAAGTAGCTTTGATACCATTTTTTTTTTCCATGATACTGGAGTATAGGTTAGAATCTTACAGTCACTTATGTTACCAATCCAAGTATCACAACAAATTACTTTGCACAATGGAACAATATACAACAATAAATACACTAGTGCACAAATATAGACAACATTTTACAATTTTCAATAACCCAACTTTGTTACATTAACAATCTAATAATACAGTAGTCTATGGCTCCTGTACCAAGGACAATGGCCCTAATACATCTACTAGTACAAGAATACAAGAACAAGATACACTAAAGGTTTAGCTGATGTAGTGCAAAATCACAATTTCTTTGTCATATGTTGAACACACTACGAGTACTTCACTCTCGTTTTGCAACACTACCTCTATCAATGCACCAACTCCTTTAGGCCATGGAACTCATCTCTCCAATATGCCCTCTAGTTGATCATAATTCCATCTATAACCAACACATAGGGTCTTCACTCTCGCTTGTTGTGCCTTCATCCTTCAAGGTCACAACACTTTAAGTCTTCTTGCCCACTACTACTCCTCAACTACTTAGGGACTTCTTCCGACTATTTTCTTCCTATGCTGCTCTAATGAAGAAAAACATAGGTCAAGAGGGTTTCCACCTATCACTCTAAGACATCCTTCACCCACAATGAACTTTGGTTGTACAATACTACTCCTTTGGTTGATTAAACCTTGAGCTCATTCAATCTATATGATCCGTTAATGAAAAAGGTATTATAGACTATGTGTGAATTCATTTATGTTACTTAGTGTAAAGGATCAAAAAGACTGCTAATAACATAAACACATAAGAAATTTTAAAACACATTCAAACACATCAACACAATAAAATTTAATAAAGGAGTTCACCAGACTTCCTGGTTACGTCTCCTAGTCCTTTAGCTTCTAGTGTTGACCTCTTTATTTTGTCTTCAAAATGTTGTTACAGGTATGAGCTCAAAAACAGAGTCTCAAATAAGAAAATGGACCTCACCATTGCGTTAAGCTCAAAATTTCAAGTCAAACGAGTATAAACTTGCCTGTATTTGGCCATTGTGACCTCTAGACCCCCTGGAATGTGAAAAATTGCCTTTGTCCTTGCAAAAACCACCTTTCTCCTGTGCAAAACCACCTCTATGGATGAAAAACCACCTTGGAAACTGTGTGCGCTCCTTTGGTGGATTGTACCTACAACTAAACTTGAAAAGGGGCTTACGACAGCTTGTTAACAAGTCCGTTGGTTTGGTGTATTGGTAAGAGCTTTAGCATGAGGTCATTTATATAGTGGGAGATCGGCAGGTCGAAACCCCCGCCCAACACTTCTGGTGTTTTACATGGTTTGGATATGATTTGATATATTGCAAGTTTGGTATTTGATATAGTTTGATATATCGTATATATGTTACGATATTATATATATTGTATATGGCCCATATGTAAACATGTATGTCTGACACTGCTCTAATTCTGGTAAGGTGATCGGTGGTTATGGGGTTGACCCGACTGTCTGACCCTTTTCCGGTAGCCATTTCCTGTACCAATAAATACAATATCTGCACCGTTATAAACAAGCGAAAAAAATAGCTCAATCAGTGAGCACAATCCAGTGAAATCTTAGCCTTTCTGGGAGGTCAGGGGTTCGATCCTCCCTGACCCCAAAATTTTGGGATTTCATGCCAAAATTGGGCAAATACAATCTGCCATGTGTGAGCACCGGATTAGCCTGTATCAATCGATCAAATCACGGAACATCACCAACCTTGATGACATCACCCTAGACATATAGCGCATTCTCAGGACAACTTGTGTCCTGCTGACATCACCCTATGTTTACTATTGACCTTTGACTTTGACTATTTGACTTTGAATTTTCCTCATTTTTCCCTAGTTTGCCTTGAAACTTTGACTAGCTTCAACTTTGATTTACGCGTCATTCTCACCGTTGGAATCGTATCGACGAGAACTTCAATTTGATTCAAATTTCAGCTGAATTTGAAGACTTTAATCCAGAGGCAAAACTGAATCCATTTTGGATCACTCCTCCCCACTCGAAGCTTTTGGACCACCAAAAGTTGGTTTTAGCTATCGAGTAAGTGAGGATAAATTTCCTTCACTTTTCCAATCTATACCCATCATGCTTTACTTGGATTTGTACCTTTGATTCCAACTCAAATATACTCAACATTTCCCCATCACAAAGTCCTTATCCTCTTGTATCTCATTGAGATACTCGAGCATAAGATCTTCAATGGAAGGTAGTTGACCTTTCTCTTCAAGATCTTCAATCAACAAAGGTTCATACAATCACAAGTTTTCAATGTTTACGATGGAATAGATGTGCATATAAGCTGGTAGATTTAGGGAAAAATCATTTTCACCAATTTTTCAAGTATTTTGAAAGGACCGTATCTAATTGGTTTCAACTTTTTACCTTCCCCTTGCAGTCTTTCTTTGCTGATGTACAACCATATTTGATCACCAACTTGAAAACTATGCTCAAATCGATGCTTATCATGTCACACCTTATACTTTGCTTGACTTCTTACCAGTTGTTCCTGTACTGCCTGGTGAATTTCCTGGATTTTTTCAATGAACTTGGTCACTTTGTCCACATCACTGTGTCCATCAATTACTATGTCTTTACCAAAGACAAAATCCAAGGGAGACTTTGGTATAAAACCAAAACAAGTCTCAAAAGGATATCTTTGAGTAGAAGAATGTTTTGCATGGTTGTAAGCATGGTTCACATAACACAAATGCTCATCCCAAAGTTTGGGATGCTTGCTACAATATCCTCGAAGCAACTGTATCACTGTCCTGTTGACCACTTCTGTCTGACTATCTGTTTGCGAATGAAATGTCATGCTCTTCTTTAACTTTGTGTCCATTAACTCCCATATACTTGACTAAAATTTCCCGACAAATAGAGAATCTCGATTGGATAAAATAGAAGTGGGTAACCCAAAATGGACCCATACATTTTGAAAGAACAACTTTGCAGTTTGTTCAGCTGTGACCTGTTTATTACATGGTGTCAAAATACACATCTTACTGAACCCATCCACAACTACATACAAATAATCATGACCCTTTCTAGACTTTGGCAATCCCCCAACAAAATCCATGGAAACACTTTCCCGAGGACAAGAAGGAATTGGTAATGGAGTATACAAGCCTAATTTTCTATTACCTGGCTTGCTTGTAGCACACATAGTACATCCTTTAATATATCTAGAAACTATCTATTCTTTCGTGGCCAATAGTAGAATCTTTGTAATTGTGCAACTACTTTACTTACTCCAAAATTACCTAATATGAGAGAAGTATGTGCTTCTCGAATTATATTAGCTCTTTTAGTTTGATGCATAACTTTCCCAAATGATATAAGAGTTTGTCCTTTATGTAATAATCCAATTCTTCTACCTACTTGCCATGACTTAAAGTTGCATATACATCCTTAAAATCTATGTCTTGAGCATATTGTTCAATGTAACTTTCATGAATTACTTAATTATGCTTAAGTATTGTGGATGCATTTATGATTGGTATCAATAACATGTATGCAACCTTATTATGTATGCCCTTATTATATCTGATAACAATATGAAATTGTTGTAGAAAACTCATCCACCTATAATGTCGTGATTGTTGCAATTTAGTCTGTGAGTGTAAATATTGAAGTGGTTGATGATATGTGTGTATGATTGTTTCTTTACCCATTATGTAATGTTTACATTTTTTAAAACTCTAAACTAATGCATATAATTCTTTATCATATGTAGGATAGTTAATGACTGTTGTTGTGAATGTCTCAGAATGAAATCATATAGGCTTTCCATGCTGCATCAACACTGCCCCCATGGCATATTCACTTGCATCTGTCTCAATCTCAAATGGATGTTGAAGATTTGGCAGTGCTAGTACTGGCATTGTACTGATCCTTTATTTCAATGTGTCGAAGGCTTTCTACTGTTTGCCTCCCCAATGAAACACCTGTTTCACACTTGTCAAAGCATTTAAAGGTGTTGCAATCAAAGAAAGTTAGCAATAAACTTTCTCCAATATTAAATTGTCCCTAAGAAACTTCTAACTTCTGTAGTAGTATTGGGCTTAGGCCAATTTACAATGACTTCAACCTTAGAGGGATCTATCTTCAATTCACCACCCCCTATAATATAACCGAAATAATTTAAAGATATTATGCCAAATTCACTTTTTGGAAGTTTTACATAGAACTTTTCTCTTTTCAAAACATCTAAAATATGCTTAACATGTTCATCCCATGTTCTACTGAAAACATGAATGTCATCTGAATAGACTATTACAAAATCATCAATGAATAGCCTAAATACATCATTCATGACTCACATGAATGTAGCTGGAGCATTAGTTAAGCCAAAAGGCATAACCATCCATTCATAGAGTCCTTGCTTCATTTTGAGAGCAGTCTTCCATACATCCTGTTCTGCGACTCTGATCTGATGGTAGCCACTTCGCAAGTCCAATTTAGAGAAGTAAACTACATCTTTTAACTGATCTAAGAAATCATCAATACGAGGAAGAGGATAATGATTCTTTATTGTGATTTTATTTAATGCTCTAAAATCAATGCACATTCTCCACGAACCGTCTTTCTTTCACACTAACACAATAGGTGATCTGCATGGTGATGTGCTTGGTCAAATAAACCATTGGTCGAGCAACTCATGTACCTTCTTCTTTATCTCTGCATTCTCTAGAGCTGATAACCTATACATTCCAATGTTAGGTAGTGGAGCATCTTGCTGCAAATAAATCTCATGTTCTAGCTCTTGCTGGGTGGAAGCCCTTTAGGCTCTTGAAACAGAATATCATAATCGGAAACAAATTTAACTAGATTTGCTTTCTGTTTAGGATTACAGCCTTGGAAAGCATTGGATTTATCAATATCCTTTGCTTTTACAATCATCAGTAAAAATTTCTTACTCGAATTTACAATTCTTTACATTTGTCCAAAATTTATGAGAGAGAAGTTTTCTTTGAGTTTATGAGCCCTTACAATATATTCAATTCCATCCTTAGTGAGTTGATACTTATTTTCAGTTTGATAGAAGATAGAATTTCTATCATACAAATATGGACTTCTTAATACAATTCCACATATGTCCAATGGGACTATGTCTAACTCAACCTCATCTGCAAACTTTGACCCAATAGAAAAACGAAGTTTACATTGTTTCATAACTTGTAGCTTAGTTTTATCACACACCCAACCTAATGGATATGGATGTTTCTAGACCCAACTTCTTTACAATTGCTTTAAAAATCAAATTAACTTGTGACCCACTATCAAATAAAGTATCAATTTTATTATGCTTGGAAATGACTCTTATGTGAAATAGCTCATTTCTTTTCCTCTCATCATTATCATTATCAACAAAATACGAAGATGTACTTGTAGATGCTTTAGAATCTTTACCTTTTATACCTATAGTTATAACCATTGTCTCATCACCTGAATTTGATCCCAATTCCTTTTGAATAGTAGCAACATTCTTTCGCTCTTTACCCCCAAACTTCTTAGGCTTCAATTTCGGATGCAATGACCAACAGTGTGCCTCATCATGACCTTCATTCTTACAATGAGTGCATGAACGTTTTTCTTTCTTCACAATGTTTGTTTTCTTCTCCTTCCACTTAAGTTTCTTCTTGCATTTATTCTTGCTTTCAATAGGTTTGGATGATTTCCCAACATCTGGGGTTACATTTTTTTCTCTAGATTCTAGATGAGTTTCTTGAACTGATACATCATCTAAGCTATTTGGATTGAACATAAGTATGGTATGCCTCAAATAACTATGAAGACCACCTATGTATTTCAACAATGTCTCTGGTGAGTCCAATGATATGCCTAATGTTAAAGCTCTCTTATGGAATTCCTGAGTATAACTTTGAACACTTTGACCTTTTAATTGACTTAGTGTTTGCCAACTCGTCATTGCTTGTTGCATATAAGCCAATGGATAAAACTGCTTTTTAATAGAAAAAACAAATTCATTCCAAGGTGAAATGATTTTACCATGTTTTTGGAGATCCGCTTGTGTCTTGCCTTCCCACCATACAAGTGTAGTTCCTCCAAGTCAAAGGCTAGCAAGTTGAATCTTCTTCCTTTCTGAAAGAACTTTCTGCACCCTGCAATATACTTCAATTTGTCTTATCTAATTATCAAGCTTTTCAACGTTAAGTTCTCCATCATAAATCGACAAATCAAATTTTACATCTAATTTGATCAAAGAGGATTTCTTCTTTTTCTATTTAGAAGGACTAGATTTATGAGAAGAAGAGGATGATGATGACGATGATGGTGATGATGGAGGACATGGCGGATGCTTTTCTCCCTTTCCTTTATCTTCTTTATCTGGAGGAATAAAAAGAAAAAGTTCCTCTGCTCCGCCTTAATCTTTGTTCTTCTTAAACTCGCAATACATCTCTTCCACCATTGCACGTATCATCATGAAACTATCCAAGAATTGAGATTCTGACCCAAGTGGAGTTTCATCTGCCAACCCTCTTTGTGAAATGACCCCTCCAATCTCTGGATTCGCCTCAACATGTTCACCTTCACCCCGTCTGAGCCTCAACCTAGTAAGCATTCAAATCTTCACACAAACTTGTCAAAACTTAAAAACCTTGCTGCTCTGATACCACTTGATCCATTAATGAAAAAGGTATTATAGAATATGTGTGAATTCGCTTATGTTACTTAGTGAAATGGATTGAAAATATTGCTAATAACATAAACACATAAGCAAGTTCAAAACACATTCAAACACATCAACACAACAAAATTTAATAAAGGAGTTCACCAGACTTCCTAGCTACGTCTCTTGGTCCTTTAGCTTCCAGTGATGACCTCTTTATTTTGTCTTCAAAATGTTGTTATAGGTATGAGCTCAAACACAAAGTCTCAAATAAGAAAATGGACCTCACCACTGCATTCAGCTCGAAATTTCGAGTCAAACAAGTATACACTTGCCCATATTTGGCCACTGTGACCTCCAGACCCCCTCGAATGAGCAAAACCACCTTTGTCCCTACAAAAACCACCTTTCTATTGTGTAAAACCACCTCTATGGATGAAAATCCACCTTGGAAACCACGCGCGCTCCTTTGGTGGATTGTACCTACAACTGAACTTTAAAAGGGGTTTACAACGGCTTGTTAACAAGTCTGTTGGTTTGGCGTATTGGCAAGAGCTTTAGCATGAGGATGTTTATATAGTGGGAGGTTGGTGGGTCGAAACCCCCGCCTGACACTTCTGGTGTTTTACATGGTTTGGATATGATTATATATATCAACAAATACATACCTTTCACTCCTCATGGGCTAGTGTATACTATTGAAGGTATTATGCACTAGTTAGGGTTGTTTTCACTCTGTAACAACACTTTGTTTTACCTTTGAAACCCTCCCCATAGTTGTGGTCTTCCTTCTCCAATTTGTTTCCCTTACTCGCAATTGTTTTGGGCTAATTCGCACCCTCAAACAAGCATTTCAAACCCCTGTTCTAGGAAGGATAGGACCTATGGCCTACATGATACCATATTCCTTGGCTACAACTTGCTTTTACAGATAAAACCACACATAAAACACTCCAAAATCCTGCCCAGATTATCCTCCAACCATGTGGCCTTGTTGCTAGATCCCTGCAGTCTCCTCAATAGGCACAAAAGAAACAAAAATAATGCTCCTTTCTCCTTAATCAGGTTTACTGTTAATCTATTTCCTCCTTTGGTGATGTGGCTCCATGTGGCTCTAATGGATTCGTTCTTGGGGCACTTCTTTAACCCAATTTGACCTACCCAATTAGCCAAATTAACCTCCATCAACATATAAAAAATCATTTCTCACGTTCTAGACCTCCAATTTGAGTGATTCTCACCGCCCCTTGCTCCTCTAGGTATCCTCTAACACTTCCAAGTGTCAAATCACTCAAATTCCACTTGGTTTTGACCCAACTTCTTTGTGTGTAAAACCCCAAGCTTAGTTTCCAAGACCAAAAATAACTTTTGTGGCACTCCAAACTCCAAACCCTGAACCTTAGGGCTTGGAGTACCTCCCAAGCTACCAAGTCTCAACACTCCCTCTTAGGGAGAGAGGTAATTTCAAAAATAGGAAGTAACTCATCATCATCACTAGCACTCACCCAACTCTTGGCACTCATAAGTATAGAAAACCATGTATCATAGCACCATAACACAACCACATCATTCCTCTTATCATAGCACCATAACACAACCACATCATTCCTTCAAGGAATTCCCTACTCAATCTCTGCAAAGCAACAATAAATTCTAGCTAGTAGATTTTCGTATGTAGCACTCTCCGTTATGCGCTAAATGGAAGGTGTTAATGGGAACCTCCTCTTCTCTTAACGCCTTTATTTGATGTCATACCTTATGTCCCCTCCAACATGGCATGACCCATGGTGCCACCTAGTGGCCACATCATCCAACACCATGCCACCTGTCTACATTGCTCCTTGTTGATGTCATGTTGACATAAGGGTGAGGTCACCATGCCACATGGCATCCTCTCAAGCCACTTGTCATCAAAAAATAAACTCTTTATCCATCCAACATACCAAATTCAACCTACCACATGTCATACCATAAAGGTTCCATGTTAGAAATATTCCACATCACCATCCATGTGGTGTCCAAGTAGCCTTGCCCGACCTACATGGCACCTACCACCATAGCTTGTGCTAAAGTCTTATAGGTCCAATCCCCTTCATGCATATCCACACCTTTATGTTATATGAAATTATGGGTTTGCCTCAAAATTTCCCTACCATGCCTCCACGTCACAGAGTCGTAGTGTTGTAACACTAAGATGGGAGGTAAGTGTTATGTCAAACCTAAGCATGGCACAACAATAGATTTCTCATCATGTGACAAAGGGGATTCTCTATCTTGTGCCCTCTGTCTATAATGTTCGTTCCAAATGCACACAACACATACTGCCTACCCAGAGGGGAAAGCCGTGTGCACGACGTGAATATTAACATTAGGTAATAAGAATAACCCTGTCTCATTCCCCATCAATAGTACCCATCCCAAATGACTAATGGATGCCACAAGCCAAGGGAGGTGCAACACAACAAGAATATTTTCCATCCAATAATGACAAAATCTTCACCCACTCTCTCCATCGCAGTCTTCATTCCCAAGTGATCCATGCATCTAGCTCGGTGAGGGAGGTGCGGAGCAACATGAATTTTCATGTCATTTAATGGGGATTTTCTTGTTCCATGTCTATCCAATTCTATTGAAACCAAATTTCCTTTATATAAATAATTTTAAAGTATTTTTTAGTCGAATGTAAGCTTGTAGCTTGCATTAAAAAGGCTCAAAGACTCCAAGGATTTCCCAAAGCTCTGTTGAGCTTTCCTTGGATCTAAATGTGGCCAGGAGTAATCTCACGATGATAATGAAACATTAAACACTTACATTTTTCTATCATACATAGCACAAACATTTTATAATCCTTTCTTTGCATAAATAGAGTGCATTATAATATTAAACAAGTCAGACAACCTTTCAGTTTATAAGCATGCCAACCATCAGAGCACTGGAAATAATAGTTAATTGCATGTCTTCAAACAACTAGTCACATTTGATATAAATTCCAGAAATATTCATTTCATCCATAGAAAGCTAGTATTCCAACTTATCCAATAGAACATCCAAAACATATTTCCCATCAAGGACATTCAACAATTTTCAATGGCCATTTTGGAACATTATAAAGCCATATATCAACTAATAGCATACTAGTCATGTGATCATTCACATTTAAATATACATAAATAATGGCACTTATTTGAATGGATAAAGATGGTTGGGAAATGAAGGTCAGACTTCAACTCTCCACCCAACCATAGGCTAGTTGCACCACAATCTTTCTTGCAGTTATCCACCCTTGAGCTAGATCCATGATCCAAGGGATTGCATTCCAACTAGGCTCAACTAGGGTATTGCTTTGTTTCAAGTGTATGCGTATACTTTATAGGTGGTTTATTAGCTTACTTTGCGAGAACTAAGTTGTTTGTTAATCTTCTCAACAAGCACTTAGTGGTTTCTCAACATTACTTAGCAAGCACTAAGTGCTATGTTAGCCTTCTGAGCAAGCACATAGTGGTTTATCAATGGTCTCAATAAGCAATTAGTGGTTTATCAGCCCTTTTCTGCAAGCACTCATAACCTAATTCCTCCTCTAAGTCTCCCACTAACATTTCATGCTTGTACACCATAGTTCAAAAACTTATATGCATCAATTATACTAGGAATCACATCCCATCAGTATGAGCATACTTTCTTAGACATGCAACCCCTTGTTCCTACATTTTTCATTTTCTATTCCAGATTTCGCTCTCTCTATTTATCCATCTTTCTGTTGTATTGCTTGAGGGTATTTATTTTTCCTCTAGGCCCGTAGTGGTGCCTCCACGGGACTATTCGGTTCCCTTCCCCTTCACAACATGGATGCAAGGAAGAACATGGGCATCTCCTCTACCCTATCATGTATTTGCTAACTGTTTGGTGGTGGGAATTAGCTACACCAACCAAAAACTCTCTCAACTCTCCCCTAGATTATGGATCCATATGTCCCATTCATTAGTTCCAACAAATAAAAAAATTATTTTGTAATTATAGTCATTGCAAAAACAAGGATCAACATAAGAGGTGTTACACATATTAATCAAAACAATTTTATGTGAATTTTCCATGCTCCTAATAGAGCGACTAATGACCATGCATAATACATTGCTTTAAGAATTATTTTCTCTGTAGCATCATTGAAAGGTATTAAAAAGCTTTAAATACTTGTTGACTTGAAATTGGTTATTGAGTAAGAAAGTAAAAAAAAATAATGAAAAATGTGCATTTTCACCCTCTTCTTGAGCACTTTCATGAGTTCATGTTTTCTTTTGAATGGATCTCCTTCCATCAAGTTCTTAGGGAACTTAATGTAAAGGTAGATGGACTTTCCAAGGATGTTCTCTCTCTTACTAATGGGTCTTTGACTGAATATGAGTTCATGGAGGGAGTTGAACATAAACCTATGAATTTTCACTTATGATTTATTTTCCTATATGTGATATGTCCAATGACTTGCAAAAAATTCATTATAGTGGATTATGACCTGTCTTGAATTGTCTTTGCCACCTTTCATGAGTCTAAAGGTAGAGAAAAAACTTATAAAGATGGAGTCTTTTTCTTTAATTTTTGTAATTTGAAATTCAAATCAAATTTATTTTATAATGTGAAATTTGCATCAGCCTCTGTTGATAGAAAATTGATGATAAACTTTAAAAATCCACAAGTAAGTCATCTTCATAACTGGAATGTGTAGAAATTCCTTGTAGATTCAAACTGTAGATTTTAATATGCTAAAAAAAATTGACTTTAATCTACTATATTCATTAGTGAAAACAATAAATGATTGACAAAATCACAATGCATAAAAGAGAAAGAATTCGATCACACATAACACAATGATTTTTTTGGGAAAGCCACGACTAAAAACCCTTGCAATCTGTATATTGCATTAATCAGAAAATATGAGAATATTACAATGCTTTTTTCAAGCTCGAGCAACCTATGCATTATCTCTACCTATCTCGCTACTTCTGAGACAAGCTCAAGCCAATACTTAGCCAATTTTGTTGCCAGCCAAGCTCTTATTTCTTTGCGCAATTTCCTTGGGAATTAGCCCATATTTAATTGGGAAATTCTTCAATTATGAATTGTGCAATCCTCATAGGCCTTCCTCTAATTGCATGGACCACTTGTACAATTCGAATGTTATACAATGGACAGTACATTTTCCTTGAACTCCAATCTCAATTGGATCTTTCCCTGATCTGGCATGCGTGAGTTAATTATGAGTGAATCATTAGTTTACTGATTGATCATTGTTGGTTACACCCTACTAGTGCATGTCACACCCCACTATTGGATCTCCCACTAATTCCTCCATCAATTGCAACTAGTTTAACTAACTTTAACTCACTTAAACTGAATTGAATAATTACAACTCAAAATAAAGTCAACAAGGGTTCCTAAAAAATAGGAGACACTCTACATGACTCAAGGTAGACCCTTGAATTAAGTAACCAACTAAGTCAAATTAACTTAGTTAACTATTACAAATTGTCACGAAATGTGAAATTACAATTTATTTCCTAATTTAATTCAAAGACAAAATTAAATTAATTTCATAAATCTAAAATAATAAAAAGAAAAGAATTAGAAGATGATTTTAGGCAATATGATTATATTTAAATAAATTTATATAAAAATATTAGTTAGATTTATTTATACAATTATTTGTATAGGTTGGATTTCTAAAATTTTAATTTAATTATCAATAATTATTAGGTGGGTTATGGAGATTTAACCTCCATAGAATATTTTAAAATATTTTCAATAATAGTTACAAATTAAAAATTGAGATTTATAAATTTATCATATCTTACTTGTCAAACCAATGGTGGGAACAACAATCACTAGTAGTTATGACATTTTTCCTTTTAATTAAATTGATTAACTAAAAAAAAGGTTTCATATGAGCAAGTGTTATATTAAACCAACTTAGATCATCTTAATATTTTTAAATATTTTTAAAATAGTTACAAATTAAAGATTGAGATTTATAAATTTATCATACCTCAGTTGTCAAACCAATAGTGGGAACAACTATCAAGCGAGACAGATCAAAAGAGGTTTGCATCTCAAACCAATAGTGGGAACAACTATCAAGCTCTGAAAAAGATCAAAAGAGGTTTGCATCTCAAACCAATAGTGGGAACAACTATCAAGCTCCGAAAAAGATCAAAAGAGGTTTGCATCTCAAACCAATAGTGGGAACAACTATCAAGCTCTGAAAAATATCAAAAGAGGTTTGCATCTCAGAAGATTCGATCCCTCTTGGCGTTTGGTTTGGTAGATCTGGAGTTAAGATGGACCTACGGACCTAGGCCTGTTTAATTTGGCTTTTTAAATAGGTTATATTCCACATGAATACAATGGGTCAATACCATGAAGTTATTTTTAATTTAATATTATTTTTTTATTATTTTGACTAAGTAAAAAAGATTTCACGTTATTAATTTTATTCTTTATTTCATTTTTATTTTTATGTTTTGACCAAGTCAAAATGTTTACAGGACAAGACATTACAACATCTCTTCCTGATTGAGTTGGAGAGAATGAGTTATGGTCTTTTTGGGCAAGTGGTATTAATAAACTATGATATTAGCTTATGGTATAATTTTATTCTTTATTTCATTTTTATTTTTATGTTTTGACCGAGTTAAAATGTTTACACATCTCTTCCATATTGAGTTGGAGAGAATAAGTTATGGTCTTTTTGGTCAAGTGGTATTAATAAACCACGATATTAGCCTATGGTATTGTAACAAAGCATATTTATAAAAAATAAAAAAATAAAAACTATATATCTAAGTGGAAGTAATCTCCATAATAAGAATCTTGTGAATGTTTTTAATATATATGTTTAACTTATATATTAATTCTTTTTATAATTAATAATAAAATGTAATTTAAAATAGTTTTTTAAAGATTATTTTCGTGGTTAATTGTAATCAAAATAGGACAAAAAATTTTAAAAACTTGAATTTAAATTGTTTAATTTACAGTAATAAAATTTTCAAGTGCTAAATCTATTTAAATTATAATTTAATTATTTTTTTATAAAAATAAAAAGTATTAATTTTTGAAATGTATTATAAATTAAATATTTTAATGTTGATTATAGAAATTTACCACAGTAATTATAATCTAAAGAATTTGGAAAATCAAAATAATAGGCAAAAATTATAATTTATAAAATTTCATGAAATTATCAACTAAAAGAATGTAACTACACTCGTAAATTGATAGGATGCCACTCAAGATAGGGAAGGCTTCACATCGCATAATTAGGCAGAAGATGTCAAATTCAATTGTCGCACAAAAACTTGACTTCATAGAGTCTGATGTAATAAATCCGACCATCTCTGCAATACAGTATCCTTCTCGTTTCATGGAAGATATGTAGGGAGAACCAGGGACCTAACAAGAGATTGAATAAGAAGTTCAATCTATACATTAGCATTTGGAGATATCTTTAAATTCGAATTGAAGATCAAACCTCCATAGAGAAATAAATAAGTCGAATCCTGGATAAATAAACGGTCAGCGACAAGTAAATTAGGCAAACAAAAATATAAAGCCGACGGTATCAGAAAACTTGTAACCCTATATGACCACCATCAGTCTCTTCGGATTCTCTGTCACCTGTAGACTCTTCTTCTCCTTCAAGATCACTAGAAGCTTCTCTGTGATGACCGCAAGCATCTCCATCAGGGTGGCTGGGTAACTCAGTGGTGGAAACCCTCTGTGGCACACTGACATTATTATTCATCTCCTTTGATTTACCCCATATCACGGAATAGAGACCCATAACAATCAGAATCGAACCCAGGATACTGCATGCAACAATCTAATTAAACATTTTATCAAAATCTGCATATTCTCAAAGCTTGAATGTTTGAATGCCTAGTTTTATAGCTATTTGAATGCAGACTTTTGGAGTTGAACTGTGTAAGTAGGTTGGGACTTTTGGAGTTGAACCGTGTAAGTAGGCTGAAACATAAACATTTTGTAAAAATGTTTGTGTAAATTTCGACCTACTTACACAGTTCAGCTCCAAAAATCTATCCACAAAATTTAAATGGTTTTATACCAATAACTATTTCAAGTTTTTATACCCTAAATTTCCACCCACTTACACATTTCAACTCAAAAAATCTATCTACAAAACTTGAATGGTTTTATGCCCCATGACTGTTTCAAGTTTTTATACCCAATAACTGAGAAATAGTAGAAGATATGCAAACCTTCCCAAATGGAGCTTGTCATCAAAGATTATAGTGCTTATGATTGCCACGACAATCAAAGACAATGGGCTAAACATATTTACAAACAGAGGGCCTCTCTTTCTAATGCACCAAGACAGTCCAGAAAATGCTATAGCCGACGATATAACTCCCTGCACACCTCCACACAAAATTTATATATAAACATTGCAGAAGATCAAGAACCATTACCATAAACCTTGCATTTCACATAATCATCATCACCAATATGTGTGATGTATAACATACAGAGTAAACTGCCTGTAGAAGTTTGATATCCCAGTGTATGGCCCACACAGAAGGATGATGCCGTTCAAAAATTAGGGTTGCAATGCCTGCTTGTATAGCTGCTAGGAAACACATCAGGGCTGTGCTAGAATACTGAGCTGCGTATTTTTGACCAATTTTAGCCTGTAACCAACAAAGGCAAATCCACCATTAGAGGGGAAGTTTTGGCCAAGAAACCCACAAAATTTGGTGGAAAGTTTTGTAGATTCAAGTTACAATCATTAATTTCAAGATTTTGAAGGTCTCATGACATTTTTGATGATGCTGAATTTATTTTTACTAAAACCTTTATGATGATTCTGAATCTATTTCTACTATAAAAACATTCAAACACTCTCACATTAAGACTATTTGAAAAAAAGTTACCCAAAAATAATCATCCCTACGAAATTGTAGCCTCTATAAACAACCAAAAAAACAACTCCACAAATTTACCTGTATAATAAACCAGGCAGACCAACTTATACAACTCGCCACCACGAACAGGGAGGCCTTCGTTAAATCTTCATGGGCTCTGCCTTTCTTGGACAACTTCAGGTGGAACGGTGACGACCATAGTGTTATAGCTATTCCCTTGTACAAGGTCATTAACATGGCTCCACCCACGCAAACTAAGGTGCCAAAGACCTTTGCAACACCAGCCCGGCTTCTCAACTGAAGCCTTTCCAATCTATATACATAACAAATTCACAAATTTCAATGGAGTATTAAGGATAGGATTGAGATTAATCAATGGTATATGGTAAGAGATGACTTTAAGTTTACCCAAAAGGAATAGCGTTTACCCAAAAGGAATAGCCATGAGGAAGGTCACAGCAGGTCCTATGTTGCTTAGTGCAATTGCAAATGTGGCTGTTGTGTAACTCATAGCTCCATAATAGAAATTCTGATTCAAAGTGCAGCTGTACATAAATAAGCTATGAGTTAATTTCAAAATAAAAAAGAAGAATGACAGGGGATTAAGTTTAAGAAAAATTACCCAAACAAAGCGCTTAGAAAAATCTGGCAAAATATCTTAAATGTGAGAGGTGGCCTGGTTGGCCTGCAACAAATGAAAACATATACATATCTCAACTAAGATGATGAAAAATGAAAACACATACATATCTCAACTAAGATGATGAAAAATACCTATTGTTTTCTTAATCTTGGTCACAAATGAAAATATGGACGTAAATTAAGTTGTAGAATGTCAATTAGGGTTTCCCTCTTAGTTGGGATTTAGGAATGAGATGATTCAGGTTCAATTTTGAAAATGACACATCCACAGAACATGTTCTTTATATAAAATATACAACATTGTATCTAAAAAATTAAGTTGCAGAATCTTTAACTAAACTTATTCTCTCAATATTTGAGACCCACCTTTCCAGAAGATAGGCAAAAGGAGTTATTGTCAGTGTGGAAATAGCATGCCTATAGAATACCATCACAAAATGAGATACTCCTTGGTTAATAGCGATCTTTGTAATTACATTCATTATAGCGTAAGTGATCTGCAGAATTATCATAATTAATGCTGGCTTTGCATTCTGGAAGCAGCTTCTCTCTACTGCTGCCATTCCTTCTTCTGCCTTCTGCATCAATCAATATTCACACCCATCAATCAATAAGTTAGATTGGGATTCCCTTGGGGTTAGCCTCAAAGTTTAATGGAAAAATGATTTACCCAATTGTGAGAGGTTAGTCACCAACACTGAAAGAAGCTAGATCTAGTTTGGAGGGGTGTAATAGTTGATATCCTTTACAACTAGCTCCCATCTTCAATCCCTCTCTATGAAATTTTCAACTGAAGAGTGAGATTTTAAACCTAAGATCTAATAGAGATTAAACACCACACAAACTAACAACTCTATAACTCATAAATAACTAGCTATTAATTTATAGATTTATCTTTGTTAAATCTAAACAAAGTTATGGGCCTTCTTCCATTTTCTTGTACACTTATTAACCATCCACTTTTTACTAGTCTAATAACCATGTGTAACTTGTTTCATTTAATTTTTTGTTTGTTTGTTTATTAAGTAATATGAGTCCTATGATGTGGCTTGAGTAATTAGACTAAGGGTCATCTAAGCCATCAAAATCAACACTAGGCCGAAGCACACCAACCCTTAACATGGCTAGATTTTTTCCTACTAGATTTCCAAAAATAACCTCTTCACTATAAAATATGTTACAAAACACCCTATCATAATCTATCACAATTTATTTTACACTCTAACAATTTCATCCAAACTTTTTTGCAACCCATCTGCATCGCCTTTAAAATACTCACCCGTGTTAAAGTACAGCATTCAAATCTTAGTAGTCTCATCCCATTGAATATATAATTATCTAGTTGAATGCATTTGCTTAAAAAATACTGTGATATCGAAAGAAAAACATAGCGTCGAATTCAGACCATCACATACCAGTGCAGCTAGTTAATCAGGCTAGTTCCACAGAAAGCACTTCAACTTTAATATGCAGTTTGTCAGAAAACAAACAAGCTAGTTCCACAGAAAGCACTTCAACTTCAATCTGCAGGGTTCGCAGAAAACCAACAGCACACAGAAAAAAATAAAAACGAAAAGATTTAACATGGAATTTAAACCGTGAGCAAGCAGAAATCTGCGGGGTTCGCAGAAAACAGCACACAGAAAAAAATAAAAACGAAAAGATTTAACATGGGATTTAAACAGTAATCAAGCAGAACATTTATACGCGTATTCAATAATTACACGGCATGATGAATAGGGAGTCGTCTACGAAGTGGAAGAATGAATGGTCCAGGTCAAAAGTGCTTTGAATTTAGGTAAAAAAATTCAAAAAAATTGTAAAAACAGTGTTTGAATCAAGTCTTTTTATGGTAGAAATAGATTCAGCATCATCAAAAACTTATGGATTACGTAAAGTTTAACAGCTATAATTTGGATTTACAAAAATCCCTGCCAGATTTTATCAAAATATGACCAGAATTTCCATGACTTTCAGGGCAAAAAAACCGTATCCTTAAACTACCGCAATGAATATTGATCAACTACGGCAATGAATATTGATCATACACGGTCATATTTTAATAAATTTTGGAAAGTTGTGTTAAGGGGTTGTGTCATTTAATGAGTTAATGTAGAAAGTGGTGGTGATGGTTTTTAAATTATTTGGTGGTAGTGGTGGTGATGGTTTTTAAATCATTTACTTAGAGTTTAGGTGGGAGAGAATTTAATGGAAAAATAATTTGAAGTTGGATGTTTCTCTCATCATTGTATAAATATTAGATTTAGAGTTGGTATATTTTTTTCATAAAATTTAGTAAAATCCACAGAAATCAATTTATTTTTATAAATTTTATTTTTTAAAAATTAATAAAATTTTAAAGTAAATATTTTAAATATTTATATTTTTAATAAATTTCATCATTTAAAATTTAATAATCATTAATTATATTTTATAAATTAATAATATTAGCACTCATTGCATAACTTATGACCATTTCTATGAGAGTTAATCGTAATTGACTAATTTCTCGTGATTTTTGAATAGTCCACTTAACACTCATTGTATCTGGTGATGCTCACAAGGATGAAGAAATGGTATTGAAACTAGTGAAATAAATCACACAAGGGTGAAGAAGTGGGATTACAGTGTCAATCATCACCCAAATCTCCTTTGGCTCAAGATCGCTTAACTATGGAGTTTTCCCCACAATCAAGCCCACTTAACTTGCTATCCCATTTAGAAAACCTCAAATTTTTCAAAAGGTGGAAAAACCTATCAAACTCAGTTTTGTCAAACCAACAGTGAGGACAGCCATCTCTGGCTGCTATCCACGAATGTTAGTTTAACACATCACTATTATCAAGGAAAACCACGCCACCTAAAATAACCCGCTGGTGGTTCGTAAGATTTATGTCTCATGAACCATTTAAATAAAATTCTATGCACTCTTTTAAATTAAATAAAAATAAATAAATAAAATGAAATATTATAAATATTTTAAATTGTATAAAAATAAAAATAATAAAACTAATTATAATCCCAAACTTGTTAATCGCACATAATGTA
This sequence comes from Pinus tabuliformis, assembly GCA_031772625.1. Lineage (NCBI taxonomy): Eukaryota > Viridiplantae > Streptophyta > Pinopsida > Pinales > Pinaceae > Pinus > Pinus tabuliformis. Next base: position 517,135,338 of record CM062804.1, on the reverse strand, counting down.
CCATTAATATATAACTTCAAATAAGCCCATTACTTAACTTTACACAATCAATAAGCATATTTATCCTAACTCTTTACATACAAACGGTTGATCATAAATATAAAAACCAACTTATTCTTGGAGATTACTGTCTACACTATAATAAAAAGGGTTATTACAGTTAGACAAGAATACATGTATAGGGTAGTTTGGAGGATGGATGGAATATTTTATTAATGACTAGTTATAATGGAGTATAAATGAGGAGTTATGTATATGAAATTGAATTGAATTATATATTTATATTTTTAAATAATATATATAATATTTTATTAATATTTATATGTTTATATTAAATATTTAATCATATTATTTTATATAATATATAATATTTTATTATAAAATTATTGCTCCTTATTAATATAAATTATTAATATAATTAGCTGTAAATAATTAATTATACCATTTATAAACTAAACTTAAAATACGTTTCATTGGGTTGATTTAGTTAGCTAGGGAGAACAGCTCTTGTGAGTAGGCGCTGCTCATAGCCTGTCCAATTAATAAATATAATTAGTGATAGTGTAGGGCTTCCTTTAATACGATTCCCCCTGTATTCTTGTTGTCGTTGGTGCACGAGTGATTAGCCTCTAAGCCCAGTTACTCTCGCGAGTAATAAGAAATCTATCCCAAGTGTTTGATCATGTTATATATATATATATATATATATATATATATATATATTATAAAATTATTGTTATTCATTAATATAAATTATTAATATTATTAGTCGTAAATAATTAATTATATAATTTATAAATTATTAATATTATTAGTTGTAAATAATTAATTATATAATTTATAGATTAAAATAGTGTATTTTAAAATTATTAATATTATTAGTTGTAAATAATTAATTATATAATTTATAGATTAAAATAGTGTATTTTAAAATTTTAATTATAGTTATGAGAATAGGTTTAATTAATAGTTAAATATAAGTATTTTTTTGGTTAATTTTAATTAAAATTTGATAAAAAATTTTAGAAACTTGAGTTTAAATTGTTTAATTTATAAAAATGCTCTACGGGTTTTTTAGGTGTTGAATCTATTTATGCATTCAAAATTTTATTTTAAACAACAAAAAATTACAATCTTACTTGAAATGTTATTATCGGATTCTGGTGAAAAAAATCCATATCATAGTTAAACTACTCCAAAAAAATTATATTAAATGGTCTCCTATCCGTGCACACATATGTAAATAAAAACTCACTACTATATCTTATTTGGGATTTATAGTGATAATACCTCCCGCCTTAATTTAAATCCTCAATAGTTTAGCTCAAATATGATCAGTGAACTTAAACAACAACACTGTGATTTTTGGTTCCAACTAAACTTATGTATTGATTACCAATTTCCAAACAATTTAAACAAAAAAAAAAAACTCTCAATTATTAAGTTATCCCAATGAAGCTATTTAATGTGAAAGTAAAGATATTTTCACCATTAAATAAAATTGAAAAATTATATTAGTGATTTCAGTTCAAAGATTATATCAATGATCTCATAATTTTAAACTATTATTATATTTTCTTTGCAACATGTATTATAAAATTAGTTTCAATCATTTTTAATTAAAAATATTTAATCACATATAAAAAACGATAGTCCTTATAAAAAGGTATAAAAAAGAATATGATTGTATTTATTAAAAGGTATAAATAAAAAGTATAAAAAAGAATATGATAATCTTTATAAAAAGGAATAGTAAAAAGCATTGTCTAATTATTTTAAAATTTGAATTTTTTGATTTAAATTTGGGTAAACAATTTTTAGTTAAATCATGAGTTTTTGATGTTTAAAATGTATTTTTAAGTGCATATAACGTTTAAAATATATTTTTGAGTATATGAATCTCATGCAGATATACAAAAGGTTCAAAATTCAAACTTATAATTCCAACAAATACTTACTAGATTTTTGAAAAATTTAACCAAAAAATCTGCAAAATATAAATTAAATAAACTGAGATAAATTAAACAAATTAAACAAATAAGATAACAAATTAAAAACATGTGAAATGCGATTATGATAGTAATTTAAATTTTAAATTCACTGTTGTTTCAATCCGTTTTTGCTATTATTAAATTTAAAATTTTATTTAAATATTTTATTATATTAAATTTAAAAATTTATTTAAATTCTTTTATTATATTAATAGATATTATCCAAATACATTAAAATCATTAACCAATCCTAAAACGCTTTGTTGGGCGGAAGTCTTTTTCGTTACGTTCAAATGAGGTTAAGAAAGGTTTGCTTGTTTTGAAAAAGCAAAATATTTATCCGTGATTATATTAATTACGGTTTCGTTCTATAAACTGAAACGGAAGACCAGTTTATCTTTCTGTTTAAATAAATTTCCTCTTAGTGGTTATGTTCGTTGGTTCAAGATACCGGAAAGAAAAAGCAGATTATTTGTGCGTTGAAGTAGATTTTCTGTTCTAGGTTAATTGTGGTTTGTTTTTTAAGGATTTTTGTAATTAAATTTGTTTCAAAATTTTTAGGAATTTATTGGAATTATTAGTTTTATTTATGGGTTGAAATTATTAGTTTTATTGGTTAAGTTTATACAATTTAAATGTTTCCAGAGTTTTTTATGGGTTAAATTCATTTATGCATTCAAAAATAGATTTTAAATAGCAAAAAATGGAATTTCACTCAAAATTGTTACTTTAAATTTCCACTCTAAAAAATAAAAACAAAAATCTCTAAAAAGTATAATAGTCAGACAAAATTGTTGTTGATATGGTTGACAGATTAAATTTGACCCATATTTTGTTTATTTAACCATAAAATACTTAATAGATCTGCATGTCACTAACATGGACTTAATTTTCAAAATTGTTAATTTTCAAAATTGTTAATTTTCAAAATTTACCTGTATCTCCATCAAACTTTAATATCTTATATATAATTCTACTTTAATATCTTATATATAATCAATTCTAAATAGAATTGCAGAGAATAAAATAAGCCAATGGCTTGTTGATAGTCCAAGAGGAGCATTGGATGATGGGATATCCACAATACCAAGTCTCTAAGATGAGACTCCAAGATATGTAGAGAATATCTTCATAGTGCTAAGACTTCAAGTTAAGTGCAGGCTCACACATAGTGGATCTTTGAATATGTTATAAAAAGTCAATCACAGTCTCCAATTCACATCACAGAACTTTGCATTATGCACACTTTAGCCTAAAGCTTAAACATTGAACCATAAAGCTTGAAGGTTGAGAGTCACATGGCATGACAATACCCGTTGGCCATTGCTATGTTATATAAAATACTAACTTACCGGGATAGAGCAATCAAATTAAATTGTTTTTAGTTATAGAAACCCTTGTTTATCCAACTGAAATACCAATTTATATGTAGTTTCTTTAGTGTCGGTAAGCCTCATGGATCTCCATTTTTGTAAATTAAGTTAGAAAATGGAACTATTTCATGATTGGATATGGCAATCTCAAATATTTGGTTACGATGGCTATAACTATTTAAATGCATTTATAACTAAGTATGAAAGCAATTGGGATTGAGCCTTTCAGGTGTTGTGCTGCCAACCAAAGATCTTTCATCCTTCAAAATGAATTTAAAATAATTATGAATGTCTTCAAAATACATGCATAGTATATTATTATTGCTTGAAATGTCATAATCCTCCCAAATTCTTATTCAAAAGTGTTTTCAAACTTATTATATTATTTATAAACTCTTTTTTAAGTCAAACTTTCATGTAATATAAGTTTTTCTTTGAATCAAACTCATTACATGAAAATTAAAATTGATGGTTAGTTTTTGACCAAATTACCTTATAGAATTTTTTAAGAATAATTCAACATAATTTATAAAATTTTAAAATTATATAAATAATAATTATATAATTACACTAAAATATTATAACTTTTTAAAAATAATTCAATAAAATATTAAAGACTTTATAAATAATAACTATATATAATTGCACTAAAATATTATAACTTTTTAAAAATAATTCAATATTATTTATAAAACATTTAAAATTATATATATAATTACACTAAACTGTTATATTTAAAATTATTATAATTTAAAAGTAAAAATAAAATAAATAAAATACATTTAATCTTTTCAAAATAATATGAAACATATATATCATTTAATCTTTTCAATATATATATATATATATATATATATATACTTGGTTAAATTTAAACCGAAAATATATATTAAAAGTTAAAAAAAGAGAAATAGAATATATTTAATCTTTTCACATTAATATGAAACATATATATTATTAATATTATTGGGTGGAATTCAAACTGAATTATATATAATGGTTGAATTCAAATCAGAATTATATATATTATAATAATAATAGTAATAGTTGAATTTAAAATATATATATAATATGTCCTTTTTAAAACAAAAATCGTGAGTAAGAATGGTGAAACAATGGATAGAAATGCCTATCAATATTTTAGAAGTGATATTTATTTATTAGGAAAAAATAATATAAGTATTATTATGAAGATATTTCATATAAATGATAGTGAAGAAAATTGTATTTTTTTTTTCAATTTACAATATATTTATTGAAAAAGTGTTTGGTTTTCAAATAAATTATAAAATAGTTTAGGTGAGCATCACTACAGGGTTTCAAGTTTAAATGTTTTCTAAGTAAATAATATAATCATTATATAATATAATATTAACCTTAAAAAAACAAATATAATTATTATATAATATAATATTAACCTTAAAAAACAAATAGTTGATTTACAAGAGTATATATATATATATATATAAACAAAAACATTTTATACATTTTTTTAATTATATACATAGAATTGAAGATTATATTTATTAAATTACTAATTCACCCTACTTAAAAAAACCAAAAAAAAAACAAAACACCTGTATTTAACATTTTAAACCTTCATTATATTATATTTAATATTTTAAACAATCATTATATAATCTTTAGAAAGAAACATTCATTATATTTACTCTTTTGTATATGATTAAAGATTTGAAAAAGATTTAAGAGAAACGCAGTTTGGTGTAAAAGTTTTATTGTTTTTTTATTAAAATTTTTTAGATATTAAAAAATAGTAAATATTAACCTAATTAGTAATACATATTTATTTTATTTATATATATAATTTTAAAAATAAAAAATGATATATTATATTTATTATTAAAAATTATATAGTTTATTGATTGGTAAAGTGGTTATATAAAAAAATGTTATGATATAGGAAGGGATTTTGTCAAATATGAGGAAGGAGCATTTTCAATTTTTGTGATTTAGGAATTTAGATGAGAAAGGAATCTGATTGATAAAGTGGTTGTTTTTGGCATACAAACCAAAGAGTCAAAGATATTGGGGAATTAAAAACTTATGTCTATTTATTCAAGCACTAGAAATTACGAATCTTTGGAGGCTTATGCAAATCAAGGCTTTGTGGGGGAGAGTGATGAAGTTCAAATATTTGGGAGGCTTCACAATGCAAGAATGGTTTAGAATCTCTAAGAAATGTGCCAAAAATAGTTTGATATTCTTTTCTTTTGGCTGGAAAATTGACAATGTGGAGGATTAGGAATGAGAAGAAGGTCAAGATCGGTGAGGATCGTTAGGCAAGGGTAAATGAGTATTTGTACTCTCTGAAAGCATTAGGAGATTGTTACATGACCATGATATATTCTCCCTCTAAGATGCTACGGTGCAATATCGTGACAAGCTAGGTGGATGTGGATTGAAGTCAGAGATAGAGTTGGGCTTGGTAGGAGGGCACACTAAGGAATGGCGTGGATTTGTGGATAAGTTGTGTTCCAACTATATCAAATTGGTTGAAGAGAACGAAGATTCTTTATGTTGGTCCAACAATGCTTTGTTAGATGATTATATAGTCAGGTTAGGATATGAAGCACAAGCTAAAGAAAATTTTAATGGGCCTATGACATGGTGTTGGGAACATGTGTGGAAATTGCATAGATCATTGAAAAAAAAAATAAGTGTGTGTCTCACTCTAAGAAACAATTGTTGACTTGTGATATGGGCTATGTTATCACTCAGATTTTCCCAGAAGTTGTAAGAAGGGGAAAGGGGTCCGAGGTAATCACAAACCAATCTTTTAGATATAGAATCTAGCCAATCTGTATCCAGAAAGGGCTCTCTCTTTAAGGTTTAGCTTTGTTTTGGAAAGGTTTTAGGCTAGTTGTGAAGTTTAGGAGTTTTGTTTGAGTTTGGGTGGTGAGATTCAATAGCAAAGGGATAAGACTGAGTAGCTTAGTCCACTGGGTTGATGGAGTTAAAGAAGATGGATTAACTAGATTCAGCTTCTTAACAAAGGATGGTTTCACAGAGCAAGGTAGTCAAAAAGGGAGCAATTCGAAACTTAAAAATGGGATGGACTTAAAGGGTTAAAGGGAAATTAAGAATCCTTTAGCATACTTTAAGATAGCAGAACATGACTAATCATCAAGAAAGAGCAATTAAGAATTCTTTACTAAATGATTAAGATGAATAAACTAGGAAACATGAGCAATTAAGAATTCATTGTTTATGCTAGTTCGAAAGAAAACATAGAGAATAATAACGATTGAAAACAGAGTGCAATTAAGCATATTCTGAGTTATTCTTTTTCATTCATCATTCAGATATGAAACATAGATGATATTATAAACAAAGAAAACTTTAAAACACAAGGTATAGATGACTTATTGATCCGGTGTTTGATTCAAGAATTCTGAGAAAAATCCTTAGCTTCAATTCTTCATTCAGCAAGCCACACAAAAGTTGGTCCAACAACACTTTATTCCAAAATAGTCAATATTACAGCAATGTCAAAGAATCCACACCCAATACTCCAATTGAGGGGGTATTTATACAAAAAATCTTTACAAAAATATCTCATAACAGAGTGAGATATATTCTAGTGATGACTAATTATTTTTACAGAAAAATAGAGACACTTAGTCTCGAAGATAGGAGAAAGGTAAACTGATGTTGTGCTGTTCCTTTTCTCGCTAAATGCGCTGGAGCCAGGCCCTTTTATTTAGCTTGTTGCTGTCCTCTTTAGTAACTCTATGCTGGCTGCCATGTTTTGACCGATACTCTTTACCTGCTCTGATACACTGCGACCTGTTTGCCCTTTGTTCATCTCTGTTCACCTTTATTTATCTTACCGCAGTAAATAGCCCAAAATTTACATTTTACTGAGGATAAATTTACAAAATTTCCAACATATCTTCCCACCATTTTTGCTCTAGCAATCTGTGTTTCTAAATTTTCCTCAAAGTCTCATCAGTTTCTATATATCTGAAAAAATTAGGCTGGATTTGGAACAAGTGCTTTACCTCATACTCAATATAGAAAAGGTTCTCTAAGCTATCATAGAGAACTCAGCCTGTGGGGAGTGCTTTTATTCCTGATGCACTTGTTGATGAACTAGCTTGATCTCCATCATACTTATTCAATTTTTCTACATAATCAATGTGCTTCATTAACCTATCATTGATGACCAAAGGACTTGGTAGCCCTTTATTCTACAAAATGGTGAACTTCTCCATGAAAGAATTGATTTCCACCTGCATATCCTGACATATTTTCTCTAGATTCTGCATTAAAGTCCTCTTGGTAAGCACCCTTTTGATTTCCAGAATGGTGTCTGTTCTGTCCGGGATGCCAAGTTCTTCCAGTCATTCCTTATTTCTGGTATTCAAAAAATGTATAAGCTAGTTGGCTTGTTCAAGCATATGTCCTAACTGTGCTTTTGTCTGTTGAATTGCTGCATGTGCTGCTTTCACTAAGTCAATTGCTCATAGATCACTTGGATGGATGGCCAAACATCATTCATGGATTGAGTGATGTTGGTCCACGGGATTTTGTTGATCTCTACCAGAGGCTTGTCAAAAGTGAGATCCTTTTCTAATGCTTTAATTTTATTCTCTAATGCTTTAATCTCCCTTGTCTTTTCTGCAACGCTTATTTTGGAAGTATCATACTTCTTTTCTATCTTAGCCAATTGTTCTTTTGCCTATTTTAACTCTGAAATTTGTAGTTTCATTTCTGCCATGGCCTTTATTAATTCTTCTATGCTTAAAGTAGCACTGCTGCCTGGTGTTGTTCCTGCTATTGATGTACCTGTAATCACCTCTGTTGTGGCTGTTGGGATGTTTGGAACCAATGTTATTCCAAGTGTAGAAGGGACTGTTGTTGAGACTATGGGAATTACTTCAGGAGGCTGAGAGGTCAACTCTCCCTGCCTATCCTTCAGTGCCTTTTCTAATGCATGTTCTGTATCATTTAGTCTTTCATTAAGTTTCAAAAGGAGATCTGCCATCTCTTCATCAGATTTCTGCTTCACAACCTCAGTAGTCTATGGGTGCCAATCCAATGATGATTTCTTCTAATGATTTTATTCTATTATCCTTGGCTAAGGAGGAGGATTTCTCCAAATGTAGTTGAGCAATTGTATTGTCCAAGGAATTTTGTAACTTGTGGACCATCATTGCTTTGTCAGCCAGTGTAGAATAGACCATTTCTCCAGTTTTCTTGTGAAGTTCAATCTGGTCCATAGGATGAATATCCTTTGCTAAGACCTCCAAATTTGTTCTGATGTAATCTGCTGCTGACTGGGGTTATTGCACCTTTGGCTTAAAGTAACTCATTATCATTTTTCCCTCTTTAATGTCATAAGCTGACATTAATCTCTGCTGGTTTGTGGGGGCCATTTTCAGGTACTAATTGTAAATTTGAATTCTTATAGGATCATTTCTGGATTTTATCTCTATGAATGTCTTTTTGATATCCGAGGCCTCTTTTCTGAGGGTCTTCGTAATGATACTTCTAAACTTTGTTGTCTTTCCAACTCTTGCCTCTGTGAACTAATGGATGTTTCTCCCAATGGAGGAGTTTGTTGGCTTACTGCTCTTTCTTCTCTGTGGCTGTCTATAGTTTCTTCCATTATTTCCTCTTCTGACAGACGGTTCAGTCTCTGTCTCTTGGTGCCAGGTTGTTCTGTAGGTCCATTGACAGGGGTAGTGGTTTCCTTGTCCCTCTTTTTGCCTCTTTCCTCATTTAGAGGAGTTTGTAAGGCTGGGCTTTCTCATATATTTGTTTGAGCTAGAGGAGTTGGCCCTTGACCCTGTTCTTTGGAAATTCCAGGCTGATCTGTCATTGTAGGCTATTCTGTGAAATCTATTTCCTTGCCCTTGGTTGTTCCTGTGGCTGGTATGTTGACTTGCTGTGGAGGTTGTTGAGAAGTCCTAGTAGTGGATGTACTGATTGCTGATCTTTGAGACAACTGGAATGGTACCTACCCAAAAGAATCCAAGTCAAGGGTTTTCTCAAGATCTCTCATAAAATTTTCCATATTGACCTACTCTCCAACCTCTTCTACTAGAGTCCCCTCTATCCAATCATCCAAGTTAGCGAACTGCTCAATTTCGGGCATCCTATGGTGAATGTATGAGGATAACCTGTTCTTCATCCTTCTGTCACATATAAAACTGTTGGGGGCATATGATACCCATCTAAAACTCTTTCTTAGTTTAAGGTGATCTTCTAAAATGATTTCAACTTCTTTCCATGCATCCCTAGAGTTGATGATATAAGGGCCTAGCTGGTTCTTTATTCTTAGTTGTGCTTTCTTCTTTGCTTTATAAAAATGGACTAAATCTGCATTTATGATCTGTCTGAAATACTCCAATGCAAATAATCTCATAGGGACATACCTGGGTAACTTGAAAGGACAAAGTTCACACCCATACATCCTGATCTCTGTGTCATTTTCATATAGGTACCAGTCACCTGTCTTGTACTGTTTAGAGAGCTAGATAATTTTCTTCATGTCACCATTAAGCCTAGGAGGGGGAACTCATATCAATAAAGTGGTTGATGGATGTACAAACCAGTCAATGAACTCATTATACGTGTAAGGGAACTCATAGGTATTATGTAAGATTGAGCTCCAAAAGATAGCAGACCTAGGGTTTCCTTTGGTGTCCAGTTTCTTGATAAGGAAAGGAAAGATATCTGACTGATAATATAGCATAAGATGGTATATGAAAGAGGTATATTTGAAAACTCCTTCCCTTTCCAAATTCAGGAATTGATCATGGATCTTGTTGGCAATAAAGGTGGCATAGTCATATCTAACAGCAGGGGGTTGTCCTGGAGTAAAGATTGATAATAATACTAGGGTGACATCATCCACATATTCACTAGTATTAAACCCCATAATCAGGGATATCATATCAACAATGAGTCTTCCAGTTTCAGTGAAGAAATCCTACAGAGAAGGAGGTGGACCTTTGGGCTGGTGCGTTGGTAACATAAAGGTTTGAGCAATATGAGTCACTTCTGATTGGGACAACTGAGATGATTTTTCAAGTAAATATGCCATGGAAAGAGGTGTGAGGGGCTGATTGGAATGGAATTGTAACATCTCATTGATGGATTGAGCCGTTATGGGAAAAAGGACTGTCTGGTTTGGGGAAATAACAGCTCTATGGTCGGGATCATAATTAGCACAACAATGATGAATTATGTCTAGGAAAACATGGACTGAGGGGAGGAAATACATGGGAAGGTTAGATTCCCACAATCCAAAAATGTCAAACTTATTTAGATAACTATCTCTGGCTTGGCAAAAGGCTTTCAAGTTATTATAATCAGTGGTTAAGTCCTTTATTTGAAAATCTTTATCTGCAAGAGGTAGATAATCTAAGTCTTTATGGGGAGCATTCACGGGTGCAACATTCAGGGCTATAGGGGTTTCCATCTTTGGTTCTTGTGGATTCAAAGATGAAAATAGGGAAATTCTGTGAACAATAGGCAAGACAGTAGGTTGGGAGATTTGTATGGCCGATACAAACGTGAAATAGACCTGAATTTGGCTGTCCTTTATAGAATTTTAAGCAAAAAACCAAAATCACAGGGTTTCAGCGCAACTTGGATAAATACCTGTTTCAAAGAACTAAATAATGCAATGGCAGGTTGGGTGACCGGTCCTGGGCCGAGTTACTATGAATTTCTCGAGCTGGTAGCGGTTGGAGAGTTTAGCAGTTGACTTTGGACGATGCTTTGCATGGGAAGACAGTTGCAGCGTATTATAAGGAAAATGACGTTTTATTCATTTATTTAACAAAACATGAGGTTGGCGGGGTTTTTTGGCTTTATTGGGTGGATGACGTAAGCGGCGATATGACATTTTGTTGTTTGCGGAAGGTGGTAATCAGTAAGCATCACACCGCTTTTGGGGCTAGGCGGTTTTGGACAGAGGGCGAGTGAGCATATCGAGCGGGTGACGCGTGGCGGAGGTACGGGCGGAAAACCGTCTGGTGATTGCGAGTTAAAGCGCGCTCACCAGGGGGGTCGCGATATCGATATAAGCCATCGGATGAAAAGAGTTTAATAGGACGGTGGACGGGTGTGGGACATGGCGGGACATTAACTGTAGCGGGCTCGACACATTAAACAAGGTTCTAATCGTATCGGGAGCATGGTGATTGGTCGGGGGATGGTTATTAATTAACCCATATGGTTAATTAATCCCATTTTTCGTGCAGCAAGGAAGATTCTTAATGAATTGCAAATTGATTCATTAATTCCTTTTAAATTATTTTTATGGTTGTATTCAACTGGGGGCGGGGTATATAATGTTTTGGGGATTTTTACGTGCATTTACATATTATGGGAAGGGCGGATATTTATTCGGGAGTTTATACAATAAGTTAAAGTTAATATGACATTGAAACGGAAACCGCCAAGTTAAACATTTCACGTATATATTCCAACTTAGGCTAAAGAGAAAAAATGGGTTTTTTAGTGATATTGTGCATTATTTCTAAGTAAAATAGGATTTTACTTAGAAAAGCTATATGAAATGAAATGAATGGTTTATGGATGATATTAAGTACTTAGGCTTTTAAATCATTGGGCTGAGGGTCCAGTCCCTCCAGAAGTCAGAGAAATGCTCTGAGCCCCTTTGATTTTTAAAAACTTTGATACTTAGGGGAAATTAGTGAATGATTAGGGAAAAATGTAAAGGGGAGTTAGTTATTTAACCTTGTTTTGCTTGAACTGCATCAAGTAAAATGTTTGCCTTACACTTGTGATAAAAGTAAAGGTTAACACATTTAGAGACATGATCCATCACAAGTAATTCTGCAACACCATCTACCTACCCTACCTACTTTAGCCTGACATTTTTCTTCTTTATTAGGGTGCATTTGAACTGGCAAACCCTTATCACACTTTTTCTTTTACATATAGAAATCTATCTAAGTCTAACCTTATTACATCCAAGGACTCAGATTAAACTATTGATCTCCTTTGATTCACTCTACCTATCTACTTACCTGCCAAGATTAAATAGTTTGGTCAGATTTTATTCTCTATCTCTACAGCATGAAATTGAAAAATGAATGAGTCAAGTTTAAACAGTTTGACTCTTCATGAATTGTGGCATAAATGACAAGCTGCACACAATTGTTTATTACAAAAAATGAAAAAGTAGTGGTATTTAGACTTGCACACTTTCTTGGTCTATTTTTTTTTGGGGCTCATTTCTTCTCATTTTTTGACCATTTTATTCTTTTCACCCTTTGATTTTTCTTTTAGGGTATACCCTTTTTACATTTTTTTTATTTTTTGACAATATGAAAACATTTGCAACAAGAAAAGGTATGAACATATTATTGAGCCCATCAAGTCAATCATGAAATATGACACCTATAACATTGGCTCCACTTGGGGATGGCTTTCCCTGGTGGAAAGTCAAGAACAGCAGGTCAGATGGCCTTCTAAATGACTTAGACTATGCTCTGAAATCTCCTTCTGTTGGTTGCTTTATTGTATGTATGACAGTAATCCTTCTTAAGCTTAGGGCCTTCTCTCCGGGCTTCAACTCCAGCAAGTTACTATCCAATCCAAACTGTGACATTACCAAGGATATAGTATTTACATGTTAAAATCAGAATACATTAAAAAGTGGGATCATAGTAATGCTTCAGCATCTGACCATTAACTGGCCCTTCTTCTGTTTCTGTGTCATCCAAGTTTTTGAGATAGTAAGTATTGTTCCCTTGTAAAGCATGGATAACAAAAGGTCATTTCCATAGGAAGTCAAACTTCCCATGTTTTCCCTTATCCTCTCTCCTGGAATCCCATCTTAAAACTTTGTCTCCAATGTAGAAGTCTTCTGCCTTGGTTCTTTTATCAAATATTTTCTTAAGTTTCTCTTGTACCACTTGGGATCTCTGATATACTTCCTCTCTGGTCTGCTACAAATGGATGGTCTGGTTAATTCTCCTTTGAATCTCATTGGGCTCCACTTGAGTTTTTTGAAGTAGTTTCATTACTGGAACTCCTAATGATGAAGGAAATACAGCCTCCATGCCATAGACTAGTTCATAAGGACTAGTTCCAATGGATTTCTTTGTAGTGAGTCTGTCTGCCCATAGTGCATTAGTAAGTTTCTTGTGCCATTTTTTCTTGTTTTCTTCCAATAATTTCTTAATGATATTAATTAGGCTTTTATTGGAAGACTCAGCTAGACCATTACCTTGAGGGTAATAGGCTGTGGAATGGCCTAAAGTGATATGGTATTTATTACAGAAACTTATCATTTTCTTGGATTTAAAGGCGGTAGCATTATCAGTTATGATTTTCTCGGGGCAGCCAAATCTAGACAATATGTTAGTTTCTAAGAATCCTATAATCACTGTATCATTAGCTTGTCTAGAAGGAATGGCTTCTATCCATTTGGTGAAGTAATCTGTGGCAATGAGAATCCATTTATGTTGGCCAGAAGAGGGAGGATGGATTTCTCCAATGAAGTCCAGGCCCCATTGTTGGAAGGGTTTTTCAGTGGAAATTGGTCTCAGGGGTAAAGGTAATAGTTTTCTCTTTCCTTCAAAAATTTGGCATTTATGGCAAGCAGTGACAAATTTATTTACATCAGTGAACAACGTTGGCCAATAAAATCTAGCCCTCAGGATCTTGTTTGCAGTTGCCTTCCAGTAAAGGTGTCCACCACAGTCTCCTGCATGAAATTATTTGAGAACCTTGTCAGCTTCTTCTTTTACTAAACAATTCAATAGAATACCTTCATGATTTTTCCAAAAGAGTGCATTATCTAAAATACAAAATTTTGAAGCTTTTAGCTTTAAAAACCTTTTCTTTGTTCTAGATAACCCTGGAGGAGCCTGTAGGTTTAATAATACATAATTTATATCAGCATACCAAGGTGAATCTAAGAAGGCCTAGCTGATTTGTGGAGTCACCATCTCCTGTTCATTATCCAGTTTATTAATATCTAGGGCTTGACAATTTGTTTCATTCATGAGTTTAGCTAATCCCTGTCCTTTTATAAGCTTTGTAGGTCTTATTTCAATATCATATTCCAATATAACAGCAATCCATTTACCTTGTTTGCTCTCAATTCCATCTTTAGTTAAGATTTCTTTGACAACAGCATTTGGTACATAGGCTATTACATGTGAATACAATATATAGACTCTAAAGTCTTTAATAGCTTTCACCAATGCAAAAGCTTGTTTTTCCATGATTTTATATTTTAGAGGTGCATCCCTAAGTGCTTTACTAGAAAAGGCAATTGGTTTCTCACATCCTTGATCATCCTTTTGTAGTAAAACAACAGCTATGGTGTGTTCTGATGCAAATGAAAATATTATGAAGTCTCTATCAAACTTTGGACTAGTAAGGACCGGTGTTCTAGTTAAAGCCATTTTAATTTCTTCAAAAGCTTGCTTGGCTTCAACTGTCCAACTAATACTAGAATCCTTTTTCAACATATTATTAAGCAATCTAATTAATTCAGCTAAATTATATATGAATCTTCTCAAAAAATTGATCTTTCCTAGGAAAGCTTGAAGTTCTTTGACATTTCTAGGGTGGGGTATTTGCATAATAGCCTCTATTCTGGCAGGATCAATTATGATGCCCTCTTTGGAGATAATATGGCCTAAAATTTTGCCTTCCTCTAGACCAAACAAGGACCTTTTAGGATTTAAAGAAATACCATATTTTCTACATTTCAAGAATACTTGTCTCAGATGATCCAAGTGTTGTTGATCTGATTTAGAAAAAACAGTCAGGTCATCTAGATATATAACCATAAAATCATGAATTTCTTTTGCAAATGCTATGTCCATTGCTCTTTGGAAGGTTGCCCCTGCATTTTTAAGTTCGAATGGCATTTTAACATATTTGAATGTACCACATGGTGTTGTAAAATCTATCTTTTCCCGGTCATCAGGATGAACCAGAATCTGGTTATAGCCTGAGAACCCATCCAAGAGTGAAATCCTAGAAGCACCTACCACCCTCTGTAAAATGTGATCCATCTTAGGTAAAGGGTAATTGTCCTTCAGAGAAACTTTATTAACATTCCTTAAATCAACACATAATTTGATTTCTCCGGTTTTCTTCCTAGTAGGTACTAAATTAGACACCCACTCTGAAAACATGATAGAAGCAATTATCCCTACTTCATACATTCGTTTGATTTCTTTTTCAATTAAGGGGAGCAGTACAGGGTTAATTCTTCTAAGTTTTTACTTGAATGGTTTCTGGTTTTCCTTCAAAGGTATTGTATGTTGAATTATGGAGGTGTCATAACATTTCATGTCTTCATAACTCTAGGAAAAAACATCCTAGAACTCTCTCATTAGCTCAACATATTTGATTTTTTGGTCAGGAGGCAAAGATTTAGATAACTTTACTATTTTAGGATCATCCTCAGTTCCTAAATTATAATCCTCAATATCTACTCTTAAGGGTTCCATCTTAGGTTTCTTTGGAATATCATTGAAATCAAAGAGATCTTCCAAAGGAGTTAATCCCTGAGGCAGATGATTGTCTTTTAAATTGATTACTTCAGTTTCTCCTTCAGTAATTTCATCAATATCCATTTTTTGAAGATGCTGCATTTCCTTTTTGGTAAATTTTGTTGGATGGAGCATTTGAGTTGCATTTTCTACTAAAATGTATGTTTCTATCTTTTTTGTTTGATCAAACTCATTGACTATTTCTACATCTATTTTAGTGTTACAAAATTCTTCTTCTAAGTCAAGAAATTGTTAATCTGCTTATCACTATCGAACACTTGCCAGTTCTTTAAATTGTCAGGTATAGCTGGCCTATGTCTAATCTCAGCTGTGAAATGATGATTAGGTTCAAATGGTAATTTGCAAGTGCTGGCAAACATTGTCAGACTATGAACTTGCAATTTATGTTTTCTTGGGATTTTGGCAAGCTTAGTTTCCAAAAATGTATTTAGAATCTCTATCACTGTATCTCTGTAATACTTCAGTCTGGGATCATTTGTTGAATACTTTCCTTTAATCTATTGAACTATTAACTCCGAATCTCCTAAGACAGACACTCTAATTGCTCCTAATCTTTTAATCAATTTAATACCTAGCAACAGAGCTTCATATTCTGCCATATTATTGGTGCATCTAAAGTTTAATCTGTAGGCATGGCCTTTAGCATGGTCGTTTTCAAGATTGTGCACCCAACCTCCTACTCCTACTCTTAATTTGTTAACTGAACCATCAAATTCTAAGTGCCAGAGAATTTCATGTTCATAATTGGCGTTAGGAGTCTCAGGGATTTTAATAGGGAGATTTGTTTCTTTGCTTTGTTTGGTTTTCTATTGGGTGTCTGATGTTTCATTGTTCTCAAAAATTTCTTGTATTTGAACACTAGATTTATCATTTGTAATTTCTTTTGGTTCTGCTGCTAAAACTTCCAATTCATTTGAGGAATCAATTTCAGCATTGTAAAGAATGAAAGAATCCATATCAGATTGTATTGAGTAGATAGGCAAATTTTGGGGTTTCTCCTGACTACTTACAACATATTTCATTAAGGTTTCTCTGTACAGTTTCTTGGGTTGACCGAATACTGAAATAGTAGCATAAGACATGTCTAGTTGTAGAGATCCTTGAAGCTTTGCACCCCAAGACCTGGACAATAACATGCCATACTTTGGTGGAATATCAGCTACTACAATGTCCATTAAGATTGTTTTGGCAGGGTATTGACATAGTGATACACATAAGTCTTTGATTAATCCTAAACATCTGACCTAACTTGAATCAAAAGAAAAGAGGTCCTTATACAGCCTGGTGATGTCTAGGTCCAACTTCTCCATTACAGATTTAGACATTAAGTTATGAGAGGCACCAGAATCAAACATGGCATTATGAAGTATTTTATCATGTATGTTCAGAATTACATAGAAAGGAGGAACTCCTCCATCTACTGATTTTCCATTCACTTTAGGGCCAAAAATCAATTCAGGCTGGTCATCAAAAAAATTTACTGACTCTTCATTAACCGAGATTTTGAGTGACTTGTTGATTTGGCTTCTGTAGACATCATGTTTAGCTAATTCAGACAGTGGAACAACTATTTTTAATTTTCCTACTTTAACTTCTAGATTAAAATGTTTTTCAGTCTGAGTTCTTGTATTTCTAACAGTTGGATTCTCTTTATCCTCTATATTTTCAGTGTTTTTCTCCTTTTCAGGAGTGGGGTTATGAGCTAAAGTTGTTTCCAAGTCAACCTCTAGAGGTTCTTCCACGTTTCTTTTGGAGGGAATAGAAGTGGAAGATTGTGTGTTATTTGGTTGATTATCGAATACATCTTCAATAATTGGGTTATTTGGGTTAGGATCTGTTCTAGAAAGAATATGTACAGGGGTAGTATTGATCTTACCTTTGTTGGGTTGTTTGGTATCTTTCTGTCTGCTGGTTTCAGGGACATCTATCCTTCTGCTCCTCAGATTATATTGTTTGTGGACTTCATAAATGGTTGTATCATATCCCTCTCTAAAGTCAAATGATTCACCTGACTGAGTTTGGAATTGTTTAAGAATGTAAGCTTCTTGATCCTCTTGGGTCAAGAAAACTTGTTCTCCATTGTTGAGTCCCATCAAATTGATTTGGGTGTCTTCTGTTGGTTCATCAGAAGTTGAGGCTTCAGCATAATTTTCCTGGAATGGGGGCCTAAGGTTTTGATCAGGGCCAGTCTTTCCAGTATTCTGATTTTGGTTTTTCCTGAAATTTGGATTTCTCCTAGTATTGCTTGGTTGACCATCCCAAGGGGATTTTCTCTCGATTGTTTCTACTCTATCTCCAAGCCTATCCATTCCTTTAATAATAGCATCTAATTTTTGCTCAAAGGCTGAAGGTTCTTCTTTCAAAGGTATCCTCCTTTCAGCGCTGGCTCTAGCTCATTTGGATATTAGGTTGGCTTCAACGCTAACAACTATACTTTGAATTTCTTCTAAGGTTCGAGGAGATCTTTCCGTAAGTTGGTATGCCATATCAGAATCAAATACATTAGGGAATTTGATCAATGCCAAATCTAGGGGAGGTCTAAGGTTTTGAGGGATAGCATTGTAAACATTATTGAACCTAGTACAGTAATCTTGTATAGTTTCTTGTGTTCCCCTCTTCAAGTTTTCATATTCTGACAAAATATGGAGAGGATCTTTCTTCTTTTCCCACCTATTTAAGAATTTCTAATAAAGAGCTTGTAGGTCATTGATATTGTTTGCAAGAAGGGCTCTCAACCATGTTCTGACATCTCCAGTTAAACTTTGAACAAACACCCTCATTCTAACATCATCAGCATCAACCTCATATATCTCAAAGTAATCAGTCATTTTTTTGGTACATGTTGTTGAGATGTGTAGGTGCCAGTGCCATCGAAAGGAGTAATTTTACTTTGATAGTCTTGGGGCATAGCCCCTGGGTTGGCAGGTAAGTGCAGAGGAGTGTATCTGTTTGCCATGGCTAGAGGGGTAGATGTGACAGCTGGTTGGGTAGGGATAACAATGGGAATGTGAGTTGTAGATGGAGGATGGAAGGGGTATCTTGGAGTTGAGATGTCTGAGGTGTTGTTGATGAACTTGGAGAAGTTGAAGTGATCACAAAAAGGCTTGAGGTTCCTACCGAGGTAAGTTCAGATTGAATGGAATTCTGCAAATGTCTGTCAAGATGTGAAGTGACGATCTCAAGTTGTAAATCTTCGATGAATTAAGGATCATGAACCGTGCAGGCTAATGCAGATTCAGAAAAAGTTACAAATAAAGAAGTCTCAAAATACTCATCAAAGGTTTCCTCCTCAAGGTAAATCCACTTCTCTAGACAGGATGCTGATCTATGTAAAGGCCGTGAACTAGCAGAACTCTCTTGGCTTTCTTGTCTCCTAAGAATCCTAGGAATCAGATTAGGATTTTCAAACACAAGTGGTGGATTTGGATCAGGATTAGCTTTGCTATAATGAATCCTTTCTAAAGCCAGGTTTCTAGGAATTTTTTTGGGTTTTTCTCTAAATAGATAGGGCAAAAGAACTTCTTACAGTCTTTTTAAGAAGCTTTAGATATGGGATTTAAATTCTCTTAAAGACTTATTTGAAAAGAGGAATTGATCAAGTATTTGAAACTAAATGTCCAATCTATAAACTAGACTAGAGATAGACTGAAGCAACATTCATTTACTTCTGCAATTGCAAAGCAAGAGCATTTCAAAGGCTACCTGGCTAACTTCAGGCTCTGTTTGTAGCTTATAAAGTAGACAATAGTAACAAACAAATTATTCAGATCCCTAGTGGAGTTGCCACTATGTTACCACTCAAATTTTCCCAGAAGTTGTAAGAAGGGGAAAGGGGTCTAAGGTAACCACAAACCAATCCTTTAGATATAGAATCTAGCCAATTTGTATCCAGAGAGGGCTCTCTCTTTAAGGTTTAGCTTTGTTTTGGAAACGTTTTAGGCTAATTGTGAAGTTTAGGAGTTTTGTTTGAGTTTAGGTGGTGAGATTCAATAGCAAAGAGGTAATACTAAGTAGCTTAGTCCATTGGGCTGATGGAGTTAAAGAAGATGGCTTAACTGGATTCAACTTCTTAACAAAGGATGGTTTCACAGAGCAAGGTAGTAAAACAGGGAGCAATTTGAAACTTAAAAATGGGATGGACCTAAACGGTTAAAGGGCAATTAAGAATCCTTTAACATACTTTAAGATAGCAGAACATGACTAATCATCAATAAAGAGAAATTAAGAATTATTTACTAAATGATTAAGATGAATAAACTAGGAAACATGAGCAATTAAGAATTCATTGTTTCTGCTAGTTCAGAAGAAAACATAGAGAATAATAATGATTGAAAACAGAGTGCAATTAAGCATATTCTGAGTTATTCTTTTTCGTTCATCATTCGGATATGAAACATAGATGATATTATAAACAAAGAAAACTTTAAAACACAAGGTATAGATGACTTATTGATCTGGTGTTTGATTCAAGAATTCTGAGAAAATTCCTTAGCTTCAATTCTTCATCCAACAAGCCACACAAAAGTTGGTCCAACGACACTTTATTCCAAAATAGTCAATATTATAGCAATGTCAAAGAATCCACACCCAATACTCCAATTGAGGGGGTATTTATACAAAAAATCTTTACAAAAATATCTCATAATAGAGTGAGATATATTCTAGTGATGACTAATTATTTTCACAGAAAAATAGAGACACTTAGTCTCGAAGAAAGGAGAAAGGTAAACTGATGTTGTGCTGTTCCTTTTCTCGCTGAATGTGCTGGAGGTAGGCCCTTTTATTTGGCTTGCTACTGTCCTCTTTAGTAACTCTGTGCTGGCTACCCTTTTTTGACTAATACTCTTTACCTGTTCTGATACACTTCGACCTGTTTGCCCTTTGTTCATCTCTATTCACCTTTATCTATCTTACCACAGTAAATAGCCCAAAATTTACATTTTACTGAGGATAAATTTACAAAATTTCCAACATATCTTCCCACCATTTTTGCTCTAGCAATCTGTGTTTCTAAATTTTCCTCAAAGTCTCATCAGTTTCTATATATCTGAAAAAATTAGGCTGGATTTGGAACAAGTGCTTTACCTCATGCTCAATATAGAAAAGGTTCTCTAAGCTGTCATAGAGAACTCGGCCTATGGGGAGTGCTTTTATTCCTGATGCACTTGTTGATGAACTAGCTTGATCTCCATCATACTTATTCAATTTTTCTACATAATCAATGTGCTTCATTAACCTGTCATTGATGACCAAAGGACTTGGTAGCCCTTTATTCTACAAAATGGTGAACTTCTCCATGAAAGAAATGATTTCCACCTGCATATCCTGACATCTTATCTCTGGATTCTGCATTAAAGTCCTCTTGGTAAGCACTCTTTTGATTTCCAGAATGGTGTCTGTTCTGTCTAGGATGCCAAGTTCTTCCAGTCATTCCTTATTTCTGGTATTCAAAAAATGTATAAGCTGGTTGGCTTGTTCAGGCATCTATCCTAACTGTGCTTTTGTTTGTTGAATTGCTCCATGTGCTGCTTTCACTAAGTCAATTTGCTCATAGATCACTTGGATGGATGGCCAAACATCATTCATGGATTGAGTGATGTTGGTCCACAGGATTTTGTTGATCTCTACCAGAGGCTTGTCAAAAGTGAGATCCTTTTCTAATGCTTTAATTTTATTCTCTAATGCTTTAATCTCCCTTGTCTTTTCTGCAACACTTATTTTGGAAGCATCATACTTCTTTTATATCTTAGCCAATTGTTCTTTTTCCTGTTTTAACTCTGAAATTTGTAGTTTCATTTCTTCGACAGCCTTTATTAATTCTTCTGTGCTTAAATTATCACTGCTACCTGGTGTTGTTCCTGCTGTTGATGTACCTGTAATCACCTCTGTTGTGGCTGTTGAGATGTTTGGAACCAATGCTATTCCAAGTGTAGAAGGGACTACTGTTGAGACTATGGGAATTACTTCAGGAGGCTGAGAGGTCGACTCTCCCTGCCTATCCTTCAGTGCCTTTTGTAATGCATGTTCTGTATCATTTAATCTTTCATTAAGTTTCAAAATGAGATCCATCATCTCTTCATCAGATTTCTAGTTCACAACCTCAGCAATCTGTGGGTGCCTTGAAGGAGGTAGCTTTAACTATTTCCTCAGGGCAGCAATGTCTTCTTCCTTCTTCTTGATTAATTCTTCAATGCCTTTCACATCTTTGGGATCATGTCCCAATCCAATGATGATTTCTTCTAATGATTTTATTCTATTATCCTTGGTCAAGGAGGATGCTTTCTCCAAATGTAGTTGAGCAGTTGTATTGTCTAAGGAATTTTGTAACTTGTGGGCCATCATTGCTTTGTCAGCCAGTGTAGAATAGACCATTTCTCCAGTTTTCTTGTGAAGTTCAATATGGTCCATAGGATGAATATCCTTGGCTAAGACCTCCAAATTTGTTCTGATGTAATCTGCTGGTAACTAGGGTTGTTGCACCTTTGGCTTAAAGTAACTCATTATCATTTTTCCATCTTTAATGTCATAAGCTGATGTTAATCTCTGCTAGTTTGTGGGGGCCATTTTCAGGTACTGATTGTAAATTTGAATTCTTACAAGATCATTTCTGGCTTTTATCTCTGTGAATGTCTTTTTGATATCCAAGGCCTCTTTTCCTGGGGGTCTTCATGATGATACTTCTGAAGTTTGTTGTCTTTCCAGCTCTTGCCTATGTGAACTAATGGATGTTTCTCCCAATGGAGGAGTTTGCTGGCTTACTGCTCTTTCTTCTCTGTGGTTGTCTATAGTTTCTTCCATTATTTCCTCTTCTGACAAAGGGTTTAGTCTCTGTCTCTTGGTACCAGGTTGTTCTGTAGGTCCACTGGCAGGGGTAGTGGTTTCCCTGTCCCTATTTTTGCCTCTTTCCTCATTTAGAGGAGTTTGTAAGGCTGGGCTTTCTCATATATTTGTTTGAGCTGGACGAGTTGGCCCTTGACCCTGTTCTTTGGAAATTCCAGGCTGATCTGTCATTGTAGGCTGTTCTATGAAATCTATTTCCTTGCCCTTGGTTGTTCCTGTGGCTGGTATGTTGACTTGCTATGGAGGTTGTTGAGAAGTCCCAGTAGTGGATGTACTGATTGCTGATCTTTGAGACAACTGGAATGGTACCTACCCAAGAGAATCCAAGTCAACGGTTTTCTCAAGATCTCTCATAACATTTTCCATATTGACCTGCTCACTAACCTCTTCTACTAGAGTCCCCTCTATCCAATCATCCAAGTTAGCAAACTGCTCAATTTCTAGCATCCTATGGTGAATGTATGAGGATAACCTGTTTTCCATCCTTCTGTCACATATAAAACTGTTGGGGTCATATGGTACCCATATTAAACTCTTTCTTAGTTTAAGGTGATCTTCTAAAATGATTTCAGCTTCTTTCCATGCACCCCTAGAGTTGATGATATAAGGGCCTAGCTAGTTCTTTATTCTTAGTTGTGCTTTCTTCTTTGCATTACAAAAATGGACTAAATTTGCATTTATGATCTGTCTAAAATACTCCAATGCAAATAATCTCATAGGGACATACTTGGGTAACTTGAAAGGGCAAAGTTCACACCCATACATCCTGATCTCTGTGTGATTTTCATATATGTACAAGTCACCTATTTTGTACTGTTTAGAGAGCTGGAGAATTTTCTTCATGTCACCATTAAACCTAGGAGGGGGAACTCCTATCAATAAAGTGGTTGCTGGATGTACAAACCAGTCAATGAACTCATTGTAAGTGCAAGGGGACTCATAGGTATTATGGAAGATTGAGCTCCAAAAAATAACAGACCTAGGGTTTCCTTTGGTGTCCAGTTTCTTGATAGGGAAATGGAAGATATTTGACTGATAATATAGCATAAGATGGTATATGAAAGAGGTATATTTGAAAACTCATTCCCTTTCCAAATTCATGAATTGATCATGGATCTTGTTGGCAATAAAGGTGGCATAGTCATATCTGACAGCAGGGGGCTGTCCTGGAGTAAAGATTGATAATAATACTGGGGTGACATCATCCACATATTCACTAGTATTAAACCCCATAATCAGAGATATCATATCAACAATGAGTCTTCCAGTTCCAGTGAAGAAAGCCTGCAGATAAGGAAAAAGGCTTATTTAGATAACTATCCAAAAATGTCAGACTTATTTAGATAACTATCTTTGGCTTGGAAAAAGGCTTTCAAGTGATTATAATCAGTGGTTAAGTCCTTTATTTGAAAATCTTTATCTGCAAGAGGTAGATAATCTAAGTCTTTATGGGGAGCATTCATGGGTGCGACATTCAGGGCTACAGGGGTTTCCATCTTTGGTTCTTGTGGATTCAAAGATGAAAATAGGGGAAATTCTGTGAACAATAGGCAAGACAGTAGGTTGGGAGATTTGTATGGCCGATACAAACGTGAAATAGACCTGAATTTGGCTATTCTTTGTAGAATTTTAAGCAAAAAACCAAAATCACAGGGTTTTAGCGCAACTTGGATAAATACCTGTTTCAAAGAACTGAATAATGCAATGGCAAGTTGGGTGACCGGTCCTGGGCCGAGTTACTGTGAATTTCTCGAGCTGGTAGCGGTTGGAGAGTTTAGCAGTTGACTTTGGATGATGCTTTGCATGGGAACACAGTTGCAGCGTATTATAAGGAAAATGACATTTTATTCGTTTATTTAACAAAAAATGAGGTTGGCGGGGTTTTTTGGCTTTATTGGGTAGATGACGTAAGCGATGATGTGACATTTTTTCATTTGCGGAAGGTGGTAAGTGGTAAGCATCGCACCGCTTTTGGGGCTAGGCGGTTTTGGACGAAGGGCGAGCGAGCATATGGAGCGGGCGACGCATGGCGGAGGTACGGGCAGAAAACCGCCTGGTGATCGCAAGTTAAAGCGCGGTCATCAAGGGGGTCGCAATATCGATATAAGCTATCGGATGAAAAGAGTTTAATCGGACGGTGGACGGGCGTGGGACATGGCGGGACATTAACTGTAGTGGGCTCGACACATTAAACAAGGTTTTAATCATATCGGGGGCATGGTGATTGGTCGGGGGATGGTTAATTAATGCCATTTTTTGTGCAGCGGGGAAGATTCTTAATGAATTACAAATTAATTCATTAATTCCTTTTAAACGATCTTTATGGTTGTATTCAATCGAGGGCGGGGTTTATAATGTTTTGGGGATTTTTACGTGTATTTACATATTATGGGAAGGGCAAATATTTGTTTGGGAGTTTATACAATAAGTTAAAGTTAATATGACAATGAAACGGAAAGCGCCAAGTTAAACATTTCATGTATATATTCCAACTTAGGCTAAAGAGAAAAAAGGGGTTTTTTAGTGATATTGTGCATTATTTCTAAGTAAAATAGGATTTTACTTAGAAAAGCTTTATGAAATGAAATGAATGGTCTATGGATGATATTAAGTACTTAGGCTTTTAAATCATTAGGCCGAGGGTCCGGTCCCTCCAGAAGTTAGAGAAATGCTCTGAACCCCTTTGATTTTTAAAGACTTTGATACTTAGGGGAAATTAATAAATGATTAGGGAAAAATGTAAAGGGGAGTTAGTTATTTAACCTTGTTTTTCTTGAACTGCATCAAGTAAAATGTTTTTCTTACACTTGTGATAAAAGTAAAGGTTAACACATTTAGAGACATGATTCATCACAAGTAATTCTACAACACCATCTACCTACCCTACCTACTTTAGCCTGACATTTTTTCTTCTTTATTATGGTGCATTTGAACTGGGAAACCCTTATCACACTTTTTCTTTTACATATAGAAATCTATCTAAGTCTAACCTTATTACATCCAAGGGCTCAGATTAAACTATTGAGCTCCTTTTATTCACTCTACCTATCTACTTATCTACCAAGATTAAACAGTTTGGTCAGATTTTATTCTCTATCTCTATAGCATGAAATTGAAAAATGAATGAGCCAAGTTTAAACAGTTTGACTCTTCATGAATTGTGGCATAAATGACAAGCTGCACACAATTGTTTATTAAAGAAAGTGAAAAAGTAGTGTCATTTAGACTTGCACCTTTCCTGGTCTATTTTTGTTTGGGGTTCATTTCTTCTCATTTTTTGACCATTTTATTCTTTTCACCCTTTGATTTTTCTTTTAGGGTATACCCTCTTTACATTTTTTAAATTTTTTGATTTTTTGACAATATGTAAACCTTTGCAACAAGAAAAGGTATGAACATATTATTGAGCCCATCAAGTCAATCATGAAATATGACACCTATTGGTATAGGAGCATAACATGCTAAATAGAGGGTGAATTGGGCCCAATAGGTGTACGTTGTGTTGACATAAAGTAGAAATGGTAAGCCACTAATCCGGATCCTGGGGGAGGCCCCCAAGATCTAAAAAATTGAAATGTTAGAAGAAAAGGGGAGAACACACAGTAAACAAAACCACAAATAAACCTTTTTTTATTATTATTAAAACAAAGAATAATTGTAAAAGTTATGTTGTGGTGGACAATTTATCCTTTTACAAAATGTGACTTGCTACTAACTTACTTATAGCTTTTTTTAGTTACAATACCACGAGTAAATTCCATGGGTGGGTAAATATCATGGGTGATGAATACCATGGGTAGAAGCCACTTGAAATACCATGGGTGGATGCCACTTACAATATCAAGGTAAATTTCATGTGTGGATGAATACAATATGTGGATAAATACCATGAGTGAATGAATACCATGGATAGATGCTACTTACAATAACATGGGGGGATAAATACCATGGGTAGGTGCCACTTTCCATTTAGATCATTCCTTTTGCCTTAAGAATCAATGGTCCCCACAACGTGAAGATCCCTCCTGAGAAGCCTTTGTTGAGTATGAAGAACCATTGAAGAGAATGATTTTGTGTGGTTAACCCATAACCATGATGAATGAAGATCCAAGGATATAGATACCATGTAATTCTTGTGACCAACTATGATACTGACAGTTTGTGACCTAGCAAATGGACTTCGATAAAGCGTGGGTTTTTGGATGACCCATAACCATGACAAATGAAAATCCGAGGATAGAGATACCCTATAATGCTTGTGATCAATTGTGATACTAACAATGTGCTGTCTAAAAAATGGATTTTGATGACAAGGGTTTTGTACGGTTGACCCATAACCTTAGGTTTGTGGGTGACCCATAACCGTGATGCTTGTCAGTTTGCTTGGTAAAAGCATGGTGGCTTGTCTGGTAGATTCTCCTATCTAATGAGATGTTGTAAACACTTCTTTCACATTATAGAGATCTTGTTGCAACTTTGTTGATAACTTCTACTACACGCGATGAAATCAAATTCTGTCAAAGACCCATTTGAGGTATTGAAGATATATTTCTATTTATATAAGAAACTTGAACTTTGATGACCTGTGAAGTGAGAAAATGATTCCAGAAACTCATGGTACGTGCGGTCGCACAACGTTCCAAACATGTGTAACTTCAATTGCTCATATCTCTCAAACCGAGAAACGAAATCAAATTCCTTAAAAACCCCATTTGAGATAACATAAAATAATTTAAAATTGGTTATTTTTCACCTTCTAAAATGCTTTGTGGAGGTCATAGCAGTTGCATTAATTTTGATGAATATTGCTACAAAAATTTGAAACCGAAATATGCTTCAAACCATCATTCTCATGGAGTCGTAACCTGAATATGATACCACTAACCCAGATCTTAGGGGGAGGCCCCCCAAGATCTAAAAAAATTAAATTTTAGAAGAAAAGGAGAGGACACATAGTAAACAAAACCACAAAGAAACCTTTTTTTTATTATTAAAACAGATAATAATTGTAAAAGCTACATTGTGGTGGACAATCTGTCCTTTTACAAAATGCAACTTGTTACTTATAGTCTTTTTTAGTTACAATACCATGGGTAAATTCCATGGGTGGGTAAATACCATGGGTAGATGTCACTTACAATACCATGGTTAATTACCATGGGTGGATAAATACCATGGGTAGATGAATACCATGGGTAAATTCCATGTGTGGATGAATACCATGGGTGGATGAATATCATGGGTGGATGCCAATTACAATACCATGGACAGATGAATATCATGGGTGGATGCTAATTACAATACCATGGGCAAATTCCATGTGTGGATGAATACCATGGGTGGATAAATACCATGAGTGAATGAATACCATGGATAGATGTCACTTACAATACCATGGGTCGATAAATACCATGAGTGGATGCCACTTTCCATTTGGATCAGGCACCTTTTTGTTATGTTCTCTTTTAAAACCCTAATATAGAGCCTTGTTATCAAAAATATTAATTCAAAGGTAATATGGAACAAGGATAGTTTGGAGCATTGCATAGAGGTCTTTCTAATGGATGTTATTAGCAAAAATGACCCTAATCTTTACACCATGCAAGATGAATAAGGGTGCATAGTGATGATTTCTGTGTATGTAGACAATTTGATCATTATAGATGATGCTACATATCTGATCAAAGAAATCAAGCAATAGATGTCACAGGTATTCGAAATGAAACACCTTGGTGAATTAAGATATTGTTTGGGTCTTGAAATTTGGAGAGTTTCAGGAAAAACATTTTTGTCCCAAGGAAAATATGTCAAAGCCTTGTGAGAGAGATTTAGGATGGATTAGTGTAAGCCTGCAGCAGTACCATTACAACAGAATATCAAACTGCAGAGTGAAGATGGCTCGATGGAGGCAGATGCAACACTTTACAGACAGCTGGTTGGGAGTCTAATCTACCTAACCACCACTAGAACAGATTTGGCTTATGTAGTCAGTGTGCTAAGCCAATATATGTCCAAGCCACTTGAAAGCCATTGGAATGCAGCGAAAAGTGTTTTGAGGTATCTACAAGGTACTGTACATTACGGTATTATTTACACTAACTCTTCTGATGTTAGATTGACAGGATATGCAGATTCAGATTCGGTTGGAAATGTAGATGATCGCAGATCCATAATAGGTTATGCATTCAACATTGGATCCGAGGTGATCACATGGAGAAGCAAAAAGCAGAACATAGTCTCCTTGTCCTCAATGGAAGCAGAGTATCAAGCCATGTGTGCATCAATGTGTGAGGCAGTTTTTGCGGAGACTTCTCCAGGATGTCAGGAAAGAACAGATAGACGTAACAACAATCAGATGCGACAATCAAAGTTCAATCAAACTTGCTAATAATCTGGTGTTCCACAAAAACACTAAACATATTGATACACAATTCCACTTTGTCAGGGAGAAAGTGCAATCAAAAGAAATCCAATTGGTATTTTGTAATACATGTGATAATGTTGCAGACATTTTCACTAATCCTCTTGGAAAAATCAAGTTTGACATGTTTAAGGAGATGTTAGGCATATTTGTGAACCCCTTCTCCATTAAGCGGGGGTGTTATAGATAATAGGGAATATCTTAGAATAGTGAATTGGTTCACAAGACCTCACAATAGGAATTAGTTTCTATTTTTTAGGTTATGGTTCTAACTTTCCTAAATCTGTGATTACTATGTATTGTGTAATGTACATGAGCAATGTAGAGCGTTCTGCTCTCCTAGTTCAGACTCTCTTTTGTAGAGCTGACCAGTGAGTTTTATTTCTTTTAATACAACATTAACATTTTTATGAGATGATCCTGCCATAAACTTATAAAATGGATTGTTGAAGCGTGGGCTTACCTTCTGGTTATGATCGTATGATGTGTTTGTTGTTCGTTGGACTTTACCCCTCCATAATGAATTCGCGGTGTTTGTTTTTTGTCATATTTCGCCCTGTTCCACAATAAACACGCATCAAACTTCATGATGAAAAGGCTCAGTTGAACATTGTGGAGTTTGATCACAGTTTAAGCCCACCAGCTATATATATATATATATATATATATATATATATATATATATATATATATATATATATATATATATATTTATATATATATATATTGAACTATTGTTTATACTTTTGTAAAAGAAAGGTACATACTCTGAGGTGGTATATGCACAAAATCATATAGTGCCTGTAAGTAATAACAATCAACAATACATAAATATATATGTCGTATTTCTTCATCAGACTTTACCCTGTTCAACAAGCAAAAGTTAAAATGTAGATAGCCTGAGGTGGTATATACACACGAAATCATATGGTGAAATCACATAGTGACTGCATACAATAATAACAATACATAAATATATCAATATATTCAACATATTTCTTCATCAGATTTCACCCTGTTGAACAAGCAAACTTAAAAAGGTATATATCCTTAAGTGTATATACACACAAAACCACATAGTGTCTGCATACAGTAAAAACGACCAACAATATATAAACATATTCATCATATTTCTTCGTCAGACTTTACCCTGCTCAACAAGCAAAAGGTTAGTATAAAGTTACAATAAGATTAGCGTTAGGGTTATTGTGGGACAATTTCCAAAAATAGCCCCAATCCCTTCCATTTATATCAAACCCTTTTGCCACATTAAATTTGTAACGTCCCCTTACCAATATCATCCAATCTTATTGATAATCATTGTATTCACTAAAATCAAACTTAATTCTTCAAAAACTGAGAAATCTTAGTCACCTATATTAACCCTTTTTTAAATAATTGTATCCAGATATATAAATTAATTTCATTTATTTATACCTAATTTATTTTAATTATGTTATAAAGTAAATAAAAATAAAAAATATATAAAAAATATTTATTAAAAAAATTGTTTTTATGTTATCCTAGCTTTAATATTTCTATTTTAAAAAATGGGGATCACAGGCTGGAATTTAAATTTTAAAGTGAATTTCTTGCATTTCAAGACTGATAACTATATTTTGTGAGAGGTAATTAGATGATCTGTGACCTAGTTTTGTTTTGTCTTGTTTTTTAAAAGTTAGATTGGGATTCCCTTGGGGTCAGCCTCAAAGTTCAATGGAAAAATGATTTACCAAATTGTGAGAGGTTAGTCACCAACACTGTAAGAAGCTATATCTAGTCTGGAGAGGGGTGTAACAGTTAATATCCCTTACAACTAGCTCCCATCTTCAACCCCTCTCTTTGAAATTTTCAACTTAAGAGTGAGATTTTAAACCTAAGATCTAATAGAGATTAAACACCACACAAACCAACAACTCTATAACTCATAGATAACTAGCTATTAATTTATAGATTTATCTTTGTTAAATCTAAACAAAGTTATGGGCCTTCTTCAATTTTCTTGTACACTTATTAACCATCCACCTTTTACTAGTCTAATAACCATGTGTAACTTGTTTCATTTAATTTTTTGTTTGTTTTTTTATTAAGTAATGTGAGTCCTGAGATGATTGGCACACCTATGGCTTGAGTAACTAGATTAAGGGTCATCTAAGCCATCAAAATCAACACCAGGCCGAGGCCACACTAATTAACATGGCTAGATTTTTTCCTACTAGATTTCCAAAAGTAACCTTTTCACTATAAAATATGTTAACAAAACACCCTATCATAATCTATCACAATTTATTTTACACCCTGAAAATTTCACCCAAACTTTTTTGCAACCCATCTGCATCGCCTTTAAAATACTCACCCACAAACCTAAACTTCCCTCGATTCCAATCTCTGGCCAACCTACAAAGTACAACTTACTCATATATATTAGTCAAGTCCAACAGAGTTCTTACCAGTACAATATAATAGAATATTGAATGGACCCGTGTTAAAGAACGACATTCAAATCTTCTGGCCAACCCCAAAGTACAACTTACTGGTATATATTAGTCAAGTCCAACAGACTTCTTACCAGTACAATATAATAGAATATTGAATGGACCCGTGTCAAAGTACGACATTCAAATCTTAGTCGTCTCATCCTATTGAATATATAATTATCTAGTTGAATGCATTTGCTTAAAAAATACTGTGATATCCAAAGAAAAACATAGCGTCGAATTCAGACCATCACATACCAGTGCAGCTAGTTAATCAGGCTAGTTCCACAGAAAGCACTTCAACTTTAATATGCCAATTACCATATTAAAGTTTTGGGGATTTTTACGTGTATTTACATATTATTAGAAGGGCGAATATTTATTCGGGAGTTTATACAATAAGTTAAAGTTAATATGACAATGAAACAGAAAGCGCCAAGTTAAACATTTCATGTATATATTCCAACTTAGGCTAAAGAGAAAAAAGGGGTTTTTTAGTGATATTGTGCATTATTTCTAAGTAAAATAGGATTTTACTTAGAAAAGCTTTATGAAATGAAATGAATGGTTTATGGATGATATTACGTACTTAGGCTTTTAAATCATTGGGCCGAGGGTCCAGTCCCTCCAAAGTCAGAGAAATGTTTTGAGCCCCTTTGATTTTTAAAGACTTTGATACTTAGGGGAAATTAATAAATGATTAGGGAAAAATGTAAAGGGGAGTTAGTTATTTAACCTTGTTTTGCTTGAACTGCATCAAGTAAAATGTCTGCCTTACACTTGTGATAAAAGTAAAGGTTAACACATTTAGAGACATGATTCATCACTAGTAATTCTGCAACACCATCTACCTACCCTACCTACTTTAGCCTGACATTTTTTCTTCTTTATTATGGTGCATTTGAACTGGCAAACCCTTATCACACTTTTTATTTTACATATAGAAATCTATCTAAGTCTAACCTTATTACATCCAAGGGCTCAGATTAAACTATTGAGCTCCTTTTATTCACTCTACCTATCTACTTATCTGTCAAGATTAAACAGTTTGGTAAGATTTTATTCTCTATCTCTACAGCATGAAATTGAAAAATGAATGAGCCAAATTTAAACAGATCTACTCTTCATGAATTATGGCATAAATGACAAGCTGCACACAATTGTTTATTACAGAAAATGAAAAAGTAGTGGCATTTAGACTTGCACACTTTCCTGGTCTATTTTTGTTTGGGGTTCATTTCTTCTCATTTTTTGACCATTTTATTCTTTTCACCCTTTGATTTTTCTTTTAGGGTATACCCTCTTTACATTTTTTAAATTTTTTGATTTTTTGACAATATGGAAACCTTTGCAACAAGAAAAGGTATGAACATATTATTGAGCCCATCAAGTCAATCATGAAATATGACACCTATTGGTATAGGAGCATAACAGGCTAAATAGAGGGTGAATTGGGCCCAATAGGTGTACGTTGTGTTGATATAAAATAGAAATGGTAAGCCACTAATCCGGATATTGGGGGAGGCCCCCAAGATCTAAAAAATTGAAATGCTAGAAGAAAAGGGGAAAAAACATAGTAAAAAAAACCACAAAGAAACCTTTTTTTATTATTATTAAAACAAAGAATAATTGTAAAAGTTATGTTGTGGTGGACAATTTATCCTTTTACAAAATGTGACTTGCTACTAACTTACTTATAGCTTTTTTTAGTTACAATACCACGAGTAAATTCCATGGGTGGGTAAATATCATGGGTGATGAATACCATGAGTAGAAGCCACTTAAAATACCATGGGTGGATGAATACCATGGGTGGATGCCACTTACAATATCATGGTAAATTCCATGTGTGGATGAATACAATATGTGGATAAATACCATGAGTGAATGAATACCATGGATAGATACCACTTACAATACCATGGGGGGATAAATACCATGGGTAGGTGCCACTTTCCATTCAGATCATTCCTCCTGCCTTAAGAATCAATGGTCCCCACAACGTGAAGTTCCCTCCTGAGAAGCCTTTGTTGAGTATGAAGAGCCATTGAAGAGAATGATTTTGTGTGGTTAACCCATAACCATGATGAATGAAAATCCAAGGATAGAGATACCATGTAATTCTTGTGACCAACTGTGATACTGACAGTTTGTGACCTAGCAAATGGACTTCGATAAAGTGTGGGTTCTTGGATGACCCATAACCATGACAAATGAAAATCCGAGGATAGAGATACCCTATAATGCTTGTGATCAATTGTGATACTAACAATGTGCGGTCTAAAAAATGGATTTTGATGACAAGGGTTTTGTGCGGTTGACCATAACCTTAGGTTTGTGGGTGACCCATAACCGTGATGCTTGTCAGTTTGCTTGGTAAAAGCATGGTGGATTGTCTGGTAGATTCTCCTATCTAATGAGATGTTGTAAACAATTCTTTCACATTATAGAGATCTTGTTGCAACTTTGTTGATAACTTCTACTACACGCGATGAAATCAAATTCTGTCAAAGACCCATTTGAGGTATTGAAGATATATTTCTATTTATATAAGAAACTTGAACTTTGATGACCTGTGAAATGAGAAAATGATTCCAGAAACTCATGGTACGTGTAGTCGTGCAACGTTCCAAACATGTGTAACTTCAATTGCTCATATCTCTCAAACCGAGAAACGAAATCAAATTCTGTAAAAACCCCGTTTGAGATAACATAAAATAATTTAAAATTGGTTATTTTTCACCTTCTAAAATGCTTTGTGGAGGTCGTAGCACTTGCATGAAGTTTGATCAATATTGCTACAAAACTTTGAAACCGAAATATGCTTCAAACCATCATTCTCATGGAGTCGTAACCTGAATATGATACCACTAACCCGGATCTTAGGGGGAGGCCCCCCAAGATCTAAAAAATTGAAATTCTAGATGAAAAGGAGAGGACACACAGTAAACAAAACCACAAAGAAACCTTTTTTTTATTATTAAAACAGATAATAATTGTAAAAGCTACATTGTGGTGGACAATCTGTCATTTTACAAAATGCGATTTGTTACTTATAGTCTTTTTTAGTTACAATACCATGGGTAAATTCCATGGGTGGGTAAATACCATGGGTAAATGAATACCATGGCTAGATGTCACTTACAATACCATGGGTAATTACCATGGGTGGATAAATACCATGGGTAGATGAATACCATGGTTAATTACCATAGGTGGATAAATACCATGGGTGGATGAATATCATGGGTGGATTCCAATTACAATACCATGGGTGGATGCCAATTACAATACCATGGGTGGATGAATATCATGGGTGGATGCCAATTACAATACCATGGGCAAATTCCATGTGTGGATGAATACCATGGGTGGATAAATACCATGAGAGAATGAATACCATGGATAGATGTCACTTACAATACCATGGGTCGATAAATACCATGAGTGGATGCCACTTTCCATTTGGATCAGGCACCTTTTTGTTATGTTCTATTTTAAAACCCTAATATAGAGCCTTGTTATCAAAAATATTAATTCAAAGGTAATATGGAACAAGGATAGTTTGGAGCATTGCATAGAGGTCTTTCTAATGGATGTTATTAGCAAAAATGACCCTAATCTTTACACCATGCAAGATGAACAAGGGTGCATAGTGATGATTTCTGTGTATGTAGACAATTTGATCATTATAGGTGATGCTACATATCTGATCAAAGAAATCAAGCAATAGATGTCACAGGTATTCGAAATGAAACACCTTGGTGAATTAAGATATTGTTTGGGTCTTGAAATCTGGAGAGTTTCAAGAAAAACATTTTTGTCCCAAGGAAAGTATGTCAAAGCCCTGTGAGAGAGATTTAGGATGGATTAGTGTAAGCCTGCAACAGTACCATTACAACAGAATATCAAACTGCAGAGTGAAGATGGCTCGATGGAGGCAGATGAAACACTTTACAGACCGCTGGTTGGGAGTCTAATCTACCTAACCACCACTAGACGAAATTTGGCTTATGCAGTCAGTGTGCTAAGCCAATATATGTCCAAGCCACTTGAAAGCCATTGGAATGCAGCGAAAAGTGTTTTGAGGTATCTACAAGGTACTGTACATTACGGTATTATTTACACTAACTCTTCTGATGTTAGATTGACAGGATTTGCAGATTCAGATTGGGCTGGAAATGTAGATGATCGCAGATCCATAATAGGTTATGCATTCAGCATTGGATCCGGGGTGATCACATGGAGCAGCAAAAAGCAAAACATAGTCTCCTTGTCCTCAACGGAAGCAGAGTATCAAGCCATGCGTGCATCAATGTGTGAGGTAGTTTGGTTGCGGAGACTTCTCCAGGATGTCAGGAAAGAATAGATAGACGTAACAACAATCAGATGCGACAATCAAAGTTCAATCAAACTTGCTAATAATCCGGTGTTCCACAAAAACACTAAACATATTGATACACAATTCCACTTTGTCAAGGAGAAAGTGTAATCAAAAGAAATCCATTTGGTATTTTGTAATACATGTGATAATGTTGCAAACATTTTCACTAAGCCTCATGGAAAAATCAAGTTTGACATGTTTAAGGAGATGTCAGGCATATTTGTGAACCCCTTTTCCATTAAGGGGGAGTGTTAGAGATAATAGAGAATATCTTAGAATAGTGAATTGGTTCACATGACCTCAAGATAGGAATTAGTTTCTATTTTTTAAGTTATGGTTCTAACCTAGTTCAGACTCTCTTTTGTAGAGCTGACCAGTGAGTTTTATTTCTTTTAATACAACATTAACATTTTTATGAGATGATCCTGCCATAAACTTATAAAATGGATTGTTGAAGCACGGGCTTACCTTCTGGTTATGATCGTATGATGTGTTTGTTGTTCGTTGGAATTTACCCCTCCATAATGAATTTGCGGTGTTTGTTTTTTGTTAGATTTCGCCCTGTTCCCCACTAAACACGCATCAAACTTCATGATGAAAAGGCTCAGTTGAACATTGTGGAGTTTGATCACAGTTTAAGCCCACCAGCTATTTTATTATATATATATATATATATATATATATATATATATATATATATATATATATATATATTGAACTGTTGTTTATACTTCTGTAAAAGAAAGGTACATACTCTGAGGTGGTATATGCACAAAATCATATAGTGCCTGTAAGTAATAACAATCAACAATACATAAATATATATGTCGTATTTCTTCATCAGACTTTACCCTGTTCAACAAGCAAAAGTTAAAATGTAGATAGCCTGAGGTGGTATATACACACAAAATCATATAGTGAAATCACATAGTGACTGCATACAGTAATAACAATACATAAATATATCAATATATTCAGCATATTTCTTCATCATATTTCACCCTGTTGAACAAGCAAAAGTTAAAAAGGTATATATCCTTAAGTGTATATACACACAAAACCACATAGTGTCTGCATACAGTAAAAACGACCAACAATATATAAACATATTCATCATATTTCTTCGTCAGACTTTACCCTGCTCAACAAGCAAAAGGTTAGTATAAAGTTACAATAAGATTAGCGTTAGGGTTATTGTGGGACAATTTCCAAAAATAGCCCCAATCCCTTCCATTTATATCAAACCCTTTGGCCACATTAAATTTGTAATGTCCCCTTACCAATATTGTCCAATCTTATTGATAATCATTGTATTCACTAAAATCAAACTTAATTCTTCAAAAACTGAGAAAGCTTAGTCACCTATATTAACCCTTTTTTAAATAATTGTATCCAGATATATAAATTAATTTCATTTATTTGTACCTAATTTATTTTAATTATGTTATAAAGTAAATAAAAATAAAAAATATATAAAAAAAATATCTATGAAAAAAATTGTTTTTATATTATCCTAACTTTAATATTTCTATTTTAAAATTTTATATTATCCTAACTTTAATATTTCTATTTTAAAATATGTGGATCACGTTGGAATTTAAATTTTAAAGTGAATTTCTTGCATTTCAAGACTGATAACTATATTTTGTGAGAGGTAATTAGATGATCTGTGACCCAGTTTTGTTTTGTTTTGTTTTTTAAAAGTTAGATTGGGATTCCCTTGGGGTCAGCCTCAAAGTTCAATGGAAAAATGATTTACCCAATTGTGAGAGGTTAGTCACCAACATTGTAAGAAGCTAGATCTAGTCTGGAGAGGGGTGTAACAGTT
Source organism: Pinus tabuliformis (assembly GCA_031772625.1). NCBI lineage: Eukaryota > Viridiplantae > Streptophyta > Pinopsida > Pinales > Pinaceae > Pinus > Pinus tabuliformis. The sequence goes on along the minus strand of CM062804.1, from coordinate 517,097,482 downwards.
GATATCCCTTACAACTAGCTCCCATCTTCAACCCCTCTCTTTGAAATTTTCAACTTAAGAGTGAGATTTTAAACCTAAGATTTAATAAAGATTAAACACCACACAAACCAACAACTCTATAACTCATAGATAACTAGCTATTAATTTATAGATTTATCTTTGTTAAATCTAAACAAAGTTATGGACCTTCTTCCATTTTCTTGTACACTTATTAACCATCCACCTTTTACTAGTCTAATAACCATGTGTAACTTGTTTCATTTAATTTTTTGTTTGTTTGTTTATTAAGTAATGTGAGTCCTGAGATGATTGGCACACCTATGGCTTGAGTAACTAGATTAAGGGTCATCTAAGCCATCAAAATCAACACCAGGCCGAGGCCACACCAACCCTTAACATGGCTTGATTTTTTCCCAATAAATTTCCAAAAATAACTTTTTCACTATAAAATATGTTAACAAAACACCCTATCATAATCTATCACAATTTATTTTACACCCTGAAAATTTCACCCAAACTTTTTTGCAACCCGTCTGCATCGCCTTTAAAATACTCACCCACAAACCTAAACTTCCCTCGATTCCAATCTCTGGCCAACCTACAAAGTACAACTTACTGGTATATATTAGTCAAGTCCAACAGAGTTCTTACCAGTACAATATAATAGAATATTGAATGGACCCGTGTTAAAGGACGGCATTCAAATCTTCTGGCCAACACACAAAGTACAACTTACTGGTATATATTAGTCAAGTCCAACAGACTTCTTACCAGTACAATATAATAGAATATTGAATGGACCCGTGTCAAAGTACGGCATTCAAATCTTAGTCGTCTCATCCTATTGAATATATAATTATCTAGTTGAATGCATTTGCTTAAAAAATACTGTGATATCCAAAGAAAAACATAGCGTCGAATTCAGACCATCACATACCAGTGCAGCTAGTTAATCAGGCTAGTTCCACAGAAAGCACTTCAACTTTAATATGCAGGTTGTCAGAGAACAAACAAGCTAGTTCCACAGAAAAAGCACTTCAACTTCAATCTGCAGGGTTCGCAGAAAATCAAGAGCACACAGAAAAAAATAAAAACGAAAAGATTTAACATGGAATTTAAACAGTAAGCAAGCAGAACATTTATACGCGTATTCAATAATTACACGGCATGATGATAGGTAGTCATCTACGAAGTGGAAGAATGAATGGTATACAGGGTGAAAAGTATAAAAATAGTGTTTGATCACGTTTTTTATAGTAGAAATAGATTTAGCATCATCAAAAATTTATGGATTAAGTAAAGTTTAACAGTTATAATTGGAATTTACAAAAATCCCTGTTTGATTTTATCAAAATATGATAGAATTTCCATGACCAGGGAAAAAAAACCATATCCTTAAACTACAGCGATGAATATTGGTCATACACAGTCATATTTTAATAAATTTCGGAAAGTTGTATGAATGGGTTGTGTCATTTAAGAGTTAATGTAGATAGTGGTCGTGATGGTTTTTAAATTATTTGGTGATAGTAATGGTGATGGTTTTTAAATTATTTACTTAGAGTTTAGGTGGAGAGAATTTAATGGAAAAATAATTTGAAGTTGGATGTTTCTCTCATCATTATATAAATATTAGATTTAGATTTAGTATATTTTTTCATAAAATTTAATAAAGTCCATAAAAATCAATTTATTTTTATAAATTTTATTTTTTAAAAATTAATAAAATTTTAAAGTAAATATTTTAAATATTTATATTTTTAATAAATTTTATTATTTAAAATTTAATAATCATTAATTATATTTCATAAATTAATAATATTAGCACTCATTGCATAACCTATGACTATTTCTATGAGAGCTAATCGTAATGGACTAATTTCTAGTGATTTTTGAATAGTCCACTTAACACTCATTATATTTGGTGATGCTCACATGGTTGAAGAAATGGAATTGAAACTAGTGAAATAAATCACACAGGGGTGAAGAAGTGGGATTACACAGTGTCAATCATCACCCAAATCTCCTCTGGCTCAAGCTCGCTTAACTATGGAGTTTTCTACACAATCAAACCCACTTAACTTACTACCCCATTTAGAAAACCTCAAATTTGTGCCTCACAAACTTTTTAAATAAAATACTTGCTACACCATTTAGAAAACCTCAAATTTGTGCCGCATAAACCATTTAAATAAAATTCCGTGCACTCTTTTAGTTTAAATATTAAAAAAAAAATATTATAAATATTTTTAATTGTATAAAATAAAAATAATAAAATTAATTATAATCCGAAACATTGTTAATCGCACATCTTATTACCTAAATGTACCATTAATATATAACTTCAAATAAGTCCATTACTTAACTCTACACAATCAATAAGCATATTTATACTCTTTCCATACAAACGGTTGATCATAAATATAAAAATCAGGTTGATCATAAATATAAAAACCAACTTATTCTTGGAGATTAGTATCTACACTATAATAAAAAGGTAATAAAAAGGGTTATTACAGTTAGACAAGAATACATGTATAGGGTAGTTTGGAGGATGGATGGAATATTTTATTAATGACTAGTTATAATGGAGTATTAAATGAGGAGTTATGTATATGAAATTGAATTTAAATTATTTAAATTTAATTATATATTTGTATTTTTAAATAATATATATAATATTTTATTAATATTTTTATATAATTTATAATATTTTATTAACATTTATGTGTTTATATTAAATATTTAATTATATTGTTTTATATAATATATAATATTTTATTATAAAAGTATTGCTACTTATTAATATAATTAGTAGTAAATAATTAATTATACCATTTATAAATTAAACTTAAATCTGTTTGATTGGGTTGATTGAGTTAGCTAGGGAGAATAGCTCTCGTGAGTAGGCGCTGCTCATAGCCTGTCCAATTAATAAATATAAAAAAATATTATTTTATATAATATATATTATAAAATTATTGCTACTTATTAATATAATTAGTTGTAAATAATTAATTATACAATTTATAAATTAAACTTAAAATCTGTTTGATTGGGTTGATTGAGTTAGCTAGGGAGAATAGCTCCTATGAGTAGGCGCTGCTCATAGCCTGTCCAATTAATAAATATAATTAGTAATAGTGTAGGGCTTTCCTTTAATACGATTCCCCTGGATTCTTGTTGTCGTTGGTGCACAAGTGATTAGCCTGTAGGCCTAGTTACTCTCGCGAGTAATAAAAAATCTAACCCAAGTATTTGATCATGTTATTTTATATTATATATATATATATGTATTTTATAAAATTATTGTTATTCATTAATATAAATTATTAATATTATGAGTGGTAAATAATTAATTATATAATTTATAAATTAAAATAGTTTATTTTAAAATTTTAATCATAGTTATGAGAATAAGTTTAATTAATAGTTAAATATAAGTATTTTTTTGATTAATTTTAATTAATATTTGACAGAAATTTTTAGAAACTTGAGTTTAAATTGTATAATCTATAAAAATGTTTTATGGATTTTTTAGGTATTGAATTTATTTATGCATTTAAAATTTTATTTTAAACAACAAAAATTCAGAATCTTACTTGAAATGGTATTGTCAGATTTTGGTGGAAAAAAGAATCCATATCATAATTAAACTACCCAAAAAAATTATATTAAATGGTCTCTTAACCCGTACACACATACGTAAATAGAAGCTCACGACTATCTCTTATTTGGGATTTATAGTGATAATACCTCCCACCTTAGTTTAAATCCTCAATAGTTTAGCTCAAATATGATCAGTGGACTTAAACAACAACACTGTGATTTTTGGTTCCAAGTATTGATTACCAATTTCCAACCAATAAAAAAAATAAAAAATCTCAATTAGTAAGTTATCCCAATGAAGTGATTTAATGGTGAAAGTAAAGATATTTTCACCATTAAATAAAATTGAAAAATTATATTAGTGATTTCGGTTCAAAGATTATATCAATGATCTCATAACCTTCAATTATTATTACATTTTTCTTGCAACATGTATTATAAGATTAGTTTCAATCATTTTTAATTAAAAATATTTAATCACATATACAAGAAACAATAGTACTTATAAAAAGGTATAAATAAAGAAGTATAAAAAAGAATATGATAGTATTTATAAAAAGATATAAAAAAAATATGATAATCTTTATAAAAAGGAATAGTAAAAAGCATTGTCTAATTGTTTTATATTTTGAATTTTTTAATTTAAATTTGGCTTAACAATTTTTAGTTAAATCACGAGTTTTTGATGTTTAAAATCTGTTTTTAAGTGCATTTGATGTTTAAAATATGTTTTTGACTGTATGAATCTCATGCCGATATACAAAAATTCAAAATTCAAATTTATAATTCCAACAAATACTTACTACATTTTTAAAAAATTCAACCAAAAAACCTGCAGAATATAAATTAAATAAACTAAAATAAATTAAACAAATAAGACAATAAATTAAAAACAAGTATGATAGTAATTTAAATTTTAAATTCACCGTTGTTTCAATCCGTTTTTGCTATTATTAAATTTAAAAATTTATTTATATATTTCATTATATTAAATTTAAAAATTTATTTAAATTCTTTTATTATATTAATAGATATTGAAATGAAAAATGAATGAAAATTCTTCATAAAAGACTTTAAGTGTAAATATCCAAATACATTAAAATCATTAACCAATCCCAAAACGCTTTGTTGGGCGGAAGTCTTTTCCGTTACGTTCAAATGAGGTTAAGAAAGGTTTGTTTGTTTTGAAAAAGCAAAATATTTATCCGTGATTATATTAATTACGGTTTCGTTCTATAAACTGAAACGGAAGACCAGATTATCCATCTGTTTAAATAAATTTCCTCTTAGTGGTTATGTTAGTTGGTTCAAGATACCGGAAAGAAAAAGCAGATTATTTGTGCGTTGAAGTAGATTTTCTGTTCTAGGTTAATAGTGGTTTGTTTTTTTAAGGATTTTTTTAATTAAACTTGTTTCAAATTTTTTAGAAATTTATTGGAATTATTAATTTTATTATGCGTTGAAATTATTAGTTTTATTTGTTAAGTTTATACCATTTAAATGTTTCAAGAATTTTTTATGAGTTAAATTTATTTATGCATTGGAAAATAGATTTTAAATAGCAAAAAATAGAATTTCACTCAAAATTGTTACTTTAAATTTCCGCTTTAAAAAATACAAACAAAAATCTCTAATAGGTATAATAGTCAGACGAAATTGTTGTTGATATGGCTGAGGGATTAAATTTGACCCGTATTTTGTTTATTTAACCATAAAATATTTAATAAATCTGCATGTCACTAACATGGATTTAATTTTCAAAATTGTCAATTTCATGAACTCAAAATACCCGTATCTCCATCAAACTTTAGTATCTTATATATAATTCTACTTTAATATCTTATATATAATCAATTCTAAATAGAATTGCAGAAAATAAAATAAGCCAATGGCTAGTTGATAGTCCAAGAGGAGCATTGGATGATGGGATACCCACAATACTAAGTCTCTAAGATGAGACTCCAAGATATGTAGAGAATATCTTCATAGTGCTAAGACTTCAAGTTAAGCACAGGCTCACACATAGTGGATCTTTGGATATGTTATAAAAAGTCAATCTCAGGCTCCAATTCATATCACATAACTTTGCATTATGCACACTTTAGTCTAAAGCCTAAACATTGAATCATAAAGCTTAAAGGTTGAGAGTCACATGGCATGACTATACCCGTTGGCCATTGCTATGTTATATAAAACACTAACTTACCCGGATAGAGCAATCAAATTAAAGTGTTTTTAGTTATAGAACAGGGTTTTCTTGTTTATCCAAGTGAAATGCCAATTTATATGTAGTTTCTTTAGTGTTGGTAAGCCTCATGGATCTCCATTTTTGTAAATTAAGTTTATTTATTAGTTTGATTAGAAAATGGAACTATTTCATGATTGGATATGGCAATCTCAAATATTTGGTTACGGTGGCTATAATTGTTTAAATGCATTTATAACTAAGTATAAAAGCAATTGGGAGCCTTTTAGGTGTTGGGCTGCCAACCAAAGATCTTTCATCCTTCAAAATGAATTCAAAATGATTATGAATGTCTTCAAAATGCATGCATAGTATATTATTATTGCTTGAAATGTCATAATCCTCCCAAATTCTTATTCAAAAGTATTTTCAAACTTATTATATTATTTATAAACTCTTTTTTAAGTCAAACTTTCATGTAATATAAGGTTTTCTTTAAATCAAACTCATTACATGAAAATTAAAATTGATTGTTAGTTTTTGACCAAATTACCTTATAGAATTTTTTAAGAATAATTCAACATAATTTATAAAATATTAAAAATTATATAAATAATAACTATATATAATTACACTAAAATATTATAACTTCTTAAAAATAATAACTTTTTAAAAATAATTCAATATTATTTATAAAACATAGTTAAAATTATTATAATTTAAAAATAAAAATAAAAGAAATAAAATGCATTTAATCTTTTCAAAATAAGTAATTAATATATATATATATACTGGGTTGAATTCAAACAGAAACTATATATATTAAAAGTTAAAAAAAGAGAAATAGAATATATTTAATCTTTTCACATTAATATGAAACATGCATATTATTAATATTATTGGGTTGAATTCAAACTGAATTATATATAATGGTTGAATTCAAATGGGAATTATATATATTATTTAGTTGAATTCAAATCGGAATTTTATATTTTTATATATCGTGGAATTTAAATTGGAATATATATATATATATATATATATATATATAAAACTAATGTCTTTTTTAAAACAAAAATTGTGAAACAATGGATAGAAATGCTTATCAATATTTTAGAAGTGATATTTATTTATTAGTAAAAAATAATATAAGTATTATTACGAAGATATTTCATATGACAATGACGAAAACTGTAATTTTTTTTCAATTTAAAATATATTTATTGAAAAAGAGTTTGGTTTTCAAATAAATTATAAAATAGTTAAGGTAAGCATCTCTACAGGGTTCCAAGTTTAAATGTTTTCTAAGTAAATAATATAATCATTATATAATATAATATTAACTTTAAAAAATAAATAGTTGAGTTACAATAGTTCACTTTATATATATAAACAAACAAAAACCTTTTATACATTTTTTTTAATTATATATATAGAATTAAAGATTATATTTATTAAATTACTAATTCACCCTACTTAAAAAAACCTATATTTAACATTTTAAACATTCATTATATTATATTTAATATTTTAAACATTCATTATATAATCTTTAGAAAGAAACATTCATTATATTTACTCTTTTGTGTATGATTAAATATTTGAAAAAGATTCCAGAGAAACGCGGTTTGGTGTAAAAGTTTTATTGTTTTAACCTATATTTAACATTTTAAACATTCATTATATTATATTTAATATTTTAAACGTTCATTATATAAATCTTATATAATCTTTAGAAAGAAACATTCATTATATTTACTCTTTTGTGTATGATTAAATATTTGAAAAAGATTCCAGAGAAACGCGGTTTGGTGTAAAAGTTTTATTGTTTTTTTATTAAATTTTTTTAGATATTAAAAAATCTAAATATTAACTGTCACGATCCTACCCTTAACATACATATATAATAAAAAAAAATATTTTAATCTTTTTATCCTTTACACACTTAACTTACCATATTCTTTAATTCGCACACACTCCGCTATGACAAACAGTCCACTCGGACTATTAATCTCATTAAAGAATGTTAAGGAATATTTTACCAACGACAACCAATCTATTGCCCGTATAAATGTTTAGTGTGTACGCATCGATTATGATACTTTGGCAACATATAAATGTTTTGGTATGTATGCATCGGATATGACACATGGGCAACCGGATAATGGCGCTGGCATTTTATGTTGTGACCGGAGTATTAATCCGGCGATGAGTTGTTGAGCTGTATTAAGTTTAAGGACAGATGTTTAATGTTCTACAGTGCATCTGGCCTGCCCTTCCTGCTTGACCATGTGAAGTGGCAGAGCCCCGTACCCTCATTCCCCGCGCCTCAGGTTCCCGCCTCATTTCAACGGAGGGGATCATCCGATCTAGATCTGAGGGTGGAGGTTTGTCGGAGGGTTTTAGGGTTCGTATTAAGCGGCTTGAGTCTTCACCCAGTTCATTTGGGCCTGGCGCCGCTCCCAGGTTTGGCTTGTCTCCTTCGCGTACAGGGGATGTCTTTCATGAACTCCTCTGCCAAGATTCATCCGCTACACAGGAGTTACCCCTTCGGCTTCCCGGGATTAAACCTTGCAGGTGATGGCATTTGTTACAGTCAACTTTTCTGATTCTCCTGTTATGTTATTCTTTTATACAGGCTTCTCCTTCGATTTAATATGTGTATTAACAGTTCTATTATTTCTCTGTGCTTGAAGGTGGTTGCTGCGGCAATGAATTCTTTCCATATACAGGACGTTGGGCCCTCGGCAACCCAACCTTTAACGTCGTATAGCGGGTAAGCAATTTCATGCTCGAACTGATTCCTGGGTGCAATGTTTGGGGTTTTCCCTTTCGACTGTTGTGGCCACGAAATTTATATATACTCGTTTTCATTTTTTTTTATTGGCTCCAGATTTCCATATCCTGACCGAAGTAACCCAAGACAGGGTCCTTGAGGCTTGCCTCCGAGGCTACTCATGGTTTTTCTTTTATAACCCCAGACTTCGTTGTCTCGGTTGGTTCTGTTGGAATTGTGAAGAACGGTCAGTTCCTTCAACGGGAGGTGCCTTGGCAGTCCCCGCAGTTAAATTATCTCAGTATTCTTTTGTTTGTATTTATAAACCATTTACAGTTGTAATTATTTGGTAACGGAGAAGTTAAGACTACCAGTTGGACCGGTCGTGGAACATGGAACCTCTCTATTTTTTTTAATGAATAGTATTGTTATATCTCGAGTTTGCCGTTTTCAGGAATGATAGCTCGACTCTGTAATTATAAATTCATTTCTGGGGTTTTCTGAGAAGTTTATAACGGACTAAACTCCCCTCTCTTGAATGGTTTATATGTGTTATAATGTCAGTTCTGTTATATTTATATATATGTTCTCATATTTCTGTGATACAACGAAACCGCCGTTGTCTTAAAGGAAAAACAGTTATTGTTTTATTTCTGTTTTTTTTTCGACTATTGTGCTTCATCGAACAGTTAGAGCACCATACTATCGATATGTAATGATAATGATAGAAGGGCTTTGTTTATTATTGAAAATAAATGTGCGATTGTTTCGACGGTAGAATCCTCACTGCTTATCGCATTTGCTTTCTTGTCTATGGTGAAATATGTATTTTGTACTTGTGGTTTATTAACTAACGATACAGTTAGGGTCTGATTCATGGCTTTCTCGAATCTTCCCTAAGAATTACTCATGCCTTTACTGTCTATCCGTTATCTCTGTCTATGCGTTTTTTTTGTCTTTGTCATATATATGCTTGTTCTACAGTTTGTGCAAACTGTCATATATGATGTAATCTCGTCTGGTCTTCTAAATCTCTTTAATGGAAAATCACATTACAGTCATTCCTACCACAGTTCTGGTAATTCCCGGCTCGGGTCTGCTATTTTACTCTCTACTAAGGTGTACAGACTCATGGTCAACAAAACTTATTTATTTCCTTATATATGTAAAGTAATTCATCGGTGTTCTATATAGGAATATTTGACCTCTGTCTTTGTGTTTGAAGAACCAATAACCATAGCAGAATTACTGTAGTTTTTATTTTGAACAGATAACATTACTGCATGTAAAGTAAGGGTAAAAGAAATGTGAGTTTTTCAAATAATTTCACAGCCTTTCCTACTGTACTTAGACTTCTGTAACTTGCAGTTAACGCTAACATCATAGATGTATATTCATCAATAAGATAATTCCCAGAAATTTCCACTTACCTGGTCCGCCTGGTTGTAGATGCGTTACAGAGGTTCACCTGTATCCTTTGCTGCTCTTGACCACCCAACCATGAGATCCGTCGCCAAGACTGGAATCTCCCCCCGAGCTATCTTGCAGGCCCAAAGCCCTCAACAAGATTCATGCAACTTGTGCTTGGTTATCTGGTCCTTACCAGACTTAACCAGTTTTTCCTCTTTTCTTTCTGTCTGTCCTTACAGCACAGAATTTTTGTCTCTCCCTTCCCTTTTCCCCTGGAGGCCTTTCCAGTTAGGGAAGGTAGTTTTTTTTGCAGTTTTCACCACTGATTTCCTCTTCCAATCTTCCTTTCAGAAGTTGCCAACATTTCAAGAAATATATTTTTAATTCACAATAATAAAATAATATGATTAAAGTTTTTTTTAAAACAAAACAGTCTTCCAACTCTGTCTTTTACCACAGTAAAATTCCAATATTTACATTCTTCGGGGTCATCACATCTCCCCCTCCTGAGATTGGACATCGTCCCGATGTCTGATTTTCATAAACAATTCCGGGTAAGCCTTTTTTATGAGCTCTTCATCTTCCCAAGTGGCCTCATCAGTCCCATAGTGCTGCCACTGCACTTTAACTTGGGTAATAGCTCGCTTTCGCAGCTGCACTTCTCTCCGGTCAAGGATGCTCAGCGGCTCGACCAGAACCTCGCCTTCCGGTTCGACCTGCAATCAACAATATTTCCAGTCATTTTTTTTTTTTTTTTTTTTCTGGAATAAATTTTAATTAGATCAACCAGATTTAGTTCTTACCCGTATATCCTGCCATTTGATCACATGTTTAGGGTCGTAAATGTATTTTTTTAGTATAGAAACATGGAAGACATTGTGGATTCTAATATGGCTTGGCAGGGCGAGTTGGTAAGCTACCGGCCCAACTCTTGCCAAGACCTGGAAAGGTCCAAAATAATGGGGTGCAAGCTTGGCACAACCACTCCACTGCAGGGTACTCTTTCTGGCTTGGATCCTCACATAAACATGGTCACCAACCTGGTATTCTTTGAACCTTCTTTTCCGATCAGCAAAGCTCTTTTGTCTGTCCTGAGCAGCCTTTAAATTAGTACGTACCCTTTTTACCATGTCCTCCATTTCTTTGAGCATTTCTGGCCCCAATCTTAATTTGTCCTCAGGTCCACCCCAACTTGAGGGTGTACGGCATTTCCGCCCGTACAAGACTTCAAAGGGGCTCAATTGTGTTGACGTGTGATATCCGTTATTATATGCGAATTCAACCAAATGTAAATATTCCTCCCACTGGGTTGGTTTCTGCATTACGCATGCTCTTAACATGTCCTCCACCACTTGGTTCACTCGCTCTGTTTGACCGTCGGTCTGGGGATGATAGGCTATGCTAAAATTTAGCTGTGTTACCAGTTCGGTAAACAATGCTCTCCAAAAGGTTGACGTGAATTTTACATCACGGTCAAATATTATTGTCTTCGGAAGTCCATGCAGTTTGAACACATTCTGCATAAAAATGTGAGCAATTTGCACAGCCCTGTAAGTGGACTGCACAGGTATAAAGTGTGCTGCCTTACTCAGTTTTTCTACCACTACCATAATAGAATCATTGTTCTTCTTTGTCCGAGGCAATCCTGTTATGAAATCCATAGAAATAGTTTCCCATTTCCATTCTGGAATGGGTAAAGGTTGTAATAACCTTGCTGGGTGTAGATGCTCCGCTTTAATCTGTTGACACTCCAAACACCGTGCTAAGTATTCAGCTACATTCTTTTTCATTCCTGGCCAATGGTATTCATTTCAAAGTGCGGTGATCATTTTTTGGTACCCCGGATGTCCTGCATAGTGGCTGATGTGAAACTCATCCAAAATCAGATTTTTAAGACTATTTTTATTAGGTACATATAGTCTCTTATTATAATACAACATTCCAGCATCATCTAATTCATATCCCTGCTGATTTTTCCCACTGGAAGGTTGTTGTACCTGTTGTTTTATTTGCTGGTATTCAGCATCTTGATCTGCTATTGTTTTTATCATTTCAATCAAGGGATTCTTCCATTTACTGGACGAAATTTCATACAAGCATTGCACCTTCCGACTTAATGCGTCGGCCACGCGGTTCTCCTTCCCTTTCAAATGCTTAATTTCAAAATCAAATCCACTTAAAAAATCTGCCCAGCGGGCTTGCCTCATATTTAAGGTAGGTTGGCTGAAGTAATTTGTCAGACTGTGGTGGTCTGTCAGCAACAGAAATTTTCTTCCCATGAGATAATGCCGCCACATTTTCAGTGCATGTATGACGGCTACTAATTCTAAATCGTAGGCAGAATATTTCTGCTCATGCTCCTTTAGCTTTCTTGATTCGTAAGCGATCACTCTTCCTTCTTGCATCAATACACCGCCCACACCCTCCTTACTTGCATCAGTACATACCACGTAATCCTTATTAGGATGAGTTGTACTTAAGATGGGTGCTGTGGTTTGTAAATGTTTAAGTTGCTCAAAGCTTCGCTGACACTCTGAAGTCCATTTGAATACCCTTCCTTTTTTCTGTAAGGAGGTAATAGGGTATTCTACCCTTGAAAAACCTTCCACGAATCTTCTATAATAACTAGCTAACCCCATAAAGGACCTGATGTCTGCCACATCCTTTGGTACGGGCCATTCCATTATGGTCCTTATCTTTTCAAGGTCCACTGCAATCCCCTCTTTTGTGATTATATGGCCTAAATACTGTATTTCCTCCTTGAAGAAATCACACTTGCTGAACTTAGCATACAGCTGGTGTTCTCGGAGAGTTTGTAGTACTAACCTAAGATGCTCCTCGTGCTCCTCCTTAGAACGAGAGTATATCAGAATATCATCGATGAATATCAGCACAAATTTATCCAAGAACCTATGAAACACGTTGTTCATTAAACACATAAAGGTGGCGGGTGCATTGGTCAAACCAAAAGGTAGCACTACAAACTCGTAGTGCCCATACCGTGTTCTGAAAGCTGTTTTAGCGATATCTTCCTCCTTAATCCTAATCTGGTGGTAACCTGATCGCAGATCGATCTTAGAGAACACTGTTGGACCCTTCACTTGATCGAAAAGTTCATCAATCTGAGGTAAAGGATATTTATTTTTGATCGTGAGCTTGTTCAACTGACGATAATCTATACACATTCGAAGAGTTCCGTCTTTTTTCTTGACAAATAACACTGGGGCTCCCCATGGAGATACACTGGGGCGAATATAATCTTTGTCTAGCAGCTCTTGTAGTTGCATTTTTAATTCTGTCAATTCAGGTACACTCATTCTATAAGGTGCCCGCGACACTGGTGCTACCCCCGGTGTCAATTCGATGGTAAAATCTATATCTCTTTTAGGTGGCAGCCCGAGTATCTCCTCTGGAAAAACATCCACAAATTCTTGTATTACGGGAATGTTTTCCAGCGTGGCTGTTTTATCCTTTGAATTTTCATAGCCTACCTGAATGGCATAAATTTGACATCTTTTCCTGATACATTTAGCTAGTTGGGATGCAGTGATCGGCCGGATCTGCACTGGGCGCTTAATCCCTTGCATTTCCTGCTTTTCTCCAAAGTCATCTTTGTAAATAATGGTTTTTGTCTTGCAATTTACTAGTGACCAGTGTTTTTCTAACCAATCCATCCCAATCAGAACATCATATGAACCCAGAGGAAGTACATTCAAATCTGCCACTACTAGCTGTCCTGCTATGGTTAAAGAGTAGTTATTAATTTTTGCTAAGACTCGTCTCTTGGCCCCCGTAGCTAGCTGTACCAGCCATGGATTCTTGAATTTTTCAAGTTGTAACTTACATTGTTCTACTATCTTTGGGCTAATATAACTTAAAGTAGCTCCTGGATCAATTAGAACAGCTATAGAAAGATCTGAAATTTTACCTTCAAATTCCACCATGGTCGGCTGGTATTCTGCCTGACGATCGTCCAGGGCTGCGTTAATCCTGGGTATGCTACGTCCCACATCGCCAACGGTCGATGCCTCATGGATCTGAGATATCTGATCAATTCCCTTCCGCTGCGGGCAGTTTTTGACGTAGTGTGGTCCTCCACAACCCCAGCATTGCACTGGGGGTCTGGCCATTCCTTCGCCCTCTAGCTTAACAGGCTGTTCACTCACTCTAGATTCACTGATTGGCTTAGACCTAAGTGAACCTCTTTGTATAGTTCTATTGTTCTACCCTTTACTAATTCCCTTACTTCCACTACTCTGACTTCCCTTACTGTTCCCAACTGTTTTATTACCTTTTTTTTCATTCCATCTTTTGTTTGGAGCATCTCCTTTCTGTTTATTCTGCTGGTAGCAGATTCTAGCCTTGCGGATAGCTTCATCCATCGTCCTAGGATTGTCAAACTCAATCCTTTCTCGTATGTATAGGGGTAAACTACTAACAAATCTTTGCACCTTGGCTTTTTATTCTTTAATATAGGGTACATAACGAAGTAGGGAGGTAAAACGGTTGATAAACTCGTCCATAGTCTGCTGTCCCAACCGTAAATCGTGGAATTCCCTTGCTTTTTCATCATAGAAGCGCTCGGTCAGATATCTTTCTTTGAAGTATTTCTGAAACTTCTCCCATGTTATGGTCCGTTCGCTTACCCCCTTGACGATCTTAACTTCCTCCCACCACAGGGTTGCTTTACCTTGTAGCTGGAAGATGGCCAATCGTGCCTTCAGGTTGTGGTGATATTCATATAGCTGAAAATATTTGTTCATGCTAATCATCCAAGCTTCAGCCGCTTCTTCCTACTCCCCATCAAAGTGTGGAGGTTTAATTTTTTGAAATTCTCCCTGTAGCTCCACTCTTTGACGTTTTGAAGTCTGCTGTTCGAATGCATTGTCAGAGTGGCCCTCCCCCTCTTCTAATTTTTCAGGTTCTACCTGATAATTTCGTTCTTTTGTCATCCTCTGCTGTTCCATGCTGGGATTAGCTAATGGTGGGTTCTGCCTGTCCGACAAACTCTTCAAAATTCTTTCTTGTTCCACTGTTAGTCGTGCATTATCCTCTCGTAATCGTGCCATCTCATTCTTCAGTTCCTAGACCGTCTCTAGTATTGCAAGGTTCGTGCTACGTGTCTCCTCACCAAGCTGTACCCACAGCTCTGGGTTATCCCTAGGATTTACTGCAGGTTCCTGACCTGCTATCGACCTGTGCGGAGCGCTGCCAGCTCTTTGCATATTCACAATTACTGTCTATTGTCTATATGCTGTTGTTTCCTTTGTCTCAACCTAAGAAATGGAACCAGAAGAGGAGTTAGTTATATTAGTTGTCCTTCTTATAAATATAATACGATGGTTAACTGTACATTGCTGGTTTATTTTCCTTCAGTTTAAACTTCTTTACATGTTCTTCCAGAGGTCACAGTATTGTAACCTCACTCTGATACCAATTTGTCACGATCCTACCCTTAACATACATATATAATAAAAAAAAAAAAATTAATCTTTTTATCCTTTACACACTTAACCTACCATATTCTTTAATTCGCACACACTCCGCTATGACAAACAGTCCTCTCGGACTATTAATCTCATTAAAGAATGTTAAGGAATATTTTACCAACGACAACCAATCTATTGCCCGTATAAACGTTTAGTGTGTACGCATCGATTATGATACTTTGGCAACATATAAATGTTTTGGTATGTATGCATCGGATATGACACATGGGCAACCGGATAATGGCGCTGGCATTTTATGTTGTGACCAGAGTATTAATCCGGCAATGAGTTGTTGAGCTGTATTAAGTTTAAGGACAGATGTTTAATGTTCCACAGTGCATCTGGCCTACCCTTCCTGCTTGACCATGTGAAGTGGCAGAGCCCCGTGCCCTCATTCCCCGCGCCTCAGGTTCCTGCCTCATTTCAACGGAGGGGATCATCTGATCTAGATCTGAGGGTGGAGGTTTTTTGGAGGGTTTTAGGGTTCGTATTAAGCGGCTTGAGTCTATACCCAGTTCATTTGGGCCTGGTGCCGCTCCCAGGTTTGGCTTGTCTCCTTCGCATACAGGGAATGTCTTTCATGAACTCCTCTGCCAAGGTTCATTCGCTACACAGGAGTTACCCCTTCGGATTCCCAGGATTAAACCTTGCAAGTGATGGCATTTGTTACAGTCAACTTTTCCGATTCTCCTGTTATGTTATTCTTTTATACAGGCTTCTCCTTCGATTTAATATGTGTATTAACAGTTCTATTATTTCTCTGTGCTTGAAGGTGGTTGCTGCGGCAATGAATTCTTTCCATATACAGGACGTTGGGCCCTCAGCAACCCAACCTTTAACGCCGTATAGCGGGTAAGAAATTTCATGCTCGAACTGATTCCTGGGTGCAATGTTTGGGGTTTTCCCTTTCGACTGTTGTGGCCACGAAATTTATATATACTCGTTTTCGTTTTTTTTTATTGGCTCCAGATTTCCATATCCTGACCGAAGTAACCCAAGACAGGGTCCTTGAGGCTTGCCTCCGAGGCTACTCATGGTTTTTCTTTTATAACCCCAGACTTCGTTGTCTCAGCTGGTTCTGTTGGAATTGTGAGGAACGGTCAGTTCCTTCAACGGGAGGTGCCTTGGCAGTCCCCGCAGTTAAATTATCTCAGTATTCTTTTGTTTGTATTTATAAACCATTTACAGTTGTAATTATTTGGTAACAGAGTAGTTAAGACTACTAGTTGGACCGGTCGTGGAACATGGAACCTCTCTGTTTTTTTTAATGAATAGTATTGTTATATCTCGAGTTCGTCGTTCTCAGGAATGATAGCTCGACTCTGTAATTATAAATTCATTTCTGGGGTTTTCTGAGAAGTTAATAACAGACTAAACTCGCCTCTCTGGAATAGTTTATATGTGTTATAATGTCAGTTCTGTTATATTTATATATATGTTCTCATATTTCTATGATACGATGAAACCGCCGTTGTCTTAAAGGAAAAACTGTTATTGTTTTATTTTGTTTTGTTTTCGACTATTGTGCTTCATCGAACAGTTAGAGCACCATGCTATCGATATGTAATGATAATGATAGAAGGGCTTTGTTTATTATTGAAAATAAATGTGCGATTGTTTCGACAGTAGAATCCTCACCGCTTATCGCATTTTCTTTCTTGTTTATGGTGAAATATGTATTTTGTACTTGTGGTTTATTAACTAACGATACAGTTAGGGTCTGATTCATGGCTTTCTCGAATCTTCCCTAAGAATTACTCACGCCTTTACTGTCTATCCGTTATCTTTGTCTATGCGTTTTTTTTGTCTTTGTCATATATATGCTTGTTCTACAGTTTGTGCAAACTGTCATATATGATGTAATCTCGTCTGGTCTTCTGAATCTCTTTAATGGACAATCACATTACAGTCGTTCCTACCATAGTTCTGGTAATTCCCAGCTCGGGTCTGCTATTTTACTCTCTACTAAGGTGTACAGACTCATGGTCAACAAACTTATTTATTTCCTTGTATATGTAAAGTAATTCATCGATGTTCTATATAGGAATATTTGACCTCTGCCTTTGTGTTTGAAGAACCAATAACCATAGCAGAATTACTGTAGTTCTTATTTTGAACAGATAACATTACTGCATGTAAAGTAAGGGTAAAAGAAATGTGAGTTTTTCAAATAATTTCACAGCCTTTCCTATTGTACTTAGACTTCTGTAACTTGCAGTTAACGCTAACATCATAGATGTATATTCATCATTAAGATAATTCCCAGAAATTTCCACTTACCTGGTCTGCCCAGTTGTAGATGCGTTACAGAGGTTCACCTGTATCCTTTGATGCTCTTGACCACCCAACCATGAGATCCGTCGCCAAGACTGGAATCTCCCCCCGAGCTATCTTGCAGGCCCAAAGCCCTCAACAAGATTCATGCAACTTGTGCTTGGTTATCTGGTCCTTACCAGACTTAACCAGTTTTTCCTCTTTTCTTTCTGTCTATCCTTACAGCACAGAATTTTTGTCTCTCCCTTCCCTTTTCCCCTGGAGGCCTTTCCAGTTAGGGAAGGTAGTTTTTTGCAGTTTTCACAACTGATTTCCTCTTCCAATCTTCCTTTCAGAAGTTGCCAGCATTTCAAGAAATATATTTTTAATTCACAATAATAAAATAATATGATTAAAGTTTTTTTTAAAACAAAACAGTCTTCCAACTCTGTCTTTTACCACAGTAAAATTCCAATATTTACATTCTCTGGGGTCATCACATTAACATAATTAGTAATACATATTTATTACGCACATATATAATTTTAAAAATTAAAAATGATATATTATATTTATTATTAAAAATTATATAGTTTATTGATTAGTAAAGTGGTTGCATAAAAAAAGTTATGATATAGGAAGGGATTTTGTCAAATATGAGGAAGAAGCATTTTCAATTTTTGTGATTTAGGAATTTAGATAAGAAAGGAATCCGATTGATAAATTGGTTATTTTTGGCACAACCAAAGAGTCAAAGATGTTGGGGAATTAAAAACTTATGTCTATTTATTCAAGCACTAGAAATTATGAATCCTTGGAGGCTTATGCAAATCAAGGCTTTGTGGGGGAGAGTGATGAAGTTAAAATATTTGGGAGGCTTCACAATACAAGAATGGTTTAGAATCTCTAAGAAATGTGCCAAAAATAGTTTGATATTCTTTTCTTTTGGTTGGAAAATTGACAATGTGGAGGATTAGGAACGAGAAGAAGGTCAAGATTGGTGAGGATCGTCAGGCAAGGGTAAATGAGTATTTGTACTCTTTGAAGGCATTAGGAGATTGTTAGATGACCATGATATATTCTCCCTCTAAGATGCTGCGATGCAATATCGTGACAAGCTAGGTGGATGTGGATTGAAGTCAGAGATAGAGTTGGGCTTGGTAGGAGGGCACACTAAGGAATGGCATGGATTTGTGGATAAGTTGTGTTCCAACTATATCAAATTGGTTGAAGAGAACGAAGATTCTTTATGTTGGTCCAAAAATGCTTTGTCAGATGATTATATAGTCAGGTTAGGATATAAAGCACAAGCTAAAGCAAATTTTAATGGGCCTATGACATGGTGTTGGGAACATCTGTGGAAATTGCATAGATCGTTGAAAGAAAAAATAGGCATGTGTCTCACTCTAAGAAACAAATTGTAAACTTGTGATATGGGCTAAATAGAGGGTGAATTAGGCCCAATAGGTGTACGTTGTGTTGACATAAAGTAGAAATGGTAAGCCACTGATCCAGATCTTGGGGGAGGCCCCCAAGATCTAAAAAATTGAAATGCTAGAAGAAAAGAGAAGAACACACAGTAAACAAAACCACAAAGAAACTTTTTTTTTATTATTAAAACAAATAATAATTGTAAAATTTATGTTGTGGTGGACAATTTATCCTTTTACAAAATGTGACTTGCTACTAACTTACTTATAGCTTTTTTTAGTTACAATACCGCGGGTAAATTCCTTGGGTGGGTAAATATCATGGGTGATGAATACCATGGGTAGATGCCACTTAAAATACCGTGGGTAATTACCATGGGTGGATGAATACCATGGGTGGATGCCACTTACAATATCATGGTAAATTCCATGTGTGGATGAATACGATAGGTGGATAAATAACATGAGTGAATGAATACCATGGATAGATGCTACTTACAATACCGTGGAGGGATAAATACCATGGGTGGATGCCACTTTCCATTCAGATCATTCCTCCTCCCTTAAGAAGCAATGGTCCCCACAGCATGAAGTTTCCTCCTAAGAAGCCTTTGTTGAATATGAAGAGCCATTGAAGAGAATGGTTTTGTGTGGTTAACCCATAACCATGATGAATGAAGATCCAAGGATAGAGATACCATGTAATTCTTGTGACCAACTGTGATACTGACAGTTTGTGGCCTAGAAAATGGACTTTGATAAAGAGTGGGTTTGTGAATGACCCATAACCATGACAAATGAAAATCTGAGGATAGAGATACCCTATAATGCTTGTGACCAATTGTGACACTAACAATGTGCGGTCTAGAAAATGGATTTCGATGACAAGGGTTTTGTGCGGTTGACCCATAATCTTAGGTTTGTGGGTGACCCATAACCGTGATGCTTGTCAATCTGCTTGGTAAAAGCATGGTGGCTTGTCTGGTAGATTCTCCTATCTAATGAGATGTTGTAAACACTTCTTTCACATTATGGAGATCTTGTTGCAACTTTGTTGATAACTTCTGCTACACACGATGAAATCAAATTATGTCAAAGACCCATTTGAGGTATTGAAGATATATTTCTATTTATATAATAAACTTGAACTTTGATGACCTGTGAAATGAGAAAATGATTCCAAAAACTCATAGTACACGCGGTCACGCAACGTTCCAAACATGTGTAACTTCAATTTCTCATATCTCTCAAACCGAGAAACGAAATCAAATTCCATAAAAACCCCATTTGAGATAACATAAAATAATTTAAAATTGGTTATTTTTCACCTTCTAAAATGGTTTGTGGAGGTCGTAGCACTTGCATGAATTTTGATGAATATTTCTACAAAACTTTGAAACCAAAATATGCTTCAAACCATCATTCTCATGGAGTCGTAACCTGAATATGATACCACTGACCCGGATCTTAGGGGGAGGCCCCCCAAAATCTAAAAAATTAAAATTCTAGAAGAAAAGGGGAGGACACACAGTAAACAAAACCACAAAGAAACTTTTTTTTTATTATTAAACAGATAATAATTGTAAAAGCTACATTGTGGTGGACAATCTATCCTTTTACAAAATGCGACTTGTTACCTATAGTCTTTTTTAGTTACAATACCATGGGTAAATTCCATGGGTGGGTAAATACCATGGGTAAATGAATACCATGGGTAGATGTCACTCACAATACCATGGGTAATTACCATGGGTGGATAAATACCATGGGTAGATGAATACCATGGGTAATTACCATAGGTGGATAAATACCATGGATGGACGAATATCATGGGTGGATGAATATCATGGGTGGATGCCAATTACAATACCACAGGTAAATTCCATGTGTAGATGAATACCATGGGTGGATAAATACCACGAGTGAATGAATACCATGGATAGATGTCACTTACAATACCATGGGTCGATCAATACCATGAGTGGATGCCACTTTCCATTTAGATCAGGCACCTTTTTGTTATGTTCTCTTTTACAACCCTAATATAGAGCCTTGTTATCAAAAATATTAATTCAAAGGTAATATGCAACAAGGATAGTTTGGAGCATTGCATCGAGGTCTTGCTAATGTATGTTATTGTGGAAAATATGACTCATTTCCTTGTCACTTTGTTTATTTTATATGGTGGACATGTAAATTCATCTTGTTACAAGACAACCAAGTTCATGGGGAGGTGGTTGCACGACTAATTGAAAAACTCACATGGAAGTTTACATGTGAATCAAATCAAAAGAAGACACAAGTGCCTTCAATGCCAAAAATGGATTGCAATACTCCCTAGGGCTTCATTGATAAAGCTAGCCAAGTGCATCATCTGAGATGGTTGTATTGTTGAGCAGAAGTAGGGAGGGAAGAACTGAAGCACTGTGGTCCGAAACACAAGGTATCTGAAGATCAGAAGCTTTAAAGCACAAGGTATCTGGAGATCAGAAGCACTAAAGCACTAGAATACAGGTGCATTGGGGGTTTTGTATGGGTGGTTGAGAACATTTTTTCTCTTAAGCATTGAAGGTCGTAAAAAAGTACTGGAAAGTGGCACTGAAGGTAGAGGACAAACAATGCATTGGTGCACTGGAACACTGGGGTTGAGTTTCAGATAGTTGAACACAAACATCATTGGAACGCAAACATCTCTAGATCAGTAACTCGTACATAAAACGTTTCTTACTTTCTTGTTTGGTATTACATTGTCTTACATTTGTTTTCCCAGTGTCCTATGGATAGTTTATCCTCTAGTGAGATTGATTCATACTTCCCTCTCATTCAAATTATGATCCTATTACTCCTTGCTATTATGCTCACTATCATAATCTTATTAACATCCTTTACAATTTAGAATTGAAGATGTGTATTTTCCCTTGAAATATTCATACTTCTCACTCTATCTCTAAAAAATCTCCTGCACCGTCTAATTCTCTCTCCTGTCAAATGAGCGATAGAAACTATTATGGATATTGCATAGACTTACTCAACTCCGGTGGTATTGGATTCTTGACAATTTTGTGAGACTTTATAAATTCACTCTGGTGATGTGGGGGTGGCAGCATTGGATGGCCTTGCCTATGTTGTTGATGGAATTGCAGTTTATGCTGGTGTCGCATATGCAACCTCTACTCTAACTATATGTAGAATTACTTTTCGGAGATTGGATTCCACTGGCTTGACTGGATAGATTGGACTCATTTTCGGTCTCGGACTAATCTCTTATCTTTGGTACTTTCATTGATCTCTCCCTCGATTGCTGATTGGTCTGGGATCGATCTTGGATCTGAAAGGTGACAACCGTTTTCTAGATATTTTTGAATTTTTTAGCACAGGGGGATTGGTTCCCAAGGTTCTCAATCGAGGACAACCTGGATTATCTTGGGACTCATCTCCTTGGGATTCCAGACACATTCTCTCTTATTCATGCAGTTTCTCTCAATTATTGTAGGTGATTGTTTCCAAATGAATTTCTTAATGCCATCGGGTATCGTGGGGGGAATGTCGGACTATTTATGGAAATATTGATCATCCCAATACACCTTTATGGGTATAATGCGTCATCACTCCCTTGGGGTATTTATGCTCTACATCTTAGTACTTCTGGTATTGGTTGTTAAGATGGTTAGATCACATGAGGGGTTATTTGAATATCTGTTGATCCTAGAGGATATACAGATTTCACTTTTATTACTCGGATCACAAAATATCATTGAGTGGAGATCCGGATATTTCGTAAAATCTGCTCGAACATATTATATTCGGGGAAAATCTTTGGATGGTGGGAATCATTTATTTCTCATCCAACCTCTCTCATTCCTGATGGGTGCCAACAAGGACATACTTGATGCTAATGTGGAATTCCAGGAGGCGTTTGTACAAGCTACGATTGTTGCTGAGTGGGCAAGGTATAAGCCAACTAGCTGCAGGGACTATTGAATGTAGGGACATTGCATGCTAACCAACATCCCCTCCAAGACACATAGACCCTGGCGTTTGAATTTCCCTCTATCCTTCTGGTGTTGCTTCTAGATGCAAAAAGGATCGTCGGCTTAATTGAAAACCCATCCATTCGGACATGATGACAAAGCTCCTTAGCTTCGATCATGATGTGCTTTGGCGCAAAGTATTAAGCTTGAAGAAGAGGGCCTTAATAGGTAAGTGGAATTATCTGAACTAGATATGTAGAACTGGGCGAAGAAAACATGGGAACCGATTATGGGATACGCTATGAATATTAGCATTATGATGAACTCATGGTTCGTCATACATTCCTGCACATGGAAGACGTTGAAAAAATTCTGAAAATCCCTTGGGTTGAAGGGAGGAGTTTCTTACATCTTCATAAATGATACATCGAGTTTAATCCCTTATTGGGCATGACCAAAAAATAGATTGTATGGGTCAAATTTCCTGGGTTACCCCTTGAATTCTAAACGATGAGGACTTTAATGGAAATTGGTAATGCAATTGGGAGATTCATCTATATTGATACTAAGGTGGTTGGAGTGAGAGATAAATGGGTGGCCTGTATATTAGTCGAAATCTGTTTCTCTAGAGGCCTCCCAGAAAACCTGGATTTAGCATGGGGACCTATTTGACTTCAGTAACATTTAGATTATTGGGGCATCCCCTTTCGCTACCTACTTTTCCACCAGACGGGATACTTGATGAAGTGTTGTCTGGGTAGGAGATATGCTAGCTTGCACCATTATGCGAGATGTGTTACTCAGTGAGATGGCTCTCCTCATTGTCCATATGTGGAGATTACACTCCCACACAAAGGTACTCGATTATACCCCCCTCAAATCTATACTTCCACATCCTCTTTTTTTGCTTCCTCTCCCTCTCCATCTCGGGTGAATTTATATGTTGTACCGAGTGCTGATAACCTTCCTTGCCCTCCATCTGCTACTAAATTATCTTTGGAGCCAATTTTTGTCTCCTCGACTAAAGAGACCCAAATTTTACCTGTTATACCCAATCTTTTCCCTGTGAATTCTCCTCCCTGCCACTATTTTGGATTGCCTTACTCCCCTAATCCTACCCTCTTGATATCTCCCTCCATGCCCCCACTTGAATCTGCAATATCTCTGCCCTGTATCTGCTCCGATGATCCCTCCTTGAACTCCCCTCATAAATCTATAGGAAGTGGCATTGACTTCCTCCTTACTAATCTTGAGTTGGACTTAAATGCAATGACCATTCATAGGGCCAACTCTACTCAGACCTCCCCCCACATCAGTTCGCGCTCTACTAAAAACATTATTGCTCAAGAAATTCACCATAAGGGTAGTAGACATTTTTCGTGGTTAATATGGGCCACATTTTTATATTTTGCACGACTTTGCTAACCTTTTGGATGTCCATATCATTTCCTATCGCGGCTCACTTTTGTGCCTCCATGATATGCATCCTTTCCATGAATATTAGGGGTTTTGGGAACTGCTCCAAACTATTGGGGATGAAGCATATTATTTACAATACATGTCTTTTTATTATTCTAATTCAGGAAACTTTGGTTAACTCTACTCGAGCCATTGCATATTTTAGGCAGATTTTCCCTATGTGGCACATTGTAGCTGGAGGATCATCTGGCACTTTTGGTGGCCTTATTTCTCTCTAGGGTCTAGATCGAGAAAAATTCCATGCATATAGTCTCTTTGCAAGTATTTGACTATCTGGACACATAGGGGCATTCATAGCCACATACATATTCTTAACATATATGCCCCTTACAGGGATCGATCACAATTCTGGGAGAGAATCGAAAGTGGCAATATTCTGAAGATTAAGGGCCTCATTATGGCTGGAGATCTAAACACTACGCTCATGGTGCATGAATCTTGGGGGAAACACAGTAGAAATTATCCATTGGCTCATAAGCTATACAATCTCTTTGTGGAGAGCCATCTAGTCGAAATTTGTTCCAGCCCTCTCACTCTAACATGGAACAATAGAAGATCTGGAGAAGGACATATTAGGAAACGTCTTGACAGATTCTTGGTTCAAGAGGATTTGCTTGAAAGGTTGGGATACCTGAATTCATCTATTTACAGGAATTATATTTCATATCAAACTCCTATTTTAATCAACTAGAGGATGGAGAATGTTTGAAAGGGGATACCATTTAAATTTAACGAAGTATGGTTGGATGAATCTGAATTCAGTGATCTGGTTTGCACACTTTGGTTTGAAATGTCAAACATTTGTGATGATTCAGCTGTGAAAGCCATGGTATATGAGCTCAATATTCTTAAATCTAGAACTAGAACTTGGGAGAGGACCAAAAAACGGCAGATGATTACGGAATTGAATAACATCTCACAAATTTTTTTTGAAGTTGGCATGTCATTGGAATAAAAAATCCCAACACAGTAGGATCTAAACCAACTGTGATTGTTGGAAGCAATAAAAAATGATATATTGAACATTCAGGATATTACTTGGAGACTTAAGATCAGAGCTACTAGGCTTCGGGAAGGAGACTGAAATACCAAATTCTTTCACAAGCATGCTGCTCACTAAAAACATTGCAATACAATCTGGAAGATTGAAACTCCAGAGGGGCATATCAAGAATACTACCTAGGATATACAAATCAAAGCCGTAAAACTATTTGAACATTTCTATCAAGCCAAGGAAGATGTCAAATTTGTCGATCAAGAATGGGCACTAAACCAATATCCTATTATGTTTGACAATGTCACTAATGAGGAACTATCTAGTCTTGTTACCTTGGAGGAAATTGCACAGACATTGGGATCCTTTGCTAAGGATAAAATTCCAGGTCCAAACGGATGGACTGTGGAATTATTTATACACTTCTTTGAGCTATCGGGTAGCTGCCTTCTGGAGATTGTGAAAGAAGCTAGAACATGAGGGAATATTTCGGGAGCAATCAACTAGACATTTCTAACTCTCATTACAAAGAACTCATCCCCAAATACCTTCTGGGAATACATGCCTATATCCCTCTGCAACACACTATACAAAATCATTTCAAAGGTTACTGCTAAATGTATTAAATTGATCTTATCCACTCACATCTCTAGAGAACATTTTGGTTTCCTTAACAATAGACAAATTCATGATGTGATAGCAGCGACACAAGAGTCCATCCATACTATTCACACAAAGAAGAAGAAAGTTGTGGTAATTAAAATTGAGTTACACAGAGTATTTGATGGTGTTGATTGGTAATATATAAGGATCATTTTATACAAGGTTGCCCTCTGAAAGCATAATGTGGAGTGGATTATTGTCTGCATTACTTTGGTCTTCTTTGTTGTGATTATAAACGGACTTCCCTCACATTTCTTCAAAGCGAGTTGTAGCCTCTGACAAGGATGCTACCTTTCCCTACTATTTTTTTTTACTTGTCATGGATGGTATTAGTCTTAAAATCAAAGAAGCTCAGTCCTGTAGTATTTTTCATGGAATTCAAATTACATGCTTAATCAATATCACTCACTTTTTCCTTGTAGACGATATTTTAACATTTGGTATTATATCTAGAGCCCAATGAACTGTATTTCACTACATTTTTTCCAGATATGGAGCAGCCTCAGGGCTCCAAACAAATGGTAGAAAATCAATTTATATTACTCTGTTGGTGATAGTTTGGATATTGATTACATTGCAGATATTTTGGGAGTAGCGAAAGCTCCTTTGAAGGATGATATATCCTACCTGGGATACAAAATCAAACCCTGCAACTACAGGAAAATGGATTGGATTTGGTTGGTTGATAAATATAAATAGAAGTTATCAAACTAGACTCACAGATTCCTCTCTCTAGGAGGCAGATTCATTCTAGTGTAGGCAGCACTTCAACATATTTTTATATTATGGGCACATCTCTTTAGGATTCCTAGAGTTATTGTCAAAAAATTCACTTCTATAATGACCAGCTTCCTCTGGAGTGGCTCAGAGACTCCTTCTAAGATGAATCTATGCCAATTAGACATAACCTGATTGAGCATAGATCAGATCATATCTCAAAGCGGACTGGAGAGCTTCTTCCTCGATCTGAGGAAAATGGAATGCGACATCTTTCCCGATGGGGGATAAAAGGCTATTGAGAAACCAATCTAGATAAACATGGTCTTCAAAAGGTAGGGCATGACATGTATTCCTCCTTCGATGCCACTCTTGAACATGGTCAGAAAGGCGAGTAGCAAAGGGTTGACAGAATGTGGTCAAAAGCTCAATACCAGTGTCATACCGGAGAGGTAACTAGAAATAGCACAAGAACGCTTTAGCAAGCATCATGAAAACAGAATGAGAGGTGGTGGGATGGTCTACATACCATTTTGTAGCATCTCCAGTGAGCGTGCGTTGGAAGAGCCAAAGATGAATGGAGTCATCGGTTATGGAGTTGGATGAACACCACATGTGGAAGGATCGGACATGGTTGGTAAGATCCTCTCCAGTAATACCCTCAAACTTTGGGATGTCTAAGGGAAGCTTAGTCAGCATAGAGGGCCAACCAACATCATGGTGTATAGGGTCGTTTATCAACTGGTTAAGATCTAGTAAACTTAACCCAACCATAAAGGGGAGCATGGGAGCTGCTGGAACAGTTCCTAAGACTATTCTGCCTAATGTGACCACCGGTGTAGCACCGGAGCTACCACCAGCTGTGGGTCCTGCACCAGCTGTGGTCTAGACATGGTGATGATATGTGGTGAAGGAGGCTCAAAATCAGATGAGGAATCATAAGGACCAAGAGAAGAGTCAGAATGGGGACTCAGAGGGCTATGAACTCGAACTCGACAGGGAGGAGTAATACGTCCAAGCGGAAATTGGGGGTGAAGGCCTAATAGTCACCGCAACTGACTCCTTGGTGGCGCAATGATGGAAGGACACACAGAACATGGAAAGGGTGAAGGGAGATGAACAATATATCTTCTGTCTCTGATGCAGTGAGATAAATTTATTATGTTAAGTCTTGGCTTGGCGGTGTAAACCAAGTGCCCTTCACTTAAGTTGTGCTTGTGTGTGCAAGTGTATTAATTGACTAAGCCCAGATCGTGTTTGTAAAAAAGAAAAAAGCTTGTTGTAAATAAAATGAAATAAATAAAAAAATTAAACAGCCAAACAATTAACTAAACCCCACCCAAACTGGGTTTGCAAACACTGTACTGCTAGGTGGCTAAACCGATGGAAAATACATTGAAATAGTCAAGAGATCGGAATGTTGGTGTGAATGGGATCAAGTGACTCTAAGCTGTTAGAAAGTTTTGCAGCAATAACAAAAAACCAGAGG
This sequence comes from Pinus tabuliformis, assembly GCA_031772625.1. NCBI lineage: Eukaryota > Viridiplantae > Streptophyta > Pinopsida > Pinales > Pinaceae > Pinus > Pinus tabuliformis. The sequence continues at coordinate 517,069,017 of CM062804.1, read as the reverse complement.
GGAATATTGCCTCAAAAGATATGGAGATGAGTGAAACACCTAGGGCAACCAATGGGACCTTAAGGGAATGACCAAACAAGTTTGAATGTGAAACTATGGATGTGTTGTGCTATACAACAACCCCCCATTTCATAAAATTTTTACTTTCAAAACTATAATATGAAATGGGTCCCTTTTTAGATTAAATTGGTATCAACTTATCATTCCTCAAAAGGTCCGAAAAGAAATAAAACATTATAAACCTTTTGAGAAAGCACATAATCGGTCTTATAGTAAAAAATGAATAATCCTTTACTATTGCGATAAAGCGATCGCAAGATCGCATATCGCAATAACAAATGATGCATAACAAAAGACCCATTGGTTTTCCCCGATGCGACAATGCACAAATAACTATCGGATATCGGGAAGGCAAGCGATCATAACAACAGGCCCCTCTCTTTGCTCCGATGCGATATCGCTATCAGCGATCGGGGAATGTAGCATGCATGCATCTAAAAGCCCTCTTTTAAAAAAAACTCCCAATGCGAATTGGCGATATCGCTATTGGCGATCGGGGATTCCGAAAGGACACCAATATAACAACTTAAGCATTCCCCCGATCGCCGATTGCGATAAAGTTAGGCGCAACTTTCAAAAAGGATTCATAAGGCCGGGATATATTATGGTTAATTAATATTAAAGGCCTTTCTCTTCTCGATAGTGATTCACTTACGCCCAACCGCCAAAACATCAAAGCCACACTTAAATGAATTATTCGGCCAATAAACGATATGATGAGCATTTAAATGATTGACAAGTTTAAACAGCCATTTAATGGAACAATAAGGCCAAAATCTCTTCAGACATTGTATCCGTGGCCACCTCATGTTAATCCTCCATTATTCATTGATTAATATACCTCATTCATATTTGGTTTGCGCCACCTATTCTCCGCATTATGTTTAGTTTATCTCCTGTGCAGAGCTCCTCCAAAGCAGAAAATTCAGGCCAAATGGGGAAGAAGTCTAAGAAATCTGGAACAGCTTCAGCTTCTGCAGTAACAGGACAACACACTATCGATTTGGGACCTAGTAAAAAGGGATTAATCTCAGACACCACATGTCTTGGTCTCAGAAAAACTACTTGGCTGAGCATCTATAATCTGGTTGAGGCCGAAGAGCCTCAGGGAATAACAGTACAAGCCATAGAAGACCTAACCCGGAAGTCTGATGCAACTCTAAAGGATTTGGCCGACTCTTACCTACATTGGATAACAGCCTGAGAGAAAATTCTTCAATATACAGATGTGGTAAGATGGGAATTGAGGAAATCCCAATTACAAACAGAACATTTTGCACTATCGACGGGAGAGTGTTTGGCTCATTTCAACCCGATGATTTGAGACAAATGTACCATTTGCCTGCACCGGAGAAGAAGTACAACAAAGCATTTCTGGAGAAGTTCAGAGATGAAAATGACATTGAATCAGCACCTATACGGGATTGGAGACAAAACCCAGTGAAACACAAGCATGAGTCTTCGGGTAAGTACTCTATCGATTCCTTGTGTTCTCCTTATTGTTATGCCGGAGTGATGATGTGTAGGATTTGGGGGTTGCATGATTCCTCAAACTTCACTATAGAGATGGTACCTTTAATGGAAGCAGCATGCAATAGAGAAATAATGGATTGGGGGAATATATTATCTGATAAGTTAGCAACAGCTGTTCTTGAATTCAAAAACAAATCCCGCATTACTGAAAGGTTCATTCCTCCATTTTACTTTAGTGCCTATATCTTAGATACTCTCTGTTTTAATTCCGAATTTCCTGTGCTGGGGTGGAGATGGACTCCACAGGACCCCATGCCCATTCATATCTACCACCAGAAGTTGTGGAAAGCCCACTATAAACGCCACCTATATCAAGTGTGCAATGGATTTATGTTACCCATTTACTATGCAATTTTTGACAAACCTGCTCCTAAGATTTCCTCACAAGCACAGATTGACTTGACAGCTTTAGGAAACTGTTCGAAGAAGAAAAATTCACATATGTAAGAGTTTTCGGTAGTCATGCCAGGCCTCATGTCCTCCCCTTGTATATACCTGACAAACTATTGGCTCGAGAGATAGCATATCAGCTTACATCCGAAGGAGTTACACAGACTCTAAGGAATAAAAAGAAGCAGGTCTGGCCTCCTTTTCCTCTAAGGTGTGGCGTTTACGCTCTGCATGACTACAAACATGCAGAGAAAGAAGTAGAAAAGATAAATACACTGAATCTCGCCACTCTTCCTAACAGGCGATTTGATCCAAACAAAGTCACATATAATGCACTTGAACAGGCAAAACTCACTAAGTTTGAACATAAAGAAGATGAGTTTGATGACCTATTCTCCTCGACCGAGTCATTATTTCAGGTTAAAACGCTAGCTAGAATGAGATATCACGACGACGGGTTAGTCGAATTTAACAGACTTAGAGAGCAGAGGTTGCAAACTCTGCCTCTAGATTTGTTAGCAACGGCCCCGATGACACAGTCAAGTGAGCCTGAACAACGACTTACCAATGAACCTCCTGCTACATCAGAAATTGTTGGAGAAGTCCAAACAAGAGAGCAGGAGGAACTCCAGAGGAAAGAACCGGAGGAAGCACAGAGGAAAGAACAAGAGAGGATATGTGAAGAAGTGCAGAGGAAAGAGTAGGAGCAGAGCAGCACGGACGTGAATGTGGATGCCCAGATTGACCCAAAGTTGCTCCAGGAATGGCAGCAATTCGATTCAATCATAAGCAATCTAGAAAGCTCAAAGGAAGCCGATACATCCAAAGCGGCTAATACACAGGATACAGTATCAAAAGAGGTTCCAAGTGGAACTAGCGGCCTACCCCCTACTACAGACATAGAGATAATTCCCAAAGATTCTTCAGATTAGATCATTTTGCAAGTGGAGGATATACCTCCATTGGATGTCTTTTACAGCCCAAAGCACAGGACCGTAGTAAAGTGACAGCGGAAAAGGAGAAGGATTGATCAACCTTCCCTATTCCCTGAACAAACAGTTACAGCCAACGTGGTTTGGAAGGAGGATTTTGATCCTTCTGATGACCTAACAAAATTGTCCCAATATGCTGGAGCCTATTCGGCGACCACCATGGACAAGGCATCAGAAGTGAGTAATCTTTTAAAAGAAAAGGACCAGGCAATCACTTCACTACAAGCACAGCTATCGGAGGAATAGCAGAAAGCAGAATAATTAGAACAGCAATTGTCCACGCAGCAACAGATAAATAATCAATTGAATAAGCAGTTGCATGAAGAGAAACAAAGGATCGATTCAAGTGCAATTCAAAAGCAGAAAGAGCTGTCGGAAGCATTGGCAAAACTGAAAGCAATGAATGAACAGATGGTGAAGATGAAAGATGAGCAAATTTCTCAATTATCAGGTCAAATAGAGAAGTTCAAGAATCTTCCGCAGCCTTCCAAAACCAAGCCCCTCTTCTTCTATTCAACTTAGACATGATCAAATATTAAAATTAGAGGAAGAAAGGGAAAAGGCCAAAATTACTCATGCAAAACATCAGCAAATTATCAAGTCATATTTTGATTCCACTTCATCCAGTTCAAAGTAGTTGCAAGTTGGTGATCTAGTTCTGAAATGGGACAAAGCCCATGAGGATAAAGGAAAACACACCAAGTTCCAGAAAATGTGGCTTGGACCATTTCAGATCTGCAAGAAGATAGGCCATTCGACATTCATATTACAAGATTTATCAGGTAAGAGAGATTCTCTTCCTGTTAATGGCCTCATCTTAAAGAAATTCTTCAATTGAGGAGGTAACCCCTTCTCCCTTTTTAGTTCAGTAGAATTTGTAGTTTGTAGGACCATTAGGAAATAAAGTTGTAAGGTATCTTCCATTGGCCTTTGCTGTATTGAAAAGTTGCTCAAAGAAGTAGTTTTGATATTTACTTTTAAATAGAAGCCTTAAACAAAAGGGACAATTTCTAGGAAAATAGGTATATTCACATTCTGAAACTACATTTCATTTTTGTGAAATCTTCTCAAGATTTAGAAGTCTTGTAAATCATTTTATGGTTTTCAAATTGGCCACAAAAAAGGTTATCAATATCAAAACAGAGACTAATTCAATCTTAGCATCTTCAACTCTTAACCTGTCATCCATTCTCTCTTAAGGAGAAAATTGTCCATCCCATTCATCAAAGTTTATGATTACTCAGAGTGTAATTCTAAAATATTTGATATAAAAGATAAGGGGTCTTATTACAAGCCTGCTTACCATGATCGTTGGGAAATAGTTTAACCGACATTACCAACACTGCATACCAAAATAGGGTAATGGCTTATAATCATAAGACAAGGGGTCTCATCATGAGCCAACTTGTTCGGTTAGATTACTACCAATGAATGGCATTGTCAAACAGCTGGCCACCAAACCAGGACAATGGCTTTTTATCTTACAAAATAATAGAAAAGCAAAAAGAGATACAAAATATGAAAGCATGTTTTGAATTCATTCTTTTAATCATACTCTGAAATGGATGGGATAATGGATAGTCAAATGGTTAAAAGGTATCCCTGTCGAAACTATGAACGTTTGCTGGCAGCAGAGGCTCTACCTATGACAAAGGAGTCAATTAAAAAGGCTGAGTTGGAAAGGTTTTCTGTTTTATCATTATCAACCAATAGAGGCCAATTTAAAACTTAGAATGTATCTAATTTTAACGAGAGAAGAAATTAGCAAAAATAGCTCTTATTTTATTCAGAATGTATGTATACCTAGTTATATTAGAATTTTCCTCTTTGATAAGATTCCTATTCAAAGAAAGTCTAAGTATTTCAATATTTCTCAGAGATAACTGTTTCTTCCAGCGAATCGCTAATTGTTGTGTTGTACGACAACCCCCCATTTCATAAAATTTTTACTTTCAAAACTATAATATGAAATGGGTCCCTTTTTAGATTAAATTGGTATCAACTTATCATTCCTCAAAAGGTCCGAAAAGAAATAAAACATTATAAACCTTTTGAGAAAGCACATAATCGGTCTTATAGTAAAAAATGAATAATCCTTTATTATTGCGATAAAGCGATCACAAGATCGCATATCACAATAACAAATGATGCATAACAAAAGACCCATTGGTTTTCCCCGATGCGATAACGCACAAATAACTATCAGATATCGGGAAGGCAAACGATCATAACAACAGGCCCCTCTCTTTGCTCCGATGCGATATCGCTATCGGCGATCGGCGAATGTAGCATGCATGCATCTGAAAGCCCTCTTTTAAAAAAAACTTCCGATGCGAATTGGCGATATCACTATCGGTGATCGGGGATTCCGAAAGGACACCAATATAACAACTTAAGTATTCCCCCGATCACCGATTGCAATAAAGCTAGGCGCAACTTTCAAAAAGGATTGATAAGGCTAGGATATATTATGGTTAATTAGTATTAAAGGCCTTTCTCTTCCCGATAGTGATTCACTTACGCCCAACCGCCAAAACATCAAAGCCACGCTTAAATGAATTATTCGGCCAATAAACGATATGATGAGCATTTAAATGATTGACAGGTTTAAACGGCCATTTAATGGAATAGTAAGGCCAAAATATCTTCAGAGATTGTATCCGCGGCCACCTTATGTTAATCCTCCATTATTCATTGATTAATATACCTCATTCATATTTGGTTTGCGCCACCTATTCTCCGCATTACGTTCATTTTATCTCCTGTGCAGAGCTCCTCCGAAGCAACAAATTCAGGCCAAATGGGGAAGAAGTCTAAGAAATCTGGAACAGCTTCAGCTTCTGCAGTAACAGGACAACACACTGCCGATCCGGGACTTAGTAAAAAGGGATTAATCTCGAACACCACATGTCCTGGTCTCAGAAAAACTACTTGGCTGAGCATCTATAATCTGGTTGAGGCCGAAGAGCCTCAGGTAATAACAGTACAAGCCACAGTAAACCTGACCCGGAAGTCCGATGCAACTCTAAAGGATTTGGCCGACTCTTACCTACATCGGATAACAGCCCGAGAGAAAATTCTTCCATATACAGATGTGGTAAGATGGGCAATTGAGGAAATCCCAATTACAAACAGAACATTTTTCACTATCAACAGGAGAGTGTTCGACTCGTTTCAACCCGATGATTTGAGACAAATGTACCATTTGCCTGCACCGGAGAAGAAGTACAACAAAGCATTTCTGGAGAAGTTCAGAGATGAAAATGACATTGAATCAGCACCTATACGGGATTGGAGACAAAACCCAGCGAAACACAAGCATGAGTCTTCGGGTAAGTACTCTATCGATTCCTTGTGTTCTCCTTATTGTTATGCCGGAGTGATGATGTGTAGGATTTGGGGGTTGCATGATTCCTCAAACTTCACTATAGAGATGGTACCTTTAATGGAAGCAGCATGCAATAGCGAAATAATGGATTGGGGGAATATATCATCTAACAAGTTAGCAACAGCTGTTCTTGAATTCAGAAACAAATCCCGCATTACTGAAAGGTTCATTCCTCCATTTTACTTTAGTGCCTATATCTTAGATACTCTCTGTTTTAATTCCGAATTTCCTGTGCTGGGGTGGAGATGGACTCCACAGGACCCCATGCCCATTCATATCTACCACCAGAAGTTGTGGAAAGCCCACTATAAACACCACGTATATCAAGTGTGCAATGGATTTATGTTACCCATTTACTATGCAATTTTTGACAAACCTGCTCCTAAGATTCCTCACAAGCACAAATTGACTTGACAGCTTTAGGAAACTAGTTCGGAGAAGAAAAATTCACATATGTAAGAGTTTTCGGCAGTCATGCCAGGCCTCATGTCCTCCCCTTGTATATACCTGACAAACTATTGGCTCGAGAGATAACATATCAGCTTACATCCGAAGGAGTTACACAGACTCTAAGGAATAAAAAGAAGCAGGTCTGGCCTCCTTTTCCTCTAAGGTGTGGCGTTTACACTTTGCATAACTACAAACATGCAGAGAAAGAAGCAGAAAAGATAAATACACTGAATCTCACCACTCTTCCTAACAGGCGATTTGATCCAAACAAAGTCGCCTATAACGCACTTGAACAGGCAAAACTCACTAAGTTTGAACATAAAGAAGATGAGTTTGATGACCTATTCTCCTCGGCCGAGTCATTATTTCAGGTTCAAACGCTAGCTATAATGAGATATCATGATGACGGGTTAGTCGAATTTAACAGACTTAGAGAGCAGAGGTTGCAAACTCTGCCTCTAGATTTGTTAGCAACGGTCCCGATGACACAATCAAGCGAGCCTGAACAGCGACTTACCAATGAACCTCCTGCTACATCAGAAATTGTTGGAGAAGTCCAAACAAGAGAGCAGGAGGAACTCCAGAGGAAAGAACAGGAGGAAGCGTAGAGGAAAGAACAAGAGAGGATATGTGAAGAAGCGCAGAGGAAAGAGCAAGAGCAGAGCAGCACGGACGTGAATGTGGATGCCCAAATTGACCCAAATTTGCTCCAGGAATGGCAGCAATTTGATTCAATCATAAGAAATCTAGAAAGCTCAAAGGAAGCTGATACATCCAAAGCGGTTGATACACAGGATACAGTATCAAAAGAGGTTCCAAGTGGAACTAGTGGCCTACCCCCTACTATAGACATAGAAATAATTCCCAAAGATCCTTCAGATCAGATCATTTTGCAAGTGGAGGATATACCTCCATTGGATGTCTTTTCTAGCCCAAAGCATAGGGTCGTAGTAAAGTGACAATGGAAAAGGAGAAGGATTGATCAACCTTCCCTGTTCCCTGAACAAACAGTGACAGCCCACATGGTTTGGAAGGAGGATTTTGATCCTTTTGATGACCTAAAAATTTTTTCCCAATATGTTGGAGCCTATTCGGCGGCCACCATGGAAAAGGCATCAGAAGTGAGTAATCTGTTAAAAGAAAAGGACCAGGCAATCACTTCACTACAAGCACAGCTATCAGAGGCACAACAGAAAGCAGAACAATTAGAACATCAATTGTCCACGCAGCAACAGATAAATAATCAATTGAATAAGCAGTTGCATGAAGAGAAACAAAGGATCGATTCAAGTGCAATCCAAAAGCAGAAAGAGCTGTCGGAAGCATTGGCAAAATTGAAAGCAATGAATGAACAGATGGTGAAGATGAAAGATGAGCAAATTGCTCAATTATCAGGTCAAATAGAGAAGTTCAAGAATCTTCTGTAGCCTACTGAGCTCAGAGCAGAAGCACTATAGATTAATAAGGCATTGGTAACACAAATAAGATTATTATGTCAGAAAATTGCTCAAGTGGAACCCCTGTGTGACATAATAGCATCAATAATCGATAAATCGGTCGATGCTAGAACAGACTTGGAGCAGGCCGATGTGACCTTGACAAATTTTCTTGATTGGCCGGACACTGATGAGGGACAGGCAGCTAATTTGCCAAAAATATTAGAATCCCATAAAGAAATCCTATTTATGGAATGGCAGTCCCAGTTAATGAAGGCAGAGAGAGCAGTTTCTAGATGCAAATTAACCACAAGTAATTTGGTTGAATTAATTAATGATACTCTCTATTTATCTAATGTGATCTCTCAATGTACGCTAGGTAAATTACTATCGACTAAAACATTGGAGCAGTCATGTTATCAAGAGCTGGAAAAGAATGGGAGATTGATTGTTGGTATTAACAGTTTAACTTGGGACACCTATTGGTTGTTCCTAGTAAAACCATACAGCCAGAGAGCCGCCCTCAAGTGCCTAACAGATGCAATCGGGTGTATCATTCCCGATATACAAGATGCCACCTATGCTGCTCAACTCAATTCTCGTCTCAGCCGCCCTCAAGAAGTGGAACCAATGCTAGCGATATGCCAACTCAGGTCGAAAGGCAAACAGCCAGAGTGATGAATCATGCTGCCGACTACCAGATTGCTATGGGAAAGATATTCAAGATCAAGTTGTACCAATTAAGTAGCATTTTAATTTTATAGTTAGTTAGTTTTAATCAAGTATTTATAGACCCTTTCAATGCATTGGAAAGGGTCGTAAGTTTTTGTATATGACTTAAACCTGAAGTTGCACTACTGTACTTCAGGTATATTTTTTTATAAAGACTGGGCCAATTATTCCAATTTTGATAATGAAGCTTTTATGTGGATGTGCACTACTGCCTTTATTTAAAAGTATTTTTGAGTTGGAAGAAGGAATTCGAATTGCGATTGATGTTGGGAATGATTTGCAACTCATATGGTACTACTATCTATGTGTGAATTCATTCTTTTTATGTGAATTGTTATTTGATCAGTCTTGCTATTATTGAATATATGCATGTGTTTTTAACAGCATTATTTATACTTTCCACTATTGGATGTTTACAACATGCTTTTCTTTTAATCATACATGTATCAGTAATATAAAAGGATAAGTGTAACAATGTTTTATTAATTACTTTGTTCAACTATTTGAACAAAGTAATTATTATGTGAATGAATGTCTATGTTTATTGAATAGAGTCATCTATATGTCTATTAATGAAAAAATATCATCAAGCGTTGCACTTAAGAATAGAAGCTTCCTGGGATAGAATAGTCATTTGTATCTTCGCTTTTTAAATTAAGTCATTCATTCATTATCATCTATTAGAAAACCAATCACTCATCCATCCCTTTTTTATTCATTATTGGGAAACTGGTCCCATTATATCCAGTCGGAGCCACCATCCCAAACGGAAAAGGAGCTGTATTAAGGTCCGGACCGGGTGGTTATCCCCCGATGTTGATGCAACGATTTTCGGGGCATCAACATTTTTGGTGCTAGAAGGAGGGCCTGAACTATGAATGGCGAGAAAATCCAAATCTACAGACCATTCTGAGAGTAAATCTCCCTCCACATCACCTCGTACTTCCCAATTGCATGCTGGTTCTCCAGTATCCAAGCGAGAAGAAGAGGAATCAACTACCACTGCTCAAACCCACAATACTCCAAAACGATTAAGTCCTGAGTCCCCTGAAGTTCAGTTACTCATCCATAAACTTCAAGGCTTCTCGATATCACCACAGAAATTTGAGGTATCTCAAAGCCGTGAGACTTCGCAATTCAATCTGCCTCATCCTCTCACTAGACTACAGAGCGGAAAGCTCGGTATTGAACCCACTGAGCTGCCCTTACTTAAAAGGAAAAGGGCAAAGAAGAACACTGAAGGATCTAATAGTGAAGCATTTTCATCCACATCCTCCATCTCATCTTCCCCAGTGCAAAGTCAACCATCCACTCCCTCATTACATATTGTTGTTCATCAAGGATTAGGAACTTCAACATCCCAACTGGTTCAATCCTCAATATCAATTCCCTTCCAAACATCTAGAATTTCATCAGCAATCTCATCCACTACTGGTGTTTCAATGGAAAATCCATGGAATAGACCTGGTGCGGTCAATATGCCTGCACCATTACATGCATTGCCTGATGCACCTAAAAAATGGCTACCCAAGTTTAACCCAGATGATGGAATACAAGCTGAAGAATATATTAATGACTTCATGTTATCAGTTAATTTGAAAGGAGTAACCGAGGAAGATGTTGTCGTTAGGCTTTTCCCTTATACTTTGCAAGGATCAGCGGGATCTTGGTATTTTTCCCTGCCCTCTGGATCCATTACCAGTTGGAACACTTGCCAAGAACAGTTTCTTACTAAGTATGGTGATGATAGATCTTTAGCCACATTAATTAATGATCTCTCCAATCTTAGGATAGAGCATAGGGAATTGATTAAAGAATTCAATGCGCGATTCAATAAACTCTTGAATAAGATCCCAACGGCCTTCAAACCAAGTGAGCAAATCAGAAGCGAATGGTATATAACTGCCCTACCTGCCAATATAGCTATCTTTGTATACAGGGCCGGAAAACCAACTTTAGCTGAAAACATGAAAGAAGCACTTGCTGTGGAAAAACGTATTAATGCTCTAGAAAAGAAAGCTGCTCTTGAAGATAGAAAATAAAAAAAGTTTCTTTTAAAGATGATTCAAAGAAGAAAACCCCTAAAGATCCATATGATATTGAGGGTCTGCAAAAGGTCCTCAAAACTTTGTCAAATGAAATGGTTGAGATAAAATGAAAGTAGCGGAAACCTCAACAAAAAGGCCCTTTAGAAATTTCAAGAAAACCGAATCAAAACCACCAAATGTTATATCTAATGCAGATTCAGATCCTGAAGAAGAAAAAGAAGATGAAACAATTTCACCAACTGATGAAGAAGAGGAAGTTGTTGAATGCCATGGAATGTGGGACTTCATATTACCTAACTCCAATACAGAAAATGAAGAAGAAGCTTTTCTTGTAACTACTAGGAATAAAGGTGCCCCTGAACCTATCCAGGCAAGTTCAAAGAAAAGAAGTGCAGGTGCTACTACTACAAAGGAAAAGGTATCCACAAAGAAGCCACCTGCAACAGTACCGCAAAACCAACCTTCATCCTCAAATATACCTTCAACATCTAAAACATTGGTAGTATCGGATTCAATGGATTACAATATTGTTGGTGATATGAAGAAGACTAAGGCAAATATTACCATGTTTGAACTTAGCAAACTAAAACATCAGCAGAAATTGTTTCTCAAGGAATTGAATGCCATTCCTTCTTCACCTCTTCCTAGTGCTAAAGCTGCAAATGATTCAGGTCAACCACCTTCGGGTAGGGTTGAAGCTACTGATACGATTCTGATTGGAGACAGATCAAATTCCCATACTCCTCCTTTCCTCTTAACCTACGAGATTTATAATCGAAATCTACACAATTGTTTGATTGACTCAGGGGCATCCTCTAATATAATGCCAGCTTCAGTTTGTTCCAAACTGAACATTGAGCCCCAAAAGTCCGCAATTCACATTGTGCAGTTAGATAGAACCAAAGTCCAGGTTTTAGGGGAAATTAACTCTGTAACTATCAGGTTATCGGCTGATCCATGAGTAGTTCAAAGAATTGATATCTTAATCGCCGATATATCTGAGTTTTATGGTTTAATTTTGAGTAGGGATTGGTCTGAAAAGCTCCATGGGTATATTTCTACCAATTGGTCCCATATGTGGCTACCCTACAAGGGAAAGCCAAATAAAATAAAAATCAATTGGGAAAAACACATGACCCATACTGTTACAGAATTTGAACAGGAGAATCAACCAATAGCATTTAATAACAATATCTTGGGGAATTATTCATCTGAATCATTCTTTGGCAACTTCACTGCCCAACCATCTCCTTTCTCAGTAAACAATTTCACATCTCAGATCGAAAATTATTCACAAACAGATAGATCAAGATGTTTTAACGATACTGAGGAAACTGTAAATAAAATTGTTGATAATTCTTTATTTTGGTCACTATATTTTGATGGGTCTAAGTCTAGTGAAGGCTCAGGAGCAGGTTGCATTTTGGTTAGCCCCCAGGGAGAAAAAACGATGCTGTCCTGTAGGTTGGAATTTGAATGCACGAATAATACAGCTGAGTACGAAGCCTTAGTTCAAGGACTATACAAAGCGATTGGCCTCAAGGTTCAATATTTGAAAGTGTTTGGTGATTCGGAAATTGTTATTAAATAGGTGAGAAATACAATTCATTGTCTTTCTAGCCATCTCAAACATTATCAGTCGCTGGTACAAGAACTCACCTCTCAATTTTTAGCATTCAATATTTCTTCCATCCCTAGGTCTCAGAATTCAGCAGCTGACTTGCTAGCCAATGTTGCTTCCAAACTCCTACCTTCCGAAGATTATAGCCCAGATAGATTTTCAGTAGAGTTACTTTTTAGACCATCAATTCCTGACAATGTCACTAATTGGTGAGTGTTCAATCACGATGAAGACATCTTGCATTTTTTGACTTCCGACAAGTCCTACGATGATCTGATCATTGAGGAAAGCGAGCATTATCTTCAGATGAAAGAAAAGCACGAGGAAAACTCAATACCAAACCCTGTGGTTAAACTTGAGGATCTTTACGATATTAAAGACAGGTTTAAACCAGTGACCAATACAAAGCTCCAAAGTTCCACCTTAAGATTTGAATTGATAAATCTTGGCACTGAGCAGAATCCTCAAAACATTAATTTGGGATCAGGACTTTCCGTGGAAGAAAAGATAGCATTCATTAGATTATTAAGAAAAAATAAACATGTCTTCACTTGGAAATATGACGATTTAAAAACATACGATGCATCTATCATCTGACATACCATTCCAATGCTTTCCGAACAAAAACCAGTTCAAAAAAAGTTGAGGAAAATACATCCGAACTTAGAGAGTCAAATAAAATCAGAACTCAATAAACTCTTGAAAGCTAAGATTATTTTTCCTGTTCGGCACTCAAACTGGGTTTCCAATATGGTGCATGTTAGGAAGAAAAATGGCGACATCAGGATTTGTATAGATTTTAGAAATCTGAATAAGGCAAGCCAAAAAGATAATTTCCCATGACCTACTATGGAGCAGATACTCCATTCAGTAGCAGGTTCTGAGTTAATGTCCTTTTTAGATGGTTTTTCAGGATATAACCAAATTTTGGTCCATCCTGATGACAGACTCAAAACTACCTTCAGAACAAAATGGGGAACTTACGCTTATCAGAAAATGCCTTTTGGACTTATTAATACAGGAGCCACGTTCCAAAGAGCGATGGATATAGCTTTCAAAGGATTTATCAACAAAGCAGTAGTTGTCTATTTAGATGATATTACTGTATTTTCCAAGAAGAGATCCAATCATTTGCATGATTTAAATCAAATCTTTGAACGCTGCAGAAGGTATGGTATCTCACTCAATGCAAAAAAATCCTTCTTTGCTCTTAATCAAGGAAAGCTCTTGGGATTTATCATTTCCAAAGATGGTATTTATATTGATCCGAATAGGATTAAAGAAATCTCTAAAATTCCTTTTCCTTATAATAAAAAATCCATGCAGTCATTTTTAGGTCAAATTAATTTTGTTAAGAGATTTTTTCCCGATTTTTCCCACATCATTTTACCATTACAAACTATGATTAAGAAAAATTCAGTGTTTAGATGGGGATCTGCAGAAAAGGAAGCATTTGATTCAATCAAACAATCAATAATCAATGCCCCCACTTTAAACACTCCTAATTTTTCTAATCATTTCACATTGTATACTATCGCATTCGATTCATCTTATGCAGCAGTACTCACTCAGATTAATGATCACAACTTGGAAGCACTGATTTCATTTTATAGTTCAAACCTGCAGGGTGCTGAACTAAATTATTCCGAAGTTGAAAAACAAGCCTTTGCTGTGTATAAAGCTGTCAAACATTACAGACCCTTCCTTTTAAAAGCCCATACAAAAGTTATAGTTCCTTTTCCTGCAGTAAGGCAATTACTAATCTAAAGGGAATTAGGTGAAAAAAGGGCAAACTGGGTCACAGCACTTCAAGAATATGACTTGGAAATCAAGCCAGCAAAGATTGTTAGAGGCCAAGGTTTTTGCAGGTTATTAGCAGGAGCATCCAACATTCAAGAACCAGGTGATACATAACATATTGAAGAAATCAACTAGATAAGTATTACTGATTCTGAATCACAATATGCAGACTTGATCTTTTACTTGAAAAATGGATATGCACCTCCTAACCTGTCTTATAAAAACAAATGGGCCATTAGATTAAAAGCAAAAAACTTCACAATCATTGATGATGTACTTTTTAGGCAAAATTATGATTCGATTTTATTAAGATGCCTAGAAAAACCTGAAGCACAAAAGGTTTTGCAGGAACTACATGATGGACCAGCAGGAGGACATTTTGGAGCTGACACAACAGCCCACAAAATTATTCATGTTGGATACTATTGGCCCACCTTGTTCAGAGATGCTCATGAATATGTAAGGAAATGCCGAAATTGTCAAACCTCCAGTGGAAGACAAAGAAAGCCAACTTTCCCTTTGCAACCAGTCAACATTGAACAACTATTTGAGCAATGGGGATTGGACATCATTGGAGAAATCACTCCACATTCATCCAAACAACATAAGTATATCCTTACTGCCACTGATTACTTTACTAAGTGGGTTGAAGTAATTCCTTTAAAGACAACAAATTCTGAGGCAATTATGGAATTCATAGATCAATTCATCATTACCAGGTTTGGTGTCCCAAATGCTCTTGTTTTCGATAATGCATCTTATTTCTCTGGAAATGCTATGTTTGAGTTCGCTATTAAAAGAGGGTTTAAATTGAAATATTCTGCAAATTACTATCCCCAGGGTAATGGTTTAGCAGAATCTACCAATAAAAATCTAGTTAAAATTATTAAGCGAACTATTGAACAGAATCATAAAAACTGACACAAATCTTTAATGTTCGCACTATGGGCTGATAGAATAACGCAAAAGGCTTCCATAGGTACTTCTCCATTCAATCTTGTATATGGGAAAGAAGCAGTGCTACCAACCAATCTCGTGCTTCCTTCTCTAGCCCTAGTTCAGTTTATTGAAGAAAGCCCCTCTTCTTCTATTCAACTTAGACATGATCAAATCTTAAAATTAGAGGAAGAAAGGGAAAAGGCCAAAATTACTCATGCAAAACATCAACAAATTATCAAGTCATATTTTGATTCAACTTCATCTAGTTCAAAGTAGTTGCAAGTTGGTGATCTAGTTCTGAAATGGGAAAAAGCCCATGAGGATAAAGGAAAACACACCAAGTTCCAAAAAATGTGGCTTGGACCATTTCAGATCTACGAGAAGATAGGCCATTCGACATTCATATTACAAGATTTATCAGGTAAGAGAGATTCTCTTCCTGTTAATGGCCTCATCTTAAAAAAATTCTTCAATTGAGGAGGTAACCCCTTCTCCCTTTTTAGTTCAGTAGATTTTGTAGTTTGTAGGACCATTAGGAAATAAAGTTGTAAGGTATCTTCCATTGGCCTTTGCTGCATTGAAAAGTTGCTCAAAGAAGTAGTTTTGATATTTACTTTTAAATAGAAGCCTTAAACAAAAGGGACAATTTCTAGGAAATTAGGTATATTCACATTCTAAAACCACATTTCATTTTTGTGAAATCTTCTCAAGATTTAGAAGTCTTGTAAATCATTTTATGGTTTTCAAATTGGCCACAAAAAAGGTTATCAATATCAAAACAGAGACTAATTCAATCTTAGCATCTTCAACTCTTACCCTATCATCCATTCTCTCTTAAGGAGAAAATTGTCCATCCCATTCATCAAAGTTTATGATTACTCAGAGTGTAATTCTAAAATATTTGATATAAAAGATAAGGGGTCTTATTACAAGCCTGCTTACCATGATCATTGGGAAATAGTTTAACCGACACTACCAACACTGCATACCAAAATAGGGTAATGGCTTATAATCATAAGACAAGGGGTCTCATCACGAGCCAACTTGTTCGGTTAGATTACTACCAGTGAATGGCATTGTCAAACAGCTGGCCACCAAACCAGGACAATGACTTTTTATCTTATAAAATAATAGAAAAGCAAAAAGAGATACAAAATATGAAAGCATGTTTTGAATTCATTCTTTTAATCATACTCTGAAATGGATGGGATAATGGACAGTCAAATGGTTAAATGGTATCCCTGTCGAAACTATGAACGTTTGCTGGCAGCAGAGGCTCTACCTATGACAAAGGAGTCAATTAAAAAGGCTGAGTTGGAAAGGTTTTCTGTTTTATCATTATCAACCAATAGAGGCCAATTTAAAACTTAGAATGTATCTAATTTTAACGAGAGAAGAAATTAGCAAAAATAGCTCTTATTTTATTCAGAATGTATGTATACCTAGTTATATTAGAATTTTCCTCTTTGATAAGATTCCTATTCAAAGAAAGTCTAAGTATTTCAATATTTCTCAGAGATAACTGTTTCTCCCAGCGAATCGCCAATTGTTGTGCTATACAACAACCCCCCATTTCATAAAACTTTTACTTTCAAAACTATAATATGAAATGGGTCCCTTTTTAGATTAAATTGGTATCAACTTATCATTCCTTAAAAGGTCCGAAAAGAAATAAAACATTATAAACCTTTTGAGAAAGCACATAATCGGTCTTATAGTAAAAAATGAATAATCCTTTATTATTGCGATAAAGCGATCGCAAGATCGCATATCACAATAACAAATGATGCATAACAAAAGACCCATTGGTTTTCCCCGATGCGACAACGCACAAATAACTATCGGATATCGGGAAGGCAAGCGATCATAACAACAGGCCCCTCTCCTTGCTCCGATGCGATATCGCTATCGGTGATCGGCGAATGTAGCATGCATGCATCTGAAAGCCCTCTTTTAAAAAACTCCCGATGCAAATCGGCGATATCGCTATCAGTGATCGGGGATTCCAAAAGGACACCAATATAACAACTTAAGCATTCCCCCGATCGCCGATTGCGATAAAGCTAGGCGCAACTTTCAAAAAGGATTGATAAGGCCGGGATATATTATGGTTAATTAGTATTAAAGGCCTTTCTCTTCCCAATAGTGATTCACTTACGCCCAACCGCCAAAACATCAAAGCCACGCTTAAATGAATTATTCGGCCAATAAACGATATGATGAGCATTTAAATGATTGACAGGTTTAAACGGCCATTTAATGGAACAGTAAGGCCAAAATCTCTTCAGAGATTATATCCGCAGCCACCTTATGTTAATCCTCCATTATTCATTGATTAATATACCTCATTCATATTTGGTTTGCGCCACCTATTCTCCGCATTACGTTCAGTTTATCTCCTGTGCAGAGCTCCTCCAAAGCAGCAAATTCAAGCCAAATGGGGAAGAAGTCTAAGAAATCTGGAACAACTTCAGCTTCTGCAGTAACAGGACAACACACTGCCAATCCAAGACCTAGTAAAAAGGGATTAATCTTGGACACCACATGTCTTGGTCTCAGAAAAACTACTTGGCTGAGCATATATAATCTGGTTGAGGCCGAAGAGCCTCAGGTAATAACAGTACAAGCCACAGCAAACCTGACTCGGAAGTCCGATGCAACTCTAAAGGATTTGGCCGACTCTTACCTACATCGGATAACAGCCCGAGAGCAAATTCTTCCATATACAGATGTGGTAATATGGGCAATTGAGGAAATCCAAATTACAAACAGAACATTTTGCACTATCGACGGGAGAGTGTTCGACTCGTTTCAACCCGATGATTTGAGACAAATGTACCATTTTCTTGCACCGGAGAAGAAGTACAACAAAGCATTTCTGGAGAAGTTCAGAGATGAAAATGACATTGAATCAGCACCTATACAGGATTGGAGACAAAACCCAACGAAACACAAGCATGAGTCTTCGGGTAAGTACTCTATCGATTCCTTGTGTTCTCCTTATTGTTATGCCGGAGTGATGATGTGTAGGATTTTGGGGTTGCATGATTCCTCAAACTTCACTATAGAGATGGTACCTTTAATGGAAGCAGCATGCAATAGCGAAATAATGGATTGGGGGAATATATTATCTGATAAGTTAGCAACAGCTGTTCTTGAATTCAGAAACAAATCCTGCATTACTGAAAGGTTCATTCCTCCATTTTACTTTAGTGCCTATATCTTAGATACTCTCTGTTTTAATTCCGAATTTCCTGTGCTGGGGTGGAGATGGACTCCACAGGGCCCCATGCCCATTCATATCTACCACCAGAAGTTGTGGAAAGCCCACTATAAACACCACCTATATCAAGTGTGCAATGGATTTATGTTACCCATTTACTATGCAATTTTTGACAAACCTGCACCTAAGATTTCCTCACAAGCACAGATTGACTTGACAGCTTTAGGATACTGGTTTGGAGAAGAAAAATTCACATATGTAAGAGTTTTTGGCAGTCATGCCAGGCCTCATGTCCTCCCCTTGTATATACCCGACAAACTATTGGCTCGAGAGATAGCATATCAGCTTACATCCGAAGGAGTTACACAGACTCTAAGGAATAAAAAGAAGCAGGTCTGGCATCCTTTTCCTCTAAGGTGTGGTCTTTATGCTCTGCATGACTACAAACATGCAGGGAAAGAAGCAGAAAAGATAAATACACTGAATCTCGCCACTCTTCCTAACAGGCGATTTGATCCAAACAAAGTCGCCTATAATGCACTTAAACAGGCAAAAATCACTAAATTTGAACATAAAGAAGATGAGTTTGATGACCTATTCTCCTCGGCCGCGTCATTATTTCTGGTTCAAACCCTAGCTAGAATGAGATATCACGATGACGGGTTAGTCGAATTTAACATACTTAGAGAGCAGAGGTTGCAAACTCTGCCTCTAGATTTGTTAGCAACGGCCCCGATGACACAGTCAAGCGAGCCTGAACAGCGACTTACCAATGAACCTCCTGCTACATCAGAAATTGTTGGAGAAGTCCAAACAAGAGAGCAGGAGGAACTCCAGAGGAAAGAACAGGAGGAAGCGCAGAGGAAAGAACAAGAGAGGATATGTGAAGAAGTGCAGAGGAAAGAGCAGGAGCAAAGCAGCACGGACATGAATGTCGATGCCCAGATTGACCCAAAGTTGCTCCAGGAATGGCAGCAATTCGATTCAATCATAAGCAATCTAGAAAGCTCAAAGAAAGCTGATACATCCAAAGCGGCTGATACACAGGATACAGTATCAAAAGAGGTTCCAAGTGGAACCAGCGGCCTACCCCCTACTACAAGCATAGAAATAATTCCCAAAGATCCTTCAGATCAGATCATTTTGCAAGTGGAAGATATACCTCCATTGAATGTCTTTTACAGCCCAAAGCACAGGGCCGTAGTAAAGCGACAGCGGAAAAGGAGAAGGATTGATCAACCTTCCCTATTCCCTGAACAAACAGTGACAGCCAACGTGGTTTGGAAGGAGGAGTTTGATCCTTCTAATGACCTAACAAAATTATCTCAATATGCTAGAGCCTATTCGGCAGCCAATATGGACAAGGCATCAGAAGTGAGTAATCTGTTAAAAGAAAAGGACCAGGCAATCACTTCACTACAAGCACAGCTATCGGAGGCACAACAGAAAGCAAAACAATTAGAACAACAATTGTCCACGCAGCAACAGATAAATAATCAATTGAATAAGCAGTTGCATGAAGAGAAACAAAGGATCGATTCAAGTGCAATTCAAAAGCAGAAAGAGCTGTCGGAAGCATTGGCAAAATTGAAAGCAATGAATGAACAGATGGTGAAGACGAAAGATGAGCAAATTTCTCAATTATCAGGTCAAATAGAGAAGTTCAAGAATCTTCCGCAGCCTGCCGAGTTCAGAGCAGAAGCACTATAGATTAATAAGGCATTGGTAACACAAATAAGATTATTATGTCAGAAAATTGCTCAAGTGGAACCCCTGTGTGACATAACAGCATCAATAATCGATAAATCAGTCGATGCTAGAACAGACTTGGAGCAGGCCGATGAGACCTTGACAAATTTTCTTGATTGGCAGGACACTGATGAGGGACAGGCAGCTAATTTGCCAAAAATCTTAGAATCCCATAAAGAAATCCTATTTATGGAATGGCAGTCCCAGTTAATGAAGGTAGAGAGAGCAGTTTCTAGATGCAAATTAACCACAAGTAATTTGGTTGAATTAATTAATGATACTCTCTATTTATCTAATATGATCTCTCAATGTACACTAGGTAAATTACTATCGGCTAAAACATTGGAGCAGTCATGTTATCAAGAGCTGGAAAAGAATGGGAGATTGATCGCAGGTATTAACAGTTTAACTTGGGACACCTATTGGTTGTTCCTAGTAAAACCATACAGCCAAAGAGCCTCCCTCAAGTGCCTAACAGATGCAATCGGGTATATCATTCCTGATATACAAGATGCCACCTATGCTGCTCAACTCAATTCTCGTCTCAGCCGCCCTCAAGAAGTGGAACCAATGCTAGCGATATGCCAACTCAGGTCGAAAGGCAAACAGCCAGAGTGATGAATCATGCTGCCGACTGCCAGATTGCTATGGGAAAGATATTCAAGATCAAGTTGTACCAATTAAGTAGCATTTTAATTTTATAGTTAGTTAGTTTTAATCAAGTATTTATAGACCCTTTCAATGCATTGGAAAGGGTCGTAACTTTTTGTATATGACTTAAACCTGAAGTTGCACTATTGTACTTCAGGTATATTTTTTTATAAAGATTGGGCCAATTATTCCAATTTTGATAATGAAGCTTTTATGTGGATGTGCACTACTGCCTTTATTTAAAAGTATTTTTGAGTCGGAAGAAGGAATTCGAATTGCGATTGATGTTGGGAATGATTTGTAGCTCATATGGTACTACTATCTATGTCTGAATTCATTCTTTTTATGTGAATTGTTATTTGATCACTCTTGCTATTATTGAATATATGCATGTGTTTTTAACAGCATTCTTTATACTTTCCACTATTGGATGTTTACAACATGCTTTTCTTTTAATCATACATGTATCAGTAATATAAAAGGATAAGTGTAACAATGTTTTATTAATTACTTTGTTCAACTATTTGAACAAAGCAATTATTATGTGAATGAATGTCTATGTTTATTGAATAGAGTCATCTATATGCCTATTGATGAACAAAGATCATCAAGCGTTGCACTTAAGAATAGAAGCTTCCCGGGATAGAATAGTCATTTGTATTTTCACTTTTTAAATTAAGTCATTCATTCATTATCATCTATTAGAAAACCAATTACTCATCCATCCCCTTTTTATTCATTATTGGGAAACTGGTCCCATTATATCCAGTCAGAGCCACCATCCCAAATGGAAAAGGAGTTGTATTAAGGTCCGAACCGGGTGGTTATCCCCCGATGTTGATGCAACAATTTTCGGGGCATCAACAGGATGGTAGCAACCTATCTTATCAGATCTAAAACAAAAGGTTACAGATCTGGAAAATGTGGTTGAAAGTGCTGCAGAAACTCAGACTTCTCACTCAGCTAAACTCCTCCTAGAAAGGCATAAGTCTACTAGAAGCCCTAAGGGAGGCTAAATTCCACTTCGACAAGTAAAACAGAATGGATCAAGGCCTAAGTGAGATGGGACAGATGTTAGACACCCAGCAGACAGTTCTCAGTAAAACCCAAAAACAAATCTGAGAAAAACCCTAAAACCCAGAAATCGCAGGTTCTGACCTATTTTTTGATGAAATCTCACTTTTTGGGCAAAAAGTTGTGTTCTGGAGCCCAGATCATACCTTTTGGGCTGAAAACTACGATTTATGCTCTGAGACTTCCAATCTGCAAATTTCAAAAAAAAAATGTCGCCTTTTTCGTGACTGTTTCTTGTGACCTACGGAAACAACCAGGAAGCTTACGGAAGTCAGAAATTTATCAATCTAGGGTTAAAAAATTAGGAAACATTAATAGAATTAAAACAAAAGCAAAACAAAAAAACCCTAAGCTAAAAACCAAAGGTCGCCCAGGTTTCCAGATTCGAAGTATAAAACCCAACGGAGTTGCCAATTTGTTGTAGTGTTTTCTTCTCAATGATGTACAAAAAGAACCCACTTAATATTGTGGATGACAAACAATATCAACAATAGAAATGACTGCTAAACGTTGTAGATCTGCAACTATTGATAGAAACAAAACTTGCCAAAATTCTTATCTATGTGACGATCAGTGTTAAACAATGAAAGAAAGAGTAATAACCCCAATTATCCAATGGAAACTAGATATGTAAAGAATAATTTAATAATAGAACCTGTGAATAGAATAGATAAATGTTACCAGTTCCCCTCTATGGGATGGGTTCTTGGCTATCCTCAAACACTTTCAGCTTCTGTAGAGTCCCTCTCCTGTCTAATGCATAAACCTAGCAAAAATATGGTGTGCGACAATGAAAATAATCAAAGTTACAACAGTGAGTGCAACAATGAAAATAATAAAAAATGAATAATGAATGGAAACCCCTTCTATTTATAACAAAGTATTGAGTTATCCTCGAATAATGAAGAATAAAAAAATATTATTGATGCCATTCTTGGAATAACCACTTGGAATATGTTATTATATTTGTTTAGAAGGGAAAAAGTATTTAAACTTTTATTTAGAAATAATAAATAAATAAATGTTTTATTTATTATCTCAATGAATTAGTTAAGAAATAATAAACAAATAATAATTTATTTAAATACTCCTAAGGGATTTAGTCAAATTTGACAAAGAATAATAATTAATTATTCTTAGAGAAAAATAAGATAAATAATGATTTATCTATTTATTTTTCATGATTGAGTCAAATTTATCAAGGAATAATAATAAAACAATGGTTTAATTAATTATTCCTAGAAGAAAATCAAATCAATAATAATTTATTTAATTATTCTTCATGGGTTTAACTATAAATTACTTAATAAAGGTGGTTTATTAGGTAATTTCTCATAGTGAAAACAATTTTACTAGGGTAAAATTGGCTTTACATGGTATACTTCAATCCATCTAGTAAATTAGGCTAGATGATCAATTTTTTGGTCATAACATTAAATACTCCAAAGGAATTTGGAGGATGGGGACTACTTCATAATTATACCTTTGGAAATTCTTTGCTCATAAAATCATTCTGTAGAGTTGTTAATGGTAGTGGAATTTGGAAAGGTATCATTCATTCAAAATATTTGAGACATCATTCATTGGTAGAATTATTCAGAAATAACACCACACTCAGAAATTATGGATCCATAATCTGGAGGAGCCACTTGAAGATACTTCCGTGGTGGCGATTGAGGATGGCGTGGGATTTTGGAGATGGTGGAAAAATTCTTATAGGCACCCACAACATCAAAGGATTGAATGGAGAGGAAATTACAAGAACACACATTGGAAATCATCAACATAAACAGAATCTTTTTCCTGAGCTAAGAAATTAGTATATTCCAATATAGTTGTCCTATTTGGAAATTAGCTTCATAATTGGGACTGACTGGACAATATGCAAAAAATTGGAGAGATTTCACCACTTCTCTCAACCAGGCAGGTCTTTTCCATAACCCTTGGGGAGACAATATCTCTTAGAGCGGGAAGGTGCACAATCAGGAACCAATGCTAGTTGATGCTTCTAGATATTGCATCACTCAGAGACTCAATCTCTAGTAGATTTCTTGGTTTTACAAAGGTACTGGTATGTGCATTTTCTGTAGAAATCCCTTTGAATTTCTAGATCAATTTTCTTTGTATGTCCCTCAACTACTTGGATTTGGAGAAACATTGCATATTTCTTGAATATCCCTTAGTTCTCAGCAACAAATATGGAATATTCCATATCCTAATGGTCCGCACACACTCTTGGGGAATTAGCGATGCCCATATATATATTATTTGGGAGATCTGGATTGCAAGGAACAAACATATATTTGAGGGGAATCCAATTGATTTAAACAGAATCTGCTACAAAGCGATCACATGGGTGGGAGCCTTTCCATTACACACACATACAAATCGGATCACTGTGAAGACAAGATCTTCTCCTACAATCAATTTTCCTGCAGGGTGGTTCAACGGAGCATCACAAAGGGGATTGTGTGGATGTGGAGCAGTTCTCAATCTTGACAATTACATCAGATACAACTTACATTGGAATGGAGGTCCTAGTACCAACACTAGAGCTGAAATCATGGCACTTTGGGGGCTTCTCTGGTTTGCCAAAGAAAAACAATTGAATATCATCAACATCTATGGAGACTCAAAAACTCTTATAGAAGGTATTTTAGGACACTATGCATTTGACCCACCTCTATTATCGGATGGATCCACAAGATCAAACAGGTGTTGGCCTCTCTCACTTCCTACTTCATGACATATGTATTCAGAGAGGACAATAAGGAAGCAGACAAGTTGTCCAAAGCAAGTCTTCAAGGGCAATATGGGATCATGCATTACAAACTAATAGTAGATCAACACATTAGAGATGAAGGTGAGATTAGCCTGCCATAATGATGATTCCAGTAATGCTAATATTTCTTATCTTGAGTAACATTCAAAGGGGTAGACAAACTTTCAGTTTATTTTTTATCCGTATTTGCTTCTAGGATTAGTATATATGGACATCTAGCAACTTTTTTGTACTAGGCACTCTGCATTTTTTAGATATATTTTCTTTGATGCATGGACCAAACTATAAATAACGTTGTTGAATGTACTAGACTTTTAAACATATATAAAAGCCAACATTTTTTTCTTAAGAAGAAGAAGAAGAAGTGGAAGTGCATCATCTGAGATGTGGGCCTAGTGTGGTTTTATTTATAAACTAAAGCCATTTTTTTTTGTTAAATATACTCTTGGGTTTGGCTCCAATTCTAAGCTCAAGTTTTCAACTTCATATATAGATATGAGTCATTTGTATTAATCACATTGATACGATTTGGTTGATGTTTTCAAACCAACTAATGTGGTCCTGAGGATGGACCACATTAGTTGGTTTGAAATTTCGACCAAATGCTATCAATGTGATTAATCCGAAAGACTGATATCTACATTATAGATCTCAAAAGCCTTAGATCTAACTTCATATATATTACTTTATTTTGTGAAATCTCATGAGGTGAAAAGGTTGTAGGTAATGGGATACTTTCAAGTAGTGATCAATTGGGTAAATAGAAAAATCAAAGTGGAAGATTGTTGACCCCAATCCTTATTGATGCAAATATAAAACTTCATCTAAGGTTTTGAATGGATGTCCTTCACCCATATCTATAGAATATTAAATAAATAGAAAATTTTAATCAATGATTAAAGGTCACATTGGAATACTATGATGACACATTCATTATTTATTAATTATATGATGACCAAGATATATAAAACATGGAATCCCACTTTTATATGTGTTGGTTGGTATCAATAGTTAAACAATCTCTCATGTATGTATATTTTACTTTTGAGTAATGTATGATGCCAAATCAGATGAGTGTAATATGAGTTGGTCATTAATTTTTGTCATAACTACACAAGTTGAGAAATAATCCCAATTTTTTGTGATTCCTTTTGAACACGTTGTATGCATGCATATTCTTAATTATAAAATATAAATATTTTTTCCCAAAAAATGTTAATGAGAAAATTGCAATGCCATATAATCAGATCATTGAGGAATATATTATAGTACACCCATCAAAATGTTGTATCAATTGTTTAAGAAATGTGTTATCTTAAAATTTAAGATTATAAACTTAAATATTGGGTTTATTTTAAAAATATGTATTATGAAATGTTTTTAGATTAAAGTTAAATAATAATTTAATATTTTCGGATTGAAATTGTTATATATAAAAAAACAAATCTGAGTTATCTTTGATTTAATGATATATGTTATTAAAAAAATATATATTTATTATTTTTGAGCTGAGAGCCTCATTCTACAACCCAGTATGATGTGTAACCTTGTCTGTCCGTCATCAAAATTGAAATTTTTCTTAAGTCGACCTAAAAAAAAATCTAAAAAAAATAACTATACAAAACATTTAAATAATATATGCTCATAAAAAAATTGCAAGTCAAGAAATTGGATCCCTCTTGGCTCATGTTAGATTCGTATTTAATATGGATCTATGTTGGTTCTACAACCCAATATGAGGGGACGTGTAAGTTTGTTCATTCGTTCACTGATTTGACACATGCTCTAAATAGAAAGCTATTGTTGCATATAATAATAAAAAAATCAATATGTTGTAAAGTAATTAGAAGTAAAATAAATGTGTGAGTACAATGTTTAAACCTTAAAATTTTCGAAAATATTTCGATAAGATATTTAAATAAACTATTTAAGATCTATGTTAACTAATTTGCGCTGATAAAATGTCTTTTTGTACATGTTTTGTAAAATATTATAATGTTAATTATCTATATATTATATATCATTTTTAAAAAATTATGTATATATCATGGAAAAATAAATTTTAAATGTCTTTTTGTACATATTTTGTAAAATATTATAATGTTAATTATCTATATATTATATATCATTTTTAAAAAATTATGTATATATCATGGAAAAATAAATTTTATGGTTAAAATGTTTATTTGGTCCTATATATACTCTATGTAGCATTCAAAAATACTATTTGAACAATGAAAAATATCACATTGTATTTTGCACTTTAAAGAAGTTTGCACATGAAGAAATATGATCCCTCTCGGCTCATGTTAGATTTGTATTTAAGATGGATTTATGTTGGTTTAATCAAAGTTGAGTAATAATTTAATGTTTTTAGATTTAAATGGTTGATATTATCTTTTAGAAAATATATTTTATTTTATATATGTTTATAAACTATATAATTATTATTTTAGAATTAAAGTAAAATTAATAGTTTAATGTTTTTTTATTGAAATTGTTAATATTATTTTGACCAATATGGGGTAACTAAGCGAGGTATAAATGTAGTGGTGAGGTTAGTCATGTAGTAAGCATGTGTGCAAGTATGCAAGTGTAGTTGACTATTTTGACAGTTCCAAAAGTTGAGGTACCAAGGACATTAAGAACGGTTATGGGATAGTACATCCCAATTCCATCTCCTAAGCGAACTAATGGAAGCCATTAATTTTTTGCACAAGAAAGGAAGGCTAGATATTTTGGCAAGAAGGTTGTGGATAGGTGATGAGACAATCTGCAAGATACCTCACCATGAAATGCATCATTCCAAAACAGCTAATATGATTTAGTAATCAATCTAGGAGATGGAATTCATTTCAAGATTCTTGGCATGGTAAGAATATTAGATATATAGGAGAATAATTCTTGAATTCTTTTATTGTACCTTGAGATATCTTCTCTAGAATCCAAAATTGTGAAATAAGGTTGTAATTGTTGATTTTTCAAGTGTAATAGCTATAAGCACTAATTTATGAAATATTGATAATTACTTCAAATGATGTATTTTAACAGTTCCAATTTATCATTGAGTAATTACACATCAGAAATTCAACCACAAAAGCACATGGACAATAGAGATCACAATGCACAAAGGGAACACAAGATTTACCCAGGGAAAACCCATTTCAGAGAAAAACCCAACAACCTTTTCATTAGATAAATTGTTTAGTTCAACAAGAGATACATCTAATGCAACTAGTCAACTATGAGGTCAAACTGACCAACAAGATTGTGGTAAAACCTGGTCAAATAGCTCTCTTGTCAAGTCAAACTTCTACCCTTCAACTTCGACCCTCTCTAATCTGCCTAGGCTGAAGTTTTGCCTCTCGTAATATGCCCAGAAATTTGGCCCTACTACCCAGAATGTTCTATCCATAATTTCAGCTCTATTGCCTAGAAATTCACATTGTTTCCCATAAATTCATACGTGTGAAATCAAGAGAGAGGGAGAGAGAGAGATAAATGATAGAGATGAATGTATCCTTCTTCTCCTTCTTCTCCTTCACTTAGATACCCAAAAATTGTCTTATCTTGTTAGAGGTCGAATGGTGCCTTGAGGAGGAGGTTGAATGTTCTTTATATAGTGATTTGTCGATCTAAATGTGTGTGTCTCTTCACTAGATCCGACTTGACAAGTTTGGAGCCAAAAATTCAAAATTCTAATTTTGAAATTTTCTCTTTTAAATCTAACATGAAGAAAATGTTTTATAATTTAAGGGCTAATCAATGAAAATGACATGAAGAACATGTCTTACAAATATGTTATATATTTCAAGGGCTAAAATATAAATTATGAAGACCGGCCATATCTACAAAATTCAATGCTCCTGCTTAGCTAGGGAGGCATTCATAATGACTAGATAGATGTTCTTTTGTTGAAAAAATTCTCTAAGAAAAATTTATAACAAATTATCATCAATTACCATAATCGAGTCAACAAATGTAACACATGGTAAACCAATAGCATCAATTAATCACAATAATATGGTCAAACTTTGACACAAGGTAAGTTAACAGCATTTACCATAATTCGGGTCAATACCTTAGATCTATGGTATATCCTCACCATAATTCAGGCCAGTAATTTAGACACATTGTACATCATTTAGCATCAACTAGTCACCATAATTCAGGGTGGTACCTGACACATGGTATCCAAAGTAGTCTTGGTTCACCATCATTCGGGGCAATATCTTTGACACATGGTAAATCTTCAAAGGCCACACTCTAACTGAGTAACTCAAGGCCCAATGATAAATGAACCTAATTCTCTAGGACCATTCTTCCTCATTTGGGTCAACATATTTGTTGGGCCTCCAAAATGTCATCCTCTTTTACCCTCATTTCCATCATTTTACCATATTTCGTAACTCTTTCCCATGTTTTGTAGCTTCATAACCCTACATTAATAACCATTTTCATGATCATATGGGTTTATCATTATTATTTTCCAAATCATTTATTTTAAGTATTTTAAGATAAGTTATGATTAAATATTAGGAAATTAACATGTTTTCATATATATATCTAAAAATAGTATGAGTTTTATGACATTGTAGGCCTATTTGAAGATTCTAGAAGGGTCCTATTTGGCTACTCAACCACGAATTCGAATTTCAATTCCAACTCATGAAGATTTGTGGAATATTTGTTGAAGATTTGGATCATTGAATAAGCACATTCAAAGGACAAGAATCATGGATGTTTTGATATGTGTCTACTATCAAAACTAGGAGAGAATTTTGAGAGGATTTGTATCTCATATTTTTAGGTGATTGGTTGTAACCACAAGAGATAAATGTGGAGATATATTTATTGATTAGTTATCTTAAGTTTTTGTATAAATAGGAGTGAATCCTTCAGAGGAGACTCATTCAAAGTTCCATACAAGACATGTAATTTATAAATTGAGGATAGAGAGGAAGAGAGTTGAATTATCGTAATATATTTGGAGATTTTATCCAACTTCATTTTATGGAATACATATTTCTTCTTTGATCTCCAAGCTTTGACAATCATTTAGTGTGCTTGCTAAGGAGTGGAGGGCCCCCATCAACCATAGCTTGTGCACCTCTTTCTTTTGTTGTAAATATTTATGTTATTTCATTTATGCAAGTTTAGTTTAGTTTATTTTATGTTATTTTGATTATATGTTTTATGTTGTGTTGTTAAGATTGATTTAATTTCCTTATGTTTGGATTGGATTGGATTTCATTAATGTTGTTTTGTTAAGATGGATTTAATTTCCTTATGTTTGGATTAGATTTGCACACTAGTAATCTCACATTATTAATCTCATAGGCCACTGAATTAAATTAGTTTTTCATTTCATAGCTTACATTAGAATTGTTGGCTTTCATAGAGTTAATCTTTGAGAGAGAAAGTGATTGAGAGAGAACATGTTTGAGAGAGAACGTGTGCACTTGCTTTTCATTTGCTTTGTAATTAGCTTCAAGTTTCTTGCATTATATTAATATATTCTAAGAAATTATCACTGAGTACATATAGTAAACGTATACCTCATCAATTCACAAACCCTAGGTTGACAATTTAATGACAGGGATTTAACTCGCAATTAAATCACCCAACAATACTAGACACCGGAATAATGACTATCCTATGTTGAACAATTCTCCCTAATTCGGATCAATATACTTGACACAAGGAGAATGTCAGTCCATGATGCTATCTCATCAGCACTTCCTCTCACTCGGAGAGGCGTTCTCAACAAGTCCAAGCTGAACCCTGAAGTATACAAACTTCACCCTAGATAGAGGATTTGTAAGAATATTAGTTATTTTCTCACCATTCGAGACATACTAGAGCTTCAATTATCCTTTTTCACCATGTCACGGATGAAGTGGTATTGATTTCTATGTGCTTCAACTTTTCATGGAAAACGTGTTTCTTTGTTAGCTTCATAGAGCTTTGATTGTCACAAAATATCACGGTTGATTCAAGCACCTGATAAATAGTCTTACAAGTAACTTTCAAAGCCACAATACTTCACAACTCACTAAAATGGATGTGATATACTCTGCCTCAACAATGTTGAGTGTGACAAATTTTCACTTCCTTCTCATCCACAAAATCATAACATAGGCCAAACTGAAGCAACCTCCAAATGTATTATTTCTATCTTCAGCACTCCCTACCCAATTTGCGTATGTATAACCCTGTCGTTGTATATTACCATTTGAGATGTATCTCAAACCATAATCAACAGTACCACCCAAATATCTCAATACATGATTTGTTGCAATCCAATAATCGTCTTTTGGTTCCACCTAGAACTGTCTTAGAGTATTTACTGCAAAGAAAATGGCGGGCCTGGTATTAACCAAATACAAAAGTGAGCCAATCAACTTTTGGTACATGGATGGATTTATCAAATATGACTCATTGTCTCTCAACTTTCTCAAATTTGTCACCATGGGTCTTTCCATCAATTTACATTCCATCATCCCAAACCTCTTTAGGATCTTGATAATATATTTTCCTTAACCAAGGACTACTTTGCCAGACTTGAGCAATATTTCTAGCCCCAAATAGTAGTGCATTAAACCAAGATCCTTCAATATCAGAGGCCCACTCCCTCTTACACTGAATAATAAGATGCTCCATACCTTTCAGAAATAATTCATTAACATATAATAATAGAATCATAGGTTCATTCTCTTCAACCTTGATATACAGGTTTCGATCAACATCACTTTTGGAGAAACCAAGTCTTGTCAAGTAGCTACCCGGGAGGTTTGTTTTTTGATCAAGTGTAAATATCCAAATACATTAAAATCATTAACCAATCCTAAAACTCTTTGTTGGGCGGAAGTCATTTGACCAATCGTAAAACTCTTTGTTGGGCGGAAGTCTTTTTCGTTACGTTCAAATGAGGTTAAGAAAGGTTTGCTTGTTTTGAAAAAGCAAAATATTTATCCGTGATTATATTAATTACGGTTTCGTTCTGTAAACTGAAACGGAAGACCAGTTTATCTATCAGTTTAAATAGCTGAAACGGAAGACCAGTTTATCTATCAGTTTAAATAGCTGAAAGAAAAAGTAGATTAGCTGTGCGTTGAAGTAGATTTTCTGTTCAAGGTTAATAGTTGTTTGTTTTTTTAAGGTTTTCTAATTAAATTTTTTCCAAATTTTTTTAAGGAATTTTAGGAATTTGGTGGAATTCTTAGTATAGGTTGAAATTTTTAGTTTTATTTATGGGTTGAAATTATTAATTTTATTTCTGAAGTTTACACAATTTAAATGTTTTAAGAGTTTTTTATGTGCTAAATTCATTTATGCAGTCAAAATTAAATTTTAAATAGCGAAAAAATAAAATTTCACTCAAAATTGTTACTTCAAATTTCTACTTAAAAAAATAAAAATAAAAATATCTAAAAAGTATAATAGTAAGACAAAAAATTTGTTGATATGGCTGAGGGATTAAATTTGACCCGTATTTTGTTTATTTAACCATAAAATATTTGATAAATCTGCATATCACTAGCATTGACTTAATTTTCAAAATTGTTAATTTCATGAACTCAAAATTTACCGGTTTCTCCATCAAACTTTAATATCTTATATATAATCAATTCTACTTTAATATCTTATATATAATCAATTCTAAATAGAATTGCAGAAAATAAAATAAGCCAATGGCTAGTTGATAGTCCAAGAGAAGCATTGGATGATGGGTACCCACAATACTAAGCCTCTAAGATGAGACTCAAGATATGTAGAGAATATCTTCATAGTGCCAAGACATCAAGTTAAGCACAAGCTCACACATAGTGGATCTTTGGAAATGTTATAAAAAGTCAATCTGAGACTCCAATCACATCACAGAACTTTGCATTGTGCACACTTTAGCCTAAAGCCTAAACATTGAACCATGAAGCTTAAAGGTTGAGAGTCACATGGCATGACTACACTGCGATGTTATATAAAACACTAACTTACTGGGATAGAGCAATCAAATTAAAGTGTTTTTAGTTATAGAACAGAGTTTTCCTATTTATCCAAGTGAAATACCAATTTATATGTAGTTTCTTTAGTGTTGGTAAGCCTCATGGATCTCCATTTTTGTAAATTAAGATTATTTATTAGTTTGATTAGAAAATGGAACTATTTCATGGTTGGATATGGCAATCTCAAATACTATTTCATGGTTGGATATGGCAATCTCAAATATTTGATTACGATGGCTATAACTGTTTAAATGCATGTATAACTAAATATGAAAGCAATTCGGATTGAGTCTTTTGAGGTGTTGGGCTGCCAACCAAAAATCTTTCATCCTTCAAAATGAATTATAAATGTCTTCAAAATGCATGCATGGTATATTGTTATTGCTTGAAATACCATAATCCTCCCAAATTCTTATTTAAAAGTGTTTTCAAACTTATTATATTATTTATAAACTCTTTTTTAAGTCAAACTTTCATGTAATATAAGTTTTTTTTGTCTTTTTTTAAATCAAACTCATTGCATGAAAAATAAAATTGATTGTTAGTCTTTGACCAAATCACCTTATAAAACTTTTTAAAAACAATTCAACATAATTTATAAAATATTAAAAATTATATAAATAATAACTATGTAATTACACTAAATTATTATAACTTTTTAAAAATAATTCAATATTATTTATAAAACACTTAAAATTATATATATAATAACTATATATAATTACACTAAACTATTATAGTTTAAAATTATTATAATTTAAAAGTAAAATATATATATATAATCTTTTCAAAATAATATGAAACATATATATTTTTGATCTTTTCAAAATTATATATATATATATATAGAATTCAAACTTAAACTATATATATTAATAGTAGAAATAAAAAAAAGAGAATACATTTAATTTTTTCAAAATAATATGAAACATGCATATTATTAATATTATTTAGTTGAATTCAAATTGGAATTATATATATATATATATATATATATATATATATATATATATATATATAATGGTTGAATTTAAACTGGAAATTTATATATATATATCCTTTTAAAATAAAAATTGTATAGAAAAGCTTCTCAATATTTTATAAGTAATATTTATTTATTAGTAAAAAATAATGTAAGTATTACTATAAAGATATTTCATATAAGTGACGGTGAAGAAAACTTTACGTTTTTTTTTTAATTTACAATATATTTATTGAAAAAATGTTTGGTTTTTAAATAAATTATAAAATAGTTTAGGTGAGCATCTGTACAGGGTTCCAAGTTTAAATGTTTTCTAATTAAACAATATAATCATTATATAATATTATATTAATTTTAAAAAACAAATATTAACCTTAAAAAACAAATAGTTGATTTACAATAGATCACTTTAAAAAAAACAAAAAAAACAAAAACCTTTTATACATTTTTATAAAAAAAACAAAAAAAACAAAAACCTTTTGTACATTTTTTTAATTATTAAAGATTATATTTATTAGATTACTAATTCACCCTACTTCAAAAAAACCTATATTTAATATTTTAAACATTCATTATATTTAATCTTTAGAAAGAAACATTCATTATATTTACTCTTTTGTATATGATTAAAGATTTGAAAAAGATTTAAGAGAAACGCAGTTTGGTGTAAAAGTTTTATTGTTTTTTATTAAATTTATTAAATATTAAAAAATCGTTAATATAATTAGTAATACATATTTATTTTACATATAAAAATATAATAGTAATATATTTCTATAAGGAATCTGATTTGATTTTATTTTATTTTATATATATATATAATTTTAGAAATAAAAATGATATATTATATTTATTATTAAAAATTATATAGTTTATTAATTGGTAAAGTGGTTGTATAAGGGATTTTGTCAAATATGAGGAAGAAGCATTTTCAATTTGTGTGATTTAGGAATCTAGATGAGAAAGGAATTCAATTGGTAAAGTGGTTGTCTTTGGCACAACCAAAGAGTCAAAGAGGTTGGGGAATTAAAAACTTATGTCTATTTATTTAAGCACTAGCAATTACGAATCTTTGGACATTTATGCAAATCAAGGTTTTGTGGGGGAGAATGATGAAGTTCAAATATTTGGGAGGCTTCACAATGCAAGAATGGTTTATAATCCCTAAGAAATGCGCCAAAAATAGTTTGATATTCTTTTCTTTTGGTTGGAAAATTGACAATGTGGAGGATTAGGAATGAGAAGAAGGTCAAGATCAATGAGGATCGTTGGGCAAGGGTAAATGAATATTTGTACTCTTTGAAGGAATTAGGAGATTGTTACGTGACCATGATATATTCTCCCTCTAAGATGCTACGGTGCAATATCGTGACAGGCTAGGTGGATGTGGATTGAAGTCAAAGATAGAGTTGGGCTTGGTAGGAGGGCACACTAAGGAATGGCATGGATTTGTGGATAAATTGTGTTCCAACTATATCAAATTGGTTGAAGAGAACGAAGATTCTTTATGTTGGTCCAACACTGCTTTGTTAAATGATTATGTAGTCAGGTTAGGATATAAAGCACAAGCTAAAGCAAATTTTAATGGGCCTATGACATGGTGTTGGGAACATGTGTGGAAATTGCATAGATCGTTGAAAGAAAAAATAGGTGTGTGTCTTGCTCTAAGAAACAAATTGTTAACTTTTGATATGGGCTAAATAGAGGGTGAATTAGGCCCAATAGGTGTACGTTGTGTTGACATAAAGTAGAAATGGTAAGCCACTGAAAAATTGAAATGTCAGAAGAAAAGGGGAGAACACACAGTAAACAAAACCACAAAGAAACTTTTTTTTTTTATTATTAAAACAAAGAATAATTGTAAAAGTTACGTTGTGGTGGACAATCTATCCTTTTACAAAATGTGACTTGTTACTAACTTACTTATAGCTTTTTTTAGTTACAATACCATGGGTAAATTCCATGGGTGAGTAAATATCATGGGTGAATGAATACCATGGGTAGAAGTCACTTACAATACCATGGGTAATTACTATGGGTGGATGCCACTTACAATATCATGGGTACATTCCATGTGTGGATGAATACCATAGGTGGATAAATACCATGGGTGAATGAATACCATGATAGATGCTACTTACAATACCGTGGGGGGGTAAATACCATGGGTGGATGTCACTTTCCATTCAGATCATTCCTCCTCCCTTAAGAAGCAATGGTCCCCACTGTGTGAAGTTCCCTCCTGAGAAGCCTTTGTTGAATATGAAGAGCCACTGAAGAGAATGATTTTGTGTGGTTAACCCATAACCATGATGAATGAAGATCCAAGGATAGAGATACCATGTAATGCTTGTGACCAACTGTGATACTGACAATTTGTGGCCTAGCAAATGGAATTCGATGAAGCGTGGGTTTGCGGATGACCCATAACCATGGCAAATGAAAAACCGAGTATAGAGATACCCTATAATGCTTGTGACCAATTGTGATACTAACAATGTGCGGTCTAGCAAATGGACTTCGATGACAAGGGTTTTGTGCAGTTGACCCATAACCTTAGGTTTGTGGGTGACCCATAACTGTGATGCTTGTCAGTCTGCTTGGTAAAAGCATGGTGGCTTGTCTAGGAGATTCTCCTATCTAATGAGATGTTGTAAACACTTCTTTCACATTATAGAGATCTTGTTGCAACTTTGTTGATAACTTTTGTTACATGCGATGAAATCAAATTCTGTCAAAGACCCATTTGAGGTATTGAAGATATATTTCTATTTATATAAGAAAATTGAACTTTGATGACCTATGGAATGAGAAAATGATTCCAGAAACTTATGGTACGTGCAGTCACACAACATTCCAAACATGTGTAATTTCAAATTGCTCATATCTCTCAAACTGAGAAATGAAATCAAATTCCATAAAAACCCCATTTGAGATAACATAAAATAATTTAAAATTGGTTATTTTTCACCTTATAAAATGCTTTGTGGAGGTCGTAGCACTTGCGTGAATTTTGATGAATATTGCTACAAAAATTTGAAACCAAAATACGCTTCAAACCATCATTCTCATGGAGTCGTAACTTGAATATGATACCACTGACCCGGATCTTAGGGGGAGGCCCCCAAGATCAAGATCTAAAAAATTGAAATTCTAGAAGAAAAGGGGAGAACACAGAGTAAACAAAACCACAAAGAAACCTTTTTTTATTATTAAAACAGATAATAATTGTAAAAGCTACATTGTGGTGGACAATCTGTCCTTTTACAAAATGCGACTTGTTACTTATAGTCTTTTTTAGTTACAATACCATGGGTAAATTCCATGGGTGGGTAAATACGATGGGTAAATGAATACCATGGGTAGATGTAACTTACAATACCATGGTTAATTACCATGGGTGGATAAATACCATGGGTAGATGAATACCATGGGTAAATTCCATGTGTGGATGAATACCTTGGGTGAATGAATACCATGGATAGATGTCACTTACAATACCATGGGTCAATAAATGCCATGAGTGGATGCTACCTTCCATTTGGATCAGGAACCTTTTGTTATGTTCTCTTTTACAACCCTAATACAGAGCCTTGTTATCAAAAGTCTTAATCCAAAGGTAATATGGAACAAGGATAGTTTGGAGCATTGCATCGAGGTCTTGCTAATGGATGTTATTGTGGCAAATATGACTCGTTTCCTTGTCACTTTGCTTATTTTATATGGTGTACATGTAAATTCATCTTGTTCCAAGACAACCAAGTTCATGGGGAGGTGGTTGCACGGCTAATTGAAAACCTCACATGGAAGTTTACATGTGAATCAAATCAAAAGAAGACACAAGTGCCTTCAATGCCAACAATGGATTTCAACACTCCCTAAGGCTTCATTGATAGAGCTAGCCAAGTGCATCAGCTGAGATGGTTGTATTGTTGAGAAGAAGTAGGGAGGGAAGCACTAAAGCACTAGGGCCCGAAGCACAAGGTATCTGAAGATCAGAAGCACTAAGCACAAGGTATCTGGAGATTAGAAGCACTAAAGCACCAGAAGACAGGTGCATTAGGGGTTGTGTATGGGTGGTTAAGAACATTTTTTCTCTTGAGCATTGAAGGTCGTAAAAAAGTACTGGAAAGTGGCACTGAAGGTAGAGGACAAACAGTGCGTTGGTGCACTAGAACATTGGGGTTGAGTTTCGGATAGTCAAACACAAACATCACTGGAACACAAACATCTCTAGATCAGTGGCTCGTACATAAAACTTTTCTTACTTTCTTGTTTGGTATTACATTGTCTTAAATTTGTTTTCCTAGTGTCCTATGGATAGTTTATCCTCTAGTGAGATTGATTCATACTTCCCTCTCATTCAAATTATGGTCCTACTACTCCTTGCTATTATGCTCACTATCAGAATCTTATTAACATCCTTTACAATTTAGAATTGAAGATGTGTATTTTCCCTTCCTCTATTCATACTTCTCACTTTGTCTCTGAAAACTCTCTTGCACCATCTATTTCTCTCTCCTGTCAAATGAGTGATATAAACTATTGTGGATATTGCATAAACTTACTCAACTCAAGTGGTATCACATTCTTGACAATTTTGTAAGACTTCATA
Source organism: Pinus tabuliformis (assembly GCA_031772625.1). Taxonomy (NCBI): domain Eukaryota; kingdom Viridiplantae; phylum Streptophyta; class Pinopsida; order Pinales; family Pinaceae; genus Pinus; species Pinus tabuliformis. The sequence goes on along the minus strand of CM062804.1, from coordinate 517,030,546 downwards.
AATTCGCTCTGGTGATGTGGGGGTGGCAACATTGGGTGGCCTTGTCTATGTTGTTGGTGGAATTGCATTTTATGTTGGTGTCGCATATGCAACCTTTGCTCTAACTATATGTAGAATTACTATTCGGAGATTGGATTCCACTGGCTTGACTGGATAGATTGGACTCATTTTCGATCTTGGACTAATCTCTTATCTTTGGTGCTTTCATTTATCTCTCCCTCGATTGTTTATTGGTCTAGGATCGATCTTGGATCTGAAAGGTGATGACCATTTTCTAGTTATTTTTGAATTTTTCGGCACAGGGGGATTAGTTCCCAAGGTTCTCAATCAGAGACAGCCTGGATTATCTCGGAACTCATCTCCTTGGGATTCCATACACATTCTCTCTTATTCATGCAGTGTCTCTCAATTATTGCGGGTGATCATTTCCAGATGAATTTCTTAATGCCATATTTACGATCGGGTACCATGGGGGGAATGTTGGATTATTTATGGAAAGATTGATCATCCCAATACAAATTTTTGGGTATAATGTGTCATCACTCCCTTGGGGTATTTATGCTTTACATCTTAGTACTTCTAGTATTAATTGTTAAGACGGTCGAATCGCATGAGGGGTTAGTTTAATATCTATTGATCCTGGAGGATATATAGATTTCACTTTTATTACTCAGATCACAAAATATCTTCGGGTGGAGATCTGGATATTTCGTAAAATCCACTCTAACATATTAAATTCAGGGTGAATCTTTGGATGGTGAGAGTCATTTATTTCTCTTCCAACCTCTCTCTTTCCTGATGGATGCCAACAAGGAAATACTTGATGCTGATGTGGAATTACAAGAGGTGTTTGTACATGCTATGATTGCTGCTGAGCGGGAAAGGTGTAAGTCGACTAACTGTAGGGACTATTGAATGTAGGGACATTGCATGCTAGACAACATCCTCTCCAAGACACGCGGACCCTGGCTTTTGAATTTCCCTCTATCGTCCTCGTGCCGCTTCCAGACGTAGAAAGGATCGTCAGCTTGATTGAAAACCCATCCATTTGGACCTGATGACAAAGATCCTTAGCTTTGATCACGACATACTCTGGGGCAGAGTATTAAGCTTGAAGAAGAGGGCCTTAATAGGTAAGTGCAATTATCTAAACTGGATATGAAAAATTGGGTGAAGAAAACATGGGAACCATTTCTGGGATACGCTATGAAGATCAACATTCTGATGAACTCATGGTTCATCATAGATTTCCTGCACATGGAAGACATCGAAAAAATTCTAAAAATCCCTTGGGTTCAAGGGAGGAGTTTCTTACATCTTCATAAATGATACATTGAGTTTAATCCCTTACTGGACACGACCAAAAAAGAGATTGTATGGGTCAAATTTCCTAGGTTACCCCTTGAATTCTAAACGATGAGGACTTTGATGGAAATTGGTAATGTAATCGACAAATTCATCTATATTGATCCCAAGGTGGTTGGAGCGAGAGATAAATGGGTGGCCTGTATATTAGCCGAAATCTGTTTCTCTAGAGGCCTCCTAGAAAACTTGGATTTAGCATGGGGACCTATTCGACTTTAGTAACGTTTAGATTATTGGGGCATCCCCTTTCACTGCCTACTTTTCCACCAAACAGGACACTTGATGAAGTGTTGTCCGAGTACGAGATATGCTAGCTTGCACCACTATGTGAGATGTGCTACTGAGAGAGATGGCTCTCCTCATTGTCCATATGTGGATATTGCACTCCCACACAAAGGTACTCGGTCATATCCCTCTCATATCTATGCTTCCACATCCTTTTTGTTTGCTTCCTCTCTCTCTCCATCTCGGTTGAATTTATATGTTGTATCGAGTGCTAATAACCTTCCTTGCCCTCCATCTGCTACTAAATTATCTTCAGATCCTATTTTTGTCTCCTCGACTAAAGAGACCCAAATTTTACCTGTTATACCCAATCTGATCCCTGCGAATTCTCCTCCCTGCAACTATTTCAGATTGCCTTGCTCCCCTAATCCTACCCTCTCAATATCCCCCTCCATGCCCCCACTTGAATCTACAATATCTCTACCCCGTATCTGCTTTGATGATCCCTCCTTGAACTCCCCTCATAAATCTATAGGAAGTGGCATTGACTTCCTCCTTATTAATCCTGAGTTGGACTTAAATGCAATGAACATTCATAGGGCAACTCTACTCAGACCTACCCCCACATCAGTCCGCGCTCTACTAAAAACATTATTGCTCGAAAAATTCACCATAAGGGTAGTAGACATTTTCGTGCTTGATATGGGCCACATTTTTATGTTTTTCATGACTTTGCTAACCTTTCGGATGTCCATGTCATTTCCTCTCCTAACCCTCGGGCACTTAGAGCATCGCGGTCCGCTTTTGTGCCTCCATGATATGCATCCTTTCCATGAATATTAGTGGTTTTGGGAACCGCTCCAAACTGTTGGGGATGAAGCATATTATTTAGAATACCTGTCTTTTAATTATTCTAATTTAGGAAACTTTGGTGGACTCTACTAGAGCCATTGCATATTTTAGGCAGATTTTCCCTATGTGGCACATTGCAGCTGTAGGATCATCTGGCACTTCTGGTGGCCTTATTGCTCTCTGGGATCCAGATTGAGCACAATTCAATGCATATAGTCTCTTTGCAAGTATTCGACTATCTAGACACATTAGGGGCTTTCCTAGCCGCATACATATTCTTAACATGTATGCCCCTTATAGGGATCAATCACAATTCTAGGAGAGAATCGAAAGTGGAAATATTCCGAAGAATAAGGGCCTAATTATGGCTGTAGATCTAAACGCTACGCTCATGGCGCAGGAATCTTGGGGGAAACACAGTAGAAATTATCCATTGGCTCATAAGATATACAATATCTTTGTAGAGAGCCATCTAGTTGAAATTTGTCCCAACCCTCTCACTCAAACATGGAACAATAGAAGATCTGGAGAAGGACATATTGGGAAACATCTCAACAGATTCCTGGTTCAAGAGGATTTGATTGAAAGGTTGGGATACCTGAAGTCATCTATTTACATGACTTATATTTCATATCAAACTCCTATTTTACTCAGCTGGAGTATCAAGAATGTTTGAAAGGGGATCCCATTTAAATTTAACAAAGTATCTTTGGATGATTCTGAATTCAACGATCTGGTTCACACACTTTGGTTTGAAATGTCAGACATTTGTGATAATTCGACTGTGACAGCCCTAGTATTTAAGCTCAATATTATTAAATCTAGAACTAGAACTTGGGAGAGGACCAAAAAACAATAGATGATTGCATAATTGAAGAACATCTCACGAAAATTTTCTGAAGTTGGACTGTCATTGGAATAAAAAATACCAGCACAGTAGGCTCTGGACCAACTATGATTGCTGGAAGAAATAAAGAATATTGAACATTCAGGATATTACTTGGAGACTTAAGAGCAGAGCTACTTGGCTTTGGGAAGGAGACTGAAATACCAAATTATTTCACAAGCATGCCACTCACTGAAAACATTGCAATACGATCTGGCAGATTGAAACTCTAGAGGGGCATATCAAGAATACTACCTAGGATATACAAATCGAAGCCGTAAAATTATTTGAACATTTCTATCAAGACATGGAAGATGTCGAATTTGTCGATCAAGAATGGGCACTAAACCAGTATCCTATTATGTTTGACAATGTTGCTAATGAGGAACTATCCAGTCTTGTTACCTTGGAGGAAATTGCACAGACATTGGGATTCTTTGCTAAGGATAAAAGTCCAGGTCCAAATGGATGGACTATGGAATTATTTATTGTAATAACCCTAATGAAAATTCCATGTAAAAATATATAAATACCACGGATGATGGGACACGTACTCCAAGCTGAATGTTGGGCAAGACATCCTGGGGGGTGTTCATTTGGTTGTTTATGGCTAAGGAAATTGGCAAAGGCAATGAGTAAGGCATTAAAGAGGCAAAAAGGTATTTTGGCACATTTATTTATGAAAATAATGGAAATTAGGAGAAAAGGAATGTGAAAGGTCACATTTTTCATGTGAGGAGGAAATTGAAGGAACATAATGGAAAATGAAGAAAATAGAGGCCTCATTAATAAAAAGGCTTATGAGGATCAGTGGGCAAGACTTGGTCATTTTAGTTTTGGAGCTCTCTCATTATTTCTCTCTCTCTCTCATACTCTTGGCTACTTAGAGTTTTCTTGGAGCACTCTTCGAGGGTGTGGCATACTTGGATTCTTGGAGCAAGAAGGCAAAGGAAGAGTGGGAAAGCGCAAGAAGGCATCAACATCAACAGCTAAATCAGATTTGCTTGCAAGTATCAAGTTGCATGTATGATTTATTCACTAGTTTTGGCATGCATGGCACATGCATGTGGTTTCTTGGTTGTGATCTATCATTGGCATGGAGGATTTGCTGAATCGATAGTGGATTGCCTAGCCTTGCCATTTCCTGGATAGCCATGGTGATTGTGGGTTTACTTTCATTGCTTTGTTTTTGTTGGTTCTCATGTTTTCTTAGCTTGGGTTGAGTTATTAGTCCTAGAAGCCTTGGTTGAACAAACGCTCTAGAAGCCCTGTAACAACTTAGGTTGAGTTACTAGTCTTGGAAGCCCTAGTTGGACAAACGCTCTGGAAGCCCTTTGTGAGTTGAGTTACTAGTCCTAGAAGCCTTGGTTGGAAAAATGCTCTGGAAGCCATGTATAAGTTGTGGGTTGAGTTACTAGTTCTAGAAGCCTTGGTTGGACAAACACTCTGGAAGCCTTGTATGAGCTGTGGGTTGAGTTACTAGTTCTGGAAGCCTTAGTTGGACAAACACTCTGGAAGCCCTATATGAGCTGTGGGTTGAGGTACTAGTTCTGGAAGCCTTGGTTGGACAAACACTCTAGAAGCCCTGGAAGGCTTGGATGGAGACCAATCTGATAATGGTTTTTGGTGATGTCTGACTGTGAGGTGGAATCACTGTTTTATGGGTCGAGGTGGGTGGCCTCTAGAAGCCCTAGATGAGTTTTGATTGATGTGTTCTATGAGATCACATTCATGATTGGAATATGGCACGAGGGTGATTGGTTGAAGAGAGACTTGGCTTAGTCAATCTATGGTCGAGTGGAATGTGGTAGTCCTATCATCGGTTGGTTCATTGCATTTATTAATTAAAAATTCATTCCCTTGATTTTCATGTGCAAATGTACTGATATATATATATATATATGGATTTTGATGACTGATATGTTTATTGTATTTATGTTCCTATTATGTTGTTTATATGCACATTTACCCTGAAGGTTGTTACAGAGTCGTATCAGAGCATGGTTCAAACACTTGGACTGGATGGGCTCTATCATAGGTAAAATGAAGAACAAAGGTTAAACTTTAGACCTTTCTGTCATATCTGTTATAACTTTTCTTCTGTGAAATATTAGAAGTCAAAAATTTGTCCATACTGAAGGTAAATCCCACTGATAATGTGGTAAAAATTTCAGATATTGGTTCACAATACTTTATGAATTATTATCTAAGGAAGATGACCTTCTTGAATGCACCTTTAAACAGGTCACGTTGGCATTTCTGCAATAACTTTTATTTTGTAGGATTTCAAAAGCTGAAAAATCATCTGCATCGAGGGGAAATACCAATGATTATGTGGTAGAAATTTCAGATATTGGGTCACAATATTTTAGGAGATATGAGCATAGGGAGTCAAGCCTTCTGAATGCTCCTAAAATTAGGTCTCAAACAGGTCATGCTGAAATTTTTGTTATAACTTTTATTTTGGGCACTCTCAGGAGTTAAACTTTTTTCCACAATGAGAGGAAATCCCTCTTATATTGTGATAAAAATTTCAGACATTTATTCACTATATTTTAGGAGATATGACTAGTGTAAATCGAGCTTTCTAGACACTCCTAGAATTGTGCACCAAATAGGATTGTGTTGGTATTTTGTTATAACATTTCATCTATGAAATCTCAAAAGATGAAACTTGAACCATAGTCAGGAATAATTCCACTGATCATATGGTTTAGTTTCCATAACTTGTACTACTACAGTTTAGATATATATGCATTGAATCATTTGCTATTTTAGTTTGCATGCAAAGTGTTTGATGAAATGCTTAAATGGTTCAATGATTAATTGCATACAAACTGTTTGATAAAATGCTCCAATGAGTATGTTGTTTGTGGCTGGAGATAGTATTGATGTGTAATATTATTTTTGTATTTCATATATGCTTACTTTTATGCAAATAGTTTGCTATATTAGTTTGCATGTAAAGTGTTTGAAGAAATGCTTACATGCAAATGTAATAGTATAGTATTTGTTTGAAGAAAATGTAGAAGTATGGTAATTGTTTGAAAAAAATGTTATTCCTTTTTATTATGGGATAGTATTGTAGTATGATAATATGGATGTAGCTGATCTATTCCTATTTTCATGCAAAGAATTTGAATATTTGCATATAGGGAATTTGAAAGGTTGCGTGCAAGGAATTTGAAAGGTTGCATGCAAGGAATATGAAAAGTTGCATGCAAGGAAATGGAAAAGTGGTATGTTTTTAGTTATGATGTTACAAGTGGAATAAGTGCAATATTTTTTACTTAGTCTCATACAAATGTGTGAGAAATGAAAATCAATTTCTTTCCAAGTATGGTTAAATTTAATAGAGATTTGGAGATCCCATTTCCATAATTGGACATTGGAGATCGGACAATTATAGTAGCTTCCTCCTTCCACCTTAGTGTAGACCATGGATAATAAGGGGTTATGCTTATAGGTTGTTAGTATTGGTGAATATTGATTTCAAATTAATAGACACGATGTATTGATTTTTGGAACATTCGACTAAATGTGTATGGATTATATGTCGCTTACATGTTGATTTCATGATACCTACTTACATCCTTGTATGTTAGGTTATATTTTTTAATATTTTGATTACATGTATCAGTCTTGTAGGTTGATTACAAGAATTGACCGCTTATGTTTGACTACATGCATTTATGTGTAGGTGTAGTTGATTTGGCATTTCTTATGCATATTGTTGGTTCCATGTGGCAATGTGTACAATGGAGTAATGGTTGTTGTTATGCATGTATGGTCGTGGCTCTGATTATGCATGTGTAGTAGGTCAAACATGCCTTGTGAAGTCATTGTATGTAATTTAGGTCATCATGATGCTATTGGTTGTTATGATGCTAATGAGCTAGTTGAGATAGAGAAAGGGATGAAGATCATCATAATGAGATTACAGCATTGGACTTTGGGGTAAGAGCAGATCGTCATACATGTATTTTATGTTCAGCATGCAGGTATGTAAGTTAAGGATTTTCATGTGCATTAGGTTTATATACATTAGGCTTATGTAAATGTCTTTTGATGTTATGGTTACATTCATGAGAGATGTTAGATGATTAGTGTGGTTATATGCACATGTGTCAGATAGTCAAGAATGATAGTAACATGTAGTTGTATGCATTGCTATTGCTATTTTATATTAGATAACCCGATGATTATGCTATATGTTGTTGATGAGTATGTTATAAGTTAACTTGTTGATTGTTATATGACAGTTAGTTTGATGATTCAGTTTTATGTTGTTGATGAGTATGATATATAGCTTATTGTTGTTATGTGCTATTAACTTGATGATTAGGGTCATTTCATTGAGATATTGATTTTATAATTTGGATTGGTCATATGCGTAATGGTTATTTTCATTTCTTTGAAGATATTGATGTTATATACATTGTGTTAACCTGGTTTAACTTATGCAGATGGTTATGGTTGCGATATTCAGGTATGAGTCAACATATTTGTGATATGGTGTAGTACTAATCTAGATTGACTTTGCATATGTGTATGATTTTACGATGTGAACGTGTTAGCTAGATATTGTTATGGATATCATGATATTATGTGTTTGAGTTAATATGTTGTGAAGTTGTATCATGCTAACCTAGCTTTATTGTGTAGACAAGATAGCCTCCTGTGATATACATTAAGGCATGAGTTTTCTTATGTCATATATTTGGTGCTTGGTTGTTTGATTATGATGTCTATTTCGTGTTTGGTGCCTACTTGATTTATTTAACATGGTGTGTTTGCAAGTGGTTGAATGATTGATGAATTGCTTAATATGAGTATGTGTTCAAATGATTTTGTTTTAAGATGATTGTACTAACATGTATGTGTTGAGACAGTGATATGTACTTGAATGTAGTTGATAGTTGTAGAATTATGTCTAATGAATATGGATTATGTCATGATTGTTTGTAAAATTTGATTTCAAATTGATAAATATGATTGTCTTGATGTTTGGAACATGTGGTTGACATGTGTGAGCATTATGCAGGGAGTTGCATGGAAAGAGAGGTTGCCATGAAATCTTGAAGAAGGCTCGGGTTGAGATTTCCTTAGGAACCATGGGGATTAAGTCATGGTGTTTATTGTTAGCCTTGTGATTTTTGTCTTTTATGAATTGTTGAGATTGATTTGCAGCTTTGTTTATGTCTAGTGTATGGCCATACCACTTTGTCTGCGGAGTCATGTTGTTATTGGTTTTTATGGTCTTCTTCTTGTTTGTTTCTTGTCTTGCCTTTTACGTTTTGAGTCTGGGGAATTGGTTGGGAAAGGGGAAAGTTAATGTAGCTCCAGAAGAGCTATGTGGTACCCAACATGTGATGTAAGACTCAGATGAAGCTCTGTGCATGAGTGAGCACAACGGAAGGTAAGGCTATGACAGTTGTTTGGACTGGTTGGGTTCATTTTGGTAAATGGATAATCACAGTAAAGACATGAGAAAGGTAACTAGAAAAGGTAGAGTAAATGGATCTAAGGCGTCAGATGCCTTGGCTATGTTGGGAACCGTTGTTCTCAATATCAGGCATACCGTGCATGTATAAAGGAAGTTATCTTAACCTTGACCTTACGTTATCTGGTAATTATGTTATGATCATAATTATGATGATGTTTATATATGTATACATGAAAGTATGTATGTCGTTCTCTGACAAGGTGATGATTATTTTATGCTAATGATTATATATGTATGTATCTATGTCACTGTTTGATAGGGATTGTCAGGGATCATTCTTGTGAAGGAATAATTTCTTACGCAACTGAATGGCATGAAGGGGTTCCTAGTTCATGAGGAATCAAGTGGGAAGAGTAGTCATGACAAATATATGAGGTCAGTATCATGTGGATATGATTTGATATTGTATACTTGTATTATGCCGATGTCTATGTTATAACAGGTAATGTTGAAGGATACATCAACAAAGTAAAAGCAATGTGGTCTGCAGCGTGCTAGGATAAGCATGGATGAGATACTGGAAGCAAGGTTTCTTGGTAAGGACAGTGTGGTTTTTGATGTGTGGTACTGTTGTTGAGCATACATTTTATATGTTGTACATGTTGCAACTATGATGTGTGCACTTGTGGTGTTGTGTATACATAGCATGTGTACATGTTATTTATCTAATGTTATGTATAGGATGGTACTAATAGGGTCGTGCGAATATTGCATATGGGGTGTTGTATACATATTGTACTATCTTCATGATGTATATGCGGTGTGTGTGCATATCGTTCTCTATGCATGTTGGATATGCAACGTTGTGTATGGATGATGCTATGTACATGTTGGATATGCAGTGCTATGTACACTTGGTGTTGCGTGCATGTTGTACATATGGTGTTGTGTGCATGATTGTACAAGTGGTGTTCTAAGCATGTGGTGCCATGTACATGTTGTACATAGGGTGCTATGAGCATGCGGTGTTGTGTACATGTCATGCATCTGATGTTATGTACATATGGTGTTGTGTACACATCATGCGTGTGGTACTGTGTACGTGTGGTATTGTGTACATGTTGTACAGTGGTGTAGTGTACATGTGGCATTGTGTACACGTTGTGCAGGTGGCGCCGTGTACATGTGATGTTGTGAACATGTTGTGCAGGTGGTGAAATGTATAGGTGGTATTGTGTACATGTTGTACATATGGTACTGGTGTACGTGTCGTATTGTGTGCATGTCGTCGATATTGTGTTATGGGCATGCGGTATTATGTATATGCATCATGTAGTCATGGTATTGCAGCATGTGTACTCGTTGTGTGGTACTCTGTGTAGGTACATGCATTGGGTGGTATTTCACATAAGGTATAGATGAATGCATTCTATTGTATACACTGGGTGTAGGTGTATGTGTTATATGTTAGGTGTAGATGCATGTATTGCATGGTGTGGCATGTGGTGTGGTTGTATGTGTGTGATGCACACTATGTTTCTATGCACATGGTTGACAAGAAGGCACTGGGTGTTTTTCGGGTGTAAAGACCCAGCCGGAGTGTGTATGAAATAAAGACAAAGGTACAAGATAAAGATTGAGGAAAGGATAAGTATCACCATTTTATTTCAATTTTATTATGCATGTGATTTATGATTCTAGTATATGATGATTATATGTGATTTATGATTTTGGTTTATGATGGTTACATATAATTTATGATTTTGATGGCTATGTTTTGAGCTAACCTGATGTGATATTTTTATACATGTTGATTTGGTCAAATATGCTAGTTTGACTTATTGTGACAGGAAGTGAACATGATTACAAATGTACCTTATTGACGAGCTACCAATGAGGTATGAGGTGAATTTATTTTAATTTTCTTTAAAACTGATGGAAGCTATGTGCGTGGTACAAGAATCATGAACATGCTCGATTGAGTAGTTGAAATCAATTACAATAATTAGCAGTTTGATAAGGTGGTTTAGTGGTTGCTTATGGTGGTTTGGTAATTGCTTTATGATGGTTTAGTATTTTATTTGTGTTGGTTTAGTATATGCTTTATGGTGATTGATATATGCTTTATGATGGTTGATATATGCTTTATGATGATTTGATATGTGCTTTATGTTGGTTGATACATGCTATATGATGTTTTGATATATGCCTTATGATGTTTTGATATATGCTATATGATGATTAGTGTATGATTGATATATGTTTGGTATATGATTTGGCATATGTTTTGGTATATATATTTTGATGATGTTGTTATATGTACACCCATGTATGGATGTAAATACCGTAACGAGCTATGTTATAAAGCTCCACTATGCGATATGGGTGTAATGCTATTATTCTATCATGTGGTTCTGTTATCATGATGTTATGATGTAATATGAGTTTTCTTAAGCAGAATGATCATTGTAAATACTATAATGAGCTGTGTTATAAAGCTCCACTATGCGGTATGTTGTCATGTCATTATGATGTTGAAGATTTGCATTTAGGGAATTTGAAAGGTTGCATGCAAGGAATATGAAAAGTTGCATGCAAGGAAATGGAAAAGTGGCATGTTTTTAGTTATGATGTTACAAGTGGAATAAGTGCAATATTTTTGACTTAGTCTCATACAAATGTATGATAAATAAAAATCAATTTCTTTTCAAGTATGGTTAAATTTAATAGAGATTTGGAGATCCCATTTCCATAATTGGACATTGGAGATCAAACCATTATAGTAGCTTCCTCCTTCTACCTTTGTGTGGACCATGGATAGTAAGGGGGTATGCTTATAGGTTGTTAGTATTGGTGAATATTGATTTCAAATTAATATACACGATGTATTGATTTTTGGAACATTCGACTAACTGTGTATGGATTATATGTCGCTTACATGTTGATTTCATGATATCTACTTACTTCCTTGTATGTTAGGTTACATTTTTGAATATTTTGATTACATGTATCAGTCTTGTAGGTTGATTACAAGAATTGATCGCTTATGTTTGACTACATGCATTTATGCGTAGGTGTAGTTGATTTGGCATTGGTTATGCATATTGTTGGTTCCATGTGGCAATGTGTACAATGGAGTAATGGTTGTTGTTATGCCTGTATGGTCGTGGCTATGATTATGCATATATAGTAGGTAAAACATGCCTTGTGAAGTTATTGTATGTAATTTAGGTCATCATGATGCTATTGGTTGTTATGATGCTAATGAGCTAGTTGAGATAGAGAAAGGGATGAAGATCATCACAATGAGGTTGCAGCATTGGACTTTGGGGTAAGAGCAGATATTCATACATGTATTGTATGTTCAGCATGCAGGTATGTAAGTTAAGGATTTTTATATGCATTAGGTTTATATACATTAGGTTTATGTACATGTCTTAGGTTTATATACATTAGGTTTATGTACATGTATTTTGATGTTATGGTTACATTCATGATAGATGTTAGATGATTAGTGTGGTTATATGCACATGTGTCAGATAGTCAAGAATGATAGTAACATGTAGTTGTATGCATTGCTATTGTTGTTTTATATTACATAACCTGATGATTATGCTATATGTTGTTGATGAGTATGTTATAAGTTAACTTGTTGATTGTTATATGATAGTTAGCTTGATGATTCAGTTTTATGTTGTTAATGAATATGATATATAGCTTATTGTTGTTATATGTTATTAACTTGATGATTAGGGTCATTTCATTGAGATATTGATGTTATAATTTGGATTGATCATATGCGTAATGGTTATTTTCATTGCTTTCAAGATATTGATGTTATATACATTGTGTGAACCTGGTTTGACCTATGCAGATGGTTATGGTTGTGATATTCAGGTATGAGTCAACATATTTGTGATATGGTGTGGTACTAATCTAGATTGACATTACATATGTGTATGAGTTTACGATGTGAACATGTTAGTTAGATATTGTTATGGATATCATGATATTATGAGTGTTTGAGTTAATATGTTGTGAAGTTGTATCATGCTAACCTAGCTTTATTGTGTAGACAAGATAGCCTCCTGTGATATACATTAAGGCACGAGTTTTCTTATGTCGTATATTTGGTGCTTGGTTGTTTGATTATGATGTCTATTTCGTGTTTGATTGTTTGGTGCCTAGTTGATTTATTTAACATGGTGTGTTTGCAAGTGGTTGAATGATTGATGAATTGCTTAATATGAGTATGTGTTCAAATGATTTTGTTTTAAGATGATTGTACTAACATGTATGTGTTGAGACAATGATATGTACTTGAATGTAGTTGATAGTTGTAGAATTATGTCTAATGAATATGGATTATTTCATGATTGTTTGTAAAATTTGATTTCAAATTGATAAATATGATTTTCTTGATGTTTGGAACATGTGGTTGACATGTGTGGGCATTATGCAGGGAGTTGCATGGCAAGAGAGGTTTCCATGAAATCTTGAAGAAGGCTCGAGTTGAGCTTTCCTTGGGAACCATGGGGATTGAGTCATGGAGTTTATTATTAGCCTTGTAATTTTTGTCATTTATGAATTGTTGAGATTGATTTGCGGCTTTGTTTATGTCTAGTGTATGGCCATACCACTTTGTCTACAGAGTCATGTTGTTATTGGTTTTTATGGTCTTCTTCTTGTATGTTTCTTGTCTTGCCTTTTACATTTTGAGTCTGGGGAATTGGTTGGGAACGAGGAAAGTTAATGTAGCTCGAGAAGAGCTATGTGGTACCCAACATGTGATGTAAGACTCAAATGAAGATCTGTAAATGAGTGAGCATAGTGGAAGGTTTGTAGCTCGAGAAGAGCTATGTGGTACCCAACATGTGATGTAAGACTCAAATGAAGCTCTGTGCATGAGTGAGCACAGTGGAAGGTAAGGCTATGGCAGTTGTTTGGACTAGTTGGGTTCATTTTGGTAAATGGATAATGGCAGTAAAGACATGAGAAAGGTAACTAGAAAAGGTAGAGTACATGGATCTAAGGCATCAGATGCCTTGGCTATGTTGGGCACCATTGTTCTCAATATCAGGCATGTCGTGCATGAATAAAGGAAGTTATCTTAACCTAGACCTTATGTTATCTGGTAATTATGTTATGATCATGATTATGGTGATGTTTATATATGTATACATGAATGTATGTATGTCATTCTCTGATAAGGTGATGATTATTTTATGCTAACGATTATATATGTATGTATCTATGTCACTGTGTGATAGGAATTGTCAGGGATCATTCTTATGGAGGAATAATTTCTTACGCAACTGAATGGAATGAAGGGGTTCGTAGTTCATGAGGAATCAAGTGGTAAGAGTAGTCATGACAAATATATGAGGTCAGTATCATGTGGATATGATTTGATATTGTATATTTGTATTATGCCTATGTCTATGTTATAACAAGTAATGTTGAAGGATACATCAACAAAGTGAAAGCAGTGTGGTCTGTGGCATGCTAGGATAAGCATGGATGAGATACTGGAAGCAAGGTTTCTTGGTAAGAACAGTGTGGTTTTGGATGTGTGGTACTGTTGTTGAGCATACATTGTATATGTTGTACATGTTGCATCTATGATGTGTGCACTTGTGTTGTTGTGTATACATAGCTTGTGTACATGTTATTTATGCAATGTTCTATACAGGATGGTACAAATAGGGTTGTGCAAATATTGCATATGGGGTGTTGTATACATATTGTACTATCTTCATGATGTAGATGCGATGTGTGTGCATATGGTGCTCTGTGCATGTTGGATATGCAGTGCTGTGTATGGATGATGCTATGTACATGTTGGATATGCAGTGTTGTGTATGGATGATGCTATGTACATGTTGGATATGCAGTGCTATGTACACTTGGTGTTGCGTGCATGTTGTACATATGGTGTTGTGTACATGATTGTACAAGTGGTTTTGTGAGCATGTGGTGCTGTGTACATGATGTACATAGGGTGTTATGAGAATGCGGTGTTGTGTAGATGTCGTGCATGTGATGCTATGTACATATGGTGTCGCGCACACATCGTGTGTGTGGTACTATGTACATGTGGTATTGTGTACACGTTGTGCAGTGGTGTAGTGTACATGTAGCGTTGTGTACACATTGTGCAAGTGGCTCCGTGTACATGTGATGTTGTGAACATGTTGTGCAAGTGTTGTAGTGTATATGTGGTACTGTCTACATTTTGTACATATGGTATTGGTGTATGTGTTGTACTGTGTGCATGTCATCGATATTGTGTTATGGGCATGCGGTATTATGTATATGCATCATGTAGTCATGGTATTGTGGCATGTGTACTCGTTGTGTGGTACTCTGTGTAGGTACATGCATTGGGTGGTATTTCACATCGGGTATAGATGGATGCATTGTATTGTATACACTGGGTGTAGGTGTATGTGTTATATGTTAGGTGTAGGTGTATGTGTTATATGTCAGGTGTATATGCATGTATTGCATGGTGTGGCATGTGGTGTGGTTGTATTTGTGTGATGCACACTCTGTTTCTATGCACATGGTTGACAAGAAGGCACTGGGTGTTTTTCAGGTGTAAAAACCAAGCCGAAGTGCGTATGAAATAAAGACAAAGTTATAAGATAAGGATTGAGGAAAGGATAAGTATCATCATTTTATTTCAATTTTATTATGCATGTGATTTATGATTCTAATATATGATGATTATATGTGATTTATGATTTTGGTTTATGATGGTTACATATAATTTATGATTTTGATGGCTATGTTTTGAGCTAACCTGATGTGATATTTTTATACATGTTGATTTGGTCAAATATGCTAGTTTGACTTATTGTGACAGGAAGCGAACATGATTGCAAATGTACCTTATTGACGAGCAACCAATGAGGTATGAGGTGAATTTATTTTAATTTTCTTTAAAACTGATGGAAGCTATGTGCGTGGTACAAGAATCATGAACATGCCCGATTGAGTAGTTGAAATCAACTACAAGAATTAGCAGCTTGATATGGTGGTTTGGTGGTTGCTTATGGTGGTTTGGTAGTTGCTTTATGATGGTTTAGTATTTTATTTATGTTGGTTTAGTATATGCTTTATTGTGATTGATATATGCTTTATGATGGTTGATATATGCTTTATGATGATTTGATATGTGCTTTATGTTGGTTGATACATGCTATATGATGCTTTGATTTATGCCTTATGATGTTTTGATATATCATATATACTATATGATGATTAGTGTATGATTGATATATGTTTGGTATATGATTTGGCATATGTTTTGGTATATATATTTTGATGATGTTGTTATATGTACACCCATGTATGGATGTAAATACCATAACGAGCTATGTTATAAATCTCCACTATGCAATATGGGTGTAATGCTATTATGCTATCATGTGGTTATGTTATCATGATGTTATGATGTCATATGAGTTTTCTTAAGCAGAATGATCATTGTAAATACCGTAATGAGTTGTGTTATAAAGCTCCATGGGCAGTATGTTTTGTTTTCAATGGTCTTTTGGTTATAGGTGTCATTGAACACCGAGGACGGTGTTCCCCCAAGGGGGAGGGTTCTATAACAACCCTAGTGAAAATTCCATGTAAAAATATATAAATACCACAGATGATGGGACACGTATTCCAAGCTGAATGTTGGGCAAGACATCCTAGGGGGTGTTCATTTGGTTGTTTATGGCTAAGGAAATTGGCAAAGGAAATGGCTAAGGCATTAAAGAGGAAAAAAAGTATTTTGGCACATTTATTTATGAAAATAATGGAAATTAGGAGAAAAGAAAGGTGAAAGGTCACATTTTGTATGTGAGGAGGAAATTGAAGGAAAATAATGGAAAATGAAGAAAATAGAGGTCTCATTGATAAAAAAGGCTTATGAGGATCAGTGGGCAAGACTTGGTCAGCTCAGTTTTGGAGCTCTCTCATTATTCTCTCTCTCTCTCTCATACTCTTGGTTACTTATAGTTTTCTTGGAGCACGCTTGGAGGGTGTGGCATACTTGGACTCTTGGGGCAAGAAGGCAAATGAAGAGTAGGAAATCACAAGAAGGCATCGGCATCAACATCTAAATCAATTTTTCTTGTAGGTATCGAGTTGCATGTATGATCACTAGTTTTGGCATGCATGGCACATGCATGTGGTTTCTTAGTTGTGATCTATCATTGGCATGGAGGATTGCCTGGATCGATAGTGGATTGCCTAGCCTTGCCATTTCCTGGATAGCCATAGTGATTGTGGGTTTACTTTCATTGCTTTTTTTTTGTTGGTTCTCATGTTTCCTTAGCTTGGGTTGAGTTATTAGTCCTGGAAGCCCTAGTTAAACAAACTCTCTGGAAGCCCTGTAATAGCTTGGGTTGAGTTACTAGTCCTGGAAGCCCTAGTTGAAAAAACGCTTTAGAAGCCTTGTAACAACTTGGGTTGAGTTACTAGTCCTAGAAGCCTTGGTTGGACAAATGCTTTGGAAGCCCTTGGTGGGTTGTGTTACTAGTCTTGGAAGCCTTGGTTGGACAAACTCTCTGGAAGCCCTGTATAAGTTGTGGGTTGAGTTACTAGTTTTGGCAGCCTTGGTTGGACAAACGCTCTAGAAGCCCTGTATGAGCTATGGGTTGAGTTACTAGTTCTAGAAGCCTTAGTTGGAAAAACACTCTAGAAGCCCTAGAAGGCTTGGATGGAGACCAATCTGATGATGGTTTTTGGTGATGTTCGACTGTGAGGTGGAATCATTGTTTGATGGGTTGAGGTGGGTGGCCTCTGGAAGCCCTAGATGAGTTTTGATTGATGTGTTCTATGAGATCCCACATTCATGCTTGGAATATGGCACGATGGTGATTGGCTAAAGAGAGACTTGGCTTAGCCAATCTATGGTCGAGTGGAACGTGGTCCCTTGATTTTCATGTGCAAATGTACTGATATATATATATATATATATATATATATATATATATATATATATGGATTTTGATGATTGATATGTTTATTGTATTTATGTTCCTATTATGTTGTTTATATGCACATTTACCCTGGAGGTTGTTACAAAGTGGTATCAGAGCATGGTTCAAACACTTGAATTGGATGGGCTCTATCATAGGTAAAAAGAATAACAAAGGTGGCTTAGAGACTCCTTCTAAGATGAATCTATGAAAATTAGACATAACTTGATTGAGCATAGATTAGATCATATCTCAAAGCGGTCTGGAGAGCTTATTCCTCAGTCTGAGGAAAATGGAACGCGACATCTTTCCCAATGGAGGATAAAAGGCTATTGAGAAACCAATCTAGATAAACACAGTCTTCGAAAGGCAGGGCATGACATGTGCTCCTCCTTCGACACCACTCTTGAACATGGTTAGAAAGGCGAGTAGCGGAGGATTGATGGAATGTGGGCAAAAGCTCAGTACCAGTGTCATACTAGAGAGGTAACTAGAAATAGGATAAGAACGCTTTAGCAAGTGTCACAAAAATGGAATGAGAGGCAGTGGGCTAGTCTATGTTACACTAAAAAATGTCACCATGGCTATTTACAGTTAGTATGGCTCTATCAACAGTCATGCTATCCTCCTGGGCAAGTCTTATGCCTCTGCTCTCCATGTCAAACTCCAAAAAGAGAGAAAGTCTTTGTAAATGTGTTTATCTCTGGGTACGCAGATTCTCTCGGCCTTACCTGTGTATACGCACCTAATGTTCACAAAATCTGCGTACTTGTACGCTCTGTATGTAAAGGGACAGGTGCGTACCCCTGTAAAGGTCAAAAGGCGCGAGTTTCATCTTTAAAAAGTTACTTGTGGTCATTTCTAGAACATTCTAGAAGGTTGTTCGACATATATTGAGCGCCTCCAGATGGTTCATGTACCCCTATGAAAGAGGAACTTATCCCATCAAGAGAGGAGCTATCCCATCCAAAGAGGGGATTATCCCATTGATGGTGGACCTGATTAACTTCCTCTTGAGCACTATAAATACAGGCATTGGGCCAGAAGGAGGGGAGGTTGAAAGCTAAACATTTCTAAGGGTAGATGCTGCTGGAATTAGGACTCCCATTTAGAAGCTTGTGAGGAGAGATTGTCATCTTTGCTTGTTCTATTTTGGAAGTGGGTGAGCTTTGTCAAATTAAAGGGGAACTCTTGATGGACCCTGGGAGGGACTTGCACAACACCAAGGCTCAGGTTGTAATTGTTCCTTTTGTTTCCTATTAATACAAATGAGTCCATTCTTCTCAATAACTTGTTATTTATGAGTTGTTTCATGTATTCCTTGGTCTATATGTTAAATATGTTTTATTTTATGAGATTATCAAGTGCTATTTAATCGTTTGATTGTTAGTGAATGCAGGTTTCGAAGTGAAGGAGGAGCTCATCCGGATCAGCGAGACTGGACTACTACAACAGCGTTGGACTACAGGTAGGATCTAAACACTTGATTTCTTGTATGGTAAATGCATGTTTAGAGAAGGATTGCTCTTGTTTGTCTTGTTTGTCACTAGAGAGTCTTAGACTCCTAGGGAGGTTGGTTGTGTCCGCACTATCGACTCTTTCTGCCTGACAAAATGGCGACTCCACTGGGGAATCCATTGATGTGAAAGTTTTTTCCTTTGTATGCAACTTTGATCTGAGAAAAGTCATTTCTTTTCTGGTTTTTGGCTGTGTGACTTTGTATTTGGGTGGGCTAGCTTAGGGTTAAATTAGATTTAGTTTTTCTTGGTTTTTCCAGTAGTACGCACCCTCTGAGTATTGCATAGTGCGTACTTGTATGCACTGTTGCTGTGTGCACAGAGCGGGCCCGCACCTGGCTTAACAGGTTGCCTGCGTACCCTGCTAAAAATCAAGAAATTTCCATTTTTCACATTTTTCCTCTTAGATTTTGCTTTTTCTTAGTTTTTACTGCCCAGATCCATTAGTCTCCTATCAAAGATCTTCACCTGAACTTGTTTCGATAGCATTGAGTGTTTTAGTGGATTTCATAGAAGTTTAAGCCCTAGGGTTTGATTTTTGAGTAGGTCCTGTAGTGACTTTGGTGGTAGAAGTTGTCAAGCCTTAGATCTCTCTGGTTTTGTCAGCCTTCTTAGGAGTTGGACCTGTCATAAAAGTCTACCTGTGAGAGCGACTTACCTTTGAGTTGTCTCTTTGGCAAATTTCGAAGTCGAAGTGCTTGTTGATTGAGTATTGAATTCCATTTTACAAAAAGAGCAAAAAGATTTGAGTTTTGTTTTGACTGGTTTTTTGATTCTGCATTAGCTGGTCCTTGGCTTGATTGTGGTCAAGTAAAACAACCTAGAATCATCCTTGTAGGCTTTTGCCTCGTTAGGTTTGCTTTAGAGTAAATTTTCTTTTGATTTGCTTGTGAGTCAATTTGTCATAGATTTTATAGATTTTGAGATTGTTTTTTGTTAAAATAGATTTATATGCTTTATTAAATAAGGAAAATACAAAAACATCTCCTTTCAAAAGTTTTGTTTCAAGTAGCTTTTGGAGTATTTTGAAAGAGAAAGAATTTTTCGTGCACGTAATGAGTGGTCATGTTTGTATGCTTGGAAAGATAAAGAGTTTTATTTCTCTGATTTTCATTGCCAAGAGAGTTGTTTTTATATAAATTTGCATTCTCTAAACTTTCTTAGCTAAGAATTTCATTGAAAAAGAAAAGTAGTGTAAATCATCCTAAGTGCATCTTTGTAGTGGTTTGAGTCGAGTCTACACACCATTGGTTTCATTTCCGCTACCCTTTGTCTTAAGGAAACCATAAAATTAACGCTTAAAGTAAAATCAACGTAGTAATTTTTATTTACTAGGGCTCTGAAACACCAATATAGATCAGGCTAGTGTCTTGGAGTAGGAGAGTAATTAACTCTCCAAGACAGCAAAACCAAACAAGTAGCTTATCTTGTGGTAGGATAAATCCAACTGTTGCATTTATACTCTGGGAAAGCTCCTCTTAAAGGAGAAGCACGAGCTCGTGTCCGAACCAGTGAGGGGATCAATCCTCCCTCGTTGGGAACGACGCCAGACACGCACGTATTACAAATGGTAAACCTCGGATTAACCATTGTCGAGGAGCCAGGGGTCACTTATCGGTAAACCTTGGATTGTTGTCAAGGAGCTGGTAAGGGGATTGAGCTTGATACTCTGCCCTTGCGTGCTGTCGGAGTTTAGACTGTTCCCCCAGGTGTATTTGCCGCTGTTGGTAACCTTAGTGGCCATAATCTTAGGATTCTACCCAAGGTGACGGTGGAGGGAAGATCCCACTGTACCTGGAGCAGACGTCGACTAGACTCACTTGGATTTTCCGGGGGGTTCACTTCACTCGAGACGGTTAAAGTGGAGGAACTTGTGCCGGTCTATTCATTAAGCAGGTTGTCGGGGTAACTGTTCCACCCTCCACTTCTGTACTGAATTCGGCGATGTTGGGTTTCATCCCCAACTAGTGTTTTCGGTCTGGAAGGCTACTGTTTGTGCATGGTTTGACGCCCTAGATTCTTTAGGCGTGTGATTCAAATTTGTTTGGTTCTTTAGCGACTTTAGGTGGTTTGATTTGAAATTTTACTTTGTTTTCGTGTGTAGTAGTTAAAATTTTTTAGCTGTGGCAGAATTACCGAGACAGTCCCGTAGACTTCGGGGCAAGTCACCTGAGATTGTTACCGGAACTGATTTATTGAGGAAACTCCGTAGATCGCGGGGTGGACCTCCTGAAGACGTCCCGGGGCAGTACGAAGGATTGAAGGTCCTTGTAACTCCTCCTAGTGGCAGTAGAGTTGGATCACCTGAAGAAGGAGAGTCTTCCTTGGTAGTCCATCCAGATTACCAAAGTCTAGAGACAGGTTATAATCCCGAAGCTGTTACAGTTTCTGAGCTTGCTGGTAGTTTTTCATCTACTAGTGATTTAGGTGAGGAACCTGAAATATCTGAGCCTGTTACTCCAACTTCTAGTGTTCCAGATTCACCAAGAGTAGAACGAGTTATCACCGAAAATCTTCCTACTAGTTTGATTGCCATTGAAGAACTTGCTCCAGAGGAAGAAATAGGCGTCTCTGACCTTGAAGATCAACGTACTATTGATCTAAGGGAGCGTGAATCTATCTTTTACAGTCCTCCTAGAAGTACTACTTGGTACCTTTCGTTAACTAACTATTTAGACAACTCAGGGTTAAGTTTTTCTCCACCTCGTACTCCTTTTCCACCTGGAGGTATCTATACTCCTGTAAATATGTCTGGTCAGTCATCCGTGTTCACTCAATCTTCTGAATCTTTCTTACACGGCGGTCCTTCTGTTCCCACCGGGTATCAATCACTTTTTGGTACCTTTGCAGGGGCATCTCCTCAACCCGTTGATCATGGGTTATTAGCTAGAAACAATGGTAATAAACCGTTGGGTGTAGGGGACATTTACATGATGTCAGGATCAGTTCCCGTTTCTCAACCTCAAGGTGGCCAATTACCGCCTGGGGGGCAGCCTCAATTAACGCCTGGGGGGCAACCTCAAGGTACACAAATTGTGTCTGGGGGGCAACCTCAAGGCCAGTATGTACCTATGGTACAATACATGCCTCAAGGTCAACCCCAGCCTCAATATGTACCCCAGGGTCAACCTCAGTATCAATATTTACCTCAAGGGTATCAACCTCAAGGGTATCACCCTCAAGGTCAAGGTCAACCCCAGTATCAGTATTTACCCCAAGGTTATCAACCTCAAGGTCAATACTCGAGTCAAGGTTATCAACCACCTCAGGGTCAGTCTTATGTTCAAGGTCCGGGAAATGTGCCTTTCAATTATCAACCCTACCCTCAACCTGGTTACGGATCTCAGTATCCTCAACCTGTTACGGGTCAATACCCCAGAATGATAGTGTGGGATCCATCATAAGGTCAACAGGTGTTGCAGCCAAGTATACAGTCGTTACCTCAAACTGGACAACCTGTAGTTTCTGGTCCACCCCAGCAACCGCAACCTGTCCAGTTAAATGTTCAAACTTCTGTAACTTCGGTAGTTACTCAGCCGCCAATCGCACCTAGTACTCCATCTCAAACGGCTGCTGCAACTACCGCAACATCTACCACACTTACTTCTGGAGTATCGACAGCTCCGGTTTCTACTGTCTCTGCAACCACCCCTCAGACATCTGTACCGTTGTCCGGATCTACGATTCAAACCACGGTCCAGATGCCTGCAGGGCAGCCTGGTTTAAGTACTGTTGTAACAAGTCAACCACAATTTACTTATCAACAGCACCAGGGACAGTACCAATACGGGCCTGCTGTCCAACAACCGGTTTACCAGTATCAACCGTATCCTGGGTATACTTATCAACAACCTCAACAACCCCAGTACGGTCTAGTTAATCCTGGTTTTCCAGGAGGATATAATATCCCGAATGCGATTCCTGTTCCAAGTTATCCTGGATATCCTCCTCCTGGAGCTGGTCTTGTGACCCAAAGTTTTAGAGATCCTAACCGGCAATTGCCGTTTATCGCAACTTTGGATTTACCCGACTTGACGCGCCTAACGAACGATCCAATAAATTATCTTCCGTTATGGCCGCCAATGCCAAATAAGTTGCCCAGCGATATACCCAAGCTCGAAGGTAAGTCTGGAGAGGATCCATCAAATCATGTGATGACTTACCACCTCTGGTGTGCTTCAAATTCTATCTCGGATGATTCGATCCGCTTACGTCTTTTCCAGCGTACACTCATTGGTCTCGCGGCCAAGTGGTACATTGAGTTACCACGGGCCTCTTTTTACAATTTTAGCCAGTTAGCTACCTCGTTCTTAACTCACTTTCAGTTGCCGGTCAGATACGATAACGGTACTGAGTTATTAACTTCATTAAAACAATCGACGTCCACTTATATTTCTGATCATATCCATGAATGGAGACGTCGAAGACGTTTAGTGAAAGTTTTTATCCCGGACCAGATCTTAGCTGAATGGTTTGTCAAATCATTATTACCGAAGATTACTGAAGATGTAGCTAAGGCCGGAGTAGTTACTGAGGAGCAAGTCATTGCTCAAGCCTAGTATCTTGACTTAGTTTACACTCAGTCGGGTACGTTACACGAGAAGATCCCAGATCTTCCAAAGTCAAACCAAATCGCTGCTGCTCCTTCGGGATCTCATGCCGCTGATGGTATGATTGGTACGGTGAACACAAAGAGTAAGAAGAAGTCTTCCAAGAATTCTACTACTCCTATAATCACCTTGCCTGATTCCCCGACAGGAGAGTCTTCTCCTGAACTTTCCGCCGATATTCATGTTGTAGAGTCATCTACGGCCAAATCAAAAAATGGTGGAAAGAAGAAAGGAAAGAAGAAGACTAAAGCTGACAAGGCTCCGAAGGAGAAAACAGAAAAGTCGGAAACCAATGACGAAAACCGCAAACCTCGATATCCTTGTCTTATTTGTGAAGAAGATCATTTTACAAGAGATTGCCCTCATCGGGCCAAGGTTGTGAAAATAGTCAAAGGTTCTCCCACTCCTGCTGTGTTGAAAGATCCTTTTCCAAAGTAGGAGAGTAAGATGATAGGTTCTTCCTCGACTGCCAGTGAAGAACCCATTTTGATGATGTCTCATGTGAGGATTGCGACTCGGTCGCAAGATTATGGTAGTAAGAATCCTGTTGATGGTAAAGAAGCAGAATCTTCTCATTCTAATCCATCAACCTCAGCTCCTGGTTCCGATCCACTACAGATCGAAAAACCTAACCCGGACTTAGTAATCAAACCGCCCACCAAGGGTGTACTTCGGAGGTCTGCTTTCAATCCACATGCGAGAGCGGCCCAGAATTACAACATTGTTGAGGACTTAGTTGTTTCACCCTCAGCAATGTCGGCTTTAGAAGTGCTGCAATCATGCCCAACACAATGGAAATTACTTTTGTCGGCTATAGGAGCTGTTGATATTCAAGACCCAAACCTGATAATCTTCGATCTAGAAAATAGTACACCGTGCCTACCCCATCAAATGGCTTTCCAGATTCCAGTGATAGTCAAAAACAGACCTATCCATCGGACTGTAATTGATGAGGGAGCTTCCACGTGTATTATGTCGATTCAGTGTTGGAGATCGCTTGGTTCTCCTTCACTGAACCAATCCCCGACCATCCTTAAGGCCTTTGATGGCCGTGGGTTCCGTCCATTTGGTATTCTACAGGAATTGCCTATAGGGGTAGAAGGTAAAACCGTTAGTCTGGATGTGGAGGTGGTTGATGCCCCTCTAGACTACAACCTTCTTTTGGGTCGAAGTTGGTCATATGCTATGACAGCGGTCGTTTCATCGGTCTTCAGAGTAATAAAGTTTCCACATAACGGCAAGATCGTGACAATTGATCAGTTGACATACTTTTCATCCGACCCATCCTCTTCAGAGAGTATTCAACATGTCGGTAAGACGACAATCCCTTATAGGGATGTTGGCGTAGGTTTAGTTAAAGATTCTGGATTACTGGGAACTTTTCCTTTCCCTCCAATCAACGCAGACCCTTCATTTCAATCAATTCATATGATTACATCAGACACCATTATTTACGATGATCCTTGGATTGTCCCATCTGAATCTAAGATAGACTCATTCGGTGATGCTATGCCTTTGAGTCCATATGAAATTGCTTATGAAGTCGTCGTGTCTTTTATCGACTCGCTTTCAACCCAAATCGACCAAATGAATGTGGTCAGTGAGGAATCACTTTTCACACCAACCTCAGAACGGATAGCGTTTCCCGAAGTTGTGTCATCTGACGAACAACTTCGCGAAATCCTAAGTGTAGACGATCTACCATCGGAAGATCTCCATCATAGATCTTCGTTTTTACCTGAGGGTGATGCTTTTGAAAAAGATTTTTCATCTATTTTTACCGCTGAATATGTCAAAGACGCTCAGAATCCAACGAAACATCCTGATTCAGAGTTGAATTTAGGGAATATTTCTCGCACTATTCCCATTGACATTTCAGTGAAGCCCGGAATTGAGGAGAACATTCATATAGGTGCCTCGTGTACAGATGATGAAATTCAAAGTTACAAGGCCCTATTCCAAGAATTCCGTGACGTGTTTGCCTGGTCCTACGAGGAAATGCCAGGAATCGATCCCTCTATTGTTGTCCATGAAATCAAGACCTACCGGGATGCTAAACCCGTCCGGCAACGGTTGCGTCAGATTCACCCTCGAAAAGCAGCTGCCATTAAAGCAGAAGTCAAAAAGTTGTTGAAAGCAGGTTTCATTTATCCGATCCCATTAACGGATTGGGTATCGAATATTGTTCTAGTTAACAAGAAACAAGGAACAATAAGAATCTGTATCGACTATAGGGATATCAATCGAGCTTGTCCAAAAGACAACTATCCTACGCCCTATATCGATCAAATAATTGATGATTGTGCCGGAAGTGAAATGTTTTCCTTTATGGATGGTTTTTCGGGTTATAATCAAATCAATATTCTACCTGCCGATCAACCAAAAACGGCATTCATTTGTCCATGGGGGACATTTGCTTACTGCAAATTACCTTTTGGGCTTAAGAATGCCAGAGCCACTTTTCAACGGGCGATGTCTTATGCATTTCATGACATCAAGCACATTGTGCAACCGTACCTCGATGATTTGCCTGCTCATTCTTTACATCGAGCTGATCACCTTGTCCACTTACGAGCAATCTTTATGAGGTGTCGGCATTATCGTATTCGGTTGAATCCGCACAAGTGTGTTTTCTGTATAGAAGCAGGTCGATTGCTGGGATTTGTTGTTTCAAAAGCCGGCATTCGCGTCGATCCCTCGAAGGTCGAAGCCATCATCAAATTGCCTCCTCCTTCGAGTTTGCGCCAACTCCAAAGTTTGCAAGGGAAAGCAAACTTTTTACGCCGATTCATTCCAAACTACGCCGAGGTCACTAAGGGTTTTACACGGTTGTTGAAACAGAACGCTCAATTCTTTTGGGACGAGATTGCCCAACAATCTTTTGATGCACTTAAGCATGCGTTGACCCATGCACCGTTGCTGCATCCTCCCAATTACAACCAGGACTACTTCTTATACCTCGCAGCTTCGCATTCCACTATTGGAATGGTGTTAGTCCAAGAAGATGAATTCGGAGCGGAACATGTGATATATTATCTTAGTAGGACATTAAACCCCACTGAGCTAAAATATTCGCATGTGGAGAAATTGGCCCTGGCAGCCGTTCAAGCTGTCCAGCGTTTTCGTCACTACATTCTTCTCCGTAAAACTACAGTTATTTCGGATTGCAACCCTATGATTTATATTTTGACTAAACAACTGCTAGGGGGAAAGTACTCTAAATGGATCGTTATCCTACAAGAGTTCGACTTGGAGTTTGAGAAATCCAAGTCTAAGAAATCCTTAGTTTTTGCGGAATTGATGTGTGATTTCCTGCGTGCTGATACAGAAACTGTGGCAGAGGAGTCCATTGCGGACGAATCTTTGTTTCTTATCAGTACTTTAGATCCGTGGTACGGGGATATAATCATCTATCTCCAAACCCAAACCTTTCGGCCTGAAGCTTCAAAGTCGGAACGTCGAAAAATTCGGTTTCAATCCTAGCAATACAAAATTATTGGAGATACACTTTATCGCCGGGGGGCAGACTTAGTTTTTCGACGTTGTTTAACTCACGAAGAGGCTGAGAGGGTTTTGAATGATTGTCACTCTGGAGCATGTGGCGGTCATATGTCTGGGTATGCCACAGCTCAGAAGGTGTTGCGCGCTGGCTATTTCTGGCCGTCCATGTTTAAAGATTGTATCATTGCGGTCCGAAAATGCCACAACTGTCAAGTGTTTGATCGCAAGATGCGCGCACCACCTGCTCCTCTCCACCCTATAATTGTCGTTGGTCCTTTCGCCAAATGGGGTATCGATTTTATAACTTGTAACCCTCACTCGGCCGGGGGGCATGCGTATATCATCCTCGCGGTTGATTATTTTACTAAATGGGCCGAGGCGATGCCTACATTCGACGCAAGTGGCAAAACAGCTGTAGTTTTCGTATTCAATCACATTATAACTAGGTTTGGTGTCCCGCAAGCGATCATCACTGACCATGGGAGCCATTTTCGAAACATCATGATGACTGAGCTTACAAGCCAGCTTGGTTTGCGCCATGACAGCTCTACTCCTTATTATCCACAAGCCAACGGTTTGGTTGAGTCTATCAACAAAGTTCTCGTTATCATGATCCGACGAATCATTGGCATTCATCAGTCGAATTGGCACAACATGTTATTTTCAACGCTATGGGCATACCGAACTTCAGTGAAAACTTCAACAGGGTTCACTCCTTTCCAGCTAGTTTATGGCTTGGAAGCTGTGTTACCCATTGAATGCGAAATCCCATCACTTCAAATGGCTGTCGAATTACTCCCAGCTACTTCCGAAGAGGAGAAACGTTTATTATACTTAGCTCAATTGGATGAGACTCGTCGTGACGCTGCATTGGCAATTGAGACTCACGCGAAGCGAATGAAACCTCAGTATGATAGAAATGTGACCCCTCGAAGTTTTTCAGAGGGAGACCTAGTGCTATTATATGATCAAGCTAACGATAAGCTAGGTGCTGGAAAATTCATTCCTATGTGGCATGGACCCTACATTGTAAAGCGAAAGCTAGCAAAAGGGGCCTATGAGCTGGTAGATTTTGATGGGGACTCTTTGGGTAAACCTAGAAATGGACTTTACCTCAAGAGGTATTATGTTTAAATGATGGGTATGGAGAATTTTTAGTTAGGTTAGGTTTTCTTTCTAGCTAGTATGTTTATTAGTTTAGATAGTGTGCTTAGAAAGTTTGTTTTTCGTCGTTATTCTGGCTTATCTTGGTTTTACTCTTGATATTGCAGATGTCGACGCCTCTCCAAACGTACATTGGATTTGCCGATGGTGCTTGTCGTAGTACACGGAATATCTCTTCCGCAGCTTGGGTTATCTATTCGCCCTCTGACGAGTTAGTTTCTATGCATGGGGTGAGCCTCGGTCAAACGACGAACAACATTGCAGAATACAGTGCAGTGGTTGAATTATTGTCTGAATCTATTTCATTTGGAATTCGACGTTTGATAGTGAGGTTAGATTCTGAACTCGTTGTATTACAGCTTAATAGAGTATATGCCATTAGAAATCCTGTATTATTAAGGTTGTTTTTGAGAGTGCGTCTCTTGGAACGTGAATTTGATTACATTGAATATCAGCATATTCCAAGGTCTTTAAATACATTAGCAAATGCAATTGCTTCTCGAATGTTGGACAGACATTTGCGATAATCATGCAAGTAAATTTAAAAACATTTCATCACATATGTTAAACAAGATAAGCCGGTAAAAATAATATATAGATAGGAGTGTGTCAAAAATATACATCGTCTTCGATCATAGGTTGAAAAACACCTTATGATCGGCAAAAATGATAAGTACAAAAAACCAAAATGTCATATGTGTCTACAAAAGTGACTAGTCAATCACTGGTGATGCTCTCTATATGACACCACTGCACGGGCTACTCTACACAAAAAACTCCTAAAGGGTCCCGGGACTGCAACTACATAGCGCAGCAATCTGATAGGAATGTCATCTATGGTCGTCTCCGGTATACCCGCCGTCAGACGCTCTAGATCCTGCTCTAACTCAGCCAGTGTCTCTGCAGCTGCATCCTGTGGGGCCGGTGCCGGTGCAACTGGTTGTCTCCTCTCAAAAGCCCGAAGATTGGCCGGACGCCGTGGACCTACATCTGCATTTTGAAACATTTTACTGTCAGTTTGAGACGATATATATAAAAAACAAAAAAATAGATAATTTAAAAACTTGTGAAAAATGAAAGTACCTCTGTCATCCCATTGTTCTCCCTGTGGAAGAACCATGTCTGGATCATTCCAAAAATCCATTTCGGCATAAGGAAAGTCCTGAATAGCAAAGACCTGGTTTTCCAACCAGTGAAAGTAACCATCAGGAAATCGAACAACTGCTATTCCCTCATCAGGATGCCGGGCCATTACCGTAACCCATCTTGTCAACTTAGGCTCCCAAGGAGCCCCAACTGGGACAGTAAGATGCTGGGGGATCAGCATTGGAACTCTCTCTAGGGCAAAGCTCACAACCAAAGGCCCATATCCAAAGGTCTTCAATCGTCCGGTCTTTGCCCTAGTCAGTTGGCCCTTCATATTGGCCAACACAGCATCGTACCAGTTGAAAATGGTGCCTTGGAAGCAATCTATCGCCATCCGCATTTGGGACCCGGTGGCATTGTGCAAGGCGGCTGCGCCGCAAAGTCTGGTAACAGTAAAGGCTATCACCATAAGTTCAGGTCGGGATATGTATTTGATTTCTATCCCCTTCTCCTGGTTTTGATTGTTGCACCACTCTAGCCAGAGGCTAGTAAGGGATTGGCCACCCGGCCTAGTCCCGGACAGAGTCAGTTGCTCGCCCCTATTAGGCAAGCCAGTGAGAAAATATATGTCGGAGGACTCTATCTCGAACTGGTTCTCTCCGATGTAGAAACATTGATCCTGAATATTCCACCTTTCAACCAGCCACTCAAGGAATGCTACCTGGCCCCTCATGCCAGGTATGGCCCAGTATTTATATAGACCGCATGCTTTTAACGCATCAATAGAAGGTTGATGATTTATTGCAGCCAAATCAACGTCCTCGTGTTCTCTTTCTCTCCAATCTAGCATGGTGAATGCCCTACACACCAAGAAACAATAGTTAGAATTCATAATTTTAAATTTGGTTGGTTGATTTGGGAGATTGGGGTTTCAAAACATATGTTTCGCGGGGTACGCACCCCGCGTTCAGCACACAGAGCGGTGGTACGCAGCTGGGCTGAAGGCGGGCTGCGTACCCCGACCTTTTTCCTATGTAGAAAAAAGGTCGGGGCCCGCGGGTCACCCATAGAGCACCTGCGTACCCCGAGAAACATACCTCAAAACCCTAACCCCCCTAAAAAATAAAATGAAAACTGGAAATGAAATTCTAAATGGATGAAATTGAAGAGGAGGATTTTGTGGAATACCTGAAAGAGACGGCGTTCGATTCTGACGGTCGGATTCTCCGCAATGTCCACGGGAAGTTTCTTGCCAAAAGCCCTTTTCTCAACCTCAACAGTGAAATGGTAAAAATGACATGGTAAAAGGTCTTTTTATAGGTTTTTTGGATGAATGAATGCTAGGTTTGTTTATTTTTTACCATGGAAAGATGTTTTTCAATGTATTTTTTCCCATCTTAAACAGGTATGAGTAATGTGTTGTTTTTGTGCAGGACAAAGGGACTTTAGGGTAAATTATCATTTTTCACGTCAGAGTCATCTTTTAAGCCCTTTTCTGACTCCTAAAATATGAAAAGATTGCCGAGCGTTTCTTTTACACTCGTTAAAACGGAATTAAAAGACGGTCCCCTT
This sequence comes from Pinus tabuliformis, assembly GCA_031772625.1. Lineage (NCBI taxonomy): Eukaryota > Viridiplantae > Streptophyta > Pinopsida > Pinales > Pinaceae > Pinus > Pinus tabuliformis. Next base: position 516,999,341 of record CM062804.1, on the reverse strand, counting down.
ATAGCCCTTTTCTGACCGTAAAAACACGAAAAGATTGCCGGGTTTTTGTCGTTTCAAACTCGATATTGGAAATAAAACGACGTGTCCTTGGTCGCTTTTTACTTTTCAGGTCAACGACACTAACATGAAAGTACTCCTTGGTCGTAAGATCAAGCGGTTCTCTCAGGCATTATTTTATACTTTTTCGGGCTTGAGAGACACAAATTTACGAAAAAGTTCACCTTGGAGTCTTCTTAAGTTTTTTTAGACTCTCTAAAATTGAAAAACGCGGAGTTTCTCCTATACTGGACTCGTTAAAATTTCACAGTAAAGAACCTGTTCGATTACAAACAGGAACAGACCACTCCTTCTTAGGGTTCGGATCTAAACTAAGTTGGACTCATCCGAAGGATGAGCTTATAATCAAGCATATGTTATCCTCCTCAAGCTTGTTAAAAATAAAGAGGTACTTGCCAGAAATGGTGGGGGAAAAGAGAGAAGAATGAGCCTATTTGTTATCTTTTGTCTCAGAAGAAACCTTATTACCACTCTTGAACACGACACTTTTCATTCACCTGGGTTGGGAAATCCTTTGCTTCACAGTTGATCAAACCACATTGAAAGTCTTCAGCCGGGTTCCGGGGATTAACTTTGAGTCATTCGTTACCAAACCATCTGTTGTGTCGTTATGTGTTCAAGAGGTCTGCAAATAAAACTTTCATCTGCAAAATACTTGTCATCCATTTTGACCATCCCTGAGTCAGTCCTTACAGCAATATTTCTTCAGCTTGAACTATGATTTCGTGTTGCAGGCTTGCCTGCAATGGGTCGCTTTCTATCGACATCAGCACATTATCTAGAAAGATGACTTAGAGATCGTCAGTACCTTGAAGTCTGCATGCATCAATGGCAGGTTTCTCGCCTTTGACGTCAGTTTATATCATTGACTTTCGATCGAAGGATTCCGTGAAATGTTCGACATCAACTCATTCATTCACATCTCATGGATTGTACTGGGTACTTTGAGAACCATTGACATTACTGGTGGTCTCTCTCACACTTGTTAAAAGTTTACAACATCGATTGGTAATCAAGTGGTTTCTACCATGTTCGACATCAACTCATTTATTCACATGGCTAGAATCGTACCAATTCGGGAAGTAGAAATGAAGACCCTGGATCTAGTTTCCACCATCCAGGCTGCAAGGAGTTTTGTATTCATTATCTAATAGACTAATCATAAACAGATGGCTGTGTCCATACTGTGTCTACAGAAAGTCTATGATTATGATGTACTGCAAGATCATTCCTGTATCAGAATAGTTAGTCTGTTAGTTAAAGTTTTGATCTGAGTATGGGAATGCCTACCTCAGCGATGATATAATCTTATACATGTATTTTGTGTTGAAAATTGCAGGTTCTGACCAGGCTCTCCACGAGATAATCCTTGAAATGATAAAGCGCTTCACCCTTCCTAGATAATACAAAACCCTAATCTACTACAGGCTTCGCACTTTAGGGGGCAATCTGTTACACTAAAAAATGTCACCATGGCTATTTACAGTTAGTATGGCTCTATCAACAGTCATGCTATCCTCCTGGGCAAGTCTTATGCCTCTGCTCTCCATGTCAAACTCCAAAAAGAGAGAAAGTCTTTGTAAATGTGTTTATCTCTAGGTATGCAGATTCTCTCGGCCTTACCTGCGTATACGCACCTAATGTTCACAAAAGCTGCGTACTTGTACGCTCTGTATGTAAAGGGACAGGTGCGTACCCCTGTAAAGGTCAAAAGGCGCGAGTTTCATCTTTAAAAAGTTACTTGTGGTCATTTCTAGAACATTCTAGAAGGTTGTTCGACATATATTGAGTGCCTCCAGATGGTTCATGTACCCCTATGAAAGAGGAACTTATCCCATCAAGAGAGGAGCTATCCCATCCAAAGAGGGGATTATCCCATTGATGGTGGACCTGATTAACTTCCTCTTGAGCACTATAAATACAGGCATTGGGCCAGAAGGAGGGGAGGTTGAAAGCTAAACATTTCTAAGGGTAGATACTGCTGGAATTAGGATTCCCATTTAGAAGCTTGTGAGGAGAGATTGTCATCTTTGCTTGTTCTATTTTGGAAGTGGGTGAGCTTTGTCAAAGTAAAGGAGAACTCTTGATGGACCCTGGGAGGGACTTGCACAACACCAAGGCTCAGGTTGTAATTGTTCCTTTTGTTTCCTATTAATGCAAATGAGTCCATTCTTCTCAATAACTTGTTATTTATGAGTTGTTTCATGTACTCCTTGGTCTATATGTTAAATATGTTTTATTTTATGAGATTATCAAGTGCTATTTAATCGTTTGATTGTTAGTGAATGCAGGTTTCGAAGTGAAGGAGGAGCTCATCCGGATCAGCGAGACTGGACTACTACAACAGCGTTGGACTACAGGTAGGATCTAAACACTTGATTTCTTGTATGGTAAATGCATGTTTAGAGAGGGATTGCTCTTGTTTGTCTTGTTTGTCACTAGAGAGTCTTAGACTCCTAGGGAGGTTGGTTGTGTCCGCACTATCGACTCTTTCCACCTGACAGTCTACATACCATTTTTCATCATCTCTAGTCAGCGTGCGTTGGAAGAGCTGAAGACGAATGGAGTCATCAGTTATGGAGTTGGATGAACACCACATGTGGAAGGATCGGACATGGTTGGTAGGATCCTCTCGAGTAATACCCTCAAACTTTGGGATGTCTGGGGGAAGCTTAGTTGGCATAGAGGGCCAACCATCATCATGGTGTATGGGGTCATTTATCAACTGGTTAAGATCCAGTAGACTTAACCCAACCATAAAGGGGAGCATGGGCGCTGCCAAAACAGTTCCTGAGACTGTTCTACCTGATGTGACCACTGGTGTAGCCTAGAGCCGACACCAAATTTGGGTCCTACACTAGCTATGGGTCCAGATATGGTGACAATAAGTGGTGAAGGAGGTTCAAAATCAGATGAGGAATCAGAAGGACCAGGGGAAGAGTCAGAATGGGGACTCAGAGGGCTATGAACTCGAACCTAATGGGGAGGAGTAATACATCCAAGAAGAAACTAGGGGTGAAGGCCTAATAGTCTTCACGACCGATGCCTTGGTGGCACAATGATGGAAGGACACATGGAACATGGAAAGGGTGAAGGGAGATCAACAATATATCTTTTGTCTCCAATGCAGTGAGATAAATTTATTATGTTAAGTCCTGGCTTGGCGATGTAAACCAAGCACCCTTTGCTTAAGTTGTGCTTGTGTGTGCAAGTGTATTAATTGATTAAACCAGATCATGTTTGTAAAAAAGAAAAAATATTGCTATAAATAAACTGAAATAAATAACAGAAAATAAACAACCAAACAATTAACTAAACCCCACCCAAACTGGGTTTGCAAACACTGTACTGCTAGGTGGTTAAACCGATGGAAAACACACTGAAATGGTCAACATATCTAAATGTCGGTGTGACTGGGATCAAGTGACTCTAAGCTGCTAGAAAGTGGTGCAGCAACAACAAAAACCAGAGGGGAATATCGCTGCAAAAAGATAGGGAGATGGGTGAAACACCTAGGGAAATCGATGGGACCCTAAGGGAATGAAAAAACAAGTTTGAATGTGAAACTATGGATTGTAGAAACCTATCTTATTAGATCTAAAACAAAAGGTTATATATTTGGAAAATGTGGTTGAAAGTGTTGTAGAAACTCAGACTTCTCACTTAGCTAAACTCCTCCTAGAAAGGCAGAAGTGTACTAGAAGCCCTAAGGGAGGATAAATTCGAATTTGATGAGAAAAATAGAATGTATCAAGCCCTAAGCGGGATGAGACAGAGGTCAAACACCCAGTAGACAGCTCTCAGCAAAAGCCAGAAATAGATCTGATAAAAACCCTAGAACCCAGAAATCGCAGGTTCTAACCTGTTTTTTGATGAAATCACACTTTTTGGGTAGAAAGCTATGTTTTGAAGCCTAGATCGCACCTTTTGGGCTGAAAACCACGATTTCTTCTCCGAGACTTCCGGTCTACAAATTATAGAAAAAAGTGTCGCCTTTTCCGTGACTGTTTCCTGTGACCTGCAGAAACAACCAGAAAGCTTACGAAAGTCATAAATTTATCAGATCTAGGGTTAAAACATTAGGAAACATCAAAAAAAAAAAAAAACCCCTAAGCTAAAAACCAAAGGTCACCCAGGTTTTTGGATTTGAAGTATAAAAGCTAGCGGAGTCGCCAATTTGTTGTAGTGTTTTTTGTAGGTTTTAACCCTATACAGAAATTACCTGCATACGAATTCTAAAACACAAAAAATAAACAATGCAAGAGCATAACACATGAAACACATATACATAGAGATTTTCCTCTGGATCCCAAAACCAGGACTACCAGCTTGATTTTTCATTATGTTCCTTTCAATGTTACAATACATATTTATACATGCCGAAGCATCCAATACCATGGACCGAAAACCATCACATCCAAAACCATGGACCAAAAACCATCGCATCCAAAACCATGGACCGAAAACCATCGCGTCCAAAACCATGTGCTAAAACCATGCACAAAACCATAGGTAGGTCCGCCCAACCTAATATAGGTCTAGTCGTGGCAAGAATATAACACAACCCAACATTCTCCCCCTTATTGTTTTCTTTCCACAAGGGGCCACAGGAGAGCTTATTCATTTATCCAACCCTACAACGCCCATTGTTTCTCTACACCAAGAGAACATCTCAGAGCTCATAGATTTTGTCAATGCATCTACAGTATTCTTCAAACTGTCCACCTTTACCAACAACACCTTTTTGTCTTCTATCATATCCCTCAAAAAGTGATATTGAACATCAATGCACTTTGTCTTTGAATGGTAAGAAAGGTTCTTTGCCAAGAAAATTGCACTTTGGTTGTCACAATTTATCCTTATAGCTCCCTGTATTAACCCCATACTTGAACACAATCTCTGCAACCAAACTTCTTCCTTGCCTGCATGAGTGGTTTCCATGTATTCTGCCTCTGTAGTTGATAGTGCCACTACAGATTGTTTCTTACTCATCCAACTGAGTGCACCTCTAAATAGGTTCAACACATACCCACTTGTAGATCTTCTCTAATCCAGATCTCCAGCCCAGTCTGCATCAACAAAGCCACAAATATCTAACACTCTGTCCAATCCTAGTCTTCCTTGGTAGCACAAACCATAATCACTAGTGCCACGCAAATACCTGAAAACCCGTTTCACTACTATCAAATGCTCCTTTCCTCGTTTTGACATAAACCTACTCAATACTCCCACAGCATGTGCAATGTCTGGTGTAGTACAGACCATTGCATACATCAAGCTACCGACTATACTTGCATATGGAACATGGGACATGTCCTCTTCCTCTTCTTGTGTCTTGGGACACTGTTCAGCAGATAACTTCACACCTACAAGAATAGGAACCTTCACCGGTTTACTATCCTGCATATTAAACCTTTGCAGTATTGTCTCAACATACTTCCTCTGGTTTAACCAGAGCTTCCTCTTTGCCCGATCTCTTTTAATTTCCATGCCCAAAATATAGTTTGCAGCACCAAGATCTTTCATGTCTAATTTGGAGGACAATTGGGTTTTCAAATCCTGGATAATTTCTTTGTCATTTCCAACCAGCAATATATCATCCACATACAAGACCAGATAAATAACATAGTCACCAATTAATTTAAAATACACATAGTGATCTTCCTTGCTTCTGGTGAAGCCAACTCCCTGTATAAATGTATCAAATTTCTGATACCACATCCTTGGTGACTATTTTAACCCATACATAGACTTCTTTAACTTGCATACCAGTTCTTTCTTACACTTCACCGCAAAGCCTTCAGGTTGCTTCATGTAGATCTCCTCTTCCAGATTCCCATGAAGAAATGTTGTCTTCACATCCATCTGTTCTACCTCAAAATCAAAAGCAGCAGCAACAAATAGAAGTAATCTAATAGAAACTACCTTGGCAACAGGAGAAAAAAATATCACCAAAGTCAATTCCCGGCACCTGGGAATAACCTTTTGCTACCAACCGAGCTTTGTATTTCTCCATCTTTCCTTCTACATTTGTCTTCTTCTTGAACACCCATTTGCTGCCAATGGGTTTCGTTCCAGCCAGCAACTCCACCAAATCCCAAGCCTCATTTTTGTGCAAAGATGCCATTTCATCAACCATGGCCTCTTTCCAGAGTTTTCCATCGTCTGAATCTACTGCTTCCTTCACAGTTTTGGGATCATCATCAGTAATAGATAAAGAAAAATTTGAACAGAAAGCAGATGGACTATACCTTTCTAGCTGCCTTCTTTCTCAAATTGATCTTCTCACACCCAGAGTTTGTGGCTCTTCATATTCTGATTCCTCCTCTGTTGTAGAGTCTGATTCTTCCTCTGTTAGCTCAAACTTTATCTTCTCAGGTTCCTTTGATGGGACTTCATGTTTAATAACACCTTTCACCTCTCTGAACACCACATCTCAGTTGTACACAACCTTCCTTGTTACTGGGTTCCAAAGCTTATAACCCTTATACCCAATAAAGATGCACTTTTCAGATTTACTATCCAACTTGGTTCTTTTCTCCTTTTGAACATGTACATATGCATCACATCCAAATATCCTCATATGTGAAAGAGATAGTTTCTTACCAGTCCATACCTCTTGTGGAGTCTTATCCTCCAACGCTGATGAAGGCGATCTGTTGACTAGGTAACATGTTGTCTCCACCGCCTCTACCTAGAATTTTTGTCCTAACCTGACACCACTGAGCATGCTTCTTGCCTTTTCCATAAACGTCTTGTTCATTATTTCTACAACTCCATTTTGCGCAGGTGTATATGGAAGTCTTCTGTCGTGCTATACCACACTTCTTATAGAATTCTTCAAATTCCTTACTAGAAAACTCTCCATTGTTATCTATCCTCAACACCTTTATCTTCTTCTCTGTCTGGTTTTCCACCAGAGCCTTAAATTCTTAAATCCTATCAAAGACTTCATATTTCTTCTTAAGGAAATATATCCATGTATTCCTTGAGAAGTCATCTGATACATAGTACACAGACTTACCTAGTGATGGAACCTTCACAGGTCCAAACACATCATTGTGCACAAAATCTAATATCTGCTTCGCCTTCTTACCACCGGAGGAGAAACTCACCTGATTCTACTTCCCATATACACAATTTTCATAGAAATCAAAATCCAAAGAGATATTACTCATACCTTCTACCATATGAAGTATTCAAAGGCCCTTCTCTCCAATATGTCCAAGCCTTTGGTGCCACAGCATGGTCTTCTCTCCAGAAACCACTATATTTTCTGCTCCACTTTTAGGAACCACAAAAATATTACACCCATCAACAAAAGTACTACCTTGCAGCTTGTACAGAGTTCCAATCTAAACTCCCCGCATCAATACCAGTGCTCCCTAAACCATCTTGCAGGTATCCTTCTCGAACATTGTTTTTACACCTGCATCATCCAACTTGCTTACAAAAATTAGATTTCTAGTCAATGCAGGAATATGCAAAACACCCGAAAGTGTTCTAACCCTTCCACCTTGCAACTTCAACTTTACTTTTCCGCGACCAATGATTCTATCCTTCCTGTCATCCCCCATGAAGACATCATCACCATCATATTTCTCATACTCGCAGAACCACTCTCTATGGGGAGTGAAGTGAAAGGATGCACCTAAGTCAATCAACCATGTCTCATGATCTACATGTGTACTTGAAGAAGCCAAGTACACATCCCCACCTTCATCTAAGGTGGTTTTTTGCCTCTGCAGAAGGAGCATCATCAAATCCCCTTCCTTTGTCAGGAGCTTTAGATTTACAGTCCCTTTTGTAGTGCCCTTCCTTTCTGCATTTCTAGCAAACTAACTTTATAGGTTTTCCTAGAGATTTAGATCTCCCTCTAGATTTAGATCTCCCATTCGATGACTTATTTTTATTTCTGTTCTAGGACCATCCTCGTACAAACAAGAAATCACCATTCTGGCTCTCCATATTTTTCCGTCTCATCTCCTTCATTAGCAAGGATGAGACTATTTCATCAAACTACAAGGCAGTTGCATTGCTACCTATTGCAATAAGCAGACTATCCCACGAATCTGGTAGAGAACACAACAAACTGATGCACTTATCTTCATCTGAAATTTTAATATCAACATATAATAACTGACTTACCACAATATTAATTGCGTTCGGATGTTCTGTCACCGAGTCTCCATCTTTCATCCTTAGGTTATACAGCTTTTTCCATAGGAACAGTTTATTCACTAGAGACTTAGATTGGTACAAAGTCCCTAACTTGTCCCACAAAGCCTTCGTCGTAGCTTCCCTTGATACATTCAACAACACTGCATCTGAGACACACAATTGTATTGTGCTCTTTGCCTTCCGATCCAACTTCTTCCATTCTTCATCGGACACTCCTGTTGGTTTAGTACCTAGATCTACCGCGATCCACTGATCTTTATCCACCAACAAATCCTCCATCTTGAGTTTCCATAACTCAAAACTCTGACCATTAAATTTATCGATCTCTATCTTTCCACTGCTCGCCATCTTCTTTCACCACTAGAATTGATCTCGTAGATCTCCCACTGAACAAGGTCTACCACAGGCCTGAGCGAAACCCCTCAGCAACAAAGGCATCCCATTGAAGCCAAAACAACTCTAATACCAAATGTAGGTTTTAACCCCGTACAGAAATTACCTACATACGAATTTTAAAACACAGAAAATAAACAATGCGAGAGCATAACACATAAAACACATATACACAAAGATTTTCCCCTGGATCCCAAAACTGGGACTACCAGCTTGATTTTTCATTATGTTCCTTTCAATGTTACAATACATATTTATACATGCCGAAACATCCAATACCATGGACCGAAAACCATCACGTCCAAAACCATGTGCAAAAACCATGCAGAAAACCATAGGTAGGTCCGCCCAACCTAATATAGGGTCCAAAAAAAAATTTCTCGGGGCACTGCCCCAGACCCCATAGAGGGGGGTTACCCACCCCCCTCAAACCCCCCAAACAAGGGGGGCTGGCACCCCCGCTGCGCAATCGACGCAACGAAGGGGGGGCTCCGCCCCCCCCCCCTCTAACCCCCCGATTAACTACGTGGGCTAGTTAAACTTAAATATTGGGTTTATTTTAAAAAGATGTATTATGAAATGTTTTTAGATTAAATTTAAATAATAATTTAATATTTTTGGATTGAAATTATTATCAAAAAAAAAATCTGATTTATCTTTGATTTAATGATATATGTTATTAAAAAACTATATATTTATTATTTTTGAGCTGAGAGGCTCATTCTACAGCCCAATATGATGTGCAACCCTGTTTGTCTGTCATCAAAGTTGAAATTTTTCTCAAGTCAACCAAAAAAAAATAATCTAAAAATAAAATAATTATACAAAACATTTAAATAATATATGCTCATAAAAAAAATTGCAAGTCAAGAAATTGGATCCCTCTCAACTCATGTTAGATCCGTATTTAAGATGGATCTATGTTAGTTCTACAACCCAATATGAGGGGACGTGTAAGTTTGTTCATTCGTCTGTCGATTTGACACATGCTTTAAATAGAAAGCTAATGTTGCGTATAATAATAAAAAATTCAATATGTTGTAAAGTAATTAGAAGTAAAAGAAATGTGTGAGTACAATGTTTAAACCTTAAAATTTTCAAAAATACTTCAATAAGATATTTAAATAAACTATTTAAGATCTATGTTAACTAATTTGCGCTGATAAAATGTCTTTTTGTACATGTTTTGTAAAATATTATAATGTCAATTATCTATATATTATATATCATTTTTTAAAAATTATGTATATATCATGGAAAAATAAATTTTATGGTTAAAATGTTTATTTGGTCCTATATGTTTATTTGGTACATTGTATTTTTCACTTTAAAGAAGTTTGCACGTAAAGAAATGTGATCCCTCTCGGCTCATGTTAGATCTGTATTTAAGATGGATTTATGTTGGTTTAATCAAAGTTGAGCAATAATTTAATGTTTTTAGATCTAAATGGTTGATATTATCTTTTAGAAAATATCTTCTATTTTATATATGTTTAGAAACTATATAATTATTATTTTAGAATTAAAGTAAAATTAATAGATTAATGTTTTTGTATTGAAATTGTTAATATTATTTTGACCAATATCAGGTAACTAAGTGAGGTATAAATGCAGCGGTGAGGTTAGTCATGTAGTAAGCATGTGTGCAAGTATGCAAGTATAGTTGACTATTTTGATAGTTCCAAAAGTTGAGGTACCAAGGACATTAAGAATGGTTATGGGATAATACATCCCAATTCCATCTCCTAAGAGAACTAATGGAAGCCATTAATTTCTTGCACAAGAAGGGAAGGCTAGATATTTCGGCGAGAAGGTTGTAGGTAGGTGATGAGACAATTTGCAAGATACCTCACCATGAAGTGCATCATTCCAAAACAGCTAATATGATTTAGTAAACAATCTAGGAGATGGAACTCATCTCAAGATTCTTCGAATGGTGAGAATATTAGATATATAAGAGAATAATTCTTTGAATTCTCTTATTGTACCTTGAGATATCTTCTATAGAATCCACAATTGTGAAATAAGGTTGTAATTGTTGATTTTTCAAGTGTAATAGCTATAAGCACTAATTTCTGAAATATCGATAATTACTTCAAATGATGTATTTTAACAATTCCAATTTATCATTGAGCAATTACACATCAGAAATTCAACCATAAAAGTACATGGACAATAGAGATCACAATGCACAAAGAGAACACAAGATTTACCCAGGGAAAACCCATTTCGGAGAAAAACCCAACAACCTTTTCATTAGATAAATTATTTAGTTCAACAAGAGATACATCTAATGCAACTAGTCAACTATGAGGTCAAACTAACCAACAATATTGTGGTAAAACTTGGTCAAACAACTCTCTTGTCAAGTCAAACTTCTACCCTTCAACTTCGGCCCTCTCTAATCTGCTTAGGCTAAATTTTTTCCTCTCGGAATATGCCCAGAATTTTGGCCCTACTACCCAGAATGTTCTATCCATAATTTCAGCTCTATTGCCCAGAAGTTTGCATTGTTTCCCATAAATTCATATGTGTGAAGTCAAGAGAGAGGGAGAGAGAGAGAGAGATAAATTCTAGAGATGAATTTTTCCTTCTTGTCCTTCTTTTCTCTTCTTCTCCTTCGCTTAGATGCCCAAAAATTGTCTTATCTTGTTAGAGGTCAAATGGTGCCTTGAGGAGGAGGTTGAATGCTCTTTATATAGTGATTTTTCTATCTGAATGGGTGTGCCTCTTCACTAGAGCCGAATTGACAAGTTTGGAGCCAAAAATTCAAAATTCAAATTTTGAAATTTTCTCTTTTAAATCTGACATGAAGAAAATGTTTTATAATAATTCTTTTTAAGGGCTATTCAATGAAAATGACATGAAGAACATGTCTTACAAATATGTTATATATTTCAAGGGCTAAAATATAAATTATGAAGACAAACCATAGCTACAAAATTCAACACTCCTTCTTAGCTAGGGAGGCATTCATAATGACTAGACAGATGTTCTTTTGTTGAAAAAAATCTCTAAGAAAAATTTATAACAAATCATCATCAATTACCATAATCGAGTCAACAAATGTGACACATGGTAAACCAATAACATCAATAATTACAATAATATGGTCAAACTTTGACACATGGTAAATTAATAGCATCAATAAGTTACCATAATTCAGGCCAATACCTTAGATCTATGGTATATCCTCACCATAATTCGGGCTAGTAATTCAGACACATTGTACATCATTTAGCATTAACTAGTCACCATAATTCAGGGTGGTACCTGACACATGGTATCCAAACTAGTCTTGGTTCACCATCATTTCGGGCAATATCTTTGACACATGGTAAATCTTCAAAAGCCACACTCTAACTAAGTAATTCAGGGCCCAATGCTAAACGAACCTAATTCTCTAGGACCATTCTTCCTCATTTGGGTCAACATACTTGTTGGGCCTCCAAAATGTCATCCACTTTTACCCTCATTTCCATAATTTTACCATATTTCGTAACTCTTCCCCATATTTTGTAGCTCCATAACCCTACATTAATAACCATTTTCGTGATCATATGGGTTTATCATTATTATTTTCCAATTTATTTTAAGTATTTTAAGATAAGTTATGATTAAATATTAGGAAATTAACATGTTTTCACATATATCTAAAAGTAGTATAAGTTTTATGATATTGTAGGCCTATTTGAAGATTCTAGTAGGGTCCTATTTGTCCACTCAACCAAAAATTCGAATTTCAATTCCAACTCATGGAGATTTGTGGAATATTTGAAAAGAATATTTGGATGATTGAATAAGCACATTCAAAGGACAAGAATCATGGATGTTTTGATATGTGTCTACTATTAAAACTAGGAGATAATTTTAAGAGGATTTTTATCTCATATTTTTAGGTGATTGGTTGTAACCACAAGAGATAAATGTGGATCTATATTTATTGAATAATTATCTTAAGTTTTTGTATAAATAGGAGTGCGTCCTTCAAAGGAGACTCATTCAGAATTCCATACAAGACATGTAATTTATAAAGTGAGGATAGAGAGGAAGAGAGTTGAATTATTGTAATATCTTTGGAGATTTTATCCAAATTCATTTTACGGAATACATATTGCTTCTTTGATCTCCAAGCTTTGACAATCATTCAGTGTGCTTGCTAAGGAGTGGAGGGCCCCCATCAACCACAGCTTACGCACCTCTTTCATTTGTTGTAAATATTTATGTTATTTCATTTATGCAAGTTTAGTTTAGTTTATTTTATGTTATTTTGATTATATGTTTTATGTTGTGTTGTTAAAATTGATTTAATTTCCTTATGTTTGGATTGGATTGGATTTCATTAATGTTGTTTGTTAATATGGATTTAATTTCCTTATGTTTGGATTATATTTTCACACTAGTAATCTCACATTAGTAATCTCATAGGCTACTAAATTAAATTACTTTTTCATATCATAGCTTAGATTAGAATTGTTGGCTTTCATAGAGCTAATCTTTGAGAGAGAAAGTGATTGAGAGAGAACATGCTTGAGAGAGAATGTGTGCACTTGCTTTTCATTTTCCTTGTAATTAGTTTCAAGTTTCTTGCATTAGATTAATATATTCTGATAAATAATCAGCGAGTACATATAGTAAACGTATACCTCATCAGTTCAAAAACCCTAGGTTGACAATTTAATGACAGGGATTTAACTCACAATTAAATCACCCAACAATACTAGACACGAGAAGAATGACTATCCTCTTTTGAACAATTCTCCCTAATTTGGGTCTATATACTTGACACGGAGAGAATTTTAGTCCATGGTGCTATCTCATCAGCACTCCCTTTCACTCATAGAGGCTTTCTCAACAAGTCCAAGCTGAACCCTGAAGTATACAAAATTCACCCTGGATAGAGGATTTGTAAGAATATCAGTTATTTTCTCATCATTCAAAACATACTGGAGATTCAATTATCCGTTTTCACCATGTCACGGATGAAGTGGTATTGATCTAAATGTGCTTCAACTTGTCATGGAAAACGTGTTTCTCTGTTAGCTTCACACAACTTTGATTGTCACAAAATATCATGGTTCATTCAAGCACCTGATAAATAGTCCTATGAGTAACTTTCAAAGGCACACTGCTTCACAACTCACTAAAAGGGATGTGATATACTCTGCCTCATCAATGTTGAGTGTGACAAATTTTTACTTCCCTCTCATCCATGAAATCATAACACAGGCCAAACTGAAGCAACCTCCAGATGTACTATTTCTATCTTCAGCACTCCCTGCCCAATTTGCATCTATACAACCCTGTAGTTGTATATTACATTTGAGATGTATCTCAAACCATAATCAACAGTACCACGCAAATATCTCAATACATGATTTGTTGCAATCCAATGATCATCTCTTGGTTCCACCTAGAACTATATTAGAGTATTTACTGCAAAGAAAATGGCGGGCCTGGTATTAACCAAATATAAAAATGAGCCAATCAACTTTTGGTACATGGAAGGATATTTCAAATATGACTCATTGTCTCTCAACTTTCTCAAATTTTTCACCATGGGTTTTTCCATCAATTTACATTCCATCATCACAAACTTCTGCAGGATCTTGATAATATATTTTCCTTAACCAAGGAATATTTTGCCAGACTTCTGAAATATTTCTAGCCCCAAATAGTAGTGCATTAAACCAAGATCCTTCATACCAATATCAGAGGCCCACTCCCTCTTACACTGAATAATGATATGCTCCATACCTTTCAGAAACAATTCATTAACATATAATAATAGAATCATAGGTTCATTCTCTTCAACCTTGATATACAGTTTTGGATCAACATCACTTTTGGAGAAACCAAGTCTTGTCAAGTAGCTACCAATTCAATAGTACCAGGCTCTAGATGATTTCTTTAGTTCATACAAGGCTTTCTTGAATCTGTAAGTGTGAGATTCTCTTCCATGAACCTCCAAACCTTGAGGTTTCTTTATGTACATTTCTTCCTCAATCACACCATCGAGGAAAGCAGTATTTACATCCATCTAATGTAAATTCCAACCCATAGAAGAAGCAATATAAATAATAGATTTAATGGTATTGTATCCAAAAACCAGAGAAAATGTCTCATTGTAGTCCTTTCCCTCGTTCTAGGAGAACCCTCTAGGAACAAATCTTTCTTATATTTGTCAATAATTCCATCCACTGCATGCTTGATCTTGTATAACCATTCAAAGGTTATCATTGAATTTCCTTCAGGTCTCAGAATAATGTCCCATACATCATTCTTCATAATCGATTGATATTCTTCCAACATCACATCCTTCCAAAATTGTTGGCTAGTTGCTTCTTCAAAGATGGAATGTTTAGAATCAATGAGATTAGTCATTAATGTTGCATATCTAGAATACATCTTCATTCTCTTGCTTTCCCTAAAGGTGCCATGTGGCACTGCATGTCCTTTTGCTTCCGGAAAAGTGGATCTAATCCAAGCTATCCTCTTCCTTATTTCAAGAACAATAACTAGGTCCATTGGATCGATAGGACCTTCTAGATTTTCTTGATGATCTACGGAATGTTCTAAAGAATCAAATGGACCAGAACCTTCTTCCTTGGGAGCTTCATTAACTTTTTCCTCATCAGAGTCCATGGGAACTTCTTTAGATTTCCAATAGGCAACATTCTCATCAAAGGATACAACTCGATTAAATTCAACCTATTTTTGTCCTAGAACATAGATCCTATAGACCTTTGATGACTCCCTATATCCAATGAATATTCATTTCTTTCCTAAAGGCTCTGGATTCTTTCTCTTATACTTTGGTACATGGATATAGATTGGACAACCAACTATTATCAAATGACCAACCTATGGTTTCAGTTCAGTGAACACTTCTTCAGGAGTCTTATCTTCCAAAATTCGATCAGGACTTCTATTTTGAATATAGACATTTGTTATAGATGCTTCACTAGATAGAAACATAGTCAATTCTTGATCATGCATATTTACCTTGACAGATTATTTGATGGTTATGTTCTTTCTTTCAACAATTGCATTTTTTTGTGGATTATAAGGGACTATCAACTCCCTCTTTGTCCCAACTTCTTTACAAAATGAAATGAGCTCCTTGGAGGTGTATTCTCCTCCATTATCGAATCTCAAGATCTTGATTTTATTTCCGTTTAGGTTTTCCAGTTCATTCTTAAATTCTTGAAACTTGTTAGAGACTTTGTCATTTATCTTCATGACGTAGATCCATGTCTTATGAGAGAGGTCATCAATAACCACTACATAGTACAGATATCCTCCAAGAGATTTCACTAGCATTGAACCACATACATCAGAATGAAATAGATCTAAAAATCCTTTAGACCTACTTTCATTTCTTGCAAAGGGCCTCTTGACATTCTTCCTAAGTGCACATCCTTTACAAACTTCTTCATATTCTACCTACAAATATAGAATACCTGAAACCATTTGTTTTAAAGGAGACAAAGATCTATAGTGAAGGTGTGCATATCTTTTATGCCATAGTTCACATGGATTGATGTCATTATGTACTAATGCTTGAGTAGGCTTTTTCAAGATTCTATATAACCTTCCTTCACGAACTCCAATTACTCTAGTAGAATATATACTTGATCCTTTTAGCCACACAAGTACTTTTCCATCAACAAATGCTACTATGTCTCCTTTATCTTCCAAGCATGAAATAGAAACCAAATTATTTTTCAAACCTAGTACATATAGTATGTTGCTAAGATGAACATTTTCACCTAATTCTAGCTCAATGGAAGTCTTCCCAATGCCTTTTACCTCATAATTGTTGTTGTCTCCAAGTTCTACCTTTTTAGATAGTATTATTTCCATTAGATTTGTGAGGTTGTCACGATATCCCTTCATGTTCCTTGAGGCCCCACTATCTATTAGCCACAAATCATTGTTATCTGCAGTAGAACCTGTAAGAGAAAAAAATAAAATAAATATTTGGTACCTAAATCTTCAGTCTTGTGTTTCTTTGGTATTTCATCAATGTCTGTTGTGGTGGCATGTTGCTTTCCCTTTCTCTTTTTGTCATTCGACCTTTCAGCACAATCATGTTCATAGTGACCAAATTTGTGACAATGATAACATTGAAATTTTGACATATATCTATTTCCTTGAGTAGTATATCTTCTTCCTTTGGGTCTTCTCTCTTCAGGTATTTTTCCTCCATTTCTTCTTTGGAACCAAAACTTATTTCTTCCTCTAGTCTTCTTGAAATGTGTTGCATATGCTTGAGAGTCTCCTTTTTCAGATATTTGAATCTTTCCTTTTGATATGAGTCTAGATTCTTCTTGAGTGAAAAAAGTCCATAGTTCTTCAAACTTTGGAGCTTCTTTTCTAGCACATATACCCAAGGCAAAAGAGTCCCAAGATTTAGGTAGACCATTAAGTGTTGCAGTTAGTAGTTCTTTTCAAAAATGATTTCATCAATTGCTTGAATTTGATCTCTTAATTGAGAAATCCTCAAGAAATATGTGGCTATAGTATCATTTATTTCCATTATAACATCATGATGATCATTCTTCATGCTCATTGCTTGAAAAATGTTGTTGATAGTATAAAATCCAACTAGGGAATCATAAATCTACTTTGAATATTCAAGATTTGAAACATAAGGAATCAAGTGATCTCTGATAGAGTGCACAATGATGCTTCTAGCAGTGATGTCATCCTTGTCATATTTTGTTTTCCCTTCATTATTTGAATCATCGTGTTCAAGCTTAGTAACCTTACCTTTCACAATATCTAAAAGATCATTATTTGCAAGGAGGAGATCAATCCTTGTTTTCCAAGCCCTAAAGTTTGTAGCTCCTTCCAATTTTTTGTATGCATTCATATAGAAACCCATATTCATAGATAAGAAATTAGATAGTAGATGAGGTCTTCTTCGATGCTCTTCCTTTTACAAGTATTCTTCAAGAGTAATCTCAATGTCCTTTCCTTCACCAAACCTCTGATACCTTGTTTACTTTTCAAGTGCAATAGATATAAGAACTAATTTCTAAAATACCGATAATTGCTTCAAATGATGTAGATCTTATTTTAACAATTCTAGTTTATCATTAAGTAATTACACTTCAAAAATTCAACCATAAAAGCACATGGATAGTATAGATAAAAATGCACAATGAGAACACAAGATTACCCTAGAAAAACCCACTTTGGTGAAAAAGCTAGGAACCTTTTCCTTAGAGACATTCTTTAGTTTAACAAGAGATACATCTAATGCAGCTAGTCAACTATGAGGTCAAACTAACCAACAAGACTATGGTCAAATATGTTCAAACAACCCTCTTTTCAAGTCAAACTTCATCCCTTCAACTTCGACCCTCTCTGATCTACCTAGTTCGAATTTTTGCCTCTCAGGATATGCCCAAAAAAATCAGCTATCCAAAATTTTTTGTCCAGAATTTCGGTCATGTTACCCATAAATTCACACTATTGCTCAAAAACTACCAAGAAAGTCACACATGTAAAGTCAATAGAGAGAGATAGAGATAAATGCTAGATATGAATTTGTCCTTGTTTTCCTTCTTCATCCTTCTTCTCCTTCACTTAGATGCCCAAAAAAGGTGATATGGATCTTGGGGGGAGGCCCCCAAGTTCTAAAAAATTGAAATGCCAAAAGAAAAGAAGAGAAGACACGATAACAAAACCACAAAGAAACTTTTTTTATTATTAAAACAGATAATAATTGTAAAGGCTACATTGTGGTGGACAATCTATCCTTTCACAAAATGTGACTTATTACTTACAAATGTTGTTTTGTTACAATACCACAGGTAAATTCCATGGGTGGGTAAATACCATGGGTGGATATCACTTACAATACCATGGGTGGATAAATACCATGGGAGCCTTGAATACCATGGGTAGATGCCACTTACAATACCATGAATAAATACCATGGGTGAATGAGTACCATGGGTGGATGCCACTTACAATACCATGGGTAAATTCCATGGGTGGATGAATACCATGGGTAAATTTAATGGGTGGATGCCATTTTCCATTTGGATCATTCATCCCTCCTTAAGAAGAAATGGTCCCCATTGCATGAAGTTCCTCCTAAGAAACCTTTGTTGAATATGAAGAGTCACCGAAGAGAAGGGTTTTGTGTGGTTAACCCATAACTGTGATGAACAAAGATCCGAGGATAGAGATACCCTGTAATATTTGTGACCAACTGTGACAGTGTGCGACCTAGAAAACGGAGTTTGATGAATTGTGGGTTTGTGGATGACCCATAACCATTAAAAATGAAGATCCGAGGATAGAGATACCCTATAATGTTTGTGACCAACTGTGATACTAATAGTGCGCGGCCTAGGAATTGGACTTCGATGACAAGGATTTTGTGCAGTGGACCCATAACCGTGATGTTGATTACTGATGAAGTAGTAGGTGCCTACATAGCCTAGGGTGGGAGGGCACGTCTCCAAAGAACCCAAGCCGCATGTTTCTATGCTAAAACTAATGAATTTGAAGTAGGTTCCTACTAAAGCAGGGTGGGAGGGCACGCCTCCAAAGAGAACTTGCTTTAAATGTTTCTCCATATATAAAAACTAATTTAAAATGGGCATAACTCGGTCAATATAACTCAAAATATTTATTATCACATGTTTTTGGAAACCTAATCACCCTTTTGCATCTTCCAGTGTGATTGAAATCCCTATCTGGACACTCTGGAAACTCAAATTCGCATTGCAACTATCTCGTTGTCACAAAAGTTCCGAAAAAATAGCTGATTTTAAATCAACAATATCTCCCTAATTTGAATTATGATTCAACCAATTTTTTTTGAAATTGAGTGATTTTTCAAGAAGATATCATATCTGAAATAATTTTTCTGAAATTATTCATAAAAACTACAAAAATGACTGGAGAATCGTCGCCCACGAATTGCCATTAGAAAATTTTCTACAACACAGTTGATTTTAAATAAGGGATATCTCACTCATCTGAACTCCGATTTAGCCAATTGTTTTTTTAAATTTTGGTATTTTTTCACAAGGAATCTAGATATGTTATTTTTTTTGGTAATTGTTTGCAAAAATTTTCAAATCTGATCTGCAAAATTGCCATCCAAAAAATTCCTACAAAAAAATGAAAAAAACAATTCTTCCCGCTTTGCCCAAGAAAGTGCTTTGTCCAAGTTGTAGCACGTGCATGAATTTTGTTGAATATTTCTACAAAAATTCGAAATTGAAATATGTGTCAAACCCTCATTTTCATGGAGCTGTAACCTAAATCTGATACCATTGATCCAGATCTTAGGGGGAGGCCCCCAAGATCTGCGAAATTGAAATGCGCAGAGAAAAGAGGAAAGACACAATAACAAAACCACAAAGAAACTTTTTTTTTATTAAAAAAGTTAATAATTGTAAAGGCTACATTGTGGTGGACAATCTTTCCTTTTACAAAATGCGACTTATTACTTATAGATTTTTTTTTTGTTACAATATCACAGGTAAATTCCATGGGTGGGTAAATACCATGGATAAATGAATACCATGGTTGGATATCACTTACAATACCATGGGTAAATTCCATGGATGGATAGATACCATGGGAGGATGAATACCATGGGTAGATGCCACTTACAATACCATGGATAAAGACCAAGGGTGAATGAGTACCATGGATGGATGTCACTCACAATACCATGGGTAAATTCCATGGGTGGATAAATACCATGGGTGGATGAATACCATGGGTGGATGTCATTTTCCATTCTAATCAAATGGTGGATGCAAATGTTCATCATATTTGTGAAGCAATTGCTCTTACTGATGTATAAATGGAGGCATAGGGTTGGATTCATGATTCATGGAATTCCAGGACTAAGGAGGCAAAGTACTTTAGGCTAACTAAGATGTATTGAATTACCAAAACTATGGTTGCTCAAGATATAGCATCTAAGTGTGTTGAAGTTACGATTTAAAGCACCAACTAGTCATTTCTAAAGGAAAATTTGAGGATTTTAAGAAGTGTGTATCTGGTATTGACATTTTTCTGAAGAGAGTGGGAGAGGATGCTAGCCTTGTGCAGGAGAGAGAAGGTTTGCGTGGGTTGAAGGGATATCAAGACAACCTCATTCTCATCCAAGAGAACTCGTGACCAAATTTTCCTAGCCCAATGGACACCTAAAATCAAGAAAGAATAGTCATAGCAAGGAGAAGGTAGCTCTAGAGATAGCCCTTGAGGATAAACCCCCCTCCATTAGTCTCTGGTTTTCTATTTTTTAGTACTTTTTGTTCATGAAAAGTTCCCATTGTGTGGGTTGTAGGTTGTTTGATTTTAGTCTCTTATCTATGGATTCTAAACTTTTTGAACTCTCTATTTACAATAGTTACATTTTGATTTTTGAATTCAGAAGAGGGATTAGTTTCTCTAATAGCAAGCCCTCCCTATAACTTTATATATTTTTGTAAAAAAAAATTGTAATATGTTTAACAACCCAATCTTTAATCCCCCATTGATATTGTAATTGTGACAAATTATGTTAGTGGTTCCTTTATGGGAAAGTAAAATTAAATGGTTTAAAATCACCTAAACAATTGTATTTAAATATAACAATTGATGAAGAGGTGGATTCTTGACATGGACCATGAGAAGTCATGAGGAGGATGAAAACTATAAGGGGGATTTGGGGATGTTTCTATCTAAACCTGAATTAATTTTTCTAATTTGTGACATGGTGGTTGAGCTACCTAATAGCCAACAATTATGAGAAGAATGGGGAAAGTGGTACCAAAACTATTATAGGTTATGGGCTACATAACCATTCTGGAGAATTTTCAATTGACCATGTAGCCCAAGGGAAGGGACTTGAATTCTCATGAATAGTAGTGTGTGATAGAGGAAAGCATGGTGGTTGTCTGAAAGTAGAAAAAAGAATGGAGAGTAGAGACATAGAGAGAGTAGATAGGTGAGAAGAACAGAAAAGCGAGAATAAAAGACAAGCACTTGTGGTGGTGTGAGAGAAGATTAGATAAATAGAGAGGAGGTTATCATGTGGAAAAAAACTCCTATGCATGACATAGAAACTTGTACATGAATTTATTTTGCTTGGCTTGGTGAGAAAATCTAGTAGTATAGTCATTAAAATGAGCTAGAGGACTAGCTAGAATTGTAAGGAAATTTGTCTAAATTTTGCACAAAATCATAGGAGAGGGTGCACCAAGGGACTATTGGGTTAGAGAAGGCATCCCTTCTATTATAATTCCATGCACCCCATAGATGGTCTATGCCCTTATCTACGAATGATATACACACTGGAAATGCCTAACTTTAAACAATTTTGCGCAACAGAATATATTAGGAATCAAAACAATGATAGTACACAAGATTTTATTACCCAAAAAATTTGATTACAAGTCCATTACTAAGAATGCACAAAAATATCCCATATTATGGATCATGGCCCTCTACAATCCCTGTATAATGTTAATATTAGGTCAAATTCTCTTGACCAAAACTCTTAGGTCTCAGGGCCAAGTCCCTTAGCCTCTAACAACCAACACCGACAACACTTCAAATATTATTGTTGTAGCACACTAGCTTAATCAAAAAACCAATTCCCTTAATTAGGCATGTTCTTTTAGCACATTGTCTTTTATTGTCATTGTTGTCCCTTGCAACCAACCTTGTATAACTTATTGTCAACTTGTTGTAGTCTTATTTTCTACTCATCCAATTGTAGACCACCTCGGCCTACTCCCTTAGGTCGTCAGCCTTATTGTACAGACCTCACCCAACATTTACTTAATTCCGAAGGCTCTCGACCTTACTCAATTAGCCTTTGGCCTAACCTATCAATAGTCCATGTGTCCCTCAACCTCCTTCTCCTAAGTCTTGACCATTCTTGCTATAACTTGGCCTTCTCTAATTAGATATACCATACCTCAACCTCTCTTCCTCTATCCTACTAATAGGGCATATTAAACCCTCCAAGGTTACTACTAGTTCTCCTTTACTAGTACTTCCACATACATAGGTCTTGGCCCTTAGTAATAAAAAATTCCTTAAACAGACCCTCCTTGACCACAAAACTCATCTTCTTTTCTTCCTTTCACAACTACTTCCTTTTGTTATCCAGAACATAGAAAATATACCACCTCTCTAGTTGTCCTTTGCTCATGTGGCCTTCTTCCTTCCTTAGGTCTGTGGCTAAGTCACCTTTAGCCTCCTCATAAGAGAAATGTCCTTATTTCTTGTCCTAAGCTTCTCCATTGGCTAATATATCGATACTTGTCCCTTATTTCACCTTAGGAAGCATGCAAGTCCTTTAATATCCCTCCAACTCAACCTTAACAATAAATTAGAGTTTCCTTGGATTCCAAGCCCACTCCTTTGGGTCCAAATCCCAATCTTTAGGCAGAAAGACCACACATCATATTTGTGGGTGTCTCTCTCACAAGCCTAGCACCAAGGGCATGTGAGAGTACCTCTTTACACTACCTAATCCCAACACTCCCTCTTAGGGAGGGAGGTACTTCCATCCCTTGGAAGTATCTTGAAATTTGACACTATAACTCAAATATCTTCCATGGTTTCTCTCCAACATTCACCATACACTTCACCTTCCATCACATAATCACAGCATGTTGTAATAACAAAACCCTTCTTGGAAGTGTCCCTATTATTAGAAGGCTCCTACTTCTTCTTTTCTGGATATGCCAATAATTCATTCCATGGATCCTTCTTCTAAGATGTGTAAGTCTCCTTTGATGCATTGTTCTGTGGTTGTTGACTCTCCCTCTAAATCGGTGAACTTACTCTGGAATTTGACTCCCTCTAAGTCTCTAAATATTCTTCTTTCCTTGGTAGATAGGATTTTCCTTTAGCCTATACATACCATTCTCTTTGAATCCAAGAACCACTCATGGGCTAAATTTAGATCCACTTTTCCATCCTATAATATAACTTTGTACCCTTTCACCTCAATTATTGAGATTGAAAGCATGTTGCACCTAAGATCTGGTATGTAAAGTACATCCTAGACTCACAGAAATCCTCCAGATTCCATCATGAATAGTATTGATCTGGATTGGATCATTATATTTTTTTTCTTCCATATCAATGCTTTTAGAGTGGAAAAAGTGAAGGAATCAACTCTCAAGACCATTTTTACCGGCGAGACCTAGTTTAGAAAATTGGGGTCTAAAACCTTTCAGGAGCATTTAAGAGGCATCAAATGATGTTTTTTGGGGGTAAAACTTTTCCTCTTTAGCGTGGCACATTTTTTTACTATTCTACACACAAAGGCATTTCGAACAGCACAAGATCACATCATTCAGAGCCTATATGTGAAAGTTATGCCACTCAGAAGTTGACCTGCATGTTTTTGCCTTCACAATTCAAGAGGACGCCACATCAGCCACCATTATTCATGAAAAGGGAGCTATACATGTGATTATGATGTAGAAGATTCTAGAAGATTCTATATTGTAATTCTACTTAAGAGTTGAGGTAGTCAAACCTAACCACTAGTAGGCTATTGGGTTGTGTCATAACTAGGCCACTAGGAGGAAAAGGGGTTCCATTCTTTCAAGTGCATATGTTCCATAGTTAAGAAAATATAGCCAAGAGGGATAGGATATAAAGCACACAAAGAGGATTTGAGCATTGTCGTATCCCACGGGCCACAAGCCATTTTTTTGTATACTTGTAGCCATATTTCCATTCAAAGAAAGAGAGGAGAGCGGCATAACCTTTCAACTGGGTTTTTCTTTCTTAAAAGGATTTCCCAAGTCATGTCTTTTTTTAGATATGTGTGTGATATTTTATTTCATTATTCTCTATTTTTTTCATAATTTTAATTTTGCATGAATGCACCATTAAAAGTAAATCTATAGATCCATAAATATAATAAAATTGTAATACTGCAGAATTTCAAATTTTAAATATAATTTTATCAGATCCGTTGTGACAAACTATCTAGTGGAATATCCATGGAAGTTTACGGATTAGGTACACTCCCTATGCCTCTAACTGCATGATGACTCTTACCACCAATCTTCACATATAACTCAAATTCCCAATCAATCAGGCTCTCGAATACTTCTCATGATCATGTCATATGCTTCAACACTCCATATGAACCAAGAACCCTCACCAAGGGTGCTCCTAGAGAAATGAAATATCATAGAAAACTTCTTCTTAAATCTCTTAGTGAACTTGTCCATTTGACTATATCTGGAGTAGCCATCAGCATCTTTGAATTCTTCTCTTTCCCTCCTTTCTTATTCTCATGTGGACACTTTCTTGCATAATGACCATACTCTTCACATGCAAATAATTTCACTTTTCTTAGGTCCTTCATCTTGATGATGAACTTCTCTTTTCCCTTACTTGGCTTACTAGCAATGGAAACATGACTTGAATCAGTATTATGTTTGTTAGGTCCCTATAATACTAGTGTATTCATTCATTGTTATTGTTAGTGTAGCCCCCTTATTATTATTATAGTCCCCATATTTTTATTATTTTTCCCCATAGAAGCCCACTATTGTTATTGTTGTGCCCTTACATTATTATTGTTATGTCAGCTCTGATTATATTGTGACCCCTTAGACTCCTATATATAGAAAGGAGTTTTGGTCATTTGAATCATCCAAGAATTGTTCATTTGTGTAATGTAAAGGAGGTTTCCCCCTCAAAGAGGCTAATTTTGAAGTTTTTTATCAATCTCTTCTTCTATTTTGTGAGTTAGTTGCATAACATTTGGTATTAGAGCTTTAGATTCTAGGGTTTCGCTTCTTCAAAAAGGTCATCTTGGAATTTTTTCTATAACGTTTTTTTTTCTATGAGGTTTTAGAAGCTAAAAAAATTACCACGTGGAGCCAAAATCTTAGAGAAATTTGTATAAAAATTTCAGATCTTGGTTCGCTATATTTTCGGAGATATACTCTAAGGAAGTTAGGGTTTTTACGAGCTCCATAATTCTGTCTCAAATAGGTGACCTAGGGAAAATCAACATAACTTTTGTTTCAGGCATCGGATTTGAATTCTGTAAAAGTCGTTGAAATTGAACAGATTGTAGTTTTTTGTGTAGTAATTTCAGGGCCGAAACTTGATACAGTGACACGTGGCATCCCATACAACTTCGCTCTACTGAACTAGTCCATAATCAGGCCATCGTGGTAGAATTGGCATAACTCTTTCTTGAAGAATCCAATCTCGATCAGACTTATGGGGTTAGAAAGAGGACTTAGAGAGATACCATAGGGATAAATTTCAGAACTTGGAGATCCAAAATTACAGAGTTACAATTGTTTCAAGATCGAGCTCCTAAGACCAAGAAAAAGGTGTGTATTTTTTTTTAATTGCATAACTTTTGTTTAAAAAATCAATTTGAAGTGATTCAAAAGGAATAGTGAAGCATAGATATCATTGTTTGATTTCAAAATTCCTCAAAAAAAAAAATGGAAACACCTAGTAAGCAACCATAATTCTCTACTATGACGCATGAAGAAGAGGAAGAAATGCAACATGATATATCAAAATTATGACACCAAGTGCAACAAATTTCGCTCGCACAAAGAGTAACAAAAAATGAAATGGAAGCTAAGATAGATGGTTTGAAGAATGGTATGGAAGCTAATATGGATGGTATATAAGCAAAAATGAAAGGCAAAATGGAAGAATTGAATAGTGGTTCAAAAGCAGACATGGAAGGTTTGAAGGAAGGTTTGACAAAGTTGCTACAAGAAATGCTTCCTAATGGTGAAAATGTATTAGATGAAACTCATGATGAGAAAAAAAGAAATGTTAATCATGATTTCATAGACTCTAACGTTGGATTTAAGACCCACCATATTCCAAAGATCTATATGAGGAATTTTGATGGCAATGATTTGGTAACATGGATACTACAAATGGAGCAATATTTTGATCTTCATAATGTGAAACACACACAAAAGGTACGCATTGCAACTTTATATTTAGAACCCAATCAGTTTGTATGGTATCAATGGCTTTTTTCTCATAAACCACTTGTCACTTGGTCAATTTTTACAGAAGAAATGATAGCACATTATGAGGATACAAAGAAAAACACCTTTTTTAGCCAATTGATAAATCTCAAACAAAAAGGTTCAATGGAAAAGCACGTTGAGGACTTCCAAAAATTGATAAGGGTAAATGATATTTTAGAGGAGCATAGGATTGATTTCTTCATAGGGACTTTAAAGGATAACATCCAACATGAGGTTCACCTTTGGGAGCCTGATTCATTGGAGAAGGCATTCAGGTTGGTAAGAAAAATTGAAAGAAAAATTATGGAAACAAGGAAACCTACCACTCAAAACTATAAAGATGGAAGTGTTTTTACTCCTAGCCTTCCACAACCTACAAGGTTGACACCAAAACAATTGGAAGAAAAAAGAGCAAAAGGGATTTGTTACATTTGTGATAGCAAATACACTAAAGGTCATAAGTGTGCGGAGAAGAAATTAATTTACATAGATAGTGAAGAGGAGGAAGAAAAGGAACAAGAAACATCAAAAGAAGAGGATATACACTAGGAACCAACCCCAAAGAAAGAATAAATGAATCTAACCATACCTTGTAATGCATTGGTAGGAATTACCACTCCTCAAACTCTCAAAATAGAAGGAAATATCAAGAAGAAAAAGATAATAATGTTGATTGATTCGGGTTGTACCCATAATTTTATTCATTATAAGATAGCTAAGGAATTGAATTTCTTCCTATATCCAACACCAGAGTGTCAAGTGATGGTTGCAAATGGAGGAACCATAAATTGCTTTAGAAAGTGCCATAATATCAAGTTATCCATGGGAGAATATGTATTGAATATTCCAATGATTTCCATTCCAATGGGTGGTGTTGATGTTGTACTAGGAGTCCAATGGTTAAAATCTTTGGGTATAATAGCTTTTAATTTTCAAGAACATTTCTTGAATTTTTTTGGGAAGGAAAGGAAGTTGAATTAAGGGGTATCGCAGGGAAACCAAGAAAGATAATCATCTCTAATGGCATGAAAAAGCTTCTAAATAAAGAAAAACACGGCGTAATTGCACAATTATGTTCACTAGAGGTTTAAACATAGAAATCATTTATTTCTCCAGATCTCCAAAAAGCCTTCGACAATCATTCTAAGGTCTAAGCAGTGGAAGATCACATCGATCATCAACAACAAGTTATCCAACTCTTAAAGGATAACCTCACTTTGGCACAGAATAGAATGAAACAACAGGTAGATCAACATCACAACGAAACAAATTTTGACATAGGTGACTGGGTATTTTTACGGTTACAACCATACAAAAAAATGTTCCTCAAGCAAGCTAAGAAGGATAATAAATTATCACCAAAGTATTATGGTCCTTAAAAGGTGTTGCAAAAGTTTGGTACTATGGCATACAAATTGGAGCTTCCTACATCTTCCCGAGTGCACCCAAATTTCCATGTTTCATGCTTAAAGAAGGTTATAGGTGACAAGCTCCCAGTTCAAACAATATTTCCAGAACTTGACACAGAAGAAAAATCATATTGGAACCTGAAGCAGTCACAGAAACAAGAACTCAATAGCCACGAAATCAGTCAATTTCAAAGTATCTCATAATGTGGAAGAACTTACCTGCTGAAGATTCCACATGGGAGGATGAGAATTTTATACAGAAGCATCCAAAACTACTCAAGCATTGAGGACAACACTTTTTTGAAGGAGAGGGGCATGTTAGGTCCTTATAATACTAGTGTATTCCCTCATTTTTATTGTTAGTGTAAGCCCCTTATTGTTATTTTTGTGCCAATTTAGTCCCCATATTGTTATTATTGTGCCCCATAGAATCCTATTATTGTTATTATTGTGCCCTTACATTATTATTGTTATGTCAGCTCTGATTATATTGTGACCCCTTATACTCCTATATATAGAAAGGAGTTTTTGTCATTTGAATCATCTAAAAATTGCTCATTTTTGTAATGTAAAGGAGGTTTCCCCCTCGAAGAGGCTAATTTTGAAGTTTTTGATCTGTATCTTCTTCTATTTTGTGAGTTGGTGCATAACACCATTGATTTTATTTGTCCCAAATTTCCTCCTTGATGAAATCATCCCATAACCTATTCTAATCTAGACGTTTCTCCCGTGAGACTACTCTTTTGATGAATGGCTTCCACTACCCTAAGAATCCATTTTTCGCAACCCTCACCAACTCTGATTCTTCCACATTGTCCCCTCAAGCTACATGCTCATAACGAAATTGAAAATCCTTATGTGACACAGTCACGTTCTATAAACTTTCAATATTTATGTGCCTGAGCTTCTCTCTCAATACTATCTTCTATTTCTCATTCTTGCTCTGAAATTGTTGTGCAATTTCCCACATATTTTATGCAATGTATTTTCCAATGAGATGAAGTATCAAGTGATCCTTGACTCCATCAAGAATGATAAACTTGGCCTTTGCATCAACTTTGTTATGCAAAGCCAAAGTTGATGCATCAGTTGGTGCTTTTATATCGATGTTGGCATAGTCCCACTGGTCATTCACCAACAACACTAGCTTTATTCTTTCCTTCCACAAACTGTAGTTGAAAATTCTTTCTAACTGATCCTCAAACCTTAATCCATAAACCATCTTAATTATTTGTCCTTCCTTCAACAACAAGACAATCTCGCTCCCTCTTAGATTTGATCCATGTGCACACTTCTGACCCAAATGCTCTTCAAAGTAGCTTTGATACCATGTTAGAATTCCATGCACCCCATATATGGTATAGTCCTCTAGATAGGAAACATAAACACTAGAAAATCTTAAACTTAAACAATTTGCATAGCAGAATATACCATCAATCAGATCAATGATAGTACATAATATTTTATTTCCCAAACAAGTTTCTTACAATTCCATTAATAAGAATACATGTAGGGCTTTTGTGCCAAGGATCATGGCCCTTTACAATCCTTGCACAATTCCATTATTAGATCAAATCCTTTTGAAAAAAACTCTTATATCTGAAGCCACGTCCCTTATGCTCCAACAACCAATACCTACAACACTTCAAATACTACTATTGTAGCATAGTAGGTAAATGAACAAACTAATTCACTTACCTAGGCATGTTCCTTTAGTCAATTGTCTTCTAATGTTGTTGTTGTCCCTTGTAACTAGCCTTGTATACCTTGTTTTCATCTTGTAATTGTAGTATTATTGTCCACCTCAACCAATTGTAGACCACCTCAGTCTACTCACTTAGTTCCTCAGCCTTCCTGTACAGACATCAACCAGCATTTTCTTTAAACCTAAGGATCTTAGACTTACTTAGTTAACCCTTGTCCTAACCTATCAATAGTCTCTAAGGCCCTCAGCCTCCTTCTTCTAGGTCTCATCCAACCTTCCTGGACCTCAGCCTACTCTAACCAGCTATACCAACCCTTAGTCTCTCTTTCCTTCTCATGTGGCTAGTGCATATTAAACCCTACAAGGATTTGGCTAGTTCTCCTTTACTAGCGCTACCATAGATCTAGGGCTCGACCCTTAACAATCAAAATTTCCTTAAAAAAATTCTTACAAGTCGATTAATAATAATACACACAAGGATCTCATATTAGGGATTAAGGCCCTTTACAATCCCTAAAACAATGCTAATATCAGATAAAATCCTCTTGACCAAAACTTTTAGGGTTGAGGCCAAGTCCCTCAGGCTACAACAACCAACACTTCAAATAATGCTTCTATAGCACACTATATTAAAAAAAAACCAATTCACTTACCTAGGCATTTTCCTTTAGCCCACTATCTTCTACTGATATTATTGTCCCTTGAAACCAACCGTGTATAGGTTGTTTTCATCTTGTTGTAGTCTTATTGTCCACCTCAACCAGTCAATAGACCACCCCAACCTAGTCCCTTAAGCCCTTGGCCCCTCTATATAGACCTCGACTAGCCTCTGCTTTAGCCCTAAGGCTATCGGTTTACTCAGTTAATGTTAGAAACAATGGAAACCACGACACTACTAAGAGGGGGGGTCAATTAGTAGTGTGGCCAAATTATACAATTTTCACAAATTAAATTTTCAATCACTTTAGCAATTTATTCATGTATCAACAACACAACACAATCATGTAAAATATAACATTACATGCATATCAAAACACATATAAACAAGACACCAATATTCTATTCATTACAAGTTTCAACTTGATTACATCATTGCCCCACAAGCTACTACTTGTACGTTTATCAGTTGCTACTAAAAGGAACTTCTATCCTTGCTCATTTATTAGTTACCACTTAAAGGTATTGCTGCCCCTACCCACTAGAAGGGACACTTGGCCCTGCTCATTTATCATTCTCTTCTAAAAGGGACTCTTGCCCCCAAATATTACTAGCACCCACTAGGAGTTGCTACCCCTAGTCTGCAAGCTACCACTTTCCAGCCCTATTGATCCATCTTTCATCTATTTTCAAACTCAGATCAATAGGCCTTTTACCAATAAAATTTTTCTTATTGCAATTGCTCACCAAAGCCACCATAAAACACCTTCAGCAATCTCTAGTTGCTGACACAAACACCATCACCTTCAACAATTTATGATTGTTGATAAAAACACCATGCTCTACTTTATCAATAGCATCAACACCTTAGCATCAGTTTGTTGCTCTCATAATTCTGTTGTGCACACCAAAAATAACCCTTTGTTTCTCTCACTCATACAACCACTAATAGCTCCAGCTCTAGGAATCCTTTGGTGCACACACCTATGCAACAACCAGCAACTCACACACAGTCTACTTCATTCCACCTCTCATACAACCCTTGCAACACCCTTTCTTGTTATTCGAATAACACCTCAACGACCCTCTCTTGTGCAACACCCTAGCAGCATTATGTTTCTCTCATAATTCTACTGGACACATCTATGCAACAACCAGTAGCTCTTACATCTTACTCAACCAAATTCTTCTTATTCGAATTCTACCTTTAAAGGAATTCTGGACTGATAATTTTTAATTGGTCTTCAGTTATCTTGCCTTTGATATGTGCATGAGTCTTTAATTTTACCTCTGTCCTGTTAATTTGAGTAGTCTAATTTTTCTCTTCAAGTCCTTCATTCTAATAATGTTGTTCGAAACTCAACCTCTAAGTTTTCTACTCAAATTTGTTGTTTTGGAAATTTAACGAGTTTTAGCTAGGATTTGCTAAGTTTTCCAATCCTCCAAACTTGGCTTAATTTGCAAAAACTACTTCTTAACATGCAGTTCCACCAACACTTAATTTGTCAAAACTACTTCTTAATGGGCAGTTCCACCAACACATTGTTAGACTGACTATCGACTTGTTATTTTTGGAAAATCTGCTAAATCAGCCTCTTACTTGTATGTTTCTCTCGACACTCAAAACTTCCAACTCGTTCATGTTATGTAGCATTTTGTTGTTTTGTTTATGTTTGGCTTAACTGCCAAATAGTGACTAGTTGTCACTTTCCAAAGCCTTCGTGACTTTATTAAAATGCTACCAACTCATCCATCCATGTTGCTGCCACCAAAATTCATGTTTCCAACTCATTCTTTCCATGCACAACACTTTGTTGTAGCCCAAAAGGCTGTCACAAGCTTTTTCTTATTTTAACACAGAACTGTTTCATATCTTCCAAATTTGGCCTTTAGTCCCTCTTCTCAGGCACCTTACTTATTTTCCTTGCCATTAGACCGTGTTTCTATGACCACTGGCTTAGGCCCTAGTCGCTAAGACCCTTCAAGCCTTACAAGGGTCAACTCTCTATATAAATGGATCCACACCATTTCTTAGCTTTCTAAGTGAAACAACCAGTGGCAGAGTCCAGGCACTAAGCCAAATCTCCCAAGAGTCTTCGCGGCTCTTTCTTTCTACCCAAGGCTTGTTTCTACATGAAACAACCCAAGAGACAAGTCTAAGCACTAATCTTTGTACTCCCAAAATTCGACACATTTTGCTTTCGCCATGACCCTAGTCTCTTAGTTGTTGCATGGGACCTCCATGGGCACTTAGCCCATAGCTCCTCTATCCCAGCACATCCCTTTGTACCCTGTTTAAATATTTCGATCTCCAATGAACAGGATGAGCTGTTAATGGGGCCCACTCGCTCTCATTCATATTTATCACTACTCTGCCACTATGTCCTGGCCCTTGCTGCTACTTCGCACTTCCACTAAACTCACCACTAACAAATTGTCAGGCTGTTAGAAAATTATATATTATAGAGAAATGGAACACATAAAATATTTTGGAAACACAAACACAAAAAATGTATAAAAAAAGAGAGACATAGATATACGTGGTTCACCCAATTTGGGTTACATCCACGAAGAAACAACTAGTCCTTCCTTTTATATTATCCAACAAAATGAAGAGATACAACCTACAACAAATCCATTGTAATTTTCTCTTCACTCTCACATAGTCCCCTCTTTCATTCTCGCTCAGAATAATAATAATACACAACTACAATATAATTCCCTCATATAAACCAAGGGTTTCCTTCTAGGAAAAAAACCCTAAATTATGCCTAATGAACGACCCATATTGACTATGAAATCACAATATTATACAAGGCAATTTTTCATCTATTTTTAGCTTCAAGGGCACTTCCCATGAACCCTCTCCAGGGGGGGTGCATAAAAGTCATCATCCCCCCCCCTCCCCCAGAGCCCAATAACAGGGATTAAATGGGCGACATTTTCGCCCCATTAAGAATAGGGATCAAACGCGGCTAAAAAAATTAAAAATAAATAAATAAATAAACCTTTGAACAATCAAGAAGATAATGAGGCTCCACACCCAACACAGACTCCATCTAGTAGGATGAGCTAGTTGGTAGGGTTTGCCTATCCCTCTTTTCATTGGCTGCCATTATCCACCATTAATGCCTACGTGTCTCGACACCCATTTTCTGGCCACTTCTCTGCACATAAAAACTAAACCATTCGGATCCAACCTTCGAGATGATGTTAGGATGACATCACTTGTGCCACGTGTCGACCTATGAGTGGTCCACGTGTCCACCAAAAAAGGGCCATTCAGGTGCCCAAAATTCCCGAATCTTCCTACCACATGTCTCACTCCTATTGGTTGTGCTAACATCATCATTTATTTTTGTCCAAACCAATCACATGTTGCCACTCGTCCCTGTCATAGAGGAGAGAGAAATTCCTCCTTGAGGCTTGTTTTGTGACCCAATCCTTTTTTATTCCAATTTTTGGCTTCGTGGCCTTTTCCTTTGTTTTTCCACCAAAATCCTCCAAATCGGCTCTCTGTTGTACTGCATGTTCTATTTTGCCTTCCAAGTTTTCCTTTGAGGCTCACCCTGCATGGGATGAGCTGGTGGATTGGGCCTCCCACTCTTAACTCCTCATTGGTTGCTCTTTCATGCTACTGCATTGTCAAATGTTGTCGTGCCTCAACGTTAATATCCTGGCTCATAGCCTTGGGCTCTATAAATTTATCATTGGGTAATATATCAATTGGGTGGGCTCCACCTGCTCCGTTCCTCCCAACGATACACATATGTGTGCCCTCTGCACATCTTTAGGGTACTCCCACTAGGGTGATACCATCCAGCGGGCTTCACCCGCACAGTCCCCATTAGGCAACGCATAGTTGTTCTGCCTTGTTTTCACAGCTACAACCACCCAATCACTTTAACTTGGTCTATAATATGATTCCGCCAGGGTGATCCCTCCAGGGTAAGCCCATCGAGCCAGCCTGTACTATGGGCACCACTTCTGGCCAATAAAAAAACTTCTTTGATGCTACTCTATCTCTCCATGTCATCCCAGAGCTCTCGCTTAGAGGATCTGCTTGTCTTGACACTTGAGCCAACTTTGGCTGCACGCCAGAGGTCCTCCAAAATCTCTGTTAACTCTATTATTTTGGAATTTGTGTCACTAAACTTTGATTGGCTCTAAATTTTGAGCCAAAGGGCCATTTTTAACTTCTATATACCGTTGGAAAGCTCTTTTAGAGATCTATCCATCTGGGAGGCTTACATTTATATCTAAGATCTAGAATAGGATCCAAAGCCTTTGCACCTTTTGTTTTCCACCATTTCCATTACCTTTACTTTTTCTTTTCTCGTGCCACCTTTGCCATTGTATTTTCCATTATTCATTGCCTTGCCACCAGTGATAAAATTTTACCATTTGAGTTGCCTTGGACAATCTTTGCCGTTGCACTTTCCATCAGTCATCGTTTCCATCAATGACAACACATTTCCAACAATCTCCCCCTTTGGCATTGATGGCAACACCAATATCAAACAACACATCATTATCATTGATCATTACCATCTTGACACTTCTCCCTTTGCTTTTCCACTGATCATTTACCATCTTGTGTTTTATCAACAATACTTCTCCCCCTTTGACATTAATGGAAAAGATACTAACTTGCTCCCTTGTCAACAATCTCCCTCTATCTTCTGATCTTGTGGACCTATCAACTACTTCTTCTTATACTGAAAAATAAAATAAAATATAAATAAATATAAATATAAATAAATAAAATTAAAAATAAAAATAAATAAAATAAATAAAAATAAAAATAAAAATAATAAAATAAAAATCCTTAGATGGCTCTAATCTGATCCAAGCAGCTTCCTCTTTGTCCTATGAA
This sequence comes from Pinus tabuliformis, assembly GCA_031772625.1. Lineage (NCBI taxonomy): Eukaryota > Viridiplantae > Streptophyta > Pinopsida > Pinales > Pinaceae > Pinus > Pinus tabuliformis. The sequence goes on along the minus strand of CM062804.1, from coordinate 516,964,040 downwards.
GAAGATTAAGTTGAAGGGAAAGGAGTATTTACTCCCAATCTTTTCCTCAAGCAAACAAGAGGGATCACTTTTTGAAACAACACATGCTTGTGCAACTGAGCAATGAAAAATAACTCCTAATGGTTTGAGTCTTAGCTAGGATTACAATCATAATAGTTCCTACATAGACACATACACCTCTCTTCTGACAAATATTCTAATGACTGTAAATACTAATTGACAATACCATTGATACCATGTGATACCAGTTACTAATTAGAACAACATCACAACAATCAATCCATTCATAAATATCATTAGCCTTTATAATGCAACACACAACTAATACCAGTTAATGATACCAATTATCATTGCATAGTTTCATACTCAAATCTTGACTTGAGCATACTCCTCTTGTGGGCATGCTCCTTGTTTGCGTTCGAAATCTGTAAAAAATACTTGCTAAGGAAGCATGTTAACAGATCATCACCAAAATGCACATGCTCAGACTCTCAATTGATCAACCAACCAAACTGCTCATAAAAATTGGCAGACTTTCGTTTTATCCTTCAGATGCATTCCTTGGCATTTTTTTTCTCCTTGCATCTGAATTTTTTCTCTTCCCTTGAATCCACCCTCTTTTTCTCAATGAATAGGAGCAAGGGATCTACTGCCTCTGAGTAGATTATCTTCTTATTTCTTCCACACTTGCATATGTTGAATTTGCACAACACCATGAGCTTGTTTCGTGTGTTGATTTGCCTAACTGGGTGGATTTTTTCCATTGCCTGAGCATGCAGACCACTTTTTCTCTTCTTTCTCACTATCTTTATTTGGTGAAGTTTCAAGGTTGGTGTTGCTTCATTTAACCGATTGAATTCTCTACAAGATGTCAACTACAGGAATTACATAATTTGATATGCTAATTTTTTGTTGATTTTCTTCATAGCCAAACATTGTTCTGCATTTCTCTCTTGCGTTGTTCTTTTTGTTGGATCTCAACATTATTTGTAGCATTCTGGAAAAAGAATTTCTTGCCAGATTTGCATGTAGTTTCTTTGTGCCCAAATTTCTTACACCTGTAGCATGCAATATTATTCAAGAAGGGGGCAAAGGAATTAAACTTCTTACCAAATATTTTCCATCTTGCTACTATTGGACCACTGAAAATATTGCATTTGAGGGAAAAAGGCTCTTTCTTCTTGGTTGGTCAAATTTATCTTCTGGAGAATTCATGGTTGTAGTAGAAATTGTGCATTCCACTTATGTTGTTGCACCTTTGATTTCCTCTCTAAACACTTAGAGGCAAAGTTCTCTATGTTATTGCAATAAAAACATATAATGGGTTGCATACCTTTGTTTTTATTCCTGGAATTCCCTTCATCTCCTTGGTGTTGTGTTATTTTGCTAATGGGTCCCCTTAACGTTGTTGTTGAGTCATCGTCATCTTTAATTGTTGTATCGGTCTGAGAGGAACAATGGTTGGTTTGATTCTCCTTAAATACTTCAGAATACTCTGCATGCTTTTGAAGATTCATCAAATGATCTTTTAATATATTCTCCACATGCTCTAGCTCCAGATTGATGCCTTATATTTTCTTGATCTCCTCAAGAGCTGATATGAGTTGTCTCTTCAAATAAATATTTTCATCAAGACCTTCCAATTCAATAGAGGAGCAACTGGATTCACAATTGTTAGGGTCCTATACTTTATAGGATCAATTGATGATTATCTGTTGATTTTCTCTTATGAGATGTTGTAAATAATGATTTCATTCTGCAAATTATTTTCAAAAGTTCAAAAGAAAAAAGAAGAAAAAATAAAAAATATATGATAGAAAAAAGAGGAAAAAGAAAAGAAAAAATAAAATAGAGGATATATATGTGAAAAAACAAAAGAAATGAATAAAAAAATAGAAAAATAAAGAATAAGTGGGCCCCTACAGTGAGCTAGGTAAAATGTTGCTTTATATTCCAAAAATGTCAATTTTATAAGGTTTTAAACCTTAGTTGTTATGATTTTTTTATGTATTTGGTATAGTATAATATGAAAACGTTGTTTGTCATTTTACAAATAAATTGTGCGTCGAAATCAATGGCTGTGATAAAGCCCACCCAGATCTACGGCAGGGGAGTGTTTGCAGCCCCCCCTGCACTCCTGAGAGTTAACATGAGGGGGGGTGCCCGAAAAGCACCCCCCCTTGGGCTAATGTGCCAGTGCCTGGGACATTTCGGGGGGTCCCCTCCTGATACCACTTACTGCTTGCACCCCCTTTGAAATACCGCCTTCGTCTCCTGCCAACAACTCATCCCTCCTCCACTCATCTCACACCAACGGTTCACCCCTCCGCCACTCTTCTGCTACCATGTGTCTCCCCCTTCACCACTCATATCCCACCACATAACCGTTACCTCCACCACTCTGTTTCTTCCATCTGTCCTGCCACGTCACTCCCCTCCACATCATATTATTCGTTTAACATTCAAATCTTTACCACAAAATCTAAATCAATGTTATGTCATTGACTCTTTCCATCTATCCATTTTACAAATTAATCTCTCCGCTCCACAGACATTAATCTTCCCCTTACATAACCAATTGGATTGCTATAAAAAGCCAGGGAGGGCAGCATTCATCCCTTATCATGACATTGATCCTATAGATTAAATGGATGAATTGTCACCAACTGTTAGCCTTCTACAATAGCCTTCCCTATGCACAATCGACAATTTTCTACGGGTAACCTTGTTTTTCAGACCTTTTTCTATCAATTTTTTCTCTAGCATTGTAATTTCATTCCCTATATTTCATCTCCCAAAATGTAAAACCCTAAATGGAAGAGAAAGATTACAGAGTCAAATCCCATCATTCCCCCAGTCCCATATTTTGACAAATCTCCTCTGATAGATACCCATTACAAAATTATCGAGACCCAATCCGAATTTGACCTGTATAAGCTCCACAACTGGGCAAAGCAAAAGTTCCTAGATAAAAGTGATGACTTGAGTATTTGGGAATCCCTTCTCCCTCAGTTTGTCTTCCCCCAAACTCACTTTTTGCCTGAATTCTCTCTCTGGTGCCATCTTCAATATTTTCCAAGTCAAAGGGATGTCATTTCCCATAACAATGAAGATATTTTCTCCATTTCCCCTGAAAGTATCTGTCAGGCCCTACAAATTGAATACCATGTCTCCCATCATCTTTTTTCTACTCATGTCTTAATGGAATTATATAAAAAACTGACATTCCCTCAAAGAGCCCAATTTTTTTAGTGTTTCCTTCTAGAAAATGTTGAATTACCCCAGATAAATCCCCCATATCCAGTCTCAATTTTCCCTTAAATGTCCAAGAAGGTAATTTCCATGGTAACCTGATTGCTCGAGTACCATAGTCATCAGTGGGTAGATGATATAGTGTTAGGATTTTTATCTATTTTTGTAGTTGGCAAACAGTCATCAATCCTTTTCAATTACAGTCAATTTTTGGCCAACTCAATCCATGACCATTTTATCAATTTCAATGCAGAAGGTGTCTTTAAGTATGGGTCAGTGCTAGTTTACCTCATGCCATTTTATCAACCAGACAGGTTCAAGTTCCCTTTACACAAGACAAGTAGCTAAGGAAACCCTTGGTCAGTGATTCACTGGACTTCTCTAGTTAGAAATAACTCAGTGTAGTATTCCCATACTAATTTTGTTGACATTTTTACATACCTCACTATATTTGATGAGCAGTGATCTAATCCCAAGGATTTCACCACAAATAAAGAAATTTTTACACTTGTCATAGCAATCCAAAGTTGGAGACTGGAATTTATACCAGAACTACACTAATATTAGAGTTTAAGGATCATAATTACCACCTTACAGGTTGCCAGTGTTTGTACCAATTAGTATATTTCCATTAGAATACACTAGGCAAATGCTAAACATGGATGAGCTACATTTTGTCTCTTACAAGAAGAAAGCACAGTTCAAACTGAAGGCTCATACAGGTCCCTATATTATCAACACCAAAGATGCAACAAAGGAATTGGATGTTGTTTTGAGTCAAATGAAATTAAAGCTTAATTTATCTTGGTCCTATGATCCCTTAGGCATCATTTCTAAGCTCAGATTGGAACAGAAGAGTACCTCCTATGCACACACACCAAGGCCTGAAATTGAACAATATGCTAACCAAGAGGAATGGACAAAGGGTACTTTACAGAAAGATGAATAACAACTGGTTAGTCAATCATCCATGCAAACACCTCTTCTGAAGGAAAAGGAGGGTAAAAGGGAAAGGGAATCCATGTCCCCTACTAATTTTGACAATCAAGAGGCAGAGTTTATTGTTTTTAAAAGGAAAATGAAGGACCCAAACACTACTCAAAAATCAGATCCTTAAGTCAGTCCTCAATTTAAGCCTTAGATAATTACTATCCAAGATGAAACTCTAAAGGAAAGGGACTAAACAGCCACAGTGATTTTGTCAGAAACTCCTATCACTCCTACTCAAATAGAAGAAACAGTACAATCACCTACTATAGAAACAATAGTCCAATCTCCAGTATCATCCAGTTCCCAAATTTCAACTCAGTAGAGTATATTTCAAGATACAAGGAGATAAAATTGAAGAATGAAGCTTTGAAGGCTTCCACCTACTCTAAATTCTGGAAGCAGATAACTAAAACACAGCATAGATTGCTCTCTGTATTCGATTCAGAGAAAGGATGGTTCCAAATGGTCTTCATGGAACCTTTAGTGCCAGCTCCCAAGAGTGTTGAAGACTACAAAGCCTCCATTTTCTCAATTGATACCAAGAAGATACATGAAATTGATCAAATTGATTTACACAAGCAAACAAGGGAGCTGATCTTCTCAACACTTACTAGTTCAGCCATGACTGCTTCCAAATTACAATCATCTTTGAATAACATGAATTCTTAGTTAAAGATTGAGAAGATGTCATCATTTGCTAAGGACAATAGGATCAAATCTCTAGAATATTTGATCATAAAGCTAGGACATGACCCTAAGGATATCAAAGCAGCAGAAGAGCTCATAAAGAGCAAGGAGGCAAACATTCAAGCATTGAGGAAGCAACTGAAGCTACCCTCCATAGAACATCCTCAAGCTAAATAAGTTGCCAATATAGAAATGGAGAAAGAAAAAGTATTTACTATAGTGGTTGAGCAAAATCCATAGATACAAAATATGGAGCACGACATGGAAGCATTGTTGAAAGAAAAAGAACATTGGGAAGCAGTAGGAGTATCTACATCAGGCAAAGGTACAGTAGCAGAAACTCCAGCAAAGACCACAAGTTCAGAGTCTACAGAAGAGCTTACTAAATCTTTGGATGAATTATCATCAGTTCAAGCCGAGAAAGAAAAATTGTCAGCAACATTGACTAGGATAGAGGAGAATAAGATTAAAACTGACAATGCATATTTGTAATAAATGCAGAAAAATTACAAGCTCATCCAGAAGATACAAAAATATGAAGACTAGTCCTTTGTCATTCATATGTTGGCAGAGGCTAAGAACAGTATTTGGCAGAATCTAAATGCCAACATAACGGATATGTGGCCTTGAATTCAAATTACTTTTGAGCAGGAAGAACTTGTGAAAAGAGTTGAAACAACATTACATAACACAAAGGTAGATTTGGAGCATAGACGAGAAGATGCACAAAATATTATCAAGATGTTGAATTCCAAGACCAAGGAGGAACTAGAAGACCTGAACATTTCAGATAGGACAGCAACAATCATCGAGGTTAAGAGGGTCTTTAAAAAATAATTTAATGATATAGTTGGAGAACAAATGTAAAGACCTTGAGTTTCAGGTCAGAAGGTTCAACAGAAAATTCACATTGCTACAAGAAAAGGGTTTACCTACTCTCAGGGATTCTAATGGAAAATTGATCCCATTAGAAAACTACCAAAAAATGTCATGTAGCATAGGTGTTGATGCTTCCAAATTTGTAAAGGCCAAAGGAGTTATTAGTGGAGAAGCATTCGTATAGGGAATATAGTTTGATTTAAATATTCAACATGAAATCCACCACCTTTTTGTCAGTAAGCCAACTTTTGACACTTACACTGAGGTGGATGAAAGGCTCAGAAATATGGTTAACATTTCTATCCCAAGTGAAGAAAGGTGGGACCGATTGCTAGAGTTGATCTAGTGAAGTGTAACTGAAGCATAGAATTTTAAGCATCAAAGAAACAACATTTATAGTGAAAGAGCTACAGTCATCACCAGATTCCTACATAGCCTCAACAGCGCAGCAAAGTTTGGCAAATTTTCCCTATTTTTCTTCTTCTATATCTAAAATATTTGTGTCTTTAACAGATATTATTTTATAAATATATTTTATTTTGAAATATGATCTGAGATGTAATAGCTTTCTATAAATATCCAAAAATAAGGCTTAGAAAAGGTTGGAACTTGTATGAAGAAAGCAGACTTTTTAATGTAATTCGTGCATGTACTGAAGTGATCAATTTCATTAAAACATAAAATTTGTTCTAGGATTCCTGTGTCAGGCAATTGGTGATGTCTCCTCTCATGTCAAATTGTTATTTTCCCAGTTTTCCATATGTTTTTCTATCTCTATTGTTTAAAGAAGATTAAGGGCTAAATTTGTTTAAATACACTATGCTCTAGCTTATAAACAATATTTATGTTTTCACTTTGATATTAAGTATAGAATTCATCCAAGAATGCTCTATATTTAATTGAATCTAAATCTTTTCATCCCATTCACTCCACAAATTCTCTAAATATGCAAAAGCTTGCCTACCTTGCCCTGTTACATTTGTTCTGTCATTTGTGTATTTGATCACCCAAAGATTCATGACTCCATGCACAATGGACTTTCCCTGCAGTTTTCAACCAAATATTTGAAAAAACCAAACTAGGAACTCAATAACTAGCCTAATATCTTAAAAAAACAAATCTAAATCAGAAAGAGAGATCCCTCTCTAAAGCTGGAGGGGCTAGATCTCAGATTTGTAAGTGGTTTTATGGTTACCTCTAGATTTCTCTCCAATGCCTAGGGAAATTATGGAGTGATAACATTCTGGCAACCATATTAGGGACTCGAACAAATCTTATATAAATTGTGTTTTTCCCTAGTAATTTTTTTCTTTCAAAGCTCAAAGCTATTTCCAGTGTGTGGTTGTGAAATAGATGTTATTAAGGTTGTTTTCCACCCAAATTGTGTACATATTTCTATCTGTAAATAATCTATTGAATATTTGGATCCTAGAAAGATCTACACTAGAGTCCATCCAAATCCTAAACCACCTGTAATTGTAGATAATCCTGAGAAACTTATCAGGAAAAAGAGTTTTACTGAGAGTCAAGAAAACAATAACCCACTACCTAGAGTTAATTCTCTCCCTTAAAGTTTCATTACTGTAGAGGATATTGAATTTGACTTACCTTTTGTGCATAGTCTTTTTCATACCAAATCAGAAAACTTTGTTACTGAGACATTTTTTGATGAAAATATTTTGAAACCTTATATCCCAAAATATCAACCTATCAATCCAAACTCTGATGAAGATGTTATAAAACAGTTTAACAAGCTTGAATTTTTGGTTACAGAATTAAATCATGTTGTGCGGAAAACTTTTACTAATCAATCAACTAAATCTTATTCTTCTTTGCCTCATCACCAACCCCTCTAGTGGTTTCTTCCATTACTACTGCCCCTCTAGTAGTTTCTCTCAATACCACTGCCCCTATTTCATCTACCATTTCTACTACTACTACACCAACTCAACAAAGTATAATCCCAACTTCTTTGATATCCTCAATATCCACATCTACTATAGTATCATCTTCTTCCCATTCCCATTTACCAATCATGGCAACTTGTTATGCCCCCTTGGTCTTACCTAGACAACTTCATGCCATGCCACAAGATTATTAGAGCCAAATACCTCAATTTGATGACACAGGTCTAATAATAGCACAACAACATATAGACAGAATGAATGATTATTTAGATTTGCAAGAATTTGATTAGGATGATGTGAAGATGAGACTCTTTGCCCAAAGTCTAACAAGGGAAGTTAGGAAATGGTTTAAGACATTGCAAGCATCCTCTATCCCAGATCTCACACAATTTCACCAAACTTTCCTCACACGATGGGAAGTAAAGAAAAATCCTCTCCAAATCTTGGTTGAATTTGAGAGTATAAAGAGAGCCCCTGGTGAAATATTCCAAGGCTACTGCACTAGGTTCAATAACATTTACAATTCTATTCCAACTGCAATACAACCCCCACTACGACTAGCTCTTATCAAATTTCCAGATGGTTTTGATGAATATATGTCTTACCAACTGAGAGAGAGAAATGCTGCTACCCTAAAGGAAATTCAAAGGAATGCAGGTAGTGTGGAAGCCAATTTACTGGCAAAGAGAGCTAGGTTAAAGGCTAAAAGGAGAGTCACTATTAAATAAAATCGACTTCTTCTTCATTAGATGCTAAGTTGGATACCTTAGTTAAAACCATGGAAAGAATGATGGATAGGATAAGTATAATTGATAGGGCTCCTCCAAGGGAAAATCAAGGGGGTCCTCAAATTAGAAATCCTAATTTTAGGAGAAACCCACCCCAAATCAAACAAAGAGAACAAAGAGGCCCAGACAATCAACATCAAATTAGACCTCCATTCCAAGAAAATTATGCAGATGAAGAAGCTAAGTTACCAGAGGATCCTAAAGAAAATCAAATAAACTTATTTGGGGAAGGATAAATTGACAATATTTTCTTAACTAAGGAGGAGCAAGATCTATTTTTGTTATCACGACCAGAAATCATCCCTGCAGAGACAGATGATTATAAAAACGGATACCAAAATGATATCATGGAGGTGCACAAGAAGTACAATTTGAGAAGTAAAAATATTGTTGGAAGTCCTCCCAAGAAGATTCAGAGTGACACCCCTTCTACTAGCCAGGCAAAGGATGATTCTCAAAAGGAAACTTATCTAAAACAAGATGTAAATGTCAAAGAAATAGACAAACCTCAAACATATTTCGGTATTTAAAATGAATTAGCCAAGGTAAAAAATTATATTCCTCTGAGAAAATTGATTAACAAGAATGCATATAGATCTCAAGTCATGAAGGCTTTGAAGATAGGAGAAGGAACAGACATAGTCAACCTAACTGATGACCAACCTGAATTATTGTTTGGGCTTGAAGTTGAAGGGAAGTCTCGGGATGGTAGTGTGCCACCCTTCTATATCAGTTTGAACATTCATGACAATATTCTTCATAATGGTATGCTTGATTTTGGTGTTTCACAATATCTTATGCCCAGAGCCATCATGGAAAATCTAGGATTAGACAAAAAAAGACCCTACAAAGATTTATATTCTTTTGATTCTAGCAAAGTAAGATGTTTAGGTCTCATCAAAGATTTATGTGTTACTCTGGCCCAAATCCCAACAAAGAGTGTGGTAATGGATATTGTAGTGGCAGACATACCTCCCAAGTATGGAATGTTGCTATCAAGATCATGGGGAGCAAAGTTACAAGGTACTTTGTAGTTGGACATGACATATGCTACCATTCTTGTTTTTGGTCAGCAGAGAAGGTTATATATGAAAACATGATTGAAATACATGGTTAGTAGCCAAGACAAGTCAAATAATTACCCCATGTATTTCGTTCATTCAGATATGGGTTCCTTCATCCTGTATAATGACATATGTGAAGAAAAAGAGGTATCAGACCTAGACACTGAATTGAGCAAGACAGAGGAGATGAAACTAGATGCTCAGAAATAAGATGAAGAGGGTGAAGCCCTTTGGAACATGGATTTTTATGGGGAAGTGAGCAAAGGAGCAGGGGCAAGTGTTTGGATCTCAAACTCACAAACAGGTTGAGCAAAGGGACATTCTTACAAGCTAAATTTCCAATGTACAAACAATATAGTTGAATATGAAGCATTGATTTTAGGACTGCAACTTCTAAAAATTTTGGGAGATAAAAGCATTTATGTACATGGTGATTCTGAACTCATCATTAACCAAATTAAAGGTGAGTACTTTGCTAAACACCCTAGATTGAGGGCCTATAGAAATGTTGTCCTAGATTTTTTGCAGTGTTTCCTAGAATATCAATTGTCTCTGATTCCCAGAGGTCAAAACATCTTAGCTCATGCATTGGCTACTTCAACCAACACTTATAATATGCCTTTTCATCGCAATAAAAAATATGAGGTTGAAGTGAAACACCGGTCAGCTATCCCAGACAATGTTAGATATTGGCAGGTTTTTGGTAGTGATGAACAGATAGAAAGTTTTTTGTGGTTAAAATAAGAGTTTGAGAATGTACATATTGATGCAGATAACTATGTAGATTATGATATAAATGAAATAGTGTTAAATGAGACTGATGACATTCCAGAAGAACTTGAGGTCCTACAATTGAAAGACAATGTGTTACCAAGAGGTTTGGTGCCATTAGAAGAGTTGTTTTATTTTAATGATGTAGTCAAAAAGCCAAAGATAGAACCTGTAGGAGTTGAGGTTGAAAACTGTAATATAGGTACTGAGGAAAATCTTAAGATTGTAAAATTGTCCAAGTCCTTGCCTCCCAAAGAAAAACAAAAGTACATTGATCTATTAAAAGAATTTTCTGATGTGTTTTCTTGGAGTTCTGAAGATCTAAAAGCATATGATATAAGTATAATACATCATACCATCCCCATAAAAGAGGACCAAAAACCCTTCAAGCATAAATTAAGGAGGGTAAATCAAGTTCTGCTACCTTTGATAGAAAAGGAAGTTAAAAAAAATTGATGCCAAAATCATTGTACCTTAAATATTTCAAAATGGGTGTCAAATATAGTGTCACCCAGGAAGAAGACAAGAGAAATAAGGCTCTGTGTGGATTTTAGGAATCAGAACAAAGTTTCTCTCAAGGATAACTACCTTCTACCTAAAATGGATCATAATTTATAGAAAGTAGTTGGGTCCAACAGAATTTCTTTGCTGGATGGTTTCTCAAGATATAACCAAATTCTGGTACATCCTGATGATCAGCATAAAACTGCTTCCACAACACCTTTGGGGGACCTTTATCTATTCCAAGATTCCCTTTGGCCTTATGAATGCAGGGGCTACTTTCAAGAGAGAAATGGATATTGCTTTTGCTGACAAGAAGGATAGATTTATTGTAATTTATTTGGATGAAATTACTGTATCTTCCAAAACATATGAAGATCACCTGCTGCACTTAAGGAAGGTTTTTGAAAAATGCAGGAAATATGGTATTTCCTTGAACCCCAAAAAATCTCTTTTTGGTTTAGAAGAAGGAAAGCTACTTGGTCATATTATTTCAAAATATGGTATCAAAATAGACCCCAGCAGAGTTGAATCCATAATGAAGATTGATCTTCACAGGAACTGTTAGCGCTTGAAATTTCACCTCAGGCTGAGAAAGGTAAACCTCAAGGCAACATCAAACCATTTAGCCTCGTAGCTAGCCCTACGGGGCAGGAGAAGGCTCTCTCCGGTCTATCTCGGTAAAATCTTCAATAGATGAGATGACCAACAAGGTAACACTGATATTAGGCTAGTAAACTGATCAAAGGTTTGATTAATAAAATGACGGGGTTTTTCTGGGCTGCATGGGCAAAGTAACAGCTTGAACAGAGAAATACAATAAAAAACACAGATTATCAACTAAGGCAAGGTAGGCAAGAAATTTAACACCAAATTGAGATTAAATGGAATGGCAAGACTGGTGAGGAGCTGACAAGGGCATAGGAGATGAATCCTTGTCAAACAGAGGAAAACATTAAATATGAACAAACTTATAGGCAGAGCATATAATACTATGAATTCTACCTAAACACTTCATTTGTTCAATTAGAAATGATCATGAAGTGAATGAAACATAACAGATCACATATGAAACATAAGAAAAACTTATGCTAATTTTCATACCACAGGAATCTCAGAAGTCAGAGCTGTGTAATTTCATTAAACTCTCTGTCAAAAACTGTACATGGTAAGCTCTGTTCTCCACCAGCTCTCAGCACTCAGAACTCTCCCCTCTCTTCTACACTGACCAACCTTTCTAAATCATTATCTTTATGCATTAAATAAACTATGAGAGGTGTTAATTGATTGATAAAAACAAGGAGCAGTTACATCAATAATAAAAAAAAATAGGAAAACTCTGCTCTAAAAGGAATAGCGTTGTATTTGTTTGTTGATGACCAATAAATTAGTAGGACGCGTAGCTAGACTTTCTGAACTGCAGCTTGAAGACCCAAAATAGATCAACCAATTCGATTTCTGTGCTGGGATAGTTATCTGTATTTAAATTTGGCTTTTGACTTTTATTCTCTCCCAACATGTCACGGCAAGTGTCTGCTGAAGGCCGTTTCCATGCTGCCACATATTTCCCTGAGATGAATCAAATGCCTCAGATATTGCAACGACTGCCACGTTACATTTTCCCTTTTGCTGTTAGACCAAAATAGCACTTGGAATGTGGAGTGTATCTATTATACAAAATCCAGTTTTTTTTGTTGTGCATTCAACCCTGCCTTACTTGCCGCCATATCCCTCAGAATCAACATAGAGCATAGAGGGAGGATTCTTTTGGCATGTGTATGATCGATGCCTGTATAAATGATGTTCTAAGAAGTCTTCAATAAGTTCCATTTGAAGAACAAAATTCAGGAAGGCCTGTGGTTTCTTGACCAAGAAATATATCATTTCTTCGTTTGGAAATCCATCAGTGGCACGAAGTTTAGAAAAAATTTCGTTTGCCAGTCCAGGGATTTCTTACTTCTTCTCTTGCAGACGGCTTGAACATTCACACTTGAATCTTTGAGCTTTTTCTACACACCTTTCTTCATTGTAAAGGGTCTTTCCATACAACAGTGCAATAGCCCAAGTTGAGAGATTATTGAGCCCCCGCTGTGTGTGTCATCGGGAACTCCCTTTTTGCGTGGATCTGTTTTGCCCTCCTACTAATCGTAGAGCAGTCCCTTTGTAACGTGCCCGAGTCCTCCTTACTCAGAATTTATTTCTGATGGTTTATAATGCTGCCTTTCAATTTCTGTTTGCCAGAAATACGCTTCGTTGAGTAAAAAGCGTGATGAGGGATTTGAATCCCTATTTCCATATATTCTCTTCATTTATCCTTTTGGCAAACTTGTTTTAAATGCAATATATCGCATGTAATCTTTGTTGGCGCAGTTCATGCGATCTTATCTGATGCTACCGTTACATAATATCTCGGTTGGTGATTTCCCGCGAAAGAAAACGAGTTTAAGTTAAATATCAATTAAAGCCTCCTATGATCTCCTTTCTTCCCCAAGTGCCCACAATGAGAACAATGGTGCTCTCTTTTAGTGCGCATGTCACCAGGAAGTTCTGATTCAACACGGTTCAACACTGATGTATCCATCTCTAAAGGTGATGATGCATTCCCCTGTGTCTCAAACAACTGAAATGTTGCATTCTGTGAATGTACTGGCCAATGTGGTGGATTCAACTCAGCATCATTCGCCCCAAATAAATCAAAGTGAGCATTTGCGTTATATGGCGCTGAGCTCACTTCTCCCAAAGGCATGGGATGCATGGAAAAACTACTATGGATGAACGAAAAGCCATTTCCCTCTGGTAAAGCTTCGGATGTACTAAGTGTTGCTGTTGCTAATCCACCTTGAACATGATTATCTGAACCTCAAAACCGTGAAGCAGCTTGTAAACCAATATTAGCTCCATTAAGTTCCCAATCTCCATCACGATTTCGCTTCATCCCTATTCTCAAAACATTATGATTTTCTGATATATGATCCCCCTGTTTCACCAGCTTAAAATTTGAGGTTCATTTTGGGCATCTCCTTTGGTGATAGGCGAGGACCCATCTGGCAAGCGCCATTGTTGATGGGATCTTGCTTCACCTTTAAGTTTTGGACGCCAAGAAGCATCGGATTTCACTTCGACTTCACAAACATCCTCTGGATAGTTTTTCATTACCGATGCAATGTTCTCTAATGAAACATTCTTCAGACATATAGGGCACTGCCGCTTTCGTGTATGCTGGGTGAGCTCTATCAAAGATTGAAGATCAAAACAACCCATACGTTCACAAGGTTTAAACCTTCCAGCTACTCTTATATGTGATCCACTCGTCGGACAATGGAGATTCACTGTAACAGAATCTGAAACAACTTCAGGATGACTATCACCATCTTCACTGTTTTCCAGAGAGCCACCACGGTCTACCACCGATACAATGCCAAACACGAGCAAGAGCCTCTTCTAAAGGTTCACCTTCTGTCTCATGAGACACTAAACGCAAAACCTGTTCAGAAGTTCGGCGTTTAACAATCATCACACCCATACAAAATTGTTGAGCATCATAAGCTGACAATGACACTTTGTTGGTTCCTTCCCTGCTGCAAGTTTCACATCCCTGCACCGTCATCACGCCCATTGAATCCTAACAACTGAAGCCTCGGCCTGCCAATAATAAAGAGAACAGTTCTTCAATATTTATAGCTGCTTCTGCTGGTACATTTGAACTACCTTTCCGAGCAGCAAGGAGATATAGAAACTTCACAAGTTTAACAACTTCTATCTTCCTCTGTGTTAGAAAAGAAGAATTGTTTCTGTCATAGATTGCATTTTGCTGTGTAGTCTGGCTGTGACCACCACGGGAAATGACTGCATCCTCATTATTAGGAGTTCCATGCACACATCAACCAAGTGATTAAGTATTGTCTTCTCCATGAAGTTCATCAAGTTTGAATGATGTTTGCTTTCTTGAGACTGAATGGAAAAATGTTGGAACAATTTATCTAGAGTGCAAATCAAGCAGTTTATAAACCTTGCAGAGTCAGCTGGTTCCATTTTACATTCTTCAGCTCCGGATTGTATTTTGCTCTCTTGCGCATATTTTGAAGCACCATTTCCAGGTTGTTTGTCTGTCTTCCTTTCTTGATGTAGAGGCAAGCAGCTAGGTTTTGGGAACAGTGGCCACCTTGCCAAGGTCACATCCATGTTCATTTTCTTCAAATTGTTATATTATCAAAACATAAATGAATTTGAAGCAGATTGTCGATTCTTCATTAACGCCCTGATTTGCTGCCTACAGTTTTAAGTACCCACATGCATACATGCCAATTTGATTGAGAAGACAGAGTCTAACATCGGCTCCACGTGGGATGGCAGCTGCCGCTCCGTGGAGGTGCCAAGAACCGCAGAACTTTGGGAGAGCAGACAGTGCCTCCACCCATTGGGCGATGGAGTCATCATTTTGAACGGAGAACAAAAAACCTTTGACACATTTATTGAATGAAAACTTGACTAAAAAGTGACTGAAGCTTAACTGAAACTTGACTCAAACCGACTCGATGACAAATTGAAATGATGGAAAAAATTGACTCTAACAAACTAACTCAAGACCTGAACTTAAAATTTAAAACTTGATGGCAGTACATAACCGCCTATGTTTCTTACAAGACAACCTACCATCAAACTATATCATAATGCCAATGTAACCAATCAAGCAGATGCCTTCTTGACTGGTTCTCCCAATCAGATCTCATGATCAACAATAGATACTGGTAACTGGGCATCCAAAACCATATTTGACCATGATCTCCTTCATCACTGAACATCGCAATAAACACTGTCACTGCTGGCTGCAACAAACTTGCTAGAGGATCGTGAAAAACATGAAGATTTACCATTGCCACCTTCTGCTGAAAGAACAAGTAATCCTTTATTTCAAATTTTGATCTGCCTTCATCATGTGCTTCAGTAAAAGTACGCTCATGGGCTTCAAAAAACTCTGAACAAATGGATGAGCAGATCTCTTCTTGGAAAGACATTTCAGCACATGAAACATATGAAGAATCTGAAAGGAAATCCTGAATGTTTTGATCTTCTGTGGTGTGAATGTGCTGTAGGTCATCTTCATATGATATCACAACCAAATTATCAAGTTCCTTATTAAATTCTTCAATATTATCAAGCACAGTATTATCATTTACATCGTCTGCCACAAATTCACTCAAAGAAACTTTTTCACTTGCTTGAGCAAAGATCTCACCTTGCTGTTCATGAGCAGACTGAATGACCTCCTCATGAAGACTCTGTTCTGATGAAATGGGAGCACTTAGATTTGTAACTTTGTTTTCTTCATGCCAAATGATCTCAACAGCAAGGTATTCTTGGTCATCATGATCTGAATGTTGATCTGAAATAGTTGACTTGACTGCATCACATGAATCTTGACTACCCTGCACGCTGTCTTCTTCTGTGGGCAGATCTGAAATAGAACCCTCTCTTTCATCATTTTCAGCCATATTATCTTCAACCTGCTGATCTTGATTCTGCTGCAAAATTTCCTGATCATCTTGATAGGTATCCACTAGGTTCTCTTCATGTTGCTGAAATGGATTCTCATACAAAGCCTCCATGATCTCTTCATCCATGAAATTATCATCTTCATAAAACTTCTCAAGGCTTTCAATAAAACTATAAGCATGCTTGCAACAGTCTTGAACTAAATTCAATGATGGATAAGAGTTCAAGACTGTTGCAAGCATGCTTATAGTTTTATTGAAAGCCTTGAGAGGTTTTATGAAGATGATAATTTCATGGATGAAGAGATCATGGAGGCTTTGTATGAGCATCCATTTCAGCAACATGAAGAGAACCTAGTGGATACCTATCAAGATGATCAGGAAATTTTGCAGCAGAATCAAGATCAGCAGGTTGACGATAATATGGCTGAAAATGATGAAAGAGAGGGTTCTATTTCATATCTGCCCACAGAAGAAGACAGCGTGCAGGGTAGTCAAGATTCATGTGATGCAGTCAAGTCAACTATTTCAGATCAACATTCAGATCATGATGACCAAGAATACCTTGCTGTTGAGATCATTTGGCATGAAGAAAACAAAGTTACAAATCTAAGTGCTCCCATTTCATCAGAACAGAGTCTTCATGAGGAGGTCATTCAGTCTGCTCATGAACAGCAAGGTGAGATCTTTGCTCAAGCAAGTGAAAAAGTTTCTTTGAGTGAATTTGTGGCAGACGATGTAAATGATAATACTGTGCTTGATAATATTGAAGAATTTAATAAGGAACTTGATAATTTGGTTGTGATATCATATGAAGATGACCTACAGCACATTCACACCACAGAAGATCAAAACATTCAGGATTTCCTTTCAGATTCTTCATATGTTTCATGTGCTGAAATGTCTTTCCAAGAAGAGATCTGCTCATCCATTTGTTCAGAGTTTTTTGAAGCCCATGAGCGTACTTTTACTGAAGCATATGATGAAGGCAGATCAAAATTTGAAATAAAGGATTACTTATTCTTTCAGCAGAAGGTGGCAATGGTAAATCTTCATGTTTTTCACGATCCTCTAGCAAGTTTGTTGCAGCCAGCAGTGACAGTGTTTATTGCGATGTTCAGTGATGAAGGAGATCATGGTCAACTATGGTTTTGGATGCCCAGTTACCAGTATCTATTGTTGATCATGAGATCTAATTGGGAGAACCAGTCAAGAAGGCATCTGCTTGATTGGTTACATTGGCATTATGATATAGTTTGATGGTAGGTTGTCTTGTAAGAAACATAGGTGGTTATGTACTGCCATCAAGTTTTAAATTTTAAGTTCAGGTCTTGAGTTAGTTTGTTAGAGTCAAGTTTTTCCATCATTTCAATTTGTCATCGAGTCGGTTTGAGTCAAGTTTCAGTTAAGCTTCAGTCACTTTTTAGTCAAGTTTTCATTCAATAAATGTGTCAAAGGTTTTGTGTTCTCCGTTCAAAATGATGACTCCATCGCCCAATGGGTGGAGGCACTGTCTGCTCTCCCAAAGTTCTACGGTTCTTGGCACCTCCACGGAGCGGCAGCTGCCATCCCAAGTGGAGCCAATGTTAGACTCTGTCTTCTCAATCAAATTGGCATGTATGCATGTGGGTACTTAAAACTGTGGGCAGCAAATCAGGGCGTTAATGAAGAATCGACAATCTGCTTCAAATTCATTTATGTTTTGATAATATAACAATTTGAAGAAAATGAACATGGATGTGACCTTAGCAAGGTGGCCACTGTTCCCAAAACCTAGCTGCTTGCCTCTACATCAAGAAAGGAAGACAGACAAACAACCTGGAAATGGTGCTTCAAAATATGCGCAAGAGAGAAAAATACAATCCGGAGCTGAAGAATGTAAAATGGAACCAGCTGACTCTGCAAGGTTTATAAACTGCTTGATTTGCACTCTAGATAAATTGTTCCAACATTTTTCCATTCAGTCTCAAGAAAGCAAACATCATTCAAAATTGATGAACTTCATGGAGAAGACAATACTTAATCACTTGGTTGATGTGTGCATGGAACTCCTAATAATGAGGATGCAGTCATTTCCCATGGTGGTCACAGCCAGACTACACAGTAAAATGCAATCTATGACAAAAACAATTCTTCTTTTCTAACACAGAGGAAGATAGAAGTTGTTAAACTTGTGAAGTTGCTGTATCTCCTTGCTGCTCGGAAAGGTAGTTCAAATGTACCAGCAGAAGCGGCTATAAATATTGAAGAACTGTTCTCTTTATTATTGGCAGGCCGGGGCTTCAGTTGTTAGGATTCAATGGGCGTGATGACGGTGCAGGGATCTGAACTTGCAGCAGGGAAGGAACCAACAAAGTGTCATTGTCAGCTTATGATGCTCGACAATTTTGTATGGGTGTGATGATTGTTAAACGCCGAACTTCTGAACAGGTTTTGCGTTTAGTGTCTCATGAGACAGAAGGTGAACCTTTAGAAGAGGCTCTTGCTCGTGTTCGGCGTTGTATCGGTGGTGGACCGTGGTGGCTCTCTGGAAAACAGTGAAGATGGTGATAGTCATCCTGAAGTTGTTTCAGATTCTGTTACAGTGAATCTCCGTTGTCCGATGAGTGGATCGCGTATAAGAGTAGCTGGAAGGTTTAAACCTTGTGAACGTATGGGTTGTTTTGATCTTCAATCTTTGATAGAGCTCACCCAGCATACACGAAAGCGGCAGTGCCCTATATGTCTGAAGAATGTTTCATTAGAGAACATTGCATCGGTAATGAAAAACTATCCAGAGGATGTTTGTGAAGTCGAAGTGAAATCCGATGCTTCTTGGTGTCCAAAACTCAAAGGTGAAGCAAGATCCCATCAACAATGGCGCTTGCCAGATGGGTCCTCGCCTATCACCAAAGGAGATGCCCAAAATGAACCTCAAATTTTAAGCTGGTGAAACAGGGGGATCATATATCAGAAAATCATAATTTTTTGAGAATAGGGATGAAGCGAAATCGTGATGGAGATTGGGAACTTAATGGAGCTAATATTGGTTTACAAGCTGCTTCACGGTTTTGAGGTTCAGATAATCATGTTCAAGGTGGATTAGCAACAACAACACTTAGTACATCCGAAGCTTTACCAGAGGGAAATGGCTTTTCGTTCATCCATAGTAGTTTTTCCATGCATCCCATGCCTTTGGGAGAAGTGAGCTCAGCGCCATATAACGCAAATGCTCACTTTGATTTATTTGGGGCAAATGATGCTAAGTTGAATCCACCACATTGGCCAGTACATTCACAGAATGCAACATTTCAGTTGTTTGAGACACAGGGGAATGCATCATCACCTTCAGAGATGGATACATCAGTGTTGAACCGTGTTGAATCAGAACTTCCTGGTGACATGCGCACTAAAAGAGAGCACCATTGTTCTCATTGTGGGCACTTGGGGAAGAAAGGAGATCATAGGAGGCTTTAATTGATATTTAACTTAAACTCGTTTTCTTTCGCAGGAAATCACCAACCGAGATATTATGTAACGGTAGCATCAGATAAGATCGCATGAACTGCGCCAACAAAGATTACATGCGATATATTGCGTTTAAAACAAGTTTGCCAAAAGGATAAATGAAGAGAATATATGGAAATAGGGATTCAAATCCCTCATCACGCTTTTTACTCAACGAAGCGTATTTCTGGCAAACAGAAATTGAAAGGCAGCATTATAAACCATCAGAAATACGTTCTGAGCAAGGAGGACTCGGGCACGTTACAGAGGGACTGCTCTACGATTAGTAGGAGGGCGAAACAGATCCACGCAGAAAGGGAGTTCCCGATGACACACACAGCGGGAGCTCAATAATCTTTCAACCTGGGCTATTGCACTGTTGTATGGAAAGACCCTTTACAATGAAGAAAGGTGTGTAGAAAAAGCTCAAAGATTCAAGTGTGAATGTTCAAGCCGTCTGCAGGAGAAGAAGTAAGAAATCCCTGGACTGGCAAACGAAATTTTTTCTAAACTTCGTGCCACTGATGGATTTCCAAACGAAGAAATGATATATTTCTTGGTCAAGAAACCACAGGCCTTCCTGAATTTTGTTCTTGGAAAGCCCCTCAAATGGAACTTCTTGAAGACTTCTTAGAACATCATTTATACAGGCATCGATCATACACACGCCAAAAGAATCCTCCCTCTATGCTCTATGTTGTTTCTGAGGGATATGGCGGCAAGTAAGGCAGGGTTGAATGCACAAGAAAAAAACTGGATTTTGTATAATAGATACACTCCACATTCCAAGTGCTATTTTGGTCTAACAGCAAAAGGGAAAATGTAACGTGGCAGTCGTTGCAATATCTGAGGCATTCGATTCATCTCAGGGAAATATGTGGCAGCATGGAAACGGCCTTCAGCAGACACTTGCCGTGACATGTTGGGAGAGAATAAAAGTCAAAAGCCAAATTTAAATACAGATAACTATCCCAGCACAGAAATCGAATTGGTTGATCTATTTTGGGTCTTCAAGCTGCAGTTCAGAAAGTCTAGCTACGCGTCCTACTAATTCATTGGTCATCAACAAACAAATACAACGCTATTCCTTTTAGAGCAGAGTTTTCCTATTTTTTTTTATTATTGATGTAACTGCTCCTTGTTTTTATCAATCAGTTAACACCTCTCATAGTTTATTTAATGTATAAAGATAATCATTTAGAAAGGTTGGTCAGTGTAGAAGAGAGGGGAGAGTTCTGAGTGTTGAGAGCTGGTGGAGAACAGAGCTTACCATGTACAGTTTTTGACAGAGAGTTTAATGAAATTACACAGCTCTGACTTCTGAGATTCCTGTGGTATGAAAATTAGCATAAGTTTTTCTTATGTTTCATATGTGATCTGTTATGTTTCATTCACTTCATGATCATTTCTAATTGAACAAATGAAGTGTTTAGGTAGAATTCATAGTATTATATGCTCTGCCTATAAGTTTGTTCATATTTAATGTTTTCCTCTGTTTGACAAGGATTCATCTCCTATGCCCTTGTCAGCTCCTCACCAGTCTTGCCATTCCATTTAATCTCAATTTGGTGTTAAATTTCTTGCCTACCTTGCCTCAGTCGATAATCTGTGTTTTTTATTGTATTTCTCTGTTCAAGCTGTTACTTTGCCCATGCAGCCCAGAAAAACCCCGTCATTTTATTAATCAAACCTTTGATCAGTTTACTAGCCTAATATCAGTGTTACCTTGTTGGTCATCTCATCTATTGAAGATTTTACCGAGATAGACCGGAGAGAGCCTTCTCCTGCCCCGTAGGGCTAGCTACGAGGCTAAATGGTTTGATGTTGCCTTGAGGTTTACCTTTCTCAGCCTGAGGTGAAATTTCAAGCGCTAACAAGAACAAAAAAGAAAATAAGTCTTTCATTGGCAGGATCAATTTTCTAAGAAGATTCATTCCAAACCTGGCCAAGATCTTAAGAGCAATCACAAACATGCTGAAGAAAGATACTGGGATAAAATGGAATAGTGAGGCTAAAAAATATTTCAAAGAAGTAAAGGTAGCTTTGACATGTGCTCATGTTTTAATTAGCCCTAAGTTTACTAAAGATTTCATGGTTTTCACTTTTGCATCAGAACACACTATTGAAATAGTTTTGTTGCAGAAAAATGAGGGACATGAACAACCTATATCATTCTTTAGCAAAGCTTTAAGGGATGCCTCCTTAAAGTACAATATCATGGAAAAACACGCATTTTATTTAGTAAAGGCACTGAAATACTTCAAAGTGTACATTTTACATTCCCACATAATTGCATTTGTTCCAAGTGTTGTAGTGAAATATATCCTCACTCAGACTGATCCAAATGGGAAAAGAGGCAAATGGATTGCAGTAATTTTAGAATATGACATTGAGATAAGGCCTACTAAACTCATCAAAGGTTAGGGATTGGCTAAGCTAATGGCTAAGTCAAATTTCTATGCACTGGACATAAATCTTATAACTGCACTTGATGAACAGGAAGAGATGGCGACTCCACAGGTATCAGAAGCATTTTCTACCTCTCCTTGGTATGCATATATTGTCTATGTTTTACAAAATTTATAAGCTCCTCCTGGTTTAACAAATACCAAAGCTAGATTCCTCAAGTTAAAAGCTATGAAATTCTGCATTTTAGATCAGGTTGTGTATTGGAAGGATATTGGAGGTTTTCTGCTAAATTGTTTATTAAAGGATGAAGCAGACAAAGTCATGGAAGACTTTCATCAAGGGGACTGTGGAGGATATTTATACTATAAATCCACAACTAACAAAATTCTAAGGGCTAGTTTTTACTGGCCTGCCCTATTTTCATATGTTCATAAGAAAGTCTCAATATGCCATCAGTTCCAAATATTTAAAGGCAAGAAAAAAATGTTGCCCTTACCTTTAAAGCCCATTTCAATGGAGGTTCCTTTTCAACAATGGGATTTAGATTTTATTAGAGAAATCCATCCAAACTATTCATCTCAACATAAATGGATCCTCGCAGCTACTAACTACTTCACCAAATGGATTGAAGACATTCCAACCAGGCAAGCTAAAAAATTTGTCATAATTGAGTTCTTAGAAGGTAATATTATTTCCAGATTTGGATGTCCACATAAAATCATTACTGACAATGTTGTTGCTTTCAAATCAAACAAAATGATTGATTTTTGTCACAAGTATCACATAAATTTAGGACACTCTACTTCTTATTATCCTCAAGGGAATGGATTAGTTGAATCTTCTAATAAGAGTTTAGTCAACATTACAAAGAAACAATTGCAGGAAAATCAGAAATCCTGACATAAGAAGTTGATGAATTCTCTATGGGCTGACAGAATTAGCACTAGAAAATCTATTGGAATGTCTCCATTCCAATTAGTATATGGAGTGGATGCAATTTTTACCACTTCCCTGGGAACTCTAGTGCTAAAATTATTGCAAGAATCACAAGTGGAGCCAAATGATGTACAAAGAAGGATAAATCAAATGATTCAGTTGGAGCAAACCAGGGAGGAAGTCTACAACAAAAATCAGATAATTCAAGACAAAATCAAGAAGATTCATGGTAGAAGGACCAAAGCAGATGACTTCAAACTAGATGATATTGTTTTGAGATGGGACTCCAGAAATGAAGAGAAAGTTAAGCATTGGAAATTTAACAATCTATGGATAGGACCCTATACAACTGAAGCTTTTCAAGGTAACAATGCATTCTTGTTGAAAGATTTGGCTGGAGAAGAACTATCAGGAGGACCCGTCAATGGAAGACTAATCAAGCACTATTTCACTCAAGGATATATAAGTTTTTCATATATTTCACTGTAAATATCATTTTATCATTCTACTACAAGAGAGGGTGGCTGACATCAGGAATTGAAGCCCACAAAGAAGGCCCTAAGCTTCTGATGTGTTCCTACTAGTATTTATAATAACAACAGCTAGTTAATTCAGTTACAGAATTAGAACAGGGTGCCCAATGGATAAGGCTATTGATCTACAATGTTCTTAACACCTCACAGGGAGGATGTCATCCACATTGGAGCCATTGTTAGGGTCCTATAATTTATAGGATCAATTGATGATTATTTGTTGATTTTCTCCTATGATAGGTTGTAAATAATGATTTCATTCTGCAAATTATTTTCAAAAGTTCAAAAGAAAAAGAAGAAAAATAAAAAAATATATGATAGAAAATAGAGGAAAAAGAAAAGAAAAAAAATAAAACAGGGGATATAAAAAAAAATTGATATATATGTGAAAAAAACAAAAGAAATGAATAAAAAATTAGAAAAATAAAGAAAAAGTGGGCCCCTAAGCGAGCTAGGTAAAATTTCTCTTTATATTCCAAAAATGTCAATTTTATAATGTTCTAAACCTTATTTGTTATGATTTTTTATGAATTTGGTATAACATAATACGACAAAGTTGTTTGTCATTTTACAAATAAATCATGCATTAGAATCAATGGTCGTGATAAAGCCCACCCAGATCTACAGTGGGGGAGTGTTCCCCCCCCCCGTTGCACTCCCAACAATTAACACGAGGGGGGGGAGTGAAAAGCAATTTCTATTGAAACCCCCTGGGCCAACTTGGCAACACCTGGGACATTTCAGGGGCCAACATGGCGGCGCCAATAGCTCATCCCTCTGCCACTCCTCTCCTACCAACAGCTCTTCCCTCCACCAATCCTCTCCCACCATGTGTCTCCCCCTTCACCACTCATATCCTGCCACATAATCGTTACCCCCACCACTCTGTTTATTCCATTTGTCCTACCATGTCACTCCCCTCCACGTCATATTATATGTTTAACAGACAAATCTTTGCCGTAAAATATAAATGAATGTTATGTCATTAACTCCCGCCATCTATCTATTTTACAAATTAATCTCTCCCCTCCACAGACGTTAATCTTCTTGTTACATGACCAATTGGACTATTATAAAAACTCAGTGAGGCTAGAATTCATCCCTTTCATCAAGACATTGATCCTCCAGATTAAATAAACTAATTATCACCAACTGCCAGCTTTCTACAACAACCTTCCCTGCGCACAGTTGACAGTTTTCCATGGGTAACCCTATTTTTCAAAACTTTTTCTATCAATTTTTTCTCTAGCATTCTTCTTCCATTCCCTATATTTCATCACTCAAAATATCAAACCGTAAAGGGAAGAGAAAGATTAAAGAGTCAAACCCCCTCATTCCCCCAGTCCCATATTTTGACAAATCTCCCCTGATAGATACCCATTACAAAATTGTCAAGACCCAATCCGCATTTGACCTGTACGAGATCCACAACTAGGAAAAGCAAAATTTCCTGGATAAAAGTGATGAATTGAGTATTTGGGAATCCCTTCTCCCTCAGTTTGTCTTCCCCCAAACTCACGTTTTCCCTCAATTCTATGTTTGGTGCCATCTCCAATATTTTCCAAGTCAAAGGGTTGTCATTTCCCATAACAATGAAGATTTTATCCATTTCCCCTGAAAGTATTTTCCAGGCCCTATAAATTGAATACAAGGTCTCCCATCATCCTTTTTCTACTAATGTATTAATGGAATTATATAAAAAAAAATAACATTCCCTCAGAGAGCCCAAATTTTTTAATGTTTCCTTCTAGAAAATGTTGAATTACCCTGGACAAATCCCCCATATCCAGTCTCAATTTTCCCTGAATTGTCCAAGCAAGTAATTTATATGGTAACCTGACTGCTTGGGTACCATAATGATTAGTGGGTAGATGAGATAGTGTTAGGATTTTTATCTATTTTTTCAGTTTGAAAACAGCTATCAATCCTTTTCAATTACAGTTAGTTTTTGACCAACTCAGTGCATGACCAGTTTGTCAATTTCAAAGCACAAGGTGTCTTTAAGTATCAGCTAGTTCTAGTTTACCTCATGTTATTTTATCAATCAGACAGGTTCAAGTTCCCTTTACAGTAGATAGATAGCGAAGGAAACCCTTGGTCAGTGATTCACTAGACTTATTAGGTTAGAAATAACTCAGAGGAGTATTCTTATATTGATTTTGTTGACAATTTTTTACATACCTCACTATGTTTTCTTAGCAGTGATCTGATCCCAAGGATTTCACCAGAAATAAAGAAATTTTTACACATGTTAGAGAAATCCAATTAGAACTACACTAAGATTAGAGTTTATGGATTAGAATTACCTCCTTACAAGTTGTGATTGTTTGTATCAGTTAGGATATTTTCATTAGAATACACTAGGAAAATGCTAAACATGTATGAGCTACATTTTGTCTCCTACAAGAATAAAGCATAGTTCAAACTAAAGGCTCATATAGGTCCCTATATTATCAACACCAAAGTTGGAGCAAAGGAAGTGGATGCTATTTTGAGTTAGATGAAATTCAAGCTTAGTTTCTCTTGGTCCCATGATCCCCTAGGAATCATTTCTAAGCTCGAATTGGAACAGAAGAGTGCCTCTTATGCACACACACCAAGGCCTAAAATTGAACAATATGCTAACCAGGAGAAATGGGCAGAGGGTACTTTACACGAATATAGAGAACAATTGGTTAGTCAATCATCCATGCAGACACCTCTTCCCAAGGAAAAGGAGGGGAAAAGGGAAAGGAAGGCCATGTCCCCTACTGATTTTGACAATCAAGAGGTGGATTTTATTGTTTTTAAAAGAAAAAAGAAGGACCCAAACACTACTTAAAAATTAGATCCTCAGGTCAATCCTCAATTTAAGCCTCAGATAATTACTATCCAAGATGAAACTCCAGAGGAAAGGGACACACAGCAAACAGCCACAATGATTTTGTCAGGAACTCCTATCACTCCTTCTACTCAAATAGAAGAAACAGTACAGTCACCTACTGTAGAAACAATAGTCCAGTCTCCAGTATCATCCAGTTCCCAAATTTCAACTCAGCAGAGTATATTTTCAAGATACAGGGAGATAAAATTGAAGAATGAAGCTTTGAAGGCTTCCACCTACTCTGAATTCTAGAAGCAGACAACTAAAACCCAACACAGATTACTCTCTGCATTCGATTCAGAGAAAGGACAGTTCCAAATGGCCTTCATGGAACCTTTAGTACCAGCTCCCAGGAGTGTTGAAGACTACAAAGCCTCCATTTTCTCAATTGATACCAAGAAGATACATGAAATCAATCAAATCGATTTACACAAGAAAACAGGGGAGTTGATCTTCTCAACACTTACTAATTCAACCATGATTGCTTCCAAATTACATCCATCTTTGAATAACATGAATTCTCAGTTAAATATTGAGAAGATGTCATCATTTGCTAAGGACAACATGATCAAATCTCTAGAATATTTTATCATAAATATAGGACATGACCCTAAGGATATCAAAGCATCAGAAGAAATCATAAAGAGAAAGCAGGCAGGCATTCAAGCATTGAGGAAGCAACTGAAGCTTC
The DNA here is from genome assembly GCA_031772625.1 of Pinus tabuliformis. Lineage (NCBI taxonomy): Eukaryota > Viridiplantae > Streptophyta > Pinopsida > Pinales > Pinaceae > Pinus > Pinus tabuliformis. Next base: position 516,936,791 of record CM062804.1, on the reverse strand, counting down.
CCTCCACAGAACATCCTCAACCTAAAGAAGTTGCCAATATCGAAATGGAGAAAGAAAAATTATTTACTATAGTGGTGTTGTACTACGAAACAACCCCCCCCCCCCCCCCCCCCCCCACTTTTGTTTAATAATAGCTAGAATTTGAGTTATAAATGGGGACCCTTTTAAAAAATTTAAGCCTAGGACAACAATGCCTAACTCTAAATAAAAACTTAGCAAAACCTTGAAAAATGAGCTAAGGAGGAAACTTATATCGCAAATCTCATATCGCGCTTTTTCACATCACTATTTTACAAATCCTTTACGAAATTGAGATATGTGAAAAGGTCTCCCGTTGTGATAACCTCATCTTGTCATTGCACAATTGCATTTCGCAATTCGCAAAAAACTTGAACATGCCTTAGGACAAACGTTAACGATTTACGAAATGCGATATTGTGAATTTCACAATTGTATTTTGCCCGATATATCTGATAAGTGTTACATGGTACCCCTTTAAAGACCACGATCTGCGATTAAGGAGGTAAAGTGTGCAGAATAATTACATTTTAAATAATAAGAACAAATGAGTTGACAGGTTATTAAATGTTTAGCAACCCGAGGGAGGGTAATCATTCTCCAGGTTATGGGTAGTTATAATCGAATATCTCATAAAAAGCTTTCTCACGATCCAAGGTCATTTCACAGAGGATTTTAGTCTTAATTACTTGATATCATCTGCACTGATATATCTTGTCTGTTTTAGGCAAGTGACAAAAGACATGTCCTTAAGAAAGGTGATGCAGAAGCAAACTAAGAAAACCATTGTTGAGACAGAGGATATAGAGATGGATCCTATCTTTGCTGATACTGTCTGTGATTCAGTTGGAGGCGCCACAGCTTGGGAAGTAATTTACAATGTACTGGAGGACGAGCGTCCTAGAATTATTGTTATGAGAGCAACAGCTAGGTCGACAAAGCCTTCAAGACCTCAATTCAGGTATGCCTCCTATTCTTTCCTTCATAGGATAGGAGCAAGAGCCAAAATCCTTCCCTACACATACATGATCAGATGGGTGATTGAAAACCTTATCATTGAAGATAGGCAATTCAAGAATTCAAGGATGGAGCTCGTAGGATCATTCAGGGCAAAAGACTTGAAGGCTATGTATCACATACCTGACCCGCAGGAAATCTACGACAACACATTTGTGGCTAACTTTGCAAAGAATAATCCAGACCCCTTCAAGTTAATTCAAACTTGGAGAATGTTAGACAACAAATTCAAGTATGACAAATCAGGTATGTATGTAATAGCCTCTTTGGCAAACCCCTACAATTATGCAGCAGCAATGTTATGTAGACTATATGGACTACCAAATAACACTAAGTTTTCAATAGAATGGATTCCCTTGATTGATGCTTGTGTTAATTCTTATATCATGAATTTGCCTTCTATCCTATCTGACAACTTAGCCACCTCCATTACTGAATATCGACAAAAGAAAGCCTCCTCTTCATATAACCTCCCTCCCTTCTATTTATGTGCTTCTATTATGGATGTTATCTATTTTTACACGACATTTCCAACCATGGGTTGGAAATAGACCATACAAGATCCTTACCCAATCCATCTCAGTCATAAACAAAATTCGAAATCGCATTACATACCTCACTTCTACAAGATATTTCATTTTATCATGTTGCCCCTACACCAAATGATTTTCAATAAGAAAGCCCCTAGGTTTTCCCAAGAAGCTACAACAGACCTGCTTGCTGTAGGAAAGTATTTCATTGAGGAATGGTTCACCTACATTAGGGTTTTTGGTAGCACTGTTGATCCACACGTCCTTCCCTTATATGTTTCTGATAAGCTATTAGCAAGGGAGATTGCCTACCAGACTGTGGGAAAGGGCCTGACTAAAGTTCTTAAAGATGGCAAGAAGTCATTATGGCCTACTTTCCCTATCAAATGCAGCTCTTTTACTTTAGCTAATTTTGTTCATGCTACTAAGGAATCAACACAAATGGAAGCCCTCAGGCTTCATACATTGCCTACAAGGAAATTCGATCCAAACAAAGTGGCATACAATCATGGAGATAATTACTTCAAGGATTTGTTACAGTCAGCAGTTTCTTTCGAACAAGCACTTGAATGGGAAAAGGCTAACCTAAACCCCGAATATTTTTAAAAATTTCAGGAATTCAGGAATGAGAGGCTTCGGGTCATTCCAATGTATCTATTAAAGTCCGAGGATAAGCCTACCCCAAGTAACATTGTCAATAGCGCAGCCCCTAGCTCTCAAAGGGACTCTCAGGTAAACACTAAGGATACAACAGACATAGGGAAAGTCTAGGATGTAGACAGTACGGCTGAGTCCAGCAGGAATCCAACCGAAAAATAGGTAATGGACACTATGGCCACAGAGACAAGTTTAGAAGCCCAAGGCACTAGTTTGGAGCAGGAATGGGATCAATTCAATCAAAAATTGCAAGACATCCCCAAAGCTCCAAATACTCAAGAAATAGAGGAATTCAAGACTCCTCTGAAAATTCATTAAGATACAGAGCCCAAGTCTGTCAGCGAACAGTCTACACCTATGGATCAGGAAGAAACAACATCTCAGCATGTTGAAATCATCCCTGCTCTACCCACATCAGAAATTGTTTTGAAAGTGACAGAGATACCTCCACTTGATGTATTCTATAGCCCTCTCCACAAGGCTAAAGTGTGAAGGAAAAGGAAAGGAGAAGGGTAGATGCACTCGAATTCTCAGCTGGAGATGAGACAATGGACGTTGTTTGGAAGGACATGCCTTTTAATCTGGCCAAGAAATTGACTAGACTATCACAGTTCACATGATCATACATTTCGGCCACTATGGATAAGGCTCCTGAGGTGTCTACTCTACTAAAGGAAAGGGAGGAAAGAATTTTGAAGCTCGAACAAGAGCTCGAGACAAAAAAAGCAAGTGAAAACAAGCAGGCAACCGAGTAGCTCGTACAATTGCAACAGGACATGGAAGTCTTGAAAATAAGCCATGAAGCCGACTTATCGGCCAAAAACATGCAGCTCCAGGAATTACAACAATCCTTGGATAGGTACAAGGATGTTCCTACTGCTGAGGAATTCATCAAAGAGGCTCTAGAACTAAATTCTCTTCTAGTCAAGAAGCAAGAGTATTTCTACCAGAAGCTATCACACATCACTCCCTACTTGATTACCAACGACCAGCTCACAGACAAAACCATTGACTGGAGAATGGAGTTTAATGATTTAAACACCAAAATCTTTGAAATTATTGAATGGTAGGAATCAGAAGAGGGAAAGAAGGCCAATCTACCCGAGATTGAGGAAACTCACAAAGACATCCTCTTCACTGATTGGGATGCTAGGATAAAACAGGTCGAGCTGGCAGTCGCAAGGGCAGCTGGAGTATCAAAGAACATCATTAAGGCAGTAAATCATACCCTGTTCGCTACCAATCTCATGAAGGAGGGTAATTCGAAAGAAATTCCTGACTTAACTGTTCTGAGTAAAGGCTGGCAAGAAAAGCAGGGAAACAAAGAGATGCAATTAAGAAACTGACTACGATCGACTAGGAGTCGTATTGGTAGTATCTGGTCAAGCCACATAGCCAGATCATGACCCTCAATTTTTCCCTCCATGCGACTCAAAGGATGTTGCCACCTATTTTCGATGCAATCTTTACAAGACAACTCAAATCTCATTTCGGGCCACCTTCTCAAATTCAACTGATGATCAATATTTGCAATTTAAAGGACAAGCTGGCAAATAGAAAGTCATCCTCTTAGTTCTATTTAGTTGATCTCTATTTATTTTTTGAGTTAGTTACCTATGTAGGAGGAAGGTTGTTTGAAACCTCCTCAAATTTTGTATAATCTATTTTTGCATACTTAGTTAGAATAGTATTTATACCCTTCTCATGCATTTAGAGAAGGGTCCAGAATTTTATCAAAAACATTTGCAAAGAATGCACTATTGTAAGTTTGTGAATGCTTTGGTGAAATGATGGAACATGATCTTTTCTTTTAGATATCAGACTACTTTCCTTTGTTGATGCACTTTTGTATTCTTGGGAGACAATTTGATTTGAAGGAAGAATTTGGTCTATGTCATTTGTCAAATGAGAAGGACTTCATACATCTGGTACTATTATCATGTATGCATAATTCTGTTTACATTTAATTAGTGGCAAAACTTTCTTTTCATGAATTATATGTGAGATTTATTGTTTCTGTGAAGCATTAATTGCACTTTTGCATTGATGCCATAACTAAGGTTTTGATTTTCATATATAAGTCATTAGACATACGATATATTTTATAAATTCCTTTGACTAACTATTTAGTCAAAGGAATTATCTTTTAGGTTATCATCTCCATTTAATTTTGTTCAATCTTTATTATCACATGTTAAAAGGATATCTTTGTAGATCGCATAACATACAAGAACACTCGGTTTATATTAGAATAAGTTAAGTTAGAGAAATTTCATCATAGAATAATACATTTAGATTATCATTATTCTATTGCAAATCACTCATGAACCACTCACTCTCATCTTAAAACCCAAATTGGGAAATTGGTCCCATTTTCCCCAGTCGGAGCCACCACTTTAAACGAAAAAGGAGTTGTCTTAATGTCCAGGCCGGGTGGTTATCCCCCATGTTTTGGCAGCAAAATTCTGAGGCCACAACAAGTGGTTGAGCCGAATGCACAAATACAAAAGATGGAGCAGGGCATGGAAGCATTGTTGAAAGAAAAAGAACAATGGGAAGTAGCAAGAGCATCTACATCAGGCATAGGTACAGTAGCAGAAAATTCAGCAAATACCACAACTTCAGAGTCTACAGAAGAGCTTACTAGAGCTCTGGATGAATTATTAGTAGTTCAAGCCGAGAAAGAAAAATTGTCAGCAACATTGACTAGGATGGAGGAGAATAAGATTAAAACTGACAATGCATATTTGTCAAAAATGCAGAAAAATTACAAGCTCATCCAGCATATACAGAAATATGAAGACCAATCCTTTGTCATTCAGATGTTGGCAGAGGCTAAGAATAGTATTTGGCATAATATAAATGCCAACATAATAGATATGTGGCCTTCAATTCAGATTACTTTTGAGTAGGAAGAACTTGTGCAAAGAGTCAAAACAACAATACAGAACACAAAGGCAGATTTGGAGCATAGACCAGAAGAGGCACAAAAGATTATCAAGTTGTTGAATTCAAAGACCAAGGAGAAACTAGAAGACATGAACATTTCAGACAGGACAACAACAATCATGGAGGTTACGAGGGTCTTAACAATAAAGAATTTAATGATATAGCTAGAGAACAAATGTAAAGACCTTGAGTTGCAGGTTAGAAGGTTCAACAGAAAATTCACATTGCTGCAGGAAAAGGGTTTACCTACTCTCGGAAATTTTAACAGAAAAATGATCCCATTAGAAAACTACCAAGAACGGTTCTGTAGCATAGGTGCTAATGCTTCCAAATTTGTAAAGGCTAAAGAATTTATTAGTGGAAAAGTATTCATACAAGGAATATAGTTTGATTTAAATATTCAACATGAAATCAACCACCTTTTTGTCAGTAAGCCAACTTTTGACACTTACAACAAAGTAGATGAAAGTTTCAAAAATATGGTTAACTTTTATATCCCATGTGAAGAAAGGTGGGACCTATTGCTAGAGTTGATCAAGTGAAGTGTAACTGAAGCACATAATTTTCAGCATCAGAGAAACAACATTTATAGCAAAATAGCTACAGTCATCACCAGATTCCTACGTAGCCTCAACAGCACAACAAAGTTCAGCAGATTTTTCCTATTTTTCTTATTCTATATCTAAAATATTTGTTTCTTTAACATATATTATTTTTTAAATATATTTTATTTTGAAATCTGATCTTAGATGTAATAGTTTTCTATAAATGTTCATAATTAAGACTTAGAAAAGGTTGGAATTTGTATGAAGAAAGCAGACCTTTTGATGTAAGATGTGCATGTACTGAAGTGATCAATTTCATATAATGGAAAGTTTGTTCCAGGATTCCTATGTCAGGAAATTGGTGATGTCTCCTCTCATGTGAAATTGTTATTTTCCTAGTTTTCCATATGTTTTTTTGTCTCTATTATTTAAAGAAGATTAAGGGTTGAATTTGTTTAAATACACTCTGCTCCAAATTATAAACAATATTTATGTTTTCACTCTTATATTAAGTATAGAATTCATCCTAGCATGCTCTATATTTAATTGAATCTAAATCTTTCATCCCATTCAATCCACAAATGCTCTAAAGATCCAAAATCTTGCCTACCTTTCCCTGTTACATTTGTTCTATCATTTTTGTATATGATCACCCCAAGACTCACGACTCCATGCCCAATGGACTTTCCCTGCAGTTTTCAACCAAATATTTGAAAAACCAAAACTCAAAACCCAATAACTAGCCTAATATCTTAAAACAACAAATCTAAATCAAAAATAGAGATCCCTCTTTGAAGCTGGAAGGGCTAGATCCTAGCTTTGTAAGTGGTTTTGTGGTTACCTCTAGGTTTCTCTCCATAGCCTAGGGAAATTACGAAGTGATAACAACAACAAGAGACAATTTCACTCTCAGCGTGTCCAAGAGTTTGTTCCCTTGATGACTCTAGGGATTCCTCTTCTTCACCAAAGGTGGACCCATTTTCTTCTAGATCTGTTATTGCTACTAAGGTATTCCTTTCTCCACTACAACTTGATGAGCAACTCTCACTTTCACCAGTACTTGTAAATGAGTAGTTTGAAAATAAATTACCTGTTTTTATACAACAAAAACAACTTACTTTCGGTTTTCATCTCCTTTGGGTGTTGATCAACAATTTGGCCTCTTGATACAAAAGAATCATCATCTAATTCATGATTTTCAACACTCTTTGAATATTTTCCTGCTTCATCCTCCATGGAGAGCCTCTTGACATCACATGCAACTCGCATATATTCTTCATAGATTGACTGTGATTTGTCCCATATCTCCTTTGTAGGTTTAAAGCATATCACTTTCTCAATGTCTACCTTAGACAACCCTATCATGATTTCCTTCCCGACTAATTTATCAAACTTATTATTTATTACTCCATTGTCCACAGATAGCCACACATCCAAATCAAGAGCTTACAAATAGATTATCATCCTTACCTTCCAAGTTGTATAAATTGAGCCATTCAAAATTGGAACTCCATTTAAGGTAATCTAGTCCTGGTTCTCCATTATCCCTGATATTCCTTCTAGTTATTAAACTAATCCTGAAGGACATTAGCTCTGATACCAACTGTTAGAAACAATGGAAACTAGGACACTATTGTTGGGGGGAGGGGGGGGTGGGGGGTGTTACAGGGAAAAGTGTCTATGCAGAACTGTTAATCCCACTAAGGCGTGGTAGCTACCTTAGAAACAAACAAAGTAAAGCTACTTTTGTTTTTCCTTTATGAAATATAGATGAGAGAAGAACAAAGGAGACCAACCTCTGTCTTACGCTTGGCTCCTAGTTCGATTCCTCTCTCTTCTGATAGTCCTTTGCTACTTGCTTCCTTGTACGCCCAGCTTCACAGAGTACCTGTAGAGTCAGAGTAGCATAACACTATACAAGAACATGGATCTATAATCATAAACAATCTAGGATCAGATGTAAATTGACCATACAAATGCATAAAACATAAATGACACAAGAGTATGGAGGAAAACTTGAATAGCTTTTATTGATAATCAAGAAAGAGCCAAGGGAGTTACAACCAGTTGTTCTGACCCAGCATCATCCTCTCAACAAGTAAGCCCTTCTTCACCTCATACAAAGCTTAGATCACCCAACATTATGATGTTGTCTCAAGAAACCAACAACAATTCCTTACAAGATGCAAAATTCCAGCCTCTGGATCTCTGGGATGAGGGATCCATATATAGATATATGTAAGGGAGATGAGTCAGCTTGTGATTTGATTAGTGTCTTCCCTCTGATAGTTCTTGCTTCCACTTGGAGATTGATGATCTCTTACTCATCCTTGGTCGAATTCAGAGAGGCAAGTGTCACAGGAGAAGTTTCTGGAAGATTCCATGCCTCTCCACCTCGTGGATTGACACTGCCATTTGTCACTTCTCGCCCATCACACCCCATAGAAGGGATTTTTGAAATGCAACGCACCCACAAAGTGTACTTAGGTGAGATGCAACGCACTTTGCCTATGGAGCAGCTGAAATGATCCTGTTTTGACTAGTTCTGAGCAGTTTTTCATGGAGAACTTCTGGGAGAAGCTGTAATCAATTGACCTTGTTCCTTTAGGGGTTAGAACAACACTTTTAGGGACTTAGGAGCCCTTGGTTTATGGACATTTTATGCTTGGGGTTGCAGTTCCCAAAAATGTCTATAACAGTTGCCCCCTAAAGCATGAGGTTGTTAATCTTTTTTTTTTTTTTTGATGTCGGGTGAAATGCTTTATCATGAGGATCCGAAGTTCTTTCAAGCTGGGAGGAGACCCGTAATATGATACAATACAATACATTATCTTCATAATTTTTTCATGATCTAGCTGAGGCAGGCATTCCCATGCTCAGCTTTATAAATTCATTCTCATGTACATAGGACAGACAATCATCTGAGTGTAGACTGATGATTTTGGTAGACCCATCATCCCTTTGATTGGATGATTATCTGTGCAGCAACGATGTACATTTGATGTCTTTATTTCCCTGAATATATATCGCAGCCCGGATGGATGAAACTAGATCTGGGGTCTTCAATCTCGTTCGATATTCACTCGAAGTACAAGTCTATCCATGTGAGAGATGTTCTGGAGTCGAACATGGAAAGACATCGCCTGATTACCAGCCAATGATGTAAGCTGTTAACAGGCGTGAGAGGAATCACCGATAATGATAATGACCCTCAAGGTACTGCAGTACAATTCACATGGTGTGAATAAAGGACTTGGCGTCGAACACCACGCAAAATCTTTCGGTCGAAGGCCATTGATGTAAACCTGTCACCGGAAGTGAGAAACTTGCCATTGAGGCATGCAAGCTTCAAAGTACTGAAAGGGGTGTTCCTAGATCAACTTCTTGGATAATGAGTTGATGTTGACAAGAAGCGATCCGTCATAGGAGGGCCTTAATGAATCCCACCTCAATGACACAGAATGGAGAAAATGATTTTAATGGAGGTGAAAACGATCTGGTGATATAAGGTTCAGGGTGGCGGTCATGAAAGAATGGAGCGTAAATGTATTGCAGCGGGTGAGACACAGGTGAATTCTCTGAGTGACTTCTCTTGAACATATCGGCGACACTGACGTGATGGATTGGTAGCATTAACCCCAAATGTGGATGGTGTGATGGGACCATGGTGATGTGACCGGTGAATGAAACAACCCAACCCGACCTGGATGCGGAGTGAAAGTGTCATGTTCAAGAGTGACTTGCTACCAACAAAGTTTCTTCAAGTTTTCTTCCCAATTTTTCCCCAGTCATTGCTGACCAGTACCTCTTTATTTTTGTCAAGCTTGAGGAGGATAACATATGCTTGTTCTATAATTTGCCCTTCGAGAAAACCCATCGCTATGTTTTAACAAGCCTAGCGATAGTGAAACTCGTTCTTGTCTGCTACGGACAAGTTTGTCGCTATTAGGTTTTAACGAGTTTAACGACAAAGATAACTCGATCCTTTTCAATTTTAGAGAGTCTGAAAAGGGACGTAAAGGAAACTCCAAAATTCCTTTTTCGTCATCTAATCCCTTAAGTCCGAAAAAGTATAAAACAATACAGAAGGGATGAATTTTCGATACTTTTAACGAGCCAAACAAAACAAAGCGCTCGATCTTTTTGTGTAATAATCCCTCAGGTCCAAAAAGATTAAAATCTAAAGGAGGGATAGCACTCCCAGTCCCTTTAACGAGCTGGAGAGGCCAATGGCTCGGTAATCTTTTCATATTTTACGAGTCAGTTGAAAAGAGCTTAAAGGAGACTCGTCTTTGAGGAACGAGTGATAAAATTGGGTAGCAGCTGATTCCAGGTAAGGTTTGGAATTTTCCAATCACGGCAGTGTTACAAGGATGGCTAGCGGGATCACTCTTCGAAGCTGTTCCTCAAAAGGGGTAAACAATCAAATGGAGGTGAATGATCGGCCAATACAGAATGGAGGTGATGATGAGAACACGACCAAGGTTTTAAAGGCTGAAGTACTACATTCACGATGGTTATTTACCGGGAAATAGTTCATTTTTTAATGAGCTTAAACGCGGGGAGAAACATTTGCTCATGACTTATGCTTATTTTTTAACGAGCTTGAACTATGTGCTAAAACTGCTCAATTAATCCAGTCGTATAATAAGAATGTCTCATATATGAAACAACATTTTTCAGAGTTTTACCCCACATCCTTTCTTTATGCAAGTTAGGAAACGACCAATCCAAAAAACAGATAAATGATCGCTCTTTGCTTGCACACCAAGAGTTTTGCATGCCCCCAGGTATAAAACAGAGTTTCAAGGTCACCTTTCAAATCTCCAACAAAACATTTGTTTTATCAGGAAAGGTATACCTCTTTCAAGTTACCAAAGATTGTTCTATTCACAGCGAAAACAAAACACTTCTTCGGCGATGTCTACCGAAATAGACAAAGGTGAGACAATCCACTCACATAACTTTGACGAGGGAATCTTGTTCCAGTCCAACCCCCTCTTCCAATCACGGATGGGAGTACAGACCAGTCATATATCTCTCGCGGAAACCTACCCTATACCCGAAGTTTTCCTGCTGAAGCAGACCAGGGTGCATGCCCCCTGGGTTTCAGTCATGTCATCCGAATCACTCACGCTCATCAGGTGGACGGACTGGGGATTGATGAGACATTCCTTGTGCGAAAAGACCATTTAGGGATGGTATATGACTATTTGCCATGTGTGAACTGGGAAATGAAAGCTGGTCTACGAGCTTGACCACTCTTCCTTCGTGCGGAAAACACTTACTCTAAAGAGTGATGAGACAATTGCTCCCATGCAATAAATATAGTCTCGTCTAAGGAGTAGATTATAATCCAAGGGTCCTTGGACTACCATTACGTTCATTTGAACAGTTTTCCCTCTCAATGTTATGGGCACATTGGGAAGGATCCCTAATGGTCGACTGGTTCCTTTGTCAAAGCCTGTTAGATTTCTCATCTCAAGCAAAAGCGATGGCGAACCAAGCGCTTTCCAAGCAGTCGAGGAAAGGATACTCACAGAAGCCCCTTCATCTATGATGGTACCAGCCATAACCATTCTATATATTTGAGCAATGATTCGGAATGGTACACTAGCCGGTAAGCAGGGTCTGCCTAGTTGATTCCAGTCGAAGGAAACAACTAGATTGCTTGGAGGTGGGACCGAATAGACGGCCGGGTACGACTCTGATGAACTTCCTTCCTGCGGTAAAGGAATAGGTAAATTGCCCCCATGTTCATCGGAGTCTGTGCTTACGAAAAGAATTTGGACGGTGTCATCCTTATTCTCTTCTGTGACTGTATCATCTAAAGATGGAACCTCTAAAGGCAAGACCGGGTCAACTGCCGCCTCGACCTTTTGACTTTCATCTGGTATGGGTTCAGATGGTTTGTCTTCAATGATAGACGCTTCGGCCGACCACCTGTGCGGGTCAGCCGGATTTTCAACTAGTGATGGACTCGGCAAGAGTTTTCTATATCCAGGAGGAAGTCGTAACAGTGAAACCGGACGATCGTCCAAAACTCTTTTAGCCTCGTCTAAGAAGGGACAACGGTGGACGGCATGATTGCCTTCGCACAGTTTACAAGGAAATCTATATTTTCCTTTTTGTCCTGGGGCTTCACTTTCACTAGTCGATGGTGTGTTTTCAACATGATCATCAGAGGTTGACAACACCGGGTTGTGCAAACGAGGAGACCAGTCCCTTAAGATTCGAGGGATGCAGGGACATTCTCTATGATAATGGTCTCCTTTGCAAATGACACACGGAAATTTAGGCCTGGTCGTTGCAATGTGTGGATTTTCGCTAGACGATGCTTGGTTGCCCCCTTTCGCTTTTGGCTCCTTCTTCTTCTTCTCTTTCTTCTTCTTTTCCTTCTTCTTCTCAGGTACTTGATTTTTGGCTTTGCCAGCCCCATCAAGCGAAGAGGAAGGAGGAGAGGAAGAATTGGAGGAAGTAGAAGGTTGGTGGGTAACTCTGGAATCGTCTAGTTGTTGACTCGATTGTTCAGGAATTGCGGTGTTCTGAATGATAGAGGTTGAGAAGAGCCATACGGGCAAGCCGATTGTCAGTCCTAGAAGCGACAATGTGACCATATGGGGTGCACCAACATCTCCCTAAGAGGAGAAGGGACTAGGATTTCCTCCAAGGGGAATTCCTTGGTTGGTGGATTCCATTTTCTCAACCTAAGATCAACGTAGGAAAAGGTGATGATTATTCTGTTTAAAATAAATTTTAGACGCTTTAACACAACTTGTTTTTTCAATTTTTAAGAGTCGAGAGAAAACAAAATATGACTCTAGTCGCCTTCGATTTTTAATGAGCCTGAAGTGACAAGTGCTCAGATGGACCTTTTCTGTTAAGGAGTCTAAAAAGGAACGAAAGGGACTGCTCTGGAAATCTAGGTAGAGGGATTACCAAACCAATCGCAAAACTGCAAAATACTTTTTACGGTATGGCAGTCAATCTTCCCGAATGCTGTGTTCAGTGCATTGCGATCGATAGGGCGGCAGACACGGCTTCCTATGGATAAAGGATTTAGCCTATTGTGGTCTCCCAAAATATACTCGACGGTACATGGGAGCACAAGTCCGTACTAGCACTTATCGTCTCAAAGTGGAGGAATCACCCAACCATTAGTGAGAACAACAATTACCAGGCTTTACAACGCCGGAATACGTCTCTAGCCTAGACTTCTAGATGTTGTGCGTTAGGTTCCAAAGTGTTGTTAGATTCATTAAATTTATTTTATAGTTGATCTTGCTTAAGAAATTTGCCTTTCAGGTTCACCGCGTGATGTAGATGTACGATTCCTAAAATGCAACCTAAGATGATAAACAGTCTTTTATCTTCTTTGTGCAATGAAAATCCTAGCTACTAAGGAAAGAGAGACAGTATTCTTTCACAAAGAGCAAAGAGCACACACTATATGCACTGTCCTAAATCAAACCAATCAAACAGTCTAAATGCAAATGCACATGCATGTATTTGTTTTTGGCTTTCTTAATATGTGAATGATAAAAAGAAATCTAATGCGCAAATCTGAATTATTTTTCAAGCAACAATTACTAACAAGTTTCTTTTCAAAATCAAAAATGAAGATAATGACAACACTTTGCGATTTGGAAATGAATACTTGCTTTCAACACTAGAAAAATTACAAATCCAGATCAAATACAACAGTAACAGGGTAATCGACTATCAAGAGCAATCAGACTCTCTTCTACGACTGAAAACGACACTTGCGACACTTTCAAGTCAAGAAACGACAATACAATTACGTTACTTTTTTGCAAAGGAGAACTGAAAATGACTCAACAAATACACAAAAACATTTACAGTTCTTTGCACAATGGAGGCAGAATAACAACAAGGAAAAGGGGTTTCAAACAGAGGTATACTGACTACAGGCAGCAAAATTCATGAATAGAACTGAAAAGAATGAACACAGAAACCAAAACTGAGGAACAATGCCTAGTCTGATCAGCGCACCTGTAACACAGTGAACTTGAAATGCAGCACACCTGCTACACTCGGGAAGTGCGCTGAAGTTCAGATTCACAGAACAGAGAGTGCGCTGGGCCAGAGACGAGACTTTTCTTGGGTTCCGGGTCACAGTTTGCAGTTCAGTTCAGGGATTTTGGCCGAGCAAGTGGTAATCAGTAAATCAACAACAGGGGTAGATCTAAGGAGGTTACTAGAGCCATCACAAGGGCAATTAGAGAGTTTGTAAATCAGTTGTTTAATTCATAAACAAAACCTGGAGATTGACTGAAGTGGCATTTATCTACTTTGCATTCGCATAGCAAATGCAGTTCGAAAGATACCTGGCTCGACTTCAGGCTCCGTCTGTAAGTTTATAAAATAAACAATAAGGTAGATAAACAAACAACCTACTTCCTCCCCAGCGGAGTCGCCATTTTGTTACAGCGAAAAGTGTCTATGCAGAACTACTAATCCCACTAAGGCATGGTAGCTACCTTAGAAACAAACAAAGTAAAGCTAATTTTGTTTTTCCTTTATGAAATATAGATGAGAGAAGAACAAAGGAGACCAACCTATATCTTGCGCTTGGCTCCTAGTTCAATTCCTCTCTCTTCTGATAGTCCTTTGCTACTTGCTTCCTTGTACGCCCAGCTTCACAGAGTACCTGTAGAATCAGAGTAGCATAACACTATACAAGAACATGGATCTATAATCATAAACAATCTAGGATCAGATGTAAATTGACCATACAAATGCATAAAACATAAATGACACAAGAGTATGGAGGAAAACTTGAATAGCTTTTATTGATAATCAAGAAAGAGCCAAGGGAGTTACAACCAGTTGTTTTGACCCAGCATCATCCTCTCAACAAGTAAGCCCTTCTTCACCTCATACAAAGCTTAGATCACCCAACACTATGATGTTGTCTCAAGAAACCAACGGCAATTCCTTACAAGATGCAAAATTCCAGCCTCTGGATCTCTGGGATGAGGGATCCATATATAGATATCTATAAGGGAGATGAGTCAGCTTGTGATTTGATTAGTGTCTTCCCTCTAATAGTTCTTGCTTCCACTTGGAGATTGATGATCTGTTACACATCCTTGGTCGAATTCAGAGAGGCAAGTGTCATAGGAGAAGTTTCTGGAAGATTCCATGCCTCTCCACCTCACGGATTGACACTGCCATTTGTCACTTCTCAACCATCGCACCCCATAGAAGGGATTTTTGAAATGCAACACACCCACAGAGTGTACTTAGGTGAGATGCAACGCACTTTGCCTATGGAGCAGCTGAAATGATCCTGTTTTGACCAGTTCTGAGCAGTTTTTCATGGAGAACTTCTGGGAGAAGTTGTAATCAGTTGACCTTGTTCCTTTAGGGGTTAGAACAACACTTTTAGGGACTTAGGAGCCCTTGGTTTATGGACATTTTATGCTTGGGGTTGCAGTGCCCAAAAATGTCTATAATAGGGGGGTTCAATAATGTGGCCAAATTATACAATTTTCACAAATTAACTCTTCAATCACTTTATAAATTTATTTACGGATCAACAACACAACACAATCATGTAAAATATAACATTACATGAACATGAGAAACACATATACACAAGACACCAATCTTCTATTCATTACAAGTTTCAAATTGATTACATCATTGCCCCACAAGCTACTACTTGTAGGTTTATCAGCTGATACTGAAAGGAACTTATATCCCTGCTCATTTATTAGCTACCACTAAAAGGTACTGCTACCTCTACTCATTTATCGGTACCCACTGGAAGGGTCACTTGCCCCTGCTCATTTACCAATAATCACTAGAAGGGACACTTTCCCCTGCTCATTTATCAGTGTCATTGAAAGGGACTCTTGCCCCCAAAGTTTTACTAGCACCCACTAGAAGGAGATACTACCCCTATTCTGCAAGCTACCACTTTCCATCCCTGTTGATCTATATTTCATTCATTTTCAAACTCAGATCAACTGGCCTTTTTCCCATAAATTTTTTCTTACTACAACTACTTACCAAAGCCACCATAAAACACCTTCAGCAATATCTGGTTGCTAACACAAACACCATCATCTTTAGTAATTTATGATTGCTGATTAAAAAACCATGCTCTGCTTTACCAATAACATAAACGCGTTAGCATCATTCTACTACTCTCACTCTTACAACCACCAGTAGCTCTATCTCTAGCAATCCTCTACTATGCACACCTATGCAACAACCAGCATCTCACACATAGTCTGTTGCATTCCACCTCTCATACAACCCTTGTAGCACCCTTTTCTACTATTCAAATAACACCTCAGCACCCCTCTCTCATCCAACACCCTAAAAACATTCTACTACTCTCACAATTCTATTGCACACACCTATGAAACAACCAGCAGCTCTTACAACTTACTCAACCAAATTCTTCTTATTCAAATTCTTCATTTAAAATAATTCTAGACTGATCATTTTTAATTGATCTTCAGTTATTTTTCCTTTGATCTATGTATGATTATTTAATTTAACCTTTGTCCTATTAATTTGAGTTTTCTCATTCTACTCTTCAAGTCCTTTATTCCAATATTGTTGTTCCAAACACAACCTCTGAGGCTTCTGCTTAAATTTGTTGTTCTGGAAATTCAATAGGTTTTAGCTGGGATTTGCTAAGTTTTCCAGTCCTCTAAACTTGGCTTCATTTGCCAAAACTACCTCTTAACAAGAAATTCCACTAACACTTTGTTAGACTGGCTATCAACATGTTATTTTTGGCAAATCTTCCTCTTACTTGTTTGTTGCTCTCGGCACTCCAAACTACCAACTCGTTCATGATATTTAACATTCTTTTGTTTTGTTTATGTTTGGCTTAACTGCTAAACAGTGACTAGTTGTTACTTGCCAAAGTTGTCGATTATTCACGCCAAAGCCTTTGTGGATTTAATAAAATGCTACCAACTCATCCATCCATGTTGTTTCCTCCAAAATTTGTGTTTCCAACTCGTTCTTTCCATGCATAGCACTTTGTTGTAGCCCAAAATGCCTTTGTGGTCCTTTTCTTATTTTAACACAGAATTGTTGCATATCCACCAAATTTAGCCTTTAGGCCCTCTTTGCAAGCACCTAAAATGTGTTTCCTTGCCATAAGACAGTGTTTTCGGGACCACCATCTTAGGCCCTAGGTGTTAAGCCCTTTCAAGCCTTACGCAGGCTAATTCTTTGTATAAATGGCTTCGCACCATTTCTTATGTTTCTATGTGAAACAACTAGCAGCAGAGTCCAAATGCTAAGCTGAATTTCCCAAGATCCTTCACAGCTCTTTTCTTTTTCCCCAGGGCTCGTTTCTACACGAAATGACCGAAGATATGGGTCTGAGCGCTAAGCCCAGTACTCCCAAAACTCAGCGTCTTTTGCTTTTGTCGTGCCCCTAGTCTCTTAGTTGTTTCATGGGACCTACATGGGCGCTTAGCCTATAGATCCTTTATCTCGACACATCCTTTTATACCCTATTTATATCTTCTGAGCTCCAATGAGTGGGATGAGATGTCAATGGGGTTTGCCCGCTCTCATTCCTATTTTTCGATGCTCTGCCAATGTGTCCCGACCCTTGCTGCTACCTGGTGCTTCCACTATGCTCACCACTAACAAGCCTTCAGGCTCCATCCAGTGGGATGAGCTGGCTGGTAGGGTCCACCTAGCCCTCTTTTCATTGGCTACTGCTATCCACCATTAACGCCTAGGTATCCCGACGTCTTTTGCCCAACTATTTCTCTATGCATAAAAACTAAACCAATGGGATCCAACCTCCGAGATGACATTAGGATGACGTCACCCATGCCACGTGTCAACTTGTGAGTGGTCCACATTTCCACCGGAAAAGGGCCATGAGGGTGCCCAAAATTTTTGAATATGCCTACCACGTGTCTCGCTCCTATTGGTTTTGTTGACATCATCATTTTCTGTCGTTCGGGCCAATCACATGTTTCCACATATCCCTATCAGAGAAGAGAGTGAAAGTCCTCCTCGAGGCTTATTTTGCAACCTAATCCTTTGTTATTTCGATTTTTGAATTCCTAACCTTTTCCCTTTTTCTTGCCAAGATCCTTCTGGTCGGCTCTTTGTTGCACTGTCGGTTCTGTTTTACCTTCCAATTTTTTCCTTCTAGACTCACCCTGTGTAGGCTAAGATAGCGGAGTGGGCCTCCTACTCTTAACTCCTCATTGGTTGCTCTATCGCATCGCTACATTTTCAAATGTTTTTGTGTCCTGGTGTTAATAGCCCATTGTGTAGCCTTAGACTCTATAACTTTATTATTGGGTAATACACTAGTCGAGTGGGCTCCACTTGCTCCATTCCTCCCGATGTTACACATATGTGCACCCTTTGCACATCCTCGGGGTACTCCAGCCAGGGTGATAACACCGAGCAGGCTCCACCAGCTCGATCCTTATTGGGCAACGTGTATTTGTTCCTCCATGTTGTCCCAGCTACAACTTCCCAGTCGCTTAGTCTTGGGCTATAATGTGATTCCATCAGGGTGAACCCTCAGGGTAAGCCTGCAGGGCCAGCTTATATTATGGGCACCACCTCTGGCCAAAAAAAATATTCTCCATTGACGTTGTGTCTCTCCATAACATCCCAATGCTCTCGCTTAGAGGCTCCACCTATCTTGGCACTAGTTCCAACTTTGGCTGTGTGCCAAAGGTCCTCCAAAACCTCTACTAACTCTGTTATTTTTTATTTGGGGTCACCAAACTTTGACTAGCTCTAACTTTTGAACCGAGAGGCCATTTTCGACCTTGTATATACCATTGGAAATTTATTTCATAGCTCTATCCATTTGGGTGGCTTACACCTGCATCTAAGATGATATACTACTACAGAATAGGCTTCAAAGCCTCTACACCTTTTATTTGCCACCATTTTCATTGCCTTTACTTTTTCTTTACATATGCCACCTTTGTGATTGTATTTGTCATCAATCATTGCCTTAGCCACCAATCATTGCCTTAGTACCTCCCAATGTTTATTAAACTCAACACCTTCTTGATATTGAGGCTTGATGTGGAAAATTACTAAGAAATATTGTTGAAGGACACACAAAAAACATAAAAAGTGAAGCACCAAGGGATTATTGACTTATAGAAGGTCTCTCTTTGTGCTTTGTAGAACCTTTGTGGCCAATCCGTCAATGTGAAATAAACCTTTTCTCAATTTTTTGTAATACCTCATGTTGATTTCTATGTGGATTAAGGTGAACACCCTTCATCCCTACATCATTGATAGCCTAAGAGAAAAACTACCCAAAGAATTTAGGCATGATGTATGCTTAGTGGGAATTTAAGAAAGCTAATGAGTTTGACTCAATGAAGGAGAATGTCGTTTGTGACTCCACCATGTAATTCTAAGTGATAATTTACTTCATGGCTTCTTATTCTAGCTAGAGGTGGTTAGTTGCAAGAAATATTGCAATTTAGTTGATCCTATGGTGGGGGGGAACATGGCTCACCCTTCATCAATTGCAGGCTACATCTGATCTTAATCAAATAAATACCCTTATAGACTTCAAATTTGTAATGTAAATCATGTTCTATAAAATAAAAATGATATTAATTGGTTGTGTATGTCTATGTGTCTTACTATTGATTAGATGTTTTGGCTTATGTGATGCCTATTTATGATATGAGATGGTAAATCTAAATTTTCTCTATACACTACATCAAGACCCTATGAATAACGTCACTTTTTGCTTCCTTTTTTGCATCTAGATCCCATTTTTTTGGTGTTATTTGCGTCCATTTATCAAATATGGTGGAAAAATTGATGCAAAATTTGCACCAGGTTTTGCATCAAATATTGCACCAAGTTTAGCACCAAGTGTTTGTAACCACCCTCCCAACATTTACCTTCTTTTACAAGCTCCCAAGGTAAATGTGAGGTTGAGTGCTACTATGACATGACCTGGCCTCCAAGTTCCATTTAAAGAAGTGGGGCCTACAAATTGAACACTTACTAACATCCTACAAGGACTACAAACCACTCAGGAGATGAGAAACCACCCCAAGTGATCAATCCCTAAGATCGAACCCTTTTTCACTAACCTAACACCCCAACTGCATGCACAATCCTTCTTTCATTCATTTATGACCTAAATCCTCTAGTTGAGTGCCTATGGTTCCAAGATTTGAGCCACTTTTCAAGGCTAGCCTCTAGACCACTACATAGAACTGCCTGTAACTTTACATAATCATAATTAACATGACGACAATGCCAAACATTCAAACTTGAAGCAAGAACTTACCCTAGATTTCCTAGTACACATTATACATTTCATCAAATATATGGTAAACATATGACCTACAAGTCATGAATGCATATATGATTATAAATCTATGAAATTCATCTAAGAATCACCAAGAAGACTCAATGCTCTCTCAAGCTAGTTGCAACAACACTTGTTAGCCTAGGCATTCATCTACCATTCAAATACTTATCAAATCATGAGCAGCAACCATAACTAGAGCACATCATATAACCATGCTTATAACCAGCATGTTGGCTTGTGGGGGCCTGACCCAGGTTCAACGTTAGTTAGCCAAACAAATCCCTACACTACTAGCCCTTTCAGCATGAGCCTGTGGAGCACAGACTGAAGTCTCACCCAAAGCAGTATGTGGGGATGTTGGAACCAAGTTTTTGCACCCTTGAGATGGTTGTGATATCGGTTTATTCCAACTAAGCCTGCCTTCGCGCAGGTTGCTTATCCCTCTGCTCTACCCTTCAGTACCTTCGCGAAATGTTACAATCGACTTCCGCGCAGCCCTAACCAGGGGCTGATATGCTTTCGTGCTGCTAGGGCAACAAATTGTGATATCTCCCAAACTAAGCTAAGTATCTTACTTATCTTATTAACAGATCTTAGTTAGCTTCACGTAAACATATGTTCTTACTTGCGTTCACTTAACCAATACAGTTATACACATTCGCACATCATATAAGCATTAGAAGTGAAATTCATACCCAATATAACAAATGCATAAACAGGAAATAAAGACACATAAATTATAGAATACTTCTCTTTATTGATAACTCCAAATGATTATATACTCGACTCGCCCTTCACACTCAGCTACAGGGGTCCGCACACTCAGCTGCGGACTTCTGGGCCTCTGCGCACTCAGCTGTAGAGCCTCTACCTATGCTAGGACCCAAAACTTAGACTTCTACTTCAAAGCTATCTCTCATACATCTTCGATCATTGATTTCTTCATGTCTCTTAACTACTTAGAGCTTCACTCTATTTATACAATCCCATGTTCTGCGAACCATGGGTAGATCTGTTATAATCGACATTACATTATGAAAATAAGGGCAGACAACCCTATGACTCTTTAACATATACGCGCTCTTTGACCACAAAATGCAGAGTCTTTACATTTGGATTACAAAAATTGGACCAAAATATGGGCTTTAAGCCCCAAAACTGCCCTTGGGGGATCCTGCACCCAACAAGCTCCCAACATAAAAATCGTGACTCGCCCTCGAGTCACTCTGCAGGTGTGGAGATCTTAGCGTGAAGACCTCCCAGCTCTATTTGGATCACCACAACTTCAGCAATGCACTGAGCAGCTGCCTACTGGACTTCTTCCATGCATTGTTCGGTGACTGTTGCTGAACTGTTGCTCTGAATATTCTACTAAGATGCCTGCAGTTTCACGAGCTTTCCTTCAATGGAGGTTGTGATCGCGTAAGCCTCGTCTATCCATGGTTGTCGGTGCGCTTTTAAGACTGATTCTTTATGCTGAGTGGCATCCACCTGTTCCTTGAGTGCCTTTGCCTTCTGCGTCCATGTAAGCCTTTGTGTAAGGGAAATCATCTGCGCGATCCCTTTTACCTCGTCATCCCTCTGCTGTAGCTCACGCGCATCTGTCTCCAGGTGCTCTACATTTGGGTCCTCCTGCAGGGTGGTCAGGACCTCAAATGACTGTTTGAAAAGCTACATGTAGTCTGCCACTGCACTGTCAAACGTCATTATTGTTGTTGTAACAGTCATGGTACGTTGTTCCCTAGTTTCCGGCGGAGTTGAAGGCTACACCTTCAACTACAATTCTCTGATTTGTAGGTTCAGCTCTAGCTGAACCCTGGCCATCTCTTCCAGGGCGTCACGCATCCCTATAGCCAATTTATGGACACGGGCCTCCATCGGTTCCTCTGTCTGAACGGCCAACTCCGGGACCATCCAGCAAGCTTCCTCCACAACCTGCATTATTTGCTTATTCTGCTCTATTGCTTCATTATGTTGTAGGCCCAACTGCTCAACATTGATGCACTGCTCGCTCATCACCTATAGAGCGTGACTTTCCCTGGCCCGAAGTTCCGCGGTGACTCCATCCTACAAGAGATAGAGCGTCTCTCAAGGGATCATGACCATATTTAATCCTACCCCTTTGAGACTACTGATCGCGGGCCTGTCGGCCTCATTCTCTATAGTGAGTGCTCCATCTAGTAGCACTATCGTGTTGGTCACCCGTGTGCGCAACATCTCCTTGGCAGCTAAAGTGTCGATCGCAAGGCTGGTGGACACTGTGCGAACCTGCAACTCCTGTAGTTCTGTTCGAAGAGCCCCCAATACAAGCTGCTATTATTCTTCAAATTGTTGGAGGGCCTCGACGGTGACATCCCTCACCATTTCTCCGATATCATGCAAATCCCCCTTAGTGAGGGTGATTGGGTCGAAGGATGTCTTTGATGCCTTTGTTTTCTTTCGTGGCCCTGTCTGCTCTCGCGGTTGCTGACGCTTGAGTTGGGTGCACATCGTCTGCGGTTCCACGCCACCTTGTTATGTCTCTATTTCTGCCTCAGTGCTGGGCGAAGGTGACTTTTGTCCTTCGCACTCTTCTTCCCCTGTTTTTTGATGTTCCGCCACTTTCGTGGTGTCGTGCGCTGCTTGGGCCTTAGCCTCTGCTTCCTCTTTTCTACACTTCTTTGCCAGATGTGCCATTCTAAGCTTTGTCCCTTCCTTCATGCGCTGCGCAGTGGACTTGTCCGTTTCCACCGCGAAGCCAACTGGAGCGCCCCACTCCGGCAGCCAAGACTCAAGCAATATGAAAATGACATCATCAGTCACTAGGTATGGTAGGTTATTCCATGTCTTCATAGGGTCCTTCCATGTCCTAATAAAAACATGGTGTAAATCTGCTTTGAACTCTGCAAAGCTCTATAGACTGGCGTATACTGTGGGCAACAATTGCAGCTTGTGATTGATCTCCATCCGGATATTCATCTCCATTAGGACCTAGAAGATCTTACTTTCTCTGATATGCTGCGCATCCTTGGTCGCCCACAGTGAAGCATACTTCGCTGCCTCTAGAAGGTCTGGCGTGACTGAAGGGAATTGGCTATCTTCGAGCAACTCCCATGCCACCAGTACTATCGACAATAGGAGCCACGTGTAGTGAAACATTTTTCCCTGCTCCTATGCCTCGCGACAATTTGAAAGGAACCCGTCGCATAGATAGTTTGCCCAATTGAACTGGACTCCTTCTATACATTAGGCTGCTAATGCAATCACGGGCGCGGGCACACCTTCCGTACGGCACTTCCACGTCACTTTCCCTGCTAGTATTTGTGTCGCGACCTTGAATACAGGGTTGTTAATGTTAGAGATGGCGTATCCTCGCTTCTTCTTCTCCAACTTGAAATTCTTCTTCATCGCTTCTGGTGAATCAGATGGTCTGTGATGGGGATGGCTCCTCCAGCCACAAACACCCATCATGAACCAAGTAGAGCAGCTGCCCAATGACGAAGATGGTCACTGGGGCGGGGTGGTAATGTGGCACCCAGAGCAGGTTAAGCAACCCAGCTTTCTTTACACCTCTAAGCCATGCCCGTCGCTCCAATTGAATTGTTCCAACAGTCGCGTCAACCTTCTGGTGCATTAGCTTCTCAGTCGCTAAATGCGCGAACTTCTCGTGGTCTGCAAGGTCCCAATATTCAAACTTCAACACAGGAACCTGTCCCAAGTGCGGTCCCTCAAAAAAAATATCGTCTAAGAGTAGTGAAGTTTGCAGAGAGCTCTTTCTCTCATCTATGTCCTTTGACACCTTGGATTTGCCCTTGCGCGGAGGAACATATTCAAGTAACCGGGTGATAAGGTCCACAACCTGGGTTTCAACATCCATCTTTACATCCTCCTCATCCACCAGGATTTCTTCAGACTCCTCCTCATCAGCCTCTAGATTAATGGCCTTCCCTTTTTCTTACAAGGTGAGCTTGGTCCTCTATGGGTTTCGCGGTGAGACACACACCAAGATCATAGCCTGCTTATCCTTCTTAGGTCTCGGTGTTTTGAGTGATTCAGGGACCTCAACTATTATTTTGGTGCTCTCTGGGGCTTCTACTACCACAATTTCTTGTGCGGCTTCCTCAGGTGTCACTACTCTTGTGTCCATGGCTTCTACGAGTGCTGACATAGCGTTATTCCATAATTCTTGCTGTGTCTCTGGTAGTTGCTCAAACAATGAATTCACTTTCAAGGTCTCGAATAGGTCTTGGTTCGTGTATACTTGAGCGCGCAACAACTTAGTTCTCAAAATGCCAAGTTTTTTTCGCTGGACTACCACTTGTAATTTATAGGGCCTTTTGAATTTGAATTCGATCGTTCCCCCCACATTTGGCCCATTAATGCTAGATTGGTGGCAAATTTTCAAGAATCTAACCCATAAAGTTCACCTTAAATGCATGTTGCCTGCTCCATTCAGCCTCAAACCAACCATCAAATCGTGAATAGTGACTTTAACGGTCACTTTCTGGCAGACCTGCGCGCTGGTGCAACTATCTTCGCGTTGTCATGGACCCTATGACGCTTCGTTGTTGCGTGCATTCCTGACATCGTGCAGTTCTCGGGCAGTGTAGTTTATAGTCTTGCGCTCCTTTTCAGTTGCCTAGAGTGCTAAGACTATACTTCTATCGGCTAGTCAGATGGCCAGGCCACCTGAGTATGCCCTCAAATGACTACCATTCAATTTTCCTGGGAAGGGATCTCCATTCAACTTAATCAACTGGACCGTGTCATTGTCAGTAATCTCCTTAATAACATACGGCCCCAACCAATGCATTCTGAGTTTCCCTAGAAACTTATCAAACTTACTGTCATACAACAACACCAAGTCAATCACTTTAAAGGTGCTCAGCTTTATATGTCGATCGCCACACCTTTTCACACTGCTTTTGGACCTGCTAGTGAAATCTAGCCAAAAATCTCTCTTCTTTTGGTTCATCCAACTATGAGAACCTCTCTTCCAGGGCTCCGCGATCCGTCATATCTGTGAGCATTGCTATGCACATACTAGGCACGATGTATTCCATAGGCATTACGGTTTTCACTCCATAGACAAGCCTAAAAGGTGTCTGTCCCGTCAACTTCTTGCATGTCATCCGATAAGCCCATAACACTACAGGTATGCGTACGTCCCAATCACTTTGTTGAGCATTACAAACCTTGGTCAACACGGTTTCAAGCACTTTATTGAACGCCTCCACTGTCCTGTTAGCCTGCGGGTGATAAGGTGTGCTCTTCTGATGATACACCTGAAATTCCTCCATTAGTGCGCTAATCATCTCATTCAGGAAGTACATACTCCAATCACTCATCAAAATCTTTGGGCATCCAAATCATTTCAATACATGTTCATATAGAAACTTCGCGGCCATCATGCCTACGCATTCCTTCACTAGCTGCGCTTCTACCCAACGAGTCAAGTACTCCATTGCAGTGATGATGTACCTTGCACCTGTCTTCCCTTGAGGCTGAATAGGTCCTACAAAATATATTTCCCACTTTTCAAAAGTTTGCAATGTCATTTGCATATTCAAAGGCATTTCATCCCTCCACGATGGCCTACCTATTCTTTGACATACATCGCATGCCTTGCAATATGCTTTTGAATCCTGATGAAGGGTTCGCCACCACAACCCTGCGCATAGAATCTTCTGTGTGGTTTCTCTCCCTGCATAATGTCCTCCTGTGATGCCCCGATGAGCATCCACGAGGATGCTTATCCGTTCAAACTCAAGCACATACCTTCACAGTATTTCATCATTCCCCATCTTGCATATATGCCCAGCAATGATAGAGAAGTTTATCACACGCACCACTAATTCCTTCTTTTGCTGGACAGAGTATCCTTTTGGCGTAGTTCCAGTTGTTAGGAAGTGTATTATATCCTCAAAATGTCCATCCTTGACGCACTCAACAAAGATTTGTGCGTCAAGTAATCCTTCCTCCAAACTAGTAGGTTCCTCCGCTATCTTGATGTGCGACAGGTGGTCAAGTCCTGCGTTCAATTGTCCAGGTTTTATAACAACTTCAAAATCATACTCTTGGAACAATAAAAGCCATCTACAAATTCACCCCCCCAACACAAGCTTATTGACCAGGCACTTTAGCACAGAGTGATCCATATACATCTTAAATTAACCTCCTAGCAAGTAGTGTCGATAATTCTGGAGCATGTACACCATAGCTAGCCCCTCGCACTCAGTGGTGGAATAGTTCTTCTCTGCTTTGGTTAATATGCAGCTTGCAAATGTGATAGGGTGATCCAAGCCTTCTCCGACATCCTCTGTTAGTACTGCCCCTAGCGCTATACACGATGCGTCAACATGTACATGAAACTCTTTCTTCCAGTTCGGGAAGACGAGAATCGGCATAGTAACCATCCTTTCTTTCAATATATCCAAGCTCTTTTTATAGTCATCGTTCTAGCAAAACATGACATCCTTCTTAAACAATTTTTCCATTGGTGCAGTGATCTGGGCATAGCCTTTGATAAACTTTCAGTAATATCTCGTGTGTCCCAGAGTAGCGCGCAGCTGTTTCACACTCTTTGGTGCTTCCAAGTTCAGAATCACCGTGATCTTCACAGGGTCTACCATCAGCCCTTGTCTGCAAACCACATGCCCCAATAGGTTCCCAAAAGTAACGCAAAATAGACACGTCTTGAGGTTGAGCGCGATATGGTATCTTCGACGAGTACCCAACATCAAGCGCAAGCTCGCTACATGGCACTTAACTAGTCCAAATACAATCCAAACATCAAAATAGACCTCCAGAACTTATGAATATATTCCTTGAATGTCGCAACAACCACACATGAAAATATAGCAGGCGCATTCTTCAATACAAACAGCATTACAGTATATTGAAATCAACCCTATTTAGTCGTGAAGTTTGTCTTGCTCCTATCCTCCAGCGTGATTTTGATTTAGTGGTACCCAGAGAACCCATCGGTGAAAGAATACACTTCTTGACCACCTAAATTGTCCAACAACTCATCTGTGAACAGAGTTGGGAAAGGATCATGAAGCTTCATTCAGTTTTCTGAGATCTATACATATCCTTATTTCATCCTTCTGCTTCTTCTCTTGCACCACCATTGGACTTACCCACTCGAATTCCTCCACAGGCTCAATGATGCCTGCTACTAGCATTTTGTCTAGCTCTAAGCGAACCTTCTCCTTGTATTTCAGGTTTAGACAGTAAGGCATCTGCCTTACTGGCTTCACATCAGACTTTAACGTGATCTTCATCACTCCCAGATCTCCAATTATTCCTTTCAAATCCGTAAAGTTGGTCGGGAATAAGTCCTGATATTCGCGGAGTAACTCAGTGACCTTACCCACCATCGCATCATCCCAATAGTCTCCAATATTTTTGAATTTGGGTTCTACCTCTATACCAATGTTCACCTATTTAGTTTTCACTGGCACAGTTATATCAGGGCTCTCAATCTGTGGTCCCTAAACCTCACGGTGGCCTTCTGTTTCTGGAATGTTAATCTTCTACGGATCCTCATCCTCCTCTTCAGCAGTTACATTATACATTCCAGTGCACAACTCAACTGAGTAGCCCATTTAGGCTGAGTCGGGTCTAAAGGATCCTGCGGTATCCTAAAGATGGATGCTTTCACCTCTTGTAGCACTTCATCAATGCTATCAAATCCATCCTCAAAACGGAATTTCATTATGAATCCTTCGCGCATGATATCCCATTCACCTATCTCATGGTAGAGCTCTGTTTCTATATACAAATTCATTGGGATAACATCCAGGGTGTGACAGAACAAGTGCACCCACTCAGGTTGTGGATTTTTTCCATAAGCCTACATCCATTTGGCCAAATGCACGCGTGGATCATCCTGTCCATCATACTTGTCTACTAGTCGCATCTTAGGCTTCCCAAATCATTCTTGCATCATTCTCCTACATTCGCGCCAATCATCAAAGCTTCCTTTGTGCCTACCCCACCATCTTGCGGACGTAGCGTGTAGTACCCAGTCCAAGGCCTGGAAGTGTTGCTTTTCTGGCACCTCCCTTTCAAATGCATCCAAGAAGGGATCTACCTCAGTCATGCCATCATAAGTAGGTAGATTTCTTTCTTCTTATGACATGCAATGCAGCGACTGGGTCATCATGTTGAAATTCAGCGTAGTTACCTCGTGTGACCGATTCTGGCAGCGTTCTATCTCTTCGTCAGAATCGGAAGTGTAGGAACTCTCACGCTCCCATGTAATCCGCCCATCCGTGGTGGGATTCACCCAGTCTTGGTCTCGTGCTATTATCTTGTAGATGCAGTCCAGATCATCATCACTCTCATAATCATGAACTGGTTCCATATAGCGCAATCCCTCAGCAGGATCCGGGGATATTATTACGCGTAGTGATTTCTTCTCAAAGATCATCTTTCGCTTCTTCAGATTGATTAGCCCATTCATATCAGTAGCCCAGTCAATTCCCAGGAGCGCAGGGTAGGGATTGTTGTCATCAAAAATCTCTATTACTTAAAAATCTTCCAACGCGCTCGCTCCCTCAACATCCATGGTTACTCCCTGAAATCGCCCCATGGGTATGATTTTTTACTGATTCGCCATCCTCAACTAAATCGGAGACCATTGTAGTGTAGGTTGCCCCATTCACTCCCATGTCTGTTTCAGTAAAACATTCACATCTGATCCCAAATCCAGAATGACTTGATCCATCTCATGTTCTCTGATCTAGGGTCAATCTCATTTCACGCCTCATCCTTGTCTTATTCTTTCCGATCTTGCGGACTACACACGGTTCACTTGGCGTTGTCCCAGCACATATATTGATAAGTTCCTGTAACCCTTTCACAGCCTTACTGTCGCGCAGTAACTTCATACAAGTTTCCAAGAAAGTAGTGAGCATAGAGGGGTCCATCGTCGGCTCAGGCTTATCTTTGCTTCCTGAAGTGGAGGCCTCAGTGAACCTCTTCTTAGCTTCCATTAAGGTTTCTCGAGTGCGCTCCAAATCAAACTCAGCCTCTTTCGTTGGGGTTTTGTGAACCCAGGTACTATCTTCTGGTTGTTTCCCCTTGTCATCTCCCGTCGTGATTCCACTTTGGAGCACTATATTTATGTTCATATCTTCCTCGCGTAGCTTAGACTTCATCATCTGTAGGTTCTGAGTCAGGCAATGCAGTAGCACTACCTTGTCTCGTATCTTGGCTATCAACATAGGAAAATCTTTTGTTTCATGACCAAACAATGTGCAATACTTGCACGAGGGGCACGTTGGATTAGTGCAATCACAAGCATAGTGTCCTAGCCCCCTGCAATTGTAGCAAATCAACTATCTGTGACCTCTATCAGGTCCTTCTTCGCCTCGGCCTCATTCGCGCCCCTGAAATCCTATCCACATCATCCTTGTATTCTGGTCAAGGGGCCACATTTTGGCCTAAATTCTGTAGTCGGGTGTTCTATCCATCATCAATTCATAGCTCCTGAAAGTGCACTCATCATGTCCCACCGATCTACAAAAGTTGCAAAACAATTGTTGCGGATTTTGCGTATACTTCTGTAACAAGTGGAAGTTATCCATGTTTTTCCCAGCTACTTGACAGATAGTGCACCAAAAAGCAAGAGCCGTGCTAGGTCCTGCTTGAGCTTCCAGCCTTAAAGGCATCGGTTCTCCTCCTTCAAGGTAATTTGTAAAGACCAAATAGTGGTCTTTGTCATGACCCTGACTCTTGCATTTCACGCACCATACCTCTTCGTGTACCTCTTGCCGAACCGTCCTATCCCGCTTCAAGATTTGCATCTCAAGGCACAAATTCTTCAGTTGCGCATGGATCTGTTGAACTCCTAGATTAGGATCTTACATCGGGGTCTCATGTAGTTTCATGGCAATCTCCAAGGCCTCTTCTTGAGTTGTTATCTTCTACTGTGACAACACACTTCTTAGGTGTGGTAGTAGCGAAGCCACAAACCACTCACGATGCTGTCCATCTGTCATATTCATGTTGGCTTTGTGGATTGTACATTTTAGCTTCTGATCTAGTTCCTAAGGCATCTCACCTAGTAGCATTGTGATCTCTTTGAATCCAACAATTAACTGCGCTTTAGATTTAGGCCTGCTAAATTCCCTATTCAGTGCTGCTTGGATGTCCGCTAATCTAGCATTCAGGTTATCGTTGGAGTACTTAATATACCAGGTTAGTGCGTGATCTTGCAGAGCACTAACCAGTGTTGCCTTCTTTATATGGTCATCTATAACACCTTGAGCTTCCCATACGTCCCTCACAATGAACCAGAATCGGTCTGGGTCCTCATTTCCCAAGCCTTTGAACAAAGGCAACTTCACTGTGTTCGCCGTACTGAATCACGGTGGAGGTGGAGGTGGTATGGGTGAATTTGGAGGTGATGGCAGTGAAGCCGACAGTGGTGTGGGAGGAGGTGGTATTTGTGGGAATCCTTGTCTTATCAACTGAATAGCACTTCGCGGAGAGACCTTCGCGATCCCTTCTTCGTCCCCTCGCAGAGGTGAAATCAAGGGGGTATGCTCTGGACCCTTATTTCCTTCATTTCTGTAAATTCTTTTGCTTCGCGTGGACCCGAACATCAAGGCAGCTGCATAACCCGCTTTTTGCATAACAAAATTTTAATCCAAGTATTCAAATATTTTACATACTTACCTCTTAGTCCTTTGAAAAAGAGTCACTCTGCCTCGCTATAGCTAGCTGAGATGTCAACTGTGAACTCAGTAACAAATCCTCATATAATGCGATCGAGCCAAGGATTGACGGCGTGTGTGATATTATCCTCTGATGCTTCCAACCTTCACACTAGCTCTGGAGTCCACACAATAGGACCGTCAAGTTTCCACCTTCCTTGGCTATCTTCTAGCTTCGTGATCCACTCGTATAGCTTAGTAGGGAAAGATGCAAAAAAAGCTTTTATGGATCTCCATATACAACTACCTGTCTAGCCACTGTTCTTTTGACAGTCGCGGGTTTCTGTTTTCCTGTGCTGTGAACTCGTGAATCCTTCTGTCCAACCAGCCTTCGATTTCTTTCTTAGTTGGATTCCAATGATACGGCATCACACATCTCTCATGCAAATTCTGGTCCCGGCAACAAAACCATTTGTTGTCTTGTGGGGCCTGACCCAGGTTTAGCGTTAGTTAGCCAAACAAATCCCTACACTATTGGCCCTTTCGGCATCAACCCGTGGAGCACAGACTGAAGTCTCACCCCAAGCAGTATGAGGGGATGCTGGAACCAAGTTTTCGCACCATTGAGATGGTTGTGATTTCGGTTTATTCCAACTATGCCTGCCTTCACATAGATTTCTTATCCCTCTACTCTACCCTTCAGTACCTTCGCGAAATGTTACAATCTGCTTCTGCACAGCCCTAACCAGGGGATGATATGCTTTTGCGCTGCTAGGGAAGCGAACTACAATATATCCCAAACTAAGCTAAGTATCTTACTTATCTTATTAACATATCTCAGTTAGCTTCACATAAACAAATGTTCATACTTGCGTTCACTTAACCAATACTGAGTTATACACATTCGCGCATCATATAAGCATTAAAAGTGAAATTCATACCCAATATAACATATGCAAAAACAGGAAATAAAGATGCAGAAATTATAGAATACTTCTCTTTATTGATAACTCCAGATGATTGCAGACTTGACTCGCCCTGCGCACTCAGCTGCAGGGATCCGCGCACTCAGCTGCAGACTTCTAGGCCTCTAGGAACTCAGCTGCAGAGCCTCTACCTATGCTTCGACCCAAAACTTAGACTTCTACTTTAGATCTATCTCTCATACATCTTCGATCATTGATTTATTCATGTCTCTTAACTACTTAGAGCTTCGCTCTATTTATACAATCCCATGGTCTGTGGACCATGGGTAGATATTTTACAACCAACATTACATTATCAAAATAAGGGCAAACAACCCTATGACTCTTTAACATCTATGCGCTCCGCAACCACAAAATTCGGAGTCTTTACATTTGGATTACATAAATTGGACCAAAATATGAGCTTTAAGCCCCAAAACTACCCTTGGGGATCCCGCGCCCAACACAGCAGATAACCATAATATTAACCACGAAAAACCAACCATCAAATCAACATAATAAAAAGTACAAGTGCCATAGATCACAATAGGAAAATATCTCTTATTAACATATGCAAAAGCCAACCAAGTTAGGTACTTCTATGTACCACCCGAAAATAGATTGGGTTGAACCAAATATTTCTTTCAACCAATCACCCTCGTGCCATATTCATTCATGAATGTGGGATCTCATGGGATAAACCAAGACATAATCAACTGGGGAATCCATAGTTTCAACCACCTCCACCTTCAAACTATCGTGATCTCACCTAAACTGGTCCCGAGATCACAAAAACAAATTGAGCTTGGATGCTACAGAATTTCTTCAACATACCTTTAGGAATTTTCATGTCTCCACCCACCTGGGCTTCCTAAATAAAGCCATATCCACCCCCAACCCTTGGGAATTTTCTTGAGACCACCTCACCCAGTTCCAAAACCTTCTGTAAATCTAAATCTCAATCAAGAATAAATCCCACCACACCATAGTTGTCCAGGAAATGGCAAGGCAAGACTAAAACCATTGTCAAACTAGGCAAAACCCATGCCAATGACAACAAATGAACCAAATATACAAATTCATGTACCATTCATTCACACCTCAATTATGAAAACACAAATGCAACCTGTTACCTGCAAAATCCTCATGTCGAAGATGTTCATATAACCTTCTCCTTGCTTTCCTCTGCTTGTCTTTGTTTGCTTGCTTTCTTTCTTTCTCCTCTTGGGTCTCTCTTTCTCTCAAAACTTATCGAAGCCAAAAATGACGAAAATTTCAATTGACAAAAGTTATGTATTGATCCTCTAATTCCTTTTTATCATTGATGTCTATTTTTCTTCATTTTCCTTCATTTTTCCTCTAATTTCCCTTGCATATTTGTGTCTCTTCACCTTCCTTTTCTCCTATTTTCCTTTATTTTCATAAAAAAATGGAAATTATTACCTCTTTGCCTTTTCCAATTCCTTTTCCAATTTCCATAGCCATAAATAAACCAAAACTGATGCCCACTAATTTTTTTTCCCAACATGCAGCTTGGAATACGTGTCCCATGACCTTGGTCTTATTTTGCCTTTATTATCCTTTATTACATGAAACTTTAACCCAGGGCTGTTACAAACCCCTTCCCTTAGGGGAACATCATCCTTAGTGTTATATGGCACCTATCACCAAAAAACTTCTGAAAAATAAAAAAACATACTACTTATGGAGCTTTATAACATAGCTTGATGTAATATTTACAATAATATCCCGCTAAAAGAAAAACAAAACATATCGCTTATTGGAGCTTTATGAGGTAACTCATTGTAGTATTTACAACCATATACATATACTAAAAACTCATTTTCTTGAACAACAAATAATGAAGGATACAAAGCCTGCATATGATCATCCATCTCCCATGTAGCTTCATCGAGCCCAAAGTGCTTCCACTACACTTTAACTTTCTCCATTGCTTAGTTCCGGAGCATGAGTTGTTTCTGTTGCAATATGCACTGGGGTTCTAGATGGAATTCTCCCTCTGGTTCCATCTATAATACAGACCAATCAATCACACGATCAACATCTTTCAAATATCTCTTAAGAAATTAAACGTAAAAACATCATTGACTTTCATTGTTTGCGGAAGTACAAGTTTGTAGACCATTGGTCCAATCCTCTCAAGGATCTCAAACTACCCACAATATTGAGGTGCCATCTTGGCACATGACCCAATCCTCAGGGATCTCCTCTTGGACTTGATGTGCAAGCACACCTTCTCCCCAACCTGAAACTCCTTGAATGCCCCGTGTTGATTTGCATAACTCTTCTACATGTCTTGTGCTTCCTTAAAATTCCTTTTAACAACCTGCATTTCTTTTCCATCTCTGCCAACATATATGATCCAATCAACACCCTATTCACTAGATCACTCTAGCTGATAGGAGTATTACAACTCCACCCATAAAGAGCCTAAAATGGACTCATGTTTAAGGATTCATGATACCCATTATTATATGCAAACTATGTTGTTGGAAGATACTCCTCCCAATTTTGTTGTTGATGCATGACATACATCCTCAACATATCCTAAATAATCTTGTTAACCCTCTCTGTCTATCCATCTTTCTGTGGATGATAAGTTGTACTAAAAGCTAACTCTGCCCCAAGCCTGCAAATAAATCCTTCCAAAACCTGCAAGTGAAATTGTCATTTTTGTCTAATATAATATTCTTAGGAACACCATGCAATCTCACTATCTCCCTCATGAAAATTTGAGCTACCTCATTAGCTAAATTAGTAGACTTGATTGCAATGAAGTGAGCTCCCTTACTTAACTTGTCAACCACAATTATGATGGAATCATGTTGCTTTGATGTCCTCGGTAAACCTGTAATGAAGTCCATGGAAATGACCTCCCATTTCCACTATGGAATTGGAATAGGGTGCAATAATATAGTTGGATTCTTACACTCTGCTTTTACCTGTTGACAGTCCAAACATATAGTGACAAACTCAGCCACCTCTTTCTTCAAGTTAAGCCAATGATAGAACTTCTTAACTGTTGTCAAAGTCTTCTAATATCCCATGTGACCTGAATACGTGATCCAGGTGGATATTGGTGGCTACCTGCCTATTCCACTCGAACCCCCACCGTTGTTTCTTTTAGTTTTTCAGTATCCTTAATTGTAGCACAATTTACTATTTTTGGTAGTTTTTCAAGTCCTGAACTTCCAGAGGCCCTAAACGACGTTTGTTGGGAAAACTAGGGCCAACATTGGTCATGGACCAATGTTGGCCACTTAAAATTTGTATTCCTCGGATAGATCTTACTAACGAGGTATTGTGCGCATCAAACGGAGATCGTATGCCAAATTTACGACCCCTGGAAGTTGATGTACCAATTTACCCAAACGGAGCCCATAGTTTTGGCGCTTCATCTCCTAAGGTTAGGGTTTTGAATGTTTAGGGTTTTCCATTGTTTCTCAATAATAAATAGCCCTTCAAGCCTCATGGTAACACAGTTCAAAGGCATTTAGCTGCCACATCTTTTCTCAGAGATAAGCTACCATCGCCCAAGATAGTCTTATTTCCATTTTGTTTGTAAGCATATTTCACTATTTGATATTAATGAAATGAAGTATTATTCTTATTGCATCTCTGTATTTATGGTTATATCTATAATTTTTTGCATTCCTATTTAAATCCAAATCATTGGTATCAAAGCGATCTTCTCTTTTTGTGTTCTTCTTTGCATGTCCCCAACGAGGTCGGGATATAAGGAGTTATGGCTCAGTCTAGTTGAACCTTTGCAAGGTCAGCCTCGCAAAACCCAACAGCTCGCCATGGGGGAAGAAAATAAAGACAGGGGAGTAGGATATCCTATCAAAATATTGGTCGAGGAGGCCCTCGAGAAACAAAGGAACGCGATGACGGATAACTTTTTCCAGATCCTTCAACGGTTTCCCACCAGCGGCGCATCCACATCTAGCAGCCATTCTGAAGGCACCACTCCTTTTAAGGTACAAGTAAACTTTAACATTCCCATATTTGAGGGAAAAATAGATGCAAATTCCATAGATAAATGGTTAAATATGCTAGAAGGTTATTTTTCTATTCATGATTTTTCCAGCTGGGAAAATATTACTTTTGTTCTTCTCAAAGTCGCCCCCCATGTCAAGAATTGGTGGGAAACCTACTGTGAGCAGAAGGATGAAAGTACGCCCTCACTATTTTCAGCCGCACCCACTTGGAATTTGTTTCAGGATGCCATCAAGGATCAGTATTACCCTATCGGGAGCTATGAGGATAAATACATAAAGTGGACCACACTGTAGCAAGGAAGGGACCAAGACGTGTCAGAGTTTACCAATGTTTTTCATACCCTTCGCACAAAGTTGGGTATCAAGGATTTTGAGAAACATTCGGTACTCAAGTACCATAGCTACCTACACAGGTACATCTAGGATGAGATGGAGTTCCTGGACATCTCCTCGCTTGGCACAGTGTACTGATACGCTATCAAGATCAAGCAAAAGCTTAAACAGAAAAAGCGAGACTTTGGATCTACGAATCTGAAGCAAGGGAAAGGTGCCCCGAAACCGCAGAACAAAGGACAAAGCCAAGGCGGGGCATCCTAGTACAACCTGCCAAAGCTGCAAGAAAATAACAACACCACAAAGCCAAAGAAGGACACGAGAAAGTGGTGTAAGTTCCATAAGAGATCCACTCACAACACAAGTGAGTGTTGGGCCAAGCAGTCATTGGTGGCCGAGCTGAAGGCTTCTGAACCAGATACATGTTCTGACTCTGAGTCAAAACCCGACAAGGGGAATGAAAAAGGGAAACATATTATTGATGCGGAGCCCAACGCCACCATTTCCACCATTAAGATCCAAAAGGAGGAACTCGAAGATCCAGAGGAGGAGGAGCACCTCTTCCACTCCCAGATGTGGGTAAAGGGTTCCCCGCTACAATTCATTATCGATAGCAGGAGCCAAAAGAACCTTATTTCAGAAGAGGTCATGAAGCAGCTAAGCTTAATAACCACAGCACACCGACAACCATATACCATCGAGTGGCTTCACCAAGGACGAGATCTTCGCGTTAGCCAGCAATGTCGCCTTCCATACAGCATCAAGCCCTTCACGAATGAGGTATTATGTGGCATTTCTCCTCTTGATGTTTGTGATGTATTATTAGGCCAACCATACTTTTGGAAGGGATATGTTGTGTATGAGTCAAGGCCTTATGTTGTTATTGTTACCTTGGGAAATAAGTTGTATAAGATACTAAAGGTAGCACCGCCTACTGCCATCTCTTTGTTTACTAAAAAACAGTGCAGTAAGCTCATTTCCAAAATCGGGAAATTTGTTTTCCTGATGATACACCCTCAAGGAAAGAATAATATGGTGGCCATGACCTCCAAATAGGGCCCCTCTGCACGACAACAATAGATGGACAAGGTCGTGGAGGAGTACAAATACATCTTCACCTCCCCTACAGGGGTGCCTCTGCACTGTCAAGTCAAGAACTCCATCAATCTCACCCCAGGTGCATTATTGCCCAATGGACCAATCTATTGGTGCTATGTTCTGGAGAACAACGAAATCAAGAGGCATATTTAGGAGCTTCTACAGAAAGGTCACATCCGGCCGAGTTCATCGCCCTGTGGGAGCCCAATCATGTTGGTATAGAAGAAGGATGGGACTTGGAGACTCTGTATTGACTATTGGTAGATGAACAATATCATTGTCTGGACTAGGTACCTGATCCCATGGATTGATGACCTTCTGGACCAACTCAAGGGGGGAAATATTTCAGCAAGATCGACTTGAATTCTGAATATCACCAGGTACAAATCAAACCCTTCG
Source organism: Pinus tabuliformis (assembly GCA_031772625.1). NCBI lineage: Eukaryota > Viridiplantae > Streptophyta > Pinopsida > Pinales > Pinaceae > Pinus > Pinus tabuliformis. The sequence goes on along the minus strand of CM062804.1, from coordinate 516,899,283 downwards.
ATGTGTGGAAGACTGCCTTCAAAGCCAAGGAGGGCCTTTTCGAATGGTTAGTTATGCCTTTCAGGTTGAAGAATGCTCCTCCAACCTTCATGAGGTTGATGGATGACATCTTGTAGCCATTCACCAACTCATTTGTAGTGGTATACTTGGATGACATCCTAATCTTCAATCATAGTTGGGAAGATCACCTCCGCCACATCCGACAAGTTCTCCAAACACTATGGCAACACAAGATGTGTGCCAATTTAGAGAAATGCACTCTTGGCATGACCCAAGTTCAGTATCTGGGATACATTATTGATGAATGGGGGGTGGATGTGGATCCAGCCAAGATCCAAGTCATTCAGGATTGGCTAGCCCCAACCACTATGACAGAACTCCACATCTTTCTTGGTCTTGCCAATTTCTACCGCAGTTCATGTTGAGGTTCTCTCCTATCACTTGGCCCTTGAGTCAAGTCACAAAGGGAGGAGCGAAAGAAAAAATCTTTTGGTCTAAATCTCAACAGAAGGCGTTCACAGAGTTGAAACATCACCTCTGCTCTGCACCAGTCCTCACATTACCAGACTTGCAACAACCATTTGAGATCAAGATAGATGCCTCTGACTATGCTATTGGGATAGTCCTTACTCAATAGGGGCATCCAGGGGCATATCACAGTGAGACACTTTCAGACACAATCTGGAAGTATCCCACTTATGACAAAGAGATGTATTCGATTGTGCAAGCTTGCCGACAATGGAAGCATTACATTTTGGGGAAGGAAACGGTCATCCACATAGACCACCAACCCCTATAGTTCATACAAATGTAAGGGAAGTTGTAGAACGATCGCCATCAGAAGTGGTCCACATACCTGCAACAGTTCCATTTGAATATCAGGTACAATAAGGGCAACACTAATAATGTTACAAACAGCCTCATCCGACCATCGATCATGGCGTTAACCATTGTCCTCAACTCTTGTGGGTATGAGACTTCTGATTGGCCACTTCTCTACAAAAGTGACCCAAAATTTGGCCTCTCTTGGAGGGTCAACAAGTTCTAGATTTTCACCTCCAGGATGCATTGTTATGCCACCTAGGACACTTTGTGTTCCTTTAAGCAAGCATGCCAAGATGATTTGGGAAGCACATTACAGTCAGGTCACTGGGCATTTCTGGGTCGAGAAAACAGTGGTAGTAGTGAAAAAGTATTTCTATTGGCTGAAACTTCAATAGGATTTTGGGAAGTACATCAGATCCTGCATTGCTTGCGTCATTTCCAAACTGACCATTGAGAAGCAAGGCCTTTATACTCTGTTGCCTACCCCTAGTCAGCCTTGGGAATCCATCTCCATGGATTACATGTCAGGCCTTCCTTCTACTAAGCATGGAAATGACTGTGTTTTTGTGGTCATCAACAGATTCTCGAAGATGGCCATTATGGCGGCGTGCAAGAAGAATATCATAGCAGAAGCTATTGCTAAAATCTTCTTTGAACAAGTGTGGGTACACTTTTGGATCCCACAATCTACCATCTCAGATTTTGACAAAAATTTCCTCTATACATTTTGGTCCAGTCTCTGGTCGATGTTGGACACCAAGCTCACTAAGTCCACAACTTTCCATCCCCAAACTAATGGCTAGACAGAGGTCGTCAACGGGATTATCGTACACATTCTGCGCATGTACAATTCAAATCATCCACACACATGGGAAGAGAACCTACCCTATGTCTAGCATACCTATAACCAGACTCTCCACAACTCGACTAGCCACAGTGTTTTTCAAGTGGGCTTGGGATTCCAACCACTATGTCCCATTGATGTGGCCATACCATTTGTAGCTACTCAGGTAGATTCGGCTCATGTCCAGTCTGAAACCGACAAGGAAAATAGCTTCACTAAGCACATCCAACATATCTGCCATCACGTCCATGACATTCTGGAGAAATCAAATTCCAAGTACAAGAAGGGACATGATCAACATTGGGTGCCACACAAGTTTCAGGTGGGCAACAAAGTCTGGTTTCATTTACAGAAGGAACGCCTTACTGGAGCCTATCGAAAACTCAGACCACTCTGATATGGTCCTTACACCATTACCAAGGTTGTGGGAGACAATGCATTTCATCCCATCATTCCCCCATTCCTTGGCTTGCACCCAGTGTTCAATGTGGACCGCCTTCGACCATACTTCCCACCATTGTTGGACACATCAAACATTGCAAAACAGCTCACATATATAGAAATAAATACGGACTGCATGGAACAAGCCACAACTGATGAGATCATGGACAGACAGATTAATAATACTCGATAGCAAAGGATCCAACTATATCGAGTTTTCAAATCAGGACAACTCCTTCACCAAGGCAAGTGGCTCACCAGGGACCAAGTTCAGCAGAAGTTTCCTCATCTCATGGAGGAACTCAACGCAATGGGGACCATTTCTTTCTAAGGGGGAGGAATGTTCCAGGTGGATATCGGTGGCCACCCATGTATTCCACATGAACCCCCACCATTGTTTTTTTTAGTTTTTAAATTTCCTTAATTGTAGCACAGTTTACTATTTTTGGCTATTTTTCGGGTCCTGAACCTCTAGAGTCGTTTTGAGGCCCTAAACGATATTTTTTGGGAAAACTAGGGCACATGGGTCATAAACTAATGTTGGCCACTCAAAATTTGTATTCCTCGGATAGATCTTTCTAATGAGGTATTGTGTGCATCAGACAGAGATCGTATGCCAAAGTTACAACCTCGGTAAGTTGATGTACCAATTTACCCAAATGGGGCCCATAGTTTTGGCGCTTCATCTCTTAGGGTTAGGGTTTTGGATGTTTATAGTTTTCCATTATTTCTCAATAATAAATAGGCTTTTGAGCCTCATGGTAACACAGTTCAAAGGCATGTAGCCGCCACTTCTCTTCTCGAAGATAAGCTACCATCAACCAAGATAGTCTTATTTCCATTATGTTTGTAAGCATATTTCAGTATTTGATATTAATGAAATGAAGTGTTATTTCTGTTGCATCTCTATATTTATGGTTATATCTATAATTTGTTGTGTTCCTGCTTAAATCTAAATCAATATAGATTGACATGAAACTCCCTCAAGATAAGCTTCTTGAGCTCATTGTTATCTGGCACATGAATCATGTTCCTGAATTTGACCAAGCCATCTTCCGTGAGGTGATACTCCTTATCCCTATCACCTTCACCCTGATGTTTTAGCCTGTGTTTCAACTCCTGGTACATGTCATCATGTTGCCTTGATAGAAGATCCACTCCTGCAAATATGCCCCATAAGATCTCATAGTTGAAATATGATTTACTTGCACTCTACTACTGAGAGAATTTGCAACCGTGTTCTCCTTTCCATTGATGTATCTAATCTCAAAGCCAAACTCATTGAGGGTATCCAACCATCTATCTTTCCTAGCATTCATATTGGGTTGGTCAAACAAGTACCTCAGTCCACTATGATCACTCATCAGAATAAACCTCATGCCAAGAAGATAATGTCTCCACATCTTCAAGGCATGAATGATAGTTTCCAACTAAAGATCATGAGTCACATAGTTATGCTCGTGCTTATTCAACTTCCTTGACGTATAGTATACCACCTGCCCTTCATGCATCAAGACTCCACAAAGTCCTCTCTTATAAGCTTTTGTACATGCCATGGACTCTTTATTTTGATCTTCAATCTTCAAAATTAGATCGTTTGTAAGCAAATGCTTCAACTGCTCAAAATTAGTTGCACACTCCTTATTCCATTCAAACTTCTTTCCTTTTCACTGCAAAGATGTAATAATACAAGCAATCCATGAGAAGATCTTGATGAACCTCCTATAATAACTTGCTAATCACATGAATGATCTGACCTCATCCACATTCATAGGAGTTGGCCACTCCATGACAGCTCAATATTTTCAGAGTCCACTACTATACCTTCCTTGGAAACAACATGCCCCAAATAATGAACTTCGGTCTAAAAGAAAATGCACTTTTTGAGCTTGGCATACAACTACTACTCTCTCACCAACCTTAACACTGATACCAGGTGCTCTACATGCTCTTCCTCATTCTTATAATATATCAATATATCATCAATTAACATTATCACAAACTTGTCCAAATAAGGATGCAACGCACTCTTCATCAAGCACATAAAAGTAGTTGGAGCATTAGTAAGACCAAAAGGGACCACCACAAACTCATAATTCCCATGCCTGGTACACAATGCAGTCTTTTAAATATCTTCTTATTTGTTGTGCACTTGATGATATCCTAATCTCAAGTCAATCTTTGAGAACATTGTTGCTCCCTTCAACTAATCAAACAAATCATCATTCCTCAGCAAAAGATACCTATTCTTGATAGCCACCTTGTTCAACTTCCTGTAGTCAATTCACAACCTGAGATTACCATCCTTCTTCTTCATAAACAACATTGGTGCACCCCAAGATGACACACTTGGCCTTATGTATCCCTTATCAAGTGTTTCCTTAAGTTGTAACTTCAATTCCACCAACTTCGGTGTGCTCATCATGTAAGGTGCATTTGATGCTAGTGCTACTCCTAGTACCAACTCAATAGGTAAATACATTTCCCTATGAGGCGATAACTCTGAAATATTTGCTAGAAACCTCTTCAAGACTTCACCATCCTCAACAATTTTCCCCTTGTCACTAGAAACATGCACTGCAAATAATACATTCCCTTTATTGCAATTGTGCTTAGCTTGCATTGTTGTAACCATTCTCACTGATGTAGGATTCTTCTTTCCCTACAATATTCTCTTCTCTCCATCATCATCCGAGCACTCAATAGCCTTCTCATAACAATCTACCTTAGTCTTGTGAGTAAAAAACCAATCCATACCAAAAAGCATGCTCTACAAAATCAAAGGAAGCACATTTAGATGTGTTGATGTAGGAATACCATTTAGCTCAAATGCACAAGCTCTTACCCAATGATGAACTCTTTTCTTGGTCCATGTAACCAATTTCACTAACCAAGACTATGCATGCACTTCTTTATTCAAGCCACACTTATCCACCAAGTCAGGACTAACATAACTGTAATTAGATCCAGGTTCAATCAAAATGGAAACAACTCGATCATGGAGCTTACCTTCCATCTCAATAAAGGATGCCTAATGATATGTCTTCCTATTATCAAGTGCTACATAGATCCGAGGAATGTTATGACCAATATCCCCAATTATTTGCACCTCCTGAGCACTATAGATCTGAGGTCTGCCACTGTAGTATAATGGAGAATCCTTCTTACGATGATCCTTGCCACAAAACCAACACTATAATGGTTATTTTCCATTGTCGTTATTCTTTTTATCTCCAGCTTGAGGTCAATGTCCCTTCTCAGCTACATTAAACTTCTTGTAAGAATCCATATTTTCTTTCTCGCTTGTATCCTGAGGTATTCCCCGCTTCGAAGGCCATTTTCCTTTAGCCTTCTCATTCCCTTTCCAATCACGCTTAGGCTCAGACTTACTCTTCGATTGCTTATAACATTGCTTCAATTCCCCGATGACTTCCTCCAATGACTGAAGCTCATCATAATCAATATGATCCTTGAATTCTAAATGAATTCCAGTGATAAACCTTTGAACCTTTGTCTTCTCATCCTTGAGGTAAGGCACATATCTCAAAAACTACGTAAACTTAGTCATGTACTCTTCATCTTTCATAGATCCCATCTTCAGCTCATAGAACTCCTTAGCCTTTCCATCATAGTATCTCTCAGACAAGTACTTATTTCTGAAAAGACTTTTAAACTCATGCCAACTCAATGCTTCTACCTTGATTCCTCTAACATGCTTCACGTCTTCCAATCATATATATGCTTTTCCTTTAATACTAAAAATAGATATCTTGGATTTCATATTCTCAGTGTAATCATGCAATTAAAGGATCTTATTCATCCCAAGTAGCCATGCTTCTACATCTTATGGTTTCTTCATCTCTCCATCCAATGTAGGATCCTTTGATTTCTTGAACTCATCTAGAAATTATCCCCCCTCACTCCTCATGTAAGGATGATGACGGGGATGACAATGATGTCTCTCTAAACTAGAACTAAAATAGAACCCATAATCACTACCACTCATGTCAAGTGTATCCAACCATCTTCCACCTATGACTGTGTCATCATTGTCCAACTTGTATCCTAATCGAGAGTTGCTACCATATGCCCCATTAGTGCTTCCTCCTATCCATGATTGATTTGTGGCTATCCCTATCTTTGCAAATCCAATAAGCTCTAAAGAATCACTGCATTAACCTTGTCTTGCTTTTCCTTAGCTCTCGCAAGTCTTTCCTGTGACTGAATTATCCTATCATTATCTTCCTGGCAACTTCAAATTGTTGCCTCCAATATTCTCAGTGTATCTAATATATTAGGAGATTACTCATCTCCTTTCTATTCAGTTGATCTATAAGGAGAGTCTCATGAATTCTAATCCACCATTTTGTTCGTCATCTCCATTCTTCTTCTTCCTGCAGACATACCATGTTAGATAAACCAAATATAAACATAATCAAACATACCTTAATGAAGTTCAAGGGAGGCTATATCATCTACATAAATTAGTCCAGATTAACATGATATATATATATATACAATGAGACCAACATATCAACCTATCGACATCATGCATGATAACTCAACTGCAACACTAACTACATACATGACAACCATAGCCACTGCAATGCATGCATATGACTAACATGCATGCATAACAATCACATCTAGCCCATCCAGTCCAATTGTTTGAACCTGGAAACTTTGATACCAACCTCCCAACATTTACCCACTTTTACAAGCTCCCAGGGTAAATGTGAGGTTGAGTGCTACTATGACATGACCCAAACTCCAAGTTCTAGTTAAGTGGGGCCTAAAAACTAAACACTTATTGACATCCTACAAGGATTATAGATCACTCAAGAGCTAAGAAACCACCCCAGGTGATCAATCCCTATGTTGGAACCATTTTTCATTGACCTAATGCCTCAACTACATGCACAACAAGGCAAGAGTGTGGTTATGAGGCCCCAATTGCACGCACAAGCTTGCTTCCATGTGGCTATGACCTAAATCCACTGGTTTAGTGCTTGTGGTTCTGAGATCTTAGCCACTTTTCTAGGCTAACCTCCAGACCATTTCCTGTAACTTTCTAGAATCATAAATAACATAATGACAATGCAAAACATTCAAACTTGAAGCAAGAACTTGCCCTAGATTTCCAAGTACACATTAGACATTTCATCAAACATATGGTGAACATATGACCTACAATTCATGAATGAATATTTGATTATAAATCTTTGAACTTCAATTAAGAATCACCAAGAAGGCTCAATTCCCTCTCAAGCTAGCTGCAACAACACTTGTTATCACATGCATTCATCAACCATTCAAATACTTATCAAATCATGAACAAGAGCCATAGCTAGAGCACATCAAAGAACCATGCTTATAACCAGCATATAGCCATAATATTAACTATGAAAAACTAGCCATAAAATCAACATAATAACAAGTTAAAGTGCTCATAAATAATAATAGGATAATATCTCTTATTAACATATGCACAAAGCCAACCAATTCATGGACTTCCACGTACCACCCGACCATAGATTAGGATGAATCAAATATTTTTTTCAACCAATCACCCATGTGCCATATTCCAAGCATGAATGTTAGATATCATGGGATCAACTAAGACATAATCAACCAAGGACTCTAGAGGTTAAACCACCTCAACCCTCAAACTACCGTGATATCACCTAAACTAGTCTCAAGATCAAAAAACCAAACTAAGATTGGATGCCTCATAATTTATTCACCATACCTTGAGGAATTTTATTGTCTCCACCTAATTTTTTAGGGCTTCCTGGAGAAAATCTCCACCCCCAACCCTTAGGAATTTTCCTGAGACCACCTCACTCAGTTCCAAAACCTTCCAGAAATCCAAATCTCAACCAAGAATGAATCCCATCACACCATGGTTATCTAGGAAATGGCAAGGCAAGACTGAAACCACTATCAAACTAGATAAAACCCATGTCAATGACAACAAATGAACCAAATATACAAATTCATGTACCATACATTCACACCTTAGCTAGGAAATCACACATGCAACATGTTACCTACAAAATCCTCCTATTGAAGTTGTTGATTCGACCTTCTCCTTGTTTTCCTTCACTTGTATTTGCTTGCTCTCTTTCTCCTCTTGGGGCTCTCTCTCTCTCAAAACTGATCCAAGCTAAAATTGACCAAAAGCTCAACTAACAAAAGTTGTGTACTGATCCTCTAATTCCTTTTCATAATTGATGTCTATTTTTCTTCATTTTCTTTAATTTTTCCTCTAATTTCCTTTGCATGCATATTTGTGTCTCTTCACCTTCCTTTTCTCCTATTTTCCTTTATTTTCATAAATAAATGCCAATTATTTCCTCTTTACCTTTGCCAATGCCTTTGTCAATTTCCATAGCCATAAATAAACCAAAAATGATTCCAACTAAAGTGATTTGCCCAAAATTTAGCTTGGAATACGTGTCCCGTGACCTTGGTCTTATTTTTCCCTTATTATTCTTTATTACATGAAACTTTAAGCTAGGGTTGTTACAGTGTTGCACCAGGTTTTGCATGAGGTTTTGTGCCATTATTTGCACCAACTTTTGTGCTAGGCTTTGTGTCAAGCTTGGCACCTAATTTTTTTTCACCTACTTTTTCATCCTCTATTGCATCCAATTTTTTCAACTACACTTGCATCAACTTTTGCATCATTTTTTACATCCTCTTTTGCATCGTTTTTTGCATCCATTTTTACATCCCCCTTTGCACCAAGTTTTGTGTCAAGCTTTGTGTCTAGTTTTGCATCTAATTTTGTTGCATCCACTTTTGCATCTTGTTTTGAATCCACATTTGCATCCTCTTTTGCATCCATTATTGTGTCCACTATTGCATCCACTTTTGTTGTGCCACAATTTGTGCCTAGTTTTGTTCTTATCTTTGCACCCACTTTTTCTTCTAATTTTGCATCCACATTTTCATCCTCATTTGCATCTAAGTTTTCATCAATTTTTCCATATTTTCTCATATCTTTTTGTATCCACTTTTGTGTCAGGTTTTACATTGGGTTTTGCATCTTGTTTTGAATATCCTTTTGCATCGATTTCTGTTGCTTCCACTTTTGCATCCCTTTTTGCATCTTCTCTTGCATCAGAGTTTGCTTCTTTTTTGCATCATCATTACATCCACTTTTGTTGCACCATAATTTGTGCCATGTTTTGCACCTACTGTTGTACCCATGTTTTCTTCCACATTTACATCCTCTTTTGCATCCAAATTTGCATCAAATATTGCATCTCTTTTTGCAACTACTTTTCTGTCATGTTTATGTGTGGGTTTTTGCGTCTCGTTTTGTATCTACTTCTGCATCTACTTTTGTTGCTTCCAATTTTGTTTCCATTGTCGCACCCATGTTTTCATCCACTTTCGCATCCCCTTTTGCATTTTTTTCATCCAAGTTTGCATATTTTTTTTGTGTTTTTTGTTGCATACACTTTTGTTTTGCCACAATTTGTGCCATGTTTTGTGCCTAGTGTTGCACCCACATTTGATTTTACTTTTTCATCCACATTTTCATCCTCTTTTGTGTCCATGTTTTCATCAAATATTATGTATTTTTTTGCATCCACTTTTATGTCAGGTTCTACATCAAGTTTTGCATCTACTTCTATTGCATCCACTTTTATATCTAATTTTGTGTCCATTGTTGCACCCATTTTCGTGTCCATATTTACATCCCTTTTTACATCTTATTTTGCAACCAATTTTTCCTCCTTTTTGCATCCAGTTTGTGCCCTTTTTATCATACATTGTTGCATCCACTGTTTCTTCACCATAATTTGTGCCAAGTTTTGCACCTACTATTGCACCCATGTTTGCTTCCACTTTTGCATCCAGGTTTGCATTAACTATTGCATCCACTTTTCTGTCAAGTTTTGCATCCACTTTTTCTTCCAATTTTACATCCATTGTTGCACCAATTTTTGTGTTCACTTTTTCATCCCTTTTCCAACACTCATCATATTATTTGCATTAATGATATCTTATGACATTGACAATTATGAAAAATTAATGACAATGTCAATAATCATAGCAATGATGATAATGAAGATGATGACAAGGACATGAATGGTGATTATGATGATTATGACAATGATGATAAAGATGATGGTTGTTACAATGAAAATGACAATGATGATGGTGATGATGATGATGATGACAATGATTATGATTATGCTAATGACCTTGGCCAATGTTCCCAGCTTTTATATTTCTTCATTGTCACAATCATAATCATTATCTTCGACGACGTAATCCAAGTCATCATGATCTAATCATCATTGTCATATGGGTCATCATCAACAACAATAGTGGCATGAATGATGATGACGATGCCAATGATGATGATGTCCATGACAACGATGACAACAATGATGATAAAAATTGCATTAATGATTATGATGGGGATGATGATAATGATAATGAAAATGATATGGTGGTGATGATGATCATCATCATCTCTCAAAAATAGAGTTGTTATTTCTCATGCATATACCATATGTGTCCTAAACAACCCTTTTATAGCATTCGTCACATCTCTCAAAAATAGAGTTGTTATTTCTCATGCATATACCATATGTGTCCTAAACAACCTTTTATAGCATTCGTCACATTATTTGGGTTGACGATATTTCTTACGATGTCAATAATTATGAACATTCTTATTATGCAATATTTTCCCCATTCATAGGAAATATCAGTGGGAAGTGGGGTATTCCTTAGGTTCAATGTCTTAAATTTTTTCCTTGCTTCTAGTACTTCTTTCCATTTTATATCATACATATTAATCCATTTATTCATGCATCCCATTTGGCAGAGGACAACACTTCCATCAATACCTATTAAAAATCAACATGTATAACTCACACTTCAAATATTATTCTTTCAATTTGGGAAGCCCAAAATTATATAGTAAATGATTCTAAAATAACTACAATAATGATTATTTTACATACATATTACTTCTTTAACGCCATTAGTTTGAGGCTTTTCTCCCTCTATAATATCGAATGCACATTCTTCATCCCAAAATTATGGACCATCTTCAAAAAACTTACCAAGGAATTCACATAGGAAGAAAAATGCTTCATTTAGTACATACCCTTCAGCCATGCAACCCTTTGGATGTGCCTTCTATCAGACATATCTTTTTAGGGTTTTCATGTGTCTCTCAAAGAAAAACATCCATCTCGTTGAAACGATACCTACCATTTCAATGTCATTGACTAGATGTATAAGTAAATGTACCTATAGGTCCATGCGACTTGTAGGGAGCTTGTATTCAAATGCGCATACAATTTTTGTGATTTCTTTCTTCCACCTTGGCACTTCAAACTCATGAATATCTTTAGAGGTCACCCGCTTAATTAGATATTGTCAATAACTTAGTATGAATTTTTAGTGACATTTAGAATGAGATATAATATATCATTGTATCATATAGAGGAACATTTCATACCACGTCAATCCTTGTAAATATCAACCTACCACATACCTTATAAATGACGACAATCAACATATGGCATTCCTCAAGTCAATTGTTAGGCATGAATCCCCTCTAATTTCCAATGGCATGATATGTTATCAAACCAATTTATTATAGTTCATTAGTATTGATTTATCATAATATATATATTTTTAGTAAGTAAATGATAAGAATAAAAATTAATTGATGTTAATACATTCATAAAATTATGATAATCATGTGTTTTAAATCATGTGATAGGTATCTCTATTGTAAAAACTTTATTTAGTGGTGATCCATAGCCAATGGATCTTCTTATTGAATGAATCACATTTTTTAGTTGATTTAACTCTTTCTTTTTTAGTATCCATGTAGCTTGTAAATATGATTTGTTTTCCTTATTTGGCCACAAATTTCTTCTATCAAATTTGGTAAATGAAAGAGAAATATCTCTCCTTGATGATAAGATGTATTTATCATTTCCTAATATATGATGAAAAATAAAATTAGGGACATATTTGAAAATATGCATAGGATCTAATAAATCATATATTAATAGATCCTTTCAGTAAGGGATATCATAAAATATGGATTTCCTTTTCATTCCTTTTCATTCCTTTTTGAATTTCATCCATAACTTGATTTGGTTCTTCAATTGAATGATCATGATGAAAAAAATGGTTCCAAGATTTTGAATCAGCATCTTCATACATTTTAAGCAAATTAGCTAGACCCATAACCTTGGGAGGAGCTTTATTTTCAAGTTTTCCATCAAATTGATTCTTTAGGTGATTTCTAAATTTATGGTCCAGTGGTAGAAAAACCATGTTGTTTGCTTAAATAACTTTGTGTATATCTTTATAATGCCACCCCTCAAATTGTTCTACACATCTTGGACATGCAAAAATCCCTTTTGTTTGTAGCCCTATAATTCAATAACTAGCTTACATAAGAAAACAATAATAATGTAATACTTATATACAAGTTGAATTAAAAATAAATTATGATGTACTACAAATATGTAAATTATTTGATCTCTTACCATAAAAAACACCAAGCCCTATCAAATCATGAATTGTCCAATATAGTATACCATAAAACATGGAGGACATATTTGATGGAGGGTATGATATGTCATATATTCTTATGCCTTTCCATAATAGTTGCTTCTCATCAATAAAATGCACAATGTATACATCCATTTTTTTCACTTGATGTTTTCCTGGAACAAATATATTTAGCATAAGGTGTTCTTTTTTAATACTCATCCATCGGGGAATGTTGTATACTATCAGTCCAACTAGCCAAACACTATAATTTGAACTTAGGAAAGAGAAAGGGAACACTCCATCCATTGCAATTCCTAACCTAATAATGCAAGGTTCATCTTTGAATTTACTTGACCATTTTTCCATTATATGTTTCATTACTTTAGAGTCCACACGAATTTGCATGAATCCATCTTTACTATTGTTCTTTGTATGCCATTCCATCAACTGTGCAAAATATTTACAATGAAACATCCGTTGTAGTCTAGGAATAATTGGCATTTGTCATAAAACCTTATTTGGAACTATAGGACCTTGTACATAGCTACAATATATTTTCTATTTGCATACAAGGCATTCTTCATTGGTTTTATATCCATCTCTATATAAGATTCAATCATTTTAACATGCATGAATTTAATTATATTCAATCCCCAACTCAACCAACCATTGAGGTGCTTCTCTACAAGTTGATGGAAACACATTATCTTTAGGGTATATTTTATCATTTAGAGCCCTGTAATATATTTTTAGATCGATGTGTTAGAAATGTCATTTATAGCATCTTTTATAGACCATAATTTAAATTCCACCTAAAATAAATTTAACTGAAGTTAATACTTATATTCTAATTGAGGACACAAATTGACAATGCAAAACAAGAAAAATAATTCAAATTAGTTTAGTAAGGTAGTGAAGCTCTTGTTTGACTAACCAAATAATGACTTGATTTCCAATAGTATTATTGTGCATGAAATCTTGTATGTTCTACTTGCACCCAATTTGAACACGAACGTCATTGTTGATTGCTTAATTGATTCATTAATGTTGACATCATCATAATTATGTTGGTGGTAATTTCCCTCTATATTGGCATCATCATTATTATGCATAGGATCATCACCCTCATCATTGTTTCCATCCCCAAAGAGACTTGTGAGCATTTCGTTCAATCCTTCTTCATGCATTACATTTCCATCAACATCTCCACTCTGAACAATGGATGCCATGTCATCAGTGTATGTTAATTTCATCAATTCTTCAAAATTTTCACGTGGTAGTGCTCTATTCAATGCTTCTCTTATTCTCCTGGTATGGTTTAAAGGATGAATTGGATCATCCTGTTGAATTCTTAATAGTCCAGTTGGATCTTGATATTTTGTAAGTGTATCATCAACAGCATTGACCTATAATTAAATGCATCCATTATTTAATGTTAAATAGAAATTATTGGATAAAACACATATCCATTTCAAAGTTGTATGCAATAAATTACTCAACAAAACAAAATTAAATATACATTTATAAAATAGCTTAAAAACATCATTTTTGAATACATAGTTTTAAAAACAAGCCACAATAATTTCATATTCTTGGATTTTCTGCCTTATGAACATCCACAAACAACAATTTTCTCAAAGTATTCATCCATGCATGTAGTATCACCAGGACCAACTTCTTGTTCCTTGTGTTGATTTTCTATTGTATCTACAAATTCCATTGTCATATCCTTTTCCACCCATTTCTTTTTGTGTGATTTAATCATACGAGGTGGGCCATGTCCATATGCAGATATTTGTATTGGCCTATCAGAATGATTAAACTCCTCGTTTTTTCTAATTACATTGTCAACCTAAAATAATTGATACATGCATTATTTTTCCAAGGTTAGAGAATAAGTTATGTAATGTACTTATATTTTGCATTAATTTCTAGTTGAACTAGTTTATAACACCCACAAACTATAATAGTTGTATCAAAGTATTCATCCCATGTATTAGCATCATGTCTAACATATTGCTCATTGCCATGAGTTTCTATTGTATCTATAGACTCAATTGTCATATCTTATTCCACCCACCTTGTCATGTGACGTGCTTTAATAGTATGAGGTCCACCCTTGTGTACATATTTTGGTTGTTTTCTAGTAAAAGGGTTCAACTTTGTAATTTGTTGCAAACACATTTTCCACCTAAAATAATCAACAACATGTATTATTTTTTGTCAAGTTTGAATAATAAACTATATAAATTACAAGGTTTAGGAAAAAAATGAATGGGATATTTAATGTGATATTTAATTCGACTAATATTTCGTAAATTAATGTGATATTTAAGTACCTGATGTCCCAAATCATGATGTATGTCTTCATTGGAAATAACTTCATTTGTTTCCATGGCCTCCCCTAGCTCTTGCAATACATAACAATGATAACAACTTTTATTAAAGTCATTTATAGGATTGTTATAGTCTTATTTCCTATTCTATTATTTTAATCATTCTAATTTTCATGTTAGTTATTTGCATTTTCAATTATGGAATTCTTCACAATTGTTGTGACACTCTTATGATAAGGATACTATAATTGATCAATCCAGGCTATTGTGGGGAATTAAGGTTGTATGTGGACAAAAAAAAATCCCTTTGATAGCTTTAGACACAGACAAGCATAATATTTGTTATTACAAAGGCATACATATAACATTGAAATCATAGAAAGAAAGCATATAAACAAGGAAATATGAGCAAGTAATGGTTTTATTTATATTAAAAAATGTAAACAAAATGAACAAGGCTCAAAAATATCCTAAGGATACTATGGCGGGTACCTTATCAAGATCAACCCTAATCTCATGCTTGGATACAATGAAACCTAGCAATCTCCCTACTTCCACCAAAAATACACATTTGTGTGGATTCAACCAAATGTTGTAGTAACAACATCGAAGGAATATAGCATGAATATGAGCAAGGTGGTCACTTCAGTGTTGTGAATAAGTGAGGAGATCATCCAGGTAGGCCTAAACAATGTGTTTTATGTTGTGGAAAGCATAGGCCATAGCCCGTTGGAAAGTGGCCCCAACATTTTTAAGACCAAATGGAAAATTACGATAGGAAAAATTACCCTAAGGACAAATTAAATTCATCTTATGTTGGTCAGTTGGTTTGATATGTATTTGATTATAGCCAGAGAAGCCATCCAAAAAAGAAAATGCCTTGTATCTAGCTCAATCATCAATAATATGATCAATGAAGGGGGTTGGATATTTGTCTTTTAGACAAGTTGCATTTAAATTCCTATAATAAACACAAACCCATATGATTCCTTAATTTTTGACAACAGAAACTAAATTGGAGACCCATTCAGTAAGAAGAACCGGATATAAAAAATTAACTTTGAGCAGCTTTTCTACTTCAGCCTTGATGGCTATTGCTTTTTAAGGGTGGACTGGTTGGAGTTTTTTTCGAACTGAATTGGCTCCAAGGTAAGTATTAATATCATGTTCGGTGATTTTGGGATCAATTCTAGCCATTAATTTATAGGACCAAGAAAAAACATCATGGAATTCCCAAAATAGACAGTTATAACTTAAAAGCTCAAAAGGAGTAGTATTTTCACCCATATGGACATTTTCCACAATACCTAGTTTAACTTAGATATCAATAGCAATGGTCTTTGAGATATTCCCCAAGTTCCATTCTGAATAAATTTCATGAGATGGAATAGGGTTCAAGGGTGGACTCATCACTCAATATAAACTCGGGATTTTGTTCTCTTCACTCTCCAACAAAGAAGAGATGGATGCACAATGGTGCATCACATCCCATGTATTTTCTTCTATGGACATGATATCCATAATAGTCTCGTCAAAAGGGAAAAAATCATTTAATGGATCATGTATATCAAGGAGACTATTGGTACTAGGGAGAAGAGATGAATGATTTGATGCCTCAACTAGGTGAGGCCTCAAATACACAGTCGAAGCCACTTGTATAGCCTTGTATGAAATCTAGACTAGTGAGAGAGGCATTTACTCCCCATAAGAATCCATGTTTGAATCATATGCCTTGTTCCCATTGTGATTGGTTTAGTATCTAAAGATAATTCCTTACTCTAATGAAAATTGAATTAAATTGATAGATGAAAAAAATGCATTGGCAAACACAATCACTAATGGCATCCTAAATATGGATATAATGTGTTGCTTTAGGAAGTAGAGTGGTATCTTTTCATTTACTTGAATGAGAGGAACAAATTCAACCAAGGAAGTGAAATAACCAATGGAAATAATATATATAAGCTAATTTGAAGAGTGTGGATTAATTTCCTCGATTATACCCAAACCTCGTTACTATAAAGGTTTATCAATGTTGAAAATATGTAAGGGTACATAAGGGTTATTTTCTGAGCTCCCAACTTTGAGCTAACGCATTTAGGATTTTCTTGTGTAAGGGTGGACATCTTTAAACAAGTTAGGATAATAATATATGTCTTAATATCTTATTTGTTATTTTTCATTGGTGAAATTTCCTCTAATGGTATCATTATGTGCATCCTTCAAAACTACATCAGTGTTGTTCTTATCTAGACATGGTAGTAAGCCATCATCAACATTTCTTCTAAACAAAACACCATTGATCATATGATATTGAATAGATATTAATATTAAGTATTTATTTTCTTAATAATTAAGGGGATCAAGGTAGGATCCATGGTTAAAATATTATTTTAGGTCTTTATACCAGGATCCCTCTCCTAGGGATGAGGATTTCATTTCACTAGTAAATATGGATATCTTGTTCTCCTATTTCGGTTCTCTATTAGGTATTTATGTTTAGTTTCAGCTTCCAATTTTCATAAGCCCTATCCTTGCACCATCTTATCTAATTTGAGCTCAACATCATATTCCTAGATGGTGGACATCTAGGTCCCCCTCTATTCCCCTAATTGTTGTTGTATGAACAAATTTTTAACTATGGGATGAGGAACCATAATTTTGGTGTGAACCTAAAGATGTATGGCCTAAATTTTTTAATATCCTTGAAAACCATGAAGGTATATTTATTGATAATTTGGTAATTCAACTCATTTCCATGCATATCACTGCTCATAAAGGATATTCGACACTCATGTCCTCCCTTATCTTTTTGTGTTAGAACCATCACAAGTGACATGTTAGAGATAAAACATGCAATATACATTCATCATTAGGTTCGAGAATATTGAGCATGGCTACATTAGATATGGAATATTTAATCTTATCGAAAGTTATTTTTCCAGGTTGATTCCATTTAAATGCAATGTCCTTCTTGATTATTTCTTGTAGAGATTTGACAATTTCAACAAAGTTGAGAATGAATCTCCCTAAAAAAAAAAAATCCAAAACATGATTGCATGCCCTTATTGTTATGTGGGTGTGACAATTATTGAATTCCCTACACCCACTTTGGATCTGTGTATATCCCTTCTTTGGAGATAAAGTGATGTAACAAATTTCCCTCCGAAATGTGAAAAACAGTTTTCTTGGAGTTCATGGATATGCATATTCGAGACATAACTCAAAGTTGGGTCAGGTGTTTTATGTGATCTAATTTATTTCATGAAAATGTCATAATTTTAGCTAAGTACATAACTATACTCCACATTAATCATCCCAAATAGCATTCTCTTTTACATAAAGGTTCCCACTTGGTATGGAACGTTGTCTTTAATCTATGCTATATAAGAACCAATACTTGATTATATCCAAAGAATATATCTAAAAAAAAAATTGAACCAAAGATGACTTATAATATTTGCTCCATAGAGGGAACACGGTAGTTATATTTTTAGAATGCCTAGTTTAAAGTTTTTAAATCCGCACCGAAATGGATCTCTCCCAAATTTGTGCATTTTGGTACTAAATTATCTACCCAAGTAGAGTGCCTAATTTGGAAAATAATTTTTGCATCTAAAAGTTATTTTAGTTATTTTTGAACTTGTGCTTCGAGGGAGAAGGGAATTTTTCTCGGCCTTTATCGAAAATATTTGGTAGTCAACTTCAAGGAAATAATGTGCTAGATGATTTAGGTGTCATAAATTTTGAACTCATCATACATCCAAGTGAACATGTCATGATATTTATTACAAAGTTGATAAAATGGTTATTCTTCCACCTCACTATAGTTTGTTCCAAGATTGACATTCTTAGTATTTTCATGGGTTCCTAGGTTATTGGTAATTTGGTATAGAACTATGGGTTTTAGCATTGGGGATTCTCAAGAACTTGTTTTGTAGATCAAAAAGTTTCTCTAAAGATTTGAACTCTTATGGTAAAACATTAGCGAATGGATTTGATTCATCATTCATTTCGAAACTATGTAGTTCATGGCTTATTATCATCCTTGAAGGTTTCCTTCTTAGTTAAAAACTAAATTATTAAGGAATATTCATCAAAGACTCTCCAATTGGTAACATTATTAGGGAATGAGGGCCTAAAACGTAGATCTACTTAGAATTTACTCTCCTTGAAATCCTTTAGGGGTAGGAGCCTTAAAGTGGCCATCGCTAGTAAATCAGCTACTTGGTTCTCAATTTGTGGAATGGCATTGATGTTGAGGATAAGAAATTTTTTATTACACTAGAGCTTATTGTTGTAAATCCTTGATTTATTGAGAGTTATAATGAACAGTATTATGTGTATTTCACACTATGATATTTGAATCTCCAAACACCTTAAGGATTCAGACTACTAGATATAGGCATTTTTTGTGTCCTTATATCAAATCTTCATACTCATTAGTACTATTGGTACACTAAAAATATAGCCTACATGACATGAAGCTCCTATTTTTAGATGAATCGTTAATAAGACATTTGGAAACTAATGCTTTACTAGATTTAGATATATCAAATAATAAGGTCCAAATGTCTGATTTTGAGTTCATGGGAATCATCGAGATCATAAAAATAGCACCAGAGGAGACACTCTCCATATTATTAATGAGATGTTGATATTACCCTAGCTCTCAAGCCATAAGAGTTAACTTAGAGCACTAGAGCTCAGGATTTGAGTATGGTTGAGCATCAAAATTCCAAAAGAAGGGGTCCACTATATAGTTTCCAAGTATATGAATTTTGCACAAGATTGTTCATTATGCACTTATAGTTGGGTGACAATACGCTTCATATATTTTTCCCTCATTACCTTAATCTTCTAAGGAATTCCTTTCCATGGAATCTAGATATGTGACCAGTCTGCTAGAAAATATATTTCTAGCTTAGTAGATCAATCTCTACTTAACAGAATACCATGGGATTTGAGAACATCTACAACCATAATATTGATAATATAATGGACTAATGTGTTTGTGGGAACCCTAATAGGTACTTCCTTGAATTTCCCTATGACCTTGACCTCATTTTGATCCAACTATATAATTATAATATATATTTTGGTTGGGGTGGCCCCAAGCATTTAGTAAATAGAGTAGCACATAAAATTATTAGATGCCCTACAATCAAACAATCAATTGTGGATTTTCTAGTTAAATATTTCAAAGGTAAGTAAGAATGGTAGGGTTTGGATCTTATTCCTTTTATCATATTGTTTAAGGTTGGTGACTAGGCCTTTCCTACAAGGTCCAACTGATTATCCATTAGTTCCTTATTGTAAACTTACATTGTTGTGAGTTCATTCTACATACATCCCTCCCATAAACATTGGCTTTCATATTTTTTAGTTCCATGATGATTTACTAAAAGGATGACACAGAATGCTTACTTTTGGAGGGTGGCCTTCATCAAGCATAAGGCATAATATTCTACGAGGGTCATTATGTGTAGCATGTAGAGAGATCTTCCTTGAGGCAACAAGTCTAGTACCCTTTGGGTTTGGTAGAATTAGATTAGGTTTTTTACTTCTTAGAGGATATCTCCCTATTGGTGGTACTTTTGGATCTTTCTACCCAATGTTTATTGCACGAAATAAACCTCATTACTTTATATTCCTTAACCTAGGAATCATATACCTCAAGAGGAACTTGTTCATATATAGGAGTGGAAGGTTCTTCAGGGAAGTATTCAGCAATGAGTTTATTTGCCACAAATTTTGTGGGTTCCATCCATTGCGATAAAGTTTTCTTAGAGTGGTTCTCATAGTATAAATGGAAGAAATTATCCATGGTTATATCATCTAAATCTATATTAATATTAGTGTTAAGCCCTAGAAATTCCATCTTTTAACACTTTTATTTATACCTTTTGAACCTTTTTCCACCATATACAACCATTTTAAGTTTTTTACTATCCATAATGATGTGTTTTCTCCAAGGTATGTTTTTCCTATATTTCTTGTCATTTTATTGTGTTTTATAGGAAAATATCCCTTTTTCACTCACTTATGAAAGGAATGCATGTAAATTGTTGCTTCAGTGTCATAGGTGCATTGTTACTCCTATATTATTAGTGCATTGTTACTCATATCTTATTGATGTGTTGTTAATCCTATATTATTAGTGTGTTGTCATTTTTGTTGCTACTACTCCTATCACATTAAAGTGTTGTTACTTTTTATATTATTATAAATAAAGTCATCATACAACTATGATCTAATACCCCTTGTGAATCTGAAAGAAAAAATTGTCTCCCATACAAATAGATCTAGTTGACTATAACGGTTATGTCCATTTAAGTGCTCATGATTGGTTAACACAACGAATCTGAATTTTTAGTGGGAATATAGTTGGGATTGTTATCAAACAATGGCTACAAACAAGCCCTCGATGCAATATTTAACATGGACAAGATGTAATAATGAAAAATAATGTAGTTTTCTTTATGATTATTTGTAACTAACTCCCTATTTCATAAATATTTAGAACAACTTAAGAATTATAGATTCTCAAGACTATTTTGAGTATATTTTATAAGGTTATACAAGTTGAGAGAGGTACAAAAAATAATTCCTTCTCAATGAGCCTTTTAAATCAATTCAAAACATTATGTTCCACGGAGGAAAATATTACTCCTCATAATAGGTGCTATATTGATTAGCTTAGGTAGTTTTATAGTTAATTAAATTTATTATTTAGCTATTGATTTGATATAATTACCACATGTTTCATTGAATTGTTAGAAAATTATATATTACGGAGCAATGGAACACATAAAATATTGCAGAAATATAAACACAAAAAACACACAAAACAAGAAAGACACAGATATACGTGGTTCACCCAGTTTGGGCTACGTCCACCTCGAACAGCCAGTCCTTCCTTTCTATTATCCAGCAAAATGAAGAGATACAACCTACAGTAAAACCGCTGTAATATCCTCTGTTTTCTCTCACAGTCTCACCTCTATGTTTCTCGCTCACCGAATACACATCTATCTCACAGCCTCAAATACAATGCCCTCATATAAAGAGAGGGGTTGCCTTCTAGGGCAAAAAACCCTAAACTAAACATAAGTTCTACCGTCAGATCATCCGCCTAATGAACGGCCCAGATTGACTAGAAATTACTATACTTTTACAAGGCAATTTTACAGTTGTTTTTAGCTTCGGGGGCGCTGCCCCCGAAACCCCCCGCCAGGGGGGGGCTCCCAAAAGTCGCTGCCACCCCCCCTGGACCCCCCACGGCAGCGATTATTTTACGGGCGGCGTTGCCGCCCCATTTTGAACTGGGGTCCAATATGCCGGTACTATAGAAGATAATCAGGCTCCACACCCAACATGAATATATAAATTTATGTAAAGTTATTGTAAAGTGTCATCTTCATAGGACATAGCCTCTAAGATCTTGATTTTCTATTATAGATTACACATTTGCATGATTTTCTATTGATATATTACATAGTGACAAGCTCATGATTCTCTATTATATGCAATTGTCAAACATTCATTTTATTTCCTATTTCTTGAGTGACTCGTATCCAGAGGGCGTAGCCTCCAAGCTCTTGATTTTCTATCCCAAATTAAACACCTATGTGATTATCTATCGACAAATTACATAGTGACTAGTTCATGATTCTTTTCTCGTGCATTTGATGGTTGACTTATGATTCATTATTATTAGAGTTTGAATTTTTTAATTGAATAAGATATATAGCCTTATGTTTTTATTAATTGATTGGATTCTTTATTGGATTTTTACTACAATTTCACACTAGATAAATTAATGCTAGAACAAAACTTGCAGCCTACATATACTTTGTGCAAAAACTTGTGAAAAACAATTGAGCCATGGTTTGTTGATTAAATGATCTAGTGAAATAATTGATTTCCTCTTGAAAAAAAATTAGTTGACCCAACATTTTCAATGTTGTTTTCAAGGAAGTTATTAAAGTCACAATAATATGTCTCACACTAGTTTTCAATTGGCAAGTAGTTTTGGGATTTTTAGTTGACAATTTAATCATACTTCTAACTATTCCAACTATATCATTTGCATTTTAGAGTATAGGTGGGAGTTCTTTTGAACATTGGAAAATATAAGCATTAAGATGAGAGGTAGGATCCTGTGCATTCACCTCAAGTATCCTATGGTGAGTTTCTCTTTTCCCTATTTCAAGAGATGTAGGTTGCATAAATAAGGAAAAGAACCCCAAAACACCTAGTTCAATAAGAGTTGGCCACAAGACTAACAAAGGTGTAGGTTGGAAAGTACAAAAAGGATGACAAGTAAATGATAAGGAAAAACCTATAACACTTCTTCGGAAGCATAATGTGTTCCTTCCTATGAGGAATGATAAAATATAGAAGAATTGATTAATGGACAACTTGATTTTGAAGCCAACTTCCAAAAAAATCCAATCCATGAACCTCCTTCTCTATAAGAGTTAGGAATAATCAATAGGAAATATTAGGAAGAACCTTTAAAAATCATAGATGAAGACATAGCCTCTAATCTCACTTTTGAATTCCCAATTAAAGATATTGAAAGAGAATCACTAAAAAAAAATATTCCTCTTCCAACTCTTCCTAACTTCCACAGGTTACAAAGTGAAGATCCGGACTCTCTACTTTTTGAGTTTGGTTTTTTTTGTTGTAGTTAGGATTACATATTTAATTCTCAAAAGTTAAAAATACATCCTACCACACTTAAAATTTTAGCCTTATGCCAGTTCATGATACATGGTGGGAAATCAATCCACACATGGAATGACTTGAAGTAAAAAGTTCAAAAGTATCATTATTACTATAAGAGAGGGAAATTCTATTGGATTTTAACCAAAAGAACTAGCCACTATAAAACAATAGAGAAGAGAAAATAAAATCTACTATTAAAATTGACCAAGTACCAAAGAGACTATTAGAATTAATCCTAAAACTTTTACCTCATATCAATGTTGAACATGAATTGAAAAAGGGGAAGAAGTGGAAAGGGGGAAGGAAAAAAATATAAAAGCCACAACACACCAATGCAAATATCCCAGCAACCACTACAACCACTATAACATTGATGGAAATATAGAGGAGAAGTGTTAGAAGTTGGATCCAAAGCTCAACCCAAAGAACCAAAAGAAAGATGGTAAGAACCAAAATCCCATGGCAATGGATTCAAGTAATCAAGTGGAAAGTAGCATAGACGTGGATGAGAATATTATTTGTACATGTATGTAGAAGTGGGTGAATATGAGCATCCTTTAGCAACAAGAAGAGAAGGAAATTCCCAAATTCTTCCATATAAAGATGCAATTTAAGAAGACGAAAATTAATCCTCTATTCGACTCAAGATCATAGGAAAATTGCATAGTAGCAAATCTGGTCAAGAAAATGGGAATATAAACTCATGACCATCCTATCTCATATCCATTGGGATGGGTTAAAAAGGAACTAGAGATAAAGGGAAACAAACTGTGTAGAACCAAATTTGCTATTAGTGTTGACTTTATTAATGAGGTAGAATTGGATGAAGTTCCACTTGATGTATGTGGAGGTGTGCTTGGAAGTCCCTATATGTACATGGGGGATGTGATAATCATGTCGAGAGATAACCAATACTGCTTCATCAAGGATGGAAAATATTTCATCACCAACACATGCAAGGGCAAGTCAAAGATATTGTTGCTAAGTGCCAACCAAGCTAAAAATTTGAATATTACTAGCAAGAAGTATGTTTTTGTTGTTTTTAAGAGAAAATCAATCTATAGAAGAGTCTATGAGAGCTAAGCCATCCCTTGAGGGGTGTACTAAAAATAAAAATAAAAATAATAAAATAATAATAAAAAACCTAGAAGAATTGTTACAAGCGCACAGGGGTGTGTTTTAGGAGCCTAAAGGGATATCACCCAAGATGGAAGTGGAGCTTGAGATCCAACTATTTTCAAACTCACCATTGCTAAACATTGTGTTGTACAAGCAGTTTGTTATCAAAACAAGTGAGGTAAAGAAGTAGTAGTAGTAGTTGCTAGAATAGGGTGTCATACAAACAGGTACCTAACCATGTGGCTCACCCATCATCATAGTGCCAAGAAGGATGGGACTTGGTATATGCGTATTAATAATAGGGAATTAAAATTAAATATACTTAAGAATAAGTTCCCCCTTCCTAGGATAAATGGTCTGCTAGATCAGTTGTAGCAAGCCAAATACTTCACTGAGGTGGAATGAAGTCAAAATATCACCAAGTTTGGGTTAAATAAGAATATACATGGAATATTGCCTTCAAAACCAGGCAAGGTTTGTATTATTGGTTAGTTAGGCCATTTGGCCTATGCAATGCACTAGCTAAATTCATGAGGTTAATGAACCATATACTACACCCTTTTTATAGATTCCTTTTTTATTAGTTATTTGGATGGTATACATGTATACAGTGCTACCTATGAGGAGAACATGTCACATTTGATGTAGGTATTAGAGATATTAAAGAGGTACTAGTTGTTGGAAATTTTCAAGAGGTGTGATTTTGCACAGCAGTATGTATCTAGGATATGTAATAGGTGGGGGAGAGTTGAAGATGGATCCTGCCAAGATGGAGGCCATCATGAAGTGCCCAATTCCCACTAATGTGTACGAGGTCATGATTTTCATTGTAGAATCATATTACTTGAGGACATTCATAGCTTTGTTTTTAGCATTATTAGCACCACTCCACACCATAACAATGAGTGGAAAGAGTTTCCACTGGGGAAAATTTCAGTAGAGGGCCTTTGCGGAGTTAATGAATAATATTAGTTAAGCATTAGCTTTGGTATTATTGAACTTGCAATAGACCTTCAAACTAGTGACAAATGTGAGTGGGTATGTTATGGGAGTAGTCTTGTTTTAGAGAGGAAGGTCTATATGGTACCATTATGAAGTATTTCATGGGAAAGTTTTTAACTACTCTACCTATGGCAAGAGCTTTATGCCCTGGTGAAATTTATGAAGAAGTGGAAACAATACCTAATGGGAAGGGACGTAACAATCCACATAGATCACCAACCACTATAGTACCTACAATCCCATAGCTGCAACAAATACAAATTACAAGTGGATGTAACTTTTACAATAGTTTCATTCAGTGATCACATATAGAAAGGGAAAGACAAACAAGTTGGTTGACATGCTTTCAAGGCCACGCACATAAAATATCATAGCTTAGGGAACTCTTCTGCACATGACACCTTTCACCCATTATGCATACAGAGAAGCATATATAAAGATGAGGAATTCAAGGACGAGTTTCAATAGTTTCAAAGTTGGAGTCATGTGCATGATGGTGACAACACAATTGACTATTATCTCCAGAATGGGTTACTCTATAGGTTAGATAAGTTATGCATGCCTAGAGGTGAGCAATTGTGACTAATCAGAGAGGCTCACACCTCCAAGGGTGTAGGGAATTTTGTTATAAGGAAGAAAATGGCTAACTTGGAAAGATATGTGTATTGGCCTAGTATGCAAGAAGAGGTAACTAGGTTTGCAAAAGGATACATGACTTGTTGTACTATAAATCCTAGTAATTAGAAACAGGTTCTATACCATCCCTTGCTTGTACCCACTCATTCTTGGGAAATCATTTCCATGGATTTTATGGGAGGTTTACCAACAACTAGGAAGGGACATGACTACCAATTCATGGTAGTTGATAGGTTCAGCAAGATGTGTGTTCTAATGCCATGTAAAGATATTATCAGTGGGAAAGAAGCAACAAACTTAATCATAAGACATGTTTGGGTGCACTTTGGGATACCAAGGAGCATAATTTCATATAGGGACACAAGATTTCTTAGTGCATTTTTCACTGCATTATGGGAGAAAGTGGACTTTAAGTTGAAGAGGTCTAAAACATTCCATCCATGAAAATATGGGAAAATGAAAGTAGTCAGCAGGACTTAGGTGCAGATTTTAAGGGGTTAAAGTCAAAAGAATCTAAAGACCTAGGATGAAATCTGGTATATATACAACATTCTTATAATAGAGCAGCCCATGCTTCTATTGGTAAGTCCCCATTTGAAACTTGTTTTGTATATTTTCCACTTTAAACTTTGGATATTGCATATGGTTAGCAAGGAGGAGGGACGGAGGATCTTACAAGGGATGCCTTAAAGGGGAAAAAAATTGAGAAGATCACGAAGGTCCATCTACACATGTAGGAGATATTGCAACAGTCATAAAAAAAACACAAGGTTGGACATGATCAACATAGAACAAAGAAGTCGTTCAAGGTGGGAGACAAATTATGGTTACAATTAAACAAGATGAGGTTACAAGGTCTTGGTAAGAAAACCAAGGCTATACAATATGGTTCCTCTGATATACTAGAAAAGGTTGGAGATAATTCCTAAAGATCAGTCTACCACCATACATGTGCATTTACTCAGTGATGAATGTAGAGAATATGAAACTCTATGAGCCTTCCATGCTGGATCAGGAAAAGGAATAGGTCCTACCTTTTGTTTAAGATTTAGTACCAGATGCTCAGGTGGATTTAAAAAATTCTATAGTTTTATAGAAAAGGTATAGTACTATAAGATAGCGGTAACATGAACTTTGGTAGATTGGGTTGAAAGGACAACTTCCAAGCAAGGCTAAATGGTACTTCAAGGAGAAGGTAGAAGAAAATTCCCTCACCTCATTCAATAAAAGTTTTTGGACACAAAAAGCCTCCAAAAATGGGGAGATATGATCTATATTGGATCAATAAATTATTTTTCATCCACATTGATATTTTTAGAGTCGAAAAGGTTGAGTAACAAACTTGTAGGTTCATTTTTATTGGAGGTCCTAGTTTGGAAATTTTCAAGTGAAAAAATTCAGGAGCCATTTTGAGGCCTCAAATAACCAAGGTTTTTGGTCTTGAACTTATTATTTACCAAGATTCCATAATATACACATCGATACCATTCCAATGGTTCAATAATAGCCTCAACTGAAGCTCGCATGAGAAATTGATGCCTCCCAAAAGTTGACTTATCAAAATGGACCACCATAATTTGATAGGATGCCACTTCATCTCTCGTTACTAATGGAAAATGGGTTATCCACGTGGCTACTATTTACAATGATTTATAAGGTTTGAGTTTTAACTCATATTGAGGGTTGAATGGGTCAAATCTAACCCTTATTTGGCTATGTGGTCGTGTTATATCAGGTTCACTAGGAGGAAAACGGGTTCCTTTCTATTCAATTATGTTTTGTTCCATAGATGAGAAAAGTAGTTGAGAGTGGATGGAGAGAAAGAAAATAGAGAGGGTTTTTGTATTGTAGCATCCCATGGTCCATGGGTCTCACTCTTTTTTACTTGCATCTATTTCCATTTAGATAAAGAGAGAGTAGAGCAACCTCACCTTCCAATTGGTTTTTCTCCCAAAAGGGTTTCCTAGATCATATCTTGTGTTATTATGGTTGTGAGTGATTGTATTTTTGTATGTTCTCCATCTTCTACATTTGATATATTCCATGCATGGAAATAGTAACTTAATAAATCCATAATTCTAAGGAAAATAACCCTCATAGCATAGATTTAATATTTTAAGTATAATTTTATCAAAATTGTTGTGACGAACTTTCCAATGGAATATCCATGATAGTTTAGAAATCAAGTGCAAGCTACAAAAGAAAAATTCCTTGATGCATCCATATAACTTAGAGGAACCTAACTATAAAATATATTTATCAGATTATGAAGTACCAATAGTCAAAAAATGACCCATACCTTAAACCTTTGGTGGCTTGTCTTCAGTATTCTTCCTAACATTGTCTAGGATGAAGTCATTTAGATTATGTTCTTAAATTATTTTGGACAGAAACTCAATCATATTCACCATACAAGAATTCTCGAGATGAAATCCTCTACTATAGTAGCTACACTTTTTTTTCTCCTTATATTTTCCTCCCTTTAGGATCATAGTTTCCTTGCTAGATTGAATGGTTTCTCCATCTATATGATCAAGATCCATTATTTTCCACTTGTCTTTCTCCTTATCAGCCTTCACTATAAGTGCATAGGTTTTGAAGGCTTAATAGCCCCGTTGAGTATAAGATTATTTTTCTCATGTATCAAGGACTATATAAAATCATCTAAAGATGGCATCTTCAAATTTTTACCATATGGAGATTTTGGCAATATGGAAAGAAGAGACAAAGATAGAATATTGTGGACCTATTTTATGAAGTACAAAAAGGATAAGTTGTTCCTCCTTCCTATATATCCCAAAAGTGTTTACCTATTTCATCAAAGTCTTTAATCTTGATAAGAAGTCATGTACGGTATTTAAATGGTTGGGATATAGATAAATCATCTCATCCTCTAGCTGATGTCCTCTCAACTCATCTTGATTCCCAAGCAATCCTTCCAATTTGGTCCAAACCACATCAGGAGTTATATAATCATCTACATGAAATATAAAATCATGAGTGATGGAAAAATATAGAATCCCATAGGATTATTCCATTCTATTAAAGTACTTTTATTTCTCAATGGCTAATGTAGGCTCAATTTCAATCCCCAATGTGATCCTATAAAGTCCTTTGTTTCACAACAACAATTGGATCATTCACTTCCATTCAAAGAAATTGAAAGGAGTGAGGATCAAGTAATTTGGTCCATTCATCAGTAAAAATTGGTTCTTGTAGAATTGTACAACATGGTAAACAAGAAGGATTCTTTTGCTAATGTTTAGTCTATTAATAATTGTTGACATTACATATATGGCTATCATTTTTTCATACAGACTAACCACTCTACCATTTTATATTAGATGAGTAAACCTATCAGTTGTAGTAGAGAGACTAAGTGGTTATTGTTATTAAAAGAATTCAAAATCACCATTAATGACAAGCCTAAGAAGGATAATGTCATTGCATACTTCCCTTATATACTTACCAATGATGGAGATGCTTTACCTATTGAAGATAACTTTCTTGACAAACATCTTTTTCCACTATCTACTCACACACTATGGTATGAAGATGCTGCTAAATACTTAGTTGCAAGAAATCTTCCAAACCACCTATCTACAAAAGAACAATAATAGATCATCAAGCAAAGTGTCAGTTATTCCTAGATAAGTGACTTCCTCTTCTACACAAGGCCTGGTAGAGGGAATTTCTCCCCTAGGGCTTTTGGGTTGAAACCCTAGCAAACTGAAAGTTATCTATTCAAGAAACATGCATTCATACAGCCATTATGCTATTATAAGCAAATTCTATGATAGGAATACGTACCTTCGGTCCTACGTTTGAGAAGGCCCTTAGGGTCAAAACCCTTCTTGGAGTTCCCTTCTTCTCTTTTGTCCTGCAAAACAACCAATTCAAAGAACATAGCAGTACATGGACAAAAACTTATAAAGAAACAATCTTCATGTTATAAAGAAAGGTAGTTAGTTATGAAATCCAAACAACCATTTACATATGAATTCTAAACATGAATATCATTAACATAAAGAAGATTCATTTCGGGAACCAAGACATGTGTTTCTTTTATTATAGACAAATAAAGTACATAAAAAGGAATATTTTCACCTGAGTCACCTTCAGCAGGCTCCAAGCAAAGCTTCCTTCCGGATCTGTTCCAGCCTCAAGCCTTTAACAAACTCCTTCCATGACTCTCTCCATGATGTCATAAATGGTGGATGAACATCAACACACAAGGAAACAAAGGTTTCCTGTACAAAATGGGGGAAGTGCAGAAGGCACAAGGGACTTCAAACCTGGTCAGGGGAAAAATCTCAGCATAATAACCTTTCTCTCTCTTCTCTCCTCCCTTAGGCCTTCCCTTTGAGGTATTTTTATACCACTCCCAAAGTAGTTTTTTAGTTAGGAGTTGGTTGGGAACAGTTGGGCCACGGGCACTAACAGGTGATCAGCAGGTAAAACCCGCGATCTCCACCCGAAAATAAGGAGTTTTATATTTTTTTAAGTGTTTTAATACATACACGCGGGTTGGCTATACACATACCTGCGTATACACGCGTTTAACTCAGGGCAATGTCACGTATAAGGGATAAAACACTATTTTTTAAATTTTAGGACCAGGTCTGGAAGGAGGGGTTGCCCTAGGCCATGAGTACAGCATCACAAACCATAAGAGTGAGATTTGGAGCTATAACAGATGCCCCCTAATATATGAGGTCAGAAGGGGTACATGATGGCCGAAATATATTATGCGAGTACATGGAAAGGAAGTCTGTCAAAAACCGAGGAGGATTTCACCAGAATTCAGCCTACCAAGCCACCAAAGGAGATCAGAAAGAAACATTGTCTGAGGTGGGCATACCCATGCTCAGAAAAAGTAAAGCATGTCTGCATATCAAGTACAAGCGGATCCACTAAGTATACAAGTATAAATGACTGAAAGATACATAATGGATCATCTGATCATAATGAACAAGTACATGTCTGAATATCACATATAAGACTGTCAATGATGCTGAAAGATGCAACGGATCACTGATATCAAAGACTGATCCCAAAAGGTACCAACTGAAGATGATGGAATAGGATGGTACTACACTACAAACTCAAGTGCCAGCATATAGAATGTCACCATGACTGACTGCAACATATAAAGTGGAGTGGTATCAACTAGCAGCAACAGGAGCAACTGTCAAGTGAACTAATGAATGCTGATACAACCTGAGGTCTTCACCGACCACCGTGGTACATTTCTACACCATGGGAATAAATGATCTGAAGTCTACCATGTGAGAAATCGTTTGATTACCGGTCATTGATGTAGACCGTTAACAAACGCGAGACTACTCACCGATAATGATAATGAGCGTCAAGGTACCCAGTACAATCTAACAAGTGTGAATAGATGAGCTGAAGTCGAACACCTGTAAGAATCTATCGATCAGGAGACAATGATGGTTTCCCACTGTCGATAGCGAAGGATCTGCCACTAATGATTGCAAACCCCAAGGTACTGCCAAATGGACTCTAGATCTTTGCCCCAGAGCAATGAGTCGGAGTCGATAGGGAAAGATCCACTAGAAGGAAGGCATTAAGGCATCCTTCATCAATCTAGCGCGAGTGTAACCCATAGGCCAATAATGTGAAAGGAATCGGACGAAAAAGATGTAGTAACCCAACCGAAGTACGTTTCCAGTGTACACAAGATGTGGCTAGCGCACGGCAGAAACCCTCTGAACCAACCAATAATGAAAGCTGACACAGAGGCGAGGTATCCACCAATAGGGTCAAATGGAAACCAAGGTACTGCACGAATCCCAATGTGTGATAATGTAAGCTGATGTCGAACACAAGGGAAACCACTCAGTCAAAGACCCATGATACTGATCAATGTTGAGCACAAGGTAACCTATCAATAATGAAAATAGGGCCAGGGTGCAGCTCTAGGCCTGTCCTCAGAGCAAGATGTCGTCGTTGATAAGGACAAGACCCGCCAGCAAGAAGTCAATGGGGACCTTCTCAAACCGGCACGAGTAAAGGACCAATATAACTGATGTGATGATAGACATGACACTGACAACCAGGGATGGCCGACTGAAAAATGAGTCAAGAGACACCGCAGAGAGGCCGACTCAGGCTAACTTCCCTTGAACAAAAGCACGACTCAATGCGACTATGTGGCAGCATATGATGACTCTGTATAAGTTCGCCATGCAGGAGGCACGAACGAACCCTCCATATGATTGGAAGAGATAACCAATCGGGGAAGAACTGACTCAATAACAAGGTTATGGCGTACCTAAGTCAAACTAAATCCCACCCATACGGAGGAGACTTTATTTTGAGTGCTTTGTTCAAGGGTGACACGATTGACTCTTGCTGCCAACAATAAATGGAAATACTGTCCCTTTCCCACTCTTTTTTGGAATATTTAATTTTTTTTGTCTTTTTCTGTTAAGCTGGAAAAAGAATAAAAGAATGCTATGGTACAGTGGAAAGAACGAGTGTCGATGAAACATATGATCTAGTTCCTGGGAAAGGAACGTTCCTATGCTCAATGCAGGGAGGTGAAAACTGGTCAGTGACACTCAAAGGTATGTTCCTTCCATGAGTCAAGGTGTGCCAAGCTGCAGAAGTCAAAGGTATGCAAGGTTGATTTTGCAGACGTCATGGTCAAAAGTTGGCTTAAACACGAGTCCAAGTGAAGTCGGCTCTAGGCCAAAAGGTGCAAGTGGTCAACATGCAATGCAGTAGTACAACTCAACACAAAGGAGCCTCTAGGGTATAAGGCTAGAACGAAGCGAAGAAGCTAAGAAGAATGAGTCTTCAACGCATAAGTCATGGCGGGACTACAGAGGACTCCCGAGCCTACTCAAATCAGAGCAGCATGGGCAACAAATGTCAGTGAGGTGCTAACTAGGATGCCCATGTAAAGGATGGCTCTACCATCGTGTCATGATTTAAAGAATCGGTGAGTGAAGATGGCTTACGAACCATAACACGATGGGATCAACCCTATGGCAGATGTATCGGCAAATGGAGGCTAGTATGCATAATGCAACGGAAAAAATGGTGTCCCTAACCTATATGCCAGTGAGAAAACGATACCTGCCATGACGGGTCAGCAGTCATGGAACCGTCTCGAAACTGAAAAACGTCCAAAATGTCCTGAAAAACAAACCATTCTCGACATTCCAAGCTCCCAAGTTAAAAGTCACATGAGGCCAAACAAAATAAAATTTTGAAAAAATTTTACATTTTCAAAACTTATAAAAAGCATTTTGGACTCACCATTTTTACCATTTGAGTTTGAGAGCAAAGGTTTTGGAGCAAAAGGAGCAAACTTCCCACAGCCAGATTCAACCATTCAAATTCGTCAAAATCCTCCAGGTAACTCTTATACTTAGCTTGCAATTGATTGTGACAGGTTTTAAGATTTTTGATTGATGTTTCACCGTTGAACTTTTGTCAAAAATTTCCTCACGGCGTATACGCGGGTTGGTAATATTGAACCCGTGTACACGCGGGCCCTATACACGACTGTGTGCACAGGGACCCACATATACGCCGCGAACCATTTTTAAACAAAAACTAACAGTTTTAAATCGATTTTTCCTCAGGATGCCTGTCACGTGGCGCAAAAGAGAGCACGCAGCAGTTGACAATGAAGTTATGAACAGTCCAGAAGCTTTAGATGCACTACGGGGATGCGGTTTGCTTAAATTTTTCAAATTGCCAAATATGAAAGCGAACACGCGTCTGCTTGAGATGCTCATCGATTATTGGGACGTCGAGGAGGAAGCCTTTATGATCGATCAGATGCCGCTCAGGGTAGAAGTGGAGGATATCTATTTTATCACGGGCCTTTCCCGAAGGGGAGAGGTAGTACAGTCCCGGGGCAGGACACGGAGTAGCCTCACGATAGAGGACTATGTACAGATATACTGCCCGGGACATCCCAAGAAAGTTGGGAGCCATATTTCCATCACACATGTGGCGAGTTTATCACTTAGGATTATCCTGTTCACCATGGCTCGAGTGAACGGATCATCCTCTCTGCATCAGGCGTCATGGCTAAACATGAGCGTGGCAGTTGACTGTCTCACTACTGTGTTCAATTGGTGTACTCTTCTTCTGGCCAACATGAAGAGCCAGCTCACTTCAATCAGGAGGGGATAGACCAAGAACGTTGGATATGGGACTATCCTGTGTACTTTCTTTTTCGAGAAGGTTCCCGCACTCTGCCCCAGGGTAGCAGTTTCCATCAGCACCCCACGCGATCCACGCATGGGCTGGTGGGCTGATGTGATGAAACGTCTGGGGGTGGGGAGGTCCCATGGACTGCCTTCGACGATGACTTCTTCACCTGGTGGGATCAGCAGATCATCACCGTGGATGACTACCCCTATGCTGGGCTGGATTTCCGAGGAGATCCTGATCTAGCGTTACCACCGAACGCAGCATGGGGCGAGATTGGTAAGAATTTTTTTATTTTATGATTTTTTTTTTTGTATTTTTCAAATATAATGATGCATTTTGAAAAATAATTTTTGATTAGATTCAAATGACTGATATGATGATCATGTTCTAGACATTGGGCCAGTACGACCAGATGGATTCCCGCGGCATGGACGGCGCGGCCGAGGAGCCGAAGAGGCGGCTGCTAATACAGAACGGACTCTAAACAACGTCCAGCGACACTTGGCGAGAT
Organism: Pinus tabuliformis; assembly: GCA_031772625.1. NCBI lineage: Eukaryota > Viridiplantae > Streptophyta > Pinopsida > Pinales > Pinaceae > Pinus > Pinus tabuliformis. The sequence goes on along the minus strand of CM062804.1, from coordinate 516,864,089 downwards.
TGAGCTACCGAGTACCGATGGCCGTCATAGAGGACCTTCCTGAGGATATGCAGCGTCATGTGGTTGGCATGCCACGTGACTGGGTTCGCATTTTTCGGCGTGTGGCCAATGCTATAGTTACATACTTAGATGCTCATCCTGAGCCGAGGCATTAGATATGCCGGACATGACTATGGGCATTTGAGTCCCAATTTTGTATATTTTTGGACACACATATGTACACTCGAGATGATTTACGATACATATATATATATATATATATACAGTTTGACTTTTTGATGCTTGATTTTATTATGATGAATGATTGATGTGCCAGTCTAATGCCTGATTAGCGATAGAATCAGCTAACCAATTATGAGATCTTGGAATGTGCAAATAATTAATATAAGTAAATGATCTTTGCAACAACCTCACCCTTAAATACTGGCGATATAAAGATGGATCTCGTACCTGATAAATGTTATTTAATTGAGACACTATCAATTGAGAATCAAGATACACTACCAACGAGTCGATCCCATGAGAGATTGCCTCGGATAATAAATTAATAACAGCAGTATACTCGGCCATATTGTTTGAAGCAGGACCGATACACACGCCTCTTGATGCCATCAATTGACCAGTTGGATAATAGAGTACCCAAGCTGCGGAAGCAAGATTCCGAGTGTGCTGACTAGCACCATCGGTGAACCCAAAATAGACCAAATCATCCATCAACACCTGCCACAGCAGACCAAAAAGTGCTGATATCAGAAAACTCTCGATGATATATGTACAAATATACATAAAGTACAAAGAAGCCATTGCCTGGCCAAAGCTAAGCAAAGCACTTCCTTAGGTAGAGCCCGTCAGGGGGCTCCGCCAACTTACTCCTAGGGATGTTTATAGGTACGATGATCGAACCAATCAATATACTTCCTTCGGAAAATGAATGTGTTGGAGCCAAAGGGACCGTACAAACATCACTAGTCAAACTGGAGGACTGAGATTCGACTTCATGCACAGGGGAATGAAAGTGTAGCCAACGATGTAAATCTTCCAAAGGTCGATCTACAGTCGTCATTGCTTCGAATATCGCTTCGTCCGATGGAAAAACAATATCCGAGCAATCCGATGCAGAGGTGGAATCAAGGGTCCAAAAATGAGCCACATCACCATCTATCTCCTTCCCAGAGGAAGAAGTAGAATGGTTATCTGCAAAGTTATCGATAGATTCACATCTAAGCTCTACTGCAGATATAAGAGATTTTATTCCACCCACCTTGTCGTCACCTGATGTGGTCACTGTCACACGGAATCTGTCAAGGGTGCGGACACGACTGACCTTCCTAGAAGTCTAAGACATTCTAATGACAAACAAGACAAAATGGAATGATCTTTCTCTAAATACACCTTTTACAACATGAAAACTACAAGTGTTTAGGCTTACCTTATTCCAAAACGCTGTTGTTGAAGTCCGTTCTTGACGATCCGGATGAGCTCCTCCTTCAAGTCAATTCCTGCAACCACAAACAATCAAACAATTACCAAGCACTTGCATTTCATATAATAAAACATATATTCAACATGCAGACCAAGGAACACATGAAATAACTCATTAACACAAGCTATTGAGAAAAATAAACCAGTTTGTATTAATAACGAAACAAAGAAACTCTTACAACCTGGCCTTGGTGTTGTGCAAATTCCTCCCAGGGTCCATCAAGGGTTTTCCTCTACTTTGACAAAGCTCACCCTCTCCCAAGTAGAATCAAGTGAAGACAATCTCTCCTCACAAAGGCTCTAATGGAAGACCTAAATCCTGCAGCATTTACCCAAAGAAAATGTATAGCTCCAACCTCCTCTCCTTCTGGCTCAATGCCTTCATTTATAGTGCTGTAAAGAGGTTATTCAGGTCCACTATCAATGGGATCATCCCCCTCTATGGGTGGGATAGCTCCCTTATTGATGGGATAAGTTCCCCCTTAATAGAGATACATGAACCAACTGGAGGCGCATCCATTTCATCAAACCGACCTCTAGAATGTTCTAGAAGTAACCACAAGTAATTTTTTCAAGATAAAACTCGCGCATTTTGCCTTTTACAGAGGGACGCACCTGTCCTTTAACATACAGAGCGTCCATGGACGCAGATTTTGTGAACATGGTCAGCGTCCCCGCAGGTAAGGCTAGAGAGAACCTGCGACCCCAGAGATAAACATGATTTTTACAAGACTTTCTCTCTTCTTTGAGTTTGAGATGGATAACAGAGGCATGAGACTTGCCTAAGAGGGTAGCATGACTTGTTGATTGGAGCCATACTAACTGTAAGTAGTCAAGGTGACATTTTTTAGTGTAACAGATTGCCCCCTAAAGTGCGAAGCCTGGAATAGAATAGGGTTTTGTAATTCTAGGAAGGGTGAAGCGCTTTATCATTTCAAGGATTGCCTTGTGGATGGCCTGGTTGGAACCTGCAATTTTCAACACAAAATACATGGATAAGATTATATCATCACTGAGGTAGGCATTCCCATACTCAGATTCAAAACTTTAACTAATGGACTAACTATTCTGATACAGGAATGATCTTGCAGTACATCATTTTTATAGACTTTTGTAGACACAGTATGGACGCAGCCATCTGTTTATGATTAGTCTACATAGATAATGAATACAAAACTCCTCGCAGCCTGGATGGTAGAAACTAGATCCAGGGTCTTCACTTCTACTTCTCGAATTGGTACGATTCTAGCCATGTGATTAAATGATTCGATGTCGAACATGGTAGAAACCACTTGATTACCAGTCAATGATGTAAACTGTTAACAAGCGTGAGAGAAACCACCAGTAATGTCAATGGTTCTCAAAGTACCAAGCACAACCCGTGAAATGTGAATAGATGTTTTGATGTCGAACACTTCACGGAATCCTCTGATCGAAAGTCAATGATGTAAACTGACGTCAAAGGCGAGAAACCTGCCATTGATGCATGCAGACTTCAAGGTACTGTCGATTCCTAAGTCATCTTTCTAGATAATGTGTCGATGTCGATAGAAAGCGACCCGTTGCAGGCAAGCCTGCAACACGAAATCATTGTTCAAGTTGAAGAAATGTTGCTGTAAGGACTGACTCAGGGATGGTCAATGGATGACAAGTATTTTGCAGATGAAAGTTTTGCTTGCAGACCTCTTGAACACATAACGACACAACAGATGGTTTGGTGACGAATAACTCAAAGTTGATCCCTGAACCCGGTTAAAGATTTTCAAAGTGATTTAGTCAACTGTGAGGTAAAAGATTTCCCAACCCAGGTGAATGAAAAGTGTCGTGTTCAAGAGCGGTAATAAAGTTTCTTCTGAGGCAAAAGGTGACAAATAGGTTCATTCTTCTCTTTTTTCCCCCACCATTTCTGGCAAGTACCTCTTTATTTTTAACAAGCTTGAGGAGGATAACATATGCTTGATTATAAGCTCATCCTTCGGACGAGTCCAACCTAGTTTAAATGCGAACCCTAGGAAGGAGTGGTTCGTTCCTGTTTGTAATTGAACAGGTCCTTTACTGTAAAAGTTTAACGAGCCCAGTATAGGAGAAACTCGGCGTTTTTCAATTTTAGAGAGTCTGAAAAACTTAAGGAAACTCCACGTTGAACTTTTTCGTATATTTGTGTCCCTCAAGCCCGAAAAAGTATAAAATAATACCTGGGGGAACCGCTTGATCTTGCGACCAAGGAGTACTTTCATAATAGTATCGTTGACCTGAAAAGTAAAAAGCGATCAAAGACACGTCGTTTTATTTCCTTATCGAGTTTGAAACGACAAAAACCCGGCAATCTTTTCCTGATTTTACGGTCAGAAAAGAGCTAAAAGGGGACCGTCTTTTAATTCCGTTTTAACGAGTGAAAAAGAAACACTCGGCGATCTTTTCATGTTTTAGGAGTCAGAAAAGGGCTTAAAAGATGACTCTGAAATTTTGTTTGTGAAAAATTACAATTTCCCTTGAAATCCCTTCGTCCTGCACAAAAGCGACACATTACTCATACCTGTTTAAAATAGGCAAAAATACATTTGAAAACATCTTTTCATGGTAAAAAATGAACTAATTCATCCAAAAAACCTATAAAAAGACCTTTTACCATGTCATTTTTACCGTTTCACTGTTGAGGTTGAAAAAGGAGCTTTTGACAAGAAACTTCCCGTGGTTGCTGCGGAAAATCTGACCGTCGGAATCGAACGCCGCTTCACCGAGGTATTTTACACATCCCACTCTTCATTTTTATCCGTTTAGTTTTTTGTTTTTGGTCTCTGTTTCATTTTTTGGGGGGGTTTTGGGTTCAAAATGCGCCCCTCGGCGGACGCAGGTGCCCTTCGGGTGAGCCGCGTCCCCCGACTTTTTCTCACACGGGAAAAAGGTCTGGGGACGCAGTCCGCCTTCAGGCGAGCTGCGTCCGGACGCCCTGTGCTAAAAAGCCGGGGTGCGTCTTCCGCAAAGGGCGCATTTCAAAACCCTAACTCTCTCAAAAAAACCACCAAATTTTCTCAAATTAATTTCTAATTGACTCTTTTGATGTGCAGGGGCCAAAACATGTTAGACTGGAGAGAGAGAGAGCACGTAGAAGACGATGAAGCTGCGATTAACCACCAACCCTCTCTGGATGCCTTAAGAACATGTGGATTGTACAAATATTGGACCATACCGGGCATGAGGGGCCAGGTAAGATTTTTGGAATGGCTAGTTGAGCGATGGAACGTTCAAGATCAATGCTTTTACATTGGAGGGCACCAGCTCGAGATAGAGCCCTCGGATGTATACTTTCTCACTGGCTTGCCAAACAGAGGTGAGCAACTCAACCTTGCGGGGACCAGGCCGGGTGGCCAATCCCTTGATGATCTCCGCGAGGAGTGGTGCAGACCAGGGACTCGCCATAAAAAGGGCGTGGAGATAAAGCACATCGCTCTGGCGGAACTTAGAGTTATTGCATTTACGGTCACTAGGATTTGTGGCGCGGCCGCCTTGCACATTGCTTCCGGATCCCAAATGCGGATGGCAGTTGACTGTTACCAAGGCACCATCTTCAACTGGTGCGAAGCTGTGTCGGCTCATATGAAGAGCCAACTAACCAAGGCAAAGAACGGACGACTAAAGACTTTTGGATATGGGCCTCTAGTCGTGAGCTTTGCCTTGGAGAGAGTTCCTATGCTGATCCCTCAGCAACTCACTGTTGATGACTTGGGTCCTCGGGAGCCAAAGCTTGTTCGATGGGTTGCGGTGATGGCCCGGCATCCTGACGAGGGTGCTGCAGTGGTTCGATTCTCTGACAGTTACTTCGACTGGCTAGAGGGCCAGCTTTTTGTGATACAAGACTTTCCATATGCCGGAATGGATTTCAGAGGTGATCCGGACATGGTTCTTCCACAGGGAGAACAATGGGATGACAGAGGTACTTTCATTTTCACAAGTTTTCTAATTATGTATTTTTTTATTTTTCATATATATCGTCTCAACGTAACAGTAAAATTTTAAAAATGCAGATGTTGGACCACAGCGTCCAGCCAATCTCCGGCCTTACGACAGACGACATCCAGCTGCACCGGCACCGGCCTTACAGGATGCGACAGCAGAAGTACTAGCCGATTTGGAGCATGATCTAGAGCGTCTCACGGCAGATATACCTGAGACTACTATGGATGACATTCCAATGAGGCTTCAGCGCTTCGTGGTTGCAGTCCCTGGACCGTTTAGGAGATTTCTGCGCAAGATAGCCCGCGCAGTGGTGTCGTACAGAGAGCACCACCAGTGATTGACTAGTCACTTTTGTAGTCACATGTGACATTTTTGACTTTTTGCACTATCATTTTGCCGATCATAAGGTGTGTTAAACCTATGATCGAAGACGATGTATATATTTTTGGACACACTTCTATCTATATCTATATATATCACTATTATCGGCTTATCTTGTTTAACATGTATGATGAAATGTCTTTAAATTTACTTGCATGATTATTATAAATGTCTGTCCAACACTTGAGAAGCAATTGCATCTGCTAATGTATTCAAAGACCTTGGAATATGTTGATATTCAATGTAATCAAATTCACGTTCCAAGAGACGCACTCTCAAAAACAACCTTAATAACACAGGATTTCTAATGGCATAAACTCTATTAAGCTGTAATACAACAAGTTCAGAATCTAACCTCACTATCAAACGTCGAATTCCAAATGAAATAGATTCGGATAATAATTCAACCACTGCACTGTATTCTGCAATGTTATTCGTTGTTTGACCGAGGCTTACCCCATGCATAGAAACTAACTCGTCAGAGGGCGAATAGATAACCCAAGCTGCGGAAGAGATATTCCGTGTACTACGACAAGCACCATCAGCAAATCCAATGTATGTTTGGAGAGGCGTCGACATCTACAATATCAAGAGTAAAACCAAGATGAGCCAAAATAATGACGAAAAACCACACTTGCTAAGCTAAGCACACTGACTAAACTAACACACTTGCTAGCTAGAAAGGAAATCTAACCTATCTAAAAATTTCTCCATCCACCATTTTAAGCATAATACCTCTTTAGGTAAAGTCCATTTCTGGGTTTGCCCAAAGAGTCCCCATCAAAATCAACTAACTCATAAGCCCCTTTTGCTAGCTTTCGCTTTACAATGTAGGGCCCATGCCACATGGGAACGAATTTTCCAGCACCTAGCTTATCGTTTGCTTGATCATATAATAGTACTAGGTCTCCTTCCGAAAAACTTCGAGGGGTTACATTTTTATCGTACTGAGCTTTCATTCGTTTCGCGTGAGTCTCGATAGCTAAAGTAGCGTCACGTCGAGTCTCATCTAATTTAGCTAAGTATAACAACCGTTTCTCCTCTTCGGAAGTAGCTGGAAGTAATTCGACAGCCATTTGAAGTGATGGGATTTCGCACTCAATAGGTAACACAGCTTCTAAGCCATAAACTAGCTGAAAAGGGGTGAAACCTGTTGAATTTTTCACTGAAGTTCGATATGCCCATAGTGCCGAAAATAACATGTTATGCCAATTCGTTCGATGGATACCAATGATCCGTCGAATCATGACGACTAGAACTTTGTTGATTGACTCAACCAAACCGTTGGCTTGCGGATAATAAGGTGTAGAGCTATCGTGGCGCAAACCAAGCTGGCTTGTAAGTTCAGTCATCATGACATTTCGAAAATGGCTTCCATGGTCCGTAATGATTGCTTGTGGGACACCAAACCTAGTTATGATATGATTGAATACGAAAAGTGCAGCTGTCTTGCCGCTTGCGTCGAATGTAGGCATCGCCTCGGCCCACTTAGTAAAATAATCAACCGCAAGGATGATATACGCATGCCCCCCGGCCGAGTGAGGGTTACAAGTAATAAAGTCAATGCCCCATTTGGCGAATGGACCAGCGGCAATTATAGGGTGGAGAGGAGCAGGTGGAGCGCGCATCTTGCGATCAAACACTTGACAGTTGTGGCATTTTCTGACGGCAAGGATACAATCTTTAAACATAGACGGCCAGAAATAGCCAGCGCGCAACACCTTCTGAGCTGTGGCATACCCAGACATATGACCGCCACATGCTCCAGAGTGACAATCATTCAAAACTCTCTCAGCCTCATCGTGAGTTAAACAACGTCGAAAAACTAAGTCTGCCCCCAGGCGATAAAGTGTATCTCCAATAATTCTGTATTGCTGGGATTGAAACCGAATTTTTCGACGGTTTTCCTTGGAAGCTTCAGGCCGAAAGGTTTGGGTTTGGAGATAGATGATTATATCCCCATACCACGGATCTACAGTGCTAATAAGAAACAAAGATTCGTCCGCAATGGACTCCTCTGCCACAGTCTCTGTGTCAGCACTCGGGAAATCACACATCAATTCCGCGAAGACTAAAGATTTCTTAGACTTGGACTTCTCAAACTCCAAGTCGAACTCTTGCAGGATGACGATCCATTTAGAGTACTTGCCCCCTAGCAGTTGTTTTGTCAAGATATAAATCATAGGGTTGCAATCCGAAATAACAGTAGTTTTGCGGAGAAGAATGTAGTGACGAAAACGCTGGACAGCTTGAACGGCTGCCAGGGCCAATTTCTCCACATGCGAATATTTTAACTCAGTTGGATTTAAGGTTCTGCTAAGGTAATATATCACATGCTCTGCTTGAATTCATCTTCTTGAACTAACACCATTCCAATGGTGGAATGCGAAGCTGCGAGGTATAAGAAGTAGTCCTGGTTGTAGTTGGGAGGATGCAATAACGGTGCATGGGTCAACGCGTGTTTCAGTGCATCAAAAGATTGTTGAGCAATCTCGTCCCAAAAGAATTGTACGTTCTGTTTCAACAACCGTGTAAAACCTTTAGTGACCTCGGCGTAGTTAGGGATGAATCGGCGTAAAAAGTTTGCTTTCCCTTGCAAGCTTTGGAGTTGGCGCAAACTCGAAGGAGGAGGCAATTGGATGATAGCCTCGACTTTCGAGGGATCGACGCGAATGCCGGTTTTGGAAACAACAAATCCCAGCAATCGACCTGTTTCTATACAGAAAACACACTTGTGGGGATTCAACCGAATTCGATAATGCCTACACCTCATAAAGATTGCTCGTAAATGGACAAGGTGATCAGCTCGGTGTAAAGAATGAGCAGGCAAATCATCGAGATAGGGTTGCACAATGTGCTTGATGTCATGAAATGCATAAGACATGGCCCGTTGAAAAGTAGCACCGGCATTCTTAAGGCCAAAAGGTAATTTGCAATAAGCAAATGTCCCCCATGGACAAATGAATGCCGTTTTTGGTTGATCGGCAGGTAGAATATTGATTTGATTATACCGGAGAAACCATCCATGAAGGAAAACATCTCACTTCCGGCACAATCATCAATAATTTGATCGATATAAGGCGTAGGATAGTTGTCTTTTGGACAAGCTCGATTGATATCCCTATAATCGATACAGATTCTTATTGTTCCTTGTTTTTTATTGACGGGAACAATATTCGATACCCAATCCGTTAACGGGATCGGATAAATGAAACCTGCTTTCAACAGCTTTTCGACTTCGGCTTTGATTGCAGCTGCTTTTCGAGGGTGAATCTGACGCAACCGTTGCCGAATGGGTTTAGCATCCGGGTAGGTTTTGATTTCATGAACAACAATGGCAGGATCGATTCCTGGCATTTCTTCGTAGGACCAGGCAAACACGTCGCGGAATTCTTGGAATAGGGCCTTGTAAGTTTCAATTTCTTCGTCAGTACATGCGGCACCTATATGAATGTTCTCCTTGATTCCGGGCTTCACTGAAATATCAATGGGAATAGTACGAGAAATATTCCCTAAATTCAGCTCTGAATCAGAATGTTTCGTTGGATCCTGAGCGTCTTTGACATATTCAGCGGTAAAGATAGATGAAAAATCATTTTCAAAGCATCATCCTTAGGTAAAAACGAAGATCTGTGATGGAGATCGTCCCATGGTAGATCATCTACACTTAGGATTTCGCGAAGTTGTTCGTCAGATGACACTTCTTCGGGAAACGTTATCCGTTCTAAGGGTGAGGTGAAAAGTGACTCTTCACTGACCACATTCATTTGGTCGGTTGAATGAAAGTCGGTAAAAGACATAAGAGCTTCATAAGCAATCTCATACGGACTCAACGGCATAACATCACCGAGTGAGTCTAGCTCAGAGTCAGAGGGAACATACCAAGGATCATCATAAATAATGTTTTCTGACGTGATCATATGAATTGTTGCGAACGAAGGGTCTGCATTGAGTGGAGGGAGAGGAAAAGTTCCCAGTAAACCGGAATCCTTAACTAAACCTACACCAATGTCCCTATAAGGGATTGTCGTTTTACCAACATGCTGGATAGTTTCTAAAGAGGTTGGGTCGGATGAAAAGTATGTCAGCTGATCAATAGTCACGATCTTACCGTTATGTGGAAACTTAATGACTCTGAAGACCGATGAAACGACCGCTGTCATAGCATATGACCAACTTCGACCCAAAAGAAGGTTGTAGTCTAGAGGGGCATCAACCACTTCCACATCCAGACTAACGGTTTTACCTTCGACCCCTATAGGCAATTCTTGTAGAATACCAAACGGACGGAACCCACGGCCATCAAAGGCCTTAAGGATGGTGGGGGATTGGTTCAACGAAGGAGAACCAAGCGATCTCCAACATTGAATCGACATAATACACGTAGAAGCTCCCTCATCAATCACAGTCCGATGAATAGGCCTGTTTTTGACTATCACTGGAATTTGGAAAGCCATTTGATGGGGGAGACGCGGTGTACTACTTTCTAGATCAAAGATCATTAGGTTCGGGTCCTGAACATCGACAGCTCCAATAGCCGACAAAAGCAATTTTCGTTGCGCTGGACATGATTGCAGCACTTCGAGTGCCGACATTGCTGAAGGTGAAACAGCTAAGTCTTCAACAATGTTGTAATTCTGGGCTGCTCTCGCATGTGGATTGAAAGCAGACCTTCGAAGTACACCCTTGGCGGGCGGCTTAATCACTAAGTCTGGGTTAGGTTTTTCGATCTGTAGTGGATCGGAACCAGGAGCTGAGGTTGATGGGTTAGAGTTAGAAGATTCTGCTTCTTTACCATCAACAGGAGCCTTACTACCATAATCTTGCGATCGAGTCGCAATCCTGACATGAGACATCATCAAAATGGGTTCTTCACTGGCATTCGAAGAAGAACCTATCATCTTATTTTCCTGCTCGGGGAATGGATTCTTTAACACAGCAGGAGTCGGAGAACCTTTAACTATTTTCACTACCTCGGCCCGATGAGGGCAGTCTCTCGTAAAATGATCTTCTTCACAAATGAGACAAGGATAACGAGGTTTGCGCTTTTCGTCATTAGTTTCCGACTTTTCCGTTTTCTCCTTTGGAGCCTTGTCTGCTTTAGCCTTCTTCTTTCCTTTCTTCTTTCCACCGTTTTTGGATTTGGCCGTAGATGACTCTACAGCGTGAATGTCGGCGGTAAGTTCAGGAGGAGAAGACTCTCCTGTCGGAGAATCAGGCAAAGTGATAATTGGAGTATTGGAGGTCTTGGAAGACTTCTTCTTACTCTTCGTAGTCACGATACCGATCATACCATCAGCGGCATGAGATCCCGAAGGAGCAGCAGCGATTTGGTTTGACTTTGGAAGATCCGGAATTTTCTCGTGTAACGTACCCGACTGAGTGTAAACTAAGTCAAGGTATTGTGCCTGAGCAATGACTTGCTCCTCAGTAACTACGCCGGCCTTAGCTACATCTTCAGTAATTCTTGGTAATAATGATTTTACAAACCATTCAGCTAAAATTTGGTCCGGGATAAAAACTTTCACTAATCTCCTTCGACGTCTCCACTCATGGATGTGATCAGAAATGTACGTGGATGTCGATTGTTTTAGCGAAGTTAATAATTCCGTACCATTATCGTATCTGACTGGTAACTGAAAATGAGTTAAGAATGAAGTAGCTAACTGGCTAAAGTTGTAAAAAGAAGCCCGTGGCAACTCAATGTACCACTTGGCTGCGAGACCAATGAGTGTACGCTGGAAAAGACGTAAGCGGATAGAATCATCTGAGATGGAATTTGATGCACACCAGAGGTGGTAAGTCATCACGTGATTAGACGGATCCTCTCCAGACTTACCTTCGAACTTGGGTATATCGCTGGGCAACTTATTTGGCATTGGCGGCCAGAACGGAAGATATTGAATTGGATCGTTCGTTAGGCGCGTCAAGTCGGGTAAATCTAAAGTCGCAATAAATGGTAACTGCCGGTTAGGATCTCGGAAACTCTGAGTCACAATACCAGCCCCAGGAGGAGGATATCCAGGATAACTAGGAACAGGATTCGCATTGGGGATATTATATCCTCCTGGAAAACCAGGATTAACCGGACCGTACTGGGGTTGTTGAGGTGGTTGATAATTGTACCCAGGATACGGTTGATACTGGTAAACCGGTTGTTGGGCAGCTTGACCAGGTTGATACTGTCCCTGGTACGGAGGTTGAACAAATTGAGGTTGAGTAGTAACAACCGTACTTGTACCAGGTTGACCTGCAGGCATCTGGACTGTGGTTTGAACCGTGGGTCCAGACAACGGTACAGATGTCTGAGGAACGGTTACAGGGACAGTAGAAACCGGAGCTGCCGATACTCCAGATGTAAGCATGGTAGATGAAGCGGTAGTTGCTGCAGCCGTGTGAGGTGGAGTACTCGGTGCAATTGGCGGCTGAGTAACTACAGAAGTTACAGGGGTCTGAACACTTGACTGGACAGTTGCGGTTGCTGGGGTGGACCAGGAACTGCAGGTTGTCCTGCTTGAGGTACCGACTGTATACTTGGTTGCGACATCTGTTGACCCTGTGACGGATCCCATGTTAACATTCCAGGGTATTGACTCGTAACAGGTTGAGGATACTGAGATCCATAGCCGTATTGAGGATAGGGTTGATAACTGTAAGGTGTAGTCCCATATGATTGCCCTTGAGGTGGTTGATAACCTTGACCAGGGTATTGACCCGTAGGTTGATAACCTTGAGGTAAATACGAATACTGGGGTTGACCTTGACCTTGAGGTTGGTATCCTTGAGGTTGATACCCTTGGGGTTGATACCCTTGGGGTTGCCATCCTTGAGGTTGCCATCCTTGAGGTTGATACTGATACTGAGGTTGACTTTGGGGTACGTATTGAGGCTGGGGTTGATACCCTTGGGGTTGATACCCTTGAGGTTGCCCCCCAGTCACAAATGAAGTACCTTGAGGTTGCCCCCCAGGCATTAACGAAGGTTGCCCCCCAGGCGGTAATTGGCCACCTTGAGGTTGGTTAATGGGAGTTGAACCTGACATCATATAAACTTCACCTATACTCAATGGTACATTACCACTGTTTCCAACTAATAACCCATGATCAACAGGTTGAGGAGATGCTCCCGCAAAGGTACCAGAAAGTGACTGATACCCAGTAGGAACAGAAGGACCGCCATGTAAAAATGATTCAGGACTTTGCGAAAACACAGACGACTGACCAGACATATTTACAGGAGAATGAATTCCTCTAGGTGGAACCGGAGTACGAGGTGTAGAAAAACCTACTGAGTTGTCTAAAAAATTGGTTAATGCAAGGTACCAAGATTCACTTCTAGGAGGACTGTAAAAGATGGATTCACGCTCCCTTAGATCAAGGGTAATTAGATCTTCAGAATCAGAAACGCCTATTTCTTCCTCTGGAACAAGTTCTTCTATAGCAATTAATCCAACAGGAAGATTTTCGGTGATAATTCTTTCTATTCTTGGTGAATCAGGAACACTAGGAGTTGGAGTAACAGGTTCTGAAATTTCAGGTTCTTCGCCTGTTTCACTGGCAGATGAAAAACTACCAGCAAGCTCGGAAACTGTAACAGCTTCGGGATTGTAACCTGTTTCTAATCTTTGGTAATCTGGATGGACTACCAAAGAAGATTCTCCTTCTTCAGGTGAACCTACTCTACTGCCACTAGGAGGAGTTACAAGGACCTTTAACCCTTCTAAATGACCCGGAATATTTTCAGGAGATTCACCCCGCGATTTACGGAGTTTTCTTAACAAATCTATCCCGGTAACAATCTCAGGAGACTTGCCCCGAAGTCTACGGGACTGTCTCGGTAATTCCGCCACAATTAAAGATTTTAACTACAACACACGAAATCAAAGTAAAAAATTTCAAATCAAACCACCTAAAGTCTTCTAAAGAACCAATCAAATTTGAAGCACACGCCTAAATAATCTAGAGCGTCAAACCACACACAAACAGTAGTCTTCCGGACCAAAAGCGCTAGTTGGTGATTAGGCCCAACCTCGCAGGATTCAGTACAGAAATAGTGGGTGGAACAGTTACCCCGGCAACCTGCTTAATGAATAGACTGGACCAAGTTCCTCCACTTTAACCGTCTCGAAGTGAAGCGAACCCCCCAGAAAATCCAAGTGAGTATAACCGACGTCTGCTCCAGGTACAGTGGGACCTTCCCTCCACCGTCACCTTGGGTAGAATCCTAGATATTATGGCCACTAAGGTTACCAATCACAACAATTACACCTGGGGGAACAGTCTAAACTCCGACAGCACGCAAGGGCAGAGTAGCAAGCTCCAATCCCCTTACCGGCTCCTTGACAACAATCCAAGGTTTACCGATAAGTGACCCCTGGCTCCTCGACAATGGTTAATCCGAGGTTTACCGTTTGTAATACGTACTGCCTGGCGTCGTTCCCAACGAGGGAGGAATGATCCCCTCACTGGTTCGGACACGAGCTCGTGTTTCTCCTTTAAGAGGAGCTTTCCCAGAATGTAACTGAAACAATTGGATTTGTTCTACTCAAGATAGACTATCTGTTTGGTTTTGTAGTCTTGGAGAGTTAAGTACTCACCTACTCCAAGACCCTAGCCTAAGCTATGTTGGTGCTTCAGAGCCCTAGAAAAATAAAGATTACTAGATTGATTTTAATTTAAGCGTTACTTTTAAGGTTGTTTCTTAAGTCAAAAGGTGATGGAAGTGAAACTAGTGGTATGTTGACTCGACTCGAAACCACTACAAAATGCACCTAAAATGATTTATCCACTACTTTACTTTTTCGATGAATTGCTTAACTAAAAAGTTGAGAGAATGCAATCCTTATAAAAGCAACTTCTTAATTGAAGACAATCAAAGAAACAATTCGTTTTTCTTTTCCAAGCATAAAAACATAACTTCTCTTTACATGCACGAAAAAACTCTTTTCTTCTTTTGAAAACAAAAAGCTACTTGAAACAAGACTTTTAAGAAGATGTTTTTGTATTTTTCTTTTAATAAAGCAAATAAATCTAATATAACCAAAAATCAATCTTAAAAACTCTTAAAATCTATGAAAATGCACTCATAAGCAAACTAAAGGCAAATTTACTCTAAGCAATCTTAACGAGGCCAAAACTAACAATGATTATTTCTAAGGTGTTTTACTTGATCACAATCAAATCAAGGACTAGCTTATTGCAGAACCAAAAACTAGTCAAAACAAAATTCTAATCTTTTTGTCCTTTTTGAAAATGGAAATCAATACTTTAAAAACAAGCAATTCGAAATTTGACCCAAAACAACTCAAATGACAAGTTGCTCAAACAAGGAGACTTTACGGCAGGCTCAACTTCTAAGAAGGTTGACTAACCAGAGATATCTAAGGCTGGACAACTTTCTAAGCTCAAAGTCACTACA
Organism: Pinus tabuliformis; assembly: GCA_031772625.1. Taxonomy (NCBI): domain Eukaryota; kingdom Viridiplantae; phylum Streptophyta; class Pinopsida; order Pinales; family Pinaceae; genus Pinus; species Pinus tabuliformis. The sequence goes on along the minus strand of CM062804.1, from coordinate 516,848,852 downwards.
AAGCCTTACCAAAAATCAAACCCTAGGTCTAAACTTCGTTGAAAACCACTAAAACACTCAAAGCTCACAAAACGAGTTCAGGTGAGAATTCTTGACAGGGTACTAAAGGATCTGGGCGGAAAACACTAAGAAAAATAAAATCTAAAAGTAATTTAAGGCAAAAATGGAATTTTCTTAACTTTTACAGGAAGACGCAGGCCAGCAGTTGTCACAGGTGCGACCCCGCACTGTGCAGTCGACAACAGCGCGTCCAAGGACGCACTGTGCAGCACACAGAGACTGCGTCTTTCTGGAAAAAGGAAGAAAAACTAAAGCCAACTAAAGCTACAGCTAAGCCACCCAAATACTAATTCTCACAGTCAAAAACCAGAAAATAAAAATGATTTTCTCAAAGCAAAGTTCATATAAAGGAAAAGACTCTCTCATTAATGGATTCCCCAGCGGAGTCGCCAATTTGTCACACGGAATCTGTCAAGGGTGCGGACACGACTGACCTTCCTAGAAGTCTAAGACATTCTAATGACAAACAAGACAAAATGGAATGATCTTTCTCTAAATACACCTTTTACAACATGAAAACTACAAGTGTTTAGGCTTACCTTATTCCAAAACGCTGTTGTTGAAGTCCGTTCTTGACGATCCGGATGAGCTCCTCCTTCAAGTCAATTCCTGCAACCACAAACAATCAAACAATTACCAAGCACTTGCATTTCATATAATAAAACATATATTCAACATGCAGACCAAGGAACACATGAAATAACTCATTAACACAAGCTATTGAGAAAAATAAACCAGTTTGTATTAATAACGAAACAAAGAAACTCTTACAACCTGGCCTTGGTGTTGTGCAAATTCCTCCCAGGGTCCATCAAGGGTTTTCCTCTACTTTGACAAAGCTCACCCTCTCCCAAGTAGAATCAAGTGAAGACAATCTCTCCTCACAAAGGCTCTAATGGAAGACCTAAATCCTGCAGCATTTACCCAAAGAAAATGTATAGCTCCAACCTCCTCTCCTTCTGGCTCAATGCCTTCATTTATAGTGCTGTAAAGAGGTTATTCAGGTCCACTATCAATGGGATCATCCCCCTCTATGGGTGGGATAGCTCCCTTATTGATGGGATAAGTTCCCCTTAATAGAGATACATGAACCAACTGGAGGCGCATCCATTTCATCAAACCGACCTCTAGAATGTTCTAGAAGTAACCACAAGTAATTTTTTCAAGATAAAACTCGCGCATTTTGCCTTTTACAGAGGGACGCACCTGTCCTTTAACATACAGAGCGTCCATGGACGCAGATTTTGTGAACATGGTCAGCGTCCCCGCAGGTAAGGCTAGAGAGAACCTGCGACCCCAGAGATAAACATGATTTTTACAAGACTTTCTCTCTTCTTTGAGTTTGAGATGGATAACAGAGGCATGAGACTTGCCTAAGAGGGTAGCATGACTTGTTGATTGGAGCCATACTAACTGTAAGTAGTCAAGGTGACATTTTTTAGTGTAACAGTCACAGATGAAGCTAAGGTTCCAGGTTTCAAAGAATAAGGAGTTTGAACAAGCTCTCTCCGTAAAGGGTCCCTGGAGGATGAAATTGTATCTATCCCAGCTGTAGGAGGGGGAAGATTAAACGTACCCATCAATGAAGAGTACATTCCAAATCCTAGACTCTCAGTAGGCGGACGAGGGTTACCCACTAAAGGAACAGTAGAGTCAGAGCTTGCTTGAGGATCGACTGGACAATAGTCCAATTGATCAACCTTAACGATTTTCCCCTCATGAGGAAAGCAAATGACATGAAACAGAGTCGAAACAACGGCATCCATTTCGTATACCCAGTTCCTTCCTAATAGGAGATTATAGTCTAGGTTAGCATATATGAGCTCTACTTCAATATTAACGACCTTTCCTCCAACACATATAGGAAAGGTCGAGATAATCCCGTATGGCCTATGAGAATGACCATCAAATGCTGTCAATAGGGTGGGTGAAGGAACAACCGACGGTGATCCAATGGCCTTCCAGCATGACATAGACATGACACACATGGAAGCTCCCTCATCTATAACCGTCCGAAAAATATTTGTTTTCTGGTAGGTAGACTTTATCTGGAAAGCCATGTGATGAGGAAATCTCTTTTTGACATTATTCATATCAAAATTGAGAGCTAAGGAATTACTTGGATCCACTGCCCCCATTGCCAATAGCAAGGCACTTCGTTGAGCAAGACATGACTGGAGAACCTATAACGCGGACATAGCACATGGACTCTGAGCCAGATCCTCAACAATGGAGTAATTCTGGGCTGCCCTAATATTATGGTTGATAGTCGCGCATTTAGCGGAACCTTTCGGTATCCGAGGTATAGTCTCGACAGAAGGTCGCTCAATATGAAGTGGGTTGTTAGTTTCGGGAACTGATTTACCCTTGGAAGTTTCACCTTCACCATAATCGCGTGACCGTGTGGTCACATTAGCGTGAGCACCCATCATGAAAACGTTTGATGACTTGTCCCCTTCCTGGTTGCCCCCTGCGGAGGTTCCAGGGTTTGAACTCGCGCCAGCAAGAAGTTGCTGCCCTTGGGGAAACGGGTTAGTTAACACAGCTTGAGAACTAGAAGTCCCTTGCTGTCCTAACAAGCGCTGAGCGTCTTCAATCTTAGGGCAGAGATGAGTTAGATGGTCTCCACTGCACAACTTGCATGGAAACTTGACTTTCTTTCTCGACTCATTTCTACCACCACCAGCGTTATTGCCAAATTTATTTGCATCAGGCTTCCCATCCTGGTTCTTTTTCTTACCTCGTCCTTTCTTTTTTCCATTGGAATTTTGATTTCCTTTGGGGTTATCAGATTGGACGGCATTAATTGAAGAAGTTTGGGAAGCAGGGGGATTAGACGATGTGACTTGGTTGTTAGAAGCAGTTTGCAAGGACAACTATTGCAATTGATTCAACAAGTTCACGGTAGTTGTGTCTACTGTCCCAACGATACCATCTGCGTGCGGACCTGGCTTCGACTTAGCTATGTCAACCTTAGACCCAGGAGCATCTGGCAAGTATTTTTGTAGGATCCCATACTAAGATTAGATCAATTCTAATTGTTGGGCCCTAAAAATGGCTTGCTCCTCAGAATAGACCCCAGACATGGAGACATCCTTGGAGATCTCGGGTTATAGAGATTTCAAAAACCACTCGAGACGGTACTCCAGAGGGATTTCGGCTTTAATGAGCCTCTTTCTCCATCTCCATTCCTGAATATGGTCAGAAATGTGAGTTGCCTTATCCTGACGAAAGGTGGCCAGAAGTTCAGTTCTGGCATCATAGCGGACAGGCAACTAGAAATGATTTAAGAAAATATTGGCTAAGTCAGCAAAAGATGTAAAGCTACGCCCTGGCAACTCTATATACCATTTGGTCGCATTACCAGTCAAGGTGCGCTGAAAGAGTCTCAACCTAATCGAGTCATCGATAAGGGAGTTAGATGAGCACCACAAATGGAATGTGGTTACATGGTCGCCTGGGTCTTCACCACTCTTCCCTTCGAATTTTGGAATGTCTGAAGGGAGTTTGGTTGGGACCGAAGGCCAGGCCGGATTGTACTTGATTGGGTCATTTGTTAACTTAGTGAGATCTGGCAGGTTCAACGTTGCCAGAAATGGAAGCCTAGGAGGACCTTGGGGATTCCACCCAGACTGGGCAGAACTCCCAAAGTTCTGAAAAGATTGTCCTGGAATTTGGGAGGCACCAGGCTACCCGAAGTAACCAGTAGAACTGGCTAAACCAAAAGGCAAGCCTTGTGATCCAGCAAAATTTGGAGTTTGACCAACTCTGGCCATATAGCCTCCATAACTAGCAAAGTTTCCTCCTAAAGGATGGTAAGGAGTTGATAACCCCTGATACAGATTCCAAGCTAAAGCTAGGGGAGGAATACTTTGAAACAAACTAACCATGGAGTACGGCCTATTCCCTTGTTGGCCGATAAACGGATTCCCAGTTCCCGCGCTACTAACCCCAGGGTTAGTCCAACCTTGGAAAGGATTACTGCTTTGTCCTATAGAAGAAAAAGGCATGGATCCTACCGTTGGGTTGGAATGTGGTATATGACCACTTCCGAAAGGAAAACCCTGGAATGAAGCCGATCCGCCCATCATGGACGTAGCGGCACTAAACGGGACCGATGGAGTACCCTGTGAGTGGGTGCCAAATGGGAAGAATCTAGTACCAAAAGCATTGGTTTGGGCATTTCCACTCATGGACGGAATGGAGGTAGACCCAACTAAAGATGTGCTAGCAAAAGATCCGAACAAGGAAGCAAAGGAGATGGAAATCGTTCCTCCCCCTTGCACCGATGTTGGAGTTTGCATAGTCGTAGCACTTGTAGAAGCCATGCTTCCAGTAGTGGTCATCGATGGTAAGCGCGTAGCGTAACCTGGACTTGACGGTCTATGCATCGGAGTCCCAACGTATTGCAATACGTCTGGATGACTAGATGGTAGTGGAGAATTTGGAGCCGCTAACGACTCTGAGAGTTCTTCTACCTCTATGTTATTCTCCTCTTGAAAGAGAACTCGAGAAAGGACTGGAGTGTCCCTCTCTTGTTCAGAAGTTTCAGGCCTTGCTTGGCCACTAATTCCCCCGAGAGGAGGATCAATCCCCGATGCGTCAACCGGCATAGGACGGAACCCACCGGTAGTATTGCCTCTGTGCCTTCTAAGAGAAGGCTCTAAACTTGGTGGCGAAAGACCACGAAGTCTTCAAGACCGTCTGGGAGATCGGTCAGCCACTTTGAATTTTTTGTTATGATCTAACTAAAGACTCAACAAATTGAAAGCTAGGCCGACTAAGAGCACAGAGCACACACTATAAAGTCCCTAAAGATACAGCCAGTCAAACAACTTCCAAGTATTTCCGCTCCGGGCGATTAAGACCGGACACCAAAATACGAGAAAGTGAATTAAGGGGCCTTCCAAAGATAGTCTGGGATGATGAGGGCCCAGTCCTATCAGCGAAGGTACCAGAGGAAGTTACGCTGACCTCCTAAAAATAGCCTGCGCCGGTGCAAGCCCCCAAGCTTCGCAAGGGTGCCCTCCAGTAGTACCGTCAAGAGTGATGCAACGTCAACCTCAGGTGCCACGGGATTCCCCTCCGCAGCCACCTGTGTAGTTCCCTAGGTATAGCAACTATGGATACCAACTTGTCGCAGAAGCCAGGCGGAACAGTCGTGAGGTAAGTTTGGACAAGTAGGAGAGGGGGTATCTCTCTTCCCTGTCTTCACAGACCCTCGTGCTTAACTCCCAGATCCAGAGCTTTCCTGGTCTTCCTAACGCTATTGGATTTTCTCTCGTTATTCAGACTCCTACGTTTGACGTTTATATGGCCTTGGAGAGTTAACTCTCCACTCGCCCAATCCAAGGCCCTAAAATCCTAATCTTATTGGTGTAACTGACTAAAACAAAAAGTTCTAGTGAATTTTAGTTAGCGCTTGATTTTAAATTAGGCTGTTCTTTAAGTCACAAGGTAACGGAAATGAAACTAGTGGTGTTTTTTGACGCAAAAGAAATTAATAAAAACTTAACTACATGCACATGCACTTTTTCGTTTTTCGATGAAGAGCAATTTCTATAGGGTTCAGAGGTACTTCTAATAAAATAAAATTTTCTTTTCTTTTCGTTAATTCACGCTTCACACTCACAAAAGCTGACAAAACTATGTATGCCTAAAAAGGGGATGCAAATCTATCCTAATGCAACAATTATATGCAGATGCAAGATTTAAAACTACTCTAAAAACAAAAAATGAAAGTTGCTTGCTTATCAATCTTTATCTTGCCACTTAAGATGCCTAGATGGAATATGAGATGCTACCATTCAATTCGTCTAAACACTAAAAACAAGTTCTAAGACAAACATAAAGCACTTTCACTCAATAAAAGGAAACCAAATGAAAAGCAAGTTCAAGAAAGCAAAACTAAGATTTTCAAAAGATTTTCTTCAAAGCAACAAACAAAAGAGTCTTTTCAAAATAAACGCTCTCAACAACACTGAAAACTTGTGATTGAAGAATAGGAAATTAAACACTTTTGTGAATCGACACCACTCAATGGATGAAAACTCAACAAAAATAAATGTGTTTGAAATCGCTCTTAACAATCAAAAGCAGCAATGAAAGCTTTGGCAAGATCAAAAAGACAAATTCCAAGAAAGTGTGAATCAACAACTTTCATGAAACAAAGAAGTGGATGGTCACAAAAAGCGATTTTGTCAAGCAAACAAAAAGTCACCAAAAGCAAGATTAACACAAAGATTGTGATCAATCTCCCTACTCTGATGAATCAGAGCAGCCAAGATTCCTAGCAAGAAATCTTGCGTGCTTTAGCAAAAAACGATGACGCTTGCAATCAACAAAAAACAAGACCAATACTCCTTATAATCAGAGAGAATTCAGAACAAGATGCTCACTGTAAAACAAATAACTGATACTGGACAGTGACTGTTTCAGACCGAATCAAACCACCAAACAAACCTCCAGAGACAAACAGATTTATAAATCTTGAAAATTGCAATATATACGCGACTGTACTGATGTACAGATTGCGTGTATACGCGACTGTATCTGAGGAAACCTACGTATACGTGGATTTACTCAAATAAACAAGCGTATATACGCTTCTGTAACTAAGAAAAACAGCGTATATGAAAAGCTTCAAGAAAAATAAAAAAAAAAACAAACTGAAGAAACTGGCAAAGCTTAAAATTCAATAACGGAAAAGACAGTAACAGCAAGCAGACAAGGCAGCTGAGCCCTGATTGGCTTGAAAAACACCCAAACTAGGAACAACAAGAGTGTTGTCCCCAGTGGAGTCGCCAATTCTGGTAGAGGGAATTGCTCTCCTAGGGCTTTTGGGTTGAAACCCTAGCAGACTGAAAGTTATTTATTCAAAGAAACATGCATTCATACAGCCATTATGCTATTATAAGCAAATTCTATGATAGGGGTACATACCTTCGATCCTACGTTTGAGAAGGCCCTTAGGGTCCAAACCCTTCTTGGAGTTCCCTTCTTCTCTTTTGTCTTGCAAAACAACCAATTCAAAGAATACAGCAGTACATGGAAAAAAACTTATAAAGAAACCATCTTCATGTTATAAAGAAAGGTAGTTAGTTATGAAATCCAAACAACCATTTACATATAAATTCTAAACATGAATATCATTAACATAAAGAAGATTCATTTCGGGAACCAAGACATGTGTTTCTTTTATTATAGACAAATAAAGTACATAAAAAGGAATATTTTCACCTGAGTCACCTTCAGCAGGCTCCAAGCAAATCTTCCTTCCGGATCCGTTCCAGCCTCAAGCCTTTAACAAACTCCTTCCATGACTCTCTCCATGATGTCATAAATGGTGGATGAACATCAACACACAAGGAAACAAAGGTTTCCTGTATAAAATGGGGGAAGTGCAGAAGGCACAAGGGACTTCAGACCTGGTCAGGGGAAAAATCTCAGCATAATAACCTTTCTCTCTCTTCTCTCCTCCCTTAGGCCTTCCCTTTGAGGTCTTTTTATACCACTCCCAAAGCAGTTTTTTAGTTAGGAGTTGGTTGGGAATAGTTGGGCCACGGGCACTAACAGGTGATCAGCAGGTAAAACCCGCGATCTCCGCCCGAAAATAAGGAGTTTTATATTTTTTTAAGTGTTTTAATACATACACGCAGGTTGGCTATACACATACCCGCGTATACACGCGTTTAACTCAGTGCAATGTCGCGTATAAGGGATAAAACACTGTTTTTTAAATTTTAGGACCAGGTCTGGAAGGAGGGGTTGCCCTAGGCCATGAGTACAGCATCACAAACCATAAAAGTGAGATTTGGAGCTATAACAAGGCCAGATCTTGTGATTCAACATTGTATTAGAGAGGTTGAAATCTTTGACATCCTTAAGGCTTGTCATGATGAGCTTTGTGGCGGACACATTAGTGACAATAGGACATAGTTCAAAGTTCTTCATCTTGGATATGTTTGTCCTAATGTGTTCCGAGATGAAAATAAGAATGTGAAAAGTTGTGAAAGTTGTCAATGGATGGGCTGACCAACATAGTCTGATGAAATTTTACTACAACCTCAACATGTTATTGGATATTTTGAGGAATGGGCCTTATACTTTTTAGAATCAATCAATCTACCATCCCATCTAAGGGTCCATATTTCTTTTTGCACTAATTATGTCACAAAATGGTTGGAGGCTAAAGCACTTCAAAAGGATATTGATTAAGCCATGGCATATTTCCTTCATGAAGAAATATATTTTTTTGGGATACCTCTTGAAATAGTCATCAACATAGGAGCACAATTCACTACTCACATGATCCAATATCTTACCAAAAGGTATAAGATCCAACACATGATTTCGTCACCTTACCATCCTGTTGATGGTGTTGGAAATCCATTAACCAAGGGGGTCTCCCCAGTATGAAGTATCATTTATACCTCACACTGTTTGGAGTAGGAGCCCCATCTGAAGTATCGGCCCAACCACTGTAACTCTAAGGTTTTCCTTGGCTGCAATGAATCACATAAAAGAGTGTGTGCATAACCTTTGAAACCAGCAAGTAAGTTGACATTGTGAAACACCAATTGAAATGTCTAAAAAGAGACCTTCATGAGAGGGAAACAAGAGTGAGCCCCTAGAAGGAAAGTAATAGTACTATCCTAAGAGAGGTGCATGAGAGCAAGGAAAGATTCGTTAGTAATCTAGAGAAGTAGTTCACATAGACACAACGATCATTAAACACACACACACACACACATTCAACAAGATAAGTACAAAAGCCAATGAAATAGTTTAATTTCCTTAGTATATATGAGCATAACATATATCGCAAACATTCAAATAATAGTCTTACAACATTCACAATGCATGCATGAAAATATGTTGGATCAATGAGCTTCATATTATTGAGTGAAAGTTCCAAGTACATAGTTCCAATGGTGGGACACTAGGTTAAAGTGGAAAATTAAGTCACTTCTTGCTTCTCCAAAGATGATTTCCTCTCCTATGCCAAGCTTGAGAAGCCAAGGCTAGCTCTCCAAAGGATAAGCCTCCAAAATCCCTTTGCTTTAGTTATGAGAGTGTATTTATAACTAATGAGGTGACTTTCCACTTCCCATGTGACACTTGAGCTCCCCCATGACCCTTGAGCTTCTCTTATGACTTTTCAAATTCTTACATGACCTTTGAGCTTCTATATGACTCATTTTTCCACATGTGACTTTACATAATCCACATATGACTCTTGGAATTCCACACATTACATTTTTTCCTTTTCCTTTTGATAATTGCATCATTACATCCATAAATGTAGTGAGAAGACACATTGACACACATAACATTGTGATGACACTTGTACAAGACATGACTTGGCATTGATGACATGGAACTTCATAGTGATGTGTCAATGTCAAGCTTCTCTTGTTGTTTTTGTTTTTGTGTCTTCATGATAGATGTTGCATGTTATTCACCTTCATTCTTCAAAGGCTTGAAGATATGGAGTCTTCTAGGTGATCTTGATCTTTCATCTTTTATCGTGATCTAGTGTCTCTTCATCTTCTTGTTGGATGATCATATTATCTTTGTAGCTTCATAAGTGTCTTTAATATGATCTCCTTCTCCTCCTCTTTGAGCACCATCCTATCATGTCAAGATATAGTACCTGCAAGTGAAATTCACCCATGACAATATGGCATCAGCCCGAAAATCCCCTAGTCTAACTTTCTTCATGAAAATCGTTGATTGACCTGGAACTGAGTATTGTACCGAGAGGAAGGATGAGGGATTGTGTAGTGTGTAGTTCTAGAGGACAGGAGTGAGGGACTAAGGCTTGCAATTGTGCCAATGCATAGAAACTGGAGAGATAATAAGTAGGATTGTGTAGTTGAGGGTCACAGTGAGGTAGGTTTTCCCACTATAATTGAACTATGTGAAGTTATGGAGGGATACATGGCCACTAGATTGTGTAGTTATGCAGTTTAGGGAAACAAGGACATATACTATTGATTGCAACTGCATAATATGTAGAGAGAGGTTGACTAGGAAGCAAGATTGCAATATTCTGAGGGGCGGGAGGCAATAGTTGAGCATTATGACTGTGAAATGTGAAATCCTTGGAGGAAATGACTGCACATTTCATAGATCCAAGAGTCAGGATGGACTGGCTGAGGCCTGAGGCTTCACAATGCATAGTTCAGGGAGGCAGTTTTGGAGGAGGTTGATCGAAGAAGGATCAATTACAGAAAATGAGTAAGTGTGGGATCGAAGAGGTGAGAGATGGAACCAGAACATGAATTGAACATGATCACACACTTATATATGATCAACCACTCGACATGGAAGCATTTAACACCCACCATCAGCATGTTCCCATTGAAACGACAACAATATAATACTTTCCTCCAAATGTGACACTTAAGATACACCTTGCTACATAAGTGACAACTTTAGTGAAACAATGCTCAATACTTGGGGAATGTGTCTAATGCATGTTTTTATGATGGATAGAACATAGTAGTATAGGAGAATGCATCAGAACTACCCTTCAAGAGTGCAAAAGTGACTCCCTTTAACTCGATGTGACACTTTCTTAACCACAAGACAACACTTGTGAAAGTAAGAGAAAGGTGCAATTGACACTTGCAAAGGCTTAAAGAAAGTGAAATTAACACATTCCAAAGAAAATGAAATATGAAAATGATACTTACTAAAGTTAATGCAAGCGAAAATGACAGTTGCGAACATGAAAGTGACACTTGCGAAAACAAAGGTGCACCAGAGCGAAAGTTGAGGAAACTCACCAAAATAGAAGTACAATTGCAATAGAAGTGAGGAAGACTGACAATGGAGAGTGTGCACTAATTATTGACATGTGTTGTGTAGTACATTATGCTTATGGATTGGATAGTCACTATCACTAGTGATTGTGCAAGCCTTACCTTCAAGAGTTGTGCAATGCCTATTTAAGCTTTCATAGAAAGATTTGTGTTTTAGAATTCATCAAAGACAGAGCATGTGTGAGAAAGTGACTTTGACACTTAGAATAAGACTTAAAACTTCACAAAACATTAAATGACCATGAAGTGACCATGGAACAACATATTGCAAGATCCTCAGTAGGATCCAAAATTCAAGTGTAGGCAAAATTTTGGAGGTTTTTTGTCACAGCGACAACACTTGGTGACACATTGGTAGAAATCCAGCTTCTCTAGTTAGGTTTTACCCTTAAGTGGAAGGTCTTAGTCTTTTAGGAATTATTAATTCATCATGCATATTACCTTGGCTTCCCCATTTGATCTGGTTATTGATATAGTCTCCTCTATTCCTTTTCTCAGTTAAACACATTAACAAAGCTTCCCAGATCACAATTATTTTTGATTTAGGAGAAGGGTAATATATAATTGAAAGTTTAAGATAATCATATTCTTAGTTTTAATCTCTGGTGTTGCTTTGTTGCCAGCACTCCTCGATAATACCTAGGCGGAGTCACTGTAGGAACACAAGCTTTCTTCGCTACCAGCGGGCCTGAACAATACCTAGTAAAGTTACTTGCTTCACCTCTCTGTGTAGGAATAATTTCTCTTCTTCACCCTTTATTTATTTATTTATAGGATTGTGCTTAGGCACTTATTATTTCACTGTGGTGGAAGAGGGATCCCAACTTATTGAGAGAAGAAGAGGTTGTTCCTTTAGAGAAGGTTATATATACCTTTGATATTGGTTTGTTCACTATTTATTTTCCCTTTTCTTTCTCTACTTGATTGGATCGGAAAGAAAATAAGTATTCAATTACAAAACCAAGTCAAGGGATGAGGATGTTAAGATAGATGCAAACATCATGGATCAACTTACGTATTTCCATTCGAATGGATCGTATTTTCATTCATACACCATTGAATTTAAAGATATGTAAATCCAATATAGAGAAGAGGGTAACAGATAAGCCAAGCATTGTTTGTCATCACAATTTCCCTTTTCAAAGCTTTGCTACATTGTCTTTTATGTTAAAATACATCTTTCATGCAAAGTCTTTTTAAGAAAAATGCGAAAGAAAAAATAAAGAAACAAGACTAAAAAGACAAGAAAATGGAGGTTGAACATAAAGCAACATGCAGGAGAAAAGTAAGAAAATAAAGGTAAGATCAAAGAAGAGAAAGTGTAGGATGAGTGAAAAAAGGGAAACTAGAAGCTATACCTACTCCTAACCTAACTACCTAGAAGATGAGGGTCAAGTGTAATGAGATTTCCAATGTAACCACCGTAATTTATGATCCCATCATACAAACACAAAGATACCAACAATTAAAATTGATAATGATCTGCAAAAGAGAAGATAAGAACATGAATAACTTCCACAAAATATTGAAGGTCTTGTTAAAAGGTAGAAATATGTGTCATAACAACTACCCTTAACCATCTTGTAACCTTACCTTCACAATTATCACAACAATCAAACAAACCTTGAGAAATTCTTGTGAATGTACCTGCATCTATGTTGTCCTCCTTAGCAAACATCCATAAATACCAGAGCTTATTGTTGACATAAGGGCATTCTAAGCAAGATGCTTCCAGCTAATCATAAATTGGATCATGAAATTCAAAACCATACTCCTGAAAACCCAAGAATCCTTGAGAAAATGAATTTTCAATTAACGACATGGAATCGAGATGAGAATCTTGTAAAAGAAAATGAATATGATCATGTCTAGAAGGCTTGTCAAGATAGTGAGGACCTGACATAACCATAAAAAAAGGTCGAAGTGCCTCAACTACTTGACAAGTCTCTAATAGTGAGATGATGAACCAAAAATATTGATATATGCAAAACAAATACCATCCAATACACTGGTGGGAAAGTGATTATTTGAATAACATTTACTAGCACCAGCATCATGATCAAACAAGTCCTTTTTAGGCATGAAATTTTTTGTTAGTAGACAACAAAGATACATCAGTTTGAATAGATTTACAAATGCTTTGAATAGTAGAATAATATTCCCCATTTGTTGAATGTAACAAACCATTTCCTTGTAACTAATTACAGTCATCAAAAGAATTGAAAAGAAATGCTAATATAGTAAATACATGAAACCAATCAGGACACAATGGGTGAAAAAGAGGAACTTGATTCGCCAAATAACTCAAGCATTCACTAACACTCAAGAGAACATATGGTACCATGAAGAAAATGATTAGCATTATAACATTCACAAGAAAAATCAGGAGCTGACTATTTTCAAAAGTATCTGATAAGCATAAATCCTTCGACTAATGATAATCTTTAAAATTATTAGCTTCAGCATTGCGTGCATCCGTGAAAGATACGCATTCCAAACCCGAGTTAGATACACAATATTTGCATGAGGATGGACCAACTGAAATAGAATACTCAATCTAATCAAAATTTGAATCTTGAAAGTTAGAAAAGCTATATCCAAAATATATAAAATCTTTCAAGAAGGAATTTACATTCAACAAAACCATGCAAAGAAAATAATTTTGTGAGAAAATCTAGATCTAACCTAGTTTTGGACCTTACCAGAATTGCAAGAACCTGACATAACCATCAACGGAAGTTGAAGTGCCTTGACTTCTTGATAAGTCCCTGAACTTTCAAGGATTGTAGAATTGTATATTGTAGATTGAATCATTAGAGAAATTTGAGGTCTAAAATGGGCCTCAAAAAAAAATTACAACCAATATCAACTTCTTAATAACCAATAGGATTCAAGATGATGATGTCAACCATGGGGATGATTCACCATTTTGGAGTAAAAAGGTAAAAAGATTAAAAAATTAAAAAACTATTTTTTCAACTCTTATTTTCAACTTATCTCCCTATGGTTTTACTAAAATTTTGAGTGGGAGCACTCGTTGATGAAAAATTCAATTCCTCGTCCAAGTACCCATGTTGCATACTTTTGATGGACCATACTACACGAAAAATGATAAATACATGGAAAACATGATTGCTAAAAAATGCAAAATACATGAAAAATGTGATTGCAATCACGTTTTTCATGTATTTCTCATTTTCATGTAGCGGGGTCCATCAAAAGTATGCAACATGGGTACTCCTTGGATGAGCAATTAAATTCTACATCCAATGAGTGCCCTCACTTGAAATTTGAGTAAAAGCGTAGGGAGATAAGTTGAAATTATGAGTTGAAAAAGTAATTTTTCCTTTTTTCCCTCTAAAATTTGATGATGTAATCTAATATTATTTTTTTATTTTCACTATTATTTTATAATATTCCTTAGGAGACCCATTTTAGACCTGAAAAATTCTCTAATGTAGATCATGCATGGTGTGTGGAGAGTTGCTACTAATAATTTCAACAAGACCGCTACCATCCAGAGGGCAGTCATCTACATCACTGATTTGATCGGATTTTCCAACTTTAACAAATAGATTACCCAAGTCAAAAAATTATTCTAAATGCACATGTAAGGATGAATATAATGTAAAATTTTCATGAGAAACCTAAACAGAAGAATTTTCTTCATGCAAGACTGGAGATGATAGGGAATGGAATGGATACTTGATGATTTGATTTCTTACTTCTTCATCTTGGATAACCTGACTACCTTGTGTCAATTCAAGATCCAACTCATTAGATGATGAACTTGAAGATCATGGAGTATCTTCATCGCAATTTGATGCATTACAAATAGTAGAGCATAAGGGATAGGGAGGTGAAGAGGAATTTTCCATAACAACATATTCTATGACCAAATTAGATTCGAGATTTAAATATTTAAAAATAGAATCTTATTGAGAAACCAAAATATTAGTGGGTGCACTTCAGAATTCATCACCATGTACATCAACAACATCATCATCATCAAAATGATGGTTTCCCAATACTTTACTTGATTGATTAAGAAAATTAGTTTCATTTGATTGATTGTCAAGGTTAGTAGATTCAAAATCAGTTGAGAATGAAGGAACATCACCTTCACATAGAGGACTTTGAAAAAGAAAATAAAGATCTAAGGAATCCTTGCCTTTCTGCTCCTCTACCTGTGAAATGTGATTGCCTTGCACCTGGTCACTACATGGATTTGGAAAAGATTGATCAAGTGTATCAAGGGGCAAGGGATCATGAGAAAGAGATGATAGAGGATGATAGGTATTCAAATTAGATTTAGGACTAAATTTATGAGTGTTAATATCATGTTGAAAAGTGGAGGGATTAATAGTCACCTTAGGCTCCATAAACCATTCCAAGGTTTCCTTTATCGGATTGAATTCATTGAAAGTAAATGAATATTGAAGAGATGGATAAGAATTTTGATTTTCAAATTTCCCAACTTCGACATCATCACAAGGAGGCACCCACATCGGGACTGAAAAAGAAGGAAAAGGGACAAATGGAATGGTAGGTTCCTTTTCTAAAATTAGAGGTGTCTCGTGGTTTGCAAAAGTTGGGAGAGAAAAATTATCTGGGTATTCATATTTATAATGATCCAAAGAGATATGAACCAAGTTCTAAAACTTTTCTTTGAATAAATCCCAATCCACATCTCCTTCAGGAAATTCATAACACAAGCAATATCTTCACAATCGATTTCATAAGATTCACAAAATTTGAAAAACTGAAAGATATGCTAGGCTATGGATGTATCACACTCACCATAAACTTAAATTGAGACAAGTGATAAAGAGGTTAATTGGGGATTAAAATTTTACAAATGGATGTATTGGAAAAACACCCTAGAAGTATGATTTGGGGATGATCCATTTAAGTTAAGACATTCAAAACAAACTCAATGGGAACATCTTGTCTTCTAGCCATCTTTTCAAAATGTTGACGGTGCTGGAAATTCATTAACTAAGGGGGTCTCCCCAAATTGAAGTCCCAATTACACCTCACATGGTTTGGAGTAGGATTCCCATCCTGAGTATCGGCCCAACCACCATAACTCTAAGGTTTTCCATGGCTGCAATGAATCACATAAGAGAGTGTGAACATAACCTTTGAAATCAGCAAGTAAGTTGTCAATGTGAAACACCAATTGCAATGTGTAAAAGGACCTTCACGAGAAGGAAATAAGAGTGAGCCTCTAGAAGGAAAGTAATACTACTATCCTAAGAAAGGCACATGAGAACAAGGAAATATTTATTAGTAATCTAGAAAATTAGTTCACATAGACACAACGATCATTAAAACAAATTGAACACGCATTCAACAAGATAAGTACCAAATCCAATGAAATAGTTCAATTTCCTTGGTACATATGAACATAACATATACCTCAAATACTCAAATAATATTATCACAACCTTTACGATACATGCATGAAAATGTGTTAGCTCAACGAGCTTCTGATTATTAAGTGAAAGATCTAAGTACACAGTTACAATGGTGGGACACTAGCTCTTATAGTGGAACATTAAATCTCTTCTTGCTTCTCCAAAGAATGATTTCCTCTCCTATGCCAAGCTGGAGAAGTCAAGGCTAGATCTTGAAAGGATAAGCCTCCAAAATCCCTTTTCATGAGTTATGAGGGTATATTTATAAATAATGAGGTGACTCTCTACCTCCCATGTGACTCTTGAGCTCCCTCATGACCCTTCATATTCTACTAGGACTTTTCAAATTATTACATGACCTTTGAGCTTCTATCTAACTCATTTTCCCACATGTGACTTTACATGTTCCACATATGACTCTTGGAATTCCACATATTACATTTTTTCCTTTTCTTTTTTATGATTACATCATTACATCCACAAATGTTGTGACAAGGCACATTGACACACATGACATTGTGATGACACTTCTACAAGACATGACTTGGCACTGATGACATGGAACTTCATAGCGATGTGCCAATTTCAAGCTTCTCTTCTTTCTATTGTCTTTGTGTCTTCATGATAGATGTCATGTGTTATTCACCTTCCTCCTCCACAAGCTTGAAGATATGGAGTCTTCTATGTGATATTGATATTCTATCTTCGGTCGTTGTCTAGTGTCTCTTCTTATTCTTATTTGATGATCATCTTGTCTTTGTAGCTTCATAAGTGTCTTTATTATGATCTCCTCCTCCTCTCTGAGCATCATCCTGTCATGTCAAGATATAGTACCTGCAAGTGAAATTCACTCGTGACAAGATGACATCAATCCATAAATCCCCTAGTCTAACTTTCTTCATGAAAATCATTTATTGACCTAGAAATTAGTACTAGACCAAGAGGAAGGCTCAGGGATTGCATAGTGTGTAGTTCTGAAGGACAAGAGTGAGGGACTAAGGCTTGCAACTACGCAATGTGCGCCAAGTGGAGGGCTAAGAAGCAAGATTTCATAGTTGAGGGTCAGTGTGAGGTAGGATTTCCCACTGTAACTACGTAGTGCATATTTATAGAGGGAGATAAGGCCACTGGATTACATAGTTGTGCAGTTCATGGAAACAAAGTGAAAGGTTGTTGACTACAACTACGCAATGCACAGAGTGAGACTAACTAGGAAACAAGATTGTGCAATTTTGACGGGCAGGAGGAAGAAGTTGATCATTATGACTATGAAATTCACAGTCCTTGGAGGAAATTACTATGCATTACGTAGTTATATGAAGCAGGACAGGTTGACTTAGGCTTGAGACTACATAATGTGCAGTTCAGAGAGGCAGTTTGGGAGGAGGTTGACCGAAGAAGGATCAATTAAAATAAATGAATAAGTGTGGGATCGAAGAGGCAAGAGATGGAACCAAAACATGACTTGAACATGATCACACACTTATAGATAATCAACCACTCGACATGGAAGCATTTACCACCCACAATCAGCATGTTCCTATTGAAATGACAGTAATACAATACTTTCCTCCAAGTGCAACACTTAAGATACACTTTGCGACACAAGTGACGACACCAACGAAACAGTGCTCAAGACTTGGGGAATGTGTCTAATGCATGTTTGTATGATGGATAGAACATAGTAGTGTGGGAAAATGCATCGGAACTACCCTTCAAGTGTGCACAAATGACTCCCTTTGAATCAATGTGACACTTTCTTAACCACAAGACAACACTAGCGAAAGTAAGAGAAAATTGAAAATGACACTTGAAAATGCTTAAATAAAGTGAAAATGATACATGCCAGAGTGAATATAACACAAAATAAAAAATATTGATTAAAGTGAATGCAATAAAAAAAAACAGTTGTGAACATGAAAGTGACACTTCCAAAAACAAAGGTAAGCCAAAGCGACAGTTAAGAAAACTCACTGAAATAGAAGTATAATTGAAATCGAAGTGAGGAATATTGTCAATAGAGAGTGTGCACTAACTGTCGACATGCATTGCATGGTAAATTGTGCTTATGGATTGCGCAGTCATTGCCACTATTGATTATGAAAGATTTACGTTCAAGAGTTGTTCAATGCTTATCTAAGCTTGCATAGAAAGATGCATGTTTGTGAATTCATCAAAGATAGAGCATGTGTGAGAAAGTGACTTTGACACTTAGAAGAAGAACACTTTGTAAAACATTAAATTATCACGAAGTGACCATGGAACGACAAATTGCAAGATCCTTAGTAGGCTCCAAAATTCAATTGTAGGAACAAATTTGGAGGGTGTTTGTCGAAGCGACAACACATCCATAGTCTAATGGACAAGTGGCAATTAAACTTCTATAAGCTCTTTGGGTTTATACAAAAATATGCAAAACATCATAGGTTTCACTCCTATGAGCTTATCTATGGTTAGAATCTTATATTTCCAATTAAATTGAAATTCAAACATTGAGAACTTCTCTACAGATGAATTTAGATCTTACAACAACATAGTAATATAGCCTAGATCAATTAAATGAACTTAGTCAATTTTTTCAAGATTCCTTGTATCAAACATCTGTTGTCCAATAGAAATATAAAAGGTGGTAGAAAAATTTATCAAAAATAAGACATTCCAGAAAGGTGCTTGGCCCTATTGTATGATTCCATATTCAATGATTTCAAAGGGAAGTTCTATCATTAGTGGATAGAACCTTATGACATTGATATATGGCTTTGAAACTACACATCATTGATGAGGCACAAAATACCCTAATCATCAATGGAAATCCCCTAAGGCTCTATAGGAAATCATCATCTAAATAAGACTCCATGTGTTGTAATGATCTTAAGATTGTTAATGTTATGGTAACCCCATCAAAATCCATGAAATTATTTCTATTTTATTATGAAAAGAGGGAGAGAAAGATAGAATGTGTGTGTGTGTGTGTGTGTGTGTGTGTGAACCCCTTTGAGTGCATTTAGATAAGTACCATTTGAAAACTAGCTCATTGGTGATGGATACTTTCAAAAAAAAAAAAAGAGTAATCACTACATTTTCATCATCCATATGTCTTACTCTCTTTGTTGCAATTTTTTATTGTTCCAACATATCCATATCATTGTTGCAACTCCTTGTTGATGCAACTCTTGATACTACAACTCTCCATTGCTACAACTTGCATGCTACACATCTAAATATTCCACTACTCCAACTTTTGGAACTCAACGCAACTATTGGAAATTTGATAGAACCCTAATGTTTAATGAACATACATACACCTCCCACCACATAACATCATGTGGGTAACTTTGCCAATGATGCCATCATCTGCTAGCTATGATCAACCATCTCATTCACCCATGGATATTCATGCATGTCATGTATTGTTATTATTCCATATGGGTTAGTATTATTAGGTCTCTGCTATGAGCACCCACATATTTCATTAAATTACATTATATATGGGGATTACAATTTTCTCCTCACCTCATGCCAAATCTATTGACTGAGAATGGCATTTCCTTTCAGTTGGGGGGAATTTTGATACAAACTTAAACAAGAACACAACAAATTACAGATATAACCACAAATACAGAAATGCAGCAGAAATTACACTTCATTTCATTAATATAATAATACTAAAATATGCTTACAAACAGTGGAAATAAACTAGCTCGGGCGATGGTAGCTTATCTATGAGAAGAGATGTGGTGGCTACATGCCTCTGAACTATGCTACAATGAGGCTCCAAGGCCTATTTATTATTGAGAAACAATAGAAAACCTTAAAGATCCAAAACCCTAACCCTAGGAGATGAAGCGCCAAAACTATGGGTCTCGTTTGGGTAAATTCGTACATCAATTTCTTGGGGTCGTAACTTTGGCATACGATCTCTGTTTGGCTATTATAATACCTTGTTTCAAATAAATCGAAGAGG
Source organism: Pinus tabuliformis (assembly GCA_031772625.1). Lineage (NCBI taxonomy): Eukaryota > Viridiplantae > Streptophyta > Pinopsida > Pinales > Pinaceae > Pinus > Pinus tabuliformis. Next base: position 516,828,579 of record CM062804.1, on the reverse strand, counting down.
GTACCTAAATAAAATGAGATAAATTGTTTGGGACTTTTTTGGTCTCTCCATTTCCCTTTAAAACGTCATTTAGGGCCGCAAAACGGCTCCAGAAGTTCAGGACCCGAAAAACTGCCAAAAATGGTAAATTGTGCTACAATTAAAAAAATTGAAAATTCTAAAGAGATAGTGTTGGGGGTCCAAGTGGAATAGGAGGGTGGCCACCAATATCCACATGGATCAGTCCTACCCCCTTAGGAAGAAATGGTCCCCATTGTGTTGAGTGCCTCCATGAGATGGGGAAATTTCCATTGAACTTGGTCCCTGGTGAGGCACTTTCCTTGGTGCAGGAGTTGGCCAGCTTTAACAACCTGATACAGCTGGATATTCTTTTGGCAAGTGTTCTTGATATGTTTGTCCATGATCTGATCAGTTGTGGCTTGTTCCATGCAGTTTGGGTTTAGCTTTGTTGGTGTGAGTTGTTATGCAATGTCGGATGTGTCCAGCAATGATGAAAAGTATGGTTGAAGGTGGTCTACATTGAACACTAGGTGCAGACCAAGGAATGGTGGAATGTTGAGCACAAAGGCATTATCTCCTATAGCCTTTGTGATGGTGTATGGCCCATATAGGAGCAGGAAAAGCTTGCGATAGGGTCCAGCAAGGTGCTCCTTCTGCAAATTTAGCCAAACTTTGTTGCCCACTTGGAACTTGTGTGGCACCCGATGCTTATCATGTTGTTGCTTGTAATTAGCATTATCTCTATCCAATTTATCATGGACCTACTAGCGGATGTGTTGAATGTGCTCAATGAAGTTGTTAGCCCTGTCAGCTTCAGACTGGAAATGAGCCAAATCTGTGTAAGTAGCTGCAAATGGTATGGCCACATCAATGGGACATAATGGCTAAAATCCCACCCCTACCTGAAAGGGGTTGTGGAGAGCTCTGTTGTAGTTGTGCTCGACATAGGCGAGGCTTTCATCCCATGTGCGTGGATGCTTCGAGTTGTAAATGTGTAGAATGTGTATGATCATCATGTTGACGACTTCTGTTTGGCCATCAGTTTGGGATGGAAAGTTGTGGACTTAGTGAGTTTGGTATCCAGCATCGACCAGAGACTTGACAAAAATGCACTTAGGAATTTTTTGTCTCGATTAGAGACAATGGACTGTGGGATTCCAAAGTGTACCCACACTCGCTCAAATAAGAGCTTAGCAGTGGCCTCTATTGTGATACTCTTCTTGCAGGCCACCATAATGGTCATCTTAGAGAATCTGTCGACAACCACAAAAACGCAGTCATTGTTGTTCTTAGTAGAAGGAAGGCCTGACATGTAATCCATGGAGATGGATTCCCAAGGTTGACTAGGAGTAGGTAGAGAAGTATGTAGGCTTTTCTTCTTGATGGTTGGTTTGGAAATGGCATAGGCAGTGTAGGATTTAATGTATCTCCCAACATCCCAACGAAAGTTCAGTCAATAAAAATAATTTTGCAGTACTTCCACTATTCTCTCTACTTTGAAATGTCCATTAACCTGACTGTAGTGTGCCTCCCAAATAATCTTGGCACGCTCACTTGAAGGAACACACATGTGTCCCAGGTGGCATAACAGTGCATCCTGGAGGTGAAAATTTGGAACTTTCATACCTTCTAGGAGTGTCTGGTATGTGTCATTGAATTCTGGATTGCTCTCGTAAAGATGCGGCCACCCTGAAGTCTCATGCCCACAGGGGTCGAGCATAGTTATCAACGTCATGACTGGTGGTCGGCTGAGGTAGTCTACAACATTATTGGTGTTGTCCTTCTTTTACTTAATGTTCAAATGGAATTGTTGCAAGTATGTGGACCATTTCTGATGGCGATCATTTTGCAACTTCCCTTATGTCTGTATGAACCGCAGGGGTCAGTGGTCTATGTGGATGATCATTTCCTTCCCCGGAATGTAATGCCTCCATTGACGACAGACTTGCACAATGGAATACATTTCTTTGTCATAAGTGGGATACTTTTAGATTGTGTCTGAAAGTGTCTCACTATGGTAAGCCATTGGATTCCCCTGTTGAGTAAGAATTGCACCAATAGCATAGTTAGAGGCATATGTCTCAATCTCAAATGGTTGATGTAGGTCTAGTAATGTGAGGAATAGCACAGAGCAGAGGTGATGCTTCAACTCGGCAAACACCTTATGTTGGGTTTTGGACCAAAAAAAAAATTAATTCACTCTGCTCTTGGTGACTTGACTTAAAGGCCAAGTGCTATGAGAGAACCCTAACACGAACCTGTGGTAGAAATTAGCAAGACCCAGAAAGCTACGGAGCTCTGTTAGAGTGGTTTGGGCTAGCCAAATGCCAAATGACTTGTATCTTGGTTTGGTCCACATGCACACCCTACTCATCAATGATGTACCCCAAATATTGAACCTGGGTCATGCCAAAAGTGCATTTCTCCAAATTGGCACATAACTTGTGTTGTCGCAAGGTTTGAAGGCCTGTCGAATATGGTGGAGGTTCTCTTCCCAACTCTGGCTAAAGATCAAGATGTCATCTAAATACACCACCACGATTGCATTGGTGAAGGGTCGCAATATGTTTTCCATCAATCTCATGAAGGTTGTGGGGGCATTCATCATCCCGAAAGTCATGACCAACCATTCGAAAAGGCCTTCCTTGGATTTGAAGGCGGTCTTCCACACATAGGAAGGTTCAATAGGCACCTGGTGATAACCAGACTTCAAGTCAATCTTGCTGAAATATTTTCCCCCCTTGATCTGGTCCAGAAGGTCATCAATCTGTGGAATTGGGTACCTATTCTAGATAGTGATCTTGTTCAGCTCCTGATAGTCAATACAAAGTCTCCAGGTCCCATCCTTATTCTATACCAATACAATCGGGTTCCCATAGGGTGATGATCTTAGCCTGATGTGCCCTTTCTACAAGAGCTCTTGTTCTCCATAACATAGTATCGATAGATCATTCCATTAGGTAGCAGTGTGCCCGAGGTCATATCGATGGAGTGCTTGACCTGACAGTGTCGATGTACCCCTATAGGTGAGGCAAAAATGTCCCTATACTCCTCCACGACCTTGTCCATCTGTTGCTACTGTGCGAAGGAGCCTTGTCTGGAAGTCGTGGCCATAACCTTCTTCTTGCCAAGAGGGTGAATCATAAGGAAAACAAATTTCCTGGTCTGGGAAATGATCTTACTGCATTGCTTTGCAGTTATCCAAGATATGGCGGTAGGCGAGGATACCTCCGATATCCTGTACAACTTATTGTCCAAAGTAATAATCACACAACGAGTTCTAGACCCATATATAGCATGTCGCTTCCACAAGTATGGTTTTCCTAATAATACATCACAAACTTTAAGAGGAGAAACATCACACAGTCACTCATCCATGAAGGGCTTGATGTTGTAGGGAAGGCAACACTATTGGCTAGCACGGGGATCTCGTCCTTGGTGAAGCCACCTGATGATGTATGTCTACGAATGTGCTATCATCAGTAGGCCCAATCGCTTCACAACCTCTACTAAAATGAGGTTCTTTTGGCTCCCACTGTCGACAATGAACTGCAGTGAAGAACCTTTCACCCACATTTGTGAGTGGAAGGTGTCCCCCTCCTCTGCATCTTCAGGCTCATTCTTCTGGATTTTGGTGGTGTCCATTGTGGCACTAGGCCCCACGTCAATGATCTACTTCCCTTTGTCATTCCCCTTGTCGATTTCTGACTTAGAGTCAGAACATGTGTCTGATTCAGAAGCCTTTAGCTCGGCCACTAGTGACTGCTTGGCCCAAGACTCACTTGTGTTGTGAGTGGAGCTGTTATGGAACTCACACCATTTTTCGTGTCCTTATTTTTCTTCATGGTGTTGTTGTTTGCTTGCGGCTTTGATAGGTTGTCATGGTCCACCCCACCTTAGCTTTGGCCTTTTCTTTGTGGTTTGGGGGTGCCTTTTCCTTGCTTTGAATTCGCAGATCCAAAGTCTCACTTCTTCTATTTAAACTTCTGCTCAATCTTGACACCATATCGGTATGTCGTGCTAAGCGATGAGGTGTCTAGGAACTCCATATCATCCTAGATGTACTTGTGTAAACAATCGCGATACTTTAGTACCAAATTTTGTTCAGAATCCTTGATACCCAAATTAGTGCGAAGGGTATGGAAAATATTTGTGAACTCTAGCACATCTTGGTCCCTTCCCTGTCGTAGTGTGGTGCACTTTATGTATTTATCTTAATAGATCCTGATAGGGTAATATTGTTCCTTATTGGCATCTCAGAAAGAATCCCAAGTGGGTGCGGCTGAAAATACTGAGGATTCCCTCTCATCCTTTTGTTCACAGTAGGTTTCCCACTAGTCCTTGACGTGTGAGGTAGCTTTGAGAAGTGAAAAAGTAATCTTTTCCCTATTGGAAAATTCATGAACTAAAAAATATCCTTCCAATAGATTCAACCATTTATCTATGACATCTGCATCTATTTGGACCTCAAATATGGGAATATTGTTGAGAAATGGCAATATGAAATTCCAGTTTAATTTGTCCTTGAATTAAACTAAGAATTAAAACCGAATTATATTCTCATAGCAACTTGTAAATAGTTAATTAAGTGTAATTAACTTAATTATCTTAGGAATTTTGAGTTGGAATTCTTTCTGAAGTTATGTATATGTTCTCCCTAAGTTTTAGGGGCCCATTATGAGTTTAAATTGAGTTGTAAATTAGATAACTTAGTTTATTGAGTTATGTTCGGTTAAATTAGTTCCAAACTGTCAGTGGAACTAATAGAGAGTTAACAGTCAATTGGTGCACTAGTGCATCCACAAGTGTCACTCTAGTTAACTTAAGATTCCCTCGTCAAAAACTCATGCATGTCAATTCTGAGAAAGACCTAGTTGAGACTAGAGTGCAGGTATATTGTACTATCAGTTGTATGATTTACTGAGTTGTATAGATCATGCATGCAATCAGAGAAGGACCTATGTTTGGATTGCGCAGTTTTGGAAGCATGAATTCCCTTTAAATATAGGTTATTCATCCTAGGAACTATGCAAGAGATTAGGGGCTTGGAGAGCTACATAATTGGCTAAGTGTTAGCCAAGAGCTTGCTTGTGAGCTAACAGAGTTGAGCATACTTTTGCGGATTTTTTCTAGTGAGAACAAGCTTTGTATCTTCACTCATATTTATTATATATGCAATACAGATAGTAGGGTTTTGAGCAGTGGATTTCCCTAGATACATCTTGTGTTATGTGCCATTGATTTATTTTCTTCTTATTCATATTGTTTTCATCAATCTATTGGCTTCCGTTGGTTGAAAGTAGAATTATATTCTTGTCTTGTGCTTTAGTACATTGCATGAGCTTGTGAATCTACGGGATTTTCTACATGGTATCAGAGATAAAGATAGTATACTAGAGGATATTTCGAAGTTTTGAGTTTTGGGTTATAGGTGAAATTCGAATTTGCAATACATACTTTAGGATCGGTAGATGGAGTTCTACAGTTTGCAGCTTGAGTATGCCTTGGAAGGCAGCTCAAATTTTATAGCCTAGAGGGACAGAATGGAGGTTGTGCTAGAGGATAATGGCTTGAAGGAATTCGTTGATCAAGACATTCGTAAGCCAACAGCATTGGATGCACAGAATTTGGCCGAATGGAAGAAGTGTGTGGTGAAGGCAAGGCAGATAATCCTTGAGGGAATTCGAGACCACATTGTCTCGAGTCTCCATGGAAAGGAAACTTTGTATGCTATGTGGAAAACATTGACGGACTTGTATGAGAATAGCAGTGACCAAAGGAAATTGGCACTGAAGGGCAAACTTTGAAAAATCAAAATGGAGAAAGGAGAGACGATTCCAAAATACTTGACCAAGTTCACTCAGTGTCATGATGAATTTGGAAGCATTGGAATCACGTTTCCGAGGATGATATGGTGAGTCTTGCTCTTCTAGGACTCCCAAAGAGTTGGAATAGTTATCAAGACTTTGTCAATGGTTGGGAGAAGCTGTCATATTGGGAACGACTATGGTCAGATTTGATGTAAGAGGAGATTAGGAGGAACACCAGGGATGGCTCTTCATCAAAGACTGATGATGAAGAGAATTGTGCCTTAGCGATTAAGGCGAAGAATGGGAAAGGGAAAGCTTCCCATTCCAAACTAGATTCTTATCATGGAGGTAAGAAGAAAGACATGACGAAAGTTAAGTGCTTTCATTGTCATGAGTTGGTCCATTTTGCTACAAATTGTTCACTGAAGAAGTCCAAGAAGAAGTCCTTAGGAGGAGCGGCGGGTGAGGCTTTGGCCCCTCAATTCGAATTGGATTTTTTCCTCATTGCATGCATGGTGTCATCAATGATGGGAAGTGTATTGTACTTAGATAGTGGAGATTCATTCCACGTGACTGGCGACAAAGAGTTATTCAATGACCTAGAGGAGAAAGATCTCTAGATGCATATCGAGATGGGTGATGATGGAAAGTATAGTGTTACTGGATTGAGCACGATTACTTTTCAGAGGGAGCATGGGGCTCCAATAATCTTGAAGAATGTTATGTATGTGCTCGGGCTGAAGAAGAACTTGGTATCTATTTCCATGCTTGAGGATAGAGGCTATGATGTGATCTTCTAGAAAGGAAAAGCATTCCTTCGACACATAGCCATGGGTCAATTAAAGAAGATAGGAATTCGGGTGAAGAATCTTTATAAGCTAGAGGTAGAGGAGTGCGTTGCTTTGAACACAAAAGAAAAAAGGGTGTAGAGCCGAGAAGTTGGCAAGTTATGGCACAGGCGATTGGGCCACTTTCATCATGGGGCTTTGAAGATATTACAGCAGATCTCTACCGGTCTTCCCAAAGGTACGCTTGAGCAAGTTGATACATGCAAGGGGTGTACTTTGGGAAAATACACCAATTCTTCCTTTCACGATAGAGACAGTCAAGCAAAGTCTATTCTAGATCGAGTCCATTTAGATGTGTGTAGACCATTCTCGACAGAATCCATGGCCAAACACGGGTATTATGTTATATTTTTTTATGATTTTTCTTGAAAATTTCGGATATTTTTCATGAAGAAAAAGGATCAAACTTTCACAAAGTTTTGTGAGTTTAAAGAATTGGTGGAGAAAGAGTCGGGCAAGAAGGTTAAATCTCTATGGAGTGATAATGGTGGTGAGTATGTATCAAATGATTTTAATAACTTTTGTGCAGTAGAAGGGATTAAATGGGAATTTACGGCACCCCATAACCCTTAGCAGAATGGGGTGGCCGAGAGGAAGAACAAAAGCATAGTAGGGGCAGCAAGGGCGATATTGCATGATTAGGGCCTACCACTACACTTTTGGGCTGAGGCATGCAACATAGTAGTTTATGTTCAGAACCATAGCCCACATTAGATACTTGAGATGAAAACACCAAAGGAGGCTTATTCCGATAAGAGGCTAGATGTTGGTCACCTCAAGATTTTTGGGTCATCGGTGTATTTCCATTTGACCAAAGATGCATGGAAGAAGCTTGAGTTGATAGCAAATTTGGGGATATTTTGGGGTACACTAATACACCTCACAACTATCGGGTGTACTTGCCGACCAGCAGGATGATAATGGTTCACAGGGAAGTCAGATTTGATGAGGAGAAGGTTATGTGAGTTTCCCTTGAGAGGGAGCTTGAACTACATGTATATGAGGAGCTTTTAGCTCCTAAGGTTGAGGAGCCTCAAATTGATGTGGATCAGCCACATGCAAAGGATTTGGGAGTGGAGATGTCCACTCAAGCAGAGTCTTCCAGAGAGGGAAGAAATCAAACCAGAGAGGCTGATAGAATGTTGGATGATGCCCGAGAGAATGTGGGAGCACCCACTTCTCATCATAGGCAGAGGAGGTCACCTGAGAGGTACACTAGATACATGGCTCTTATGGGTGAATGTGTTGTGATAGATCCATCTTCCTTTAAGGAAGTAGTCCAGCGACTGGTTTGGTTTGATGCCATGGTGGAGGAGTATGACTCCATAGTTGGTAACAGTGTTTGGGATGTGGTCCCGAGACTGGAGGACAAGTCAGTGGTGAGCTCTCGTTGGATTTACAATGTAAAGCAAGTTGCATATGGTATTTTGGAGAAGCATACGGCTAGATTTGTGGCCCATGTCTTTACACAAGTAGAGGGGATTGACTATTATGAGACCTTTTCTCCTGTTGCAAGGTCCTCGTCAATCAGATCTATATTAGCACTATTAGCACAGATGGGTTGGACGATACATCAAATGGATGTAAAGGTAGCCTTCCTTAATGGCATGATTGAGGAAGAGGTGTGCATAGATAAGCCTAAAGGTTTTGAGACCTTCGATTGTGAGTCACATGTGTTTCGGCTCAAGAGAGCGTTGTATGGGCTAAAGCAAGCACCCCGTACTTGGTACACTAGGATAGATAGCTAATTCACCGGATTTGGCTTCATGAAGAGTGAAGCAAATGCGAACCTATACCACATAGTGGTGGAAGGTAAACTATTGATCATTGTACTTTATGTTGATGATCTCATACTGACGAGTGATGATTAGCTTATCAAGTCTTGCAAGGAGGACCTTGAAAGAGAGTTTGAGATGAAGGACATGGGGCTCATGCATTTCTTTCTTGGCATGGAGGTATGGTAGGGAGATGTGGAGTTGTTTGTGTCTCAGGGAAAGTATGCCAGCGAGATACTTAGGTGATTCTGCATGGAGAGCAGCAAACCCATGGAGAATCCTCTAGTAGGTAACTGGAGGAAGGAGGATGCTACTTCAAGGGAAGTAGTGGAAGCTATTTTTTATGGGCAGCTTGTGGGTTCACTCATGTACTTGGTGAACACACAACCAGATATGTTCTATGTAGTTAACCATCTTAGTCAAGTGATGGTCAGGCCTACCAAGATGTATTATAAGGCGGAAAAGCATTTGTTGAGATATCTCAGGGGCACTTCTCAGTGTGGATTATGGTACATATAGACAGAGGAAGTGAAGCTGATGCAGTTTGGGCTGGGAGTCCATCTGACCAGAAGAGCACATCAAGATGGATCTTCAATATTGGGTCACCTACAATTTCTTGGTAAAATAGGAAACAGAGATCAGCTGCACTCAGTTCGGCAGAGGCAGAGTACATGGTTATGAGTCAGGCAGCATGTGAGGCCATCTGGATGAGGAAGATCCTGGTTGGTTTGTTTGGTTAGCATATGGATCCAATTGTGATTTACTACGATAATCAAAGTTGTATCAAACTCTTTGAAAATCCAATTTTTCATGATCGGTCCAAGCATATTGATATTTGATATCATCGTCTCATAGATTGTGTACTAAGGCAGATTATGTTGTTAGAGTACATTCCCACAGAGGAGAAAGATGTTGACATTTTGAAAAAGGCATTGTCAAGATGTAAATTCAAGTCTCATAGAGATAGGATCGGGGTAGCATATAATCCCCTTCTTGTTGAGAGGGAGTGTTGAGAAATGGCAATAAGAAATTCTAGTTTAATTTGTCCTTGAATTAAACTGAGAATTAAAATCGAATTCTATTCTCATAGCAACTTGTAAATAGTTAATTAAGTTTAATTAACTTAATTAGCATAGGAATTTCGAGTTGAAAGTCTTTCTGAAGTCATGTATATGTTCTCCCTAAGTTTTAGGGGTCCAATATGAGTTTAAATTTAGTTGTAAATTAGATAACTCAGTTTACTGAGTTATGTTCAGTTAAATTAGTTTCAAACTACTTGTGGAACTAATAGAGAGCTAACAGTTAGTTGGTGCATTAGTGCATCCACAAGTGTCACTCTAATTAACTAAAGATTCCCTCATCATAAACTCATGCATGTCGATTCTGAGAATGACCTAGTTGACAGTAGAGTGCAGGGACAGTGTACTATCAGTTGTATGATTTACTGAGTTGTATACATCATGCATGCAATCTGAGAAGGACCTATGTTTGGATTGTGCAGTTTTGGAAGCATGACTTTCCTTTAAATATGGACTATTCATCCTAGGAATTACACAAGAGATTAGGGGCTTGGAGAGCTACATAATTGGCTAAGTGTTGGCCAAGAGCTTGCTTGTGAGCTGAGAGAGTTGAACATACTTGTGCGGAATTGTTCTAGTGAGAATAAGCTTTGTATCTTCACTCATATTTCTGATATATGCAATATAGATAACAGGGTTTTGAGCAATGGCTTTCCCCAGATACATCTTGTGTTATGTGCCATTGATTTATCTTCTTCTTGTTCATATTGTTTTCATCGATCTATTGGCTTCCGCTGGTTGAAAGTAGAAGTAGATTCTTGTTCTTTGCTTTAGTACATTGCATGAGCTTGTGAATCTACAGGATTTTCTACAAATATCGAAGTTAACTTGTACCTTAAAAGGAGTGGTGCCTCTAGAGTGGTTGCTGGATGAAGGTGTGTCGCTTATGGCTAGTCATCGAAGGATCTGGGCAAAGTTATCCATCATCGCATTCCTTTGTCGCTTGAGGGCTTCCTCAAGCAATATTTTGGAAGGATCTCATGCCCCCTCGACTTTCTTTTCTTTAACCATGGGAGGTCATCAGGGTGTGTAAGGCTAGTCTTGAAAAGGTTCAACAAGATCGAGCCCTAACTCCTTATACCCTGACCTCATTGGGGACATGCAAAGAAAAACATAGAAAGAGCAGACCACTCTAATACCACTTATCAGAACTTAAACAAGAACGCAACAAATTATAGATATAAACATAAATACATAAATGCAACAGAAATAACACTTCATTTCATTAGTATCATAATATTGAAATATGATTACAAACATAAAGGAAATAAACTAGCTCGGGAAATGGTAGTTTATCTCTTATAAGAGATGTGGTGACTACATGCCTCTGAACTATGTTACAATGAGGCTCCAAGGCCTATTTATTATTGAGAAACAATGGAAAACCCTAAACATCAAAAAACCTAACCCTAGGAGATGAAGTGCCAAAATTGTGGGCCCCATTTGGGTAAATTGGTAAATCAATTTATCGGGGTCGTAACTTTGGCATACGATCTCCATTTGGCTATCATAATACCCTGTTTCGAAGAGGAGGCTGAAAAAAATTAAAATTAAAATTAAAAAAAATAAAAATAAAATAAAAAAGAAGGCAAACTCACATTGTAGTTTTTCAATCTCTCCATTTCCCCTAAAAATGTCATTTAGGGCCTCAAAACGACTCCGAAAGTTCAAGGCTCGAAAAAATGCCAAAAATAGTAAACGGTGCTACAAGGAAACTAAAAAACTGAAAGAGACGGTGTTGGGGGCCCAAGTGGAATAGTAGGGTGGCCACCAATATCCACCTGGATCAGATTATTACTCTATCACCAAATCAGATGCCTAAGAGTCATTACCCAACAACAACATCAAATAATCCAATCACCTTGTGGAAGTAATAGCCATCGTCTTCCCTTCTTCTAATGTCATAAATACACACATAATGATAAATAATAGATTTATTTCCCCTTTCATAAATAAAAATTCCATCACTCCTAAATTTGCAGTTGCTATTGATCTTTTCCATTTCTAATTTGTCAAATCCTAATACTAACTTTCATACTACAACTCAAAGTGTTTTCCAAACCTTACTACACCTATATTGATCAATTTTTTCCCCTATTATGAAATCATTATGGGATGCTCCATAGTCAGGAATAAGCCCCTGACCACAACACAACTACGAAAGAATTCAAGGGTCTACCAAATTTTCCAAAATGTAGTGTAGATAATGTACTTCGAAAGGTTATAAGAGTTTGATTTTGAAATTTCTCTAGAATTCACACAGAACTTTCAAACAACCTCAACCAAGGTATGCATGATCCACATCAAAATAATCAATGAGGTATTGTGTGTAGTAATAGCGCTACCCTAGGCCGTTGATCATTGGTTTGGGTGAAAGGTGATGCTTCCAATACCAATATAACATTTACTATGGAAGGGAGAACCCTTAATGAATAAGTAGAAGGGGTTCAACTAGAATTTCTTACCTCAACCATCGTAAGATGTTACACTCTTTATGTAAAAAATAATTACTTGCAAAGATATACATGGCACTATCTTTTGGTATCACCTTAAGTTCATCTTTGACACTAGCATCTAATCAACATTCCATATTTTGAAGAAATAGTTTTTGGAACTTGATCCACAATATTCATTTGTAGACAACGTTTCGAGTCCAGAACAAGACCCATAATCAAGACAGAATGGTTGAGAGGAGGAGAGGGGAAGATGTATAAATATAAATACAAGAGGGAGAAAGAAGAGGAGGACAAAAGCTTACAGTTGGGAAACCCTGACCATAATGACACAAAAGACAAAAACCTAATATTAATATAATATAATAAATATGTGTGTGTGTGGGCACACATGTGTATGTGTGGTATATTTAATGGATTAATTTATTAATATATTAATACCAAAGTATTAATGTATTAATATAATGTAATGCATTAATCTTTTAAGGAAATATATCAATATATTACTATATTAATATTAATATAATATGCCAATATATTTGTATATTAGTAACAATTTATTAGCATATTAGAATAGATTTATTAATATTAATATACTAATAGGTTAGCATATTATTATTAATATATTAATATTTATGTAATATAATGACATATTAAAATATATTGATATAGTATATATTAATATATTAATGTATTAATAAGTTAATACCTAAGTATTAATATTAATGTAATACATTAATTTATTAAGGAAATATATCAATAGATTGTTGCATTCCATATTCCTTGTTAAAAACCCTACAACATATAACAAAGACCATGAAGGCATATAGGAATCTTGTTTCTTATATCTCTTATCATGGGAAAATTATGCTCCCGTTAATCCATGCCTTGTCATGGAAAAAATGGACATGGGAAAAGTTTTGGATATGCCTAACCAAGATAATAGTCAAAATAGGAAAGAAAATAAAGGCATGAGAAGAGGGGGAACTATAACAACCTTTGACAAGTAGGGGTAAGTAGGAACCCTCCTCATATACTCCCACTTCATAGGAAAACTATGTTGAAGTTGTTGAGGATTCTTTTTTAAAAGAGATAATTAAACCAATAAAGAGGAAGAAGAGGAATGAGGAAGGACTTGTGGAAAATCCAAGAAATAAAAATACATATTCCTCTAACATGATAGACATGACAACTCTCCAATCAACCATGAATGTTGTCACACAAGAACTAGCAGAGGGTCTAGATGACATGGAAATTGAGGATGTCATTCCACAAGATCCTAATGAACTAGTCAAGCACATGAGGCAAAAAATTGATTGTATCATCACTATTGAGAGTTTACACATACTTTATGAATGATCATATTGAAATGAAATATGCTCAATATACCACCAATTGAAATCAACAAGAGTGAAACTTATGGATAAAAGGGGAATACCCCAATCCCCAAGTGATCCTCTCACTACACTAGGCTAATGCTTACATCACCCACACTAATTGTTATTGTTGCTACCACTCCATAGGAGGTAATTTCTTGCTATACTAGATGCATCAATTATTTGAGGGAAGATGCCCTGATGGCCAATGAGCATAGGTGGGAGAGTCCCACCAACGAAATGAAAAGGAGATGTGATTTCAAATACCCTAATCTTGCCACAACATTACAAAGGGTAAAAAAATACATTGAGTGTTTTAGAAGATGTATCCCTTGATGGATTGGTCTCAAATTTCATTTTCCTCTTATATGGTTATTGGAACCCAGGTATCAGTCTGAATATAGGTTGGAATTGGACAATGAAGCTCAATATTGGCAGGACATTGAGAATAATGTTGGCTACCACTCAAACTAAGAACAAGGACACTCTAACTTTTGTCTTAGCAACCTCCATCATAGGCAGTTGTACTTTGATTCCAATTGATCATATTAGTTTCATGGGTGCCCACAAAACCTTTAGTTGGCCTAGAGATGTTGGGCCCTAGAATGCCATCTTTGGGCATACTTTTCTTTCTACCTATTGTCATCTTTTTCCACCATTTACAACCATTACAGTTTACTATTGTCCATAAAAATGAATTTTGCACTCACATATGAAAGGGATGTACGTTGGTTGTTCTTTCATTTTCATAGGTGTGCTACTATTCCTATTTTATTAATGCATTGTTACTCATATATTATTAGTGCACTATTACTCATATTGCAGATACCTAGTGATGTTAAAGTGTTCTTATTCCAAGTAAAGACATTATACAACTGTGACCCCATGCCACTTATGAATCTCAAAGTAGTATATGTCTTCCTTACAAATAGATCTAGTTTATTGTAATGATTATGTCCATTTAATATATCATGATTGGTTGACACAATAGATCCATATGGTGGGAACGTAGTTGGAATTGTTATCAAATGATGGCTACAAATAAGGCCTGATTTCAATATCTAACACAGACAAGATTTAATAAAGAAAAGTAATGTTTTATTTTGGTACAACTATTTGTAATTGACTCCCTATTTAATTAATGGTTAGAATAGCTTAGTAATTATAGATTCTCAATACAAGATGAAGAGGTATAAAAATTGAGTCCCTCTACATGAGTGAGGGGAGATATGACTAAATTATTTTTTGACTTATCATTTTGATTAATATAAGTATTTATCTTTTGGTTATGAATTTGATTCATACTGGATCATTACACTCGTAGCCTTTGAAATTCATTCATAACACTCTGTTCTAGGGAGGCAAGGCCCACTCCTTAGGCAAAGTGTTGGATTAATTAGCTTTAATAGTTTTATAATTGATTCAATTTATTAGTTATTTATTTTATTATAATTACAACATGTTATGTGGTAGTGTTTTTGTGGCAATGGTGTACCAAAAGACACCTCCTTAGCAGTTGGTTGTTCCCTGCAAAGGATCACAGACAGAGTTGGTGTTGTTAGTGAACAGACTTAGATAAACAAAGCATTGTAAATAGTGAAAACAATGCATATACAAACATAAACTAAAACAAAGAGATAAATACACAAACAATGCTCAATGGAGCAAACAAGTCAACAAAATAATGGAAAAAACTCCCTTTATTGATTGTTGGTAGTAGAAGTTGAATACAATAGATGAATCTTAAACACTTGAAGAGAATTATTTGAGCTATGGTGCTAAAAAAATCCTCGGCAAGGAGGTTCTTTTCCTCAATATCTTTGTAAGATTATCCTCTCTCTCAAAGAATTATGAAGACTCTCCAATGGTGGACTCTTCTCCTCTCACTAAGATGATGGATTGCTTAGAAGCAATATGGCCAACATGCTAGTGCTCTTACTTTATTTGGATTCAACAATGTGATGTTGGTTTGCTCTAATAGCAATTTGGCCAACATAACATTGTCGCTTCTTTTGGATCTCCCATGGATTTTTTATATAGGAAATTTTGAACCCGCATTCCCTCTATTGGTTCAAGAATGATAGTGACTCAAGAGTAGGACAAGATGATTCCATTGAGGGATGCATATCTTTAGGGCGACTCCAAGTCAGTTTTCCTTGACTGGAAATGTCAGGGAATCCTCCCCCAAGTGTGGGAAGTGGTTTTGAATTTCTGAGTCGCACTTTTCCTCAACCGTGCAGCTTTCGAAGAAAAAGTTGCACAATCACGCTTTTAGCCTTCTTTCCTTGTGCGCGATCTAATTTTTTCCTTAATAACCTTAGGAGAAGTTAAATTTTTGGAACTTCCATAATGTTTTCAGCTAGAAAATATTTATTTGTACTTTCTATTAGACAACCTTAGTTGTCTTTTATAGTGTAAGATTTTCTGGTGTTAACAGTTGCCCCCTGATGTATGAGGTTAGGAGCACATGTATAGCCGAAATACATCACGTTTTTTTTTTTCTGACTGAGAGTCTGTGTAACTTCTTTGAGAGAGATAGGGAGAGTATCTTGTTGCAAAGATGAGTAGAGGAACCCCTTGACAAAGGATAAAATATAACCATGCTCTGAAGAAAATTTGAGTGATAAATAAAAAGTGTTTATACAAGGCGGGCACATCCTGTGCTTGTTATGATGACTTAGTTAATACAATCGGACAAATATAGGTTATGTCAAGTCACACTGTAGTAGGTGACATGTTGATGGTTGGTGATGATAATTGTTGACACCCTCAAGGGCATTTCTTAAACAGATAGATTGAATAAGGTGCCCCCATGCATCTCCTATGTGAAGCACTTCTTGAGTGAGGTGCTTATGGATGTATGGGTCTTTGAATTTGGGAACCTCCCTTGCATTATGGTGTAAGCATTGTTGAATGAGGTGCTTAGTGATGCACGGTTCTTCGACTAAATGACAAGGCTACAGTGATTATAAAGTACGATACCACCCTAACATGAAAACTGGTGTTGGTGTCGAATGCTAGGGGGTCGATGACACCAATGGGAAATATTGATTCCCATTGTTCCACCCGAGGATGTTCCTTCAAGGGGGGAGTATCCAAGGTACTTCCTCGATCCTGGAATATGAGTGTTGAAGTCAACAGGAAATAAGCGTCAACTACCCAACATACTAATTTGGGGAATCATATAGGGTGCAAACAGACTGCAATAGTGTGGGTTAGACAAGGCATGATAATGAAGGTGGATGATATGAATAGATATGGTCAATTGGCTCGAGGTCGGATTTATTATGCAAATGGCGGTAGCCAAAACAATTTTACTGATGGATGGCCCTGGAGTCAGTAGGATTTCCAAGGTGGGTGTAAGTATGTTTTTGACTAGCACAAAAAAGGGTAAATGAATGTGGGTGATGTGTGATCTTCGACCAATGGTGACTAGAAACTATCGCTGGGTAAAAAGACATGAAAATATGGGTGGGAAGATTTTTCCTAAAAAAAAATATTTGTACACTTTCCAAAAGAATATGACAGTGGTATGGATGTACATACACAGAGACGGGTGCCCCATAAAAATGGTGACCTGCATAATGATGGAGGTAAGGTGTGTTGTGTGAAGGGCAGGGGCCCTATTGGTTGGTCTCGGTGTGGGGTTAATGAGGCGGATGACGTGATACAAATGGGCTATGGTAATATGGGTGAATGATAGGCCTAGTGTAGCATGTGGTGGTGCATGCAGTTCAATCCAGCTGTGATCAAGGATGGTGGCCCGGGAGTAGGGGAGGAAAGCAAGGTGCAAAGAAGATAAGTATGAGGTTGATCTTCAATACATGTGTGTAAAATGACTCCCAAACCTGGGGGGGAACATGGATATCAATAGTGTGAAGGGGACTATGAACGGGGGTAATATATGCAGGTGGGGATCTATAAACTGACGTGGACACTTACCATGTGTAGGTAGAAGGTGATGGTAAGCGTGATCGAGATGGTGAACCCTATGGTTAATGTCAGAGATGTGATGGCAGGATATGCAAGATGGTGGAGGAAGCCTATCATGATGAGTGGAGATGATACCTTAACTATCGATTTCCACTAGGGGGAATGAGCTTGTTGTGAAGGTGTTGATATCCTACAACTTTGAAAGCCAATACCCCAAATGAAACCATCCATCTATCAAAAATATGAAAACTATAAAGAAGGATGTACCAAAAACATAGGAAGGTGCACTTGATGATTTCTCTAAATGAGTGAAGTTGACGTTGCTTTTTCCTAACTGCGTAAGCATCATGCGACATGTCAATGTGGTGATTCACAATCACAGGGTTGATACCAGGCATCTCAAAGTATGGCCACACAGAAATATCCCTATATTCTAGAGATAGAGATTTGTAAGAGGTTGCCTCTTCTGGGGAGCATGCTGCCCCGAACGAGATCTCTTCAATAGTGCGAAGTTTGATTGAAATATCAACCTACATGGTAGGTGATATATTTGACATGTTCCCCTCCATGAATGAATATAGTGTCGGGATGGGGTTTTTAGATCGATCTACTTGTCCTGGGGGTTAGAAGCCCTTTGTTTTTACTGTGCAAATGTTGTGACTTGGTGCCTCAGTAGGTGAGAATGTTTTCTCCGGTAAGAAGAAAGAATGGTGATGTATGGCATCCCAAGGGAAATTTGGTTTTTTCATGGCCACTAGAATATCTTCGTCTCAGTGAAAAATATTATCTAATGTTGAATTGGGTTGCGCAAGGTCGTGAGGGTGGAGTTCAGGCCTAGCTGCGTTGGTTGACAAGAAAGAATATGATTCGGTGGTTGATTTCATAGAACCTAGCGAATTTGAAAATGTCTAACTAGAATTATTTTGAAAATTCCCTCTAGGGGGCTATGATGTTGTTGGGAGTGTTCCTGCTAAGTATTTACCATTCCTTGATGGGGGAAGAGATGTTGCATTATTGCAGGTTGTTGGTTTTTCCCCCCTACCCCCCACTGTCATGTATCCTTTTCAACCCAGGGAGTTGAGGACAATGATGGGTATAATGAACATATTGCCCGCAGATGGCGCAACAATGATTTGTCCTTAGACCTACGTTCTGTATTTGCCTCTGTGATTTTCTATTAGTCTAACCCAACTTTTGATTTTGTTTGGGGTTGCCCCTAATTAGTGCTTGTAGGGGTTATTGTTGATTGTTTCCCCTTTGTCCAATCTCTCCCTTTGGTTTTCTCTCTGGTTTTTTCTTAGCAACATTAGACAAGTTAATTGGGTTCAGCTACTCCTCTGATTTTTGTTGTTAGCGAGAGAAGGTTGCACTATATTAACCTTTGTGTTATTTTGTGTTGGTGGGTTATTCTATTGTTGTTCGGGGAAAGGAGAATATTGGTTTCCTTGTCCCTAATTGGTATATGGATTCTGGGAAGAGTACATTACATCTGTATTCCTAGAGGAGTATTGGTTTCCCTATGGGGGAAGATATGAGCCTCCTTGAGGAGGTTGATATTGATTAACCCTACTAATCGTATTCTGCATCGGTGTGGGTTGACTGAGGTAGTATCCTGTATGCTGCAATGGTGGTGCGTTTTTCATAGCATCAATTGCTTGTTCATTGAACGAGTATCCAGGGTACGGGTAGGTGTTATTGAGTTGGTTTTTGGTTATGGACCCAATCAATCCATCAACAGCATTGGATGCACTTGGTGTTTCTTTATAATTCTACAGGCGAGGGACATCTGGAGGCACATGATAAATGTATCCAAACTGGGTGTGTATAAGCTCTAATTGTTGATCTTTTCTAATGGATTCTTCCTCGTTATGCGAGGATGAATTTGTCACATATTTTGAAAATTCTAATGTGAGGGATCTCAAAAACAAGTCGAGGAGGAATTTGTCTTGAAACTGTGCTTTACACAAGCTAAGATGTTTCTTCCATTCATGTATATGATCTGATATGTGGGTAGCATGTGTTTATTTGAAGTGGGTGAGGAGTTCCAGGTCCGAATCATGCCGAACTGAGAGTTGGAAAAATGTGAGGAAAGTTGTAGCTAGTGAGTTGAAGTTTCCATGTGATGCAGAAGGCTGGTCAATGTACCATTTCACTGCAACTCCAGTAAGGGTACATTGAAATAGTCATAATTGAATAGTACATCTGTGATATTGTTATATGAACACCACAAGTGAAAAGTCATGACATGGTTTCTTGGTTCTTCTCCCTGTTTCCCTTCGAATTTTGGAATGTCTGAATGGAGCTTGGTGGGCATAGCTGGCTAATTCTAGCTATGGGCGATCAGGTCATTAGTTATATTACTTAAATCTGGTAGGTTTAAAGAAGCTAAGAATGGGATATGCGAGTTATCTGCCATCGCGAAATGATTTTGGATAGCTATATGTAAATGGGTCCTCTGTGGGGAAGTTTCGGGAGAACTACCTTGATGGTTGTCTCGCGGGCTGTCAGAGGAGTGGTATGTGGGCTCCCTAAATGGGTAGCATGAGGGGACCCTTGTGGGGTCATGAAGGGTGTACTTTGACGGTGAGGGTCCCAAGCAAAGGTGCACCAATAAAGGAAGATCCTATAATGGTGGTTGTGTGACATCCTCTACATCTAAATGGAGAGAGTCTTGGCACACCTCCTGGTAATGGGGGGAGGTTTAAGAAAAGTCTAGATCGATGGGTAGTCATGGGGTCCCCTAGGGCGTTGATTAGAGTGTGTGCCACTTTATGTATGTTGAGGGAAGGAGATGATTCTTCAAAGAAAATCAATCACAGACATAAAACAAGCAAAAGATAAAAAGAATACTTTCCCTTTAACTTTAGCCTATGTGATCAATTAAACAAAAAATAGTTTTCGTTTGTTTTTTCGTGTGAAAAAATATCCTAAGATGTCCTAATCGTCCTTACCACTCTTGAAATAACTGGGCCTTATAGATATATCTTCTTATGGGTCCTGGGGCAACGTCCCCAAAGAACTGGTGACGCCTTCCAACAGCCAAAGAATCAACCAAGGTAATGATATTAGGCTCAAGTGATGCCTGCACCGTCACCTATAGGGAAAGGATTCCCTATATTTTTGCCACTAAAGTACATTCATCCCATGTGAGCATTTGAGCCTTTAGCTTCTTAGTAGTTAGTTACCAATACTGAGCACTATATGGGTCAGGTAGCCCCAAAGAGTACCACATGCACTAGACCTAAGCCAAACCCCCTTTGAATCGGGTCTCTGTCATGCTCAGGTATTCTGTTCCATGGGATGATTGAAGGGTTTTAAGCTCCCTAAAAATTCAACAGCTATGTTTAAAAGATGTAATGTGACCATGGCATTTTATGGGATGCCTACCCCCAATAGTCCTAACCTGAACTAAAAAGAAAAATTTGGTGACCCATGTGGGAAATTTAGTGGGTTCAATTTATGGTTATTTTTAAGGGTCTTACTTTTATTTAGGGTGTGATATGTAAGATAAAATAAACTAAGTATCAAAATCTATGGAAATTGGATGCCTTCTAATACAACTTTTATACAAGCTTAGTGTGTGGTGTGTAATTGTTCGCAAGTGACGAAGTGAGCATGTAAAGTGTTAGAAGATGTGGATATTTGGTGATCCATTCCAATATTCCCCTACTTATACTAGATTTCAATTTTTCCTTGCATGAAAAAAGCAGTGATATGCGAATAATCGATCGCTTACTCTTTTTCCTATTACACTACGTGAATTTCGAAATAGGGAGATGGAAATTCAAATGCTTTAAGAAATTTTTTATATGCAAGCCCAGGTTCATCTAAGAGACGCAAGGGAAGCAGAGATTACTTAATTTCTATAATAACACCTACTCCTAGTCCCATAAAATGAAAAAAGGTGAATGCTTTAGTTAGTAACAAGATTTATAGATGATGGGCCACTTACTCCTTTACTAATTAAGCTATGTGAAGATTATGAACAAAAAGCAAAGACAATATAATTACTCTACTAATTGTGATTAGTAAAGCAACTAAGCAATCTAAATTGAGTGTAAAGAATTTGCAGAGGTGAAGGAAATTCATTAAAGGTTGCCAATCACCTGGAAAATGTGAAATTACAAGGTGTTTTTTTCTTTTCTGGAAAACAGCTTGGGTTTCACTGTGCACAGATGTGGTGGCGCTTCTGTCAGAGGAAAAGTCGCAGAGTGCATGTCTATTAGAGAACAAGTTGCGCAGTCGACGGAAAATTGAAATTTAAAAAGCTTCTCTACCCACCACATGTTCACTAGGTCTTGCAAAAATTTTAGAGAGGTATTGAACGCCTTGTAAGTCGACTATGCAGAGAAAAGATCCTGCAAACACAACCTTTAGATTAAGGAAAATACAACTGTATAGTTTCCATTCCTGTGGTAGTGTTTTTGTGGCAATGGTTTATCAAAAGACACCTCCTTAGCATTTGGTTGTTCCCTGCAATGGATCACAGATAGAGTTGGTGATGTTAGTGAATAGAGAGATAAACAAAGCATTACAAATAGTGAAAACAATGCATATACAAACATAAATTAAAGCAAAGAGATAAATACACAAGCAATGCTCAATGGAGCAAACAAATCAACAAAATAATGTAAAAATTTCCCTTTATTAACTGTTGGTAGTAGAAGTTGAATACAATAGATGAATTTTAAACACTTGAAGAGAATTCTTTGAGCCATGGTGCTCAAAACTCTTCAACAAGGAGGTTCTTTTCCTCAATCTCTTTGCAAGCTTCTCCCCTCTCTCCAAGAAGTATGAAGACTCTCCAATGGTGGACTCTTGTCTTCTCACTAAGATGATGGATTGCTTCGAAGCAATATGGCAAACATGTTACTGTTCTTAATTTCTTTGGCTTCAACAATGGAATGTTGCTTTGCTCTGATAGAAATTTGGCCAACATAACATTGTCTCTTCTCTTGGTTCTCCCATGGCTTTTGTATATAGGAAATTTTGAACCCATCTTCCCTCTCTTGGTTCAAGAATGATAGTGACTCAAGAGTAGGACAAGATGACTCGAATGAGGGGTGCATATCTTTAGGGCAACTCCAAGTCGGTTGTCCTTGACTGGAAATCTCAGGGAATCCTCCCCCTAGTGCGGGAAGTGGTCCTGGATTTATGAGTCTCACTTTTCCTCGACCGCATGGCTTTCAAAGAAAAAGCCACGCGTTCACACTTTTAACCTTCTTTCATGGTGCACAGTCTAAATTTTTCCTTAATAACTTTAGGAGAAGTTAAATTTTTGGAACTTCCATAATGTTTTCAACTGGAAATTCTTTATTTGTACTTTCTATTAGACAACCTTAGTTGTCTTTTATAGTGTACAATTTTATGGTGTTAACATTAAGTACAGTCTTATATGTTAAGTTTTTGTGAAGTAATTCATCAAGAAAAGGATGTAGTCTTTGGGCTCTTAGTTTTCTGTCGCAAATTACAACACTTTTTTATTTTATGTTGATAGATTACATAGCTCCAAGCTCATGATTCAGTTAGATGAAATTGTAGCATATTCATTATTATGTCTTATTTCTTAAGCGACTCATATCCAGAGGGCATAAGCTTTGGATCTACATTTCCTATCACATATTACACACATGTGTTATTCTTTGCTGACATATTACATAGTGACAAGCTCATAAATTTGTCAATGCATTTGATGGTTCATTTCTAATTCATTATTACTGGAGTTTTAATTTTGTAATTGAATAAGTTAGATAGCCTTAAGTTTTGATTATTTGGTTAAATTCTTTATTAGATTTTTACTACAACTACACATTAAATATACTAGTGCTAGAATAGAACTTGCAGCTTGCATATACTTTTGACAATAACTTGAGAAAAAAATTTGACCCACGGTTTGATAATTAAATGATCTAGTGAACTAATTGTTTCTTTCTTTTGAAGATCAATTAATTGACCCAAAAGGTGGAAAGTTGGGATTCAATGGCTCTAGGTGGAGTATTTCATCTCCTGATGAAGAGCCTATAAGGTTTGGGATTACATGTTCCTTCTCCCACAATCCTCTTGATATCAATCACCTCATTAGTTAGTTTCTTGATCACTCTTTGAAGATCTCCCAGTTTAGGTAACTTCCTATTTCTTTCATCACTATTAGGCATGATTTATTTGCATTCAACCCCTTTCTTGGTTGTTATCTTTTTAGATGGTGTTCCTTGCAACTCATCGATTTTAGCTCAATCTTACTAGCCTATATGATCATTTTAGGTAGGTTTTATTTAAAAGGAATTGTTTAGCCACATCGACATGGGAACTAGCGAAGTGTTGGTAAATATATATTTCTATAGGCCATTAGAAGGATGGATTCCTTCCTTAAATCTGTTCATTGTCAACATGAATTTTTCCACACATTCCTTTTCCTTTTTAATAGGTTCCATGACCAAAGTGAAAATTTCTTCCATTCAAGTTGTAGTTGTGATTAGCTCAGTAAAATTTTCTAAGAAAAAGATTTGGAAGATATTCCAACTGGTGATGCATCTAGTGGGTACACTAAAATATCAAGTTGACATCTTATTCCTAAATGTGTATAGGAATAGTAAGAAAACAATGTCCTCATTTGAATTTTCATCAATTGGATATCTAGAATGATTTTCTTGATCTATATTTAAGTTGACCGGAGGTATTTGGGTCAATATTAAACAACCTATTAGGCCGTTAGGGAAAATTGTGAGCTACACTGGGGAAAACTACTGTATCCAAAGATAAAGAAGGATAATTCAAATATTCCATGTTGTTTCCAAATTTAAAGCTTCATTTAGAGTCTCTTGGGATTTATCCTACATCCTCATTATCAGATCAGTAAATTCTATGCTCTTCCTCCTCCTCCTCAAATCTCTCTTCTAATTGCTCTAGTATGGATGGAGGGATCTAGTTCAAATAATGGTTAAAATAAAAGAAGGACATGCCTATTGGATATTCAATTTTTTAGACTAAGATATAACATATTTGATATATTATGGGTACTCTCTCCTAGTTTGGAAAGGAAGAAGATGGATGGTGGGAAATATCTTGAGCATCCTAGCTTACTGACATATGATATACCTAAAAATATTTTCTTTGTTGACTATAATTTTGAAATCAAATTCATTTTTTTATTTAGTCGAAATCTATGATGGAAGGAATATTCCATAAAAGTTGTAACAAATTTTCATTCCTCCTTTTAGTTCCAAAGAAATATTGATGGGCTAGACTGTACCTCCCAACAGTAACAAGATCCAACCCAAGAGAGACATTGAATTCGACACTATCCTATTTGCGATAAATGAATCCTTTGGAATAATGGCCTGAAAACTAGTTTTGATGGGCCTTAATGGTTGAAATAAATACAAATAAGCTAGAATCCCCTTCAAAACACTACACCATGAAAGCTATAAAACAAAATAGGCTATAATTCAACAAACATGATTAGTTTGAAATGAAAAGATAGTATCACAAACTACATTAACTATAGAAAAGGACACGCCAAATTAGTTCAATAGAAATGGAAATAAGTAATATATTATAAACTAATTTTAAAATAAGAGAGAAATAATTATAGTATGTATAAGAACAAAAGCGCACACAATATAGTCCAACAATACACACATTGTTAGTACATAAGTCCATAAAGATCACAATTCGGAAGAGTCCTTATGCAAAATCATGGAGCATAACTAGTATCTAAATTAATGTGTATAATATATGGATCATAATAAAATAACATATCTAATTTAATTTGCAAAATAAACCATTCTATAGAGAGTAGTCCAAATGCACATGAATCTATTTTGCAAGCTTTGGCTAGGAATAGCTTCTAAACATTCAAAGTTCTATCAAAATAGTTTTGTTGTATTATTCAACAACCCTCCCATTTATTGATTTAATAGTTAATATGATATTGATAAATGGGGACCCTTTATAAAAAATCCTCCGAAAAGCTTAGCACTTAGGCGCTTCCTTTTTGAATTGTTAGAAATAAATGTCTAAATAATATAAGGTATCAATCCAAATCTCTTTGTGACTAGCTATTCTCGCTTTATCGCATATCATCAGATCATGTGTGTCAAAGGTTAATTAACAATTGGGATCTACAAATTGCGATAAGAGGGACCACCGTAATAGACTTATGGTATCATTAAACTTTTCATTTAAAACTAAGGCTTAAAGTATTTCTTGCAAAATAAAGTACCTATTGGAATCGCATATCGACATTTTATAAAAACTCAAACAAGCAAAACCTTTGGAATAGTTGAATTGTGATATTGCGACATAACAAGCCGAACACTCGTTGCATCGCGGCACTTACACAAAGGCCAATCTTGTGAACTAAGAAAGTTTGTGAAATGTGATATGACCCAGACCCGAGGGAAGTAAGCAATAATTGTTATAACTTTCGTTAAGTTTGGCACATAGTAAAAGGTCACTTTATGTAATAAATATGCATTCAAGCAAAATGTGCTTTAAATGATAAAAGGTATGCTGCTCACATCGCATCTTGCAAAATTCTAAACAACTCCGAAATAACGCATAATCGAAAATGTGATATTGTGATTTGCGATATTGCGATAATATTTATCACAATCGCATAATCGGCATTTCGCACTTTAAACTCATCAACTTAAAGTTTTTCGTTACACGTTTGCAATGCGTTGACTTAAAAGGCTATTAAAATCCATAATAAAAGATCTTAGTGTGTATTTAATAAGTTTTAATGGCATTTATGTTTAAAACGGCTCGACATGATTTGATATCTTTCATCTGCATTTTTGAATAAAAGCTTCTTCCTTGTCACCTTTCGGAATTAACTGTGTCATTGAATTTTCACTGTCATTTTCACTCTGTGTTTATACAATAATCTCCATTGCTCCATTTTAGGGAACCTCCGAATGAAACAATGTTTGAGAAGATGGAAAAAAATAAGGGAAAATCTATTGCATCTAAGAAATCAGACATGATACCACTTTTCTCTGATACCACCTGTAGCAAAGACAGAGGAACCACATCATGGGAAGCTATGTATACCTACTGGAAGAAGAGAAACCCGAGCCACTGGAAACGAAGGAAATAGCTAACGTCGAAGAATCATCTGACGCTTCCTATTTTGAGGCAACATGTTCATTTTTACAGAAAATAGCAGCAGGACCTAAGATATTACCATACACAGATATGGTAAAATGGGTGATTGATAATATAAATATCTCAGACAGAACTTTCAGGAATGCAAGTCATGAAGTCATGGGGTCTTTCACACAAGGCAATCTGTGCCAGATGTACCATCTACCAGAGCCTCAAAAGCTCTATGACAAAGATTTCCTTGAGCATTTTTCCAAAGAGAACGAGGACCCATTGGACGTTACATAGACCTGGAGGTCAAGCTCAGGCAAATTCAAATGGGAGAAATCTGGTATGTATCCGACTGCATCCCTCTCTGCCCCACATAATTTTGCAGCCGCAATGATGTGTAGATTATTTGGTAAAGATGATAGCACCAAATTTTCTATAGAGTGGCTTCCATTAATTGATGCAGCAGTTAATGCAACAATTATCAATTGGAGTCAGATTTTATCAGACAATTTATCCATGGACATTAGGGAATATAGGCAAAAGAGAAATATTTCCTCAAGAGATATTCCCCCTTTTTATCTAAGCACTTATGTTATAGATGCCATTTGTTTTTGTTCTCAATTTCAAAACATGGGTTGGAAGTGGACCATACAGGACCCTCTCCCCATCCATGTATACCATAAAATCTTGTTGGAATCACAATTCAATTCCCATTTTTACAAAATATGCCAGGGTATTATGTTGCTTATTCATAAAACCATTTTTTATATAATAGCCCCCAAGCTTTTTGAAGAAGCCAAGATAGACATCTTGCCAGTCGCAAGATGGTTCAATGAAGAAACGTTCACTTACATCAGAGTTTTTGGGAGAATTGTTGCTCCACATGTCCTCCCATATTATCTCCTAGACAAGCTATTGGCCAGAGAGATAGCTTACCAAATAGCAGGGGAGTGTGGTTTAACCAAAGCCCTGAGGGAACAGAAGAAAGCCATTTGGCCAGCTTTCCCATTACAATGTGGTGCTTTCGCACTACATGACTACAGGCACGTAGTAAAAGAAGCATAGATTATTATGTCTCTAAAATTGACCACAGTTCCAGGGTGACAATATGACCCAAATCAAGTTCCTAAAGACTTCACCACCATGGTTAAATTCAAACATTTTACTCATGAAGGGGATCCATTTGATGACCTCTTTCAAGGAGCCGAAACATTTTCACAGGTCCTACATTTGGCATCATTACAGTTAAGCCCAGATGATATTAATGCTTTTCATGTATATAGGAATAAAAGATTGTTAAAGGTCCCATTGGACCTATTACAAATTGAACCAATAAGAGAACCGACTCCTAGCATGAGCCTGGAGGGAAGTTCAAAGGAAAATTATGATGAGGAAATGCAAGAGAAATCAACTCATGAGTCAGAACAGTCAGAACAACAATCTCATAATGGAGAAGGAAATCCTAATAAAGATTATAAGAAAGATACAGAGGGAAATACTAAGGAAATGGTTGAACAGGCCTTGGCCAAGAAACAGACAGAGGTCGGTTCCACTTCAGCTCAAACAGGGAAGATTCCAGTCATTGACCTAGACAAGGAATGGGAGAAATTGAATAACAAGCTTCAAGCAGGCACAAATCTTGAGTAAAAATCTGAATTGTAGACTCCAAAAAGACTCAACACAAAGAAAATTCAAAGATGACAGAACAATGGGCTACAAACACTCAAGATATTGAGGTTATTCGGGATTTTCCCACTTCTGAAATTGTCTTGAAAATTAAAGAGATACCTCCGTTAGATATATTCTACAGTCCTACTCATAAGGTTGTAGTTAAAAGATAAAGAAATAAGAGGAAATTAGACACCACAGCTATTGCAACTCTAGAAAACGAATCCATGGAGGTTGTGTGGAAAGATACTCCTGTTGACCCATCAAAAAATATTACAAAATTATCACAGTTTGCAGGAACTTATGCCACAATGACCATTGATAAAGCAACGGAAGTTTGACTACTACTAAAAGAAAAAGAACAGAGAATTCTTTTGCTTGAACAACAATTAGAACAAGAAAGAACCAATCAACAAGTAGAACAGCAGGTAGCTCAGCTTCAGAGGGAATTCGAGCAAATGAGGTTACAACACCAGGCAAGCTTATCAGAAAAGGACTCATAGATTCGCCAAATGCAAGCCATGGTGGATAGATTTAAAGATAACCCTCAAACGAACAAGTTCATCAAAGAAGCAATCAAGCTAAATTCCCTATTAATACAATAAGAAGAAATGTTCTACCAGAAAATCTCACAGATTAATCCTTACTATGAGACAAGTGATAAATTGACAAACCAAGTGATTGATATGAGGTTTGAATATGAAGAAATCCATAAAAATATTTCTGAATTTATTACTTGGAAGGAGTCTGATGAGGGAAGAAAGGCTGACCTACCAAAAATAGAAGAATCCCACAAATAAATTCTATTTACAGATTGGGATACACGATTAAAACAGGCAGAAAGGGCGACAGCGATAGCAGCATGTGCAGCAAGAAGTTGAATTGAATTCCTTAATGAAAACCTCCGTAGTGCCAACCTTGTCAAAGATTTCATACCAGGATCTCTCCCAAATATCAAACAACTGGAACAACAATGGAAACAGACAGCTTAGACCAAGGAAGAAGCAATCAAACAACTGACCAAACTAGATTGGGAGACATACTAGCAGTATCTAGTAAAACCACATAGCCAGTGGATGACTCTGTGGTGTTTAACTACCTCTGCACAAAAGATGGTGCCAGCCTTGTCAGATGCCATATTTGTTGGATAGTTAAAATCCACAATCAGCCAGCCACCTCAGCTCAAACCAATGATCGACATTTTTAATCTCAAAGATCAAGTTAGCCGACTAAGATAGTTCAAGTTGAAAGGAGCGCATGTATTTTTGTATTTAAACCCCTCTCATGCATTTAGAGAGAGGTCCAGAATTTTATCAAAAACACTTTTCAAGACATTACACTTCTATATTTTTGGGAAGGTTTTGATGAAATTATTGGAACAGGATCCATTTTTCTTTGAATATTGAGCATGCTCTACTAAAATTACACTTCTATACTCTTAGAGCATATTTGATTGGATGAAATTGGATCAATATTTTTGAGCCCATGAGCAGGATCTTTCATATATGGTACTTTTATCGTATGATTGTGTTTTATTTATGCCTTAGCAATACTCTCTCTCTTGATTGGCTTATGTATGAAAATCTGAGTTATAGTTCTACATTATTGCACTTTTGTATGATGTTTCAACTCTGATTCTGTCTTGAATACATGAACAATTACTATATGCGATATAGTTTTATCAATTATTTTGTCTAACTATTTATCCAAAACAATTATCATTAAACGATTTCATTTCTTTTGGCAGTTGAATGATCTTTATTATCAATTGTTTTGAGACATCTTTGTAAATCGCATATCTTAGTTTATTTCCGGGTATATTTATAGTTAGATAATGTTATATTAAGATATATGCATTTGTTTATTATTTAGATTAGATTATACTTAGTTGAATCATTCTCTGTTATATCTTATATCATTCCCAACAACATTATCAAATCAATCCTCTCTGGGAAACTAGTCCCATTATCCGCAGTCGAAGCCACTATACCAAACAGAAAAGGAGCTACTTTTAAGGTCTGACTGTGGTGGTTATCCCCCATGTTGTCGTAGCGAATTTCGAGGTTTCAAAATTTTGGCACTAAAAGGAGGATCTGAATATGAATGGCAAGCAAATCTAAATCAGAAAGCCATTCTAAGAGTAAAACTCCCTCACCATCACCTCCGACTTCTCGGTCACATTCCAAATCCCCAAATCCTAGACGTGAAGTTGCGAAGAAATCTTTACAATCCACTAGTGTTTTTCCAAGGAAATCAGATCAACCTTCTTCTGTAGAAACTCCTAAAGTTTAGTCTTTAATTCACAAATTGCAAGGGATTTCTTTGTCTCAAGAAGAATCTGAATTATCTCAAGCCAGTGTTTCTTCACATTTTCCTTCCTCTCAAAGGTTAACTAGATCATAGAGTGAAAAATTTGGAATCCCTCCATTTGAATTTCCTCTACCTCACCCTCGAAGGAAAACTAAGAAATCATACTTTGAAACTCATAGTGAGATTCTTTCATCATCACCAGAAACACCCTCATTCATTTCATCATCTTCATCACAAACTCAATCATCCACCTCACCATCCCAAATCGTGATTTACACTAGTACAGGAGCACAATCCTCCTCTACCCAATCACCTTCAACCATTGGTACATCTTCCTCTACACAAATACCCATAATGGCTCAAAGACCATGGAAAAATCTAGGATCCGTTCAAATGGCAGGACCATTAAATCCATTACCTGCGCATCCAGAAAAATGGTTGCCAAAATTCAACCCTGATGATGGTCTTCCTACCAAAGAACACATAAATAACTTCATGTTGTCCATAAATCTAAATGGAGTTGTAGAAGAAGACGCAGTTGTAAGATTATTCCCTTATACTTTACAAGGATCAGTAGGATCCTGGTATTTTTCATTACCATCTGGTTCCATTAATAGTTGGGATGCATTTCAAGAGCAGTTCCTAACCAAGTTTGGAGATGACTGCTCAATAGCTACTCCTCTAAATGATCTCTCCAACTTGAAAGCTGAACCTAGAGAACCAATTAAGGACTTCAATTCATGTTTTAATAAGTTATTGAACAAAATCCCAATGGCATCTAAGCCAACTATTGTTGGCTTGTTGGGGCCTGACCCAGGTTCGAAGGTGATTTAGCCAAACAAATCTCGGTACTACTGGCCCTTTCGACAATAGTCCGCAGAGCGCAGACTGAGGTCTCACCCGAAGTAGTATGGGAGGGTGCTAGAACTAGATTTCTGCACCCTGGGGATGTCTGATGGTTTCAAGTGGTTCACGGTTCAACCCTGCGCGCACGTCGCTACGCGTGCTTACCTGTACCTCGTAGCCTAGGATGTTAACTTAGTGCAACCCTACTCGGGGGCTGAATAGTGTTATTACCAAAATCCTTACTAGTAACCCAATATTAGTTGATTAAGTTAGCTTATCTGTATGTTTTCAGTTACACTTAACAATATTCACCATTCATACAAATGCGTGCAGTAAATAAACAGTATAATTGCAAATGATATCAAACAGATAATATCATAAGAAAAAATACATGGAATTCAGATAAAACTTCTCTTTATTATTCTTCTTCCTTGGTTACAGACTCGACTCCGCCCTGTGCACTCAGCTGCAGGGGTCCACGCACTCAGCTGCAAAGCCTCTTCCTACTACTACGACCCAAGATACTTAGACTCTTGCTCTATGCTCGCTATCTTATTCTATTCATCAGATTCCATTGATTCCTTCATTACTTTACAACTTAGAGCCTCGCTCTATTTATACAATCCCATGGTCCGCGGACCATGGGTAGGCTGACACTACATTCAAACCGTAGGGCAGACAACCCTATGACTCTAACATACAATTCACGTCTGCAATTCGCGTAGCTTTACAATAATATTACTCAAAACTTGGGCTTTGAGCCCCAAAACATGTTGTGGGGGGATTCCATGTCCAAAAGGCCCCCAACACAAACATCGTGACTCGCCCTCGAGTCACTCTGTCAGCGTGGAAATCTTGGCGTGGAGTCCCTCCAACTGGTCCCGAACGGTCTTGATGTCTGCATCGCACTGAGCTGCTGCTCGCTAAACCTGCTGCATTCTCTCTTCTAAGTCCTCTGTTGCCAGTGTGCTGCCCTGTATCTGTGCATGCATCCCCTGAATCTACACGAGATTTTCTTCAATATCTGTCGTGATTGTGAAGGCTTCATCAATCCATGGCTGGACGTGTGCTTTGAGTACTGCTTCCTTGTGGCGCGCCGCATCCACCTACTCCTTTAACGCCTTGGCTTGCTGCATCCTCGCAAGCCACTGAGTAAGGACTACTATCTACGCAGTCCCTCTAATGTTGTCATATTGTTGCTGGAGTTCGCGTGCTTTTGTCTCCAGCTGCTGGATGTTGGGGTCCTCCTGCAACGTCGTGAGGACCTCAAGCGCCTATTCCAACATGTTGGTACAGTCGCGCACTACACCTCCAATCTCTTCCAACCCTGCTGCAATAGTGTTGGCACGCTGTTCTTTGATTTCCAAGGGAGTGGAAGGCCTCAAATCGAACATCCTGTCATGAATAGTGACACCAACGGTCACTTCCCAGCCAACCCGTGCGGCAGCGTAGCCCTCCATGCACGGTCACAAACCCTGTGACATTCTGCTCCTGCGCGCAGCTCCCAAGCAGAATAATTTATAGTCCCGCACTCCCTTTCAACTGCCTAGAGCGCTAAGACTTTTCTTCCTACGACTAGTCAGGTGGTCGCACCACCTGTGTGGGGCTTCATCTTGTCCTCCACCATGATTCGTGGAGAATCCCCATCTTCCATTGTGGTGATCGGCATCACGCACTCTACTATTTGCACTGCGCTACCCTGGTCACTACGTTTGGTGATATGCAGTCTCAACCACGGTAGTAGAGTAACAAGTTCACGACGATATTTTTCCAATTTGTCAGTATGACTATACACACCTTGCCTTGTCATCCTCGATGTTTCAATGAAAATGCTTCCTTTATTTTGTTTTCCATCTTCTTGACCTTTGCATCTACTAAAGCGCTTTTCTCCCTTAGCCATACCCGGCCTTTCTCAAGTTCGTGAAGTCTAAATTTTCCCCATCGGATTTCTTCCTCAAGTATTATATGTTCTGTTTCATGCAACTGTGTGATTTCTTCATTCCAGTCTACGCGGACCGTCTTATCTACGGGTGTTGTTATGCACGAACTCATCGTCGCATGCTCCATAGGCACTACAGCCCCTACTTCATACTTTAGCTTCGGAAGCACTTGCGCAGTCAGAGTTTTGCACATGGTCCTATAAGCCCATACAACTGCTGGTACGAGCAAGTACCAGTGGGTGCATCTCACATGGTGGACCCTGTTCAACACTTCACACACCTTGTCAAAGGCTTCCCCATGTATGATTTTTGGCACACTAGGTTTTATCATTCTTCGTTGTTCGTGCACTTGTCTTGCATGATTCTGCTTGTTGTTACTATTTCCTATCATGATAGCGATGTGCGTTCGTGCGGGCTGCGTACCATACGCATGTACCCATCTGGAAAGGCGGGTGTGCAAGATGTTTCGCCCCTCATAACTGGCTCTCATCCATAGTTGAGGCTTTCCAAATCATATAAGCATCCCCCTTTTGCATTCACGCCAGCTCTCAATACTTCTCTGATGTGTACCCCACCACCTTGCGGGCGTAGCACGCAGTGCCCATTTCAGAGAATCGAACCGCAGTTGTTTTGGTACTTCGCTCTCAAATTTGCTCACGAATTCATCCACCGCCGTCAACCCATCATACACACGCAAATCTCTTACCTCTGTTGTCATGCAGCACAGTGATCTTACCATCATGTTGCAATTGAGCGTGGTTACCTCATGTAACGAGTTCTACCATCATTCTGTTTCCTCATCCAAATCTGATGTACAGAAGCTTTCGCGCTCCCACAAAATTCTGCCATCTGTTGTAGGATTCACCTAATCCTGTTAGCGAGCGATTATCTTCTAGATACAGTCTAGTTTGTCGTCACTCTCGTCGTCGCGCACCGGCTTGGTGTAGTGTGCTCCTTTCGCAGGGTCTAAAGGCACCACTATGCATAGTGACTTTTTCTCAAAACCATTTTTTGCTTCTTTAGATTTATGACTCTATTCATATCAATGGCCCAATCTATTCCTAGTAGCGCGGGATAGGGATTGTTGTTATCGACAATCTCTATCACCTCGAAATCTACAAGCATGCTCACACCTTCGATGTCTATTTTTATCCCCTGCAATCTTCCCATCAGTAGGATCTTCTGCTGGTTCACCATTTGCAATTAAATGGGAGACCATTGCAACGCGGGCCTACCCATGTGCTCCCATGTTTGCTTTGGCAACACATTCACGTCTGATCCTAGATCTAGAATTACTTGATCCATTTCATACTTCCTGATTTGCGCAGTCAATCTCATTTCCCTTCCTGTTCACGATGTGTGCTTTCTGAGCTTCCAAACTACGCGCGGTTCTCCTGACCCAACACACCTAGTGATAAGTTCCTGCAGTCCTTTCACAGCCTTGCTGTCGCGCAGCAGCTTCATACATGTCTCCAAAAAGGTAGTGATCATTGAAGGATCCATCTCCGGCTCTAGTTGATCCTTACTACCTGAAGTGGAGGCCTCCGTGAATCTCTTCTTAGCTTCCATGAATGTCTCCTTCGCGCACTCTAAATCAAATTCAGGTTCCTTTGTAGGAGCCTTGTGAACCCACACACTTTCTTCAGGCTACCTACCTTTGTCATCTCCTATCATGATACCACTTCTGAGCACGATGTTCACATTCAGGTCCTCTTTGCGCAAATCAGACCTCATCATTTGCAAATTCTGAGTCGGGGGAGGCTGGAGTATCAATTTGTCGCGTAGCCTCGCTATCAGTGTAGGGCAATCCTCCATCTCATGATCAAACTGAGTACAATATAAACATGATGCTCTCGTCGAATTTGTACAATCGTGGGCATAGTGCCCTGGCCCTCCACAATTGTAACAAATTAGTTGTCTGGGACCCCTTCCTGGTTTCATTCCACCTCGACCTCGTTCGCGCCCCTGAAATGCAGCGCACGCCATTCCTACATTTGGGCTGAGGGGTGGCATTTTGGTCTACACTCTGTAGGCAGGAGTCCGATCCATCATCAGTTCGTAACTTCTATAGGTGTGCTCATCATGGCCTACCGACCTGCAGAAATTACAGAACAATTGTTGGGACGTCTGCGTATACTTCTACAATAGATGACAATTATCCGTAGTGTGTTTTACTCCTATCTGGCAGATCACACACCATAATGTAGGCTCTGCGCTCAGTCCTGCTTGTGCCCTAGTCTTAATGGCATTGGCCCTCCTCCCACCAAGTAGTTCGCGAAGACTGGACAATGGTCCTTGTCATGCCCCTGACCTTTGCATTTTGTGCACCATACCTCCTCGCACGCATCTGGGCGAGTTGTCCTGTCCTGTTTCAAACTCTGCATTTCCAAACACAAATTTTGCAGTTGCGCATGGATTTGTTGGACTCCCAAGCCAGGATCTTGTATTAGGGTCTCATGAAATCTCATTGCAATCTCCAAAGCTTCGGCCTAGGTGGATAACTTCTACTGTGACAGCGTTGTCCTTAGATGCGGTGTTAGTGATGCTACAAACCATGCACGGTGTTTCCCATCTATCAAGGTCATGTTGGGTTCGCGAATCATACTCTTCAATCTTTGATCCAGATCCCATGGGGTCTCGCCTAGAAGCATTGCGATCTCCTTAAACCCGATAATCGATTGTGTCTCTAACTTTGGCTTGCTAAATTCCCTGTTCAGCGTGGCCTGGATATCTGCAATCCCCACATTTGGATGGTCATTAGAAAGCTTAATGTACCATGTCATTGTGTGATCCTGTGACATGCTCACCAACGTTGCCTTCTTTATATTGTCATCCACGACTCCTTGTGCTTCCCATATGGCTCTTACCACGAACCAAAATTGGTCTGGATCTTCGTTCCATACTCCTCTGAATACCGGAAATTTTATCGCACTTTCCATATTGAACTGTGGTGGTGGAATAGGTGGTGTGGGTGGAGATGAAGGTGAAAAAGGTGAGACTGGTGGTGGTGTACGTGGGGGTGCTAGGCGCAAAATTCGTTGCCTTATCATAGTGACTGCGCTCCTCGGAGAAACTTTCACGAGCTCTTCCTCACTTTCCTACCGAGGTGAAATAAAGGGGCTATTTTCTATCTCTACACTACCTTTGTTTCTATATATCCTCCCACTTCATGTAGCCCCAAACATCAATTTATTCACATAACCCGCTTTTCACACAATAGCATCTTAATCCAAGTGTTCAAAGATTCAATGTACTTACCTCGTGGTCCTTTGAGGAAAAGTTGTTCCGCCTCGTTGTCGCTGACTGTCATGTCTATGGCGAACTCGGTGATAAATCCTCCTATAATTTGATCGATCCAATGTTCCACAGCGCGCAATCTTATCTTCTGATGCTTCTAGTCTACGCACTATTCTAGAGTCCACACAATTGGTTTGTTGAGCCTACACCTTCCGTGACTGTCTGCTAGCTTCGTGATCCACTCATACAACTCAGAGGGGAAGGATGCAAAGAAAATTTTGTGGATTTCCGTATATAAGTTGCACTCCAACCACTGTTCCTTTGATACTCGCAGATTCCTATTTTCCTACACTGTGAACTCATAAATCTTTCTGTCTAACCACCCTTCAATTTCTTTCTTCATTAGATTCCAGTGACACAACATCAAACATCCCTTATGCAGATCCCAATCCTGGAAATGGAACCATTTGTTGGCTTGTTGGGGCCTGACCCAGGTTCGGAGGTGATTTAGCCAAACAAATCCTGGTACTACTGGCCCTTTCGGCAACAGTCCACGGAGCGCGGACTGAGGTCTCACCCAAAGTAGTATGGGAGGGTGCTAGAACCAGGTTTCCACACCCTGGGGATGTCTGATGGTTTCAAGTGGTCTACGATTCGACCCTGTGTGCATGTCACTACGCGCGCTTACCCGTACCTCGCAGCTTGGGATGCTGCCTTAATGCAGCCCTACTTGGGGGCCGAACAGTGTTATTCCCCAAATCCTTACTAGTAACCCGATATTAGTTGATTAACTTAGCTTATCTATATGTTTTCAGTTACACTTAACAATATTCACCATTCATACAAATGTGTACAGTAAATAAACAATATAATTGCAAATGAAATCAAACAAGTAATAACACAAGAAAAAATAAACGGAATTCAGATAAACTTCTCTTTATTATTCTTCTTCCTTGGTTATAGACTCGACTCCGCCTTGCGCACTCAGCTGCAGGGGTCCAGGCACTCAGCTGCAGACTCTACTAGGCCTCTGTACACTCAGCTACAGAGCCTCTTCCTACTACTACGACCCAAGATACTTAGACTCTTGCTCTATGCTCGCTATCATATTCTATGCATCAGATTCCATTGATTCCTTCATTACTCTACAACTTAGAGCCTCACTCTATTTATACAATCCCTTGGTCCGCGGACCATGGGTAGGTCAACACTACATTCAAACTGTAGGGCAGACAACCCTATGACTCTAACATACAATTTGCGTTCGCAATTCGCGGAGCTTTACAATAATATTACTTAAAACTTGGGCTTTGAGCCCCAAAACATGTTGTGGGGGGATTCCATGTCCAACAAGTACTAAAGTTCAAAATGAATGGTACATTTTTTCTCTTCCCTCCAATGCAGTTATTTTTGTTGATAGGTTTGCCAAACCAACTGTGGCGAAAAACATGAAAGAAGCTATAGCTGTGGAAAAATGCATTTTAGCTTTAGAAAAGAAGAATGCATTAGAAGAAAGAAAATCCAAGAAGGTCACTTTCAGGGACGAATCCAAGAAGAATGCACCTAAATATCCTTTTGATATTGAAGGTCTGCAAAAGTTACTTAAAACCATGTCCAATGAAATGGTCAACATTAAAAAGCACGTAGCTGAAACTTCTTCAAGGAAAGTTTTTTGACCTTACAAAATAAACCCTTCCTCTGATCCTAAACCTCCAAATACAATATCAAATGCTAAATCAGACGTGGAGGAAGAAGAAGTGTCAACAGCTGAAGAACAGACCGATGAAGAAGAAATATTTGAATTACAAGGAATGTGGGATTTCATTCTTCCTTTGTCAGATAATGATGAATCAGAAGAAGCATTATCTGTCGCTACCAGAAGCAAGAGCACTATTGATTTTCCACAAACAAATCAAAAACAGAAATCATCAACTCCTTCTCTCAAAGATAAAGCAATAGGCAAGAAATTGTCTCCCAAATCCACTCAATCGACTCCTCCTCAATCCAATTCTTCACCCCCAGCAAAAACCCTACTAGTATATGACGAAATGAAGTACAACATCATCGAATACATGAAGAATACTAGAGCTAATATTATGTTCCATGAGCTTAGCAAGCTAAAACATCAACATAATCTATTGCTCAAAGAATTAAAAGCAGTCCCCACTTCTCCTCTTCATGCTGCTATAATTTCTCAGGCTGCTCAAGAAATGGGTAGGCCTCCCAATACTTCATCAGACAAAATGAGTTCAACTGATGTTGCTTTAATAGGTGGTAGATCTAAATCCCATACACCTTTGTTTCTTTTGACTTTTGAAGTCTTCAATAAGAATTTGCATAATTGTTTAGTAGATTTTGAAGCCTCATCCAACATTTTACCAAAAACTGTTTGTGCAAAATTGAATGTCGATGCCCACAAATTTGTTGTTTGCATTGAATAGTTAGATCGATCTCAAGTCAAAGTCATAGGATAAATCAATCAGGTTACCATTAGACTCTCATCAAACCTGAAAATATGTCAAGTGATTGACGTTCTTGTGTCTGATATCCCTGAATTCTACGGTTTGATCCTTAGTAGAGATTGGTCAAAAAATCTTCATGGCTATTTCACAATAGACTAGTCCCATATGTGGCTTCCTTATAATGGTAATCCGAATCAAATAAGGGTCGACCATGAGAAACATTTAAAATATATCATCACAGAACTGGAGGGAGAAAATGAGTCCATCACATATAGTAGTAATATCATTGGAAATTATTTAGTTGAATCCTTTTTGGGCAATTTTAATGCCCATACATCACCCTTTTTGGAAAATTTTGTTACATCACAAATTGAAAATTATTCTCAAATAGATTCTTCTAAATGTATCAATTTTGTAGATAAACCTGTAGTCAATTCTTTATTTTGGAAATTATTTTTTGATGGATCTAAATCTAACAATGGAGCTGGAGCAGGTTGCATATTGGTCAGCCTCAAAGGAGAAAAAACTATGTTGGCATGCAGACTTGAATTTGAATGCACAAATAACACTACAGAATATGAAGCATTAGTTCAAGGGTTGTATAAAGCCATTGGCCTTGATATTAAATACCTTCAAGTATTTGGAGATTTAGAAATTGTAATCAAATAGGTGAGGAATACTATTCACTGTCTTTCTGGACATTTGAAACATTATCAATCATTAGTCCAGGACCTCACCTCACATTTCTTAGCATTTAACATTTCCCCAATTCCAAGACTTCAAAATGCAAGTGCCAATCTTTTGGCTAACGTTGCATCCAAGCTCATACCACCAGGAGATTATAGTCTTGATCGATTTTCTATAGAATTAATTTTTAGGCCTTCTATTCCCAATAACATCACCAATTGACAAGTTTCTAATAATAGTCCAGATTTCATAAATTTTATAACATCTGAAGGCTCTTATGATGACCATATAGTAGATGAAGATCATCACGATAGCCAACTTAAGAAAAAAACAAGTGTAAATCCCATACCCAAATCTGTGGTTAAGTTGGAAGATCTGTATGATCTTAAGGATAGATTCAAGAAACCTACTAACTCGAAGCTTCAAAGTTCAAATTTGAGGTTTGAATTAGTTAATCTTGGAACTGACCTTAAACCTCAAAATATTAATCTGGGTCTTGGTCTTACATCCGATGAAATAATAGCCTTTATTCATTTGTTGAAGAAATATAAAAATGTTTTTGCTTGGAATTATGATGATCTTAAGACAAATGATACTTCCATCATTCAACATATCATTCCTATGATATCCAACGAAAAGATTGTACAGGAGAAGTTGAGAAAGATTCAACTGAATTTAGAGAATCAAATCAAATCTGAATTGAATAAACTTCTCAAAGCCAAAATAATTTTCCTGTCAGACATTCAAGGTGGGTTTCTAACCTAGTTCCAGTCAGGAAAAAGAATGGTGATATTCATATTTGTATATACTTTCGCAATCTCAACAAAGCCTATCAAAAGGACAACTTTCCATTGCCTCCTATGGAACATATACTGCAACCAATTGCACGCTCAGAGTTATTGTCTTTTCTGGATGGATTTTCAGGTTATAATCAGATTCTTATACATCCAAATGATCAACTAAATACCACCTTTAGAACCAAATTGGGAACATACGCTTACCAAAAGATGCCATTTGGATTAATCAATGCTGGTGCAACATGTCAGAGAACCATGGATATAGCTTTCAAAGGTTTGGTAAATAAAATAGTGGTAATTTATTTAGATGACATAATTGTGTATTCAAAAAAGTGCAGTAATCATTTAAAGGACTTAAAACAAATCTTTGAACGTTGTCAGAGATATGGAATTTCTCTAAATCCAAAGAAATCTTTCTTTGCTTTAAGTGAAGGTAAGCTTCTTGGATTTATTGTATCTAAAGATGGCATTCACATAGATCCTGATAGGATAAGAGAAATTTATGAAATCTCTTTGCCTCATAACAAAAAATCCATGCAATCTTTCCTAGGTGAGATAAATTTTGTCAAAATATTTGTCCCTGACTTTTCACGAATTGTTTTACCCCTCCAATCTATGATCAAGAAAAAAATTGTTTTTAAATGGGGACATAATGAGCATGAAACTTTCAATCTTATCAAACAAGCAATTATAAATGCTCCCTCTTTAGTAACTCCGAATTTTTCTAATCATTTTATTTTATATATTTTTGCTTATGAAACATCATATGCAACTATATTGACATAGGTCAATGATGATAAAGTCGAAGCACCAATTTCTTTCTTTAGCTCAAATTTGTAGGGTGATGAATTAAATTACTTAGATGTTGAAAAACAGGCTTTTGTTGTTTTCAAATCAATAAAACATTTCAGACGTTTTCTTCTTAAAAATCACACTAAAGTAATAGTTCCATTCTCATTAGTAAGAAATTTACTAATGCAAAGAGAATTAGGTGAGAAAAGAGAAAATTAGGCAATAGCACTACAAGAGTATGACATTGAGATTAGACCAGCTAAAATTGTTAGAGGTCAAGGTTTTTGCATAACGTTAGCTGGAACATCCAACTTACCACCACCACAAGATTCAGGTGATGATATACAAATATGTGAGGTAAGACTCAACAATAATGAATCTAAATATGTTGATATTATCTTTTATTTGAAAAATGGATATGACCCTATGCAACTCAGTTACAAAAGGAAAAGGGCTTTGAGATTAAAAGAAAAGCAATATAAAATCATCAATGATGTTTTGTTTAGGAATAATTATGATTCTGTTTTACTTAGGTGCCTTGAAAAATCTAAGGAAGAAAAAGTTTTGCAGGAACTCCATGATGGACCAACTAGTGGACATTTTGGAGGAGACACAATAGCGCATAAAATCCTGCATGTTGGCTATTATTGGCCAACCTTATTCAAAGATGCACATGAATATGTAAGGAAATGCAAAATTTGTCAAACAATTGCTGGAAGACAAAGGAAACCCGCATTACCATTACAATCGGTCAACATTGAACAACCATTTGAGAAATGGGGACTGGACATAATAGGTGAGATTGTTCCTCACTCTTCAAAACAACATAGATATATCCTTACAGCAACTGATTACTTCACTAAGTGGGTGGAAGAAATTCCACTCAAGGTAGCCAATTCTAAAAACATCATTGAATTTATTGATCAATTTATTATTACCAGATTTGGCCTACCAACTGCCCTCATGTTTGACAATGCATCCTATTTCACAGGCAATGCTATGACAGAATTTTCTCTTAAAAGAGGTTTCAAACTTAAATATTCTGCTAACTATTACTCTCAGGGAAATGGTTTAGTTGAATCAACGGATAAAAATTTCATAAGGATCATCAAACGAACTATTAATCAAAGTCAGAAAAACTTGCATAAATATTTAACATTTGCTCTATGGGCAGATCGAATAATGCATAAGGCCTCAATAGGAACTTCTCATTTTAATTTGGTCTATGGAAAAGAGGTTGTTCTTCCTACAAATATATCTATTCCCTCTCTAGCCCTAGTTCAATTTATTGAAGAAACTCCTTCCTCTTCTATGCAGTTGAGGCAATCACAAATCATCAAACTTGAAGAAGAAAGAGATAAAGCCAAGATCATACATTCACATCATCAATGATTGGTCCAATCTTCATTTGATGCAAATTATGTAAGTCCTAAATCTTTTCAACTTGGAGACCTTTTATTGAAGTGGGATAAAGCACACAAGGAAAAAGGTAAGCATACCAAATTCCAAAGAATGTGGCTTGGCCCATTTCTTATTGCGGAACAAATCAGCCCATCAACGTTTCTATTGCAAGATTTATCAGGCAAGAGAGATTCTCTGCCTATGAATGGGCAGATTTTGAAGAAATACTTTTCATAGAAGATAACCTCTTCTATCCCTTGTACACTATTGCCTTTACTTTTCCTAGGAAAATAAAAGTTAAATAGTATTTACTTTTGGCCTTTCAATAAAAAATCTCTTTAAATATTTTGATTTTTCGCTTGTATAAGTAGAGATTGTTAAGAAGATAACTATGACATTTGA
This sequence comes from Pinus tabuliformis, assembly GCA_031772625.1. Taxonomy (NCBI): domain Eukaryota; kingdom Viridiplantae; phylum Streptophyta; class Pinopsida; order Pinales; family Pinaceae; genus Pinus; species Pinus tabuliformis. The sequence goes on along the minus strand of CM062804.1, from coordinate 516,785,667 downwards.
AAAATAAGCTAAGTTCTATTTCTCTGAAATTTGCTTGTTTTCCACCAAAATCATTTATCCTTTGTGAAACCCCAACTTTATAAAGAGACCTTTGTTCTATTATCAGTCAAGAAAAGTATCTTTAACAAAGAAAAGACTCTCTGCAGATAAGCACCTTTAACTCTATAATTTTCATCCAAAAACTCTTAAGGAGTCAATGATTCTCCCCATCTAGTAAACTTTTCTCTTTTTAGAGTGTAATTCTAAAATATACTAAAACTTAAAGGATAAGAGGTCTCATTAAGAGCCGACTTACCATGTTCATAGGGAAATAATAAACTGACATTATTGATACTGCATATCAAAACAGGGTAATGGCTTGACATTATTTAATCAAAAGACAAGGGGTCTCATCACGAGCCAGCTTATTCAGTTGAATTACAACCAGTGAATGGCATTATCACTTTTTGGCCAACAAACCAAGACAATGACCTTTAAGTAGAAAAAATGAAAAATTTTAGAAAAAAATAAATTGTTTAAAAAAGAAAGAGAAGAAAATAAGTATATGAGTCTGAATTTATCTCTAAAAATTGCACTCTTATCTGGATGGGATACTGAATCATTGATGGTTAAAAGGTAACCCTGTCGAGGCTATGGATGCTTGCTGGAAGAAAAGGCTCTACCTGTGACAAATGAGTACATCTAAAAGCTAATCTGCAAGAGCCCCCTTCTTTATCTTTAAACCAAGTAAAGACTAATATAGACAAAGGAATTTTCATTTTGAAGAGGATATCAAGTGGATAATAATTAGGTGAGTTTTTTTTCTTATTCAGAGAAATGTTACTTATCTTAAATTTCATGTAATTCCTATTTTCTGAACTATATTTATTTTGGAAGTTTTAGAAGTTTCAAAAAACTATCAGAGATAACTAGTTCTTCCAGTGAATCACCAATTGTTGTATTGTTCAACAACCCCCCCATTTGTTAATTTAATAGTTAATTTTCTATTGATAAATGGGTACCCTTTATATAAAAACCTCCGAAAAACTTAGCACTTAAGCGCTTCCTTTTTGAATTGTTAGAAATAAATTTCTAAATAATATAAGGTATCAAGCCAAATCCCTTTGTGACTAGCTATTCTCAATTTATCGCATATCGCTGAATCATGTGTGTCAAAGGTTAATTAACAATCGGGATCTGCAAACTACGATTAGAGGGACCACCATAATAGACTTATGGTATCATTAAACTTTTCATTTAAAACTAAGGCTTAAAGTATTTCTTGCAAAATAAAGTACCTATTGCAATCGCATATCGGCATTTTCAAAAAACACAAACAAACAAAACCTTTGGAATATGTGAATTGCGATATTGCGACATAACAAGCCGAACACTCATCGCATCGTGGCACTTACACAAAGGCCAATCTTGTGAACTACGAAAGTTTGTGAAATGCGATATGACCCGAACCCGATGGAAGTACGTGATAATTGTTATAACTTTGGTTAAGTCTGACGCATAGTAAAAGGTCACTTTATGTAATAAATATTCATTCAAGCAAAATGTGCTTTAAATGATAAAAGGTACGCCGCTCACATTGCATCTCGCAAAATTCTAAACAACTTCGAAATAATGCATAATCGAAAATGCGATATTGCGATAATATTTATCGCAATCGCATAATCGGCATTTCGCACTTTAAACTCATCAACTTAAAGTTTTTCCTTACACGTTTGCGATGCGATGACTTAAATGGTTATTAACAGCCATAATAAAATATCTTAGTGTGTATTTAATAAGTTTTAATGGCATTTATGTTTAAAACGGCTCGAAGTGATTTGATATATTTCATATGCATTTTTGAATAAAAGTTTCTTCCTTGTCACCTTTCGAAATTAACTGTATCATTGAATTTTCACTATCATTTTTGCTTTGTGTTTATTCGATAATCCCCATTGCTCCATTTTAGGGAACATCCGAAGGAAACAACATTTGAGAAGATGGCAAAGAAGGGAAAAGCTACTACATCTGAGAAATCAGACATGATACCACTTTTCTCTGATACCACCTACAGCAAAGATGGAGGAACCACATCATCGAAAGCTATGTATAACCAACTGGAAGAAGAGAACCTAGGCTGCTGGAAACGAAGGCAACAGCTGATGCCGAAGAATCATCTAATGCTTCCTATTTTGAGGCATCATGTTCATTTTTACCCAAAATAGTAGCAAGACCTAAGATATTACTATACACAGATATGGTAAAATCGGCGATTGATAATGTAAATAACTCAGACAGAACTTTCAGGAATGCAAGACATGAAGTCATGGGGTCTTTCACACCAGACAATCTGCACCAGATGTACCATCTACCAGAGCCTCAAAAGCTTTATGACAAGTACTTCCTTGAGCATTTTTCCAAAGAGAACAAGGACCCATTGGATGTTACACAGACCTGGAGGTCAGGCTTAGGAAAATTCAAACAGGAGAAATTCGGTATGTATCTGATTGCGTCCCTTTCTGCCCCACATAATTTTTCAGTCGCAATGATGTGTAGATTATTTGGTAAAGCTTATAGCACCAAATTTTCTATAGAGTGGCTTCCATTAATTGATGCAGTGGTTAATGCAACAATTATCAATTGGAGTCATATTTTATCAAACAATTTAGCCATGGATATTAGGGAATATAGGAAAAAGAGAAATATTTCTTCAAGAGATATTCCCCCTTTTCATATGAGCGCTTATGTTATGGACGCCATTTGTTTTTGTTCTCAATTTCCAAACATGGGTTGGAAGTGGACTATACAGAACCCTCTCCTCATCCATGTACACCATAAAATCTTGTGGGAATCCCAATTCAATTCCCATTTTTACAAAATCTTCCAGGGTATTATGCTACCTATTCATAAAACCATTTTTTATAGAACGGCCCCCAGGCTTTCCGAAGAAGCCAAGATAGACATGTTTCCAATCGCAAGATGGTTCGGTGAAGAAACGTTCACTTACATCAGAGTTTTTGGGAGCATTGCTGCTCCACATGTCCTCCCATATTATGTCCCAGACAAGCTATTGGCCAGAGAGATAGCTTACCAGACAACAAGGGAGGGTGGTTTAACCAAATCCCCAAGCGAACAAAATAAAGCCATTTGGCTAGCCTTCCCATTACAATGTGGCACTTTCGCACTACATGACTATGGGCACGCAATAAAAGAAGTAGAGATTATTATGTCTCTAAAATTGGCCACAGTTCCAAGGCAAAAATATGACCCAAATCAAGTTGCTAAAGACTTCACCACCATGGTTAAAGTCAAACAGTTTACTCATGAAGGGGATCCCTTTGATGACCTCTTTCAATGAGCCAAAACATTTGCACGGGTCCTACATTTGGAATCATTACAGTTAAGCCCAGATGATATTAATGCTTTTCATAAATATAGGAATAAAAGATTTTTAAAGTTCCCATTGGACCTATTAAAAATTGAACCAATAAGAGAACTGACTCCTAGCATGACCCTAGAGGGAAGTTCAAAGGAAAATTCTGATGAGGAAATGCAAGAGAAATCAACTCATGAGTCGGAACATTCAGAACAATAATCTCATAATGGAGAAGGAAATCCTAATAAATATTCTGAGAAAGATACAGAGGGAAATACTGAGGAAACGGTCGAACAGGCCTTGGCCAAGAAATAGACAGAGGTCAGTTCCACTTCAGCTCAAACAGGGAAGATTCCAGTCATTGACCTAGACAAGGAATGGGAGAAATTCAATAAGAAGCTCCAAATGGGCACAAATCTTGAGGAAACATCTGAATTGCAGACCCCCAAACAGACTCAGCACAAAGAAAATCCAGAGACAACAGAGCAAGGGGCTACAAACACTCAAGATATTGAGGTTATTCTAGCTTTTCCCACTTCCAAAATTGTCTTGAAAATTGAAGAGATACCTCCATTAGATATATTCTACAGTCCTACTCATAAGGTTGTAGTTAAAAGACAAAGAAAGAAGAGGAAATTAAACACCACAGCTGTTACAACTCTAGAAAACGAATCCATAATTGTTGTGTAGAAAGATACTCTTGTTGACCCATCAGAAAATCTTACGAAATTATCACAGTTTGCAGGACCTTATGCCAAAGTGACTCTTGATAACGCAACAGAATTTTGACTACTTATAAAAGTAAAAGAACAGAGAATTCTTCTACTTGAACAACAATTAGAACAAGAAAGAACCAACCAGCAAGCAAAACATCAGGTAGATCAGCTTCTGAGGGAATTCGAGCAAATGAGGTTACAACACTAGGCAAGCTTATTAGAAAAGGGCTTGCAGATTCACCAAATGCAAGCCATGGTGGATAGACTTAAAGATAACCCTCAAATAGACGAGTTCATTAAAGAAGAAATCAAGCTAAATTCCCTATTAATACAGCAAGAAAAAATGTTCTGTTAGAAAATCTCACAGATTAATCCTTACTGTGAGACAAGTGATAAATTGAAAAACCAAGTGATTGATATGAGGTTTGAATATGAAGAAATTCATAAAAAGATTTCTGAATTTATTACCTCACAGGAGTCTGATGAGGGAAGAAAGGGTGGCCTACCAAAAATAAAAGAATCCCACGAAGACATTCTATTTACAAATTGGGATACACAATTAAAATAGGCAGAAATGGTGACAGCGACAGAAGCAGGTGCAACAAGCAGTATAATTGAAGTCGTTAATGAAAACCTCCATAGTTCCAACCTTGTCAAAGAGTGCATACCAAGGTCTCTCCCAAATATCAAACAACTGGAACAACAGTGGAAACAGACAGCTCAGACCAAGGAAGAAGCAATCAAATAGTTAACCAAACTGGATTGGGAGACATACTAATAGTATCTAGTAAAACCACATAGCCAGTGGATGACTCTGCGGTGTTTAACTACCTTTGCACAAAAGATGGTGCCAGCTTTGTCAGATGCCATATTTTCTGGACAGTTAAAATCCACAATCGGCCAGCCACCTCAGCTCAAACCAATGATCAACATTTGCAATCTCAAAGATCAAGTTAGCCGACTAAGATAGTTCAAGTTGAAAGGAGCTTGTCATTAGTTTAATTCTATTTTTAGTTTTATTTTTGCTTACTCTGAGGAAGGTTGTTTGAAACCTCCTCAACTTTTTTTGTAATAATCTATTTTTGAGGCATGTATTTTAGTATTTAAACCCCTCTCATGCATTTAGAGAGGGGTCCAGAATTTTATCAAAAACACTTTTCAAGACATTACACTTCTATATTTTTGGGAAGGTTTTGATGAAATTATTGGAACAAGATCTATTTTTCTTTGAATATTGAGCATGCTCTACTGAAATTACACTTTTGTACTCTTAGAGTGTATTTGATTGGATGAAATTGGATCAATATTGTTGAGCCCATGAGCAGGACCTTTCATATATGGTACTTTTATCGTATGATTGTGTTTTATTTATGCATTAGCAATACTCTTTCTCTTGATTGTCTTATGTATGAAAATCTGAGTTATAGTTCTACATTATTGCACTTTTGTATGATGTTTTAGCTCTGATTCTGTCTTGAATACATGAAAAATTACTATATGCAATATAGTTTTCTCAATTGTTTTGTCTAACTATTTATCCAAAACAATTATCATTAAACAATTTCATTTCTTTTGGCAGTTGAATGATCTTTATTACCAATTGCTTTGAGACATCTTTGTAGATCGCATATCTTAGTTTATTCCCGGGTATATTTATAGTTAGATAATGTTAGATTAAGATATATGCATGTGTTTATTATTTAGATTAGATTATACTTAGTGAGTCATTCTCTGTTATATCTTATATCATTTCTAACAGCATTATCAAATCAATCCTCTCTGGGAAATTGGTCCCATTATCCCCAGTTGAAGCCACTATACCAAATAGGAAAGGAGTTTGCTTTAAGGTCCGGACCGGGTGGTTATCCCCCACGTTGTCATAGCAAATTTTGAGGCTTCAACAAGTTCTTAGAAACTTCACTTATGGATGATCCCCCATTGAAAAAATTCCTAACCACTTGTCCCTTGGGCACTACCCTTATTTATAGAATTACAGCAATCCCACTTGTTGATGAGGTGGAGTGGGATCGTAATCGTGAAACTAAATTAGCTTCTAACATTGACAAAGGACTAAACAATGGTTTAGGTTGTTGGAGGTGGTGAATAATACATTTTATCCTTATGAGCTACACCATCCTCCCATTTTTTATAGATCTATTGTATCTACTCAACATGAAGTTGGAACAATTTTTCCATTTCTAGACCACATTCTCCAATACTTTATGCAACATATTTAAGTTCCCTTTTAGTGAGTTTTTTGAAAAATGTTAGATATATGACCTCTTATTAAGGGGAGAAAATGAAGTCTAAGAGTGACACTTGGCTCAAACCCTTCAACAATTGCATCACACTAGATTTCTCATCCAATCTTTAACCAAATTCCTCAAATATCTTTTGGGCTTGGGTTGGATCAAGTCCAACTGTGGTGTCCATATTGGCTTCGGTGGTGAGATGCCTGATAGTTTCTGATAGGCTTCCACACTTCCCCATTAGTGCATCTAATCTCTTATCTAAAAAAAGAGTGGTTTTGTATCCAAGAGTTTACTAGAGCTTGATATTATCAATTATTTTTTGTTTAATCTAGGGATTCCAACCAGGTTCTCTTTGGATCCCAATTGATATTCTTTAATTTTCAACAAGTCCTCCTAAACCTTATTTTTCTTAGCTTCTATTATGCCCATATTCCTTTTAGCTCAACTACCTCTTTGTGGCAGAGCCATATCACCCTCATGCGGTCAAAAAAATTGTCTAAGGCCACTCTTAGACCATTAAGTGTTGTTACCACTAGAGATTGAAACTACCTTAATCCTATTCATTTCATATCTTATAGGCTCAATTTCTCCCTTAATGTAGATAGTTCCTCCTAATGTTGTTCTAGTATCTCTTGTAGTCTTTTATCATGTAAATCCTCTATAATTATCTCTTATCATTTTATGTCTTCTCTTAGGATAGTAGTTTCATGTTCATGGACAATGTGGAGATATTATATCTCTATTACTTGCTCCTAATTCAATGAAGTGACTTGTTTCCCAAGCTTCTCAATCTATGACAACTTCATTTGCTTTATCTAGCACTTTCAAAGGGCCAACCAAACTTCACTATTAATTTAAGTTGGAAATTAATTCTTTGAATGAAGAGGCATTCACTTGGAAAAAATTTGCCAATACTAAATACATTGTGGTGGTTTTGTGTTTTGGATTTGGTTATAGTAGGTCATAGATTTTTACTTTGTTCCTTGTTTCTAAGTATAAATGAGAACCCATCTTCCTTTGTTTTCCTTGACCTCTTAATGATACTCCACTATTATTTGGAGTAGAAATTATCCTCAAGGGATAATCCATGGTCCCAAATGTCATTTTTACTTTTAATTTCAAGGCCCATAAGCATGATTGAGCCAAAGAGTACATTACTAGTGTGATGGGAGTGGTCAGCTATTTTCTAGTATTACCTCCTCCTCATAGTTTATCATCATCTTGTTCCAAAATTGCTTTAGCTAGTTCCTATATTTTTCATTGTTCTTCCTTCTGATAAGTGTCTCCAAATTCCTTATTATTTCTCTCTTCTTTGTCAACTTTTCATACAATTTATTCTCATTTATTTTTCTCTAGTTCCTAAATAACCTAACTTTCATGTTTTTTTCTTCCCCTTCTCTTCCAATTTCTTCTTCTTTTCCTCTTTTACTTTCCTCTTCTTCTCTTGATTTATTGCCTTATCTTGATCTAATGGCTCAACTTATTCTCTCTTCTTATCCATTTTTTCCTAAGTTATCATGAATTCATCTTGTTCCATGGACTTCTACTCATGCTCTAGCCTTACATGATTGACCCTCTTCCTTTTCTCTTAGTCAAATTTTCATTATTTTTGGACATTTAATGCCTACTTGCATAGGTTCCTTCTACATTTCAATGTGGTGTTCATTTGTTTCTTGAATTATTTGCAATAATAAGCTCTTCTACATATTTCTTCTTCAAGTGATTCTTGTTGAGCATAGGGCCAGTGGAACTCGATATCCTTACAATGATCCTTGATTACATCTCTTGGATCAAACCTCCATAATTTTCCTTCATAAAAATTCAAATCCTCGTTATGTTTAGCTTCCAGTGTAGCATGTGTGTTCATTTTTAATGTATAAACCCCAATCTTGACTGGGTATGATGGCCAAAATATTCTTGTTTCTTTGAGGTAAGAAGGTATTGGCACCAATTATGGTTGTTCAATACACGATTTCTCTAATGGAAACCTTGAGGGTCCTTAGTGTCCCTAAAAAATTGAATGAATGTGAATTTATCCTCTATAAACCAATCCCCAATAGGCTTGATTACCTTATGAGCTTCCTTTGAGAGCCAAGGAGTGACATTATTGAAGAGTATTTGATATAGTGATACCATAAAAACTTGGCATATGTAGACAAATTGGGACCTGTATTTGTTATCCCATAGATATTTGCAGTAAATGTGGTCCAAAATTTTTTTGGGGGTCCATCTCTAGCCCATGAGGGGAAATTGAACTTAGGATAGAAAAGGTTGACTAGATAGGCCAACATATAGAATTTTTTATTCTATATGAACTCTAATTTGGCATCTCGAAGAATGGAGTTATGGAGGTTTCCTTAAAGGATCACTACCTAGTTCAAAAGTGTGCCCTTATCTATGACCTAGTTGATTAGAGGCACCCATTCTAGCTTGCGGTGGAAGGCATCCCTTTCTCCATAGATTAGATTTACCAATGCCATGGTGAGTCTATAAGTTGGGTAGAATTGTGTGGTTGGATAGATCCCCCTGTACTTCCTAGCAAATACTTTTCGATCACCCCATTATTCCTCCAAATTTTTCTCTAATAAGGGATATATTTTCATAGAACCATCTAGGAATTCTCTGTTTAACATAAATTCTATGGGAATGAGCTTGTATATCTAAGAAATTTCATCATTCCTGTAAGTTCCAAATTATTCCCTCACTAAGCATGGTGTGTATTCTAATCCTAGCATGGTCAAGGAGCCACTTAATCATATCTTGATATGGAAGAATCTCTAGCCTGACTATTATGAATTTCAAGCTAGATTCTATGATGTTATCATGGGCTTAATCATTCACTTCACTCTCTAGAAGGATTTCTTCCTTTTATTCTCCTATGAGTTAACAATTTTGAAATAGTGTTTTCTCTTTAGGTGCTCAACATTTTGGAGAATTTGATCATGCAAACCAATCTATGAGATTTGTGTCTCTAGTGGTTAGGGATTTATTTAAGAGAATTCATGTGTTTGGGTTATTATTTTCATCCTTCATTGAGATTTAATATGGTGCACCCCTAGTAACCTTTCCTTTGACAGATCTAATCATTGCTCCATCTAAATTGCTGTAGAAAATGTGAACCATAGTTAGTTAATAGGGACTTGATAGCACATTAGAGAAGTTGTAAAAAATTTAGAGTATAAGAATTTAGACTTATTGAGGATGATTGAAGCTAAGTATAACTTACTAGACTTAAGGAAGTTTTCCACTAGTGAACTATGTGCAAAGAATCATTTTTCTCTAAATCTCCTAAGGACTATTGTTTTATGTTTTGAAAATAGAAATATTTTGAAACAACTTGTAGTTAAGGATTTGTTTTCAAAATTGGGATGGCACAATATTTCAACGTAAATGCACTATCCCACCACACTAATGGAATATTAGTTAACATTGAATGCACCTACTAGTGAGATCATAATGATGATGCTTAGCATTGTTGAAAATATTTAAATTTCCGAATGGCATGGTTCTCATGTAGGTCATCGATGGTGAATGTTATCACAAGATAAGGGTTAGGTAATGAGTGTAGTAATGAAAATTTCCAATCAGTCTATGAAGTGAGTGATCAAGTCATTGTGTAAAGTGTTATGCACTATGAAGTAATAACCTAATGGATTGGGTCCACATATGCGACATGTGGATGGTTAGTTGGAAATCAAAAGAGCAGGGAATTTGAACAGAATTTGACTTTGCTTTCCCTAAGGATCTAACTAGGGAGGCCCAATACGACTAGGAACCAATAGTTTTCCACATGGAATGGACACATGTCATGGCAGTGAGGTCTTGCATTACTTATTTATAGTAATACAAGAACGTTATTCATATCATTAACCTTGGTACGGCCTGTAGTGCACGCTATGTAATAATAGATATGATTGTATATTTTTAGAGTTTAAAATGGGAGAGTTATTAAAGTAAGACATGTTAGTCACTCCAAGGAGAACTACAAAACTTGTCATTTCTCAAATAACTATACTTCAGTGAAATGAAGGTAGTAGTGTTTGTCTTCCTCCCCATGTGTTTGAGATCAAGAGATATATAAAGCATAAATACACTCATAAACAAGGTGTTACATGCCTTGATGCACATGTTGCATCCCAGAAAACATGCACCAAACCCAAAACTGAAAAATCTATCCTTGAAGACAAGGACTTAGTTTAAATAAAAGGATAACCCTTCCTTGTGGTTATAAGGGAAGTCTTTTTTATCTCTTTGTTGGTATCAATATTGTTTTATCCATTTTCAAATATAAGAGAATATTTGTCCTTTCATTTTCCCTTTAGTTTTTCGATCCTCCCAAAATGCCACCACCACCTTATCTCACTCATGGGTTTCCTCCATGTGAACTTTTCACCTAGTGTTGCTTGCGTGAAGGGGTTCTATGTTTTCATATTAATACCTACAAAGTTATTGATGGAAACCTCAATGGGGACATATTTCTCTCCTAATGACCATGCAATATCATGATATAAGATGAGTAATTATGAGGGTTATAGGATGATTTGTAATCGGTGTGAGTTACTTTAAGAATGGTTCATGTCAAGTAGTTCATTTGGGTGCAAATGCTCCCCTAGTGATTTATATTAGATAAATCAGGTTTCCCGTGCATCCCTCTATTTGTTTCATGTACTCTTCTAATAGAGTGGATATGTCGATCTAGTGGCCTTTGCCTAAATTGGAAACTATCCTCATTTATCTACACCTTTGAATAATTGGGCAGTTATTCAATGTATTGGTAAAATTGTAGAGATCCATTAAATATAATGATGATATATCACAACATGTCTCATGCATATTACGTCATAGCAATTCTCAATATCTTGAGGCTTACCTTATGGTCTATATGGTAAGGAACACAAGGGTAATCCACACTAAAGACACATGGAATGGGATCATTGGAAATATAGGTGGCATGTTTAGTTGGATGTGTTGACAAATCAAAGTAGAATAGTAACATCCACTTGCAATGTGGTTAGACATGTCTTGTATGATAGAGGAGTTGGAGAGTGAGGAAAGGTAGAGGACATTAGTCCATATAAAAAATTCAACTACAAAATATTGTTGGCAATATGAGGTTGATAATAAGATATTAATAAGGTGTCACATTAATAGGAATGCATCACATTGTTGGGGAGTTAAATAGTTAGGGTGTTGGAAGTTTTGGGTAGAGAAATTGGTAACGAAATATCTCAATATAATAGGCTTGATGATGTATGCCCCCAGTATCATGACACGTAAGGGGACGCATGTCATAGCAATAATGAGTTGGAGAGGAGGAATTGGGACAAAAGGAAAAGTCACTTGGTAAAACAACCTCATTGTGAAAGCCTACTAACCCTACATATGGATGGTTAGTTGGAAGTGAATGTGTTGGGGTGATATTCTTCAGAGAATTTGCAAGCACACAACTATCACATCCCACCACCATTATGCACAGACAAATCACGAGGAAATGAATCATTGTGACAAAAGATTATTAACATCCCATAATAATTCATTATTAAAGGACTATAAACCAAAGGTTAGGAGATAAAAAAAAAAGGGTTAAAGGAGATCAAAAAATAGATAATAATTAAAGAGATGGTGCTTGTAACTCAACCTGAGAATTTCTAAAAGCAAAATCAAAAAATAATTGAGTGGTACCTAAGAAAATTCAAGATGTGGAAAATATTTTGGCATCTTTTGAGGCTTCAACATATTGCTAAGGGTATAATTCATCATCCTTAGTTAGAGTCGTGAAAGATAGGTTGAGTATTATTTTTGGAAACCCAACAATATATCAATTATCTATAGAAATTGAAAGTCTCTTACCTAAAAGACCCTAACAAACCATAACAAAATGTTAACAACCTAACAAGAACTCTCTAAAGTTTTATTTTTTTTAGAGGTCACATTTAGTGGCTATTTTTACCCTGTTTCGAAAAATTATGTTGTAGGTAGCAACATTTTTGGGGGGATGGTTAGAATTGTGGCTTGTTTGAAATAACCCCCTCTTGACAACCAATTTTCATTGCACACAATAAATCTTAGCACTGAAAGTGATGCTTCTATTTGCACCAATATTATTTTATATGTTAAACTTATGACTTAATTGAAATAGTGGCCTTTATAATTGGCACCATTACAAATGAAAACTTAAAATTTTCTTCTAAACTGAAAAGTGGTGTTCCCTAACAAATTATTATTAATTAACTTTTTTAATTTAGATTTGAAAATAAATCAGTTGGAGAAGAAAAAAAACTTTGTAATTTTTGAATGACAAAAACACCTTCTTTGTCCGAAAAAATGCATAACACAATTTAAAAAATAAATAAATAAATAGACCTAAAAAATGCAACAAAAAAAAAAATATTTAAAATGAATAATTTAAAAATGGAAAAACAAAATTAAATGAACTAAAATTTAAAATTAAAATAAATAAAAGAAAAAAAAAATGTGAAAAAAACAAACAATAGTGGGAGTTGATTCACAAAATCCCCAATCACCCCATTCCCTAAAATTCTAAAACCCCCTACTACTCTCCCCCACCTCCTACCTCCTCTCTCCCCACTCCCCCTCCCTACCTCCTCTCTCCCTCATCCCATTGTCCCACTCCCACCTCACCTTCTCTCCCTTTGTGTAGCCACCATGGACTTTGTTAACAATGGCAGGTTCTTAACCACTACTCTAAGGTGTGATGTAGAGGAGGGAGGGCAAGCAAAGTAGGAGGGGTATGGTAAGAGGAGGAAACAATGGGGTGGGAGGAGGTGAGGTTTGGGGAATTTTAGAGGGTGAGGATTGGGGCGTTGGGTGAATCCAAGAATCGCCCACCTCCCCCACTTGGTTTGTTTTTCTTATTTCTATATTTTTTAACATTTGTTTTGTAGATTTTATTTATTTATTATTATTTATTTTTTAATTTATTTTTTAGTTAATTTCTTAAATTTTTAAATGTTTTTTTAATTGTGTTATGTTTTTCTTCCTTTGGAATAATTTTTCTTTCTCTTTTTCTAAATTTTTGATATTGTTTTTTTTCCATTTATTATTTTTAATGTAATTTTTTTAAAGTAATTAATAAATAAATGGATTTTTAGCGAACACCATTTTTTATTGAAGAGGAAAAATTAGGCTTTTATTTGCAGTGGTACTAGTGGTCAAGGCCATGGTTTCAATTAATTCATAATTTAGCTTCAAAAATATAAATTGGTGTTACTAGAAGCATCACTTTTGGTGTTGAGGTTTTCATGTGAAATGATAATCAATTCTCAAAGGGGTTAATTTCAAACAATTCACAATATTCACAATATTAACAATCGGTGATATTAGTAATGTCACATTTTGATTTAGAGGTTTAATTTACTAGTTTTTATCCAAAATATGGTTTTTTGGGGCTAAAGTCTTTGTTTTGAGGTCACAATTTTCATTTAATTGGTAACTTAATCTCTTACTTTGCCTCTTGTAAACATTTTTTCGCCTTTTTTACCTTCTTTAGTATATTCTACCCCCTCTTCCTTTTTCCTAATTCTTCATAATATATTTTTTTATTAATTATTTACCCTTTAAATTAAAATTTATATTTTAATATTATTAGTTTAATTTCTTATCCTTCCTCCTTTTATTTCATTATCACAAGGACATTTATTAGTTTTATTTATTAATTCATCATGAACCACCTCTCTTTCCTTAATTCTTAATTATATTAATATTACTTTATTATCACTAGTCATAATCCTTCCTCCTTATACCCTATAAATAATATATTAATTATTATTATTATTATTATTATTTGTAGAAACTATGTTGTATATTACATATGAAGAATATACTTATACTATCAATATTATCAGCATCCATCATGTCACTTGTGGGAATTGAACCTAGATGGGAGGATTTCGTTCCTTCCTCCCAACCACACAAGATAACCTCAATTGACTACTACTACTACTAATAATAATAATAATAATAATACTATCAATATTATCAGCATACATCATCATCATCATCATCATCATCATTATTATTATTATTATTATCAACATCCATCATGTCACTTGCGAGAATTGAACATGGATGGAGAGGATTTCATTCCTTCCTCCCAACCACCCAAAATAACCTCAATTGACTACTACTAATTAATATTATTATTATTATTATTATTATTATTATTATTATTATTAATTTATAGTTTTGATTATTTAATATTATCAAAACTATCATATAGTTAATATGAATTGATTAATTATTATTTGTCTAATCTTCATTGACCAGTTCCTCTTACTAATTAACTAAATTCTAGGCTACTTGGATTCTTTCTAGCTTATTGACTTTTATATTCCTTATTCTTCTCCCTATTTCTCTCTATTAGAAGGCTTCTTCCTTAACATTTACCCTCATTTAACCTTATGTAGACTCGGTATCTCTCTTCTCAACATCTCATTCCACTTCATGTCCTTTATGATGGGTGAAGTGTTCACCCATGGTTAACCCAAAATGTCAGATGCTTCATGAAGAACACACATGGTTGCTCCAAAAGCATTTGTCTAACTATATTTTAACCCATTGTTTCTACACATGATAAGTGAAATGTGACTATTACAAATGCTTATCGAGACTCATCCTTGACACAAGAAGAGACTAAAGAAGTGGAATTTAAGGTATCCAAGTTGGAAGAGAAAATAATAAGCATGGAAGCTATAATAATAAATATGGTAACTAAAACATAATTCCAAGCTTTCAAAGATAATGCCAAATACATAGTAAGAAAAGACGATTTCAAAGAGAGAGCATGCAAATATAACCTAGAAGATAATCTCAAAGACATAAAGGAGGACCTTATAAAGGAGCTAAGAAGCCTCCTTACCCTAAATATGCATCCTTGTGAAGAACATAAGGAAAATGGTCAAGTCCTAGTCACATGAGGAGAAAATTTTAACTTACATAGAGAACAAGAGGATTGACTCCTAGACACTTGAGCATTCATCACTCCAAGATCTATACCGTTGTCGGTTCATTACAAGATGAATAAGCTACTTCATTCCCAAGATTAATATAAGGAATATGGTAATGATCCCATAATGTGGATATTCTAGATGTCCCAATTCTTTGATCTACACTAAGTGTTGACTCCACAAAAGATCACATTTGCATCCTTAGAACACGATTAATTTGTGTGTTATTCATGGAATTTTTTATTTGAAAATGAATATATTGTCTCTTGGACCATTTTTACTAATAAGTCAATAATTGTAGGGATATTAATAGAAACACCTTGTTTAACTAATCAATATTATTATGCAAAGAGGACCAGTTATAAAGCACATTAAATGATTTCAAAAGTTAATTCATAGGGAGACTGACATTCCATAATATAATTTGTTGGACCCCAATTCCTTGGATAATGATTTCAGTGTGAGAAGGATATTTGAATGTAAAAACATAGCTACCAAAGGGTTCCTACTAACATTTATATAGATAGAAATATTCCCACTCATAACATCAGTTAACCTACAAGGTGTTGGAAATGTTTTTCATTGATTTCAAATATGGGGGAGACTACATATGTCCAAGATAAGATTGAAAAATGAAGATTGTTGGAAATATTCTTTTTCTACTTTTGATGCCCAGTTTGGATACCCTATTTCAAAAGTAATTTTTATTCAAATTTCTTAGATCAAATTGGAGCATTGGATATATTATTGGAAATCTTATTGAAAATTCAGCGAGAAAGTCTCAATTTTGATTTTGCCTTAATCAAATTGAGGAAATTCGAAATTCCACATCAGCAGACAACTTGGAGGAGTTAATTGAGGTGACTTGGCTCTTGTCACTTAGTTAAGAACACTCAATTTGAGTTAATGAGTTGAATTTAAATTTGCTTGAGTTGATTCCTAAAAAATATGAGTCTAGCTCAGTTATTTCGAGTTAGGAGCATGACGTTCAATTGTGTGTAGTGATTCCTAAAATTTAGGAGCCTAGGTTGAGTTAATTTTAGTTGTAGGAATTTAATTCAGTTAAATTGAGTTATGGTCAGTTAAACTAGTTATAACTATTGGAGGAACTAGTGGAAGGTCAAGTTGTGGACATGTGACTTCAACCACACTCAGTGATCATCCAAATAACTGATAAATTAGTCTAAATTAGCTCATGCATGCACAAAATTTGAGTGACCTAGTTGAGATGGAGATTCCAAGGCAGTGTACTATCAGTTGTAGACTATTCCAATGTATACAAGTGGTGCATGCAGTTAGAGGAATAACCTAGAGGAATTACACAATATAATTGAGGGAATTTCCTAAATAATAAGGGCTAATTTCCTCAAGGAATGGCGCAAGGAAATAGGAGCTTGGAGGGATTGAAAATTGGCTAAGTGTTGGCCAGATTTAGTCAATCGGGCCGAGGAATATACTATACACTTGCAAGTTTTGCTCAGGCTTGAGAAAGCATATGTATTTCATCTCTATTATCTGATTAATGCAATACAAATAGGAAGGGGTTTTGAGCAGTTTCTTTCCCCTAAATAAATATTTGTGCATGTGTGATGTTTCCTTTTGCATGTCTATGATTTGTGTTCTGGATTGTGAATTAACTTCCACAGATCGGTGGAGTAGCTTCGAGTCTTGTGATTTAGTAAATTTCATGAATAGTTCCGAATCTACACATTAATTCTACATGGTATCAAAGCAGGATTCACAGTAGAGCAAATATTTCGAAGTTTTTATTGTAGGAGGATCAGATTTGTTGGATCAGTTCTTTAGAACTAGAAGGATGGCTTTCTATGGACTAAGACTCGAGTATGCCCTTGAGGGAAGCTCGAATTATGTTTCTTGGAACAAATGCATGGAGGCAGTGCTAAAAGATAATGGATTAAAGGAATTTATTGATAATGACATCCCAAAACCACCACCAGTTGATACATAGGATCTAGCATAATGGAAGAAGTGTGTAGCCAAGGCGAGGAGAATCATATTAGAGGGATTAGGAGACCACATGGGCTTAAATATCCTTGGGAAAGAGACTTTGTATGCAATGTGGCAAGCACTAACATATTTGTTCCAGAATAGCAGTAACCGTAGGAAGTTGGCGCTTAAGGATAAAATTCGATATATCAAGATGCAGAAGAACGAGACTATTTTGTATTACCTTATCAGGTTCATACAATGTCGTGATGAACTTGGTCAAGCTGGTGTTACTATTACAGAAGATGATTTAATAAGACTATCCCTTCTAGGCCTTCCCAAGAGCTAGCACAGCTACCAAGATTCAGTGAATGGGAGGAAGAAACTACCAAATTGGGAACACTATGGTCTAGCATGGTACAGGATGAAATAAGGCGGAATACCAGAGATGGGACCTCATCCAAAGAAGAGGAAGAGGAATTTTCATTAGTCAGAAAAGTAATGAATGCCAAGGGGAAGAAGTCCCAAGGTGAGGCTAATTCCATCCAAGAGGGCAAGAAGAAATACTTTTCCAAAATCAAGTGTTTCAATTGTCATGAATTCGGACACTATGCCAAGAAGTGTCTGCAGAAGAAGGCGAGCAAGAAGGAGCCTGCAGTAGCAACAACAGGTGACGCTTTTGCTTCAGAGTTCAAGTTTGACTTCACTCTCAACACATGCATGACAAGAACTGTGATGGGGAGTGTATGGTACTTGGACAGTGATGCCGCTTTCCACATGACGAGGAATTGAGAATTTTTCAGTGACTTTGAGGAGAAAGATCCCAAGATGAACATTGATTTTGGAGACGATGGAAGGTACAGTGCTACCGGGATCGATATAGTAACCTTTTAGAGGGAGGTGGGATCTCCTCTAAGAATCAAGGATATCATTTTTATTCCAGGACTAAAGAAAAATCTCATATTTGTAACATTGTTGGAAGACCGTGGTTACGATGTGATATTCAGCAAAAGGAAATCATTCTTGAGACACATAGCCACAGGGCATGATCCAGGTGGCTCCAGAAAGACACACAGGACAAAGAGGGCTCAAAAAATCAAAGTGTTCAGAATGACTTCAAACTAGGACTAGAGCGTAGATCTCGTCGTCCTGATCATGGAGGTGTGAACGATTCGTCAAACCGAGCTCGTATGCGAAAGATAAAGCTCTTCAAATTTTGACATGACATGGAAAAGAGGGGCCCACAGTGTGCCACATGGCATCCCAGTAAGTAGGTGGGACCCACATGGCAGCCCATCAGCCATTGACACACAGCGTTCTTTCATTAGTCTCCTAAACTTGCATAAGAGACAAAAATCATGGAAAATGGTTATTAAATAACCCTATAACAAAAATTGTTTTAACATATAGTTATTAAAATAACTATATAAAACAATCAAACAATAAACAGAATATATATGGTTTCGGGATCGGCGGCCATAACCCTCATCGAACCTTTTAAAACCATCACATATATATATTAAGGCCGACAGCCATAACCCCCGCTGATGTTATCGCAATCACAACCCATATTATATATCACCAATCATATATATCGACGAAATCCCGCAAATCGCACCGATAAAATGTGCCGACATATGTTAAAGCGCCGATCAGAAGCGTCGATCGTCGATTTTACCGGTGCCGATCAGCGCCGATCGCCGATTTAATTGGCGCCGATGAGGCCAATCACTGATATATCGGCGAAATCCCTGAAATCGCGCCGATAAACATTGCCAACGCCATGTTAAGCGCCAATTCAAAGCGTCGATCGCCGATATTAGTACGCCGATAATGTTGTTTAGTGTGGGTTTAAGGGGCGGGCCCACCCAATGCGGACCCGACCCCATTAATACATTATTTAGGTTCAAAAGGAATTGTGTGTATTATTTTGGGAGGGACGGGATTTGATCCCCCGACCTCTCCTCAACCAAATTCCAAATTTGCCATTGAGCCATAACTGCTCACCTTGGTGAATCCGCCCAGGGTTTTTTATTTAAACTCGGTAAATTTTACTAATGCAAAGAGTTTTAGGAGGCAGAATGCAGGCACGCTTTTCAAGGTAGTTAATTAATATTTTAATGCAGGGACCATGAATTTTGCAGGAGGGCAAAATTTTCACTTTGTCAGAATTTGACAAATTTTATATGGTTTTCACACCTCTCATCACCACGAACACAATGGTGATGTTAGTTTCTCCATTAGAGGTCTACATTTTTCGATCATTTCCAGAATGCACGTGGACCCATGATTTCAGCAAAAACAGGGGACGGAACAATGAGCCTTGAAATTTTCCCAAGGAGGTAAAATTTTGACATCTCAGAATATAGTCAAGTTTATACTTGTTTTCATGGTTTTCCGCAAGGATCACAATGGCGAGATCAGATTCACCATTTGAGTTGCAGATTTCTAGTCCATCCATGGAACAGAATCTTTGAGGAATCCCGGGGGAATCTAAAAGATTCCTTGAGCCCAGAATTCTCAACTTCTCAGAATTCAGATTTTGGACAGTCGATTCAGCACTACTCGATGCCACAAATCTGATGGTGTCTTCAGATTTCTTATTCTCTCATTTCTTCTTCTAGTCACTTTTCTAAGTGCCAGTGCAGATGTCCACATTCTTGTGCGAGCAGCCATCTTCATACAATCGATGCCTTGAGATCGATGGTCCGAGCAACTTCAGCAATGTGACATCCACTTCTTCAGATGGCCCTTGGTTGTGAGGTATATGATGTGTTCATGTACTTCTTCTTTATGCATTATGTTGCACAGATCCTTGATTGATGTTGATGCAGGATCTTGTTTATTACATGTTGTCATGATTCCTTGCTTGATTTGATGCAGAATCTTCTATGTGATGTACTTGTTGTCATGTTATGCTTTGAGATCCCTTGTTGTATGTTGTTGGGATACTCTTTTTGTCGTCATGCATGTGTTTTGCATTGAGATCCCTTTTGTGCCATGTTGGCGGGATGCTCACCATGCATGTTTTTTGTGTCATACTGATAGGAGTCTTTTGATTGAGAATTCCAGTAGTGGAATATCTCTTAGAGCCACTCCTGTGTGAGGGAATTTTTCCTTGTATGATCGAGACATCATCTCTATGTACATCACCATTATTGACAACACTTAATGCAGCAGCCTACACCATCTTGACACCGGGGCCCGGAGACGTAGTCCCTCCTGGACGAACTCCGTTATCAATGCTTATGTTTTCATGTGTTGATGATTTCATGTTCCTCTTCTTTTCTGCATGCAAATGTATTCATTAATGTTATTTTAAAATGCAATTTAACACATCACGAAAGTAAAATGTCTTGGAAGGGTCCTTCGTCACACCCGGACCTAGATCAAGTGGTATCGGAGCGGTCTTTGCATTGATGTAAATTGCAGCATGAACAATGGAACATGCAGCGACAGAGAATGAAAGAGTGATGTACGAGACCATGGTCAACATCTCCAAGAAAGTGCAAATCGTGTATGAAACTCTACAGAAAGAGACAGAGGAAAAGGAGCGATTACAGCGTCAGTTGCAAGCCACAGAAGAGGCCATGGAAGAACTTAAGTAAAACAAACATAATCTTCAAATAGAGAATGATGAATTGAAGGTGCATCTACGTGAAGAGAAAGAGGAGAAACAAATTTGTTATGACAGCTAAAATCAAAGGACGAAGCCTTGGAAAAGCTGCAGCGAGACCCATGTGAGGTAAAAATTAGTTCTCCATCTTCATGTATGTTTCCTGATGATGATTTCGTTGTTTTTGAAAATCATACCACGGGAATTGGCTCCAAACTGTTGAAGAGAATGGGGTATGAAGGAAAAGGCTTGGGTGTTAATGGCCAAGGCATTGTCAATCCCATCAAAGTAGAGGAATTACCCCATCAGGTAGGACTTGGGTATGTCAGGAAAGAAGTTGGGGAAGGCGCTGAGATAGTTAGCGAACCACCAACAACGGATGATGAGCAGCCCTCATCAGTTCTTTCCAAATCGAAAGAGAAGGTAAAAGATGTTGATTTCCTTTTGGTTTCATCTTCTCATAGTATGATGTCTATTGGAGATTTGGAGATCCCAATTACAGGGACAAACATGAGGCTCCTTACAAGGATGAGGCACAAGGAGAAAGAACTTGGTGTCAATAACCAAGGCATAACTCAACCTTTGGAGGTTGTGCATGAACATCGATTTGCAAGCTTGAGAGACACTAAAGAAGAGTGCTCGAAGGTGTCAGAGTCATCCGAGACATCGATGAAATCGTCGAGGAAAGAGAATGATGGGAACACATCCCCATCATCCCATTACAGTGCACATTGTAGGGAGAGAGCTGAGACAAGCTCTCATTGCCATACTAACATCAGAGACAAAAAAGGAAGGTATAACCATTTTCGATCTTCGAATGTTCATTTTCATTATAATCATGTTGTTAATAATGAACGAAGATCATGGCATCGAAAAACATGTACCTTTTGTGGTTTAACTAACCATACCTTTTCTAAGTGTTGGAAAATAATGGTAGCACTCATGAGGCGTGAAAGACCCTCTCTACAGCATGAAAAGAAACAGGTTAACCAGATATGGAGGAAGAAAATCTACTACAGTAATTATGATAGAAATGGCTATCAAAGAGCCACTTGTTGTAGGCTCCATCCAGAGCAGCGCCTTAAAGACAAAACGTCGGTGTGTGAACCAGGAAGAGCAGTTGTTCGACAAGCAAAACCGCCACAAGAAGGTGACCCATTCACATTGATAAGTGAAAAATGGTTTCTAGGCATGTTGTCATTTCATGGTCATTCTTTTGTAAATCATTTGTTGCATTTTAAAGTGTAACAGTGATGATGTGTTTTCCATCACTTGTTTAGCAACAATGATGACTGGTCATGTTTTGAGTCGTATTTTAAAACTCTGAAAGTGATGTTATGTTTCCATCACTTGTCAAAACAATAGTGTTTGGCCTTATATATGTAAATCATGTGTTTCAGTGATGATGTGTTTTCCATCACTTTTTGAAGCAACCATGATAGGTTAGCCTTGTTGTCATATCTGGGGTATTACGTCCATCTTGTTGTAAACTTGACCACCAAGTATGTGTTATAAACTCGTGGCAAGTATGGGACATTTGGGTCTTTAGTTGGTCATGTCATTCAAAGCATGTAATTTTCAAAACAATGTACTATAGGTTGCAGAGGTAGTAGGTGTCGGCTCGTCGCTTAAGGCTCCAAAGAACAAAGGTGAAGGAGATGGAAGCGAGACCTTTTCAAGACACTTGTGATGCAGACAAGGTACAGAGAAAGTGCAGATTATTTTTTTCATGCTTTTGGAAGGCCAAAAGCTCCTCAGTGGGGAGGATTGATCCAGGTGGCTCCAGAGAGACACACTGGACAAAGAGGGCTCAAAAAATCAAAGTGCTTAGAATGACTTTGAACCAATACCAGAGCGTAGATCTCATCGTCCTGATCATGGAGGTGCAAATGGTTCATCAAACTGAGCTCGTATGCGAAAGATAGAGTTCTTCAAAGTTTGACATGACAGGGAAAAGTGGGGCCCACAGTGTGCCACATGGAATCCCAGTAAGCAGGTGGGACCCACATGGCATCCCATCAGCCATTGACACTTGGCGTTCTTTCATTGGTCTCCTAAACTTGCATAAGAGACAAAAATCATGGAAAATGGTTATTAAGTAACCCTATAACAAAATTTGTTTTAATATATAGTTATTAAAATAATTATATAAAACAATCAAACAATAAACAGAATATATATGGTTTCGGGATCGGTGGCCATAACCCTCGCCGAACCCTTTAAAACCATCACATATATATATTAAGGCCAACGACCATAACCCCCACCGGCCTTATCGCAATCGCAACCCATATTATATATCATCGATCATATATATCAGCGAAATCCCACAAATCGCGCCAATAAAATGTGTCGACATATGTTAAAGCACCGATCAGGCCGATCGTCGATATATCAGCGAAATCCCTGAAATCGCGCCGATAAACACTGTAAGCGGCATGTTAAGCGTCGATCGCCGATATTAGTATGCCGAAAATGTTGTTTAGTGTTGGGTTTAAGGGGCGGGCCCGCCCAATGAGGACCCAACCCCATTAATACATTATTTCAGTTCAAAAGGAACTATGTGTATTATTTCAGGAGGGGCGGGATTTGATCCCCCGACCTCTCCTCAACCAAATTCTAAATTTGCAATTGAGCCATACCTACTCACCTTGGTGAATCCGCCCAGGGTGTTTTATTTAAACTCAGTAAATTTTACCAGCACACAGGGTTTGAGGAGGCAGAATGCGGGCACGCTTTTCAAGTTAGTTAATTAATATTTTAATGTAGGAACCATGAATTTTGCAGGAGGGAAAAATTTTCACTTTGTCAAAATTTGACAAATTTTATATGGTTTTCACACCTCTTGTCGCCACGAACGCAATGGTGTTGTTCGTTTATCCATCAGAGGTCTACATTTTTTGGTCATTTCCAGTATGCACGTGGAACCATGATTTTTGCAAAAAACAGGGAGTGGAACCATGAACCTTGAAATTTTCCCGAGGTAAAATTTTGACATCTCAGAATATAGTCAAGTTTATACTTGTTTTTCATGGTTTTCCGCAGGGATCACAATGGCGAGATTAGATTCGCCATTTGAGTTGCAGATTTCCAATCCATCCATGGAGCAGAATCTTTGAGGAATCCCAGGGGAATCTAAAAGATTCCTTGAGCCCAGAATTCTCAACTTCTCAGAATTCAAATTTTGGACAGTTGATTCAGCGCTACTTGATGCCACAAATCTGATGATGTCTTCAAATTTCTTATTCTCTCATTTCTTCTTCTAGTCACTTTTCTAAGTGCCAGTGCAGATGTCTACATTCTTGTGTGAGCAGCCATCTTCATATAATTGATGCCTTGAGATCGATGGTCTGAGTAGCTTCAGCAGTGTGACATCCACTTCTTCAGATGGCCCTTGGTTGTGAGGTGTATGATGTGTTCATGTACTTCTTCTTTATTCATTATGTTGCACAGATCCTTGATTGATGTTGATGCAAGATCTTGTTTATTACATGTTGTCATGATTCCTTGCTTGATTTGATGTGGAATCTTCAATGTGATGTACTTGTTTTCATAACTCATCATGTTATGCTTTGAGATCCCTTATTGGATGTCACTGGGATACTCTTGTTGTCGTCATGCATGTGTTTTGCATTGAGATCCCTTTTGTGCCATGTTGGCGGGATGCTCACCATGCATGTTTTTTATGTCATACTGATAGGAGTCTTTTGATTGATAATTCCAGTAGTGGAATATCTCTTAGAGCCACTCCTGCGTGAGGGAATTTTTCCTTGTATGATCGAGACATCATCTATGTGTACATCACCATTATTGACAGCACTTAATGCAGCAGCCTACACCATCTTGACACCGGGGCCCAGAGACGTAGTCCCTCCTGGACGAACTCCGTTATCAACGCTTATGTTTTTATGTGTTGATGCAAGATCTTGTTTATTACATGTTGTCATGATTCCTTGCTTGATTTGATGTGGAATCTTCAATGTGATGTACTTGTTTTCATAACTCATCATGTTATGCTTTGAGATCCCTTATTGTATGTCACTGGGATACTCTTGTTGTCATCATGCATGTATTTTGCATTGAGATCCCTTTTGTGCCATGTTGGCGGGATGCTCACCATGCATGTTTTTTATGTCATACTGATAGGAGTCTTTTGATTGATAATTCCAGTAGTGGAATATCTCTTAGAGCCACTCCTACGTGGGGGAATTTTTCCTTGTATGATCGAGACATCATCGATGTGTACATCACCATTATTGACAGCACTTAATGCAGCGGCCTACACCATCTTGACACCGGGGCCCAGAGACGTAGTCCCTCCTGGACGAACTCCGTTATCAACGCTTATGTTTTTATGTGTTGATGATTTCATGTTCCTCTTCTTTTCCACATGCATATGTATTCATTAATGTTCTTTTAAAATGCAATTTAACACATCACGAAAGTAAAAGTTCTTGGAAGGGTCCTTCGTCACACCCGGACCTAGATCATGGCAGATGAAATAGATCAATGCTCGAGTCAAGAACCTATATGAACTTGATGTAGAAGATTCATGCAAAGCCTTGAAGAGCAAGGAAAGGGTTAGAACATGGTGTTTGATAGGTAGCATGAGTTACCTCTCAAAATGGAATCTCAGAAGCAGCCTCAAGACGTTGTGGAGAAGCCACAAATGGAGAAGCAGAAAAGAGGCAGAGTGGAGACATCCATTCAATCAAATACCTCTAGCATGGGGAGATTTCGTGCCAAGTGGGGAAAGGGAGAACATGTAGCCATACCTCTAGGTGTGAGGTGGGGTGATGTGAAGCCCTAATCCAAGGGTTACAGAAATTTGGGCAGGGTCCATTGAGGCATTCTTCTCATGGATAATTAGCTTGTTATGGGGGCCCACAGTATTCAGTACCAGGAAGATCAATATTAGTCAGATACTGAGGAGTGAAGAGGAGTGTTGAAAGCAGAGCATGAGGCTTAGTAGAAAAGTCAAAAACAACACAATTTTTCCCAATAGGCAGTTGCAGATACAGTTGATTCAGTTTGTTTTTTGGATGCTTCTCAGTTGTAGATGTTGCAGTAGAAGTAGAAACAGTGAGAGGTGTTTCATGCAGTGCATTACACGGGTGCAGGATAGGGGTTGTTGATAATCCCTTTCTTGCTGAGAGGGAGTGTTGAAAATGCAGCAAGAAAGTCTCAATTTTTATTTTTTCATAATCAAATTGAGGAAATTTGAAATTCCACATCAACAAACAACTTAGAGTTAACTGAGGTGACATGGCTCTTGCCACTCAGTTAAGAACACTAAATTCGAGTTAATGAGTTGAAGTTTAGTTTTCTTGAATTGATTCCTAAAAAATAGGAGTCTAACTATGCTAATTTGTGTGCAGTGATTCCTAAATTTTAGGAGCCTAGGTTGAGTTAATTTTATTTTTAGCAATTTAATTTAGTTAAATTGAGTTATGATCAGTTAAACTAGTTCTAATAGTTGGAGGAACTAGTGGAAGGTCAAGTTGTGGAAGTGTGACTTCAACCACACTCAGTGATCATCCAGATAAATGATCAATCAGTCTAATTAGCTCATGCATGCAAAGAATTGGAGTGACCTATTTGAGATGGAGATTCCAAGGCAACGCACTATCAGTTGTAGACTATTCCAATTTGTGCAGGTGGTGCATGCAGTTAAAGGAATAACCTAGAGGAATTGTGCAATCTAATTGAGGGAATTTCCTAAATAATAGGGGTTAATTTCCTCAAGGAACTGCGCAAGGAAATAAGAACTTGGAGGGCTTGAAAATTGGTTGAGTGTTGGCCATAGTTAGTCAATCAGGCAGAGGGATAGACTATACACTTGCAAGTTGTACTTGGGCTTGAGAAACCATATGTATTTCATTTCTATTCTTTGATTAATGTAATACAAATAGGAAGGGGTTTTGAGCAGTTTCTTTCCCCTAGATAAATATTTGTGCATGTGTGATGTTTCCTTTTGCATGTCTATGATTTGTGTTCTATATTGTGAATTAACTTCCACAAATCACTAGGGTAGCTTCAAGTCTTGTGATTTAGTAAGTTTCATGAGAAATTTCGAATCTACACATTAATTTCTACAAATATTAATCTAACACCTTTCCAGCAATATATGGAACTAACTCTAATTCCATAGGAATGAGGATATATGAAGGATTTCATTGTGATGACCCAACCAAAGTAAAAAGCAAGCTGACCCAACCAATTTTACAAGTTGGCCCCATAAGTGAATTTAGAAATATTATAAATAAAGGATAGAAGATTTAATTTGAAGTGTATCCAAGCAAGAAGATATCTAATATTTTCAAGAGGAGTTGAGGAAATTTTTTGGCATGATTCTTGGAGATTAAGTATGGAAGAAAAAATGTGATTTATGAGTTGAACAAGCCATCTTAGTAATCTCGCTATAAATTTTCTTCTAGGATGGTTCTGACATTGGAACTTGGAGTATACAAATATAATATCATTATGTACCTCTAGTTCAAATATATGATTATGGCTCACTTTTATTTCAGAGATATGCTTTGAGGAATTTAGGCTTCCTGAATGCTCCTAAAATTTGCTTCAAATAGATCATCTTGGTATTTTTCTATAACTTTCTTTCTATGATGTTTTATACTATCGAATTTGGAGGAGATAAAAATGAGATCTCAAGGTAAGTATGGTAGAAATTTCAAACCTTTTTTCACTATAATTTAGGACAAATGATCTGAGAATAATTTAGGAGATATGATCTAAGAAAGTTAGTATTCCTGAATGCTCTTGAAACATATTTAAAATAGGTCAACTTAACTTTTTTTCTATAACTTTGTTTCTCAGATGTTTCAGACTATGAAATCTAGAGGAGACAAAGATCTCAAGGTACTAGTGGTAGAAATTTTATACATTTTTTTCATTATAATTTTGAAGGTGTGTGATGGGCCTCCAAATTAGACATAAATTAAGGCCCATCTAACCTTTATTAGGCACATAAAGGCTATATGGAATCTCTCCTTCTACACTTAATAATGTTTTTTTAGCTTTAATATATTCTTAGAAAGATTTAGAGATAATTTCATATTATGTGCCTAATATTATTTATTTTTTCAAAATATTGAGAGAATATTGAGTAAATTCTAAATGAGAGAATCTAGGGACTTGTTCCATGCCAATAAATGAATGGAATATTATGAATTTATTGAGCATATTTTTTAGCTCCATTGATTGAGAAAATGTAGGGATGTGTTCCCCACCAAAAGAGGATCTTGAGCTTGGCTGGCTTACAGAGGATCTATCCTCCTTGGAATTCGAAATCAATCAGGGAACCAAATCCACAATTTTAGGGAATTGGGGGAAAACAGTCCCCTCTTCAAGGAGGCTTCCCCTCAAGACATTTTGTATAAATAAGAGGGCCTAGTAAGCCATAGTGGATTCCAATAGGAGATTAGAGTTCTGAAGCTAGGAGAAAGTCCTTTGTATTGTGCATTTTTATTGTTGATGTATGAACATTATTTCCAGTTAATGAAATCCAACTTCTTTTCAGTTTGAGTTGTCTTCATAGGGGCCTGAGCTCCTTAGGGTTAGGGCCCAACCCTAAGTACTCAAGTCCCTTTATATTTTTTCATTTATTTATGCATTCAGTCTAGATTAGTTCATTGGTTATTGCTTCACTGAAAAGAGATCTTGATAACAAATTTTGTGCCAAATTTATAGTGCTAATATTCATAAGGTTCCTTTGTTACATGGTTGGCCAAAAATATTTTTGATTATACATATGTTGTTTAGAGATCAGTTTCCATTCATTGTTCCTCTTCATTCTCATTTATAAGTTCTATTTAAATAAATATCTTGCACCCAGTTATGGCTTTTGATTAGACAATGTTAGCACATGCATGCATCTCTAGTATATAGCATTGTTAATTTTTTTTAACAACATGGTTGAATGATTCAGGTGCCTAGGAATCCACCCTCCCAAATCTGCTCTGGTTTTCTACAATTTTTCTACAATTACATTTTTTCTACAAGAAGAGGATATCTTGTCTTTTTTGCCATAAGATAGACTAATTCACCCCTCTAAATATTGAAGCAAGTTCTTTTGTAACACTGTCCTCCCACATCTACCCAAGCAACCGACTAGTCAAGGTATACATGCGACGAGAGGCCACTATGATAAGACTCAATCTCCTAGGTAACCTTAAGGAAATGGAGTCGACAAAAAAAGACCTTATAGGCCTCCCTTAGGTGCTTCAGGACCCCCAGGAGCTAATCAACCACTCCAGGTGACCAACCCCTAAGTTAACCTAGAATTTCAATGAACTAAACCCAAAGTCACTCCCATGACAAGGCATGCATGTGAATGGAACCCTATAGTCACTCCCACAATGCCTACAAGGGAGAGACTGCAGTCTTTTTCAGCTAGTTCTGTGCTAGAGACTACAGGATTTAAGCCACTTTTTCAGGGCTAGTCTCCAAACCAATGACTAGAACTTGATGAGACTTTCCAAGACAATAAATGACACCAAGGAAAAGCCTCTAACACAAAACTTGATCAAGGGATTGACCTAACCAAGCCTAACCATGATAGACATTTTGTCAAACATTTAATAAATATGCAAGCTACATGTGTAAATAAAAGATATGAGCATACGGGTCTCATACTTATCTCATATTCACCATGAAGCATTGTTTCCTTATCACTTTAACTGTCATTCCATCCATTAGATCATAGATACATTGTTCATTCATTTACAAGTAAAAAAATGATGAGAGCCATACATAGCTGTTGTCATAAAACATATACATAACAAACATAATACAGACTGAAATATCAATGAAATCATAGCCATAAACACCACATATAATCCATCATAATACTAATTTAAATACCAGGAGAAATAACCTTTCATTAATGATGCAAAATCCAAACCCGGGATGGCACTTCCATGTTCCACCCAACCTTAGAATGGTTGAGCCAAATCTCTCTTCGTCCATTCACCCTCGTGCCATATTCCAAGTATAAATGTGGGATCTCATAGAACACATCAATCAAAAACCATCCAGGGCTTCCAGAGGCCATCCACCTCAACCTATCAAATAGTGATTCCACCTCACGGTCGGATATCACCAAAACCATCATATGATTGGTCTCTATCCCAACCTTCCAAGGCTCGAGAGCATTTGTTCCAACCCAGCTCCCAAAACTAGTAACTCAACCCACGGTAGTTTCCGGGCTCTAGAGCATTTGTCCAACTAAGGCTCCAGGACTAGTAACTAAACCCACAACTGTTGTCGAGCTTCCAGAGCGTTTTTCCGACCAAGGATTCCAAGACTATTAACTCAACCCACCAGGGGCTTCGAGATTGTTTGTCCAAACAAGGATTCCAGGACTAATAACTCAACCCAAGTTGTTACAGGGCTTCCAGAGTGTTTTTCCAACCAAGGCTACGGGACTAGTAACTCAACCTAAGTCGTTACAAGGCTTCTAGAGAATTTTTCCAACCAAGGATTCCAAGAACTAATAACTCAACCCAAGCTAAGGAAACATGAGAACCAACCAAAACAAAACAAGGAAATAAACCCACAATATCCATGGTTATCCAGGAAATGGCAAGGCTAGGAAAATCCACTGTCAATCCAGGAAATCCTCCATGTCAGTGACAGATCATAACCAAGAAACCACATGCATGTGTCATGCATGCCAAAACTAGTGAGGAAAAAATACATGCAACTCGGTACCTGCAAGAAAAATTGTTGTAGCTATTGATCTTGATGCCCTCTTGCACTTTCCTGCTCTTCCTTTGCCTTCTTGCTCCAAAAATCCAAGTATGCCACACCCTCCAAGAGTGCTCCAAGAAAACTCTAAGTATCCAAGAGTATGAGAGAGAGAGAATAGAAGAGAGCTCCACCAAAACCTGTCAAAATCTTACCAATTGATCCTCATAAGCCTTTTTATGAATGAGGCCTCTATTTTCTTCATTTTCCTCCTCACATGCAACCTATGACCTTTCACCTCCTTTTTCTCCTAATTTCCATTATTTTCATAAATAAATGCCAATTAATGCCTCATGCCTTTCCAAAACCTTAGCCATTGCCTTTGCCAATTCCCTTAGCCATAATAAACCAAATCAACACCCACTAGGATGTTTCTCCCACCATTCAGCTTGGAATACGTGTCCCATCGACCGTGGCCTTATATATTTTTACATGGAATTTTCACCAAGGCTGTTACAGAACCCTCCCCCTTCGAGGAAAACCGTCCTCGGTGTTCAATGACACCTATAACCAACAAGACTGCTGAAAACAAAACATACTACCCATGGAGCTTTATAACATAGCTCATTGCAGTATTTACAATGACCATTGTTGAAACATGATAAACATATCGTTTACTAGAGCTTTATAACACAACTCATTATGATATTTACAATAACTACATATACACATACACATTTTCTTCAACCAGCAAATAACCATACTGCCTATGGAGCTTTATAAATCTACCTCGATACAATATTTACAATAATATACGCATATACACATTTGCTCAACCAGAAAATAAAATATACAATGTCTGCATCTGCAACAAGGGAATCCAGAATCTCACACCTTTACCCTCAAGTAATACCAGGATTCACCTCCTTCCTAGGAAGTCCGGAATCTACTGCCATAGTCAAACTATATCCAATATCTAGCGTTATAATCCTACGCCACTTGTCCTCTCAGTGAACATTTATCAGCTCATTGTTCCAAAGCGCACTCCCAATGTGCATCTGATTCCATCTGACAATGCTAATGACCAAAAAAAATCCATCCCCGATCTTCCCTTCTCTACTACACAGTCCCTTGGGCAATCTAGTCAACCCCTTCCATGTAGTCACTCACCTTCCAAGTTCTGCTAGCACCCCCATCTCAAGTAGTCCATCCCTTGGCAAGGCTTCCTCGCAGCGGAAGATACAAAAACCAAGGCATAGCCCTACCTTAAAACCATCATATCAGTCATAGCATGATCATGGAAATCAATGGACACAATTGGTACCAATGTCCCACAATGGCCCTGTTCCTTAATGCTTTACTAACATATTGCTGCATTTTCTAATTTCTTTCACTGTTGTTGCTAATTCTTGTAGTCGATTTCAATCACCAGACCGACATTTTTGTGCTTCCTGTACCAAGCATATACCTTCCACTAGTTTTAAAATAAATTGAAATAACTTCAAATCATACCTCATTGGTAGCTCGTCAATAAGGTACATTTGCAATCTTATTCGCTTCCTATCACAACAAGTCAAACTAGCATATTTGACCATATCAACATGTATAAAAATATCACATCGGGTTAGCTCAAAACATAACCAACATAGATCAAAATCATAAATCAGAATCATAGATCACATGTGATCATCATAAACCATAATCATAAATCACATGCATAATTAAACTGAAATAAAATATTGATACTTATCCTTTAATCAATCATTTGCTTCCACCTTTGTCCCTATTTTGTATGCACTCTAGATCGGTTGCCACACCAAACAAACACCCAATGCCTTCTCCTAAACTATGTTCATGTACGCATAGTGTGAATCACCCACATACAAGCACACACTGCATACAACACCATGCAATACATGCACCTACACCTGACATACAATACATACACCTACACCCAGTGTACAACACAACACAAATACGTATATAGAGTGCAACATAATGAATGTATATGTCACGATACCATGACTATGCAATGCACATACATAGTACCACATGCCCACAACACAGCATGTACGACATGTACTCAATCCCACATGTACACCAGGACCACATGTACAAACCACCACCTGCACAACATGTGCACATCATCACATGTACACGACACCACCTGCACAACGTGTACACAATGCCTCATGTACACTACACCACTATACAACATGTACACAATACCACGCGCACGACAGGTATGTAACACCACATGTACACATCGCCACATGCACGACATGTACACAGCACCACCTGACACAGTGCCACTTGTACAACATGTACACAGCACCACATGCACATAGCACCACTTGTACAATCATGCACACAACACCATATGTACATAGCGCCACATGTAAAATATGCATGCAATGCCACCTGTACATAGCACTGCATATCCAACATGTAAAGAGCATCATCTATACACAGCACTTCATATCCAATCATGCGCACAACACCATATGCAATATTCGCACAACAATATTTGTATCATCATGTAAATAACATTGCATAAACAACATGTACACACACTATATATACACAGCATTGCATGTGCACACATCATAGATGTAACATGTACAACATATGCACAATAGTAGTAACACACATCCAAAACCACACTGTCCTTACTAAGAAACCTTTCTTCTAGTGTCTTATCCATGCTTATCCTAGCATGTTGCAAACCACACTTCTTTCACTTTACTAATGTATCCCTCGGTATAACCGGTCCATAACATAAGCATAGGCATAATACAAGCATACAATATAAATTCGTATTCACATGATATTAACCTTATATATTTGTCATGGCTACTCTTCCCACTTGATTCCTCACAGAAAGGAACTTCTTCATGCCATTCGCCTACATAAGCAATCATTCTGCCACAAGAACAATTCTTGATGATCTGTCAGACACTAACATAGATACATGGATACGTACATAGATATACGTAAACATTAGCATAAACAATCATGATCCTGTCAGACAATGATATGCATACATACATATATATACACATAAATGTTAGAAGTAATAATCATGATCCATGATGACCCTATCAAACATGACATACATACACACCTACATGTACACATATATAAACATCAGCATAATCATGATCATAACATAATTATCAGATATCAAGGTCAAGGGTTAAGATAACTTCCTTTATTCATGAAACACATGCGCAACATTAAGAATAGTTGTTCCCAACATAGCCAAGGCATATGATGCCTCAGATCCATTTACTTTACCTTTTTTGTTACCTTTCTCATGACTTTATTGCCACCGTCCATTTACCACAATGGACCCAGCCAATCCAACCAACTGTCATAGTCTTACCTTCCACTGTGCTTACTCATGCACCAAGCTTCATCTATGTCTTACATTACCTATTGGGTACCACACAGCTCTCCCCGAGCTCCATTAACTTTCCTCTTTCCCAACCAATTCCCAAGACTCAAAACAATAAAAGGCAAGAACGGAAACAACAACAAGAAGACCATGAAAACCAAAAGCAATACGACACCACAACAAAGTGGCATAGCTATGCACCAAACATAATCAAAATTGAAAATCAAGCGTAACAATCGCAAAATACAAAAATCACAAGACTAACAATAGACACCATGACTCAATCCCCATGGTTCCTAAGGAAAAATCGACCTGAGCCTTCTTCGATATTTCATGGAATCCTCTCTTGCCATGCAACTCCCTGTATCATGTTGCCATTAACACATAATTGTTAGTGCATAAATAAACATAACAATACACTAGATACCTTATCTTGTTGTGCCAAGCATATTTCCTTGTAGCTGAACACGTCCATGCCATCTCTCAAGGGACTCCAATCCCCTTGAAAAATCCACCTGTAACTAGAGACTAGCTAATATACCTATCAAATACATGTCCATGAATATAGCACATATCCACATAATTTCATACAAATCAAGGTTAATAAGACTTCCTGTGTGCAAAGCACTCATTCGTTTGGAATTAGGGTTTCCAAACATATCCCAAGGAATTCTTGCCCAATTCCTTTCTTTTACCTTTTTACCTTGTTGCAATCGAGACTTAGTTATAAAATGTCTATCAACTATTACCTTGTCACACTAATACCAAGCATGTCAATTTCTCACACATGTCAACCACATGTTCCAAATATCAAGACAATCATATCTATCAATTTGAAATCAACATTTAGCAACACTAACAATTATGTCATAATCTGTAGTCAACTCATAGTCATTAGACATATTGCTACAACTATCACCTACTTACACGCAAGTACATATTAACTGTCTTGATAGATATGTATTAGTACAGTCATATTAAAACAAGACCATTGAAACACATACTTGTATTATGCAGCTCACCAAACATTCAACCAACTTGCAAACATACCATGTTAAATAAATCAACTAGATGACATGATAGACACCAAACACTCAACATCAAATAGACAACATAATCAAGAATGAACCACCAAGAATACTACATAAGAAAACTCATACCTTAGTGTACCTCAAGGGAGGCTATCTTGTCTGCACAATCAATCTAGTTAGCAAGATATTACTTTACAACATGTAAACTAAAAAATAAATAAGATCACGATATCCATAACACTAACTAACTAACATGTTCACATCATAAACTCATAATCATTTATCATTCATGCATAACAACCACATGTGCAAAGTCATCACAAATATGTCAGCTCATACCTGAATATCGTAACCATAACCATCTACATAGTCCAATCCAATTTAGCATGATACATATAACATCAAGATATTAATGTTATAACCCTAATCGTCAAGTTAACTAACATATAACAACAAATCAGTTAACATATAACATGCTCTTCAACAACATATGACCTAATTATCAAGCTAACTATCATATAACAACAACAAGTTAACCTATAGCATACTCATTAACAACATATAACATGATCATCAAGTTATCTAACATTAAAAAAAAAAAAAAAAAAAAACAATGCATACAACCACATGTTACTATCATTCATGACACATGTGCATGTGACTATACTAATCAACTATCATCTATCATGTATGTAACCATAACACCAAAAACATGTACATAAACCTAATGTATATAAACCTAACGCATATGAAAATCCTTAACTTACATAGCTACATGTCAAACATACAAAACCTATATGACAACATGCTCTTGCTTCGAGGTTCAATGTTACAACTTCACTTTGATGGTCTGCATCTCCTACTCTATCTCAACCAACACATTAGCATCATAACAACCAATAGCATCATAATTACCTAAATTTCATACAATGACTTCACAAGGCATGTTTGACCTATTATACGTGTGTAACTATAACCAAGACCATGCATGCATAACAACTGCATATAGACATATAATCACATGAGTACATCATTCTAGTTGGAGTCCAATCACCAATGCATGACCATATCAACTACACAAACCATGACCTCATGCATGACAACAACAACCACATCAAGTACACTTGGTAACATGTGAATACTAACATGCATAACCATTGCATAATAAATCACACACATGAAGACATACTCCACAACAACACCTTCAATCTTCACATGGCGACATCACTACAACCATGATCAACACCATGTAAATGCAACAAGCACATGGACTACATGCATAAGGAACACATATGAAACCAACATGAAAGCATGATTAACACATAGCCAAGGAGAGCGCAACCACGCTCTGATACCACTCTATAACACCCTCCTCCCACATCTACCCAAGCAACCAGCTAGTGGGGCTAAACATGCGACAAGAGGCCAAT
Source organism: Pinus tabuliformis (assembly GCA_031772625.1). Classification (NCBI taxonomy): domain Eukaryota; kingdom Viridiplantae; phylum Streptophyta; class Pinopsida; order Pinales; family Pinaceae; genus Pinus; species Pinus tabuliformis. Next base: position 516,749,252 of record CM062804.1, on the reverse strand, counting down.
ATGATAAGACTCAACCTCCTAGGTAACCTTAAGGAAATGGAGTCAAAAAAACAAGACCTAACAGACCTCCCTCAAGTGATTCAGGACCCCCAGGAGCTAATCCACCACTTCAGGTGCCCAACCCTAGAGTTAACCTAGAATTTCAATGAAATAAACCCAAATTCGTTCCCATGACAAGGCATGCATGTGACTGGAACCCTATCGTCGCTCCCACAATGCATGCAAGGGAGAGACTGCAATCTTTTTCAACCAGTTTTGTGCCAGAGACTACGAGATTTAAAGCACTTTTTCATGGCTAGTCTCCAAACCAATTCCTAGAACTTGGTGAGACTTTCCAAGACAATAAATGACACTAATGCAAAGCCTCTAACACAAAACTTGATCAAGGGCTTGACCTAAACAAACCTAACCATGACAGACATTTTGTCAAACACTTAGTAAATATGCAACCTACAGGTGTAAATAACAGATATGAGCATAGGGGTCTCATACTTATCTAAGATTCACCATGAAGCATTGTTTCCTTATCACTTTAACTTCCATTACATCCATTATGTCATAGATACATTGTTCATTCATTTACAAGAAAAAACATGATGAGGGTCATACATAGTTGTTGTCATAAAACATATACATAACCAGCATAATAGGGACAGAAATATCAATGAATCACAGCCATGTACACCACATATAATCCATCATAATACTCATAGAAATACCAGGAGAAATAATCTTTCAGTAACTTTGCAAAATCTATACCTGGGATGGTACTTCCACGTTCCACCCGACCATAGAATGGTTGAGCCAAATCTCTCTTCAACCATTCACCCTCGTGCCATATTCCAAGCATGAATGTGGAATCTCATAGAACGCATCAATCAAAAACCATACAGGGCTTCCATAGGCCATCCACCTCAGCCCATCAAACAGTGATTCCACCTCATAGTCAGACATCACCAAAACCATCATCCGATCGATCTCTTTCCTAGCCTTCCAAGGCTCCAGAGTGTTTTTTCCAACCTGGCTCCCAAGACCAGTAACTCAACCCATGGTTGCTTCCAGGCTCCAGAGCATTTGTCCAACCAAGGCTCCAAGACTAGTAACTCAACCCACAATGTTGTCGAGCTTCCATAGCGTTTGTCCAACCAAGCCTTCTAGGACTAGTAACTCAACCCACCAAGCACTTCCAGAGAATTTGTCCAACCAAGTCTTCCAGAACTAATAACTCAACCCAAGTTGTTACAGGGCTTCCAGAGCATTTTTCCAACCAAGGCTACAGGAATAGTACTCAACCCAAGCTGTTACAGGGCTTCCAGAGCATTTGTCCAACCAAGGCTCTTAGGAACTAATAACTCAACCCAAGCTAAGTAAACATGAGAACCAACCAAAACAAAACAAGGAAATAAACCCACAATATCCATGGCTATGTAGGAAATGGCAAGGCTAGGCAAATCCACTTTCAATCCAAGCAATCCTCCATGCCAGTGACATATCATAACCAAGAAACCACATGCATGTGCCATGCATGCCAAAACTAGTGAGGAAAACATACATGCAACTCGATACCTGCAAGAAAAATTGTTGTAGTTGCTAATCCTAATGCCCTCTTGCACTTTCCTGCTCTTCCTTTGCCTTCTTGCTCCAAAAATCCAAGTATGCCACACCCTCCAAGAGTGCTCCAAGAAAACACTAAGTATCCAAGAGTACGAGAGAGAGAGAATAGAAGATAGCTCCACAAAAACCTATCAAAATCTTCCCTAGTGATCCTCGGAAGCCTTTTTATGAATGAGGCCTATATTTTCTTCATCTTCCTGCATTTTCTTTCATTTTCCTCCTCACATGCAACGAGTGACCTTTCACCTCCTTTTTCTCCTAATTTTCATAAATAAATTCCAATTAATGCCTCGTGCATTTCCAAAACCTTAGCCATTTCCTTTGCCAATTCCCTTAGCCATAATAAACTGAATCAACACCCATTAGGATGTTTCTCCCACCATTCAACTTCCCATCGAACGTGGCCTTATATATTTTTTACATGGAATTTTCACCATGGTTGTTACATATTTCATCCCTTTTTGACCTATCCCAACCTCCAACACTCCTTTTTCCACCTTCTAGTATGCTCAAATAGCTCTCGACCCTATGTTGTAGCACATATAGTCTACCCAGTAGTACTTTATCCCGACCCTGTAGCACTGTGAAAAGACCTTCAAAATGCATTCTAATTTGCTCCACAACACTCCTGATCATCCCTATGCACTTTATAATGATTATAATACCATAAAAATGAATAAAATGGATTCATATACCTGGTAGTAACTTTTCCTTGACTAATAAAGTAGATAAACAATCATTCCCAACAATCCTATAGCAAAACAGTAGTAATTTTCTGCTATTTTTAGCACGCGTTAATGAAGCTATTTTTTAGTGATTCCACTTGGATTGAGTCCTAAAACCATTCTAATTAATATAAAAAATTACCTCATATAATTTTCACTTGATTAGGTTAGGCATTTGGTAGGTTAACTAGATCACTAGTTCAAGAATTTCTGGTTTTTAGAGGAGTAATTTTCTGCTATATTTTATCACATGTTAACAAAGTTATTTTCGAGTGATTCCACTTGGATTGCAGTCCTAATACATCCTACTTAATAAACTAATTTACCCCATCCCATTTTATTTTATTTTCATGAGAATTTTGCAAGTTAACTTGAGAGGCAGATGTCCTGTAACAATCTTATAGCAGTTTCCTTTTGAGATCTTCCTTGCCCAAATTCACTCCAAATTCATGGTAGAAGTATATTTATAGCCTATGAATTCTCTAAGGCCACTTTGGTTGAGTTAAGGCTTGGTTAGGTCGCCATTTAGCTCTTACATTTCTTGCTTCTTGAATGTTGATTTTTGCAATTAGTCTAGATTTCCTTTCTGCAATTTACTTTATGCAAAGTGTGATTTCCTTCTTGCAAGAATAATCTAGGACTTTCCTTTCCTACAAAATAGAATATATTTCCTTTAATTTCATTTCCTTTCCAGCAAGATAGATTAGATTTTCTTAGTTTTCATTATGCTAGATTTCCTTTCTTCCATTTACTTTCCAGTAAAAGTAGAATAGATGTGCTTATTGTTATTGGAGGCTTACCTAGATCTTTGCTCATTTGAAGTTGTTTCATTCCCTTCTTCCATTTTCATCAAAGGGATTCAAACTAGGAAGAGGAAGGTGTTTGTTGCACATACAGTGCCAACCCCTCTTAAGTTTGTACGAACCCCGGGTTGATAATTTAAGTCGATGGCCTCAGGAGTTGCAACATTATTGTTGCCATACTGGGGCTCATTTTGGCACCATTGTCAGGCAGGGTGTGAAAGCAAGAACTCTCTTATTCTTGGAATTATTCTCTCTTTCTTTTCTTCAAAAACAAAAAATTGCATTATGCATCTCGCATTGCATTACATTAGAATTCTCGTTCAAAAATTTTATAAACAAAAAAATATATTTCTTCAACACTACAAGCCCCCTCACTTGGTCATGTCCAGGTAGAAGAATAAGATATGGAAATGAGGCATGGAGCAGATCTACTCTATCAACAAGGTTCTTATCCTCTCCAACGTTTTCAACCATATCAGGGGTCTTATACCATTCCTTATTTTCATCCATATCAACACTAACCTCCCCAATGGGGTGATCCATATTTTCCTCCATATTCATGGTCTTATCCTCCACAATATGTCATTCCTCCTTTTCATACATATCAACACCAACCTCCTCAATGGGGTGATTCATATTTCCCTCAACATCCTCAATATCCTCCATACCAAACTCAATTCTTTCCATCCCATCCACCTCCACCACAACCATTTCAAAGACCCACTCCCACTCAACTACCAACACTACCATTCCCAAACCTAAGAAATAAAGTAACTCATCCCACTTACAATGTTAAGATACAAAATCTTCAAACAAATCCTCTTGAGCCAAATTATATTCATCTTGGATCAGGAAGAGTATTACAAAGAAGAGATTCTCTTGCTCCTATCAAATAAAAACATCCAAAATAAGAAGATCCAGAGGAGACTAAAGTATCATGGACCACATTTGATGGAGAGCACCCATTAGAGCTTGAGATTGAAGAATTTATATAATTCTTATCATCATATCCTTTTTGTGTTCAAGAGAATAATCAAAAAAATGAAGAAGATATGAATTTCATGGAAGAAGAATGCATATAAAATGATCCATATGAGCAAGTGAACCAAGGGCATCGTGGCTATATTGAAATCTGGTTCTAGACAATCATTAAATCGCATCAACGCACTCTTCTTCAATAATTCATGATTTCATCTCGGTCAAAGCAGTTGGTCTCTCATATTCAGGTACATGTCAAAGAATATCTTCTGAGCCTACACATGAGTTTATCTATCATCTTGTTATGCACATGACTCCATTGGAAGTCTTCGTATACTTGAAAGAGATTTTCTTTTTTCAAGTAGAGTAGGATAGATGAACAAAAGAAAAAAGGAAAAGAAAATAAGAGGAAAAAATAAAATCTCAAGTGAAAACCTCCTTTTAGGTGTTTGATATTGGCTCACTGATTGAAAATCTCCATGACGTGGTCAATGGGTTAGAAAGGGGAAAAAGATCCTAGGTGAAAACCTCCTTTGAAGTGTCTAACATTGGCTCACTAATTGAAAATCTCCATGACCCGGTCAGTGGGTTAGAAAGGGGAAAAAAATCCTAGGTGAAAACCTCCTTTAAGGCACCTAAGCATACTTGCTAGTTGAAAACCTCATTGAGGCACCTAGTAGGCCTAGAAAAAAAATAAAAAATTATAAGGGAAAAAAAATATTTTCTCTAGGTATCTCTCTCTGATATATGCGGGGTCTTTCCAACTTGTACAAGCAAAAGTTTTTTTTCTTGATCTTCTGGTGCCAATTAGATTTGGTTATATCCACTAAAACCATCAAGAAATGAAAACTATTGCTTCCCTGTTAAGGTATCTAGTACTTGATCAACAAAAGGTAGTGGAAAATGATCTTTTAAATCGGCATTATTCAATTCCATGTAATCAATTGAGACTCTCCATTTTCCATTCTTCTTAGGAAAACCACTAAAGGTGATACCCAATGACCATCTAATATCAGATAAATGAAATTCACATTAAGCAACTTTTGTAATTCCTCCTTAACAATTTCTCTCAGATTGGGATTCATCCTTCTCTGAGGTTATCTAACTGGTTTGGCATTTTCCTGAATGTAAATGTGATGCATACATGTGTTAGGATCAATTCCCTTCATATCAGTATATTCCCATGCATATGCAAAAGATTGTTTTGTAGCATCTTTATCAATTGCCTCTTTTGAAATTCTTCCAAGTTATTATTAATGTTTAATGTTTTTCCTGGAAAAAATTCTACTAAGGAGTTGCCAAACTTTTCCATAGAATGTAAAGCTATTTGATGAGATGATAAATATTCAATATTACATTGCTCTTGAAAACTTTGATCTTGCTCACAATATGAAGAAGAATCATTATTATTCATCAAATTTATCAATTGATCCTCTTCATCTATTTGTGAAAGAGTAAATATTGGTTGAATGTCATCAAAGTCTTCATTATCATCATCTTTCCAAACTTCGCTTTCTACTTTAGTTATTGTTTTTTCATGTGGATACAATTGGAATTTCTTAGTATAGCTACCATCAAAAATGTACATATCACCAGATTTATAACTTATGAATGCATCAGTTGTAGCTAGCCAAGGTCTACCAAGGATAAATGGATGGCCTCCTAGATTATTCTTGGGAGTTAAAATCATAAAATCAATAGGATACTCCCATGAATATAAAGATACAGACACGTCTTGTAATATATTGTCTACTTTGATAAAAGACATATATGTTAATTGCAGTAAAGTTGGGGTATATTTGAATATTGGGAAGCTTTAATTAATCCATAGTTTGCTTGCTCATAATATTAATGGATGCTCCTAAATCAATCAAGTGTTTGGAATTTCAATACCATTGATGTGGATTTTTACAATAGGGCTATCAAGATCTAGATATTTTTCAACTATTGGTTTCCCCGTCTTAATATCTGCAATCTTTCCTACCAATTGAATCTTTTTAACATCTCTTCTTTTTCTTCCTAGTTTTTTAATGCATAACTCCTTTATTGTTTTTGAAAATATAGGTATTTCCTTTATAGATTGAAGTAAATAAATTTTGATGCAAATATTTTTCAATTCATCTAGTATATTATATTTAGGTAAAACAATTTGCCTTTCTACCCCCTTATCAATTTTGAGTCTTTGAGGAAAAGGAGGATTTTGTAAGGAAACAGCGGGTTGTTCTATTGGAGGAATTGTAGAGGTTGAATTTATTTGGTTGTCATTTAGTTGTGTTGGAACATATTCTTTTGGAGGAGTCCTTTCTTGATTAAGAGATTCCTTTTTTTCAGGAATTTTATCCTCCTTAAATTCTTGGATGACAATTGGTGGTGATTTCTTTTACAAAACCCTACCAAATCTAAGTTGAACATCATTTAGACCTAGAGGGGCTATCATGAAGGCTTGAAAATTTTGACCCTCAACATTATAAATGGGTTGTTAAAAAATTTTATTATTTGGATACATAAGTGGTTGAGTAGGTAGTTGATTGGGTTTCTGAGGAAATGGAATGGATGGTAATGGAAGTGGTTGATTTGATGGTTGTGTTTGAAATTGTGGTTGAGTAGTTTGAGCAGGGTAGTACTGAGGTTGTTATGGAGGATATGGTTGTTGGAATTGAGGATACTAGGGATTTCTACAGTAAGAATTTTTCCAACCTTGTTCCCAAGATGGATTTTGAGGTTGAGGTGGCCAAGGTTTCTAAGGCATAGGTGCATTCTAATTTCTCTATGGTTGTGCATATGATTGATATTGAGTATTGGGACCTTGTGCCATACATGTTTGTTGAACCGCCATGGTCTTTTAGCAATAAAGAAAAGTGATTCAACTTGACTTGATCCAGCTTCATCCTAAAAGACAGCCTTAAGCCCAGGTATTGAGGGACATTCTTTTGTATCATGATTTTCTATACAGTTGGCACAAATCTCTATACTATCAAGAGGAAATTCTCGTGGAACATATTTTTTTCAACACCTGTGACAGAAAATATATAATGCAACATTCTCAGTTTTTTTCTTGTTTTGTATCTTTAGAGTATCTATTTGTTCACTAAGATTTCCAAGTATATCTATTTTGAAATTATTAAGAAAATTGCCTGATTTTGCTCTACTTACTGTTCCAAATGTGGATTTGTTGACCCTTGACATTACTAGATCTCTTGGGTTCTTACCATATCTATCCCTATATCTATCCCTACCTCTTGAAATATATTTTCACAACTCACATATTTCATCGAATGACAATTGGGAGACATCTACTTTTCCCATTAAATTGAGAAGATCAATCCACTCATCCCTTATGGTTTTTAGAAAAAGAGTTTTAATGTCTCCTCATATAAATTGTGCATTTTAGCCCTTTTGATATTGTAGGCAAACATTTCCACCAAATCTTCAAGGTTTCATCCTCTTTTTGCATCATCTTAAAGACTTCATCCTTAAGGTTACGGTGCATACAATAATCTTTGTATTTTTCTAGGAATACTCTCTTCATTTCGTCCCATGTTCTAATAGAGTGTGTTCCTAGACCCATGAACCATTTAAGGGCTCCATATTTTAGAGTGGATGGAAACAATTTCAATTTTTGAGTATCAAGTAAATAGTCATAGGATCTACATAATACTTCAAACTCAAAAATAAATGTCTCGAGATCCTCAGTTCTTAAGCCATGAAAATTGGGAAGAATAGAAGGTGAGATATTTTTCATAGTGGTTGTGGTATCTTCATCAAAGATAAGGAATCCATAAGGGTCTTGTTCTCCCCTTCCACCTCTACCACCTCGTCCACCTCCTCTATTTCCTCCTCTACCTCTTCCTCCACCAATATTAAGTTCACCATCCACATTGTGTACTTGTCCCTCCCCCTCTCCTGCCATTGTATATTCCTCATAGTTAATGTAGGGTTCAACAATAGGATTTTTTGCTTCCTCCTCTGGCGCTTCTACTAATGGTATCTCAGATAATAATAATAATAATAATAATAATAAAACAAAACAAAACAAAAACAAAAACAAAAAACAAAAAAATCTTCCTCTTCCTCATTAGGCACTTCTAACTCTTGTCCTATGAGTTGTTCACCTGTTGAAGAGAGAAATATAGCCCCTTCAATAGGGGATGTGGGTTCTTCAACTATAGCTTCTATGGATGAAGTTGGTGAGTCCTTATCTTGAATTTCACCTATGTGTCTTAGGAAGTCAATGTCTACCTACTATGGATGGAATGTGAATGCCAATGGATGGTGTGGCACTATGTGGTCTAGTGGGGTGGTTGGTGATGTTGGTATTGAACTATGCCCTCTACCTCTACTTATAAATATACCCCTAGAATAGTGTTCCCTATACATGCATCCTAAATTATTTTAATATGATTTTAACTATGCATCTAATATGATATGCAAATTAAAAATAAATTCCTATATACACTTCCCCGACAATATGCCAAAATGTTGGGTAATTTAATTGGTGGTTAAATTACTTCATTAATTTCCAAACCAAGGTTTGTGCACTTATGAAGTGCATGTGCACAATATATGTTAGAAATTTTATTTTTTACTATAAAATGACAAAGTGATTTTTAATCTATTGAAAGCAATTGCAAATAACAAAAGTTAAATCAACTCATCTCAACTTTTATGCACATGTTATTTCTATCAAATTTGAAATGACAAACTATGCTTTCAAAAACAAGATTAAATGACAAGAACTAAATTTAATCTACTTGCATTGATTTGAAAGAATTATTCTAATTGCATTGAAACGAAAGGATTAGTCTAATTGAATCAAATTTAAATTACTATTCTATTTTCTCAAATGAAATCTTGATCTACTGCAACAAATGAAATTTGTATTCTATTAGCAAAATCAAAACTCATTCTAAGATCAAACTTCTTGAAATTAAACTTGTTACATGAACTCAAAGAGCAAAAAAACTATGATAGATTACTAGTGCACACAATAGAGATCTAAATCAATTCAATAATTTAAATCTGAGACTAAGTGGAAAATTTGAATGAGAAGAACTACAAATATTTTTGGTTGTTTTTAAATTTAGAGAGCACTCAATCCTGTGCAATAAGATCAATAGTAAGTAAATGGACAAAACTGTAAATTAAATACAAGTCCAATGGTAAAAATGGCAGCAAAATAAAAGCATCTATACTATCTTATAGCTCTCCAAAGGGCCCTCCTGTTGAGTGTACGGTGTTACAAATTCAAATCAAATCGGCTATGGATGCATTCACACTTCATGAACAGAGCATTTTTATTAATGAAAGCAACGAGTTTTTTCACAAATTAAAATAGAGTAATCAACATCTATTGTCTATTATCTCAACTCATAGAGAAAGGAGACATTTATACATTACTGAATTAACAACTTAAAGAAAGAAATGTCAAGAGGAAAGTTTATGGATTGACAACAGAATTTCTGATTTTGACCACGAAATAGATTTGGCATGATTTTTTATGTTGTAACAATTCATGTAGATCTTCTTTTACACATCAGTTGTATAAGACTCACTCGCTTGCTATCCTTTTTGGCATGCTCACTTGATGATGCCATGATCTGCCTTCAAATTCTGCACAAACCTCGAGTATTATAACCAGAGTTGTCTTCTGGTTTGACCATCATATTTCTCGAACCCTATGAGTTTCCAGATCAATGTTATAGGTGGTTGTTCATATGTTTTCCATTTGTCATCTACCTATATGTATTTTTCTCCTTCAAACATGTTGGAACATGTCTAACTGTGGATGTAGCTGCATAATCTTTGATTAGCTATAGAATTAGTGCAATTCAGTAGTTATAGAAATGTTTTGGATTATATTTCATAAAGAAACTAAAGACTATAAACTTCAAATGATTGATACATTTTTATTGTATCTGAGAATATCTGGAGTGACCTTATAGCTTGAAAATGTAACAAAAATATGATGGAAAAGATGGAAATGAAGGAAAGGTAGTGTCAAAAAGAGTACAATCCAGGACCTCAACAGGTATATATCTTTACGACACAAGTGTCAACTACAACCAAAAGGTGTGATATGTCATGAGAATGTGTTTAGTGCATATCCTAATAACAAATCGGACCAACTTATGCAAGAAAGTGAGATAGAGTTGCCTCTTAGAGGTGCGCCAAAGATGCCTTTAACAAAAGACGACACTTTGGGATTCTTTAGAAAGGAACTTGAACACTTAGAAAAACTTAGAGAAAAAGCATGGAACAACTTTAACAACTCAATATGACAGTTCACGCAATCAATGGGAGGCTCCAAAATTTGAATGTAGGCAAAATTTCGAGGGTATTTTAGCAGCGACAATAGGAGCATAAAACACCTTATGTTGGCCTAATAAACTAATGCATTAATTATTCAAAGAATGGTTGATTTATATATATTACCATTACATGGTTTGCAAAATTGATCGCTTGTGCTCTTCCCGTTTTTTTTAAATATTTCTAGGTTTTTCAAAAACGAGTTATTTTGACAAAAGAGCTAGCATGGCTCCGCTAAAAAAATAGAATTATGACACATTTATTGATCTATTTTCTAAATTAGCTTGAATATTTAATGTCGAGATGCGAGGATAAGAATAATTAAGCAAGCATAGGTGGCAGTTGTTTTCTTCCAATTTTATTCCTTCCATTCAAATAACTATGTGGTTGTTGGATCATTATGGAACACCTTTTTCTCTAGAATTTGTATAGAGAGTAAAAAAAACCGAGTATGGAAAAATATATCCATTACTTGTGCCTTTAAAGTAATTATGAGTATGATAAAAGCCAAGACAAAGGAAATAAGTTAGAAACCATCGTTGGTGATCTTTGCTTAAATTTTTGGTTGTTTGTGTGTGGTTATATAACTAATTAATTATTCCTTAATTTTATTGTAAAGGCATCTAGTTATATATAGTTATAAAATCAAATAATTCTTTCTAGATTTTACTACGGAATTAGTTAATTGTATGTACTTATAAAATCAATTAATTTTTCTTATTATGTTAGTATAACATCAATTAGTTGGATTTAAGTATTTATTTTAGTTATAATGATGGTTGTTTTAAAAAAAAGTTATGAATAGCATTTATAATTACAATTAGTGTTTCATTAAATTAGATCGCTTATGCTTAATGCATTCAAATTAATACATTATGCTCAATAGATTATTGTTTGTTGGTTAATTCTATTGCTAATTAAGTAATTGCTTTTGATAGTATTACTAAAGGTTATTAAAAAGGTATAAGAAACATTTTCCCTTGTACAAAATAGATTTAGAATTAGAGGTTTTTACATTGTTGTTATTTGTTTTCCTATATTTTATTGACATTCTTGTACAATTGGAAATGTTTCACTAGGGAACTTGTGTATTAGCAATGCCTATTTATAAATGGCTTTAATGAAATAGATCTCATGTGTTAGGCGTTGTTGTTTATAGCCTAAGAAATCGAGGTTATGCACTGATGTAAAAAATATTGTTTCTAACAAATAGCCCTTTAGCACAATTGCAGTTTTATAAATGGCTTAAATGCTTCCTATATAATTTCAGTCATTTATTTTTCCTTCCACTTGATTTTGACGTCTTGTGTTTTGTGCGAATATTGATCATGTGCAACATTTCTAATGGAATCTTATTGCTTTTATCTCATCGTGGGTGCAACTACTTTTTCCCTTTTGTTTAAGGAAAGGGGAGAGCATTATCACATTCCAAATAGTCAATTGTATTATCATAATTTTGTTGCTATTGTGTTCACTTCTTCTCAAAAAAACATAGTTCAAAACCTTATTTTAATAGAAAAAAAATTGCAACAAAACACCTTACCAATGTAGTATAATAGAATCTAGGATATAGAAACAAAAAATACATTTGCATTAAGCGAGCCAAATATGCAACAAATTGATTTAGTGCTTTCTAGTTTCAATCTATTCTAGTTGAAACATTTCCACTACTATCTAGGAGATTTCTTATTTGATTCATTTGTTTGTTATTTTAAATTTTCGATATAGCTTGATGGAAATACGAGAAGGCATAGTCAATCACTTCTGATATTGCTTGCCCTTTGAAGATGATTCAGATATTTCTTCAATGCAAAGTGAACTAGTTCCCAGTTATTCGTAAAGTATTCACAATGTTGATAATGTTGAAGCATATTTGCAAGGACTGACTAATCCTTCTTCCATTACACAAGGTTCATCTACAATTAGCTTATGGGGATATTCTTTTTGCATAAAATGGTTTTCAAAGTGATTGTCAGCCCCTATGAACGTTTGGTTATACACAACTGGAAAACAATAGCTTTGTTTTAATGATGGCATGTCTGGTTATGTATATAATATTTTGTTCCATAACCAAAATCCTGCATGAGGTCACTTTGAACCATTGTTATCATATCGATAAAAAAGAATTGCATCAATGATTGTTAGCCCAATTGCTATCTACCAATGTCTATATCATTGTCTATCCAAAGACATTGGCATGTTGTCTATTAAACAATCATTATTTGAACAAGGTTTTTTAGTCAATGGCATGATTACCAATTATTTCCATGATTCATTGTTTTAATCCATTTGCAAATTTGCAACATGGTTTGACACATGTTCTATGAGAAAGACAATTGCACAAACTTTTTACAATTGTTATGTTGCTAATGACATTAGAGCAATAAGATATTTGAAAATTTATTTAGATACTGAATTCATTCAAGAAGAAAATGGAATTGTCAATTAGCAAGATTACATTACTAATTTGGCATTGTCATATTTTTCAATCCAATGGTTGTCTGAAATTCTTGAAATCAATATATGCATTTGGTCTATTGAAACAAAGAACATATCTAAAATATTCCATCCATAAAGTGCTATAAACAATGTATTGTACCTGATGCATTTCCCCATATCTTCATCACATGGGCATTATTGCTTTCACAAATTAGCAATATGAACAACAACAAATTTTGTCATTCTATTCCTACAATTGTTGCATATAGACAAGATATAGAAAACTTCAATAAAAATCATGTTGGTTATAATCGTAGGATAGTTGAAAATGACCATGATCCTATTGCATATTTATCTTTTTTCCATGTCTCCAACTATTCAAAATCAGAAAACACAACAACAATGACAAAACTATTTGAAATACAAAAAACATATACATTATTCAACTAAAATGCAAAAAAGTGTCCCTCAATCAAAGTGCAACAAAATCAATATTAACTCCTCCTTATAATAATGGTAACAAATCTTGCATTTGGATGTGGCAATTAAAAAAATAAATAGCACGAATGACTCTTTGTTGGATCACGAAACAAGACATGTAAACTTGATCAAAGAAACTAAAGCATATTTGTTATCCATTCAAGACACCCCTACATTTGCATGTTGTATTTGTGAGAGATTACACTTTGAAAAACATAGTCGAGCCATTTGCAATACATTATCCACTTTCAGGTCCCTTGTACCTTGCACAAACTTAGAGAAAATCAATATCAATGATCAGATTTATCTTTCCTATAACAATGTCATTACTCATGAAAAAATACGTATTTTTGCATCACCTTTGAAAATCTGTCAAAACCAAAGAATCCAATTGGTGGCATTATTCACACCTCTAGAAGAAAGGCTAGTTGCACCAAGAATGGATTTTGCACAAATACGCCAGCTTGGTTATAAAAGATCCCAAGTAGGAATAACTGGCACGATTATAAATGTGCCTTCTAACTTATACAAAATCCAAATAGCATTACCTAGAGATATAAATGAAACATTTATTATTTCAATCATGGTAAAGAGGAAAATGGAATACAAGAATGCTTACTTGTCTCGTAACATTCGACCAAATCATGTCATGCTTGCTTTAAGTGACTTGTGCAATACATCACTTTACCAAGGTGAAGAAATAGTCATTCATAAAAAATGGGAAAATCGTTTCAACCAACATGAACAAGAGTTTGATAGCCAGCTGACAAAAATATATCCACTCGAGTCAATTGATGATGACAATGATGTTTAGAAAGTATCAGAAACTATTGTGCATGGATATTCAAAACCACAATTGATAGATGACCTTCAATCAAAAATATTGCAAATTTCATATTTTGAAGGTTTTCACCTGCTTGGCATTTTCCAAGATAAGTTCTATAAAGAATTAAACTTCCCCACATTGTTTTATAGATGTCCTCGACCAATTGACATTATCAATTGGTTTTCTTATCAAAAAATAGCACAATGGGAACATTTACATGTAAACCTAAAAGCAAACCATGCAACATGGACTGAGGAATCTTTTGTTTAGAAACATGTTAGTGATTCCATCGAAAAAAAATCTTCCCTACAATCACATCATGGGGTGAGATCGATATTGTAGCAAATGAGATTGACATCCAAAATGACAAATTATTTTCATTTGGCATTTCTGCTAATGATCATATTGACTATGAACAAAATGAAAAGTATGATATCCAGTATGACATGTTGACACCTAATCATCAGGATTGGGTGAATAAGTGTAACTGATGTAAATAAATAATGGAAAATATGAAGAGTCACCGAGAGATGAAATGAACAGTCTCTCCCTCATGTATATAATAAAGAAGAACCTGAATGAATATAATGAATTGATTTTGAGGAGTTACTGCCTAGACTGACATGGTATCAAAGCCAGCACCATTTTTTGGCTTCCCTCTACTTTGTAACTCCCTATTCTGCCTATGATATTCTGAATTCTATGCAGACTGGATAGTCTGGCAGCTCTGACACTTCCACTGGCCTGAACGTATTATTCACCTGCATACAAAACGTTGCTCTTGTCGATGATTTCTGTACATCAATTACTTGCTGCTATTCACTATTATTCACCTGCATACATTGCGCTCTCTGACATAGTCTAATAACACTACTCTCTAGCATTGCACGCATTTCGTTTGAAGATTTTCTCTCTGGTCTTACCGTCGCCTGGAGGAGCCTCCAAGAAGGTCATGGTATCTGTTGTACTGTATTGAAATGCTATCGGACATGGTGTATGATGCGCAACGGAATGGTATTCTGTGCAATTTATTCTACTGTTGAAGGAGCGTTTCGTGTGTTGTGGTGTGGTTGCTTCCTGGCTGTGTTATCGCTACTATGATAAGGTGTTGTATATTGTAACTGTACTACGCACTGTCCATACCTATCCGCTCTTGCTCCTAGTTTCAATTTTTTACTATGATAACACCACCATTGTAATCAATCTCGCAGCCTCCTGTCTGATCGCTCCTCACCATACTCCAGGTTAATACACTGCCTCTGTTGTTCATTAACGTGTAATACCGCTCAAAAATCATGGTTAATTCTCTCTGGTATCCATAGTGGTCTCCACCCCACGCATTTAATCTTTCGAGCTGTCTTCACTTGGTTTTGCCTTCCATGCGTATCTAGTAAATCGATGGTTTGGGTATAGAAACCTTAAATCTCATTTTAATTGCGCGCTGCTCCGTTCTGGCATGTATTCTCTATTTCTCTGCTCTCTATCCCTTAGCATCAATATTATTTGAGTGGTGGAACGGTACTAGTGAGCTTGATGTAAATAATTCTTTGTGCCTGTGTGGTACGCTCCCTGCTTGAATGTGTGCTATCTATGTTAAAAGAATCATCAGTCTTAGGATGTTGCTAAAACATTCGCTCACGGTGATAATATTCGAGTGATTGATTTCTTGATCTGAAGTAGTGGTAAGGCACACCAAGAAAGCTTTGAAGGGGTTCAAATCGAACATACCCATAGGTTGGGATGTAGTGAGAGATACACTGTCAAAGATCAGATTCCATGAGAACGGCGATGAGCTTGAGACCTCTCCAATTCAACACGAGAGCTGACACCATTGGTCATGTTTCCCAAGTGTGTTGAGAGCAGGATCTGTATACAGTATATGCTTCCTGTGCATTAAAAAATTTTGGAGACTGCATTAAACATTTTTTTTGAAGACTATGTATGCATGCTCTGAATGCCTTTTATTTGGTGCATTGGATTTTTTAAATATGAATGCATTGGCTCATAAAAATGTATGATATCCATGGTGCATGTGTTGAGAAAAGACGTCATTAAAAATTGGTTGAAATCTTTTATATGTTGAGCCATATGTGATCGATATATAATGGCCATATAATATATGAAGTGCACGTCAACTTTAGAAAAAAAAATAATAATAATTATATCAGCAAAAATATTTTTTCTATCAGCAGAAGTATTTTGTTAGCAACAGAATTTTTTTTTGCTAACAGAAGTATTTTTACAGCATTTGGATTTTACAATGCATTCAATCATATCTTCTTCTGAAGAGGTTGTGTGCCTTGCTCATAAAGAAAAGAATCTTGCCCAAGATTCTTCCAGAGGAAGAGATGGTTGAAGAGGAAGAGGAAGATATTTCAGAGGAAGAAAAGCATCTGACCACTCATTTGTCATTAGGGGGATAGAAGAAGAAAGGCTTCTCAAGCTGCAAGGTACCTCTGCTCGTGCACAACATTTCTCATACAACTCTCATTATGAAGAAGGTACACTTCCATCAAGTTTATTATGGCATGCTAGATTTTGACATTTGAACTATGGCAGCCTCCGCTTGTTGAAGAAAAATGGTGTTACTGGTTTGCCTACAATTCCTGGGAAACTTAAGCAATGTGATGCTTACATTCTATGAAAGCATAGCAAACAGTCTTTTCATGATTCACATTCAAGAGCACATAGAAAACTTGAACTCATTCATTCAGAGTTATGTGGTCCAATGCATGTTCCTTCTGCAAATGGAAATAAATATATGATGACATTTATTGATGACTACACCAGAATGTGTTGGGTTTATTTATTGAAGAACAAATCTGATGCTTTTCAAACATCCAAGAACTTATATACATGGATTGAAAATGATGCACAATCTCATATTGGCTCTATTCGCACTAATAATGGAAAAGAATACACTTCAAATGAATTTGAAAACTATCTTCGCCAACATGGGATCAAACATCAAACAACTGTGCCTTATAATCCCCAACAGAATGGTGTAGCTGAAAGAATGAATAGGACAATCTTAAATATGGTGCACTCCATGATGTTTTTCAAAAATGTAAAATTGATGTTTTTGGCTGATGCAGTTCTATGTGTTGTATATATAAAGAATAGATGTCCATCTAATGCTATCAGAAACAAGACTCCCTATGAAATGTGGTATGGGTACATTCCTTCAGTAAAGCATCTTAGGTTCTTTGGTTCCACCCGGTATGCCTTGATACCAAAGGTACATAGAAACAAAATTGGTGCAAGAAGTCGTAAGTGTATCTTCTTGGGGTATTCAAACACCTCCAAAGAATATCGTATCTATGATGAAGTCAATAAAAAGTTTGTTGTATCTAGAGATGTAATCTTTCTTGAATCATCCAAAACTGACAATGTTGTTGAGCAGTAACTTGATCACTTGGATAGATTCACAAATGCAAAATCATTTCAAGAATTTGATAATCAAATTCCACATCTTGAAGGGGGGATTCCTATACTAGATCAACCTGTGGAATCTTCTTCTAAAGCACTCTCTCCCCCGCATGAAACTCCAACAATGAATGATACTTTAAGTGATGTGATTGATAGAATTGGGAGACTCAATCTTGATTCAGTCCCAACTCAATCAACGAAGCAGCCTGGACCATCTGAGAAAGGTCCCCCAAAGTGGCTGACAAAGACACTTGAAAGTGTTCATCCTGATGAGGTTGGAAAGACAGGAACTAGAAATTCAAACCAGCAAAATGGAGGTGATGTAGATGACTCTGATTCACCTATTGATGTGGATGTTTCTTATGATTGTGAATTGAATTTGTCTACAGATTTTGAACCAACTTCCTTCAAAGAAGTTGCTTCTCATGATGAATGGAAAGAAGCGATGCAAAAGGAGTATGATGCCCTAATAAAGAATGGCACTTGGAAGCTGGTATATCCTCATTAGGAACCAAACCAATTGGTTGCAAGTGGGTCTACAAGAACAAGTATAAAGCTAATGGCTCACTTGAAAAGCACAAAGCCAGGCTTGTGGCAAAAGGTTTTGCACAGAAGGAAGGGGTCGATTATGAGGAGAATTTTTCCCCCACAACAAAATGGGCTACCATCTAGACACTCTTTTCCATAGCAGCTCAGAACAGTTGGAAAGTCAATCAAATGGATGTAAAAACTGCTTTCTTGAATGGAGATCTAAAAGAGAATTTTTTTATGTCCTAGCCTGAAGGATTTGCTGTGAAAGGACATGAACATAAAGTATGCAAACTTGTGAAATCCTTGTATGGCCTCAAACAAGCACTACGAGCCTGGTATGAAAAACTAACTGAGCATCTTCTGAAACTCAATTTCAAACATTATGATCTTGATGATACAACTTTATTTGTCAAGAAAATTGGCAAAACAGTTGTATATCTTGTGGTATATGTAGATGATATTTTGATGACAGGGAACAATGAAAGCTACATTGCATCCATAAAGAAGGAATTGAGGAAAGGTTTTGAGATGACTGATTTGGGCTATCTTCATTACTATCTTGGTATTGAAGTAACTAAACATCCGAAGTCCATATTTCTTTCTCAAAAGAAGTACATTGGAGATCTGTTGAACAGGTTTGGCATGACATAATGCAATCCTCTTACTACTCCAATGGAACAAAACTTAAAACTCACATCCATTGAAGGAAAAGAATTTGAGAATGCAACAAAGTATAGACAGCTTGTAAGAAGTCTCAACTACCTAACTACTACCAGACCAGACATTTCGTTTGTTGTTGGAATCCTCTCCAGGTTTATGCAAAAGCCTTGTGAGGGACATTGGTCTACTACAAAAAGATTTCTAAGGTACTTGAAGGGAACTCAAGACTTTGGAATCAAGTATACATAGGTGGAAGACTTCAGCTTGATTGGATACTCTGATTCAGACTTCGATGGAGACAAAGAAACTGGGTATCTACTTTAGGTTATGCTATGAGTCTTGGATAAGGAGTTGTATCCTGGAGATCACACAAACAATTAGTTCCAGCAAATTCCACAACAGAAGTAGAATATGTGGCAGCCGCTGAGGCAACAAAAGAAATTGTGTGGCTTAGGAAAATTCTTGAAGATTTGCAGGTAAAACAAGTACAATCGACTCCACTTATGATTGACAATACCTCGGCAATAAAGTTGGCGAAGAACCCAAAGTTCCATGATCGAACGAAGCACATCAATACAAAATATCATCTGATTCGACATCATGTTGAGGCCAAAACAATCCATCTCCGCCATTGTTCCACTAATGAGCAAATTGCAAACATCTTCACCAAAGCGCTTGGAAGAGAAAATCTTGAACGATTCAGAACGATGCTTGGACTCACCAACATCCCTTCAAATTAAGGGGGGGGAATGTTGACACCTAATCATCAGGATTGGGTGAATAAGTGTAACTGATGTAAATAAATAATGTAAAATATGAAGAATCACCGAGAGATGAAATGAACAGTCTCTCCCTCATGTATATAATAAAGACCAACCTGAATGAATATAACGAATTGATTTTGAGGAGTTACTACCTAGACTGACATGATATATAACATAAGATGCGTTGTAATTCTATCGCAACAACAATTGAACTAGTTAAACAACCTTTTGTTTTAGACACAATAACGTATTATTCCATTAGACGGAAACTTAATGAAGAACAACAAGCAATAACAAAATATATTGTCCTATGCAACAACAAAAAAATTCATCAATATCATTTTATGTATTTATAACTGGTGGTACAAGAATAGGAAAAACATTTACTACATAAGCAATCTATCATGCATTATAGTGTTATTACAATAAAGCACTGCAAAGTGATCCTTTGAAAAGAAAAGAAAAAAGACTTATTGTTACATTTATTATCAAGGTTGTATATATTGCAAACGGTGTTATAGTGCATTCAACATTGCATTTTCCATTGTCATCATGGAACATATTGCCACTAAGTTCTAATACATTGGATCTATTGACCAAAAATAAGAACAGCTTAGGCTTTTTCTCATAGATGAAGCATAGTTAATAAGATCTCAAATGTTGTATAACATTGGCAAAAGGCTTCATGAAATTATGCATATGTCAACAACACTTTTTGGAAATCTTTATGTTATATTCTATGGTGACATTTTTCAAGTGCAACTTGTACATGATCGATGGATTTTTGAACAAATTGGATGTAAGGCTACAAAACTTTGTTACAATTTCTGGAGAGACAATATTAAATGATTTGAGCTATGCAAAGTCATGTGACAAGAAAACAAACACTTCATATCAAATTCTAAAGAGAATTAGAAAATGTTCGCATACCAATGATGACATTGCTTATCTAAATAAACATTATTATAGACAACCACCAAATGACCCAACATTCCCATATCTCTTCTATTTAAACAAATATTTCCAAGAGAATAATGCAAAATTTGTATCTCTCATTGACTCTGAAGCAATCACTTTGAATGCAAATGACAAGAAAATAGATTCAACAAAAAAAATAGCCATGGAAACATCAAAATGGATTTCCCTTCTATTATTTCCTTAAAAAGGAAACTTGGTTGAACTAACAAGTGGCAATTATGACATAGGAATGGATTGATCAATGATGTTGAAGGAATATTTAAAACATATATAAATGATGGCAACGAAATCATTTAGAAGCCCCAAGGGATAGATTAGTTGGTCGAGTTCTTGTTGCTAATTACCTTGCCAATTGGGAGGTCACGGGATTCAAATATCCTTGACGCCCTTGGGGTTAGGCCCGACACATTAGGCCAACGGGTAGATCCCTTAGGATGGATCTTCCCATATTATTTCCCATGGATGTAGTGGCCACTCAGTGACCATGAACCATAGTTGAAAAAAATTTACATTTTTTTATTGAATTGGTAGCTCCAACAATTGGAAAAATACAATGAAACAAAATTTATTGTTGCTTCAAAAACAACATACCTCCTACTTGGAAACTAATTACCAAAATATATAGACACATTGAATCAAACAATAAGCTTTGTTTTAGTCGAGAGTAATTTCTTGTTCAATTGGCATGTGCTTGAACAATCCATCGATCACAAGGACTGACAATGGAAAAATTAGCATTTGAATCATCCAAAGGGAGTCAAATAACATGGACTTGTCTATACAACACTTTCTCGTGGAAAATATATTAAATCTCTTTATCAAAAACTTGCTATTGAAATAAAAATACTTTCATAACATTCTTGCTATCAACTTGACATAGTTTGCGTAGAGTACAAAGGCATGAGTGCTTGACTATATGTTCATTGAACACGCGAAGTCTGACATTGCATTTGGAAGATATCAACAATGATTATGATTTAATGAGTGTTGATATACTAAGTTTCCAAGAAACATAAACAAATGTAGATCCAACAAATAGCACATTTGCAAATGACTATGACTATATTTCTTTGTTCCATTTGAACCGTGTTATGACATATTACAAAAAAATCTTGCTAGTTGAAAAACCATATAATTATAAAACAATCCAAATTGAGCCAATGATTGTTAGTTTATGTTGCCATGGAATTTTCCTGACAATTGCAAATGTCTACATTTCATTGAAAGCATCAATTCAATAAATCATTATTTTTTCAATAGTATATTGAAAAATGAAAATGTCAAATATTCAATTACGATTGTTAGTGACTTCAGCATAGACATGTTTCAAATTGGCAACAAACAGAAACAATTTTTGGCATTCATGCAAGCAAATGTTTTTAGTCTGTAGAAATTCCCACTGTAGATGAACATATTATGCAATATACTAAAGCAAAATACAAGATCTACTTCTACAACAAACTTTGCAAAAGCTTAATCGAATATGAGCAAGATCAAATAGAACACATATAACTAAGAAAGAGAAATCAATCACACATGAACATAGAAGAATAACCCGGGGAAAGCCTCAGCCTAAAACCCCGATCTCTGTATTATCATACAAGTGGAAATATGTCCGGATTACACAAAGATTTAGCTCACAAGCTATCTAGCTCTCAATACAATCCCTTTGCTGCTCATAGACAATCAAAGGCTTCTCACAAACCTCCTCCTCTGCTCTCCAAGCCTCCTATTTCCTTGCGTAGTTTTCCTTGGGTCCAGTGCTGCCACCTATGTGAATTGGCCTCTTCACACACTCACTAACCTCTGATCTAATTGCACAATATTGAAGGAGATAATTCCTTCTGCATGGATGAGTTTCCTATATAGGAAAAATCCTCCAACTGATAGTACATTGTCCCTTCCTTTGATCTCAACTAGGTCTCTGACTGAACTGACATGCATGAGTTATTTATGAGAGAATATTCAGTTATCTGAAGTGCAGCAATTACATGCATGCATGCATTAACTAACTGAAATCACAATTAGTTCAACAAACTATTTGAACTAATATAACTGGACTTGACTCAGTTAACTGAGCCAACTAATTACAACTCATCCTTATCTCTTTAATTGATGGATAAATTCCTCAATCAATGGAGAAACTGTTGCATGTCCCCACATAGACTTCATGTTTGATTTTCTACAACTAATTAACTCAAGAAGAATTAATTAATTATTTTACAAACAGTTGCTAAGATCAAATTTGAATTTTACTTCTCAATTTTAGTTCAGGGACTAACTAAAATTGGAATCCATCCCGAAATGCTATTTATAGCAAAGCTATTTTTAGCACTTCCATTTTTCATTCCTTGTTGCTATGTCCAATGCTAGTACCCGAACTGCTATTTATAGCAATGTTATTTTTAGCATTTCTTGTTGCCATTTTCAACACTCCCTCTTAACAAGAAAGGCATTCAACTCGAACCTGATCCTGAACGTTTGGAATGTTTTGCATGCAACACTTCTCCCAAGTGTTATTGCTCCAGCAACTCTAGAAACAAAAAAAAACTCCCAACTGGCCTTTCTATTGCGCTAGAAACATCCTCTGATGTTGAAGCTCCATCTGCCGCTAACAAATGCTCCCTCTCTGACCTCTGAGCTGCTGAAACACTCCATGCTTCTCGCACTATTGCACACCTCTTTGTTCCATCCTGCACTGGTGCAACACTCCTGTGCCTCTCATATTGTTGCACCCTGCTAGCTCTGCATTGTCTTGGGATTCCTGCATTGTAGCTCTCTCTACCGCCCCATCCGCATCTATCTCTACCTACTTAACCAGTCCTGCTACTCCTCGTCGGTGCTCCCATAGCAAGGTCTAACCAAAGAGGTTTGGTACCTCAATGATCCTGTCCCTATTCTAGCCTTCTTGGGACTGTCACTCCACATCGCCCCACCTCCGACCTGGAGGTATGAATGCATGTGATCCCTCTACCCACTTGGCTTGAAATTTTCCCCTACTGGAGGTCTCTGCATGAGTAGATGTCTCTACTCGATCTCCTCTCAGCTTCTCTAGTTGTGGTTGCTCCACAACCTCCTGAAGCTGCTTCACCAATCGTGGCTTCTCCACAATCGTTTGAGACTTCTCCTGTGGCTGCATGCTAAGAGGTAATGTACTCTCCCTCTCAACCACCAAGTCTCCATCAGTTGCCTTGCTCCTTAAGGCTTTGCATGCATCTTGAACCTCAAGAGCATACAGGTTCTTAACTCGTGAACCGATCTGCTTCACCTGTCTCGTGGTGATGTGTCGAAGGAAAACCTTTCCCTTACTGAAGACTACATCATAGCCCTTGTCTTCCAGCATGGCGATCGACACCAAATTTTTCTTCAGTCCTAGTACATACTTGACATCGGTCAAGGTAATGCAAGCTCCATGCTCCCTCTGAAAAACAATCGTGCCTGCACCTGAGACACTATACTTTTCATCATTACCCATCGCTATGAGTATCTAGAGATATTTCTCCTCCAAGGTACTGAACAAAATCTTGTCGCTGGTCATGTGGAAAGAAGCTCCACTGTCAATAAACCAACCACTTCCCACCATGGATGAAACCATGCATGCGAAAAGTGTGAAATCCAACTCGAACTGTGAGGCCAATGCCTTACCTTCTAATCCTTCCACGGATCCCTTCTTAGATTTCCCCAGTGGACAATTTGTAGCAAAATGACCCACTTCATGACAACGAAAGCATCGCACTTTCGATTTGTCAAACTTCTTCCCACCATGGAAAGAACTGGATTTGGGATGAGAATCCTTCTCCTTCCCTTTCTTTGCCTTACTCGCTAAGGTGCAATTTTCTTCATCTTCCTTGGATGAAGAAGATCCATCTCTGGTGCTTCTCCGTATCTCCTCCTGCATCAGATCTGACCAAAGTCGTTCCCAATCTGGCAGTTTCTCTCTTCCGTTTACCGAGTCTTGGTAGTTATGCCAACTCTTAGGAAGACAAAGGAGTGCAAGACTCACCATGTCATCATCAGCGGTCATGATACCTACACTTCCAAGCTCATCCCTGCAGGTGGTGAGCTTGTTCAGATATGTAGAGATCGTGTCGCCCTTTTCACACTTGATCTTACGAAGCTTATCTTTTAGCGCCAGCTTCCTCTGATCGCTGCTATTCTGATATAGATCTTTCAATTTTTTCCACATCGAAAACGGTGTCTCCGTCCCATGGAGACTCAAGACAATGTGGTCTCGAACTCCCTCCAAAAGGATTCTCCTTGCTCTAGCTACACATTTCTTCCATTCCGCCAATTCATTAGCATTAGTCACTGCAGGCTTGGGGACTTCTTGATCAATGAAGTCCTTTAGACCGTTATCCTCTAACACTGCTTCCATGCGATCCTTCCAGGCTATATAATTCGATCTGCCATCAAGAGCATACTCGAGTCTTAAACTGTTGAACGCCATTGGTGAAATTGAGATGTGATAAGAACTTGATTTCTATATTCAGGAACCTCAAACTTCAAACTTCTCCCTTCTTGTATACTATTCTTCGCTTTGATCACCTTTGCTCCGATACCATGTAGAAATTTCTACTGTAGATCAACAGATTATGCAATATACTAAAACACAATACAAAATCTCCTTCAAGTTTGTGCAGTTAGATCAGAAGTTAGTGAGTGTGTGAAGAGGCCAATTCACATAGGTGGCAGCACTGGACCCCAAGGAAAATTGTACAAGGAAATAGGAGGCTTAGAGGGCAGAGGAGAAGGTTGTGAGAGCCTTTGACTGTCTATGAGCAGCAATGAGGGATTGTACTGAGAGTTGGATAGCTTTTGAGCTAAAGCTTTGTGTAATCTCTAATATGTTTCCACTTGTTTGATAATACAAATAGAGGGGTTTTTAGCTAAGGCTTTCCCCAGATTATTCTTCTGTGTTATGTGTGATTGATTTCTCATTCTCAGTTATATGTGTTCTTAATTGATCATGCTCAAATTGATAAAGCTTTTGCAAGTTTTGTTTGTAGAAGTAGATCTAGTATATTGCTTTAGTACATTGCATTATCAGGTGATCTACAGTTGGAATTTCCCACTGTAGATCAACAGATTATGCAATATACTAAATCAAAATATAAGATCTACTTCTACAACAAACTTTTCAGAAGCTTAATCGAATATGAGCAAGATCAAATAGAACACATATAACTGAGAACGAGAAATCAATCACACATGAACACAGAAGAATAACCCGAGGAAAGCCTCAGCCTAAAACCCTGATCTCTGTATTATCATACAAGTGGAAATATGTCTGGATTACACAAAGCTTTAGCTCACAAGCTATCCAGCTCTCAGTACAATCCCTCTGCTGCTCATAGACAGTCAAAGGCTTCTCACAAACCTCCTCCTCTACCCTCCAACCTCCTATTTCCTTGCGCTGTTTTCCTTGGGGTCCAGTGTTGCCACCTGTGTGAATTGGCTCTTCACACACTCACTAACCTCTGATCTAACTGCACAATCCTGAAGGAGATAATTCCTTCTACATGGATGAGTTTCCTATATAGGAAAAATCCTCCAACTAATAGTACATTGTCCCTTCCTCTGATCTCAACTGGGTCTTGGACTGAACTAACATGCATGAGTTATTTATGATAGAATATTTAGTTATCTGAAGTGCAGCAGTTACATGCATGCATGCATTAACTAACTGAACTCACAATTAGTTCAAAAAACTATTTGAACTAATCTAACTAGACTTGAATCAGTTAACTGAACCAACTAATTACAACTCATCCTTATCTCTTTAACTCATGGATAAATTCCTCAATCAATGGAGAAACTGTTGCATGTCCCCACATAGACTTCATGTTTGATTTTCTACAACTAATTAACTCAAGATGAATTAATTAATTATTTTACAAACAGCGGCTAAGATCAAATTCGAATTTTACTTCTCAATTTTAGTTCAGGGACTAACTAAAATTGGAATCCATCACGAAATGCTATTTATAGCAAAGCTATTTTTAGCACTTCTATTTTCATTCCTTGTTGCTATGTAACACCGGTACCCAAACTACTATTTATAGCAATTCTATTTTTAGCATTTCTTGTTGCCATTTTCAACATAGTATTCATACAACAAAACAAACAACTGACTTTGGCTCTATGCTAGATCACTTTGGGACAAATTTTCCAATTGTTCGAACTGGTTTTTATGTATTTTATGCTTATTTGATAGACCGTCATACTATTTGTCTCATAGTGCCAATGACACCAGCTTGAACAATTAATCAGATTACAAATCTATTTTTTGTTATGATTTCTAATTACATTTTTAAATCCATAAACTTTTAGATATGTAACATGTTCCTTAATAATTAGATTTGTGTTACCTGTGAAATCATCACTGATTGATACAAAGTATATATTGGATAGTGCCTAATGTAGAAGCAAATATTTTTTCCAATAAAATATATTGCATTTGGGTTTTATTACCTATATCATTGAGAAATGTGCATCGAAGAACATGACAGCTTAAGATACATTACTTCGAATAGTCTGCCAAGATAACCCGTTTTTGTTTCTCATAGCCATAGTTTTTATTCTAGTATTATATTTATTGTAGCCATGTTCTCCTTTGATAACCACATATTGGCTTCAAATCATTTTTTTCTTAAGCATGTTTACATTTGGTCAAGGTAGATCATTAGCTCAATTGTTTTTTCCCAAGACAATAGATTTCAAAATACTGCAAAGTAGCAATATAGACACTTGCAATACATCAACTTCTAGCTCTGATATTGGAGATTAGCAAACAACGTCAAAACAAAACACAAAATGGTCATATTGCACTTTAATTCAAGTTTCCTTTCATTGAACATTGGCACTATTTCTAGACAATTGCATTCCTATTTAACAAAGAAATTATTTTTCCAACTATGTTGATGTAAAAAAATGCAATCACAACCCTGTTCAATTATCCAGATCTCATGTAGATGCCACATAAATGTTTTTGAAGGTGATGTTATTGCAATGTATGGGCCAAGCCAAAAAAAAAAATCCAAATTTGCTTTCAAAGACTCAGTTGCTTCATGTTGATCTGACAAACAAAGATGGGCAAATGAAAATAAGAATAATTTGATAATATGTTTCAACAAATTTTTTGAAACAAGAAATAGTGTTTGTATCAAAGACTTTGCAATCAAAACCAAAGGAATATATGAGAGAGTCAATGCACAATACTACATTGTTCTACTTGAAAGTACCATCGTCGAAAAGATACTGTAGGTTTGAAAAATTCATAGATTAGAACCAAAGAGCATGATATAGGAGATCGTTATGTTAACTAACACATATGCAATTGGTTATGTGGGAGAAATATTCATAGGTTGTCAGCAAAACAATAGGTTTCTTGAACTTACTATCAAAGATAGGGAAACAACAAATGATATCACAATTGTAAGTTTGATATTATAATGAAACAATTGCTTATTTATTTGCATAGATTAAAAACATCAATATCTTGTTCTCTTTTTTAATTTTATATGTCTAGTCATTTATTAAAGTGCATGCACTCTCTGCAATCATGTTACAGCTATAACTCACTGAAATATACAAAACACAATTTCTAAAAATGCAGTATGAGTTGCAGTAAAAAATCACACCACTATACCTTTTCAAGAAGATTGTAAGAGTTGGTGCAAGAGGAGATCAGATACTACATCCTTCTGTAGCAAGTCTCATTGACACTCTCAACAATGAGTTTGCTAAGACACACTTGCTCTCTTTCATTGAATAAAAAAACACGAGTATTTTCTCAATTTTTTCCTCTTTTATCTAGAATTTGTTTAATGTTTTTGTGTAAAATATTATATCTTTTTTTTAATATATTTTGGCTTGATAGATACTATTGATCTTTGAAATAGATATAAGGTACGTTAAGACCAAAAAATGTATTTGTCCACCATTTCAAAAAAATTGCACCAATTATAACCAACCTATGCTTTTGTTTTCCTCTAAAGGTGCAATTTGTAAAGTAAATACAATATGTTGTCACAAACATAATGTTGACTACATATTGGACACTAATGATGAAAAAATAGAATGCAAGTTGCAAATTCTACAATTGGCACAATATTGTTCACGTGTTCCTACACCCAGCTTTGAACAGTACAAAGACAACATTTCATCAATAGCCTTCCATTTATGCAGAATTTGTGTCAAAGGGATTTTTACTCTAACAGTTGACAACAATATCAATGATATTGAACCATTGTAATCGACATTGATGTTTGGTAATGATATTAGATGTAACCATTCTAGTTCAAATATGTCCATTACTAAAAAAAATATCAATTATAACAATAATACATAATTTTTTATTCATTGAATATTTTTAGGAACAAAAAAATTGTCATTTATGTTTTGGAAAATAATATTAATTCACTAATATATTTATGTGTTTTCCTCTTGTTCCATATTTTGTTGCGCATAGGAGTCAAAAATATGTTTTTAGCTAATTTGATAATTGATTGAACAATAGTGTCATTAGTAATTGCAGTTGCTCAACTACTCTTTTTGGTTTGCATTCTCTTGAATGAAAGTTCATTGTGTATTACCTTGACAATTCTACTGTAAATTGTTCCATTATAGTAATGTTGAAGGTTAATTTGTTATCTAAGTAGACAACTGTTTTTTGATTTAGCATCAGAATGCATTGTTATTTTAGACTAAATTCTTGTCGCTAATGTGGTTTGGATTCCTTGTTATGATGAACATGTTTCCCAAAAAGATGTTTAATTATTTTGGTCTATGATAAGACAATTGTGCCATAATGAGTACCAAAAAATGTTGAATATTGATATTTTGGACATCGATAACATCACAAATTTATTTCATTCTGAAAATTCAATATTTACTTCTGTTAAAAAATGTGTAAAATGTGAAAGACAAACTATCTACATATTTCAAATAATTTAACACTTAATCTTTGTTCCATTTGTATCGTCTCATTTGCTTATAATAATAAGCTCTAATCACAAGAAAAACATCATTGACTAAAGTCTTGTTTTACATGCCATGGAAAGAAAAAGAAAAAAAAAAAAAATATATATATATATATATATATATCTACAAAAAGACCATGAAACTTATGCTATTTTTTTGAGCAATTGGTGATTTTTTTCTTATTTAAATTATTGTTTGCATAAATTAAATGGTATTTTTTCTTTTATATGGAAACGATTAATTTGGAAATTCGCAACATGAATATCCATATAAGTTTTCAGAGAATGGATAACGAAGGCACAAGTATATTAGATGATTTAAATGGGTAAAATAACAGAGGGAACTTTACAGATAGGCAAAAGCCTTATATTCAATGACAAGGGTAGGTATGGGTAGATTGGATAATATGAGATACCCAAATACGCATGGGTGAATGAGATTTATTGAGATGTGCGACTCCAAAAAGGCCTGCTAATGTGGACAAAATTTATTGTTGAATGATATGACAAAAAAGCACTTCCTTCAACCCATCTAATGGAAAAATATAAAAATATTTCTCTATCATTTAGATATTTTGATAAAAAATATTTAGATATTAAAAAATAATAGCCAATGAAAAATCATATCTGACTCTTAGTCTATAATATAAAGGGGTAATAATGAAGAATTTGAGCTAAAAATTCCCATGTGAAAATAAATATCTCTTTAAGATTATTGAGAGTACAAAATCATGAAAGGCACAATTTTGATCATTAGATAAAGTTTACATAACATAAATTTAGGAGAAGATAAAAAAATGTATACATGAATTTCACTCTAGTATCTAAAATACAACATAGTTTTGACCAAGAGAATATGTTAAATATGGAACTACATCATTATGTTGATCTCGCTGATACATTAGGATGTAACTTTTAGGAGCCCTAAGGACATAATTTTAACAGCTTTGCTTGTTCATTTAACTTAGACTTTAAATTATAATTGACATTATTCATACTATACATTTCCTAGGCATTTAATCATCAAGTTCAAAGATGACTTCATCTAGATGGCACATGTTATCACTCAGAATGTTTCTCTTGGTTGTGAGAGAGAAATTCCTAAGGTAAATTTTTCAAACTAAGCTTGTAGATTGAAGGCTAGCACCTTCAACCCAGAGAGGGCTCTCTCTGGCAACCTAATCACTAAGCTTAGCAATTGGTTGTGTCTTCAAACAATGGCTAGATCTTCAATAGGGTTTTTGGATCTTTAGTAGGGTTGGGATGAAACAAGTAATCTATTGGGAAATGGAGTCAACCAATTAGGTTTCAGATGTAGATACCAAGATCTTGACTGTATGAATCAAGAGGGACAGAGGCAGGATAGATGACAAACTATAGACATAGCAAACATCATATGAATGGTAGTAAAAAAAGAAAACAATCCACTATAGCAGGGCATGAAACATGAATCCTGAAAGCTTTAGGAGAAATAGTGCAGATGCTTAAACCATATGAACCAGAGCATTAATTAATTAATTATGTCAGATAATCTCATTTAAACACCAAAAGATAACAGATAAATGATATCACATAGAAAGGAAACTATCGCAGAAGAAAATTGACTGAGCATACCATAACAAGAATCTTTGTATCCTGAACATAATATCCTAGTCCTCTTGGTACTTAAAAAAAAACAAATAGATCACACACAACAACAAAGACTACTTTTTGTTTCTAAAATCCAACCCTTCTTTCTTATTTTTCATTCATCATATAGGAAAAATATGTAAATGTAAGATCCACAATGTTTGAGAAAGTATTGATTACAATAACCATCAAGATCCAAAAGAAATGCATCTGAAAAACCTCTTCACCCATCTTTATTCTGATTCCCATGTCAAATTTGAAGAGGTGGCCTTTAGCTGTTGACTTCACATTTTTATAGGAAACAAAATTTCGAAAAATATGGCAAATTTCTGAAAAAATAGGCTTCAAAGAGGCATTGGTATCTCCCAAACATTGATAGCTATGTAAAAATGAAAGAGATTTTTTTTAATCAACTCATTCCCCACAAAAACCTCTTTTTGTTTTTTTAAATTAAGCACCACCTGTTTGAAATTTGTGTTTGAACATAGTGGCTAAAACGAGAAAATGTTGGATTTAGGGCAAAGTGTCGTTTTAGGGTTTAATATAAAATCCCTCTCTTGATCTTGAAAACTCTTCCAAATGTCACATAAAGGTATAATTAGGGTAAATTTATCCAAGTGGATCTTGGTGGCCACCTGCCAAGTCCACCTAGACCCCCACCATTGTTTCTCTCAGCATTTTCAGTTTCCTTAATTGTAGCACAACTTACTATTTTTAGCAGTTTTTTCGGGTCCTAAACTTCCGGAGCCGGTTTGAGGCCCTAAACGACGTTTTTTGGGCAATATGGGGTCTCCCAAAGTGGTAGTGCTCGGATAGATCTTTCTAACGAGCTATTGTACGCGTAAAATGGAGATCGTATGCCAAAGTTACGACCCTGGGAAGTTGATGTATCAATTTACCCAAACGGGGCCCACAGTTTGGCATTTCATCTTCTAGGGTTAGGTTTTGGAATGTGAAGGGTTTTCCATTGTTTCTCAACAATAAATAGGCCTTCGAGCCTCATTGTAACAGAGTTCAGAGGCATGTAGCCACTACATCTCTTCTCAGAGATAAGCTACCATCGCCCTAGCTGGTTTATTTCCATTACTGTTTGTAAGCATATTTCAGTGTTTTACATTAATGAAATGAAGTATTATTTCCGCTGCATATCTGTGTTTATGGTTATCTCTGTAATTTGTTGTGTTCCTGTTTAAGTCCAGATCAGTGGTATCAGAGCGGTCTGCTTTTTCTCTGTTTTTCTTTGCATGTCCCCAACGAGGTCGGGATATAAGGAGTTAGGGCTTGAACTGGTCGAACCTTTGCAAGACCAGCCTCACAAATTCCGACGGCCTCCCATGGCGGATGAGAAGAAAGACGAGGGGGTAGGAGATCCTATCAAAATCTTGCTCGAAGAAGCCCTCGAGCGACAACAGAACGCGATGATGGACAGCTTTGCCCAGATCCTTCAGCGGCTACCCAGAAGCGACGCATCGGCTTCCAGCAGCTACTCTGGAAACGCCACGCCCTTTAAGGTACAAGTTAATTTTGAAATCCCCATATTCGAGGGTCAGATAGACGCAGATGCCGTAGATAAATGGTTAAATCTGCTAGAAGGTTATTTTTCTGTTCATGAATTTTCGAGTCCGGAAAAGATTGTTTTCGCTCTTCTCAAAGCAGCCCCCCACGTCAAGGACTGGTGGGAAACCTACTGCGAGCAGAAGGATGAAAGTACCGGCTCACTATTTTTAGCTACACCCACCTGGAATTCATTCCGGGATGCCATCAAGGAGCAGTACTACCCTGTCGGAAGCTACGAGGATGAATATATAAAGTGGACCACGCTGCGGCAGGGAAGGGACCAGGACGTACCGGAGTTCACCAATCTTTTCCATACCCTTCACACAAAGTTGGGTATCAAGGATTCGGAGCAACATTTGATACTCAAATACCGCGGCTGCCTGCACAAGTACATCCAGGAAGAAATACAATTCCTGAACATCTCCTCGCTCGGCACAGCATACCGATATGCCGTCAAGGTCGAGTAGAAGTTTAAACAAAAGAAGCGAGACTTTGGATCTGCGAATCCAAAGCAAGGGAAAGGTGCCCCTATACCATAGAACAAAGGAAAAACCAAGGCGGGGCAGCCCAAGAAAACCCGCTGAAGCTGCAAGCAAAGAACGACGCTGCGAAGCCGAAAAAGGACACGGGAAAATGGTGTGAGTTCCATAAGAGCTCCACTCACAACACAAGTGAGTGTCGGGCCAAGCAGTCACTGGTGGTGGAGCTAAAGGTTTCAGAATCAGATGCATGTTCAGACTCTAAGTCAGAACCCGAGAAGGGGAATGACAAAGGGAAGTAGATTGTTGATGCGGATCCCAACGCCACCATTGCTACCACCAAGATCCAGAAAAATGAACCCGAAGATCCAGAGGAGGAGGAGTGTCTCTTCCACTCCCAGATGTGGGTAAAGGGATCCCCGCTACAGTTCATTGTCAATAGTGGGAGCCAAAAGAACCTCATTTCGGCAGAGGTCGTGAAGCGGTTGGGCTTACCGACCACAGCACATCCACAACCGTACACCATCAGGTGGCTTCACCAAGGACGGGACCTTCGCGTGAGCCAACAGTGTCGCTTTCCATACAACATCAAGCCCTTCACAGATGAGGTATTGTGTGACATTGCTCCCCTTGAAGTTTGTGATGTATTATTAGGACAACCATACTTGTGGAAGAGACATGTTGTGTATGAATCAAGGCCCCGTGCTATTATTATTACATTGGGAAATAAGTTGTACAGGATACCTGAGTAGCACCGCCTACCTCCATCTCTTTGATTACTGCAAAACAATGCAGTAAGCTCATTTCCAAAACCAGGAAATTTCTTTTCCTGATGATACGCCCTCAAGGAAAGAAGAAGACGGTGGCCACGGCCTCCAGACAGGGCCCCTCTGCACAACAACTACAGATGGACAAGGTCATGGAGGAGTACAAGGACATCTTCACCTCCCCCGCAGGGGTTCCTCTGCACTGTCAGGTCAAGCACTCCATCGATCTGACCCCAGGTGTGCCACTACCCAATGGACCAATTTATCGGCTCTTCGTTCTAGAGAACGATGAAATCAAGAGGCAGATTCAGGAGCTCCTATAGAAAGGTCACATCCGTCCGAGTTAATCGCCTTGTGGGAGCCTGATCGTGTTGGTACAAAAGAAGGATGGGACTTGGAGACTCTATATTGATTATCGGGCGCTGAACAAGATCACTGTTCGTAATAAGTACCCAATCTCGCGGATTGATGACCGCCTAGACCAACTAAAGGGGGCGAAATATTTCAGCAAGATCGATCTGAAGTTAGGATATCACCAGGTACCAATTGAACCCTCTGATGTGTGGAAGACTGCCTTCAAAGCCAAGGAGGGCCTTTTCGAATGGTTGGTTATGCCTTTCGGATTGACGAATGCTCCTGCAACCTTCATGAGGCTAATGGATGACATCTTGTGGCCATTCACCAACTCATTTGTAGTGGTATACTTGGATGACATTCTGATCTTCAGCCAGAGTTGGGAAGAGCACCTCCACCACATCCGACAGGTTCTCCAAACACTGCAGCAACACAAGCTATGTGCCAATTTGGAGAAATGCACTTTTGGCATGACCCAGGTTCAGTATCTGGGATACATTATTGATGAACAGGGGGTGCATGTGGATCCAGCCAAGATACAAGTCATTCGGGATTGGTCATCTCCAACCACTCTGACAGAGCTCCGCAGCTTTCTAGGTCTTGCCAACTTCTACCACAGGTTTGTGTTGGGGTTTTCTCATATCACTTGGCCCTTGAGTCAAGTCACCAAGGGAGGAGCGAAGCAAAATTATTTTGGTCTGAATCTCAACAGAAGGCATTCATAGAGTTGAAAGATCACCTCTACACAGCACCAGTGCTCGTGTTACCAGATTTACAACAACCATTTGAGGTTGAGACAGATGCCTCTGACTATGCTATTGGGGCAGTCCTTACTCAACACGGGAATCCAGTGGCATATCACAGTGAAACACTTTCAGACACAGTCCGGAAGTATCCCACTTATGATAAAGAGATGTATTCCATTGTGCGGGCCTGCCGACAATGGAAGCATTACATTTTGAGGAAGGAAACGGTCATCCACACAGACCACCGACCCTTGCAGTTCATACAGACCCAAGGGAAATTGCAGAATGATCACCATCAAAAGTGGTCTACATACCTACAACAGTTCCATTTGAATATCAAGTATAAGAAGGGCAGCACCAATAATGTTGCAGATTGCCTCAGTCGACCACCGATCATGGCGTTAACCACCGTGCTCAACTCTTGTGGGCACGAGACTTCTGATTGGCCACTTCTCTACAAAAGCGACCCAGAATTCGGCCACACATACCAGACACTCTTGGAGGGTCAACATGTTCCAGATTTTCACCTCCAAGGTGCCCTGTTATGCCACTTAGGTCACCTTTGTGTTCCTTCAAATGAGCGTGCCAAGATGATTTAGGAAGCACACTACAGTCGGGCTGCTGGGCATTTCGGGGTCGAGAAAACGGTGGCAGTACTGCAGAAGTATTTCTACTAGCCGAATCTTCGAAAAGATGTTGGGAAGTACATCATATCATGTACTGCCTGTGCCATTGCCAAATCGACCATCAAGAAGCAAGGCCTCTATGCCCCGCTGCCTACCCCTAGTCGACCTTGGGAATCCATCTCCATGGATTACATGTCAGGCCTTCCTTCCACTAAGCATGGAAATGACTGTGTTTTTGTGGTCGTCGACAGGTTCTCGAAGATGGCCATTATCGCGGCCTGCAAGAAGAATATCACAGCAGAAGACACTGCTAAACTCTTCTTTGAACGAGTGTGGGTGCACTTTGGGATCCCATAGTCTATCATCTCAGATCGGGATAGTCGGTTCCTCAGTACATTTTGGTTCAGTCTCTGGTCAATGCTGGACAACAAACTCACTAAGTCCACAGCCTTCCATCCTTAAACTGATGGCCAGACAGAGGTTGTCAATAGGATGATTGTGCACATTCTGTGCATGTACAACTCAAAGCATCCATGCACATGGGACGAGAGCCTCCCCTATGTTCAGCACAGTTACAACCGAGCTCTTCACAGCTCAACTAGCCATAGCCCTTTTCAGGTGGGCTCGGGATTCCAGCCATTATGCCCCATTGATGTGGCCATGCCACTTGCAGCTACTCACATAGATTCGGCTCATGTCCAGTCCGAAACAGATAAGGCAACCAGCTTCATTGAGCACATCCAACATATTCGCCAGCAAGTCCATGACATTCTGGAGAAATCAAATGCCAAGTACAAGCAGCGACATGATCAACATCGGGTGCCACACAAGTTTCAGGTGGGCGACAAAGTCTGGTTGCATTTGCAAAAGGAACGCATTACTGGAGCCTATCGAAAACTGATACCACTCTGATATGGTCCTTACACCATTACTAAGGCTGTGGGAGACAATGCATTTGAGCTCAGCATTCCCCCATTCCTTGGCCTGCACCCAGTGTTCAATGTGGACCGCCTTTGGCCATACTTTCCACCATTGCTAGACACATACGACATTGCAGAACAACTCACACCCACATAATTAAATCCAGATTGCATGGAACAAGCTGCAACTGATCGGATCATGGACATACAGATCAAGAACACTTGCCAACAAAATATCCAACTGTATCGAGTTGTCAAAGCAGGCCAACTCCCTCACCAGGGACCAAGTTCAGCAAAAGTGTCCTCATCTCATGGAGGAACTCAACGCAATGGGGACCATTGCTTCCTAAGGGGGGAGGAATGATCCAGGTGGATCTTGGTGGCCACTTGCCAAGTCCACTTGGACCCCCAGCATTGTTTCTCTCAACATTTTCAGTTTCCTTAATTGTAGCACAACTTACTATTTTTAGCAGTTTTTTCGGGTCCTGAACTTCTGAAGCCGTTTTGAGGCCCTAAACGACTTTTTTTGGGAAATTTGGGGGAATCCCAAAGTGGTAATGCTCGGATAGATATTTCTAACAAGCTATTGTACGCGTAAAACGGAGATCATATGCCAAAGTTACGACCCTGGGAAGTTGATGTACCAATTTACCCAAACAGGGCCCACAGTTTGGCGTTTCATCTTCTAGGGTTAGGTTTTGGAATGTGAAGGGTTTTCCATTGTTTCTCAACAATAAATAGGCCTTCGAGCCTCATTGTAACAGAGTTCAGAGGCATGTAGCCACTACATCTCTTCTCAGAGATAAGCTACCATCGCCCTAGCTGGTTTATTTCCATTACTGTTTGTAAGCATATTTCAGTATTTTACATTAATGAAATGAAGTATTATTTCTGTTGCATATCTGTGTTTATGGTTATCTCTGTAATTTGTTGCGTTCCTATTTAAGTCTGGATCATAAATCTTCTTGAAAAATGGTTTGGGCACTTGAAAAGCAGTTTGGAAACTCATATTTTCGAAATTTCGTAGCGCTAGCTGCAGACATTCGATAGGCTCTGATTTGCTGCAAAACTTAGGAAAAACTTAGATATAACTTAAATAAACTCTTTTGAAATATTTCTAATCTTTATGTCTCTCTTTCATAAAAAAAAATCATAGGCCATTACATAACCCCTTTCACAATGAACTGATAATCATAACCTTTGGACCTTTAGGAAAGGTACAAACTTAGTGCTGACAGCACACAAAGCATTTATGACACAAAACATTTATTAAGCTTGATATGTTTGAATCTAACACAAATGATAAAAAAAATTACTATAAGAAAAAGACTTAAAAGTCACATTGAAGTTATCAAAAGAAAATGGTTCATTATATCAAAATTGATTATGCATATGATAGCATTGATTATGCAAGATTGAATAAATTCCTTAAAGCCACTCCACTCGAAACTCCGAAATCTATTTCTTCCAAGACAGACTCTGGTTACGACTCTTAAAAAAAAACTTTCATTAGAATTCTTGTTTGCAAACGCTCCCTCTTGGAAATTTTGGCGATATGTTGCTTTTATTTCTTTGGAGATTTTATTGACAACATAACTCAATTTCCATACCTCTCACGGCCTTCTTTTCCACTTGTCCACCTAGCACTTTCTAGCCCCCACTTTCCACATCATCTTGGATATATAATCTCGCAAAATACTGCAGGTACTACTTTAGTTTCTTCCCAGATTGGTTTGTTCCCAGCTTTGTTTCTTCCAAAATGATATCATAAATAATAACAACCGACATGTCAATCGAGTTCAGTCTACGCATGGCATCTCTCCGCTCCAAATGTTCTTTATTCCTCGTTGGAAACTCGATAGGCATGTCTTTGTTGGAAATAATACTGAGAGGGGGGGGTGAATCAGTATTATCAGATCAATAAAACTTTTTCAATTTCATATTCAGAAACATATACGCTACTTCAGTTAAGTGAACCCGCGTGTACACACTGCTGTGTCTAAAGCAACTAGCGTATATCTAGAACTCTTATGATTCAGTTAGCTTATTTTCAGTAAATGCATCAGAACATTATTAACCATTTTAATAGTAAACAGGTGCAGTATAACAGAACAGATCATCACACAAAAGCCACACACATGAACACCAAGATATAAGGTGGAAACCCAATGTGGGTGAAAACCACCTGCTGCAAGTCGTCTCTATCTTTCTTTAATCAGAAACTTCAGTTAACAATATTTTGTACTGGTGCAGCCTTATACCAGTACGCAAGCTACAACCTGCAGAAGGCTACAACCTTCTCTCGTTATCCCGATTCTCCTGGAAGGGAGCTCCAACCCCCTTTGCTCTTGTACTAGCTAAGATACTAGTACGTAGGTGCTGGCCTACAATCTTCTTTCCTTCAGGTACCACTTTTCATCAATTTTCAGACTGGATACTCCTGAAGCACAACATTACAATCTGAAGACCACGATTCATTCACAAATCATTGAAGCACAAAACAACCAATACTAGCATCATCAATCTTTGAATCACTGAACCACTGAAACCCTGTCAACACCTAGTCACCAGAACACAGAGCAGACTACAGAACTCTGCAATAACAGTCAGACCCAACTGCAACCCCAAAAATTAAGCTTCAAAAGATATACGCTACTTCAATGAAACAAACCCGCGTATACACGCGTTTTTACCGAAGCCAACATGCGTACAGATCTAAAAGTATTTTCTTAAAACTTCACAGCTGTACCAGACATCAGTCATACCCAGAACATAACATTGCGTCAGTATGCAGATCTAAAATTACGCATAATCAACCATATAAAGATAGTTCATTTCAGACAATTTGATCCTG
Source organism: Pinus tabuliformis (assembly GCA_031772625.1). Lineage (NCBI taxonomy): Eukaryota > Viridiplantae > Streptophyta > Pinopsida > Pinales > Pinaceae > Pinus > Pinus tabuliformis. Next base: position 516,709,806 of record CM062804.1, on the reverse strand, counting down.
ATCTATCCTTAGATCTAGTCTTCCATCAACCGGTGTGATCTCTCCTTAGCTTAGATCAAGTAATGTATCATCAACCCAGAACCTGCATACTAGATCTCTTTCTTCATTAGATATTCAAGACTTTTCGATACCATTGCCTAATGATCTTCTTCTCCTTATATAGCCTTAGGCCCTTCACAATACCATGGTCCAAAACCATAGTAACACAATACCATCAACTTCAAAACTCGGGATCAACACGACTGTCGAGATACCTTGGTCCAAAATCATAGGCTCAAGTACCGAGGACTAACTACCACGGACCAAAAGAAAGCTTCTCGACATGTACGCGCTTTCATGTTCATGAAACTGCGTGTATACGCGACTTCGTATATAGCGAGCCTGCGTATCCGCGACTTAGTATATAGCGTACCAGCGTGTATACGCAACTTGGGCTTAATGAACCTGCGTATATGAAATTTCTCTTCATTCTTGTAGTCTGGACTGAGATCTGTCTTCAAAGAGAGTTGCCATCAAGGACAACACCTGTACCATAGCGCCACACCTGTGCCAAAATGCCAACAATCTCCCCCTTTGGACTTGATGGCAACCCCAAGATCCTTAGAATCATTCTCCCCCTTTGTCATCAAGGGCAAAGGGCTGTGCTCCCCCTGAGTACATGCTGATATCTCTGCTCTGCTGTGCTGAACATGCTCCCCCTGACTGTAGGCAAGATCTGCAAAAGATGTTCTTCAAAAGAACCAAGACTTATACATCATAAAGGACCTTCCTATCACCAAAAGACTCAATATATACATCCATACTCCCAGCCAAGAGGGGATACATCAGAAATTTACATATAACAACCAATTACATTACATCATTCATCCCAGGCATAGTGGGGAAACCAACATAGGCCGTTACATGACCTTGACACCATAGAAGAGATATCACAAAAGAGATACATGACATAGAGACGAAAAATCTAGACCAAGACTTATGAAAGTCACCAGCAGCATCTGATAATCATCTTTTAGATCAGCAACCAAGATTTCCTTCTGTGCTCCTTCTCCTGAAACCAACAACAGTTGTGAACTAGAACCAAAAGCATCTAAATGCCAACAATGCTTTATTAGACTTTAAGTTGCTCCCCCTGAAACTGTGCCTGCTGCTCCCCCTGAAATTGTGCCTGAAGAACTCTGGCATACCCATCTCAGACCTTCTCCAACCAGAATCTGCCCTTGTTGTTCAGAACTCCATATACGCGACTTCACCTGCATAAATCAGCGTATGTACGCGGATATCCCTTACACAACTCGCGTATACCAACTTTTCTTTAGAACAGACAAGCTTCAATAGCAGGATGAAGCATCAACTACTCCCAGCTTTTGTCTGAGATATTCAAAAGTCTCCCTGGGCAGTGGTTTTGTGAGAATATCAGCAACTTGTTCTTTAGAAGAAACATACTCCAACTTGACCTTTTGTTCAAGCACTTGTTCCTGGAGGAAGTGATACTTGATTGGTATGTGCTTGGTCTTTGAATGCATGACTGGATTCTTTGAAATGCTGATTGCACTTGTATTATCACATAAGATAGAGACTGGTGGAGTGCAAGTGATTTGAAACTCCTGCAAGGTCTGCATCATCCAAAGAAGTTGTGTGCAACAAGATGCTGCAGCCACATATTCTGCTTCAGCTGTAGATAAAGCAATCGAACTCTGTTTCTTGCTGAACCAAGATACTAATCTGGAACCCATGAAGAAAGCACCACCACTTGTGCTTTTCCTGTCATCCACACTTCCGGCCCAATCTGCATCTGTGTAAGCATGAAGAATGAGATCTGTATCTCTAGGATACCATAAGCCATAGTTTTGAGTCCCTTGAAGATACTTGAAGATTCTTTTGACTGCCTGAAGATGAGTTTCCTTTGGGTTGGCTTGAAATCTTCCAACAATTCCTACTGCATGCATAATATTTGGTCGGGTACCTGTCAAATAAAGCAAACTCCCAATCATGGATCTATAAGTTGGTTGGTGAACTGCTGCTGATTCATCATTTGCACTGAGGCTGCATCCTGTAACCATGGGGGTACAAACTGGCTTTGAATCTTCCATGCCATACTTCTTCAAGATCTGCTTGAGGTACTTGGTTTGAGACAAGAAAATACCTCCTTCATTTTGTTGGATTTGCAATCCAAGAAAGTATGTCAATTCTCCAAGTAATGACATTTCGAATTCTTTCTGCATAACCAAGGCAAAGTTTTGACTCATAGCCTCTTCATTGCTGCCAAAGATAATATCATCTACATACACAACAAGTATTAGCAATTTGTTATTTTCAACTTTTATATAGAGATTGCTATCTGCTGACCCTTTTGAAAAACCTTGTTGGTGAAGATATTTGTCCAACCGATAGTACCAAGCCCTTGGAGCTTGTTTGAGACCATAGAGAGCCTTTTTCAATCTGCATACAAGGTTTGGATCATTCCCAAGAATGAAACCATCTGGTTTTTCGATATATACTTCTTCTTCTAAGTCTCCATTCAGAAAGGTTGATTTCACGTCCATTTGAAATACTTTGAAGTTTTGAAAGCTTGAGAGAGCAAGGAACATTCAGATGGCCTCAAGTCTTGCAACAGGAGCAAAGGTCTCTTCAAAATCTATTCCTTCTTGCTGCGCATACCCTTTACAAACAAGTCTGGCCTTGTTTCTAATTACTTCTCCATTTTCATTCAATTTATTTTTGAAGACCCATTTTGTCCCTATGACATTCTTATCTTTTGGTCTAGGAACCAAATCCCAAGTGTTGTTCTTTTCGATCTGCTCAAGTTCTTCATCCATTGCTTTGATCCAACATTCATCTTTGCATGCCTCTTTCACATTTTGTGGTTCAGTGGAAGAGAGTAATGCCAAGTAGCTTGAAGCTTCTGCAATTGTTCTTCTTGTTTGTACTCCTGCTTCTTTCTGCCCCACAATCTGAGATTCTGGATGATTCTTCTGAACATATCTGGATGGAGTCTTCTCTTCTATTCTTGTCTGCTCCTCTGGTTCTTCTTGAGGTTCTTCTTCTTCTTGAGGTTCTTCTTCTTCATCATTCTGTCTTTGAGGGTAGCCTTCATCTTCTTCAATGTCTTCATGATGAACTTGCCTAGGAATGTATCCCTTCTCATCAACCACAACATCAATGCTGTCAACAATTCTGCCAAGTCTTTTATTGTAGCACTTGTATGCTTTGCTATGTGGAGAATAACCAAGAAGAATGCCTTCATCTGCTCTAGGTTCAAGTTTGCCAAGTTGCTCATCAATATTCTTAATATAACATTTGCTCCCAAAGATTTTGAAGTGCTTCACCGAGGGAGTCTCACCACACCAGAGCTCATGAGGGGTTTGAGTGTTGTTTACTCGGACATTTGTTTTGTTGAGAATAATAACTGCAGCATGTGCAACTTCACCCCAGAAAGTTGCGGGAGTACCTGATTCATCAAGCATATCACGAGCCATTTGTTGGACTGTTCTGTTCATTCTTTCCACAACTCCATTTTGCTGAGGAGTTCTAGCTGTAGAGAATTCTCTTCTTATCCCATGTTCTTCACAGAAATCGAAAAATTCATTCGAGGTAAACTCCCCACCTCTGTCAGATCTGAGGCACTTAATTTTGTGTCCTGATTCATTTTCAACCAAGGCCTTGAAGGATTTGAATTTTTCGAATGCTTCATCTTTGTGCTTCATAAGTCCTAACCAGACAAACCTGGAGAAATCGTCAATGAATAATATCAAATATTCTTCTCCTCGAGGTGTTCTTTTTCTGAATGGACCACATGTATCTGTATGTACTAGCTCAAGAGGCATGCTAGCTGATCCTTCCTTCTCAGGAAAATTAGTTCTGGTTTGCTTTCCAAACTGACATGATTTGCATATGGTGTTGTCTGGAATTTTGATATCTGGAAGATCACGAACTGCCTGATATCTGCATGCTTTCCTTATTTGTGAAAAGCTTAGATGCCCCAGTCTCCGATGCCATAGCCAGTGTTCATCATCCTTGCTCAAATAGCATTGTTGTTGTCTTTCTTCAAATATGTATAGATTATTTGGAGTCCTTCCTTTGATCACTGTTTCACCTGTATCAAGATCACGAACACAACATCCATTTGATCTAAATATTACCTCTGTTCCTTGATCACACATCTGACTGACACTCAGAATATTATGCTTCAATCCATCAACATACAAAACATTTCCAGCTTTGACCTTCTCTTTCAATGGAGCAACGCCTTTTCCTTTTATGGCTGCAGAGATATCGTTTCCAAAAGAAACTTTCTTTCCCTTTTCTAATGCGGTATATGATTCAAGTTTTTCTTTGTCCCCTGTCATATGCTTCGAACATCCGCTGTCAATGTACCCTAGACTTTCTTGACCTTCTGCATAAAAGGCTATCCCACATCTTTCTGGTTGCGGTTCCTTTATTCTCCATGTTCTGACATTTGAGGTTTGTTCCTTCTGAGTTGTCTTTCTGAACCTGCTCCTGCATTCAGAGTCTTCATGACCAAAGTTATTACAAATAGAGCATTCAACTTCATTTTCAAGAACCGAAAAGTTGTTATAAGTCCTTTTCATGGTTCCAGTCATACTTCTTTGCTTTTGAGCTTCTCTAGTCATGATTGTCTTGTAGGCAACACATTGAGCTGCTTTGTGACCGAAGTTATGGCAAGAAAAACATTGGCCATTAAAGAAAATTCTGCGATAATCAGATCTATCATCCAACCGATTGTAGCTTCTATTGACATCCATTCTTGGGGAAAATTGGGAAGATTTTACCTGTGGCTGATTGTAGCTTCTGTTTGTCCTTAAGGCAGCTTGTCCCCGAATTTCTTGATAGTCTTTATTTGTTCTTGAGGTAAACTGTCCCTGATTCACCTGATGACTTTTATTTGGCCTTTGCTCGCTCCTCCTTGCTGCATCAAGATAACTTTTAGAGGTAGAAGCTTGATATGTTTCTCCATTATATCCCAGACCTGTCTTGATCAGAGGAGAACGCTGCACATTGATAATCTCATCCAAGGTTTCAGATCCTTTAACAAATTTAAGATTAATCTCTTTTGTTTTCTCAATCTCCTTTCTAAGACAAACAATCTCACATTCCAATTTTTCAAGATGTTTTCCCTTTTCAGCCAGTTGACATTGTATAGAATCAATAATAGCACTTTTCTCTTCTAAGCAAACTTTGAGATTATTCATCTCTTCACGAAAGCCTTCTACATCTATAGCATCCATGTAGTCATCATCTTCAAAAGCCATTAAAAGTTTATATCTATTACCTTGTTCATCTTCGTCACTATTTGAAAGACCATCACTATCTTCATGAGTGTAATAGCTTTTCTTCTTTTCATTATGTTTCTTGTTCCATTTGACAGGTTCCTTTCCCTTGTCATTCTTATCTTTGTGAGGACATTTGGCAGCATAATGACCTACTCTTCCACATGCAAAGCATTTAAAAGGTAACTTACCTCTGAACCTTCCAGAACCCCTTTGAAGATTTCTGACAAAATTTGATTCTTCTTCTTCATCTTCTGGCACGTGACTTGCTTCATAATAATCTTCTTTGCCTGAAGCCTTGAAAGCAGCTTCTCTTCTGTCTGATGGACCTCCCTTTCTCATTTCATAAGCAGTTAGAATTCTGTGAAGCTGAGACATAGTAAGAGTTCGTAGATTTTCCTTTTCTTCTATTGCGGACACTTTAGATTCAAATTTGGGGGACAATGATCTTAGAACCTTTTCAACCACAATAGCCTCTTTTATTTCTTCACCCAAGTTTTTCATGCAATTAACAATCTCATCCACCCTAAGGAAATAGTTAGCCACACTTTCATCATTATACATTCTGAGAGTCTCATACTTAATCCTGAGAGTTTGAAGTTTAGCACGCTTTACCTGTTCGTCTCCTTCATAGCTCGTGACAATTTTGTCCCATATTTCTTTTGCGGATTTATAGTGCATTACCTTCATGAATTCCGATTGGGATATACATCCCAATAGAGTACTGACTGCTTTCGCATTTGTTTCATATTTCTTTTTCTCGGCTGAATCTGTAGGAGTAGATGAAGGAAAAGTGTAGCCTGTCTCTACGATGTCCCAAACTTCTGTACCAAGAGATTGAAGATAGGCAGTAACTCTTACCTTCCAATAATTGAAGTTTGTCCCATCAAAAACCGGTGGCCCGATTGATGCTTCTTTCTCGTAGTTGCTCATGATGAACGATCGACCTTCAAGCGATCAAGCTTCTCTGAAGGACCTGCTCTGATACCAATTGTTGGAAATAATACTGAGAGGGGGGGGTGAATCAGCATTATCAGATCAATAAAACTTTTTCAATTTCATATTCAGAAACATATACGCTACTTCAGTTAAGTGAACCCGCGTGTACACGCTGCTGTGTCTAAAGCAACTAGCGTATATCCAGAACTCTTATGATTCAGTTAGCTTATCTTCAGTAAATGCATCAGAACATTATTAACCATTTTAACAGTGAACAGGTGCAGTATAACAGAACAGATCATCACACAAAAGCCACACACATGAACACCAAGATATAAGGTGGAAACCCAATGTGGGTGAAAACCACCTGCTGCAAGTCATCTCTATCTTTCTTTAATCAGAAACTTCAGTTAACAATCTTTTGTACTGGTGCAGCCTTATACCAGTACGCAGGCTACAACCTGCAGAAGTCTACAACCTTCTCTCGTTATCCAGACTCTCCTGGAAGGGAGCTCCAACCCCCTTTGCTCTTGTACTAGCTAAGATACTAGTACGTAGGTGCTGGCCTACAATCTTCTTTCCTTCAGGTACCACTTTTCATCAATTTTCAGACTGGATACTCCTGAAGCACAACATTACAATCTAAAGACCACGATTCATTCACAAATCATTGAAGCACAAAACAACCAATACTAGCATCATCAATCTTTGAATCACTGAACCACTGAAACCTTGTCAACACCCAGTCACCAGAACACAGAGCAGACTACAGAACTCTGCAATAACAGTCAGACCCAACTGCAACCCCAAAAATTAAGCTTCAAAAGATATACGCTACTTCAATGAAACAAACCCGCGTATACACGCGTTTTTACCGAAGCCAACATGCGTACAGATCTAAAAGTATTTTCTTAAAACTTCGCAGCTGTACCAGACATCAGTCATACCCAGAACATAACATTGCGTCAGTATGCAGATCTAAAATTACGCATAATCAACCATATAAAGATAGTTCATTTTAGACAATTTGATCCCGATCTATCCTTAGATCTAGTCTTCCATCAACCGGTGTGATCTCTCCTTAGCTCAGATCAAGTAATGTATCATCAACCCAGAACCTGCATACTAGATCTCTTTCTTCATTAGATATTCAAGACTTTTCGATACCATTGCCTAATGATCTTCTTCTCCTTATATAGCCTTAGGCCCTTCACAATACCACGGTCCAAAACCATAGTAACACAATACCATCAACTTCAAAACTCGGGATCAACACGACTGTCGAGATACCTTGGTCCAAAATCATAGGCTCAAGTACTGAGGACTAACTACCACGAACCAAAAGAAAGCTTCTCGACATGTACGCTCTTTTATGTTCATGAAACTGCGTGTATACGCGACTTCGTATATAGCGAGCCTGCATATCCGCGACTTAGTATATAGCGTACCAGCGTGTATACGCAACTTGGGCTTAATGAACCTGCGCATATGAAATTTCTCTTCATTCTTGTAGTCTGGACTGAGATCTGTCTTCAAAGAGAGTTACCATCAAGGACAACACCTGTACCATAGCACCACACCTGTGCCAAAATGCCAACAGTCTTTTGATTCGAAATTCATGGCCTATCATTTTAATATGAATTTACTCGGCATGCATGTGTTAACTAGTTGTTCGATGTTATTGCAAATAGATTGAAATCAATATTTACTTTATTATTTCTTCTAAATTGGTTTATTAAAACTAATTAAAATGCCATTGCAACTTGGTATTAAAGCATCAATTGTTGTCTTGCATTTTTTTCCCTTTTTAAAAAAATAGTAATTTTTTATGAAGCAAAAAGCTACATTTAGTATATGCATTATAATGCATTCAAGTTCTGTCTTTACCACCATATAAATATACAAAAATATGTAAGACATGTTTGATCTGACCCTGTTACCAAAAATATACATATGTAATGTAAAGTCCTATCTCTATTCGAAAGATTTAAATACAGTGCCTTTGTTCTAGAGACAGATGACATACTATGTTCTGTCATCATATGCTGTTATCATGTATTCTATTTTCCATCAAAAACGAAAAATGAAACTGATATAGTATAGATTCATATGCAAAAATGATCTGACCATGTTACCAAAAATATACATATGTAATGTAAAGTCCTATCTCTGTTCGAAAGATTTAAATACAGTGCCTTTGTTCTAGAGACAAACGACATACTATGTTCTGTCATCATATGCTATTATCATGTACTCTATTTTCGATAAAAACCAAAAGTGAAACTGATATAGTATAGATTCATAAGCAAAAAACTAGTATATATTGTATATAAGATATATAGAACTATAGATATCATCCCTCGATGAAATGATGATGCTGGAACTCCTAAACCGAACCATCTATGTGCTTTTATACATTCCAAGTACCCACGGGTTGTCTAATGCCCTCCTTAGATAGCAAGTTTGTCGTATTATTCCTTTCCTTATATATACGACAGCAAGGAATGTAGTCAAAAGCCTATTTTAGTTGTGCGAATTCTTCTAAAATTGGAAGCAGCATGTGATTGCGACATTTTTTTTAGAGTCGTTGAACCAATTGATAACATTTAAGGAGACAACAAAAACTTGAAGTGAGTGACAGTTGTTTTCCAAAACCCAACATAGAAGTAGTTTGAGTGAGAGGAGTTCTATAAAATTATTGGATCCTTTGCCTAGGTCAATCTTTGATTTCAAGAAATGATGTTCATTTATATAAATGAGCAGACTATCTCCACAAATATTGTCTTTGTTGGAGGCTCCATCAAAGCATGACCAAGGAATCTGTGCTGATAAATTCTTCAGAGATGATGCAGGCAACATTATGTTGTTCTTTTGAAGGAAGGAGAGCATAAATTGCACCAATTTGAGCAGATGTGAGATCAGGATCTAATGATGTGTCTTTAAATATAGCTTTGTTCCTTTCTAGCCATAACCCCTAGTTCTTTCATGCCTCCAGGAAAGAATCACCTTTCCAATCTAGATGATAGTCCAAAATTTGTTTGGTTTTTGACCATATGCTCATGGTGAAAGGACACTGTAAGAACAAATGTGTGACAGATTCCCCGACATCCTTAGACAGAATACACCAGTTCAAACCTTCCTTGTGAAGTTTTTGAAGGTTGTCCCATATACGAATTTTATTATTAATAATACACCACAGAAAAAATTCAATTGTGTTGGAAAGTTGAGCTTCCAAATATGCTTCCACCATCACTCAAGGTTTTCCCCTTCTCTTCTGGTGATCTGATGGATATACCCAATTTTTGGAGTGTAGAACCCTATTGGTGAATATACGTATCTGAGGGAGTCTTCCTTATCTCTAATTTTGATATTTGATGCTTTAAGGGAATTTACATAATCCATCCATGAAGCAGCAAAATAATCATGTAAATCTAATTGTGTTGCACATTTCCAGCCTTGTACCTAGGAGCTAGACCAATCCTCATTAGTGATCTGGTTGAGAAAGGTTATCCCCTGATTATTTAAAAATATCACAAGCTCATTAGGAAGACAAAATTTTGCGGAACAACCAGTCCATCGATCTAATCCAATTCAAAGTATTACCCCCATTGCCCACATGTCATGCAATCTTGCTACCAACCACCTTAAAACAAGATAATGCCACTTTCCATGTGACAGATGAATTGGTCGTTCCTTTGTTAGGTAACTGGATCCATTCATCGATAGAGAGAGGGAAAATATATCTATGATATACGACTATGGTCCACAAGTTATCAGTAGAAAGAAGACTTCACCCAACCTTTGTGACCAGAGCCTTTGCAAAATTGGGGAGATCTTTCAAGCCCCAACCACCCCAAGCTTTTGGAAGGGTTGTCATGTCCCAACAAACCCATGAAAGAATAACTTCATCCTTGCAGCTGACTCATAGAAAATGCCCACAGATCTTTGTGATAGATTCAATAATTCCTTTGGGAAGCTAAGTTAGGGCCATCCAGTATATAGGGATTGCTTTGAGCACAGATTTGATCAAAACTAGTCTTGCCACCCGTGACAACCATTTGAAGCTTGAATTTTTTAATCTTTTTTCCACTTTGTCCAACAACCATAGTCATTCGACATTATTTTATGCATTTGGCTTTAGATGAAAACCAAGTTATTTCAGACTATCTTGAAGTGTTTTGATGGTGAAAGTAAAAACATTCAGAGCCCTTTGCAACTCCCCACGAGACAGTCCAACATATGAAAGAGTAGATTTCTGAACATTTATGATAATCCTAGTTGCTTTTTGAAATAATGCAAGAGCATCTTTCATAGAGTTTAGATCCTATCTTGACCCATTGCAAAAGAGCAATATGTCATCACCAAAAAGAAGATGTGATGAATAAATTGTTGCCATCGGTAACTTATTCAGACCCTCTACTACTAAAAAAAATAGGAGCGGGGACAATGGGTAGCCCTATCTCAGGCCTCTTTAGGTGTGAAAGGATGGGGAGGTTGATCCATTGATTAAAACTGCAAATGAGACAAATGTGGCATAGCTCATGACTTCAAATCCAAGATGGGTAAGAATCATTCGAATGAAAACTCAGTTCACTCTATCATAAGCTTTGGAAATGTCAATTTCGGCCACAATTCCTTTTAATTTTCTGATTTTGAGACTATGAATCCCTTCTTGTGCGGCTTCTATAGCTATGTGGATCTACCACCCTCTTAGAAACCTAAATTTTTCTTTGGATACATTCCTAGACAACATGAGTCTGAGTCTATTGGCAATAATTTTTGTGATGATTTTATGGACACTGTTGCATATGGATATTGGCATGTAGTCATCAAAATATCAAGGCTCATTAGTCTTGGGGATAAAGGTGATTAATGTCAAATTGAAAGGGTCATAGATTCTTCCAGAAAGGTCTTAGTCTTTGACCACTCCAAGTAAACCACCACCCGCTAATTCAAAGAATCCCATATAGAATTCCAGTGTCCAGCAATCCGGGTTGGGATTTTTATTCTTTTGCATTCGTTTTACAATAGCCTCTAACTGCCCAACCAAGATAGAATCCATTAAACTATGATTATTCTATGTTATCAAAAACGGGACGAAAGCTTTCGTTTCCAGAGGAAAAAGAAAAAGAAAAAAACCGTACAGAAAACGGTATGGCACGAAAAACGGCATTTTGTACGACCATTTTCGTTTCTCGGTTCAAGAAACTGTTTCTCCAGAAACGAATACAGTTTTCTGAGAAATGTTGTTCTGGTTCTTTTGTGATGTACCGAGGTTGGTTTTCAAAGGCAGTTGCATGGTTTTCTATTATAAGTATAACAGGGCAAGTCCAATTTTGGCCATCTTATTTTAGAAATCGCGAGTCATATTATATAATGATTCAGTTTAGTGAGTGTCGGTATTTAAGATGTTTGAAAATCGGCTATATATGTGGCAGCGATTGGCCGAAGGTATGTGGCGGTAATCTTGATGAGACTCTGAGCTCGATTTGGGGAAGAAGACTTCAGTTTTGTTGGAGAGGGAATGCTTTATATTGCCTAGGGTGTATATGGCAAAGGTCAACCATATATCGTTGAGGAACTCTCGTGGAACAGGATGAGCTTATGAGAAATTAAGGTTGCATAAAGGCACCTCTCTCATAAAATTGATTTGGAAGGAAATCATGGTCACTAAACAGGGGTAGTGCATAGAAGTTGGGTGAAAAAATATTTCCTTAACAATATTAACCATTTAGGGATTTCTTTGTCAAAGTTATGTTATTTTAAATGCAATCATGGATGTGTAGTTATTGTTATGATTTTTCATTTTTTTTATTATTCATTTTTCAATTCTTTTGTTCTTCTATTTAAAAATGCATTTAGTGTATGGTTTCATTGTATTTAATCTTATACAAAATTATAAATTTAAATTTAAATGTCGAGTGTTACATTATATATAATTTTATAAACGAGTGGTTAAATATAAATAATAATTTAGTAAACTTTATTCACAAACAAAAAAATCTTATATATCAATTTAGTATCTAGTTCAATTATACTTTTAAAATATATTATTTTTATTATTATAAAGATTAATTTACTATCATAATAAATTAATAATAAAATATTGAATTTAATATCTAGTTCAATTATATTTTTAAATATATTATTTTTATTTTTATAACAATTAATTTACTATTATAATGGATTAATAATAAAATTTTGAAAGTTTACTAATAACTTTGTTTAGGTTTTCTCTCTAAACACTAGTTGTAGCAGTGGAGAAAGTGGCACTCCTTTTTATACTAAGTTTGTTGCAGGTGGCAATAGTTCCCAACAATCCTCTACTTCTAACTCTATTCCCAATGGAGATCTGCTCAATCTCCACAATCTTGTTACCAAACCATGGAAACGAAAACCCATTAAATGCCTTCTAAATGCTAATAGACCCCAAATTTGAAGTCCACTCAAGTCACATCAGAGAATATATACAATATATTGAGAAGTCTCTGTTAAAAAAAATCCCACTCTCAGTAGATCCAAATCAAGTGGAAATGCAAAGGCTAAATGAAGCTTGAATTTAATACCATGGGTTTCTTCACCATTGTATTTTCCATCCTAGAGAATCAAACATGGATATTCTATAATGGCCCATGGGATCAACTGAAGCTTTGTTTCTCAGTATGAGTATTCTAGAATGGTCCAATTGACTATAAACCATATTATTAAAAAATGTTGATGATAAATGTATTTTTTATATTTTTCATATTTTTTTTTGTTTTTTCTCTCTCCTCGTTTCTTGAATGCAAAAACTCCAAAATTCGTTTCTCGTTCCATTTCCCGTTTCTAGTTTCTGATAACATAGTGATTATCTTCATCGTCTACAAAACGTGGAAAGAATTGAGCTCTTTGAACAACTTCAGCAATGGTGGCTTCTTCCGGTGCCTTCAAAAGGTTTTTGAACTGATATTTTCTCAGGGATGCTAGTTCTTCAAAAGTTATTTCTCGGGCTCCGTCTGGCTTGGGCATCTCCCACATAGTATTAAAAATTTTGTGCCCGTTTGCATAATTTTGTATTTTCATCGCCATTTTTAAGCCGAAGTTTTCTACTCCATTTTCCATCGAAGTTCTCTACTCTTCATTTTCCATCGTTCTTATTTTTGTCCAGGAGTCTCTTTTTCTGTGATTCCAGACGAAGAATTCTTTGTTTAGCTTCTACTGATTTGTATCCCGCACCCTCTAGAGATTCCAATTTATCCAGTTTTTTTTCCACTGATTTGAGCTCCACACCATCTCTAGCCTTCCCCTGGCTCTCCCATCTCTTTCTCTGAAAAATCAAGAGATAGATGACTTAAAGAAAGCATTGAACAAGGATCAACAAGATGCACTGAAGAAAGATAATTTCCTAATTAATCAACTCGAGGATATTGCTACCTGGAACAAACAGATTGAATGCAATAGCAGTCACGCTAACAGCAGTCAATGTTTAATTCAAGCTAAGGCTAGAATATGGATGGATATTATGTCTTCAATATTTGCAATTTTGTCATCAATTGAATTTATTGTTTTTTTCAGTAGGAAAAAATCATCATATTAATATATTGTGGAATATATGAATCATGTTACATTGAGATACATTGAGATCGAAATATCTCGGAGAATGAGGATATAAGGCGCCGGAAGGACGCATTCGGAGATGCATCAAACAGCATCAGTCATACAATAGCAGCATCAGGGAAAATGTTCGAAAGATTATATGGAAAAAACAGCAGTATCTGAGACATGTGTCAGCAACAATCAAAATGTACAGCATATAAACATCATTCGGAGATGCACCAAACAGCGTCAGGCAGACATAAAACAGCGTTCAGGAATATGATCGAAAAATAAAGAACAGCAGCACCTGAGGCATCTGTCAGCAATATTGAAGAAGTATAGCATATAAACATCATTTGAGAAATGTTCCAAAATTTTCTTTGAGGATGAGCGGCAGCCTGTAGACAACAAAACAAGTGATTTTGTAGCAGACATGTGAGGAGAATAGCACAGAGAGCAGCCCGTGCGCAGTGTAGCTACCGCCAAGGGATCCTTATTGTGCTGAAGAGGATAAGGAGCCCGAGATGAGAGGAATGATGGAGCGCAAAGGCAGGCAGGAGGCCTGAAAGATGCGCCGATTCCTCCATAACCAAATATTCCAGCAAGAGAGGCAGAAGAGTGCCTGATGGTCCGAGCTTTGGTTTGCCCACCATATAAATGCATCCTGGGTGGATGAGAAGTGTGAGAGTGGGAAGCTGTGGAGAGTGGAGAGATCCTGCCAAATATCAAGAACAGCAGAGCAATGAAAAAACATGTGGAGGTTAGTTTCATTGTCCTGAAGACAAAAAACACAACGACCAGGACCGTTCCAGCCCTTTCGTTGTAAAACATCCCAGGAGAGGTTTTTATCATTGAATAGCAGCCAGGAGAAGAGAATGACTTTGAGGGGGCATGGGGCCTTCCAATACTTGACAGGAAATATGGAAGGAAGGGGAGGGAGGTCGTTCATGATGGAAGAGTAAATTTTTTTGACAGTGATGAGATGGATGGTAGAGTCGGTAGACCAAATAAGAGAGTCCTTTGTCCCATGCTGGAGAATCCCCTGATGGGAGAAATGAGAGATGAAGGATGTCCAATGAGTAAGGAGGTGCGGCGGGATAGCAAGCATGGTGGCGGGCTTCCAGACCGGCTGTAAGGATGACCAGGAGTCGATGAGGGTGCTCCAAGTGAAAAAACCCCTTGAGTGAAAAAAGGAGAGAAGGGGGGGGGGATCATAGACTCAAAATTGTAGAGGGTGGGGTCTATGCCAATGAGAATAGAGGAGCCCGTGTATAGAGACCATTTAAGATGATTCCTATAAAAAGGATGAATTTTTTTAAAACTGTTCCATATTGGGGATCCTCTTTGGATGCCAAGAGTAGGTCGATGTAGCCAGTGCGCCAGGGGGCGTCCTCTGAGATACTTTTGTTGAATCAAGAGACTCCACGGGCTGTCCCCAAAAAAGCCTCTGTGAAGGGACTTGCATATAAGAGCCTTGCCGAAGAGGTGCATGTCAAGGAGGCCCCAACCTCCATTCTTCTTTGGGCGAGAAATGGAGCCCAGCTTAACCAGATGGAGTTTAATAGGGGAGGATCGACCACTCCACAGAAAAATAGCAGAGATGGAATTGAATTGATTGATGACAGAGGTGGGGAGGAGAAAGAGATGGCGCCAGTAAATAGAGAGTTGTGAGAGGACAGACTGTACCAAAATGAAACGACCAGCTAGTGAGAGAAGACGCATTTCCCAGCGGGAGATTTTGAGAAGGAAGCGTTCGGTCAGCCATGCCCAGTCGAGGCTCAATTGAATTTATTGTTGAGGAAGAAGAATTATTAAACCTTGCTAAAAGAGTCGTGGAGAAAATTGAAAGAGAATTGGGTAATAAACCAATTCTAGCTAGCAAGATTATAAGATTATTGAATACAAGAACAAAACGAGAGCTTGAAGAAATTGGTATTTCTGATAGAACTCGGTAATCATAGAAACCAAAAGAGTCCTAACTAAAAGAAATTTTGCAAAGACGGGTCAATGATGCATGTGGATTCAAGAAGAATCGGGTTAATAGATTTAACAGGAAATTCAGTCTTCTACAATAGAGAGGATTACCATCATTCAGAAATTCACAAGGTAAACTTGTTTCGAAAAAAGAATATCAGAAGTTACTTAATGATTGTGCAAATGATAAATCAAAGTTTAATGGTTTAACAGGAAAATTGGACAAACTCTTCTTGAGAAATTATATGTTGATATATTTTTATGTTATGAAATCAAATATCTTTTCATAGTTAAACCAACTTTTCAGAAGTACACTGAACTGGATGAAACATATTGAAAGTTAATTTATTTTACCTATCCGGTTGGAGAAGATTGCGATAAGCTCGTTCTCCCAAAGATATCTCTAACAACAAAAATTACATGTTGTTGAACATGGTACATTCAGGCACAAAATCTGGACAGATGTAGATTTTTTGGGATGAATTCAACAGTCAAAGTTGCTCCAAAATTTCAGGTTGAATATTTTCAAGCAAGATCGAGTTGTTATTTTTTACCACTGTATTTCCTTAAATTATGTAGAGATCGACTATTGTTATACTTTATGAATATTGTGAATTTAAATATCATAAGGGTTGATTTTGGGATCAAAGACATTAATACTTTTTGTAATACCAAAATATTTCAAAGGTTAATCAAAGATTACTGGTTTCAACTCAAAATTGTGTATTAGTGTTTCATATATGAGTTATTTCTTGTGTTACCCAATTTTTTCTTCGTACATAAGATTGTGTGGATAATTGGGAGAGAAAAGTTCTACATTTTTAGATTGTTGCCTCTATCAATTCCTACATGTACTAATGTTTGAGCTGTTGAAAAATCTTTCACGCACATTTTATCCTTGTCAACCAAAAAGAAAAACCATCCAAGGAGAATTTTAATCAATATATCAGTGATATTATCACTTTCGCCCAGCGTTGCTTGAAGCAGTGAAATTTCAGGGCTATCTGATTGAATCATCCCTCTTAGGGCTAAATTTTTTTTTGGGGCTAGCCAAACCCCTGTAACTGAAGGAAATGAAAATCATGATAAAACTAATCCCAGGGTTTTCCCTGCTCTAAGAACCCCATTGGGAGATTTATGTTTCCCTTCAACGATATCAAGATGGGTCTTTAGCTTGGCTTTAGAAATATGGGATTTTCTTCCTCTAGTGCAGCCCGCTCGTACAATGGGATGAGTATACCCAAACCTCCCTGTCCAGTGCAAATACCTTCTCTAGATTCTCCTTTGGATAGTCTGGGTTTGATATTATAATGGGAATCCAATGGAGGAAGGGGATCACACTATAAAAGGAGGTTTAAGGGAGGAGACAACAAGATGGTGGAAATAATCACACTCATATGGAATGCCTAGTGAAGAAAAAAGAGAGGCTAAACATGAAGTGGGGGAAGGCCTTGAAGGACCACGATTCATATGCATGCAAACATCATTTGAAACTAAAGTCCGGGGGGCCGTTGGGTGGGGAAGAAGAGACATATGTAATGGCAGAAGAAGTATCATGATTCATAGCTTGCGACTCCACTCGTTCTTCCATTGCGTCTTCCTTCGAGAGCTTTGCTTCCTTATCCCAAGTCATTTGAATCATCGATGGGGCTTAATCCATCGCTTGATGGCCTGACCTATTTTTCCTGCAAATTGGCATTGAATCCTTCTTCCACCTATATGTATTTTGTATTGTCAACTTGCTGCAAGCTGGGGCCCTTTTTCCTCCCATATCCCAGTGGGCGATCCCCCATAAGATGATCGTGATGGTCAAAATGCCTACACCAGAAAGGTAGTTCCTTTTAGTGAATTTATTGCAAATAATTGTATCCTCTGAAAGTGAGGGAAATATCAGGAAACAAACCCTCTAGCGGGTCTAGATTGACCATAATTCGGGCAACTTTCTTCACCTTTGTGGTCCTGTAAGTCATATCAGCTTCAAGAAATTGCCCCAACTTGTTCTCGATTGCATGAAATACATCCAGAGTCCAGGGGGGGGAAGGAGCCAGAGTAACTTTACTGATATCGATGTAATGTCCAAGCATTCACGACAAGCATCTAAAAGTGAGTTCCATTGCTTTAGCATGACCTTGGAGGAGCCTATGCTCAAATTTATGTCCAAAAGCCATGAAATTGCTTCCTTCGACTTGAATTTAAGCATGAACCAACTACAAACTAATATTTCTACCTCTACGAATTTCGCTAGGGTATCACTCTATGTCTTGTTTATCCATTCACACAATCCCTCCAACTGGAATGATCTACCCTTCGCTCTACCGTCCAAGACGTTCTCGGCCATATCCACAGTAACCTCAATTTGCGATCTTCAAATTTTGACCCAAAACCAAGTGGCGATCTTCAAGTTTTGACTATATACATTTTCCTTTCTTCCCCTTAGTCCCTGAGTTACATGGCCCACTGCATTTTGTCCCAACTACCTTGTCAGCTGGTCTTCCTTTTTGTTCACCTTTAACTGATTCTGCTTCTAGAGTTTCAGAAACCCTAAGCATCTCACCTGCGATTTGCACAGGACCTCTTTCCACTGCCATATTTCAACCAGGAGAATGAGCTCGTGTTCCTGTGTCTGAGTCTCGCTTATGCCTTCATACGTTACCCTACCGAACTGCTCGAATCTCCAAAGGGTTTCATTTGATATGATAGAGGAAAAAAAAGCTTCACCTTGACTTAATCCAGCACTATTTTGAGCCCCATCTGCGAGATTACCATACAGATGAAGATCTTGATCTTCTATCACTGTAAACCCTTATCAAGGTAGAATCTATCCTACATTCAAGCTTGAGGAAGGAAACATAAACTAATTGTTCGGATGTAGTGCTTCAGACAACACAGGAAGGGGGAATTGGCTACGAACAGATTGTTTTTCTTCTTGTTGTTGTGTGTTTTAGTTTATTTTCATATAAAATGAAATATTAAAAAATATAATCTAGATAACGAAAAACCACTCATCATCCATAGTCTATCATTCAAATGTACAATACGGAAGAATTAGCTTTAAAAAAAATTACGTGAAAGGAAGAATCTCTCTAACAGTATTGAAAATACAAAACAAAAAGACATAGTTTCAGTGATTACACAAAGTTTACATAACATAAATCTAGGACAGAGCAAAAATCTATATATGAAGTTCAATTTTGCATTTAGGGTACAACATACTTGTGACAAGAAGAATATGTTTTGCTGGACTGCATCATTATGTTGACCTAGCTAATATTTTGGAAGAAAGATGTATTTTTTAGAAGCATTAAGGTCACAATTTTAATAATTTTGTTTGCTCATTTAACTTAGATATTAGATTGTAATTGACATTATTCCTATGATACATTGTTTATGTATTTAGTCCACATGCTCAAGAATGACACAAAAAATATTTATGATACGAAATATATATTAAGCTATACAAGTTTGAACATAATACAAATCATAAAAAAATTACTATTGAGAAAAGACTTAAAGTCATGTTGAAACTATTAAAATAAAATGGTCCATTACACCAAAATTGATTGTGCATATGATAGCAAAGTTTAGAAAAAAAAGAAGTTGAAAGTGATTTAAATCAAAGCCCCTAGTTACTAGTCAACCTAAAACCCTAATCCATCATTACAAATGCCATATTAAGCATGGCATCTTAACCTTCATTTAGGAGCCATGTATTTAAAATGTGTATTAATATCACTTTAAATATGAAATTGTATAAAAAAATGATTTTATTAAGAATTTAGATAATTACTTAAGTCTACTAGACAAAATCCTAATATCAATAGAAATTATAACACCACTATTCTCACTTACTGCAATAATTAAGTTGAATATTGTTTTATCTTCAAATTTAGTAGCCACAGTTATAAACAAAGAAACCTTGTTATGTGATGCAGGAGCATCTGGATGACAGGGCAAAGACAACAGTGAAGGTGATATGGTCTCTGAAGGGGACGAAGGAGTTAATTCAGTGAATGGATAGCGTACTTTTTTTTTTATTATTTCCTTCTTTTATTTAGTTGCCTAAGTTAATGTAGTAAATTGTAATTAGGAACAGTAGGAATTAGTTAGAGTCATTGTTTCCAGATAGTTAATTTACTGTTATAAAAACATGAAAAGAAAATATGCTAGACGACCATGAAAAGTTCCCTATGAGGAATAACTGATGTAACCAATTGAACATAACTAACAGCAGTTAGTGACAGTTTGAGAATACTGATATTAAAAAGAGGGACAAAGCACAATGTAAGGGTTCGATTGACAAAGAAATAAAAAGGAGAAAAATATAAATTTTCTGTGCACATTCATCCCTACAGCGTCCCAAACACTGTGTATAATAATTTGTGTAAAATTACTTCGTGGAGATTGTTGTTATACCACTACAGGTTATAAAACGAAAGAGGAGATAACTGAAACCAGAGGAGAAGTGACAGCGCCCAGATTACAGGCGGACTCAACCAAACAATCAGACATAAAATCATTTATGTGAACAAACGATACGAAGTCGGAAATTGCAAGTCCAGATAAGCAAACAAATTCTGTAAACACCAGGTATGCGAATTTATAAATATAGTCCAAATCAGTTCCAGAGTTGAATTCATAGAAAACATAAATACAGTCATCCCATTCTTTGCTCATTTACATTCTGTTCGAAACAAAGGAACGAACCCAGTTCATAAATATATGACTCATACTTATAACAAGCGGAAGCCAAACCCCATAGTCCTCAACTCATTACCGTAACCCAACGACAGTGACAAACTACAGAAGAATCAAATACAGACAGCGGCTCGAAGGCCAAAGATATACTGACCCTATAGTTGTAACACTAAAGCCAAGCGAAAACAACTAACGAACAGAACGACACTACCCGTGGTCAATTGGAACGGTCGAGTTTCCATGCGCCGAAACCCTCGGGTGGCTCTACCTGCAAAGAGAAATGACAAATGAAATGAGTTCTTGTGAAATGGAACAAAGGGGAATCGAAAGTTGAAGAAAACAATCAATACATATCTGGTTACCTGACGGAGGCAAGCCATAATTGCAACCACTCCTCCAGGTTTTTCCCTGCTCACGAGGAGCCGAAGACGTTAGACAACTGAGAAAAAAGGAGCACATATATCCAGCATAGAACAGGGGACTTACCCAGATAAATTGGCAGAGGAACCGAAGGAATTCGCCACCTCAGTTCTACCGGGCTCGTAGAGGAATTGAACTCGGAGCTGGAGAAACATTACCAGGAACAACACAACCAACAACCGACTATAAGACTCGTGGAAAGCACAGATAACGAACCGAGACAAGGACGCACAGAGACGGAGACATACCAAGTTGGATACCAAGCATACCATAACAGTCGACATTCGAGAAGGAGACCACGAAGGGAGCAAACCTTACCAGGGTTTCAAACCTTGCCGGACGAATGGAAAAACTTCCAGGTCGAGTCCCGAACCAGTAAAGCAAGACAGCAAAAACGAAACCCACATTGAAGCCGCGAAGACCACCAAGAGCACACAGCTCAGAGAATTAGGCGGACAAACCATAAACAAAAACGAAATCCACAGTGAAGCTGCGAGAGGCCGCCGAGAGCACACAGCACAAATGACCGAGAGAATAACGAATGAATCGAATGAGCGCAAAGGTGGTGAAACCCTATACCAAGGCGGGCTCGTGGAATCCCAAGGAGGGACAGATGTCCAACACACAAAAACCATCATACTAATCACCATAACTTTCATTTAATTCAACGTGGTTAAACAATTTGCATATATCAAAAAAATCTTTGTTAAACATTATTATCTATTTGTACACCCATCAAGTGGAACGCGTTGACGGTGGGATCACGTGGGTTGGCCCATCATTATGGCTAACCTTGTGTTGTAGCAAAACAAAAATCCCCCATTTTGTATTTAATCATAATAAAAAAATTGGGACCCTTCAAATTTTTATTTATACCTTTCTCTCTTTTATTAAATTTTTAACCCCTTTAAAAAACCCAAAAAACTTTCAAAATGTTTATTAATGTTCGAGATTGGATTTACGGCTAAATAATCATCGTGGTTAAGACTTTAGATATAAATAAACCTTATAAACAAATAAGGCTTAATAGCTAGAATCACTACAGCTGAGCACATTAAAAAAACCAATGCATATATTATATAATAGAACTCAATTGTATAATAATAATAATCCTTGCTTCCCTCCACATGCCTTTAGTAGTCCCATAGTCTGCGTCAGATTGACTCTCAGAAATTTCTTAGACATCGTCCACTCGAAACTCTGGAAATCTATTTCTTTCGACACAAATTCCACTTACAACTCTTGACGTATTTCTCTTTCATTACAATTCCTATTTTAGAAAGTTTTTTTTCAGAAGAAAAAAAAAAAAAAAACAAAACAAAAAAACAACATATTCCTATTTTAGAAAGTTATCTCTTGGAAGTTTTAGTGACATGTCGCCTTTATTTCTTCGGAGATTATATTCACAACATAGCCATTGTCCATATGTCTCGTCGGATTACTTCCCACTTGTCCATAAAGCACTCTTTGCCCCCCACCTTCCACATCATCTCGGTATATAATATTGCAGATTACTGAGACTATTCTTTTGGTTTCTTCCAATATTGGTTTCTTTTGAAATGATGTTAGAAACCACAACAACTGACATGTCAATCAAGCTACCAGTTTGTGCATGACATATGTCTACTTCACACGCTTTCTACTCATTCACAATTCGATAGGCACGTCTTTTGATTTCAAATTCAAGTATTATCACTTTAATATGAATTTACTTTACATGTGTTAAACAATTGTTTGATGTTATTGCAAATAAATTGAACTCATATGCCTTCTACAAATTCTTATTACCTTATTTGTGTGTAGCAAGTTGATTTTGTGATTCTTGTCAAGTCTCTAAGGTAGATTAACTCAACAATCCTTGTTAATTCATTTAGTATGAGAAGACCTCGAAGAAAGTCGTCTCTACAACAAAGTGTTATGTGGATTATGGAAGATATTGAGGATAAAAACCCAAATGCCTTCTTGTTTTCTGATACAGTCATATCCAAGGAAGCAGATCTTTCGACCTAGGAAGGAATTTACAATCTTGTGGAGGAAGAATTGGCATATGCAGAAGAAGAATAAACAGGCGCTACAGTTCCAAATGAAGAATAAGGGGGCAGAAATAGACAAGAACCCATGCTAGCGAATGTATCCACCTCTTAATTACATAAATTTGTTGCTAGAGCAAGAATCATGCCTTATACATATATTATACGATGGGTTGTGGAGCACAATTGGTACCACCAAATGGCAGATTATCAATGCTCATGGCATGGTAGTCAGTCCTTTCCAGCCATCAAACATTTAGGGTATGTATAAGCTATGAAATCCCCAAATTGAATATGGCCATGTTTTTTTCAGAGTTTTGTAAAAGGAGAATGCATAGAGGCTGACAAATATTTGTCTAGTTTGATAAGGGAATGGAGAAGAGACCCTAGTTAACATAACGAAGAGTTTAGTTGCCAATATGTCGTTGTCTCTTTAAATTCCCCTTTTAACTATGGTGTTGTCATGCTTTGTAGACTCTATGGCTTAAATAATGTCTTGCATTTTCCCCTAAATTGGGTCCCTCTCATCCAAAGAATTACAGAAGGCACAATTTTCAATCAAGCTGAAATTTTATCAAATAACATTGCTCAACATGTCCTCGATTTTCGAAAATACCAAACCGCTACACATAACCCCCCTTCTATATGTATGCATATATAACGGATGCCATATGTCTTACTACTTCCTTTCCAACAATAGGCTAGAAAAGGACACCTGCAAAGTTTCTTCCTATTCACATTTACCACAATCAATTATGGGAGGGAAATTATTATGAGCATTTCTACCAAATATGCCATAATGTCATCATTCCATTCTATTAGTCCCTATTTAACAAGAAACCACCTAGAATGTCACAATCTTTTATGGATTGTCTAGAAAGAATTGGTGATTGGTATAGCGAAGAAAACTTCACTTATGTAAGGGTAATTGGTTGTCTCATCCTACATCATGTTCTACCCCTTTATATACTAGGCAGGCTTCTATGTAGAGAGGTGGATTCTTAGACAATGGGCACCGACATTACTCTTGAGTTAAAAAATTCATCTAAAAGAATATGGTATGAATTCCTAGTTCATATTGGAATTTATTCTCTTGAGAATTTTCAACATGTTGAAAAGGAACTTATTTCTTTTATTGCTTTAAATTTATCCACCATTCCTATAAAACTTCATGATCCACATAAAGTGATTGAAAAGGTTACTACTAATGTTGGTATTAAGAATATTTGCATCAGGATTCCATGTATGATGATATATCTAAAGGAGCTCCTAGTTATTTAGAAGTGTTGAGAAGGGCCAAGGAGCTATCTCCAAATTATTATTTGGGTTTTATATTTCTCAGGAAGGTTTGCATTGCCACAAAGTCTATAGTAAACAACAATAGAACCAATTTTGACAAAATCCTTTGGCTCTTCTACTCAAGGCGTCTCCCTTGTAAAATTAGCAATACAAGAAACTTCTCCTAAAAAAAATGCCAGCACAAGGAACTCCATCACAGAAAAGCATAAAACAAATAGTTCCTTCACAAATGAAATCACTTATAAAAGAAAGAAAATAAGTTGATGTTGATCTTCCTGAGCAAGATCTTGCTAAAGACACAATGTCTCAAAAGATTGTGGGTACTGAAATGATTAAGGATTCCTAAATATTTGAAAACATAACTTCAAAACTTGTCAAACAAAAGGGCAATGAACAACCCGAGCAACGTTATTTGGCAAGGATATTAAGATGCACCAGATGGAGTTGTCTCCATTGAACAATTTAGACACTACTCTCTCATGTCCTAATTTGATTGTTAAGACACCTATCAATGTATTTCTTACTTCTGAGCAGATTCACGAAGTTGCTCTCATGTCTCAATTTGAGATACAAGAAATGTCTCTAATTAAATTCTTATATAGCCCTAAACAAAAAGTTGTAGTGAAGAGAAGCAGAAGAAAAATAAAGATAGTTCAAACACAAGCATTGTCAACAAAAATTGCTTCAACAACATCCTTAGAAGTAGTTTGGGAAGATCTTCTGTAGCACCTTGTTATAGACAAATTTGTGCCTTACAGCAACAAGCATGAATTGTCAATAATCCAAGGGATCCAAAGTTCCCTAAACATGATGTTCCTACCCCTAGAGGAACAAGGTCAGCAAACCAACAGCTCTCAGATCAGTTCTCCACTTGAAAACACTCAAAAACAAGCAATCCTGAAATCAAAGCAGGTGCTCCACTAGGTTTTTGCGCTGAAACTCAGTTGCTCCATGGTGTACCTGTGTTGCAAAGCAAGTGGAACAAAGGCCACCTGCGCTGAGCAAGATGGGACAAGTGGCACACTGAGTCATTGCTCTGGAATCTTCCAAAAATGACACTTGGATCAGGTATTTCGCCTTGTGATGAGTCAGAGGCTCTGTTTCTCCAAGTGGAAGCAAGGTTCTCCAAGTGGACTCAAGAACTGAAGATCAACTAAAGATTAACTGAAGAGAGAGAGGACACAAGGCAGCTACACATCAGTTGCAAGCTGACTCATCATTTCTCAATTCATCTATATATTGAGCTCTCTCCTATGAGCTCAGGAGGCTGGAATTTTGTGCAAAGTAATGATATGCTGTTGGTTTCACTATAGAACTATTGGGTGATTGTTTGAGAGAGGTGAAGAGGAGAAATTCTTTCTGCTGGGAGGTGTTGCTGGGTTGGAGCCTTCAATGGTTGTAATACTCTCAGAACCTTTACTTCTTCATTAATAAAAGCTATTGAGGTTCTTCTATGTGCTCTTGTTTCAATAATATATTGTGATGATTGCATGTTTGGTTTACACTAATCCATGAACCAGTTATGATTGTATGCCTCTTGTAGTTTCCTTCTTTGTTATTTTGCAGGATCTCATTGTAGCTGGGCAAGCAAAAGAACAAGGAGCTAGGAGCAAGTGGCCAAAGAGAAGAGTTTGGATTCGACATTAAGCGCAAGGCAACGGTTAGTGCTTTTCTCCATTCTCTTTTGCTTTCATAAAGAAGTAAACCTTAAGTAGTTTGTTTTACAGTTGTTGCTAAGGAACTATCACCCTTAGAGTGGGATAGGGTCATCCGAGTCGGATACTTTTCCCTACAACACACCTAATGAAGAATTTGAAGAATTGGCTTAATATGTAGGAGCTTATGCTAATGCTAGATTACACAAGGCAATAATGGCCAAGAAATCAATGAAAAAAAAGATGAGAAAATCCATCAGCTACAACAAGATTGTGAACGGACTAAAGCTGAAATCAATCAGATTAATAGTCAGTTAAAGATTTAAATCAAACAGAAGGACACTCTCATAAATGATTTGATGCAATGGATAAAATTATCAGAGGCCAATGTAATTGATCTCGCCAAATTTAAGCATGAATCCCAAAGCATCAATCAGAATCTACAACATGCACAACAACTATTTTGTGATAATTTGGACAAAGTGCAAGCTACAAAGAAATAGGTTGATGTTTTCATAAATGATTTCATTGATATGGAGAATCATTATGATGAAACAAAGTGAAAGATTAATGAGCTTTTAAAATGGTAGGTAGATCTTAAGATACATTCTCCTAATTTGCCTACATTCAGTAAGGCACAAAAGTTTGTTGTTATTTACAATTGGAAAACTCAAATACACATTGTTAAGCAATTTGTATAGGATTGTGCAATGATTATGCTCTGAATTTATAATCTTCTACGTTGTTGATCCTGATTTGTGACAACGATCATTTTTATTCCCCCTATAGATACCTCTCTGGGAGGGGACAGGTTCACTCCTCCTCCTCCTCCACTTAATATAGTTGCACAGACATTTCTATCCCTCATTTCCACATTGTGTCCACCCCATCAACGCCCATCGATTTCAAAAAAATTCAAATGCCTGGAATTGATTCCAGAAATAGACCTTCCTCCCACCATTCCCTATAGAGCAATGCTCTCTTTAGCTAAACGAGGATTGATTGGTTATTTTACCAGACTCTGTACGTCACCAAAAGTAGTGAAAAAATGGATTGAATGTAACTGTTCCCTAAAAATTCAAGTACAAATCTCAATTTGTTTATACGACAGAGGATACTTCACCTTCTACTTTGAATAGTGTCAAGATCGCGACCTGATCTTTAGAAAAGGACCATACTTTATGGATTAAACCTCTATATGAATAGATAGACACCAAGTATTGATCCAGAGCTTGATATCCCAATGCAGTCTTAGTTTGGGTTTTTCTTCCCCACCTCCCTCTTCACTGTTGGAGAGATGAATCGATAAGAGCCATATGGAATGTAATTTGGAAATACATCGATGTTTTAGGGAAAATTAGTGTCGATTCGAACTGCTAGTCCCACTAAGATGGGTAGCTATCTTAGAAACAAACAATGAAAGCCTTTCGAGAGTTACTTTAAGTGTGATAGATTAGAGGGAAGAAAAGAAGACCAACCTGGATCTTCTGCTTTGATCCTAGCTTGATTTCTCCTTTCCTCGATAGAATTTTCCACTCCTCTCCTACTTGTCCCGCTTCAAAGAGTACTTGTAGAGTCAAAGTAACAAGAAACCATCAAAGCATCTCCATCTAAAACATCATAAACAATGTGGAATCAAAAACACATTGACCATACAATTGCATTCATAAATAATAAGATTCATAAACACACAATCATATGGAGGAAAACTCAAAGAACTTTATTAATAGTAGTGAAAGAGAGGATTACAACCCAGCTGTCTGATCCAACATCATCCTCCCAGTGTAGAAGCCCTCTTCACCTCATGAATAATCAAGTCACCCAACAATGCAATGTCTTCTCTCACAGATAAACCAACAGCACTTCCTTACAAAATACAAAATTCCAGCCTCTAGATCTCTCAAATGAGGGATCCATTTATAGATGTCTTGCAAGGGTGTGAGTCAGCTCTAGGTTTTTGATTAGTTTCATTCCACTGATAGTTCTTGGTTCCACTTGAAGATTTCATTGATCTCTTACTCATCCCTGGGCGAATTCAGAGAGGCAAGTGTCACAGGAGAAGTTTCTGGAAGATTCCATGATCATCCACTTAGCAAACTGTCTCTGCCATTTGTCTATTCTTGCTCATCGCACCCCACAGAAGGCCATTTCAGTATGCATCACACCTGGCTAGTTTGGCAGCCAGTATGCATCGCACCTTGACCATGGAGCAGTCAGTATGGTCCAATTTTGGCCAGTTCTGAGTATTTTTTCAGGTGGAACTTCTAGGAAATGATGTAATCAGTTGACCATGATCCTTTATGGTATGAAACAACACTTTTAAGGACTTAAAGAGCCCTTAGTTTATGGACATATGAGTTTGGGGTTGCAGTGCCCAAATATGTCTATAACAGCTGCCCCCTAAAGCATGAGGTCGTAAATCTTCTGATGTTGGGTGAAATGCTTTATCATGAGGATCCGAGGTATTCGTACTGGAAGGTGACCTGTATAAGATGCAATACAATACATCATCATCATATTATTTTCATGTTCTAGCTGAGGTGGGCATTCCCATGCTTAGCTTTATAAATTCATTTTCACGTACATAGGAAAGACGATTGTCTGTTGTTGCAGACTGGTGATTCTTCGCATGAAGAGTCATCTTCTTTTGCTTAGATGACTATCTGTGTAGATTCTGTGCACATTTGATGTCTTTATGTTCCTGAATATATCGCAGCCTGGATGGATGAAACTAGATTCGGGGTCTTCAAAACTCATTCAATCTTCGCCCAATGTACAAGTCGATCCATATGAAAAGATGTTCTGAAGTTGAACATGGAAAGACATCACCCGATTACCAGCCAATATTGTAAGTTGTTAACAAACGCGAGAGGAGTCACCGATAATGATGATGACCCTCAAGGTACTACAGTACAATTCATGTGGTGTGAATATATGAGCCGATGTCGAACACCACGTAAAATCTTTCGGTCTAAGGTCATTGATGTAAACCTGTCGCCAGAACTGAGAAACTTGCCATTGAGGCATGCAAGCTTCAAAGTACTGAAAGGGTTATTTCTAAGTCAACTTCCTGGATAATGAGCTGATGTCAACAAGAAGTGACCTGTCGTAGGAGGGCCTTGATGTATCCCACATCTACGATGCGAAATAGAGCAAATGATTTTTCTGGAGGTGAAAACGATCTAATGATATAAGGTTCAGGAATGGCGGTCATGAAAAATGAAGAGTGGAGGTATTGCAGTGGATGAGGCGTTTGTTGGATGGTGAATTCTCTGAATGACTTCTCTTGACCATGTCGACGACACTGATATGGACTGGTAGCGTTAACCCCAAGGATGGTATGGAGGACCAATATTGGTGATGGTGAACGGAAAAACCCTACCCAACTCAATCATGATGATGGAGTGGAAGTGTCATGTTCAAGAGCGACCTGCTACCAATAAAGTTGTTCAAGTTTTCTTCCCTTTTTCCCCAGTCATTGCTGACCAGTACCTCTTTATTTTTGTCAAGCTTGAGGAGGATAACATATTCTTGGTCTATAATTTTCCCTTTGGGCAAACCTGTCGCTTTGTGTTTAGCGAGCCTAGCGTCAGTGAGACTCATTCTTCTCTGGGTGGACAAGTTTGTCACTATTGTTTTAACAAGTTTAACGACAAGGATAACTCGGTCCTTTTCATGTTTAAAGAGTTTGAAAAGGGACGAAAAGGAAACTCCAATAGTCATTTTTCATGGCGTAATCCCTTAAGTCCGAAAAAGTATAAAATAATACGAAAGGGATAACTTTTTGATCGCTTTAACGAGCCAACAAAGACAAGCGCTCAATCTTTTTGTTTAATAATCCTTTAGGTCCAAAAAGATTAAAATATATGGGAGGGATGGTGTTCCCCTTGCTTTAATGAGCTGGAAAGGCCAATAGCTCGATAATCTTTTTATATTTAACGAGTCTAAAAAGAGTTTAAAAGGGACTCCTTTTAGGAACGAGTGGTATTTTCGGGGAGCAATCGGTTCCAGGTAAGTTTGGAACTTCTCAAAACATGGCAGTGTGAAGAGGGTGGCAATCAGAATCACTTGTTACAGTTGTTCCTTAAAAGGGTAAACAATCAAGTGGAAGCGTTTGATCGGCTAAAAGAATGGAGGTGACGGTAGGAACACAACCAAGGTTCAAAAAGGCTGATAGCAAGGCGATCACAAAGGTTATTTACCAAAGGTGGATTCATTTTTTAATGAGCTTGAACCAAGAGAAACTATGCTCATAGGCAAGTTTATTTTTTAACAAGATTGAACCTTGCGGAAACATTGCTCATTTTCCTTTTTATGTAAGCTAGGAGTGACCAAACTATAAAGCTAAAAAGCTAAAAATGCTAAAAAGCTAAAAAATGAAATTGGTCGTTTTTGCTTATATAAAAAGGTTTGCATGCCCCCAGCATAAAAAAGTTTTCAGTAACCATATGGAAACTTACTGTGGTTAAGCAAGATGATTTTCTATCAATACTTAGACAAAACACTTCCTGCACTTTGTCCACCAAATAGACAAAGGTGAAAGGTCACTCAAACCGATCACATAACTTACAGGGAAACTTATCTCTACAGCTGGGTTTGTCCGCAAAATAGACAAGGGTACATGCCCCCTAAGCTTTGTTACATTCACCAAACTACTCGCGGTAATTAGGTGGATTGAATGAAGGTTCCTTTACGAGATCAAGTGAAAGACTCGACTTGGAACTTTGCTCAGCCTTGTTTCATTTTTTAACAAGCTTGACACAAGACAAGGAATTATGCTCAGATACTTGGTTTCATTTTTTAACAAGGTTGACACCAGTCAATGAACTATCCTTTGGCGACCTTTGATCACAACTCATAAGGGGTCATGAAGGAAAGATCTGGTTCCAATTCCCCCAGTACATAATGTACAACATCACTGGATTGATCGTCAGATGATGTAGGTATGGTAGGGCTTGGAGGCAATACCTCGTGATGATCCACACTATCAAAATGGTCAGAGTTCTTCTTAATCTTTGATGATGTAGAAGATATCATATGACAGGTTTCCACTGTGGCCACTTCCACCAGATTACTTGGTGGCGGGAGGGCAAAAGTACCCATTAAGGATGAGTCTTTTAGGAGACCTACTCTGACATGTTGAAGTGATTGAGATATTCCATGGATCAATGGAATGTTTCCAGTAGCTTGTGAACTATTGGGGAAAAAGGTTATTTGGTCAACGATTGTAATTCCACCTCTGAAGGGAAATGCAATCTTTCTAAAATATGTTGACACAACGGCGGCCATAGCATAAATCCAGGGCCTTCCTAGCAAGATATTGTAGTCAAGGTTTCCATCAATGACCTCAACTTCAATTTCTACTGTCTTGCCCCCCAGTTCAACTTGCAAGTTACTTAATATCCCATACGGCGTGTATGTTCTTCCATCGAATGCTTTTAATGTCGTTGATGATCGTGACAAGGGTGGTGAGCCTAAAGTTTTCCAGCAACTCATTGAAATAATACAGGTAGATGCCCCCTCATCAATGATTGTTCGATGAACAGTTTTGTTGAGAGATTTTATCTATATAAGGAAGGCGAGTTGGGCTGGTAACTGAGGTTCGTATCCTTTATGATTAAAGGCTACCATATTTGAATCCGCTGGATCAATCCCACTTATCGCTATTAACAAAGCCTGCTTTTGGGAGGGGCAATTCTGCAATACTTCAAGTGTCGACTTAGCAGATGGCGATTGCGCCAAATCTTCCACTATATTATAATTCTGTGCTACTCGAGCACGAGGATTAAATGTCGATTTATGTACTACTCCCTTTGGCGGCTTTATAGTTAGCTCGGGAATGATGGGCGGAACAACTTCAGGGGAAGTTGTTGTAGAACTACTGGGTTGATCTGTAGCCTTGCTGTTCAACGACTGTGGATTCCCATAATCTTTATTCCTTGTTGATATCAAAGCATCATTTTGTTGTTTCGAGATGGATAGCATAAGCACTTGGGAAGGGGAAGCATGATCGACAGCAACTAGGTTTGTTTCTGGGCTCGGGAACGGATTAGTCAACACCGCTGGGGTATTTGAAGTTTTTAAAAATTGCATGACCTCAGCTTTATGTGGACAATATTTCGTGAAATGCTCGTCATCGCATATGTAACATGGATAACGAGGTTTCTTTTGCCCAGCAGGGTTTTCAGAGGATTTTTCAGGAGGTGAATTTTCCTGTTTCTTCTTATTATTTTTCCCTTTGTTCTTGCCCCCTAGTTGCTTTGGATTTTTTCCCTTGTCAGATGACACGACATTAACCTCCGAGGCAAGAGGTTCTTCATCTACTTTTTGACTAGAAACTGCACGGGATTTTTTAGATGTAGCCTTTGCGGTTTTCGTGCTTGTGGTACTGATCACGCCATCACCGGCATGAGAGTCCTTGTTTGATTTAGGAGGGGGAGGAACGAAAAATTCTGGTCTAGGAGCATCAGGAATTTTGTCGTAGAGCGTGCCAGACTAAGTATAGATCAAGTCTAAATATTGTGCACGAGCAATGACTTGCTCTTCAGTGACAACTCCTCCCTTAGCCACATCCTCTGTAATAGAGGGTAATAATGACTTTATAAACCATTCAGCTAAAAGCTTATCAGGAACATATGTCTTCACCATTCTTCGACGACGTCGACACTCATGAATATGATCAGATATATGAGTGGTTGTCTTATGTTTAAAGTTGGTAAGGAGTTTTGTCCCTGTTTCGTACCTTATGGGTAACTGAAAATGGGTTAAAAAGGTAGTGGCAAGGGTGCTGAAGTTATCAAATGAAGCCCTAAGCAATTCAATACACCATTTTGCTATCGAACCAGTTAGCGTTCGTTGAAAAAGGCGAAGCCTAATTGAATCATCATTCAAGGTGTTGGATGGGCACCACAAATGGAATGTCATTACATGATTCGATGGATCTTCACCTGGATTTCCATTGAATTTAGGAATATCAGAGGGAAGTTTATGAGGAATCGCTGGCCACCAAGGGGCGTAAGCAATTGGATCATTCGTCAGCCGGTTTAGATCTGGTAATTCTAGAGTTTCTACAAAAGGCAACTGTTGATTCAGGTTAGGCGAAGCATACCCAGGATAAGATGGAATCGCCTGAGCAGTAGATCTTTGCATACCAATAATAATGTATCTGATGCTAGTAACTTTGATAAGGTTGATGGGCATAACCATTATAGTATGGTTGTTGATAACCATTTTGGAAATGTGGTTGCCCGTTACTTACAAAGCCTTGTTGCTCAGGTCCTTGGTATGATTGCTAGAATTGCGGTTGTTGATATTGTACCAGCCATGGTTGTTGGACCATTTGCTGTTGTCCAATACTGGATGATTGACCAAGATGCGGAGTGATAGTACATGTTTGAGCCTGAGTCACTCGAGGTAAGGAGGCACTAACCTGAGGTTGTGATTGAATCGCGAAGACGAGAGGCTGTTGTATTGCAACATGAGAGACTTGAGGTTGACATACAACAGGTAGCGCTTGTACTTGCGATACAGTCACAATAGCAGGTGTAGTGGGAATATTCGACACAGGTTGGACTAGTTGCATTGAATATACAACCCTTGGTTGTTGAGGCAGTATTGGTACCCAACTGTTGGATGTAATTCCAGTTTGACCTGAATTTTGTTGTAAACTCTCATATGGTTGTTCTCCAGGAGGGAACAATGAAAAGGCATACTGCCCCCCATATGGTGGCAATCCAGTGCTTAAAGGGTAGATCAGCCTTTGAAGACATATTGGATCAACTTGTTGAGTTTCAACATAAGAAATACCAGATGAGATTCTGGATGAAGAAATAGGAACATACCATGTCGTCGAAACAGTCCTTGAGTGGACTCTGGCTTGTTGTTGATAACTAGTCGGGACAGATGGTATACCAGCAAACATTGTAGGAATGGCAGTGGGAAGTTCTGCCGCAATCGTGTCAGTTGACACAGTCCTAGATGTTGATGACTGCTCAAACATATTTAGTCTATCCAAAAGATTTCCTAGCGATTCGACAGGAACTTGCAATGAAGGATGATTAAAAGAACTAACTTCTGTAGTAGAAGGATATAAGTGGATCCCAGTTCCAAAATGCACTGGAGTATTGGATGGAAGATCCTCTACTATCTCTTCTATGGCAATCAATCCAGGTGGAAGAGGTAAACCCTCAGGTCCGTAAAATATTTCTGGAGCCGAAGAAAGTGTAGCTTCTGCAGTAACAGATCTTAGAGGGGCGACACCTTCTGAATTCTCGAACTCAACTTCCAAATGTTCAGGCAAGTGAACTTCAGTTTCTGGATCAATCCTAGATGGATCTGCTTTAGGAATAGAGGTGTCTACCGTTACACTAGGATCAGTTCTAATGTCCTCTTGTAACTACAGAATTTTTTCTATAAAGGCAAATGTACCAGAGATAATTGGAGTAACTGTAGTCTCTGACGATGTTGAAACACAAGTTTCAAATAAATCGGGTGAATTGGTAAAATACCCATTAAGGATGAGTCTTTTAGGAGACCTACTCTAACATGTTACTTCTGGGAGGGGTAATTCTGCAGTACTTCAAGCGTCGACATAGCAGATGGCGATTGGGCTAGATCTTCCACTATATTATAATTCTATGCTACTCGAGCACGAGGATTAAATGTTGATTTATGTACTACTCCCTTTGGCAGCTTTATAGTTAGCTCAGGAATGATGGGCGGAACAACTTCAGGGGAAGTTGTTGTCGAACTACTGGGTTGATATGTAGCCTTGTTGTTCAACGACTGTGGATTCCCATAATCTTTATTCCTTGTTGATATCAAAGCATCATTTTGTTGTTTCGAGATGGATAGCATAAGCACTTGGGATGGGGAAGCATGATTGATAGCAACTAGGTTTGTTTCTGGGCTCGGAAACGGATTAGTCAACATCGCTAGGGTATTTGAAGTTTTTAAAAATTTCATGACCTCAGCTTTATGTGGACAATCTTTCGTGAAATGCTTGTTATCGCATATGTAACATGGATAATGAGGTTTCTTTTGCCCAGCAAGGTTTTCAGAAGATTTTCCAGGAAGTGAATTTTCCTGTTTCTTCTTATTATTTTTCCCTTTCTTCTTCCCCCTGGTTGCTTTGTATTTTTTCCCTTGTCAGATGACACGACATTAACCTCCGAGGAAAGAGTTTCTTCATCTGCTTTTTGCCTAGAAACTACACGAGCTTTTTTAGATGTAGCCTTTGCAGTTTTCGTGCTTGTGGTACTGATCACGCCATCACCAGCATGAGAGTCCTTGTTTGATTTAGGAGGGGGAGGAACGGAAAATTCTGGTCTAGGAGCGTTAGGAATTTTGTTGTGGAGCGTGTCAGACTGAGTATAGATCAAGTCTAACTATTGTGCACGAGCAATGACTTGCTCTTCAGTGACAACTCCTCCCTTAGCCACATCCTCTGTAATAGAGGGTAATAATGACTTTATAAACCATTCAGCTAAAAGATTATCAGGAACATACGTCTTCACCATTCTTCGACGACGTCGACACTCATGAATATGATCAGATATGTGAGTGGTTGTCGTCTATTTAAAGTTGGTAGGGAGTTCTGTCCCTGTTTCGTACCTTATGAGTAACTGAAAATGGGTTAAAAAGGTAGTGGCAAGGGTGCTGAAGTTATCAAATGGATCTCTAAGCAATTCAATATACCATTTTTCTATCGGACCAGTTAGCATTCGTTGAAAAAGGCGAAGCCTAATCGAATCATCATTCAGGGTGTTCGATGGGCACCACAAATGGAATGTCATTACATGATTCGATGGATCTTCACCTGGATTTCCATTGAATTTAGGAATATCATAGGGAAGTTTATGAGGAATTGTTGGCCACCAAGGGGTGTAAGCAATTGGATCATTCGTCAGCCGGTTTAGATCTGGTAATTCTAGAGTTGCTACAAAAGGCAACTGTTGATTCAGGTTAGGCGAAGCATACCCAGGATAAGATGGAATCGCCTGAGTAGTAGGTCTTTGCATACTAGCATAATGTATCTGATGCTGGTAACTTTGATAAGGTTGATGGGCATAACCATTATAGTATGGTTGTTGATAACAATTTTGGAAATGTGGTTGCCCGTTACTTACAAAGCCTTGTTGCTCAGGTCCTTGGTATGATTGCTGGAATTGTGATTGTTGATATTATACCAGCCATGGTTGTTGGACCATTTGCTGTTTTCCAATACTGGATGATTGACCAAGATGCGTAGTGATAGTACATGTTTGAGCCTGAGTCGCTCCAGGTAAGGAGGCACTAACCTGAGGTTGTGATTGAATCGTGAAGACGAGAGGCTATTGTATTGCAACCTGAGAGACTTGAGGTTGACATACAATAGGTAGCGCTTTTACTTGCGATACAATCACAATAGCAGGTGTAGTGGGAATATTTGACACAGGTTGAACTGGTTTCATTGAATATACAACCCTTGGTTGTTGAGGCAGTATTGGTACGCAACCGTTGGATGTAATTCCAGTTTGACCTGAATTTTGTTGTAAACTCTCATATGGTTGTTCTCCAGGAGGGAACAATGAAAAGGCATACTGCCCCCCATATGGTGGCAATCCAGTGCTTAAAGGGTAGATCGGCCTTTGAAGACATATTGGATCAACTTGTTGAGTTTCAACATAAGAAATACCAGATGAGATTCTGGATGAAGAAATAGGAACAGACCATGTCGTCGAAACAGTCCCTGAGTGGACTCCAGCTTGTTTTTGATAACTAGTCGGGACAGATGGTATACAAGCAAACATTGTAGGAACAGCAGCGGGAAGTTCTGCCGCAGTCGTGTCAGTTGACACAGTCCTAGATGTTGATGACTTCTCAGACATATTTAGTCTATCCAAAATATTTCCTAGCGATTCGATAGGAACTTGCGATGAAGGATGATTAAAAGAACTAACTTCTGTAGTAGAAGGATATAAGTGGATCCCAGTTCCAAAATGCACTGGAGTATTGGATGGAAGATCCTCTACTATCTCTTCTATGGCAATCAATCCAGGTGGAAGAGGTAGACCGTTAGGTCCGTAAAATATTTCTAGAGCCGAAGAAAGTGTAGCTTTTGCAGTAACAGATACTAGAGGGGTGACACCTTCTGAATTCTGGAACTCAACTTCCAGATGTTCAGGCAAGTGAACTTCAGTTTCTGGATCAGTCCTAGATGGAGCTGCTTCAGGAATAGAGGTGTCTACCGTTACACTAGTATCAGTTCTAATGTCCTCTTGTAACTACGGAATTTTTTCTGTAAAGGCAGATGTACCATAGATAATTGGAGTAACTGTAGTCTTTGACGATGTTGAAACACAAGGTTCAAATAAATCAGGTGAATTGGACTCAGTTAAACGAGACCATTTTGCCTAGAATGGTTTCGTCTCCAGAGTCAAAGACGGTTGACTCGCTAGTCTTCGCGAACGACAGGGTTTTGATTGACTTTCTTCCACGATTGCGGATTACTTAATCAACTCAAAATTAAAGGGGAAAAAGTTATTCCGATTTAAATAAATTTTAAGACACTTTGATGCAACTTGCTTTTTCAATTTTTAAGAGTTGAGAAAAAGCTAAAGGTGACTCTAGTCGCCTTCGATTTTTAATGAGCCTGAAGTGACAAGTTCTCAGATGGACCTTTTCTTTTAAGGAGTCGAAAAGGAACAAAAGTGACTACTCTGGAAATCTAGACAGAGGGATTACCAAACCAATCGCAAAACTGCAAAATACACCTTGGTGATAAATGATAGAGAAATTACCAAGGACTTATGTATGGCAGTCAATCTTCCCGAATGTTGTGTTCAGTGCATTGCGATCGATAGGGCGGCAGACACGGCTTCCTAAGGATAAAGGATATTAGCCTATTGTGGTCTCCCAATATATACTCGACGGTACGGGGAGCACAAGTCCATACTGGCACTTGTCGTATCAAAGAGGAGGAATCACCCAACCTTCGATGAAAACGATAATTACTAGGTTTTATGACGCCAGAACACGTCTCTAGCCTAGACTTCTAGATGTGTTGCATTAGGTTCCAAAGCGTTTTTATGTTAATTGATATTTATTTTAGAGTTTATCTTGCTTAGAAGTTTGTCTTTCAAGGTTCACCACATGATGTAGATGTAAAATTCCTAAATATGAAATCTAAAATGATAAACATTCGTTTATGTTCTTTTAGCAACGAAAAACCTAGCTACAAAGGAAAGAAGATAATTATTTTTCTTTCAGCAGAGAGCATAGAGCACACACTAAATGCACTTTCCTAAATCAAATTTCGCATGCAGTCAAAATGCAAATGCACATGCATGTATTTGTTTTCTGCTTCCTTAATGTGTGAATGCCAAAAAGGAAAGCTAAGTACAGATCTGAACTATTTTCTTTCAAAGCGACATTTCTAACAATTTCTTTTCAAAACGAAAGGAAGACTAAGACGACACTTTTCGATTTCGAATTTAAAACTGTTTTCGACACTTCAAATACTAATGATTCAAACCAAGTACAATGAAATCAACTATCTAGAAGAGGAAGCCTTTATGAAACTCTTCTTTCGATTCAAAATGACAATTACGACACTTGCATCAAAAACGACTGTTCGATTAAGCTACTTTCGACAAAGGAAGACTGTAAATGATTTACAAATACACAAAACATTTACAATTCCTAACTGATGGAGGCTGAAATATGTGAAGGAAGAAGGTTTCAGCAAGAAGGTACTGATCATGAACAACAAAACTACTGAATAAAGCTGAAAACAAGGAGGAAAAAACCAAATTTCAGAGAAGAAAATAGTATCACTCAATCATCGCACCTGCAACACAGGGAAACAGGGATGCATCTCACCTGCAACACACGGGAGGTGCGATGCATCCAAGTTGCACAGTTACAGACAGTGCGATGGACCAGGGAGCGAAACTGAGCTTGGTTTTTGCTCAAAATTTGCAACTAAGTTCAGTGATTTAGGCTGAATTATGATGGACAGTAAAAAAAAAAGCATAGGGGTAAGATCTTATGAGATTCTGAGCTACCACAAGGGCACTTAGAATGCTTGCAAGTCAGATGTTCAGTTCATAAACCAACCTGGAGATTGACTGAAGCAGCATTCATCTACTTCGCAATTGCATAGCAAAGGCATTTCGAAGGCTAGCTGGCTAACTTCAGGCTCCGTCTATAGTTTATAAAGCAAACAATAAACAAACAAAACAAACTATTCGATGTTTCAGGGAAAACTAGTGTCGATTCGAACTGTTAGTCCCACTAAGATGGGTACCTATCTTACAAACAAATAATGAAAGCCTTTCGAGAGTTCCTTTAAGTGTGATAGATTAGAGGGAAGAAAAGAGGACCAACCTGGATCTTTTGCTTTGATCCTAGCTTGATTTCTCCTTTCCTCGATAGAATTTGCCACTCCTCTCCTACTTGTCCCGCTTCAAAGAGTACCTGTAGAGTTAAAGTAACATAAAACCATCAAAGCATCTCCATCTAAAACATCATAAAAAATGCGGAATCAGAAACACATTGACCATACAATTGCATTCATAAACAATAAGATTCATAAACACACGAT
The DNA here is from genome assembly GCA_031772625.1 of Pinus tabuliformis. Classification (NCBI taxonomy): domain Eukaryota; kingdom Viridiplantae; phylum Streptophyta; class Pinopsida; order Pinales; family Pinaceae; genus Pinus; species Pinus tabuliformis. The sequence continues at coordinate 516,670,343 of CM062804.1, read as the reverse complement.
TATATGGAGGAAAACTCAAAGAACTTTATTAATAGTAGTGAAAGAAAGGATTACAACCCAACTGTCTGATCCAGCATCATCCTCCTAGTGTAGAAGCCCTCTTCACCTCATGAATAAGAAAATCACCCAACAATGCAATGTCTCTTCTCACAGATAAACCAACAGCACTTCCTTACAAAATACAAAATTCCAGCCTCTAGATCTCTCAGATGAGGGATCCATTTATAGATGCCTTGCAAGGGTGTGAGTCAGCTATGGGTTTTTGATTAGTGTCATTCCACTGATAGTTCTTGGTTCCACTTGGAGATTTCATTGATCTCTTACTCATCCCTGGGCGAATTCAGAGAGGCAAGTGTCACAGGAGAAGTTTCTGGAAGATTCCATGATCATCCACTTAGCAAACTGTCTCTTCCATTTGTCTATTCTCGCTCATCACACCCCACAGAAGGCCATTTCAGTATGCATCGCACCTGGCCAGTTTGGCATCCAGTATGCATCGCACCTTAACCATGGAGCAATCAGTATGGTCCAGTTTTGGCCAGTTCTGAGTATTTTTTCAGGTGGAACTTCTGGGAAATGATGTAATCAGTTGACCATGATCCTTTAGGGTATGAAACAACACTTTTAGGGACTTAAAGAGCTCTTAGTTTATGGACATATGAGTTTGGGGTTGCAGTGCCCAAATATGTCTATAACAATCGACCAAAGCAAGACGAAGGAGAATCTGCATGCATGCAAAAGGATATGCATGGAAGTTGATCTAGCTAGAGGACTTCCCGAAGCAATGAAGATCAAAATAGATAGTTGGATGCACATTTAACAACTAAACTGTGAATAAATACCCTTTAAGTGCAAGGTATGCCACGAATATGGTCATTTTGTTAACTAATGTCCTAAGAAAATAACATATGAATCTCATGGAAGTCAGGAAGCTCAATGGGAAACTGTCAAACACAAAAATAATTCCATTAAACCAGTTAAGCAGCCTTATCGCCCCCCTTTGCGCCTTCCTCCTCTGCCCCATCCTCCTCCAATATTCAACCAATGCCTCATCCTAGAATCCATTTGCATGCCTACTCCAACTCCTTTGGATCATTGGAAAATCTTCCAACAAAGCTTGATCTAGTCGATCCCTCTACCTCCAAGTCCGATGAGGCAAAATTTTCTAATGATCTTGAGCCTCCACTCCCTCCCCACTATTCTCTAATTTAACATTCATATGTCATATTCCCCTCTAGAAAACCTCAAATCCAACCCTCCTCTTGTTGAAACCTTCTCCCCTCTCCTTAAACCCCTCCTCTCGCCTTTGATCTCTTATGATTCCTCCTTCATGGGGATTGTAACCAGAAAAAAATAAATAAATAAATAAATAAATAAAATAAAATAATAATAATAATAATAAAATAAAATTAAATAAATAAATAAATTAAATTAAAAAAAATAATAATAAAAAATAATAAATAATAAAAATAAAAAAAAATAATTAAAATTAAAAAAAATAATAATAATAAATAAATAAAAATAAATTAAAAAAATAATAATAATAATAAAAAAAATAAAAAATAAAAATAAAAATAAAAAATAAATAAATAAATCTAAAGAGGCCCTAGCTCCATTTGTGGCCCCTTAAATAAAAAATGGAAGGAATAATAATAAATAAGTTTTTGATGACTTAGAACAAAAACACATGGCCATGGACTTTAAATAACCAACAGACACATTCCTAGGTAAAGGACCATCAATGAAGGAAATACAGACCCGGGCAAAGAGAGGCAAGGGCTTTTACATCCCTTCACAAAGTAAATAATGAATTTGGTCTCCTGGAACTGCAGAGGTCTTAGACACACCTTAAAAAAATGCAATAAAAGACCTAACAAAAATAGAAACCCCTGTAATCCTTCTAATCCAGGAGACCAAAGTAAGTGAAGAGGAAATGACAAGCACATTCAAGAAACTCAATAAAAAATATAAGTAGGTAGCAATAAGTGCAAGATGGGCATCAAGAGGAATACACACCATCTGGAATCAAACGGCATTGGATTAAGACTGATTTCCAAGACAAAGAAAATGGGGAAATCCTCACAGTCTATAACATCTACACTCCAACTCACTACAAATACAGAGAACAATTTTGGGTATCTCTAGAACACTAATTAGTAATGGATGGTGATCAACATGTTATTCTAGGAGGGGATCTTAACAATGGTAAGTATACATGGAGCAACAAAAGAATGGGACCAAGCAATATAAAGGAAAGGTTAGACAGGTTTATAATTCACACCAGCTTCATTGCATTAAATGGAACAACCTCATCCATAATTCTTACAACAACATCTAACTAAAATCCCATTAAACTGATTTTGAATGAGAGTATTGATCGAGGCCCTTTTCCTTTTCGCTACAATCCACTCTAGTTAGCCATCGAAGAGGTTAAACATCTGGTCAGTCAAACCTGGTATACTAGAATAGAAAGACCCTCTAGCTACGTTTGGGACACCAAACTAAAACTTGTAAAACCATAATTAAAAAGTTGGGTTAAAATAAACTATAGAGAGTTGACTTGGGAAAAAATCGACATTCAAAAGAAAGAGACTGCATACCTCCAAGTAAAAGAGAAAGAATTGCAGTGGAAATCTTATCAAATCAATAGACAAGAATAAGAGGAATGGATAATTAAGTCCAGAAGCCGATGGGTACAAGTAGGCGATAAAAACATGACATTCTTTCACAGCCAAACGAAGTGCGGAAGGAATAAAAACATAGTCCATTCAATACATGGAGAAGGGAACACACTCATCAAAGGGCCATATCCGATCAAAGAGGAAGTGTATCAACATTTTAGAAAACTTTTTATCATTGAACTTGAACCTATAATCTTCGAGGAAATCCTAAGTCCGATACCAAAAATGATATCTAAAGAAACCAGTGTTGCACTGACAAAACCTATTAAAGAAGAAGAATTGCAAAAACTTGTGTGGAGTCTGTACCCTGACAAAGCGCCAAGGCCAGATGGCTTAACCATTGCTTTCTACAGATGCTACTAAAATATTATCAAAAGGGATATCCTCAAGATGATCCACTAGGCTTAGCTGAAGCATAAAATAGGTGGTAACAAAAAATCACTTTTCTTGCATTGATCCATAAAGAAGCAAGGCCTGCCTCTTTCAATGATTCCATCCTATATCCCTTAGCAAATCTTCTTACAAAATCTTAAAAAAAATCCTTGCAAACCACCTCAAGAACCTCCTCCCTCATCTGATCTATGAAAATCAAGGAGGCTTCATTACGAAAAGTTAGATCATGGACAACATCCTCATCATTGGGGAAGCAATATACTCAAGCCTAATATGAGAAGAACAAGCCTTCATCCTCAATATTGACATGGTAAATTCATTTTATAAAGTAAGGCATTATTTCCTCTTCGTTGTCTTAGAAAATTTTGGCTTTGCTAATGATTTTTTTGACCTCATCAAAGCTTGCATTCACAAGCCTTGGAATTTTACTCTAGTAAATGGAAGACCATGTCACTTCTTCCAGAGCATAAGGGGAATTTAGCAAGGATTCCCTCTTTTACCCTTTCTATATGTCCTTATGGTAGACACTCTCAGCAAAAAGTTTGATCATGATAGATAAATAGGGATGATAACTGGCATCCATTACAGCAGAGGAGTAAAAAGTATAAACCACTCCCATTTTTCCAATGATACATTGTTAACCGGAGGAGCATCCCCTGCCATGGCCAGAATAATCAAGAACATTTTTCTTGAAGAGTCAAGCTGCTCTCTCAACAAGCATAAAAGCAACATTTATGGTTGGAACACTCCCCCCAATACCCTCAGACAAATTTCCCAAATTTTGGAGGTTCCTTGCAAATTTGGTTGGACTCATTTTAAATAATTGGGAATGCTTATTTTTTTAAAACCGTGAAAGTTAGGTTTGTAACTTAAATTTAAATTATAATAAAAAAATTGTAATTGTGGAGTGAAGTCTGAAAGCTAGGTTTTGGTGACCCCGTCGAACTCTGGCGAACCCTGAATGCCCTGCAGCTGATACGACAGGCCTGCATCTGATAGCAGCGATCTAAGCCCCGAAGAGGAGGGGGAATAGATCCCATCCTACCGAAGTGTAGCTGCCAACGAGTCAAGTGGAAAATCTTGCCACCAATCTAGTCCCTCTGAATCTGTCGGCCCTAGTGCTGGCCCTATCCTTGGAGCCCGATAGCAGGCACTCAGTTGCATCCAATGCCTGCCTTGCGCAACAGAGAAGCCCCGCTTTGTGATCCCAATGAATAAACTAGAGAAATACCATAGCTACATGAAATACCATGCGATGATATGAAAATTTATTGGAATTTGGTTGACGAAGAAGGATCTGATAAAATGGATACAACAGAAATGGTAGCCAAAAGGTCATATAGAACTAAAGTTGGGGGCCAGAGGATTCTTTACTGTAATCTTCTCGAATCTGCAAGATAAGGAAAGGGTTTTCAAAAATGGCCCATATTTCTATCATAATGTAGGTCTCTTCATGCGATACTGGGAGGAATGTTATAACCCAGACAAGGAGCAATTCCTGGCAGCTCCTGTTTGGGTTCACCTCTTTGGTCTTCCAATGGATTTCTGGGACCCGGAAATTCTGGAAGGTATTGGCAATTCAATTGGCAGATTTGTGAAAATAGCAGAATCTACTCGCATGGGAAGATACACCTCCTATGCCTGCATCTGTGTCTATATGAATATCTCGGAACCCATCCCTGAATCAGTGGAACTGGAATACTAGGAAGAGATCTGGAAACAAACCCTGGATTATGAGCACATACCGTTTCGTATCCGTTGTTTTCATAAGTATGGTGATCTATACAAAGCATGCTCATTGAACCAGTATAGCTTGGAATACTTAAGTTGGCATAGGAAAAGAACCCCCCACAAGAAACAAATGAGGGGTTCAAGGAGGTTCCACACAAAAACAAGAACACGAGGGTGTAGCAGAATCTAGGATCCAATAACCAAAAGCAAAGGGCAAACCACAATAGGTATGAGGTGCTACAAGAGGAAGGGGAAACCTCAAAAGAGACTGAACTACCAGAGAATCTAGACCTAGATAGGGGAAGTGAATCGGCCAAATCCACAACCACACCAAAGAGGAAAGCCCAAATAGAATTGACAGAGAAAGAGGAGTCAGAACCAATAGATCTTACTGCAATGGAGGTTGATGTCGCCAGGGAGGAGTTGAGCATGGAGGAAGTGGTTCTGAGAAGACTCCTGAACGAATGGAGGCACCTAGATGAAATATTTATCCCAGAAGATCAAAATAAACTGTATAAAGAAACGTTCCAGCAATATATGGCTAATCAAGGACAAAGACAGGGAGATCTAGTGGAGCAACTAGGCATGCAACTGGAAATCTCACAGGAACAACAGATCTGAAGTAAAGGGGGGAAGAAAAGGGGATGAAGAAACCTGCAGGAGTCAATACAAATGATGGGAGAGATGTTGGTTAACACAGGAAGGGTAATACTGCTCTCAGCAATATTCCAACAACTCCACAAAGTTTCCCAATGATAGTAATCTCCTGGAATGTGAGAGGCCTCAATAGCCGAGGCAAGCAGAGATACTTACAAGACTGACTGAAAAAGGAGAAGCCTCAGATCGTGCTCCTCCAGGAAACCAAGGTATCAGGGGAGAAAATAGAGGATATACTTAGAAGAATCAAACCCAAGTATGAAGCAGTAGCATTAGATGCAAAAGGAAGTGCAGGAGGAATTGCCATACTTTGGAACCACGCGGAGGTAATGGTAGATTACTGGATGGGTATGCCACGCATCTTGTCAGGGCACTTTCACAACATAGGAACTAGGGAATGGGTTCTAATCTTAGCGGTCTATGGCCCTCACACTCTAGGAGAGAAGGAAGGCTTCCTTCAAAGTATAAGGAAACTGAGTCAAATGCATACAGAAAAATTATGGTTGATAGGGGGAAACTTTAACCTGATAACCTCACTTGTAGAGAAAAAAGGAGGGATAAGAAGAGAAGAACCGGAAATGGAACTGTTCAGGGACATGCAAGTGGACCTGCAGCTGGTGGACATCCCAACCATTAATGGAACACACACTTGGAATAATAGAAGGGGAGGAGTTCATCAGGTGGCCTCAAGGCTGGATCGGTTCTTAGCATCTGAAAATCTGATCAGTAGAGATGTTTACTATGAAGCCTCGATTTTTCCATGCCTGGGCTCTGACCACTGGCCTATTGGTTGCGCGATCCCTCCTTCCTTGAAAAAGTAAAGGACTGATGGACCTCGAGTGTTGAATAAGGGAGAAATGTCATGCACACATTCCAGCTACGTCTGAAAGAGCTAAAGCAAAAGATCAAGAAATGGAACAAACAAGAATTTGGCAATATCTAGCACAACCAGGAAAAACTTCAGGGTCGGATGCAACAAGTTCAACAACAAATGATAACAAATGGTTGCTCAGGCTCCTTAGTAGAGGAAGAAGACAATCTTTTGACCAGGATTGAGGAAAGGAGGAAACAAGAAGAGATTTTATGGAAGCAAAAATCGAGGGTTCAATGGCTCCGGGAGGGAGAAAGAAACACCTTCTTCTTTCATAAAGCCATGATACAACATAGGCAACATAATCAAATATTCTCACTAATAGACCCAGGAGGAAACTGATTGGTGCAGTATGAAGATATGGAAGATTTGTTGGTTAACCATTTCCAAAATATCTTTTCAAAACCGATCCCTGATAGATCAGAAGCTATTGACCAGATAACCAAGCACATACCCCAACTGGTCAGCAGAGATCAAAATCTGACACTCATGAGAGTTGTCACATTGGAAGAGGTGGAGGAGGTGGTCAAAGGACTAGAAAAAAATAAAGCACTGGGACCAGACGGATTCACAACATAATTCTTTCAAGCAACCTAGCCAATTCTGGGCAACGACATCTTGGAAGTGGTAGAAGAATCCAAAAGAATGAGAAAGGTACACCCAGCCCTCAACTCTACATTCATAGATTTAATTCCTAAATCTGAACATTCTAAAGAGCCTCAGGGATTCAAGCCTATAGCCTTATGCAATGTCATCTACAAAATTCTCTCAACTATTATGGTAAATCGGCTTAAACCAATCCTCCCGAATCTAGTCTCCCCAGAGCAGACTGGCTTTGTCAAGGGCCACCAAATCCTAGATGGCATAGTCACAGCTCAAGAAGCCATCCACTCCCTCAAAAGCCTCAGATCAAAAGGTATGATGATTAAGCTAGATTTATCTAAAGCTTATGACCGCCTGAGCTGGACCTACCTTTTGTGTATCCTGCAAGCCTTTGGTTTTGACCCCCACTGGATCCACTGGATTTCCTCCCTTATATCCACCCTAGTGTTCTCTATCCTCCTCAATGGATCCCCCACTCAAACCTTCAATGCCTCTCGGGGGCTTAGACAAGGAGACCCGATCTCCCCTTTCTTGTTTATCTTAGCAGCAGAAGGTCTGGGGAGATATGTCAAAGTGAAGGCTCAAGAAGGGAAATTTAAAGGGCTGCGCATGTGGGGGAATGATCTCCCCTTAACACATCAACAATTTGTTGATGACATCATGATGTTCTGCCAAGCTACCCTCAGAGAGGCAAGGTCCCTCCTGTCCATCCTTCAAGACTTCATGAACGCCTCTGGAACTCAGATTAATAAAGAAAAGTCATATATTTTTTTCTTTAATACTATTGTTCAGTCACAAGCTTTCCTGGCTAGAATTATGGGCTTTCGAATAGGCACCCTTCCTTCAAAATATTTGGGTATCCCCTTAGCTTCAACTCCCTCAGAGTTTCAAATTGGAAGGCTCTTCTCGACCGACTACAAGGCCACCTACAGAACTGGACCTTTCGGGCCCTCAATATGGCAAGTAGAGTCATCCTTCTGAAAGCAGTGCTACAATCAATCCCCATCTACCAACTCTTAGGTCTTGCCACACCCAAAATGGCATGCACTGAAATGACAAATATATTCAAGAAATTTCTTTGGCAAGGGGCACAAAAAGCCAAGAAATGGGCCCTCCTATCATGGAATTGGCTAACCAAGCCTAGACTAGGAGGGGGTCTGGGTCTCAGGGATCCCTATACTCTAAACCAGGTCATGGGAGAAAATTTATGGTGGAGATGGATCTAGGGAGGAAACGACCTATGGAAGCTAATCTGGGAAAGGAAATATAGAACGCCAACGTCTACGGAAGGGAGACTGAGAACACAGGAAATAACAAGGGGATCGACAATATGGAACCTAGTAGTAAAAAACCAAGATCTGATATAAAATCAATTTTTTTGGGAGATCGGGGGGGGAGACAAAGCGATGTTCTGGCAGGATGCATGGAAACATAGGGAAAAAATCTTTAGTCGACAAGACCTTGCAGAGATATTCCTATTTACAAACCGACTAGCAAACCTGACTGTGAATAAATTCTAGGATGTGGATGCCAGATCCACCTGGAGAGAGTGGAAAAGGAGACAACATTGGCCCAATGCACCAGATTCCCCCCAATGGGTAGCATATGATAAGGAGATCAATTCCAGAAGACTAACGATTTCCAAAGGCACGGATATCATTAGATGGAGATACAAGAATAAAGGCATGTTTACAATACAAGAGGGATATCAATTGAAAGAAGAACACCAACAACAACAGTTTCTACCCATCTGGGGTAGAATATGGATGGGCAGTTATGGCCAAAGGTAGCCTTATTCCTCTGGTTGGTTCACCATGGATGAGCCCTTACGTGGGACCAATTACAAAAATGAGGAGTTTAGGGACCTTCAGTATGCAGTATGTGTGAGGCACAAATGGAAACGATGGAGCACCTCCTAAACTCATGCCCCTTTAGCAACCAACTGTGGCAAAATCATGAAACCCTCTTTGGCCATTCAGACCAAGATCGCTCAAGAATCAAGGCAACAATGGAAAATTGGAGGAAGAGAATATATAAGAGCCCCATTCTCAATAGAGCCTGGGATATTTCCATAGGATTTCTCCTTTGGGCGATGTGGAAAGAAATGAACTGGAGGGTCTTCAAAGACGAAAAACAAATTAACAAATTTCTAGATGATTATCAATCAAAACATCTGCAAAACCATTTTGGCAGAGAAATGGTATCCAAAGGACTGGGAAGCCCCACCTCAGGAAGGTCGTATCCTGGCAATGCTCAACTTGTCTCCGCAAATGCTAATGCCCAATTCATGGAAACTAAAAACCCCTTTCGTTCAATCCCCCTCACACTTCACATGCCCTCTAGAGGAATTCATAAAATTGAACTTCGACGGAGCGTCCAAAGGAAATCCTGGTGAGGCCAGATTCAGAGGTATATTCAGAGATCACCAGGGTCGGGTAGTCTAGTTGTTTGCATCAAACTATGGAATTGTGAGCAATAACGAGGCAGAATTCAATGCAATCAAACATGGATTGTTAATTGCAAGAAGGGAAAGAATACAAAAACTGGTTGTTGAAGGAGACTCCACCTTGGTGATAGATACTTTAAAAAGCTACAACAAGGAACACACTGGGAAAAAATAAGCAAGAGCTGGAGAACGACGAGGTTAGTTCAAGAAATAGGAGACCTCATCCCTAACATAGCATACCTCATCCCGGTACATGTACGCCGCTCAGGGAATGCTGCAGCCGATTTCTTGGCAAACTAGGGATGTAGTAACCCAGGAAAGAATCTGGACATCTCCAAGAACGGGACAAACCAGGCAGAAGGAATGGAGGCTCTGATGGAGATTTTGGGAAAAGATAGGGATGGAAGTCGTGACCCCGATCGGGGTGTGATGGAACGCGAGACCCCTGTGTGGATTGTTTCCATGCGTAAAGGGACAGGGAGCAAGGAAGTTGTGTGGCCCACCCAACATTCCCATGAGTAAGGCAATAAAGACCTAGAGAGACTGGAAACAAGTGGAAGTCGCATTGGAAAAACAAACGGTAAAGGAGGGAATACATGTGGGAAAGGTGGTGAGGGTTGTCATTGTATGCATGCATGGTCTGTGGTGGAGCTCGCCTGCGGGAGTAGAGGCCGGTAGAAGGGTGGTGGAATTCACTTGCAGGAGTAGAGACTAGCACCATCAGCAAGATGATGCCAATAGAGCTTCGGCTAGACAGGGTCACTGGTACGTATTTCAGACCTTCTTTTTTCTAGAAATGGAGACTATGCTGCAAGAAAGGAGTCTGGATTGGTAGGGATGGGTGATGGTTTTGCATGTTTCTGGTAGAATTTGGTTGAGTTTACTATTGTTGATGTCTGGAATTTCAATTTCAGTGTTATATGGCAATTTTTTAGCTCAAAGGGGCATGCATGGAGGGTTTGGGTCTTCTCTCGGCATTCAGGTTGCAAATTTTGTTCCTACACCCTTTAAATCCAAGTGTCTGAGACCTGGACGGGACCGAGGTAGTTCTGAGAGCCTGCAGTCGCCTAGAAAATTTTTGGGCCAGAGAAGAAAGAATGGGGAGTCCAGGGTTCATATTACCAGTATGTTTGTTCAGTCTATTATAGTCTGGTCTTTGGGTAAACTTTTGGTCCAGCGGGGTAGGAATGGGGAGTCAAGGCCCCCAAAAACTAGTGTGTCTGGAAATTCTGCCATAGCTTGGTCTCCCAACAAACCCTTGGCCCATTGGGGCATGAATGGGGATTTGGGGGACCCTAATACCTATGCGTCTACCAATTCCGTTATGGCGTGGTTTAATTCTTGGAGCCAGAGGCCTAGCCGGGCCTAGGGTAGAATAGAGAGCTAGAGGGAGGGAATGCAGTCAAGTCTGGGCACACCCTTTACCAGTATGTCCATCAATACCATCATGGTCGGGTCTTCCGGCAATTTTCTGGTTCAGAGGGGCATGAATGGGGAGTCAAGGTCACCAAACACCAATGGGTCTGTCAATTTAGCCAAGGTCTGGTCTCTAGGCAAAACCCTGGCCCAAAGGGGCATGAATGGGGACTCGAAGTATCCCAACACCTGTGTGTCTATCAATTCTGTTATGGCGGGGCTTAATTCTTGGAGCCAGAGGACTGGCTAGACCTAGGGGAGAATAGAGAGTCAGAGGGAGGGAATTCACCTAAGTCTGGGCACCGAGAGGATGAAGGCAAATGATGAGGGGGTTGGGGGGAAATTGGGTTTCACTCCTCAGACTAGGAAACGCGACACAATAACTGCATTCCACAGGGAATGGATGGATGGAAATACCGACATTTGGATGTTTGTTTTTAATTCTTTTGCATACATTACTCTTTCAGGTCTGTCTAAATTACTTCTCCCTCCAACTCCGGCACTTCTGCTTCGTGCCAAGGCAAGAGCTCGGGAGGTTCCACGGTCGAAGGAAATTTTGGTTGAAGGCAGAGGTGGGATCGGGGAAAATAGGGCACCGCCACAACTATAAATAGAACAACAACAAAAGGAAAATGTCGTTGGCCTCAACAAACAAGACCCAGCGAAAGAGCGACAGGAAAACTAGGGAGGAGAACATGAAAAACCTCATGCATGCTTACAATGGGGGAACCCCAGCACAGGTGAAGTCCCTAATTTCATCATGGGAGGCGAAATTGAACGTCGAGGCTGCCGCAGAGTCACCTCCAACTGAGGATTGGAAACCCCTGCTTCTGGACCCTGGACACACCCGAGGTAAGAAGACTCTCTTCAAACATTCAGTTGAACTCTACTGGGTCATGAAGAATTTATTGGCAAAAGCAATGACAGCTACAAGGATTTTGGAGGAGCTGTCACAAACCCATCAAGAGGGGCATAGCCTAAAATATATTCAGCAGGAGATCCATGCAGTATAGGTGCAGCAATACCACCAAAATGTTCGCCTTGGCCACATAGAAAAACAGCTACAAAGCCTGTAGCAGAACGAAATGCCAAGGTCGAATGCAAAGGACCTGGATTCCATAGAATCTTTAGATGAATGACTGTCGAGAATTTATGAACCTCCTGAAAGATTTTTGATGTTTTTGTTACAATGATTTGGTCGAATAACATTTACATTGTCAGTAGTAAGTTTAAACATATAATAGACACAATAGATTATATAGCCTGGATGGACATGCTCAAACTGTTTATGTTTTGAATGGCATATGATGTTGATCGATGGCCAACCGACCTGGTTTCCTTCGGGCAGGTTGAGGCCATTGGACATATATTTTGTAACTTGCCTTACATATGAATAATAGAAAATAAAGGTACTACCAAGCTTACACACAAAAAAAAAACATGAAAGTTGTGGTTTGGGAAGAAATCATAGGCAAGATGAAGAAAAAGATGCAATGTTAGGGAAAACAGTGGCTAAATTTGGCAGGTCTAATCATCCTAATCAAATCAATATTATTTTCTCTTCCATTTATCACTATGTAGTCTTGCAAGCACATGTCAGTGTCCAAAAGCGAATTGAGTTCCTCTTAAGAAATTTCTTGTGGCAGGGAGGCAAGACTAATATAAAAAAATAAAACCTTCTCAGCTGGAAGAAGGTCACAACCTCTTATGAAAGACATGGGATTGACATAAAGCAACCAAAACTCATGAATATAGATTTGGGAGCGAAGATCCTATGGATATTAATTAATGAAGGACCAACATGGTGGAAAATGGTTATTAAAGGGAAATATTTGAACACCTCTCACCAGTTTCTTCTTCATTCTTAGATCCCCCTCAGGCCTATCTCTTCGATCTAGAATTTGTGTAAAAATTCCCTCTCTCTAATCAAATCCCACACATCTAGAATTCTGAGAGGTGGAAATGAAATAAATATTTGGGAAGACAACATTCTTAGCAGACCTAGCCTCTCTACCATCTCCAAACTCTAACAGCTTAAGAATTGGTGTAGAGGGAAAGGCATAACAAAGTTAACGCATATCTCATCTTGGGATCCAAATGATAGAGTATGGAAGGGTTGAAAACCACCTCCTTTTCTAACAAGGATCTCTCATCAATGGGACCCATTAGTCAAGCATCTCAAAGGCGCAACCCTTATCCAAATCACACAACAAGATGGTTTTAAGTGGAATCTAACAGAAACGGAATACAATGTCAAGAGTGGTTATAATGCCCTTTAGGAAGAGTGAGGTCATCAACCTTTATATCCATTATGGAAGACAGTTTGGAAAGCTAAAATTTTACCCAAATTCAAACTTTCACTTGAATTCTCCTCAAGGGGGGAATATTGACTGCAAACAATCTCAAGGAGTACAATATATTTGGCCCTTCAAGATGCCCCTTTTACATAAATTCTGAGGAGACAATCCAACATTTGTTCCTCTCTTGTTCCTTTGCTCAAATGTGTTGGAAATCATTATATTATCCCCTCCAAATGCTCCAACCAAACTTCAACCTGAACTTAGTTGAATTCTTCACTCATCGAAACAAAAACTACCCCCTCACCTTCAAAAATAAAAATTTGATTAAGCACTTCTGGTTCACCCTTCTAGCCTTCATTTTCTAGTAGCTATGGATAGTAAGAAACAAGAGCGTCTTCGAGAGAAAAAAACCAAATAAAAGGAATATAATGGCCAAATTTTGATGCCTCGCCACTCAAGCAATTTTATCAACAGGAAACAATAAAATAGATCAAACATTGTAGGAGGTAGAAGTCAAGTGGTTCCCATTTGTTCTGGATAAAATTCCTCAAAGCACCCAAAATGCCTACAAAACTCCTCCCATCCTCCAAAACTGGAATATGAAACTCAAGGAATGTGAATTTATCAAATGGTCAACAAACCAAAAGCAAGCATGCCTCTCCTTTAATGGAGCTTCAAAAACAATCTGCGAAGAGCTGGAGTAGGTGGAATTATTATGGCACCAGAAGGAGAAGCATCTATATATTTTGAATGAGACCTCAAACAAGAGTTGAAAATTAGGGTTGAAGCATATGGTCTCCTCCTTCGTGTCTCAATCCTTTGAGAGCACCATATATGAGATCTAATCATCCTAGGAGATTCAATTCTGCTCATTCAACAACTAGACAGAAATACCAATCCCAAAAATGTTGAACTTAGTCAAATTTTAGCATGGGTTCGACAACGACTAGTACATCTGGGAAATGTCACCTTTTATCATATCTTAAGGGGAAATAATGCAACAGTAGGTCAACAAGAAAATAATGTATGTCAGCAACAACAAGGTGAGGTCAGAATCAATGTAGATTATGGGACCATTCATATTCCCTAACCATGGATTTTGACATCAACAACTCTTCAAATTATTTCATGTCCTCCTCTAAGTCCAAGTTAGATGAAAACTTCAGTGCCAATGTTTTACCCAAGCTCACCGGTCCATCGGAGCAAACATGTGACAAAGAGTTACTATGATATGATTAAACTCCCCATGTATAGTTAAGTAAGTAGAATTGACACACCAAAAACCAAACTGACCTTCCTCAAGAGCTACAGGACTCCCAGGGGCTAACCAACCACCCCAGGTGCTCAACCCCTGAGTTAACTTGCTTTGTAGTTGAACTAGACCCCCAGAAGCTCCCATGACAAGCCCTCCATGTGATTGAAAGCCTCTAGTCACTCCCACAACAAGGCCTCCATGTGACTGCAGTCTTTTCTAAGCAGTTCTGTGCTAGCGACCCCGAATTTTGAGCCACTTTTTCAGGGCTAGGACTTAGGCCTTTGCCCAGAACTTGATGAAATTCTCAAAAATGTTAAATAACAAGAAGACAAGGCCTTTAATGCAAAACTTGAATTAGGACCTGACCTAACTCATCCTAACCATGACAAGCATTTCGTCAAACACATCATAAACATGTAATGTATAGGTCATATAAACACATCTAAAAATAGGGACCTCATACTTATCTGAGATTTGTAAAGAAGGTCTGATGCCCTCTCACAATAGCTGCACTATCATCTATTAGGTCATATATTCATTAACATTTCATTTACTAAGCAAAACATGATGAGATCCATAATCAAAGTCTGTCATAAAAGCATGCTTATAACCAACATATAACCAACAAAATAACAATGATAGAACAACCATCAAATCCACATATTAACAAGCACATTTACTCATGAAATATAATATGAAAATAGATTTTATAACATATGCAAAATCCATCCAAGTCAGGGACTTCCACGTACCACCTAACCATAGATTGGATTGGATTGAACCAAATATTTCTTTCAACCAACCACCCTCGTGCCATATTCCAAGCATGAATGTGGGACTCACAACAAAACCAACCAGGGATTCTCAAGCTTTATCATGTATCTCGCCATTACCGGTCAAGGGATTCCTAGGCTAGAAACCCTCATCTATACCACCAGGCTTTACCGTGTATCCTGCCATTACCATTCAAGGGATTCCTAGGCCCAAACAAAGAAACATACCCTACAAGATTTACCATAATCTCACCATATATCGTTCAAGGGATCATTGGGCCCTAAAAAATCATGGATGCCTCTGGATATCTCCACCTAAACCATGAGGAATCTACTTGTATCCACCCTCGGGCTTTACCGTGTATCCCGCCATTACTAGTCAAGGGATTCATAGGCCTTTGGGAATTTTCCTGAGACCACCCCACCAAGTGTCGAAACCATCTGACAATCCATATCAACTAAGTAAAAGAACCCCATCACACCATGACTATCTGGAAATGGAAAGGCAAGGCTTAAAATCACTGTCACACCTGGAAAAACCCATGCCAATAACAGCAAGAGAACCAAATACACACATGCATGTACCATGCATGCCAAAACTAGCAAGGAAATCATACATGTAACTCGATACCTACAAGTAATCCCGTTGTAGCCGCTTGATCCAACTCTTCCTTGCTTGATCTTTCCTTCCCTTTGCCTTCCTTGTCCTTCCTTTGCTTTCCTTCTTCCAATTCTAGAGTCCTCCAAGAGTACTCTAAGTGTGCAATAGTATGAGAGAGAGAGAGAATAGAGAGAGCTCCAAAACTGAACTGACAAAAGTCGTGGACTGATCCTCAAAAGCCTTTTTATTTATGAGGCCTCTAATTTCTTCAATTTCCATTATTTTCCTCCAAATTCCTCCTCACAGGCAACTTGTGACCTTTCACGTTCCTTTTATCCTAATTTCCTTTATTTCCATAAATGAAATGCCAATTAATTCCTCTTGCCTTTCTAAATACTTTTCTGTTTCCTTTGCCAATTTCCTTTAGTCATAATAAACCAAATGAACATCTTCTAGGATGTTTTTCCCAACATTCAACTTGGAATACGTGTCCCATGACCTTGGTTATTATTTTGCCTTTATTAATTTTATTCAATGAACTTTTAGCCTGGGGCTTTTACAGTATCATACAAGAAGGATGATTTAAACTAGAGAAAATCCTCATGCCATCCCTCTCCTAGATCCTGTGTAGAGATCTCAATCTCTTGAATCCATCACTTGGTTTGACCCTTGAACCCCCATCTAAATAAATCTCCTTCTACAACTATTATTCCCATCTAACTTATGTAATCCTCTTCCTCTCTCCCCTCTCCAATCCCCCTCGACTTGCTTCTCCTTGTTACTAGCGATATGTATGCAAATGATCCAACCGAAAATTCTAACACCCCTTATAACGCATGCACATCCCTGAAAGCGGAGCTGGATCAAGCCAAAGAAATCCAGAAAAAATGGAACAAGGAATGTTGTAAATCCTTCAACATAGAGATTAACTACTTGCATGCCAACATAGCCTCAAATAAAGAGGTGATCAATTGAACCAATCAACATTGTCTACACATTGAAAAAGCGATCTCAACTCTCTGGGAGGTCATCAATGCGCACCATGGGCGCATTGGAATGTTGGAGTACCGTGTTTTGTTGTTGGAAAGGAAGATTATAGAAAATTCAAAGTCCAACAACGATTATAACAACCAACACAAAGAAGAGGAGTGTTCTACCAACAAGTAACAACAGGAAAAAGAAATCATCACAACCAAGAAGTATCACCATACCACCAAGCAAAAATATAAGCAATGAAGCGTAGATACATCTTACTCCTTCAGCAGTTTGTAAGAAGCTATTCAAACAGTGCAATAAGAATAGATAATATACATATTATAAGAGGTATTTTTGCAATGGGAACTCCTCTAATCAAGTTCCGCCCTCCTTATGTATCATCGTATCAAGGCTTTCTAGCCTTAGTGCTTTGGAATTAATACAAACATAATTGTTTTCGTTAAAACAAAATTGATACAATATTCGTAAAGCCTCTGCAATTCTCTTACTCATTCTATTTCCCAGTCAGTTAAAGATACAAACTTGCTAAAAATGTATACAAAGGAGGCACTTCTTGAAGCAAGTGAAATAAAATTAGCTTCTCAAACCAACATAATAGAGTATAGGAAGAGGATTCAACATCTACTAGCAATAGATTTCAAAGTAATTTGGGAATTTTTAATTAAACCTTACAGCATGCATCAAGTCATCAAGGCCATTAATGAACAAATTACTCAGCTGCTACCAATTTTGGAAGCTCAAGTGTTTAGTTGTCATGTTAATATTCAACCTCAGTCCCCTCTTGAACTAGTGAATCTTCTATAGGTTTACCAACAATGGAAATTCTCCAATTATTCTTCATCCACAACTGCTCCAAGCAATTGAAATGTCATTTCAGTTTTATACTTGAAATGACTTTCTATTTTCCTCAGTTTGTTTGAGAAAATATAGGACATGAAATAACTCTCCTCTTTTGATGGCAATCTATTTAAGCAGCTCTCTTGGTAGGTAAAAAACGATTTTGAATTTTGGAAGAAAAGGCCCAGTTGCACTTTTGTACTAGTTTCTTTTCTAATATAAGCTTAACGACTTTTGATTATATGTACCAATGAAAAATGATAAAATTGGCATTATTATTGATTTTTTCTTGCTTAAATTTTTTATTATTATCATTTAAGCTTATTCATGTTTATAATTGAAAGATTTAATAGTTTATTATTGACTTATTGTATCTATAAATTGTAAGCATAATAACACAAGATTATTTAACTCATTTAATGATCTATCAACAGTTTCACAGCCTGAATTAGTTGATACTTATACATGCATGTCTTAATCTTTGAGATAAGCATATGACTAATGGCAGGATCAACCAGGTAACCATTAAAAAAAAAACAAAAACAAAAAAAACAAAAAACTATAACTGAATTTGGTTCATATAAAAATTCAATTAACCATTTAATTCAATCAAATTACCATATATAACGTCCTTTTTATCAAATGGTGTATCAAATATATCTATATTTCTAGTTATTGAGTCATCTTTTGATTTCACAGATAGAATTTTACCCAAATTATGTTATATAGGACATGAAATAGCTCTCCTCTTTCAATTGCAATATTTGAGAAGCCATAGTATAACTAGGCAAAGGAATTGCCCGGAAAGTTATGGAAATTCCGATTATATTTAAAGAAAATCTGGCAAGGATTTTTGTAAATCCAAGTTATAGTTGTTAAACTTCAAAATTTTAGGTGTCCTAGACATTTTTGATGGTGTTGAATCTATTTCCACCATCAAAAAACGATTCAAAGACTACCTCTACAAGATTTTTTGAAAAAAAATTTACCCAGATTCTGGCCACTTTTGGTCGTCCGGGCAATTCCTCCGCCTCCGTAAACGACTCCATTTGAGAAACTCTCTTGGCAAGTAAAAAAGGGTCATGAATTCCCCCAATGGGAATGAGCCTTGAGGGCAATCAATGAACGAGGGGGATTACCCCACTCCACATGGCATGATAAATGCACGTGGAAGGTGGTAGAGAGGTTTGGGGAATCAGACCATTTAATCCTATAGAAAGGATTTGTGGTATAATGGTCAGAATTCTAGTAGCGATGGCAACATTTGTAAGTTGGGCAATGAATTGCAAGAGAACCAGGAACTGGCTTGAACTCGTGGAGAGTCTCCTTGGAATCATTGATTGGTTCATCAGGGAAGACAAGGCTCATAGCATTAGCACGTCTAGTTTGACGCCTTTCAATGTGTCAAACACTCAATTTGTACATATAACCTAGGACCCCAGATTGGAAGTTTCCCTGCGTCAAGTCGAATTGCTAGACTATTGGCTATGCATCCTTTGTCTATGGCATAAGTGGTGGTGGGCATTCAAGGCGGAAGGTGGCAAACTATATGCCAGGTTATCTCTGAAGGTTTTGTGGTTAATAATGACCACTGCTCTCTTCTTGTCTACTAGTACAAGTGGGATTCTCTTAGCAGTTATCGATTCCTCTCCCTGCTCTGGTTGTCTCTGGAAGAGTCGGGTGCTCAGGCTGATGCATGTTGGTTGGCCTGGACAAGTGAGATAGGGGCACAAAGTTGATTCCTTAGTTGCAGCGGGTCGCAAAATACTGTATCAAATTAAGGCTTTATGGTGGTGGTTTCTTGGCTGGTACCTGGGTGCAATCTTTGCAAGGGTGTGAGGTTGGTTGACGGGCACTGACAGGATGCTTTGGCTCTAAGGGAATCCATGATGGGGGGGAGGCGACCCCAAGCAAAACAATGTGGATAAGGAGGGTGAATCAATGGCATCGCGAGGGGACTCTCCTTGGAATGTCAACTTATCAACCCAGTTCAACTCAATTGAGGCCCATATCTGCATCCTTCAACACTTTATTGACAAACTCTCACAAGGGCATCATTTGGACCATGCGAACCATGTTAGTTTCTTCACAGAAATCCTACATGATCAAAGACACATCATGGACCACCAGGCTTCTCTCAGGAGGAACCAACAAAATCTCTAGGCTTGTATGGATGAATTTGAGACTAGTATGGCGCACATGGAATCCCACATTCATGATGCATTCCACACAATCAAAGACACATCATGGACCACCAGGCTTCTCTCAGGAGGAACCAACAAAATCTCCAGACTTGTATGGACGAATTTGAGACTAGTATGGCGCACATGGAATCCCACATTCATGATGCATTCCACAGGACAACGGCTCGAGAAAGTGAGGCAGCTAATCCCATTGCAAAAAATGCACCACAATGAAAGTAGTCTTTGTCTTGCACCACAATGAAAGTAGGCTTTGTCTAGTTTTTTGGTAAATTTTGTGCTTGTGGGGAAGTGAATCACAATAAATCCAGTTTTTTGAAGTTATTGTCATCTTTATTCTGTATGTATCTAGAAGCCAACAAATCCAGTCAAAGTGAGGCCATTTTTGCTTATTTGAAGAACTCCCCGTGGTGTAATCCTATTTTGAATTAATAAAATTTGTTGACTTACAAAAACAGGGTCCTGAATTTTGGAAGAAAAGGCCCCATTGCACTTCTGTAGTAGTTTCTTTCTAATATAAACTAAACCAATTTTGATTTTATGTCCCAATAAAGCAGGGAAAAATTAAAATCATTTAGTTTTAACTTGCTTAAATTTTTTATTGGTGCCATTTAAGTTTACTCATGTTTCTAATTGGAAGATTTAATAATTCACGTACTAAAGAATTGATTGCACATATAGAATTTTACCTAGATTATGTTATATAGGACATGAAATAACTCTTCTCTTTTGATTGCAATATATTTAAGAAACCCTCTTGTCATGTAAAAAAGGGTGCTGAATTTTGGAAGAAAAGGCCTAGTTGCACTTCTTCTAGTTTCTTTTTTAATATAAGTCAAACCACTTTTGATTCTATGTCTCTATTTTGGAAGAAAAGGCCTAGTTGCACTTCTTCTAGTTTCTTTTCTAACATAAGTCGAACCACTTTTGATTCTATGTCTCAACGAATTAGGACATTTATTGGTTTTGCCTTGCTTAAATTTTTAATTGATATCATTTTAGCCTGTTCATGTTTATAATTGCAAGATTTATTAATTCGCTATTGTCTTATTGGATATGCCAGTTGTAAGCATAATAACATGAGATTATATGTGAATGTTGTTCATATACTATTCAACTAAACATTTAATTCAATTGATTACCATATACAACATCTTTTGATTAAATTATTTATCGAAGAGATTTATATTTCTAGTTATGGAGTCATTTTTTGATATATAGAATTTTATTTGAATTGTATATTAGACAATGTAGTTTACTTAGAATTTATTCATTTCACTTTGCTTCCTTTAATTAAAATAATTATCTCACTTTCTATATTTCTATTTTAGTTTCTATAACCTTAAGGCTCCATTTCTTGGAGCATTTTTCATAAGGGCAACCAGACTCATTTCAAATTCAATCGAAACCACTACCTCAAATGGAAAAAAGTCCACTTAGAGCTCTGAAGAGATGATTTCTCAAATGTTGATGATCTCATTTTTTGCCATCAACACCTTGTTAATGCTATAAGATAATTAGAAAAACAAATTATTTTGTTGATCCAGATTTAAACAGGAACGTAACAAATTACATATATAACCATAAATACGAAGATGCAATAGAAATAACACTTCATTTCATTAATATCAAATACTGAAATATTCTTACAAATAGAATGGAAATAACACTAGCTCGGGCGATGGTAGCTTATCTCTGAGAAGAGATGTGGCGGCTACATGCCTCTGAACTGTGTTACAATGAGGCTCAAAGGCCTATTTATTATTGAGAAAAAATGGAAAACCCTAAACATCCAAAAACCTAACCCTAGGAGATGAAGCACCAAACTATGGGCCCCGTTTGGGTAAATTGGTACATCAACTTCCCGGGGTCGTAACTTTGGCATACGATCTTCGTTTGATGCGCACAATACCTCGTTAGAAATATCTATCCAAGTACTACAAATTTTGTATGACCAACAATATTTGATGCTGCATGTTGGTCCCGGTTTTCCCAAAAAAAAATGTCGTTTAGGACCTCAAAATGGCTCCGGAAGTTGAGGACTCGAAAAATTGCCAAAAATAGTAAATTGTGCTATAAATAAGGAAACTGAAAAAGTGAAAGAAACAATGGTGGGGATCCAAGTGAAATAGGTGGGTAGCCACCAATATCCACCTGGATCATTTGTTGATCCAACACTTCAAAAATCCAAATGCTTTCACATTGAATTTTTAAGTATAAATACATTTAATGAAAATTACAGTCCACATTATTATGCAACCAACTCACAGAAAAGATAGATCAACGACTTAAAAATTATCCTCTTCAAGGGGGAAACCTCCTTTACATTATATAAATGAAAAATTCTTGGATGATACAAATGATAAGACCTTCTTGGTATATATAGGAGTCTAAGGAGTCATAATATAATTAGAGCCTACAAAATAATAATAATAATAGTGTAAGGGCACAACAATAACAATAGTGGACCTTTATGGGGCACACCAATAACAATATGGGAGCTACACTAACAATAACAATATGGGAGCTACACTAGTATTATAAGGACCTAACATGCCCCTCTCATTCAAAAAAGTGTTGTCCTCAATGCTTGAGTAGTTCCGGATGATTCTGTATCTCATCCTCCAATGTGGAATATTAAGCGGGTAAGTTCTTCCACTTAATGAGATACTCTGAAATTAATTGATTCTGTAGATTTCGGGTTCTTATTTTTGTGACTGCTTCAAGCTCAAATATGATTTTTCCTTCTTCGTCAAGTTCTAGCAATATTGTTTGCACTGGGAGTTTGTCATTGATCACCTTCTTTAAGCATGAAACATGGAAAACTAGGTATACTCGGGAAGATGAAGACAACTCCAATTTGTATGCCATAATACCAATCTTTTGCAACACCTTGTAAGGACCATAGTACTTGCGTGATAATTTATTATCCTTCTTAGCTTGCTTGAGGGACATTTGTTTGTATGGTTGCTCTCATAAAAATACCCAGACGTTTACATCAAAACTTCTTTCACTACAATGTTGATATGCTTTTTGTTTCATTCGATTTTGTGCCAAAGTGAGGTTATCCATTAAGAGTTGGAGAACTTGTTGTTGATGCTCGATGTGATCTTCCACTTCCTGAACCTTATAATTTTCTCTTAAAGATGATGTGATGGATGGTGGATGATATCCATAAAGTTCCATAAATGCAGTCATTTTTTCTGCAGTATAGACAGAATTGTTATACCACCATTCAGCCAAAGGTAACTACTTGACCCATTGTGTTTGTTTATCAGATACAAAGCAACGAATATATCCTTCCAAGCATTTGTTCACTATCTCAATTTTCTTGTCAAAGTAAGGATGATGAGATGAGCTATCAGTTAATTGAGTACCAAGACAAGAAAATAATGTCGTCCAAAAAATTCTAGTGAAAATGGGGTCTTTGTCACTTACAATAATCTTTAGGTTTCCATGTCACTTTTGAATTGTTTCCATAAATGCACTAGCAACTGTATTGGCTTTAAAAGGATGAGATCATGCACAAAAGTGTGCATACTTGGTAAGTCTATCAACTACCACCATGATGACACTCTTTCCTTCAGATTTTGGTAAATCTGTGATAAAATCCATTGAGACCTCCTCCCAATGTTGACTTGGAATGGCTAAAGGTTGTAACAAACCCAGGTCTTAATTGTCTCAACTTTATTTTATTGGCAAACCAAACATTCTGCTACAAACCTATGAATATCACATTTAAGGCCATCCCAAAAATAATCCTTCTTGACCATGTGGTAAGTTTTTAAAAATCCTAAGTTCTCTCCTAAGGATGAGGTGTGCAATTCCAAAAGAATCTTTTGTTTAAGTTGGAAATTATTACAAAGATATAAGCGATCTTTGTACCATAATGAATAATTTTTCCAGATAAATGTATCATATGTACTAGGATCTTATTGTAACTTTTGAATGAGTGTCCACACTTCTTCGTCATTCTTCCATTCATCGCTTACTTAAGTTATCCAATCAGGTTGGATAATAGAAATGGCACGAAGCAATGCTTCCACTTCCTCATCCTTTCTTGAGAGTGCATCTACAATAACATTTTGCTTCCCTTTTTTGTAGATGATTTCAAAGTCATAACCCAATAAATTTATGACCCATTTTTGTTGCTCTCATCAAAATAATTTTTGTTCCAAAAAGTATTTAAGACTATCTTGATTTGTTTTTACCTTGAAGTGTCTTCCCATTAGGTAAGGTCACCATTGCTTTAGTGCATGTACAATTGGCAACATTTCCTTCTCATAAATAGGTTTGTGTAAATATTTTCCCTTGATTGGATGACTTTCAAAAGAAATGGATCTTCCTTCTTGCATTAAAACAACAGCAATTCCATTTCTCGAGGCATCACATTCCACAATAAAGGTTTTTGTGAAGTCTGGTGTAGCTAAGACTAGTGCTTGGTACATTGTGTCTTTAAGATTTTCAAAGACCTTAGTTGCTTCTTGAGTCCATAGAAAATGCATCTTTCTTCAGTAATGTTGTCAAAAATACTCTTATTCTCCCATAATTCATAACAAACTTGAGATAATACCCTATTAACCAAAGAAATCCTCGAAGATGCTTTAGGGTTATGGGGATTTTCCATTCCTTAATGGATTTAATTTCTTTAGGGTCTACCTTAACACCCCCATGAGATACAATATGACCCAAATATTCCACCTCTTGTACTCCAAAGAAACATTTGGAGGTTTTTGCATATAATTGTTTCTCCTCCAACAGTTTGAACACCCTGTCAACATGTTGAACATGACCCTTCCAAGACTTATTGTATATTAGTGTATCATCAAAAAGTACTAACACAAAATTTCTAAGGAAGGGTTCGAAAATGGAATTCATCAAACCATGAAATGTAGAAGGTGCATTATTAAGTTCAAAAGTCATGACCAAAAATTCATAATGACCTTCATGAGTTCTGAATGTTGTTTTTAGTCTTCATTCTAATTTGATGATATCCTGAATGTAGATCCAGCTTGGTGAAGTAAATTTCTCTATATAATTCATCCAACAATTCATCAATGATAAGAATAGGAAATTTATCTTTAATAGTGGTCTTATTGAGATCCCTATAATTCAGATGTATACACCATGATCCATCCTTATTGTGCACCAATACTATTGGAGCAGAGAAAGAACTTTGACTAGGTTGAATTATATCGAACTCTAGCATTTCTACAACCATACATTCAATTTCACTCCTTTGGGCATAAGGATATCTATAAGGCCTGATGTTTGGAGGAACACTTCCTGGAATCAAATGAATAGCATGATCATGGTCACGAATAGGTGGGAGGCCCTTAGGAGTCTCAAATACCCTGGAATGATTGTCCAAGGCTTTTTGGAGATCTGGAGAAATAGATGATTTCATTGTTTGAACCTCTAGTGAGAATAATTGTGCAATTATGCCTCATTGTCCTTTGTTTAGAAGCTTTCTCATGCCATTAGATCTTATTATCTTCCTTGGTTTCCCTGCGATACCCCTTAATTCAACTCCCTTTCCTTCCCAAAAAAATAAAGAAAAGTTCTTGAAAATTAAAAGCTATCATCCCCACATATTGTAACCATTGGACTCCTAGTACAACGTCAACACCACCCATTGGAAATGAAAGCATTGGCCTATTCAATACATATTCGCCCATGGTTAGCTTGATATTATGGCACTTTCCAGAGCAATTTATAGTTCTTTTATTTGCAACCATCACTTTACACTCTGGCGTTGGATATATAAATCAATTCATTTCCTTGGTTATCTTACAATGAATAAAATTATGAGTACTACCTGAATCAATCAACACTATTGCCTTTTTCTTCTTGATATATCCTTCTACCTTTAAAGTTTGAGGAGTGGTAATTCCCGCCAAGGCATTACAAGATACGGCCGAATTCATTTCTTCTTTATTTGGGGTTGGTTCCTAGTGTATATCCTTCTATTTTGATGTTTCTTGTTCCTTTTCTTCCTCCTCTTCACAATCTATGTAAAATAATTTATTCTCAGCACACTTATGACCTTTATTGTATTTTCTATCACCACTGTAACAAATCCATTTTTCTCTTTTTTCCTCTAATTTTTATGGTGTCAACCTTAAAGGTTGTGGAAGGATAGGAGCAACAACAATTCCATCTTTATAGTTGTGAGTGGTAGACTTCCTTGTTGCCATAATTTTTCTTTCAACTTTTTTGGCCACCCTGAATGCCTTCTCCAATGGATCAAGTTCCCAAAGGCGAACCTCATGTTGGATATTATCCTTTAAATTCCCTATGAATACATCAATGCTATGCTCCTTTGGAATGTCAACTACCGTGATATTCAATTTTTGGAAGTCCTCAATGTGCTCCTTCATTGAAACCTTTTGTTTGAGATTTATCAATTGGCTAAAGAAGGTGTTGCTCTTTGTATCCTCATAATGTGCTATCATTTCCTTCGTAAAAATTGACCAAGTGACAAGTGGTTTATGAGAAAAAAGCCATTGATACCATACAAAATAGTTGGGTTCTAAATATAAAGATGCAATGCGTACCTTTTGTGTGTGTTGCACATCATGGAGATCAAAATATTGCTCCATCTGTAGTATCCATGTTACCAGATCCTTGCCATCAAACTTCCTCATATTGATATTTGGAATGTGGTGGGTCTTAAACCCAAAATTAGAGTCTCTAAAATCATAATTCATATTAGTTTTGTCTTCATCCTAATTTTCATGGATTACCTTGTCACCACTGGGAACACTTTCTTGCAACAACTTTGTCAACCATTCCTTCAACCCTTCCATCTTGACATTCATCGTTGCTTCTACGTCTTTTAAACCATCCTTCAAACCGTTCATCTCCCTTTTTATTTTTACTTGTAAATCATCCATATTAACATTCATCATCACTTCCAATTCATTTTTGGTTACTCTTTGCGAGAGTGAAATTTGTTGCACTTGATCTCGTAATTTTGATATATCATGTTGCATTTATTTCTCTTCTTCATACATCATAGAAGAGCTTTATGTTTTCTTATTAGGTGTGTCCATTTTTTTTGTTTCGAGTAATTTTGGAATCAAACAATGATATGTATGCTTCACTATGCCCTTTGAATCACTTCAAACTGATTTTTCAAACAAAAGTTATGCAAAATTTTAAAAAAATGCACACTTTTTTCTTTCTTTTTAGGAGCTTGATATTGAAACTATTGTATCTCTGTAATTTCGGATCTCCAAGCTCTGAAATTTCATCTTGTGGTATCCCTATGAGTCTTCTTTCCAACCCCACAAGTCAGGTTGAGATTAGATTCTTTAAAAAAGTGTTATGCTCAATGTCCCACGATGACCTGATTATAGATTGGTTCAGTAGAGCTAACTTGTATGGAGTGCCACGTGTCATTGTTTCAACCTTATTTTCTGAAATGATACATGAAAAACTAAAGTCCATGCATTGTCATTCACTTATTACAACATTTAAATCTTATGCTCGGAGAAAAAAATATGTCGATTTTTCCTAGGTCACCTGTTTGAGATTGAATTATGGAGCCTGCAAAAACCCTAACTTCCTTGGATCATATCTCTAAAAATATAGTGAACCAAGTGTTAGAGTCGGTCTAGTAGCCCTCCACTAGAGATCAAAGCTCTTTGCATTTCATAGTTAGGTGTCTCATCAGTGTGATCATGTTGCATTCCGTTAGGCATGCCATAATCTCGGTGGAAGGAGTTTATGTCATTATTTCCCTCTTGTTTGGCACTGCTGGTTCAGGTTTGTTCAAATAAATAAAGTCCTCAAAGGGTCATTCATTTTGCTTTAAGTTCTTAGGTTTTAGGTCTAGGGTTGAGTCTAATTTTGTCTTGAGAGGTCATCAAGGACCAGTAGGCCAGAGGGATGTCCTTCATTAAACATTTCTTATCATTGTATAGCTAAATTTTTGCCTTGTTCTCAAAAACTCTGTTTTTGAAAACAAGGTCATTATCTCATTTTTGTAAAAATTCTCAAAATTTCAAATTCTTCAAATGTCG
The DNA here is from genome assembly GCA_031772625.1 of Pinus tabuliformis. Taxonomy (NCBI): domain Eukaryota; kingdom Viridiplantae; phylum Streptophyta; class Pinopsida; order Pinales; family Pinaceae; genus Pinus; species Pinus tabuliformis. The sequence goes on along the minus strand of CM062804.1, from coordinate 516,642,555 downwards.
AAGTGCAGCCTTGGTCTCCTTTGCCAAAGCATCCCAGAAGCTATCCCTGCAAAAATTTTCAGAAGAAATCATCATTTCAACCAATTTTTCAAAGAAATGAAATTAAAGGTCAGGGCCAATTAAAGCAAAAAAATGTCAACATTCAAACATAACAAAGTGGGTTTTGGGCAAGTGAAAAATTAAAAGGAAGCCTATAAAAGCATGCCATCCCTCATTGGTAATTCATTTGCCTCTCAACACTCCAAGAGAATAGTTGTCAAGTTGATTTCAAAGTTCATTGGGCGAATTGAGCAGTTACAGCAGCGCGCTACGCATCAGAAGAGGCGCGCTACGCGTTGGAGGGTGCGCTACGCATCAGCGCGCAGTTTCCAGTTCAGTTTTTCTCAGGCGCTACGCGTTGGGAGGCGCGCTACGCATCAGGCTGGGCGCACTACGCGTTGGATTTCTTGCTCAGGCAATCGCCAGCAAGCCACCAAAACTGCTTTTCTCTCCAAATCTTTTCAGGTAGGCCTCTAATCATGGTGATTTTTGGTTTGGCTAAGATGAATGAGCAATGAAAATGCAAAAATGCCATGCTAATATGAAGTAAAACCCTACCTTACTGTATCAAGTATTAAAATTGCAAATGTGCTAGGGTTTCATTTGAAATTTGCTGCCCAAGGTTACCCATTTTCCCATTCCTCTTTCCCCATATTTTCTTCACTATTTTCCTTCACATTTCCCATGCAAATCATATAATCTCCCTCCTAAAAATCATTAAAATCCCTAAACCCTATTAATTCCTAAAATCCTATGTAAATTTCCTAAACCCTACTTCCCATTACAATCCTACACATTATGATTGTATATGTTCCATGTTCCTTTCCTAGCATTTCCTTCCAGATATGTTTTCCCTAATCCCCTCAATTTTCCCTTTTTCCCTAACATTTCCCATGTGTGTTTGTCCCCTTGGTAACAACATTCAAACAAGACAAAACAGTAGTTCTTTGGGTGCACAGTCAGCATTATTTTTCAGTCATTTGCCTCCAAAACCATGTCAAAAACCGAGACAGATTATGAGCAAAGTGATGACCGTGAAACAACACCAGAGGTAGAGGTGCCAAGGAGGCATCACAGGGGTGGTAAGGGTGGTCAGCATGTCAGGGAGGAACCCACCTCTTTGGCTTATCTACAAGCTTGTCCACTTGCAGTATCATGTTTCAGATATCTATCATGTTATGAATATTGTGAAAGAATCTCCCAAATTCAACACCACAAGGAATTGGCCCGATTGTTTGTCCTACATTTGCACAATGGGCATGTGAATCTTGCAGGAGTGGACTTCACATTGTCACCTGAGATTGTTGCTCAAGCAACAGGGATACCCAATATTGGAGAAGAATGGAGCAAGCGCCAACAGTTGGACAGATTTCATTATGATCCATATATCAAACCTGCATGTCTGAGGTACCTAACTGGTGTTTTTCCCTTCAGGTTCTTAAGAGACGAGTATGCACCTATGATGAAGATCATCATTCGTTATTTCACTTGTGAGGGCAGATTTTCACGTTTGTATTCGTACCATATCCGTTTGTTGATGCATTTCACACGGGTACGAATGATGAACATTCCATTCTTCATGTGCCGAAATATAGAGAGGATAGTGCCCTTGGTGCAAAGAAAGAACCCAGCACAACAACACAAGAGCATTTATCATTATGCACTGATCAAGATTGTGGTCATGCATCAGTTGGCACAACAGGGTATTCCATGGGAGGATTTTATTTCTCGTGACTTGTTCACAGTGCCACAACCACCTCCTGAGGTTGTCCATGATGAGGGAGGGCCTTCACATCAGTTTGATATTCCAGAGCCCGAGCATGTCAGCACTCCTCCTTATGTTACATATCAGAGGGGCCACAGGGTCTTATTTGCATCTGCACGGCGAGTATTATCTCCACATCAGGTGGAAGGGGTCTCGCCTTCTTCATCAGCACAGTGAGTGTTATCTCCACATTAGGTGGAAGGGGCCTCGCTTTCGACAGCAGCACAGGTACCAAAGAGAAGCAAGCAGCCCAAGATTGATGAGGGGCCATCAGGTGTTCCAGGCATAGATGTTGTTGATCTTGATATCATTTCTCCTAGCCTAGAGTCAGAGGAGATCATCCAGCAGTTAAGGGCTGAAAATGACTTGTTGCGGCAAAAATTGGAGATGGAAAATTGGACAATCACTTATTTAGAGCAGCGCAACAAGCAATTAGAGGATGAACGCTCTCTTGATGAGTTGCGGAGGATCCGAGAAGACCGGAACTTGGCTCGCAAGAGACCTGGTGATTTGACACCTAAGGAACAAAACTCCATGCTCATTCAGGTGAACACGCATCTAGAGAGGTTGATAGCGAAGGAAAACAGGGACAAGGACATGCTCCGACACATGAAGAATCACTATTGGGCTCGAATGCATGTGTGTAAAGCAAGAATGAAGGTGCTCAAAGGACGGTTGGCCAAGGCACTAAAACGGAGGAAAAGGCCCGATCCCCTTCATATTTTGGCTGAGGCTACCTTGAAGGATCATGGTGCTCAATGATGCACTTCCAGTTCAAATTTCTGGAAATTTTGAGCAATTTTGGTCAATTTTGATTTTTTTTTGTGCTACACACAGGTTTTTGCTCTGAACGCGTAGTGCGCCGCGCGCTACCCTGAAGATGGGCAAGTCCATTCCTCAAAAACTCAGCATTTTTGGATTTGTCATGACAAATTACACTTTCTCAGCAATGGACAAGACATTTCATCAGGTTTTGAGCCCTCAGAAGGTCAAAAAACATGCAAAAAATGACTTTCTGCCACTTTTTGGACACACAGGAAGCAGTCTTGGGAGATTGTAATTTTGGAGGGGCAAATGACCACCAAATTGAGAAATTCCACTTGGGTTGGAAAGTAGACATCCAGATCTTTCCAACAAGCCTACTTTTGCCTCATTTGGATGCCGGGAAGTGCCTCAAAAGTTGGCTCAAAGGCGCGCTACGCGTTCAGGATTGGGGCGCTTTTTCTCAATTTTTCATCTACAGCTCAGGAATTCGCCCAGCTTTGACCAGTTTTGACTTGTGATGGGATTTTTCACCCTCTTTGATGTAATTAATGTATTTTCATGTTGACATGACACTTATTTACCTATTCTAGAAGATTCATTCATGAAATAGCAAACATTTAATGAATGAATTGGTTTCCTAGCTTATAGAGGCAAGTTGTTTTGACTGCCTAGATTCTAGTGTTTTGTTTAGAATTGGTTGAAACAGCTCCTAGGATGATGAGCTCGACCCCTAGAGGCAAGGAAAGGTGTTAGCTTGCCTATATTATGTATTTTCTTAGTCATTTTCATGGTTGGACTCTTGAGGGATAAGCTTCTATTGTATTACACTTTGTATCTCTGCAATTTTGGCAAAGGAAAGACCAGGGTTTTGCAGCACTTTTTGGGATTCCTGTGGTTATTTGTGTTGATGGTGTGCTTCTCATGTACTTGTAAGTGTGTTATGTGTATCATTTTCCCACTTTTCTTTTCTGCACATTAAGTAAATGAAGTGTTAAGGTAGAATTCATAATTTGTATGCTCTGCCTTTAAGTTTGCTTAATATCTATGTTTTCCTCTGTCTAAAGAGAACTCTCGATGGTTTCTTGCTCTCTTTAGCCCCTCACCAGTCATTTCCATCCATTCATTTAAATCAAAGGCATCAAGACAATCTCCTACCTTGCCCCAAAAAGACCTCTGCAAAAGCTGTGTCCCATCCCCGCACCCAAAATTGTTTTCCCCCTGTTTTCCACCAAAACCCTAAAAATCTGAAATCAAACCTTCTCAATCAGTTTACTAGCCTAAAATCAGTGTTCTTTATTGGTCATCTCCGCCCTTTGAAGACCTTTTGCCGAGATAGACCCGGAGAGAGCCCTCTCCTGCCCCGTAGGGCTAGCTACGAGGCTAAGTGGTTTGATGTTGCCTTGGATTTTGTCTTTTTTAGCCTGAGGCCAAATTCAAGCGCTAACACCAAGATCTAAAATTCATATACAAAGTTCATCAATATTTTGTCTCTCCGTGATTGCAATTTCAGCTTCTGAAGCCTCATAGAAAAAAATTATAGCGAAAATTCCAAGATGACCTGTTTGAAGAAGTGAAACCCTAGAATCCAAAGCTCTGATACCAAATGTTATGCAACCAGGTCACAGAAAAGATAGATCAACGAATTAAAAATTATCCTCTTCAAGGAGGAAACCTCCTTTACATTACATAATGAACAATTCTTGGATGATACAAATGATAAGGCCTCTTTGGTATATATATGAGTATAAGGGGTCATAATATAATCAGAGCTTACATAACAATAATAATGTAAGGGCACAACAATAACAATAGTGGACCTCTATGGGGCACAACAATAAAAATATGGGGGCTACACTAACAATAACAATAAGGGGATACATCAAAGAGATATAGAACAGTCGGTGAGGGAGCGCGTTGTTAAGGCGCTCAGTAAGCAAAGGTCACCAGTTCTAGTCTCGCTGATACCAAAAATCCAGCATGGTTTCCGCTGGTGCGGCTCAGGCCGGGTGTGATCCCTGGGTGACTTTGATGGCTTAGACGCCCCTGAGTTGTGGCCTCTCAACCATAGGGTAAGAGTGATTTTCAGGATTCACCCACTTATCAACCAAAAAAAAAAACAATAAGGGGATACACCAGTATTCACTTGGATCGAAGAAAGAAGGCAAAGGAAAGCAGGAAAGCACAAGGGAACAGTTAGATCAACAAATACAACCCGATTGATTTGCAGGTAACAGGTTGCATGTGTGGTTTCCTTGCTGATTTCTTGATGCATGGTATATGCATGTGTTTTTATGGTTATATGGCGTCATTGGCATGGAGATTTGCCTAGATTGACAGTGGTTTTAGCCTTACCTTGAGATTTCCTAGATAACCATGGTGTTGTGGGTTTCCTATGGCAGTGGGTTGGAACAAACACTTTGGAAGCCCTATAACAACTTAGGTTGAGTTACTACTCCTAGAACCTAGGTTGGTACAAATGCTCTAAGCCCTTGGTGGGTTTAGTTACTAGTCCCTGGAGTCAAGTTGGACAAACGATTTGGACCCCTAAAAGGTTGTGGGTTGAGTTATTAGTTCCTAGAGCCTTGGACAACTTGGGTAGAGACCTATATGGTTGGTGTTAGTGATGTCTGACCATATAGGTGGAATCATTGGTTAAGGGTTGAGGTGGTTGGCCTCTCGAATCCCACGTTTGGTTTTGTTTTGGTTTATCCCATGAGATCCCACATTTATGCTTGGAATATGGCGCGAGGGTGATTGGCTTAAAGAGATATTTGGTTCAATCCAATCTATGGTTGGGTGGTACGTGGAAGTCCCTAACTTGGTTGGTATTTTCATATGTTAATAGAAGACATTTCTATATTATGATCTATGAGCATTTGTGCGATTATGTTGGCGATATTAGGGTTGAGTTATCATGGTTTCTATGCTGGTGATTTTCTAGTTATATGTTGGTTATATGATGAGATTATCTATGGCTCTGGTCATGAATTGTTTAGTTATTGAATGGTTGACGAATGTATGGAATAATCAGCATTGTTGCAGCTATGTCGAGAGGGCATAGAGCCTTCTTGGTGATTATTAGATGAATCTCATACTATTATGATCAAATATGCATTCATGACCTGTAGCTTACATGTTTTCCATGTGTTTCACGACATGTCTAGTGTGTTCTAGGCAATCTAGGTCAAGTTCTTGATTCAAGTTTGAATGTTTGCTTTGTTCTCATGTCAATAATGATTACAGAAAGTCTCAAGAAATTCTAGGCAGTGGTCTAGAGGCTGGCCTGGAATTGTGACTAAGATCTCATAATCACACCCTCTGAACTAGGCAAGTTGGGTCACAACCACATCAAGGCAGTGTTGTGCATGTACTAGGTGGCCTATAACTACACCTAGGCCTTTTCATGCATGCGGTTGGGAGTCTAGTTCAGTGAAAATAGCCCCAACTCAAGTTTTTGTCACTTGAGGTGGTCCTTTGGCCTCTAAGTGTCCTGTAGCCCTAAGGGGTCTTGTGAGTTGTCAGTTTGTAGGATCCACTTCATTAACTAGAGCTTGGAAGTCAGGTCATGCCATAGTAACTCTTCATCTCATGTTTACCCTATCAGGTCTGTGAAATTGGGTAAATGTGGGAGAGGGTGGTTACATTTGAGACCAACCCACTATAATGAAGGTGTTGGTTAATCTTGTCATCATTGCTGGTGATTTATATGTCTGCAAGGATGCTATAGCTTTGTGGAATAATTGGAATGTTATTGATTTCATTTTATCAACGACCTCGGTAGATAAAATGACCTTGGGAGATGTTATTGATTTCAATTTTTATTTTTCTTCAAGCAGTAGCAGACTCTAGGGAACAACAAAATTATGACCAAATAATATGTTAAATCTATGATTACATGATTATCTTCGTTAATTAATACTTCAAAAGATATATTTTTAGAGGCACTAAGGTCACAATTTTACCATTTTTGCTTGTTCATTTAACTTAGAGATTAAATCATAGTTAACATCATTGCTATGATACATTTATTATGCATTTAGCCATCAAGTTCAAGGATCACTCTGCCTATATCCTTGAACTAGAACGATCAAGTTTAAGCTAGATGTTGTAACATTTTCCTATGAAAAGCCTTTTGCAAAAAATTATTGAATTTTTTTTATTTCTATGCACTTTGTAAAGTTTTTATATAGAGTTTGGCTATAAATAAAGTGCTATATATAAAATAAATACATGTAAATATTATATATTTCTTTTGTTTAATGCATGTGATTCTTTTCATAACCTAGATGCACATTCGATGGTCAACGATTATTAATCAAAAGCGAACCCCCCCCCCCACACCACTCATTTGACGTTTAGTGCAAGGAGGTGGGGATCCACGATTTGTTGTTTTGAATAAACCGCCAAAGGATACATGGCAATGCCTGGTGAAAAGCGGGCCCCCTTGCACTAAACCAGATACAACCTCCCCCGCCCCCCTGTTATTTTGCTCTAATTTTGTGTTATGCAACCAACTCACAAAATAAAAGAATGAGATAGATCAACGACTTCAAAAGTAGCCTCTTCGATGGGAATACCTCCTTTACATTACACAAACGAAAAATGATTGGATGATACAAATGACAAGACCTCCTTTCTATATATAGGAGTCTAAGGGGTCATAGTATAATCAGAGCCGACATAACAATAATAATGTAAGGGCACAACAATAACAATAGTGCGCTTCTATGGAGCACAATAATAACAATATGGGGACAACATAGGCACAACAATAACAATAAAGGGCTACAATGACAATAATAATAAGGGAATATACTAGTATTATAGGGACCTAACATGCCCCTCTCCTTCAAAAAAGTGTTGTCCTCAACGCTTGAGTAGTTCTAGATGCTTCTGTATAAAATTATCATCCTCCCATGTGGAATCTTCAGTGGGTAAGTTCTTCCACTTGATGAGATACTCTGAAATTGATTGATTTCGTAGTTGTCGAGTTCTTATTTCAGTGACTGCTTCAGGTTCCAATATGATTTTTCATTCCTCGTCAAGTTCTCGCAATATTGTTTGAACTAGGAGCTTGTCACCTATAACCTTCTTTAAGCATGAAACATGGTAAACTGGGTGCACTCAGGAATATGCAGGAAGTTCCAATTTTTATGCCATTAGTACCAATCTTTTGTAACACCTTATACAGACCATAATACTTTGGTGATAATTTATTATCCTTCTTAGCTTGCTTGAGGGACAATTGTTTGTATGGTTGTAGTCGTAGAAATACCCAGTCACCTACATCAAAACTTCTTTCGCTGCGATGTTCGTCTGCCTGTTGTTTCATTCTATTCTGCGCCAAAGTCAAGTTATCCTTTAAGAGTTGGAGAACTTTTTGTTGATGCTCGATGTGATCTTCCACTGCTTGAACCTTAGAATTTCCTCTTAAATATGATGTGATGGACGATGGATGATATCCATAAAGTGTCATAAATGGGGTCATTTTTGCTACAGTATGGAAGGAAGTGTTATACCACCATTCATCCAAAGGCAACGATTTGACCCATTGTGTATGTTTATCAGATACAAAGCAACGAAGATATCCTTCAAAACATTTGTTCACTATCTCAATTTTCCCATCAAATTGAGGATGATAATATGAGCTATGAGCTAACTGAGTACAGAGACAAGAAAATAATTATGTCCAAAAATTTCCAGCGAAAATAGGATCTTTGTCGCTTGCAATAATATTTGGGTTTCCATGTAGCTTTTGAATTGTTTCCATAAATGCAATAACAACTGTACTAGCCTTAAATGGATGAGATAATGCATAAAAGTTTGCATACTTGGTAAGTCTATCAACTACCACCATGATGACAATCTTTCCTTCGAACTTGGGTAAACCTGTGATAAAATCCATTGAAACCTCCCCCCAACATTGACTTGGAATGGATAAAGGTTGTAATAGACCTGGGGTCTTAATTGTCTCAACTTTATTTTGTTGGCAAACCAAACATTCCGCCATAAAATTTTGAATATCAAATTTAAGGCCATCCAAAAAAATTCCTTCTTAACCCTGTGGTAAGTTTTTAAAAATCCTGAATGCCCTCCTAAGGGATAGGTGTGCAATTCCAGAAGAATCTTTTGTTTGAGTTGGGAATTCTTACAGACGTATAAGCAATCTTTGTAGCATAACGAATCATTTTTCTAGCTAAATGTATCGGATGTACTGGGATCTTGCTGCAACTTTTGAATGAGTTCCCACACTTCTTCGCCATTCTTCCATTCATCCCTTGCTTCATTTATCCAATCTGGTTGGATAATAGAAATGGCACAAAACAATGCTTCCACATCCTCATCCTTTCTTGAGAGTGCATCTGCAACAACATTTTGCTTCCCTTTTTTGTAGATGATTTCAAATTGATAACCCAACATCTTTGTGACCATTTTTGTTTTTCTTATGAAGAGAATCTTTGTTCTAAAAAGTATTTAAAACTATCATGATCTGTTTTTACCTTGAAGTGTCTTCCCATTAGGTAAGGTCATCATTTCTTAAGTGCATGTAGTATTTCCAACATTTCCTTCTCATAAATAGCTTTTTGTAAATACTTTCCTTTGGTTGGATAAATTTCAAAAGCAAGGGGTTTTTCTCCTTGCATTAAAACAACACCAATTCCATTTCCTGAGGCATCACATTCCACACTAAAGGTTTTTGGGAAGTCTGGCGTAGCTAAGATCAGTGCTTGGCACATTACCTTTTTAAGATGTTCAAAGTCTTTCGTTGCTACTAGAGTCCAAAAAAATGCATCTTTCTTCAGTAATGTTGTTAGAGGTGCTGCTATTCTACCATAATTCTTAACAAACTTACGATAATACCTAGTCAACCCAAGAAATCCTGCAGATGCTTTATGGATGTGGGGATTTTCCATTCCTTAATGACTTCAGTTTTGCTAGGGTCTACCTTAACACCTTCATGATATACAATATGACCCAAATATCCCACCTCTTGTACTCCAAAGAAACATTTGGAGGTTTTTGCATATAATTGTTTCTCCTCCAATAGTTTGAGCACTCTATCAACATCTTGAACATGATCCTTCCAAGACTTGGTGTAGATTATTATATCATCAAAAACTACTAACACAATTTTTCTAAGGAAGGATTTTAAAATGGAATTAATCAAACCTTGAAATGTAGAAGGTGCATTGGTAAGGCTAGAAGGCATGAACAAAAATTCATAATGACCCTCATGAGTTCTAAATGTTGTTTTCAGAATGTCTTCAGCCTTCATTCTGATTTAATGATATCCTGAACGAAGGACCAACTTGGTGAAGTAAATTTCTCCATGCAATTCATCCAATAATTCATTAATGACGGGAATGGAAAATTTATCTTTAATAGTGAGCTTGTTGAACTCCCTATAATCCGAACACATGCGCCATGATCCATCCTTCTTGTGCACCAATACTACTGGAGCAAAGAAAGAACTTTGACTAGGTTGAATTATCCCAGCCTCTATCATTTCTGGAACCATACATTCAATTTCACTCTTTTGGGCATAGGGATATATGTAAGGCCTCATGTTTGGAGGAACACTTCCTGGAATCAAATGAATAGCATGATCATGATCACGAATAGGTGGTGGGCCTTTGGGAGTCTCAAATACCTTGGAATGATTATCCAATACTTTTTGGTGATCTGGAGAAATAGATGATTTCTATGTGGGAAACTCTAGCGAACATAATTGTGCAATTATGCCATGTTGTTCTTTCTTTAGAAGCTTTGTCACGTCGTTAGAGTTGATTATCTTTCCTGGTTTCCCTGTGATACCCCTTAATTGAACTTCCTTTCCTTCTGGAAAAAATAATAATAATAATAATAATAAATAATAATAAAAATAAAAATAAATAAATTCAACAAGAAAAGTTCTTGAAAATTAAAATCTATCGTACCCAAAGATTGTAGACATTAGACTCCTAGTACAACATCAGCACCACCCATTGGAATGGAAAACATTGGACTATTCAACACATATTCTCCCATGGATAGCTTGATATTATCACACTTCCATAGCAATTTATGGTTCTTCCATTTGCAACCATCACTTGACACTCTCGTGCTGGATATAGGAAGCAATTCAATTCCTTCGCTATCTTACAATGAATAAAATTATGGGTGCTGCCCAAATCAATCAACACTATTACCTTTTTCTTCTTGATATGTCCTTCTATCTTGATAGTTTGAGGAGTGGTAATTCCAGCCAATGCATTACAAGATATGGTCGGATTCATTTCTTATTTCTCTAGGGTTTTTTCCTGGTGTGTATCCTCTTCTTTTGATGTTTCTTGCTCCTTTTCTTCTTCCTCTTCACAATCTATGTAAAATAATTTCTTCTCAGCACACTTATGACCTTCAGTATATTTTCTATCACAACTATAACAAAGTCCTTTTACTCCTTTCTCTTCCCATTGTTGTGTTGTCAACCTTGTAGGTTTTCAAAGGCTAGGGGTAACAACACTTCCATGTTTATAACTGTGATTGGTAGGCTTCATTGTTGCCATAATTTTAATTTCATTTTTTCTTGCCAACATGAATGCCTTCTCCAATGAATCAGGTTCCCAAATGTAGGAATTTACAGGGTAAGTTCCTTAGACAAAACACCAAAGGACACCGCTCACAAACAGATCATAGATCATTACACCAGTATTGTTGACGTGATTAAAACCCTCAAAGAGGGGAACAGTCCAAGGCCTGAGTCAATGCGGCCACTTCAGGCAATTTATTAATAAAATAATGAAAATTTACATAAACTTCTCTCATGAATGGTTACCCTACAAATGACCCTCCATGCTCTTTAAATAGAGATCATGGACCAATCAGGTGTTAAGCCACAGATCAAGTGTCGGTAATACTGAGGAGAGAATGAACCGTCGGATCACTTCATGTCTAGAACATATCGTGACCATCAGATTATAAGTTACAAAAGTACATAGTAAAGAAACACACTTTACCTAACTCTACACTAGACCAAGTTATACTTAACTATTTCCTATGTGTCGAAATATCCTAACATCCCCCCCTTAAGAACAACTTGGGATAGGATTGAAGGTTGTAAAAATATGACACAATAGGAGAAGGAAGGAGGACTAGAGCCTATCCCCCCTTAGTGACAACTTCCTGAACTCCAACCATAAATCAAAGTTTAGTAAAATTTGCCTCTGTGAGAGCCTTTGTAAAGATGTCTACAACTTGATCATTTGTTGAACAATATTGCACTTCAAGAACATGGTCATGAATGAGCTTTCTGATGAAGTGCATGTGCAGTTCAATGTGTTCGTTGCACTGATGTTGGACTGGACCTTTGCATAGTTGAATGGCACTTTGATTATCACACCAAAGTGTAGTCGGATGCTACTGCTGAAAGCCAAACTTTGATAGGATTTGACGAAGCCACAGGGCCTCCTTACTAGCTTCTACGACACCACGATATTCTGCTTCTGCTGAAGAAAGAGAAATGGCACTTTGTTTCTTGCAAGCCCATGTAATAGGTCCTAAACCAAGAGTGAGCACATAACCTACAGTAGAATTCTGATCATCAGGGTCACCAGCCCAATTGGAATCAGTGAAACCGACCAATAGAGGAGATGCTTTTGCACTGTAATGAATCCCAAACTGAACTATACCTCGAACATAACGAAGTATTCTTTTAGCTGCTTTCCAATGACTTTCATGTGGGTTTTGCATAAACCGAGCAATAAGGCCAACAACAAAGGAAAGGTCAAGACGAGTATGGGTCGGATACAAAAGTTTTCCTACAAGTTGGCGATATAAGGTAGCATCAACTTCAGGTGAAGTACAAGTGACTGAAAGTTTGGCTCTAGACTGAAAGGGAGAAAGGGCTGGCTTACAGTCTTCCATGTGAAAATGGTGTAGAAGATCACATACATACTTGGACTGGGAAAGGGAAATACCTTCCTTGGATTGCAAGACCTGAAGACCAAGAAAATAATGCAAGTGTCCTAAGTCTATCATTTCAAACTTCTTTTTAAGGTTGGACTTCACATGGTTTGTAAGGTTGGGATCACTACCAGTAAGGATAAGATCATCAACATAAAGAACAAGAATGATAAGAGACTTGCACACTTTTTTGGTGTAGACAGTATTGTCAGAATGACAACTAAAAAAGCCAGTTTCTAAAAGGAAGCTATCCATTTTGGCATACCAAGCTCGAGGGGCTTTCTTGAGACCATAAAGGGATTTCTTAAGCCAACATACAAGGCTAGAGTCTTTTTGTATAAAGCCAGTAGGTTGTTCCATATAGATTTCTTCATGCAAGTCCCCATGCAAGAAGGCAGATTTAACATCCATCTGATGGACTTCCCATTTGAAAGAGGCAACAAGGGAAAGAACAAGGCGGATAGAGTTCATTTTGGAAACAGGGGAGAAGGTTTCAGTATAGTCAATGCCTTCTACTTGTGAAAAACCCTCAGCAACAAGAAGAGCTTTATGTTTATCAACTTTTCCATATGGTCCATACTTGGTTTTGTAAACCCATTTGCATCTAACAAGTTTTCATCCCTTTGGTAGAGGAACAAGATCCCATGTATCATTTTCCAATAATGAACGATATTCTTCATTCATAGTTGTGTCCCAATCTGGATGGCCTGAAGCTTCTGCAAAGGTGTCAAGATCATAATTAGATGAAGCTTGAGCCAGTAAAGAAGAGGCTCTATCAAACTGAGAACATGTGTGTCGTGGATTTGTAGGATCACCGGCAAGAGCACCTGCTGCATCCCAAGTAGAACAGACCCATTTTGGAAGCTGAGGAGCTGAAGCAGGATCCTAAGAAGGAGGGGGAGGATTGTCATCCTCGCTGTCATCATTTGAAGAAGAAATATTTTCAGAAGTAGAAGGGAGAGAGAGAGGTGGCACATCCGCCGCACTAGGCTCGTAGTCCGATATATTTTCAGCAAACTTTACATCTCTTCTAATGATAACATTTTTGGACTTAAGTGGAATAAGTCTATATCCTTTGACATCTTCAGAATATCCAACAAAAATACATTTTTCACTCTTAGTTTCTAAAGCTTTATGTTTCTCATCTGGAATATGGGCCCATGCTTCACTTCCAAAAACACAAAAGTGACTCACATCTGGTTTAATTGAGCTCCATGCTTCTTCTGGAGTGATGTTTTTTAAAACCTTAGTAGGAGTGTGATTTACTATGTAATTTGCACAGTTAATTACTTCTGTGCAAAAACTAAGACTAAGTCCTTTAGATTGAAGCATACAAATTAGCCATTTCCTTTAAGTTGCGATTCTTCCTTTTAGCTACACCATTTTGTTGTGGAGTATATGGAACAGTATGTTGCATTTGAATTCCATTCTCAGTGCAAAAGTTAATGAATTTGTTGTTAACATATTCTCCGCCATTATCAGATCTTAGCTTAAGAATTTGATGTCCAGATTGTTTTTCAACAAAGGCCTTAAAGGCCAAGAACATGTTAAATACTTCACTCTTGAGTTTTAAGAAGTATACCCAAGTGCGTCTGGAGAAATCATCAATGAAAGTTAAGAAATACTTGTAGCCAGAGAATGAAACAACTGGAAGTGGACCACATAAGTCACTATGCACAAGCTGTAAAGGGGCTGAGGCATGCCAAGAGGCACGTTTTTCGAAACTATCTCGATTATGTTTTCCGAGTACACATCCGGAACAAACACCATCTCTGCAAGATACCATTGGAAGACCTGTCACCATATTTTCTTTACATAGATTCTGAAGGGAGCGATAGTTTAGGTGACCAAATCGCTCATGCCAAAGTTTGCTCACTTCATCATTATGAGCAACAAATACCGAGGGAAGATTTGATGACCCAAAGTTGTTAAAATTATACAACCTTGTATAATCATCAGCAATGCCAGTAGCTAAAAATCTGTCTAGGATCTCTTAGGTCCTTAATTACAACATCGTGAGGTGAAAATTCAACGATTTTACCTTCACCTGAATGAGTTATCTAATATACAGATAGAAGGTTGCAGGATAATGTTGGAACACATAATACATCATTAAATTGACCATTGTCTATATGAACAGTTCCAGTCCCTACAACACTAAGAGATCTATCATCACCAACATATATATTTTTGGTGTTACAATCATTTAAAGAAGGAAACATGGCTTTGTTTTTCGCCATGTGATAAGAAGCTCCAGAATCAATGAGCCACTCATGAGAATTAGAAGAAGAAGATACATTAGTGCATATCCAGACCGAGATGTTTGACAACCACATGCAGAAAGTGCTATTCCTGAAGATGAAGTTGAAGTTGAAGAGTGCTCCAAATGGATGTTATGATTCTTCATTGCTGCTTCCAAGGCTTACATCTTCTTAAAGCATTTGGATTCTAAGTGGCCATCTCGATTACAAAAGTGGCAATGTCTATCAGTCTTCTTCCCTTTGTTTTTATTTGCCTTATCATTTTGTTGAAATGATTTTTCATTTTGAGGCTGAAATTGCTTAGGACCCTTGTTTGGTTTAGGACCATTCTTTTTAGGATACAACTTCTTAGGATTCTTTGAATTTGGTTGTTGTTGGGCGGCTAAGGCTTTCTTAGAAGAGTTTCCAAGATTAAGAAGACCAAGGTGTAAGAGTTTTTCTTGTTCTCTTATTAAATAATCACAAAAGGAATCAAAGGAAGGGGACTTGTAGTCTTGTCCTTGAGAAATGAAGGCTTCTCTTGTAGAATGGAAGGTGGAAACAAACACAGAGTAAGCTAGTCCCAACTTAGTAAGAATGGAATAGATATGGTTATCATCTTCTTTCTTAACCTTAACACCTTCCAAGAGAAGTCTAAGGGTCTTGAACTTGGACAGAAAATCTTCAATGGAAGAAAAATTATTGGGGTCCAATGTAAGAAACTCATTTTCGAGTTGATGGGCTCTAAGTTCATTTTTAATTCCAAAAACTTTAGTGATCTATTTCACTGCTTCATTAAGAGTATCAAGTTCTGCGATATGGAATCTAAGGTCTAGAGAAATAGACATCCCTATCAACCCACGTGCTTGATCTTGCCTATTTTCCCATTTGGCTGCCTTACCTTCATCTTTTGGTTTGGTTTCTTGGCCTGAGGCTATTCTGTAAAGACCTTTACTTCTAAGTAAATCCACAATGTAGGACCACCATTGGAAGTAGTTGGTGCTGTCAAGAATAACTTGGCATGGACTTTCAATTTTAATAGAAATTGAAGCTATAGATGCTGAAAATAAGTGTTCCAATGGAAAGATCTCGAAAAAATGGGTTGATTAAAAAAAAAAAGCCTCTGAAAACGGCTTCCGAATGAAGAAGTTATGGCTTTTTGAAGAAAAGTTGTTGAAGTTGCCGACGAAGTGCGGGAATGTGCGGAAATGAATGATAATGTTGTATTTAAAAAAAATCCTCCCCCTTTCCAAACTTAATCTAATTAGCTCTATAAATAGAAAGACTTGAACTCAAGAACCTCTATTCTCATAAAGTAACTTTGGACCAAGTGAGCTAGTTTAAAAGGTTAGTAATTTTTGGAAAAGGGGAAGAAAGTGTTATTTATTTTTTTTAGTCGCTGAAGCTTTGGGTGCGTGCTTACTTGAGAAAGCTCTTTCTTGCCTGCAAAACAAAAACCACAAAACCCAAAATGGACAGGAAAAAAAAAACAAACAAACCTTATGGTTTGAAGTTAGCTTTACCCGGAAACTAGCAATTTTCCTCAATGTTTTTGATTTTCCGAGATCACACTAAGGTGCGACGGAAAAGAGCATACACTTGAGACAAAAAACTTCCTTTCTGTTTCTGATTTGCCAAAATCGCACAGAGTCGTGGGGCAAAGAGCATACGCAGAAATGAAAGGTGTACTTCCGGTAATAAAAAAAGGAGATAAATAAACTAGAATAAACAGAGAGAAAATAACTAGAAACTGCAAATAAACATTGTATACCTCCAAATCTTAAAAATGACGTAGCTAGGGCTATCGGAAACCTTTTCGTGTGAAACTAAAGGGGTCCCTCACTGGAACAGATGCTCCTAACACAATAGAGCAGCCCTCTCGGCTCAAAAGCAGTCAAAAATAGTAGATCTAGGAAATGGCAGTCGGATGCAGTTCTACCGGCTTCAAATTTGGATCACCAATTGATGCGGCCCTCAAATAACTCCGATACCATGTAGGAATTTACAGGGTAAGTTCCTCAGATAGAACACTAAAGGACACCTCTTACAAACATATCACAAATCAATACACCAGTATTGTTGACGTGGTTAAAACCCTCAAAGAGGGAAACAGTCCACGGCCTGAGCCAACGCGGCCACTTCAGGCAATTTATTAATAAAAGAATGAAAATTTACATAAACTTCTCGCATGAATGGTTACCCTACAAATGACCCTCCATGCTCTTTAAATAGAGATCATGGACCAATCGGGTGTTAAGCCACGGATCAAGTGTCGGTAATACCGAGGAGAGAATGAACTGTCGGATCACTTCATGTCTAGAACATATCGTGACCATCAAATTGTAAGTTACAAAAGTACATAGTAAAGAAACACACTTTACCTAACTCTAAACTAGACCAAGTTATACTTAACTATTTCCTATGTGTCGGAATATCCTAACACCAAAGGTGAACCTCATGTCGGATGTTATCCTTTAAAGTCCTTATGAACACATCAATCCTATGCTCCCCTAGAATATGTTTTACTGTTATATTCAATTTTTGGAAGTCCTCAATGTGCTCCACCATTGAACCCTTTTGTTTAAGATTTATCAATTGGCTAAAAAAGGTCTTGCTTTTTGTAATCTCATAGTGTGCTCTCATTTCTTTCGTAAAAATTGCCCAAGTGACAATTTGTTTATGAGAGCAAAGCCATCAATACCATACAAACTGACTGGGTTCCAAATATAAAGTTGCAATGTGTACCTTTTGTGTGTTTTGCACATTATGGAGATCCAAATATTGCAACATCTATAGTATCCATGTTACGGGATCCTTGCCATCAAACTTCCTCATATCGATTTTTGGAACATGGTGGGTCTTCAATCCAACGTTACAATCTATGAAATCATGACTAACATTTCTTTTGTTCTCATCATGAGTCTCCTCTACTACCTTTTCGCCATTAGGAAACATTTCTTGTCACAACTTTGCCAAACCTCCTTTCAAACCTTCCATGTCTTTCTTGAAATCTTCAATGTTTACTTCTAAACCATCCATCTTAGCTTCCACACTATTCATCTTAGCTTCCACATCTTTATTTAAACCATCCATCTTAGTTTTTGTTACTTTTTGTGAGAGTGAAATTTGTTGCACTTGGTATCGTAATTTTGATATATCATGTTGCATTTCTTCCTTTTCTTCATGAGTCATGCTAGAGATTTCAGGATGCTTACTAGGTGTTTCCATTTTCTTTCTTTGGGGCATTAATTAATGATAAATATGCTTCACCGTGCCCTTTGAATCACTTCAAACAAATTTTTCAAACCAAACTTATGATTTTTTTTAAAAAGACTACACACTTTTTTCTCTTTGTAGGAGCTCGATATTGAATCTGTTATATATCTGTAATTTCAGATCTCCGAGGTCTAAAATTTCGTCTTGCCTTAGCCCTCTATGTCCTCTTTCCAACCCCACAATTCTGATCTAGATTGGATTCTCCAAGAAAGAGTTATGTCAAATCTCCCACAATGACCTGATTATAGATTGGTTCAGTAGAGCGAACTTGTACGAAATGCCACGTGTCACTGTTTCGATTTTTGGACCTGAAAATGATACACATAAAACTACATTTTGTTCCATTTCTGTAACTATTTACTAAATTTCAATCCAATTCTCAGAGAAAACGTTATAACGATTTTCTCAAGGTGACCAGTTTGAGATCGAATTCGGGAGCCTACAAAAACTCTAACTTCCTCAGTTTGTATCTCTGAAAATATAGCGAGACAAAATCTGAAATTCGGTCCTGAGGTTCATCACGATTTCATCTCAAATGGTTTTTAATTTCAACTTCTGAAGCTTTGTAGAAAAAAAATTATAACGAAAATTCCACGATGACCTGTTTGAAGCAGCAAAACCCTAGAATCTAAAGCTTTGATACCAATTGTTATGCAACCAACTCACAAAATAGAATAATGGGATAGATCAATGATTTCAAAAGTAGCCTATTCGAGGGGGAAACCTCCTTTACATTACAGAAATGAACAATTCCTGGATGATACAAATCAAGACCTCCTTTCTATATATAGGAGTCTAAGGGGTCACAATATAATCAGAGCCAACATAACAATAATAATGTAAGGGCACAACAATAACAATAGTGGGCTTCTATTGGACACAATAATAACATTATGGGGACAACATGGGCACAACAATAATAATAAGGGGCTATAATGACAATAATAATAAGGGAATACACTAGTACTATAGGGACCTAACATTTTGTTTCATCATACGCAAGCTATTGTCATGTGTTTGTTTGTCGCCAATTCAAAAGTTTGGTTTCAAAGTTAAACCTAGGTTTTCAATGATTATTTCTCGCCATGTTCAAGAAGTAATCGACCAGTAGATACAACGCTAGTAGTGAGCCAGGAAAGTAGCACATTATTTCCGGGTAATTTTTACATCATTTTCCCTTGTTTAAAGATGACTCAACGAAAGAGCAAGGCGATTAGAACTGAATCCAAAACCCCTTAGTCTACCACCTCTGTGAAAATAGATTAAATGGCATTAGTAGACAGGGATGTTGGAATTATTAAAATGCAACATGAATTTGATTTGTATGAAATTAAGAGTTAGGAATTTCAAAGATTTCAAGATCAAAGTGATGAGTTTTTCATTTAGGACTCTCTCCTCCCTTAGTTTATTTTCCCACAGACCTTCCATTTCCCTAAATTTATGGCTTGGTGTTGAGAGCAATATTTGCCAAGTAAGAGAGTCGTCATTTCAAAAGGGGAAGATCAGTTATGCTATATCACACCAGAGTCGATTATAGAAATCCTACAAATTTCAATGTCCGATAAAGTTCAACCCCTTTCCAGTCAACTTTTCTAGGTGAGATTTTAGAAATTAACTCCCCAAGAAAGGAGAGTCCTTCCTGAGTCATTTTTGCCAAAGAATGCCAAATTCCCCAGAATAATCCTTCTTATTCCTCAAGCATATTTCCTGACATATCCAGACATACTATAACTATGCTTTCTTGTTTCTTAGGGTATGATAACGATGAAATTGTTGATGAAGTAAAATTAGGGTTTTTATCTACCCTTTTTTGAGGCAAAAAACCTTTTGTTTATTTTAATTTAAGCCAATATATAATAGATATTATCCATGGGTAGTTCATGAATTTCAGTACCATGAGGTCATTTAAATATCAATCAGTATTAGTATATATGTTCATGTTTTATCAATTAGACAAGTTTATTCAAATACAATTTCGGAAACAAAATCCAGAAGGAAACTTGTAGGAAACTTATGGTCAGTAATTCATTGGACATCATTGGTAAAAAAAACATTCTGAAGGGTTCTCTTTTTCAAACTTTGTGAATCAATTCTTATCAGTTTGCTATAATCTTTTGAATCATACTGAAGTCTAAAGAATTTTGTTGGAGGTAAACCGCATCTTGTAATTGAGGGAACAAACAAAACAAGGAGATTGGTTTTTATATCAGAATTTCACAGAGATAAGGCTTTATGTGTGTGAGCTTCCTCCTTATAGATTGCATGCCTTTCTTCCTATGAGAATTTTTGCACTTGATTTTATAATGCAAATCTTGAATGCTTATCATATTCATTTCCTACCAAGGTATTTTTTAAGGATTCAAATATTATGCCTATTTATAGTATTATAGGCGACTATTCTGGTTTAAAAAGTCATGCATATAGAATGTAAGCGAATATTCAACAAAAAAACATGTAATTTACTATTAAAATTGATAAAATTTTGGTGAATATTAACCATTTATATATATGTGTGCGTGTGTGTAACATAGGCGAATTTATAACCAAATGGGCGAATACATTTTTTTTTTTAGAAAATGCCCAAAAAATAGCCAATTATTGAAATTTCGCCCCCTAAATTTTTTTGTATTTCCTACCAAGAAAGAGGCTGACTCTTTTCAAGCTTAAGGCACAATTTGGACCTTTTCTTGTAAATAGTAGAACAATTGATAGTGAGGTAGAAGCATTGTTAAAGGAGATTGAACTAACAAAGGGACGAAGATGGAACTAACAGAGGGACAAAGACGGAACTATGATCCTACAGGCAAAATGTCTTCTTTAAGAGTGCAACAAGGTTCTTCTCCTTATGGACTTTTATCAAAACTAGAAATTGAACAGTTTGCCATCAAAGAAATATGGGACGAAGAAACTCTAATAGATGTACCAGAGGAGCAGGTTACAGAGCAACCCATTAGGCCTAATGTTTTGTCTACCTCCCTAACAGAGAAAAAAAAAAAAAAAGTTCTCTTGAAGATGTTCAACTATCAATACCATATTCAAAGGGAGAAGGATTCCGAGTTTATAAGAGACAAAAGATGAGAGAAACAGAGGAATCAATTTCAAATATAGTCTATCAGAAACTTCTACACCTTGTAAAGTCATTATGTCAAGCAAGCCAGTATATACTCTTTAGTGGTTAGAATTAGTAGTCACAGAACAATATTATTCATCTGCTTCTAATAATCAAAACATCTTTTCTCAGTTTTTCGAAATCAAAAAGAAAAATGAAACTTTGAAAACGGTGACCTATAGTGAATTTTGGAAGTAGAGTTATTTCACAAAAAATAGATTTCTCTCTGCTTTAGATATTGAAAAACACCAATTCGAGCTAACATTCTTAGAACCTAAAGCTCAAGGTGCAAAATCAGTTAAGGATTACAAGACTTTTGTGTTTTCATTCAACACAAAACAAATCCATCCTATAGGTGAAATAGATATTCACAGGCAGACAAGAGATATGATATATTATAATTTAACTAGTTTAGCCATCGACCTTTCTAATCTACAAAGTTCATTGAACAAAATGATTACTAAATTGAAGAGGGAAAGAATGTCTTCTCTAGCCAAGGATACCAAAATAAATTCCTTAGAAGACATATTTATTAGATTAGGAATCAATCCCAATGATCCAAATGTTGTTTAGGAACTAATTAAAAATAGGAATGCAAATATACAATCACTTCACAAAAAGCTTAAAATGCCAGTAACTGAGCATCCACAAACACAGGAGATTGAACACATACAAAAGGAGAAGGAGTTACTCCTCTTAGTAATGATTGAGCAAAACAAATTGATGGTCAAGCTTGAATCACAAGTGGAACAATTACTTAAATAAAGAAATCAACAAGAGAATATAGTTGTTCCATTATCTCAAGCAAGTACAACAAGCGAAGATTCAATAGAGAAATTAGTACAAGCTCTTTCATCCCTTTCTCTGAAAAATCAAGAGATCGATGACTTAAAAAAGGCATTGAACAAGGCTCAAGAAGATGCACTAAAGAAAAGTAATTTGCTAATTGCTCAACTCCAGAGAAATGATATCTTGAAGAAACAAATTGAATGGCGTAATAGTAAAGCTAATAGCACTCAATGTTTAATTCAAGCTAAGGCTAAAATATGGGTGGATATTATGTCTTCAATATTTGAAATTTGACCATCAATTGAACTTATTGTTGAGGAAGAAGAATTATTAGACCTTGCTAAAATAGCAGTGGAGGGAATTGAAAGAAAAATGGGTACTAAACCAATTCTAGTCGGCAAGATTCTAAGATTATTGAATACAAGAAAAAAATCAGAGCTTGAAGAAATTGGTATTTCTAATAGAACTCAAGTAATCATAAAAACCAAAAGAGTTCTAACTAAAAGAATTTTTTCAAGACAAGTGAAAGATGCATGTGGATACATGCAAAATCAAGTTGATATATTTAACACGAAATTCAATCTTCTATAACATAGAGAATTACCATCATTCAAGAATTCACAAGGTAAACGTGTTTCTAAAAACGAATAACAAAAGTTAATGACTGTGCAAATGATAAATCAAAGTTTACTAGTTTCACATGAACTTTAATTGGACAAACTCTTCTTGAGAAATTATCTCATGACCTATTTTTATGTTATTAAATCAAATATCTTTTCATAGTCAAACCAACTTATCAAAAGTACATTGAATTGAATGAAGCATATAGAAAGTTAATTTCTTTTACCTATCCAGTTGGAGAAGATTGAGATAAGCTCATTAGGATTCTATCATAGATATCTCAACTACAGAAACAACATCCCATTGAACATGCTAAATTCAGGCACAAGATGAGGACATATCTAGATTTTTTGGAATGAATTCAGTAGTCAAAGTTGCTCCTGATTTTTAGGTTGAAGATTTTCAAGATAGATCGAATTGATATTTTTGACCAATGTATTTCCTTAAATCATGTAGAGATCGAGTATTGTAAGACTGTTGAAAATAACAATAAGAAATGTTAAAAATAACATCAAGAAAAATCCTAATTTAATTTGTCCTTGCATTAAATTAGGAATTAAATTGTAATTCTATTCTCATAGCAACTTGTAACAGTTAACTAAGTTAAGTTGACTTAGTTGGTCCAGTAAATTCGATTTGGAAGTCTATCTAGACTCATGTAGTGTGATACCTAAATTTTAGGGGCCTAGGTTGAGTTCTTATTGAGTTGTAATTATTTAATTAAGTTTAACTGAGTTAAATTAAGTTAAACTAGTTCTAATTGATGGAGGAACTAGTGAGAGGTCAAGTGAATTAAATTGGATTTAATTCACATGCAGTGATTAATCAAAGAACTGATAATTCACTCATAAACAAATCATGCATGTCAATTCTAAGAAAAACCCAATTGAGATTAGAATTTAGGGACAATGTACAATCAGCTGTAAAATCATCTAAATTAAATTGATGATGCATGCAATCAGAGGAAGGCCTATGGATGGATTGCGTAGTTATTAGTGAGGAATTTCCCAATTAAATATGGGCTAATTCCCAAGGGAACAACGCAAGGAAGTAGGAGCTTGGCAGGCAACAAATTTGGCTAAGTATTGGCTTGAGCTAGTTTGTGAGCAAGTGAGATAGATTGTACTTGTGCAAAGATTGTTCGGGTTGAACAAGCATTGTATTTTCTTCTCATATCTTCTGGTTAATGCAATATACAGATAGCAGGGGTTTTTAGTCGAGGCTTTCGCTAGAAAATTATTATGTTATGTGTGATTGAAATTATTCCTTTTCTGCTTCGTGATTTCATCGATCAATTTTTGTTTTCGCTGATGAGTAGAGTAGATTCAAGTCAATTGTTTTAGCATATCACAATATGCAGTTTGAATCTACAATAAAAATCTACATGGTATCAGAGCTAAAATCACTATAGAAGAGGAGAATACGAGTTTGTTTTGCAGGAGAAATCGAATTTGTAGTATCATATCTCAGAGCCAGCAGGATGTTGTTCTATGGATTGAGACTTGAGTATGCCCTTGAGGGTAGCTCGAATTACATAGCTTGGAAGGAAAGGATGGAGGCAGTGTTGGAAGACAATGGGCTGAAGGAATTCATAGATCATGATATCCTGAAGCCTCCAACATTTGATGCTAAATATCTGGCAGAATGGATAAAGTGTGTGGAAAAGGTAAGAAGGATTATCCTAGAAGGAGTTTGAGATCATAATGTCTCGAATGTCCATGGTAAGGAAACTCCATTTGCAATGTCAAAGGCATTGACGAACCTATTTCAAAACAACAGTGACCACAGAAAGATGGAATTGAAGGAAAAACTCAGAAAGATCAAGATGGAGAAGGGCGATACAATACCGAAGTACTTGACCAAGTTCACCCAATGTCGAGATGAGCTTGGAAGTGTCAGTGTTATTGTTGCAGAAGATGATCCAGTGAGCCTAGCACTTCTAGGAATTCTTAAGAGCTGGGACTGTTACCAGGACTTAGTTAATGGGAGGGAGAAGCTACCAGAGTGGGAGCGATTGTGTTCTGACTTGGTATAAGAAGAGTTTCGGCAGAACACCAGAGATAGACCTCATCCAAAGAAGTGGAAGAGGACTTTGCATTAGTCAACAAAGAAAAGAAAGCCAAGGGAAAGAAGTCCCAAGGTGAGGAGGGCGGAAAGAAGAAGGACTTGTCGAACATCAAGTGTTTTCACTGTCATGAGTTCAGGCACTATGCCACAAAATGCCCACAAAAAAAAGCAAGCAAGAAGAAGCTTGTAATAGAAGTAACAGGTGAAGCTCTAGCATCACAATTCGAACTTGATTTCACTCTCATTGCATACATGGCAAGAACTATAATGGGAAGCATGTCGTATCTCGACAGCGGTGCCTTGTTCCATATGATGGGGAATAAAGATCTCTTTAATGACTTGGAGGAGAAATATCTCAAGCAGAACATAGAGTTTGGAGATGATGGGAGGTATAGCATGATCGACATCGATACTATTACTTTTCAGAGGGAGTCTCGATCCCTTCTCAGACTCACAAATGTGATGTATGTTCTAGGACTAAAGAAGAATATTGTTTCCGTCGCGGTATTGGAAGACCATGGCTATGATGTGATTTTTAGCAAAGGAAATATTTTCCTTAGACACATCACCACAAGACATGTGAAATAGATCGGTGTGTGAGTCAAGAACCCATATGCACTTGAGGTACAATATGCATGAAACGCCTTGACGAGAAAGGCAAAGGTTAGAGATTTGGTGGTTGAGAGGGAGCATAAATTACCTCTCAAAACACAACTTCAAAAGCAGGCTCAACAAGTTGTGGAGCAACCACAATTGAAGAAGCGGAGAGGAGACCGAGTGGAGACATCCACTCAAGCAAAGACCTCCTGTAGCGGGAAATTTCGAGCCAAGTGGGAAAAGGGAGCACATGCAGCCATACCTCCAGGTGAGAGGTGGGATGATGTGAAGCAATAGTCCCAAGAGTGCAGAAATTTGGGTAGGATCCATTGAGGTGTTTTTTGTCTCATGGATCATTACCTTGCTACGGGGCCCACAATATTCAGTAGAAGGAGGATCAGTGTCAGTCAGATACTGAGGAGTGCAGAGCAGTGTTGACAGCAGAGTAGGAGGCTCAGGAGCAAAGTCAACAACAACACAGTTTTCCCAGTAGACAGTTGCAGACACAGTTGATTCAGTTTATTTTGTTTGGATGCTTTTTGGTTGCAGATGTTGCAGTAGCAACAACAACAGTGACAAGTGTTGCATGTATAACATTCCAAAGGTACCAAATCAAGATAGAGTTGAATTCCTTTCTTTTTGAGAGGGAGTGTTGAAAATAGCAACAAGAAATGTTAAAAATAACATCAAGAAAAATCCTAATTTAATTTGTCCTTGAATTAAATTAGGAATTAAATTGTAATTCTATTCTCATAGCAACTTGTAACAGTTAACTAAGTTAAGTTGACTTAGTTGGCTCAGTAAATTCGAGTTGGAAGTCTATCTAGAGTCATGTAGAGTGATCCCTAAATTTTAGGGGCCCGGGTTGAGTTCTTATTGAGTTGTAATTATTTAATTTAGTTTATTTGAGTTAAATTAAGTTAAACTAGTTCTAACTGATGGAGGAACTAGCGAGAGGTTAAGTGAATTAAATTGGATTTAATTCACATGCAGTGATCACTCAGAAACTGATAATTCACTCATAAACAACTCATGCATGTCATTTCTGAGAAAAACCCAGTTGAGATTAGAGTTCAGGGACAATGTACTATCAATTGTGAAATCATCAAAATTAAACTGATGATGCATGCAATCAGAGAAAGGCCTATGGATGGATTTCACAATTATTAGTGTGGAATTTCCCAATTAAATATGGGCTAATTCCCAAGGGAACATCGCAAGGAAGTGGGAGCTTGGAAGGCAACAAATTTGGCTAAGTATTGGCTTGAGCTTATTTGTGAGGTAGTGAGATAGATTGTACTTGTGTAGAGATTGTTCAGGTTGAACAAGCATTGTATTTTATTCTCAGATATTCTGGTTAATGCAATATACAGATAGCAAGGGTTTTTAGCTGAGGCTTTCCCCAGAAAATTATTGTGTTATGTGTGATTGAAATTCTTCCTTTTATGCTTCATGATTTCATCGATCAATTTTTGTTTCCGCTAATGAGTAGAGTAGATTCAAGTCAATTGTTTTAGCATATCACAATATGCAGTTTGAATCTACAATTAAAAAATCTGCAAAGACTCTATAAATACTATAAATTTGAATATCATAAGGGTTGATTCTAGGGTCAAAGACATTAATACTTTTTTAATACCTCAATATTTCAAAGGTTAATCAAGGATTACTTGTTTAAGCTTATAACAATATTGTTTCATATATGAGTTATTTCTTGTGCTACATAGTCTTTTCTATGTACATTTAAGATTGTATGGATAATTGGGAGAGGTTTGGCTAAGGATTAGCCACCGTTAAATCCCTTAGCAAAGTTATTTTCAACACTCAACACTGAGTAAACTAAATGAACAACGCGTTTCTATTAGTTCCTCTACGTTTATAGATTGTTGCCTTTTAGACAATTCCTACATGTACTAATGTTTGAGTTGTTGAAGAATCTTCTAGAACCTTTCTATCCTCGTTAAATAACATCATTATTCAGAATGAGTATGTGTGTGGTCTAATATTATCTTAAGTCTTCTATCAACATATTTCCACATTGTTATAGTGTTATTCTTGAATCTTGACACTTTGGTTATACTTTTGAAAGGAAGAGTTTATTTACATTAAATCAAAGGTTTTATTTCTAAAGCAACCATCTATAAAAAAAATCCTTTACTTAGATTCTTTGACACCGTTCTTTAGTGAGGAATTGTCTACAAAGGACAACACTAGAGATGTTTGAATCTAACACAAGTGATAAAAAATTACAATAGAAAAAAGACTTGAAAGTCATGTTGCAATTATTGAAAGAAAATGGTTTACTACAGCAAAATTGATTGTTCATATGATACCAAAGTTTAGCAAGGAGGGAAGCTGAAAGAAATTTAAATCAAAGCCCTTGGTTATTAGTCTACCTAAAACACTAATCCACCACTACAAATGCATCATTCAAATAGAGAATCTTAACCTTTGTTTAAGACCCATGTATTTAAAATATATCTTAATATGACTCTAAATATGAAATTGTCAAAAATGTATTTACTAAAAACTTCAATATGTACTTAAATCTATGAGACAAAATCCTAATATCAATGAAAATTACAACATCACTACTCTCATTTATTGTGATAATTGAGTTCAATATACCTATATGTTCAAATCTAATAGCCACAGTTATAAACAAAGAAATCTTGTCATGGTTAACCTTGTGCTGTAACAAAACAACCCCCCCAATTTGTATTTAGTCATAGTAAAAATGGGCGCCCTTCAAACTTTTATTTTATACTTTTCTCCTTTTTACTAAAATTTTAATTTGTTTTAAAAACCCAAAAGACTCTCAAAATTCTTATTAATCTCTAAAATTGGCTTTATCGCTAAATAATCATCGTGGCTAAGACTTTTAAGTATAAATAAACCTTATAAACAAATAAGGATTAATGCCTAGAATCATTTCATCTGAGCACGTTAAAAAATCCAATGTGTATGATATATACTAGAACTCAATTGTATATAATAATAATAATTTTGTGTTTCCTTTAGGGGCCTTTACAGGTTCCACAACCTACATCATCTCGGAAGATTGAGTCTTCGAAATTCCTTAAAGCAGCTCCACTCAAATCTCCAAAAATCTATTTCTTCCAAGACAAACTTTGCTCAATATTCTTAACACACTTTTCTTTCGTTACAATTCCCATCTCGGAATGTTCCTTCTCAGAAGTTTTAGCAAGATGCCCCTTTCATTTCTTTTGAGATTTTATTCGCGAGACAACCAATTCTCTATACGTCTCGTGACCTTACTTTCCACTTATCCACATACCACTCCCTAGCCTCTAGCTTCCATATCAACTCTGATATATAAGCTCAGAAATTACTCTAGGCATTGCTTTAGTTTTTTGCAAAATTGGTTCCTTTCGAGATTGATTTCTCTCGAGATTAGTTTCTTCCGATATTGGTTCTTCATAGATTGCTTTGTTCTGAGATAACGTCAGAAACATAACAATCGACATTATTGAAAAATGTGTAACAAGGTTTGGTCTTCATAAGTATGAAATGTATTCTTGTAAATATAAAATGAAAAAGAAATTATTATTAGTAGAGCAGTGGTTTCATGCTCAAGTTCTTTCATTTTATAGGTCAAGCACCCATTCAGTGCTTCTAAGGTTTGTCCTAGGTATAAGAGTCATTGTCATATATTGAAGACCCTATGGGCACATTGTAAATTGTAAAGAAAAAATTATTTTGTCTTTAAAGTGTCAAAATACCTCCAATATCAAGTCCGCCTAATGAGTTGTCAAGTCGGCCTACATGAATAGCCACAGCCGCCCTTGAAGAATCCTATATATAAGAGGAACTTGACCTCCATTTGGATCACTCACTCACTCATCTCTTATGTGAAGAAGCAGAAGAAGAAGAAGTCAAGAAGGAAGTGCAAAGAAGAGGAAGTCGAAGAAGTCGAAGTTTTTGGGCTTTATCTATTCTTCTGGGAAGATCAAAGTTAGGGTTTTCTGCGCTGGATCTTTTGGGGTTCGATTTTGGAGGGAGAAGAGAAGGGTAGAAGCCAAGGTCTCTTAGGGCATCCTACTAGCCCTAGGACTCAAGTCAAGGTAAGCGAAGTCAAGAGGAATGTTGGAGGTCGAAGATATTGTAGCTGGAGACCGAAGATATTGTAGCTGGAGGTCGTGGTAGACTTGATCTTGAGGTTATTTGTCTAAGTATAGGTCATGGTATTTGTAAATTGAAAGATCTGAAAGATAAAGAAGATATTTACAGGTTTTCCGCTCAAGAGGAGAGATTTTGGCCCTGGCTTGCAGCCTATATATTGTGTCACTGTTCTTACTGTTTTGGTAGCTGTTTGATATATTGCACATTGGAATAATAATGAACAAAGCTAATAAGTAAAAGGTAGCACAAAAAGTTGTTAAGTTAAGGTAATTAACATATTCATTGCCCTATTGAATTCTCAACATGGTATCAGAGCTTTGGTCCTCTAAGGGCATCATGAAGATCTCCTCTACAATGAAGAATTCCACCAAGAAGATTGCAAGTTGTTGGGTAAAATTAATTGCTTAATAAAAACACGACTAATCACCTAGACATTAATTATCAACCCGAGGAGCGTCTTTTTATTTCAAGGCAATTGACAAAATATATGCAAGCAAATACCAACAATTAACACTGGTTCTACATGATTATGTTCTACACTATCAAGCGCATTTGACAAGAAATAAAATGTAAGACTTGAAAAACAATACTAAATTAAAAAGCAGAAAGTAAATTACAAGAAAAGAATTATGATAATCACACGAATTAAATCAATACTGAATTAAACCATACCTTACAGAATTAGAAATTTAAGCTATTGCACTCAACATCATTCAAATGCTAATCTAGAGCAACAAATTAAATGAAATCTAGAAATTGCAGGAAACAACAAATCTGAAAAGTGCAGCAGTCAACTTGAATAAAAGTAAATTTACTTTAAATAACAATGATTGAAATTTAAAGAAACAAACACATAACTAAACTATTTTAGATGTTCAAGGCAACACCTCGTCCAAGGTAGTGGGCCTAACTACCCAAGACTCAGTTCCACCTTGAGAAATAACTCAGATCAGATTACAAATAGCATATGTAGAACTCAATGGATAGCTTCCTTCATTAAAATATATGAGAGAAATAATTACATAAAATTGAAGTTCTTAGCTTTGCCTCGAATTCAACAATTGTTCATTCTCTTCCTTTTGATCTCTGTTTTCATTTAAATACACAGAGAGCAAAGGGAAATTACAACTAAAATGATTTCAAACTGATTTCCATTACAAATTTGGATTGTCAAAAACAAATTGATCAGCAAGATCAGATTTGAAATTTCTTTCCATCATGATTCAGCTGGAACAAGGAATTTGGTATTGCAATTGGAAGAATTTGGAAAATGGCCACAACAACAAGTATGCAAAAATAACATTTGAAGAACCATGTGTTTCTCTCAATCCAAACCGAATTTTGGAAAACTGCTCATCAAAAAAAACTAATTAGGTCCTTTCTGAACAAAACCCATGTCTCGGATTTTCAAGATTCATCTTCATTTACCTGAAAGATCCAACGCAAAAATGTCACATTTTATCCCAACGAATTTCTGAGTTGGAATATTTGATTATGAGTTAGAGATCAAATTTGCAAATTGGAAGAGATCTTGAAGGCTAAAATAGTGAGTGATGTTACAACAAATTCATTAATAAATCATCATTGGTAAAATCATGCATATTAATCACCAATTTATTAAAAATAAAGGAGAACAAGTATTATTTACTCACAAGAGCATAAATAACTATAAAATGGAATTATATGATAGATTACGATAAATAACATGATAAAGAATGGTAGAAATGGATGAAATAGATGTTAAAAAGTGATAATAATAATGACAAATTAGTGGCCCAACATCTCCCCCAAACTGAACATGTTGCATGTCCTCATGCAACCCAATGCCTCTGTATTAACCATGTTGTAATACAATAATCAAAATGCTCACCCCAACTTATGATATTGATGGAACAAATGGCTTCTTCCTCAAATACTTCTTTAAAATAATAGATATTCAATTCTAGTGATGTTGGTGAAGGTGTAACAATTGGCATATTGACTTTCAACCATATGTATATGAAGTTGCAACAAAATATGATACAAGTAACAACAAACTTCATTAACCATTTTCTCAAAAACTACAAACCAGATTTTGCTGAAATTTTGCAAGCAAATTTCTACTATATTAATGCTTCTCTAATCCAAAAAATAGATATTTCTTATGCATAGATCCTGCAAAATGGTTGTAGGTGACACTACATGATTTTTGGAATTTTATAAATTGATTTACCTTGAAATTTTTTGGGTTTGTGTATTTTAATGATACCTCTTTGCTGTCCAAAAAACACAAGAATTTAGTTCATAGTTTTAAACATATACATAAATCAATTTCTGCATTGTATAAAAATGAAATTGTATGCCTTAAATGAGGAAGAAATGAGAAAACATCCATCATGCATAGCAACTCCTCCCTCAAACTGGAGAATTAGCATGCCCTCATGCTATACTAGAAAATAAATTGATGTGGTTGCTACAGTCATTGTTGAAATCTATGCTTGGTATAAAACAACATCGAATAAGGGAGGTTTTGAGAATGAATAAAGAGATCGATGGATGATGAAGAATATTAATGGCATGGTCATGATAAATAAATGAATGAAAGTAACACCCCCCCAAACTGAAAGCTTTTGTGTCTCTGAAAAAAGAGAAGCGGTAAAGAAGTGGAACTAATGATTGAAAAATATGAGTGAATAATGCTCGATGGTTTTTCATGACATTCTCCTAAACTTTTAATAAATAAAAAACTTATGCTATTTTACCTCAAGTTTTACCTCCATGAAGGCGTTGAATGGCATGGATGGACTGATATTTGTTGACATTGATGTAGGCTGAGCTGACGTTGAAATTGATGCAAAAGGTGGAAGCCATGCAAGCTAAAAGAAAGCAATTACAAAGCGTAGCAGAGTTTTCTTCCCCCAAATTGATTAGTTTCCCTATCATCAAGATTTCTATAACACATCTCATGAGTAGCGTCAATCAGTAATTCATCACTTCAATTACCTCATTATATATAAAAGTGACATAATCATGTTATGAATGCCATGGGATAATAATGAATAAGAAGGGAATATAAAAGAGGGTAAAAATGATGAGAAAAAGATCATTTCCAATACTCATCAAATTTGGTTGTTATGAGCACAAAAACTGTGAGAATTAGTTATCTCAATATTTTCTTCTCAAGGTCTGACCAATTACCTGGCGTTCACAATTAGAATTAGGCCTCTTTATTCTACCCCAAAATAATAGTAGTGTTGTTAAGCTAGGAATAAATGGCCACTGATTGGGCAAAGCAACTATCTTTGGTTAAATATATGAAACTTGTAGAATAAAGGAATGATAGATTAGATGATACAAAATGTCAAATATCAAATATCCCAAAAGTTTCATCCCTGACATGTAAAGTGAATATTTATAACTCAATAATAGATATAAATCATAACCATCATCATCTAAAAACTGATTAAATATTACCCCATGAACTGTGAGTTCTAGCAAACCTTATATATGCAACAGTAAGCTTTATCGACAATTAGTTTTGAGAAAGCAAGGTAACCAAGTAATCATAGTATTGAATTAGCTTGCATACCATAGGCATGGCCACTGCTGCCAGCAGACATCCATAACCTCGACAGGGATGCATTTTTAACCCATTAAGATGCCAGTGTCCCATCTATTAGAAATAAATACATAGTTACAAGAGCATTCAATTTAATTAGATGTCTATTGAAGATCACTGTTATGGCTTGGTAACCAGTTAATAACAATGCCATTCACGGGAGCTAACAAAAGTGAACAAGTCGGCTCGTGATGAGCCCTCTTGTCCTTCAGTTTTATGATCGAAGGCCATTATCTTGGCTTGGTGACCAATAGTAGTAATGTCACTCTATTAAGACCTATGATCATGGTAGGTCGGCTCATGATGAGACCTCCTATCCTCCGGTTAACTATTTTTGTTTAAAATTCAACTATGGTTATTGTTAATCAACAAAATATTACTTAATAGATGGGGTGGCAGGTAAACTCCTTAAGAGCTAAGGATGGCGTAAAAAGTTTTGTAGTAACTATTGTCAACTTGGGTAATTTTTCTTCTCAAAAACTAAGAACCTTCAAATGATTGTTGATAAATATATTTTGTTTTGTTAAACTTGGAGTTGAGGAACAATTTAGTAGATAATGACGAAAAGATTTAAGTACAATTTTGTGGTCGTCATCATAAATTTTACAAGATCAAGGACTTGACAAATTAGGAAAGTTGAAAGTTGGCATGATGAAATCATCTTTGCATAATTATTCCTTAAAAATAATATTATGTTTATAGAAAAACAAAGATAAATTGACTACCCAATCATTATGTCAAAGAGGGCTTAGAACATTAAAAGTATTTCTCATTTGCCAAGGAGAAAAAAGAGTCGAAAAGACCTATATGTGTTGAATCAAACATGAAAATTGGATAATAACAATAGTTGTGACTGAGGTAATAATAGTTGTGACTTGGAAACAACAGTTGTGAGTCAGGAAACAACAATTGTGACCCAAGGGAACAACGACTGCGACCTAAGGGAACAACAACTGCGACCTAAGGGAACAACAACCGTGATCTAAGGGAACAACAACTGCGACCTAAGGGAACAACAATCATGACCTCATGAAACAACAACCGCAACCAAGTAAGCAGCAACTGTGACTAAGAGAATAGCAACAGCGACCAAGGGAACAAAAACTGTGACTAAGGGAACAACAACCGTGACCAAGGGAACAACATTTGTGACTAAGGGAACAACAACCACAACTAAGGGAACAACAACCACAACCAAGGGAACAACAATCGCAACCAAGGGAACAATAGCTGTGACTAAGGGAACACCAATCACGACCAAGGGAACAACAATGATGACTAAGGTAGCAACAATTATGATTCAAGATTTATTTATCCAACAATACCGTTGTTGCATGTTACAACCTCAAAACTATCCATTCCATTTTAAGCTCATGGACATTAAGTATCAAGCATGACTTGTGGAAATCCCTCCAAAAAACTATCTCAAAGGGAAATCCTAGCAAGGTGACATGGAAAAGGATTAACCATCCAATAGTCATAGTTACTTTACAAAATAATGAGGAATTAAGAGTAAATCATTCTTGACAATACTTACCATAATATTGTTTTATATTAGATATGAGACAACCATATACTTGATAAGACTTGGGGAACAAATTGATAGATGTGGAGCAACATCATGAAACTTAAGAACTTCCTTCTTTTATTTTGATGAAGGAACAAAAGAGACGAATTTGAAGTAAACAACACCTAAAATAGAAAAACATAAGAGAAATCAGAAAATAAACAACACTTTATTGAAAAATAATAAATAAATAAATAACTTAAGTTACAACAGTTGTGATTTTGGTTGCAGCAACAATCTGTCAATGGTGAATGAATGGAAACATAAGATCTTTTGGAAAAATGCTTTGGTAGCAATAATTTGGATGTTCAAATGGAGATCAATTCTTCATTTCTCCTATTATGTATCTGTCAAGTAATGAAAAAGTCTTCATGTTGTTTTCTCCATGTTGGTGAGCAATAGTGGGAATAATTTTGTAACAAGGTATTATGTTTCAAAATATTTTTAGATCATGACACCTAGAAAAATCAAAATCATATGATATTAAATTTCTTAACAGGTGTTTGGATCAAATTCCCTTATTTCATTAACATTGTCTTCAAGAATAACTCGTTCATAAATTGACCTTCTTTATTCTCCTGGGACCTGCAAAAAACGAGCGTCTACCTGCAATAAAATATGAAATCATGGAAAAAGAGAGGTGATCGGGCTCCCCTAATCCAAGAACTATGCAAAAAAAACAAGTACTTACTCTCTAAAACAAATCCACGGAAAAAATAACAAAGTAAAATTAATTTATTACCTGTGGGAGAGCAGTGGCCAATCATGCTAACCTGCAGTGTTTTAATCATAACTTATTTGTTTTTTGTTCGATTTGAGTGATTACAAAACCAAATGAAATTGAATTTAGAGGGATATCTCCAATAGAAACATGTTTTAAAAATTTCATGATATGATGTGTCAAATTTACTTAGAACGACTTGCATAATAGAGTCATTTTTTATTTCCCAGCTTAGACCAACAATTGATATTTTAAGCATAATTTTTTCGTTTGATGACAGATTGAGATGATTCAAATTGGAAATGAAAGTAGATTAATGTATATATCTCTAATAGAAACAAATTTTGAATAAAAGAATAACTGATGGGTCAAATGTGCTAAGGAATGACCGGAAAAACAAAGTTTTAAGAATGCTGATTTACGATAGGTAATCAGTATTTTGGTCATAACTTTCTCATACGATATCGAAATCAAGTGATTCAAATTACATTATAAACTAGATTCATGGGGGAATATACCATAGAAACAAGTTTTCAAAATATAGTCATTTAGGTTTCCAAAAATGGATTGTCCCAACTCTGTCCCTGAGCTACCTACTAGACACCCTATCAATGTTTTGGTCATAACTTTTTCATTTCAAATCCAAATTGAGTAATTCAAATTGGGTTGTAAAGTAGACATCAAGGGATACTTAGTATAGAAACAGGTTTTAAAAATATTCTTATTTGGTCCCTTAAAATTGACTGCCCCAATTATTTTTTAAGAACTTTTATCAAACCCACAGGCCATAAAATATGATAAACAAACATTTTTTCTAAATTGGTGATAAAAATGGATATGAGTGTTTGTAAAAATATTGATTTCTATATAAAATGTCTACATAAACAAATAAATTCAAATATTTATCACTGATATTAATTTTCACAGCGTATTGCAACAAAAACAATTATTTTTACATATAAAGAAATTTATTTATTTATGTATTTATTTATTTTGTTTGCTACACTAACCTACTCTATTTGAAAAATAAAATATGATTACATATAAGAGTACTTCCAATGGAGCTATTTTCGAAATAAGGTCTCAAGTATGTACATACCCGAATTTGAAAAATGCATGTTAATAAACAATAGGGTATAAGAGGTTGGCTGCCCTTGAAAGGATGGTGTTAAGGATTGCCGAAGTATGGAGTGATATTGCAAACAAATGATGCAGTGAAACCAATCTTCAATATAGCCTTTACTATCTTGATTTCCCATAGTTTTCATTTCTTGAAGTTCATGAGTTTCTAATGTCTTATTGATCTCAACGGCTTGTTGATGTAGACTAGAAGAAACCTCATTTTCTTCCATAACTTCTGCAATTTTTATTTGAAACCTTCCCAATCTCAATATAAGTTTTATGCAATGGTGCATGTGAGATAGAATGGGTAGGAAGGGTGGGTAAATTTTCCAGTTCAACACTGTAACCATGTTGTACTACTTTATTACTGTGAGGGCGTGGAATGTGTTGAACAGAAAATTGTGTAGGACATGGAGGATTTTGATGATGTAGTTGATTGGGTTGTGTGGATGGTTTTGATAGGAAAACAAGATGTTGTGGAAGAGATGGTGAAGAATATGGATGATGTGTTTGTGCTACAAGATGAGGGAAAGTAGCCATGTAATCATAAGATAAGCCATGCCAAATTTGTGGACAATATTGGTGGGGGTTATACTGAGATTGGTATGGCTTCCCTAACATAGGTGTATTCCATAATGGATTATGCAAGTAAGAAAATGGAGAGGAAGTGTTTTGAACCATACATGTAGGTCATGGTTTCCATGGTTTTGACCTTGTTGCAACTTCCCCATCTCTTTGATATGCTACTTCCATCCTAGATAAGGAAGAGTGACTATCTATGGGATGCTCCTTTCGGTAATGAGGGCAAAACACTTCATCAAATTCTACCTGATTTTTCTTAACCTGCAAAACATGCAATTGTGAATTTAAAGAGCTAATAAAATCATATTTAAAATTTTCAAATAAAACATTGATTTCAGCTCTTATGTCTCTTATTCTTGTAGCAGATTTGGAAAAGAAAGAAGAAAGTTTTATAGAATTCTTACCAACCCTAGAGATTCCTCTTGAATACCTTATGCATATTTCACAAACATCATCATATGATAACTGAAAAATACCACCTTTTCCCATTAGATTTAAGAGTTCTAAAAAGTCGTCTTTGATTCCTTTGAGAGGAGTGTTTTCAATGCGTCTTTTGCCAAATGCTTATGCTTTGATTTTTGAAGGTTGTATCGAAATCGCTCCACATAGCCCTCCAAGATTTCATCTTCTCATTGTATCATACCGAAAATATCTTTATTGGATTTGCAGTAGTCTTTATACTTCTTCAAGAATACATTCTTCATGTCTTCCCATGTTTGAATGCAGTTCCCACCAGGGCTCATGAACCATAAGTAAGAGGAAAAATTTTCAACCTTTGAGCATTAGTACAATAATCATATCCTCTACAAAGTCCTTCAAACTCAAATAAGAATGCATCTAGATTTTCATTTTCCAAACCATGAAAATTTGGTAGAGCAGATGGGGGAATGATGTGCATTTGTGTCACTCTTCCTAGATCTCTAATAGGAAATTCAAAAGTAGCAGTGTGTGCCATTTATTCCCAAAATAGAAGATGTTCTTCATGCACTACTTTGGGGATCTTCCTTCAAATGTTCGTGTCAATTAGTTAGTGAAATGGGTGGTGCTTACATCACCACTTGAGTGGAATCATGAGATTTTTTTCTTTTCAAAATTCTACCTCTAAAATTCCTACTTCTATGAGTGCATCCTATATGAACTAAGCCTGATTACTGAGGGTAGACCCATCACTAGTTCCCTAGGATGCGTGCGTAGGTTCTTACCTTCCATCTTCAAAATCCAACTCTCACGAAGTCAGGTATGCATCTGCAACCATATATTAGTGTGGTAGTGTTATTTGACTGCCTCCCCGACAACGACGTCAAAATGTTGGGTAAAATTAATTGCTTAATAAAAACACAACTAATCACCTAGACATTAATTATCAACCCGAGGAGCATCTTTTTATTTCAACGCAGTCGGCAAAATATATGCAAGCAAATACCAACAACTAACCCCGGTTCTACATGATTATGTTCTACACTATCAAGCTCGTTTGACAAGAAATAAAAGGTATGACTTGAAAAACAATACTAAATTAAAAAGCATAAAGTAAATGACAAGAAAAAGAATTATGATAATCACACGAATTAAATGAATACTGAATTAAACCATACCTTACAGAATTGGAAATTTAAGCTATTGCACTCAACATAATTCAAATGCTAATATAGAGCAACAAAATAAATGAAATCTAGAAATTGCAGGAAACAACAAATTTGAAAAATGCAATAGCCAACAAATTACTTGAATAAAAGGAAATTTACTTTAAAGAACAACGATTGAAATTCAAAGAAACAAGCACATAACTAAACTACTTTAGATGCTCAAGGCAACACCTCGTCCAAGGTAGTGGGCCCAACTACCCAAGACTCAATTCCGCCTTGAGAAATAACTTAGATCAGATTACAAATAACAGATGTAGAACTCAATGGATAGCTTCCTTCGTTAAAATATATGAGAGAAATAATTACATAAAATTGAAGTTCTTAGCTTTGCCTCCAATTCAACAATTGTTCATTCTCTTCCCTTTGTTTTCTGTTTTCATTTAAATATACAAAGAGCAAAGGGAAACTACAACGAAAATGATTTCGAACTGATTTCCATTACAATTTTTTATTGTCCAAAACAAATTGATCAGCAAGATTAGATCTGAAATATCTCTCCATCATGATTCAGCTGGAACAAATCGAATCTGGTATTGCAATTAGAAGAATTTGGAAAATGGCCGCAATAACAAATTTGCAAAAATGACCTTTGAAGAACCTTGTGTTTCTCTGAATACAAACCAAGTTTTGGAAAACTGCTCATTAAAACACTAATTTGGTCCATTCTGCACAAAACCCATGTCTTGGATTTTCAAGATTCATCTTCATTTTCCCGAAATGTCCAACACAAAACTGTCACTTTTTATCCTGACGAATTTCTCAGTGGGAATATTTAATTATGAGTTGGAGATCAAATTTGCAATATGGAAGAGATCTTGGAGGCTAAAATAGTGAGTGATGTTATAAAAAATTCATTAATAAACCACCATTGGAAAAATCATGCATAATAATCATCAATTTATTAAAAATAAAGGACAACACGTATTATTTACTCACAAGAGCATAAATAACTATAAAATGGAATTATATGATAGATTACAATAAATAACATGA
This sequence comes from Pinus tabuliformis, assembly GCA_031772625.1. Taxonomy (NCBI): domain Eukaryota; kingdom Viridiplantae; phylum Streptophyta; class Pinopsida; order Pinales; family Pinaceae; genus Pinus; species Pinus tabuliformis. Next base: position 516,602,973 of record CM062804.1, on the reverse strand, counting down.
TAAAGAATGGTAGAAATGGATGAAATAGATGTTAAAAAGTAACAATAATAATGACAAATTAGTGGCCCAACACAAGCCATCTCAAGAAATGTATCAAGGAAGCATGGAGTCTCTTATTCTCTTCCAATAAGGCATCAATCAATGAAAGGGATGAAGGTCTCTTTTCGGCTATCTTTGGTACATTCCAAGACGAAGACATCTGGGTAATTGATAGTGGCGAATCAAGGCACATGACTGGTCACTCCAACCAATTGAAGACCTTATCAAAAGGAAAATCCACTTACTCTGTGGAACTTGGAGACAACAAAAGCTACCCAATGAAGGGCATTAGATCAACTTCCATAAAACTCAAGGATGAAAGCAACATCCACCTCAACAACATTCTATTTGTTCCAGGTTTGCACAAAAAAATTACTTTCTATTTTAAGTTTAGAAGATAAAGGAGATAGAGTAGCCTTCATTGATGGAAAGGTAGTTGTTTGAGGAGAGGACTCAAGCATAGATCAAGCTAAAGTTATTGGTATCCAAGAAGGAAGGCTTTACAGATTAATATCTCATGTAAACCAAGCCCTAGTTCACACTAAGATTAGTCCATGTGAACTTTGGCATCGAAGGTTTGGTCATATACATTTCAAAATTCTGCCAACTTTAAATTCCATAGCAGATGGAATCCTGAATCTAAAGGAAGATCATGAAGGTGTCTGCAAGGGATGTGCATTGGGCAAAAATACTAAGAGACCATTTGGAAGCAGTGCTTCGCGGTTGAAAGAAATCTTGGATCTCATTCACTCTGATGTGTGTGGTCCTATGACTCCAAAATCACTTGGAGGCCATCTATACTATGTCACATTCAAAGATGATCATTCAAGAAAGGCCCAGGTTTACTTAATGAAAACTGAGGATGAAGTATTTACAAGATTTCAAGAATTCAAGGTTGAAGTGGAGAACCTTACAAAAAGAAAAATCAAGATACTGAGATCTGATAATGGAGGAGAATATGCATCCAAAGAGATTATAACATTCTGTAATGAGTCTAGGATTAAGGGGGAGCTGATAGTCCCATACAATCCTGAACAAAATGGAGTCGCAGAAAGAAAGAACAGATCCATTGAAGAAAGTGTAAGAGCAATGTTACAAGATCAAGATCTACCTAAGTTTCAGTGGGGAGAGGCAACCAAGACAACAATTTACATTCAAAATTGATGTCCTCATAGATCTCTAGATAACAAAACTTCGGAAGAAGTGTTCACTGCGAAGAAGCTATCTATAGATCATCTCCAAATCTTTGGGTGTCTTGTGTATATTCATATACCAGAGGACAAAAGAAAGAAGTTGGATCCTTCCTGTATGAAGGGAATATTTGTTGGGTATAATAACTCATCAAAGGCCTATAGAATCTATATGAAAGATGGACATCACATTTAAGTTAGTCGTGATGTCATATTTGATGAGAGTATAGCATTTAAGAAGTCAAAAGAACTTTCCATAGATTCTGATGACGAAGAACTTCCAATATTTGAGGAGGAAGTTGATAAGGAAGGAGAAGGATCGCACCATGAAGAAGAAGGGGGCCAAGTGAACCTCTTCAACCGTGGTCATTCCCGAAACAAGGAAAATACCTAATTGGTTGAAATCCACACTACTTGATGCAGAAGGTCATGGTGCGGCACAAGGATCATTTAGAGAAAGTAAGAGACCCAAGAAATATTCTGGGTATGTTTCATACATGACAAAATTAATAGAAGCATAAACATCCACCTTTAAAGAGGTTGTAGAACATCAAGAATGGAAGGATGCCATGAATGAAGAGTATCAATTTGTAATGAATAATGGAGTTTCGGAGATCGTACCTAGGCCCGAAGACAAATTTGTGGTTACTTCCAAGTGGATCTATAAGATCAAGCATGCAGCTGATGGAAGTATAGATAAAATATAAAGCAAAATTTGTGGCTAGAGGGTTCTCTCAACTTGAGGGCATCAACTATGAAGAAACATTTGCTCCAATAGCAAGATATACAACGATTTGATCATTAGTCTCTCTAGCAACATCGATGGGAAGGAAAATCCACCAAATGGATGTCAAGGTTGTGTTTCTGAATGGCACTATAGATGAAGAAGTCTATATAGAACAACCCTTGGGATTTGAAGTCAAAGATAGGAAGGCATATGTTTGCATATTGAAGAAAGCATTATATGGCCTCAAGCAAGCACCGAAGGCATGGTATGCTAGAATGGATGCATACCTTCAGAGAATAGGATTCACAAAAAGTTTTGCTGACTCAAACCTTTATATTAAGGTTGTAAATGAATGTGTAATTATTCTTCTGTATGTAGGTGATCTTCTCTTGACAGGTGTTGAAGGTCGAATTAAAGAATGTAAGAAGCAACTGGCAACAGAATTTGACATGAAGGATCTTGGGTTGATGCATTACTATTTGGGACTAGAAGTGTGGCAAGGACTGAATGAAATCTATTTGGGTTAAGGAAAGTATGTGATCGAGATTCTAAAGAATTTTGACATGATGGACTATAAACCTATGACCACTCCAATGATCTCAAACTTGAAAACACTAAGGAGTTCCAAATCAAGCCTTATGGATCCTTCTAGGTATAAACAACTTGTTGGCTCATTGATGTACTTGGTGAATACTTGATGAGACATATGTTTTGTAGTAAATGTACTCAGTCAATTCCAAATGGAGCCGAAGCATGATCATTGGATAGCAGCAAATCATATTCTGAGATATCTGCGAGGAACCATCAACTATTGTCTGAAATATGATAGAAGGAATGATGTCCAATTGATTGGGTATACATATTTCGATTGGGGAGGTAGTGAACAAGATGGAAGAAGCACTATGGGAGGATGTTTCAGTTTAGGATCCTCCATGGTCTCATGGATGAGCAGAAAGAAAGACACTGTTGCTTTGAGTAGTACTGAGGCTGAATATGTTGCAGCATGTGAAGTAAGCAGGGAAGCAGTATGGTTAAGGAAGCTGCTATCTGACTTGTTTGAAGGACCGATGAACCCTATAGTGATACTTTGTGATAATACCAGTTGTATTCGTTTGTCTGAGGATCCAGTGTTTCACGGAAAGACAAAGCATATCAACAAGTATCACTATATTCAAGAGCTAGTACAAAATGGCGTGTTGCAGCTATGGTATATCTCCACTGATGAACATGCAACTAACATATTGATGAAATCACTTCTGAACAAGAAGCTTGTATACTTAAGGGACAAGATTGGTTTGGTGGATTTGTCCTCCCTAATTGAGAGGGAGAGATAGACAATACATTCTTGTCTTCACTTGGGAAGAAAGAATGGAGGATTGGGTAACCATATGGTATTCGATACTCTTTGAGAATGTGGCAGGGCATTCAAGACAAGAGTAGTCATGGAAAAATATTCTTTGAGGATTAACTACCCAAGATAAGAATAGTCCAATGCCAATGGGAGGTCATACTCTGTGAACACCTGGGTGGGGTATGTACCTTGGGAGACAATGATAATGGTGTCTATACATCAATGGTCTCACTAGCATTGTGCTATGATCTTGTGGAGAGATAGAGTTGTTAGTCAAGGCTTTGCTATGTGACAATGCTGGTTAATATGATGCTAGACATATGGGTTACCATTCCGACTCTTCTTATGAGATCTCTTCAGATTGAGAATGACCATATACCTCTTATGAATACCTCCCTAGTTAAGAGGGAGTGTTGAAAAATGTGTAACTAGGTTCGATCTTCATAAGTATGAAATGTATTCTTGTAAATATAAAATGAAAAAGAAATTATTATTATTAGAGCATGGGTTTCATGCTCAAGTTCTTTTATTTTATAGGTCAAGCACCCATTGAGTGCTTCTAGGGTTTGTCCTAGGTATAAGAGTCATTGTCATATATTGAAGACCCTATGGGCACATTGTAAATTGTAAAGAAAAAAATATTTTGTCTTTAAAGTGTCAAAATACCTCCAAGATCAAGTCGGCCTAATGAGCTGTCAAGTCGGCCTACATGAAGAGCCACGTCCACCCTTGAAGAAGCCTATATATAAGAGGAACTCATCCTCCATTTGGATCACTCACTCACTCATCTCTTATGTGAAGAAGCAGAAGAAGAAGAAGAAGTCAAGAAGGAAGTGCGAAGAAGAAGAAGTTGAAGAAGTCAAAGTTTTTGGGCCTTATCTATTCTTTTGGGAAGATTGAAGTTAGGGTTTTCTATGCTGGATCTTCTGGGGTTCGATTTTGGAAGGAGAAGAGAAGGGAAGGCAAGCAAAGGTCTCTTAGGGCATCCTACTAGCCCTAGGACTCAAGTCAAGGCAAGCGAAGTCAAGAGGAAGGCTATTAGAGGGAGATCGAAGTCTCCTAGAGGAGTAGTAACAGTTGCTGGGGAGCAGAATTTCAGATCTACTGGGAGGTCGAAGATATTGCAGTTGGAGGCCATGGTAGACTTGATCTTGGAGGGTATTTGTCTGAGTCTAGGTCATGGTATTCGTCAATTGAAAGATCTAAAAGATAAAGAAGAGATTTACAGGTTTTCCCCTCAAGAGGAGGGATTTTGGCCCTGGCTTGTAGCATATATATTGTGTCACTATTCTTACTGTTTTGGTAGCTGTTTGATGTATTGCACATTGGAATAATAACAACCAAAGCTAATAAGTAAAAGGTAACACAAACAATTATCAAATTAAGAGAATTAACATATTCATTGCCCTATTGAATTCTCAACAAACATGTCAATCGAGTCATGTGACCAGGAGGGAGGAAGTCGGGGCTGACACTCAGCTGAACGGAAGGATAACCTTCACATTCTAAGGTGAAAATAAGAACTGTGAGCCAAAAGTAAGCAAAGGCTTACCCCTTTTCAACTCCATTGGTCGAAAAAATTGGTCATATGACAAATATCACTAAGCCTCAAATTACCATAACACTTACATTGTTCTGCATTCAACCCATAATCAATTCTAACGAGTGATACATTGAACTCCTAATCAATATATTGCTCTATTAATTTTAAATAAATTAATTTTTTTGCAATCTTAAATTTTGATTTATTTTAAGCTGCATCAAACACAATCAATATATTGCTCTTTTATTTCTAAATTAATTAATTTTTTGCAATCTTATATTTTGATTTATTTTAGGCCGCATCATACACATTTACTCATAAAGCGTGGTTAAGTTTTCTAAAATTAAAACGCCTCTTAAATCTAATAAAATATATGAAACTAAATAACAAAAAGTTATTTAAAATATCATTAATTTTTTTTTGTTAATATCCTTAAAAAAATTAAAAATTAAAATGGCCGAAAATAAAAATACCAAAAATCTCATTTATTCATTAAAAGTGATTTAACGATACCGATGAAGCTTCGGAATTTTGATTACTTACAGTCAAACTCGAGCGAACAAAAACCCTCCAACGACCAACTTTCACTAGTTGTTTTTCCTCTTCGGCCGTGAAAGCAATATAGCGTAAATATAAAAACTATAATACCTACGATCACAACATGCACCGCCCCGGATTTCTGTCACTACTTCGGTTGTTAAACAGCACACTAGCAGCTGACTCCGGAGTTTTTGAAGAATACAAATTTCGTAATGAAATATGTTCGATTGCAGAGTGTTTGTTCGTTAAAGTTTGAATCAGTGTCTATCTGGGGTTAAAAACAGCTTGGACGCTCAAGCTGCACCTGATAGCTGCCGACATTAAAGTTGTATCGGAAGCAAGCAGTCGAGATGCCTACTGGTGCGTTACAGTTGAAGTTTAACATCTTGATATTATTGAATTATTTTTTGGCATTAACTAGCATTCAGGTTGAACTACATTGCTTTCTTCGAAAAATTAGTAGTGCTATCTTACTTGTCTTTGTAAAAAACGTGCAAAAGAACCAGTTTTATTTAATATTTTAGCCATCAAGTTTCTCTGAACTCAGATACCAGCGGAAGATTTTGAAACATAAACGGAGCTGCTGGTACTGTTTGGAACGGTCTAATCTTGTAGAAAGTCGCCCTTTTCTTCCCCCAACTTGACGGAATCCTGCGATAAAAAAATTCAATTTCGGTAATGGAAAACTGTATGTTTCCGATTTTTGACATTGCAGATGGGTTCCTTGCCCCAATTTCTATTGGGTACCTCAATATTGTAATTTTTACAATCTAAACTGGGAAATTTCAATTATTGGCAAGAATCTTGTTAATTCAGTGAGGAAGATAGACTGGGAAAGAGGTTCTGTTTGCTAGAAAATTAGCCTATTTTATAGTCTTCAGCTCTGTTGTGCAGAGTCGAAATTTGGTTAGCACCCCTGACTTTTTATTCCTGTGACGGTTTAGCGGTTACCACTTCTCGTCACGGTTTAGCTGTAGAGATGAGTGCAAATACCCACTAATTTTGGCGCTGACGGCTGCCTCTGCCGGCACGTGGGTCCCGCACCTCTTTAATCCACTGTCCGATTTATTCGGTTTAAACATTTACAAATTTCACCTGTGGGCAAGTAGTTTGGAATTTATAAACGCAAAGGGCTTACTTCCATGTACGTAAGCATCAGGGCTTATAATGCTTTGACAGTATTGCTTTAAAAGAGAATGTCGGTCATATTATTCATATTGTTAGAAGCTTTTTGAAGGAAACTGTGTATGAGATTTTACTTGTCCAACGTTTTGGTTAGACACTCCACCTATCACTAGGGACTGGAAACCTCGTTGAAGATGAAACTAGTGCTTATGAGCCTTAAATAACTATGGATCCAAGCCATTACAAGACGAACAATGGGGCAATTGTCAAAATTAATTAAAATTAAAATAAAAAGTCCAAAAGTAGTCGTTAGAGGGAATGTGAAAGGTTTGAATGAAAGATAAACACTATTTAAAAATTACAAATGAATTAATATAGAAAAAATTAGGTTATAATAGGACCATAATATTTATAAAATATATGGAATAGAAAATTAGAGTCAATAAATTAATATTTATAAAATATCTGGAAATAAAAATTATAGTCAATATTCCCGATCGGCATGCGGGTCGATGTCAGAGAGGCCAGGCTGGGATGTGATATGGGTAGTACGAAGGCCATAACGACTGCCGCCCCCACATGCTCAAGGCAGGGGGTGCGGTGTCCTTCGAAATGAATGCATGGATGGTGAGTGGGCAAGGTGGCGGAGAAAGGAATAAGGAAGGGTGGCAGAGAAGGTTAAGGCATTCGACGTGCAGGATAGGAGAGTAGTTGTGGAGACGGGAGGCAACTCAGAGCTGGGGAGGGGCGAAGGCAAGCAAGGAACCTTGGCTGCGGACAAGAAATGGATTCCTGGTATGTAATTTGGTCCTGCTCCTGTATTGATTCCATGATCTGGTTGGGGTTCTACTGGGGGGAAGGGAGGGGCAAGCGGCCGTTGCAATGGGGATTAGCTTTGTATGGGATGCATTGGGGGCAGAAAGGGTATGCCATGGCCTGGTTCTGCTTTCTGATTCTATCCCAATCGAACCAGAACCTTGGTTGCGGAATTGGCAATTGTGGGCTGAGAAGATATGCAGGTCTATCCTTAGTCTCTCAAGCCAGGGGAATAAGGGATAGTGGGATTGCCATTTCTGGGGGGCTGGGTGCCGAAGAGAGAGGCACGAAAGAGCTGAGGGCAGGGGGATGGGAATTCAGCCATGGCAGTAGGATGCAGAGAGACCCTTGGGAAACTGGGCACCCACATAGCACTGAGGGCAAAGCTAGGGATCCCGGGCGACAATCTGGGCGGAGGGGCAAGCAAAGCCATGGCTCGCATCTGCTGGCTGAGGGTGCAAAAAGTGGGTATAATTGCAGGCGTCCTGCCAGGCTCTGGACGGGCTTGTGGGCTTGGCTCCAGATGCAGCGGGACGATCGACAATTGAGCCATAGCAAGGGGGAGGGGTACTATGAGGAGCCCCAGGAGAAGAGTCTGAAACCCACTTCCCTTGGCCACTTGCGGGCTCTGGGCTACCTTAACACTCAGGCGGAGAAGTATGTAAGAGCGGCACTGTATGAATGGCACAGATGGGATGCTGAGCAAGGTTTGACGAACCTAACTTTGTTTGGATGTCAACAGGGCTACACTGCACAGGTTATGGCTCGAGCAGCGAGAGGACGAGGGTGTGGTAGGAGAGGTCAGCCCCCCGGACAGACAAGGGGCCGAGCACGTCGAAAGCTCGCAGGGGTTGTAAACCTGTCGAGTACCTCATAGTAGAGGCTGCAACGACATATTGAGACAGGACAAACGCGGGAATTCGAACGCTGATCGAAGACTGGGAAGCAGAGATTAAGTAGGAAAGTGAATCAGAGGAAGAACTCGACAATTGGAGGTCGTTGGTCCCAGATCCAGGGAATACCCGTGGGAGAATTACTCAGTTTAAGCACACCCTTTATCTGTATTTATTAATGAAGAGCCTTCTTGGAAAAGCGATGGAACAAATTATTGTGGGGATGGCGGTTACAATGCAGGGCTTGCCAAACTATAAAAAAGATATGGAGAAAATCCTCTTCCAGTTGCACAAACAGGACATCAGGATGGATCGAATCGACCGCCACATCCCTTGCATTCTGGAGCTGTATGGAATGCCAGGGGCGACTGCTAAAGATCCTGCTCCTGTTGCTTCTGTCTCAGATGAGCAGAAAGACTAGACCCCCCATGCATAGTTTTTGTTTATGCGGTTAGCTTTTAATTTTCCTGTTGCATATGCTAGTTTTTACAGTTATGTAGTATTTGGACATGAGATTGAGACTTATCTAGCTTGGCTAGAAAGACTGAAACAATTTTGTTTTTGGATGGCTTATAACATTGACTGGTGGCCAACAGACTTGGTTTCCCCTCGGGGCAAGTTGAGGCCACCCGGTCAACCTGTGTGGTGTAAATTTGCCTAATATATAATAGAAAATGGATGGACCTGCCAAGCTTAACAAAAAAAAAAAATTTAGAGTCAATAAAATATAGAAATGGATTAGGTTATGATAGGACCATAGTATTTATGATATATTTACAAAATATTTGGAAAAGAAAAACTGGAGACACACACACATATGAGGAAGAGATATAAATAAGAAGATATAAAGAATAAATGCAAGAAAGGATGCAGGGAGAGGAGAAAGGAGGGAGCAATACTCATTGGCTGAGTTAATGGATGACAGGTTGCCAGGATTGGCTTACCCTGTAGCCATCTTTTCTGTTGAAGTTGACGGGGTTCTTCTCAATCTCGAGAGCTTCCCAGATGATTCGAGATTTGTAGAAAGGAACTGAAGCTAAGATTTTAACTTGATCAAAGCACATGAGATGTTTGGATTTATAAGAGTGCTTAGCTATTGCAGAGTTAAACAATCGATGGTGGTGGGTATCAAGTTTCAACAATGCGTTCTTTAAGACAGATCTTGAAGCGACTATCAATTTGACCAATGTAAGACTTGCCACAGGAACAGGGAATCTGGTAGACTCCCGATCCTAAAATAGGATCAGATTTATCTTTAGCTGACCAAAATATTTGCTTTAGAGTTTTTAGAGGTTTGAAAATTGTTTTAATGTTTCTTTTGGCTAAAACCTTGGAAATGAGATCAGTCGTGCCCTTTATATAAGGAAAAGAAACCATTCCAATAGGAGGAGAATAATTAGAATTGTAAGATTTAGACTTACCAACGGATTGAAATGCTTTATTAAATTGAGAGGAAGAGTAACCATTGACCTTAAAAGCTTGGAATAGATGGGATTTTTCTTTAGAAAGGAATTTAGGAGCAGAGATTTTTAAGGAGCAGGAAATAAGAGTTTTTAAAACAACTGACTTTTGGGAAGGGTGGTGGTGGGAAGGGGCGTGAAGATATCGGTTAGGGAGCCATTAGGGAAACTGGAAACCGTCTCCAAGGAAGGGAAGGGAATTATTAGATTCAATCTCCATGGTGAATTGAATGTGCTGAGAGATACTATTAAGATGGGTAAGAAAGGCATGGAGAGTAGGGAGGCCATGTTGCCAGACAACATAAGTGTCATCAACAAACCGATACCAACATTTTGGCTTTTGATGCCAAGAGTTGAGGGCTAGGGTCTCAAAGTGCTCCATGTAGATGTTAGCTACAACAGGGGAAAGGGAAAAACCCATAGCTGTGCCTTTGGTTTGTTCATAGTTGGTGCCTTTGAAAGAAAAGAAAGTGGAAAAGAGGCAAATTTGAATGGGATTAAGGGTTTCAGAGTCCACAATATTAGAGATAAGGTTAATGGCTTCGGGAATATGAATTTTTGTAAACAAGGAAACGACATCAAAACTGACTAAAATGCCTTGGTCGTTGATCTGGAGGTATTTAGTTTTACAAATAAAATCAGCTGAATCTTTGATAAAAAAAGGAGGTGGACCCTACAAACTGCTGGAGATTTCTGGATAAATATTTTCCCAAGGCATGGGTGGGGGCGCCAATGACATTGACAATCTGTCTAAGGGGAACTCCTGGTTTGTGAATTTTAGGTTGACTGTAAATTTTGGGGGTCTGGGGGTGTGAGGGATGAGGCGCTGCTGAATGGCATGGTCAACAGAAGAGGATTTAATGGCTTGGGTGACACTTTGAGTGATGGAGTTAATAGGGTATTTGGGAAGAATCTTATAGGATGAAGAAGAAAGAAGATCAAGCATTTTCGTTTCATAAGCCAAAGAGTTAATAATAATTGAAGCGCTTATGTTTAAGTTTATGATTTTGCTTTATGCTGTAAAATCTTTGTTATCAAATTCCCTAATTGAAGGAGTTTTCCCAATGCAAGTGGTTTCTGCAATGAATAGTTTGTAGTTTCTTCTCTTTGGCTAAGGAAAAATATTTACATCATAATTGATCCGAATTGGATCCAAGAAAGATTATGAGAATTCTATGACTATATCAAATCAGGACAGACTTCAAAAACTTGTGAACAAAGAGCTATCAGGAAGGACCTCTGAACAGTGGCAGTTTATAGCCAGCAAGGAACGACAAGGACCTCTGTCAAAGCGCACTGATTGAGGCCCATAGAGACTGCACAGCAGGCAAACTAGCAGTTGGGAAGTCTGGATCGGAAAACGGAGGCCGTTTCTGATGCGCGATTAGCACTTTGCTGGGCAAAACCCCTCGAGAAGGAAAGGCCCCGAGTGCTCGGTCACATGGGAAGCCAGGAAATCGTAGGGAAAGCGCTAAAGCGAAAGGCGGGTCTTGCACTCTGAAATCGGCGGAATATCGGAGGCACTTTGGGGCGGTAAGCGGATTTGGCAGAGAACGAGCGATTCCACACATTGCACGACGCGTGTCCAGCGGATGAGAGAGAAAATCGCCTCTCATCGCGGGCTAACGGTCGAGCAAGTCAACCGCGCGATAAGAGCGAACACCGTAGGATCTGGGGGCTCCAGATCTGACGGCGGAGATTTCACCCGATGTATGACCGGATCTAGAGGGAGAATTAAGCGACGACACATAAAAGTCTGAAGTTCGATTTGACTGCTGAGTTGGCGGATGAATCATTGCACAGCGTCGAAATACCGAACCGTTTGAGGAAGAGCTGGTGCAGTTCGTGAGAGGACAAGTGGCCACTTTCTTGCGAGACGTTACACAGTGGTGATGACGCAGAGGCAGGGAACTCCAAGCGAATAGCAACAGGCGATCCGAAGGGGCAGAAGAGGAAGCGACAATCATGAGACAAATTGGCTTTAAGCCATGAACAAACAGAGAATGAGAGAAGAGCGCGAAGCGAAAGCAAGCAAGCACTGTAAGAAGAAGGAGACAGTGAGACAGAACAGAGAATAAGCAAGAAGCAGAAAATAGAGAGCCGAGCTAACCTGGAGAGTAAGGTAGCATCGAGCAGACAGAGGGCTTGAGAGGTTCAAGCAATCCCTGTTAGAATATCTGTCGGGAACTGAGTACCAAACTGGACTCGTCCCCTTAAGACCAGTGAGGTCGAGACTTGGTAAGGAAGAGTCTGTGCACTCTAGTGGCTTGGGGAATCCAAGAACCACCCTACTAAGCATCATCTGTTTCAGGAGACTCAAATTGAGCTCCTCATTGTAAAAACTCTGCTCTAAAGACACAATAAGAAAAGGCCAGCACTAAAGGCTGGACCAGAGACGTAGCCTAGGAGGATTGGGTGAACTCCTTATTAATTTATTGTGTTCTTGTATTTGCTTATGTGTTTCTCTTATTGTTTTCCATTTTCCAGTGTCTATGTATTTTGCAATTTGATCGATCCGTTGCTTAAGATAACATAGACACACACCAGCACATGAGTCTGTAATACCTTCATTAATTAATTAATTAACTGAGATCACTCACGAGTGATTTTCAGATCAAGTGGTATCAGAGCTTTAGGTTGTTAAGGTTAGACAAGCTTGTGTTGGATTTAGTTGTTGAATGCTATCTAGATCAAAGCTCAAATTAGGAGAAGGAGAGTTGGTCGAAACTAATCCTGAAATTGGGAGAGTCTACCCTCAGAAGACAATGTCAGAAGAAGGTTCTATGGGGCCAGACCCTCAATTCATATATAGTTTTCTAGCCATAAGGTCCATGGTAGAGGAAATGTATAAGGACTTTAAAAAACACAAGGATGAAGATGCATTAGGCTCCAAACAAGACAAAGGAGAAGATGAGTCTTTCTTCCATGACCACTCAAAAGGCAAAGGGAAAGAAGAAAGCTTTCTCACACCTCCTAATAGCCCTGAACATAAAAAGAAGGCATCTTTGATTAAATTAGATGTCAAATTTGATTTACCTATATCTGATGGAGAGTTGAATGCAGAAAAGTTGGACAATTGGATTAGACAAATTGATGTTTATTGCAGAGTGCAGAGTATCGACTCAGATGAGAGCAAGATTCAGCTGGCAAGCCTACGCCTTGGAAGCACTGCCTTAGTTTGGTGGGAAGGCAGGACCCAAGCTGACATGAAGAGACATGGTAAGACTATCTCTGTCTGGAGTGAATTTGTTTATGCAATCAAAAAACAGTTCTATCCATTGGCTTACATGCAGCAAGCCATGATGAGCTGGCAAACTCTTCGACAGTTGAAAGGGCAAAGTGTACAAAGATACACCCAAGAATTTAGAAAGAGAGCATTGATTCTAGGAATCTCATAGACTCACCTGAGACTCTGTTGAGGTACATTGGTGGTCTACACAGCTACATGAGGCACACTATCCTCATGTTTAATCCCACTAGTATAGATGAGGTATCTGTACAAGCTACTCATCTAGAGGCTAGAGGAAAGAATGGAAGTCCAGAAATTGGGGGATCATCCCAACCGACTGCAAGCAAGAATAAGGTGAAAAGAACGCAGAAATGGAAAGCAAGGAAGGCTAACACTGCATAGAAAAGCAAGGCTTCATGCACTCACTGTAAAAAGGATGGGCATGATGACGAGCACTGTTGGATTTTGCATCCGGAGCTGAGATCTAAGAAGTTCGAGGGCAAGAAGAAGAAGAAGACTGCTGTAGCTATTCAGAAAGATTTGGGGTCAGACTCAGGAGATGAAACAACTATTGCAGCCACAGGTATAAAAGGTAAGAGTTCTGAAGCATCTACTAGTAATTCTGCACAATATTTTATTGATGAAGAAAATGAGAGGAAAAGACATGAGTTTTTCCATATTCGAGTTATTTCCAAGCATCAAAAGATTGATACTTTGTTTGATAGTGGCTCACAAGTAAATTTAATTTCTGAAGAAATTGTAAAGAAGTTGGGATTAGTGACTACACCTCACAAGAAAACATACCCATTAGGATGGTTAAATGATAAAGCACAACTACAAGTGACTAGACAATGCAAACTCAAGTTTTCTTTTGGGTCAGCATTTGTAGATGAGGTTGAGTTAGACATAATTCCTTTGGATATATGTGGAATTGTTTTAGGAAGTCCTTACTTATGACAGAAAAGCTATCTTCTATAGAGCTGAGAACAAGTATCTACTTGTTAAAGATAGAATCAAATACTTTGTAAGAGCTCATAAGCTCAAGAATAATTATACTCTCATAAACTCAAGGCAGATGAAACGAATGATAAATTCATGTAAGCAATTCTTATTGATGGTTATAAAGGAAAAGAAACCTGATAAAACCAATGTATTTGAAGGCTGTAATGCTAAACAGCAAGCTGATTTAGAAAAGGTTGTTTCAGAGTATGATATCTTGTTTCAAGGACCTAAAGGTCTGCCACCCAAAAAGGAAATAGTGCATGATATTATTTTGCAGCAAGATGCTCCATTGCCTAACATTGGAATGTACAGGTTGTTCGCGTTAGAGAACGCAGAAATCAAGAAGCAGGTGCGGGAGTTGCTTGAGAAAGAGTTCATCAGACCTAGCACATCACCATGTGGGTCACCAATCGTTTTGGTGAGGAAGAAAGATGGCTCGTGGAGAATGTGCATTGATTACCGAGCACTGAATAAGATAACAATAAAAAACCGTTATCCCCTTCCTCGCATAGATGTTCTGTTAGATCAATTGAAAGAAGCTGTTTATTTTTCCAAGCTAGACTTGCATAGTGGATATCACCAGGTCAGGGTTGCAGAACAAGATGCATGGAAGACCGCTTTCAAAACAAAGCAGGGATTGTATGAGTGGCTGGTTATGCCTTTTGGCTTAACTAATGCTCCTGCTACTTTCATGAGATTAATGAATGATGTAGTCAGACCTTTTCTTGATGATTTTGTTATTGTGTATCTGGATGACATTCTGATATTTAGCAAAACATGGGAAGAACTTTTAAAGCATGTTAAGCAGACACTAGATGTTTTGAAAAGAGAAAAACTTCATGTTAAACTCTCAAAATGTGAATTTGGCAAAACATCTTTGAATAATTTGGGACATATAGTAGGGGGTGGTGAATTGAAGATAGATCCCTCTAATGTGTCAGTGATTGTAAACTGGCCTAAACCCAAATTTGCTACAGAAGATAGGAGCTTCTTAGGAGCAGCACAATATTGGAGAAAGTTTATTTCTAACTTTTTCTTAACTGCAGCTCCTTCACATGCTTTAACAAGATTGAACAAGGTGTTTCAGTGGGGAGGCAAACAGTAAAAAGCCTTCGACACCTTGAAAGAAAAGATTAGTACGACACCTGTACTAGCACTGCCTGATCTTCAAAGACCATTTGAGATCCAAACGAATGCCAGTGACTATGCCATGGGAGTAGTGTTGACATAGCGTGGTAAACCCATATGTTATCATTCTGAGACATTTAATTCTGCAGTAGTTAACTATCCTACATATGATAAAGAATTGTATGCATTAGTACAGAGTGTGAAAAAGTGGAAACATTACTTAATGGGCAAAGGGACAGTAATACATATTGATCATCAACCACTTCAATATCTACACTCCCAAACTAAGTTGCAGCAATCAAGGCACTATAGAAGGATGGGTTTTCTACAACAGTTTCATTTCGTCATTAGAGATAAAAAGGGCATACATAACAAAGTTGCAGATATGTTATCTAAACCCATTATAAATGCATCTACTATACTTAAGCATAATTCTGTGTTACATGAGAGCTACATTGAACAATATGCTCAATATATAGATTTCAAAGATGTATATGCAACTTTAAGTCAAGGCAAATGAGTAGAAGAATTGGCTTATCATGTAAAGGACCGACTCTTATATCATTGTGAGAAGTTATGCATTCCACAAACTGAAAGAATAAAGATAATTCGAGAAGCACACACTTCTCTAATATCAGGTCACTTTGGGGTAAGTAAAACAGTTGCATAGCTGCAAAGATTTTGTTATTGGCCAAAAATGAACGAGACAGTTTCTAGATATGTAAGAGGGTGTACTATGTGTGCTAAAGGCAAGCCCAGCAACAGAAAACTAGGCTTGTACACTCCATTACCAGTTCCTTTTCACCGTTGGGAAAGTGTTTCCATGGATTTTGTTGGAGGACTGCTTAAATCTAGGAAAGGTCACGATTATCTATATGTTGTTGTGGACAGGTTCAACAAATGTGTATTTTGATACCTTGTAATAAACAGATTACAATTGAACAAATTGCAAAACTGTTCTTTCAACATGTATGGGTTCATTTTAGATTACCCACTTCCATTGTATTTGATTGAGACACCCGATTTGTGGGGAAGTTTTGGTCAAGTCTGTGGGAACTGATGGACTCCAAACTGAAGAAAAGCACAGCTTTTCATCCACAAACTGATGGCCAGACAAAAGTAGTTAACAGGACAGTGATCCAGTTACTCAGGGGATATTGCAGCAAGCATCCTAAGCTTTGGGATGAACATTTATGTTATTTGCAGCATGCTTACAACAGGGCAAAACATTCTTCTACACAAAGATCTCCTTTTGAGACCTGTTTTGGTTTCACACCAAGGTCTCCTTTGGATTTTGTCTTTGGTAAAGACACCATAGTTGAGGGACACAGTGATGTGGACAGGGCAACTAGGTTCATTGAACAGATCCAAGATCCACCAGGCAGTATAGGAACAACTGGAAAAGAGCCAAGCCAAATACAAGGCAAGACATGACAGGCATCGGATGGAGCATAGTTTCCAAGTAAGTGACCAAGTTGGCTGTATATCAGCAAAGACAGGATGCAAGGTGAAGGTAAAAAGCTAAAGCCTATCAGGTATGGACCTTTCAAGATACTTGAGAAGATTGGTGAGAATGCTTTTCGCCTTGATCTACCAGCGTACATGCACATCTACTCAGTTGTAAATGCAGATTGCTTGAGATTATTTGAACTTTCACTAATAAAGGATCCCGAAGAGCAGAGTCAGTTGCCTTCTATTGATGACCTGCTACCTGAATATCTCAATGAATTGTAGGAAGACACAGTTCTGGACAGGAAGGTAAGGACGATGCGCAGGGGAGATGTTGAGTACTTCAGAGTTGGGCTCAAGGGTTCAAAGCCGAGCAGTGCAAAGTGGATAGAGATTGGACAAGTGAGACAATTGTATCCTCACTTAGTCGATGCTTGAAAACCAACTTTTGGTGGTCCAAAAGCTTTTTTTAGTGGGAAGGCCGTGATCCGAATTGGATCCAAGAAAGATTATTAGAATTTTATGACTGTATCAAATCAGGACAGACTTCAAAAACTTGTGAACAAAGAGCTATTAGGAAGGACCTCTGAACAGTGACAGTTTGTAGCCAGCAAGGAACGACGAGGACCTCGGTCAAAGCGCGCTGACCGAGGCCCATGGAGACCGTGCAGGAGGCAAACTAGCTGTTGGGAAGTCTGGATTGGAAAACGAAGGCCGTTTTTGATGCGCGACGCATCATTGGGCAAAACCCCTCGAGAAGGAAAGGCCCTGAGCGCTCGGTCGCATGGGATGCCAGGAAATTGTAGGGAAACTGCTAAAGCGAAAGGCGGGTCCCGCGCTCCGAAACCGGCGGAATATCGGAGGCACTTTGGGGCGGTAAGCGGATTTGGCAGAGAACAAGCGATTCCACACATTGCACGACGCGTGTCCAGCAGATGAGAGAGAAAGCCGCCTCTCATCGCGGGCTAACGGTCGAGCAAGTCAACCGCGCGATAAGAGCGAACATCGTAGGACTTGGGGGCTCCAGATCTGACGACAGAGATTGCACCCGATGTATGACCGGATCTGGAGGGAGAATTAAGCGACGACACATAAAATTCTGAAGTCCGATTTGACCGCTGAGTTGGCGGATGAATCATTACACAGCGTAACCGAAATACCGAACCATTTGAGGAAGAGTTGGCGCAGTTCGTGAGAGGACAAGTGGCCACTTCCCTGCGAGACGTTACACAGTGGCGATGACGTAGAGGCAGGGAACTCCAAGTGAACAACAACAGGCGATCCGAAGGGGCGGAAGAGGAAGTGAACAATCATGAGACAAATTGGCTTTAAGCCATGAACAGACAGAGAACGAGAGAAGAGCACGAAGCGAAAGCAAGCGAGCACTGTAAGGAAGAAGGAGACAGTGAGACAGAGAGACAAAACAGAGAATAAGCAAGAAGTAGAAAACAGAGAGCCGAGCTAACCTACAGAGTAAGGTAGCATCGAGCAGACAAAGGGCTTGGGAGGTTCAAGCAATCCCTGAGAGGATATCTGTCGGGAACTGAGTACCAAACTGGACTCGTCCCATTAAGACCAGTGAGGTCGAGACTTGGTAAGGAAGAGTCTGTGCACTCTAGTGGCTTGGGGAATCCAAGAACCACCCTGCTAAGCATCATTTGTTTCAGGAGACTCAAATTGAGCTACTCATTGTAAAGACTCTGCTTTAAAGACACAATAAGAAAAGGCCACCACTGAAAGCTGGACTGGAGACCTAGCCCAGGAGGATTGGGTGAACTCCTTATTAATTTATTGTGTTCTTGTATTTGCTTACTCTGTTTCTCTTACTGTTTTCCATTTTCCAGTGTCTGTGTATTTTGCAATCTGATCGATCCGTTGCCTAAGATAACATAGACACACACCAGCACGAGTCTGTAATACCTTCATTCATTAATTAATTAACTGAGATCACTCACGAGTGATTTTCAGATCAATAATGGCCCTTGGCTCAGAAAAATTACACAGATAAACTTCAGACAGCATGGAGCTTTGTCGACTTGCTCTGCGTCTGTTACATAACAGTTATGTCCTTTTATCAATTGGTCTTTATGAGATTGACAATTAATGATAGTACCAAAAGTATGACTTGATTTTTCTTTATATTAAAGATACTAATAATCTTTATTGACTGGAAAACACATTGGTTTTCTTCAATATACAAAACTTAGCAAATTTACAAAACAGTCACCATGAAAACTCATTGTAGGCCTCTAGGAAGGAATAGCATGAAACTTGGAATTGATTCAGTTGCTGCTCTGGAGCTAGTTCTCCTATGCCTGCTTGATCAATTTCCTCTTCACCATTTTTCTACAAAGTTGCATATTTGTGGAGCTCTATCCTCAGACCAACAATACCTTTTAAGTTTTATGATTGATTTGGTCATAAGGATAAGGCGAGCATGGAGGCTACCCATTTCCTGATAAACATTAGCTCATTTAACACATGGATATGACAGGTATTGCAGCACCTTGAGGTGCACATAAACATTTCAGGTCTCCCTTATGGTGCCTGGGTCATGAAATTTCTTTGGTTATTTTTGTTACTGTTTTTTGCTTCAATATATATTTTATGGTCACCTTCTTTTCTTCCTTTTTCCTTCACTCCGGAAGATATTCTCTTATTGCCTGTAAAAATGCCCTCTTCAAACTCCTTTTGGAGCGACTCAAACTTTTCTAAGCAATAGTCAATGATTGACATTTTCTAGACAAATTTTGGAAGGAAGTCCATGAGAAAATGAGAGTAAATTTAGCGATGTGCTCATCGTATCAACCACAACAGATGGTCAAGTGCAAGTAGCTAACAAATCTTTAGAAGGATATTTACTTACAGATAAACAAGGACAGTCATGTAGATGAATTCCCTTGTTGGAAAGAATTTATGATAAATCATGTCATATTTTTGCCAAAATCACTCCTTTTCAAGTCTTATTGCCAATTGGGATACGAACTTCCTAGTATTAAAACTCAGTGTTGCAAATTTATGTTATGGCCAACATCGTGCACTTTTCTACACCAAACCCTTCGGCAATGTTATCACCAGGGAAAATGTGTGCAGTTTTCCTTGGTGGTAACATCGTGCACTAGTCAAAAATTGCGATGTTATTGTGCAACATACCAATAAAGCGCTAGTCCATGGACAGACCCTGCTTTAGGGCAGAATTTTTGGGTCATTTTGCAAACAGATGGAGGACAAAGGAGGAGGAGATGAGTTTATCTTGAGCCAAGGACGAGGATTTAAGTGCCAATGCATTTATTTGATGTTGTTGTTACTTTAGATGTTTAAAAATTTGAAAAAAAAAATGAATATATTGGTATTTTTTAATTTTACTGACATTTTTTGATATTTTCCAATGTTTTCCCTGATATTGCTGCTGTTTTTGTTTCCAGACCCTCAGCGATGTTTTCACCAACACGATGTTTGCAACATATATTATGGGAAGTCCAAAAGTACAAGACTGGAAGGATACATACAAAAATCTGAAGAAACTCTGAACCACTGTTTTACAAAACGGCCGAATCGACTCCGACTCGGCCGAGTCGAACCGAGTCAATGGCCTGGGGAGTGACTCGGCGAGCTACCCAGTTCGGTTGACCGAGTCACATATGACTCGGCTGAGTCATCCAATGACTCGGCTGAGTCATATGTGACTCGGTCAACCCGACCGGGTCCGTTATGACTCGGCCGAGTCAATGTTGGGACGGCTGGGCAGCGTAAATGTTAAAAAAATTTCACTTTTTTTGTAATTTTTGACAAAGTTAAATGCAGTTTATGGATTCCAAAGGGTAATAGTAATTTGTTAAATGCTTTTGGGGTCCATTTCCCCCTCCCAAACCCTATTTAAGACACCCAAATGCTCTCATTCACTCACAGCAGTCTTATGCATTTGAGTGAGAGTCTTCTTTGAGAATTAGTGAGCAGTTCTTGAGCTTGTTTTGGAGCAGCAGTGAGGAGTCTTGGAGGAGCATTGTAGCTGGAGTGAGGAGCTTCTTGGGCAGCCATTTGGAGCAGCATTGAGGAGCTGATTCTTGGAGCAAGCTTGAGGAGGCAGTTTGTGCCTGGAGGTATTTTTTTCCACCTCTATAAATCTGTTTTTGCTTAGTAAATTTTAGGTGCATATCAAGAAAGCTTAGAGAGTGTTTTTTGTCAAATAAATGAACATTGAATCAATTTTTTTTTTTTTTCATTTTCAGATTGTTTTCCTAGTCAAAAAATGGCACCTAGAGCAAAAGATCTTGCTTGGGCATATGTTGAAATGGTTGATAGTCAGATGCATTGCAAATTTTGCCATAGGAAAATTAAGGAAGGTCCTGGGGGCATTAATAGGCTGAAACAACACTTGGCAGGGATTAGAGGCCAAATTACCCCATGTACCTCATCAGAAATTGAGGAGATTAGAAAGAATTTGTTGGCCAGCTTTGAGAAATTTAAAGAAGATAAGGCTAGGCAAAAAGAGATACAGGCTGAAATTGGGAGGAAGAGGGAGATACAAAAAATGATGGCTATCAACCCCCACTATGATTTTGAGGGTTCTTCCTCTATCCCTCAAACTGAGGCATCCAACCCTTTCCGTTATGTTCCTCCCTCTTTTGGTTCTGTTCAAGATAAGGGAAAGGGTAGAATGAATTTGACAAAGGGTGATGTGACTATCAAAAGTTATTTCACTCCCTCCTCTCCATCAGATGCACATGGTCCTGAAGTTAGTAAAGGTCAAATTCAGCCCACTTTAGATGACCATTGGAAGAAAGAATTGAGGGAGACTGCTTGTGACTACATAGCTAGATGGTGGTATGATGCTGATATCCCCTTTAATGCTGCTCGTTCACCATATTATGAGCCTATGTTTGATGCCATACATGCTGCTGGAAAAGGCTTCAAAGGCCCTACTATGCAAGAGCTAAGGGGGTTTCGTTTGCAGAAAGAAATTCAATCCATTAATGAGTATTTGCAAGAGTTCAGGGACTCATGGGCAAGAACAGGGTGTACCATCATGTCAGATGGATGGACTGATCAAAGAAACCGTACCATCATAAAATTTCTTGTCTTCTGCCCACAGGGAACCATGTTTTTAAAATCAGTTGATGCATCTGATAAGGTAAAAGATGGCCACTTGTTGTTTCAGCTATTGGATCAGGTTATTGAGGAGGTGGGGGTGGCTAATGTTGTTCAAATCATCACAGATAATGCCTCTAACTATGTTCTTGCTGGTAAACTGTTAGAGGAAAAACACAAGACCATCTTTTGGACCCCATGCGCTGCACATTGCATAGACCTCATGCTTGAGGATATTGGAAAATTAGATTGGGTCAGAAACACTGTAGATCATGCCAAAAGCATAACAAAATTTATCTACAATCATACACTGGTTTTGAGTCTCATGAGGAAACACACTGGAGGCAAGGATATTATTAGGCCTGCCATCACTAGATTTGATACACATTTTTTGACATTGCAATCTATGCTTTCCCAACATAGAAACTTGCAAAAGATGTTTTCCAGTGATGAATGGAATCAAAGCAATTGGTCTAACAAACCAGAAGGCAAAGAATTGAAAAGGAAAGTCCATGAAGAAACTTTTTGGAGAAAGGCAGCAGAGATTGTGAAGCTTGCTGAGCCACTAGTTAAGGTGTTGCGGTTGGTGGATGGGGA
This sequence comes from Pinus tabuliformis, assembly GCA_031772625.1. Lineage (NCBI taxonomy): Eukaryota > Viridiplantae > Streptophyta > Pinopsida > Pinales > Pinaceae > Pinus > Pinus tabuliformis. The sequence continues at coordinate 516,580,796 of CM062804.1, read as the reverse complement.
AAGGTTGGCTATGGGCTTCATTTATGAGGCTATGGATCAAGCAAAGGAGCAAATAAAGACAGCATACAAGGATAGAGTGTCAAAGTATGGGCCCATTTGGGCAATCATTGATGAAAGATGGAACAATCAACTCCATCGCCCTATACATGCAGCTGGGTATTTTTTGAACCCACGGTATCATTATAAAGCTAAGGAGTCAGGAGCTTTGAGGGGGGAGGTCAGAGATGGACTGGTTGATTGCATTGAACGCATGATCCCATCGGAGTTTGATCAGCTGGAGATACATCAACAGGTCACATCCTTCAGCAATGCAACAGGTACCTTTGGGAAGAACCTAGCAAAGATTGCAAGAGAAGCAGATGAGCCAGGTAAACAAAAATTTCAATTTTCAATTTCTTAATGGTTTTACAGTTTTACTTTTTTTATTAAAGTTTGTTAAATCATTTATAATTTGAAAGTTAGATATAATTTGTAATTTTGTTGAGCTTCAGCCTTCATCTAACTCATAATTCATTACACTCCTATGTTTTTTGTAGCACAATGGTGGGAGGCCTTTGGTGGCCAGTGCCCTCAATTGCAAAGGTTTTCAATTCGTATTTTGAGTCAAACTTGCAGTGCATCTGGGTGTGAGCGCAATTGGTTTGTCTTTGAGAGGATTCACACAAAGAAGAGAAACCGTTTGGATCAAAAACGGTTGAATGATCTAGTTTTTGTCCAATACAACCTTCGGCTCAAACGAAACCAATTGCTGAACAAAAGACCTGATTCAGATCCCATTGTGTTGGAAGACATTGATCCAACATCAGATTGGGTAGTGGAGAGTCGTCAACCAGAGTTTGATCCTGATGAGGATCTTGATGAACTTGAACATGTTGTTCAAATTCAGCCTGTTCAGTTGGATGCAGATCCCAATCCACCAGCCTCAGTCTCACAGCCAGCAAGGACTCCAGTTGTAGGTGCTTCCTCTGCTCAGCCACGACAGAAGCGCAGCCGCATATCTACTCTATCTCAGCTTGCATCTGCTGCACAGCCTGCTAGTGGTACTGGTACCACTTCTACAGTTGCAGTTGGAGACGATGATGATGATGAGGAGCCATGGGGCCCCTTGTCTGACTCTGATGATGATGATCCAGAGATTGGTCGAGATGATCTTGGCTCCTCTGGCAGTAGCTACTAGCCAGTAGAACTAGTATTGTAGTCTGGTCACCATCACAATTTACTTTTGTTGTAGAGGCCATTTCTAGCCTCCTTGGTTATTTTTATTTTGTTTTGAGTCTTTGATCATGTATGACAGTTGACTATGTATTGCCATTGGGTACCATTTTGATATAGTGGATTGGTTCATGAGCCTACTTTGATCATATGTTGTCTTCCATCTATATTATAATGCTGTGTGTTTGGAAACATGAATAAAAATCTTTAAAATTATGTTTAAAATATTTAAAATTATGTTTTTTAATAAAAAAATAAATATTTAATGTATTTTTTACAACGACCGAGTCATTGAAATCGAGCCGGCCGAGTCATTACCGTTTCGGAGTCGGAGTCGGAGTCGATCCTCGGCCGAGTCGGAGTCTTAAAACATTGCTCTGAACTTCCTTAAAGATAATTTGCATACTGCCTAATAAAATGATACAACGAATTGATAAAAGGAGACTTGAATGTGAATTTTAATGAAGGGAATGGATTCCATTAAAGGCCATAATTTCTTTTATTGTGTTGGTGAAAATTCGGTTTATGTTGCTCTTGTATTTTATCATCTTTTTCCTTCTTTTTACATTTCCATTTCTTCCCAAACGCTTGTTGATCTTGGGCTTGATCTGCATTGTGTTGGACCTTTAACAATTTCTTCCAGGGTTTTAGGTTCCATAAAATGGAATTGACCTGCATAAGAAGGATTTGATACATTGAGTAAACAATTTAATTTCAACTTTTGTCAGCTTGTTTTTATGTAACCTACTTCATCTATTTAATAAACATTCTTTTTATATCCATCTATGAACATCTGTCCCTGAATTAGATCATGGAACTTGTTGATCTTCTTTTCATACTAACGTCTCAATAAGTACTTCTGTTCAAAATATCTCCATTTTTTTTTTCCATTTCAATTCCCTTTCCTTCAATTTCTTCACCATCTTATTTTTTGTTTAAACCAGAATGAGCATTTAAATTATATAAGAACTGCGCCTGGTCACAGAGGATACTCAGGGGTTACATCTTCCTTCATAAGGCTATGATTTCTTATGATATCTGTCTGCTTCAAAATCTTCTGCTGCGTCACAAAATTTTACAAAATTGGCTACATATTGGAATGTATACAATTGACAAAAGATGCCTAATATGAAGCAAAATTTACAGCATTGCATTGATTAATTTGTGAACTCTTCTGGCAGTTTATTAAGGTCCAGGCGCTGGTTTACCTCGTGTCCACTCCCTGAGCTGGGTTCATTTGCACTGGTTTGCATAGTTTGAAGCGGATCCTACAATGACACAATTCGTTGCCATGGTGCTTTCAGTTCATCCATATGACTCACAACAATTCCTGAAGTCATACAAGTTCCTCTAGCACATTTGATTCCGTCTCCCACTGTCTCTGTTGATGCAAAGCCACGGTCTTTATGTCCTCTTGCAGAGAGTTCACTTGTGCTATCATATGCAATTTCCCTGCTGCTCCTCATATTCCTTTGAATTTTCTTGACAGCTCCCCACATGCCTCTGGCTTCAATCTTTCTCCCCGTCTCTGTCAGCCTGCTTCCTCCTCGAAGACCGTTCGTCCAAAGCCAATTTTGAGAGCCCCTGCCAGTCCTACTGTCCTCCAGGTGCCAGGTGCATCAGACTGACCCCGTTAAACCACTGTGGCCACTAAAGAAACCTCGTTGCAGGCACAATTCGCTGTACAGGATTGCTAGTAAATATGAATTCACTAATTCAGACACCAATAGGGGGGAGCCCCTTCGAGACCAGGCGTTGATTAGTCCCATATCCTCACTGCAGAAAGTGTGTGCATCAACCAAAATTCCTAATTGAGACGTTGAGCAATAATAATCCCAGTAGTGCTCCCCAGAGGGGACTGGACTATGAGATTCAAATTCCCAAGAATCGGCCACCAACGACTGTAGATAATAGTTGAATCTAGCACAATCTTCCTTACCAAACGAGCCAAGAGAGAAAAGGTTCAATCCCAAGTAGAGGAGTTCACTTAATTCACCCTGCCATCTCGAATTCTGCCAAGGCCTAGAGCATTTCCTTCTGCTTGCTGGCTCATTGCTCCCACTTCCAATGGCCTGTTGATGCTTTGCATATTCGGAATTATAGAGGTCCTCTGAAAGTTCCCACATGCGCGAGTTGTAATGGAGGCTCAAAGGTTCTTAATGGTCGCCATAGTGTGAATGCTCATTAGGAGGAATGGAGGTGTCACTTCCCCGTTCCAAATCTCGTCCCAAAGAGATGGATTGTACTGGTTGTTGCATGTGTTATAATTATGATTCATGCGAGGTGCCATGGAGGCAGCGTGCACTTCATTTTTTGAGTACCTCCTGTCTTTTGTATTATTCCTACACATCATGATTTTTATAAGATTGAAATGGACCTTCATTTTTATAGTAGAGGCCAATGGCCTAAAGCTCGATTAATTTCTATATTCCCTTCTTGGAATTGACAGGTCTGGTTGGCAAGTTTGTTTGCTTCGACATTCTGAGCTCAGAGAATATGAAAATATCTTTCTTAGGGATATTTCCCAGGAGTCTTATGATCCTATTCAACAAGAGTCTTCTGATCTTTAGGTGAAGTAGATTTGATTAGGTGTTGTATAATAATGAGGGAGTCGCCAAAAATTCTGATGTCGGAGATTTGAAGAGCTTGAGCCAGAATTAGACCTTAAAGGAATTCATGTAACTCTGCTTGGTTATTTGACATTGCTGCTAGACCCCAAGCGCATGACTTTTCCAAGTTTCCTTCGGGGCTATGCAAGACCTCACCCGCTCCTGCCACCCTTGGATTATTCTTTGAGGCTCCATCGAAGTGACAGATCCAATTGTTTTCTTGTACTTTCCATTCTTGCAAGTTTTGGTCCATTAGTCTTAGTTTCGAAAGTCTCAAATATATTCCTGGAATATTTCAGCCTCTAAGCATGTTAATTTTAGGTATGTTCTATGCTTAGAGCAATTTATTTCAATTTTCACAGTTAGGTCAATATCTTTTCCAGATTAGCAATCACATCAACATGAAAATACACTGCAGATAGAACATAAACATAAATCACAGAAGATAAGCCAAGACAAGAGGACACAAGATGTGGCGCTAGCCAGGGACAAATCCCAATGTGGGGAAACCCTTGATCAATTCTTCTTATATGTTCTTCAATAGTTTAGCAGAGAGATAGTACATTTACAACAAAAGTCAACACTTTGACTTATCTAGATAAGAGAATAGATCATCTCTAAGAAGATGATACATGAGATTAGTTGAAGACATGCTGCTTCAACTGATTCTCCAAGGTGACTCCTTCACCTATCATTGTGCTGCATCTCGTTGTCACGCTGCACCTCACTGCACCATGCTGCACCCATCATCACAATGCTGGACCTTATGACCATGTTGTACACATCATACTGCTGCACCTTATGCTGCATTGTTGTCCCAGTAGCACTGTTGTACCTTGTGCCATTGCAGCACCACGTTGTCACCCATGTGCTTGCGGAACCAAGTACCACACTGCTGTCCCAATGTGCTTGCAACACTATGCTTGTTGCACCTTGTTGTTGTTGCTGTCCCATGTACCATACTATTGCAACACCATGAACTTGCTGCACTAAATACTAGATGTCCCATGTATCTCTGCTGCACAATGTCACAATGTCATTGATCATTGTGCTGTCCCAACAAGCTGCTGTCCCATCATTGTGCTGTCCAATGAGTTTGCAGCACCATGTACCTTTGCTGCCATGTCACAATGTCATTGCTGTCCATGCATCTTTGCAGCACTATGTAGCCTTGTTGTCCATGCATCTTTGCAGCACTTATGTAGCCTTGTTGTCCATGCATCTTTGTAGCACTATCTAGCCTTGCTGTCCATGCATCTTTGCAGCACTATCTAGCCTTGTTGTCCATGCATCTTTGCAGCACTTATGTAGCCTTGCTGTCCATGCATCTTTGCAGCTCTAAACCGTACCTAGAAACAACGTTTAGGGCTGCCTTTAGGACAGCATTTAGGGCTGCCTTAGAACAATGTTTAGGGCTGCCTTAGAACAACGTTTAGGGCTGCCTTTAGGACAGCATTTAGGGCTGCCTTAGAACAACAGTTAGGGCTGCCTTTAGGACCACATTAGGGTTGCCTTAGAACAACGTTTAGGGCTACCTTTTTTGCTGCGGCTAGGGCAACCTCTTTTCCTCTAACGTCTAGGGCATCCACTCCTAGATTTCTCTTCCACTAAAACCCAAGACAAGTGGAGAGAAATCAAGATAGAAGTGTGTGTAGAAATGACTATCAAGTTATCTCCTTTTATACTAAAACGTTGAGCACATGTGGGGTTTATTTGGTTGTTGGCCGACCTTGACGAATTGTCTTATAACACAAATAAATTCATAACTCCATGAATACTTATCGGAATTGGATGATATTTAGATCAATCCTACACCTCTCGATGAGAGGAGTCCAAGAAAAATATCAGCTGCCATAAATAAGATGACCCACATGGAGTTTGGCCCCAATTGCCAATTTTAACAAAGCAGAACCAAATCAATGAAATTTTTGGCTTTTGAACAGTAGGATCTTGGAAAGGATTTACTTACTTGGGAATTCCTATTTGATTGACAACCTATTCTCCGCAGGCTTGTACTGGTATCCTTTCAAAAGTCAAGAACAAACTTCAATCATGGGGTGCAAAATGGCTCATTCTAGCAGGCCGCACGGTTCTAATCAAGGTAGTCCTTTCGACTCTCCCTTTTCCAATTCTCGGCTTTGCTAGCTCCCCTCAATATTCCGCATCAATTAGGTAAAGAAGTTCCTCTGGGAAGGTGGAAAGTCTAGCACTAAGAAGTTTCACTTAATTAAATGGACTATAGTTCGATCTCCCAAATCTCATACGGGTCTAGGTATTAGAGATCCTATTCTAATGAACAAAGCCATTGGGGAAAAGTTGGTTTGGAGATTCGTGACGAACAAAGAGGAATGGTGGAAAGAGATCCTTAGAACAAAATACCTCCTACTTGAAAGAGAACGAAGCACAAATCAAATTCTTCCCAGCAGAAAAGGATCAATGATATGGAAACATCTTGGCAATGACTCCGATCATTAGCAAATGCCTCTATTGGATACTTGGGAATGGTATAAAAATCAATTTATGGACAGACACCATAATGGAAAAATTCCCTCTGGAAAATTTGCACGATCTCTTGCCTTTACATGAAATATTTTCTAGCCATAGTATAATTTCTCTAGCAGACATTTCCCTTTGGGATTTGGAGGGCAATTGGTCGAGTTGGAATTTCCATGGCATCCCTCAGCAGCTAACACCCTAGACTGAGCTTATAAAAAGCAAATTAATAGGTTGCACTTCTTGGCATCAATAAGAGGAAGATAGGCTCAGATGGAAGAAGTCTACATATATAGTTAAAGATGGACACAAGGAGCTCCTTCTCTCCACTCCCTTGCCTCCAAAATATGTGATTTGGAAGAAAATCTGGCATGCTAATGCAAATCCAAAGATCAACACATTCATTTGGTTACTAGCCCACTAAAAGATCCCCACAACAAAGAATCTGTGGAAACGTGGAATTCATGGACTGTCAAGATGTCCCCTTTGTACACAATAGAAGGAATCAATTTCACATTTATCGTTGCATTGCTTTTATTCTAAGATGGTCTGGGCAGATGCTCTCAACCCTGTGTGGTGCCGAATTTGATGGCCCAGTGATATCCTTGGACTTCTTTCTTCCTGGCCTAAACATTACAATGGGAAGATCTTTGCCAAACCTCAGATTCAAATGGTTCTGGGAAGCTCTACCCAAATACATTTGCTGGCTTATTTGGCTATCTTGGAACCATGCCATCTTCAAAAATCAAAGACTGTCTCCTCGGACAATTGTCATGAAAGCTATGACTATGTTTGCGGAATTTAATAGACAAAAGCTAGGCTCACTAGATCCAAACTAACTTGGATTCAAGGGAATAGGAATGGTTGGCCAAACTTGAGGATTAGACAAGAAATACCATCTTATGGTTTTATAACCTCAAGGACATCTTTATGGTTAGGCATAGGTGTAGTAGTCTTTTTTGTCATGTTACTAAAATGATTATGAAGTTGGAAATATTTTTTCATTTTGATTAACTATGATTGAGCATGTTACCCTCATTGTATGAGAGGTAACCATGTGATTTTCATCACATGCTAGAGATTCTTGGACAAGGACCACCCCCTAGGTGGCATGATTTTACTGTTTACACTCGATCGGGAGCACTTCACATTGATTTTCCAGAGCACATATGTCAAAGATCTTGCTGCATTTTGATTTTCCTTATATAGTGGATATGCACCTGATGATTTTGTGGTGGTGATAGCATGGTTCAGTGGATTTGGCACATTGATGATGATGATGTATTGTACACTGCCATACCTTAATTTCCTTGTGCATGTATGGTGATGATGTTTCATGTGCTTGTTGTGACCATGGTGAATGTTGGGTTAAATGTAGTAATGGATCATGACACTCTAAATTGATATCATTTGCCTTGTTTTACCATGGTGGATCATAGTCATCGTCTAGATAAGTGTTGTCACTCTTGGGTTGAGTGTGAAAATTTGAGAATCCCACCCGAATCAACTACTGCATCAATTGGTTAAACTTCTCCTATTTGTTAATCACGAAAACAAATTATTTACTGCTTCCCACAACAAATATCGAAGCTAATACAACTATAGTCTTCACTTAATTAATTAATTTGCCCAAAACAAGAACAAAACAATAGAGAAAAATTCACACAAGTGGCACAACTTTTTTTGACAAATGTCCTCGGAAAAACAAATGCGGGAAAACCAATGCAGCAACTCTAAGGGTTTTATATTATTATGCAGTAGTTTCTGAATACAACTCTGGATGCCCTTCCGGCAATCCAGTTACAGAGAAAATAAACTGGTAGAAAAACTTAGTGAGATTACCTCACTCTACCCGGCAATTCCCGGTTGTTCTGGCAGCTGAACCAACTGTCCCTGACTATCTATGCACTGGCCTTGCGTCAATGTAAAAAGGCTTTTGTGTCAGCTCAACTGGGAAACGTCTTGCCTTCTGGAGTAGTTTCCAGCCCTCCCGGCTCAGAAATGTCAGCTCCTCTGCAAAACTCAGACTTTTGCTTTGGATGACTGCGCTATCTTTGTGTGAGCCCTTCTGGCTCAACATCAAGCTCTGCGTGGGCCCTTTTGGCCCAACGTCAACCCTTCTGGTGTCTCTCTACCTCTCTCTGCTGCGTATCTTGGGTCCTGGAGAAGATACTCCAACTCAACTATCCCTGCCCCTCACTACAATAGCTCACTATCGAAATTCTCTCGACAACTCCTCTACTCTGCTTCAAAAAATTGATTCTCTGAACTCTTTGTGTGTCATTCCAAGTGACCCTCGAGCCTCCCTAAATAATCTCCTCGTTGACATTCAACGGCCTAGATTAGAAGCTAATCAATGGCTAAGATCATTTCTGCTTGATCCTCGTCTTCTTCTAGAAGTTACACCCACAGTTAGATTAATACAAATTAATTATTTTATTTTCCTAAGTTTAGACTTAGGGTCCCAGTGAAAATAATTAATTATTTTAATAAAACTGTTTCTGGGTGGAATTTCCCAAAACACATTCTGGGTTCCTTGGAATACATGTGCCTAAGCCTCCCTGCAAAATTTGAGACTTAGAGCACATCCGATGCTACCAGAAATCAACACTCGCTCTTAGCGAGGAATGTGCTCTAGTAATGCAACCTGCTGAAGCATCACTTTGTTCTGTAACATCTCCCTCTCTGCTGTTGATGTCTGACATGATATCCACCAACCACTGCGCAGGTGCTGCTTCTGTACTGCTGCTGACCCTGCTACTGTCAACACTGCATCTGTATTGCTGCTGACCCTGCTACTGTCAACACTGCATCCATACTGCAACTCCCTCTGAGTTTCTGCATCCGTGTTGTTGCTGGCACTGGCACTGCCAACTGCCCCTGCACTGCAAACTGCTGCTGCTACTGCATCAGCAACGGAAAAACATCCCAAATTACTAAACTAATTGTGTTCAGTATGATACCATGTGAATGCTGGAGCTTGACTACTGCTAGTCTCTACGCTGACCCTCTGAATCTACTGCGCTGTTGCTGACCTTTGCTCTGTGCCATCTGCACTGCTGCCAACTCTGCTCTGCGTTGTTCAGTCTCTGGCGCTCCTAGCCACTGCAACTGTCTCTCCAACACTCCTCGACACCATCCGACACTAGTCCATCCTGCTACTTCTGATTTGGGCTCCCGTAGCAAGGAATTGATCTGAGGTGGGTTCCTCAAGGATCCTGCTCATCTGCAGTCCTTTCGAACCACATATCTAGATGACCCCACCCCCCTCTTGGAGATGTGGCTGCCATCTCTGCCAAAAAATGTCGAATTGCTCCCTCTCTCCTCTACATAGCACTGGACTGGCCTAGCACTCCCTTCTGGAGCTTGTAGATCTGCCCCTCTCCACTGTTGCCCAGCTAGTGAGAATTCAAACTCCTTGGCTGGAAGTCCTTTGAGGAAGAATTCCCTCACTGTGCTTCTCTTTCTCTTCTGATGTCTTTCTGCCCAACAAAACGACCTGCAGAAAAACTGTGTCCCACCAGCTCTTCCTCACGCTGAGGCTCAGCGTTGCTCCCTCTGCCATGACAAGATTTCGATCTGGAAGCCCTTCTTTTTGTCAACTCACTCAGAGAGAGACTGCCTCGAAATTCAGCCCTTCGACTAGGACTGCGCAACTCCCTCTGGGGATTCGAATTGCTGCCTCCTGCAGCTTTTTCAACCCCCTTTCTGCTCAGTGCTGGATTCTCTGGCACTGATCTTCTTGCTTCACCTACAATGCTCTGATACCATGTGAAAGCCGAGAATCCCACTCGAATCAACTACTGCAACAACTGATGAAACTTCTCCGATTTGTTAATCACTGAAACAAAATATTTACTGCTTCCTACAACAAATATCGAAGTTAATACAAATGCAGTCTTCACTTAATTAACTAATTTGCCCAAAACAAGAACAACACAATAGAGAAAAATTCACACAAGTGACAATATTTTTTGGACAAATGTCCCCGGAAAAATCCAATGCGGGAAAACCTGTGCAACAACTCTTAGGGTTTTATATTATTATGCAGTAGTTTTTGAATACAACTCTGGATGCCCTTCCGACAATCTAGTTACAGAGAAAATAAAATGGTAGAAAAACTTAGTGAGATTACCTCACTCTATCCGGCAATTCCGGCTACTGAACCAATTGTCCCTTGCTATCTCTGCGCTGGCCTTGCGTAGGCCCTGCGTCAACTCAACTGGGAAATGTCTTGCCTTCTGGAGCAGTTTCCAGCCCTCCTGGCTCAGAAATGTCAGCTCCTCTGCAAAACTCAGACTTCTGCTTTGGATGATTGCGCTGTCTCTGCGTGAGCCCTTCTGGCTCAGCGTGTGCCCTTCTGGCCCAGTGTCAACCCTTTGGTGTCTCTCTGCCTCTTTCTGCTACGTATCCTGGGTCTTGGAGAAGATACTAAAACAACTATCCCTGCCCCTCACTGTAACAACTCACAATCGAAATTATCTCGGCAACTCCTTTGCTCTGCTTCAGAAAATTGATTCTCTGAACTCTCCGTGTCATTCCAAGTGACTCTCAAGCCTCCTTAAATAATTTCCTCGTTGACATTCAACGACCCAGATTAGAAGCTAATCAATGGCTAAGATCATTTTTGCTTGATCCTCGTCTTCTTCTAGAAGTTACACCCACAGTTAGATTAATACCCATTAATTATTTTATTTTCCTAAGTTTAGACTTAGGGTCCCATTAAAATAATTAATTATTTTAATAAAACTATTTCCGGTGGAATTTCCCAAAACGCTTTCTGGGTTCTTTGTAATACATGTGCCTATGCCTCCCTGCAAAATTTGAGACTTAGAGCACATCCGATGTTACCAGAAATCAACATTGAGTTGTACTACTAGAGATCTAGGAAGGTGTAGCATACCCACATCTCAAATCATACTTAACACTTTTCATCTCCTCCATTATTACATACACATATTATGTTTTGTTGTCTCGCTCATGGTTGGTTTGTCATATGTCATAGCAAGGTTCATGCTTCATAGTTCCATGAGAAAAGTCTTAAGAGCTATAAGCTTGAGGTTGATACAGCGAAAAGAAAAACCTTAAAAGCCAAAAAAAAGATTAAGCTATGCCACCTTGCTATGAGGCCAATGCCCCAAGTCCCATGCTTAAAAATGCATATATAAAGAAAAGGGACAAATTAAATAAAGAAAAAGGCAAGAAAAGGGTTGTAAGAAACAATGTGGAGGAAATGGAAACTTGATGCTAAAAGCACTCCCTCATTTCTAAGGCACTTTTGTGGATGAATATCTTTAACAAACCTTATGTGTCCATGCAAGTGAACTCATGAAGTTACCCACCTAGGCATATCATCCATCATTAAACATGTTAGATTTCCTTAAAACCCAGTAACTGATTCACAATTTTCTATGTGTAGAAACCAAAAATACAAACAATTGCTGCACTAGAAACTTAAATTGCAAATACAATGAGTTTTCTAACTTAGCATGCACATTGGAAAATAAATAGTAATTTTGTAGACAAACACATTCCACAGATAGAACACAAGATATACCTAGGAAACCCCAACTTTGGTGAAATCCTGCAAACTTTGTGTGTTTTTATCATTTTCTTCAACAAAGGGTTTTCTTCTGAGAATTACAACAAGGGAGAAAATTCCCTTTTATCACAAGAACAACTAAGCAATTCTCCAAAATGAATCGATCCCCCTGCTTGTGCACTAGATTTGCAAAATCCCTGTGTAGATAAACTAAACTGTGCACACGTGCGAGCGCAAATCCTCTCTCCTACGCATGCATGCGAATGGTATGACTATGCTAGGGTTGTGTTACCGCTCAAACTAGCAGGGGTCCTAGGAGGGGATCCAATAGAGCAACTACGATGTCAAGTGGCAACAATGGAGCGATAGCCCACTATCACCTTAGCTAAAGTTTCCTGCTCTTTATAGACTTTCACCGATGGGAGGAGTACCGATATGAGAGGAATCATGATGATAGATAGATTGATGATAGGATGTGGAGTGATTCCTAAAGCCTATTTGTAGAAATTTCTCATTTCCCACCCCGGTTTTCAGTTTCCCCTTATTTCTCCCATATAGTTAAATGCCCTTTCCCATAACCATACATTTAACAAGCTGGAAAAAATAAATTTGCTGAAAACAAAAATTCTGGAAATTTTACAGAATGCTGGAAATTGCAGAAATAAAAATCAGCAGTAATAAACAGCCATTAAAACACATTTAAACACTGAGATTTTTGGTCAATGTGACCCTGGAAAAACCCCCTACAACTCTTGGGGAAAACCAGTTTGAGAGCTCTTATTTATTTCTGGAAAATGCCTTTTTACAGTAAGAGAAATATTCAACAAAAATCAGCAAGCAAACTTTTACAACTTATCTCAGCCTTGCTGAAACTCTACCCTTCTGAAACTCCATTGTACAGACTTGTTGAAACTCCGCCCTGCTGAAACTCCGTTGCTGAAACTCCGCTCTGCTGAAAGTCCGTTGCTGAAACTCCGCTCTGCTGAAACTCCGCTGCTGAAACTCCGCAGCTCACTATCCAGAAATCTCCCTTGCTCCCTTGCTCTCCTTCTCTCAATCTGCTCATGAAAGAATGAATGACCTTTTCCTCATTTTCCTCCTTTAATCTAACCCCAAGTGACTTTTGGGTGATCCCTAAATCCAATGGCTGAAATAGATTGAGATCTAAAGCTGAGATTAAATGCTCATTTAAATCTCACTTTTTATTTTTTAATTCATCCCACTTTAATAAAGACCCACTTAGTCATTTATTTCCAAAGTCACTTTTCCTTTCTAATTTTTCATTGACTTTATAAAAGTCACTTTAAAATTAGACTTAGTAACTTTATCACTTAAAGTCACTTTTAAATTAGATTTAACTTTATAAAATTATAAAGTCACTTTAGGAGAAAAATTAAATTCTTTTGGACACTTTTCCCTAGGCCAAAGATCAAAGCCTAAGGGAACCACCTGTCCTCCGGTACCAAATTTCAACACTCCCTCTTACCGAGGAAGGTGTTCCTCACCACACCCATCTTGTCTTTGAAGTAGACATGCTTGCCCCGTGGTAAGGCTTTAGTAAGAATATCTGCAACCTGCTCATCAGTGGAAATATATTCAAGCTTCACAGCTCCCTTTTGAACATAGTCTCTGATGAAATGATATCTGATCTCGATATGCTTTGACTTGTCATGAAATACTGGGTTCTCCGTGAGTTTAATGCAACTCTGATTATCACAGTAAATCACTAAAGGTCTCAACGGCTGACCAAATAAGCCAAACAACATCTTGCGAAGCCAGATAGCCTCACAACTAGCTAGACTAGCTGCCATATACTCTGCTTCCGCTGAACTCAGTGCTACTGGCTGCTGCTTCCGGCTGAACCATGACACTACTGCTGAACCCCACCCAAAACAGCACCCTGAAGTGCTCTTCCTATCAGAAGCACAACCTGCCCAATCAGAATCAGTGTATCCTGCCAATCTCACTCCATCTCCCTGCCTGTAGTCCAGACCATAATCCACTGTCCCCTGCAAGTACCGCAAGATGTGTTTTGCAGCCACCCAGTGAACCTTCCTAGGCTCACACATAAACTGACTCATCGTGTTGACTGCAAAACAGTTATCTGGTCTAGTGTTGACCAAATACATCAAGGAACCAATCAGCTGCCTGTACAATGTGGGATCCACCAACTCGGAATCCGAAGCATGAAGCTTCTTCCAGTTGGTGATCATCGGTGTCGACATGGGTCTACAATCCTCCATGTGGAATCTGCTAAGGATGTCCACAATATACTTCCCCTGCCCCAGGAAGAAATGCCCCTCCTCCTGCCACACCTCCAAGCCCAAAAAGTAATGTATCAAGCCGATGTCCTTCATCTCAAACTCCAGCGCAAGATCTCTCTTGCAGTGCTCTATGAGTCTCTCTGCACTTGTAATGACCAAGTCATCCACATACAGCACCAGAATGAGAGGCTCCTCACCAATCACAATAAAGTGAAGGTTCGGATCTGCCTCACTCTTTGTGAAACCCATCCCCTGCAAATATGTATCTATCCTGGAGTACCAAGCTCTGGGAGCTTGCTTCAGGCCATAAAGGGCCTTCTTCAGTCTGCACACATGGGACTCCTTCACATGCACCTCAAAGCCCTGTGGCTGCTCAATGTACACCTCCTCCTGTATGAAGCCATTGAGAAATGCAGTGTTCACATCCATCTGGTGGATCTTCCAACCCATCTCTGCTGTTATCGATATAATGGAGCGGATCGAAGTATATCGAGCCACGGGAGCGAAGGTCTCCTCATAATCAACTCCCTCTACCTGGGAGAACCCTCTAGCCACAAACCTTGCTTTGAATTTCTCAATGCTGCCATCTGCAACATGCTTTACCTTGTAAAGCCATTTGGAAGTAACCACGGATTTGCCCTAAGGCCTCGGCACCACCTCCCAAACATCATTCTTCATGATAGAAGAATACTCCTCCTGCATGGCCTCTCTCCAGACCTGCTGGCTAGCTGCCTCCTCATAGCTAGAAGGCTCAGAGTCAAGGATGTGGTAACCATTGCCATATAGCTACAAAACCTCTCAGGTGGTCTACTCTCTCTGACCGGCCTCTTCGGCTCAGTAACAGATGAGGCATCTCTCAAGGTGTCCTGAAGCCACTTGGGCTTCCTATTCCCTGAGCGCACTTCTCCCATAGGAGAATGAAACTCCTCCTCCTCATCATTAGGAGCCTGAACTCCTGACTGTCTGTCTGCTGTCCTCCTGCCTGCACTTGAACCTGTAGAAGTTGAGGTACCGTGTGAACTGTTCATCAGTGGACTCCCTAGTGAACTGCTCTGTGAACTGCTCTGCATGCTGCCCGGAGCACCACCCCTCTGGCTCGGTGAGCCACTGCTCACTGACGGACCTGACATCCTCATAGATGTACCTCGTGATCCTCCTGATCTTTGCCCACTGGATCCCTGCGACTGACTCAACTGCTGCTGAGGCTTTGGCTGATCCAGATACTCTAACTCCCGTGACCTCCTAAAGGCCCTGTCCTCCTCGAACTTCACATCCCGTCTGACAACAACTCTCCTCTGTGCAGGAATGTAAATCTGAAAGGCCTTTGAGGTCTCACTGTAGCCCACAAAGATACCCTTCTCTGTGGTGGGCTCTAGTTTGGTCCTCTTCTCCTTGGGTATATAGGAGTATGTAATGCATCCAAAGATATGAAGATGACCAATATCAAACTTCTTCCCAGAGAAAGCCTCCTCCGGAGTCATGTGCCCCAAGGCACGATGCGGACTCCTGTTCTGCAAGTAAACAGTTGTGTTGCAGGCCTCTGCCCACAAGAACAATGGCAACCCCTGATCATGTAACATGGCTTTGGCAGCCCCTATGATGGATCCGTTCTTCCTCTCTGCAACCCCATTCTGCTGGGGGTTGTAAGGAACAGTGAACTCCCTCCTAATGCCTGCCTCCGCACAATAGTCAACAAACTCTCCAAGGGTGTACTCTCCTCCATTGTCCGACCTCAGGGACTTGATCTTTCGACCTATCTGTGTCTCCACAAGAGCTCTGAACTCCTGAAACCGCTTGAAGACCTCACTCTTGGTCTTCAAAAAATAAATCTAGGTCCTCCTGGAGTGATCATTAATGAATAAAACATAGTACTCATATCCACTCATGGAAACATGAGACATCCGACCGCTCACATCGGAATGAATCAAATCAATTATCCCAATCGCTCTGCTGTCACTGCTGGGAAAAGGGGATTTGGCAAACTTGCCCATCGCACAACCTCTGCAAGTATCAAAGTGATTAGTACTGAAATCTGGCACACCTGTAGTGATCTCCCGCAATGTCCTCAAGGCTCCATGATACATATGTCCCATCCTGCGGTGCCAAATCTCACACAGCTCAAAACTGCTAGCTCTGCTGTCGGTACTACTGCTCAATGCCAAAAGGGGCTGGAATGCAAACTTGTACACCTTTGCATGGCGTACACCTATCACTCTAGCTGAATTAGCTGGAGTGCCCCTGGGATACATCAACACCTGTCCTCCCCTGAACAGTACCTCATATCCTCTGTCCTCCAAAGCTGAGACGGATATGAGGTTCTTCCTCATCCCTGGCACGTAAAGAACATCTGACACTTTCAAGGGAGGTTTGGACTCCCTCTGAAATGTCAGTGTCCCCACCCTGACTGCTCTAACAACTCTGTCATCACTGAGTACTACTTCTATATCAGTGACACTCTCTGAAAGCTCTGAGAAGTACTCACGACTCCTGTCATGTGACGTGAAGCCCCACTGTCCACATACCAGATACCTGAAGATGCTCCGCTAATCGAGGCAAAAGCATGCTCCCTCTGAACCTGTGTGGCAGGTGATCCTGCACTAGAGGACTCACATGTAGTGAACGCAAACTCCCGGTCAAAACGACCTACAAAGTCCTCAATCTCTGCTGAAGCTGCCACGTCCTGGTTCTTCCCCTTCTTCTTCTTCTCCTGACACACAACTGCATAGTGTCCCATCTTTTGACAATTCCAACACTTCACCTTGGAATAGTCCTTCTGTGTGTTCCCCTGTTTACCTTTACCTTTGCCTTTGCCCCCACCACTGCTTGTGGAAGCCTGCTTTTTCCCTTTGCCTTTCTTGCTTCCTGCCACCAGTGCTACATCCTCATCCTGCTCAATTGGCTTGGCTGCCCCAAGCTGACCTTTCCTGATCTCTGTCTGAATGCAATCATCCCAAAACCTCTCCCATGTGGGAAGGGTCTCACGTGCACAAACCCCATCAGCAAAGTTCAACCATGAACGGGGGAGGCCATTCACTGCAATCCGCACCAACTCAGTGGGTGGAATGGCCTCTCCAATCGCTGCCAACTCATCTCTCACATTAGTAATCTTTGTGAGATATCCAGCGGCACTATCATTACCCATCTTAATGTTCTTCAACTTCTCCTTCAGGACCATCTTCCGGTTCTCATTGGTACTCTGGTAGAGATTGGACAATACTGTCCACATCTCATGGGCATTGCTCTTTCCTCTCACATGAGGAATGCAATGGTCTTTGATTCCGTCTAGAATCAGCCTCTTACCCTTGTTGTTCTTTTTATTATAAGCTGTCAACTGAGTAGCATCAGTAGGCACAACAACAGGGTTCTGTGTGGTATGCACTATGATATCCCAAACTTCTGCCTCCTCAAAGATACTCTGCATTCTCTTTTGCCAAACGCTGTAATTTGTATGCCCATCCAGCCTATCCTCCACTCTCAATCCCAATGACATCCTGCTGTCCTAAAACTGAAAAATAGCACTGCTGTAGTAAAGGTAAAACTGCTGTTTATGAAAAAATCAGCTTGCTGGAATTTTCTGAGTGAAAAATCAGCAGCTGTAATTTTTCCTTTTGCTGTCCCAAACTGCCCTTCAGCACTCAAGCTTTGATACCATGTAGAAATTTCTCATTTCCCACCCCGGTTTTCAGTTTCTTCTTATTTCTCCCATATAGTTAAATGCCCTTTCCCATAACCATACATTTAACAAGCTGGAAAAAATAAATTTTCTGAAAACACAAATTCTGGAAATTTTACAGAATGCTGAAAATTGCAGAAATAAAAATCAGCAGTAATAAACAGCCATTAAAACACATTTAAACACTGAGATTTTTGGTCAATGTGACCCTGGAAAAACCCCCTACAACTCTTGGGGAAAACCAGTTTGAGAGCTCTTCTTTATTTCTGGAAAATGCCTTTTTACAGTAAGAGAAATATTCAGCAAAAATCAGCAAGCAAACTTTTACAACTTATCTCAGCCTTGCTGAAACTCCGCCTTGCTGAATCTCCGCCCTGCTGAAACTCCGTTGTACAGACTTGCTGAAACTCCACCCTGCTGAAACTGCTGAAACTCCGCTCTGCTGAAACTCCGCAGCTCACTGTCCAGAAATCTCCCTTGCTCTCCTTCTCTCAATCTGCTCATGAAAGAATGAATGACCTTTTCCTCCTTTAATCTAACCCCAAGTGACTTTTGGGTGATCCAAGTGACTTTTGGGTGATCCCTAAATCCAATGGCTGAAATAGATTGAGATCTAAGGCTGAGATTAAATGCTCATTTAAATCTCACTTTTTATTTTTTAATTCACCCCACTTTAATAAAGACCCACTTAGTCATTTATTTCCAAAGTCACTTTTCCTTTCTAATTTTTCATTGACTTTATAAAAGTCACTTTAAAATTAGACTTAGTAACTTTATCACTTAAAGTCACTTTTAAATTAGATTTAACTTTATAAAATTATAAAGTCACTTTAGGAGAAAAATTAAATTCTTTTGGACACTTTTCCCTAGGCCAAAGATCAAAGCCTAAGGGAACCACCTGTCCGCCGGTACCAAATTTCAACACTATTCACAAGAGAGGCTTAGATAATTGGCTTACTTGCTTTGGAAGCAAGGTGATTGGCTCTCTAAGAAGGGCCGACGAGATACCTAGATCTAGGTTTAGAGAATATCCCTTAACAATAGGTGTCCTAGACCTAAGAATCTTACAGGAGAAATGGTTTCTATGTAATCCTTGCAGAATTTGAGTCACAATGTTGTGGGACCACAAAGAATCCAAGTGGACACAAACTAGGTCAAGGGTGTGGAGTTGATCAACAATAGACAGACTTGACTAGGTTAGGGAGAAGAATAGGATTAAAGGAGAAAATTTCTCTTGGAATTTAAGTGCAGTGATCCAAATGAAGACACTAACCCAAAGGAACCTAGGGGGAAGAACGGTCCAAGTAGGGCTTTCAATATCTTGGGATTCCATCGTCGGATTGAGCTCAAAATAGGAGGACTTCTCAAGAAAACCCCAATGCAGTTCTAGAACGATTTTCAAGGGTTTTTGATGGCTACAAATGATTTCGTGTGATGCCCTAGGAGGCCTTCTAGGGTTAGGCCTAGAGTTAGAAGAGAGGAAGAAAAGAAGGGTTATTTTGACCACCAAAGGAATGCGAGGATCAATGCCTTGCTTCTTGGGCCTAATGGAGTCAAGATACACCTAGATCAAGAATTTTCATATGCTAAGGAGCCCTAGATGACTTTCGCTAGCCCTTCCAAGTGCAACAACAAGGTCATTTAGGGATTTTTACTTGGATTTGCAAAAGAGATGAGGTTTCAAGGCTTGTTAACCTTCTAGGATGCCTCTAGGAACATTCACTCACTCTCTCTCTCTCTCTCTCTCTATGAGCAATGCATGCAATATATCAATTATTCAAGACTTGAGAAGAATTTTGCATTATATAGGGCCCATACAAGAACAATGATAAAATTTCATGCATTAGACAAGTAAGAAAGACAAAATAACATTAAATTTCACTTACAAGAGAGACAAGAGTATATCCATTCATCATATTCGCATAGAAAGAAGCTCTAAAGACAATAGTGAAAATCCAAACATTATAGTACATCAAGAAACTCCAAAATTTCGTCCAAGAGAGGAAGTGTGAAAATCTCAAGAGATACTAATCCAATCCAAGCGATTACGAGAGGAATGAATGAGCCTCTCATCTATTTATACAATCCATAAGGGGGTTTGAATAGCCTAAATGGCCTAATTAAGCCCCAATTAATAAAATAATGTACAATAGTAACATGAATTGGTGAGAAGCCCACCAAGATAGCTCAATAATACAAAGATGAAGCCTCTCAAGAGGGAAAAATAGTAGATACAATGAGTCGTTGGGCCATTGAGGAGGCCTAGTGGAGTCCAAAGTGTGCCAATGTGAGAGAATAGGCTCCAAACATAGTGATCAAGGGGGTGACCCCTTGATATCTAAGCAAATCCAATGTGGTGTACTTAAATGGGTGTGGGGGGACAATGACATCCTCATGGGTCTCCAAGTGAATCGATAATGCTTGTATACCATCTGTAAGGGCTAGAATGATGACATAAGCCCTCCCTCTGACTCCCATGGTGAAACACATCCTCATGTGGGCCCTGGAATATCTGCCAAGGGTGTGGTGCAAGTGTGAATCCGGCTAGGCATGGTGGTCCAGGTGCATCATCCTCATCCAAAAAGGTGGAACACGAGCAATCAATTAATGGTGCCGAGGGATCCATGAAGTGGTAATTTTCTTTCTGCTACGGTGGAGGCCCATGGCTCTTAATGCTCACCCTACATGTGCCAATATGACCCACTGGAGGGATTGGACCCCGTATAGTGAGACAAACCCCAAATGGAGACCCACCTGCAATCCTATATAAGATCCAATGCGTCTCTTCACCTTACAGTACAACAAATCATTAGAGTAATTGAGTAAAAGAGCTTTCAAATCATGGAAAACAAATGGACACTTCATAGTGGCGTGCCCTTCCATAGTGGGATTTGACATGTACAAGTGTCTCCAAGCTTAATAAAAGGGTTAACCAAGGACTCTATTAGGTGGTTTCAACCTTTAAAGGGTTACATGTTCATGGTACATCCATCAAGTGGTAGGTGGCATGTAATATAAGGATGAAATGGAGTGGGGATTAGGGGAAGGCTCCAAGCCACATGCCACAGTACGATGGTAGCTATAATAGGGGAGGCCCACACTTGGGTATATGAGTGTAGGAAGGAACAATTGTGGTAAATGAGTTACCCCGACCTTTGTTTTTCCACCCTTCATCTGTCTTTTGCCTTTGATTGATTTTTCTTCATAATTGCTCGGGGATCCAGGGGATGAGAGCATGATGTGTATTATATAGCAGTGATTATCCCCTTAAGGTGTGGCAGCTCATCGCTCACCAAGGGCTGGGACAATCATGGATTCCTTAATGATGAAAGGGGTCAATATGAGGGACCTTAGGAACCAGGGTGATGGCTATAATGATAGGGGTAGAGCTCATGTTTGGCTTTTGCCCACGTGCTAAATGTATATGTCTTGGCCATCTTTTGCATTTTATGGTACATTTCCTATTGAGGGTGGTCAAAATATGCTTTTTCTTTTCTTTTTAGTTGCATCAACCTTTGGGGCATAGTTCCAGGCCCGACCCAAGATATGGACAAGGGGAGGGAGAAGCTAACTCCTTGTGGACCCAATGGACAAATGTGGACCTGGATGAGAAAAGTGATGAATGGGGTTATAATAAACGGAGGGGAGGTGATGTATATGGTGTCGAGAAGCGGGACCACACAACTAAAATCAGGTTTTCCCATGTAATGCCATCCCTAAAGCTAGTAGCCAGTAAAGGAGATCCCGCGGGACTAGGATACAAGGTTAACCATAAAGTCGAGCAAAGGAGAGAAGAGTACAGACCTAGCCCACTCTTTCTGCTGAATCCCCCCACTAATCCATGCCCAAAAGTGTCCATGATAAGTAAACAAAAATACATGACTACACAATGAAATGCCATACCTTCGGGGTTGAAGGGCCCACCTTCAAACATATGATCATAACAAATGGGCGAGGGACCACATCGCTAGCTCAGGTGGTAGAGATAATGGCACATCGAGCTATCTGGTGGCTGCAAAGGGCTGTTGGTTGCCGGCTGAAAACCATCTAGGAGAAAAAATTTCTCCTATGGATACCATCCATGGATGGTGGGTAACAGGTTGTAAGAGTTCAACCCTCACCCGATTTCTTCTCTGAACTTGTATCACTGTGATCTGCTGAAACTCTTGGCTCTTCTTTCGCTGATCTGGCACGCACTGCTTGTGCTCAACTGACTTGCCACTAACTCACTCTATCGCCTCTAATAATTTTGATCTCAAGCCTAATCTCCCTCTCAATAGCTGAGATTAAATCGTGATCAATGGTTGAGATTAAATCATAAGTTAACTTAGGATTTTTTAATATTTTTCCCAAGTCTAACTTTAGGAAATAGTTAAATAAATTAATATTTAGCTAAAGTGGCAGTCTTGCGTGTCTCTTTGTTATCCTTAGCACCTAGGTAAGCAAAATTCTTACTTCTCTACTCTAATCAACACTCCCTCTTAGAGAGGAAGGTGTTTTGCACTACACCTAGCTTCTCTCTAAGGAAAATAAATCTGGTCCTTGGCAAAGCCTTGGTCAGAATGCCCACTATCTGCTCCTCTGTTGGTACGTACTTGAGTGTGACGATACCTCTGTGAACAATATCCCTAATGTTATGATAACACTATGTCAATGTGCTTTGAGTGATCATTAAACATTGGATTCTCAGAGAGCTTGATGCAACTCTAATTGTCATAGTGGATCACAGTGGGCTCCAACTCTATCCCAAACAAGCCCACGAGAAGCTTCCTCAACCAAATAGCTTCACACCTTGCCAATTTGGCAACCATGTACTCGTCCTTGACGAAGCTCAATGCAACTGATCTCTGCTTTCGGCTAAACCAAGAAACAACTGTCGATTTGACACTGAATGTGCATCTCGATGTGCTCTTCCTGTTTGTGGAGCTTTTTGCTGATTTGCATCAGTGAAGCCCTCAAGCCTCATCTCATCAACCTGTCCATGCCACAACCCAAACTTTACTGCCCTCCTGAGATATCTCGATACGTGCTTAGTAACAACCCAATGCGCTCTGGTAGGCTCGACCATAAACTGGCTCAAGGAGTTAACTGCAAAACATATGTCTGGCAATGTGTTACCAAATACATCAACGACCTAATCAACTACCGATAAAGTGAAGTATCTACTCGCTCCGATCTGGATGTATCCACTTTCCTCCAGTTTGTGACTAGAGGCATGGTCATGGGCCTACAATCCTGCATGTGAAATCTCCTCAGAATCTTTAGGATGTACTTGCCTTACCTCAAGAAGATCTCACCATCACCCTACCAAACCTCAAGCCCAAGGAAATAGTGCATCAACCCCATATCCTTCATCTCAAACTCGCCTACAAGATCTCTCTTGCACTGGATGAGCTTATCTGCGCCTATTAAAATCAGATCATCCACATAGCATTAGAATAAGCGACTCACCTGCAATGACAATGTAGTAGAGTTTAGGGTCCACTTCACTCTTGTTGAAGCCCAATTCCTGAATGTAACTGTCTATCCGAGCATACCATGCTCGTGGAGCTTGTTTGAGCTCATACAAGGCTCTCTTGAGTCTGCAAACGTGTTTCCCTGCTACATGTCTCAAATCCCTCTGACTGCTTAGTATAAATCTGCTCCTCAACTACCCCATTTAGGAATGTTGTTTTAATGTCCATTTGGTGGATCCTCCACCCCATCTGTGCTACAATAGCACTGACAAGCGAATATCTAGCCACTGGGGCAAAGGTCTTGTCATAGTCGATCCCTTCTACCTATGAGAACCCCTTTGCCATGAATCTTGCTTTATATTTCTCGATGCTCCATCAACCCCATGCTTAGTCTTGAAGACCTAGCGAGAGAGCCCACCACATATTTTTCCTTTGGCCTCAACACCACCTCTTGGACATCATTCTTCATGATGGAGGCATATTCCTCCACCATGGCATCTCATCACACTTGCTGAGTGGCTGCCTCCTAATAGCTGGAAGGGTCAACATCCAAAAACTACGCCATAAGTTCCATATATCTTGTGTATGTCTGTAGCTGTTCGCTTTGTCTAAATGATGTACTAGGAGCATTGATTTGCTCTCGTGCCTCTTGGATCAACTGATCTGCCCATATCCTCTCCTTTTCCCTGTGCTAGGAGTCACTGCCTGTGTGGGCTCTACCCTCTCCTCCAATTGCGTGTCCCCCTCGCCCTTATGTTGCTCGGCTTGCCCATCAACATGTACCACTGTAGTATGAGGTGCTAGCTGAGCTCCCAACTTAAGAGCTTGTTGCTTCTGCTCCTGCACTGTAGCTTGCTCACACTCTAAGGACTTACTCAAGCCCCGCCCTTTCCTCCTCAAACTTCACATCTCTCCTGACAATTGTCTTCTTGAGTGCTGGTATATATATCCTGTATGCCTTGGATGTCTTGCTGTAGCCTATGAAGATGCCCTTCTCTGTTGTGGGATCCAACTTCTTCCTTTTCTCTGCTGGTACAATTGCAATACACCAGGCTATTGAATATCCAAAAATGTGACACATCTAGTTTCTTTCCTTTAAACACCCCCTCTAGTATAAATCACCCCAACACTCTGTGTGGGCTTCGGTTCTGTAAGAAAATTGTTATATTGCATGCCTCAACCCAAAGAAACTTGCACAACCTTTGGTTATGCAACATGGCTTTGGCTACTCTGACTATGACCCTATTCTTGCGCTTTGCCAACCCATTGTGCTGAGGGTTATATAGTGTAGTCAACTCCCTCCTGATGCCCTCATTGGCACACAAATACTTGAATGTGTTTGAAGTGTACTCTCCACCATTATCAGACCTCGACTTGATTTTCTTGTTAGTCTGGTTCTCAACCAAGGCCTTAAACTCCAAAAACATCGAGAAGACCTCATCCTTCTTCTTCGTGAAAAATATCCAGGTCTTTCTTGAGTGATCATATATGAAGGTGACGTAATACTTGTACCCATTGAGGGATACGATGTAGAAAGAACTACATATATCTGAATGAAAAAGGTCTTAGATACCCTTGGCTCTGTTATTTTTTCTAGAAAAAGTGGTTTTGGCGTATTTGCCAAGCATGTAGCCCTTGCACATCTCATGCCAATCCATGCTGCACTATGGCCTCCCTGTCGCTATCTCCTTAAGAATTTTTAGCGCACTATGATGCGCATGCCCCATGCGCTTATGCCACAACTCTCCAAGCTCCTTGCTTGAGTCACGACTCCCTTTGCTAGTTAATGTTGCGACTGTCTCAAACTGCAATCTGTACAAACTCTTATGTCTAACCCCGATTTGCTTCGCCACCTTGGATTCTGAGGGTTTATGAAAACCCTACTATGTCTGAAGGTCACCTTATACCCTTTATCCTCCAATCTTGAAACTGAAACAAGTTTCTTCTTGAGCCTAGGTATGTAAAGGACATCTCTGAGATACAGAGGGTTTCCAGACTCCCTCTCAAATCGAATTGTACTAGTACCCTTGACCCAATACTTTCCATCGTCTCCCATCTAATTGTCAAATTGCATGTCCCTTTCTGATAGTTTGTTGAAATACTTCTTGTTTCCCATCATATGACAGGACACATCACTATCCACATACCATAAACTGGTAGCCACTAAGCTTGCCATGCAAGCAATGAGTGAAAACTCCTTCTCAAAATGAGAAGAAAACTCATCTATCTCTGTAGAGGCTGCTACTTGGTCCTTCTTAGACCCTTTCTTCTCGTTAGGGCATTTTGTAGCATAGTGGCCAAACTGGTTGCACGAAAAGCACTTTATCTTGTCGAGATCTTTTTTCTTCTTCTCGCTCTTGGGGCTTGACTCTCCACCATCGCTGCACTTTTTCCCTTTTGACTTGCCCCCTTTGTTGGCTAAGGCAAAATTTTCTTCTTCTTCTTCAGTCTTAACACGAGACCCAGATTGAGCTTGTCTGCGAATCTCTTCTTCGACACAATTACCCCATAATCACTCCCAATCTGGAAGCTTTCTCTGGCACAAATCCCTTTCGTGAAGGCTTGCCATGACTTGGTGAAACCCATTAGAGCAAAATTCACCAGATATCTATCTTTAACTCTCGCCCACACCAACCAACTCTTCCTTTACTTGGGAAAACTTGGTGAAGTAAGACACCACAGAATCTGATTTGGTCATTATAATATACCTGTGCTTGTCCTTCAACACCAACTTCTTGGCATCGCTTGGACCTTGATAGAGACCAATGATGGTTGTCCACATGGCTTTGGTTGTCTTCTTCCCAGTCAGGTGAGGAATAATGTGGTCTTTGTCTCCCTCTAAGATGATTCTTCTTACCTTGGCATCCTTCTTGTTATACTAAGCCAATTGTTGAGAGTCAGTGGGTGCAGCAGGGATGTTTATCAACAAACTCCCATACCCCTTGCTCCTCCAGCACCACTACTATCCTCTCATGACATGAATAGAAGTTGGACACACTGTCCAATCTCTCTTCAAATCCGAGACCCTTATACACCATACTTCCAATTTGCACTGCTCAAAACAAATCACACAACCGAGAAACAATGTGCACTGCCTAGAAACCTTAGCGGCCAAATCAATCTAATAAACTCGCTCCCTCTGAATCGCAGAGGCTATTCCTGAAGTTAAAAACCGTGTTTGGTCTTCAATCAGAGGCTATGCTCCAATACCATGTTAGATTTCCTTAAAACCCAGTAACTGCTTCGCAATTTTCTAAGTGTAAAAACCAAAAATACAAACAACTGCTGCACTAGAAACTTAACTTGCAAATACATTGAGTTTTCTAACTTAGCATGCATAACGGAAAATAAATAATAAATCTGAAGACAAATACATTCAACACATAGAACATGTTACCACAAAATCTAGTAAGCCTTGGAGAGGGAAACCCTACAAGACAAAAGCTAGACAAAGTGCTAACAATGGGGTAGAGGCCCAATGTCAGCTTAGCCAAAACCCCTTGGTCTTTACAGATTTTAATCGATGGGAGGAGTCTCGGTAAAGGAGGAATCACTTTAAATAGATATGCTAATGATAAGGTACGAAGTGATCACACTAGAGCTTATTCGAGAGAGGCACAATAATGGTATGAGGCTTCAAAGAAGCAAAACACTCTCAAATAAAAGCTTTAGAGAATAAGGCTCAAGACCTTGGGTTTTGCGGTTTGAGGTTTTTGATGATAATAGGTATTCACAAGGTCGAGGTCCAAGGGAAAGGACTTCTTACAATGATATTCAACTAATCCAAGGCTCATGAAACCCTAAAGAAAGTCCTCAAGTTGAGGGCTAAAGAAACTGGGGTTTCCTTCTTAGAGCAACACCTAGAGCAAGAGATTTTATCAATGAAATTTGAGTGGATGCCCACCAAATTGATAGGTTAGTTAACCTAGACCTATCTTTTGATGTTTAGGCTCTCAAATCACCAAAAAGCCTCCTCCCTAAAATTTCATTCCAAGCCCTAGATTTTTGCTCTAGCCTTAAAAGGACCGAATTTGAGGAGAAAATTATGGAGAAAATTTAAGTTTGATCACCAATTGATTGGACCAGTGCCTTGTCCTATGGGGATATGAGTCAAGGATGTGCCAGATAAGCTTAATTCCCTTCTAAGGAGGTCGAAATTTGATGCCCTAGCTATCAAAATTTCAACAATTACCCACTAGGAACATTGAACAAGCTTGTCTGGTCCAACAAATTGGTAGCATCTCTAGTCAAGATTATTTTCGTGGTAGGACGGATTGAGGTACTCTGAGGCAACGCAAGACACAAAACCAAATTGTTCTAGGGCAACAAGCTAGTATTTGGTGTTGAGAAATCTAGGGGTAGCTAGATTAAGGTGATTTCTCTTACTTCGATAATTGCTTGTGATGTTCATTTACTTAATTTGATGTATTCGTTATTAGCTTCTTCTTTCACTTGATTATTATTGGGTTCTTATCATCAAACAATGACCAAACTATGAAGATCAATGAGACAAGAGGACACAAAATGTAGGCTGCTAGCCAGGGCCAAAACCTCTCCTTTTGAGAGGAAAACCCATAAGAATTCTTCTCTTCTTATAGAATCTTCAAATGATGAATTTCAAGACCAAGACCCCTCCATGACCAAGTCACACCTCTTCTTTGATCAACTACTCTTCCACAAAGTCAACACTAGTCAAACTTGCTTCAATGCTTCAGATTTCAGCTTCTCTTTAGATTTTCGGCTTGTTGCTTCAGGACTGCAATTTTCGGCCTCTATTGCAGAAACCCTAGCTGGCACGTGTGAGAGAATTGATGGTGAATTTTGCCTTCTAACTTCTTCGCTTGGATAGGCTTCTCTTCCTTGACTACTTGGCTTATAAACTTGATGCTTCTTGACACTTGACTCCTTGAAGTGACTACAATTCAGTCTTGCTGCAGTAGCAACGATGCCCTAACTTCTTCGCACGCGTGGAGAATGGTAGCCCAAAAACAGTTCCAAAACCTTGATTTCGCTTCTCCTTTTGTTCTCCTCTTTTCGCTGGCTATTATAGTCTTCTTCTTGTCTCTAATTGAACTTCTTGAATGCTTGATTGATTGTCTTCAAAATGAGGCCGAGTGCTTCTTATTTATAGGCTTCTTGAGAGCCCTAATAGGCTAACTTGTCATCTTTTGGAGGCCGACTTCACTGCTTTGTAGGTCGACTTGTCTTTTGTAGATTGACTAGGTCTTAGAGGGTCTTTATGACACTTTTTGACATACAATAATGATACAATATGCCTAATGGGGTCTTACATATATGACAATGAGTCAATTGACTTCTTGACTTCATGACAAAACCCTAGAAGCACACAATGGCTGCTTGACCTATAAATAAAATTGACTTGAGCATGAAACCCATGCTATAAAATAATAACATATATATATATATATATATATATATATATATATATTTTGACAATATACAAGAATCAAGAGTACATTTCATATTTATGAAGACCGAACCTAGTTACATACTTCAACATTTGGCCCCCTGGGGCTACGGATCCTCACAGAAGGGCAACCGAACTTAGGCATAACCTACTGCACATTCTTAACATGGCACATAATCTGCATGGTGAGCTGTTTAAGGATGTTTTTGAGTAAAGACGCCATATTTCTGAGCTGCGGGTACCCTCAGGAAGTTAGCTGAGCCCTACTGTAACAGGTCTGCGAATCAATATAGGGTAGTCCAAGTTCTGTTCAGAAGAATAGAGTAAATAGCGTTTAGTAGAACTTAGCTAAATTGGTTTAATAGTGGATCTGGTTTATTTGCACTTGCAAATGGTATTGTATTGGTGGAATATTGGATGTGTACATTCCTTGTTTATTAGATAGTCAATCCTATTTATTGTGGATTTGAGGAAAATCATATTGTTGTTGATCGGATTATTCACGAATGTCCATTGTTGTTGTTGAATGATTCATATATTATATGAAGGAATGTCCACTATTATATGAATGAATGAATTCTGTTGCTCTTCTATTGAAAAACCCTAGGGCAAAAAATTACCCTTGGACATTACAACCCTCAACTACTGGTATCTGATGAACACTTTCACTAGTTTCCTGTGTTGACTACTTAGTGTATTCCCATTGTCTTCATTGTCTTTCCTGTGGTTCATGTTGTGTTTCCCCTTTGTTCCTACATCTGTTCTTCATTTTTCCTTTTTTGGTGCCATTTTCAGTCCAGCATGCATGTGTTCATGATCACTCTCTTATCACATCCTATAATGTTTCTCTCAGAGGATTACATCTTTCTTCCTGGTGCTCCTAGTGGATAGGGGCACTGAGAGGCAGCCAGTACAACACTATTTCAACCCTCATATTTGTTAGGCCCTGGGAGGCAGCCTGGCCCCTGATAGTGAGACCCATGTGGAGTTGTTGTATGATTTCTTGGGACAATTTACACTAGACTAATGGGTAGCGTCCCTCCAACAACTCCCGACAGTGGGTCATCCCTTCTAGATAGAGAGACATTCCCCAGGCTAGATCTATCTCCTCTATCAAGTCTTCTATATAGAGTTTCTTTCCTCCGGCCTTGGATGGTAGGAGAGCTTCCTATTCAACTTTTAGAGGATGACCTCCTCTCTCCTTTTCTGATGCCAGTCACCCGGAGTCTCGAGGCTCTTTTCCTTCTACAGCTCTAAAGCATTGTATTTCTTTTCGACATTGCAATAGTTGAGCTTATAACTTGAATGACATGTTCATAAATCATCAACAAAATGATTGGAAAATAAACAAACAACATATATCAATAGTTCTGCTATATTTCAAGGGCCTCCTTCCTCGTCTTTTGCAGTGTGGCTACTCACTCCAATCCCTCAACCTTTACTGTTAGGGTGCAAAAATGGAGAGTCCCCGTACAAATTAGAGATGGAAATAGTGTGATATAAATTGAAGTATATTATGAGGACAAAAATCAAACTCACACCATGTGAGGTCAACCTTTTAGTTGACTAATTTATTTGTATCTCATGACCAATGATACTTCATTGTAATTCAAGGGCCTCCTTCATTGTCCTCCTGCTGTATGGCTGCTCACTCTAATCGCTCAACCTTTGCGGCTAGGGTGCAAAAATAGAAGTCCCAGACTCCAGTACAAGTTAGAGACAAAAAGAGTGTGATAGAAATTGAAGTATATTATAAGGACAAAAATCAAACTCACACCATGTGAGATCAACCTTTCAATCATAGTATTCAAAACTGGAACCAGTGACCGGACCGGTCTGCCTATCAAGCTGGTTTTTGAACCAGAACCAGAAAAACCAGACTACTCAGATCTCAGTGAACCAGTCTTTAAAAAAACATGAAATAATTAATTTTTAATGAAAAAAACTATTTTTAAGATTTGAAACCATGATTCCAAACAAATAGAGACAAAATATACAAAGTTTGCTTATCTATGTACCATGTAAAGGGTGAATATATCAAAATGGCATCAATTGCAATACATATCAGCAACAAAATAAATAATTAATGAGGCTCTAAATGGCCTCGAGAGTCCAAAAACAATGCTACAAGCTATGGGGCCACTGGACTACAACAAGTCTATATATTGATGATCAACATGATCACTCCTCATCATGATCAAACTCATCCCCACTACTAGGCATGGGATCATCAACATGAGCTGCATAAACATCATTTGGCTCACAGTCCAAGGATTTCTCAGACTCCTCTACAACCCTAGTAGTAGTAGTAGCAACAAAACTAGACATCAAAACTACAAATCACTGATCAACATGATTACTCATGAAACTCATCATTGATTCAACACTACTAGAAATTGGTTCATCAACAAGAGCTACATACACATCATCTGGCTCAAAGTATTCAAGGTTGGATTGCTCAACATTATAATAGGGTAGAAAAAACTTAGCATGGCTAACCAATTATTTTGCTCGAGTGAAGGGTACATTTTTGTTAAGGCCATTGTAGAGGAGTTCAACAAGCAATACCACCAACATCAATGAAGTTCAACAACCAATGCCACCAACATAAAGGTACTTAAAGGGCTTCATGCTCTTGATCAAATGCCAATCTCATACCCTCACACATGACAAAATCATTTGGAAACATGCAATACCTTAAAGCTTGAAATCCTGAAAACCATTAAGTTTGTTGGATTTTGAGTGATATCTAATGATCTAGTTTCTCCATATGAAGTCCAATGAGGTCGAAACCACTCAAATATCCTGAGTCATTTCATGGTAATGTTATAAATTTAAGTAAAATGATGAAAATGAAAGAAGGTGATGGAGAGTCATTTCTCTCATCCATTGTGCAACACAAAAGGCAGCGTGAAGGAGACATAGGAGCTCGTTCAAGGTAGAGAAGGATCTCTGTTTTGGGCTGCAAGCTAGGGTAACTTCAGCGAAAGAGAGGGGATGTTAGGGGTCTCCCTTGTCACTGTTTTGAAGTGCGAGTTAGCCAGCAGGGAGGCTGCATTGCAGAGAGATATTTCTGGGCTGTTTGTGAGGGAGTTTGTGGCACCATTCATCATTGTTTAGGCAGCGGATAGCACAGGGGTAATTGTAGGAAGGCAGAGCCTCAAACAGGGTGCTGTTGGGTATGTTTAGGGATTGTCTTTAGCCCTACATTCCAGCGTGATTCAACAGCAAGCTCAGGAATGGTTGCCGCAGCTGTGGGAAGCAGAAATAAGGTCAAATAGTGGGCTCACAGGTGGCTGTGAGAAGCCCTAACCAGGCAGCCTCACTAACAGCAGTTCACATCAGTTTGGGATAATAGTCAAAGGTATGGTTGACTGTGTTTGTGCCTTGTGTTGGATCAATGTTTAGATCAGTTTGGATGAGAGTTCTATTGCAGCCTGTGGGAGCCAATTTGAAGGCTTGATTTGGTGATCGAAAGCCTTTCTAGGAGCAGATCCTACAGTGGAGTGTTGGGTGCCATTGGTCTGGTGGAGGGCAGCGTGTTGGCTACCCAAAGTAGCCCTAGACAAGCAATCTTGAAGTGACGAAGAGAGCTGAAGGTTGGGTGAAGTTTGGTGCCTAATGTGCAGCACTTTGATGGACAAAAGTGACTGCTAGATTGGCAGATTGGAGCTCAGGTATTGGCCAGCCTAGAAGAGCAGATTGGATCAGCTCGTGTACATGCAGCAAAAGTGACTTGCAACAGTGTTAGGTGGCAGCCCTCTTGGAGTCTCTATGTGTTGTCCTTTGAAGGACTAAGGGGCAACTAGAGAGCATTACGAAAGCGAAGGATCGACAGGACAAGATACGACATAGAGTCTGCGCAGCATGTTTGTCATTGTATCTTGTATACCATAGACTGTTGTATTATTCAGATTGGTTTAATATAACGAAGATTGGGTTGTACATTATTGTACAATATTTGTTAAAAATTGTGTATACTTGTGCATATATGATTTACTGCTTTATATTTTCCGCTGTGCAAAGTAGTTTTTGTTGAGATTCTTGGTTTGGTAGCGTTAGAGATTTTAAGATTCTAACCTAGACCCAAGATCGTGGAAATTCAACATGGTATCAAAGCATGTCTGAGCTACTTTGGAAGTCAGTGAATCAGAGTTGTGCACAACGAAGTACAACTTAAGAGGGAGTTGGTCACATTGTAGGTGACAATGTCGAAGTTGTAGGTTGGTATCTGATATGAGGACAGGTTGGAGGGGTTGTCCAACTATAGTCCATGGAAGGAAATGATCAAGTTGGTCTTGCAGGTCAACAGGATCTGGGAGTTTGTCGAGAAAGCCATCAAGAAGCCAACTGACCCAAAGGCGCTGGAAGTGTACGAGGATTTGGATACGAGGGCGAAATTGATTATCCTTGATGGTGTGAAGGATTCCCTAATACCTCATTTATCGGAAGAACACTGCACATGAGATGTGGATGACTCTTCAGAATTTGTTCCAGAATAAGAACGAGAACTGGGTATTGGTATTGGAGGATAAGTTGAAGTCCACCAAGATGATACAGGGTGAAGGAGTGACTTCGTATCTGACGAGATTGTCTCAGGTCAAAGATGAGCTTGTTGCCGTCGGTGTGACTATTTCAGATTCAGATATGGTGAGGATTGCTTTGAAAGGGTTCACCGAGGAATGGAAGCCCTTCATCAAAGGGATTGTTGCCAGAGAGAAGTTGCCAGACTGGAATAGGTTGTGGGATGACTTCATTTAGGAAGAGTTGTGAGACGAGGATCTTCATCCAAAGAAGAAGGCTTTAGAGGATGACATGGCACTTGCAGCGCGAATGAAGGGTAAGCAGAAGAAGGACTTGAGTAAAGTCAAGTGTTTCAACTGTGGTGAGATGGGTCATTTTTTGTCAAGATGTTCGATGAAGAAGAAGGGAGATGACGAGAAGAAGAAAGGGAAGAAAGTCGCCGGTGTTGCCACTTCTGCTGAGATAGATGCTCTCACCAAGAGATTGGAGGAGGAGGACTTTGCTATGATCTCTCATTTCTCGCAGGGTACTATCGATGAGGATGGATGGTACGTGGACAGTGGTGCGACAAAACATATGACAGGGTCACAAGAGATTTTCGAGACTCTAGCTGAATGGGACTCGAAGTTGCACATGGTGTTGGGCGACAAGAGTCAGAAGGAGATCTAAGGATCAGGAGTTGTGCCATTCAGGATGGAGACAAGACGTGTGATGCGGGTGTAGGATGTATTATTTGTACTAGGACTCAGATATAGAGTGATTTCTGCCTCGATGATTGAGAAGAAAGGGTTTGAGGTCTTGTCCCAGGATGGGAAGGCAAGACTCAGATCTAGAGGCTCTAGCTCCGATGTGATTGTGCTCGGAGTTAGTGTGCATGGTCGATATAGGCTGACGGGCAAGCCTATGGATCATGGGAAGAACTAGGTGGAGCAAGTGCAGGTTCCAGAGAAGCAGTTGCGGGTGCAGGCTTCAAAGGCGCAGGTATAGGTTACCGAGAAGAAGGTCTAGATTCCAGAGGCTCAGAGGGAGTCGAGTTCTAACGGGAGGTTGCAGATTTAGAGGAAGACTTTACAGCCCAAGAAGAGAGCGTAGTCAGTGGGAAGAAAGGGTGCTTCCACATTTGGCAAGAAGGAATCATGGAGGGATTGGAAAGTGATACAAGAGAAGAAGAAGAAGCAGGATGCTTCCAACAACAGTGACACTTCTGAGAGAGGCGTAGTTCATGCTTTAGGGATTGCTGCGGTGGTAAGTGCCAAGAGTTGGGCGAGTAGTGATGATAATAATGAGTTACTTCCTAGTCTTGGAAGTACCTCCCTCGCTAAGAGGGAGTGTTGATTTTTGAGTAGCTTTGGAGGTACTCCAAGCCCTAGGGTTCATGGTTTGGAGGGCAAAGCACCACAAGAGTCACTTGTGGGCTTGGAACCCAATGTTGGCCTCTTGACAGTTGGACAAGCCCATGGAGGACGTTGGAGGAAGCCCTTCTTATGTGTATAAAAAGAAGGTGATGGAGAGTCATTTCTCTCATCCATTGTGAAACACAAAAGGCAACTTGAAGGAGAGAGAGGAGCTCGTTCAAAGGTAGAGAAGGATCTCTGTTTTGGGCCACAGGCTAGGGTAACTTCAGTGAAGGAGAGGGGACGTTAAGGGTCTCCCTTGTGGCTATTTTGAAGTGCGAGTTAGGCAGCAGGGAGCCCGCATTGCAGAGAGATATTTCTGGGCTGTTTATGAGGGAGTTTGTGGCACCATACATCATTGTTTAGGCAATGGATAGCACAGGGGTAATTGCAGGTAGGCCGAGCCTCAAACAGGGTGATGTTGGGTATGTTTAGGGGTTGTCTTTAGCCCTACATTCCAGCGTGAGTCAACAACAAGCTTAGGAATGGTTGTTGCAGCTGTGGGAGGCATAAATAAGGTCAGATAGCGGGCTCACAAGTGGATGTGAGAAGCCCTGACTAGGCAACCTCACTAACAACAGTTCACCTCAATTTGGGATAATAGTCAAAGGTATGGTTGATTGTGTTTGTGCCTTGTGTTGGATCTATGTTTAGATCAGTCTGGATGAGAATTCTATTGTAGCTCGTGGGAGCCAATTTAAAGGCTTGATTTGGTGATCGAAAGCCTTTTTAGGAGCAGATCCTCCTGTGGAGTGTTGGGTGCCATTGGTCTGGTGAAGGGCAGCATGTTGGCTACCCAAAGTAGCCATAGACAAGCAATCTTGAAGTGACGAAGAGAACTGAAGGTTGGGTGAAGTTTGGTTCCTAATGTGTAGCACTTTGATGGACAAAAGTGACTTCTAGATTGGCAGATTGGAGCTCAAGTATTGGCTAGCTTAGAAGAGTGGATTGGATCAGACTGTGTACATGCAACAAAAGTGACTTGCATCAATGTTAGGTGGCAGCCCTCTTGGAGACTCTATGTGGTGTCCTTTGAAGGACTAAGGGGCAACCAAAGAGCAGTATGGAAGCGAAGGATCGACAGGACAAGATACGACATAGAGTCTGCGCAACATGTTTGTCATTGTATCTTGTATACCGTAGACTATTGTATTATTCAGATTGATTTAATATAATGAAGATTGGGTTGTACATTATTGTACAATATTTGTTAAAAATTGTGTATACTTGTGCATATATGATTTACTGCTTTATATTTTCCGCTGTGCAAAGTAGTTATTGTTGAGATTCTTGGTTTGGTAGCGTCAAAGATTTTAAGATTCTAACCTAGACCCAAGATCGTGGAAATTCAACAATGAGGTATGACCTTCAGACATGGTAGGCTTTTTATAAAACCCTCAGACTCCAAGGCGAAGCAACTCGGGGTTAGGCACAAGAGCCTATACAAATTGTAGTTTGAGACAACCGCGCCATTGATTAGCTGAGGAGGTTGTGACTTAGGCAATGGTATTGCGGAGTTATGGCATAGACGCATGGGACATTTGCACCATGGAGCGCTGAAAATTCTTAAGGAGATAGCGACAAGGCTGCCATAGTGCGTCATGGATTAGCATGAGGTGTGTAAGGGTTGCACACTTGGCAAGTATGCCAAGCCATTTTTTCCTAAGCCAAGACAACAGGGCCAAGGGTATCTTGGATGTTGTTCATTTATATGTATGCAGTCCTTTCTCTACAGTATCCCTTAGTGGGTACAAATATTATGTCACCTTCGTGGGTTACAACGACACATCTAAGGTATACACAATGTACATTCCAACACATAGGAAGATAGTCATTAGGAGAGATGTGAAGTTTGAGGAGGATAAGGCTTTGAGAAGTCCTTAAAGCATGAGCAAGCTACTATGTAGGGGGAGGAGCAGCAGGATCCCAGGTAGGAAGCTCAGCCAGTCCCTTAGACCATAGTTGTGCGTGGGCAGGATGAGTATGAGGAGGACATGCAGATGGAAGAGCGAGTGGAGCCCACTCAGGCAATGACTCCCAACACATGGAGAAGGAGAGTGAGATGGGCAGATCAACTAATTCAAGAGGCACAAGAGTAAGTTGGTTCTCCAAGTACTTCAGTTCGACATAGCAAACAACCACAAAGGTACATAGGATACATGGCACTTATGATCAAGTTGATAGACGCCAAGCCTTCCAGTTATCAAGAGGCAACCACTCAACAGGTTTTGAGAGATGCCATGGTGGAGGAGTATGCTTCCATCATCATTAAGAACGATGTTTGGGAGGTGGTTATGAATCCAGAGGGCAAATCTGTGGTAGGCTCTCGCTAGGTCCACAAGATCAAGCATGGAGCTGATGGGAGTATTGAGAAGTACAAGGCAAGATTTGTGGCTAAGGGATTCTCGCAGATAGAGGGAGTTGACTATGACGAGACCGTTGAAGTTTCTAAGTCTAACAGTGAGAAACCCTCCATGTACTTTCTGATTTATTCCTTCCTACTTGTTTTGATTAATTAACAGGTTATTTACCATGTAAATACTGAAAATAAACACAAGTACATGTTCAACACATTACAGATCATCAACTGAAGGAAACATAAACAA
The DNA here is from genome assembly GCA_031772625.1 of Pinus tabuliformis. Taxonomy (NCBI): domain Eukaryota; kingdom Viridiplantae; phylum Streptophyta; class Pinopsida; order Pinales; family Pinaceae; genus Pinus; species Pinus tabuliformis. Next base: position 516,543,595 of record CM062804.1, on the reverse strand, counting down.
GCACACAAATGACACTGTTATTTTTGGACAAATGTCCCCGGAAAAACCCAATGCAGGAAAACTGATGTAGTTATCTGAGGGTTTGATTTATTAAGTAGTTTCAGAATACAATCTGGGTGCCAAATCTGGCTCACCCAATAGAGAAAAATCTCTGCAGTTCCGGCTTTTGCCCTTTGCGTCAACGTTCCCGGCTATTCTAGCAGTTCCCGACAGTTCTGACTTCTGCCCTCTGTGTCAACTTTCCCAGCTGTTTCGACAGTTCCCGACAGTTCCGACTTCTGCCCTCTGTGTCAGCTTTCCCGGTTGTTCCGGCAGTTCCCGGCAGTTCCAGCTATTCCTGGTAGTTCCGACTTTTGCCCTCTGCATCAGCTTTCTCGGTAGTTCCGACAGTTCCTGGCAGTTCCAGCTGTTCTCGACAGTTTCGGCTTCTGCCCTCTGCGTCAGCTTTCCCGGCTGTTTTGGCAGTTCCGGCTGTTCCCGGTAGTTCCGAATTTTGCCCTCTGTGTCAGCTTTCTTGGCTGTTCCGGTAGTTCCCCGCAGTTTCGGCTTCTGCCCTCTACGTCAGCTTTCCCGGCTGTTGCGCTGATCCTCCCAGCACTATCTTTGCCTCTCTGCTTCTGTATTCACTGCCCCTCAGCTGCAACTCTTGATCACTCTCTCAACTTTCTCAGCAAACCCAACCCCAGAGAGTCGAAATCTTGATCTCTTGGTGTGTTCTCCAAGTGTCCCTCAAGCCTCCTCTTATACTTTTCTCGTTGAAAAATCAACGGCCGAGATTAAGTCCCTAATCTTAGCCGCTAAGATTAGATCTGGCTTGATCCATGACTTTTGGACCATTCTAACACAGTTTTATATTAATTCACATTAATATTTTATTTTCCCTAAGTTTAGACTTAGGGACTCCATTAAAAATATTAATTATTTTAATATCTCCCAAACTGTTTAGAATCTGCCCAAACCCTTTCTGGGTATTGGAGATCTCATGTGCCTTAGCCTCTCCACCAATTTTTGTGGCTAGAGCACATCCGATGCTACCTCAAATCAACACTCCCTCTTAGCGAGGATTGTGCTCTAGCAATACTCCTCACTGAGTATCACCCTGATCATCCGGCATTGGTCCCTGTGTTGATGCTAGGCTTGCTGCCCATCATCTACACTGCTGCATCCTGTACTGCTACCCATGGCCTTGCCACTGTCATTGCTACATCAGTACTGCAATTCCCTCTGCATCGGTGCTGCCCATAGCACTACCACTGCTAACTGCTGCACTGCAACTCAGTTATTGAGAAGTAAGTAACTGATCTCCCAATTCTGACATCTCCGTTAGGCTAGAAACACTCCTGATGCTGAAGCTCCCTCTATCACTGACAAGTGCTCCCTCTCTGACCTCTGTGCTGCTGCAACAATTCCATGCATCTCGCACCGTTGCACACCTCTTTGTGCCATCTTGCACTGGTGCAACACTCCCGTGCTTCTCGCACTGCTGCCTCACGCTGTCCTGGGAATCTTGCACTGTAGCTCCCTTTGTCGCTCCATCCGCATCCGTCTCTACTGACATCGCTAGTACTGCTACTCCTCTTTGGGGCTCCCGTAGCAAGGTCTAATCTAAGAGGCTAGGTACCTCGAGGATCTTGCCCCTCATTACCTGTAGTTCGTCTGACTACAGCTCGATGTCTCCCCACTTCCGCTCAAGTGGTGTGTGTGCACTCATGGCACAGTCATCGTTTATCTCCACTTCCTTCTCTGCCCTTGTTGGTGCTGCCTTGGTCTCGGAAGCCTCTCCCTTGCTCTTCTTCCTCGGACACTGGGTCGCATAATGACCCAACTCCCCACAGTGGAAGCATTTGACCTTGAAGAGGTCCTTCTTCCGCTTTGCTTGCTTACCCTCAGATGCTAGGGCAACATCCACCTCCTCCTTGATTTTGATCCCCTTGCTGCTGCTTCCCGTCTTGGTCACCCTCCTGATCCCTTCTTGGCGAAGAGTTGTCGACATTTCCTCCCAATCTGGAAGGGGTCGCCCTGCCCAGTATGCTTTGGACAAGCACCTCCCAGTCTTCTGAGACTGCATTGAGGGCTGTTCTCACCATCAACTCTGGATTTGGTGTGGCCCCTATGGAAGTCAACTAATCTCGGATCTCCTTCAATTGACCGAGAAAGGTGTCGATCTGTTCTTCCTTCTGCATCTGGTATGACTGCCACTGATTTTCTAGGAGCATCTTCCTGTGCACAAAAGTGTGCTGATATAACTTGGTTAGGGCCTCCCACATCTCCCGTGCCATATTTTTCTCGACAATATGTGGTACTATATGATCCTTGACCCCGTCAAGAATGATACTCTTGGCCCTTCCATTGCTTCCTCATCCCTGTCATTGTCAGCTGGGTCAACTGGGACTGCTATTGCCTTCAAGGCGAAGTGCTTGACACGATTTCTATCAAGTACGGATAAAGATTTTGGTCTTCCAGACTATGAAGTTTGAGGCTCCGTCCAGTCTGTCTTGGTCTCTTACTCCGTGTAGTGCCATTCCACTGCTCTTCTACTTCCCTCCTGGAAGTTCTCGATGTGACTCCCTCTGAGCGTCGATTTCCCTCCTGGAAACCCTTCTGTCGATGTCGAGATGCCCCCTACTCTGATCGTTTGTGCAGCTGCACCACTGATCCAAAAACCCTCAGTAGCAACTCCCTCCTCCTTGGCCTTGCCCTGTTAGGTACTGTTCTGACTATAGTACCCCACCAGCTCCACTCTGCAACTTACCCACAGCCTCCTAGACCCCAGCAACCTGAAGGTGAGAGCTCCTAGGCTCTGTGCAGTCCCGACACTGGCAAACTAGCTTCCTCAGCCAACTGCGTCAGCCCCCCTGGCCTCTGCGTGAGCCTGTCTTTGCCTCCCTCAGCCTTTGCACAGCCTCTTCTTGGCTCAAACTTGATGACGCAGGCACTGCGTCACCCCTCCCTTGCTGCTTTGCTGCTAGGAACAACTTCTGTCACTCGGGACAACTGTTTTTTGCTGCTGTTGCTCTGCTCTGCTGATGTCCTCAGTTCTCCTGTGATCTGCAACCATCCTCTGATACCATGTTGAAGTTTCTAAGTCTAACAGTTAGAAACCCTCCATGTACTTTCTGATTTATTCCTTCCTACTTGTTTTGATTAATTAACAAGTTATTTACCATGTAAATACTGAAAATAAACACAAGTACATGCTCAACACATTACAGATCATCAACTGAAGGAAATAGAAACAAGCACACAAATGACATTGTTATTTTTGGACTAATGTCCCCGGAAAAACCCAATGCGGGAAAACCAGTGCAGCTATTTGAGGGTTTGATTTATTAAGCAGTTTCAGAATACAATCTGGGTGCCAAATCCGGCTCACCCAACAGAGAAAAATCTCGACAGTTCTGGCTTCTGCCCTCTACGTCAGCTTTCCTGGCTGTTTCGGCAGTTCCCGACAGTTCCGGCTTCTGCCCTTTGCGTCAGCTTTCTCGGCTGTTTCGGCAGTTCCCGACAGTTTCGGCTTCTGCCCTCTGCGTCAACTTTCCCGGCTATTTCGACAGTTCCGACTTCTGCCCTCTGCGTCAGCTTTCCTAGCTGTTCCGACAGTTCCCAACAGTTCCGGCTGTTCCCGACAGTTCTGTCTGTTCCCGATAGTTCCAACTTCTGCCCTCTGCGTCTGCTTTCCTGACAGTTCTGGCAGTTCATGGTAGTTCTGACTTCTACCCTCTGCGTCATCTTTCCTGGCTGTTTCGGTAGTTCCCGACAGTTCCTGCTGTTCTCGGCAGTTCCGGCTTCTGCCCTCTGCGTTAGCTTTCTCGGCTGTTCTGGCTGTTCCCGGCAATTCCGGCTTCTGCCCTCTGCGTCAACTTTCCCGGTTGCTGCGCTGATCCTCCCAACACTATCTCTGCGTCTCTGCTTCTGTATTCATTGCCCCTCAGCTGCAACTCCTGATCACTCTTTCAACTTTCTTATCAAACCCAGCTCCAGAAAGTCGAAATCTTGATCTCTTGGTGTGTTCTCCAAGTGACCCTCAAGCCTCCTCTTATACTTTTCTCGTTGACAAATCAACAGTCGAGATTAAGTCCCTAATCAATGGCTAAGATTAGATCTGGCTTGATCCATGACTTTTGGACCATTCTAACATAGTTTTATATTAATTCATGTTAATATTTTATTTTCCCTAAGTTTAGACTTAGGGACTCCATTAAAAATATTAATTATTTTAATATCTCCCAAATTGTTTAGAATCCGCCCAAACCCTTTCTGGGTATTGGAGATCTCATGTGCCTTAGCCTCTCCACCAATTTTCGTAGCTAGAGCACATCCGATGCTACCCCAAATCAACAGATACCTTTGCCCCAGTTGCCAGGTATTCGTGTGTCAGGGTGGTTGCAACTATTGCAGCACAGATGGGATGGAAGATACACTAGATGGATGTGAATACAACCATCCTCAATGGGGTTGTTGAGGAGGAGATTTACATTGAGCAACCAGAGGGATTTGAGACATGTAGGAGAGAGACACACGTATGTAGACTCAAGAGAGCCTTGTATGGGCTCAAGCATGGTATGCTTGGATAGATAGTTACCTTCAGGGATTGGGTTTCACCAAGAGTGAAGTGGACCCCAACCTCTACTACATTGTTGTTGGAGTTGAGCCGACTTATTTTGGTGCTATATATGGATGACTTGATTTTGATAGGTGCAGAGAAGCTCATCCAGGAGTGCAAGAGAGATCTTGTAGTTGAGTTTGAGATGAAGGATATGGGGCTGATGCACTATTTCCTTGGACTTGAGGTTTGGTAGGGTGATGGAGAGATTTTCATGGGATAGGGCAAGTATGCTTTGCGGATTCTGAGGAGGTTTGACATGCAGGATTGCAGGCCCATGACCATGCCTCTAGTCAAACATTGGAGGAAGATGGATACATCCAGATCGGAGCAAGTAGATTCCACACTTTACTTGCAGGTGATTGGGTTACTAATGTATTTGGCGAACACACGGCCAAATATATGTTGTGTAGTCAACTCTTTGAGCTAGTTTTTGGTTGAATTGACCAAAGCACATTGGGTTACTGCAAAAGCACGTGTTAAGATATCTCAGGGGGAGAGTAGGGCATGGATTGTGGTATAGATAGGTTGATGAGTTGAAGCATGAGGGCTTCACTATTGCAAATTGGGTAGGGGACTCCACATATAGGAAGAGCACATCAGGATGCGTGTTCAGTGTTAGATCAATAACTATTTCTTGGTTGAGCAAGAAGCACAGATCAGTGGCATTGAGTTCAGCTGAGGCCGAGCACATGGTTGCTAGTTTGGTGGGGTGCAAAGCTATTTGGTTGAGAAAGCTTATCGTGGGCTTGTTCAGGACGGAGTTGGAGCCTACAGTGATACATTGCGACAAGTAGAGTTGCATCAAGCTCTCTGAAAATCCAGTGTTTCATGATTGCTCCAAGCACATCGACATATGTTATCACCACATCAGAGATATTGTTTAGAGAGGTATCATTACACTCTAGTACGTACCAACAGAGGAGTAGACAATAAACATTCTGACCAAGGCTTTGCCAGGGACCAGATTTGTTTACCTTAGAGAGAAGTTGGGTGTAGTGCGAACACCTTCCTCTCTAAGAGGGAGTGTTGATTGGAGTAGAGAAGAAGTGTTCTGCTTGTCTAAGTGCTAAGACTAGTAGAATAACACATAAGTCTGCCACTTTAGTAGAATATTAATTTATTTAACTATTTTCTAAAGTTAGACTTAAGAAAAAGTAAAAGTTCCTAAGTTAACTTGTCTTTTAATCTTAGCCATTGATCACGATTTATTCTGAGCCATTGAGAAGGAGATTAGGGTTGAGGGAAAAATTATAAGAGGAGATAGAGCAAGTTGGTGGCAAGCCAGTTGAGCACAAGCAGGTGTGAGAGAGCAGTGAAGGAAGAGCGAGGATTTTAGCAGATCGCAGAACTCAGCAACCGAGCAGAAGAAATCGAGTGAGGGCCGAGCCTTTACAGCTGAGCACAAAGGTCCATTCGCACATGAGTGCAAGAGAGAGGAAGTGCGCTCGCACGTGTGGGTCGAATTGTTGGTTTGTGCAGGAATTTCACAGATCTAGTGCATAGGAAGGGAATCGATTTAGCTGGAGAGTGGATGAGTATTTTACTTGTGATAAACTGGGAAGTTTTCCCTTGTTGTAATTCTCAGAAGAAAATCTTTTGTTGTAGAAGAATAATAAAATACACACAACGTTGCAAGTTTGTCCCAGAGTTGGGGTTTCTTTGGTATATCTTGTGTTCTATGTGTTGACATGTTGGTCTTCTAGTTTATTTTCCGCTGTGCATGTTAGAAAACTCAGTGTGTTTGTGATTTAAGTTTCTAGAATATCAGTTGTTTATATTTTTGGGTTTTTACACTTAGAAAATTACAAATCAGTTTACTGGGTTTTAAGGAAAAAGTTCTGCGCTAACAGATGCTGTTCGAATCAACCTGGGTTAGGTGCACTTGTCTACTTCAACACATTTACAAGGGATGCCATCCATGAATATGCGAAAGCATCCCTTTGGTTTCCCCATGAGGTTGTCCTCGGGAAAAAAGGTAACTTGCACATCTTAGTTCATCCACAGTCCTACCATTTTTTGGGGGATGCAAAAGTTAAAACACATACATTGACACTAACATTAACACCTAATATCTAATATCTAATATCTAACACCAAGCAATTGAGGGGATAATGAGTATGAGGTGATGAGCTTTGGCTTATTTGGCACACAGATTGTTTTCTAATTGTCAATAATGTTTAAATAAAGAGATTATCTGATCTGGGTAATGCAGTTCAACTTCAAAAACGTGCTAACCGTTTTCCATATCATCAAATGATTGAATTGCTTGCAGCATCTTTTCATGGTATCCGAGCTATTGTGAAAGTAGGATTGAAATCCTTGTGAACTTACTTCTTAGCAAACACAAGTAGAATATTTGGGCTTCTTGTCTGCCATGAAAGTTTGCAAAAAGATGAAAGAAAGGTGAAAGTAGTGAGGCAGTGACCATTTGAATCAACCCATAACATTCCTTGGTTGTTATTTAATATTTATTAGTCATAATCAATTTCTTGTCTAAGTCTTTTCACTGAGGTGTTAAGGAAGAAGCAGTCATATGAACCTAGGAAGCAGAAAAATAACTTTGATGCACTGGAAGTTATATTAATATCCCTGCCAAGGTTAGTAGATGCTAATTGGATAGCAGGTGGAGTAGCATTTGTTGTGGACTTTGTGGGTTCTTAGCGACTAATTCAAGAGTGCAATAGAATTGGCCTAGGCATATATTTAATCCTTGTACCTCATTATTAATGGGTGTGTTCTCTGTTAAGATTGTTCATAACTAAGTTGTGCTTGATTCCTAGCCAAGACCCTCTATGGAGTCTGGACATTTGTTTTGTATGAAAGAAGTCAATTTTTTCCCAAACAATATGTTGTCTGTAGAGTCTAAACAATATTTTCTAATTTTTTTTTTTTTTTTTTTTTTTTTTCTGTGGGCACTTCAGTCCGCTATTTGCTCAAATCTACTGGAAAGGTTACTTTTTGCATGCTTGGGTACAGTTGGTTCTGGTCCTCTTTTCCATATGAATGCCTTCATGGACTTAGATATCTTGTCAGTTATAGTAAAAAATTTAATTTGCTGTTGAAATATCATTTCTGAGAAAAGCGTTATTCTATTTGAAGTTCTATTGTCCAAGACTCAAGTAGCTGTACAATTATGTATATATAATTATAATTATATAGATGCTCTAGATCATGGTGGTATACTTGACCGTGTTGTTAACTGCAGGTAAGGTTATGTCAGTTTCTTATTATAGGACTTTCTGACTATTGCTTTGAATATCTGAAATGCAGAACTGCCAGGGTTCTATTTTGATCCTGAAAAGAACAGGTATTTTCCCATCAAGCATCAGGCAGCTGGAGGTGGTCAGATACGTAAAACTAAAGCAATTTCATCCTCCCTATCAGTAAGTCTCTATAGATATTAAACAGCTTTAACACAGGCCCCCATCTGCTTCTATAAGAAAAATACATCAGTGAAATCTCCATGCCTTCAATCTTACATCACTGTTAGTGAAAGATCACTTGGTTGTCAACATTGGTTATGATGTCAATTTCAATTTTGTTTAGATGTCCGTATATTGTTGAAGCCTTTTTGTTTGTATCTTCACAAGAAATTTCACATGCACTTTTTTAGTTGGAAAACATGGTTGCTTTCAATGTTTTTAATCCTTATGGATGCAATGTCATTGCTTCTACTGGATTGTACTTTGGAGTCTTGTTTACCTTGTTTTGGTCATTTGTGGACATTAATAAAATTATCTTATTGCTTCAGAGCATTTGTTTGATTGAAAAATAAGAATGATACGAGTGGGCACTTAGTAATAATACAGTATAGACTCTAGAGCTTTGCTACTGGAGCATCAAGGTGTAAGACTGCTAAGGAGATTCCTTGAGATAAATGAAATGTGGCCTGTCAAATATGTTGGTCTGGCAATCTATGGTGATAAATAGGTTAAGATAATTCCCTAGTGAATTTTTATTCAGTCCACTTTTGCAGAGACATAAGGTTGGCCTCTGCGTGGAATGAGGAGACATTAATAAAATTATCTTATCTTATTACTTCAAATTGTTTGTTTGATTGAAAAAATATGCATGATACGAGAGAGCACCCTTTAATGATTCATTATAGAACTTTGTTATGGTAGCATCAAGATGTAAGACTACTATGGTGATTACATAAGATAAATGAAACACTGTCAACTATATGGTGGTCTGGCGATTTATGCTGATAAATCTTCTTGATGATCATTTTACAAGTTTTCCTAATTTGTGCATATGATTGGATTTGTCACATTATCCTGAGGCAACCACCTTAAAGCCATCAGTCATGTCCTTTACAACCTGTTGATCTGGCCAGAATTCCATCTTTTTATTGGCTTGTGTAGTGTGGTATATAGAAAGTTAATTTGGTTCAACACATGAAACATTAAGATCTCCAAAAATAGTTGTATCAATGATAACATCACCACAGGTTACAACCTGTATGGCTGAATTGTCACAAGTAATCACTTTCTCTCCACTGTGCTGCTGTCTATAATTAGATAGGTGTTCAAATTTGTCATGTGTCTGTTAGGTACAGAATCAACAATCCATGCCTGCTGAGAAAAGGGCCAAAATGCGGAGTGTACTGCCAAATATGCACTATGAGGGAATCCAACATTTTATCAAAAAGGTCTTAGTGTCTACAAGATGAACACATATTGCAAAGCTCTTCATTGTTTTGAAGACGAGCTAGGGAAGAATTGAAGGGATGACTTCCTTATGATTGTGATGTTCCTTTTTCTGGTGTTCCTTATGGCATGGTTATGATTGACTTTTAGGGTTGGAGGAAGCCAAGTCACAGGTGCGAGTTTACTTCATCAGCAGGCCCAGGGGCTTTTGGAGATGTTTTATGGGGTTTGGGGGAGTTCATTTGCCATATTCCTTCATTAGGATTGATTCTGCACAACTTGCTTCTTGTTCCATTGCATTCTGATAATGGACATAAAACGGGGTTATTATTGTGCCTAACTCAATTAATTACGCTTAAGGTGGCATTCTGGGGGGGGGGATACTTGATGGAAAACCTTAGTGTAATAGCTTGTGGGTACCAAACAAAAATATCTACAAGATGGGATGGATAAAAGAGATTTTCAGTGGCTTGAGGAGGCATCGTGGTCAATTTAGCATTTTCCCACATTAAAAAGATATTTTAATTGAAATAAAAGAGGGAAATATGCTCAATGATTAAAATAATAATAAAATAGGAGCTTCTAGAGGGTTCCATCAGATCTATAAAAGAGGAAGAGGAGGCCATTATAGTACATCTTGTATTTTTGATATTTTCTGTTGACGAGGTTTGGAGAACCTAGTTCCCAGCTTCTATTGGGTGTTGGGCGAAAACCCAACGCTCTTGAGGAGATTTCACTCAAAAATCTCACGGTGCTTCATTGGAGTATTTGGAGAGAGCAAGGTTGCAATAACAGGTTTGTAGCAGTCTTCTCATCAAGCCATCTACATCATTGCCAGGTTCATACATCATTTTGGTCAAAGTTCTTTTTCTGGGTTTTTGTTCCATTTGCTTGGCAAGCCTAGGTTCCACTATCCCTTCATGTTGATGTGCTTTTTCCAGTGTATTAACAATATGGCTCAATGATTTTATTGGCTTTTATTTGTGCATCACATTGCTAGTTATGTGTTTATTGCGATTATTTTGTTGTTCAAGTTCAGTTTTGGTATCTACTGTGAAATTTTCCATTAGGAATATTATAGTGGTATCAGAGCCTTGGTCTTGGCTCAGCCTGTGGGTTTTTCATTTGTAGCTATTATTGTTGGAAGGTTTTGCTAGAGTTTATTATTCTGCAAAGTATCTTTGCAACATTGTTGCAGACCATTTATTGAAGAAGGAAATTTTTATAAATTTAGAGCAGTTAACATTTTGGCTGAAATATTTATCCAAAGCCATATAATTCACTTGGGCCAGGATTTATTTTAAAATGGGGCATTATTGTAAGGTGGGGCCGTAAATATTCTATGGACAAACTTACATTTGGTGAAGTCGCACAGGTCTAGTCGCGTGGCTCAACAACTGTGAGAATACTGAAAATTTTGCTAATGTTGTAGAATTAGGGTTTTATGAAGTCTTCTTAATATATTCCATCTTTATTGACTTTGAAGTCTCCATATGCAAAATTTGTCATCAAGTTTCCATCAAATAAACTTAGAATATCATTGCTTGACCTTAAATCCTAGGTTGAGAAGTTTTCTTCTCTCATTCTCTCTCCATTAAAGGTATTCTACCTTTGACCTCGCCCTTTTGGCTTCATACACCCAATGGATTGAAGGGACTAGTCATTGTGTCTCAATATTTTATGATTTTATCTTTTTCTAATTTTTCATCGCAAACTAGGGTTATGGTTTTGCAAAATCTGCATTAAATAGCATAAAACATGTTATATATCATATACCTAGGGTTAGGGTTTGCATCTATTAAATTGAAAAAGGAAAATATCATTTTTATGCATTTTTGGGCCATAATTCTAAGGTTGACGTCTAGGGTTTCCTAGCTTTTTTATACATTTTTAGCCATTGAAAATTTTCTTTAGCCTTTTCTCTTGTTTACCTATTCAAAATCCTCTGATATTTTATTGTGTATTATCATTTATAGGTTATTTTTATTGTTGTCATAAATTTTGCACGTTGTAAAGTGTCTTTATCTCAAACTCTAATTTATAGCAGCATTTGTTTAATTAATCATAGCATATGCTTGGAATCTATTTGAGCATCTTTAGGACTTATCTCTACTTTCTCGACTTAGTCATAGGTTCTTTGAACTCTCTACCTTATTTTCACCAGAAGCTCTACCTTATTGAATATGTTTTTGGGGTGTCTAATTAACAGGTTTCTAGGAGAGTCTTTCGCCTAAGATTCCTCGAGTTACTTAATCTTTGAGGCTTGTTGGGGAAGCACCCCTTTTGGGGATAACATCTAACCACAAAGCAACAGGGGAACAACCATTAAGGTGATAGTGGTGGTTGATATGATTGTTGCCCTAGATCTAGATTGCCTAGTGAGGATTTGCAGTAGGCTGCTAGATTTTTTAGGAATAGGACACAATTTTGTTGCTTCGCACTTTGCATGTAGTCTGATCCTCAAGTAGTTGTATGAGCGACATTTGCCGCACTTGAAGGGAATCTCCTTGTCATCAACTTCTTGTTTGTAGATAGTGCTTCCATGCCTAATTGTGATAACATTTGCGAGGCCTTTGGAGACATTAATACCAAAAAGAATCTGTGCCATTCTCATGTATTCTGATGATTTGTAAGAGGATTCCACCTCATAGATGAAGCCAAGCAGGTTCCCTATCTCTCTGAAGAAATTGTTTGACCAAAGAATAAGAAGTAGGGCCAAGAGCCTTACCCACAACGGAATAACGTTCATCCTATCCGATTTAGCATCAAATTCCACCTTCCACTTCTTCAAGTAGACAGCCTGCGAACCCAACTCCAACGAGATTGGAGAATCCTATTTACATCTTCACTGGAATTGGTAATCCAAACCATGCAACCCTTGGTTAGGATCATGCATTTTGTAGAGTAAACTAAACGTCCTGAAAATTTATCCACCCTTCTTTTTTTGAGCGTATTCAAGGTATATTTGTTTGTTGGCAAATCTTCCAACAAGGTCCTCATCTTCCATTCACTGTATCTCATGCCAACTTGACACAGTTGTTGGGTACCAAGTTTAGTTCTTCAACCTTCCTCTTTATGCATTTCCTATGCTTTTGGGCCATATCCATAGTCTTGCCAAATTTGGGAGTGAAGCCTTTGAGCACTGTCGTTGAACAAACTGTTAGGTCCATATAATACTAGTGATTCCCCCATTACTATTGTCATTGTATCCCTTATTGATATTGTTGTGCCCCTATTGTCCCCATAATGTTATTATTGTGCCCCATAGAAGCCCACTATTGTTATTTTTGTGCCCTTATATTATTATTGTTAGGTCGGCTTTGGTTATATTGTGACCCCTTAGACTCCTATATATACAAATGAGGTTTTGTCATTTGTAGCATCCAAGAATTGTTCATTCGTGTCATGTAAAGGAGGTTGCCCCCTCGAAGAGGCTGAATTCTAAGGCGTTTATCTCTCTTTTCTATCTTATTGTGAGTTGGTTTCATAACATTTGGTATCAGAGTTTGGATTCTAGGGTTTCATTGCTCCAAACAAGTCATCGTGGCATTTTCGCTATAACTTTTTTTCTGCGACGTTTCAGAAGCGAAAAAAACCCATTTGAGCTGAAATCTCTCTGAACCTTGGGTTCGAATTTCAGATCTTGTCTCGCTATATTTTCAGAGATATGATCCAAGGAAGTTAGGGTTTTTGAAGGATCCCAAATTATATCTCAAACAGGTGACCTGGGGAAAATCGTCATAACTTTTTTTCTAAGCATCAGATTGAAATTTCGTAAGAAGTTACAGAAAGAGGACAGACTGTAGTTTTCTGTGTATCATTTTCAGATCCTAAGGTCAAAACAATGACACATGGCACTTCGTACAAGCTTGCTCTACTGAACCAGTCTATAATCAGGTCATCGTGGGAGATTTGGCATAATTCTTCATTGGAGAATCCAATCTTGATCAGACTTGCGGGGTTAGAAAGAGTACTCAGAGGGTTACCACAGGAAGAAATTTCAGACCTTAAAGATCCAAAGTTACAGAGATACAACAAATTCAATATCGAGCTTCTACAAAGTGAAAAAAAGGTGTGTAGTTTTTTTTAAATTTTTGCATAAGTTTGGTTTGAAAATTAGTTTGAAGGAATTCAAAGGGCATAGTGAAGCATTATTATCAGTAATTGATGTCCCGAAGAAAGAAAATGGAAACACCTAGTAAGCAACCTGAAAGCTCTAACATGACTCATGAAGAAGAGGAAGAAATGCAACATGATATATCAAAATTACGAGACCAAGTGCAACAAATTTCACTCGCACAAAAAGTAACTGAAGATAAGATGGATGGTTTAAAGAAGATGTAGAAGCAAAGATGGATGGTGTGGAAGCTAAGATGGATGTTTTAAGGAAAGGCGTGGAAGCTAAGATGAATGGTTTAAAGAAAGGCGTAGAAGCTAAGATGAATGACGAAGAAGTGTGGGCACTCATTCAAAAGATACAACAAGATCCCAGTATATCTAATACATTTAGCTGGAAAAATGATTCGTTATGGTACAAAGGTCGGTTATACCTATGTAAGAATTCCCAACTAAAACAAAAGATTCTTAGGGAATTGCACACCTCTCCCTTAGGAGGGCACTCAGGATTTCTAAAAACTTAACACAAGGTTAAGAAGGAATTTTTTTGGGATGGCCTTAAATTGGATATTCAAAAGTTTGTGGCGGAATGTTTGGTTTGTCAACAAAATAAAGTTGAAACAATTAAGGCCACAGGTCTATTACAACCTTTATCCATTCCAAGCCAACATTGGGAGGAGGTTTCAATGGATTTTATCACAAGTTTGCCCAAGTCCGAAGGAAAGAGTGTTATCATGGTGGTAGTTGACAGATTTACCAAGTATGCACAGTTTTGTGCATTATCATCCATTTAAAGCAAGTACAGTTTCTACTGCATTTATGGAAACAATTCAAAAGCTACATGGAAACCCAAAGATTATTGTAAGCGACAAAGATCCCATTTTCACTGGAAATTTTTGGACAGGATTATTTTCTTGTCTTGGTACTCAGTTAGCTCATAGCTCATCTTATCATCCTCAATCTAATGGGCACTATCCAATGTATTGAATGTTGCATTATTGGCTAATGTGGGAGATGGTTCCCAATAATATTCATGGATCTTGACCTTAGCTTATGTCACTAGAGAGTTGGTGATGGGAGATCCCGAGATGGGAGGAGGATGAGACGAAACAAGAGAGTTCATGCCATAATTACTATGCATCAAGTCTGATCTAGAGATAAACTTGACAATACTATCCACCCCTGACACTTGTCTTTCTCTTGTGTCACAGATATGATTCCCAAGAGCAACCTTTGTACCATATGACATAGTATGCGAAAACCAGTTACTGTTAAGTGATGGGAGCTGGGCAAAAGATTCAAGAGAAAATTTAGGCAAGGCCCAAATTTGATGACCCTGTAATGGGTCATCAGAGTAAGCAACCTTATTATCCTTCCTGACAAGATGAATTGACAATACAAGTATAGTCAATAATATGGTGGTGGCCCTAGTAGGAATGAATCCATTGCCGCCCACCAAAATTTTTACACAGAAAACCCTAGAGCTACGGAAACCCTAGATGTAGACCCTGTGAGAATTCTATCACCGCGACAACTGATTTATTTCACCTACTTATTTCTCGATAAGTTATTTACAAAAATCCTTCGGTAAACATTAAAATAAATTCTGCTGCAAATATCACATCATAATACATAAACAAACACATGCACAAGAATTAACACATTGACACAAATATTTTGGACAATTAGTCCCCAGAAAAACCCAACTTGGGAAAACCGGTGCAGCAAGGGAGGATTTTATTATTCAACAATTCTTCAGTACAACTGGGTGCTAAATTGGCTTACCCAATAGAGAGAAAATTCCTCAGCACTTCCCCCAGTCTAAGTGTCAGCCTGGCTGACCTCTGCGTAGCTCCCAAACCCTCTTTGCGTCAGCCCCTATCTCTCTGCATCAGCACTGGGCCTCTCTGCATCACCCACGCAGTTCCTCCAGTGACTCCGCAGTCTGCAGCGTTTGCGTCTGCCTGAGAGCTCTGTGTCTGCCTCTCCAACCTCTGCGCTGTTCCCCTTGTGCCATTCCTGACTCTCTGTTCCGTTCTTGCTGCTTCCTGCTGCTCTCTAGACAACTAGTTCGAATTTCTCAGCTAGCCCCACTCTAGAAATCGAACTGACTTGTCTCCCTCAGTATTCTCCAACTGACCCTCAAGCCTCGTCTTATACTTTTCCTGTTGGTCCTTCAACGGCCGAGATTAAATCTCTAATCGACGGCTAAGATTATATATGGCTTGATCCATGACTTTTGGGACCTTCTAACCCAGTTTTATATTAATACCCATTAATATTTTATTTTTCCTAAGTTTAGACTCAGGAACTCCATTAAAAAATATTAATTATTTTAATATCTCCCAAACCGGTTAGAATCTGCCCAAACCATTTCTGGGTCTTGGAGATCTCATGAGTTTTAGCCTCTCCACCAATTTTCATGGCTAGAGCACATTCAATGCTTCCCCAAATCAATAGACCCTCCCTTTTCTTTCTATCAATTATATAAAAAAGGCTTTATGTTAAAATGTTTCCCAATTTAAAACATAGAAACACGAAACAATGATAATAAAATTAAAACCTATGGTAAAATAAAGAACATAACAACAACATAGAACCATACTGGTAAGTCGTAAGAAAACTCACAAGGACTACTGGCTTTGATTGAAGTGAAGGAAATCACGAGGCTCTTAAAAGAATGTTTGACAGGTGGCTTGTGACTAATGAAAATTCATGGAAGTGAATCATAGGTGACTATTGACAGGTCGGATGGGAGTTCAGTGACATAAATATATTCAAAGAACTAAAAGTGGATCACAAGCTGATCATATTAGCAGGATGAGTGTTTGAAATAAAATAATAAAGAAATTTTTTATGTATGACTAATGATAATCAAAGAGTCTGATAGGAGGCTCCATGAATTCTGGACAAGAATGCCAATTCCTCTAGCAACAGTGTTAATGGTGACTGCATAAAGTTTGGTGAAGGTGAAACTGACAATCAACATTGGTCGACAAATTCATACAAAAGGTTTGCCAACGGTGATAATTAGACAACGATAATTCACTGGTTTAAGGAAGAATTTTTTTTTTGGCAGAGTCTGCAACAAAGAAAATTTCTTTGTGGAGATGGACTTTTTCCTCGAGAAAAAAATTCATAACTTCATATTCCAAGTAAAAAACATTATATTTAAGAAATGCTGAAGCATTGGTATTAAAGATCATATACTGCCCAAACATAGGCATATCTTCTGTCTACTACTTCAAACATTATCATATATATATATATATCAAAAAAGGGGTCCTGTACCCCTACCAAAATATAAATTAGCTTTCAAATGAACAGGACCATCCATAGATTCTCCAGAAAAAGCATGAAATATTAGCAATCCAACATACATGAAGCAATAAAAAATCAGAATCTATGCCAATGAAGCAGGTATCTCTTCACCTCTGTGTTTCTCTAGTAGTTGCACTCCGATTTGACCAAGAACAATAGCGTTTGACAACTCATCAGCGTTGAGAAATCCTTAGGGCAACATGGTTAGGGTTTTATTTAATTTGATTTCTCTTTTCTGACACTTTCTTGTGATGTTCCTTATTAATTCTTCTTTGCAATTACTATATCTTATCATCAAGACAAATGCCAAACAATGAAGATCACAAACACAACAGGAGAACACCAGAGATAGGCTCCACGCTAGGGAAAACCCCCTCAAAGGGGAAAACCCAGAGAACGCTCTTCTTATAGAATCAGTTTCAAAGAAGACTTCTAAGATCCAAGACTCAAACAAGTCTCACTAAGACCAGACCAACCACCAAGTGTTTTTCTTCAACGTGACAAGATCTTCACAAATAAGAAGTTCAATCTTCTGCAATCCTTCCTGCAACTTTTGGATCCTGAGGTAACCTTATCAGTCTTAGGGTATTCGCAGATGAAGAAGAATTTCAGAGTTTAGACCTTTACATGATCTTCCTTCCTTCGCTAACCTTCTATCCTTGTCTTCCAAAGCCCTTTGCACTTCTTTCTAGCCGCAGATTAGAACAAGATATTATGTGTCAAGTGTGTGCGTCCAAGTGGTTGAAGTCCTCCCTTTATATAGTCTTCACTGGGGCTAGATTAAGCCTCTGTAGGCCGACTTCAACAAGGCTGGCCGACCTGGTCTTGGGGTCTTTGTAGACCATTCTAAACTACAAAATAATATTTTCTTTGTTGACACAAGTGCTCAATAGGGTCTTTTACATTATGATATTGACCTTGACTCAAGACAAAACCCTAGAAGCACATAATGGGTGCTTTGACCTAGAAACCAAAAATTTTGAGCATGAAACCCATGCTTTAATAAAATAAATTTCTTTCACAATAAATTTTCTTTTTCTTTCTTTTGACAAGTACATAAGAATTACATCATGTCATGAGCCAAATGGCAATTATGAAGACCGATACTAGTTACCCTTTCTAACACTCCCTCTTAACTAGGGAGGTATTCATAATTGATCAACTGGTACAAGGACAATAGTCACTTTGAAAAGTTATCATAAAAAGAGTATCAACGTATGCAATGCTAGGGATTTTGATACCATAACTACCAAGGTACCAACCCAATAGGGACTAAGGTGTCATCAAGGCAACTTGCCACTATAGGTACCATCAGGCTACAACCTTGGTATCAATCCAACAGGATATAGATATGTTAATTTTTGGTATGTTCTATGCTTAAGAGCAATTTACTTCAATTTTTTAATTAGCCCAATATCAATATCCAGTTTAGCAATCACATCAGCATGATAGTAAAATGCAGATAGAACATAAACATAAACAATAGAAAACAAGCCATGACAAGAGGACACAATATGTGGCACTAGCTAGGGACAAACCCCAATGTGGGGAATCCTTGATCAATTCTTCTTATATTCTTCAATAGTTCAACAGGGAGAGAGATAGTACAAATATACAAATTTGATATTTTATGATAGCAACAACAAACCCTAATCAGCAAAGTCAACGCTTGTCAAACAAGTGAGATTTGACCTCCAAATTAGCTCGGTCACTGCTTAGTCAACTCGGCCTCCAACAGCAAGCTCAATCAGCCCAAAAACTGCTCATAATTCTGTTTATATTCTGCAGTTGATTACTGTTCTGGTTAGGGCACTTGCAGCAGCCCTAAACTCCCTTGACAGTCTCCAATCAGTCCCTAAGAGAGTTGTGACATACCCTTTAGTAACTCCTCCCTTTTCTATGATGCTGTGGCACACCCTTGACTGCCCTACGCAACCCTTGCTATAGTGCTATGGCCTGCTGCCTAGCACATAGCAACCCCTGTAGCAAATGTCTCCAAAAGAGTGCCCAAACACCATCAGCGCAACAACATTTTAGCCTACAAAAACTCGGCTTAGCTGTCTGCACCTTCTAGCACCCAACTGCATACATATTCAGCCCTATGCTAATTTGTTCTTAGCGTTTAGGGTAGACTTCTTCAACTCACTACTTCTCCTTATGACTGCGACTTCCCTGCCTTGCAAATAGTCCTTAATTCACGCCCTTGAATTGCCTTATTCACCACGCTGTCACCTATATCACACAGAGGTTTCCACGCTGTCCTTCGAGGCTCCTTTCACGCTGTCTTAGGGCTCCTTCTTGTTGCGGCTAGGGCTTCTCCTTTGCTGTGGCTAGGGCCTCTTCTTGCTTTGGCTAGGGCTTGAGACCCTTCTCTCCACCATGTCCTCCTTTTGATAAGACATACCCAAACAAGTGGAGAGAGAGATCATGAGATGATGTGCACCTAAAATGACTTGAGGTCTCCTCTATTTATATGCAACGTTGAGGATGAGCAGGGGGTTAAAGTGCTTATTTTGCTTGTTGGCCGACTTTGACAATTTGTCAATAATACAAATAAATTCATATCTTTATTTTAAGATGTCGGAATTGGATAATCTTTAGATAAATCTTGCACCTCTCAGAGAGAGGAATCCAAGAAAAATATCAGGTGTCATAAATAAGGTGACCCATATGGAGTTTGGCCCTCGTTGCCAATTTTAACACTCCCTCTCAACTAGGGATAACTCCATCTGCTAATCCATCTGCCAATCGGTACTTATTCATAGACAAACCAATTTCATAGACAAACCACCTGTTCAATCTTCTGCGGCTAGATCTAGATCTAATATTCTGCCTTATTTCTTTGCGACTGGGTTCTATGGGCAAGTAAAATATGGCTCCCAGCTTCGCGAAAATAGTTGCTGGCTCAGTTCCATTCGCTTCTGGAGGGCAAGCTCCTGCCCATATCGTCAGTGAAGCCCCAACTCCCACTGTCCAGGTGGTCCAGGCCTCACTCGATGAGGCTTTGAAGTTTTCTGAAAGTGACCTAATCTGCCGGTTCAATGGTTTTTGGCCGCGGAAAACAACTCTCCACAATTGGATTTCGGAGGTATGGAAGCCTGCCATTTTTGATGAAATTAATATCTACCCCTGTGCTAGGGGTTTTTTTATAGTAGATTTTGAAAATCCCGAAAGCAGACAATGTATTCTAGATTCCGGCCCTTGGTTTTGGGAAAACGCAGGCCTATTCATGAAGCCATGGAACCCATCATTCGATCCCTCAACAGTAGTCATAACCTCAGCACCAGTTTGGGTGAGATTGCCAAGCCTACCCTTGCATCTCTGGAATCTCTCCTCGTTAAAAGCCATTGGAAATGCAATTGGGAAATTTTATTGCAGGTGCCCAGAAACAGAGGAATATGCCAGAACCACCTATGCACGCATCTGTGTGGAAATGGACTTCAGTGCCGGATTCCCAACTGAAATAAACCTAACAAGTAAAGACTATGTGTGGAACCAGAAACTCGATTATGAAAGTGTCCTCTTCAGATGTCGATCTTGCTTTGAGACAAGGCATCTAGCCAAAAATTGCCCAAAAGCCTCCTAGAAAAATTCTGCTAGAAAAAAGCACCACAGATCTACATGGTGGGAAGGAGCACAAAAAGAACACTACACTGTCATCAAAGAAGAATACTCTAGGGCAAACTCTGAATCACAAGAAATCGGGCAAGAAAGAAACAACTCTCAAGACAAGCAGGGAGAAAGCCCCGCCCAACAACAAAAAAGAGAACTCGACGACCCCTCAAGCATCAACAATTATGAGGATTCGAATATCGCACAAAATAAATCTTCATTTAACAGCAAAGCAGATCTCCTAGACCAAACTTCTTCTTCGACTATCTTCAAAAGGATGAACACAATAGACCGCGAAGCTAAGACACCAATGTCCCAAGAACCAGGAGAGATGAAGGAGATGCAAGATAAAGGAAGTTGGAAGACCGTAGAGAAAAGAAAGAAAGCTACAACACCAATCTCGCCAAGAAAGACGAGGAGCCAGACAATTAAAAGCTAAAGAAATTATAGGTCCGATAGACTAATTTGGTCTCAGTGGACGTTAACCACTATCATCATCATCATCATCATCACTATCTTTGCCAACAATGCACTGCACTGCACTGCTCTGCTCTATTGAACTATGAAGAAGAAGAAGTGATCGAGAATGTATCATACGGTATACCATTCTCTACTAACCCGAAGTCAGTCCCAAATAAAGAGTGTCTCATACCACTCTTACTGATCCGAAATCAGTTCCAATTTCCAAATAAAGAGTGTCTCATACCACTCTTACTGGCCCGAAGTCAGTTCCAATGAAGAGCGCGTATCATACCACTCTTACTGACCTGAAGTCAGTTCCAATTGATCCCAGATCAATATCATCCTAGCACAGGGAGTACGGTAGTACACGATGCATCCATCGGTAGTACTATGGTTCCTATCCTCATTTCTTTACTCATTGGCCAGATGAGAGGTACTTCCCATGAGTCCCAGACTGCACGGGTAGGATGTCTTAGCAGGAGAAGGATGAACCACTCACTCTGTACACAACAAACCTCTAGGGGAAGGCTGGACTGCTCACCCTATGGTTGTGTCTCAGCAGGAGAAGGATGAACCACTCATCCTGCCTACATAGCAAACCACTAGGGAAGGCTAAACCACTCACCCTATGGTTGCTCATCGCTCCAAGAAGTACCCCAAGCCCCTCGGAGCTCCCGGAGCTCCCAGAGCGCAATATCCATATCATACAAGACCCTTAAGAGAGGGTCTCTCCACGACTCCTAGTCCTTCTCGGAAATTCAAGAATTTGACCTTTCCCAAGGGCTTTGTCAGAATGTCGGCAACTTGCTCATCAGTCCCAATGTGATGGAGCCTTATTACTTCTCGTTGTACCATATCCCGGATAAAGTGGTACCTGATGTCTATATGCTTGGAGCGATCATGAAATATGGGATTCTCTGATAATCAGATCCCACTCTGGTTGTCACAGAGGATCACGGTGGTATCCAACACATGTCCAAACAACTCACTGAAGAGCTTCCACAACCATACAGCTTCACAGGAGGCCATACTCTCAGCTATGTATTTGGCCTCAGCGGTGCTCAAAGAAATCGACTTATGCTTCCTACTCATCTAGGATATCGAAGCAGAACCCAAAGAGAAACATCACTCAGAAGTGCTCTTGCGATCCACCACACTGCTTGCCCAATCAACATCGGAATAATAATGTAGCCTCACAGCTCTAGCAGTGTATCTCAGTCCATGAGTGATTGTGCCCCGAAGATATCTCAGAAGATTCTTGGCACCAATCCAATGCGAGTGATGAGGCTCAGCCATATGTTGGCTCAACATGCTAACTGCAAAGCATATATCCGGACGGGAGTTCACCAAGAACATCAATGCTATTATGAGTTTATGAAACTCAGAGGCATTTCCCAAATCAGGTCTGGTAGCACTACCGCATAACTTCTTAAAGTTAAGCTCCATCGGGGTAGTCACGGGCTTGCAGTCCACCATTCCAAATTTGGAATCCAACTCCCTCTTACTTTTGCAAATGAGAGGGTCTGAACTTGCCAGAAAGAGGTCATCCATATAAAGTACCAGTATGAGAGGTCTATCATCCACAACCTTAAAGCAAAGGTTTGGATCGGCTTCACTCCTAGTGAATCTCAGCTTCATCAGATAGCTGTCAATCCTCTCATACCAAGCTCAGGGTGCTTGCTTTAAATCATAGAGAGATTTCTTCCATTTGTATACATGAGATTCTCGATCATGAATCTCAAACCCCTCGGGTTGTTCCACATCCGTGGTCTTGCTATTACATAAGGGGAATGGTCCCCTTGTAAGTTTTCCTTCGATACATCTTAGACATGTACCTTCATGCTCTTCTTTGAATTCAGGCATCCCTGTCACCATATGTCTCACATCGAGAAGGGCCTTACAATGAATATGGGCAAACCTCTGGTGCCATAGAAGAGATGTGTCACACGACATGGTCCCCAATGGACTTCCTGCAACTTGATACAAAGTGCCAACCCTAAACCCAAGAGTAAAAGCATCTTTAAAATTTCTTTTCCAAACAAGTTCCTTTCCATCGATGAATGCCACCTTGTAACCTTTGTCTTCCATTGCCGAAATGGACACCAGGTTCTTCTTGAGATCAAGTACATAAAGAACTTATTGTAAATGAAGAGTTACCCTTTATGGGATAGGTGGCATCATCTCCAAGAATAATCTCCAAGTTTGTTTCCTTCTCTCTCAGATTAGAGAGAGCTTCCTTGAATCCAGTGAAGTGCCTTGAAGCACCTCTATCAATAAACCAATTTCCCAAAGTGTCCGGAGTAGAGGTACAGGAGAGGGTCGATATAAGATAATACTCCTTTTGCTTATCAGAAACAACATTTGATTCTTCATACTTGGAGTTCCTGGCTTTCTTGGAGGTCGACCATTTCCTTGATGTCCTGTATTCCTTTTTCCTTTTCCATTGTACCTGCGATTCCTTCGATCATTGAAGTAGCCCCTGGAATGATTGTGATCATCATCATGTGATGTGTCCCTTCTATTTGGACACTCCCTTGCATAGTGGCCAAACTTATTGCAAGCAAAGCATTTGCCTTTCCTTCCTCCCTTAGATCTAGGCTTTCCATTGAAATGACCTATAGACCCTGCATTATTTCTCCTTTTGGCATGAGCGGAGAAAGCAGTAGGGTTGCCTCTATTAGAAGGCATCTCTTGCTCCACCATCCTGGTTTCTTCTTCAATGCATCCCGACATCAGTTCTTCAAACCCTGGAATTTGATCATTATTGAGAATAGTGGTTCTAAATACATATCACTCGGGAGGGAGTCCTCCAAGGGTAGTGATAGTAAGTTCCCGGTCAAATATGATTTCTCCAATCAATAAAAGATCATTCTTGATCTCGGTGATCCTTAAGAAGTAGGATTGAATATCCTCGTCCTTGCATTTCTTAATATCCTTCAACTTATTTTTGAGGAACAAAATTTGATTTGCATCACTAACCTTGAACATGCTTACCAATCTGTCGTAGATCTCCTTGGAGGTGTTCAAATCAGAGATGTAGGCCACTAGACACTTGTCAATGGAATCTCTAATAATCTTCTTCTCTTTGACTTCACCCTTGGTGTACTTGTTCTTTGTAGCAGCCAATGCATTTGATGGAGGCTCAGGGATTTTACCCTTCACATAATCCAACACTTCTTGCTCTTCCAATGTCAGATCAAGAGACATCTTCCATCTGTGATAGTCAGACTTTTCACGAAACTTGTCTTCAACCGGGAAGTGGGATGAGGAACCCATTGAGCCTTTTGACCTTTCCAACTGTCTTCGGTGATTGCTCTTTCACTCCTGCTTGGGCTTTGTCTTCACCTCAGCTCTGATACCATGTTAATTTTTGGTATGTTCTATGCTTAAGAGCAATTTACTTCAATTTCTTAATTAGCCCAATATCAATATCTAGTTTAGCAATCACATCAGCATGATAGTAAAATGCAGATAGAACATAAACATAAACAATAGAAGACAAGCCAAGACAAGAGGACACAAGATGTGGCACCAGCCAGGGACAAACCCCAATGTGGGGAAACCCTTGATCAATTCTTCTTATATTCTTCAATAGTTCAGCAGGAGAGAGATAGTACAAATATACAAATTTGATATTTTATGACAACAACAACAAACCCTAATCAACAAAGTTAACACTAGTCAAACAGGTCAGATTTGACCTCCAAATAAGCTCGGTCACTGCTTAGTCAACTCGACCTCCAACAACAAGCTCAATCAACCCAAAACACTGCTCATAATTTTGTTTATATTACGTAGTTGATCGCTGTTCTGGTTAGGGCACTTGCAGTAGCCCTAAACTCCCTTGACAGTCTCCAATCAGTCCCTAAGAGAGCTGCGACATACCCTTGAGTAACTCCTCCCTTTGCTATGATGCTGTGGCACACCCTTGATTGCCCTACACAATCCTTGCTATAGTGCTATGGCCTGCGGCCTAGCACATAGCAACCGCTGTAGCAAACGTCCCCAAAATAGTGCCCAAACACCATCAACGCAACAACATTTTAGCCTACAAAAACTCAGCTTAGCTGTTTGCACCTTCTATCACCCAACCACATACATATTCAGCCCTACTCTAATCTGTTCTTAGCCTTTAGGGCAGACTTCTTCAACGCACTACTTCTCCTTATGACTGCGGCTTCCCTGCCTTGCAAACAGTCCTTAATTCATGCCCTAGAACTGCCTTATTCACCACGCTGTCACCTACAACACAGAGATTTCCACGCTATCCTTCTAGGCTCCTTTCACACTGTCTTAGGGCTCCTTCTTGCTGCGGCTAGGGCTTCTCCTTTGCTGCGGCTAGGGCCTCTTCTTGCTTTGGCTAGGGCCTGAGACCCTTCTCTCCACCAAGTCCTCCTTTTGAGAAGACATACCCAAACAAGTAGGGAGAGTGATCATGAGATGATGTGCACCTAAAATGACTTGAGGTCTCCTCTATTTATATGTAATGTTGAGGATGAGCTGGTGGTTAAAGTGCTTGTTTTGCTTGTTGGCCGACCTTGACAATTTGTCAATAATACAAATAAGTTCATATCTTTATTTTTACATGTCGAAATCGGATGATCTTTAGATCAGTCCTGCACCTCTCGGAGAGAGGAATCCAAGAAAAATATCAGTTGTCATAAATAATGTGACCCATATGGAGTTTGGCCCTAGTTGCCAATTTTAACAAGATACCATCTAAGCTTCCATGCCATGACACCAACCCTCACAGGGATCTAGGTATCATCAAGGTCAAACACTAAAACAAAGCTCCATAAGACCAAGATTCTCTCCCACACTGGTATCTAGACATTATCAAGGCCAAACTACAATTGAGATCTCAATACCAACTAGGCCAAGATGTCCTCCCAATTATCATCATACAGGCACACAACCTAAGGTACTCATCTCTCCCTCTTAACCAAATTAATCCAAGCATGCTTATCAAATATTCAAAACTTCTCAGCGAGAGATCAACACATCAGTGACTTGTTCATCCATTAGAACATACTGTAGCCTCACGACCCCAACCAATATCAAACTTCCAATATATTGCTTCTTATTATCAATATGCTAGCATAAAAACCAGGGTCCTCAACCATTCTCATGCTGCTTAAGTCATTGCAATATCCAAACAAATCTCAACGGAAGCTTACTTTTCCAACTTCTCAAGCAACACCAAACTCAGCCTCAACACTTCTCAAAAATTTGTTCACGACTCATCAAACAAGAATAACCATCAGTAGTGCTTTAGCCATTCTCTGATCTCCTTTCCTCATAGTCTTTACTACACATCATGTCCTCCTCCTCAACTTAGGGAGATAAGTCCATCATCAACAACTTCATTCTTCCAGCTACACAGTTTCTTTTCTTTTTGCATCATCATATCATTGGAGAACTTCGACCTTCAGGAGCATCATTCTTTATCTTCAATTGGCAACATGGTCATCTTTCAATCAACAATGTGAACTTCAATGTCATTAGGGTTCTTGCAGTTCCCTCTTTCCATCCTGCTAAACATCATCATAAAGTCATTATAAAGTATGAGGTAGGCATACATCTTTACAACCTCTTGAAAACTATGTATTCACAAATTTCATCAGCGAGTACAAGCAAGCACAAATATATATGCATAAGAGCATGAAATTATATTTATCAAACTAGGGTTATCACAAGGAGAGTATCTAGGATTACCAAAACTTTAAATAAGAAATTAAACCTTAGATATTAATTAAACCAAGTTAGGGTTTCAACCATAGTAAAAGCATTTAAACCTAGGGTTACACTTTCATGCCCTAGACTTTTTACATCAACTTATTATAATGGTTTTGTCATAAACCCTAAATATTATAATCAAACCCTAAAAAGCTAGGGTTTCACTGTATGCCCTAAATACCATCAACAAACCCTAAAAAATAGAGGGCTAGGGTTTTAACAAAGTGAACAAATAGCAAAAGATAGTTATGACAATGGTTTATTTAATCTAGAGATCAAACACCCTAACAATATAAGAATCTTCATGATTCTATAGCAAAACCCTAGACATGAGAGAGTCATTAATATAAAGCAATTTGAAAGACAAAATGACTGTACCTTTTTATATGATGAAGACCTGCTACAAATCTTGTAATCTTATACATACCTTGAGTTGCTTCCTTTACAAACCTTATAGGGCTCCCTCTACAACAAGTCTTCTTACAAGTCTCCCTTTGAAGGCTCCCTCTGAATTTAGCCATAATCCTTTCTTTTAGAATATTCCTGAAAATTTTCCTTCCAAGGAAAACACAAGGGAAAGGATTATAATCAAGCAAAAATAAAGCTAGATATATAGAGGAAATCAATAATGAAAAGGAAATAAAGAGTAGGGTATTTATCTTTTGTGAAAAGGTGGAAACTCCCTCTTGTCATGACAACATCTTCATGGTCCATCTCCATATGAGTTTACTTTTATCAGAGTGCCGAAAGATCCAACTTGATTACCAAGTATTTATTCATCATGTTCTTCATAAGATCAACATATCTTACTTATTAAGTACCTGCAATATTCACTGACAAGTACCACAAAGCAAGATATACAAGTACAAGAGCATAATTATGATTAGGGATTTCATGGAATCTTTAGGATTTCCAAATCAAACCCTAAGTTACCTTTCGAAACATCAACCATAGGGTTTGAATTTCAAATCCAATTCTATCTTTACTAGGGTTTGCCATTTCTTCCTAGACTACCTACAAACCCTAGAGACCAAAAGCTAGGGTTTCTATGAGGAAACAAAATAGAATAGGGTTAGGGTTTCTCTTTTGACTAGGGTTTCCAAATACCAACTAGGGATTATTAGTACTTAGATGCCAACAACCTCCAACAATATGAAGGCTACAAACCCTAGAACCAAAAATGAGATCTCAAAACCCTAATCCAATTTGAGTTAGACCTTATATAAATAAAAACAATTATACGTACCTCAAGGACTACATACCTTAGTTCTCCAAGATCACAAGAAGTCTGCTGCAATGGTTTCTTAAAGATGCCATGATCTTCTTGCTGCTATAAAGATGCAGCGGTCAAAGATTTGCCTTCAAAGGTATTGCAACTTTCATTTATGTCAAGGTCTTCTTAATGCTCTACACAAGGTGATCATCATACTACTCCAAAGAATTCAGACTTGATTCTTCTTCAATAGTCATAATTTGTTGGAGGGAGAGGCTGTTACAAGCCTTGACAAAGACAGATATATAATTCTGAGTATGACTCTTTGATTAGGTCTTCATCAACCAGTGAAATAGACGTTTTAGATAGACCCGATATACTTGTCAAAAAGAGAGATTCTTCTTTCAAGGTCGACTTGGATACCACTGTTAGGTTTCGACCTTATATATATATGTGTGTGTGCGCACAATTCTCTTGTTTCAGAACGCCACAGCTCGTGGGAGAAAGAGGCTGCTACAAGATTTGGTAATGGCTTATAAGATACTCGGAATTTTTTGAAGATGATCTCAACCTTTTTGGGTAACTGTAGATTCTGATCAATCCTTCCAAATGAGCTTGAGAATGCCTTTATATGGTTCCCTTTGCAAATAAACTCTTCGTTGGCTACAAGGACTACCTCTAGTCCTTAAGAGACATCTCAAAAATGTAATTTGGTTACTTCAATAACATTGCACAAAACTTCATGAATTTCAAATTCTTGAGAAAAATTCAGACCTTAATATGAATTTGAAATTCACGAAGTTTTGTACAATGTTATTGAAGTATATATATATATATATATATATATATAATTCACTGGACTTCGATCTCTTCACTAGATACTCAGCCTTGCCTAGGCTTATTGTCTAGCCTTTCAGATCCTTCAAAAGATGCTTCTTGGCTCATTTAAATCCTTCGCTCCTCTAGCCCAAGTCTGCGGCCCTAATCACAAAGATATAAGCCCAGAAATATTTTCTTTTCTAGCTCAGATTCTCTTCTTAGGTAGCTCGGCCTAAACAGGCCCTCTTGAAGCCTTCTTTCTTCCACTCAATCGTGATCCATTCCACTGACCTAAGCTCTAATTCTATGTTGAGAAATCCTTAGGGCAGCATAGTTAGGGTTTTATGTAATTTGATTTCTCTTTCTTGACACTTTCTTGTGATGTTCCTTATCAATTCTTGTTTGCAATTATTATATCTTTATCATCAAGACAAATGCCAAACAATGAAGATCACAAACACAACAAGAGAACACCAGAGATAGGTTCCAAGCTAGGGCAAAACCCCTTAAAGGGGAAAACCCAAAGAACTCTCTTCTTATAGAATCAGTTTCAAAGAAGACTTCCAAGACTCAAACAAGACTCAAACAAGACTCACCAAGACCAAACCAACCACCGAGTCCTTTTCTTCAACGTGACAAGATCTTCACAAATAAGAAGTTCGATCTTCTGCAATCCTTCCTGCAACTTTCGGATCTTGAGGTAACCCTATCAGTCTTAGAATATTCGTAGATGAAGAAGAATTTTAGAGTTTAGACCTTTAGATGATCTTCCTTCCTTCGCTAACCTTCTATCCCTGTCTTCCAAAGCCCTTCACACTTTTTCTAGCTGCAGATCAGAACAAGAGATGATGTGTCAAGTGTGTATGTCCAAGTGGTTGAAGTCCTCCCTTTATATAGTCTTCGTTGGGGCTAGATTAGGCCTCTCTAGGCCAACTTCAACAAGGCTGGCTGACCTGGTCTTGGGGTCTTTCTAGACCATTCTAAACTACAAAATAATATTTTCTTTCGTGATACAAGTGCCCAATAGGGTCTTTTACATTATGATAATGACCTTGACTCGACAAAACCCTAGAAGCACACAATGGGTGCTTTGACCTAGAAACCAAAAATTTTGAGCATGAAAACCATGCTTTAATAAAATGAAATTTTCTTTTTCTTTCTTTTCACAAAGACTTAAGAATTACATCATGTCATGAGCCAAATGGCAATTATGAAGACCGATACTAATTACTCTTTCCAACAATCAGCTTTTGAATTGTGTTCTTTGTAGACACCCTAGAAGGAGATTTCATGAAACTGCCCAACTGCTTCCATGATTTGAGCATGAAGTGGGTCCAATATTAAGTTTTGAAGTTTGAAGGTGCCCCTGACCCATTAATCAACTTTGAATCCCCTTGGAATGATCTCTCTCCAAAAGCGTTGGCATTGTCTTTCCATCACTGCTTCAGGATTGACAACTAATTGGAATGCTTTTTAAACTGTATAAATTTCAAAGGAAATTCATTTTCTGACAAATGAAGGAACAGAAGCCAGCTTTTAACTTTACCCGCAAGATCTTCAAATTTTTTTCGAGTATTATATGCATTTTTTTAGTTTTAAGTTAACAAAAAATTGAATAGGGTAATGGCCAAGCTGATTTGTTAATTTCATCCATATCCAGCATCAGAACTATTTGATACATACTTTTGTGCAAGGCATTTCTCCGCATTGAAGAGCATATCTATCTTTAGATTACATAAGATATTTGTCCAAATTTTATTCAAGATTTTTAGTGTCATTTATTGTTTCTGTGCGAGGACAATCTCTACTTGTGAATATTTTGTTTTATCTGCTTATAATATGGGTATATCTTGTTTGAGATATTTCAATTTTCTTTAGATGGTATTTACCCATTTGTTTTGATTTGACATGCTAAAAAATGTTCTTTTGTGCCAGTTGACTTTGTAAATAACATCACCTGTTTTTATAGCTGCTTTCTTAGTTATTTATTTTGAAAAGTCAAAGCAATGTTGCTTTCTTGTGGGGCGCAGTGTTATAGAACTTACTTCAAATGCTTTTGCAGTTGAAATGTGAGTCTCAAAAGAGGAAAAGAGCACACAAGTTAGGTTCTTCTCAGCTTCTTTCTAGGCGGGAATTAGCAGGAAGATCTCTGCCTTCAGGGGTTTGCAACAGTGTGTGCTTTCAGCGCGAGTACATGGAGTCACAAGCTGCCTTTCCAAAGGTGTATTTGGCATTTTAACTGAATAAATAAGATAAATCCTTGCTTTATTTCTTCTGCTATCCCTTACTTTTTGCAGAAGGGGCTTCATGCTCTCAACATGGTGTAACTGTCATTTACTAGTAATGAGTTGTCATTATTTCAAGGAATGTTACAACACAATTTTCTAAATGCATTGAATTAATAATTTGGAAATGGTTGAGCACAATGATGTCAGTTTGTTGCCATGCCTTATGGAGAATGAACCAATTGATGGCTCTTATTTATATGTCTGCATTGGTTGAAGTTCATTGTTTTGGTATGGTATGAGAACATTAATATTACATTTCTCCAACTTGGTTGCATGTGATAATTGTAATGTTTGATCACAATGGTAATGTATGTCTTTAGCTCATCATAATTCCATGCAAAAACATGCTTGTTCTCCCTATGTTAATCTTCAATCCTTCTCCTCCCATCAGGGGTAAAATCCTGTCTGATTTTAACAATCCCTGGGATTTGAGCATATCCAACATTAATCTCAAACAATGTTGCAAATATCACATAAATAATATTATTTTTCGCCATGTAACCAAGCACCCTACCCTCCAACCCATAGGTAAGGGCACAGTATTCTTTAAGGCCCAAGGCCATTCAACAAAAAGGCTCGAAGCCATTACAACAATATACTTGATGTGAGCTCAACATGTCACTTGCAGGAATTGAACATAAGTCAGGAGGATGACAATTACTCCTTCTAACCACCTGAGCGAAACTCGATTGACATCATGTCCATAAATATATTGCTAAGGGTTCAAAATATAACTTATTTGCAAAATTGGGGAAGATATTGGTAAAACATAAAAAAATAGATTTTTTAAACACCTAAAGCAACAACAAATTCAAAAATGCTCACCTGGCATATAAATATGAAATTAAAACTGATATATAGGATGTACAAGATGTCAAGTGCTACATCACATATTGGTATTGAATGCTGATAGCTGTACTTAGTTTGAAAATATGATACAAAATCACATTAAAAAATTAATAAATGTATCTCCTGATTCATCATCCCGAGTCATTTAGATTCTACAATGATAAAATATTCTATGGAATCATTGATTTCCTCTTCCTTCGGAAGTCGTAAGTGCTGGGGATGAGGTGGAAGGTGTTGGGGTTAAGATAGAAGTTGGAGTGGAAGTTAAATGCCTTCTTCTAGTTCCTTTTCTCTTTGTAGTTAGTGGCTGTGACACACTCTAGTCTCTCAATCTCCTCCTCCAATGGTGTCTGCAATGATAGTGGAACATCTCTTCCCTGCCACCTTTGTTGATGCATCAACATCCTCCTCCAACTACTCAAGGGCCTCCTCCATGATTGGCCTCTTGGCTTCCACTCTCCATTGAGCTATGGTATCAATTGCGTCCAACAAATGAGCTTCATATCAGGTGCTTTTGTCAATTTGCTTCACCCCCAACCCAATATTGTAGTAGACATAGACCATGCCATTAAGGCCTTGGGTATCTAACCAATATGAGAACCATATTGTAATTAGAGGGTGAGGGGTCATAAATTAATAAACTATAATAAATTAAAATTTTATTTGCACATTTCCAATCCATTATGCTTCTTGGTGTGTATTTTTTCAAGGAAAATCCAATTTTGCTTACACCATACCGAGCTACGAGTTTGATCGAACCCTTGAATGGAAAGTTTATGTAAATTTGGTACTCTTTTGACATGGTTTGACCACCAGACATCTACAACGAATAAACAAAAAAGGGTAGAGACTTAAATGATATCTCATCAATCACTCATCAATCATTTACCATATCTCGAATTGTTTGTTGAATCCCTCTTCCTTCAACTAGTTATATCTATGGACAACTTCATTGGCCCTATCCATGGCCTCGTACTAGTAGTCCATTGTGGGATTATCACCATCAACTAAGTGAAGAACCTCCACCAAAGTTTTTCTATTGGCATACACCTCCTCTCTTGTCCAAAAACTCTCTTGGTACTCTAGTCGGGCTATGGCTTGCCCATCTAGTTAATTGCAGTATGCATAAACACTCCACTCATCTGAAAGAAACATTTTCTTCACCTCCAACATAGAAGTCAGGAGACATTGTAGAGAAATGAAACTAGTTGTAATATCCCCGTGCTAAATTGGGCTTGTTGTCTCTCAAATTGTACACCAGATTGCGACAACGCTCAGGGTAGGGGCTGTCACTCTGATACCTACCCTCTTCGTTTCAGTTGTCTCCACCACAAACTGAGGGGGGTAGTCCCTATGGGTAAGATGAAGAACAACTTGTTGGGAGCCAACAAGTCAAGGAGACACAACTGAATGGCATAGCATCTTGGATGGAATTAAGAGGCAATTATGATTATCAAGCACACTTTGATTAGATTCCTTAGGATTTTAAGTTAGAGACCAGTGCCTTAGGAGATTAATTACTTGCAAAATTAGGATTAAGTTTGCAAGTTACAAGATGAACAATTGCTTTAATATGCAAGCTCTATCCTATATGAAGTGCAGGACCTAAATCTATGTGAGATGCAAGCTCTTGTTACTTTTATTTATATGCCTAATCTAAGTGATTCCTTCTCCTCAATTCCTTTGAAGTTAGTCTCGAGCGCAAGTTGTAGAGAGAAGTCCAAGGGAAGGAGGCTAGGGCCTCATTAACGATACCTCCTATGGAGTTCTAACCACCCGAGTGCCTCTGTTCCTATAAGGGATTGCCCACAAGAGAACTGCAAGGTTACCGTGTTAACTGCAGATGAGGGTCTAGGCTTTGCAAATTGTTTGAAGGAGGTGGTCCTATCTTCTTACAACAAAGCATATGCTTGGAGGTATATTTTTGAGATGCACTTCTAGACCTAGAATGAATATGCATGATGTGAGTGATCGATTCATTGAGATTATGAAATATGCTAAGGACTTCAACAAGATTAGATTACGTGAAAAGGCTTACTCAACACAAGATGACAATAGTAACTATATGAAACACCTAGAGAACAATTGAAAGACAATCTCAATGAAACAAGACTAGCAACTCCAATGTAACATATTCACAATTCCAATTATCCCAAGACTATTATAGCTTATTAAGATCTCATTCAATTCCTCTTATGATAATGTTACTTAACACTCGAGCATAAGAACAAAATGGGAGCAATTTATCACTTTAGATCATAAGCCAATGAAGCACAATAGATAAGCGCTAATAGAGGTAAGCACAATAAGAGATTTCAATAGTGATTAATAATGGATGCTTGCATTAATGCAATGATGAAAAATGCAAAGAGACAACCTACTTATCTTAACAATGATAATGCAAGAAATGCAAGACTCATATGATCAATTCACCAATTAATTTCCCACAACGCTATCACCTTGAAAATGCACCAGACTTGAGTAAATCACACCAGCAAGCTATTTTTGTTAAAACAGTCCCAAATTTGATATGAGAAGCTAGCAAACACAATAGAGATTAAGCTCTTAAGTGACGAGTGTTACTTATATTTATTAGGCTTATTTAGAGGTATTTTTAGGCTTGTTTAGAGTGATTGTCACTTGATTATGCCATATTATATTAGTCTTCAGATCTGATCATTTATGGCAGTCAACAAAAGAAAGAAAGGGAGAAGGAATCAAACCCTCTAGGTCTAGCAGGTAGGTTAGTTGAGCACAAATGGCAAGGGAAAACCCCAAAACTTGATGTATACCCTTTGCAACTCCTACAAAACAACAAATTAGCTTGGAAAAACCCAATGCTACGACTTTTAGCCCTCTCAATGCTAACAACTAGGCTAGAAAGTGGCCCTAGGCCTAACGGATAGGCCTCAAAGGCCTTGGATGATCAAACAAGCCCTTGAAACCCTTTTTGGATGGAGGATATTAGGCTTGCAAAACCAATAGTTAGCCAATAAACCAATTTTTTTGAGGACTAGTGACAAAAATCCAATGAGAAATCACTGCAAACCCTTACAAAATTTGTTTCAAACCTGCAAAACAAAGAATTAGTCAATAAAATCACTTGCAAAGAGGAAATTTGTCCTTTCTATGGCTACGACGAAGGCCTTAGAGGCCAAAATGGGGCTATGACCGGCTAAGAAAGGCCTCGTAGAGGCTGCGGCTAGGGCTACAAGTGCTGAAATCCCTGTGGATAAGCGTCTTGGGCCTTCAAACCCTTGCGATTTCCCTTGGTGAAGCAAATTGATGAGTATGAGCCACAAAAAATTTGATTTCCTTTGCGAAATTAGCTTGCCAAGACTTCTAGTGACAAATTCCAATGAAAAACCCCAATTGCAACAGTGAACAAGCCCTCTAGGGCTAGCGTTTTGTTTCCCAGGCCTAGCGTCCAAATTTGGGCACTTGGGTCTTGTAGATTAGGCCCAAAAAGGCCTAGATCTACCCTCAAATGTCCAATGCACTCCCTAGATAGGCTGGATGACTTCTTCTAAGGTTGACGCTGGTCCTGAAACCCTAGTCATTTGGGATGGGTGATGGCTAGCAATCCTTGCTTCGGATTTGCCTTTGAAAATTTGAGATCAAGTACTTGCATGTTAAATAAATAGAGCCATCCATGAGATTTGGAAGAAAATTTTGAAAATAGAACCCAAAAAATTATTTACAAGTGAGAAAAATAAATTACAAAGGTTAGGAATAATTTACAAATATTTACAATAATCTATGTAGGAATATTGGCTCTAATTAGAAAATAATTCATTAATAGCCCAAGAATAAATTTTGAATGATAAATTGATAGAAATAGTTTTAATTTTAATGCACAAGCCCAAACTCTGCAAAATAGATTTGTTAGATAAGCTCGGGGTCCAAACAAAATGTGATCACCTCAAAGTCCATGAACTTGGGCTTTCCCCAAGGGCTGAATCACCTAAAAGATCTCTATACACTTGAAAAATAGATCATTAGTTTCATAGGGGTTCGATTCACACAAATAGACCAGTGATCTAGAGATACCTGCTAGATCCACCAACTTCTAAGTGTTTACTCTAGCCCAAAACCTAAAGCAAGATACCTGTGCTAATAGATAGTCCAACCACTGGCTATGAAACAACAATCTTCAATGATAGCATAAATTAGAGCATTAAACACATTTAGCACATACCATGAATCATTAAGTGAGAGACACCTTGAATTGAAACCCCAAAGTATTTATTAATGCAAAAATTCCAGCAGAGCTTAGCTCAGTACAAAAAAATTTCAATCTGGTGAGATCAAGATACAAAGAGGAGCTTGAGAGCTTCCTTATATAGAAAAAATGAGAGGGAATAACCCCTCCAAGTGGAAATAACAGCTAGTTGCATCGATCCATGGCTTGATCCTGGAGGAAAAAATTCGAACCCTTGATTAGCTGGCACAAATCCTTATTCACCGTGCTGGAGGGGTCATATTTTGACTTCTGGACCATGGAGGATGCTCAAAAAATATAATTATTGTTACTCGTGCAAAATAATTCTTTGCTTGGCTCAAAAAACTTGATTTGCTAGGAAAATAGTCTTCTCTGCCTCAACGAATTTCGGGACTGGGTCCTTCTGCCTTGGAAATGAGACATTTTATCATTTTCCTTTAAAAATTGCCTCAAACAATTTTTTGATGAATTTTCCACTTGGAGGGTAATTGGTTTTCCTTTCATTTTATTTTTTTGGATAATTTCTAACTATTTTTTTTTTGCCAGAATAAAAAATATAAAAGACCTAAGAGGGGATTAATTATTTTTCCAACCTCTAAGTGTATCTTAAAATACTTTGGTATTTTTCCTGCCTGCACTTCTGAAATTTTTCGACCTGCATGCACTTTTCGGTCTGCTTGCACTTTTCGGCCTGCCTACACTTTTTGGCTTGCTTGCACTTCTCGGTTTGCTTGCACTTTTGAAATTCGACTTTCTTGTACTTTTGAAATTTCGACTTGCCTTTATATAGGTGTTTCTGCTCCTTAGGTTGACTTGTCCTTCTTTGAGGCCGACTTGGTGGAGGAGGCATAGAAGACCTAAAATATAAAAAAAAAAATTCTTTCTTAACAAGAGAAGCCCAAGAAGGGTCTTTTACATTATGACATGGAGAAGGACACTTGACATAAACCCTAGAAGCCTGCAATGGAGGCTATGATCTATAAATAATTGGCCCAAGCATGGAACTCATGCTTTAATAAGTTAATTTCTTTAATAACAAAAATTCTTTTTGTTTACTTTTGAAAAATACATTTCATTATGACTCAAGTATAATTATGAAGATCGATACTAGTTACATTCTTCAACACTCCCTCTTAACTAGGGGGGTATTCATAATTACATATATATAGAGGTACATGGAAGATCTCAAGTGAACTACAAAGAGTTCTAGCACACTCAGTGCCACTGACTAGATTCCTGACCAGGGTAATCTATCTGGGTGGGACTAAGATGGACTCATGCTTTCAACCACTCTAGGTACCATCATGCTTACTTGCTAACCATCAACCCAGGGATGTAGGTGTGTAACCAAGGTCGGAACACCATGACCAACGCCACCCTCTCTCTTCGGTATCTAGACATCAACACATAGGTTAGCCAGATGTCCTCCCAAGCATCCACCATTAGATGCTTCGACTCTCCCTATTAAACTAGATATATCCATTTGTCCAAGCATGCTTCCAGAGTGTTCAACCTTTTGATGGAGAGATTTACTTGTGCAAACACAAACCCCAATCAATAATAAACTTTCAAATATACATACAAGTAACTACAAACCTTCAAGGTCTTCATTCATTTAGATGCTGCTTATATCATCATCAAGTTATTCAAATACATCTTGTCGGAAGCTTTCTTCTACCCCTTCTTCAACAACACCAAATATAGCCTTAGTACTTCTCAAGTCTTTTGTTTGCAACTTCATGAATCTTGAACATTTATTGATATTTCTTTTGCTTCAAAGTATTCACTGTCATAATTTGCCCTCCCTCTCAATTGGGGAGATATACCCTTTCTTCTATCTGGGCTCCCTCTCAACTTAGGGAGATTAACCACTTCCTTCTTCTATAACATCTGAGAACCTTTCATGGCTCCATTCCTTCTTATGACATCAAGGCCATCTTAATAAATTTCTTCATCATGCTTATACGAACATCTTCATCATCTTGAAGATTATGATCCTGCATACGAACATCTTCATCATCTTGAAGATTATGATCCTGCAAATCTTCAACAACAAGTACAACCAAATACAAATTGAAGCATGAAGTTAACTGTATCAAAATCATGTCAATACAATGGAAACATTTATACTTTAGACATCAAACACCTGAACCTATTTAGGTTCAAAATCAACAAGAGACACATACTAGACTTCAACCTCTTGCTAGGGGTTTGTCACAAACCCTAGACTACCTCATCAAGATTTGAAGCAACTTAATCAAGATACTAGTCTCATTATATCTAGGGCTTCAATATTACTTTCAAAGATATATGACAGACTCTACTATGATTTATTCCAAACCCTAGATTCCATATTTGAGACATAAAGCCCTAGATATCAACAATTCAATCAAATAACAATTCTCCTATGCATCTAAGGTTTCAACACTATGCATTTACATGTCAAAATTTTACAAGGTTTTGTTGCAAACCCTAGATTTTATCATCAAAACTAAATCATATTAATAGTCGAAAATAATATCATCATATCCTAGAATATCAATCTTCTACTAGGGCTTTGTTACAAACCCTAGAATTCACAAACTAAAACATGAGTATCAACAATTAGGTTAGCATACTCACATATGCATATCTAGAATTCATTTCACATCAATATCTACTAGATAAACCCAAGACACAAACATCAATACATCAAAGTTAGAAATACAACAATTTTTCTTCCAAGTTAGGGTTTCAATCAAACATACGAATATGCACCAAGGGTTTCATTCCTAGAATCTTACTTACAAGGGTTTTGTTAACAAACCCTAATTCACCAAACCCTAAAGATCTAGGGTTTTAATACATAACTTAGACATTAACAGCAAACCCTAAAGGGCAGGGTTTCTATCATAACAATACCAAAACATCAAAAAATAAGATTTCTAGGTTTCATCAACAATCCTAAGTTGACTAGGGTTTCATAATCAGTATTGACATACCCTTAGCAACAAGAGGCGAGGGTTTTATAGTGAACCCTAAAGGTTAGGGTTACACAAGAATGATCAAATAATATAATGAGAGTAAATTCAATCTAATGATTAATCACCCTAAAAAGAATCTTTATGATTCAAAACCCTAAACACAACGATGTTAGTAATGTAAAGCAAATTTCAAAAGAAGAATGCTAGTACCTTTTATATGAAGAGAACTTTATAACAAAGCTTACTAAACCTTGTAGGACATCAATTCTTGAAGGGATTCCTTTGCAACAAAACTTCTTCCATGCTTCAAGTTTCCTCCATAGCCTTTGAATATTTAGTAAGCTTTCCTAACCAAGGAAAATATAAAAAGAAAGGTTATTAGTATATACTACAAACAAATCTCGATGTGAGGAGGAAACCAAACATGAAAAGATGAAACAAAGAACAAAATACTTATCTTTTGTAAAATGGTGAAGGCTCCCTCTTAATCCAATCTTTCAGAGGGATACTTACAACTTATCAAAATAATTCAAAAATGTTCTAACAAAACATGTTAGACCTACAGACTCTAGAAATCAAAACATAAAGGAAAACAATGCAAAACTTAAGATAGAAGGATATGTAAGGGATAGTATCCCTAAGAGTCTTTAGCAAATAAGTCTTTGACTTTAGATTCTTTTGTCTTGTTATTCTTTGGTGGAGCTTCATCGACAATATTCGCATGTTCTCTTTCTCTCTCCCTATTCCTTGGATTCTGAGGACAATTACTTCTATAATGACCCATCTTATGAAAATTGTAGCATTCAATCTTTGATAGCTCAACTTTCTTCTTTGGTACTTTGAACTTCTTGAAGGTTCCCTTCTTCTTGTGATGAGCAAAATATGCATTCAAGGTGTTTTCTTCTTCATCATCCTTTTTATTGTTTACTAACGATATTCTGGCTTCTTCTTGACTGCATGCATTCCACATCTATTCAAACGCTAGAGTTTCCTTCCAACTATTGATTTTTGATGCAAAAGCACTCCAAGATTTTGGTAGTCCTAGAAGAGCAGTAATTACAATCTCTTTTTCTGGTATGAGTTCATCTATTGCTTGGAGTTCATCTCTTATTTTTGGAGATTCTTACAAAATATGATGAAACAATATCACCATTCGTCATCTTAACAGTTCTTAGTTCATTCTTGAGGCTTGCTATTTGACCAATGTTCTTAATTGTGAATAATTTGGAGAAAGCCTCATACATTTCTTGAGTGAAATCTATGCTAGAAATGTATGGAATTAAGTTGTCCTTTACTCCATCCACTATTAGGTTCATGGCTACATTTCAGATTCTCTAAACTTCTCTTTCTCTGCTTCATCTGTTGGTTTCTTGACTCTCCCTTGAACAGGATTCAATAATTTGTGCTTTTCGAGGATAAGATCTATCCTTTTTTTCCATGCCCTGTATTTGGAGACTCCTAGTTTGTTTTCTGCCATCGTTGAGTTTGTCATATTGATATTTGCTATTCCTTGTGACCTAACCTTGAGACTTCTTATTCGACTCCTTGTGACTTAACCTTGAAACTCCTTATTCTCCTTTCAGGAGATCTTTAGGCTACCTTTTTCTTCCTTCTTTCACCTTAGCTCTAATACCATGTTATAAAATCGAAAAGGAAGGAATATTTTCTTATGTTGATAATTACTTGTGATATTATTATGTTCTTCCTTTATTTTCTTTTCATCAAGAAATTATCTAGACAAAAGCATGAAGATCATGGACACAAGATGTAGACGCTCATCCAGGGCTAAAACCCCTATATAGAGGAAAACCCAGTCAAAACCTCTTCCTTCAGTAGATTCAAATTGAGATAGACCAAGACCTTAGACCAATAGACCTTCCTCCTCTACCAAGTTAGCCTTCCAAGATGATACAACAACTTTCGATATTCTCCTTTTGTTCAAGAGCTATAGCCCAACAACAACCTAGAAATTTTGCCCCCAACTTCTTCAGAATTTCAGACCTGCCTGCACTTTTGAAATTTCGCCCTCAACTTCTTCAGAATTTCAGACCTGCCTGCACTTTTGAAAATTTTCAGCCTGCCTGCACTTCTCGGTCTCCCTGCACTTTTCAGCCTACCTGCACTTCTGAAATTCGACTTTCTTCTGAAATTTTGCCTTGCCTTTATATAAGTGTTTATGCCCCTTAGTTAAGCCGACTTGTCCTTCTTTGAGACCGACTTGGTAGAGGAGGCCTAGAAGACCTAAGCTATAAAAAAATAAATTTCTTTCTTAACAAGAGAAGCCCAAGAAGGGTCTTTTACATTATGACATGGACAAGAACACTTGACATAAACCCTAGAAGCCTGCAATGGAGGCTATGACCTATAAATAATTGACCCAAGCATGAAACTCATGCTTTAATAAGTCAATTTCTTTAATAATATTTTATTTTCTTTTTTCTTATGACAAATACATTTGATTATGACTCAAGTATAATTATGAAGATCGATACTAGTTACATTCTTCAACAATTAGCCCAACTAAATCTTATTAAACTAGATTAGGAAATCACATGCAATTTATTTTTGGAACCTGGAAAAATGCTTCAACAACCGGCACGATCTGGTTGAGATGAAGAATGCAGTCTCCAAGAAAATCAATGTCTCCTCCTCAGTGGAATCCTGACCTCCAGAAGAATTCTACCTCCTCCAAAATAATTCGGCCCTCACAATTTCTGCTCAGTTGCTGCAATGGAATTCAACCTCCAAAGACAAAAATATGGAATTGCTGTAGATGGATCGATCTTTCCTCAAGCTCCACTCTCCCTCACAAAATTCTTGTTGCTAATTACCGATGAAAGCTTTGAATGGTCTTTCCTCCTGATTAGCTAGGGTGGATATGTTTCACCATCGAAACCAATCTTAACCAGATAGGGTGTATTATGCTCAACACCAAAATTGATTGTCACGGGGGTTTTACTCCTACACAACAAGCTACAAGAGCTTTGTGAATCAAA
Organism: Pinus tabuliformis; assembly: GCA_031772625.1. Lineage (NCBI taxonomy): Eukaryota > Viridiplantae > Streptophyta > Pinopsida > Pinales > Pinaceae > Pinus > Pinus tabuliformis. The sequence goes on along the minus strand of CM062804.1, from coordinate 516,501,743 downwards.
TTCACAAAATATCCAATCATGTCCAAGAGTGAGCCCCAATTCTCTTTTATAATTTTTTTTTTCATTTGAATACCACACAGGTCATGAAAATACCATGGGTCATTGGAAGACCATGGTTCTCTTTTATAATCCTTTTACCGTTTCCCCCCCTAAATAATATAAAGTGACTATATAAAATTTTGTTTTTTTCTCCATAGTCACTTTTTAATTTAATCCTTCACTGTCACTTCTGCATGTTGCTCTTTTCACCCAAGTGACATTCACCAATTAAATTAATTGATGCCCCCCTTTTTTCGCCTATAGCGTACGGAAATTGAATAGGCTACTGAGTCGGTCTCCATAAGTGAGCATTTGGAAAGAGGGACTTTACACTCCTTCCTTCTCGAGATTGTTTGCCCTCATGCTATCCAAAACCTGCATATCAATACTAGAATCCCAAATATGCTTGTAGAATGCTCTAACATATAACAATTGTACCATCTCAACCCTATTGAACCCCGCATTACTCCCCACATTCTGCCATATCGCGAAGCGATCAAATGTAATGTAAACCATTCTTCATAAAAATCCCCAGTTAAGTTGAAGGGCATATATCCTCATGATTCAACTTTATAGCACATACCATGTATCCTTAGAGGAGGCTTCCAAGTTGTTTCAATTCATCCTCCCATTTCATTGCCTCCCTCATAAAAATCTCGATGTACAACTTAGCTTCATTAGCCATAATTTGATTACTCATTTATGATTGACTTATTTTGCCTTGTGTGTTGACCTCCTTCCCCAAGTCATCATTAGTCGGAATTGGCCCAACCACGAAATCTTTATTAACATCCTCTGCATTATGATACATTCTAACTACCTATGACATCCATGGGGAGAATTGTTGATATATTGTTAAACTTCTAAGGGTTAGATAGTTCTCTATTGTCGATAATTGCATTTTTAAACATTTTCAACATTTTCACATTACATTCACCCCATATTATCATAAGCAATTATATAGAGAGAACATTAATATTAACAATGCAGCAGAACAATAAGGAAATTTAGAGGAAAAACATACACAATAGAGACACTAGGATTTTTGGTCAGAGACCAGAGAAAAACCCCACAGGGGGGAGATCCCATAATCAATTCTTCTTCTTCTTAAATATTCATCAAATGTTTAATTGAGATACAAAGTACAATTATAATGAGAGTCGAGACACAAGTATTTCAATATCAATCACATTAGGCTTCCTAGGGCCAACCTTCGATCATACAAGGTCTTCATAAGATGGCAGTAGACATACCTATCAAGGAGGCATTCACAAGCCCTCCACAAGACTTTTGATAGGTCTCCTACATAAGGGTTGCCTCCATATCACTGTCTCAAGTAGCATACATGTTACTCCCATAGAAGCACGTGTCACAGTTATGTATCATAGTCATATCATCAGAATCATAAGATCAAGTATCACTGCCATAAAATAAATATCAATGCATACATCACTGTCCAATCACAAAAGGTTAGGGCACATAAATCCTTATCACAAAGCTGCTCCTTCACCAACACATAAGGACTTCACAACACTGCCCACTTCTACCACACTGCTGCTCCAAAGATGACATACTTAGAGCTTTGGAGGTTGCCCACTTATCTCTGAATAGACCCACTGTCAATCATAGAACTAGGACTTGACAACAAGCCCGCTTTGATTCCCTTTAGCTCCTCCAAAGATCAACCTTTACGACTCCAAACCACCTGCCCACTAACAACCCTATTAACCTTCACAAGGGACTGTACTTAGGGCTTGAAGCAATCCACTACAGTCCTCCAACCAAACTGTTCTTAGGCTTCTTCACAATTGTTCAACCTGGACCTACACCACATAATAATATATCAACACGGAAAAACATAAAACATACCTCAAACAACATATTCCTTCTGCCATTCTAGATCACGGTCCTGAACGTTTTCCCTGAGGATTCTCAGCCATGGTCAAGGCTCTTGTACAACAGTACTTCAGCCCTCCAACTCGGCCTCCTTACCACTCACAACCTGCACTGTTCCTTCTTCTAACAAGCCCTTCCTCTTGCGATGTCCTTTAAGGGAACTCGACCACCCTTTATTGTTATATCTATGGTTTTAGGAGCACTGTCTAACAACAATACAAAAGCTTGACCCTACCTGAAATAACACAGAAACATATGCGGCTTGTTCACAGAGATTAGCACCATAAAACTTACACAAAAATCTGCCTTGAGGTCCTCTCCAAACTCGGCCAGCAAGCTCCTAGTCATGTGCAAACCAAAACACATAAAATAGATCAAACTTTGTCCTTTCTTCTCTTAGAATGTGTCCTCTAGGTCTGTGGCTGCCTCTCTCGAAAGATGCGTTGCACTTTTGATGATGAATGAGCTCCAAGGCTTCTTTATTTATACTAGACGATGGAGGAGTCAAGGGGTGCCTAATGTGGTGAATTCGACTTGATGAAGACCCGATTATGTATTCTTTGTTGCTAGTAAGTGTTGAAAATAATGTAACTAGGTTCGGTCTTCATTATGTCAAGTTTTTGCATTAATGTATTAAAAGAATTATTTTTGCTTTAATTAAGAGCTCAAGACAGATCATGTAAAAATGAAGACAATCATGTATTATTTATGTAAATGAAATGAATGTAAGTCCTTCTAGATCATCAAAGAAATACTCAAATGTGTATCCACAGATTTACTCAAGAAAACCACTCAAAGGAAGACTATGGAAGCCTTCTAGATTCACCAAACTAATTAATCAAAGGGACATGTCGGCCTAATCTAGGCTCACGTCGGCTCAATGGATGAGAGGGCAAGCCTATATATAGGCTACGTTTGGCTCCTCCTAAAACGCAATTCATTCCATCTCTCTCACGAAGAAGAGCAACAACATTAAGGTCGAAGAAAGGAAGGGTAGCCGCAACAAGTGAGGAAGTTTGTCCCCTCATGCGAAGTCACCAACGAGCCTGCTCCTCATCATGGCATTCAGATCTAGGTTAGGGTCTTGCATTACTTAACCATATGGTTGGTTTGAAGGGCTGTTATAGCCACAAATACAAGAAGGAGATTACTGTTGAAAGGTGCGAGGGTATCGTAGGGCTAGGAGAGCCCTAACTCCATTTTCGCATATACATTCGTTCTGAAATCAAAGGCTTCTACCCTCGCTGTGTTGGATAGTCAACGTTGTTACCCTTTTGAAGTCTTGTAGACAAGCCCTAATCATCACTCTAGCAACGTATGAGGCATCTACATGTAATGCGAGGATAGATCGAGGCTGGGAGAGCCTATTCAAATTGTTTGGTGTAGACTGTCATGCTCATTCATTGCAGAATTGTACAGTATGATTGGGTACACATTTTGAGGTATTGTCATTTGATGTTGAAGGCATTTCTGAGTCAATGTTTGGGTCATGTAACTTCTCAATAAAGATTCTATAAGAAAGAGTTCAAAGGGTTTTTCCTCTCAGATTTTTGGAGAGGTTTTTGCCTTGGCATGGTGCCAATATCTTGTGTACTTGTGCATGATTGATTTTCTTGTTTTGATAGCTGGTTGATGATAACACTACATGTTAATAATATCAATCAAATCTGAAGAAAATAATATATCAAGCAGTTATCATAGTAAAGAGAAATAGAACAATTGCATTTCCCTTTATTTATCAACATCGTATCAGAGGGTGGTTCATCAAAGGGCAGAAAAAAGATCAACTCTCTCATGCAGCAGTTGGCAAGTATTGGGCTATGGTTGACAAACCTCATCAATTCAACGATCAAGCAAGAATGGGTTTATCTAATCTCCAAAATCTGACAGATCTACAAACACTGATGGTTTATTCTGCGCACTCTCGGGCACATTCCAAGATGAAAACATCTGCGTAATAGACAGTGGATTAGTCATGACGGTTCATAAGGTCATGTCGGCTTATTATATGTGCACAAACCACTATAAATACCCTGTTGAGGTATCCGCAAATGACAAGCAAGGAACTTACATTCTCCTCTGAAATTTCGATGGGTATGGTTTGCAGGAAGGCGTGGTACAGGTTTCGGATGGGCTACAGGCCTAATACCTTGTATGGATGTTGGCAGAACCAACCTCGGACATTCCCCTGCTCCTAGATTGGCATGATTTCGGACAAGGTGTCATCGCAGGCAGACAATAATTCAAATGGACAGTAAGCTGCAACCTTGTTGGTTGAAAACCCTTCTCTGTGGTCTCGATGATAGGTGCAGATCTCGGATAGAAAAAGCAGATAGGACTTCGGATGAATACACAATACTGACATGAGTTCTGGGCTAGATATATTCTCGGCATGGTTATGACAATCTCGACATGGAGTCTTACTGTCTTGATACATCTAGGCTTACTGTATACGGATCTATCTCCTAGCAATCTGAATATGTGTTTCAGTGACATCACAACAACATTGATGGTCTCGACATCTATGTGTATCTATGCTCCTACCTCCTCGCATACCCTAAGCAGACCTCAAATGCAATACTAAACGTGGTTACAGTATTGGTGAAGATAGATACGTAGCCCTAATCTTTGTGACCTTCACTATTTCGGTGCAATGAGAGGAAGCAATATAACGGTCTCTTCAAAACAAGGAGGAACAGAACCATAGCATATGCACAATAAGAAGGAACAGTGATAAGGATCATCACAGTCCCAGTATGATCTCATCACAGTCATGATCCGAGCCTTGGAGGTTATATGAAGACAAGAAATCTCTGTGACATAATGAAGAGGTAATCATGAATATCTTAGTAATGCAGCAGTAATGGATTTAATGATGCAACAATCATGATGATCTTAGCAGTATTCGAGAAAGAGGATTGATGTCTTGGTCTTGGAGAGGCAGATTGTGTCAAAGGTCCTGGTCTTGGTATTCATCAATGGAATCTCTATAAGAAGAATTTTACGTGCGTTTTCCTCTCCAAGAGGGAGAGGTTTTGGCCCTGGCAGAAAGCCAAACATTCATGTTCTTGTCTCTTTTCTGCCCCTTTCCTTGACTGCTGAACCCTCGATATGATGAGAAAACAATGATCATTGATATTGTTATTGATAAGCAAGGTAACAGATGTCCATGAACAAGAAGGTTACCTCGATCAACAGTCTGTGGTCTCTATGTCAGATAGAGAAAGGCAAGTTGATATGACACAAATAAGTGCAGATAAGTATAGGAAGGTTGACAAGACAGAATAGTACTATGGAAGAGGAACTCATATCGCTGGAAAGGGTGGAGGAAGCTGAAGAAAGATCAGAGAAAGAGGGAATAATAGATCTCCATTATGAATGAGATGGTGTCCCTCTCAAAAGGATCCTATCAGAAGTCCCTGCAGATATGATCATAGTAGTGGCATCATGGAAACAAGAGCTCGTATGGAATCATGAAGAACATAGCTCTTGGGAATCTTGTTGTACATTAAAGGAAAAGGAAGAAGTCATCCAGGTCAGAGGAAACATTTGCCAGATGGGGACATACTAGATCCTGAAGAATCTCTGATAGAAACTTTAGCGAAGGATCTCATAGTCCAGGAAGGCAACAAATGTTTCATCAGGATTCCCAACTTATGGAAATCATGAGACAAAGGACTAATGACACGATGAAGCAGATCAAGGGATTGAAGATCCGTTCAATCAAGGAAGCTGTTGAAAGATACCTGAAGAAGAAATGAGGTATGTATGATTGTATTTGTATCTGCATTTGATATTGTAATGTCATGATATATGGTTGCAGATAAAATGGATCAAGCATGATCAAAAGGGAAAGGATCTCCTCCTTTGAAAGGATGCAGAAAAACATAAGTCTAACTAGATGAAATCAACATAATATGTCCTCATATGAAGTATGAGGTAGTTGACTACAATTGAAGAACTCTAAGAGCTCCTGGGAATGAAAGATGTGAGGACGAAAGAGATCGTGAAGTATGCAACCTTGATGAAGGCAATCAACATCCAGAAGATCAGGAAGACTTGACCAGGAAATCTCCCAGAATGATGTGAAGACTCTGATGGAAGTCTGAAAAGATGAAGACCTTGACAACAGATATTGTTGGGAGATGTGTCGACATGTATGCAGGATGTTGATACCCACAAAGAAGATGTCATTGGAAAAAGCCATCACCAAAAGGTAATATGTAATTTGTTTTTGGTGTCTGACCTCTTGGAAAAGTCTGGGTATGTGTGCAGGATCAAGGAAAGGAGAGTTGTGAAGGATGTCACAACTATGTACCTTGTGATCCAGAGCAATCACTGTTGAAGGAAAGTGAAGACAGATGAGCTTATGAAGGAAGCCCTAGATGTAAAGCCAAGGAGGATACTTTCCGGGAAAGAAGGAATGACATGACGAAGGAAAGTGATGGATGGCTGAACCCTACATGTGAAGAAATTGATGACATCGAAGTCTTGGATCATCAGTGAACTAGAAGACCCTATAAAGCACTGATGATGGAGTCCTTGGGTAAGAGGGAGCTCTGGGAGGTTCCTATGAGTAAAGGAACTCGAGCAAGTTTCTAAGTGAAGAGAAACTTGGAACTCGTCTCTGATTAAGAGGGAGAGTTGGGCACAACATTATTGTCTTCAGTTTGGAAGAAAGAATGGAGGATTGTGTAATCATCTGACATCTGACACTCTTTGAGGATGTGGTAGGGCATCCAAGACAAGAGTGGGCAAGAGGACCGATATTCTTGAGGGCTGGGAACCCAAGATGAGAATAGTCCTTGTAGGGCATACTCAAAGAACAGTCGGGTGGGTATGACCCTAAGAGAGACAATGACAAGTGTGTCTATAAGTCATTGGTCTCGCCAACATTGTGCCCTGATCTATTTTTAAGAGATAGAGCGGTTAGTCAAGGCCTTGCTATATGGAAACAATGTTGGTTGAAATGATGCTATAATAGATGGATACCTAATCCGACTCTTTGCTTATGAGAACTCTTGTATTGAGAATGTCCATGTACCATGTATGTATGAATACCTCCCTAGTTAAGAGGGAGTGTTGAAAATAGTGTAACTAGGTTCAGTCTTCATTATGTCAAGTTTTTGCATTAATGTATTTTTGTATTAAAAGAATTATTTTTGCTCTAATTAAGAGCTCAAGACAAATCATGTAAAAATGAAGACAGTCATGTATTATTTATGTAAATGAAATGAATGTAAGGCCTTCCAGATCATCAAAGAAATTCTCAAATGTGTACTCACAGATTTACTCAAGAAAACCGCTCAAAGGAAGACTATGGAAGCCTTCTAGATTCACCAAACTAATTAATCAAAGGGACATGTCGGCCTAATCTAGGCTCACATCGGCTCAATGGATGAGAGGGAAAGCCCGTATATAGGCTACTTTTGGATCCTCCTAAAACACAATTTTCCATCTCTCTCACGAAGAAGAGCAACAACATTAAGGTCGAAGAAAGGAAGGGTAGCCGCAACAAGTGAGGAAGTCTGTTCCCTCATGCGAAGTCACCAACGAGCCTACTCCCCCTCACTTCATTCAGATCTGGGTTAGGGTCTTGCATTACTTAATTGTGTGGTTGGTTTGAAGCGCTGTTATAGCCGCAAATACAAGAAGGAGACTGCTGTTGAAAGGTGCGAGGGTATTGTAGGGCTAGGAGGGCCCTATATCCATTTTTGCATATACATTCGTTCTGAAATCAAAGGCTTCTACCCTCGCTGTGTTGGATAGTCAACGTTGTTACCCTTTTGAAATCTTGTAGACAAGCCCTAATCATCACTCTAGCAGCACATGGGACATCTACATGTAATGTGAGGATAGATCGAGGCTGGGAGAGCCTATTCGAATTGTTTGGTGTAGACTGTCATGCTCATTCATTGTAGAATTGTACAGTATGATTGGGTACACATTTTGAGGTATTGTCATTTGATGTTGAAGGCATTTCTGAGTCAATGTTTGGGTCATGTAACTTCTCAATAAAGATTCTATAAGAAAGAGTTCAAAGGGTTTTTCCTCTCAGATTTTTGGAGAGGTTTTTGCCTAGGCATGGTGCCAATATCTTGTGTACTTGTGCATGATTGATTTTCTTGTTTTGATAGCTGGTTGATGATAACACTACATGTTAATAATATCAATCAAATCTGAAGAAAATAATATATCAAGCAATTATCATAGTAAAGAGAAATAGAACAATTACATTGCCCTTAATTTCTCGACAGGAAGAGAGGCTCACTTATTGAATATGATTTCTTGCCCAACATTGATTTTAAGTCACGTTATTTAATAGAAGGAATACCAAGCCAATTTGGACACATCAATAATAATAATTGTCTTTAATCAAATTTGAATTCTCGCTTGGATTAAAATGGTTTCTCCTTGGGGTAGCTAGGCTTCTTCATGGGGCAAATGGATTTCTATTGGGGAAATTCATCCTGAAGCTACCCAAATTTCAACACTCCCTCTCAGCTAGGGAGGAATTTCTGACTGCACCATAGCTGTCGCATCTCGGATGTATTATCTGAACCTTGGAGAAGCTCAACTCGTCTCATCTCATCTCATCTCATCTTAGTTGAACAATGATGACTCGATCCATAGAAGAAGAAGAATGATCCACACGACAATAGGGGAGATTGATTTACCACAACCAAGTCCATGGCAATCATAAATGACCTTGGTAAAGATCACACACACCCTATGTCCATTGACTGACCCTCACCCAACTTGATCCTCAGTAATCAAGTGGTAGAACACTTGCATCAAATACTTAGGGAGATCAATTTACCATAATCATGTCCATGGTAGTCGCGTCCGACATTAGGTAAAGATCATACACACCTAAGTCTCCTCAACCACTGGCCAGATGGTTGGAAATCTCGACAAGCTTAACCAAGTCCATGGCCCTTGGTCAATAAAAACACAAGGGGACTTGCTGGTAGGATGCATATTGGGGCATGTACTTAGCCAAGTCCATGGCTCAAAGGATTAGTGTCACATGCAAGAGCCTTGTTGCTCAATCCCCCCTCACCAAACCCATGGCTAGTCAAAATACTGGGGGAGAGCATATGCTCAGTGTCCTCAATCAACGGTGTTCCCTTACAGGGAGGGATACATTCTCCTGCACTCCAAGTCGCTGTTTGAAGAATATGAACTTCGCTTTCGGCAAAGGCTTGGGGATAATTTCTGCAACCTGCTCATCTGTTGAAAGCCTCACTACTTCAGTTTTTCAATAAGTGACTGTCGGAGCCTCACTGCTCCCTTTGTGCTGGAGCCTCAAAGCTCCATTAGTGGCACCATGTCTGACAATCCTGTGGATAGATTTTGAAGCCACACTGCTCGCAATTCAGACATACAAGCTGCAATATGATCGACCACTGTTGGACTAAGTGCAATGGAAGTCTGCTACCTGCTCATCCAGGAAATCAAAGCAAGACCCATATTGAAGCAACACCTCAATGTGTTCTTCGTGTTCACAACACTCTTGGTTCACTTGGCATAGGCATATCTCTTTAGTCACAGTATTGTCTCAATCCATGATAGACTGTACCATGTAGGTATCTCAATACTAGCTTTGCAACATCCCAATATACATATCCAAGCTCTATCTGGCTTAGGGTATACGCTGCAAAGCAAGGATCCATTTGGCTGCCTGCTCATCATGGGATCCACCAAATCTAAATCTGAAGAGGAGTCTCTCAACTGCTTTAGTGTAATTCATCATGCCAAGTCTCTGACAACATACTTCCCTTGACAAGGAAGTCCTCATCATCTCTCTATTACACTTCTAATCTCAAGAAGTGGATCACCTTGGGCTCAGAGGTCAACTCCCTCTAGTACTGAATGATGAGATGATCTGATCCTGTTAGAAATAAATTGTTAGCATATAAAACCAAATATCAAAGGCATACCTTCAACCTTGAAGAGAGGTTGGTGTCTGCATCAAATGTCCATCAATCCAAGCATACCAAGCCCAGGGGACTTGCTTGAGTCCATATGGGGCTTTCTTTAGTTTGCAATCATGAGTCTCCTTCTCATGTGCCTCAAGCCCTGAGGTAGCTCCAAGTATGCTTCTTCCTTAAGTACATCATGGAGGAAGCCAACTTCACATACATCTGATAATAGTGCATCTGGCAACAAGTGCTAGGATCATAGTCCTTTATCATTGATGAACTTCTATCGCGGAAGCATCTGACGTTGCTACATCTTTGTCATCTAGTATGGTCCTTTCATGAAGGACATATCACTCCCAAAGACTTCGTGTCTCAGAGTATCTCGTTTGACTGCTACATCCAATTTGACAACCTACTCCCTTTGAATAGGAAGCCTCTTCAGTCATAGTCATCAACCTGGGAGACTACAATCCTTCCTTCGAGGACTAAGCTCTCGTCCATTTTAATCATGGGGTGGCTCTACATCCTCCTCAATCTCGACTTGGTCCTTACATCTATCCGATGTACCTTTTGACCCCAGAATAAGAGCAAGAGCAGTAATAGCAAAGTAAATAAACATAATGAAAGTGTGCTTGATGATGAAGCAAGACTCTTGCACAATCTAATCTCTCTATCAGGGGAATCCTCTACATTTTGAGCTTCTTCATGTTTATCATATGTTGCAAGCTTCATTCAAAAGACACTATTGTCTTTCTTCTCTAGATATGTGAGTGGCTCCTTTATTCTCTTGCATTAGCTCCCCCTTAGAGCTAACTCTTCTTGCATTACTCTTTATCTTGATGGCCCTCAAGATGGATTTGCTTTCCTTGATCACACCCTCGTCCAAGAAATCAGGGAAAGAAGCATTTGGTTAGCCAATTACTTGTGCAGGAAGAATGAACAAAGAAATAACATAAATCTTGAAAGTACATATCTTTAATGATGATTGTAGGAAGCTATCAACTCCCTCTTGATCTCACCTCCTTCTTAGCCATGGGGCAACACTGTCCATCAACCATATGTCAATGTCATCTGCAAAAGAAGAAATGCTTCCTCTTGAACACCACCTGTATCCTTAATCTCCTTCTTGGGCAACCAAGCTCAACTATCAATGTACAAGATGACCACTAGATTTGCATCATACCATCTCCTATTGGGTAGGAGACAAGGCCAACTAGGGTTACTTTGAGTCTGCTACTTGAATAACTCAATAGCTTCTCACTGATGATATCATATCATGAAAATTCTGAATCACTTTAGGGTTCCAAGGCTATAAAACCCAAGCCTTTTCCATATCCAAGGCCACTCCTAGGGTTTCTTCCAAACCTTAACCTTTATTTGTAAGAACAAAGGCTCCCTAGGGTTTCCTTCAAACCCTAACATTCTTTTAGGTCTCCAACATCTTCATCTCTTTCACTCTTCTTGATCAAGAAATCCATCATAGGTGTTTACATGGGGGTGATCTCGAAGACATTTCTTCAGCGAGCTATGATACCATGTTAAAGTTCCAAGGGCTAGATAGTTCTCTGTTGTAGATAATTGCATTTTTAAACATTTTAAACATTTTCACATTACATTCATCCCATATCATCATGAACAATTATATAGAGAGAACATTAACACTAACAATGCAACGAAACAATAAGGAATATCAAAAGAAAAGCATACACAATAGAGACACCAAGATTTTGGTCAGAGACCAAGGCAAAACCCCATGAGGGGGAAACCCATAATCAATTCTTCTTATTCTTAGATATTCATCAAACGTTTAGCTGAGATACAAAGTACAATTATTATGAGACACATGTCTTTCAACATCAATCACATTAGGCCTCCTAGGACCAACCTTAGATCATACAAGATCCTCATAAGATGGCAGCGAACATACCTATCAAGGAGGCATTGACAATCCCTCCACAAGACCTCTGATAAGTCTCCTACATAAGGGCTGCCTCCATATCACTCTCACAAGTAGCATATATTTCTGTCTCAAGTAACATAGATGTTACTGCCATAGAAACACGTGTCACTGTTATGTATAACAATCATATCATCACAATCATAAAGTCAAGTATCACTGCCATACATCACTGTCCAATGACAGAAGATTGGACATCGCTAGCTTTATCACTAATATCCCCAAATTTTGGATTACTTGGTGAGGTAGTTAGGAGGGTTTTCCAAAGCTTGTGTTAGCCTGGTCATAGGAGTAGAATTACTCCATTGGTGGGCCCTGTTGAGAAATCAATTCTTATAGGAATTAGGGTTTGATTCCTCTTTCTTGAGAATTACTTGTGATTTATGTTGGCTTCTTTTACTTGTATGTTAGATTATCTTTCATCAAGCAATTACCAAATTAAATATATATGAAAACCACAAGGACAAGAGACACAAGATGTAGGCACTCAGTCAGGGTAAAACCCATCAAAGGGGAAAATCTAGTCCAACTCTTCCACTAGTAGATTCAAATCAAGATGAGCCAATCCAAGACCCTTTACACCTAGACAACAACCTCCTCTAATCACCAAGTCAGCGCTTCCTTCTGGTAGATGGCCCTTGCCAAAGTCTCTAAGTGTCAACTTCTCAGATGCAGCTTCAATCTAGAATTTCGACCCCCAACTTCAGAATTTCGGACTTGCGATAGATTCAGAAATTTCCACCCTAGCTACAGTCCAGTAACTTCGCATGTGTGAGAGAGAGATGCCCAAAAACTCGGTTCTTGTCTTCCCCAATTTCTTCCTTCTTTCTCCTCAACTTCACTCTTCTTTTATGCCTCTTTCTCTTGTATATCGAACTTGTTGAGTGTGTGTGCCAAATGAGTCGAGTTTCCTCTCTATATATACTACTTCTGTTGGGTTGAATAGCCCTAATCCAGGCTGTCTTGATGAGGATAGGGCCGACTTGGTGTGGAGGTGACAAATGACACTTTTGACTCAAAAATAAATCTTTTTACATGATACAAAAACCCAAGAAGGGTCTAATAAAAATGACAATGACTCTATTGACTCATGACAAAACCTAGAAGCCTTCAATGGAGGCTTTGACCTAGAAAATAAATAAAAGAACATGAAACCCATGCTTCAAAATAATTTTTCTTTTATAATAAATTTCTATTCTCTTTCTTTTCATCAAATACAATTATGAAGATTGACACTAGTTACATTTTTCAACACTCCCTCCTAACTATGAAGGTATTCATAATTACATACATATATAGGTACGTGGAAGATCTCAAAATGATATGAACTATGAAGAGTCATACCACATGCAGCACTACAGATTAGATACCTGACCAGGGTACTCTAATCGGGTGGGACTAAGGTGTACTCAAGCTTTAGCCACTCTAGGTACCATCAGGCTTTTAAGCTCTAACATCAACCCAGGGATCTAGGTGCATATCCAAGGTCGGAGCTCCAAGACCAACGCCACCCTCCTTACTTCGGGATCTAGAAATCAACATATAGGTTGACCAAATGTCTTCCCAAGCATCTTGTGGCCACAATATGCTTCATCTCTCCCTATCAATTAAATCTGTAATACCAACCAACCCAAGCATGCTTTTGAAATATTCGAAATTCTTATTTGGAAGAGATTTCGTTAAATGTCAACGACCTATTCAGTTGTCAGAATATATTGTAGCTTCACGACCCCGTCCTACACCAATATTCTAATGTAGTGGTACTTGTTATTGATATGCTTCGTCTTTGCATGAAACACGGGGTCTTCAGACATCTTGATGTTGCTTTGATTATTACAATTTATCACTATAGGATCCAGTGGCCTTCCAAACAAATCTAACAACAATTTTCTTAACCAAACTGCTTCTTTTTCCTACTTCATATGCAACAACATATTCAACTTCAACACTACTTAAAGCAACAAGATCTTGTTTACCAGTCCATGGAATCATTTCAGATCCCAAACTGAAACAATCCCCGACATCGCTTCCATCAGTCTCATTGCCACCCCAGTCAGAATCGGTAAAACCTGTTAATTTAACTTCCTTTCCGTCATACTTCAAGCAACGGTGAATTGTTCCACGTAGGCATCTCAAGATATGCTTGGCAGCTAACCAGTGGTCATGACGAGGCTCCAGCTTAAATTGACTAAGAACGTTTACAACAAAGCATATGTCAGGTTTGGTATTCATCAAGTACATCAAAGAGCCTACCAATTTACGATAGCTTGTAGGATCAACAAGACTACAATCAAAGTTTCTCAACTTCCTTAGATTTGTGATCATGGGAGTAGTCATAGGATTGGAATCCATCATACAAAACTTTTGTGACATCTTGATTATGTACTTTCCTTAACCAAGATATATTCTACCGGTTTTTAGCCAAACTTCCAAGCCCAAGTAGTAATGCATGAGTCCCATTTCTTTCATTTCAAATTCTACGGCCAACATTTTCTTGCATTCTAGAATTCTGTGCTCCACACCTGTAATAAATAAAGCATCCACATATAAAAGTATCATAACTGATTCATTCTTCACTATCTTGATGTAGAGGTTTGCATCAACTGAACTTTTGACGAACCCAATCCTTAAAAGATATGCATCCATCCTTGCATACCAAGGCCTAGAAGATTGCTTCAATCCATATATATCTTTCTTTAGTCTGCAAACATGAGCATCCCTGCTATTTATCTCAAAGCCTTCCGATTGTTCAATATATACTTCTTCATCAATGCTTCCATTTAGAAATGCTGTTTTGACATCCATTTGATGGACATTCCATCCCATAGTAGCAACTAGTGAAACCAAAGATCTAATAGTAGTGTACCTGATAGTGGGAGCAAAGGTTTCTTCATAATCTATTCTTTCTTTTTGAGAGAAACCCCTTGCAACAAATCTTGCATTGTATTTGTCTATGCTTTTATCAACGACATGTTTAATTTTGTAAATTCATTTGGAAGTGACAACAGATCACTAGGTCTAGGAACGATTTCCCAAACCCCATTCTTCATGATAGATTGATATTCTTCTTGCATTGCTTTCTTCCATTCTTCTTGATGAGCGACTTCTTCAAAGGTAGTTGGTTCTGCTTCGATTAACTTTGTCATGTATGCTGCATATCCTGAGTATCTTTTCGGTCTTTTGCTTTCTCTGAAAGTTCCTTTAGTTGCTCCATGTCCTTTGACATCTTCAAGTGTAGCTTTTAACCAATTTGGCCTCTTCTTTGTTTCGGGAATGATTATAGGTTGAATAGGCTCACTTGGTCCTTCTTCTTCTTGGTTTGTAGGTGTCTTGTCATGTTGCTCTTCTTCTTCAAATAGTGGTACATCTTCTTCATCGGATTCGATTGGTATATCCTTGGATCTTTTGTAGGCATGGTTTTCATCAAATATAACATCCTTGCTAACTTCAATTTGTCTTTCTTCTTTGATGTAGATTCTATAAGCCTTTGATGAAAGGCTATAACCAACGAAGATACCTTTTATACTTGTAGAGTCTAACTTCTTTTGCTTGTCTTTTGGAACATGAATGTATGCGGGACACCCAAAGGTTCGGAGATGGTCTACACATGGTATCTTCCATGTGAATGCTTCTTCCGATGTCATATTATCAAGTATTCTAGGAGGACTTCTATTTTGTATGTATATTGCTGTCATGGTTGCTTCTCCCCATAGAAATTTTGGTAGACCTTGATCAAATATCGTAGTCCTTACGGATTCTTCAATGGTTATATTCTTCCTTTCTGCGACTCCATTCTGTTCGGGGTTTTAAGGAACAATGAGCTCCCTTTTAATACCTGTTTCTTTACAATATGAAATAAGTTCTTTTGAAGTGTATTCACCTCCATTTTTGGATCTTTAGAGTCTTTATCTTTCTTTTGGTTAAGGTCTCAACTTTGGATCTAAATTCCTTGAATTTTTCAAATACTTTATCCTTTGTCTTGAGAAGCTAGAGCCATGTCTTTCTAGAGTGATCATCAATGAAGGTTACATAGTAAAGATGACCTCCAAGTGATTTATTAGACATGGGTCCACAAACATCAGAATGAATGAGGTCTAATATCCCCTTAGACCTTGTGTCACTTCTTGTAAAAGGTTTGCTAGTGTTCTTTCCCAAAGCACACCCCTTGCATATTCCTTCATGGTCTTCCTTGATGTTGGGGATGCCCTTTACCGTTTGACTTAGAGAGGGTGTTATCTTGTACTGAATATGCCCATATCTTCTATGCCAAAGTTCGATAGGATTAATCTCCATGTGAACAAGGGCTTGAGGAGATGGTTTTATAACTCTATATAGTCTTCCTTCACGAATCCCAATAACCCTTGCCTTTTCAAAACTAGAATCCTTTCCCCAAACCAAAACTTTACCATCTACAAAAGCAACTCTATCTCCTTTATCTTCTAAACAAGAAATGGAAAGTAAATTCTTTTTCAAACTTGGGACATAGAGGATGTTGTTGAGGTGTAGTTTTGCTCCACTTTCTAGCTTCAATGATGTAGATCCAAGGCCCTTGACTACATAGTTGTTGTTGTCTCCAAGCTCCACTGCATGTGATGATGATTCTCTTGATAGAGTATGAAGTTGTCCACTTTCTCTTGTCATATGTCTTGAGGCTCCACTATCAATGATCCATGCATTGTCATCATCAAGTGTACCTATAAGTGCAACCAAGAATCCTTCACTCTTGACTCTCCTAGATAGATTGTAGATGATCCTTCCAACCCAACTTCCTACAATTTTCATGATATTGAGTCCCATCTTCAAATAACTTGCCATTGAGGGAGTGACCTTTTCTTCCAAGATTGCTTTTCCTTCCTTCAATTGATAGCCAACAAAGTGATCTTCAACTAGTCCTTCTTTCACCTTAGCTTTGATACCATGTTGAGAAATCAATGCTTATAAGAATTAGGGTTTGATTCCTCTTTCTTGATAATTACTTGTGATTTATGTTGGCTTCTTTTACTTCTATGTTAGATTATATTTCATCAAGCAATTACCAAATTAAATGTATATGAAGACCACAAGAACAAGAGACACAAAATGTAGGCACTTAGCCAGGGCAAAACCCCTCAAAGGGGAAATCCTAGTCCAACTCTTCCACTAGTAGATTCAAATCAAGATGTGACAATCCAAGACCCTTTAGACCTAGACAATGACCTCTGCCAATCACCAAGTCAACCTTTCCTTCTAGTAGAAGATCCTTACCAAAGTATCCAATTGTCAGCGTCTTAGATGTAGCTTTTGTCCAGAATTTCAGCCCCCAGCTTCAGAATTTCGGCCCCCAACGTCAGAATTTTGGACCTACAGTAGATTTAGAAATTTCGATCCCAACTACAGTCCAATAACTTTGCACATGTGAGAGAGAGATGCCCAAAGCCTCAAGAAGGGTAATTCAACCTCACCAAAAGTCTATATATTGAAACAATTTGATTCATTTGGAGGACAATCACGCACACAAGTTCAATCTCGTAGAAGAAGTTGTGAATAACTACGAAGTCGTAGTGGAAGAAGGAGAATTGCAGGATCAAAGGTTTTGGGTTATCTCTCTCTCTCACACGTGTCATTTTTTGGGCTATGGCATCGAGAAATTCTGTTATGACATCAACAAGTTCTGTTATGGCATCAAGAAGTTCTGTTACGACATCAAGAAGCTCTGTTATGGCATCAAGGTCAAAGTACGACATCAAGGTCGAAGTGCTGCTTCAAGGTAGAAGTGTTGCCTCAAGGTCGAAGTTGTTGCATCAAGATCGAAGTTGCTAGGTCGAAGATACAAATGCATCGAAGAAAGTACTGGAAAGTGATCATTTGCTGAAAAAGGAAAGGGCTGACTTGGTGTGGAGGAAATCTGTGTCTAAGTCAAAAGTCTTGGATTATCTCAGAAAAACTATTGAAGGAAGAGTTGTTGACTAGGTTTTCCCCAGGATTGGGGTTTTGCCCTGGCTGTCCACCTACATTTGGTGTCCTTGATCTTCGTGCTATTGTTTTGGTAATTGCTTGATGAACTAAGATAAAAGAACATAAGAAAGTTAATAAGAACACAAGAATCTCACAAGTAATTATCAAGTATAAGAAAATCTTTCTGCCTTTCCGATTTTCTAACACTTTCTTACACATTCAACTGCGTCCAAATTCGTCCTTGCTGCCCAGACCTAACGTGTTATCCAACAGATCCTCAGAAGTATAGGCCGCAGCCTCCAGAACTCTCTCACAAATGTAACTAGTCTTTGCTGCCACAGGGGTTGACCACTGTCTATTTTGCCTCAAATCCACATGCTGTCTACTGCCTTGAACGTGTTTCTATCACCGTATAATTGTCTTTTCTGATCCACAGAACATGGCCACCTTGTGATGTAAATACATTGACTGGGAGTGAGGATAGACCCTTGCTGTTGATTTTTGTAAAGCATATTTAAATGCTAAGAGTGAAAACGAAAATTATCTTGAGTCAAAGTCCCATTGTGACTTTGAAAAGAAAGAAATTTGAATTTTTAAAATCAAAGTTGTCTCCAAAATGTAAGGTCGGCCTCCTCCTAGTCAAGTTGGCCTTCTTGAATGATCTAGTCAACTCCATTAGATCAAGTCGGCCTCCTAATATGCTCAGGCAGGCTCCAGCAAGAGACACATCCATTTGGCCAAGGAAAAAATTATATAAAGGGCCTATTTGCTTTCCCATCCAGATGAGAAAGAATCTCACATCTCTTGAAGGTCTGAGGCAGCAGATTGGCTAAATAGAAGCTTGCATCTCTTGAAGGTCTGAGGCAGGTTTGAGGCAGTGGATTGGCCAAATAGAAGCTCTAATCTCTTGAAGGTCCAAGGTAGGTCTGAGGCATTTGTGGTTAAGAGGATATGATTTGAGGCATACGAAGTCTATCTCTGTGACATACGAAGTCTATCTCTGTGGCATACGCAGTTTATCACAGAGGCATGTGAGGACTAAACTCTGAGGTATGTGAGGGCTAAACTCTGAGGCAGGTTTGAGGCAGCGGATTGGCTAAATAGAAGCTCACATCTCTTGAAGGTCTGAGGCATTTGTGGTGAAGAGGATATGATTTGAGGCATATGAAAATCTATCTCTGTGGCATACGAAGTCTATCTCTGTGGCATACAAAGTTTATCACAGAGGCATGTGAGGACTAGACTCTGAGGTATGTGAGGGCTATTCCTGAGGCAGAGAAAAGGTACTCCTGAGGCAGGATGAAAGGCATCTCTGAGGCAGCTCTGTGGTCAAGGAAGGGCAGAAGAGAGGTTGACTTCTGAGGCAGTGAAGAGGCAGGGACAAAGTATGTTTGTGGGCCTGATTTAGTTGACTAGGAGGATGTGCCATAAACCAGGATTGACCTAGTTGTTGACTTATATGTATCTCTGTTGAATTAAAGAATTCTCTATTGAAAGGGTTGCTGGGTTTTTCCCCATGAGGGTTTTCCCAGGGTAAATTTCTTGTGTATTTGTCTTTTTATGTTCTGATTGTACTAATGTGTTATATGGTTGATGTCTTTCTGTGTAATTATTGAATGATGAAATGTAAATAATAATTAAAAGGATCAAATATAATTACTAGTATGGAACATGTAAAAATCAACATGGTATCAGAGCTATGGATAAAAGAGCAGCTTTCTTGAAGTCGCGAAACCCTAAAGTCCTGTGTATTAGTTCAAAGAATTTAAAGAAATCTGAAAATCCTATGTTTCAGTCCTCCATAAATAGAAGGAACAGATAAGTCAAAGTCTGGAGATTATTACGAGCCTCAGAACCTTAGTGCCAAGCCTCAAAGCCTAAAATCTGTGCACCATTTCATGAGACCACAAATCTCAGAAACTCAGAACAGAGGCATCTCATAGGTCAGTAGGCCTCAGTCATCTTTTGCAGATTTGTGTAAGAATGGAATCGAATGTTTTTCTCTCTCACAAAGAGGCAATCGATGCTAAGACAATAATGTTGGAAGGCACATTTGTTACAATGGTTGAATGATCTTGGCTGAAAAATAGTCTTTCTCATCTCAGATAAGGGACAAAATCTCTCTCAGAGAAGCCAAAATTCTTTAAATTGAACCTCAATCAAGATTATCTTAGGCTGAATTTCTTGTTTTGGTATATTGTTATTAGATCATCAAAGGTAAATGGTTCTCAAGCAATAAAGGAATATTTTGGTCTAAGATCGAAGGTCAAATAAAAGTTGCTAATGTGAAGATCACCTTTCTTAGGCCGACATTAATCTCTCAGAGGAAAGTACCAGTGAAACCTGAAAGCATCACAGGTATTTTGTTTGAGATCTTGTATCAAGGTGTACTAGCTTCAAAGGATCGTGTTTTCTTATCTAAATTAGCAAGATAAGGACCTTGAATGATTAAAGGAGCCGAGCCTTCAAAAAGGGAGTTCGATCTATCTTAAGGCTTGAAAAGGAATTTTTTTCCAGCAAGGCTACAAATCCAAAGATTGTCAATTGAAATATAAGGTCCATTATAAGTTTTAGTCTTAGGGCCAAATTGCTGGAAAATGGAAGAAATCTATCCTTGATATGCATCTCAAGGCATGGAAGAAAAGAAATCCCTTTGAAAGTTTGGACTAATGACTATGTATGACCGAAGTCTGTTAGAAGAGAAGTACAAATCTACATATCACTGAAGCTTTGATGTCAATGTCTCTGTTTTATACATAAAAGAAGGTCGAGATGCACTACAGGTATCCGACCTTATTTTGGGAGCCGACCTGTCTGATGTTGGCCAGAGATCCATGTTTGATCTGAAGGTTGACATATGATCGAATCAAAATTTGATGAACTAATGTCGCAAGTGGCTAAACGATCTATGATCCCAACGGTTCAATGCAAGGTATGTTTCAAGTTTTCTTTAGGAAATGCCAATTTTAAATATGCTTGTGAATAAAACAAAAGGATGCGTAAGATCAGATTACCTTTGTGGTTCCTTGGATTGAGTCAATCAAATTTAGCCTCAGTCCAAGGATGAATTCAATGAAGAACTAAGGAGGCATGTCTATGTATGCTGTAATATGTTGCATTTCAAAGGTAAGGAAATATCTTATGTGCAAAAAATGTCTTGCATTGAATCTGAGCCTGAAAAAACTAAGGATATTATTTGTCAAAAGGTTCTTGGATCCAAAGGCAGGATGTTGAAGTTACATACTTTTCGAAGTTAGGCAGAAATGACAAGAGGTCAAAGCCCCTCTTCAAAAATCTAAAGTCTGGAATACACAACTTGATCAAATTATGTCTACTCAATCTGATATCTTGTTGAAGGGTTGAAATTTGATGGCATTATCTAGGGTTTGGAAGAATGATATCTAGAATTTGAAAACCCTAGCAATCAGAAAGGGTTTGAATTTATGGACTTTTACTAGTCTAGGGTGTGAAGTTAAATATGCTAGCTAGTCATTTGTAAACCTTAAAAGGCATGGAGAATAAAATCTAGGGTTTATGGACAAAACACTATGATCGAACGTTTCTACTGAAAGAAGAAACCTTAGAAAGGAATGACATCATAAGGCCAATGAAGCTGCTGATGGATGTAAGAAAATCAAGATGAAGCTGAAATGTTCTCAAAAGATAAGTACTTTACATCTCTCTCATTTGATTATTACCACTGTTGATTTTACTAGTAGTAGGTCTCTTGTCCTTAAATTCTTTGCTTAGCTGTGATTGTTCTTCCATGGCCTCTTGATGAGGAATGCGGGTACATATTGAAGGCTACCAAGGTTCTTGGCAGTGGATGGAAGAACAGAGAAAAGCTCAGACGAAGAGACTCTCTGTGATGAGAGATATTGTAATGAACGAGATTTAGACTCATAGGGAGCATAATGCCTTTGATCTCTGTCAAAACAAAGTATGATTGGATAGCAAGAAGTACAAGGCTAAGGGTTATCTCAGCAAAAGGAAAGAATCCTATTCCTCGATGAAAGAAGTGAACTACCTCAAGATGGTGAGGTACATGAATAAGTCCTACACTCGTAGGTAGGCGACTTCATGCAGACTCCTCTAAGTTGATACACTCGGATTGATTTGTTGATGGATTCTGAAAAGCTTATATGTTAGAGGGAGTTGCATTGACCGGAAGATTTGCTCTAGAGGAAGAGGTCTCTCCAGGAACCCTTGCTTAGCTTCAAAGGGAGTTGACCTCAGATGAAGGATCTTGACTAGGTAGCTGATAGTACCTATGACAAAAGGGAGCAAATCAGGATTGCTATGGCAGGATCTGTTTTAGAAATAATACCTAGCCAAGATGATGGATCAAGAAAAGGAAGCAGATCAGTTGAGCCAAGGAATATAGCTCAACATGTGTTAAAGTACCAATGTGGTATAGTTGGTCATGGCATAGTCAGAGAAATACAAATGCAGAAATTGAGATTCGGAAGGAGTGCTGAAAGCAGAGAGAGTTCGTATATCACTTCTGGTTGGACTCCGATCTCGTGGATGAGCATGAAGCATACATTTGATGCACTTAGAGGCCGAGTATGTTGCAACATGGAAGACAAGCAATATGATTGTAGCTTGCATGACTGATTAATCAGGGGCAGGTGACAGCATGATCACAAGTCAGGGCACCTTGAGATATAATATCACTACATTTGTGACATTGTGCAGAAGAGAGCGATAAGGCTCAAGTATATCTACACTAATGAGCAGGAAACTGATGTTCTAACAAAGCCAAACAAAGCCATTGCCCAGGAATAAGTTCATGTAATTCAAAGGCAAGTTGGGGCTTGTTGAGAGGGAGTGCTGATATGTCTGTAGCATGGATGGACATTCTCCTTGTAGGAAGAATGGGTCCAAGAGGTCCATAGTGCTCAATAAGCAGGGTTGAGTGAATGCATCTCTGAGGGGACCCTGATCACACACCAAGAATGATGGAGTGAGGTCCTTCGACATTTGGACCCTGATCACACACCAAGTAGGGTGCAGTGAGGTCCTGGATCTTGATCACTCACTAGGAAGGGTGGAGTGAGGTCCTTCAAAATTTGGACCCTGATCACACACCAGGTACGGTGGAGTGAGGTCCTGGACCCTGATCACACACTAGGTAGGGTGGAGTGAGGTCCTTTCAGCATCTAGACCCGATCACTAACTAGGAGTGGTTCAGTGAGATCTCGGCCCAGAGTGCTCACCAGGAAAGGTGAGTGAGTGCTTGCTAGTTGTAGTATCTCAACATTTTGGCCTAGTGAGAGGCCTTGAGATTTGAGGATCGATCACTCTAAGTGAGTCCTGGATTTGAGGACCGACCGCTTTGGGAGAGTGAGTCTTAGGACCGATCACTCAGGAAGAGTGAGTCTTGATATGTTGATGATATGCCATGGGTTTGGTACCGCCCTGGATATGGCCACTAGCTGATGCTGACAATGATGATGATGTCAAAGATGCTTACTAGTTGATGATGATAGCGAGTCAAATATTTCAACTAGTGATTGATAATGAGATGATGTTAATAATGTTAGAGATGCTGACAGGCTTGATGATGATGATTTGTTATAACGTTTTCATAGAGAAATTTTGTCAACATGAGAACATCTGGATAATTAAGAGGGAGCGTTGATTTTTGTAACTATGGTTGGTCTTCATAATGTATGTTTGAGTCATTATGAATTTGTAAAGCATATTTTAATGCTAAGAGTCAAAAGAAAATTATTTTGAGTCAAAGTCCCATTGTGACTTTGAAAAGAAAGAAATTTGAATTTTTAAAATCAATGTTTTGGATCCAAAATGTAAGGTCGGCCTCTTCCTAGTCAAGTCAGCCTTTTCAAATGATCTATTCAATTCCATGAGATCAAGTCGGCTCCAACAAGGGACACATCCATTTGGCCAAGGGAAAAACTATATAAAGAGCCTATTTGCTTTCCCATTTAGCCAAGAAAGAAGCTCGCATCTCTTGAAGGTTTGAGGCAACGGATTAGCCAAGGTTGCGGGGGAGCACCCCCCCTCTCCCCCACTCCGAATCCACTCTCTAAGTGCTCTTTGCGTGGGAGTGCACTCTCGAAATTCGCTCCTTGTGTGAGCGAATTTTGGAAGCGCACTCCCTAAAAATATTTGTGCTCCTTTCCAATTAGGGAGCGATAGAGGGAGCTATTGAAGATTGGAAACAAGAATTTTTGAGTGGGGGGACTAGAAAACTTAGAGAATTGTCTATATGATAGATATGATCCATCAAGACCAAAGTTGCCTCTTGAAATAGATCATAACTCTGCTTTCACAATGTGCGACACTTCCCATGCTAGAAGACGACACTTAGGTTTTCTTGCAAAAGGGACTAGAACACTTAGAGAATTTACATGGAATGACTCCTATCATTAGAAATGACAACTTGTAAGATCAAAGTACGCTCCAAAATTTGGATGTAAGCCAAAATTTTGGAGGGTGTTGTAGCAGCGACGATACTTTCTTCGCGCAAGATACATGAAATACATTGTGAATCTTGATCCCTTCCAGAAGCTCCAACTCATGAGCCACTTCTCCTACTCTCCTAATGATCTTGTATGGCCCATAGAAACATCGCTTAAGCTTCTCTGCCCCCTTCTACTTAAGTATGGACTGCCTGTATGGCTGCAAGTGTAGATACACCATATCTTCCATCTCAATGCTCCTCTCGATCCGATGCCAATCTGCATACAACTTCTATTGATTTTGGTCATGTGTAGGTTGTCCTTGAGAGCCTTGAGAATATCTTGGCAATCTTGGATCCAGTGTCTGGCCATTGGGACCCTGCTATGTCCAAACATCACATCTGCAAATGACAAAGCGTTTTACCCATACAATGCTGTAAATTCTGTCATCCTAATTGACATAAGGTATGAGATGTTGTAGCAATACTTGCCCAAGTGCAACCACTTTACCCAAATCCTTTGTTGCCCGGTCACATAGTTCTTCAGGTACACTTCTAGGTATTTTTTCACTATCTCCGTCTTCCCATTTGTCTGAGGATGATAACTTGTACTAGGAGTGAGTTTTGCACCCACCAACCTAAACAACTTCTGCCAAAAACCTCCCATAAATTGGCTCTCTCTATCACTGACGATGGTCTTGGGCAAACCATGTAATCTGAAGACGTCCTGGAAAAATAACTCCGCTACCTAAGATGCCGAACTCTTTGAATAGATTGCAACGAAATGAGCATACTTGGTCAACCGGTCCACCACAACATAGATATAGTCCCGTCCCTTTATTGATGGTAATCTAGTAATAAAATCCATAGATATACTCTCCCACGTTTGCGTTGGAATAGGTAGTGGCTGTAATAGTCCTACAGGATATGTATGCTCCTCCTTATTTTGCTGGCATATGTTGCATTCTCGTACATAACTCAAAACGTCTTCCTTGAGACCCTTCCATGAGAATCTCTCCTGAACAACTCGATATGTCTTAAGGACGCCGGGATGTTTTGCTAATGGAGAATCATGCACCACCTGTATAATCTTCTTCTTCAGCTGTGGTTTTGGTACCAAATATCTCCTGTCCTTGTAGATAATATCATTGACGACCCTGTACCTACCATACTGTAGTTGGCCATCTAAAATCTCACAGACCATCTTGTTCTCTGAGTACTCCACCAAGAGATGGGACTTCCAATCTGTTAAGGTGCCCATGAAAGAGAATGTCGT
Organism: Pinus tabuliformis; assembly: GCA_031772625.1. Taxonomy (NCBI): domain Eukaryota; kingdom Viridiplantae; phylum Streptophyta; class Pinopsida; order Pinales; family Pinaceae; genus Pinus; species Pinus tabuliformis. The sequence continues at coordinate 516,476,289 of CM062804.1, read as the reverse complement.
AGGTCTCTTGGATAAAGCATCTGCTACCACATTGTTCTTTACCTTCACATACTCTATCTCGAAATCATAGGCTTGAATTTTTCTCATCCACTTCTGCTTCCGATCATTCATCTCCTTTTGGTCTAAGAAGAATCTGAGGCTATTGTGATCTGTTTTTACCTTGAATCGGTTTCCCACCAAATATGGCCTAAACTTGGCCAATCCATGCATGATCGCTAGTAGCTTCCTGCTCTCGAAGGTAATGGGATGGCCATTCTGCATCAAGATTGCTCCAATGCCCTCTCCTGAGGCATCACACTCCAAAACAAATAGCTGTGTGAAATAAGGAAATGCTAAAATAGAATAGGTACTCATTACCTCCTTAAGTTGCTAAAAAATTCTCTGTGTTGTGTCTGTCTAAACAAAGTCCTCCTTCTTGGTCAAATTCGTAAGTGGTGCTGCTAGCTGAGAGAATCCTTGACGAACTGTCTATAATATGTGCAAATTCCCAAGAATCCCCTCAAAATTGTCACATTCTTAGGAGTTGGACATTCTATGATGGCTTGAATCTTCTCCTGATGCACCTGCAACCGTTCTCCCCCAATCACATGCCCAAATAGAACATCTCAGTTAATCCGAACTCACACTTAGACAACTTTGCATAAAATTGTTGTTCCTCCAAGATCTTCAACACTTCCAAGTGTTGTAAATGTTCTTCCCACATCCTGTTATATACTAGAATATCATCAAAGAATATCAACACATATTTGTGCAACTGCTTACTGAAAACATGATTCATACAGGGATAAAAAGTAGCAAGTGCATTGGTCACCCCAAAGGGCATAACCAAAAACTCATAATGGTCGTAGTGGCATCAAGAAGCAATTTTAGGAATATCCTACTCTCTGACTTTGATCCTGTGGTAGCCTAAGCAAAGATCAATCTTGGAAAAATACTTGGCCCCTTTTAATTCGTCCATCAACTCATGAATTCTAGCAATAGGGTACCGATTTTTGATAGTCTTCTTGTTTAATACCCTATAATTGATACACATTCTCAGGGTTCTATCCTTCTTCTTGACTAGGACTATTGATGAAGTGAATGGGCTGCAACTAGGACGAATATGGTCCAATGCAAGCAACTCCTGGATGGCTCGCTCAATCTAATCCCTGTAAGCCTTAGGATATGCTTGTATGGAGTGGTGATGACTGACTGGACTCCCTCTAACTCAATAATATGCTCAAAATCCCTATCAGCTAGCCTACCTAGAGGAAATATCTCCAAATATCTTTTGATGCTTTTGTAACATGGGTTTACTATCTACGGTTATTGTCGCTGTTGATCTGCTCCTCTCTTCTATGGATTCCTACACCCCACCACCCATACAATGTTGCCATGTCTTAAATCTTCCTCCATCCTATGTGATGACACTATCTGTGGTGGATATCCATGCATGCCTCTGAGTACCACTTTCTTGTCATTTGGTCCCATGAACTGCATCTCCATTGCCTTGTAGTCCATGGAGTGACACCATATAAGATAGAGCCACATGACCCCCAATACTGCGTGAGTGTCTGGAATGTCTACCATGAAGAAAGCATGTAGTTTCCCATTGTTAGGGTCATCTTCAGAATTACACTGGTGCACTACATGTATTTTCCTAGTATAACCATGGAAAATCCCTCAAACTCCTTGGTAGCCAAACTTGTAATGACCCAACTATAATTACAAATAGAATGTGAATATTAGCACACATACGAGCCATCCATATGATAGCTACATATGCATGACCTGCATGTAGTGCAATAGTATACGTATTGGCTAATGTTGGACTCTATCTATGCTTAAGTTAATAAATCGATTATCGAAGTAAATTTCTAACTCACCATAATATATATATATATATATATATATATATATATACCACTCATATATATATCTATATCTATATCTAGATATATATATGAGTGGTATATACCACTCATATATATATCTAGATATAGATATAGATATATATATGAGTGGTATATATATATATATATATATATATATATGATTAAGTCCTTAATCAAAGATATATAGATAGACAATAAAAATAATAAATTATGAATTAAATTTAATTGATGTATAATTTAATTTAATTATATGTTAAGAATAAAGTGAATTATTAAAAATTATAAAAAAAATAAAAAAGATAAGTAATATATTCCATAAAACATTTTATTAAACTAAATAAAAGAAAACCATAATAAAATCAGTTCAATCAAAAGAAGCAAAGTCGACAACCTCAATGACTCACATAATAAACATACACTCATTTAACATAAAGGAGACAAAGAGAGATTGCAGGTGGCATGTAATGAAGAAGAGTCAAGGAGATGATAGGTAGGGTGGTGAAGTGGGGACAGTGGGAGAAAGAGTTTATTAGGGAGTCGAAAGGGAGTTTTGAGGGAGGATTTTCTTTTGGAGAATGGAGAAAACAGAGAAGGAATTTACAACAATGAGTCATAAATTGAGCAAAGATTACTGAGCCTTGATTGTTCGTGATTCTTTTGGGCACGGGGGCTAGGGTACTGAAAGTCTGAAGTATTTTGGAGTTGGGTACCAAGGTTGTGCCCAGTTTGGCAGGGAGGCTTTGGTCGTTTTGGTAAAGGGAGTGGGAGCGAGAGCAAATCAAAAGCATCTTCAACCATAGGAACCAAGGTAGGTACTCAAGGTCAATTTTAATATTCTGAATTGTTATACTTTGTTAAAAACTTTAAATTATAAGGCCTTGCATCTGGTATCAAAGGATTTGGTTCAAATTCTTCAGACATTATCGACCCTACGCACCTTCAATTTAAAATTCCTTTGTTAAGTTAATGATGTGGGTTTATTATTATTGGGTAATGTTCAGTATGGGTAACAATACCCTCTTACGACTTCCTTTAGTAGCCACAACACTGTCAAGACCTGACCCTGCAACTTGTCTCTTGTCATATTTCCAAACATTACTTATTTTCCCTATTAGGGTTATGAATTCCATGAATTCAAATTTCCAACCACTGTTATCTTTTCTCTGTCATTCGAATTACTGTGTAATTGTTCTTCAATTAATATATACTTTACCGTGTAATTCTTTATGATGCTAATTGTTTCGATATTTTGTGGCATTAATAGGGTTGTTTCTCTCGCGTCTACATTCAGTTCATTTTGCAAAAGGATAATCCTATTGTCGATTCCATTATTTATCCTTAAATAATTAAGGATGATTGTTATGCACAACACTTTTAAATTATGTTTCGGTTCCTCACATTTACAGGGATTGTCTCATCTTGTATCGTTGATAGATCCCAGATTTGACTTTATTAAAGTATCCTTCGCTGCTTTCAACTATATGCGTATTGTTGCATTCTGATTCACTGCTATGACGGTGTTATGGGTATTGTTTCACAATAATAAATAAGTTCATATATGAATGATATCTGGTTTGGATTAAAGTCAACGAATCAATATAAAATGCCCTTTATTTCTGATACAACTATATTCGACATTCTGTAACATGTTGGCATCAGAACCAATCTTTTATCTTTAAGATTAAAAAACAACAATAAATGTCAGGGTGCTCACTTTGAACCGTAATAGTAAATTCTATTACAGTTCCAAACGTCAAATAGAGGAGTCAAAATCACTTTGCTACCAAACTAGAAAGGATCGTTATTTTGCATACATTACTATTTTGTGTTTCGATTAGTGAAATTTGGCTTTCACTTTTAATTAAAACCGGTTGACCAACATAAAACAATAGTAATATTTATAAAGCATAAATTAATAATAATATATAGGATGCCACATAGTTCCAACTATTAATATAACTTCACATTTATTTGTGATAATTCAACCGGATGAATATTACTTAGAAGGCCTTACACATCGCTACTCGGGCTAGGTTTCAATATACATGGCGTCAAGATAATATATGGTTTTATTTTATAAAATTGCGATAAACTGAAATTATTATGGAGATTTCGTAACGATTTAGTCTTCTCATCCTCCAATAGACTCCCCAAGCATGGCACACATAAGTATGTGTTGATAATTAAAGGAGTAGTGGGGACCATTGTCTATTGAAAGGGAATGAATAATTTGGAATAGTGCCATGCACGCCGAAATACGCCAGTGGATCCTATTTAAAGTTAGCAACTCCAGGCAAGCATGGATGCACAGTGGAGCCCAAAGACAATCAATGTAATGACTTCTTAGTTGATTAACAGAGAGAAGGTCAAACAGAACAGGGAGGAAGATCTGCTAGGAGAATGGAGTTGTAACCTGCTTTCGACAAAAGAGCGCAAATAACCCGACGTAGAATGTAAGGATTGCACATGTAAAAGTGTTGTTTGAAGGGTTGGCTTCGCTGGTCAGATTAGTTGAGTGATTTGAGTTTTAATATATCTGGGGTTGAATTCCATATTAGTTTTGTTATGTATATAATTAGTAAGATTCTCATTAAAGGGTCTAATAACTTAGGTCTAATAACTTTATATTCACACCCTAGTCTCTTCTCGAAGTTCATATTAAACCAACATGTGTTTTGCGACAATGATGAATTCGTAAGTATATGGTGATGAAAAGTACACATAACTACCACCTCGCCCTTGTGAAGGATGCAAATATTTTAAATAAAGAAAGAAAGTTACAAAATGTTGTTTGTTAGGGGATTGTCTCGTAATAGAAAATTAAAATTTAATTTGATTATTTTATTTAAAAATTTATAATTTAAATTACAAATGTAACTATTATCATAAATATATTTAATATTAAAATTTAAATAATCAACCAGCAGAGTTAACTAGTGTGTAAATATAGGTGGACTCTACAGGTGTACAAGTGCATATAGTCGTTGTATGTACATTTTCTCCCAAAAGAACATGGAATTATTTTAATTGTTTAAACATTTTATTTTAATATTTACCTTGCTTCCATAAAGGTTTTAGGTAAAGATATTTTGGAGATTATAATTCTAATACAAAACCCTCTTTACCAAATTACTAGTTTCAAAGGCATAGTCATAAAGTAAGTAAACCGTTCTTAACCGAATTATGAGTTTTAAACGTTTATATATATTATGTAAATACCTTTAATTACTAAATGAAGAATTGAAGAAGTGTTCTTGTTCAAGTTATTAGTTTTATTTTTTTAATATAATTGTATGATAATAAAATCAGGTCTTTTATTTTATTCTTGTTGTATGCAGTTATACCTTATGTGTCTACTCTTTGTAAATGTTCATATTACTTTTTGGTATACATATATATTATCGTGTTATTAATAAAGACATTATTTGAACTTTGAAATTTTGAAATTTAAGGTCTTTTGATAATTGAGCATCTAGTCACCTAATAGAGTGAAACTAAAAAGATAATAATCCCATCCATAACCACAGTTAGGACTAGAAAATACTAGGCAAATATTATGAAGTGATACTATGGCATATAAAGACCCATGCATTTTATAAGTATTATTACGCATTAGGATAGAACACCATGCATTAGGCCAAGGGGGTAGCGATACCACCCTCCTTGACCTCAATACTAGTAAGACCTGCCTAGCAAGTAAACATAGCACATCAGTCCACTGTAGTGGAATCCTCAAGTATTATTAACGACATAAAACTCAAAATATTATTTGATACTGGTGCCACTGATAGTTTCATTTCATCATATGCATTAAATAAATGTGGTTTGGTAGCCTGCAAACAAAACGATTTCAGACAGATAGAAATGGTTTCAGGAGAACTTCAATCCATAGACTTAAGTGTGGAGGAATGCAAAATTAATCTAGGGATCTGCTCGACTAAGTTAAGAGTTTATGTCACAGCCCTAGGAACTTATGACCTCATCATAGGTATGGATTGATTAGAAGCTCATTAAGCTTGGGTAGATTGTTATGGGAAAAAAATTCTCTTTATAAATGATGAAGGAGAGATGATCCAAATCCAAGATATCAAAAGGAAGGTATCTTTACGCTTCATCTCAGCAATGCAAATGAAGCGTTACTTAAGAAAGGTTGTCAGGCATATGCAGTTCAAGAAGTAAGCAAGGAGAAAGGACCGTCCTTATAACAATATCTGATGTTAGCCGAATTTCCGGATGTTTTTCCAAAGGAACTACCAGCATTACCTCCTGAAAGAGAGCTGGATCTCACAATAGAATTGAAACCTGGTACAAAACCAATTTCTAAAACACCTTACAAAATGATAGCTCCAGAACTTCAAGAATTACAAATTCAATTAAAAGAACTATTGGATATAGGACACATTCAACCCCATATTTCACCTTGGGGTGCTCCTGTAATTTTTGTCAAGAAGGATGGTTCTCTGAGGTTATGCATAGACTATCGAGACTTAAATCGAGCTACATTAAAGAATCGATATCCAATGCTTCAAATTGATGACCTCTTCGACCAAATGAAAGGAGTTGTTGTCTTTTCAAAAATCGATCTACGATCAAGCTATTATCAGTTAAGAATTAAGGAGAATGATATCTCTAAGACTGCATTTCGAACACGCTTTGGGCATTATGAGTTCACTGTGGTACCATTTGGGTTGATCAATGCACTAGCAGTGTTCATGAACCTTATGAACAACGTTTTTCGCAAATATCTCGATCAATTTGTACAAGTTTTCTTAAATGATATTCTCATCTACTCCAAGAATGAAAAAGAGCATGAAGAACATTTGCGGATAGTATTATCTTGCCTCAGAGAACACCAATTATATGGAAAGTTATCCAAGTGTTCTTTCTTTCGGAAAAATAATAAATTATGAATTAAATTTAATTGATGTATAATTTAATTTAATTATATGTTAAGAATAAAGTGAATTATTAAAAATTATAAATAAAATAAAATAAATAAATAAAATAAGTAATATATTCCATAAAACATTATATTAAACTAAATAAAAGAAAACCATAATAAAATCAATTCAATAAAAAGAAGCAAAGTCAGCAACCTTAATGACTCACGTAATAAATATACACTCATTTAACATAAAGGAGACAGAGAGACATTGCAGGTGGCATGTAATGAAGAAGAGTCGAGGAGATGACAGGTAGGGCGGTGGAGAAGTGGAGATGGTGGGAGAAAGAGTTTATAAGGGAGTCGAAAGGGAGTTTTGAGGGAGGAGTTTCTTTTGGAGAATGGAGAAAACAGAGAAGGAATTTACAACAGAGAGTCATAAACTGAGCAAAGATTACTGAGCCTTGATTTTTCTTGATTCTTTTGGGCACGGGGGCCAAGGTACTGAAATTTTGAAGTATTCTGGTGCTGGGTACTGATGTTGTGCTCAGTTTGGCAGAGAGGTTTTGGTCGTTTTGGTAACGTGAGCAGGAGCGGGAGCAAATCAAAAGCATTTTCAACCACAGGAACCCAGGTAGGTACTCAACATCCATTATGATATTTTGAATTGTTATACTCTGTTAAAAACTTTAAATTATAAGGACTTGCAAAACCTCTCTTGGACACAAGGCCAACATCAATGAAATTGTGAGTGGCCGCACTATCAATCAACACTGTGACCTTCTGCTCTCGTATGGTGCCTATAACCATGAGTGTGTGGTATCTAGGAACACCTATGAGGGAGGTAATGGTACCACCTCTAGCCCCATCTTGTGGCTGCTCGTCCTTCATCCCTCAGAGCTCATCCCCATATGGTTCCTCTTGTGCATCTTCCTCATCCTCACTGTTTGAGAAGACTTCAACATAGTGAACCTTCCCCTTTGCTATGCATCGTGCCCATGGTTCTTGATAGGTGAAGAACAACTTCCTTCTTCTGAGGTCTCTCCTGGTCTCTTCGTTCAATTGGTTTCTCTTGGTCCACTCCTTTTGAGAAAATATGATGTCTTTCCCTTTCAGTGGGAAAGTTGGCTTGGTAGGGGCCTTGGTCTTAGGGATTGAATCTTGCAGATATCGCGTCCTACTGATTGCATCCTGCAACGAAGTGGGCCTCTAAGATCTACCATCCCATGTAGAGGCTTAACCAACCCCTCAACAAATGACATGATCCTCCTAGCCTCTGATAAGTTTGGTACCATCATGGATAGGGTTAGGAATTTTGATATATAACTCTCTGGGTGGCCTGTCTGTCGGAGTTGTACTAACTCCTTGAAGTAAATATCTGTATCCTTCATGTCAAGTCTTTCGATGAGCCTCTGTGTGAATTTTGTATATGATGTAATGCTTGCATGCCCGAATGTGATCAAGCCGTGGTACCACCACTCTTGGGCATCCCCTTCCAAATGTAAGGTGGCAAACTTAATAGAATATGTTTCCTTCATATGGTTGAGCTGAAGATAAGTGTCTAACTTCTGCACCCATGTTCTGGCAAAGCATTTAGGTGTTCCATCAAAGCCAAGAAGGGTCATTTTTCCCACAATGCATTGTAGCTCCTGATTCTTATTATTGTTTTCGAGAGTCCATGATTGTTTATGTCTATCTCTCCAATTGTAGTATTCATTAAAAGTAAGATTTGTCTGAACTCAGGGGTTCAATGCCTCATATGCCTCTATGGCAGCTGCAAATGACTTTGCCTCTACTAATGCCACATCTGGTTCCTTTGCTGATTCATCCAAAAACTGAGGCATGGTGGGTTTGGCAGATTTATCATACGAATGAGGATGATTGTGCATATTGGTGCGAGCATGAATATGGCTTCCCTCACTTGAAGATGACCATCCATTATTGTCTTGCTGATTTACATTCCTCAAGGAAGCTCTAGGTAATTGCTCAATCAGAGCAAGTGTTGTCTTTTGTTTCCTCTCAAGCTAGTCAAATGATGACTTCTACTGCCTTGCGATTTCTTTTACAACAACTGCTACTTCACTTATATCTTCGTTGTCTCCCATGGTTTCTTCCTCTGACTTTGGGTCACTATTTCTTCTTCTTGGTGGCATCACTTTGCTTTAGGCCCCCATCTGGCCAAGACCGCTCTGATACCACTGTAATATGCAAAGATAGAAAAATGCTAATGTAAGCCAACAAATACAAATTTTTTCTTTGTGAGCTTTTGACAAACAATTGGAGAACAAATGTTTCGTCAAACACTTGGCACGCACAATAAGAACACCTTCAACAAGAGAATATGAGAGGCAAATATGATACTTTATTAACTAGATAGGAGAATTGTTTTACAATGCAAAACTTGTGACGCAACTTAATCAGCGAATTGGCTAATTCGACCCTCAGAAATAGTGATGTAAGTCTTCGATTTGGCACTTGCAAACAATCTTGATTTCTTCTGTGGATGACCACGAATTCAACAATGCCTTAATGAGGCGACCTTCTTTAGAACTCGAGCCAATCTCTAGCAATGCTATCTCGACCCCTTTGAGAATGTTGAAAAATGTGTAACTAGATTCGGTCTTCACAAGTATGAAATGTATTATTGTAAATTATGAAATGAAAATAATTTATTATTGAAGCATGGGTTTCATGCTCAAGTTGTTTTATTTTATAAGTCAAGCACTCATTGAGTGCTTCTAGGGTTTGTCCTATGTTTAAGAGTCATTGTCATATATCGAAGACCCCATTGGGCACATTGTATCTTGTAAAGAAAAAATATTTTTGTCTTCAAAGTGTCGAAATGCCCTCCAAGATGAAGTTGACCTAGAAGCTATCAAGTCCGCCGAAGTGACGAGCCACGTTTGCCCCTTGAAGAGGCCTGTATAAAGAGACGCACTCGTCCTCAAGAAGACTCACTCACTCATCACTTATTCTATGTGAAGAAGAAGGACAAAGAAGAGGTCGAAGATGAAGGACGAAGAAGAGGTCGAAGAAAGTCCAAGTGCTTGGGCTAGTTCTCTCTCCCACGTGCAAGTCGAAGCTAGGGTTTCTACGCAAGGGTTATCTTTGGTTCAATCTTGGAAGGAAGAGAGGAAATAAGTCAAGCGAAGGTCACTTAGGGTGTCTCTCTAGCCCTAAGTCTCAAGGAAAGGCAAGCGAAGGGAAGAAGAATCTCTATGAAGAAGATCGAAATCTTCAAAAGGGGCAACAACAGTTGTAGCAGTTGTCGGGCAGACAAAATTTTGGATTTGCAGTAGGAGGTCTAAGTTCTTGCAGCAGTAGGTCGAGTTGATCTTGAACTTGGAGGGTATTTGTCTGAGTCACAAGGTCTTGGTATTCGTCAATTGAAGGATCTATAAGAAGAGAAAAGATTTAAGGGTTTTCCCCTCAAGAGGAGGGGTTTTAGCCCTGGCTTGCAGCCTATATACTGTGTCACTGTTCTTATTGTTTTGGTAGTTGTTTGATGTATCTCACATTATAATAATAAGGAACAAAACTAATAAGGTAACACAAACAGTTATCAAGTTAAAGAGAATTAACATATTCACTGCCCTATTGAATTCTCAACAAAGAATACTTCTTTAGCAAATGAACATAGGTCTCTTATAGGAGTTCGAGCCTCCCAAAATGATCAATTCTGTAGCAACGATCTGGCCTAAATGGCAAGAATTCAACCCTCTCAAATTTGATTGTCACAACCACAAGATAAAAATGGAAGCTACGAAATTTGTCTTGCTTAGTGGGATGATTTTCGACCTCTCAAATAATTAGTTTCATCCTGTTCAGAGGAATAGATTCGGCCTTCACAATTGATAAGATTTGTCTCCAATAACAAGCAAAATTGGCCTGTTTAGAAAGGATAAATTCGACCTTAACAAACCATTGGTGATCACACCCAAAATGTAAGGTTTCAAGCTTCCAAACAAGAAGATCAAACCCAAAAATGCTAAGGCTCTTGGCCTTAGTTGATAAATGTACTCAACCTCTTTGGAAAATAGGAAATTTCGCCGCTATTAAACTTCAAAACTCGGCCCCTCCACAAATAGAATACTCGGCCACCCAAATTAGAGATGAATTGGTCTCTTGCAATGGCGAATTGAGTCATAATAATTCCTCGGCAAAGATAGTACTAACTCGATCACCTAAGATAAATGATGATAGCTCAAACAACTCATTCACAAGGTTAATCTTTAGCAAATGTAATAGGAATCAACCTCTTGAGGTCAATGATAGTCTGCTAAAGCAACTCGACCCTCAGGTAGAAGTGAATTTCGATCTACAAGGAGGATGAATTCGCCGCCTTTAGTGTTAAAAGATTCGATCCATTGATCACCTGCAAGATAAACTGAGTCCTCCCAAAATAGTGTCTTGATCATCTCCAATTGACCTGCAAATTAACACAAAATAGGCCAACTAGGGTGGCTATGGAGAACCACTGAAATTGTCAAATACTAGCTAAGGTGATTATGGAAGATCACTGAAACTAGTTTGAGGGCTTCTCTTGAAACCCTCGAGCTGAAACTCGCTTGGGCTCCAATCCAACACAATAAGAGATCACAAGATAGAATGATGAGAGAATGACTCCCTTCCTCCCTTTATAAGATTTCGCCAAACCTTCTCCAACCTTCTAGATTTCTCCCTTTTTATTATTTTATTGATAAATTATTTTTTGCCCCTTGTTTTTTTAATAATAATAATGATTTGCCCCTTTATTAATAATATTAATATCAAGAAAATTGGGCAAACTCCTTAGTCCCCTTATTTTCCCCTTTTTGCTAGCCTAATGAAGACAATTAGGCAAGCGGGAATGCTACCTCCGTGCTCAAGAAATCGGGGACATTACAATAGGAACCTCAGAATCCACCCTACACTTAGGTAGTACATCAATATTGTCCAAGGAAATGACATCCACATCCAATGTTCTCTCCATTTGCTTCATCCATATTCAGATGTTGTAATGGACATATACCAAGTCATTGGGACATGAGAATTCCAACCTGTAAGAGGGTCATAATTTTTTTAATGAGTCTTGACTCTTGAGGGTCATAAATTACAATAAATGCAATTGCTCTATTGATGTTCAATGTTCTAACTTGTTGCATTTCTTTGAGTGTATTATTTCAAATACACTCCAATTGCTCTCACATATTGAAGTGCTACAAGTTTAACTAAGGATTTTGATGGCCAATTTATGTAATTTGGCACCCTTGCACCATAGTTTCACCTCCAAATGTCTATAAGAAATAAGAAAGAAAGAGGAATAAATTACATTTCGTTACAATGGAAAATATAAAATAAAGAAAACATGATTAAACTTTCAAATAAAACGTAATTGAATTTAAATATTCTAAAGTTCTAAATTTTAATAACTTGTCAATTCCATGGCATCAAGGTGGTCCTTTCATGAATAACACCATCAAAGACAAATAGTCCAGTACCATTCCGATACCTCTCGATCTTGTGATTGTTTGTGCTACGAATCTTGGGATCAGGTACCATCCTATGAAGACAAGTATGTAGCCCTTCCATCATCTCCCCATCAAAATCAAAGTTGCATATGTAGGAAAATGGATGGTTGAGGAAAAGTATTGTTGCATGAATGGGTTGATGGAGCATCCCTGTCCACCAATATCAATCAAATCCCATAACATCATTTGTTTATTAAACCCAAGGGTACCCTTGCCCACATAATAAGCACAAATAGTTTCTTTGGCCCTATCCATGGCCTTATATAAATAAGCCAGTGCAAGCTTATCACTATCTAAAAATCTCAGAATTAGTGCAATCTTATCATTGTCAAACAATCTCATACCCTTTACTAAATGTTCACTAACTTAGCACAATTCTTCTACTCCTTCCCAAAAGGAGTCAATGTACACCAATTTAGCAATTGCTCTCAAATCCTCTTTCGTGTTGTATGTACAATCATGCCACTCATCACAAAGAAACATTTGCTTCATCTCAAGCTGACATAGAAGCAAAGATTGAAGAGTAATGAAGTTGGTGGCAAAATGTGTGCTTTCAGGACGCTGCAATTCCCTGTTTTTGGTGCATCTCTTCATGAGGCTAAAAGCATGGTGCTATATGAACTTGGGGATGCTGGTAGCCATATTAATCACCTTGATAAAGGAGAGTTTCCCCCTATCTTCAAGCATCAAATCAGTACAATGTGTAGTGCATAGAGTCTAGAACAATGAATGGTGTCTATCCATATGCAACCTGCCCAACAATCACATAATTAGTTACATTATCTTTTATGATTTGCACCACATTATGCAAACCAATCTCTTGGAGGAACCCATCCATCAACTCACATATCAATGCTGCATCTCATGTGCCAATGCATCCACTGATTTGATAAACATGGTACTTGTAGGACATTGTACCAAGAATTTGAGAAGGGTCCTACCCTTCCTATCTATCCAACCATTAGACATCGCTGTGCATCCAGAGACATCCCATGACTGCTCCAACTCTGCCAATATAGAGTTGATGTCATTTTCTACTTGAAGAATTGGCCCCTGCAACACCTCATATGCAGTGCTTTTTGTAATATTCCTTTAGGAATATTTTGCTAAAATCTTCAACAATTTGTTTAAGAAAATACACCATAATAAAATTGCATGACACAAATAAAATTGCAGGTGTAAATGAACTAGAAATGCTGCAACTTAGAATAAACACAAGATATAAGTAGCAAACTCAACTTTATTTTATTATCTAAATATCATATTACTAAGAATAACTAAGGTGAATGCATCCCAAAATATCTGCTACAACCCTGAATATGGCCTCCCAAAAATACAACTGGAATTGAAGCTCAAATTGGAGGTCTGTGTGATACCCACTCCAATCTGCTGATAACGCTAAAGCTCCTTGAGATTTCTGATTGAAACCTCCTCAATAGTGGGTTGGGCTTTTGTCCAACTCACACAAGGAACCCAATGGTTTTCATCCTGGGGGTTTTTGAAGTTGAGAACCACGTTCCCAAAACCTCTTCAACAAGAAAATACTCCAATCCAAGATATCCCCAAATGATTTGCTTCTCTTCCTTTTAAAGGCTTGATGGATCTCTCTCTGACCTTTTAGAAGTACTTTATTTTATTATTTTATTCTCACTCTAGAAGCTTTTCTACTTTTCTTAATTTAAGTGACTTTTTATTTTATTTTATTCAAGTCACTTTTCCCCTTCTGGCCTTTTCTCCAATTAAGCACTTTTCCCTTATTTTATTTAATTAAGTGACTAATTAAAGTCACTTTTAATCCCGAAAAATGATTAATCGACCACCATGCTTCCTCCAGCCACCAGAAGTCACTTTTCACCATCCCATCCTGTAGATCTCTTCATTCCGGTTCCAACGAGCTATTACACTAAGGTGTTTCTCCAAATAATCCTCCTCCAAATGACACCTTTAGCGTATATAATTAAAGTATATTGATAATTAACCCCGTTTTACAAGAATCATCGGAATGCAATGAAACCAAGAACAAACTGTGCGTAACTAACCCTAATGATGAAATAGAGTGACAAACCCCGTCAGACCGCATAAAACTCCTCCAAAACCCCCAGGGCCCATTGGTGATGTAATTCTCGCTCTTGTGACTTGGTTGTCACACACCCTGGAAATCCATCCTAACCGCATCATAAGGGAAACTGAAAATGAGGATATTACACTTTTATACACTGGGGCAGCAACAATATTGACATGACACATTGGTTGCCAAAATGGATTGTTTTTGATGCTGAGAGGTAAGCCACTCCGAAAAAGACACCTCCCCGTAACCTTGTTTGCTTCTTGCTTCTTTTTTTATTAGTTACTTGATGGAAGGTTGTGCTCCAACTCTAGTTCGTGGAACAAAAAATGATGACCTCTCGGTAGGTGAAGCCATGGAGCCCCTCCCACTATTTTCAACCTCAGTGGTAGATAGCCCTGAAGATTTTGCTGCATGTTTGGCCTTGTTTGCAACCAACTCTTCTTTCTTTTTATCATGTACAACTATCATGACTCATAACCTTTGGGCTAGATTTAAGATAAATCCCAACATCATACCCAAGGATTTTAGCCAAATTGTATTTCCACCTACTAATCCCTCCTGTCATATGCATGCCCACACAATTTGCAACTCAATCGTTGCCAGTTTGTCCCAACTATTGGTTCCTCATACTGCCAAAATGGGTCCAAGGCCTTTGGGATATTTGTAGTGGTCCGTGGAAGTGGACAACTTCAAAAATTCAATCCTAGGGCACCAAAAACATAGAAAAATGGCATTAAACACCCACCAGACAAAAAATAACAGCCTATTCATTTAAAAAGTAAAACCTTTAGAAATTTAGATTAGATTATTTGCAATGAAAAATAATAAGAAGAGGGTTTATAAAAAATCAAAATCAAGCTTGTTGTCTCATTATTTAAAAAAACTTTACATTGTTTTATGGGCATGAAAATCATGGCAAAATGACAATAAAAGAAGAAAGAAAACATAGGCAAGCAAAGAGGCAAGCAAGCATGCATAAATTTGTGGAAAAGAATTATTAACATGGTGGGATTTAAGAACATACCTGTGAATGGAAGATTCAACACTGTTTAGCAAATGAACCTAAATCCTTGCTCCACTAAACAATCTTTGATGGGGATGATGATGGTTTTTTAGCCCTTCTTGATGATGACCACAATCCTTCCTCCTTCTCCAACAATAAACAAACAAAAATAAAAAACCAACATCAAATCGGCAAAATTGCCGATGTTATCAACACTGACATAAACTAACACTTTGTACTTGGGACTTTTACACATTAGAGTTGTTAATTGTTGTTGTAACGAAACCCTTGGACATCATGGTGTGTGTGGCGATTCTCCATGATTTCGTAAGCTGATTCAATTTGCTAGTGCAAATGGACTTTTCACCTTGAAGGAGAGGCCTTCTCAACACATAGGTAGGGCCCTTGTATTTGGGCCAATAATAGCAACTTTTGAGCATTGGCTAGTAGAATAGGTTGTTCTTGGCAATGTTGAAGGGAATATCACTCCACAAAAAATATTTTGCCGCAATCTTTTTGGCTTCCTGCTTATGCCTTATTCTAATCAATGACCTAATAGAAGGTTGTGCCCCAGGAATGAATATTTGAATGAAGAATGGTGTGAGCTTATTGAGGGCATTATGGAAGGTGTGGCCAAGGATTAGGTTTCGCTTTGCAGGTGTCTCTCGACCGTTGAGAAACATGTGAGTTTTGAGCTTCTTGCAACTACTCAAATGCAATTTTGAGCCTCAATGATTTTGTTTCATCTTTCTTCTTACTGTTATCAAGAATTGATTGAGTGGCAATGACTTCTAGGGTAGATGTAGGGAAAATTTCCACTTATACTGTGTAATTTTGGCAAGTTTTGGTATTTTTGTTAAAGTAAATGTTGAAATAATAATGGTCAAATTAGGTCATTTTAACTTTAGGTTATATTATGCTTTTATGTGTATCTCAGGATTATCCCAAATTCATAAAGTCGATTGACTTGAATAGTATGCAACCCTTTGTAAAGAGGCTTTCACTCCTTATTTTAGGTAATGCAATGTAGAGAACTCCCTCATGTAATCTTGGTTTCCTTTATGTGTTTGATTGAATGTACATTTGTCGTTATCGACAATTTATTGCCACAAGTATGAAATTTAAATTATTGGCAATATCTGGAAAAATATAAAAAATTATTCGGAAACTTTTAAAAATACAAAAATAATCATTTTTTTCAATTTTTTTAACTTCTAAAGCAATATTATGTCATCAACATCAAACAAACACATTGCTACATAAATGTGAAAATTAAATCGACATATAAGATGTATAAGATGCAAAGTGGTACATTTGATATCGATACTAAAATATGATATTTGTCTTGAGTCATAACATTTGATAGAATGATACAGAATCATATTAAAACAAAAATAAATGTATTTCATGAGATGAATCATGGCAATGAAAACAATGGGTTTCCCCTTATTCACTTGATGAAAAATGATCACAACATCCTCAACAATGTTATTAGAACTGGACCAAAAGATTTGTCGACCAAAATAATACTGTTAAATTTAGCAACTAGGACCTGTTGTCGCACAAAGTGTTTAGGCACTGCGACAACGCTCAGAGTAAGGGCTATCACTCTAATCCTTACTCACTGCGTTTAGACTCTCTCCTAGACAAGTCAAGGGGGTAGTCCCTAAGGTGAATGGATGAAGATAGTCTGTGGAACACAGGCTCTAGGAGATTTAAAGGATGAACAACTTGATGGACGTAAACGAGTCCTGGTTAACTGAGATGGATAGATCTAATAAAATAAGACACAACCACAAGATAAAAATGATTTTAGACTAGTGCCTAATGTTCAGTTAACCAAAGACTAAATAAAAGCAAGTTACCTAGAGCAATTTATAATGTGGCGAAGAAACGATCATGTAAAATGCTCATAACTTTAGCATGCAGGATAACTAGCAAAATTATCTTTCGCCAATAGTCAATATGATTTTTTAAAACATTTATCACTCTTGACAATAGAGAAATCACAAAAATTAAGATTTTGCACTTAACACCAAAGACACCAAGGAACTTTAGTTTAACAATTTAATTATTCCTTAGGCAACTAGTTGAATGTGGTAAATGAAAAAATCTAAATTTTTTATTTTTATTTTGGTGACTTTGGGATTGAGAATGAAATAAATTAAAAAGGGTTTGCGCTTTCACATTAAACATTTTAATGTGGCAAATTCCTTGGTGTTTTTTGGGGATTAAATGCAATTTTTGTGATTTCTCTATTGTCAAGAGTGATAAATGTTTTAAAAAATCATATTGATTGTTGGAGAAAGATAATTTTTGCTAGATTATCCTACATGCCAAAGTTTTGGGCATTTTATAATTAATTGTTCATGATCGTCGCTTTGCCACATTTATAAATTTGCTCTGCATAACTTGTTTATTTATTTATTTTAGTCTATTGTTAATTGAAATTAAAGGCACTAGTCTATAATCAATTTTACCTTATGGTTGTGTCTTATTTTAATTTGTCTCTCTCAATTGACCAAGACTTGCTCTAAGTTCATCAAGTTGTTCATCCTTAAAATCTCCTAGACCTGTGTTCCACAGACTATCCTCATTCATTTACCTTAGGGACTACCCCCCTTGACTTGTCTAGGAGAGAGTCTAAACGAAGTGAGTAAGGATTAGAGTGACAACCCTTACTCTGAGCATTGTCGTGGTGCCTGGACACTTTGTGCGACAATAGGGCCAAAACTCCACTTTGGATAGCTCATATGATGCAACTGATATTTTTATTGGATTCCTCTTTCCGAGCAGTGTAGGATTGATCTAAAGATCATCTCATTCTGACATGTACAAATGGAAATTTGAATTTATTTCGTTTATGGACAAATTGTCAAGGTCAGCAAACAATTTAATGTAAGCTCAGAAGCCCAAAAGACATGTCTTTTCATCTTCAATGTTGCATATAAATAGAAGGTGCATCTACCTCATTTTGACATCATTCATCTCACACATATTTCTCTCTCCTCATCTGATTGGGTCGTACAAACTTCAGGCTGCCTTCTCCTCCAAACGTGCAAAGTTTGACTGCGATTTTCTATTTCCAGCGTTAACCAAGTTGTAGGAAGTTTGACCAATGTTGACTGCGAATCGTTGACCTTGTTTAACTATGATTTTTGTGGGACTATTTCTGTTTGGGCAGGCTACAATTCTGGGCACAAAAATCGAGGAATTCTGAGCTGTTTGACCAACGTTGACCGCAGAGAAGTTGACCATAGGCTTGACTCTGCGTTGACCAAGTTTGACTGATATTTTTGAGACTGTTTTGGGTTGATTCAGACTCCTTGGAGGTCGAATTCACTGGGTTTGACCGAGCTGATTTGGAGGTGTAATTCTGCTAAGTTGACCAACATTGACTTTCTGGTTAGGGCATCCTGTTCACTACAGTTTGACTGGACAGATTTGACTATGATTGGGCAAGTGAATTTTTGTATATTGTACTCTCTTTGCTAAACTTTTGAAGAATAATAAGAAGAATTGATCAAAGGGTTTCCCTACATTGGGGTTTGTCCCTGACATCCGCCAAATATTGTGTCCTCTTGTCTCTGCTTGTCTTTTGCTTTTTATTTATGTTCTATCTGCATTTACTGTCATGTTAATGTGATTGCTAATCTGGAAATTAATATTGGGCTAATAAGAAAAATTGAAGTAAATTGCTTTTAAGCATAGAACATACCATTGTTGTCTAAAATTAACATGGTATGAGAGGTGAGGTGAAGACAAAGCCCAAACAAGAGTGAAAAGAGCAATCACTAAGATTTGTTGACAAGTACAAGAAAGGTGAAGTCAAAGCTAAGAAGACCATCAAAGATTCTATGAACAAGCATTTGGTTGCATACATCTCCGATTTGAACACATCTAAGGAGATGTATGACAGGTTGGTTGGCATGTTCAAAATTAGCAATGCAAACCAAGTTCTCTTCCTCAAGAACAAGTTGAAGGACATAAAGAAGGGAAGAGTTGAAGATATCCAATCCTACTTCATGAGGACTACCGAGATAAAAAATGATGAAGTTATTGTTGATAGGGAGCTCACTGTCATTGCCCTTGGAGGTCTCCCTCGTGAATGGCATGTGTTCAACACTACTATCTTCAACAATGACAGGATTCCAGGTTTTGAGGAATTGTTGACTAGATGTACGCAAGAAGAGACAAGGATGATGGAGAGAGACATGCCTTCAAACAGGAATGATTCTACTACATTCTTTGCTCATGCTAAAAAGAAGAACAATGCAGGATCAAAGAAGCAATGTCATGGAAGACCGAGATTAAAAGATGGAAGGAAGGGAAGATGCTTCATTTGTAACATGTTTGGCCACTATGCTAGGGAGTGTCCTAATAGAAGGGATACACCTCAAGATGATGACAACAACAACCACAACAATTTCAGGGGCAATAACAATCAAAGGAATGGCAGATTCAACAATAAAGGGAAAAGGAATGCTCCCGCTACTCAACATGGAAATGGTCGACCTCCCAAAAGATCAAGAAACTCTAGGTATGATGAATCTAATGTTGTTATCTTATATCTGTCCTCTCTACTGCCTCTCCACTGGATACCCTAGGAAATTGGTTGATTGATAGTGGTGCCTCAAGGCACTTCATTGGGTATAAGGAAGCTCTTTCAAATCTGATAGAAATGGATACAAATTTGGAGATCATTCTTGGGGACAATGGCACCTATCCCGTGAAGGGAGTTGGGAATGTTACTCTTCAATTGAATCAAGGTAACACCATTCATCTACAAAAAGTACTATATGTACCTGATCTAAAGAAAAACCTAGTATCTATCTCGGTGATGGAAGACAAAGGATTCAAGGTGGCATTCGTTGATGGAAAGGTATGTGTTTGGAAAAGAAATTTCAAAGAAGCATTTACTTTTGGATTTAAGATTGATAGCCTATATCAAGTTGGAGGAAGCCCATTGGGGGCTATGTCTTGCGACACATCTCTTCAATCCGAATTATGGCATTAGAGGTTTGCTCATCTACACTATAAGGCTCTACCCGATGTGAGGAAGATGGTGACAGGTATGCCCAAATTTAAAGTAGAACATGAACGTGTTTATCAGGGATGTGTCGAAGGAAAACATAAAAGGGGACCATTCCCTTCAATTGATAGCAAGACTACCGACATTTTGCTATTGGTTCATTCTGATTTATCTGGTATGATGTCCATGACATCTTTGGGAGGGTATTTATATTATGCTATCTTTGTGGATGATTTCTCTCGCAGTACTTGGATATATTTCTTAAAGAAGAAGGACGGAGTATTCTCATGGTTCCGTTCTTTCAAAGCCTTAGTCGAAAATCAAACAGGGGAGAAGATCAAAATATGAGGATCAATTATGGAACCAAATATGAATCAAATGAGTTCAATGACTATTGTAGAGAAGCTGGCATTAAGAGGGAGACTACTACCGCATATACCCTTGAGAAAAATGGTGTTGCTGAAAGGAAGAACCATTCTATTATAGAAGCCACTCCTGCCATGCTCCATGATCAAAGCCTTCCGAAGTTCTTATGGGCGGAAGCTGCCAACACTGCTGTGTACGTTCAAAATAGATGCCCTCATTAAACGTTGGACTCCAAAGCTCCCGAAGAAGTTTTCACCGGTAAGAAACTTGATGTTTCTCCCTTTAAAATTTTTGGTAGCCCCATATATTTTCATGTACCGAAATAAAAGAGAAGCAAATTGGATGCATCTGGGAAGCAAGGAACATTTGTGGGCTACAATGAAACTTCTAAGGTATATAGAGTCTATGTGCAGGGTCAAAGAGAAGTGGAGATAAATCATGATGTCACCTTTGATGAAGATGCTGCCCTTGGAAAGATTAGTAACCTTCCTATTCCAAGGAAGGACAAAGAAGTAGATATAGGAAAGCAGGGAGAACCACAGGATGAGCAGATGCTCGATGTTGAAGGACCAATGGATCCCATTGATCCACCTCCTCATGAGCCCTCCTCCTAAAAAGGAGACCCCCATGGCTTAGGGAAACTCTCGAAGATGCTGAGAGACATATTGCACCAAGGGGGACTTTTCGTGAAAGTGAGAAGCTAAGTAGGTACCGATGGTACTTAGCTGCCCATGAGCACCATTGTTGAAACTGAGGCTTGCACATTCGAAGAAGCTATGAAGCACCAAGTCTG
Source organism: Pinus tabuliformis (assembly GCA_031772625.1). Lineage (NCBI taxonomy): Eukaryota > Viridiplantae > Streptophyta > Pinopsida > Pinales > Pinaceae > Pinus > Pinus tabuliformis. The sequence goes on along the minus strand of CM062804.1, from coordinate 516,454,761 downwards.
GAAGGATGCTATGAACGAAGAGTATGAGTCGATTATGAAGAATGATGTTTGGGATGTGGTCCCTAGACCCAAGGACAAATCCGTTGTCACCTCGAAATGGCTTTACAAGATCTAGCTTGGAGTTGATGGAAGTGCTGAATAGTTCAAGGCCAGGTTTGTTGCTCGAGGCTTCTTACAAAAGGAAGGTGTGGACTACGATGAGATATTTGCACCCGTTGCCCGATATACCACCATCCATTCGATTATAGCCCTTGTTGCCTCGCAAGGATGGAATCTACACCAGATGGATGTCAAGACTCAAAACTGCCTTCTTGCATGGTTCAACTAAGGAGGAAGTCTATGTAGAACTGTGAAAATTTCCAAATCTAACACATCAGAAACCCCTACTGCAATGTTTGGTTTACCATCTCCTACTTGTTCTTTACATTAACAAGTTATTTAATAACATAAACATTGAAGTAAACACAATTGCAGCCTTCACAAATTTACAGATCAACAGCTGAAATAAATTGAGACAACACAAGGGACACCGTTATTTTTGGACAATCGTCCCCGGAAAAACCCAATCCGGGAAAACAAGTGCAGCATATAGAGGGTTTGTATTATTAAGCAGATTTTTGAATGCAACTAGGGTACCAGAAATGTCTCACCCTTCAGAGAATATCCTTGGTAGTAATACCTCTCTCCGGAGACAGATATTCCTGCAAATCAGCAAACGGATGATCAACCCCACAGTGACTATGACTATTCCTTGTGTTGGATAGCGAAAGCTGTTGCAAGCACTCCTCTGGAACTACATCACCTTCTCCTGGCTGATCTGCTCTCTTAGCGCAACCTCTTCAGCCTAACGTCAACCTCTACAACCCTCTGTGTTGTCTATGTCAGCGTCTGTGACTTTCTGCGTCAGCCTCTGCGTCCTCTGCGTTGGCCTCCCTAGCCTTTGCGTCAGCCCTCTTAGGCTCTGTGCTTCCTCTTTCGACACTTTGCTGCCTCTCTGATATGGATTCTTCAACCTTGGATCGAAATCCCTTGCTGAACTGCTCCTCACTGCAACTGATCTCTAACTCGATTTCCTCAGCAAACCCAGCCCCAAAAAATCAAATTCTTGATCTCTCTTGGTGTATCTCCACCTGACCCTCAAGCCTCCTCTTATACTTTTCCTGTTGACGATTCAACGGTCGAGATTAAGTCTCTAATCAACGGCTAAGATTAGATTTGAATTGATCCTCGTTATTTAGAACTTTCTCACCCATATTATATTAATACACATTAATATTTTAATTCTCATTAAAAAATATTAATTATTTTAATATCTCTTCATTCGGATGGAATTTCTCCAAACGATTTTTGGGTCTTGGAGATCTCATGTGCCTTAGCCTCTCCACCAGTTTTCATGGCTAGAGCACATCTGATGCTACCTAAAATCAACAAAAACAACCCTAGGGGTTCGAAGTTCAAGATCGTCAGACACATGTATGCAGGTTGAAGAAAGCCCTCTATGGGTTGAAGCAAGCTCCCCGAGCTTTGTATGAGAGGATTGACAACTATCTTATGAAGTTGGGTTTTACAAGAAGTGAAGCTGATCCAAACCTTTACTGTTAAGGTTGAGAATAACAGACCTCTCATCTTGATACTTTATGTGGATGATCCCTTTCTGACAGGTGCATACTCTCTCATTCATCAATGCAAGAAGGAGTTGGCTTCCGAGTTTGAAATGAAGGACCTAGGACTTATGCATTATTTCCTAGGGTTGGAGGTATGGCAAAAGCCAGGTGAGATTTTCCTTTCTCAAGGAAAATACATTGTGAAGATACTTGAAAGATTTGGGATGGTGGACTGCAAGTCCATGACTACTCTGATGAAACTTAACTTCACGAAGTTATGCGGAAGTGCTGCTGGGCTTGATTTGGAAAATCCTTCTAAGTATCGTCAACTCGTGGGGGCCCTGATGTTCTTGGTGAACTCTCGTCCGAACATATGCTTTGCAGTGAACAAATTGAATCAATTTATGGTTGAGCCTCATCACATTGATTGGATTGCTGCCAAGAATCTCTTGAGATATCTCCGGGGCATAATCACCTATGGACTGAGATACACTGCTGGGAACGTGAGGCTGCATGGTTATTCTAATGTTGACTGGGCAAGAGCACATCTGGATGTTGCTTCTCACTAGGTTCTGCTTTGATATCTTGGATGAGTAAGAAGCAAAAATCGGTTGCTTTGAGCACCACCGAGGTCGAATATATTGTTGCTCGTATGGCGTCCTGTGAAGCTGTTTGGTTGAGGAAGCTCTTTAGTGAGCTGTTTGGACATGCGCTGGATACCACCGCGATCTTCTGTGACAACCAAAGTGGCGTTCGTCTTTCTGAGAATCTCGTGTTTCATGACCGCTCCAAGCATATTGATATCAGGTACCACTTTATCCGACATATGGTGCAATAGGGAGCAATAAGGCTCTGTCACATTGGGACTGATGATTAGGTCACAGATATTCTTACAAAGCCCCTGGGGAAGGTCAAATTCTTAACCTTCTGTGACTGACTTGGAGTCGTGGAGAGACCCTCTTATGAGGGTCCCGTTTGAGTTGGATATTGAGCTCTGGGAGCTCTGGGGGGGCTTGGGGTACTTCTTGGAGCGATGGCGACCATAGGGTGAGTGGTTCACCTTCCCCTAGTGGTTTGCTGTGTACAGGGTGAGTGGTTCACCTTCCCCTGTGATACCCCATGATGGTTGAGATATGCGTAGGATGAGTGGTTCACCTTCCCCTGTGATACCCCATGATGGTTGAGATATGCGTAGGATGAGTGGTTCACCTTCTCCTATGGCATATGAGCAGGATGAGTGGTTCACCTTCTCCTACCGATACATCCTACCCATGCAGTTTGGGACTCATGGGAAGTACCTCTCATCTGGCCAATGAGTAGGGAGATGAGGATAGGGACCATAGTACTACTGATGGACGCATTATGTACTACTATACTCCCTATGCTAGGATGCTTGATATTGATCTGGGATCAATGGACACTGACTTCCGAGTCAGTGGAGAGTGGTATGATACACTCTCGATTATTGGAGACTGACTTTGGGTCAACGGAGAATGGTATGACACATTCTCGATCATTTCTTCTTCATTATTTTTTCATGGTTCAGTAGAGCAGAGTATAACAAGGATGTCAGAGATGGTACTGATTGACAGATGCTTTGGCAGGTGGAGTTATTCCTCGTTAAGAGGGAGTGTTAAATTTGGAAACTAGGGTTAAAACTCCACCTTGGACAGCTCATATGATGCCGCTGATATTTTTATTGGATTCCTCTTTCTGGGAGGTGTAGGATTGATCTAAAGATCATCTCATTCTGACATGTACAAATGGAAATATGAATTTATTTCGTTTATGGACAAATTGTCAAGGTCAGACAACAACCTAATGTCGGCTCAGAAGCCCAAAAGACATGTCTTTTCATCTTCAACATTGCATATAAATAGAAGGTGCATCTACGTCATTTGGACATCATTCATCTCACGCATATTTTCCTCATCTGATTGGGTTGTACAAACTTCAGGCTGCCTTCTCCTCCACACATGCAAAGTTTGACTGCGATTTTCTGTTTTTGGCATTGACCAAGTTGTAGGAAGTGTGACCAACGTTGACTGGGCAGCGTTGACCTTGTTTGACTGAGATTTTTGTGGGATTATTTCTGTTTTGACAGGCCACATCTCTGGGCACAAAAATCGAGGCATTCTGAGGTGTTTGACTAGTGTTGACTGTAGGTTTGACTTTGTGTTGACCAAGTTTGACTGATATTTTTGGGACTGTTTTGGGCTGATTCAGACTGTCCTTGGAGGCCGAATTGACTAGGTTTGACCGAGCTGATTTGGAGGTGTAATTCTGCTAAGTTTACCAACGTTGACTTTCTGGTGAGGGCATCCAGTTCACTGCAGTTTGACTGGACAGATTTGATTGTGATTGGGCATGTGAATTTTGTATATTGGATTCTTTCTCTCTGCTGACATTTGAAGAATAATAAGAAGAATTGATCAAAGGGTTTCCCCACATTGGGATTTGTCCCTGGCATCCGCCAAATATTGTATCCTCTTGTCTTGGCTTGTCTTCTGCTTTTTATTTATGTTCTATCTACATTTACTGCCATGTTAATGTGATTGCTAATTTGGAAATTGATATTGGGCTAATAAGAAAAATTGAAGTAAATTGCTTTTAAGCATAGAACATACCATTGTTATCTAAAATTAACATGTACAGTATTCAACTTTAGAAAAGAACATATAATTCATGTGCATCCATATAAATCCCAATTATTATACACAAATATGCAAGGTTTCTCATGTATATAGCAGGTAAGGGTGCATATGACCAAAATAGCACCAACTGCAATCCATCTTTGTATCAAAATAGATGAACAGAGAGGCTCTAAATGGTCTTTAGAGTCAAAAAGAAAATCATGCTGCAACAAATAGCTACATAACATCAAAATCATTGCCTATATTGGGATCCACGTCATCAAGATCACCCTCTAAACATTAAAATAAGATCAAGACCACAATTATACTTGAGTGAAATGTACATTTTTACTAGGGTCATGACGGAGGAGTTCAATAGTCAATGCCACCAACATTGAGGCAGATAGAGGGCTTGGTGCTCTTGATGAAAAGTTAGTGCCATACCATCATACATCACAAAAAACAGAAGAAATGTTGCAATCCTGCCAATCTTGAAAACTATTAAGTTTGCTGAATTTTGAATTGGATCTAAAATTCTACTTTCTCCATATGAAATCAATGAGGTTGGAACCACTCTCAAGCATCCTAAGTCAATTAATGGTAATGGTAAAAATTTAAGGAAAAGGTTTTAGTTTTTCTATGCCCAACAAGTCGATTTAGAGTGCCAATAAATTTTGTATCCATAATTTAGTTTTAACAGCAAAACCAAATCTGGAATTTATGCATAGGAAATACCTTTGACCTTCTAACAAATTTTACACAGTGAAAACAAAAATCAAGCACATAAATGTTTATACAACTTTTTACCCTGGAAACCCTACTTAGGAAAATGAACATTCGTGTTTTGTTTTTATTTCAACTTGTAGAGAAAACTCATGAATTTATTACAGCAATAAGACCTCAATTTGTGTGCCAACAGAAGGTTCAGACCTGCCTCAATCTACTTGCCAACAACTACCTTGTTTTCTGTGTGCAACTCTCACGCGTACAACCTCACACATGCAACCGTACATCCTCGAAAAATGTGCTTGTTGTGCACTACCTCAATTTCTGTGGTTGTAGATGTCTGTGCAACCTTCTCAGACATGCAACCAGCCTTGGTTTGAGTGCTATCCCTTTTCCTTCTCGTTTCCTCACTCACTACACCTTGGTATGCGTGCCAACATCTCTTGAAGTGCGTGCTGCCTAGGAATGCATGCCATCTCTCTCCAAGCAATTACTTTCATCCTTTTTCCTCAACCTCATAATCTATGAAGTAAACCTCATAATTGACAACGTGATATATGGATGAGATTAAATCTCATCATCTCCTTAGATCTGATGGTCTCGATTTAATCATAAAGTCATTTAAAGGTACTTTATAATAAATCATTAGTTTGGCCAACATTAATCAATTAAATTAATTAATGTGCCTTTACATAGGAAAAAAATGAAGGTCACTTTGCTTAGAAAAGTTTGTCGGACATCTTCTGCATGCTTGACACTAAGCCTATACAGAATCACTTGTCCTAGCTACCAAAATTTAACAAAAGGATCACTTTTACTTCAGGAATTTAATATTACCATTAACTACTAAGATATGTATCTCATAAGATGAATCACGGGAAATGAAAACAATAGATCTCCTCTTGTTTGCTTGATGGAAAATAGTCCCAATACCCTCACAACTCAATCCCTTAACTCACTTTTAAAAAATGCAGGTTAAAAGAGCAAAAAATTGGTTATAAGGTGGAATTGATAAAGACAATGTGGTAATTTCCAAATTATCACGATAATTACCTAAATTATCTTGATAAATTGAAATTATCATGATAATTTCTAAAGGGAAAATTATCGCTATAATTATTGCTGAGGTTCGTTTTGGTGATATTATACTCCAATATTATTGTGATAAGTGCAACACTTTGATTTGTGTGTTACTGTGATAATTTCAGGCCACTGATTCCATTGTTCATTTACTTTCACACAATTTGCGTCTGAAGTTCTCAAACTTTGCTGATTATGAGGGTCAATTTGTGCATCATATTTCCATGGTGGGTCCAAAGCCATTGGCATTTTTGTAGACATTGATTAAACCTAGGACACAAAAAGAAATGCAAATCAACATAAAAGAATGTTGCAAATAGAAAGTAATACCTAGATAATCGTCAAATTTGCCAGCAAAAAGAGTCAAATCCGATGGACAATGAAACCCTACACTAACTCCCTAAAAACAAAAAAAGCTACAAGCATAATTTTTTATTCATACTTGAGAATATTAAAATGACAGATCAAAATCAATCCCCACTTCACAATAGCTTTGCTAAAGGAGATGAAAACACTGGATTTCCCCTCGTTTGCTCTATGAAATATGTTGACAAACTCCTTTATTCTCAATGTCATGCCTCTGTTTTTCAACGTGAGGTTAAGAAAACCAAAGGTTATCATGATATTGGAAGCACTGCTTGAAAGCATCCTTGATTTTTGACGGATTAGTGCCAACCACCCTTTTGATTTGTGACAAAAACTTGGAATGTACCTCCTAGAGACTCCGAGGACAAGAAGAAGCAACCTTGACTGGTTGTCTCCTGCTAGAAACTATATCACTGGAACAGCTACTTGTGTTCTAGAAATAATTTTTTGTGCATGTATTGCGAAGCCAATCTGTATCTGTACTGCAGGTTTTCTTGTTAATAGGTTTTAATGTCATCTGCTGGGCTATAGCTTATACTCTCTCTATGGGAGTCAAATAAGCAACTATTATTCTAGGAGAGGTGTATTCACGACATAGAGATGGAAGAATAAGAATGATAGTATTAGTTGACCAGTTGCTTTCATTAGTGGTGATTAATCCTAAGGAGGATACAGTTTTTTGATAGTTCTGCAACATTGGCAAAGGGAACATGAGTGGACATCGTTTGAATAGTGATAATGGTTTTGGTTCTTGAATATGGGCATTATTAATGTTGTTCATGTCAATGATTTTTTGTCTTTTCTCATCATTACTAAGAAAAATGTATAATTTCTGTATTGTAATCTAATCTCTCAAGAATTAATTCGGAGTTTCACTCCCCTGTTACTACAGGTTTGGATATATGAAAATACAAATGGCAGGGCAGATGGTGCAGTAGAGCAATTTCATGCAAGCATGGAAACTCCAGAAGGCAGTAAGAACGGAAATTTTTTGGCCATTGGTGGCACAAATGGTTGTCTTGGGTAAGCTTTGGAACCCTAGGGGCTGCAAATGGTAGTTTACATTGTACAACAAGTTTGTAGCATTTGTTTTTAAGAAATGTTGAGGCATAAATCTGTTGCATTCTATTGATTAAATGCTTCCTTTAACTATTGAATAAAACCATAGATATGTGTGGCATTTTATACAAAAGGAGAGTGTTCTGCTTATGCAGCCACCACAAGCAAACTCAAACTTAGTTGGGTTTAGAACCAAAGTTGCCCATCACCAAAACATAGCCACTTAACCCATACAACAGTCCATACACTTGTCCACGCCATATTATGAACAATGCTAAACAAAATCTTCACCAGCTGGCATGCATCCGAAAAATAGAACTTTTATGTTTCTTATAGGAGGAATGTAGATGCACGAAAGTAGATGGTTGCTTGTCAGGGATTGCATCTTCTTGTTATGATGCTTGCCCATTCTTGTTTGTTCTATGATGCAAGAGTACTTAGAAACTGTGTATTCGAAATATAATTGCATTCATTCCAGCAGCAATAAATTTGTATTAATTGGGATGTTAGATGGTTGCTCACTAGGGATTGAATCTTCTTGTTATGAAGATTGCCAATTCTGGACTGTTATATGAATTCCTTTCTATGATGCAAATTTACGTAGGAATTGTGCATCTGAAGCAAAATTGCATCCATTCCAGCAGCAAGGAATTCTTGTTAATTGGGATAGTTTGGATTCTGTTTTCTATTTTTTGTGTTTTGCTTTGGTGATTGGAATTTAAATTGTTTTCTTTTAGAATATTATCTCTTGTCACTTCTTGTTTTCTGCTTCCAATCAATTTATGACTATTTTGTCCTGGGAAAGAAACTATGGTTGTTTGCTAATTGTCTGAAACGATGAATAATAAACTGAATATAATGTATGCATTTATTATTTAAGTTCTTGAAGGCCACTGTGACTGTGCTTGAAAATTCTGGTTTAATATGTTTAATCTAACAATGATTAAATATATTGGCAGTTGACTATCAAGTTCTATTTATAACTAAATAAGTATATTATATTTTTTTCTATTAAATATCAATTATTGTAATTGTAATTGGTCCATTTGAAGGATTTCAAGGCTATATAAACCAAGATATTCATTCATTGTCATTTCTCAATCATTTTATCATTGTTATTTTATTTCTCAATCATAATCATTGAGATGTTATTATGTTGTGCACTATGTGCCTTCTTAAAACTCTGCACTTTGTATGAGATTCAAGTTATAAACCCCTTGGTTCCATTATAGTTGGTATCCAAGCAAGTTTGAGACTTGCTGGCCTTGTGGCCTTGTCGCCACACAATCTAGCAGGGGTCCTAGGAGGGGTACCTAAGGGACAACTACTAGATCAAATGACAACAATGGGACAAAGACCCACTGTCACCTTGGTCAGTGTCCCCTGCTCTTTATGGACTTTCACCGATGCGAGGAGACCCGGTATAAGGGAAATCACTAGGACAATAAGATCAATGGCTAGGCATAGTGTGATTTCCAAAGCCCATTCAAAGGAGAGACTCAAATGATGGCTTGGTTGCTTCAAAAGCAAGACAACAATTCTTCAAGAAAGGTTTATAAGGTGGCCTAGACCCAGGAGGGAAAAATACTAAACACAAGGGAATTGGAAGACCTCTCTTAGGGTTATGTAAGATGACCACCATTTGAAGGTTTGGTATTGTAGACCACTACGTGTCAATGACCCATAGCAGTACACCCCCTTTTTTCGCAAAAGGGATAACCCTTGATTGATGTGTCCGTGCCATCCAATTGTCATCATTAGCTTGATTATCATGTTATAATGTAAACCCATTCTGCCTATATATGATGTAAATAATCTCAGCAGATTTGTGTCATGTATATAATTGCCTAAGTAAATCTACTTTTCTGGTGACGATCTACATTCTAGGAGGTTTTTTGTCTAACCGATCCATTCTTGGATGGTCGGCAGAGTTCTCCTTCAGTCTCACCCCAAAGCTGGAATGTATTTTGTCACTGGGATCTTAGGCAGGTCCTAGTGTTATAGATCGAGTCTATGTAAAAGTGATTTGGGAATAATCCTGACTATTTGGTTAGGTTATTTTATTACAAATTGCTTGGTCTGCTGGATTATATTTGTGTTACAGAAATGGATAGTTTATGATAGTATTTTACAAATGGGCTTTCCCTCTTGAAATGTAAAAAATGTGAAAATCATGATGTAAAGTGTTTTGAGGGTTGGAAAAATAATTTATCCCCTCATAGGTTAATTAATTAAATTTTCTGACCAAAAATTAATTAAAATCCTAAGCCAGAAATTTAATTAATTCTAGGTCCTAGGTGAATTTAAATTTTCCAAAGGCAAAATTCTTCGGTCCTTAAAAAATAGATTTTAAGAGATCTAGGGACTAAGGTAAATTAATTATTTGATAAATTTTAAACCTTTGATCCCTGGGGTTAGGTCAAAGTCAAAATTTTGGGGAAATTAATTCAAAAATTAATTGAAAAATTTAAATTTCCCCAAATATTTAAATTTTTCGACGGATGAGATTAAAAGCAATTTTAATCCTCATCAACGGTTGAGATTGCTTTGATGAGGATCACTCGAACTAGCTGTTGGAGGATTTATCTTTAAATAGGAAGTCAATTGCCAGTCGAATTGTCCAACCTTTGAGTTGTGTGCTAAGCGAAAAGCTCTTGTGTAATCTTTTTCTGAATAATAAAGAAAGACTTTGGGGTTAATTTTCGCCGGTGTTACTCTTCATGGAAATACTGTAAGATGTGTCGTTTTCATGCGTAAATTTTTGTTTTAGCCATTGATGATAGCTTCTGAAGAGTGATTTGAGTACAAGTATCTTGCTTAGTCGCTGGGGTTTAAGTGATAATTTAAATTTTGAATGTAATAGCAGGTATCTCTATTTATCTGAATTTTATTATCATTTTCTCGCTCTATTTTGATGGCTGGATTGAGTTTTGCAGGAAAATCTTGATTTTTAGATCATCGTGCGTTCGGGGAAGTTTTTAGTTGGACCAGCCAACTGCCGATCCGTGTTTTCTGAAGAGCTCAGCTTAATTTGATCCCGAACTTATCAAAAGATTTTTATTGGTGATGCATGAAGGGTTTTGAGCTAAGCACTTCCTTTAAAATTTAAAAAAATAAATTTTTATGTGCGAAATTGATGAATCTGGCTGTTAAGAGCCTTAGATTATTAGATTTGGGAGTGGAGTTGGACTCACACTCCCCAAATCTGATAGATCTGCCATTCCTATGCATAGATCTGTAAAGGTTTTGGGTTTTCTGACTTGGGTTTCTGGGGTTTTTTTTTTGTATACCTGGATTTTGGGTGTTTTTGTTTTCAGGTACAGGTTGCAGATCTGAAGGTGAAGTTTGATTTGAAGCCAAATCTAGGCCCTGGAGGGTAAGATCTGGCTTCAAAATCATTTTTCCACGGATTCTATCTAGATTTTTGCAGTCCAAGGGTTTTTAAATTTTTAAATCTGGAAATAATTTAAATTTTTAAGGGTTTCATTGGTAAATTTTAGGCAGAAGTTTAACATCTTAATCTGGAATTTTGGTTCTTTGGCTACCTGTCTACTGCTTGGGTTTTCAATTTCTCTGTTGCAGAAAAAATTTGAATTTTTTTTAGGCCCACAATGTTTTGCTGCTGCTTGCATTCTCCACAAATTTGCAAACCCCTTTCGCTGCTTGCTTTTCATCGCTGCATCTTCTCCCTCGTACCTCTGTCAGCTCCCTCTTTCATTTGCCGCAACAAACACTATTTGACCAGCATCATTGTTTCTCCTTTGCTCGCGCTCCATTTTCCTTGCATCCCTTGTCCACCTCCAAAAGCTGCGTCCTTCCCCAAGTTCACGTGTTCACCTTCCTCTTCCTACCCGAAACTCCATACTTCAGTCCCGCTACATCAAACCCTCAATACATCTACAACCACGAACTCCTGCGTGCAACCATCAGCCCTCAAACCATACCCACGACGTCCATTTTCTGCTACTTGTCTGCATCCATTCCTCACCCCGTCGGCCTGCGTTCCCCTCCCTTGGTCGCATTCCTCCATCGAGCTCCTTTTTTACTGTGTGCTGCCCTCCGCGGATCCCCTCATCCTCCACCTAGTAGCCCTTTTCTCCATAAACCCTCGTGCAACTCCTTTTCGCTCGCTCTGTAGCTCTATCACAGCAAATCCCTCTGCCAGTCTCCTTACCCACACTCCGCTATCCCTGCAACAGATCTGCGTACCCATCGCTCAGATTCCTTCGCTCCACCTGCACAACAAACAAACGAGAGTGTCTCCTTCTGTCGCCGTCGAGCCTTTTCGACCTGCACACAACAATAAACACAACACATTCGATTTTTATTTCATTGTTATGTATGTATTAGGTTAGTTCTTATTTTCATTAGTTAATTTTTCATTTTACTTTTAGGTTTGTATATGCATTAAAGTTTAGAGATTAGGATTAGAATGTATTTTAGTCTTTCATTTTTGAAATTCGATTTTGTTTTGGTTTTTATTTTTTATATTTTGATTTGATTTGATTTCACCTTTTTATTTTTAATTTATGATTTTGATTTTGATTCAAAAAAATATTAAAAATCCAAAACATTAAAAAATTCTAAAATTTTTAAAAATCCAAAATATTAAAAAATGCCATTTTTTTTTTAAAATTCCTTCATTTTACCACATTAAATTAATTTCCTACGGAACAATTGAATTGATTACATAAATTTCCTTGGTGTCATTCTGTGGTAACATTTCTCTATTGTCAAGTGCGATTAATGTTTTAAAATTTATATTGACTATAGGAGAAAGTTAATTAAATTCTAGACCTGGGTCATTAATGAAAATAATTTTAAATCTGGAATCTCTTGCATAATAGAGTTTTGGGCATTTACATTTAATTATTCATGATTGTTATTATTCGTCACATTTGTAAATTGCTTTGGATAACTTGGTTTTACTTAATCTATGGTTAATCGAATACTAAGGCATTGGTCTATGATCATTTATATCTTATGGATGTGTCTTGGGTTTAATTTATTCATCTCAGTTTACCAAGATTTGTCCTAAATTCATCAGGTTTTCCATCTTCAAGTCTCCTAGAGCGTGTTCCACAGGTTTCCCTCATCCATTTACCTTAGGGACTACCCCCCTTTATTTGTCTAAGTGAGAGTCTAAACGGAGTAAGGATTAGAGTGACAACCCTTACTTTGAGCATTGTCGCGGCGCCTAGAGACTTTATGCGACAACATTTTTTGGCGCTGTTGCCAGGGATAAAGTTTTTCTATCCTCGGTCCTCATGACATTTTTCTAATCATCTAATCTTTCATCATTTCTTATCCCACCAGCACAACATTTCCTGGCGTCATTTGATATTTTCATCGCCTTATCTTTTGTCATTTCTCATCTAATCCTTTCATCTTCACTTTTAGCACCTGGAAATTTTGGTTCGTTTCTTGTTTGGGTGGCGACTCCACTTATTCATCCATTATTTTTCAGACGAGAAGCCCTCCCTTATATCCAGTTGTTTTTGCCTTTTGGATCCTAGGGCTAGATTCATGTTCAAGTGGCGACTCCACTTCTTTCATTTCTTACAAGAATATCTACTAGAAGCTCGCTTCTTGTGGATCTCTTGATTTTCTTGAGTAGGGGTCTCTCTCTAGCATCCATTTGGTCCCTCCTTATGCCTTTAAGAAAGTCATCATGGATGACTTGTTTGCCCTGTCTCATTTTACTAGCTTTCTCCATGATATACCGGAAGAGGCCATTCATAAATTACCTTTGTTCTTGGGTGGTGATTCAGCTGTTGCTAGAAAGCATCTATCCAGGGTTACTCATATACAGATGTTGTCTTTCTTCCCAATATAAACATGAAGATGTCAAGATGCGTCTATTTGCCTTTTCTTTGGAGGGGATGCTTTGAATTGGTTTCATAATTGTCCTGAAGATTTTTTCGCTTCTTTACAAGACATCATCCATGCTTTTAAAGATAGATATGGAGATCAAGGTGGCTTGCCTTGTGCCCCTAATACTATGCAACATGATGAAAGTGATTTTGTAAAGGATCCAACTGTCAATGAAAGATTTCAAGACAATTTTCCATATCAAAATGTGCAATCTACTTGTACCGTTGCAAGACGAATCCATGATAGTGGAAAAACAGGGACAAGTTGTCAAATTAGTGTTGACAATGAAAGGGAAAATGATAAGCATCTTATAGAAGAACTAAAGCAGTTGGTTAAAGACATATAGTTTAGTCAAACGCAGCTGGTAAAAACTATGGAGCTTAATCCAGAAAAATCTGCCATTCCTGTGCATAGATCTGTAAAGGTTTTGGGTTTTCTGACTTGGGTTTCTGGGGTTTTATTTATTTTTTGTATATCTGGGTTTTGGGTGTTTTTGTTTTCAGGTACAGGTTGCAGATCTGAAGGTGAAGTTTGATTTGAAGCCAAATCTAGGCCCTGGAGGGTAAGATCTGGCCTCAAAATCATTTTTGCAGGGATTCTATCTAGATTTTTGCAGTCCAAGGGTTTTTAAATTTTTAAATCTGGAAAGAATTTAAATTTTTAAGGGTTTCATTGGTAAATCTTAAGCAGAAGTTTAACATCTTAATCTGGAAATTTGGTTCTTTCGCTACCTATCTACTGCTTGGGTTTTCAATCTCTCTGTTGCAGAAAAAATTTGAATTTTTTCTTAGGCCCACAATCTTTTGCTACTGCCTGCATTCTCCACAAATCTGCAAATCCCTTTCGTTGCTTGCTTTTCATCGCCGCATCTTCTCCCTCATACCTCTATCAGCTCCCTCTTTCATTTGCTGCAACAAACACTCTTTGACTTGCATCATTGTTTCTCCTTCGCATGGGCTCCATTTTCATTGCGTCCCTTGTCCACCTCCAAAAGCTGCGTCCTTCCCCAAGTTCACATGTTCACCTTCCTCTTCCTACCCGAAACTCCATACTTCAGTCTCGCTACATCAAACCCTCAATCGATTTGCAGCGATGAACTCCTGTGTGCAGCCATCAACCCTCAAACCATACCCACGACGCCCATTTTCTGCTGCTTGTCTGCGTCCATTCCTCACCTCGTCGGCTTGCGTTCTCCTCCCTTGGTCACATTCCTCCATCCAGCTCCTTTTTTCTTGCGTGCTGCCCTCTGCGGATCCCCTCATCCTCCAGCTAGCAACCCTCTTCTCCATAAACCCTCGTGCAACTCCCTTTCGCTCGCTCTGTAGCTCCATCACAGCAAATTCGTCTGCCATTCTCCTTACCCACACTGCGCTGTCCCTGCAACAGATCTGTGTACCCATCGCTCAAATTCCTTCGCTCCACCTGCACAACAAACAAACAAGAGTCTCTCCTTCTGCCGCTGTCGAACCTCTTCGACCTGCACACAACATAAAACACAACGCATTCGATTTTTATTTCATTGTTATGTATGCGTTAGGTTAGGTCTTATTTTCATTAGTTAATTTTTCATTTTACTTTTAGGTTTGTATATGCATTAAAGGTTAGAGATTAGGATTGGAATGTATTTTAGTCTTTCATTTTTGAAATTCGATTTTGTTTAGGTTTTTATTTTTTATATTTTGATTTGATTTGATTTCACCTTTTTATTTTTAATTTATGATTTTGATTTTGATTCAAAAAAATATTAAAAATCCAAAACATTAAAAATTCTAAAATTTTTAAAAATCCAAAACATTAAAAAATTCCATTTTTTTTAAATTCCTTCAATTTACCACATTAAATTAATTTATCTAAGGAACAATTGAATTGATTACATAAATTTCATTGGTGTCATTCTATGGTAACATTTCTCTATTGTCAAGTGCGATTAATGTTTTAAAATTTGTATTGGCTATAGGAGAAAGTTAATTAAATTCTAGATGTGGGTCATTAATGAAAATCATTTTAAATCTGGAATCTCTTGCATGATAGAGTTTTGGGCGTTTACATTTAATTGTTCATGATTGTCATTATTCGTCGCATTTGTAAATTGCTTTGGATAACTTGTTTTTACTTAATCTATGGTTAATCGAATACTAAGGCACTGGTCTATGATCATTTATATCCTGTGGATGTGTCTTGTATTTAATCTATTCATCTCATTTTACCAAGATTTGTCCTAAATTCATCAGGTTTTCCATCTTCATGTCTCCTAGAGCGTGTTCCACAGGTTTCCCTTATCCATTTACCTTAGGGACTACCCCCCTTTACTTGTCTAAATGAGAGTCTAAACAAAGTGAGTAAGGATTAGAGTGACAACCCTTATTCTGAGCATTGTCGCGATGCCTAGAGACTTTATGCAACAACATTTTTTGGCACTGTTGCCGGGGATAGAGTTTTTCTGTCCTCAGTTTTCACGACATTTTTCTAATCATCTAATCTTTCATCATCCCTTATCCCATCAGCACAACATTTCCTGGCGTCATTTGATATTTTCATTGCCTTATCTTTCGTCATCTCTCATCTAATCCTTTCATCTTCACTTTTAGCACCTAGACATTTCGGTTTGTTTCTTGTTTGGGTGGCAACTCCACTTATTCATCCATTATTTTTCATACGAGAAGCCCTCCCTTATATCCAACTGTTTTTGCCTTTTGGATCCTAGGGCTAGATTCATGTTCAAGTGGCGACTCCACTTTTTTCATTTCTTACAAGAATATCTACTAGAAGCTCGCTTCTTGTGGATCTCTTGATTTTCTTGAGCAGGGGTCTCTCTCTAGCATCCATTTGGTCCCTCATCCCTTTAAGAAAGTCATCATGGATGACTTGTTTGCCCTGTGTCATTTTACTAGCTTTCTCCATGATATATTGGAAGAGGCCATTCATAAATTACCTTTGTTCTCGGGTGGTGATTCAGCTATTGCTAGAAAGCATCTAACCAGGGTTACTCATATAATAATCAGATATTGTCTTTCTTCCCAATATAAACATGAAGATGCGTCTATTTGCCTTTTCTTTAGAGGGTGATGCTTTGAATTGGTTTCATAATTGTCCTGAAGATTCTTTCGCTTCTTTACAAGACATCATCAATGATTTTAAAGATATATATGGAGATCAAGGTGGCTCGCCTTGTGCCCCTAATACTATGCAACATGATGAAAGTGATCTTGTAAAGGATCCAACTGTCAATGATAGATTTCAAGACAATTATCCAAATCAAAATGTGCCATCTACTTGTACCATTGCAAGACAAATCCATGATAGTGGAAAAACAAGAACAAGTTGTCAAATCAGTGTTGACAATGAAAGGGAAAATGATAAGCATCTTATAGAAGAACTAAAGCAGTTGGTTAAAGACATATAGTTTAGTCAAACGCAGCTGGTAAA
Source organism: Pinus tabuliformis (assembly GCA_031772625.1). Classification (NCBI taxonomy): domain Eukaryota; kingdom Viridiplantae; phylum Streptophyta; class Pinopsida; order Pinales; family Pinaceae; genus Pinus; species Pinus tabuliformis. The sequence goes on along the minus strand of CM062804.1, from coordinate 516,437,993 downwards.
AAATATGGAGCTTAATCAAGAAAATTTGATAGCTGATTGCGCCAAGGATATGAGAACTTTGTACACTCAACTTGAAAAATGTGACGAGGAGATGGAAATCATGAAAATTAAACACTTCGATCACATAGCCACCGTAGTAGAAAAGTGTGCTCAGAATATGAAGGCTATGAGGACCAACATGTAGAGTCATCATGAGAAAGAAATGAGTACTATTCAAGTAAATCATAACACAATGATGGAGGCCATGGAAGCAGGTCATGACAAAGAAAGGACTTCCATGCAAAACTATTTACTTGTCATGAGAGAAAAACATGCTAAGGAAATGGAAACCATGAAAGCTAATCATGACAGAGAAATGAGCTCTATGCAAAATTGCTTGATGACCATAAAAGCAAATAATGACAAAGTAATAAAAGATATGGAAGCTGGTCAGATATGTCTTCAGAATAAGTTATTGACCATGGAGGAAAACCATGCCAAGGAAGTCAGTGCTATGAAGGTTGAACACTCTAACCAGATGGATGCCATAACAATACAGGTACAGAAATTTCAGCATCAGTCAGAGGATGAAAGAAACAAGGAAACGTCAACAGATCATAAGCCTCCTTGTCTGTTGTAGCAAGCTCCATCTTATTATGAAGAGGTCATTTCAGTGTTGTGAAAAGCGCGATTAAATCGCGCTTTTTTGAAAAAATCACGCTTTTTTTCCCCATGCCGATTTAATCGCGCTTTTTACACGAAAAAAGCGGCTATCTTTTTTTTGCCGTTTTTTCCGAAAAGAGCGCGCTTTTTTAAAAAAAGCGCGCTCTTTTCGAAAAAAGTGCGATTTTTTCCGAAAAAAGCTCGGGGTTGCCAGGACAGCACGATTTTATAATTTTTTTTTTGGTTTTTCATTTGGTCATTTGGGTTTTTTCATGCAATTTTTTTTGAAAGAAACAAATAATTTTTGAGTGGGGCAGTTTAATGATCAAGTCTAGGCCCTAGTATGGATATACTATTCATGGTAATGTTAAATTCTTAAAGTAAAAGTGACATTCTCCTTAATCTTCATTTTCATCCTTTTACTTAAATTTTTAACATTACCATGAAATGACTCAGGATGTTTGAGAGTGGTTCCAGCCTCATTGGATTTCATATGGAGAAAGTAGAATTTTAGATTTCATTTAAAATCTAGCAGACTTATCAGTGTTTCAGGATTTCAGGATTGGGAGATCTAATGTTTCCGGGTGACACCACCTGCTCGGGCTACCCCTGCCAGCAGTAGAGGACGTGGTCTACCTCCTATAGCTCCTACTTCTAGTTCTTCAGCTTCTAGAGCACATCAGACTCCACTGCCATCTCCACCAGCACAGGCACCAACATCTACATCTAGAGGGAAAGGGAAAGCTGTGGCATTTTCTCGCAAGAGGGGTAGAGGAAATCAATAGGATTAGACCTCATTTTATTGTATATGACATTATGACATGATGAGATACATTATCATATTTTTTGTTGATATTTTGAGGCTGAGTTGGGACTCAGGAGTCAGGACTTACTATTCAGTGATTCAATGTTATGTGTGATTTTAGCGCTAGAAATGATATTAAACATCTTATATATTAGTTTTTCTATCATATTTATGTGTCAATGTATTTATTTTATGTTGTAGATGGTTTAGATATTAAAAAAATTGAAAAAATAATGAAAAAAATGAAATTTTTTGTACCAAACGATTTTTTCCCGCTTTTTTCCGATTTTTTCCCGATTTTTCCGATTTTTCCCGATTCGTTCCCCGCGCCGATTTAATCCCGCTCGCGCTTTTCACAACATTGGGTCATTTGTTCCATTGAAAAGTGGCTAATTGAAGGTGACCCGGATAAAACAGAAATTAATAAGAATCAAGTTGATGCTCACATAGTTAATCTGCTAGTCATAACATATCAAGTTCATAAAGAAGCGCAGATCACATAAGTTTTGAACATTCCAAGTTTTCCATATGAGCGTTTTTCGGATCAAGAAGAAAGTTGTGCGCCGACCACATCATCATCAACATCACAACGTGCCACAAAGAAAAGATGCAAGAGAAAGAGAATGAGAATGAGAAAGCGGTTTGATGCATCTGATGGTCGCGAGCAGCTTGACTTTCAGATAGGAAAAAGTCCTACCATGTGCAAGATTGGACATGGCACATATGAGAAACAACCAACAGATTTATCTGAAAGCGGGCAAATGCTCAGTATGCACTATATTGAACGTATCTGATGCCATTGGGCATCCTTTGTATTGTATTCCTAACCCTACCCCTTTTATTTCAACATTTTATTTAGTAGGTAGATTTATGTTTTTCATGTTGTTAGACTAGTTAATAAATGAAAAGCTTGTATCTTTCCTGTGCTTAACGTTATATGATGATTTTTGGATGGATGCTACTTATGTTATGTTGTGTGTTGCATGGATGCAGATTCTGGATTCTCACATTCCTCCGTTGCAGCAACATGTCCCCAAGTAGATCCAGATGTTGACCACTACGTGTCAATGACCCATAGCAGTACACCCCATTTTTTCCAAATAAGATAGCGCCCGATCGATGTGTCTGTGTCACCCAACTGTCATCATCAGCCTGATCATCATGTTATAATGTAAACCCATTCTGCATATATATGACGTAAATGATCTCAGCAGATCCGTGTCATGTATGTAATTGGCTAGGTAAACATACTTTTTTGGTGACGATCTACATTCTAGGAGGTTTTTTGTTTCACCAATCCATTATCGGATGGTTGACAGAGTTTTCCTTCAGTTTCACCCCAAAGCCGGAATGTATTTTGTCACTGGGATTTTAAGCGGGTCCTAGTGTTATAGATCGAGTCTATGTAAAAGTGATTTGGGAATATTCCTGACTATTTGGTTAGGTTATTTTATTGGAAATTGCTTGGTCTGTTGGATTATTTTTGTGTCGTAGAAATGGATAGTCTATGAGGGTCTTTTACAAATGGGTTTTCCCCCTTGAGATGTAAAAGATGTGAAAATCATGATGTAAAATGTCTTGAGGATTGGAAAACTAATTTATCCCCTCATAGGTTAATTAATTAAAATTTCTGGCCAAAATTTAATTAAAATCCTAAGCCAAAAATTTAATTAATTCTAGGTCCTAGGTGAATTTAAATTCTCCTAAGGCAAAATTCATCGGTCCTTAAAAAATAAATTTTAAGAGAACTAGGGACTAAGGTAAATTAATTATTTTGATAAATTTTAAGCCTTTGATCCCTGGGGTTAGGTCAAAGTTAAAATTTTGGGGAAATTAATTCAAAAATTTAATTTTTGAATTACGTAAAATGCATTTAATTGAAAAATTCCAATTTCCCCAAATATTTAAATTTTTTGACGGATGAGATTAAAAGAAATTTTAATCCTCATCAACAGTCGAGATTTCTTTGATGAGAATCACTCGAACTAGCCGTTGGAGAATTTATTTTTAAATAGGAAGTCATTTGACAGTCGAATTATCCGACCTTTGAGTCATGTGCTAAGCGAAAAGATCTTGTGTAATGTTTTTCTGAATAATAAAGAAAGACTTTGGGGTTAATTTTCGCCGGTGTTACTCTTCATGGAAATATTGTAAGATGTGTCGTTTTCATGCGTAATTTTTTTTTAGCCATTGATGATAACTTTTGTAGAGTGATTTGAGTACAGGTATCTTGTTCAGCCGTTGGGGTTTAAGTGATAATTTAAATTTTGAATGGAATAGCAGGTATCTCTATTTATATGAATTTTATTATCATTTTCTCGCTCCATTTTGATGGCTGGATTGAGTTTTGCAGGGAAATCTTGATTTTTAGATCATTGGACGTTTGGGGAAGTTTTCAGTTGGACCAGCCAGCTACCGAACCGTGTTTTCTAAAGAGCTCAACTTAATTTGATGCCGGGCTTATCATAAGATTTTTATTGGTGATGCATGAAGGGTTTTGAGCTAAGCACCTCCTTTAAAATTTAAGATTTTAATTTTTTGTGCGAAATTGATGAATCTGACTATTAAGAGCCTTAGATTATCAGATCTGGGAGTGGAGTTGGACTCACACTCCCCAGATTTGATAGATCTGCCATTTCTGTGCATAGATCTATAAAGGTTTTGGGTTTTCTAACTTGGGTTTTTGGGTTTTTTTTTGTATACTTGGGTTTTGGGTGTTTTTGTTTTCAGGTACAGGTTATAGATTTGAAGGTGAAGTTTGATTTGAAGCCAGATCTAGGCCTTGGAGGGTAAGATTTGGCCTCAAAATCATTTTTGCAGGGATTCTATCTAGATTTTTGCAGTCCAAGGGTTTTTAAATTTCTAAATCTGGAAATAATTTAAATTTTTAAGGGTTTCATTGGTAAATCTTAAGCAAAATTTTAACATCTTAATTCGGAAATTTCTCTTCGGTTCTTTGGCTACCTCTCTGTTTCCTGGGTTTTTCAATTTCTCTACTATAGAAAAATTTTGAATTTTTTTTTTAGGCCCACAGCCTTTCGCTGTTGCCTGTATTCTCCACAAATCTGCAAAGCCCTTCCGCTGCCTGGTTTTCATCGCTGCATCTTCTTCCTCATACCTCTGTCAGCTCCCTCTTCCATTTGCTGGAGCAAATCCTCTTCGACTTGCATCATTGTTTCTCCTCTGTGTGGGCTCCATTTTCCTTGCGTCCCTCGTCCACCTCCAAAAGCTGTGTCCTTCCCCAAGCTCACGTGTTCACCTTCCTCTTCCTACCCGCAGCTCCATACTTTAGTCCTGCTACATCAAACCCCCAATCCATCTATAGCCACAAACTCCTATGTGCTGCCATCATCCCTTAAACCATACCCACGATGTCCATTTTCTGCTGCCTATCCACGTCCATTCTTCATCCCGTCGGCCTACGTTATCCTCACTTGGTCGCATTCCTCCATCGAGCTCCTTTTTTCCTGCGTGCCGACCTCTGCGGATCCCCTCATCCTCCAGCTAGCAACCCTCTTCTCCATAAACCCTCGTGCAGCTCCCTTTCGCTCCCTCTGCATCTCTATCACAACAAATCCGTCTGCCGTTTTCCTTGCCCACGCTCCGCTGTCCCTGCAACAGATCTGCGTACCCATCGCTCAGATTCCCTCGCTCCACCTGCACAACAAACAAACAAGAGTCTCTCCTTCTGCCGTTGTCGAGCCTCTTCAACCTGCACACAACAGCAAACACAACGCATTCGATTTTTATTTCATTGTTATGTATGCGTTAGGTTAGGTCTTATTTTCATTAGTTAATTTTTCATTTTACTTTTAGGTTTGTATATGCATTAAAGGCTAGAGATTAGGATTAGAATGTATTTTAGGCTTTAATTTTTGAAATTCGATTTTGTTTTGGTTTTTATTTTTTATATTTTGATTTCATTTCATTTCACCTTTTTATTATTAATTTATGATTTTGATTTTGATTCAAAAAAATATTAAAAATCCAAAACATTAAAAAATTTCAATTTTTTTTAAATTCTGATGACTAAGGAATTAAATTAAAAAATGATTTGCGCTCTCACATTAAATTTTTTAATGTGGCCTATGGCCCATTAAAATTTCAATAATCCTTTTGTTTTGCTTTTGTCATATTAAAAATTTAATTTCCTCATTTTACCACATTAAATTAATTTCCTAAGGAACAATTGAATTGATTACATAAATTTCCTTGGTGTCATTCTGTGGTAACATTTCTCTATTGTCAAGTGCGATTAATGTTTTCAAAATTTATATTGGCTATAGGAAATTAATTAAATTCTAGATCTGGGTCATTAATGAAAATCATTTTAAATCTGTAATCTCTTGCATGACAGAGTTTTGGGCATTTACATTTAATCGTTCATGATTGTCATTATTCGTCACATTTGTAAATTGCTTTGGATAACTTGTTTTTACTTAATCTATGGTTGATCGAATACTAAGGCATTGGTCTATGATCATTTATATCCTGTGGATGTGTCTTGTGTTTAATCTATTCATCTCAGTTAACCAAGATTTGTCCTAAATTCATCAGGTTTTCCATCTTCAAGTCTCCTAGAGCCTGTGTTCCATAGATTTCCCTCATCCATTTACCTTAGGGACTACCTCCCTTTACTTGTTTAGGAGAGAGTCTAAACGGAGTGAGTAAGGATTAGAGTGACAACTCTTACTCTGAGTGTTGTCGCGGTGCCTAGACACTTTATGCAACAACAGGGACCATAAGAGAGACCTAGAACAATCCAAGCGAGGCCTAGGGTTTCCGAAATTTCAAGGGTAATGAGATGCCTAGGTCAAGCAAGGATGATGGGGGTCAATGAATGAATAACTTCCAACGAGTTTTCAAGAACAAATGACCAAAGGAATGTCGCTAACCAAAGAAGCTTAGGGGTAGAGTTGATGTTGAAGCTAGGGCTTGAGTTTTCTCCAAATCTAGCAACAAGATTTGTCTCAAATTTTGAGGGCACTTAGAGGAAACCACAGCACAATAGCTTGCCAACTCTCTCTTCAAGATGACCACCCTAATGCAATTCGCACTAGGCCGTAGTTGGCTTTCTAGGGTTAGGGCAGAAAAATGGAAAAAGGTAGAAAAAATAAGGTTTTAAAGTTGATAAACTAGGATTAGGACCAATGCCTTGTCAATTGGGAGAAATGGAGTCAAGATCAACTTTGATGAAGGAACTTTGCTCTATCAAGGAGTCCTATGTAGCGTCAACGAATCATAATGAGGCAACTACCCAATAACAAAGGATTTTATCTATGTTGCACTAGTTGTGGGGACGGGGAGATGGGGGTTACAGGGGGATGAGTTTCCAAGACGACTAGAGCGCATCCCCAAATTTTCAAGGGATGACAGGTTGGGGATGACAAGTGCGATAACTAGTTTTTGTATTTATTAAAAAACTAAAAACTAAAAATAAAATTTAGTAATTCAACATAAACATGAATGATGAATTAAAATATAAAAATTAGAACTATTACTAATTTTGAAATTCAAATTAAAAAATAAAATACTCAAGTCTAATACTATCTAATCATCATTGTGCATCACAAAAACAAATCTCGTCATCATTGCTCATTGTCAAGAACTTAGGAAGTGCTATTAGTCTGCTACAACCTACAATCTACCACTGTCTACATAATCATTCTATGATGCATGATGAATCATTACAAAATTTAAATAGCAACTAAACTTTAAAGGCTAAAAGTAAAATTTAATAAAACTGTAAACATGAGCAAGTCATTAAAATTTAATTATAAATCCCAAATTAAGAGTCTAGAAATTAAGAACCTTGCAGGGCTTGTCATCAATGTAATTTATATCATAATCATTCATAATCACTATTATTTACAGAGCACAAAGAGTATTACCATCGCATCTATTTACCTTATAACAATAAACGTTGAAGATGAGTTAACCATTCTAATGTTTATTTTAGGAGTAACAAATGTTATGTACAAAAGTAATAGTCTCATGAAGTGAAAAAAATTGTACATAATAAATGATGTATATGTTAATATATTATGGGAATTAGTTGATTGATTCCTAAAATGAATAATGGAACTTGCTACGTATATAAACAATGCCGCTAGTAATTTAGTAGCACATTGTTATATCATCTTATCTCTCATCTAGTCTCCCCTACTTGTCTCTTGCATATATTTAACATGGTATTAAAGTCATGGTGATTGTGGCATAGGGAAATTTCAAAGATTCATGCCAAGAAAAGGTTTGTCACAGACATGGAGAAAGAGACAAGTTCAAATTGAAGGCAAATTAATTCATGGAGTATAGTGACTGTAAACTATAAAAATTAATAAGTCATTAAAATTTAATTATAAATCCCAAATTAAGAGTCTTAGACTTCACCCTGTCGCTCGACTATTACCTCACCTACAACCTTCGCTCAAGTTCTCTTAGCTCTGTTTACCTTTGCTGCCGTGAACAAAGTTCTTTGTTCAACGTTTACCTTTGCCCATTGTCTCAGACTTCGCTCAACTCTTACCTGCAACCCTCGCAACCTGTGTTTACTTGCAACCTTCGCTCAAGCTCAGTGTTTACCTGCAACCTTCGCAACCTATGTTTACCTTTGTTGTCATGTCTTTGTAATAGTGTCTACCTTTGTCGCAACCGTGTAGTGTAGTGTGTAGTATGTAGTATGTATTTGGTTTAGTTTAGTCGATAGGTTTAGGTTGTGCTAGGGTTTAGGTTTCAAAATTTGTTTTTTATTTTTTTGACTCGAAAGTTTAGAAGTTTGGTTTTCAAATTTAATTTTTAATTTTTTTTTTTTAAAGTTTAATGTGCATGATATTGGGGGACATCCTAAAGTCCCCAATTTTTCGAGGGACGACTTGGAAGTCCCCAAGCCCCCAATGGAGTCCTCGACCAATTGGGGAAGTTTCTGAAGAGTTCCAAAGTACCCGGATCATCGAGACGAAGGAAACACCATGAATTTTTGTGTGGACAGGTCCCTGTGCAGCATAGGAATTTATACTTTGTTTAGCAAGAGATGATGGAGTTTTAAGGTTTGCAAGACAACACAAGCCTCTAGGAACATTCATTCACATTTCCTCAATGTGTAATGCATGCAATGCTTAAATAATCAAGTGATTTCACTAGTTCACATTAAATTAGGGCATCAACAAAATCATGACAAGACATTCCATACATTAGACATGCAATGATACAAGGAAATAGCATCAAAATATGCTTACAAAGAAATGCGAGTATATGCATCCATCATAATTGCAACTAGAATCTCCAAGACAAGAATAGCGAAAATCCAAACATCAAAATGCATCAACTTCCAATTTCGTCCATCAATTGCAGGTCCGAATTCTTTTTCTAAGAGAAATCCCAATCCAAATGATGACAATTCACAAATGAGGCTCTCCTTCTATCTATATGAGCTTCAAGGAGTTCGATTTAGTCTAATTAGCCTAACGAGCCCTTGAAAATATCTTTAATGTGCAAAATAACAAATCTATTCTCCTGTGCAAATTGATCACTGTGGCAAATTTCTCCCCGCTTTGGCAACTCAACCTCTTTGAAGCAATTCACATTGCTGGGAAACTCGACCTCTCTACAGATAAAATCAACCTCCCTCTAAGCAATTCACACTGCTGGGAAACTCGACCTCTCTACAGATAAAATCGACCTCCCTCTATCTCTGAGAAACTATAAATCGTTGTGAAGAGTTGTCTCCAACAACTTTGTCTTCAATCACTGCTGATCTAAATCTGTTGGTGCCTTCATGCTATCACTGTGCCCTTTGTGCTCACTGCAAATCTATGTCTCTATTGTATTCTCCAAATGCCCATCGATTTCCTCTTATAATCTCTCATTAACAAATCCACTGCCACGATCTAACTCCAATCTATGGCTAATATCATCTTGACTCCATCAAATGACTTTTCTAGAAGTCACTAGAGGAAAATCGATTTATGTCAATTAATTCTGATTAATTAAGCCATTTCCCTAAGTTAGACTTAGGAAAATCTATTCTAATTAAGGTATTTTTCCTTAGAAACTTTTTCTGGGTATTTGAGAAAATTAATCCACTATGTTCCTTAGCCTCATGGACACCATTTGAGACAAGAAAACCTATCCGAGTTGCATAAACTAACACGGAATGGGGACAAAGGGGTTTGAGGGTCAAATGTCATGGTCAAAGGGGTATCAATAATGGGGAAGTACATATATTGGATGTACAAATGTGAGGAGGGAGCAATCATGGATGCATGAGTTACCCCAACCTTTTCTTTCCATCCCTCTTTATTTTTGTTTTGCTTTTCCTTGTATTACTGCTCGAATCTCTAGGAAATGAGAGCATGCTGTTAGTGATGTATAGTAGTTATTACCCCCTTAAAGGTGGGGCAGTTCATCGCCCACCAGGGGTTGGGACGTGCATGGGTTCCCTTTATGATGTGATGGGGCAATTATTGGCCGAAGGAACCAGGGTGATGCCCATAATGATAAGGGGTACAACTCATGCTTGGATTTTGCCCACGTGCTATTATTTATGTGCCAACCATCTTTTTCATTTTGTGATTTTCTTTTTCTTTCGTTTCTTGCTTGTGGCCATGATATGCTTTTAACTTTCTTTTAGCTACATCAACCTCTGGGGCAATGTTTCTAGGCCTGACCCAAATATGTGGACAAGGTGAAGGGATATGCTAGACCCTGTGGACCCAGAGAAGGGAGAAGGAATATGGGGCTCGTAATGTGGGGAGGGAAGTGATAAATATTTAATGAAAAAACCTGACAACGCTACCAAAATCAGGGTTTCCCAAGTAGTGCCCTTCCTAAAGCCATGGGCCAATAGGGGAGCTCCCACTCGATTAGGATTGAAGATTAACCCCCCATTTAAGGTGAGGAAACAAAACCACAATCAAAGCTCTTCCTTTTTCCAAGTTACCCAATAATCCATGCCAAAATGCCCAAATAAAAAACAAGCATAAGCAACCAATTGCACAATGAATAACACATCTTTTGGGTTGGATTGCCCACCTTTCAACGTGTGCTCTTGACAAATGGGCGAGGAAGCATACGACTAATGCTAGTGGCAAAGATAAAGTAGCACATGACATTGGCTACAAGGTGGCTGTCAGGGGCTGCCGACTGCTGGTTGGAAGAAGATGATTAGGAAAAAAGCTCTCGTAGGGGTACCCACTTTTGGTGGGTAATAGACCCCACCTTGTATAGACAACTTATTGGCTCTCTCATGTATTTGTTTAACATAAGGCCAAACATTTGCTTTGCTGTGAACACTCTTAGTTAGTTCATGGTGGAACCAAAGAGGGTGCATTGGACAATAGCGAAGCATGTGCTGTGATATCTGAGGTACACTTGAGTATGGGTTGAGGTATACTTAGGGTGATGGTGTCAGGTTGATGGGATACACTGATGTAGACTGGGCAGTTAACACAGTGGACATGAAAAAAACTTCAAGATGTTGCTTCAACATTGGATCAGGGGTTGTCTCTTGGCATAGTAGGAAGCAGAAGTCGGTTGCATTAAGCTATGCAAAAGCAGAGTATATGTTGAATTTTCTAAGTCTATCCATTAGAAAATTAATCTGTATTCTGCTGGTTTATTTCTTCTACTTGTTTAAATTTGAACAAGTTATTTAATACTTTTAAAAACCGAAATAAACATAATACAATCACAGCATCTACAGATCATCAATTGAAAGAAAGCAACCACACAAGTGACACCGTTATTTTTGGACAAATGTCCCTGGAAAAACCCAATGTAGGAAAACCGGTGCAGCTATTCAGAGGGTTATATTATTATGTAGTCTTTCTGAGTATAACTGGGTGCCTAACCGGCTCACTCGACAGAGAAAAATACACGGCAACAATACTTCTATATCCGGAAACAGGTATTCAGAAAACCTGTCCCACGAAACCCTCTCCGGCACAACTGAAGCTCAGCGCTGGAACTTCTGGCCTTTGCGTCAGCCTCTTGCTGACCTGCGTCAACCCAAGATCCTCTGCGTCATCCCTCTGAAGCACTGCGCAGCCTTTGGACCCTTTGTGTCACTCCAACGGCCTTTGCGTGGATGATGCAGTCCCTCTGGCCTCTGCGTTGTCTCTGTTGGGCTCGGCGTAGCCTAGACTGGCTGCTGCTCTTGCTCCCTCTGCTTCTATGTTGGTCTCTCAGTATTGCCTCTGCCTCTCTACCTCGTACTCACTGCCCCTCGCTGTTGATCACTGATTCAACTTTGCTTAGCAACCTTGCTCTGGCAAAATGAATGACTGATCACTCTGTTTTTTTTTCCAACTAACCCTCAAGCCTCTTCTTATACTTTTCTCGTTGGTCCTTCAACGACTGAGATTAAATCTCTAATTAATGATTAAGATTAGATTTTGCTTGATCCATGACTTTTGGAACCTTCTAATATTAATACCCATTAATATTTTATTTTTCTTGTGTTTAGACTTAGGAACTACACTAAAAATATTAATTATTTTAATATCTCCCAAACCGGGTACAATCTATCCAAACCATTTCTTGGTCTTGGAGATCTCATGTGCTTTAGCCTCTCCACCAATTTTCATGGCTAGAGCACATCTGATGCTACCCCAAATCAACACTCCCTCTTAGCGAAGACTGTGCTCTAGTAATACTCCTCACTGAGCATCACACTGATCATCCGGCACTGGTACCTGTGCTGATGCTACGTCTCCCCGCCCGACATCCTTTGCACTGCTGCACCCTAACCTGCTGCCCATGGCCCTATCACTGCCATTGCTACATCCGTATGACAACTCCCTCTTCATCCGTGCTGCTGCTGGTCCATCCTCCTGAGTCCTAGCACTGCAACCCCCTCTCATCATGCTGCATCGTGCTACTGCCAACTGCAACTGCATTGCAACTTGGTTACTGAGAAGTAAATAACTGATCCTCCCAACTTCTAACATCCCTGTCAGGCTAGAAACACTCCCAATACTGAAGCTCCCTCTGTCGCTAACAAGGGCTCCCTTTACTGACCTCTGCGTTGTTGCAATAACTCCCTGCATCTCGCATCGTTGCACACCTTTCTGTGCCATCTTGCACTGTTGCAACAGTCTCGTGCCTCTTGCACTGTTGCAGCATGCTAGCCTCGCACTGCTCGGGGACTCCTGAACTGTAGCACTCCCTGCCGCTTCATCCGCATCTATCTCTACCAACATCTGCCAGTCCTGCTACTCCTCTTCGGGGCTCCCGTAGCAAGGTATAATCCAAGAGTTTGGGTACCTCAATGATCCTGCCCCTCATCGCCTATAGTCCTCTTGACTACAACTTGATGTCTCCCCACTTCTTCTCGAGTAGCACATGAGCACTCATGGCACAATCGTCATCCTCCTCGACTTCTTTCTCCGCCCTCACTGGTGCTGCCTTCGAGTCAGAAGCTTCTCCTTTACTCTTCTTCCTCGGACACTGGTTCGCATAGTGACCCAATTCCCCACAATGGAAACACTTGACCTTGGAGAGGTCCTTTTTCTTCCTCTTCTCCTGCTTTCCCGCAGATGCTAGAGCCGCATCCTCTTCCTCTTCCTTCTTGATCGTGACCCCTTTTCCGCTACTCCCTGCCTTGGTTAGCCGTATGATCTCTTCTTGACGAAGAGCTGCCGACAGTGCTTCCCAATCTAGAAGACTCGTCCTACCCAAAATGCTCTGGACAAATGTCTCCCAATCCTCGGAGACTGCGTTAAGTGCGGTCCTTACCATCAACTCCTGATCGGGCGTGGCCCCTATGGAAGTTAGTTGGTCATAGATCTCCTTCAATCGACCGAGGAAAACATCTATCTGTTCTTCCTTTTGCATCTGGTATGACCTTAGCTGATTCTCCAGGAGCATCTTCCTCTTCACGGAAGTATGCTGGTACAATGTCTTCAAAGTGTCTCACATCTCCTTTGTTGTTTCCTTCTCGGCAATATGTGGGACCACATGATCCTTGACTCCATCAAGGATGATACACTTTGCCTTAGCCATTGCCTCCTCGTACCTTTCATTAGCTACTGGGTTAACTGGGATAGCCATCACTCTGAAGGTGAAGTCCTTGATACAATGTCTGTCTAGAATGGACAAGATCTTGACCTTCCAGACCACAAAGTTGTAGGCTTCGTCCGACCTGTCCTAATCTCTCAGCCCATTCACGACCATCTTGCTGTTGTTTTTTCGACTCCTCCAAGTCTCTCTACTTCTTGCCTGGAAGTTCTCGGTTCGACTCCTGTTGAGTCTCTCTACTTCCTGTCTGGAAGTTCTCAGTTCGAATCCTGCTGAATCTCTCTACTTCCTGTCTGGAAGTTCTCTTCTGGACTACCTTTGAGTCCTGATTTCCCTCTTGGAAATCCTTCTGCCAACTGTCAAGTTGCTCCTCTCCGATCGTCTGTGCAACTGCAACACTGATCCAGATTCCTTGGCTAGAAATCGCCTTGGCAGCAACTCCCTCTACCTTAGTCTTGCCCTGTTAGGTACTGTTCTAACCACAGTACCCCACCAGTTCACTCCCACAAATTGCCCACAGCTTCCTTCGCCCCAACAACTAAAGGATTGAGCCTCTTGGCTCTGTGCAATCCAAGCACTGGCAAACCAGCACCCTCAACGAACTGCGTCAGCCCTCCTAGCCTCTGCGTGGCTCTGTGTGAGCCTCTCTCTGCCCTCCTGAGCCTCTGCGCAGGCCTCTCTCTGGTCCAGACTGATGACGTAGTCGCTCTGCGTCAACCCTTCATTTGTCGCTTTTGCAAGGATCAACTACTGTCACTCGTGACAGCTGATTCTGCTGCAAATGCTTTGCTCAGTGAATGCCTCCAGTTCTCCTGTGATCTGCAACCATGCTCTGATGCCATTTTGAATTTTCCAAGTCTATCTATTAAAAAATTAATCTGTATTCTGCTGGTTTATTTCTTCTACTTGCTTAAATTTGAACAAGTTATTTAATGCTTTTAAATTCCGAAATAAACACAATATAGTCACAACATCTACAGCTCATCAACTGAAAGAAAACAAGCACACAAGTGACACTGTTATTTTTGGACAAATGTCCCCAGAAAAACCCAATGTGGGAAAACCGGTGCAGCTATTCAGAGGGTTATATTATTATGCAGTATTTTTGAGTTCAATTGAGTGCTTAATCGGCTCACCCGACAGAGAAAAATACACGACAACAGTACCTCTATATTCAGAAACAGGTATTCAGAAAACCTGTCCCACGAAACCCTCTCCGGCACAATTGAAGCTTAGCGCTGGCCCTTCTGGCCTCTGCGTTAGCCTCCTGCTGACTTGCGTCAACCCCACGACCCTTTGCGTCAGCCCTTTAAGGCACTGCACAACCTCTAGGACCCTCTGCGTCATCCTAGGTTGCACGAAATGAGGAAACAGGTACGAGTTTCTGAAACGGGAAGCAATACGAAACGCGACCTCCCCAAATTTTGGAAACGGGGAAACGCGAAATATATATATATATATATGTGCAATCATAAAGCATAAATGATACATTATAATTTATTACTCTTAAACATTAAGATTTAATTTACATCACATTTATTCATGAATGATCACATAATGAAAATAAAAATATCGGAATATCCAAAATCAACCTTTATTATATATCCAAATCTCAAAATCAGCCTTTATTTATATTAAGATATGAGGCTACAAGTATAATAAAGACTATAAGGTTGCAAGAGAGAGATCCAAATTAGGATTTTCTGCATCCACATCCCATTCTTTAGAAGGACCACTGTTGTATTGGGAGTCTCCTCCTACAAAGTCGAACAACCTTAGTGCTCTTGATTAAATACAAGTTTCATATTCTAGTACCCTACATGATCTTGATTGTTGGGAGTTTCCCCTGCATAGAGGGCTTGGTTCTCTTGATTAAATACGAGTTCCATACCCTAATACATGATAAAATCCAATGGAAACATTGCAATCCCCCCAATCCTAAAATCCTGAAAAACAGATAAGTTTGCTGGATTTTGAGTGAGATCTAAAATTCTACTTTCTCCATATAAAATCCAATGAGGGCGAAACCACTCTCAAACATCCTGAGTCATTTCATGGTAATGTTAAAAATTTAAGTAAAAGGATGAAAATGAAAAATAAAGGAGAATATCACTTTTACTTTAAGAATTTAACATTACCATGAACTGCATATGCCTTAAACTTCCCGATGAACTGGATATCAACACTAGGGCAAAAATTCACTTTTATAACTTTAGACACGCATCTAGAAGCAACTAGAAGTCACTAACATACCCTAAAAATAAATTAAAAAACAAATTAAAAAAAATAAATAAAAAAAACACAAGTTAATGAGGAAACGTGGGTCGTACGGTTGTGAAACGCGTTTCCGGCCGTACTGGCCACGTTTCCATTTCGGGAAATGTGGCAGTACGACCGGAAACGCATTTCATGGCCGTACCAAACGCGTTTCCTCGTTTCGTAGCAGTTTCCGTACAGAAACGGATCTCTGTACCACGTTTCTTGCAACATAGGCGTCAGCCCTCTGAGGCACTGCGTAGCCTCTGGGACCCTCTGCATCACTCCAACAACCTCTTCATGGATGACGTAGTCCCTTTGGCCTCTGCGCGGTCTCTGCTGGGCTCTGTGTAGCCTGGACTGGCTGCTGCTCTCGCTCTCTCTGCTTCTGCGCTGGTCTCTCAGTATTGTCTCTGCCTCTCTGCCTCGTACTCACTGCCCCTCGCTGCTGATCACTATTCAACTTTGCTTAGAAACCCCACTCTAGCAAAATGAATGACTGATCACTGTGGTTTTTTTCCAACTGACCTCAAGCCTCTTCTTATACTTTTCTCGTTGGTCTTTCAACAATCGAGATTAAATCTCTAATCAACGTCTAAGATTAGGTTTGGCTTGATCCATGACTTTTGGAACCTTCTAACCTAGTTTTATATTAATACCCATTAATATTTTATTTTTCCTAAGTTTAGACTTACGAACTCCATTAAAAATATTAATTATTTTAATATCTCCCAAACCGGGTACAATCTGTCCAAACCATTTTCCGGTCTTGGAGATCTCATGTGCTTTAGCCTCTCCACTAATTTTCATGGCTAGAGCACATCCGATGCTACCCCAAATCAACAGTATATGGCAGCAAGCATGGCTACATGTGAGGCCATATAGCTTTGAAAGCTGGTAGTGGCACTGTATGGTCAAAGGATGGAGTCGACCATCATCCACTGTGATAATCAGAGTTGCGTCAAGCTATCTAAGAATCCAGTATTTCATGATAGGTTGAAACACATCGGCATTTGATACCATTTCATTAGGGATTGTGTACAACATGGAACAGTTCGACTATCATATGTGCCTATATATCAATGAGTGGCAGACATTCTGATGAAGGCATTGAATAAAGGAAAGTCTGTTTTATTCAGGGATATGTTGGGTGTTGTGGAGAATACCTTTCTTGCTAAAAGGGAGTGTTAAATTTCGTAGCTTGAATAAGTGTTCTAGTCTTGAGAGGTTTTTTGAGTTCAACTGAATGCCTAACCGGCTCACTCGATAGAGAAAAATACACGACAACAATACCTCTATATTCAGAAATAGGTATTCAGAAAACCTGTCCCACGAAACCCTCTCTGGCACAATTGAAGCTTAGCGCTCGCCTTTCTGGCCTCTGCGTTAGCCTCCTGCTGACTTGCGTCAACCCCACACCCCTTTGTGTTAGCCCTCTAAGGCGCTGCGCAACCTCTGGGACCCTCTGCGTCAGCCTAGGTTGCACGAAACGAGGAAATGGGTATGAGTTTCCGAAACGGGAAGCGATATGAAACACGACCTCCCCAAATTTTGGAAACGGGGAAACGCGATATATATATATATATATATATATATATATATATATATATATATATTGAAATATTTATATATATATATATATATATATATATATATATATATATATATATATATATATCTATGTGCAATCATAAAGCATAAATGATACATTATAATTTATTACACTTAAACATTAAGATTTAATTTACATCACATTTATTCATGAATGATCACATAATGAAAATAAAAATATCGGGATATCCAAAAGCAACCTTTATTACATATCCAAATCTCAAAATCAGCCTTTATTTATATTAATATATGAGGCTGCAAGTACAATAAAGACTATAAGGCTGCAAGAGAGAGATCCAAATCAGGATTTTCTGCATCCACATCCCATTCTTTAGAAGGACCACTGTTGTATTGGGAGTCTCCTCCTACATAGTCGAACGACCTTAGTGCTTTTGATTAAATACAAGTTTCATACCCTAGTACCCTACATGATCTTGATTATTGGGAGTTTCCCGTGCATAGAGGGCTTGGTTCTCTTGATTAAATACAAGTTCCATACCCTAGTACATGACAAAATCCAATGGAAACATTGCAATCCCCCCAATACTGAAATCCTGAAAAACAGATAAGTCTGCTGGATTTTGAGTGAGATCTAAAATTCTACTTTCTCCATATGAAATCCAATGAGGGCAAAACCACTCTCAAACATCCTGAGTCATTTCATGGTAATTTAAAAAATTTAAGTAAAAAGATGAAAATGAAAAATAAATGAGAATATCACTTTTACTTTAAGAATTTGACATTACCATGAACTGCATATGCTTTAAACTTCCTGATGAACTGGATATCAACACTAGGGCAAAAATTCACTTTTATAACTTTAGACACGCATCTAGAAGCAACTAGAAGTCACTAACATACCCTAAAAATAAATAAAAAAACAAATTAAAAAAAATTAAAAAAACACAAGTTAACGAGGAAACGTGGGTCGTACGGTTGTGAAACGCGTTTCCGGCCGTACTGGCCACATTTCTGTTTCGGGAAACGTGGCAGTACGACCGGAAACACATTTCACGGCCGTACCAAACGCCTTTCTGTACTGAAACGGACCTCTGTACCACGTTTCCTGCAACATAGGCGTCAGCCCTCTGAGGCACTGCACAGCCTCTGGGACCCTCTGCATCACTCCAACAACCTCTTCGTGGATGACGTAGTCCCTCTGGCCTCTGTGCGGTCTTTGCTGGGCTCTGCGTAGCCTGGACTGGCTGTTGCTCTCGCTCTCTCTGCTTCTGCGTTGGTCTCTCAGTATTGTCTCTGCCTCTCTGCCTCGTACTCACTGTCCCTCGCTGCTGATCACTGATTCAACTTTGCTTAGAAACCCCGCACTAGCAAAATGAATGACTGATCACTGTGGTTTTTTTCCAACTGACCTCAAGCCTTTTCTTATACTTTTCTCGTTGGTTTTTCAACAACCGAGATTAAATCTCTAATCAATGGCTAAGATTAGGTTTGGCTTGATCCATGACTTTTGGAACCTTCTAACCTAGTTTTATATTAATACCCATTAATATTTTATTTTTCCTAAGTTTAGACTTACGAACTCCATTAAAAATATTAATTATTTTAATATCTCCCAAACCGGGTACAATCTGTCCAAACCATTTCCAGGTCTTGGAGATCTCATGTGCTTTAGCCTCTCCACTAATTTTCATGGCTAGAGCACATCCGATGCTACCCCAAATCAACAGTATATGGCAGCAAGCATGGCTACATGTGAGGCCATATAGCTTTGAACGCTGGTAGTGGCACTGTATGGCCAAAGGATGGAGTCGACCATTATCCACTGTGATAATCAGAGTTGTGTCAAGCTATCTAAGAATCCAGTATTTCATGATAGGTTGAAACACATCAGCATCTGATACCATTTCATCAGGGATTGTGTACAATATGGAATAGTTCAACTATCATATGTGCCTATAGATCAACGAGTGGCAGACATTCTGATGAAGGCATTGAATAAAGGAAAGTCTGTTTTATTCAGGGATATGTTGGGTGTTGTGGAGAATACCTTTCTTGCTAAAAGGGAGTGTTAAAGTTTGTAGCTCGAACAAGTGTTCTAGTCTTGAGAGGTGTCATTAAGGCTAAAAACATGAAGGATTTAATTATCTCTAAGCCCATGTAATTTTTCCTAAGTTTCACCTAGGGAAAATATCTTAATAATGTTAATTAGTGATTTTTAATTATTTCTTGAGTTAAACTTAGGGAAAGTGGATAATTAATTGACATTAGCTGGGATAAGATTGATTTACATCTACAAGCTTGTGGAAAGTTTATAAGATGATCTTAGCCATCGATTGGATCAAGTGAACTTCTAATCGTGGTCATTCATTTGTGAATGAGAGATTATAACGACAGATCAATTGGCAACATTGGAGATACATTGAGTGGGTGAATTTTCAGGGAGACGCCAGGAGGGTTTCAACAGTAGTGATTGAGAAGAAATTTGCTGGAGTTTATTCTTCACAAAGACTTCTAGCTTTTGAGTGACAAAAGGAGGCCAAATTATTTCTGCAAAAGAAAGCTGAGTTTTCTAGTGTGAGTGGCCTATGCGAATTGCTGGAGGCAGTATAACTTGCTAGATCGAATTTCCGGAGGCAATGCAAGTTGTTGGGTGCTAATTTGGCAACTCAGGGGCAAATTCCCTCCTTTGGACAACCTTCTTCATCAAGAAAGACCCCTCCTAGCCCTTGGAATAATTTAATTGGTCAAGAAAAATAATTTTTAAGGTGAAACCCACATGTGCACAAATGTACAATTCTGCTTGGGCAAGCTAATTCGACCTCCTAAGAAGCATATAAATAAATCATTTGTCACATCACTTTGGAGCATCACATCAAGCATCTCTCTTCTCTTGATTGTTTCGATCTGATCTGAAATTGCAGGGGTCCAAGCTCACATGTGTGAAGAGGAAGAAGGTATTTCAGGGTTGCGTTGCGTTTTTTGATTAGGGCACCTTTGACTTGCATTGACTCTTGGGATTTTGGAATTGTTTGACCTGGGTTTTTGGATTAGTTTTGAAGGCCGAATTCCGAGGCAAGCAGAGCGAATATTTCTAGGCACTTTGACCTTGATTGACTGCAGATATGAAGCGGCCATTTGATTGTAGGGTTGACCTTGAAGTTGATCCATTTCTGAGGCACTTTTTGGGACTGTTTTGACCATCTTTGACTGAGCTAAAGGGGTCGGGTTTTCTGCTGCCAAGACCAAAATTTTTGGAGGCACTTTGATTGCTGAACATTGATTGGTTAGGGCATCTTTGACTATTGTTGACTTTGACCAAAAGATGTAGATTTGTCTTGTGGACCTAATTTGACTTTTGGGCTCATCTCTTGGATATTGGTTAGTGGATTGTTGGATAAGTCAGATTTGACTTTGACTCTTTTGTTGATGAATTGGAACATTTTATCTCTTTTGAACATTTGATGACAATCTAATAGAAGTAGACTTTTGAAAGGGTTTTCCCCCTTGTGGGGTTTTGCCCTGGTCTTTGACGAAATCTTGTGTCTCTTGTTATTGCTCTTGGTTGTCTTCTATTGTGCATTGGATTTATTGTTCTATCTACAATTACTTATTGTTATTGGAAATATTAAATTTATTAGATAATTGATTGCTAATTAAAGAAGAATTGGAATAAGTAATTGTGCTAACCATAAAACACTAGAAAATTAACACTGGGAAGCGTAGTGCGAGTTCCTAGTTAGCCAATGTGAGTGCAGGAAGGGAGTACGAATTGCCAGAAAGGGTTGAGTTGATCTGCAAAGGGAGACAATGCAATTTCTTAGTCTGATTTGGTTAGAAGTGAAGATAATTTTTTTGTCAAAGCTTAGCCAATGTTAGGGAAGCAATTGTAATTTCTCAATAGAAGTTTCTGCTAAAAATAATAATATAAACCCTCAAATCTTAAAACTGGTTTTCCCCACATTGGGGTTTTTCTAGGAATGTTTGTCCAAAAATACTTGTTTTCATTGTGTGATTGGTTTCTCGCATTTCCTACTACAAATTTTATTTGTGATTGGTGTTGTTCATGTTATTCCAACAAAAGAATTAATTTGCCGTGAAAAAGTAATAGGAAATAGTTAATCGGGTTAATAAAACCTTCAGGGTAGCTAGAAATTTTATACACATCTTGAGTATATAGATCTAATGGAGTGAGCAATCGTGGAAGTTTGAGTTACCCTGCTCAGCGTGCTTTTCCACCCCTTTGGTGCGCCTTTTACTTCTTTGTGATAATGCTTTGTATTATAGTGCATAGCTCAAGGATCAAAGCTTTCTCTTTATGATATAGCATTTAATGTACCCCTTAAAATGAGGTGCTTTGTTGCTCGTCAGGGTTGGGACATGTAAGAGTTCCTTTTGATGACATAGAGCATCAAGTGTTTAGGAACTGGGCGATGGCTAATGGGGAGGGTAGAGCTCATGTTAGGGATTTTCCCATGCACTAACTTATGTTCGAACCATCTTTTGCGTTTTGATTTTCTTTTTCTTTGATTGTGGCCATATTATGCTTTTCCATTCTTTTAGTTGCATCAATCTCTAGAGAAATGTTTCCCCGCCCTATTCAAGGATGTGGATAAGAGTGTGACAAATCCCAATGAACCAATGACAAGTTAAACCCGAGGAATGGAGATAGTATAAAGAGCTTATAATATGTCATGGAAAGTGTTAAGTACTAGGTTGCTTGGAAGTAGGGAGTGGAAGCGAAAACGAGAGTGGGAGTGGGGAGTGACAATTTTCAGAAACTTGCGGGTTGGGAGCGAATCAAGAGCGAAATTTATATAATATATATTTATATATATTTTGATGCATACATGTGAACAAAAGCATGTTGAATGATGAATTAGTTATAAAAAGCATAAAAAAATGGGTTAAACCATATAACATCAATCATCTAGTAGACATGGGATCATCGACGTGAGCTACGTAAACATCATCTGGCTCAGAGTCTAAGGACTCTTCAGACTCCTCTGCAACCTCCGTAGTAGTAGTAGCAACAACATAACTAGACATGAAAACTACAAATCACTGATCGACATGATCACGCATGAAACTCATCATTGATTCAACACTACTAGAAATGGGATCTTCAACAAGAGTTACATAAACATCATCTAGCTCAAAGTCTTCAGACTTGGATTGCTCAACCTTATAATATGGTCGAAATTGAAAAAGCTTAACATGCCTAACCAATGATTTTGGTTTTAGTGACAGATTCATCTCCTCGACCTAATAATATGGTAGAAAAAGCTTAGCATGTCTAACCAATTATTTTCCTTTGAGTGAAGGGTACATTTTAGTTAAGGCCATGGTAGATGAGTTCAACAAGCAATACCACCAACATCAACGAAGTTCAACAATCAATGGCACCAACATCAAGGTACTTAAAGGGCTTCATGCTCTTGATCAAATGCCAATCTCATACCCTCACACATGACAAAATCAATTGGAAACATTGCAATCCCCTAAATCTTGAAATCCTGAAAACCATTTTGTCTGCTGGATTTTGAGTGATATCTAAAAATCTAGTTTCTGCATATGAAATCCAATGAGGTTGAAACCAATCTCTAACATCCTAAGTCATTTCATGGTAATGTTAAAATTTTAAGTAAAAGGATGAAAATGGAAGATAAAGGAAATGTTACTTTCATGGTTGCGGGGGAGCACCCCCCCTTGTCGAATACGCTCCCTGACCATGGTCTGGGCAAGAGCGCATTGGGAGCGACCACGGGAGTGTGCTCTCGAATTCGCTTCTTGTGGGAGCGAATTTCGAGAGGACGCTCCCTAATTTTTTTTCGCTCCCTGCCTTTTAAGGAGTGATAGAGGGAGCTATTACAATTTTTTTAGTGTGGCAACCTAATGTTCAATCCTATGGCCCTACTGTTGATATGAAGTTCATGGTAATGTTAAATTCTTAAAGTAAAAGTGACATTATCCGTTATCTTTCATTTTCATCCTTTTGCTTAAATTTTTAACATTACTATGAGATGACTCAAGATGTTTGAGAGTGGTTTCGACCTCATTGGATTTCATATGGAGAAAGTAGAATTTTAGATCTCAATCAAAATCCAACAGACTTGTCATTTTTTCAGGATTTTAGGATTGTGGGGTATTGAAATGTTTCTATTGGATTTTGTCATGTATTAGGGTATGGAACTTGTAATTAATCAAGAGCACCAAGCCCTATTTGCGGGGGAGACTCCCAATGATCAAGAGCACCAAGGCCATTCGACTATGCAGGAGGAGACTCCCAATAAAGCACGAGACAAGAAATTAGAAATTTCTCATGGCAAGAGGGTCAAGCGGTAGATAATAGATTTACTTGCCTTTTCTAGTTTCTATTACTTTTAAACTATTGACACTTTCGTATTTATTATGGTATTTTTTGTAAAAATATATGACAATTTAAGTTTGAAGTTTGAAGTTGGCATTTATAATTCATTGGTAATGAATTATGAATATGACGCTTCATGGAAGTTGAAGGTTGAAACATTTCATTTCATGTTAGATATTCTTTGTTATAGTTTGGTTGCTTCATAATGGTAATGGTTACAAGTACAACTTTAGTGATAAATGATGACAAGTGTTATATATTGAATTTTGAAAGCTTGAAACTTTAAGATTGATGAATCATCAGACTTGATATGTTGTATGTTACTAACTTGTGGACGTGGTTGATGAAGATTATAACTTCTAGATGATTGATGTTATATGGTTCAATCCATGTTTTTATGTTTTTTATATCTAATTTATCATCCTACATGCTTATGCATCGAAATATATAAAAATATATAGTATATAAAAATTCACTCCCGCACCAGGATTTTTTGAAAATGTTGCTTCATGCTTCTGCTCCCAAGTAACCTTGGTTACTTTTACTTTAAGAATTTAACATTACCGTTGATTGCCAACATGGCTAGGGTTGAAAATCTCAACCACCTCTGAAAGCACTAGGGAGGGAGCGACCAGGGAGCGATTTTTTTTGGCAGAAACGCTCTCCTGAAATTTGCTCCCAAGCAGGAGTGAATTGGGAGTGTGCTCTCATGGCCGTCCCATAGGGCTTCCAAGCAAAGCGCTCTTTGGGTGTGGATTTCCGGGGGGGGGGGGTGGGGGTCGCTCCTCGCAACCTTGGTTAAGTAAAGGGAGAATGAACATGCTACTTCAATCCAGGTTTTCCAATTAGTGCCCCTTCTATAGCCCCAAGGCCTTAAGGGAGGTCTCACTGGACCAGGGATAAAGATTAAACCCCCGTGGTAAGTTGAGAGAACAAGATTATAGTCAAGATCGATTAGAACCCAAAACATCAAGTATAAGCACCCGATTTCAAAATGATCAAAGTATTTGTTTAGTGGTAGCCCACCTTCATTCAAAAGGCATGTCAGATGGGGTGAGGTGTAATGATTGGTGCAAATGGTGGAGGAGTTGGCATATCATCATCATCAAGCTAATGTGTAGGGATGTTGGCTGGCTGGTATTCCAAAATAGGAGAAAATTTTTCTCCTAGGGAGCTGCCCATTTTGGTGGGTAACAGTGACTAAAAGCCATCAATGGATGAAAAGAATGGATAAGGTCATTAATTATGGGTTTTAATAAAGATCATTGGTACATACATTATATGGGCATGAGATTGATAGCCAAAGTTAAGGTCGAAGAAATATATAACTACAATAACCTTACCCCAATTTGAGAGTACTTGCTATGAAACAATTTGAGAGTACTTGCTATGAAAATTTCAACTATAGCAGCAACCAGAATTAATCTTCTAACTGTAAATTTAATTATGCAGTTTATTTGCTACGACAAATGACGAATAAAATCACAACTGCAATTTTCATCATAAAAACGTTGCGGAAAATAAAATGGTGGAAACTGAGAAATATGCTAGCGCACATAAAAATGACACAATTATTTTTGGATAATTGTCCCCAGAAAAACCCAATGCAGGAAAATAGTGCAACAGTTGAGGGTTTTTATTGTTATGTAGCAGTGAAATTCCGAGTACAATAAAATGATGTGAAATTGGCGTTTCTATTTGAGATTAATACTGGCAAAAATATCCGAGGGAATTTACCCTCCTCCTCAAGCAATCCCTGACTCAATTTGCCCCCAGAGACTGACTCCTGGAATGAACTGCGCCCACCCCTATGTAGGCCTTGTGCAGTCCTTTATATGCTCAACCTGAAACTCCCTTTGAATCAGACGTCCTGCCTGTCTCAGCTCCTAGAAGTGATTCGATTGGCCTACTGGGAACTTTCCCAGCCACCAGCAATTGAATCGACCTCCTCCTCTGTTGAATCAAACTACCCCTCTTGAGGCTTTTGCGCAGCCCCTATGCAACCTCTTGGAGAAATAACGTGGCCTTCTCTCTTGACTCTCCGAAATTGGAATCCTCCTTTGGAATCATTGTCTTTGCCCCTCTATGTCCCTTCTGGCTTGAACTCTTTTCCTTTGCTTGAGCTCTGAAGCTGGATAGCTCGACCTGTCAAGGAACTTGCACTACTGACTCTCACTCTATGTTTCTCCATCTACCCATTGACCTCCTCTTATAATCTCCAGTTGAGTCTTCAACAACCAAGATTAAGACTTAATCGATGGCTGAGATCATCTCCAAGTCGATCTGTGTGAGTTTTTAGAGAACTCTCACCTTTTTTGATTAATTACTATTAATTAACTAGTTTTCCTAAGTTAGACTTGGGAAAAATTTAAATGATGCTCAATTAATATAATTGAGCCATCTCTAGGTGGAATTTCCAGAAACGATTTCTGGGTTTTGGAGAATTCACGTGTTTTAGTCTTTCCACAAAGTTTGAGACTAGTACACCATCTGATGCTACAAAAACTAGCACTAGCTTAAACTAGCACTAGCTTCATCAAGCACAAGGAATATTAAAGAGAAAATTCACAAAGAGGTCCATAAATTGGGAAGAGTTGTATATGAAGGTGAACTCCTAGTTACATTTGTCAAAAAATATGAAAGGAACCACCTATCAAAAGAGATCGGAAAATGATTAAGATTAGTGAAAAAAACCATTTATTATTATTTAATGAAATGGAAGACACCAAAGAGAGTCAAGAAGCAAATGAAATTTGCTATTAGGTTTATTTATACACCTATGGCATTTCTATAGTTAAGATGAAGCATTCAAAATGAATCGGTGGTTGTTTCCATTGAACTTTTAGATACTTAGTTTTATTAACGCCGATTAGAAAATTGTTTAAAAATGTGATTATAAGTATAAAGGAAGCATTCATGTTAGATGAGAAGACATGTGAATCCAATGGCTTCAAAATTAATGATCGACTATTATTCCATGGAATCTAGTTTTTATATTGCATACATGGAAAAAGATGATACAATTCTTAAATCTTCTTGGCTAGAAGCACTTTGTAATTTTACCATGAAATTAAACAATCATTTCCCAATATAACATCAAAAGAAAATAACATTCAACGAATTTACATTGATGTGCGTAACAAAAGATATAAACATTTTGCTAGACCTTGTCATTCAAAGTCATTGGGAGTCACTATAGAAAGAGCAAGTGAAGAATCAAAGTTCAAACACCAATTTGTTGGGCCAATAATTCATCTCATTTTTGAAGCTTCTGGAGACAACTAATATCATTCTATTGACGATGGAAATTCGGTTGAGCAATTCATTTGTTGGTTGGACTGACTAAAGGTGGTCTCGATTAGGTTGATTGACGCATCGAGGTAGAAATGTCCCAAGTGATCAAAGTTGACTATGTCTTCTTTATCTTGTGGGAGTTAGGTTTTGTGGTATATAGAGATGATCCTATGGATTGGTCTAAATCATGATATTTGTGTTATCCATTGTATATTGAGCTTAGCTTAGTCATGCTCTATTGCTATAATGGTGTTTATTGACACCACCTCTTCTTGGAATTCATTGTTGCTCACTTATACAATTTTTTAATTCTGCAACATGGTATCTAGAATAATTAGTTCTTGTTTATTATGAGATTGATAGAATATTTTTGCAATTGTATATTAAAATATTGAGTAATAAATGATTGAAATGAATTGATGTTTGCAATGAGCCTTGTGACTGACTTATATGCATTGTTTGGTCATGAGGTAAAGGGGAGTGTGGTCCTTGACTCTTTTCATACCTAATTATTATTGTTATCTTTATTATGTCATTACATTGCGCTCCCCCCCCCCTCCCGAAAGAATGCTTTGTCCTCAAAGCATAACAAATAGGATTCTTTGTAATTGAGATTTTTTTTCCTATGGCATTGTATTTAACTTGTTGTAGAGGTTTGGCTTGGTTCTCATTTTGGGCATTGGTGAGGTTGTTTGTAGTGTGTGTGTTCAATTCTTTTGACCAAGATTTTTAACCTCAAACCTTGATTCTCCTTGGTAAAATACGTTTATTGCTTTCGTTGTTGTATGCTCATATGTGATTCTTTTACTTTTTTCATTAATTGAAATTCACTTTTCTATTGATGGGAGATTTCAATCCCATGTAATTTATAATGTTGTTCTTGCCAGTTAAAGTTCATGAAATGTTCTACAAGGTTGGTGGTATAAGTTCCCAATTGTGTCAACCATTCAACACCTAGGACCATATCCATCTCATTGAGTGGTGGAACGTAAAATCCTTTTTGTAGTTCTTATTCTTGTATTTTCCTAGAAATTTTATGACATCTCGCTACTCCTTTGATCTTTTTGCCCACCAGTGGTCGTAACTGTGAGGTCCTTGGTGTGGGACACAAAAAAGCTTAGTTGCTCAGTGAAATTGATGTCTATTTAGTTATGAGTACTGCTAGAATCTACAAGTATCGTTGCAATTGTATTTTTTATGATTTCTTTAAGTTTTAGGGTCTTAGGTTGTAATTTCTTGTCATTTTTGGTAGACTTGTAGGTTTTCATTCCACTTTTCTCAAATCATGGATCTTATCAACCTTCCTAGATGAGGTGGAATGTATTTTGTGGTTTGTTCTTGTATTTTTTTTTTCTTTTCAAGTAATCATATCTTTTTTGAAGCTATTTTTCTTCTTTCCTATTGTATGATGCGCATGAGTTTGATGCTAATGATATTTATGGCATTACTTCGCCATTGCACCCAATAGTGATTTCATTCCTTAGAATCAAGGTTTCTACTTCTTTTTGGTCCACTATCTTGGCTTCGCATTGATGTTCGAAGACCTATCTCTCCCACATATATGATAATTGTTTACCTTCCTTGTTATCTCTAGCCATTGTTTATCATAATCTTTGATTAGCTTATCAATTCTGTCTCCATTGCCTATTAATTTTTCTAAATTTCCCCTAATTAATAATTCTGTTTGTCCCTTCTCAACGTTATCAAGGCAAAGATGTAACAATTTATCGCTCATTGGGGTTGGGACATTTATAAGTTCCTTTATTTTGGTGGAGCATTAAATGTTGAGGAACTGAGTGATGGCTAATGATGGGGGTAGAGCTCATGCTAGGCTTTTTCCCATGTGCTAAATAGATGTCACAACCATATTTTGCATTTTTTGTTTTCTTTCCACTGTGGATTTTCATGTTCTTATCTTTCTTTTAGCTGCATCAACCTCTTGGCTAAAGTTTCTGGGACCTGACCCAATGATGTGGATATAGGGTGCCATTCCCAATGACCAATGACAATTTACCCAAATAGTGGAGATGAATATAAGGGATAGGTGGAAGGTGGTAAATATGGATTACCTTGGGCATTCTATATCAATCAGTGCCCCCTATTGGTGCCCCTCCTAAACCATAAGGCCTTAGCATGCTGGACTGGGGTCAAAGGCTAACCTCCCAGGTGAAGTGTGGGAACAAGGATATAGTCAAGAGGGGCCAATTAGGCCAGCCTGCCTCGTGATTCATATTAGTATGCGCTTAACATTAAATGAAATCACACGATTACTGAAATGGTTAGTGTACCTTTTGATAGGCGACCCACCTTCCTTCAAGAAGCATGCCATATGGGGGAGAGCACTGACCGAAGCATAGGTGTTGAGCTTTGACATCAAACTATTGATCATCATACGACCGCTCGCTGGTTAGATGTCACAACAGGAGAATTCTTTTTTCCTATGGGTTACCCATTTTTGGTGGGTAATAGTTATCTGAGATTATCTCTAGGGCTAAGACTTTTCAATTTATTAGTGATTATTTTTGACATGAACCCAAAGATGGCCCTAGTGATTCAGAAAGAGTTGTAGAAGCTTTTGGAAGTTCAAAGTATTACTCCCATTAGATATTCAAATTGTGTGTCAAATGTTTTCCTAGTAAGAAAGAAGAACGATGAGATTCAAATTTGTATTGGTTTTCGAAATCTCAATCTTGCATCCTTAAAGGACAACTACCCTCTTCTAAGCATGGAATACATTCTCTAGGCAATGACAGGATCAAGGATGAATCCATGTTGGATGGTCTCTATGAGCATAATCAAGTACCAATATCTAAAGAAGAAATGATCATATTGCTCGTGGAAATTTTTTGATAGGTATATGTCTGTTAGTATGTCATGTTAATCTTGGGTATGTTTGAGGGAAAAATCTTGGGGCACATTAAGGATGGTGTGCGGATTGATCCCAAAAGAGTAAAATGCATATAGGAGGTTCCCCTTTCCAAGAATGAAAAGGAAATTCTACGTTTCTTCGGCCATATTAGCTTTGTAAGGCACTTTATTCCTAAATTTGCAAAAGTTGTGAGGACCATCTTTGACATGCGAAAGAAAGGACATGATATAAAATGGAGTGACCAACATTTGTGAGACTAGATTATGGTAAATATTTCTAGTTTTCTTTTGCTTCTAACTTTACTATGGTTGTGGTTTTGTTGTAGAAGAACAGTGAAGGGAAGTAGCAATCAATAACATTCATGATCAAGGCTTTTCAGGGCTTAGACTTGAATTATGAGTTAATTGAAAAGAAAGCTTGTGTTAGTCGAGGCATTGATGCATTTTTGGGATTACTTTTGGAATGCGGAAGTGGTGGCCTACATTCATCACGAGATGGTTAAGGGCATATTGGTACAAAGAGAGTGCAGTGGGACTAGAGGGAGATGGATCACTAAGATCTAAGAATATGACTTGGAGATCACACTCATCGCATTAAAAAGAGGTCAAAGGTTAGCAAAGATTATGGAAAAAATTAGCTTGGATATGATTTAGGATTTGTAGATGGAGGAGAAGGTAGTTTCTTTGTTAACTTCATTAGAACATCCCAAATAGTATTTGATTTTATTTTTTACTTGGAGCATTTATCATGGCCTTCTAACATGAACAAGACACAAAGGCGATCATTACAACTAGGGGTTTCCAAGTATTGTTTCATGCAAGGAGAATTAGGATAAGATTGTGTGGATTCAACGAAATCCAAGAATATTTTATAGGACTCGCATGTAGGTGTTTTTGGTGGACATTTTTCAGCTAGGACCACTACATGCAAAGTTAGCAAGTTGGGTACTATTCACCCTCTTTGTTTGCTGATGCACATGCCTTTATGTGATCTTGGTGAGTCTTGTTGCAGATTTTAGGGGAAACAAAAGTTGCCTACTTTTCCAGTTGATCCAGTCATAGTGTATGCCCCCTTTTAGTAGTGGGGGATGGATTTCATTGGCTAGTTTAAGAAAAAATCAAGCAATGCATATAGTTGGATCCTTGTCACTACAATTTACTTCAGTGGATTGGTGGAGGCAGTAGCTTTGAGGACTTCTAATGCTAGCATTGTTAATTTTTTAGAAGAGATATCACCAGTTTTGGGGTCCCAAATAATATTACAATAGATAATGTCAATGTTTTTCGATGCATTGAGATGATCACTTTCTGTTCTCAACACAATATTATGTTGGCCCTGTTGACCCTGCCGCCTACACCTACCTACAAGTTAGTGAGAAAAGGCCATGAAGACCAACATCACAGGTCGACTGCACAACACCTACGATGTTCAATTGGGCAGAGGCCATGAAGACCAACATCAAGCGCCAACTGTCCAAAGCTAAGGCAGGGAATCTGAAGCAATTTTGCTTCGGATCTGTGCTTGTGACCTTTTTCTTGGAACGGGTGCCACTGTTCCAGTATCAGCTGACTAAGGTAGATCCTCCTATGCCATGCGATCCGCGGATGGCCCGCTGGAGTCGTTTGATGCCCAGGATCACTGGGGGTCAGCACATGTCATACAAACCTGCATTCTTTTCATGGCTACGACGACAAAAGATTGTCGTGGAGGACTGGCCATACAGTGGCACCGACTTCCGTGGAGATTCGGACATGCCCTTACCAGATGGAGAGGATTTTGAAGATGAAGGTAAAAAATCAACTTTTTAATTTTGAGATTTTTTAATTGTTTTTTGGTATATATGTGCTTATAACATTTCTTTTGTTAATGCAAACGTTGGACCAGAGCGACCTGCTGGGATGTCCCCAATAGCCAGGTGCGTCCCCCGCCCTATTGATGTTGTTGCCCCTTATCAGGAAGGGAGTGACAACGAGGAGGAGATCGCGAGGAACCTTGAGGGGTTGACTCGTGGCATCCCGAAGTATGCTCGGGTAGGAGACATTCCTCGTCAGTACCAGAGACACACGGTGGGAGTCTCGGATCAGATCTGCTGATTGCTGACTCGTGTTGCACGAGCTGTATCATGCTACCACGATCACCATGCTGATTAGTTCCTAGGTCCAACACTTACATTTTTTGAGGCCTGTGTGCCACGGATATATGAGGCCTGCGAGCCGCTGATGTTATTTTGGACACACATTATTTTTGGGGTTCTGATGTATCAAACATTATCACCATATATATAAATATGCTGCATTTTCTTGTCTACTATGGTACAAGTGGTTTGTTTTATCTTTTCTCATGTTTCGTAAATTTCTATCCAACACATAATTAGCTAATGCATCTATCAATGTATTCATGCGTCTAGGAATATGATGATATGTTATATAATCAAAATGTCTTTCCAATAGATGGATACAAAGATACATTCTCAATATTTGAGGGTTTCTGACGGAATATTGCCCGTTGAGTTGAAGGACGACAAGCTGTGAATCCAGGGTGACAACTAGTTCTCTAATATCAAGAGCAATGGCTTCTGACAATAGTTTGATGACCGCATTGTATTCAACAATGTTGTTAGTTGTGCGACCTAGACAGATACCTTGAAGGTCAATCAACTCACTGTTAGGGTCATAAATAACCCATGCCATGGATGATAGGTTTTGAGTACTACGGCAAGCACCATCAGCGAAACCAATGTGGGGAGTTGCAGACATCTGCAAAGCAAGAAAAGCATAGTAAACAGGAAAGTTGTTTGAAAACTACCACACAAAACCACACTGCACAAAAATGAATGACACACTAATGTACACAAGTAACCATGCAAGATGACCTAAGCATAGTACTTCTTGAGGTAAAGCCTGTTTCGGGGCTTATCGAGAGGATTTCCTTCATAATCAATAAGCTCATAGGCTCCTTTCTGCAAAACACGTTTCACAATGTAGGGCCCATGCCACATGGGTTCGAACTTGCCTGCCCCCAACTTATTGTTAGCTTGGTCGTATAATAAGACCAAATCACCCTCAGTGAACGGCGTGGGGAGACCGACTGGTCGAATTGGGATTTGACCCGTTTTTTTTGTGCTTCGATGACCAAGGTGACGAGACAACGAGTCTCATCTAGTCGTTCCAAATATAAGAGGCGTTCCTCTTGAGGTGACGTTTCGAGGAGGAGTTCAACAGCTAACTTGAGTGAAGGAATCTCGCATTCGATCGACAATGTTGCTTCCAGACCATAGACCAGCTAGAATGGTGTGAAACCAGTTGCGTCTTTGGTTGAGGTTTGATAGGCCCATAGAGCTGAAAAGAGCATGAGATGCCAATTTGACTTGTGCATCCCAATAGTACGCTGAAGCATTGTGACCAAGACTTTGTTCACGACTTCAACTTGGCTGTTGGCCCGAGGGTAATATGGGGTCGAGCGATCGTGGCGTAGGCCCAATGTGGATGTCAGCTCAGCCATCATGTAATCTCTGAAATGGGAGCCATGGTTTGTGACAATGGCTTGAGGTACGCCGAACCTGGAAATAACATGGTTGAAAAGGAATTGAGCTGCCGTCTTACCGTTTGCAGAGTATGTAGGCATCGCTTCGGCCCATTTGGTGAAATAATCCACAACGACGATAATATAGCCATGCCCCCCAGTCGAACGAGGGTTACATGTCATATAATTGATGCCCCATTTGGCAAAAGGACCAACGGTAATGACGGGGTGTAGGTGAGCGGGTGGGGCACGCATCTTGCGTTGGTAAATTTGGCATTCGTGGCACTTGCGAACAACAAGAATGCAGTCCTTGAAGATAGACGACTAGAAATAACTAGTGCGAAGAATTTTTTGAGCTGTAGCGTAACCAGAGATATGACCACCATAGGCCCCGAAGTGGCAATCATTGAGAGCTCTTTCAGCTTCCTCGATCGTAAGGCATCAGCGAAGAACTGAATGGACACCGACACGGTATAAAGTATCACCAATAATACGGTAGGGTTGGGAGTGATGTCGAATCCTTTGCCGAATCCTTCAACGATCATCTTTAGTCAATGCAGACCGAAACGTGGACGTCTGGAGATACACGATGATATCATCGTACCATGGATCAAGGGTGCTAATCAGAAACAGGGTCTCATTCGGAAGTTGTTCATCTGCACCAGCAGGAAGAGACTTGGAGGGAAGGGAACAAATCAATTCGGCAAAAACAAGTGACTTCTTAGATTTGGCAGTAGTAAATACCAAATCAAATTCTGGCAGGATCACGATCCATTTAGAATATTTGCCCCTCAGTAGTTGATGAGTGAGGATATAGGTCATGGGGTTGCATTCAGAGATCACTATAGTCGTGCGCAGAAGGATATAGTGTCGAAAGCGTTGAACAACCTGGACGAAAGCTAAAGCCAACTTCTCGACATGTGCATAATGCATTTCAGTGTCGAGGAGATTCCGACTAAGGTAGTAGATCACATGTTTGTTGCCTTCGTTGTAGTCTTGGACCAAGACCATAGAAATGGTGCTAGGGGCTGCGGCTAGGTAAAGGAAGTAATCTTGATAATAATTTGGCGGGTGCAACATAGGAGCATTTACGAGGACGACCTTGAGATCATCAAAATATTTTTGGGCCACCTCGTCCCATACAAAGGGCGTTCCTTGTTTTAGCAACCGGGTAAATCCTGTGGCTAGCCCGGCATAATTGGGTATAAAACGACGGAGAAAGTTGGCCTTTCCTTGCAGGCTCTGGAGTTGGTGCAGTGAAGATGGAGGGGGTAAATTTACAATGGCCTCGACTTTTAGCGGATCCAGGCGAATATCGTCCTTGGAAATGATGAAGCTGAGGAGTCATCTGGATTCTATGTAGAAAACACATTTGTGTGGGTTTAACCGAATGTTATAGTGTCTGCAGTGCAGAAAAATCTGCCGAAGATGGTTTGGATGAACTTGGTGCCTATGAGAATGAGCAGGAAGGTCATCCAAGTAAGGCTGGACAATGTTACGAATATCATGAAACGCTTAGGACATTGCCCGCTGAAACGTAGCCCCAACATTTTTGAGGCCGAAAGGGAGCTTTTTGTACGCGAACGTACCCCACGGACAGATAAAAGTTGTCTTTTCTTAGTCGGCCGGTGTGATGTTGATCTGGTTGTAACCAAAAAAACTGTCCATGAAGGAAAAATTCTCACTCTCGGCACATTCATCAATGATTTGATCAACGAAGGGAGTATGATAGTTATCTTTAGGACAAGCATGATTGAGATCTCGATAATCAACGCAAACGCGGATCATGCCCTGTTTTTTAATCATCGAGACAATATTGGACACCCAGTCTGTAAGGGGGATGGGATAGATGAACCCAGCTTTGAGAAGTTTTTCAACTTCACCCTTAATAGTGGCGACCTTCCTAGGGTGCACCGGGCGAAGTCGTTGGTGAACGGGCTTCGTGTGCGGATAAGTTGGTATTTCGTGCACAACAATGCTAGGATCAATGCCGGGCATTTCTTTGTAGGACCACACAAACACATCACAGAATTCCTGAAATAGATGAGTATATGTCTTGATCTCATCCGGAGAACAAGATACCCCAATATGAACGTGTTCAACGATACCGGGTTTGATAGAAATATCAATCGGCATCATTTGGGTAATATTACCCAGATTTCCTTTCGACCATACTTTGTGAGTGACGATTGGTAGTGGAAACGGAGAAGAGGACTCTTCGAAAATGGTAGACATGACCGCCGGACGAGGCAGGAACGAGGAGCGATGATGAGTATCGATCCAAGGTGGTTCCTCGAGAGACATGACTTCCATGATACCTTCATCAGCAAGGAAGGTCTCGGCTAAGGGATCAGGCGATTCCAAAGTGCCAAGCCACGGGGATTGAGAGTATGTATCGAGAGAGGTCTTCAACATAAAAGAATCAGAGGATGCAGAACTCGAAGCCGAAACAATTTCCACGTAATTGACTTCGGCGGGACTAAGCGGCATAACCTCGCCCCAGGTATCAACAAGATCTGGTGAAGGTATGACCCAAGGATCATATTTGATCGAGATCATGTTGACAGAGGCAACATGAGGAGGTGGGAGTGGAAAAATTCCCATTAAGGCAGAATCTTTGAAAAGACCTGCCCCCACACTCTCATAGGGAGCACTAGTGTGCTTGACGTACAAAACATTGCCATTTGAGGAGGAAGAGGCAAAGAAAGACAGCTGGTCGACAATGACAATCTTCCCTTGATGGGAAAACGAATCACGCGAAATGAAGAGGAGGCCATGGCATGCATGGCATGGGTCCAGCGTCGGCCGAGTAGAAGTTTATAATTGAGATTAGCGTCAACAATTTCTACCTCGACTTGCACTGTCTTGCCTTTCAGAGTGATGGAAAGGTTAGGTAAGACACCGAAGGGTCACGAATCGCGCCCATCAAAAGCTTCCAAAGTGTTCGAAGATTGGTTCAAAGCAGGAGAACCAATAGCCTTCCAGCATGCAGTTGACATGATGCAGGTGGAAGCACCTTCATCGATGACAGTCCGGTGGATGGTCTTCTCATTGATGATTACCTGAATGAGAAAGGCAATTTGATGAGGGAGACGCAAAACATGGTTCTCTAGATCAAAACATATCAAATTGGAATCGGTGGGATCGATGCCCCCGATAGCTGACAACAAAGATTTCCGCTGTGATGGGCAGCTTTGGAGCACCTCGAGAGCCGACATGGCTGATGGCACCTGAGCCAAATCCTCAACAATATTGTAGTGCTGAGCAGCTCGGGCGTTGGGATTATATGAGGATTTCCGCAGCACACCTCGAGAGGGTGGCCGTATAGCAGAATCAGGGTTAGGGCGCTCAATATGCAGAGGGCCAGAACTCGGGGTAGAAGAAGAAGGTGAGGCTTCTTTCTCTTTCCCAACTGTTGAAGCAGGAGTTTGATAATATTTTGATCTAGTAGCCACATTAATAGGCGTACTCATCATGAACACTTGAGATCCGGAGGAAGCAGATTGGGGTTGGTCTACCATTTGGGTTTGCTAAGACAGAAACGACTCTTTGAGGACAGCGAGGGTCCCTTTGAGCAAGCGGCTAACTTCGGATCGTCGCGGACAATCCTTAGTGTAGTGATCTTCCTCGCAAATGAGGTAAGGATACTTAGGTTTCCATTGCGAAGATTCGCCAACAGACGATTTGGGAGGACCCTGTTTTGGGGCATCGGCTTTACCCTTTCCTTTGCCTTTCTTCTTTCCTTTCGAGGATTTGTCCGCTGCGGTAGATTGGACAGTGTGGACCTTTGAGGTTTTACCAGGGCTAGGTGGATTCTGGGATGAACTATTAGGAACAACATTTGAGACCGACTTCTGTTTGGAAGAAGATTTAGCAGGGGTCTGGGATACTGAACCAATAACTCCATCAATGGGAGGTACAACTTGTGACTTTGATGCTGCGGGATCGGATGATGGCCGCGGAGCATTGGGTAATAACTCATACAAAGTGCCAGACTGAGAGTAAACTAGATCCAAGTACTCGGCATGAGCGATGGCTTGCTCTTGAATAGCACATCCACCCATAGCTATATCGTGAACAATTGGGGCCATGAATGATTTGGTGAACCATTCAGTGAGCAGCTGATCAACAATCTCAAATTTGATCAGGCGACATCTACGTCTCCATTCATGGATGTGATCAAAGATGTGTGTCGCAGTATCTTGCTTAAGCAATGTGAGCAAATAGGTGCCAATTTCATAGCGAACCAGCAACTGAAAATGCATGAGGAAAGCCATGGATAAAGAGTTAAAGTCGTGGTAAGTACTTTGAGGCAGCTTGATGTATCACTTAGTTGCAGCGCCTGTGAGGGTTTGTTGGAAAAGACGGAGACAAATGGAATCGTCAACGTAGGAGTTCGACGAGCACCAGAGGCGATATGTCATCACATGGGCCTGAGGGTCTTCTTTTGCTTTCCCATCGAACTTTGGACAATCGCTTGGTATCTTGGACGTCATTGGAGGCTAGTATGGCAAATGAAGAATTGGATCATTCGTGAGGCAAGATACATTTGGCAACTCGAGTGTAGCCAAGAATGGCAATTGGGTGTTAAAAGGCATGGGAGGTCGTTAAGCAGGTTTGAACGGAGGAGCCCATCCCTGCTGGTAAGGATTTTGGCCCCACAGTGGGGGATTTTGGCCATATGGCATCTGAGGTTGCCCCCATTGAGAATTACCTTGACCATAGGGAGGATTTTGGTCTTGAATACCTTGGAACTGTCTGGCCGTCGGTTGCTGATATGTAACGTATGGGTTAAAAGGCTGTTGAGCCTGTTGACCTTGGACATATGGATATTGGACCTGCTATCCTTGGGAATAAGGTTGATACATTTGTTGCTCTTGGACATAGGGATTCTATACCTGATGCCCTTGACCAAAAGGATTTTGAACCTGGTGACCTAGGGTGTTAGGGTTTTGTACCCGATGCCCTTGGCCAATAGGATTCTGGACCTGTTGACCTAGAACATTAGGATTTTGTGCCTGTTGCTGCAGGACTTGACCTTGATCTTGCCCTTGCAAGGGTTGACCCTGCTGATATGTATACAAGGGTTGCTACTACCCTAGTTAGTTTTGTTGTTGCAAGGGTTGACCTTACGGTTGCAAAATTTGTCCTTGAGGTTGCAGAGGTTGGCCCTGCGAGGACATGGGCTGGGAGGTGTGCGGAGCATATTGCATCTGCTGCTGCACGATTTGCTGCAACTGTTGCAAGGGTTGACCTTGCGGTTGTTGCAGTTGACCTTGCTGCGGGATCATTTGCCCTTGCGGTTGTGCAGAGAGCCCTTGCTGCAATAAAGGTTGCCCTTGCGGTAACAAAGGCTGCCCTTGTTGTTGTAGAGGCTGTCCTTGCTGTTGCAAGGGTACTTGAACAGTGCTCGGGAAATTTCCAAACTGAATCTGGCCATAGCCACGCTGAATGTACTACCCAGATTGGAGGGTGTAAGGTTGATTAACCATTCCTTGAGAACCATATGGAACATAAGGAGTTTGGTATTGGACCTGAGCCCCATAGGGCTGCTGATACTGAACATTGCTTGATCCAGACGGACCAACGGGATTCTGAACCTGTTGGTACTGGACATTGCTTGATCTAGTAGGATCAACAGGGTTATGAATAATACCAGAAGAAGGCTGGTTCATACCAAGCATGTGAGCTTGTGAGCCACTCACATTGGTGGAACCTAACACCATAGAAACATTTAGGTTTTGCCCCCCAAGCGGTGGCACAGCCTAGCCACTTTCTAGAGGGATGGAGGAACTGACAGAGACGTTTTTCGAAACTGTTGGTTGTG
Source organism: Pinus tabuliformis (assembly GCA_031772625.1). NCBI lineage: Eukaryota > Viridiplantae > Streptophyta > Pinopsida > Pinales > Pinaceae > Pinus > Pinus tabuliformis. The sequence continues at coordinate 516,398,824 of CM062804.1, read as the reverse complement.
CCTGACGTGTAACTGGGATTGACGATACAAGGGTATTCGGAATAGTGGGTTGCACCGGGACTGAGGTAACAACCTGTTGGGAAGTCGTGTTCGCAACGAACGGACCTGAAGTAGGCATGGCGCTTGACGCCCAAACATGGTTATGGTAAAGTGATGAGGCACTAGGTGTACCTGAAACCAACTGCGCCAAAGACACAGTTGGGTGGCAAACTGGCGAGAATACCCCCTGAATAGGGGAAACCCTCAGGAGGAAAAGACAACTCTTCCCCCTCAACAGCGTGTGGAGTAGAAACTTCGGACTCTTCTGGAGAGGTGACTGGAGCATCGCCTTCGGGTTCCATGTCTGGAAACAAATGACGACGAATGGCTAAAGAAGTACGAGGGGATAGTTCCAAAGGAAATCCCAGCTGGTCGTACGGACTGTAAGGACGCTGTGGTGATATCACAACAGGGTCAAACAGAGAATTCGAAGGATAGATAACCAATCCAAGCTGACCGTCAGTGGTCGGTGAGTCCTCAGGAGTTTGAATGGGATTTTCCGGAGATTCCGGGCCAAGATCAGCAGATGACCCAGTATCGAAAGTAGGCGGAGGATGAGATGACAAAGGTTGAATACTCAGAACAATTCTGAGTTCAACAGCTTGGTCCTCGAGTGACTCTGGTAACTCAGGAAACAACTACTCAGACAATCTTTCAGATGGAGGAGAGGAAGAGGAACTGGGTGAACCAGATGGTTCAGCGATGATGACCTTGTCTTAGTCGACAAAAAGAATTAACTTCAAGGCTTTAAAATGTTCTTTAAGGGAAGCTCATGATTTGGTCTTAGAGAAGACTAACAGGGTGTTATCGGATCGTGGGCAATCAATTATTAACACGCATAAAAGACTGGCGCTCTTTCACTTTTTAGGAGTTGAGAAAGAAACAAAGATGACTCTATCTATTGCTTTCGATTGGAAACGAGCTCGAAAGGACAAGTGCTTGAATGATTTTTTAAGTTTAATGAGTCAAAAGATCAAATGACTGCTCTGGATGATCTAGGTAAACATGATTACCAGGTAACCGTGAACTGCAAAATACCTCTCAACGAACTGAGAAGTACGAGCAGGCAATCTCCCCGAATGTTGTGTTCGGTGTATCACATTTGCAAGGCGGCCGACTCGGCTTCCTAAGGATAAAGGATTGCAACCTAGAGGGGTCTCCCGTTATATACTCGACGGTACAGGGAGCACAAATCCGTACTAGTGCTGTCTAATGCCAAAGCTAACGACAACTGCTAGGTTTAAAGACGCCGAAACACGTCTCTAGCCTAGACCTTCTAGATATGATCGTTAAATGTCAAATGCACCTTAGGTTAATTGAATTCATTTTAAAGTTTATCTTGAGTTATGTTTCAGTTTTCAGGTCTTAGTGATGCGACTCAAAAAATCTTAAATGCAACTAAATGAGACAAGACCCTTTCAATTCGATGAAGTGCCTACACTGGAGAGGGTAGAAACTACTCAATCAAATGCAAACAATCAAGCAACTGAAAGCGAAATGATCTTTCACTACCTTACTTTTTCGAAATTAAACTAATGAAAAATGCATTCCAATTCCTAATTTCCTGACAAGCACGTGCCTAACAGTCCTTTGAAAGCAAAAGAGTTCTTTTCCTTTTCCAAATGCCAATGCAATTCTAGTCTTTCAGTGATGCAAGTTATCGTAGCACAATAACTAGAATTTCATACTTTTTCATGAAACAACGTAATAAACTTTTTGCATACAACTCTTCAATGAATTTTTTTTTGAGACAATAAGCTCTTCAAGCAGATGAAAACATGAAAATAGAAGTTCATTCAGACTAATGAAACATTGACTTTACCAACAACAAGACAAGCAACGTAATCCATGCCGGGAAAAAAACGTTTAGACAAGTAAATGAAAACTTTTCACACTTGTGCAATAGAGGTCAAAGTCGTAAAAGGACCGAAAACGAAATGGAAGGAGTAAGCACACCTACAACCCGACTCATTGAATCCACAAACAGCTGAATGGACGACTAACTAGATTCCCTAGTGTCGCTGACCACCCAATGACTTAAGCAATCAAGCAAAAAGATGATAAGCCAACAAGCAAACAAAACCAAATGAAAAGAATCTTTCTAGTTAGGGAGAAAACGGTCCAAAAGGCTTACAGGGTCAAAATCATAAGAGTAGAATACATTGGCCAAGATTGGGGTCAAACCTTACTCTTCACTTACAGGCATCGACATGACTGCCTAACTGACAACAAGCACTAGACGCTGGTCAGCGCGATTGTTCCTCAACATATCGCGCTGATCAGTGCGACTGTCAGCGAATTAAGCTCACTGATCGAGGAAGCTAAAAAAAAATATATTTTTTTTTGAAACAGAGACTAGATCTGTTACTATGAATTTTAAACTCAAGTCAGTAAGCAGGAGAAAAGAAACAGAACCAAAGGGAAAAAGTAGAACTCGAAAATTTCACACGAAATCATGAAATCTCAAACAAGACAAACAAAAGGATTGGCTCCCCAGTGGAGTCGCCAATTTGTGGTGTAGTAAAATTATAAGTGCGGACACAAACAAATTCCTCGAGCCTGATAATGGGTCTAGCTACAACTGATACATTCTATGGAAGATTTCCTTAGGTTAGAACCAATTAAGAGGGCCTACCTCTTAATACGCTTATCCCGTTTGATGATGTCCTTGCTTGCTCGCTCCAGCTATCTCTCGCTTCCTTCTTCAAGCAATTGAAATAAGTAAACAACAATGAACAACAACCGTGACAATAGACAAATTGTAATTCAACCTACTTAACAAGTCAAGAAACATTAAGCCATGAATATGTAAGATGACAAAACATGTAGAAAATCAATCGATAGTTGCATATATATTGATATCAAGAATAGATTACAACCATTGTCTTGACGTTGCGGTTCTCCTTTGACAAGACTAGGTTCCCACACACTTCTACTAGCATTCCATGATGGCCTCAATCAACAATAGTTTTAAGGCTCTTCTCTTTAGGCTTCACTCCAAAACAAATCACACTGCTCCCTCACACAATTAGATAGCTACAAATATGAATAGTTGGCTGTTTACTCCAAACCAAAATAGCACTAGCACACCTAGCTTGTGCTTGGGAAGAAGGGAGGTTTATATAGGAAAAATGGATGGGAGATGGATCCACTCCTCGTGGGAGAAGGTCTTATCCCTTGAGGTAGTTCCATCATTATAGGGGAAAGGAGCCCAAATTGACATCTTTGACCCCATCCGACCAAACCATTTACCAGACTTCCGTTACAAAGCTTCTAGAGCTGGAAGCTTCGACTCTTAATTTAAAAAACTTTCCATAACAAGACTGATGTGTCTGGAACACAACTCAGTCGCTCCGATTAGCACTAGGGACAATGCTAATCTCTGCACATCGGTGCGGGGAAGACAAGGGCCATTAGTGCTGGTCTTGTAAACTGGGCAAAACAGAAGTTTGAGGGGAAATGGTGCAAAGGGGAATTGATCTACTCATGAAGAGGGACACAATGGGGGTTTCTTCATGAAGGGAAAGCATGTAGGGTTCAGTGTAGAGGTCCTCCAGGATCAAGCAACAGGGAGTACAGGGATAGTGAAAAAATGTTGTGTAACAAGAAGGAAAGTTGAAGGGAAGAGGCAGAGCATCAAGGATAGTGACAAGGTTCTTGGGAGGATACTAGAGTCAAGGGTCTGTGTCATGGTCTTGGTACTCATCAATTGAAGATCTAGATGAAGAATTTTGATCGGGTTTTCCTCTCAAGGGGTGAGAGGTTTTGGCCTTGGCTGACAAGCCTACACACTGTGTCACCTGTCCTTTATTGTGCATATTGGTAATTGTCTTGATGAAAAGAACACAATAATAACATAATGAAGAAGAGACTATAAGCTAAGAAGTAAAAGAATATCACAAGCAATTATCAAGTAGAGAAATCTTTAACTATTCATGCCCTTGATTTCTCAAAACATGGTGGTTAGGTTGCAGGTAGTAGTTGAGGTTGAAAATGTATAGGTAAGACCTCCTTTCAATGAATCAATCAAGGCACCATGCATATTTGACTCCATTGAGCACATGACAAGCATGGTGGTTTATAGATTGTTTTACACAAATCATCATTTACAAATATATGCATAGATATCTTGGGATTCTAGGTGTCACTCAAGGGGATCCCATCCCCTTGAGTCACCCTTGTTAGCTGCCCTATTGCCACTTTGCAAATTGGAGGCTCAAGAACAACTTATGTTGGTGTTGACAATTAGCTTCTAGAGAACTTTTCATGAGTCAAAGTTGCTTCTCACAAAGTTCAAATACAGGATAGTTAAGTGATATGATCCTAGTTCAGGGCTAGAGACATTGCATAGGTCATGGAAGAGGTTGCTCCGTGTAGGACTTTTCCTACCTTTTAGGAGGCAGAGTTTGGAGGTTTGCATGATAGTAGTGATGGCATATTTGGAATCTGGAGTCATTGAGAGCTAATGATTTTAATGAGCCCTTTTAGGGAGACATGCGTGATACTACTATTTTTAGCAGTTACAGTTCCAAGGCTTGCATGTCAATTCTGAATACATATTCGGATTCGTAACAAAAAATTGAATATGATGAGCCTAATTTCATTGACATGGAAGGATTTTCTATTTTTAGTAATCAACCATGCATTGTGACATGTGGCATTCATGCAAGGATGACAGATGATAACTCTTTAAAGGTGACAAGTGGTAGACTTTGGGATCGACAAGTTGCAGCATGATCAAGGCACAAGCATGAGTCTATGTTGATGTGGCACATGTTGGAGTTGATTTGGTGTGTGTTTGAGTCATCTAAGGCACATGCATGAGTCATTTGGAGGTAAGTAGGACACGTGTATGAGTTTGGGAGTGAGGTGGTGCATGGAGTTGACGAGGTGCATTCTTCAAGTTAACTGTGTGCATGCTTTTGTTGATTGGGAGTTTGGGATACATGCATGAGTTAAGGGGATAACTAGACACATGTGGAGTGATTGTTGACTTAACTAGGCACTTGCTTAAGTTAACTAGGAGGCCAGTTGAGCAAATTAAGCAGATAACTAAAGTGCCACCTCTAGTGTACTACAACGCTATATTCACTACACTCTATCAAGTAAACTAAGAACATCTCTATTGGACTAGAGCACATGGCTACTTCCACTCCTCTTGCACTAGGCGCATGGTCGCTTTGCCAGACTTGGGGCTAATGAACTAGGTGATTGAGGAGATAAGACTACACCTAATCATCAAAGTGCATGAGTGAAGGAATACTCCTTGCATGGCTAATGTGCACTCTAGGATTGATAAGGAGGAAGATGCTCATTGTTTGTGGTTGGAATTTCTTTGGAGCAACAACATATCTATTACACTCTAGGTTCTTGTACTCTGTGCAAGGGGTATCATTGAACTAGTTTTGGATTTGTCTATATGGTGTATTCAACCTCATGACTATTGCAAAATAAAGCTTGGTTATGCCTTTTTCTCCAGTTCTTGGAACTTTTTGCATTGTGAATTCTTGGTGTATTGAGTTGGCTTATCAAGCCTTTATTTTGGTAATATTATCACTTAGAGGGCTTTTCTATCTCCTTTCTTTGCTATTCTTAAGCTATTGTAAAAAAGAAAGTTCCCGTCAAATTATTCTAAAATATTTCTCATCACATCTTTGGCTTCTTGATTGCATGCCAAAGATTACTGTATGCGGTCATTACATTTTACAGGCAGGTTTATATGGTAATTTCAGTGCATGAGGAATTAGGGACCCCACTTGAGGTTGGAAAAGCAACCATCCAAACTGAAAGGAATTTCACTAATGACAAGTTGGGAAAAAATTCCTATGTATTAACAATGATTTCTCACTGCAGATTTTTAGAGTCGTTCATTTTCTTATAGGGCAGATTTCTGTGCTAACATGCTGCTCCAACACTGCCAAGTGACCATGGGATTTTGTCACAAAAGCCCCCGTATGACATACGTGGCAACAAGATCCACATGAAAATCAGAATATCTCCTTAAAATATATGCAATCATACCTCCTTTCACCATGTCAAACCATCACTAGTCAATTCAAATGTGTTCATGGTGTGAACAAGATTATGCAAGGAGTATGCCCTCATAGTGGAGCACACCACCTAGGGATGTGTGCAGGGGTGGATGGATGAGATGGAGGGTAAAAATCCTAAGGCACATGCATAGTAAAACCCTATTCAAGTCAAGGCTTAACCTACTCAAAAGCTAAGTAACCTGACACATGGATTTAGGATTTGTTGAATACAGGGATTTGAGTGTCAGATTCAAACACATTGACCCCCCGGAATAGGACACGTTCAGATACGTTATATATATATATATATATATATATATATATATATTTAAAAAAATACATATGTATATTAAAAATTAGATATTTCTTACACAAATTCTCATTAATGATACAAATTCATTGATTTCAAACATAGATCTTTATCTAGATGTAAGTTTTACTGTTTACAAAGTTAGTAACATTATCGCATCCATAGTACATACAAAATTCAAATACATGTCATATAAATGATAAATCAATGAATCATAAATTCTAAATTCATAAATGATAAACGATAATACATATGCAATTCATCAATGATCCAATAGGAGAAAGACAAGATAGTAAGATAAAGACACTGACAGCTGTAGTTTTCTCACTATGTCATCAAAATCAAAATGGTTACATACGTAGTGCAATGCCAATGGCAAATAGAAATAGAAAATACAAAACAACTACAAGTATACAAGCCTCAAGGCAGTAGGTAGCCCATGACTCATGAGTCATCAATCCTCATAGTCATCATCAAAATCATCATCACTGTCCTCATCATCACTGTCCTCATCATCATGGTCACCACTGTTCTCCTCTACATCCTCCTCCTCCCCTGTATCCAAAGTCGTCTCTGCATCTACTGGTGTGGAGGATGACCCCTCTACAGTATCACCATCATCAAATCTAACAGGCTCTAGCACTAGATCATTGAGATCCATGTTGACCAATGCCAACTCAACACTGCTGTCTAGACCCATATCATTAGGAAAGACATACCACATCTTTGTCTTTCCCTTCAACTACTCTTCCCTCTGCCTGTAAATAAGACAAAGGTTGGTCTGCACATACACCATTGTCTCTGCCCTGGACTGCTCAAGCCTGCTCTTCTTAACACTATACAAATTCCCATATGTGCTTCAATTCTTCTCGGAACAAGAGGATGAAGTCACCTGAGAGAGGAGCCTCATGGCTAACTACTATAGAGGAGGGCTTGTTGCCCCATGATTTTCCCACCAAGAATAGGGCTTCTTAGCCCCCCTGTCTCTAATCACATCATATCCTGCAAATCGACTAGTGCCAGTGGAAAACTCTGCAAAGGCATCCTTCACCTCATCAAGCAATGCTCTATCCTGAAAAACCTGCCTGAATGCATCTTTCCTTCCCTGTGATATTTCACCATCCATGTGAGGAGGGAATCTGCGGGAAGGTCCACCATTCAACCACTCATGGCTGTAGTATTTTGAGTTCAATGAGTGAGCCAAACAATGTAAAGGTGTGCAATTCTTGTCCCATCTGCTGACAAGAATATCCTGTATAGTACCACAGAAGGCCTCTGGTGATGTCTCATGCTCAGGGCACTCACTCTGTAGAATAATGCTCCTGACAGACTCAATCATGGAATTCCATCTCTCATAAACCTCTCCTAGGATGGGTTTGTTTGTATCTGCAAATCGAAGCAAAGAAATGATAGGGTGCATGATTTGAATAATTAGATCTACCCTCTCCCACCAAGCATCATCTAGCACTGTGTCCTTCACTTTTTTAGAGGCTACTTGATCTGTCTTTCTCCAAAAAGACCAAAACTCTGAAAGAACCATGGCCCCAAGAGCGGTCTTGACCTCCCTCAACCTCTTCAACATGATGAATAAAGAGGCAAACCATGTATCCACAATCTTCAATAATGATAGATTGCTGTATTCCTTGTAGATAGTGAGGGCATTTGTATGATTTTGTACAAAGTTATGGATGTCGTGCATCTTCAATAATGTTACCAATCCAAAGAACATCAGAAGCAATTGATTTCAGTGCTAAGTTCAATGAATGGACAATGCAAGGTGTCCAAAACACTTGTGGATATTTAGCTTCCACAATCATGCCAATAACCTTGCAAACAGGTGCATTATCTGTAATGATTTGCACACAAGAATCAACACATACATCTTCAATAACTTTAATAAACAACTCACCCATATATTGTGCGTCCTTGTATTCCCCAAGTGTATCCACTGCTTTCAAGAAAACTGGACCATTCAAGGAAGACACCATGAAGTTGATGAATGGGTGCCGTGTTGGATTTGTCCATCCATCAGAAACAATGCTAACCCCAGATGTTGGCCATGATGCTCTAATAGGCTCAAGCATTTTTGCACCTCTTTTTTTGTCTTCATCAACAATGTGGTTCTAAGTTTCTCTGAACCAGGAGACACATACCATGATGGAGCCCCATGAGTTAAAGCTCGACACATCTCAATAAATAGAGGTGAGCGTGCAACATTAAAGGATATGAAGCTTTGATAGAAAAAAAGGCAATGTTGAGATCAAGCTCTTCCCGTTTCTCTTTTTGAAAAATCTTGTCCATTGGACCAAGTGAAATTGCCCTTCTTTTTGCTGCTTGTCCCCCACTAGAACTCTCAAATGGAAATTTGTTGTTGCCTTTCCTCAAAAATGGAAGGGGGTCATCATTCTTCGTTTTTTATTTTTATTTTGCAGCCACATTTTCCATACCAACAATGAACTCTTTTTCCATTTCTTTCCTCTTTTGTAAAGGAACTTGTGTACAAGCTCCAACTCCACAATCTGGTAAAGCCAACAAATGGCCTTTCACACAAATATATGTGCTTGTGAAAGTACTGTGGCAAAAATTGCATCTCCAATTCACATTGCCTCCTCCCTTCACCTTGCTGCTTGGTCCATCCTTTCTTGTGACATATTTCCACAAGGGATTTTTCTCAATGTTACCTTTAGGAGGAAGTTTTCCCTCAACATTACTTGCAGCAGACTTTGATGAAATTGGGGGAGGAGGGGCATCCCCAATGGGGACATTCTTCCCCTTCCTTTGTCCCCTACCTGCTACCCTTGATTGAGCTATGAACACTGTAAAAAAATAAACAAAACATGCCCAAATTTGTAAAAGAAATGCATATACAAACTGCTGTAATACAAGTGGAAAAAAATAGAGAGGAAATGCACTTACTTGTTGCTTGAATCTCCTTGAAAACGCTCCAAACCCTTGGCTCCTTGCTCCAAACTCCTCACAGCAAACCCACAGCTCAACTATTGCAAAAGAAATGACAACAAATCATGAAAAAAAGAGTCATTTCTGCCCTTTATTGGCCGCGTGGGTCCCAGATTTCCGGATTTGTGTCCGAATTTCGGGACACGATGTGTCCAATTGAGACACGATCCGGATTTGATTGTGTCCCAATCGGACACGACGTGTCGCGAAATCCAGACACGATTTAGGTCAAATTGTATTTGATTCGACAGATTTAGACATGTGGCCCTCTAAGAGTGAATCTGGTTTCAGAGCTCAAAAGTCATGTTAATGAATTAGGATAAGCCATGGACAAGCTAGCATGTCACATTTGTGAACAAGGCTATATTGGGGCTAAGGCGAATTAGAAATTTTTTTGTGGGTTTTCTCAACATGTTTACGAAGGGGAAGTGCTAACATAAGTTGTGTACCTCATATACATCAGTTGTGTTCCTTGGTGAATAATTAGGAAATGGAACTTAGGGAACTAGCTTTAGTGAATAATTAGAACATTAAAGTACTAATAGGCCAATACTTAGGCATTCAACTTGAGGTTTAGGATTCAATTAAAACATCCTGAACCAATTAGGCACGTTCACATTGGAAAAGGTGGATATATGAGATTTGACTTGTTAATATGGTTTAGAACTTATGAAATTATAAGCAAAATGTACCATGTGCCTCCAAGGAGATGGACTGAAGTGGAATGCAAATGGAAATGTGGCTTTTACCTATGTAAAAGGTAAGAATGTAATGTGATGCACACTTTATATAGGAAAATTGATGAAATGTGATGAAATTGTAGGTGTGAATAGTAGATTTCAGTGTTGTGAAAAGCGCGATTAAATCGCGTTTTTTTCAAAAAATCGCGCTTTTTTCCTAATGCTGATTTAATCGCGCGTTTTATACCAAAAAAGCGGCTATATTTTTTTTTGCCGTTTTTTTTGAAAAAGCGCGCTTTTTTCAAAAAAATCACGCTTTTTTCGGAAAAAAGCTCCGGGTGTCGGGGCAGCGGGTTTTATAATGCGATTTTGGATTTTTTTTGGTCATTTGGACAGTGGGCGCGCGCAGAAGGAGGAGGAAGTCTTGGAGAGAGCAGCTGGAGGGTTTGTGACCAAATCTAAGTGCTTATAGGACAAATTCAAGAGGAGACCACCAATTTCTCCATAGAAACGGTATGTGGATTAATTTTTTTTTGTTTTCCTTGTTTAAAAACATTGTTTTTCATTATTTTTGGTTGGGAAACTTCATATGGGCACCATTTTCCTTTTGTTTTCGTTGTTTTTAAAGAATTTTTTGTATTTTTTCATTGATTTGGGATGGGTAACTTGGTATGACTATGGGAACCAATTTTTTTTTTTTTTTTTTTCATTTTTTTTAAACATTGTTTATGTTTTTTCATTGTTTTTGGCATTTGCCATTTGGTTGGGTAACTTGGGTTTGGAACTTTGGATTTTGGAAATTTGTAACTTGTAATTTTGTAAATGCTAAACTGTAATCCTAAATTCCTATTTCCTAATCCTTATTTTCCCATAGGTTTGCAAATTCAAAATTCAAAAACAAACATGCCAAGGAAATTGGATCCTTTCTGGGAATATGGTGAACCTAAAGCTCCGAATGATAGACAAAACTTGAATTGCAAGTTGTGTGGAAAGGAGATACGCGGGGGGGTGTACAGGTTGAAGTTTCACCTTGCACAAATCCCTGGACATGATGTGGGGCCCTGTATAAATACAAATCCTGAACTTATCCAAAGAGCCATGAGAGCATTGGGAGAATTAGAGCACACTAGAGAGGCCAAAGAAGAACTCAAAAGGCAACTAAAAAGGTCAGCTGAAGGAAGTGGGCCAAGTGGCACTGGTTCTACTGCAGCATCAGTCAATCCGGTAGCTGCATCATCATTTTTTGTTCCTCGAACCACACCTGGTTCACAACCATTTATCGGTTCAATGCTAAAAAGAACTGAAAAAGAACAAGCTGACAGGTTGATGGCAAAATTTCTCCTCTGGAGTGATATTTCTTTCAGCATTGTAAGGAATAATCCATTTTTCCAACCTACTGTTGATGCTATTGCCAATGTTGGCCCGGGGTACAAAATCCCTTCTTATCATGATTTGAGAGGTCGGATTCTTCAAGATGAAAAGCGTGACTGCACCCAAAGATTGGAGGATTTTAGGGCATCATGGGCACAAACAGGATGCACTGTTATGTCAGATGGTTGGACTGACCAAAAGGGGAGAACCCTTATAAACTTCTTGGTTAGTTGTCCCAAGGGGACTATGTTTATCGAATCTGTTGATGCATCTCATCAAATCAAAGATGCAAGAACTTTATGTGTTTTGCTGGATGTGTTTATTTTGGAGGTGGGTGAACAACATGTTGTCCAAGTCATAACGGACAATGCTGCGAATTATGTTGCTGCTGGTAGAATGCTTATGGACAGGCATCCTACTTTATTTTGGACACCTTGTGCTGCCCGTTGTATTGATTTGATGTTAGAGGACATAGGGAAAATTCCCTTTGTCAAAGATATTGTTGACTCATCAAAAAGCATCACAAAATTTATATATAATCATACATCTGTGCTTAGCTTGATGAGAAGATTCACCAACAACAAAGAGTTGGTGCGCCCCGCCATTACATGGTTTGCCACGAGTTTCATATCTCTTCAATCCCTCTTGAATTCTATGTGGGATGTGAAGATAATGTTTCTTTCAGAGGAGTGGCGTGCTTTGCCATATAGCCGCAAACCAGAGGGAGAGGCTATATGCAGGCTAGTTTCATACCAGGAAGACTTCTGGGCCGGAGTGCAGGAGGTGTGCGCCGTTACTGAACCTTTGGTAAAGGTTCTTCGGTTGGTTGATGGTGAGAAGCCCGCAATGGGCTATTTGTATGAAGCCATGGACAGGGCCAAAGAAGCCATTCGGGCCTACTATGATGATAAGGGAGATGATGGGTTTCAGAAACAACTCCTTCTATGGGGAGTGATTGATGAGCGATGGAACAACACACTCCATCGTCCCATTCATGCTGCTGGGCTTTTCCTGAACCCTGCATTTTCTTATGCATTTGGGTTTGATTTTGATGCTGAGATCATGGATGGATTCTTATCCTGTGTCCAGAAGATGGTGCGATCTCCAGAACAACGTATAGAGATCTCTAAACAAATTGAGACATATAAGATGGCAGGTGGCACATTTGGCTTTGAGATGGTTATCACTGATAGGACGATTAAAATGCCAGGTATTTTTTAGTTTGTAACTTTGTTTCAAATTTCATTGTCTCTTCAAATTCCATTTTTTTCTTATGTTTATTTAAAATTTTATTTGTAATTTTGTTGTAGATGCATGGTGGAAAATGTATGATGGCAGAGTACCCCTTTTGCAAAAGCTTGCCGTACGCATCCTCAGCCAAACATGCAGCTCCTCAGGATGTGAGCGCAACTGGAGTGTATTTGAAAAAATACACAACAAGAAGCGCAACAGGTTAACACTTAAACATTTAAAATATTGCAAATTTCCAAATAAATTTTTGAATTCATTAAACAATATTTTTTTATAATATTAATTATTAATTATTATTTCATGATCTTTGTACAGGTTGGAGTCCCAACGACTTAATGACATGGCCTACGTCTACTACAATATTCGATTGTGGGTGAGGCAACTTGAAAGGACACCTGATGTGGATGCCATCTCATTGGATGGGATTGACACCACTGCTGCATGGAGGGTTGAGGCCGAGAGGCCTCTCATGGATTCTGCTGATGATTGGTTAGTGCAGGATGTAGTGGAGGGGGAGGAGGAGCAGGAGGAGGAGGAGGAGCAGGTGGAGGGGGAGGAGGAGCAGGAGCAGGAGGAGGAGCAGGTGGAGGAGGAGGAGGAGGAGGAGCAGGAGGAGGAGGAGGAGGTGACACCGCCTACCCGGGCTACCACTGCCACCAGTAGAGGACGTGGTCTACCTCCTGTAGCTCCTACTTCTAGTTCTTCAGCTTCTAGAGCACATCAGACTCCACTTCCATTTCCACCAGCACAGGCACCAACATCTACATCTAGAGGGAAAGGGAAAGCTGTGACATTTTCTCGCAAGAGGGGCAGAGGAAATCAATAGGATTAGACTTTCATTTTATTGTATATGACATTATGACATGATGAGATACATTATCATATTTTTTGTTGATATTTTGAGGCTGAGTTGGGACTCAGGAGTCAGGACTTACTATTCAGGACATGATTCAATGTTATGTGTGATTTTAGCGCTAGAAATGATATTAAACATCTTATATATTAGTTTTTTTATCATATTTATGTGTCAATGTATTTATTTTATGTTGTAGATGGTTCAGATATTAAAAAAATTGAAAAAAAATGAATATTTTTGTACCAAACACTTTTTTCCCGATTTTTCCGATTTTTTCCGATTCGTTCCCCGCACCGATTTAATCCCGCTCGCGCTTTTCACAACATTGGTAGATTTCACCTAGGAAAAAGTGATAGTATGCTTGCAATAAAAAAATTGCTTAGGTGAGATTATGGAAATGACATGTAACATGAATGAAACTACTAGGTAAGTACATCACCATATTAGAGGACACTCATGATCTAACCATGCAATACAAAGTGAAAGTGACTAAGGACATGACCAGGTAATCACCATGATGTTGATCCATGAAGAACGTGATGGACTACTGCAGCAACCTCCAATGTTTCAACCTTTGCAAGATTAGAATCATCATACTGCCCTGCACAGAACCAAGTTTACGTCTCATGCATTATGAAGGGTAACAGGCCTAATTTGGAAACATGGTCGAAATTGTTAATTGAGAGGGAGCAAAGTTCAGACAAGCAAGAACAAAGGCAAAAGCTTTTAAGTATTCGTGAAGGGTTCCAAAGGATAAAAGATTAAGGGAATTTGGCCAAGTGCGAAGGAACCCTTGAGTATGTGAAAACTATGAAGTCAAGGCTTGGTTTTGAATGTAATTAGTCATGTAAGTTGCTTGGTTCAACAAGGTGATAATAGAATGGAAATGGATCTAGCAATTAAATTGAAGGTCCTTTCACTATAGAGATATTACAGAGCGTGGGAGTGAAAGAACTAAATTTTAAGTTGCATGGAGCTAAAATGTTTAAGTTTTCAAAAAACCAAAAGGGTGAAAATTTGAAATTACAGAGGTTATGAACATTATGTTTCGGCTTTTAGCTGCTGAAAAAAAAAGCAAATGTTGAAAACTGTAGAAGCTAGACCTGAAAATAAGTGTTTTACATGCCAAAATTATTGGATGTTCAGCGCTATATATCAGAATTCAGTCAACATACATAGATACAAAATTTCCAAATCAATCAAATTTCTTCATAACTGTCATACCATTTAAAAGTTGAGTCTTTTGCAGGATTTGAGCTTAGAATATTTGATAAACTAATGTTCACATTTGAGATGGTGATGTTTTATACAATGTTATCAGAACCGAATTATTGAATTAACTGGTAGACCCCCTGAACTGGAAAGTAGCCAAAACTGGACCAGAACTGGTAAAAAAACCAGACCAAAAACCCGGTTGACTGAAAGATACATCAACTTTTAAATAAAAACATATATATTCATGTGCATCCATATGAATTCAAATCGTTTATAAACAATATGCAAAGTTTTTATTTATATAGCAAGGGTGCATAAATCCAAAATAACACTGAGTGCAATCCATCTCTGAACCAAAAATACATCAACAAACAAGCTCTAGATGGTCTCTAGCGTCCAAAAAAAAATCATGCTACAACAAACAGCTATATATCATCAAAGTCATTGCCTTCATTGGAATTTTCATCATTAATATCACCCTTTGAGTATTAAAATGATAGAAAAAGCTTAACATGTCTAGTCAAGATTTTATTTGAGTGATGGGTACTTTTTTACTAGGATCATGACAAAGCAGTTGCCACTAAAATCAAGGTACACAGATGGTTTGGTGCTCTTGATTAAATGCTAGTTCCATACCTTTGCACATGGCAAAATCCAATGGAAAATTTCCATCCCCCAATCCTGAAATTCTTAAAACTGTTAGTCTATTGGATTTTGAGTGGGATCTAAAATTCTTCTTTCTCCGTATGAAATCCAAAGAGTTTGGAACCTCTCTCAAATATCTTGAAACAATTATTGATAATGTTAAAAATTTAAGTGTTACTTTAAGAATTTACTATTACCATTAATTGCATACAAGTAGTACAGCACTAGGCTTGAATATTAGGCTGCCACTCTTATACATTATTTTTATTTTTATTTTTGATTTTTTAAAATTTGCACTTGGAGTGTCTTTTGTTGCATTGTATGAAACCAGCTGGTTTGGTACAGTTTGGTGTCAATGATTGAACCAGTTTAGGGTTCAAACCAGTTGGACCAGCTGGTTCCACTGGATCCGATAACATTGGTTTTATAAAATGAATCCAAAAGAATTTCTAAAAGGTTAAAACCAAGGTTTGAAAATATGATGTTTCACAGAGTTATAGTTAAATCCTTGGAGATCCTAACCTGAAAAACTGGAGTTGTGATTTTTTGGATATTTTTAGAAAGGTTTTTTGGGTAAATAGGCAAATTACCTTCAAATTCTGTAGTCCTTTTCTTCGCTCTGAGCTGCTCCCTTTCTGAATTCATCACCTATTTCTCAAACCTGGCTAGATTCTATTTGACATGATATCTGCTTTTCTTGTCATAGCTCATCCAGAGGATTTTTCTAGGAAGTCAAAGATCCCTGCAGTGTAATCCATTCTTGTTAGAGTTATGGACATGTAAACAGTTTGACTTCCAGCATCACAGTATTTTTTCCCGCTAATGATATTTATTACATGCTGTCTATAATTGTAAAGAGAGCATCTGTCTTTGGATATAGCACATTCTTTTTTTTGTACTTTTTTAATGCTTTATATTATGCATAGCTAAATGCACATTGTATGGAACATGCATATAAACAGTAATATGACATTCTGAAGATAATTGGCATCTGATCATAATAATCAACATCTGACCTTGATCAACAATTATTGTTTGTTTCTTTTACTTTGAATTATTGTACTCTTTTTTCTTGCTTCTTTGGCAATATTGCACAGATCTCTCTCTCTCTCTCTCTCTCTCTCTCTCACACACACACACACACACACACATCATAATATTCCAGAGTCTTCTTTATTAGGTGGCTTCTACCAATATAATGAGTTGTTTAAATCAAATTTGTGATTTTCCTTTGTACAAGGATGAAATGAAAGGCTCAACCCTCTCTTAACTTGGATTTCCTTGGGACGCCAAAAAAAATGAGCGTATTCTCATGCAGGTTATATGAGTTTATGGAAACAAAGCAACAACTTGAATGCGGAGTAATGAATCGACCTTATCGCTTTGGGCCTCAATATTCAGACCAAAAAAATGCAACTGAAAATTCGCCATCCCCTATTTGTAGCAAAATTGAACCAGTAGTGGCTTTTGCATCGAACATAACTGCTATCAAGAAGCTTGGAAAGAGAGCAGCCTCGACAAATGATGATGGGATATTTCTCCATGAGGGTGCATTGTATCCACAAATGTTAACAATGATCTTTGTAATTTTGGTTTTGGAATTTTTTATTTGTAGTTATTAGAAGCTTTGAAAATACTTGTTCGCTATTCTAAACATATTATTGGTGTGCAGAACATTTTGTTTTCTTTATTTCTTCTTGTTCCTTGAAATATGGTATAGTCAAATGAAGTTTTGCATGTAACAGGATGAATTGTTAAGCCATAATTTAAGCACACAGATTCACAACTCTTGGCTCAGGAAGCTTTGGTGGCTCTCTTTATATTTTGAGGCTTGATAAACCAGTGGATTTATATTCAACACTTCCTCTTGAAAGCATAGTGGAGAAATGCATTTCGACATCCTCTTCTGTTTGGACTGCTGATAGCAACTTTGATGGGACCAGAGCTGTTATTGGTAGTGCTACAAATCATGGCATTTAAAATTCTATTCTTCTATTATATAAGCTGTCAAAGTAAAATAATACTTTAATGAAGTTGTGATATTTTATGTTTCATGCCTTTGTATCCTTTTTGAGTTTTGGCTGCTTGAATTGAACTGCAGTTGTTTTTGGAGTATTATATTTAATATTTCCATCGAAAGGAAATTCATATTTCCATGCCAAATTCCCAGGTCAGGAAGTATATAATAAATATATATGAAAAGGAATGGAAGTGCCACAAAAGTTGAATGCAAAAAAGGCATGCACATTAGTGGCAGAACAAAAAGTACAGGAAATAGATCAGGCCAGTGTGGTATCTAATCCTTTTATCTTTAACCCACTAGTGTTAATGGCCCTTGAGTATGCTTCCATGCTAAAGAAGCTTGTTTTACATGAAATTGTTAAATTGATGATAGATTAGTCCAGTAAATGATAAAAATGGGAGCATGAAAAACACTATTTCACAAAATTTTATGTCAATGCTGCATGCGTGTAATGTCCCCAAGGGATTAATTGACCAAGAGATGAAGTAGCCTATCGATCCCCATAGGCTATAGTCCCTGATAAAGGGGAAAACCCAAAAATACCCAATGCTTGGGCAAGTTTTGGGGCAGCTGAGCAAAGAAACCCAAAGTTGGAGTGTGGTGTGAATTTTACTCAATTGATGAAGGAAAGAATCCCCTCCAGGAAATCTATAAATACCAGAGGGTTGAATTCATTTGGATCATCATTGGATTGGATCATTTATCTCTGTTTTTCTTTGAGCCTGAGGCTCTTAGGGTTTTAAGACCCCTTCTTTCTATATTTTAATAATTTCTGCTTGTTGCGCCTCTAACTTCTACCAAGACTCTACAAACTCCTTGCCAACTTTTTTTTCCAGTTGTTCCATCTTCAAACACTATCCAGGTTGGTAGGATTTCCGCTTTGATACCACTTTAGTGTAGAAAGCTATGTTGCACGAAACTTCAAAGAACACGACGTTTCGGGCTGTACCCGTACTTGAAACTCTGAAACTTGGCCGAAACTCGACCGAAATGTAGTCATCTATTAGAGTTAATATAGACTTGTTTTTCTTTTAAATTATCATCTATGGGTCTTATTCCCTTTTTTCTTGCAAGATAATGTGTTATTCACTTATATATATATATATGACGTTTTGACTAATGTTTTGACCGACGTTTCCATTTTAGGGAGGTGACATTTCTAAACGTACCCGTTTCAGAAACTCCAAAACGTTTCGGCGTTTCATGCAACTTAGGTAGAAAGGAAATTTTTGCCCCAGATTTCCTTCTAGTAGATAGGATTCCAATAATAAATCTCAAACAATTTACCTCAACACAATTAGTATAACCTTTAGAGATTGACCTTCCAATATGAAACAAATCCAACAATATAATCCAAATAAACCCTAGTAAACGCAATAGTAAAACATTGATTCGACTTTATATATACAGTCTGATAAAATCTATATGAAGTTTTGTTTTAACCAGATATCTTAGACACTTCAGGTCCCTAGTTTAGTAATCTCGGGTCTGCTGCAATTATAACCCTCGTGCTTCCACCATAGTCTTTGTTACTCTGTTACAGGATCCACACCTTTCTTCAGAACTTCGGATTTGTGAAGTTCAGCTTCAGGAAACCCTAGATGCCCTAGGTATAGGACTCACACTTCATTCCAGGACCTTAGATCTGTGTAATCTGCTTGAGAGAGCCTTTCATATTTATCACAAAGGTAGTAGATTGTGACCATACCCTTATAAAATACCCAATCTGCTATAGAAATACATGGAATGGTTCCAAAGGGTGTCGCTTTGTCCCGGATTCCAATCCTTGGTGTCTTGGCTCTGCCTTAGATGTGGGGTTTCAGTGCTTAAAGCGTCTTGACTACAATAGGAGGGTTTCGATCTACTGAGGAGGGTCTAAATTGACAATGTTTCGGCCTCAGGAAATTCTAATGCTATCATTTGGCCACAGTAACTCCGTCTAGTCCAACCATCCTTTGCTCTTATCAATCCACAGAAGGTGCGGTCTGCTTCAAACGAGTTTCCACAAGGGATCTGGCCACCAATACCATGAACCGTCCAACAATTAGCTTCTGAGAAACTCGTCCAACCTTACAGACTTAGCCTGGAGATACCTTGCTGTTCCTTAGATGAAGAATTTCCCTATTCCAGAACAAGTAGAAAAAAGAAAAAATAAAACTAAATAGGGTGGAATCTTTCACCATCGAAATTAGTAGGAAGAAGAGGTCTTAAAACCACCAGAGCCTTAGGCTCAAAGAAAAACAGAGATAAATGATCCAATCCAATGGTATCCAAATGAATTCAACCCTCTTCTATTTATAGATTTCCTGGAGGAGATTCCTTCCTTAATCAATTGAGTAAAGTTCACACCAAACCCCAACTTTGGGTTTCTTTGCCCAGCTGCCCCAAAACTTGCCCAAACATTGGGTATTTTGGGGTTTTCGCCTTTATCAAAGACTATATAGCCTGTGGGGGTTGATAGGCTACTTTGTCCCTTTCTCAATTAATCCCTTGGGGACATTACAATGTGCCCACGAGGCCTCACCTCAATAAAGGAATGAATAACTGACATGATTGGACATTATTTGCTTACTTTCTCCATTGAGCCATTTCTAAACACCATCAACTCTGATTCAACTAACTTTTAAAACCTATAGGCACAAAGGCCAACATCTTTATGATGCCTTTCACATTAAATATAAGCTACACACAGATAAAAGGGATTAACATTTCAAGCATACATTCACTAGTACTCTTGTTTCCAGCAGAGCAATTGGAAAACCTGTGGTTCCTAAACTTTGCTAGTACAGGGAAGGACAATGAATGACAGTTGTACACCAGTTATAACTTATAAGTCCTGTTACCCCTTCTTCTAGCAGGGGTACCTATATCAAATTCAAGGCTGAATACCAAAGGAAGCACAAAGAATAAAACACTACAACCATTTACAGAAGAGATTTAACAGGTGGATTTAATGAAGATAGCTGCAATAGGACTTAGAACTGTAGATGATAATTTTTTGATTGGCTTGATTTGGAGGTTGGGTTCTCATTCACTGCACCATACCCCTTGTCATTCAAAACCTTTTGTGGTTAAAGGAGCCTGATCCAGGTGCATTCCTGTAGCATAAACCCAGTAGAAAGCACATTTAGGTGCAATTTGTTCAGATATGTTTGCGAGATGTTTGCAACAGCAGTAGAGCAACACTAGTTTGACAGATTTTTGATAGTGGGTAAGAGAAGGTAAAATGGTATGGATTACATACTTAAAAGGTCACATATTTTGGGGAATATAACATTCAAATTGCATTAATGATACTAAAAGGGAGATTCTATGGTTAATTTGAAGGGAGCATGAAGCACTTCTACAAAGTTTCACTTCATTTGTCAATGCAAATGGTGATGTTGAAAGAAGCATCGACTCAGCAGAACAAGCACTTTTGAAGGAGCAAGCATGACTACATAGTAGTACAGGACATATACACAATGTGATAGTCTCGGCCCATAGGCAATTTTGAAGGAGCAAGCAAGACTACATAGTAGTATGGGACATATACACAATGTGATACTCCCGGCCCATGGTCCTCTAAGTCAAAAGGAGATATAGGCAGTGTTGGAAATTTCTCTGGTTTTGAGGAGCAAATTCTTCGTCAAGAAGGTTTTGCTGGATTTGAAAGATCTGCTAGTGGACTTATCACAAAAACTACAGTTGAAGTTGCAATACCAGAATGTGTAGTTGCAGCCATTCTAACGGAGTCTGGGAATGGTATTGTTAAAATTCAGCAGATTTCTAGTGCCAAAGTTAATCTTCTTGAAATTAGATCAAGATCATTTGAAGGAATGGTTGAAATTTCAGGCACTCCAGAGCAAGCATTGCAGCCCAGTGCTTGATTGAAGCATCCATTGTCAACGACAAACCTTTATTTCATTAATATCCTAATGAACAGATTTTCTGATGAAGCGAAATAACATTTGGATACCAGTGTAGTATGTGGAATAAGAAAGGGCCGTATTTCCAGAGATCCCTGAAGGAGGCTTCGTTGATTTTGATGAAAAACTTGATGACCATGACTGTCTACTGCTTGTTAAGGCCCGTAGTTTCAAAGAAAAGGAGGGTTTTAGAGGGTGCCCTGTGATATTGAGTAGTTTTGAGGATGAGTCGACGTAGAGGGTTTGATGTTGTTTCTTAGAGAGAAGCGGTGGATGACGCTGTTCGAGCGTAGTTTCCTAGAAAACCCCACGGGCCCATTCGAGAGTTTCGTTTGTGCCACAATTTGGGCCGCAACCGACTATTGTGGGGCTTACAAAATAATATATTGTAACTCCCTCCTCAAAGGCCTGCTGAGTTTAAGCATTTAACTCGGTGGAATGTGGAGCCCGCAAAAATGAAATGATATTTTAATGTCCACGAGACTAAAAATAGTCTATGGGACCATCAATTCCCTGCTTTTCGCCTTTTGCAATTCAATCCTTTTCTTATTCAAATTGATGATGAGCTGGCCCAACCTTCCAACAATCCCCTCGCTGAAAAGACAATGTCAAGAAATCGATGCTAACATATTCCCATAACTTTCTCTGATGTATTTGAATGCATCACATTCCAAAATGAAATGTTTTTCCGATTCCACTGCCCTAGACATGCAAAATGTACACACCCGTTCTTCCCAAGCTTCTTTAGGCCTTTTCCACCATCCTGTTTCACACTGAAGTTGATGCGAGTTGGTTCTTAATTGAGCAATAAGAACCTTTTCCCTCCACAGAATGCTAGCTCCAATGAACTCTTTTTGTTGTAAATCACATGTAGGGTTGAATTCCTCAATGTAGTACTTCTTCTTTCTACCCAACTCTTTTCCCCATACTCGTTTATGAAACTTCTCCATAACAAAATTCTTTAGCTCCTTGCTATTTGTGGGACAAACATTGAGGTAGATATTCCATTTTTTGCATCCATTTGTAGTTTTGTCTCATCTATGTTTTCTTTCTTTCATTCATGCCTTCATTGAAGATAACATTAGGCCATCTACCTACTCCCATTTGCTCAATTCTTTTTAGATATCTTATGAGCTACACCATTGCAATTACTTTGATGGGAGTTGCTCCTATTTCACTCAAACATTATCTCATAAGGTAATGAACTTTTTAAATTGAACTTGCTCATGATCAAGCGTTTTTGGATTTTCTCAATTTGTTTCCATTTTGCGACGGGGGTGCTGCTAGCCCACTATTCACACCCATATAGCATCATTGGACAAACTAGGAGTACAAAAAGCACTATAATCGTTTTCCAATCCCATAACCCTGCTTCTCTACATTTGTTTTGAAGAACATATAATGCTTTCCACCCTCCTAAAATTCTCTTCTTTTTAC
This sequence comes from Pinus tabuliformis, assembly GCA_031772625.1. NCBI lineage: Eukaryota > Viridiplantae > Streptophyta > Pinopsida > Pinales > Pinaceae > Pinus > Pinus tabuliformis. The sequence continues at coordinate 516,376,099 of CM062804.1, read as the reverse complement.
AGTCCTCCCAATTAAGTTTGTTGTTGAAATCAATCCCAAGGTACTTGTACTCATTTACTTCTTTAAGAATGTTGCCGTCAAAGAAAAACGTATGTTGGCTCTGCTTCCTTTTATTAGAGAAAATCATTATTTTGGTCTTGCTAGTATTGACTTTCATCCCCATTTCTCTACAAAAATGCTCAAGGGCATATAGGTGGATTTGCAATCGATGGGCTGATTGAGAAATCAATACAAGATCATCAACTTATAAAAGAAGCATTATCACAAACTCCCCCAACCGAACACCATCTCCACCTTGCAGATTTAGCCACTCTTCCAGTTTATCAATATATAAACCAAAAAGAGTAGGGGATAGAGGGCAACCTTGCTTGACTCCAATGTCACTTCTAAAGCTTTCTGAAATACCCACTGAGGTTCTAATTTTGACTTTCACCTCTTCATAAAGTCTATGGACAATGACTCTATAATGCAAAGGAATTTCAAGTTCTTCCATTCTACGCCACAACTTATCTCTAGGGACTGTGTCAAATGCCTTTTTGAAGTCAACAAAGCAACATAATACTTCTTCTTTGCCCTCTGTTGTCGCACAGAGTGTCTAAGCCCCACGACAACGCTTAGATCGGGGGCTGTCACCCTCATCCCCGATCTCTCCGTTTAAGCCGACTCCCTATAGCAGGCTAAGGGGAGTAGACCCTATGGGATAAAAGAGAACCAGCTGGGAATCAGCCAGCTCGGAGACACAGTGAAGCAATCGAATACTTGATTAAGGCTTAGCAAAAATTGGAATTTGATTAGATTTTGAATGATTAATACTAGTGCCTTATGGAGTTAATGATCTTGCTAGCTAAAATGAAAATCAAGTAATTGATTAGCTACTGTTGCTTTAAAGAGAATCTTTAACAATCGCTTGAAAATATTTGCAAAGTATCTAGCATGTAATGAACAATAAATAATTCAAGCAATAACAATAGAGAGATGCAAAATATTCAACAGATGCACAATGCTCTAGCAATTAAATTCCAAGAGATCCAAATATTTTAAACAACCACAAAATGTAAAAGCTTGCTAGCTTCAAAAAACGATTCACTACTTTCAAATAGTTAATCTTCAAATATAAAAATTTAAGCACATTTAACTATAGAGAATTGAAAAACACTAATACGACAAAAATCTCCTTTAAATTTTACCCTTGATGAATGAGATTAATCTTAGGAAAACTTTTTAAGTGTGCTAAGCTAGACTTAATGCGGTAAATGATCAACAAAAGGTTTTCAATTTTAAAAGTGACCAAAACATATCGAATTTTTTATTATTATTATTATTTTATTTATTTATTTATAAGTTTTAGATTTTTTTTTTTTTTGATTTTGTTTTATATGAAATAAAAAAAAGAAAATAAATCAACTAAAACTAAACTAAAAAGAAAATCTAACTAGAACAAAAAAAAAAGACACCTAGAAGGAGACTTGAATTTGACAGCTTAATTATCCCCTAAGTGAATTTCTCGATATGTGTTAAATTTTATTTATTTTAGGATTTTATTTTTTATTTTTTATTTTTTTAAGATTTTTAATTAAAAGACAAAGTCAAAATCTAAAAATGTAAAAAAGAAAAGAAAAGAAAATCAAAATAGAAAGAAGAATCGAAAATCATGAGCGAACAAAAAAGAAATTAAATTTCAAATTTTTTATTTATTTATATATGTTTTAGTCTTTTAGATTAAAACTAAACTAAATCGAAACAAATTAAAATCATGAAATAAAAAAGAAAAAGTCTAACCCTAAACTCAATAGGAGTCACACCACACAAAATGAAATCAAATAGCTTATGGTTAAACAAGTGAAATAAAATCTACCCTAACCTAATAAAAAAAAGTCGAAGCATATTGTTGTTTGTTTGTGCAGGTTCAAAGAGTTTGACGACAGCAGGGAGAGAAAAATTCGACGACAGAATAGTGAAGGTCGATGGAATGGAGAAGGATGAGGGTTCAACAATTTCTTTTGCAGGTTTGGAGAGGCAATACATAGGTGACAAAGGAGGAGTGATGAGAATGAGGGCGGATCATATGGAGCAGCGTGAGCAGAGTTTCGATGGCGACAGAGAGAAGGGATACAAGGAGGAGAATGAGGGAGGTTGGAGCTGTAGGAAATGCGACGTGATATGGCAGCGAAAGGAAGTTGCAATGGCAGCGATGAGGGATTAACAGGCTGCGTGGAAGGGTTTGAAAGATATGATGACCATGTGAGGAGGGCTATGGGTGCGTAACAAGGAGAGCTGTGTGGAGAGGAAGATAGGTAGATGGAGAGATAAGGAGCAAAGTTTAAGTGCTGGTTTGAAAGGCGAAGGGACAGGCAGTGTGGGTAGCTCAGGAGTTTTTTTTTTAAAACGCAGGTGATGGCGTACAGTGAGGAGATGGCAGCGTGGAGATGGCTGCGATACAAGCTAGGGTTTTACACAAAAAAATTTCGAAATTTTCCTGTAACAAGAATGAAACCCTAGGAAGCAGCAGACGGTTGGCCCAGAAAACCCTAAAAAATTCTCTAGAAATCTTAAAAAAAAAAATTTAAATTGTCCCGCTTCAGATTTGCTTAATGAAAACCCCACAAAAATTTTCCAGATCTGAAATAAATACCCTGCAAGAGCTAATTCTGAAGCCAAATCTTACCCTCCAGGGCCTAGATTTGGCTTCAAACAAGAATTCCCCTTCAGATCTGCAACCTGTGATGACAAAAACAAAACACCCAGAAACAAAATATACAATGATGAAATTAAAACCCCAAAAACCCAGTTAAATAATTACAGTAATTACAAGTTGAAGGCTCTAAGTAGCCAGATCTATCATTATGCCACACATATTTTTTTAAAATTTTAAGTTTAAAGTGAGGTGCTTCAGAGAAAACCCTTCATGCATCAACAATGGAAGTTCTAATGACAAGCCTGGGATTCAATCAAGCTGGGCCCTTCAGAAAATGCTGATCAGGAGTTGGCTGGTCCAACTGAAAACTTCCCTAAACGCTCGATGATCTCAAAATCAAGAATTTCCTGCACAACTCAATTCAACCATTAACGTAGAGAGAGAAAACAACAATAAAATTCAGATTTAATGGAGATACCTGCCATTATATTCAGAATTTAAACTACCATTCAAACCCCAGTGATCAAACAAGATACTTGTGCTTAAATCACTCTTCATAAAGCTATCATCAATGGTTGAAAGGAAATCTATGCATGAAAATAAAACATCTTACAGCGTTTTCATGGAGAGTAACACCAGCAGAATTTAACCCCAAAGTCTTTCTTTATTGCACATAAAAAAATGATGACAAGATAGCTTTCACTTAGCACACGACTCCAAGATCGAATGATCCCAACTGACAACTGGCCTCCTATTTAAAGACAAATCTTCCAACAGCTGGTTCGAGTGATCCCTGTCAAAGTGATCTCGACTGTTGATGAGGATCAAAATTTCTTTTAATCTCATCCATTGAAATTTTAAATTATTGAGGAAATTCGAAATTATCAATTAAATGCATTTTAATTAATTCACAAATTAAATTTTTGAATTAATTTCCTCAAAATTTTGACTTTGACTTAACCCTAGGGACCAAGGGCATAAAATTTAGCAAAATAATCAATTAACCTTAGTCCCTGGACCTTTTAAAATTTAATTTTTTAAAGAACCCTTGAATTTAGCCTTTGGAAAATTTAAAATTACCTAGGACCTAGGACTTATGAGGGGATAAATTATTTTTCTAACCCTCAAGACATTTTACATCATGATTTTTACATTTTTACATCTCAAGGGGGAAAACCCATTTGATATAAACCCTCGTAGACTACCAAGTTCTGCGACACAAATACAATCTAGCAGATCAAGCAATTTGTAATAAAATAACCTAACCAAATAGTTAGGATTACTCCCAAATCACTTTTATATAGACTCGATCTAGCACACTAGGACTCCCCTAACATTTTAGTGACAAAATTCATTCCAACTTTGGGGTAAGGCTGAAGGAAAACTCTGCCGATCATGGATCGGTGAGACAAAAAACCTTCTAGAATGTAGATCATCACCAGAAAATTAGGTTTACCTAGGTGATTACATACATGACATGGATTTGCTGAGATTATTTACAATTTACACATGTAGATTGGGTTTACAATATAACATGATCACGCTGATGATGATAGTCGAACGACATGGACATGTTGATCAAGCGCTATCCCTTTTGCGAAAAAAGGGGGTGTACTGCTATGGGTCGTTGACACGTAGTGGTCAACACCCTCCAAACCTTTTCAACAATGTGTCTCAACGTGATACCATGATCCACTGTAGAATGCTTTGTCCTAAAACCCGCTTCTTCTCTTGCCCTCTTTTCTTTTACTTCTGCCCACTTACTGATTCTATTTTCTACCATGCTGCTAGAAATATTTGCAAACAAAGGATTGATCATAATGGTTCTATAATTGGAAGGATTATTAATTTCTCCACTTTTAAAAAGGGTTATTATTGTTAGGCTAGTTGTCTAGTCTCTTGGGAATCCTTACTGAATGATGTGTTGAATATTTCCATGATGTGCGGCGCAAGAGTGTTACTTCCCCATTTTAGATACTCTGCTTGAAGTTCAACCAAGTCCTTTGCCTTTCCTGTTTTCAGCGTCTTAATTCCAATCTCCACCTCCTGTAATGTGAAGAGCTTTGTAGTTGTGTTGATCCTGGGGGAAGGCTCCGCCATCGATTCTTTCTCATAGAGTTGTCTTGCATATTCAAACCATTGATTGACTGTAATATTATTTTTGATTTGCTTCTTCCTTGGTTGAAGTTCCTACCAGAAAAGCTTTGGGTTATTCTTGCTTAGATATATTAACTCTCCTTGTTTGCATGAACTCCTCTTTTTTCATTTTTAGTATCTACTTATATAACTTTACATTCATCTTCTCCTTGATTGGCTTTTTCAAAATTCTCCTTTCCATTTTGCATTCCTCATCAAACCAAGCATTTACAGGAAAACAATCTGATTCTGATTTCCTATCTTTTGCTCTTTTGCACTTCTCAAGTGAAATTTGAATTATATTTGTTAACTCATCACTGTTGAAGTTTTTGAAACCAGTTTTCTCCTTCTGAATTAATCTCTCTAACATTGCCTTGAAGATGGTACAATTTTCTTGTGTGAGAAGAATTTTGCCCCTTGATAGTGATTGTCGAGAGTATTGGGTTTTCCTCTTATGTTGCCTTTCTTCTAACCATGATAACTTTATATAAATTGGGTTATGGTCTGATTTTAAGTCCCAAATATGCTCTCCAATCTTAACTTCGTCTATCTTTTCTATCAAGCTTTGTGAACAAATCACATAGTCAACGAAACTTGCCCCATTGTGTGTGTTGCAAGTGAAGTTCCCAGACCTTTTCCATCTATCTACACCATTGCAAATAATTAAGTTGAAAGCACCACATAGTGTAAGCAACTCCTCTCCACAATGACTGCTAACTTTGTCATTTCTGAACACCTCACCCATTGGGGATTCTCCTCTTCAGTGAGCCAAATAGGATTGTGATCCTCTTTGCAACAATGGGTACTAGCTTGATGATTTGTTGTTCCAGCATTGAAATTTCCCACTAAAATAACTTCTCCCTGCTGAGAGTACGCGGCGATATCTTGCTTTAAAGCAACACATAGATCCTTGCTGTCTAGCCCCTTATTTTTGTAAGTTTTTGAGACTTTAGGGGCAAAATAACATGCTGCAATTCTTATGTGCTTCTCATTCTCTGATATTTTGAACCATTAATATTGTTTATTTGCATCTTTCATTAATTGAATGTGATGGCCTTCTTTTTCTTTCGCTAAAACTAGTATTCCCCCGTACCCTTTGCCATTTTCTGCTACCTTGTTCCAAACTGCTAACTTCAAATAACCGTCAAACACGGGAGTTTTGCAACCATCATGTTCATGAGTTTCTGTGAGACAAATTATGTCTCTACCTTCCGCAATAAGCCCTAACCTAGGTCCCCTCCTCCAAGGGTAACCTCTACAATTCCAACAAACTAAACTTCGGTAGACTTGGGTAGGATTTGATTGCCACGCAGTTTGGCACATAAGACTCAAATTTGAGGTGTAATGACCCATTTCGATTTATAAGCAAAAGGGTATTAGCATGCATATGATGTATGCATATGATAGCTACATATGCATACATCGCATGCCTTGCACTAGTATACTTATTAAATAATTAGGAAAAATGTTTAAATGAATGAAAAAAGGGCTAGATACTTAAATTATTGAGAAGTGAGATATTACTTAAAATTCGACACTCAAAATATACAGATTAAATACTTCGCACTTATAAGGTTGTTAAATAAAATTAACAATTTCAATCATTTTAAAGTAAATATTGATCACCATAGCGTTAAAGTGTTGAAATTGCTAAGTCTAACCCGTTAGAAATTTTCCTGCACTATTTGGTTTATTTCACCTACTTGTTTTATTCTTTAACAAGTTATTTAACCATATAAATACTGAAAATAAACACAAATGCAGTCTCAACCATCTATAGATCAACAACTGAAAGAAATAGACAAACACACAAGAGACACCGTTATTTTTGGACAATTGTCCCCGGAAAAACCCAACTTGGGAAAACTAGTGTAGCAGTTTTGAGGGTTTTATTATTAAGCAGCGTTTCTTGAGTACAATTGGGTGCCAAACTGGCTCACTCGATAGAGAAATCAATCTGGTAGTAACACCTTTCTTCGGAAGCAGATATTCGACAAGTCTGCTCCACGAAAGTCTCTCCAACGCCTCTGCGTCGGCCTAGAACCCTCCGCGTCAGTCCTCCTGGCCTCTGCGTCAACCTAGAACCCTCTGCGTCAGCCTACAGATGCTCTGCGCTGGCTCTCTGGCCCTCTACGTTACTCACGTAGGCCCTCTGGCCCTTTGCGCAGTCACTCTGGCCCTTTGCATGGCTCCTGTTGGTTCTGCGTCTGCATCTCTGCCTCTGCGCTGGTCTCTCGGTACTATCTCTGCCTCTGTGCTGGTCTCCCGACACTATCTCTGCCTCTATGCTATGCACTCACTGCCCCTCGCTGCAACTTAGAGCACTTGTTCGAATTTTCTCAGCAAACCTTGCTCCAGAAAATCGAACTGATTGATCAACTTGGTGTACCTCCAACTAACCCTCAAGCCTCCTCTTATACTTTTTCTGTTGAGTCTTCAACGACTGAGATTAAATCTCTAATCAATGGCTAAGATTAGATTTGGCTTGATCCATGTCATTAGAACCTTCTCACCCATTTTTATATTAATACCAATTAATATTTTTATTTTCCTAAGTTTAAAATTAGTAACCCATCAAAAATATTAATTATTTTAATATCTCTCTAACCAGGTGGAATTTCCCCAAACCATTTTTGGGTCTTGGAGATCTCATGTGCTTTAGCCTCTCCACCAATTTTCATGGCTAGAGCATATCCGATGCTAACCCAAATCAACACTCCCTCTTAGCGAGGAGTGTGCTCTAGTAATGCTCCACCACTGAACATCACCCTTATCATCTGGCACCGGTACCTGTGCTGATGTTTGGCCTTGCTGCCCAACATCCACTACATTGCTGCCTCTGTACTGTTGCCCATGGCTCTACCACTACCACTGCTACATCTGTACTGCAGCTCCCTCTGCATTCATGCTGTTGCTGATCCTTTCTCCCAACACTGCAGCCCTCTCTCATCACGCTGCCCATAGCACTACCACTGCGACTACTGCACTGCAACTTAGTTACCAAGACGATGGTAACTGATCTACCCAACTACTGACATCCTTGTCAGGCTAGAAGCCCTCCTGATGCTGAAACTCTCTCTGCTACTATCCTGTGCTCTCTCTGCTGCTATCCTGTGCTCTCTCTGCTGCCTCTGTGCTGCTGCAACAACTTTGTGCCTCTCGCACTGCTGCAAACACCTATGTGCATTCTTGCACTGCTGCAACCTCCTCTGTGCCTCTCGCACTATTGCAGCCCCTATTGCGTTGCTACAGATCCCTGCACTCAAGCATTGTTCTGCTGCTTCATCCGCATCTTGCTTCTACCGACATTCATCATGTTGCTATTGTCTCTTGGGAATCCCGTAGCCAGATATGATCCAAGAGTTTGGGTACCTCAAGGATCCTGCCCCACATCTCCTGTAGTCCTCTTGACTACAACTCGATGTCATCCCACCTCTTCTCTAGAGGTACATGATCACTCATGGCACAATCGTCATCATCCTCCACTTCCTTCTCCGCCTTAGCCGGCGCTGCCTTGGAGTCAGAAGCCTCTCCCTTATTCATCTTCTTGGGACACTGGGTTGAATAATGGCCCAACTCCGCACAGTGGAAGCACTTTATCTTGGAGATGTCCTTCTTCTTCCTCTTCCCTTGCTGTCTCACAAATGTTAGAGCCGCATCCTCTTCCTCCTCTTTCTTGATTCGACCTCCTTTGCTGCTACTTCCTCCTTTGGTCAGCCGTCTAATCTCTTCTTGGCGAAGAGCTCCCCAAAATTCTTCCCAATCTAGAAGATTCGCTCTGCCCAAAATGCTTTGGACGAATGTCTCCCACTCCTCAAAGACTGCATTTAGGGTGGTTCTCACCATTAACTCGTGATCCAGCGTGGCCCCTATGGAAGCAAGTTGGTCTTGAATCTCCTGCAACCTGTTGAGGAAGTGATCTATCTGCTCCCCCTTCTGCATCTGATACGACCACAGTTGATTCTCTAGTAGCATCTTCCTTTGCACGGAAGTGCCCTGATACAATGTCATTAAGGTATTCCACATCTCCTTTGCCGTATTCTTCTCGGCAATATGCTGAACTGCATGATCCTTGACCCCATCAAGGATTATGCACTTTGCCTTGGCCATTGCATCCTCATACTTTTCGTTATCAACTAGGTTGACTGGGATAGCCACGATTCTCAAGGCGAAGGCCTTGATGCGATGTCTATCCAGAACAGACAGGATCCTGACCTTCCAGATGACAAAGTTGGACGCCCCATCTAGCCTATCCTGATCCCTCAGTCCGTTCATTTCCATCTCCGCTCTTCTTTATGACTCTCTCTGAGTCTCTACTTCCCTCTTGGAAGTTCTCTTCTAGACTCCCTCTGAGTCTCTATTTCCCCCTTGGAAATCCTCTCTTAGACTCCCTCGGAGTCTCGATTTGCCTCCCGGAAATCCTTCTGCCAACAGTTGAATCGCACCTCTCCGATCCCCTTTGCTCCTGCAACACTAATCTGAATTTGTTGGCTAGAAATCTGCCTAGGTAGCAACTCCCTCTAGCTTGATTCTGTCCTGTTAGGTACTGTCCTGCGTCGACAACAACAACACCCCACCAGCTTCACTATCCACAATCTGCCCACAGCTCCCTAGGCCCCAACAGCTGAAGAAACTGAGCCTCTTGGCTCTGCGCAATCCCAATAGTGGCTGAATCGCTCCTCTGGCCAACTGCGTCACTCCTACCTGGCTGAGCAGGATGACGTGGCTCTTCGTGAGCCTCTTCTGCCTCTCACTGCTTCTGCGCTGACCCTTTCTCTGGCCCGGAATGATGACGCAGGCCCTCTGCGTCAGTCCTTCTCTGCTACTTTCTACTTAGGAACAACTTCAGTCTCTCGGGACAACTGTTTCTGCTGCAAATTCTCTAATTTAGCTGGTGCCTTCAACTCTCCTCTGGTCTACAATGCTTTGATACCATGTTGAAATTTCTAAGTCTAACCCGTTAGAAATTTTCCTGCATTATCTGGTTTATTTCACCTACTTGTTTTATTTTTTAACAAGTTATTTAACCATATAAATATTGAAATAAACACAAATGCAGTCTCAACCATCTACAGATCAACAGCTGAAAGAAATAGAAAAACACACAAGCGATACCGTTATTTTTGGACAATTGTCCACCAAAAAACCCAACTTGGGAAAACCGGTGCAACAGTTCTGAGGGTTTTATTATTAAGCAACTTTTCTTGAGTGCAAGTGGGTGCCAAACTGGCTCACCTGACAGAGAAATCAATCTGGCAGTAATACCTCTCTTCGGAAGCAGATATTCTACAATTTTGCTCCACGAAAGTCTCTCCAATGCCTCTTTGAGGCTCTGCGTCAACCCTCCTGGCCCCTGCTTCAGCCTACAGATGCTCTGCGCTAGCTCTCTAGCCCTCTGTGTCACCCACACAGGCCCTCTGGCGCTCTGCACAGTTACTCTGGCCCTCCATGTGGTTGCTACTGGTTCTATGTCTGCCTCTTTGCCTCTGCGCTGGTCTCCCGACACTATCTCTGCCTCTCTGCTATGCATTCACTGCCCCTTGCTGCAACTCAGATCACTTGTTCGAATTTTTTCAGCGAACCCCGCTCCAGAAAACCGAACTGACTGATCAACATGGTGTACCGCCAACTGACCCTCAAGCCTCCTCTTATACTTTGTTTGTTGAGTCTTCAACGACCGAGATTAAATCTCTAATCAACAGCTAAGATTATATTTGGCTTGATCCATGTCATTTAGAACCTTCTTACCCAATTATCAATACCCATTAATATTTTTATTTTCCTAAGTTTAGACTTAGGAACCCATTAAAAATATTAATTATTTTAATATCTCTCTAACCGGGAATTTCCCCAAACCAGTTCTGGGTCTTGGAGATCTCATATGCTTTAGCCTCTCCACCAATTTTCATGGCTAGAGCACATCTGATGCTACCCCAAATCAACGTAAAGTTACAATTTAATTATTGTTAATATATATATGTATATAAATATATATTTAAAAATTAAAATTACTAAATTAATATAACAAACATTTGATATATATGTATAACTATTCATTTTATTTAAATATTATAATTAAATTTTATAAAAGTTAAAATTATTAGTTTAACATGACAAACATATCAATATATATCCATACCCTCACCTCCTGGTTACACGTAAAGCTTATGACTGTCAAATGAAATCTGATGAGGGCGGTGGAAGAGGGAAAACCTCACAATTCTTCTCAAAGTTTCTCGTTAAGCCATTATTATTCATAATGTAGAAACTATATATGAGTGAAAGCTAGTATTTTCATTTTGTAATATACTTGCGCTTGGAGAAGGGATGGTTGTGAAATGCATGCCCCGGTATTTTAAGTACTTCTGATGTTCTGAGTAATTAATTACTTTTGAGTGTTTGTTGATAAATATAGGGAACTCTACAGGGATTAAAACCTAGGAATATATATTTTGTAACAATTTGTTGCTTCTGTAAATAGGTACAAACCAGGGTGTTGGCCTTGTTGACATAGAAAGGAAGAAATTATCATGGGTATGCCGTAGTAACAGTGATATTCTTGCGCAGCAGTTTGATCAATCTGTAAGTTATCTTTTGATATTTAAAAATAAATATTGTTTTCCACCTAATTTAAAGCTGGGAAACATCTAGGAGTGCGTATTTTGGTTTGGAAATATTATATTCATTTTACTTATTCTAGTACCATCATATATTCATAGAGAAGATAAGCATGAACATGTGGGAAACCGTTTGCAATTACCCGAATCCATATCTGGCATGCCAAAGTTTTAAGTATAGAAACATGAAAATCTGAGACATATTTTGCAATTACACTAAACCATACTTGGTATGCCAAAACTGTATATAAACATGAAGATCCTAAGACAGATTTACAATTACCCTAAATCATGTCTGGCATGCCAAGATTTTCAGTATAGAAACATGAAGATCCTGGGATTCTGAGATACATTTTACATTTACCCTAAAGTTTAAACCATGTCTGGTATGTCATAATCTTAAGTATGAAAACATGAAGATCCTGAGATACATGTTGTGTTGAGTTTATTTAGGATAATGATTTCTCACTGATTATTTCCTGGTACTTTGAATGTTGATGCAATGGAATAGTGCTTTCCTGCAAAATTAATATTTACTCTTTTAGACCTAGTTGTAGATTCATCATACGTTTTTGACCTTCCAGGTTAACAGGAAAGCAGACTTGGTTTCTTTGATAGCATATAACAAAGACAAGAGGGGTATTTGATCGGTTCTGAGAAAGGCTTTGTTGATACTCTGGGATATTCATATTTGAAAGACCCTCCTTGCTGCCCTACTGAGACACTATGAGTAGGTTCTTGTTTGTTTTAGTGCAACCCATGACATTTCTGATTCATCTGATGCACCATTGAGGTTAAGCAAAGGTATCCTGTCTTGCCAACTCTATTTGGGATCTGCATTGATGAACTTTTTCTTTGGGAACATGTTCAGGATGACCATACATGTCTTCTACATTGTGTGTTGAAAAGTATGCTTCTTTTTCACTCAGGTTTTAATCCTCCTAATCTTTCCTCTTGAGGGCCTACGGAGATAGATCAATGCTTTATCCAACTTCAATGATCTCCGACAGTTGCAATCAACCTGGGTAAAACTAAGGTTATGATCTTCAATTCATTGAAGAGTTATCTATTTGATTACCATTTCCATTTCCAGGTGGAAGAGATCGAGATCACTAGATCACTAGATCTTACTCATTTAGGTGTTTAGTTTATTGGGCCATTCTTCAGCTTACGTCATGCCCTCTAGCCTCGACTCAACAATGGATGTGGCTCCTTTGCCTTTGTAATATTCCTAACGGGAAATATTAAGTGATAACAAATAAAGCATAAACATGTAACCATAAATCTAACACACCAACATAATGACAAATTGCACCAGAAATTGTACCAAGAGTTGAGCCATTCTATTAACTGAGAAAACAAGGTACATATAAATGAAGAAGAGGAACATGGGCTTGCTACAACAAGCTAGTTAAGTCCGAGGTGAAAATGGAGCTACCCAAGTGCTGGAAACTGCTCTCCCCAAGTCTTTACACTGACCCAGTAAATTCTGCTACTGTTAGCTGGGAAGGAGTTGGCGTTTCGGGTCTCTAAACTGCTTAGAAAATTCTAGGAAATTAATTGGAGCCTCCTCACAAGGAACCCAGATAAACCAGAAAAATCTCATGGACCCAAGTGATAGAAATGGTCCCGAAGTGAATTGCGTTCTCCTCTAGTGTTTTCAGCTACTGTCTACTGACTGGAACACTAATTTCGGTCGGTAATACTGCACAGAAAATTATGCGAAATTAACCTAGGGCTCCTCTCACCGAACCCACAAAAAACCAAAAAGGGTTTGGGTTGAATCCACAAACCCCCGGTGACCCCCAACAAATTCAAATCGCCCAATCTGTCTAGAAAATGCCCCACAATTTGAAATTACATAATTATACCCAAATCTACCATTGGATAAATTCTCCCTTGAGGTTTACCCCCAATCTCTGACCCTTATCTCTTCACAATTCTTCTCCCTTTTTCCTTTGCACAGGCTAAGACAGAAACCCCTACGCACTTCCAAATGAAGAGAATTTCATCCCACAAATTTGTTGCTCTCTATCCCTACAAAATCACCACAAAAATCCCGGCTCCAACTAGGAAAATCCTCCTGTAAATAACCCAGACTCCAATTTGCTGTATGCTGGACCACAATGAATAACTCGAATTGCCTCTACGCCCAGGAAATACGCAAAGCTAGGAATACTGTTGTCAATGAAGCTCTATGAAAGCCCAACAATGGACTTTGCGAATTCCCAACTAGGGAGACACTCAAAGTCCTCCGAAGATGGGGTGGAATATCGCCTAGAATTCTTGTGCTAAAAAACACTCTACCCTTGCGCTAAGCAGCTCCAAGAGAAGATGTAATGTTAAGTAAAATAGTCAAAAGATGATCGACAAAATGAGTCCCTCTTATATTTTCTCTCCATCCTTCTAGACTCCTTTTAATTTTATTTTATTGGTGGGGACCATTTTCCCCTTAGTTACTTCTTCCACCATTTTAATAGAATAATAATTTGTTGCCATTCTGCAATAAAATAATACTTGCCATCGTTCTCCAAAATACTAGTTGCCCCTTTTAATTAATATTACCAAAATTGGGCAAAATTCCCATGCTCACAAAATTGGGTATATTACAATCCTCCCCGCCAAAAATTGCTTGTCCTCAAGCAATGACCAAACAAGCACTCTCTCTATCCATTGACCCAAATGGATACTGCGAACGATATCGGGGTCCTAAGCTATCTTGATCAACGTGAAGCAACCCTTGCTCCACTCACTGTCTAAACTAGTACAGGCACCTGAAGCCCTTTGCACACTGTCAGTAAGTAGAGCATCATGATAATATCATGTCCTAATCAACTCGTCGTGCAACTGCTCTACTGAGTCATCCATCTCATGCATTCCAAGGGTGGACTCATGATTTACAATCCAACCCATGGAGATGAATCTTTTGTTGGAATTTCTAAGTTTAACCCGTTAGAAATTCTTCCTGTACTATTTGATTTATTTCTTCCTACTTGTTCAATTACTTAACAAGTTATTTACCATGTAAAGACTAAAAATAAATATAAGTACAATATCAACACATACAGGTCATCAACTGAAAGTAAACAAGCAGACAAGCGTTGTTTTTGGACTAATGTCCCCGGAAAAACCCAGTGCGAGAAAACCGGTGCAACTATTCAGAGGGTTTTATTATTATGCAGTTTCAGAATACCTGACTGCCAGAAATGGCTCACCCAACAGAGAATGCCCTCGACAGTAGTACCTCTTAGTCGGAGGCGGATATTCCGGCTAAATCACCGGATGAATGATCCCACAACAGCAATGCAGCTTCTGTTGCTCTGCGTCACTCTGATAGGGACTGTGTCACCCTATCCGACTCTCCAGATCTTAGTCTATCCCACGAAATTCTCCCAGTGCTGCCTCTAGGCCCTGCATCAACTTCTCTGGCCCTGCGTCAGCCTCTCTAGGTTCTGCGTCAACTTCTGGAGCCTCTGCATTAGCCCTTAGACCCTCTGCATCTCACACGTTGGCCCTCTCTGGCTCTGCGCAGCTCCTGGCTGCCTCTGCATGGCCACTGGTTGCCTCTGCGTAGCCTCTAGCTAGATCTGCGTCAACCTCTCCCGTCTCTGCGCTGATCCTCCTAGTACTAACTCTGCCTCTCTGCTATGTATTCACTGCCCCTCAGCTGCAACTCAGATCACTCACTCGATTTCCTCAGCAAACCCTGCCCCAAAAAATCAAATTCTTGATCTCTCTTGGTGTGTTCTCCAACTGACCCTCAAGCCTCCTCTTATACTTTTCTCGTTGGTCCATCAACGATCGAGATGAAATCTCTAATCAACGGATAAGATTAGATTTGGCTTGATCCATGACTTTTGGAACCTTCTAACCTAGTTTTATATTAATACCCATTAATATTTTATTTTTCCTAAGTTTAGACTTATGAACTCTATTCAAAATATTAATTATTTTAATATCTCCCAAACCG
The DNA here is from genome assembly GCA_031772625.1 of Pinus tabuliformis. Lineage (NCBI taxonomy): Eukaryota > Viridiplantae > Streptophyta > Pinopsida > Pinales > Pinaceae > Pinus > Pinus tabuliformis. The sequence goes on along the minus strand of CM062804.1, from coordinate 516,360,741 downwards.
GTTAGAATCTGCCCAAACCATTTTTGGGTCTTGGAGATCTCATGTGCTTTAGCCTCTCCACCAATTTTCATGGCTAGAGCACATACGATGCTACCCCAAATCAACATCTTTGCCTGCATGAGCTTCCCCTGATCTCCTCCTATTGATCATCCCTCTATGCTAGTGAAATCCCCCATGCCAATAGTGAATCACTAAAATCCAATGGAAGATTGGGATGATCTCCCCCTATCGAAACCAGCTCATCCCTAAGGGTCGCTGAATTGTCAAGTACTGTGACGCCAAGGTCCCATGCCCATTACAGGAAGAAACTGTACTGTTGACCCTGCGACACTCTGGTCATGACTGACTGCCCAACATGCTCGTACCAGAGCCTCCTGTCTTGTAACTCTTGGCCATAATATATGTGATGATCGAGGTTATGCCCAACTTGCCCAATTAACTCAGCAATGCCAAAGCCTATCACTCCATGGTTGGCCCCAATCATGAGCAACAACCTGCCTCGCCATATGATGAAGACCTCAGTGATCCCCCATGTGTTAGCCTGAGAATGAACCAGATCACCTGCTATCCTGATTGTACTCACTAAGAAATGGAGTGTCCCACCAATCAAATGGATCCCTAGATCCCATAGCCATACTAGTGGTCCACAACTCCCAATCCTCACTGTCTGCTACAGTGACATGCAATTAGCTATTGGGACTCCTCTGTGCCTTGTCTCTAACCCATGTATGTATGCAATAGATGGGCACCAAGCATCAAGAATCTGTTCCGCGTATGAAAAATTGCTTTTCTCCTGCTAGTCCATATAGCGAAATTTGCTATCCCAGCTCCTAATGATGTACCTGGATATTGCCTGGAGCCTAGGCATTCTCCTACAAATGAGGACTACCATCCCCTGTACCTCATGCTCACATAAAAACTCGACTGTCCTACTGATAGTGCACCCTGCCACTCACTCACAGTCACGTCCCTAAGCTTGCACCCGTTAGTTCGTGCCTTGACCAAATGTCACCGCCAAGAAGTTTCCCCCTGGATACTCTGTGTCCCAACTGTCTCGAGTGAGCCTCTCGTGTCCTACAGACTGCTGCTCGTAATGAAGGTATCAAGGGACAACATCCAACTCCTCTGTGCCTACAAATAATGTAGAAGCGAGAGAGGCGCATGAGTCCCCATGGATATCATCAAATGATGCTCATCTACGTCCTCATCGATTCTAGGTGAAGTATACCCAATGCCATGCTCATCGTCTCTATCAGGTGGTCTCCTTGGTGGTAATATCAGGTGGTCTCCTTGGTGGTAATGCTCCAAAATCCCAATGGGAAGCATCACACATCACTATATACGATCAAGCATAAGAACATGTATCTTTGTGCCCCTTGGCACACGGTTGCACCCAGTTGCACACCTCTGTGCATTGTTGGACACCACTACCAGTCACCATATCACCCTAAATCATCCAGTATCCCTCTTGCGATGAAGTAGTTGTCACTGCATGTGAAACCTCGAGTTGGTGTGAATCGCTCTTCCTAGTCCACAGTGCAAGCTCGCACAACACGACACTCCTCCATGCATCTCTGTGCTCCTTTGTAGAACACTGAATGCTGTGGCACGACTTTGTGCACCACTGAACAACGACGCCAACAGCTGCACCACCCTGCATCCTTGACCATCCCACATGCGTTAATGCATCCAGTACTCTGCTAGTGAATCCACCATGTGTGTTACACCTCCTCATCTGCCTTGGTAGACCTGAGCGGCCTAGCTCCTCACATGCTAATGGGAATAATACTATTGTGCTTAGCCTCGGTAGTTATTGCGTCCAATATGGTAATAAGAGAGCATTGTCTCCATACAATGCCCTGTCTGATAGCCCGTTGATGCCACCTCCTCTGACCAACCCCTTCCAGAGTATGTTGAACATCCTATAGTCCCATGTACACCCAACATCCCCGGACAACCTGCGGAGTCTGCCTGCCCTGTCAATCCAACCCAACACTAGTGTTGATGGAGAGCTGAAAGTGTGTGGGTGCTCGGTCACCGGATCCATCACACTGCTAATACCATCACTAACCAAGCCCATGTTGTGACGGGGAATCCCACCTAGATCCCAACAACAATATGGCCCTCATACTCCTCTAGTATTCCATTACCTTTGCTGAAATCCAGCCATGGATGTACCCAATCGCCTAACTTACTCCATCGGGTACCAACTCAGTACCTCTCACCATCCAATCCCAAAGGAGGGACTGAATGTACAATCCCTTGTGTATGGGACAATCCCTCCATGTGACGTTGTTTCATACTCAACTCAAGTCGTTGGCCCCCTGCTGACATGGTCATCCCTTATGATCTTTCTCGACAACTCTGCCTCTCTCAATCCAATGCATAAGGGTGAGATAATAACGCTGTGGACCCCGTCAATGTGTCTTTGAAGCAAACCGTGCTGAAATCCCAACGTGTGCTCCCTGCGCTGCCCCTCATCAATGTCTAGCCCTAAGGCTGGCTGCACATCCTCCTCCATCATGACCTCAACTTGAGCCTCCAACTTCTCCTCCACCAACAACCCATCATATAAAACATCCTCACCGGTCAACTGTAGGTGACTGTCGTTCGACAACTCTATCATAGATCTAGATGCCTCTGTACCTATCGGCTCCTCATCAATGGTGGATATGTCTCCCAACACCTCATCAACCTGTGGTGCACTACTATCACCTGAAAACTCGATCACAACACTGGGTACCTCATCAACTGTCGACATCTCATCAATGGGTGTATGCTCAATTGTCTCCTTGCCAACCATGGCCCCTTCAACTACTTTTTCATCTTCTGCCTTGATCCTCCTCATCATCCCTGCATAATTCCACTGAATTCCCACTGATTTGTGCATGTCTCTTAGTTCACCGAACTCCTAAAAGGAGATGGTATGTCCTCCAATTTGCTGCCAATAACTCCACATCAGTTGCAATCATGTCTTGCCATCTTGATGCATTATACATAACTTGGCATATTGGATTTGTTGTATAGTTGAGAATGGTCCCAATTGTGTTATATGATTCAACTTCTCCCCCACATCAATCATCATTTGATGCATCCTAATCACCTCATTCAAGGTTATTGCCATGTTGTTTGATTTTAACCTTTCTTTGGATCCCATGATTTCTTAGCTTTTTATTTTGGTCTTGTCATCACTTGGCTTAAGGCCCACAGCTAGCCAAGATCATGGCTTTGATACCACTGTAATATTCCTAACGGGAAATATTAAGTGATAACAACAAATAAAGCATAAACATGTAACCATAAAACTAACACACCAACATAATGACAAATTGCACCAGAAATTGTACCAAGAGCTGAGCCATTTTATTAATTGATAAAACAAGGTACATCTAAATGAAGAAGAGGAACCTGGGCTTGCTACAACAAGCTAGTCAAGTCCCAGTTGAAATGGAGTTGCTCAAGTGCTGGAAACTGCTCTCCCCAAGTCTCTGCGCTGGCCCAGTAAATTCTGCTACTGTTGGCTAGAAAGGAGTTGGTGTTTCAAGTCTCTAAACTACTTAGAATATTCCAAGAAATTAACTGGAGCCTCCACATAAGGAACCCAGAATAACCCAGAAAAATCTCACGAACCCAATGTTGAGAAATCTAGGGGCAGCAAGTGTAGGTGATTTCTCTTTACAATGATAACTTCTTGTGATGTATTGTTACTTTATTTCATTAGCTTCTTCTTTATCTTGATTATTATTAGTATTCACTATCATCAGACAACTATCAAATCATAAATAACAATGAGACAAAGGACACAAGATATAGGTGATCAGGTAGGGCAAAAACCTCTCCAACTTGAGAGGAAAACCCAAATGAATTCTTCTTATAGAATCTTCAAGTGACGAATTCCAAGACCAAGACCCTTGACCTATTAACCTCTCCAAGACCAAGTCACAAGGCTTCCTTGAGTCAATGCTAGCCAAACTGCTTGCTTTGCCAAGAATCTCGACTTCTCTTCAGATTTCGCCCTATTACCAGATGCCTGCAATTCTCTGCCTCTTTAGAAAACCCTAGTTGCATCATGTGCAGGGGATAAACAAAGATTTGATCCCTTGATTTCCTTTGCTTGGATAATATGGCCTTCTCCTGCAATTCGGCTTGATGGATGTTTTGTTATCTTCCTTGATTCGGTCTCCTAGGACAGCTATGATAACTCGACTTCTTGAGAAGTAGATGGTATTACTCTTCTTCGCACATATGGGAGGTATTAGCCCAAAACAGACCCAAAACACTTCGGCTTCTTTTTCTCCTTTCTTTGCTTGGATGGGAGACTTCCTTCTCTTTTCTTTGCACTTCTTTATTGTATTTCAGATGCTTGATTGATGCCCTACAAGTGAGGCTGAATCCTCCTATATATAGTAGTTTGTCCATGTAGAATAAGCCGACTTGTGCTTGAGATTAGGCCGACATCTCCTTCTAGAATAGTCTCTAGCTTCTTTGGAAGGCCGACTTGAACCAATGCTTGTGACAAGGTCTTGGAGGGTTAATGACTCAAACAAATTCTCTTTTTACAATATGTAATATTCCCAAATGGGCCTTCAATATTGACTCACTAAACTTTATGACTTGATGACTAAACCTAATAACTCACAATGTGAGCTTCATCTATAAAATAAAATTCATTGATCATCAAACCCATGACTCAAGCATTACAAAATAATTTTATTTTTCTTCTTTACATCAATTAGGTAGAATCATGATTACACATGTCATTATGAAGACCGAACCTAGTTACATATTTCAACATTCCCTCTTAACTAGGGAGGTATTCATAATTCATACAAGGTACTTGGACATTCTCAATCTAAAGAACTCTCATAAGAAGTGTCGGATTGGTAACCCATCTGTTTAGCATCATATCCTCTAGCATTGGCAAATAGCAAGGCCTTGACTAACAACTCTATCTCTCCACAAGATTAGAGCACAATGCTGGCGAGACCAATGATTTATAGACACACTCATCATTGTCTCTGCCGGAACATACCCCACCCGGGTACTCTCAGAGTATGTTCCACCAAGACTATTCTTATCTTGGATTCCTAGTCCTTAAAGAATATTGGTCCTTCATGACTCTTCTTACCTTGGATGCCCTATCACATCCTCAAAGAGTATCGGATGCCAGATGCTTACCCAATGCTCCATTCTATCTTCCCAAGTGAAGACAAGAATGATGTGTCCATCTCTCCTGATGGCCTTCACTAAGAGTTGCGGTTACTAGTCCTGGTCTAGTGCATGACACATGAAGTAGAGAACTATATTTGTCACTCCCTCTTAGGAATGACCAATCCATTCCATAAACAGAATGTACCCAAGCTTCCTCTTAGCTTAGGGACTTGCTTCGAAGTATCTACCAAGTTAGAACTTGTTTCAAGGCTCCCTCTTAATTAGGGACCTACAACAACTCTTTCTTCTTTGGTGGAGAAAATGGGACAATTAGTTGCTTGAAGAGCTCCTTCTTTCAATGTCATGAGCTTCTTTTTTATCATACCCGAGTTTTCATTTTTATGGGACTTCTTTGTAGGGTACAAACCATCCATCCCTTTCATTCATGAATCTTGTCAGTCACGTCATGCTTCTTTTCATCCAAAAGTGATTGACTAGTTCATATATGGCCTTCCTTTATGCCTTTCTACCTTCTTCACATCATGTTTCCTTCAAGATATTTCATCCTACCACATGAGTGTCAGTTGTAGATGACATCTACAACTCTTTCTTTGGTAGCCCTGCATCAACCCATCCAATATTGTTCAAAAATAGAAAATGAACATTAAATCAAAAATACCTTTGTGATGGTCTTTCATCATGACATCTCCTTGTTTGCATCCGCATCTTGTATATATATTGACACGTCTCCATAGATATATACAACATCGAGGGTCTCTTTCTTTTTCAGACTTTATTAGGATCTTCATATCTTTTCCATGGAGATATCATAGTCAAATCTTCTAGTCCTTGGATGTTGATTGCCTTCTCCATAGTTGAATTTTTCATGATCTCTTCCTTTTTTTATTCACACATTTCCTCCCAGGAACATCCAATCATAGTTCCTTCGACTTTGTCAACCACCTCATATTTAATATGAGGACATATTATGTTGATTTCATCTAGTCAGTGTGTGAACCATGCCTTCATGCATCCTTTCACAGGAGGAGATCCTTTCTTTTGATCATTCTCTTGAGGTAGAGCACTTATTCATGATATCTGCAACCATTTGACATGACTCTATTTTATCAAATACAAGCATACATACCTCATCTCTTTCTTTTGGTCATATAGACTTTCTTCGACAACTTCCTTGATTGAAAGAACTCAATCCCTTAACCAGCTTCACTTCTTTTGATATCATACCATCATCCCATGAATCCCATACAAGTTGGAATTCCCGGCGAGACACTTGCTTCTTCCAGTAGGTGAACCTTCCAATGAAGATTCCAACAGAGGATCTTGATCATACTCATCCTCCAAATGCTCCGTTTGAATGATGTATGATGAGCTCTATACTAGATGACTTTCTTTTTCCCATAAGTACTACTTATGGTTTTAATGAGGTTACCAAGAACTACATCCTTCTATACGTGACAACCATAGACTTCTATTTCAGCTATCTTTTATGATGATGTAACGAGCTTTTGCTTTCAGTTGGATGCTTCTATGATGCCATCTCCTAACATGATGCATCCTATCATGCTTCTAATGGTTCTAATCATGATAGCTATACTTTACAACATAAAACTTGCAAATAGAAACTTGAAAAGAACTAGGTGAGAAAGACTATCTCAATCATAGTAGAGATCTTTTACTTCCTCTTTCTTGGATTTCTTCTTTTCAACTTCCTCCATTTCTTCAGTGATATGGGCTTCTTCCCTTCCTCTTTTTTTGTTGCCCCTTTTGAGCTTTGGACAATCTCTCTTGAAGTGCCCATATACATGACAACCATAGCATTGAACCTTTGACATGTTCTTTTTTCGAGGACTAAGCTTCCCAAACTTCCCTTTTCTTCTAGTCATGGCAATAAATGTTTGAACCTGCTCATTTGATCCTTCAACACTTTTTGCCTTCAACCTGTTTTCTTCTATCTTGCATAGAGACCACAAATTATTGAATGGGATAGCTTTCTTCTCCTTACAGACATTTGATACAAGGTTACCTTGTTCATCAGTTAGTGCATTTAGAACAATGGTGATCATTTCTTTATCAGATATCATCTCTCCTAGATCTTGAAGTTGATTCCTTATTTGAGATGCTTTTGTGAGACATGTAGATATCCCTTCATCCTTTGATGCTTTCAATTTGTATAGATCAGATCTTAGTGATATGATTTTTCCTGTCGTGCTTTCAAAGAATAGTTCTACTAGCTTATCATATATCCCTTTTGATGTCTCCAACTCTGCTATATAGGGGATGAGGGAATCCTTGATGGACTCTATAAGAATCCTTTGAGCCCTTAGATCCTTTTTCATATATTTAGATAGTGCTTGCCCTTCAGATGGTTTGGAGACTTTGCCATTGACATGATCAATAACTTCATTTTCCTTGAGGACTAAGTCTATCCTCCTTTTCCATGCAAGGAAGTTTGATGACCCAACCAACTTGTTGTTCTCCTTGCAAAATGAAGTCATTTTACTAGATTTAATTATAGAAATAAAGATATTGTCAAGTGAAGATGAACTCTTTAACTTGATCCCTTTGTTGCTGATTATTGAAGACTTCTTGTATGATCTTCTTCAAGGATAAGGATTTTCTTTTGAGATGAAATCCTTTGCTTTAGAGAGAGGGAGATTGCCTTGATATCTTTGATGATGACATTTCCTTTGATCTAGCTACCTTTGGATGAGTAGTCTTCAAGATGCTTCAAATCCAAGTCCTTCCTTTCTTGAGTAGAGATAGGGTCATTGAGATCTCCTTCTTTGAAGTAATGATTGAGTGTGAATTCTGTTATCCATCATTTTGTGGGTAATATCCCTAGGAGAATTTTTTTTCTCCAAAATGGTCCTCAGCCGACAGCCAATAGCCCCTTGCAGCCATCGCTAGCTCATTGTGCCATTTCTCTGCCACTTGAGCCAACCATGTGGACCTTAGCCCATCTGCCATGATCGTATGTTTGAAGGTGGGCCTCCCGAATCTAAAGGTATGCCTTACCATTTGGACATCGAGTATTGTAGTTTGCTTATCATGGACACTTTTAGGTATGGATTAATGGGGGGATTCGGCGGAAATAATGGCCTAGGTCGGTGCTTCTGTCCCCTAGACCACTTTTAGGAACTAACCTTGGATTCTAGTCCTATGGGATCTCTTTTACTGACCATTTGGTTCCAGGGACGGTATTTTATAGGAAACCTTGATTTTGGTTGCGTGGTCCCGCTCCTTTATCCGCTCATATTACCCCCTTTCCATTCACTATTACCCCATCCATCGTTTCTCCCACCTAGGTCCACATTCCTCCATTAAGTCCACAAAGGGTCAACTCACCCCTTCCCCTTGCCCACACCTTGGGTCATGGTTTGGAATGAAGCCCGAAGGTTGATGCAGTTGAAAAGAAAGTTAAAAGCATATATGGCCACATTCAACAGGAAAAGTACGACAAAATACAAAAGATGGCCGGGACAAAAACATTAAGCACATGGGCAAAAGCCAATATATGAGCTCTACCCCACCATCATGGTCATCAACTTGGTTCCTACAGGTTCTATGAGCCTTCTTCATCATATAGGAACCCATGATTGTCCCAACCCCTGGTGGGCGATGAACCGCCCCACCTTAAAAGGGGGATTCCACTGCTATATCTTTCACATCACGCTCTAACCCCTTGAGCCCTCAGCAATTAATCAAAGAATATCATGAAAGACAAAAGGCATATAAAGAAGGGTGGAAAAACCAAGGTTGGGGCACCTCGTGTACCATGATTCCTCCCTCCTACATATTATAAACCCAAAGTGTGGGCTTCCCTCTTATTAGCTACCCTTGTACCCCAACATGTGACCCAAGGTTGCCCCTTCTCATCCCCTACTTCATTCACCTATCTGTCACATGCCACCACCTTTTGATGGATGTACCTTGACTATATTATCCCCTTTAGAAGTGGAAACCACCTAATAGGGTGCTTGGTTAACCCCATTTGGAGTTTAGGAGATATTGGTACATCTCAGAGCCCATTATGGAAGGACAGGCCATTATGAAGTCCCCACCTGTGGTCCATGATTAGGTAAGCTCATTTACTTGATTTCTCTAATGACTTGTTGTACTAAAAGGCTAGGGGACACATTGGATCTTATGTAGGATTGCAGATGGTTTCCATTTGGGGTTTGGCACCCCTATACGGGGTCCTAATCCTCCAAAGGGCTCCATTGGCACATGTAGGGTGAGCATTGAGAGCCATGGGCCTCCACAACAACAAATTGCACTCCATGGATCCCCATAGCTATTCAGAGATTGCTCGTGGTTCACTTATTGGATGAGGAGGATGTACTTGATCCATCATGCCTAGGTGGCCCCAAATCTACACCATACACTTGGCAGATGATCCAGGACTTCAACGATGATGTGGCATCACCTACACCATCATCCTAGCCACTGAGGGCGACATACATGCATCTTCAATTTGTTTGGAGACCCATGAGGATACTTGTGTTCCCCTAGATGTCATTTGGAGGACCACAAGTTATTACAAGGGGTCACCTCCTTGTCCACTTCTTTTGAGGGTCCTTCTCTTCATTATGGCACCCATGGACCTCATTAGGCCTCTTAGAGGGCCCTACGACATGCATAGATTATTATTTGACCTCTTGAGAGGCTTATCTTTTCATTCATGAGCTAGTTTGGTGGGCTTGTCACCAAAAGTTGTATTATTAGCACATTATTTTATTTTTGGGGCTTATGTAGGCCAAGGAGGCTAATTCGAACTCCTTAGATGTGTATAAATACAAGTGAGGTGAGATCATTTCTCATCATCACTTTGGATTGGATCTCTCTCTTCTTTAGAGAATTTCACACTTTTTTCTGGAGGATGAATTGGAGCATTTATGGATGAATTTTGATGTATGGTTATTGGTCTATCTTCTCTTGGAGCTTCTCTATTGTCATTTGTGAATGGTTGGATATACTTTGCTGCATGTAAGTACAGAATTTTGATGTTATTCTTGTTACTTTTTTTGTATATGTTGGATGGGATTTTCGTTGTATTAAGGGCTAATTGTTGCATGCAAATTATTGCTTAATATTGTCAGATTGTCTCTATTATAACGTTCTCTTTATGTATGGGCCATGTAGTGTGAGCGAAATCTCTTAGGGGTAAAATCGAACCTTGATAATCCATTCTTCTTGTGCATTTGAAGTATAAAAGCTGCAAGATTTCTTTCACTTGACATAGAGAGTTTGTGAAGTAATTTTGAGGCTTCCTTGACTGGGAACCAAGAAATATTACACATACTCAACATAGACTCCATTCTCCCAAGGATTAAGGCATTGATCTACCAAGGGTGGTCACCATAACACTTATTCTTTCACCTTCTCCCAAGTCTAGCCACATTAGGGTGCCTAGGGCATCAATTTTCCAAAGTTAGCCACTGAAAAATTTCGATCTCCTAGGGTCTTCTACACTGGCCTTTCCTCTAGCCCTCCCCCAAATTTGAAGACATTCTGATGGTTGAGTTGGGAGAAAAGCCAAGCCCTGGCTCTAGGGCCAAACCTTGCCCTGCCATCCCCAAGGCTAGCACTTCCCAGGGTCAAAGCATCATCAATGAGTGAAAAGACTTTCTTTGATCCTTCCCACCTTGTCTAGGGTAAGAATCTCATATATTGTTTCATACCCTCCTCACACCTTAGACCGAGTCCACTTGGCCCCGTGTGGTTTCACTCCTTCAAAGGACCATTCTTCAAGAACCATCTAGGATACCAATTCTAACAAGGATTTAGGGTGTGGGGAACTCCTTTCAAAGCCTATTCTCATACACTTAACCCCCAAAATCCTCTTCCTTTCCCTAGAAGCACATAGTACCTTGCTTAGAAAGCAAGCAACCTCCATCCTTCAAAACCTTCTGGGAAAGGGTTTGGGTCACTCATATCCATTGACTTATCATTCATTAGTGACTCCATACATATCAGGTCTCCTCCCATCGGTTAAAGTCCGTAAATAGAAGGGAGCCTTAGCTGAGGTGACTGCGGGCTAAGACTCCATTTGTTGCCTTGGCCTAGCATTTGCCCTTTAGGGATTCCCCTTAGGTCCCCTGCTAGTTTGAGCGGTAACAGATCCCAAGAATGCTTCTTTGATGGAACTAGGGTTTGACTTTCTTCAAGATGATGATGTGATCTTTGTCCTTGAGCTGCTCTTGAGGTGAGTGGTCCTTCTTGATGATATATGCCTTTGATGACCTTCAAATGATCTCTTTATACTTCGGCCCTTGAGTGTCCTTAGATGAGCTGCCCTCCCTTGACTTGTCACCTTAGCTCTGATACCATGTTGAGAAATCTAGGGGTAACAAGTGTAGGTGATTTCTCTTTACAATGATAACTGTTTGTGATGTATTTTTACTTCATTTCATTAGCTTCTTCTTTATCTTGATTATTATTAGTATTCACTATCATCAAACAGCTACCAAATCATAAATAACAATGAGACAAAGGACACAAGATATAGGCGATCAACCAGGGCCAAAACCTCTCCAACTTGAGAGAAAACCCAAACAAATTCTTCTTCTTATAGAATCTTCAAGTGATGAATTCCAAGACCAAGACCCTTGACCTATTAACCTCTCCAAGACCAAGTCACAAGGCTTCCTTGAAGTAGTTCTTCTTCCTTGAGTCAACACTAGTCAAACTACTTGCTTCACCAAGAATCTCGACTTTTCTTCAGATTTCGACCTATTACCACAGACTTGCAATTCTCAGCCTCTTCAGAAAACCCTAGTTGCAGCATGTGCAGGGGATAGACAAAGATTTGATCCCTTTATTTCCTTCGCTTGGATAGTATGACCTTCTCTTGCAATTCGGCTTGATGGATGTCTTGTTATCTTCCTTGATTTGGTCTCCTAGGACAATTGTGACAACTTGACTTCTTGAGCAGCAGATGGTACTACTCTTCTTCGCATGTGTGGGAGGTAGTAGCCCAAAACATACCCAAAACACTTCGGCCTCTTTTCCTCCTTTCTTCGCTTGGATGAGAGGCTTCCTTCTCTTTTCTTCACACTTATTTATTTATTCAGATGCTTGACCGATGCCTTACAACTGAGGCCGAATCCTCCTATATATAGTAGTTTGTCCATGTAGAATAAGCCGACTTGTGCTTGAGATTAGGTCGACATCTCCTTTTAGAATAATCTTCCACTTCTTTGGAAGGCTAAATTGAACCAATGCTTGTGACAAGGTCTTGGAGGGTTAATGACTCAAACAAATTCTCTTTTTACAATATGTAATAGTCCCAAATAGGCCTTCAATATTGACTCACTAGACTTTATGGCTTGATGACTAAACCTAGTAGCTCACAATGGGAGCTTCATCTATAAAATACAATTCCTTGATCATGAAACCCATGTCTTAACCATTACAAAATAATTTTATTTCTCTTCTTTAATTCAATTACATAAAATCATGATTACACTGTTATGAATTTGATTCATAACAAGTAAAAGAAATAAAATTAATGTAAATATTAAATAATCAATTGTTGGTTATGTTAAATAGTCATTAAGTTAAATGAGAAGGCATGTCTAAAATACATGCCCAGTCACGAAAGAACACCTGTTTAAGTATATATAGGCGGGTCCTCATTGTAACGTTCATCACTTGTACAATGATATATATAATAAATTATTATTACAAAATACCTCGTGTACAAGCTATCAGTTTTTATGCTTCAGTGGTATCAGAGCCATGGCACACAATATAATCATGCAGGTCTTTGAACATTGTTCGCCGCACAATGTGCCATTACATTCACATCCTGAATGCGTTGAACAGTTTAGTAAAATTCAAGAAGCATTTCAGCGTTTGGAAAAATCAATTGCAGAAGTTAAAGCATGTCGAAAGGAAATCAATAATAAGGAAGATGATAGCGACAATGAAGAAACAAAACAAGGTGAAGTAGAAAAAGAAGTCACTAAAAATGGTTTGGATTCAGAACTCCCTACTGTGGAGACTGTTGATGTTAATTTGGAATTTGCAATAGATGAAGATAATGTGGAAGGAGACTATTTTGAGAAACAAGAAGATGAACAATATCATAACAATGAAGAAGATATTTTTGAAGATAATTATGAAGATGACATATTTGAAAAAGTTGATCTTGATGCAAAAGAGGTTATGTCAATTTTAGATTATGATGAGAATGAAAATGATAAAGATGACATTCCAAGATTAGGAGAAACCGTTAAGGATCATGATACAGGCACTTCGATAGAGGTTGATATGCCAAATCCATTGCAGAATACAAAATCCAGTAAGATTGAGGATCCTGCTGATATTGAAACCATTAACCAAAAGAATATTGGGCAACCAGAACAAATATCAGATTTGATGAGGGCTGAAATCGGTGAGTGTAATGCAGAGAAGCATGTTGAAAATATTTCTTGCAAGAGCATTATGTTAGTAGAAAAGAAAGGAATTCTAGATTCCTCATTGGAGGAAGGTAATAAACATGGCGAAGGGAAACATTTCATTGAGGCATCACCTGAGAATCTTTCACATACCTATGATGATAAGCAAGCAAGAAATGGAGGTGTGGAAAGCATGCAGTACAGGGATAAAGATCTATGGGAAACTAGTATGTCTTTACAAGGAAGGATCCATGCGCAGAAAGAAAATGGGCCAAAGACTGAAGGAAAGTGTTCAACTGAGAATTTAATTAGAACTTGTAGTGGAAAGCATTATATCCAAGCGAAAAGGAGGGCTACAAATTCTGCCAAGCGCGCCAGCAAGAAGAAGATGAGGAAAAAGGAGGAAGGCAGCAAGTCAGTCTTTGAAAACAAGCAAATTGAAGTGGAAAAGCCACATATTTCTGCCACTGTTGGGCTAGAGTTCTCTAGCATCCCAATGAATAAGAAATCAAAAGAGAAGGGTTCCAAAAAGCCAACGTATATATCAGTCAGGGAAATCTATGTGGCACTCTTAGCTGTTCAGTAGTGAAGAAGCCAAGGTGATCAGTGGAGCTTCACCACATTTAGAGAGTGAGGTGGTCAGTGGAAAATCACCGTACTTACAGCCTCGGGAATTGATACGAGATGCGACACACATTCCAGTGTGGACAAACACTCCACATCGGGCGTCACCTTTGGCGAAATATATGGTGGAGAGAAACCCAAGCAACTTTGATGTTGGTACTCCAAATCCAAGTGTGTCTTCTTATGGTTCAAGAATTTTCACTCCAAAATCTCCAAAAAAAGGAAAATTTTCACCTCCAAGTACACCACGAAAAAAAACCAATAAACACAGTGGAGGAAGTTGAACGTAAACTGCGAGGAGAGCATGGGGTTATTGGTTACCGCCCCAACCATCTTTTTTGATTGAGATTCCAGAATATTACAAGGCAGTTTCTCACCTTGGAGAATGAAGGTTTATTGATATGGATTACCCCCCTGTTGGTACTGTCTCAGGTCCTCGATTGGAAACAAACTATGTGAAGCTCGTGGAGATCGGTAAAGGAACTTTCTCCACCGTACACAAAGTTATGAACAAAGTAGAAGGCCGCTCTTATGCCCTGAAAGAAGTGCACTGTGATCCAAATGGCGATCTCGAGGGAAATCAGCAGGCTCTCATCGAAGTTCAAGCCTTAGCATATCTAGGAGTCCATAAAAATATAGAGGCATTACTTAATCTGCTCTACTAGATTGGCGGGGCCCTACAATATATCCACAACCGTGGAATAGTCCATATGGCTATGGCACCTCGTAAAATTTATACGAATTACGTGCATTACAAGCTTGGGGGTTTCCGTAATGATGTACGCAGGGGTACACCGTCTAATATAAAAACAAGTGGGCTTGATACAAGGTATACAGCCCCAGAAATATTCGATGAAAATGTTGATCTTAAATAACTTGATCCCCAACAGCTTGAAAAAGTCGATATATACTCACTGGGTGATACTGTGTATGAGCTTGCAAAAGGATTCAGTGGACAACATAAATATAGCAATTCTTTTGAACAACTTATTCACACTGCACCCCTTCCACCGCTGCTATCTGTCGGCCTGCCATCCCCTGTGCTCTGTCAGCTATAGCTATCATTCCAGTCTCCATCGAAAGGTCTATATTGTCTTGTTCCTGACTGAGCCATAAAATCCTTGCCGGCTGGGGGTCTCGATGTGTCACGCCTCATCTTTATCACGATTCGTATGGGGTATAAGGGTGGTCTTATATATATTATGAGGTTAATATATAATTGCCAATAAACATTACATTAATATAGTAATAATCTTATAATAACATAATTTAATTAATTAAAATTATTTAATTAATTAAATTATTTAATTATTATTAATATATATATCTATATATATTAAAAATAAAAACTAAAAAAAAAATTAATAAAAAAAGAAAAACAGGGGAATGTTACTGATGAGCTACATGACGAAATGATGTCTAGATTATATACATCGAGACGACAGGCACTAAAGTGAAGAAAATCGACAGCATTAAAGCTTTGAGGACAAAGCTTCCGAAGGAAGGGGCTATGTTATGAATATGATTCATAACAAGTAAAATAAATAAAATTAATGTAAATATTAAATAATCAAATGTTGGTTATGTTAAATAGTCATTAAGTTAAGTGAAAAGGCATGTCTAAAAGACATACCCAGTCATGAAAGGACACTTAGTTAGATATATATAGGCGGGTCCTCATTGTAACATTCATCACTTGTACAATTATATATATAATAAATTATTATTACAAAATACCTCTTGTAAATTTTTACATTCAAGCCTACAAGCTATCGGTTTTAACTTTTTATGCTTCATACAAATGTCATTATGAAGACTGAGCCTAGTTATATATTTCAACACCAAGTGTTGGAAATGGTCTCGAAGTGAATTGCGCTCTCCTCTAGTGTTTTTTGCTACTGTATGCTAATTGGAACATTGATTTCGGCTGGAAATACTACCCAGAAAATTCTGCGAAATTAACCCCAGGCTCCTCTCACCAAACCCACAAAAACCCATAAAAGGTTTGGGCTGAATCCATCGACCCCCGGTGACCCCCAATAAGTGCAAATCGCCCAATCTGGCTAGAAAACGTCCCACAATTTGATATTACGGAATTATGCCCAAATCTACCACCGGCTAAATTGTCCCTTGAGGTTTACCTCCAATCTCTGGCCCTTATCTCTCCATAATGCTTCTCCCTTCTTCCCTTTTGTAGGCTAAGCCAGAAACCCTTACGCACTTCCAAATGAAGAGAATTTCGTCCCACAATTTGTTGATCTCTATCCCTACAAAATCACCACAAAAATCTCAGCTCCAACTAGGAAAATCCTCCTACAAATAACCTAGACTCGAACTTGTTATATGCTGGACCAAAATGGATAACTCAAATTGCCTCTACGCCCAAGAAATACGTAGAGCAGGGAATACTGTTGCCAATCAAGCTCTATGAAAGCCCAACAATGGACTCTCTGAATTCCCAACTAGGGAGGCACTTGATGTCCTTCGAATATGGGGTGGAATCCCTCCTAGAATTCCTGTGCTAAACAACAGTCTACTCTTGCGTTTAGCAGCTCCAAGAGAAGATGAAGTGTTAAGTGTAATAGTCAAGAGATGATCCACAAAATGAGTCCCTCCTCCTTTTATATTTTCTCTCCATCCTTCTAGACTCCTTTTAATACTTTTTTATTGGTGGGGGCCATTTTCCACTTAGCTACTTTTTCCACCATTTTAATAAAATAATAATTTGCCGCCAATCTGCAATGAAATAATACTTGCCACCTTTCTCCAAAATACTAGTTGCCCCTTTTAATTAATATTACCAAAATTGGGCAAAATACTCATGCTCACAAAATTGGGGATATATATCCTTGTTTGAGAGACAATTCTTCTAGAACCCTTTTCTAGTATATCTCCTCCAAGATGTACCTCTTGGACACATTGTTAGATCCACAATAATTTATAGCTTTGAGATATTGGGATTGAGTTTATTTCAGGTTAACTAGGCTAAGACAGAGAGTTTAGACACTCTTCCTAAGGTCATCACCTTTGCGCTCTCTTAGGCACATTGCTTATTTTTTTCAAAAGGTCTCTCAGTTACTTCAATCTGTGACCATCTTTATTGATCACCTTACCCCATTTAGTATAATAGACATTCTAGGTCATCTCTCGTGGTCCAAGCATGACAAGAAGCAAGCCATTAGAGAGATTAAATTTATAGATAATATAAATATCCAAGTCACTTGGATCTCTCGACCAAGGGGTTTCACCCTAAACGATCCCCCTTGGTTAATATCAGGTGGCCTCTCACAAACTCTCTCTTGAGATAACTCTATCTCTTGCAGCTAGACCGGGTTTCACAGTTATGTCACCTATATGAACTAGAAACATAGTAGCATCTCATTTTTCAATGTCCCATCTACCATGTGTTGAGCTATGGTAGCTCTGGAGTCACTCTTCACTTGGTTGGTTCCTTAGCTTTTGGCGACCATTAATCAACCTCGTGGATGCTTTCTTAATTGAAGTGATTATTAAACTCAAGTACATTTGATATGTTATATTCTTTCACTGACTTATTGGGCCAAAGTCTAAGGTTATGGAGATAAAAAATTTAAGTGACCAAGATCTAATCTGAGCCATTGATCTCAAGAGATGAGATGAGGGATGATGTCAACCGTCAATCTCTTTGGAGCGCTAGGGTTTGATTAGGAGGCTCAAGGGAGTTTGATATAAGTGATATCCATGAGGTGAAGGCACACTTTTGAGACTGAGCAAACTGGGTAGATTGATTTGTTGAGAGTGAGAGTGTGTGACTTGGTGGAAGACGAAGGAATTCACTAGGGCAATTATCAATTGCCAAGCCAAGTGAAACAGGGCCGCATTAGCAGGGTGATGTAGGTTGCATGAATAGTGATGCAGCTAGTGTGAGCAAAGTGACGCAGGGTGCACGAACAATGACATAGGTAGTGCAAGTAGAGTGATGCAGGCTGCACACAAAGGCTGACATAGATCACATGCAGGGTGACGCAGGCACTGCCTAAGGTTCAAATTTTCCAGGATTTGGTGAGGCCGTATTGACTGTGTTTTTGCTATGGGAATTTCTCCCCTAAAGCGTTGTAATTCATTGTAAGAGAATTCCATATCTTCCTGAGCCAATAAGAACAAGCTACAAGTTGTTTTTTGTTGATTTGGGGTAGCATCGGATGTGTTCTAGTCACAAAAATTGGTGCAGAGGTTGGGGCACATAAGTTCTCCAATACCCAGAAAGGGTTTGGGCAAATTCTAAACAGATCAGGAGATATTAAAATAATTAATATTTTTAATGGAGTCCCTAAGTCTAAACTTCGGGAAAATAAAATATTAATGTGTTCTAATATGAATTTGTGTTAGAATGGTCCAAAAGACATGGATCAAGCCAGATCTAATCTTAGCCGTTGATTAGGGACTTAATCTCGGCCGTTGAGATGTCAATAGAAAAAGTATAAGAGGAGGCTTGAGGGGCACTTGGAGAATACACTGAGGGAGACCAGTCCGTTCAATTTCTAGAGCAGGGTTTGTTGAGAAATTGAACTAGTGGTCTGGAGAGCAGTCAGGAGGCAGCAAGTATGGAATAGAGAGACAATAGATCAACGCAAAAGAAGTAAATGTAGAGCCAGAGGAAGCCACGCAGAGGCAACAGAGACTGCGCAAAGCTAGAAGGGTTGGCGTCATCCACGCAAAGGCTACAGGAGTGATGCAGAAGCCCAGAGAGGCTGCGCAGAGCCTCAGTAGGCTGACGCAGAGGGTTTCAGGCTATAGCAGAGGTCAGTAGGGCCTATGCTGGGTTTAGAAAAGTGCTAGAAGTCTGTCTATTTGTGGGTAAGCCAGTTTGGCACCCTGTTGTACAAGAAAATTGCTGAATAATAAAATCCTCCCTTGCTGCCCCGGTTTTCCCACATTGGATTTTTCTGGGGACATTAGTCCAAAATAACTGTGTCAATGTGTGCATATGTTTGTTTCTATATTATGGTGTGATATCTACAACAATATTTATTTTAATGTTTGTTGAAGTAATTTCATGAATAACTTATGATATAAGTAGGAAAAGTAAATCAGTTGTTGCAGTGATAGAATTTTCACATGGTATCAGAGGTAGTAATCAGAGACAGAAAGGGAAAATCAGTTATGGGTCGAGACCACAATGCAGAGGCATCCACCTCAAGGGACTCACGCAGATTTTCCGAAGATTGCACAAGAAAGAGAGATTTCGATTTCTCTATCTTGGCTTCCAGGTTGGAAGAAGAAGTGGTGTGCATGACTAGTGCTGCATCATTAGAAGTATGGTATATACTATATAGACAGTGGAGCCTCGTGGTATATGACGGGAATCAGGGAGTGTTTCTCAAAATATCGAGAAGAGAAGATGAACTTTCAAATCACCATGGGGAACAAGACAAAGTGTACTCCAGTAGGAAAGGGTACCATAGTTTTTCAGACAGAATCGGGAGAGCGGTTCCGTGCCACAAATGTGCTGCATGTGCTAGGATTGGGGATGAACTTACTTTCCATGTCACAACTACAAGGCAAGGGCTATGATGTCTAATTCATCAAGGAAAAGGTATATGTCAAACACCCGAGCTGGAAAAGGAAAGTGCAGATCGGGATCAAAAGTAATCGGTTGTACAGATTACAACTAGAATCTCCAATGGCACTAATAGGTAGTCATGGGGACAAAGACTTGAACGAACTATGGTACAGAAGGATGGGTCACTTGCGCCATGGAGCTCTGAGAATTCTTAGGAGCACTGTAACAGGAGTTCCGGATCTGAGTACGGAACGAGATGATGTATGTAGGGGATGCACTATAGGAAAGTATGCCAAGGCGGCATTTCCTAGGAGCAACCACAGGGCCAAGAGTGTACTAGGATTGATACACTCAGATATTTGCGGACCTATGTCCATTAAAGCTCTTAGCGGTGCTGAGTATTTCCTTACCTTCGTTGATGACCACTCGAGGAAAACTTGGATCTATTTTTTAAAAACCAAGGATGAGGTTTTCTGTCGATTCAAGGAATTCAAGGTTCTAGTGGAGAATCTGACAGATAAGAAAATAAAAGTCTTGCGCTCAGATAATGGTGGAGAATATGTCGAGAAGGACTTCATTGATTATTGCGCTAAGGAGGGCATCAGAAGAGAGTGGACAGCTCCCTACAATTTGGAGCAAAATGGGGTGGCAGAAAGGAAAAATAGGACTATTGTAGAAGTAGTTAGGGCCATGTTGTATGATCAGGATATGCCAAAATTCCTGTGGGCAGAAGCATGCAACACAACTGTCTACGTTCAGAATAGGACTCCTCATCGAGCATTGGGCAAGATTACTCCAGAGAAAGTCTTCATTGGGAAGACACCTGAAGTTAGTCATTTTAGGATATTTGGGAGTTTGGCATATTGTCGCATACTCGAAGAAAAGAGGAAGAAGCTAGATCAGACTACAAAAAAGGGGTATCTGGCAGGATATAGCGAGAACGCTAAGGCATACAGAATCTATCTTCCAAGGAGCAGGAAGGTAGTGGTACGCCGAGATGTAAAGTTCATGGAGGGCAGAGCTTTCAGAAGATCTCGTGAAATGCCTTCCAAGGAGCAGTAGAAAGAGGATCTGTTGGTCATGCCTCTTCAACCAACGAAAGTGAAGAATCCTTCCTCAGATCAGGAAGATTCTTAGGATGAGGAAGAGGAGCGAACAAAAGCACCTGTTGACAGAGGAAGAACCAACAGGGAACTTTGTCAGATTCTGCGTGATGTAGAGAACTTCATCGGAGAGCCCAGGAACAGTAAAAGGGAGCGAAAACAGCCAGACAGGTATCAGGCATTAGTAGTTCAGGATGGAGAGCCTGCCAGCTTCAAGGAGGTAGCTCAGCATCAGGTTTGGCTAGATGCGATGGTGTAGGAGTATAACTCTATAATGGTAAACGATGTCTGGGAGGTGGTGTCAAGGCCTCAAGACAGATCTGTGGTAGGTTCAAGATGGATTTACAAGATCAAATATGCTGTGGACTACAGTATTGAAAAATACAAGGCTAGGTTTGTGGCTAAGGGGTATTCTCAAAAGGAAGGGATTGACTATGAGGAAACCTTCGCCCCGGTAGCCAGGTATACAACTATTAGGACTGTGATATCTCTTGCAGCCCAGATGGGATGGGAGATCCATCAGATGGATGTCAAGACAACATTTCTGAACTGGGTAATAGAAGAAGAAGTACACATTGAACAACCAAAGGGCTTTGAAACTCATGAGAAGAAGTCTCATGTATGCAAACTGAAGAAAGTCTTGTATGGGCTGAAGTAGGGACCAAGAGCGTGGTATGGTCAAATAGATGGTTACTTGCAGAAGATGGGGTTTGTCAAGAGTGACGCGGATCAAAATCTCTACTATTTGTTTGTAGAGAGCGAGCCACTTATCTTAGTATTATATGTGGATGATCTCTTCCTGACAGGATCATCTAGACTCATTGAAAACTACAAGAAGAATCTAGCCATAGAGTTCGATATGAAGGATCTGGGACGAATGCACTATTTCCTAGGGTTGGAAGTTTGGCAGCAGAAAGGAGAAATCTTCCTTGGGCAAGGAAGGTATGCTACAGAAATCTTGAAACAGTTCGGGATGAGAGATTGTAGACCTATGGCTAGGCCAATGATCACCAACTGGAAGAAGATTGATGCATTAGAAGAAAAGGATGTCAATCCCACCTTATATCGACAACTCATAGGGTCCCTAATGTATCTA
This sequence comes from Pinus tabuliformis, assembly GCA_031772625.1. Classification (NCBI taxonomy): domain Eukaryota; kingdom Viridiplantae; phylum Streptophyta; class Pinopsida; order Pinales; family Pinaceae; genus Pinus; species Pinus tabuliformis. The sequence goes on along the minus strand of CM062804.1, from coordinate 516,338,802 downwards.
GTCAATACCAAGCCAGATATTTGCTACGCTCTCAACACCCTCAGTCAGTCATGGTGGAACCAAAGAGGGCTCACTGGGCAGCAACCAAGCACATTCTCAGGTATTCACAGGGAATAGTTGATTATGGGCTCTTGTACAACAAGGGGAAGGAAATCAGGTTGAGTAGATTTACTGATGCGGATTCAGCAGGAAGTTCAGTGGATCGGAAAAGTACCTTTGGGTACTGTTTCAACATTGGATCAAGAATAACCTCCTGGTGCAGTAGGAAACAGAAGTCCGTGGCTCTAAGCTTGTCTGAGGCAGAATATATGGCAGCAAGCATAGCTTCATGTGAGGCCATATGGCTCAGAAAACTGTTGGTAAACTTATTCAGAATAAATATGGAGGCGACCAGGATCATGTGTGATAATCAGAGTTGCATCAAATTCTCTGAGAATCCAGTATTTCATGATAGGTCGAAGCATATTGATATCCGATGTCACTTTGTCAAAGATTGTGTCCAACGAGGAGTTGTACAGTTGAGCTACACTCCTACACGGGAACAAGTGGCAGATATCCTCACCAAGGCCCTTGGAAAGTCAAAATTTGACTACTTCAGGGAAAAGATGGGGATGGTAAAGAACCCCTTTCAGAAGTAGTGTTAGCAGCACGAATGAAGAGGGAGTTGCAGTGCAAATGTAGTGTTGGGAGAAAGGACAAACAACAACAAAGATGCAGAGGGAGTTGTAGCGCAGATGCAGTGTTGGGAGAAAGGACCAACAACAACACGGATATCGAGGGAGTTGTAGTACATATGAAACAATGGCAGTAGCAGAGTCATGGGTAGCACTACATGAGGCAGCAGTGCAGAGGATGTTGGGCAGGAAGGCCTAGCATCAGCACAGGTACAGATGCCAGATGATCAGAGTAATACTCGGTAAGGAGTATTGATAGAGCACAGTCCTCGCTAAGAGGGAGTGTTGATTTGGGGTAGCATCGGATGTGTTCTAGCCACGAAAATTGGTGGAGAGGTTGGGGCACATAAGATCTCCAATACCCAGAAAGGGTTTGGGCAGATTCTAAACAGATCAGGTGATATTAAAATAATTAATATTTTTAATGGAGTCTCTAAGTCTAAACTTAGGGAAAATAAAATATTAATGTGTATTAATATGAATCTGTGTTAGAATGGTCCAAAAGACATGGATCAAGCCAGATCTAATCTCAGCTGTTGATGAGGGACTTAATCTCGGCGGTTGAGATGTCAACAGAAAAATTATAAGAGGAGGCTTGAGGGGCACTTGGAGAATACACTGAGGGAGACCAGTCAGTTCAATTTTTGGAGCGGGGTTTGTTGAGAAATTGAACCAGTGGTCTAGAGAGCAGTCAGGAGGTAGCGAGTATGAATAAAGAGACGACAGATCAACGCAGAAGAAGCAGACGCAGAGCCAAAGGAAACCACGCAGAGGCAGCAGAGACTGCGCAGAGCCAGAAGGGCTGGCGTCATCCACGCAGAGCCTGTAGGAGTGACGCGAAGCCCAGAGAGGTTGTGCAAGGCCTCAGTAGGCTCACGTAGAGGGTTTCAGGCTGACGCAGAGGGTTTCAGGCTGTAGCAGAGGTCAATAGGGCCTACGCTGGGTTTAGAAAAGTGTTGGAAGTCTGTCTATCTGTGGGTAAGCCAATTTGGCACCCTGTTGTATAAGAAAATTGCTGAATAATAAAATCCTCCCTTGCTACACCGGTTTTCCCACATTGGGTTTTTCTGAGGACATTAGTCCAAAATAACTGTGTCAATGTGTGCATATGTTTGTTTGTGTATTACGGTGTGATATCTGTAGTAGTATTTATTTTAATGTTTGTTGAAGTAATTTCATGAATAACTTATGATATAAGTAGGAAAAGTAAATTAGTCGCTGCAGTGATAGAATTTTCACATTTTTCCCTTCGTGGGTTTCCATGGTAAAAATTGTGTCGATTATGTGATTGTTGTTCCTATTGTTTATGTTATACATTTTATTTATGAAGAGCCCAATAGTGGTTAGTTTACAAATCAAAATGATTGGTTGCTGCACTTGTTTAGGGAATTTACATGGTACCAGAATGCCCTTCAAGAGAAAGGAACAAATTTATAACATTATTAAGAGGTCAACTTGTGGGTTCCAGTCGTGGTGATCTGCGGTTAGTACAAAGGCTAAGTGAAGCAAAGATTCTTCAGCCATGGTCACAGGGTTGCGCTCAGGACATACTAGAGGGTGCATCGAACTTCACAACTTAGAGAGAGTGCATTGCTCTCGTGTTGGAAGAGAATGAGATATGGGATCTCATTGACCAGTTGAAAAATCCCTTGGTTGATTTGACACAGCTTCTTGTGTACAAGAAACGAGATGTGAAGGTTAGGCACATCATCTTGGATGGGTGAAGGACCACATAATCCCTCACCTCCTCGGGAAGAGGTATGCCAAAGAAATGTGGGAGTCTCTCACAAAGCTCGATTAGAGCGACAAATAGAACAAAAAGATGGTACTTCAAGAGAAATTAAGGAATACTAAGATAGCTAGGGCAGAAGGACTAGCTTCATATGTCATTCACATTACTCAAATTAGAGATGACCTTGCATTTGTGGGGGTGACTGTACTCGATCCAAAACTGGTGCAGATAGCACTAAATGGATTCATGAAGCAATGGGATGTTTTTGTGAAGGGGATTGTGGCAAGAGAGCGTCTCCCTAACTAGGAGCAATTGTGGGATGACTTCATCAAAGAAGAAACAAGAGTGGGACCTTAGTAGAGTAGTGCATCCAAGAATGAGGATGAGGAGAACTTGGTGCTTGCAGGAAAAGGTAAGAGAAAGCCCAAGACGAAGGGCTTTCTCTGCTCCAGTAGTATTGGTGCACAAGAAGGATGGATCATGGCCCATGTGTCCGGATTATAGGGAGCTCAACAAGCTCACTATTAAAGATAAGTTTCCCATTCCTGTCATTGACGAATTATTGGATGAATTGCATGGATCAATACACTTCACCAAGTTGGATCTTTGTTCAGGATATCATCAAATCAGAATGAAGACTGAAGACATTTCGAAAACAACATTTAGAAGTCATGAGGATCACTATGAATTTTTGGTCATGCCTTTTGGCCTTACTAATGCACCTTCTACATTTCAAGGTTTGATGAATTCCATTTTCAAACCCACCCTTAGAAAATTTGTGTTAGTATTTTTTGATGATATACTAATCTACAGCAAGTCTTGGAAGGATCATGTTGAACATGTTGACAGGGTGTTACAACTATTGGAGGAGAAACAATTATATGCAAAAAGATCCAAATGTTTCTTTGGAGTACAAGAGGTGGAATATCTAGGTCATATTGTATCTCATGAAGGAGTTAAGGTAGACCCTAGTAAAATTAAAGCTATTAAGGAATGGAAAATCCCCACATCCATAAAGCATTTGCGAGGATTTCTCGGGTTGACAGGGTATTATTGCAAGTTCGTTAAGAATTATGGGAAAATAGCAGCACCTCTAACAACACTATTGAAGAAAGATGCATTTGCATGAACTCCAGAAGCAACAAAGGCCTTCAAACATCTTAAAGAGGCAATGTGCCAAGCATCGGTCTTAGCTACACCAAACTTCACAAAAACCTTTATTGTGGAATGTGATGCTTCAGGAAATGGAATTGGTGTTGTTTTAATGCAAGATGAAAGACCCATTGCTTTCAAAAGTCGTCCAATCAAGGGAAAGTATTTACACAAAGCTATTTATGAGAAGGAAATGTTGGCAATACTACATGCACTTAAGAAATGGTGACCCTACCTAATGGGAAGACACTTCAAAGTAAAAATAGATCATGATAGCCTTAAATACTTTTTAGAACAAAGATTATCCTTTGAAGAACAACAAAACTGGGTCACAAAGATGTTGGGTTATGACTTTGAAATCATCTACAAAAAAGGGAAGCAAAATGTTGTGGCAGACGCACTCTCAAGAAAGGATGAGGATGTGGAAGCATTGTTGTGCGCCATTTCTATTATCCAACCAGATTGGACAAACGAAGCAAGGGGGGAATGGAAGAATGATGAAGAAGTGTGGGCACTTATTCGAAAGTTACAACAAGATTCCAGTACATCTGATACATTTAGCTGGAAAAATGATTCGTTATGGTACAAAGATCGCTTATACCTCTGTAAGAATTCCCAACTCAAACAAAAGATTCTTCTGGAATTGCACGCTTCTCCCTTAGGAGGGCACTCAGGATTTTTAAAAACTTGCCATAGGGTTAAGAAGGAATTTTTTTGGGATGGCCTTAAATCAGATATTCAAAAGTTTGTGGTGGAATGTTTGGTTTGCCAACAAAATAAAGCTGAAACAATTAAGACACCAGGTCTATTACAACCTTTATTCATTCCAAGCCAACGTTGGGAGGAGGTTTCAATGGATTTTATCATAGGTTTACCCAAGTCTGAGGGAAAGAGTGTCATCATGGTGGTAGTTGACAGACTTACCAAGTATGTACACTTTTGTGCATTATCACATCCATTTAAAGCCAGTACAGTTTTTACTGCATTTATGGAAACAATTCAAAAGCTACATGGAAACCCAAAGATTATTGTAAGTGACAGAGATCCCATTTTTACTTGAAATTTTTGGACAGAATTATTTTCTTATCTTGGTACTCAGTTAGTTCATTGCTCATCTTATCATCCTCAATCTGATGGGCAAACTGAGATAGTAAACAAATGTTTGGAAGGATATCTTCGTTGCTTTGTATCTGATAAATAGACACAATGGGTCAAATGGTTGCCTCTGGCTGAGTGGTGGTATAACACTTCCTTCCATACTGGAACAAAAATGACCCCATTTATGGCACTTTATGGATATCAGCCACCATCCATCACATCATATTTAAGAGAAAATTCTAAGGTTCAAGCAGTGGAACATCACATCGAGCATCAACAACAAGTTCTCCAACTCTTAAAGGATAACCTTGTGTTGGCACAGAATAGAATGAAACAACAAGTAGATCAACATCGTAGCGAAAGAAGTTTTGATGTAGGTGACTGGGTATTCCTACGGGTACAACCATATAAACAAATGTCCCTCAAGCAAGCTAAGAAGGATAATAAATTATCACCAAAGTATTATGGTCCGTACAATATGTTGCAAAAGATTGGTACTATGGCATACAAATTGGAGCTTCCTGCAGCTTCTCGAGTGCACCCAGTTTTCCATGTTTCATGTTTGAAGAAGGTTATAGGTGACAAGCTCCTAGTTCAAACAATATTGCCAGAACTTGACGAGGAAGGAAAAATTATATTAGAACCAGAAGTAGTCATAGAAACAAGAACTCGACAGCTACGAAATCGATCCATTTCAGAGTATCTCATCAAGTGGAAGAACTTATCTGTTGAAGATTCCACATGGGAGGATGAGAATTTTATACAGAAGCATCCAGAACTACTCAAGCGTTGAGGACAACAATTTTTTGAACGAGAGGGGCATGTTAGGTCCCTATAATACTAATGATACCCCCATTACTATTGTAGTTGTATCCCTAATTAATATTGTTGTGCCCCTATTGTCCCCATATTGTTATTACTGTGCCCCATAGAATCCCTCTATTCTTATTTTTGTGCCTTTATATTATTATTGTTAGGTCGGCTTGGTTATATTGTGACTCCTTAGACTCCTATATATAGAAAGGAGGTTTTGTCATTTGAATCATCCAAGAATTGTTTATTTATGTAATGTAAAGGAGGTTGCCCCCTCGAAGAGGCTGAATTCTAAGGCATTGATCTATCTTTTCTATCTTTTTTTGAGCTAGTTTCATAACATAGTGGAACAGCCTCCAAGGGAAAGAAGTATGTGGACTTAAGTAAAGTGAAGTGTTTTTCCTGTCACAAGATGGGGCATTCTATGAGTCAATGTCCCAACAAAAAGATGAATACCATGTCACAAGTGGTGCAAATTTGAGGAAGACTTCATCCTCATTGCATGCTTATCGACCTCAGTGACCATGGGAGTGTGGTACATTGATAGTGGTGCCTCATGCGATATGACAGGGGTACCCAAATTCTTTAGCAGGCTACGGGAGGACATTGATCTCCATATCGAGCTAGGTAATGATGTTAACTACAAGGCAACGAACCATGGTACTATCATGTTTTAGAGGGAGTTTGGCAAACCCCTAAAATTGATAGAGGTGCTCTATGTTCCAGGATTAACCAAAATCCTCTTGTTAGTATCGACCTTGGAGGAAATAGCCTATCATGCATATATCAATAAAGGATCAAGGCTATCAATTAGGCAAGCAAGGTTTAGGGTAAACAGTATGGTTTTTATGGCTGAAATATGCATAAAACAACAATACATTTTGTTGACGTCACCCTATTTTTAGGGTTAAAACATGCAATTAATGCTAGACTTTTCCTTTTATAATTGATTAAAAGAAATCCTTTTCAGTAGCACAATAACATACAGACATAAAATTGCTAAAAAGTCTAAATTTTAGCTAACCCTATGTTGAAAAATGTAACTAGGTTTGGTCTTCATAATGGCATGTGTAATTGTGATTTTGTGTAATTTATGAAAAGAAGTAAAATAAAATTATTATTGTAATGCTTGTCTCATGGATTTCACAAGCAAGGAATTTTATTTTAGTGATGGCTCCCATTGTGAGCCTTTAGGATTTGTCATCTAGTCATAAAAGTCAAATTGAGTCTATGTCATGTATGAAGGACCCTTCTTGGGTATGTTACATTGTGTATGAGTCATTAAATAAGTATGTAAGCCCTCCAAGACCAAGCACAAACAACTCCTTCATGTCGGCTACAAAATGGAGTAAATAACCTACTCTAAGAGACATGTCGGCTCAAGCTCTTTCATGTTGGCTAATTACAGAGGCAAACCACTATAAATAGGCAGCTCAGCCTAAGTTCAAGAGACAAAATTTCGGAGACACAATTCAGTCAAGATCTAAAGTGCGAGGGTCATCAAGGGAGCCTAATTACCAGCAGGGAAGAAAGAAGGTGCATCGAGGTATCTAAGTGTTGATTTGGGACTGTTTTGTGGGCCAACTAACGTCCACACGTGCGAGAGATCTCTACTGTCCATTGTAGCAAGAAGGCTGAAATATCAGTCACTATAAGGAAAGTATTTTGGGTGAAGAACAAGGGTGACATCAAGCCGAGTTGACAAACAAGCAATCTCCACCTAAAGCGAAGGGTATCAAGGACTCAAAGGTGACACTTCACACATGTTAGGATTTCTGAAGGAAGCCAAGAAGTTGCAGATCTGAAATAGAGAAGAGGAAGTTGAGGTTTGGAAGGCAACAATAAAGGAGGACAAAGTTTGACTTTCGTTGAAGGAAAAATAAGCTTTCTGGCTTGGTCTTGGAGTGGCAAATAGGTCAAGGGTTTTGGTCTTGTTATTCGCCAATTGGAATCTCTATAAGAAGAAGAATTTGTTCGGAGAGGTTTTGGTCCTGGCTGGTAGCCTATATTTTGTGTCTCTTATCTCTTTATGGTTTATGCATTGGTAGCTGTTTGATGAAGAAGAACACTAATAACCTAAGTAAAAGAAGATCCTAATTTAAAGAAGTAAAAAGCACTCACAAGTAGTTACTAATAGAAGAGAAATTACATAATTATTATGCCTTCAATTTTTCAACATGGTATCAAAGCTAAGGTGACTAAGTCAAGGAAGGGCATTTTATCAAGGGACACTCAAGGATCAAATCTCAAGGAAGGCATCAAAGCAATGATCGTCTTGAAGTCAAATGAAGCATCATAACCCTAGATCAAAGAAGTCTACAAAGATGTATTGGTATCATCATCAAGAGGGAGAAGGACAAAACCCTACATCTACTCAAGTTAAGGTGTTTTGAACACTATTCATCCAAAGGAAGCTAGATCAAAAGGCGGTGTCATCTCACTCCCTGTGGGATCAAGGATCATTCTTGAAGAAAACTACCTTCATTAAGGAGAAGTTTTCTATCCTCTATATCATCAACAACATCAAGGAAGCAACAAGAAGAAAGAGCATCCTATCAAGTAAGGATATTTATGTCCACATTTGAATTTGTCAAAATGTCTTTTTGCAAGGAAAGCAAAAAACTGGTTGGGGCTTCAAACTATCTTGCATGGAGGAAAAGTACAGATCTGAATCTCATTGAAAATGAGGTTATGGAACATGTCAAAGGCTCTATCAATAAACCAAGAGAGGAAGATGCTCAAGCTCTTGCCAAATATATGAAAGGGGAAGTTAGGGTTCAAAGGATTTTGATAGAATCCATTAAGGATCCCCTCATCCCATATGTATCTAAACTCGAAACTTCAAAAGAAATCTATGACAAACTGGTAGAGTTGTATTCCATAAGCATTGATGGAGAAGTCATCTCATTAAGGCAAGAAATCTACATGTTGAAGATGTCAAGGGAAGATGGAATAGCCTCATACTTTATGAGGATATCTGAGATCCAAGATCGACTACAAGATCTGGGAGAAGTCATGTCTGATAGTGAAATGACTACAGTTGTATTTAATGCATTACCAGAGGAGTGGGGTAACTTTACTTAAAGTATTTATGGGAAGAAAAAAGCTACCCCATTCCAGGATCTATGGTCACTATGCAAGATTGAAGAATCTAGACTAAATGCCAAATCTGATGTGGGAGCAGGAAAGAAAAATCAAGCTTATGTTGAAATAACAAAAAGAAAGGGACAATTTGGAAAGTTTGGTCCTCAGAAAAAGAAGAAGAACATGGCTAAAATTCAATGCTACAAGTGTTAGGAATATGGGCACTACAAAAGAGATTGTCCTAAGGTCAAGAAGGACAACAAGAGAGGAAGAGAAGAAGTCCATATTGCCAAAGAAGTAGAGGACGCTGAAAAGAAGAAGTCCAAGAAAGAGGAAGTAAGAGATCTCTATTATTGAGATAGTCTTCCTCACCGAAGTTCTTCTCAAATTCCTAAGTCTTCTGTTGTAAGATATGGCTATCATGATTCACTAAATGGGATGCATCAAGGCATCATAGAAGCATTGAAAGCAAGAGCTCGGACATCATCATAGAGAAGCACGAAATATGGTTAGAATCTATGAAAGTCAAGGATATAGCTCTTGGGAATCTCATTGAAAACACTAGTGGCAAAGTCATCTAGTACAAGGTTCATCATACATCTATCAAAAGGAAACATCTGTTGATGGGGATACTTTAGATGCTAAAAATTCTTTGATGGAATCTACATTGAAAGGTTCACCGATCATGAGGGGAAGCAAGGTTTTCATCAAAAATTCCAAACTTGTGGAATTCATGGGATGATGGTATGATGACATAAAAGTTGCTGCAGAAAGTCTGGATGACCAAAGGGAAAAATGAGGTATGTATGCTTACATTTGATATTGTGGAAGTCATGTCATATGGTTGCAGGTAACATGGATCCATGCTCTATTTTAAGAACACGATCAAAAGAAAGGATCTCCTCCCTCAAAGGAATGCAGGAATGCATGGGTCACTCATCCACTAGATGAAATCAACATAATATGTCCTCATATGAAGTATGAGGTGGTTGACTATAATTGAGGAACTGTGATTCGAAGCTCCTGGGAATGAAATGTGTGAAGAAAGGAAGGAGAGATCATGGAATATGCAACCATGGTAAAGGCAATCAACATTTGAAAGACCAAGAAGATTTGACTAAGATATCTCCATGGAAGATATGAAGACTCTGATGGAGTCTAAAAAAGAAAGAGACCCTTGACAATATATATCTTTGGGAGGTGTGTTGATATGTATGCAGGATGTTGATGCAAACTAAAAGATGTTTTGATGAAAGACCATAACAAAGGTAATGTTGATTTTAATGTTCATTCCTCTATTTTTTTAATATCTGGATGGGTGTATGTAGGGATGCCAAGGGAAGATCTATGGATATCTTCCACCATCGATGCACATGTAGTAGGATGACAGATCCTTAAGTAAACATGGCATGAAGGAAGGCCATATATGGATTGATGGATCACTTCCCGATGATGACATGGCTGACTCATGGATGAAAGTGATGGATGGTCAGTGCCCTGTGTAGAAGTCCCAAACATGAAGACTCCTAGATAACGAAAAGAAGTTCATGACATCATGAAGAGGAGTTCTTAAAGCAGTTGATTGTCCCATCATCTCCACCTGAGAAGCTGCTCTAGGTCCCTAATTAAGAGGGAGCCTGGAAACAAGTTTCTTACTTGGAAGAAACTTGGAAATTCCTAACTCAAGAGGGAGCTTAGGTACATTCCTTCCGTAGGAATGAGTACATTCCTTTATTGGAATAGATATGTCCTCCCTAATTAAGAAGGAGAGATAGACACATCATTCTCGTCTTCACTTGGGAAGATAAAATGGAGGATTGGGTAAGCATCTGGCATTTGATGCTCTTTAAGGATGTATTAGGCATCCAAGATAAGAGTAGTTGTAGAGGACTGATATTCTTTGAGCACTGGGAATCCAAGATAAGAATATTCCTAGGGGAACACACCCTGAGAACGGGGTATGTTCCGAGAGAGACAATGATAAGGGTGTCTATACATCATTGGTCTCACCAACATTGTGCTTAGATTTCGTGGAGAGATAGAGCTATTACTCAAGGTCTTGCTATGTAACAATGTTGGTTGATATGATGCTATACAGATGGGTTACTAATCATACTCTTCTTATGAGAAATTCTTCAAATTGAGAATGACCAAGTGCCATTATGAATACCTCCTTAGTTAATAGGGAGTGTTGAAAAATTTAACTAGGTTTGGTCTTCATAATGACACATGTAATTGTGATTTTATGTAATCGATTAAAAGAAGAAAAATAAAATTATTATTGTAATGCTTGTCTCATGGGTTTCATGAGCAAGGAATTTGATTTTAGTGTTGGCTCCCATTGCGAGCCTTTAGGATTTGTCATCTAGTCATAAAAGACAAATTGCGTCTATGTCATGTATGAAGAACCCTTCTTGGGTATGTTACCTTGTGTATTAGTCATTAAATCAGTATGTAATCCCTCCAAGACCAAGCACAAACAAATCCTTCATGTCGGCTACAAAATGGAGTAAATAACCTACTTTAAGTGACATGTCGGCTAATTATAGAGGCAAACCACTATAAATAGGCAGCTCGGACTAAGTTTATGAGACAAAATTTCATAGACACAATTCGGTCAAGATCTGAAGTGCGAGGGTCATCAAGGGAGCCTAATTACTAGCAAGGAAGAAGGAAGGAGCAACAAGGTATCTAAGTGTTGATTTAGGACTGTTTTGTGGGACAACTAACCTCCACATGTTCAAGAGATCTCTATTGTCCATTGCAGGAAGAAGGCTGAAACGTCAGTCACTATAAGGAAAGTATTTTGGGTGAAGAACAGGGGTGACATCAAGCTGAGTTGACAAACAAGCAATCTCCAACTAAAGCGAAGGGTATCAAGGACTCAAAGGTGACACTTCAGACATGTTAGGATTTCTGAAGGAAGCCAAGAAGTTGCAGATATAAAACAGAGAATAGGAAGCTGAGGTTTGGAAGGTAGTCATAAAGGAGGATGAAGTTTGACTTTCATTGAAGGAAAGATAAGCTTTCTGGCTTGGTCTTGGAGTGGAAAATAGGTCAAGGATTTTGGTCTTGGTATTCATCAATTGGAATCTCTATAAGAAGAAGAATTTGTTTGGGATTTCCTCTCAAAGGGTGAGAGGTTTTGGCCTTCACTGATAGACTATATTTTGTGTCTCTTGTCTCTTTATGGTTTATGCATTGGTAGTTGTTTGATGAATAAGAACACTAATAACCTAAGTAAAGGAGGATCCTAATCTAAAGAAGTAAAAGGCACTCACAAGCAGTTACTAATAGAAGAGAAATCACATGATTACTATGCCCTAGATTTTTCAACACCCTAACCCTAGTTACCAAGACAAGTAAAGAAAGAGAAATTAGAATGATCAACACCTACTAGACTAGTGCCTTTATCTAATTGGGCAATGGAGTTAATTAGGGCAAGGTCAAAGATAGAGGGCCTTGGATGAAGAGGATGGAAGATTGAATTTCTTCTCTAAGAAACCTTAGTGACTTCTTTATGTGCGAGATTTTAAGGTCAAAGGATGCATGAACCAAGTTCCGTTGATGGATTCTTCCAAGACAAATTTTACATACCATAAATGTAATATCCCAGATTATTTTAATTATGATTTTCATGAAAAACTTTTTCATAAATTTTTTCTTAACAGGAATAGCACAAAGACATCGACACATAATAACCCAAAAATACTTCAATCACAAAATACACAAGATAGATAGCCACAAACTCGGCTAGATTCAACCTTATTATATTAATATAATAGCTGGTTACAAAAATAGCAATGGTTGTCAATAGCTCTTCAAATCAAATAAACTATAACTGATAAGTACAACTTGTGAATTTTGAATGAATTCACCAAGGGAGGAGGTGGGTTTTCGTCCACTCTTAGTGAATCACCCAATGGTTTTCGTCCTGGGACTACTGAAGTTGAGAACCTGGTTCTCTAAACCTTACCAATTAGAAAATACAACCAATCCAAGATGTCCCAAATGACCATCTCCCCTTCCTTTTAAAGATTGGATGGAACTCTCTCCAACCTTTTAGAAGCATTTTTATTTTATTATTTTATTCGTTCTCTAGAAGCTTCTCCCTTTTTATTTGTTTTAAGTGACTTTTATTTTATCTAAGTCACTTTTCCCTTCTGGTATTTTCTTCAATTAAGCATTTTCCCATTTTTATTTAATTAAGTGACTAATTAAAGTCTCTTTTAATCCCAGAAAATGCTAAATTTGACTTCATGATTTCTCCGACCATTGAAGGTCACTTTTCACCATCCCATCCTTTAGATCTCCTCATTCTGATTCCAACGAGCTATTACAGTAAGGCATTTCCCCAAATAACCTACTCTCAACAACACCTTTAGTGTATACAATTAAAATATAAAGAAAATAACTTCGTTTTATGGAGTTGTTAGAATGCGATGAAACAAAAAGAAAACTGTGCGAAATTGCCCCCGATGGTGAAATACAGTAAGCGAACTCCATTAGACCCCATAAAACTCCTTCAAAACCCTCGTGTTGATTTTTCTAGTACAAGCATAGATTTTTGAAAATTTTGATAATTACTTCTAATGATATGGTTCTTCTCTTGACAATTCCAATTTATCATTGTTAAATTTAGGTATGTTCTATGCTTAGAGCAATTTACTTCAATTTTTCATATTAGCCCAATGACAATATTCAGATTAGCAATCACATCAGCATGATAGAACATAAACATAAACAACAGAAGACAAGCCAAGACAAGAGGACACAAGATGTGGCACCAACCAGGGACACCTCAATGGGGGGAAACCCTCGATCAATTCTTCCTATATTTTTCAATAGTTCAACAGAGAGAGAGAGATAGTACAAATATACAAATCAGATATTGTATGACAGTAGTAGTAAGTCCATCATTCTGTTAGGATGCAGCACCGACAGTCTTCAAATATTCACAAGGAGTGTTGTAGCATACCCTCATAGGAGATCATCAATTTGATGTCCTTCCACATAACACTAATGTAGCATTACTCTGTTTACTCGCTGCTCCAGAAGTTGCAACATATGCTAGAGTAAGTCTTCTTTATATCTAGACAACCCTAAGTAGTCCTTGCTATGGTGCTATGGCCTATGGCTTAGCGCATAACAACTCCTCAAAACAATTATATAAACATCATGAACACTGCAGAATAGATTACAAAATCTCAACTTAATGTTAGTACCCAATCCGAATAAGTATCTTAGCTCTGTGCTGAATTGATCTAAGACTTGAGGCATATTTCTTCAATGCATTATGACAGTGGCTTAGCAACCTTGATTCCAGAGCTTAAGATATGCCTAGGAACAACCTTCATTACTATGCTATCATCATGCTTCTTTCACCCTGTTGTCATCTACTGCAACCGAAACTCAACGCTGACCTTCTAGGCCTGCTTATGCTGTTAAGGCTCTTATTAAATTGTGGATAAGGGTCTCTCTTTGTTGCAACTGAGGCTCTTCTTGGCTGCGGCTTAGGGTCCTTCTAAACTGTAGATTAGGGCTTCTTTAGCTATGGGTTAGAGTTCCTTTGAACAATGGATCAGACCCTCCTCTTATCTGCGTTCTAGAGCCTTCCCTTGATGAGGCTCAGAGCCTTTACTTATTGAGAATGGGAGTTGACCCTATGACTGCGACTAGGGCTTCCGTTGACTGCGGCTAGGGCACATTTACTGCCGCTGGGACCTCCTCCTTTGACTACGGCTAGAGCGCATTATTACAATGACTAGGATCTCCTCCTTTAACTGCGTTAGGGCACATTATTACAACAGCTAGGATCTCCTCCTTTGACTGTGACTAGGGCACATTATTACAACGGCTAGGATTCCATTGAGACAACATATTAGACCTCTTCTTGTTTGCGGCCACACTGTTGCTAAGTCTTCTTTCTTTGTTGCGTATTAGGCCTCCATAGACTGCGGTTTTAGGCCTCTTTATCACTGCGGATTTAGGGCTCTCTTAACAGTGAATTAGGGCTCCTTTATGACTGCGTTTAGGGCTTCTCCCTCTTGACCTCTCTAGCCACCAAACCCAAACGAGTGGAGAGAGATCTTAGGAGAAGTGTGTGTGCAAAATGACTTGAAGGCCACCTCTATCTATAGTGCAATGTTGAGGTTGAGTTGGGGTAATTTGGTTGTTGACCGACCTTGACAAATTGTCAAGTAACACGAATAAATTCATAACTCCATGAATACATGTCGGAATCGGATGATCTTTAGGTCAATCCTACACCTCTTGATGGGAGGAATCCAAGAAAAATATCAGTTGCCATAAATAAGATGACCCACATGGAGTTTGGCCCTAGTTGCCAATTTTAACAATCATTAAGCAATTACACTTCAGAAATTCAACCATAAACCATAAGAATAGTAGAGATCACAAAGCACAAAAGAGAACACAAGATTTACCATGGGAAAACCCACTTAGGGGAAGAACCCAACAACCTTCTTCTTAGAGAGATTCTTTAGTTCAACAAGAGATACATCTAATGCTACTAGTCAACGACGCCAACAAACTAATGGTCAAGCCAAGTCTCCAACCCTCAAGTCAAGTCAACACCAAGTCAAGCTTCTACTCCACGAAATTTCCGCCATCTAGATCTGTCCAAAATTTCAGCCTGCTTAGAAATGGTCACACGTGCGAAATCTAGAGAGAGAGAGAGAGAGAGAGAGAGAGAGAGAGATCTTTGTCCTTGGTCAACAAAGTTCTAGAGAGAGACTCTGTTGTTGAATTGGTCGAATTAGCTCATTGAGCACCTAATGCATGAAATTGTTGTCACTATTTGAACTAGATGCTTGATGTATTGTTCTAGATGACTAAATGGTCCTACTACATGTAGCACGATTGAAACTATAAATGTAGCTGATTTTTGATGTTGGTTGCAGATATTTTGCTTCTGCGAGAGGCCTTTTATTATCTGATGGATTCACAGGGTGTTGATATTGCCACTTGTTATTTGTTGGATTGTTTGCTTCTATGAGAAGCCCCATCTAAAGCTGAATGACTGGCTCGATGTTATTGTCTACTGGAGTCTGGAATACTTGATAAAGTGCTAAAGTCCACCATGATTTCTTTCCAGTTGTATGCTGGCCTGTGTGGTTTGGTACTAGAATCTACCATGGACTAAGGTATATCTCCTGTGACGATATGAGACTACATGGGTATACAAATGAAAATTGGTTGTTATCGGCTGGAAGAGCACATCGGCGTGCTAATTTAGATTTGCCATGATTTCCTAAATGAGCAGGAAGCAAAGATCTATCATTCTCAGTACAATGGAAATAGAGTATAATGTAGCTAGTATGGCTAGCTGTGAGGCAGTATGTCTGCGAAAGCTCCTTGTAGGGTTGTTTTATCATGTGCCAGATTCGATCTTCATATACTATGACTATCAAAGCGGGAGCAGATTTTCAGAGACACATCGAGATCAAGTACCACTACATCAAGGATATGGTATAAGGAGGAGAAATGAGGCTCCAACACATCTCGATAGATAAGCGGGTTGCAGAGATTCTCACCAAGCCTTTACCGAAAGCGAAGTTTTTATTCTTCAGGGAGTAGCTTGGAGTGCTGGAGAATGTATTGCTCCTTGAGAGGGAACACTGCTAGTCGAGAACACTGAGCATATGCTCTTCCCTAGTCTTATGCCTAGCCATGGACTTGGTGGGGGGAATGAACAACAAGGCTCCTGGGTATGAGGGTACTCCTTGGAGCCATGGACTTGGCTGAGTACATGCCCCAGTATGCATCCTATCCGCAAGCCACCTTTGTGTCTTTATTGACCAAGGGCCATATTAAGATGGTTAAGCTTGTGGAATTACCACCCATTTGGCCAGTGGGTGAGGAGACTTGGGTACGTGTGATCTTTATCAAAGTTGGATGTGACTACCATGGACTTGGTTAAGGTAAATTGATCTCCCTAAGTATTGGATGCAGGTGTTCTACCACTTGATCACTGAGGATAAAGTTGGTTGAGGATCAGTAAGTGGACATAGGGTGTGTGTGATCTTTAGGAAGGTCCTTTATAACCGCCATGGACTTGGTTGTGGTAAATCAATCTCCCCTATTTTCAGTTGTGAATAATTCTTTTGAGATGAGATGAGATGAGATGAGATGATAATGCAACTATCAACTTTCCTTATGTTGAGTCATATACATTTGAGATGAGATCTATGATATACTCTTTTAGGTCATGGAACTTGATCTGGAGACCAATAGAGTGTGTGTGATCTTTACCAAGGTCAAGTGTGACTGCCATGGACTTGGTGGTGGTAAGTTGATCTCCCCTATCATCCATTGTGGATCTAGACATCATTGTTCAATCGAGATGACATCTATGGAGCAACATAAAGAATACCTCCCTAGCTGAGAGGGAGGATTTAAATTGGATTGTGTTGCTATCTGCTTTACTTGTGATGAATGCGAATGGAAATACCTCCTTTGCTAAGAGGAAGTGTTGAAAATTGTAGCCATGGTTGACACTTCCATCAATGAAAATAAATTACAAATTACAAATTTAAATTTATAATTTTACCTTAAAAATTGTTCAATTCGACCTCATGTTGTTTAGGTTGGCTAAGCCCCAAGAGGCACCCATTTGTCCCCCCTTGGAAGTCTATATAAAGGAGCCTTTCCTCCATCATTTGCACACATCGATCTATCTTCACATGACCTTTGTTCCAGCGAGAAAAGGAGGAAGAAGGGGCCTGAAATTTCAGGAAGAAGGCTTGGCATTTCATCTTATTCTTGGGCATTGGTTTGGTTATTAATTTGATGGTGTTTTTGATGTATCTTGAACTCTCTCTCTCTCTCGCATAAGGAAGAATTTTTGGGTTTCCCCATGTGGGATTTTCCTTGGCCTCGGGCCTAATTTCCATGTCTCTTGTCTCATGGTTTCTTGGTGTTTCCACTGTAATTTACTGTTGCTCTTTCATGCTTATGAATGAATTTTCTTATTACTGCTTCATGATGAAAAATGATAATGCTAATAATTATTGTGTTATCTGTGTAAGTAAATTGTTCTTCTTATGCCCTAATAAAATCAACATAGCCAAATACCCTTTGTAAAGGATCTAGTCACCCACTTGCCAAATACCCTTTGGCAATATGGTGAAGTACCCCCCCATCGGTGTAAAAGCTAAACTGGTCCTGGGTCACCAGCTAACCAAGTCATCACTTAGAACAAGGTCAATTCTCCTTGACCAATGGTGTAACCCTGGGCTGATTTACCATTCCCTCATGTCATCACATGCCCCTTGAATGGTAAAAATACTTTCTTGATGCTTTGGGGCACTCACTCTATGCACTAACCAAGTAACCCTTGGAAATATGGTAAGAACCTACTAACCGAGGGAGCACTCTCGGCCTGATGTTCTTTGGACCGTTCTCACTAGCTACATTACATGGCACCCGGTCAATACCCTTGACATAGAGAGAATGTCCGCCCTTGATGCTACAACATCAACACTCCCGCTCAATGAGGGAGGCATTCTCAACCACTCCAAGCTTGTCCTTGAAGTAAACAAACTTCATCTGGGACAGAGGTTTTGTGAGAATGTCAACAACTTGCTTGTTTGTAGAAATGTATTAGAGCCTTACTGCTCCCTTCTGTACCATGTCTCGAATGTAGTGGTGCTTGATCTCAATGTGCTTCGAACTTTCATGGAAAACTAGATTTTCCAAAAGCTTCACACAACATTGATTGTGACAATGTATCATGGTCGTCTCCTACACCTGATCCATCAATCCTGTGAGAAGTTTTTGAAGCCACATTGCTTCACAAGTCTCCAAACTAGCTGCAATATACTCAACCTTTGCAATGCTGAGTGCCACATATGTCTGCTTCTTGTTCATCTAGGATATCATAGCAGAACCCAAACTGAAGCAACATCTCAATGTTCTCTTCTTGTCTTTGGTTGTCCCTGCCCAATCAGAATCTGTGTATCCCTGCAGTTGCATATATCAATCCATAACTGACTGTACCATGCAAATATCTCAACACATGCTTTGTTACAATGTAGTGTACATGCCTCGGTTCCACCATGAACTGGATTAAAGTGTTCATTGCAAAGAAAATATCAGGTCTGGTATTAACCAGATATATCAATAATTTGATCAATCATCAATACATAGAAGGATCCACCAAATTTGAATCAGAGTCTCTCAGCTTCTTTAGATTGGTCACCATGGTAGTGGCCATTGACTTGCAGTTTGTCATACCAAATCTTTGAAGGATCATACTTCCCTTGACCAAGGAAGTAATGCATCAAACCTAGATCCTCTATCTTGAACTTAGAGGTCAACTCCCTTTGGCACTGAAGCAGGGTTTCCTGTGGTAATCTTGACTGCTTCCTCTAATCATAGAAGTAAATACTCCTGCCACTGTTGTGTTGAAAAGTGTTACTTGGTTCGGTCTTCATAATGATATGTAATTGTGACTTTTGTAAATGATGTAATGAAGAAAATAAAACTATTATTGTAAGCCTTGCTTCATGGGTTTCATGAGCAAGTGATTTTATTTTTAGATGGCTCCCATTGAGAGCCTTAGGATTGGTCATTAAAAGTCAAAGAGTCTATGTCATGTATGAAGAGCCCTTCTTGGGCATGTAACAAATGTATTTGAGTTAATAGGACTGTCTAGAAGCTCTCCAATGACAAGCACTAGCTCTCTTCCTCATGTCGGCTTCAAGTTAAAACAAAGATCATGTTGGCCTTACCTTATGGAGTCACAACGATTCACATGGCTCATGTCGGCTCATTTATGTAGACCAACCACTATATATACCAGGTAAAGGCACTTCGCATAAACACAGTTTAGAAGTTCGATGTCTCTGAGTTTTTCGGATCACAGTCATAGAATTCGGATCAAGGTATAGAAGGAGCTCAGACTTAGGAATAAAGATGGAGATTGGAACTCAGATGCCTTGAAAGCCTCTATCACAGTGGTAGCGAGAAAGGATGATGCACAAGCTTGGATTCCTCTATGAAGAATAGTGAACAAAAGTCGAACATCTCTGTGATTTAGATGGAGAGGAAAGTGATGAATTCGGACTCCTAGCATAGTCACACAGCAGTTCGGATCTTTGTGTTTATGGACAGTTTCAGATCATAGTTTTAAAAACCGTTCCGGTCCAACCGGTTACCGGCCTAACCGGCCGGTTGGGAGGCTCACCGGTCAGAACCGGTGAAAAAACCCGGTTTACAGCACCCTTTGCCCAGAAAATTGCCCTAACCGGTAAAAACCGGCCGGTTTAGGGCGGAACCGGCCGGTTTATTGCTAACCGGCCGGTTCCGTCCTAAACCGGCCGGTTTATGGACAGGCCGCCGGTCAAGCAAAAAGCGCAGCGGTTTTTTGGAACTGAGGGCGGTTTAGGGGTTTTGGGGGTGAGGGAAAGGGATTTTCCCTCCAAAAACACCCTCACACTTGCTATAAGACACCCCTCTCACTCTCATTTGTCTCACACAACTGATTTGGAGTGTTTGTGAGTTTGTTTGTGAGCTTGGAGAGTGTGGAGTTTTTGCTGAAGTAGTCATCTTGGAGTTGGAGTTGGAGCTATTTTGGAGATAGTGTGTAGCTGTCAGTGGAGTTGCCATCATCAAGAGGAGGCTAAGGGAGCTACTTTGCATTTCCAGGTAAGGATTTGCACTTGATAATTCCTCATTTGGGTCTGCTGTCCATGAATTATTTTTTTTGTGCTATAAACTTCTCACTTCAATGATCTATCATCTATGCTAAGCCTATGAACTCTCTAGCTCTATGCTATCAAATTTTGTAGCTTGCATGTGCATTTTTTTTCCTACATTTATCATTGGTTTTCCATGTTCCTTAGCTGCAATTTTTTTTTTAAATGGCAGATTTATTTGCAAATTGTTATTATTTCAAGCAAACATGGCTCCAAAAGGAAAGGACAGTGCATGGGCTCATTGTGATGTAATTGAGGGAAAAATGATATGCAAATTATGCCATAAATCTATTGGAGGTGGGGGTATTCTTAGGTTGAAACAACACTTGGCTGGGGTAAGAGGCCAAGTAAAGCCATGTGATGCACCAAAAGAACTGTTAGGTCCTATTAGGGCAGAATACATTGCCAAGCTTGAAAAATTTTATGAGGATAAGGCTAGGGAGAAGGCCATCCAAGATGAAATTGCAAGGAAGAGGGAATTAATGGAAACCATGAATCTTATGAAACAGAGTGGGTATGATGATTATGAGATTCAAGACTCCACTTCTATCCCTTCCACCAATGACCCCTTTCACTATGTTCATCCTTCTGTTGGAGTTGGCCAACCATCAAAAGGACCAAAGAGACCAAACATCCAAAGTTATTTCTCATCTTCTGCCACCATTGCTTCTTCTAAATCTAATCCCACTTCCTCCCAGCCAAGTTCTCAACCCACTTTGGATCAGCATTGGAAAAAACAATGCAAAGAAACTTCTCACCAATACATTGCTAGATGGTGGTATGATTCAGATATCCCATTTAATGCTGCTCGCTCACCTTATTACCAAGCTATGTGGGACTCTGTTATAGCTGCAGGAAAGGGCTTCAAAGGCCCTAGTATGCATGACTTGAGGGGAGCTCTTTTGCAAAAAGAGATATCTTCCATTGATGAGTATTTGACTGAGTTTAGAGAGTCATGGGTCAAAACAGGTTGTTCCATTATGTCAGATGGATGGACCGATGGAAAGAACCGCACTATCATTAATTTCCTTGTTTCTTGCCCTCAAGGAACCATGTTTTTGAAATCAGTTGATGCATCTGATAGGGTAAAGGATGCAAGCCTTCTATTTGAGCTTTTGGATAACATTATTCAGGAAGTTGGGGAGCAGCATGTTGTGCAGGTCATCACTGATAATGCCTCAAAC
This sequence comes from Pinus tabuliformis, assembly GCA_031772625.1. Lineage (NCBI taxonomy): Eukaryota > Viridiplantae > Streptophyta > Pinopsida > Pinales > Pinaceae > Pinus > Pinus tabuliformis. The sequence continues at coordinate 516,317,345 of CM062804.1, read as the reverse complement.
TATGTTCTTGCTGGAAAGATGCTTGAGGCCAAATATAAGACCATATTTTGGACTCCATGTGCTGCACATTGCATAGACCTCATGCTTGAGGATATAGGCAAGGTGGAGTGGGTAAAAAACACTGTAGAGCATGCCAAGTGCATTACAAAATACATTTACAACCACTCATGGGTATTGAGCCTAATGAGGAAACACACTGGAGGCAAAGAGCTTGTTAGGCCTGCAATTACGAGATTTGCAACTCACTTCCTCACGTTGCAATGTCTCAATGGTCAACATAGAAACTTGCAGAAAATGTTTTCCTCTGATGAATGGTCTGAATCTCGGTGGGCTCGTAGACCAGATGGAAAAGACACCAAAAAGAAAGTGTTAGACACTTATTTTTGGAAAAGGTCTGTAGAGCTTGTGAAAATTACCGAGCCCCTTGTTAAGGTGCTAAGGTTGGTGGATGGGGAAAGATTGGCCATGGGCTACATTTATGAAGCTATGGATCAGGCAAAGGAGCAGATACGGGCAGCTTACAATGACAGGTTAGCTAAATATGGCCGTATATGGGAGATCATTGATAACAGATGGAACAATCAACTCCATCGTCCTATACATGCAGCCGGGTATTTTTTGAACCCAAGGTATCACTATAAAAATCGGCTAGGAGATCAGCATGATGGGGAGGTCAGAGCTGGATTGATTGATTGCTTGGAGCGCATGGTCCCTAACCATGTAGACCAGTTGGATATACATAGACAGCTTACTATTTTCAATCAAGCAAGTGGTACTTTTGGCAAAAACTTGGCAAAGATGGCAAGAGATGTGGACCAACCAGGTAAGCAATTCCAATTTCCATTTTGTTTTTCATTTCAAGTTAAAATTGTTTACGTTCTTTACAATTCAAATTATAAACTAAGTTACTAATTATTGTCTTTTTCTTTGCAGCACATTGGTGGGAGTCATTTGGTGGCCAGTGTCCTCAATTGCAAAGGTTTGCAATTAGAGTCCTCAGTCAAACTTGCAGTGCTTCAGGTTGTGAGCGCAATTGGTCTGTTTTTGAGCGCATACACACGAAGAAGAGAAACCGTTTGGAACAAAAACGGTTAAATGATCTTGTTTTTGTGCAATACAACCTTCGACTGAGGAGGAACCAAATGATGAGCAAATCACCTGATCTAGATCCCATTGTGTTGGACGATATTGATCCAACATCAGAATGGGTGGAGGAGACTGAAGATCCTGTGTTTGAGGCTGATTTTGATATCGACATGGCTTTAGTGGAGGATGAGGCAGATTATGTGGCGGCATCAGAACCAGGATCAGTAGCGGCATCAAGGAAAGGCAAGGAACCAATGGAAGGCACTAGTCGTGCAGGTCGACAAACTCGTGCTTCCACTAGGTCCACTTCTATTGTCATTGGTGGCATTGATACTGATGTTGCAGATGAGGCAGAGGCATCCTCAGACTCTGAACCAGATGATGTCTATGTAGCTCCTGATGATGATCCTGTGTCTAGTAGTGGTGATGGACTTGATGATTGATCATGTGTACACTGTAGACTTGTAGTAGGCCAATGGCCTCATAGCTTGCAGCATTGTTTTTGGACTTTATAGGCCATTTAGAGCCTCATTTCTTATGTATTTTGCTATTTTGTCGATGATATGTATTGCACTCGGTGCCATTTTGATATATTCACCTTTGCATGGTATATAAATGAGCAAACTTTGCATATTTTGTCTCTGTTGGCTTGGAATCATGGTTTTACATCTTAAAAATAGTTTTGTTTCATTAAAAATTAATTATTTAATGTATTTTTTAAAAACCGGTTCGTTTAGACCAAACCAGTCCCGGTTAGACCGGTTCCGGTCGGTAAACCGGTTAGCTAGGTGGACCGGTTCGGTCACCGGTTCCGGTTTTAAAAACACTGTTTCAGATGTCATATCACAGTATACAGTTCAGACTAAGCATAAGTGATAGCAAGGGTTTTAGTTTAGGGAATAGTTCAGATCTCCACAATGAAATAAGTTCTGATATGTCTCTCTAGAATTTCGGGTAGACAGTGATAGTGATGATGTATCTATACCACAGATAGATGATGAATAGAAGCCACGGTTTGGTGATGTGAAAGGGTTACCCTTAAGAGAAGTATTACAGTGTCTTGCTAATACTGTAGTAAGAACAATTTTGTGACAAGACAGTGATATGGTACAATGCCATCTCGAGTGTGTCAACTAAAAGAAGATGATGTCAATGCGTAAGAGGAATCGACAGGAGGAAGGAGAAGACAGTCAAAAGAGCTAGTGTCTTGATCTTGGAAGCGACTAAGAGGTTAGAGGTCTCGGTCTTGGTATTCGTCAATTGGAATCTCTATAAGAAGAATTTGTGCGGGTTTTCCTCTCAAAGAGTGAGAGGTTTTGGCCCTGGCTCATAACCTACATGCTGTGTCTCTTGTCTATTTATGTTCATGCATTGGTTACTATTTGATGAAGAAGATCCTAATTTAAACAAGTAAAATGCATTCACAAGAAGTCACTAATAGACAAGAAATCACCTAATACTAATGCCTTAGATTTATCAACATGTTGCTCCCTCTGTCATGTGGACAAGTCCTTTCGCTCTCGTTAGAAACAAGTCATCAACATATAATAACAAGATCACAGGGTCACCTTTAACAACCTTGTAGTAAAGATTGGGATTCGCATTGCTCTTGGTGAAACCAAGACTCATCAGGTATCCATCAATACGAGAATACGAAGCTTGAGGTGCTTGCTTGAATCCGTACAAAGCCTTCTTCAGTCTGGAAAACATGAGACTCCCTCTCATGTACCTCAAAGCCCTGAGGTTGTTTTATGTACATTTCTTCTTCAATCACTCCATTTAGGAAAGCGGTCTTTACATCCATTTGATGTAATCTTCAACCTGTTAGCGCTTGAAATTTCACCTCAGGCTGAGAAAGGTAAACCTCAAGGCAACATCAAACCACTTAGCCTCGTAGCTAGCCCTACGGGGCAGGAGAGGGCTCTCTCCGGTCTATCTTGGTCAAAATCTTCAATGGCGAGATAACCAATAGGGTAACACTGATTTTAGGCTAGTAAACTGATCAAAAGGGTTGATTTGGGATTTTTAGGGTTTTTGGTGGAAAATTGGGGAAATGGCAATTTTAGGTGCGGGGATTGGACACAGTTTCTGCAGGGGGTTCTTTGGGGCGAGGTAGGATACAGTATTGATGCCTTAGATTGAGGTGAATGGATGAGAAAGACAGGTGAGGAGCTAAGGAGAGCAAACAATAACTTTGAATTCTCCTTAAACAGCAGAAAACATTGAAATTAAACAAACTTAAAAGCAGAGCATGACAGTCATGAATTCTACTTTAACACTTCATTTGTTTAATGTGCAGAAGGAAAAGAAAGGAAATGATTCACATAACACACTTACAAGTACATAGAGAAACACACCATCAATACATGTAACCACAAGAATCCCAAAAGGACTGCAAAACCCTGGTCTTCCTTAGCCAAAAATTGCAGAGATACAGTGAATAATACAATGATAGCTTCTCCCTCAAGAGTCCAACCTTGAAAATGAGCAAGAGAGTACATAATATAGATCATCTAACATATTTCCCTGCGTCTAGGGGTCGAGCTCACTATCCTAGGAGCTGTTTCAACCACTTCTAAACTAAGCATTGAAAACTAGGCAGTCAAAACAACTTGCCTCTATAAACTAGGAAACCAATTCATTCATTTAATTTTCACTTATTTCATGAATGAATCTTCTAGAAGAGATACATGAGTGTAAAAGTGTCATAAAAGTACATTAATTACATCAAAGAGGATAATAATCCACCCCAAAAAGTCAAACAGGGTCAAACTGCGTTTTTCTGAGCTGTACACTGAAATTTGGAGAAATTTGCCTGACGGGTCACGCGCCTTTGGGACCACTTTTGGGGCACTTCTAGGTGTCCAAATTGAGCAAGAGTAGGCTTGTTGGAAAGGTCTGTGAGTCTACTTTCCAACCCAACTGGAATTTCTGAATTTGGTGGTCATTTGCCACTCCAAAATTGCAATCTCCCAAGACTGCTTTCTGTGTCTCAAAAATGTGGCAGAAAGTCATTTTTTGCTTGTTTTTTGACTTTCTGGAGGCCCAAAACTTCATAAAATCTCTTGGCCATGGATGAGCATATGTAACTTCTCATGACAAATCTGGAAATGCTGAGTTTTTGCAAAATGGAGTTGCCAGGATGAAGGGTCGCGCGGGGGGTGAGACCCGTTAATGGAGAAAACCTGTAAATTGCCTGAAAAAACCAAAATTTACCAAAAATGTTCAAAATTTCTTGGGATTTGTGCTGTGGCTAGGCTATTTAGTGCCTTGGTCCTTCAGTGAGGCCTTGGCCAAGATATGGAGGGGATTAGGCCTTTTTCGTCGTTTTAGTGCCTTGGCCAACCTCCTTGGATCTGGCGATTGAAATTTTGAAATTTCTCTAAAACCATGACACCTGTGCAAAAAGTGAAGGAGGTTTTTCTTCTTTGGCATGTTATGGACAAAAACCTCTCTCAGTTTTCCAAAATTCATCTTTGATTGCTCTGGAACATCATTTGAGTGCGACTTGTCCCGATGTGTGAAACAAGGAATTTTGTCGAAATGGAGCGAAATGAAGGGGATAAGAGGCTTCTAAATTCTTGGGGAAATTTTTGGGAGTGGGGAGGGATGTTAGGAAGCAGGGGAAAGTGGAATCTCAGAGATTGAGTGAGGGGAAGGGGTCCAAAAGGGCAAAACACAGGCCAAACCTAGAAAATTGCCAGGTTGTAGCTAGAAACTAGGGTTTGTGCAAAAATGAGGAATTTGGCAGATCTAAGGGATGGGAAGTGTTTGATAAGGTACTTTAAGGATAGGGGAAGGTGTATGAACATCAGGAAACAAGTTTTGCCGATGATTTGACCATCCAAGAGAAATTGGCTTCAAAACCCTAGGAGAGGAAAATGACCTTACCTAGGCGCAACTGAAGCATGAACAAGATGTAAAATGACTCATTAGACATTGACATGATAGTGACAACCCTATGAATGATGATAGACTCAGCTGAATAGTAACATAGATTGGCGTTTGGGCAATTTTGAAAGGAGTGAATGCAAACCCTAGACCTAATGCCTAGTGACCAAATTTTGCTTGAAAACTCTTTGAAATGACAAAATTTGACCTGACACTTCAAAATCACTTTGTAAGAGCATATTTGATCACTGGAGGAAGGCTGGAAAGACTGACACTAACACAACCTATAACAAAAGTAATAGAAATAATAGTTTTGATAGAAGTGTACCTGGTGACTGGAGTAAATGTCTCTTCATAGTCCTTTGCCTCCTTTTGGGAGAACCCTCTTGCCACAGATCTTGCTTTGTACTTCTCTACGCTACCATCTACCGCATGCTTAACCTTGTAGATCCACTTGGAATTCACCACTGAATTCCCCTTAGGTTTTGGCACCATTTCCCACACATCATTCTTCATGATGGACTGATATAACTCTTTCATGGCATTCTTCCAAACTTGCTAGCCTGTAGCCTCTGAACTAGAAGCTTGTTCTATCATTTGGCACGGTTCTAGATGTTTGTACAATTTCTCCCTCTTGAACACAAATCACTCTTGCTGAATTTATGCTTGATCCTGGGAGAATCCCCTTGCCACAAATTTTGCTTCACTCTTCTCGATGCTTCCATCTGTTGCCAAAATCATTAGGAGGCCATGGAAGGAATGGTTATAGCCAAGCAAAAGATACAAAGACAAGAGGCTAACCAAGAAATAAGGTAATAGTTATTAGTGACAAATATAATATTTTTCATCAGTGTGGAAAAAGTCGCGATAAAATCGGCAAAGTCTGATTTTTTGGGCTAGCCGATTTTTTTGGCCAATTTTTTGGTGATTTTTTTCAAAAACAAAAAATCCTGATGTTATCGAAAAAGTCGGGATTTTATTGGGGGTCGAACCAAAAAATCATGAAGCCCGCCCAGGTTGTGGATAAGTGAGTTAAAAGGTGGGAAATCAGACTCATTTTTCACTCTTCTTTCTGCCATTCGTCCCTGTGGAGAGAGGATGTGTTTGCCATTGCCCAAGAGGAGGAGATTAACTATTTTTGTGGTGTGGATTTGGAGATTTGTCCACTGTTGAACGTGAGAAACTCAATGTGTCGATTTGCTGCTGCCAGGTATGTATTTTAATCTCTCTGAGCCTTTGTTACACAAATGGCTTCTTAAATCTTTCTATTAGTTTGTTTTTAGCTTATTTTTGCTTAGAAATTTGAATCAAAACATTGTTTAGAATCTAGATTGAATCGAAACTTCAAAATGTTTAGATTGTTTACATGTTTCAACTTTCAAGAATAAAGAATTCAAACCCTTGTTTAGTCAAACTAGTGCAACAAATTTGAGGGTTTATTATTATTAAGCAGTAGCAAATTCTGAATACATCTCTAAATACCTCTTTGGTTATTCAGTTACAGAGAGAGAAACACTGACAGAAAGATTTGTGAGATTACCTCACAGAATCACTAAGAAAATCCCGGTTGATCCAGATACTGAATGAAGTGCCTCTAGCAGGCCCTATGCTGCTCTGCGCAGTCCTCATGCAGCCCTTGGGTCAACCTCTGTAGGCACTGCTTCACCTAGTCTACTGATTGATTTGCTGCCCCAAGTCTCTTCTCTCAACCTCCTGGTCTCACACCCCGACTCCTGGCTTTTGAAACTGACTCTCCTCAGCAAAATCTCGGACTCTCTCTCACCCTCTGCGTTGACTCTGCATGGCCCTGTGTCAGCTTCTGCGTCTAGGCTACTGGATCACTCTGCCTCTCTTTGCTGATGATTCTCCCGCTGAGAAAATATCTCTCTCTTCAGAAGCTATCCCTACCCCTCAACTACAAGAAATCTCCTCGATTAGAACTTCCTCCTGAGAACTTCTCACTTCATAAATTCGATCTCTTGATTTCTCGGTGTATTTTTCAAATGACCCTCATGCCTCTTCTTATATCTTTCTGTTGGACAACCAATGGCCTAGATTAACTCCTAATCAAAGGCTCATATCATTTTGGCTTGATCTTTGTCTTCTTCTAGAAATTACACCCACATTTAGTTTAATACCCATTAATATTTTTAATTTTTTAAGTTTAGACTTAGGGTCCCATTAAAAAATATTAATTGTTATAATAAAATTGTCTCTGGGTGGAATTTCCCAAAACATTTTGTGGGTTCTTTGGAATACATCTGCCCATGTCTCCTTGCAAAATTTGAGGCCTAGAGCACATTCGATGCTACCCCAAATCAAAACTTTCTCTTAGCGAGGAATGTGCTCTAACAATAACTGCTGTTGCATAATTCTCTGACTCTGAAGCATCATCCTCTGTGTTGTTGATGTCTGACATGCTGTCCACCAACTACTATGTTGTTGCTACAAATGTACTGCTGCCTTTGACACTACCTCTGCCAATGCTACATCTATACTACAACGCCCTCTCAAATGCTGCATTTGCTATGCTTCTAGCATTCCCACTGCTAACATTGCAACTCAGTTGCTGAGAGAAGCAACTAAAAAACATCCAAAATTACTAAACTATCTGTGTTCAGTATGGTACCACATGAATGCTAAAACCTGATTGCTGCTAGTCTCCGCGCTAACCCTTTGAATCTACTGCGATGTTGCTGACCTCTGCTTTGTGCCATCTGCACTGCTGCCAACTCTGCTCTGCGCTGCTCAGACTCTGGCGTTTGTAGCCACTGCAGTTGTCTCCCCGACACTCCTCGGCACCATCCGACACTAGTCCATCTTGCTACTGAAAAACTGGGCTCCCGTAGCAAGGTATTTATCCTTGAGGTGGACTCCTCAAGGATCCTGCCCCTTTGTAGCTCTTTCGAACTACAACTCCAAATCAGCCCACCTCCCTCCTAGAGGTATCTCGATTGTCATGGCGAACTCCTCCTCTTGTTCGATCTTTGCGGTTGCAACCTTAGGATCGTGCTTCTCATCTTTGTCCTTTTTCTTTAAAGGACACTGGATGCATAGTGGCCCATCTCGCCACATCTGAAACACTTCATCTTGGAGACGTCTTTCTTTCGTCTCTGTTACCCCTACTGGCCCTTCGATGCAAGGGCTACATTCTCCTCCTCCTCCTTGGGCTTCAACCCACTGTTGCTACTACTTTCGTCAAGTTTGACCTTGACCAGGCCTCTCCTTAGCTCCTCTTGTTTTAGAGCTGCCCACATTTCATTCCAATTAGGCAATGCTGCTCTACCTAGGATACTCTAGATAAAGAATTGCCACTCATTTGAGACAAAATTTAGGGCCAGTCTCACTAACTTTGAATCCAGAGGTGTATGCCCCGCAGTCGACAACTCATCATGGGCTTCCTTCAGCTTTGTGAGAAATGGATCCACATGTTCTCCCTTTTGCATCTGAGCAGATCTCAGCGTCCGCTCTAAGTACATCTTTCGTTGCTCGGAAGATCCCTAATACAACGTCGCCAAGGCGTCCCACATCTCCTTAGCAGTTGCTATGCTAGCAACGTGGCACACCACATGATCCTTGACTCCATCTAGGATCATCCTCTTGGCCTTTGCCATCTCAGCCTTGTACTTCTTTAGCGGACCTCCATCTGCAGGTTCAGCGACCACACTATCGACATACATCTTGAGGGCATGCTCATCTAGAAGGAAAGACATTCTAGCCTTCTAGATGACATAGTTGGATGCTCTATCCAACCTGTCCTGATCCCTCAAGCCATTGGTTTCCATATCCTCCGAAAACTGTCGAACAACTCCCTCTTTCTCCCTACTGCGTAGCTTCTAGGTTGGCTTATGCACTCCTTAATGGAGTTGGTAAGTCTGCTTCTCCTCGGCTGCCTAGCAAAATGAGAAATACTGATTCCTCAGAAAGAAATCAATGAGGAAGTATTCCCTTACTATGCGATCTGCTTCCTTCTTCCGACGGCTTTACTGCCCAACACTCAGCTTGCAGAAAACTGTGTCCTTCTAGCTCTGCGTTGAGGCTCTACATGGCTCCCTTTGCCTTGGTAAATTCTCGATCTGGCAGTCTTACCTCTCTGTCGGCTTACACAAAGAGAGACAACCTCGAAAATATAGCCCTCCTGGCTAGAACTACGCAATCCCTCAGGGGATTCGAACTGCTGCTGCTGCAGCAAGTTAGCCCTTGCTTCAGTGCTAGATCTGCTCTTCCTGTTTCACAACAACACCTCTGATACCATGTGAAAATTCCTAGATCTAACAATCTCTGGAATCCTACTGCAACCAGCTAAATCTACTTCACCTAGATCGTAAATTACATTGCAAACTTATTTAAGATTTCTTCTTAAAATATTGAAGTAAATTACTGAAGCAGCCTACACCAAATTAAATATGGTTCTGAAACATAGAAACTGAGCAAGGAAATACAAACACATAGGACACCGTTATTTTTGGACAAATGTCCCTGGAAAAACCCAATGCGGGAAAACCGGTGCAGTAGATCTAAGGGTTTATTATTATTAAGCAGTAGCAAATTCAAAATACATCTTTGAATACCTCTCTGGTTATTTAGTTACAAAGAGAGAAATACTGACAGAAAGATTTGTGAGATTACCTCACACAATCACTGAGAAAATCTTGGTTGATCCGGATACTAAATGAAGTGCCTCTGGCAGGCCCTATGCTGCTCTGCGCAGTCCTCACGCAACCCTTGCATCAACCTCTCTAGGCACTGCGTCACCCAGTCTGTTGATCGATTTGGTGCCTCGAGTATCTGCTCTTAGCCTCCCAGTCTCACACCCGGGCTCCCGGCTTCTGAAATTGACTCTCCTTAGCAAAATCTCAGACTCTCTCTCACCCTCTATGCTGCCTCCGCATGGCCCTTTGTGGTCCCGCGTCAGCATCTGTGTCTGGGCTACTGGAACACTCTCTGCCTCTCTTTGCTGATGATTCTCCAGTTGAGAAAATCTCTCTCTCTGTGGAAGTTATCCCTGTCCCTCAACTGCAAGAAATCTCCTCGATCAGAACTTCCTCCTGAGAACTTCTCACTTCATAAATTCGATCTCTTGATTTCTCTGTGTATTTTCCAAATGACCCTCAAGCCTCTTCTTATATCTTTCTGTTGGACAACCAACAACCTAGATTGACTCCTAATCAAAGGCTCAGATCATTTTGGCTTGATCTTCATCTTCTTTTAGAAGTTACACCCACAATTAGATTAATACCCATTAATATTTTTAATTTCCTAAGTTTAGACTTGGGTCCCATTAAAAAATATTAATTATTTTAATAAAATTGTCTCTGGGTGGAATTTCACAAAACGTTTTGTGGTTTCTTTCGAATATATGTGCCCAGCCTCCCTGCAAAATTTGAGGCCTAGAGCACATCCGATACTACCCCAAATCAACACAACTTGGCATCAAATCAACATTTAAAAAAAGGAAAATTTATAAGCGAACAAATTGGTCAGTAAGTGTCTTCTATGGAATGATGTTCCTTTCAACATTGCCAAGACCAACCCATTGAAACAACCTATGTTTGATGTCGTTGCTGTTGTTGGCTCGGGGTACAAAGCCCTTACCTTTGCAGAGTTGAGAGGGCCTCTTCTTCAAAATGAAAAGGTTGATTGTGCTACTAGATTGGAGGAGTTTAGGGCATCACGGGAACACACTGGATGCATAGTCATGTTAGATGGTTGGCCTAACCAGAAGGGTAGGACCCTTCTTAAATTTTTGGTTAGTTGTCCCAAGGGGACAATGTTTATGAAATTTGTTGATGCATTTGCATACATTAATGATGCACATTTATTATGTGAGTTGTTGGACATCTTCATTCAAGAAGTAGGGCCACAAAATGTTGTCCAAGTCATAACGGACAACGCTGCAAATTATGTTGCTGCTGGCAGGTTGTTTAGGGACGTGTATCCTATCTTGTTTTGAACACCTTTTGCTTCTAATTGTATTGACTTGATGTTGGAGGATATAGGTAAGATTCCTCTTATGAGGGATATTGTTGAATCATCCAAGATCATAACATAATTTATATATAATCATGCATCTATGCTTAACTTGATGAGAAGAGTCACCAACAACAAAGAGTTGGTGCATCCTGCCGTTACACGATTTTCCACTACTTTCATATTTCTTCAGTCTTTGTTGAATTCTATGTGGGATGTGAAAAGCATGTTTCTTTCACAAGATTGGCGTGCTTTATCTATTAGCCGCAAACTAGAGGGAGAGGGAATATGCAGACTAGGTTCATATGATCAGAGCTTTTGGGTAAGAGTAGAGGAGGTGTGTGCCATTTCAGAACATTTGGTAAGGGTTCTTCGGTTGGTTGATGGAGACAAGCTTGCAATGGGCTACTTGTATGAGGCAATGGATAGGGCCAAAGAATCCATTCGTGCCTATTATGAAGATAAGGGAGACGAGGGGTTAGAGAAACAGTAGTTGGTATTTTAGAGTGATTGATTAGCGATGAAACAATACCCTCCATCACCCCATTCATGCTATAGGTATCTACCTCAATCCTTCATTTTCTTACTCCTTTGGTTTCAAATTTGATGCCGAGGTGCTGGATGAATTCCTCACTTGTGTTAAGAGGATGGTGACATTTGAGCAAGAACGTGAAGGAATTTCTAAAGAAATGGGGATATATAGGATGGCAAGGGGCACATTTGGTTTTACCATGGCTATTAAGAATAGGACAACCAAAGTGCCAGGTAATCTTCGATTTGTTTCAACTTTTAAATTTCATAATTCATCGTTTCTTCATAATTTGCTTCAAGTTTAGAATTTCAGTGTCTTAACTTTCTTTTTCTCATGTTTCTCATTTTTCTTTTAACTTGTAGATGCTTGGTGGGCAAGCTATGGTGGCAGAGTACCCCATCTCCAAAAGCTTGCCATTCAAGTGCGCAACCAAACATGCAGTTTCTCTGGGTGTGAGCACAACTGGAGTGTATTTGACAAAATACACAACAAAAAGCGCAATAGGTAAAAAAAAATCGAATTAAATTTTTGAAATCATTTATTACTTTTAATATTTAATTTTTCTAAGCACTACTTTACAATCTATGACCCTAATACAGATTGGAGTCCCAACGCCTCAATGACATGGTCTACGTCTACTACAATATTCGATTGTGGGTGAGACAAACTCAGAAAACTCTTGATGTGGAAGCCATCTCATTGGACAATATTGATACCACTGCTGCATGGAGGGTTGAGACTGAGAGTCTTGTCATGGACTTGATCCCTGATTGGTTAGATGTGGATCCAGCGGCATTATAGGTAGCAGTTGCAGGGAGGGAGAGCCAAAGGTAGAGGAGAAGGAGGAGCAGGGTCAAGAGGCAGAGCAAGAGGAGGAGGTGACACCATCTAGGATGGGCAGTAGTATAGGAAAAAGACCACCTCTTTTTTTTGCTTCTAGAGGATGACATAGTCCATTTGTAACCCTAAGGGCAAGGCCTTCTTCCTCTAGAGGAAAAGGCAAAGCCATTCCCAATTCCCATAAAAGGGGCAGAGGATCTTAGTGACTGATTAATTTATGACATGTAGATGACTCATGATATACATTTATTATATTTTTTGTTGATATTTTGACTCTTGAGAGTTGAGATTGATTTAGGACTCAAGATTTAGGACTTGATTCACTATTTTGATATGTGATGTAGCACTAGACTTCATATACATATTATATATTAGCTTTCTTTTCATGTTTATGTGGAAATGCATTTATTTGATGTTGTGGATACTTTTTTTTTGTTAAGCTTGGTAGATCCTCCTTTTTCATTAATATAGACAAATTTACACCACATAGAACTGGTTAGGTGGCCTCAACTTGCCCAGTGGGAAACCAAGTCTGTTGGCCACCTATCCGCATTATATACCATCTAGTAGAAAAAAATCTTGAGTCTCTCTATCCAAGCAATATAAGTTTCAGATTCTTGTCCACTTCCATACTCTAGAGTTCTACATACATATATAATTGCATAAACAAATTTAAAAGCTATCTGCATATATAAACAAAACTATCAGAAAGTAGGCATGTTAATCATGTTGTTCAGCTGATGTTGATTCCAACCTAAGTCACCAGATTCGGCGAATTTCAATGATTAAATTCGAAATTCGGCGAATTTTAAGCAAAAACGAATATATTCATTTGAGTTCGCCGAATTTTATGGCGAACTCGAATTTCAAGGCGAATTCAAATTTTTTCCAAACAAATTCATTTGAAGTTCGATGAAATTCGTTTGATGTTCGATGAAATTCGTTTCAGTTCGTTTTTTTCGCGCGTTTTAGCCCGTGGGTTTTATTGTTCGTCGGGTTTCATTGTTCATTCAACATTGTTACATTGTTTGCTTGTTCGAACGTCGAAGGGTTTCATTTCATTGTGGTCCAGACTCCAAACTCTATTGCAAACAGTCCAGTCTACAACTGCAGCCTGCCAGAGGGTTTCATAACTTTCATTTCAGAAGACGTCTTCACTCTTCAGTGACCAGTCTACAGACTACAGCTGTCGACGCGTCTCTTGACCGAGGTCCGACTCTCCGAGCGGCGAGGACTCTTGCTGCGCAGCCGTCAGGCTCTCTCATTGAACTGCCAAAAGAATATCTATTTGTATGTGTTAGTGGATGTATCATGTGTCATATTTAAACCAATATAAGTGAATTTTTTTGGCCTTTGCTGTCTTGTACTTGTTCACATTTGAGGTGGATAATTTCCTTTGCAAGAGTTTACTTTTGAGTCACATGTTGATAGTCAATTATGTACTACGGGCTTAGTTCAATACCATGCGGCCATGCCTACTTAAGTAGTAGCACGCTCATGACACTTACCCTTGTATTTCATATGCAGCTAAAATCTAATATGGTATGTGAGAATGATTTTGTCTTAACAATGGTGTTACAGTGTAATATTCTGGAGTTGGCTTCTTAGCCTTCTGAAGTTGCAAACATTTATATCGAGGGCATCTTTTAAGTTTTAGGTATATTACCTTCTAGTGCAAGAAAGTTAAATGTTTAGTTACTAACTGAAGTTGTACAAGGCACAACAATTTATTGACAAACTCATTGAAAGTGGGTTGATGATCATGTGGCAAACTGCAAACACCTAATGTCAATGCCAAACACAATTGTGATAGAACTGAATCAACCCTGCAGGCTGCAGGTGACATGTCTGAGTGGAAAATGCTCATATCGTATAATTTGGCCACAACTGCAAATTTAGGAGCATAAGCCCATGCAGCAGATCCAGAAATTTTGAAATGTGAAATAGGATGTTTGCTGCCATACCATTTCTCATATGGAGTCTAGCCTCTGTTCTCTTGCTAAGCCAAAAATTTATTTGAATTTGACTTTAAATTGATTTTATATATATATATACATTTCTTTTTCGAATTTCTATATGTCGAATTTTATCGACAAAATTTTAGTTGCCGAACTTTATTCGAATTTCATGGTCGCCGAACTCGAACTCGAACACGAACCTGGTGACTTAGATTCCAACGGTGCTGAATCTTTGGCATTCGTACCAGGCAACTTTGTCTAAACCAAGATACATGGTAGGTGCTGCTCAATTCAGCCAAGGCGAACATCTGGTTTGAGCAGTTGAAACTGCGCCTTCTGAAATTCTTGCTTGTAATTCGACATTCCTTGAACTGTGACTGCGATGCCTACTGAGATCTGCTCCATCGCCTTTCCCAGCAGGCTTTTCATTAGCCAGTATGGGTAGAGGTTTTGCTTGAATGGGGTGACTTTGCCTCTTGTATTTCCAAGATCCGGGATGAGGACTCTCCAATCCTCCAACTCCATATCCGCCTTACTCTCCTACTTCACTTCTGCTTCCCATTCTTCTAACAAATATCGAATTTCTTCATTGATTCCCTCCCACTAAGCAGTTGTATTTCAAAAACCTCCCGACTTTAACAACTTTTTCAATTTCTGGACCCTTGCTTGCGTAGTGGTAAGGTTGTGGAGGCGGCGTAGTGGTAAAGTCGGCCTCGTCATGACGGACCGGTCTTGTGTTCAATCCCAAGCAAGGTCGTAGCTCGTCGTGTGAGTAGTTAGTCTAAACCGGGCCAAGCCCACTACCTTTAGTACAGTGATGTGTGGTTTGACGGTAAGTCACTTGGGCTATGCCCGGGCAGACCGAAGTTCAAATCTCATTGAGTACATTTAGCAGCTTGCTGTGGTGGCGGCTAGAGGGGCGGATTCCCCTTTCCCGTTGAGTCTGCTCTTGCCAAAATCATAGGAACTTAGTATAACTGATTTGCAGGTGATTGGTTATGCTCTTGGTGTTATAGTGGCAGCGTTCAGGTTTGATCCTGGGTCTTTCCTAGATTAGGCTAGACAGTTACCGATTCACCATGTGGTATAAAAAAAAATAATCAAGGAAGAAAGATATGAAGTACTTATCTTTTGATCTGATTATTGTACGAAATTGTTAACTCAGTCTTGATCCTTGCCTTCTTGGAGAAATCACTGAAATCTATCTGCAATCTCATCAAGCTAGAAATGTTCATCCTCGTCCTCATCATTAGCTACTCTTTCTTGGATCTCTTTGTGCTATTAGGAAGATTACACAAGTTCAGATCTGAGGCAGTCAACAGTTTTTAAAGATTTGCTGAAGTTTCTTCTTATTTATAGAGAAATTCCCTGTATAATACTTATAGTGAACTTCCAAGATATTCAACACAGTGCTGGCCAAGATAACAGGTCTGAAACATCATGAATATTCTACTTCCAAATTCAATTCATGAAGCTGGCCTGTATTCGTAGACTTTCAATCATCAATATGCCTTAACAGGTCTGCATAAACCATGAAACTTGAAACAAGTATGTCCAATGTCCATGTAGCTGTTATGCCATCATAAGAAGTGGAATAAGCTTAACATATGTCCATGAATACCAATTGAACTTTCCAGAGTGGTGTTATGTAGGTTGCACCCAGGACATTGTGTCAATATAGATGGGACAGTTTCTCAAATTCATATGTAACTGTGTAGAACGTAACCATGTGTCCAAAACCATAAGTGGAAAAGAATGTGCCATAGAGTTCCCATTCCACCGCATCTGTGATGAAATTGTCAACAAGGTTATTGCCCTAGTCCATCGTGTTGTCAGTCAATTTGAGACTTTCTCCATAGCTTGACGATCTTTGACACAATCTGAAAGTAGCCTTAATGCTTGACTCATCTTCAAACAGGCTAAACAGACTAGTTCTGCCTTCAAAGACTTGGATCTATCTTTCCTTTAGTCTTGTATCTCTGCCACAGATCTGTCCAAGACTCTGGTCTACCTTGGATCTATCTCTGCCTCAGGCTCAGGTCTGTCTAGGGCTTGGATCAACTTCAGAGTTTCGATCTGCTTCAAAAGAGCCTTAAAATAGGCCTCAACCAAGCTCGGACTAGGACTCAAGAAAGGCGTTGAAAGAGGCTGAGTTCTGTTCGAAAAAAAAGGGACCTCAGAGTAGGCTGAAGTTTGCCTTAACGAAGCCTCAGAATTTAATCTGCCTTAGGTTCAGATGGACAGGTTCGGATGCCTCAGAGTCTGCATAAATCCGTCCTGTTTGAAGCTGTCATAGAGATGATTTGGACCTGTGTAAGAAGAGGCCATGGAAAGGCCGAAACAGTGCCTCAGAGGGAGGCCAAAATTCGACCTCAGGAAGGGCTGTAAAAGGTATCAGGAAGGGGCTGAGATTGGCCTCAGAACAGGCCTGTGTCTTTGCTACAGGAAATTGGACGATCAACAAAACCTTACTACGAATATCTTCAAGCAATACTCCACGAACTTTGCTTCAGAAAAAATTCCCAAACTTGGCATCCTTCAGGTGTTCAATGCAACTCAAGCCTCAGTCAAACTTCAGCTTCTAGCTTCCCTAGCTCCCTCTGGTTCTAGCTTCCTCATCTTCTATAGGGAAACAGTCAAGCAAACTTTCCAAAACTTGGCTTCTTCAAGTCTCTTTAATGGCTGCTCTTTCACCTAGGCTTTGAAACCATGTTGATTTTCTTAAGAGATATCAATCTTCTAATCTAATAATTACTTTCCAATGATTTCTTAATCAAGTCACCTTATGTCACATATATCATTAAGCAATTATACATAGAAAATCCCAACAGCAATGCAATAATGACAGTAGGATCATAAAGAGACAGCCAAGCACAAAAAAGACAAATTTTTCCTTGGGAAACCCAAACTCGGGAGAAAACCCTGCAATCTTTTCTAGGAGAAATTGTTCAATTCAGCAAGAGTACAATCTGATATTCTTAAGTCAAACTTGGTCAACCCAGACCAAAAGTCAGAGTACTGGTCAAACAGGTTGAAATTCGGCCTTCTGCAACTGCCTAGAAATTTGGTCAACCTTTGCCTAGAAACTTGGTCAAACTGTCCAGAAATTCGGTCAAACTCTGCCTAGAAATTCAGTCAAACTGCAGCCAGAAAACTCAGTCAACAGTGGCAGAACAAACTCGGTCAATGCTGGTCAACAGGCAACTTCTGTACTTGGTCAACCTCAGAAAGCCTCCTTAACTCACACGTGTGAACATAATAATAGATGATGTTAAGTGATCCGAATTGGTCTCCAAGTTAGGAGGTCAAGTGCCAATATATATTGTTCTTGTGGTGCAAATCATTTTTGCTGGGCCAAACTGAACTTTTGGGGCTGACTTATGCAATTTAAATTCAAAATTAAATTAAATTTTCCCTCCTTTTCATGGGCTGACTTGTAGCTGGGGAATACCTCCCACAACTACCCAAAAAAATCAACATGAACAAATTACAAAGCAAAGTTACTGGTGACACCCTCAACTATTCTGTTTGCATTTCCATGTGGATGAATTTCCAAAAGAGAAAACACTTCAGAAATGGGAAAGACACCTGGTAACATTTCACGTCATTAAAGAGTAGAAAACTACATGGTGTCTCCCTATTGAGCCTATTAGAGAGATCAGTTAAAGATTTACAGCATATTCCTTCTGCCAGAGTCCAAACAATGGCTACTAGGACACATTTTAGATTTGATAGTTGAGGTGTCATTATTAGCTTTTTCACTTCTCCCTTAAATGATGTAGAGGTAAATCTCCCTAATTGAGAGCTACTAGGTAGCCGCCTAAAAATATGAACACCTGTCATTTATTTTTTAATCTAGATAATATCCTTCAGCAAGTTTTCTGGGAACTTCATTGTGGTTGGAAGGATGTCAATCTTGTCTACGAATAGCTGCATATGAAACAGCCATTTGTTTGCTTCACTACTATACTGCATTTCACTTTATGTTTTTAGTAACTGTTGTACTTTTCATAGATGAGTTACACAATCCCTTGATTGCAAATATATGTATGTTGAAATTACAACTCCTGACCTTTTTGGTCATCGGGGGAGACCTGTTGTATTCTTCAAAGTTCATTTTAATGCAGTTTCAACATTAATATTACGATGTTTATTTTCCCTGATTATTTAAGCATGCCTGTTGTTAAAATGGTTTTTTCTTATTCATAAAGAAGATCTAAATGAATTTGTAGTCCATTAAATAAGTGAGAATCTCATAAAATGTTCACATGGATATGACATCGGCATCACATTTAGTGGTTATGATTTGACTGGTTCTTTATATATTTTGAATTGTACAGGGTAACCTTGTTTTTTGTGGATTACGTAATGGTCTAATTCTAACTGTTGATACAAGAAAAGAACAATCAGCAATATCTGGACTGTCTGCAAGTGTCCATGGGAAGACAATCCTGCATGCTACCAATTGCTTTTCTGACAATAATGGTGATCAGCGCTTATTTTCAGGCAAATTTCGGGTACATATTGAATAAACAAGGTGTATCTGTTAAAGTTCTTGAGGATTTAAAAATGTATTATGCTTGGAAATCCTATTAGTCTAGGATAAGAAGACTATTGTGTAAGCATGGGAGATCCAATATAGAGAGGTCAAGGTTGTTGCTCTTCTGTTTGCATTTATTCTGATATGGTTAATTGGCCTGCTGTGCAGTTTAAAGGGAATGCAAATCTGTCCGATACTATTCGTATGCCTTCAGCGGTCTGCAGGCATGTTAATGCTGCTTCATTTATCTGTATATGACTGCAAAAAGTTTTTCAGAGCCTTGTTCATGTAATTATACTCTAATACATGTTGACAGATTTTGAAATGGTGCTTGAATGTTGTGTAGCTTGACAGTGCTTCATTCTGACGAAAAATACTTGCTTGCCAGCTCCATGAATGGAACTGTAAGTTTGTCTTTTACTGATCCCCTTTTCTTATTTTTGTATGCTTCCTTGCAGTGACACAGTAAAACAAACTTTTTGTTGTGCATAAAGAGATCATCAGGATTGGAGTTTGCATGATAAAATTGATAACTAAAATCAAAGTATGTTGGATTATGATATTCTCTCCTGTTATGCAGTCTATATGCTTTATGCTATCAGTTTTTAACTTGCAGGAGCTAAATGAGTCTTTTTGACATATATATACAATGAGTTTGTATTTCAAGTTGTGCAAACCTTAGTAATCAGGTTCTGACCAGTGACATCACATGTTCTATCAGTTTATGAATATTTCTATATTGCAATGAATTTGGGGATGGGGCATGGGGATGGAGGAATAGGTTTTGGTGATGGGTGGAAGGAGCCTCTAAATTTCCAGGTGACAGGCAGATGGTGATGGCACAAACTATTATTTTTTTCTAAGAATGAAACAAATTATAAAATTTAAAATCAGAGACTTTAGAACACAGGTGCATGATACAACTCAATCGAAGTAGCATTTTTGAAATAATAGGTCCAAAAGACCTCTGAGTAGGTCTTAAAACCCCAAAATAAAATAGTACATATATATTGTAGTGGGTTGTTTGACTAATTGTAAATTGTTCTCTTCCTTTCCACTTCCAGCGCCCCACAACATGGGCCCAACTCATAATATAGTAATATACATACAGGCCTTAAGTTTAATCCCTTGTAATCTCCTTATTGTTTAGGCAAGTTGGGGGAAAAGGGTATGGTGAACCTGCAACATAAATGATACCAACCTGCACAGTAAGAGTGTTCATACAAAACCTGTTACCCCTCATGTCAGCAGGGGTACATGCAGATTTTTGCAGTACATTTCACCACCGCTGTAAACCGAAGGTCACAAGTTAAAGTCATGTAACAACCATCTGAGGCCCTCTATTTACTATTATGTGTCCAAGACCAGCGTTATCTGAACCAGACGGGAATCAATGGTACTGATCAGTCCGGCCGGTTTGGGGTCAAACAAGTCCAGTTCGAGGTCTAGAACTGGAAATGGCCAGATTGGTATGAAACCAACCTTTTTTCACTAAACCGGCTGGTTTTGTATTGAACCGGCCGGTTCTATACAATGTGACCAAGCGTGTTCCAAACACAATTAAAAAAAGAAGAATTTTTGAGTGGGGCAGCCTAATATGCAAGCCTATGGCCCTAGTATTGCTATGCAAAAGTGAAATTCTCCTTTATCTTTCATTTTCATCATTTACTTAAATTTTTAACATTACCATTAATTGACTCAGGATGTTTGAGAGTGGTTTTGACTTCATTGAATTTCATATGGAGAAAGTAGAATTTTAGATCTCATTCAAAATGTAGTAGACTTAATAGCTTTCAAGATTTCAGTATTTGGGGGATTGCAACGTTTCCATTGGATTATATCGTGTACAAGGGTATGGAACTAACATATAATCGAGAGCACCAAGCCCTCTATGTACCTTGGTGTTAGTCGCATTGACTATTGAACTCCTCTATCATGACCCTAGTATTGCTATGCAAAAGTGAAATTCTCCTTTATCTTTCATTTTCATCCTTTACTTAAATTTTTAACATTACCATGAATTGACTCAGGATGTTTGAGAGTGGTTTTGACTTCATTGAATTTCATACGGAGAAAGTAGAATTTTAGATCTCATTCAAAATGTAGTAGACTTAATAGTTTTCAAGATTTCAGTATTTGGGGGATTGCAACGTTTCCATTGGATTATGTCGTGTACAAGGGTATGGAACTAACATATAATTGAGAGCACCACGCCCTCTATGTACCTTGGTGTTAGTCGCATTGACTATTGAACTCCTCTATCATGACCCTAGTATTGCTATGCAAAAGTGAAATTCTCCTTCATCTTTCATTTTCATCATTTCCTTAAATTTTTAACATTACCATTAATTGACTCAGGATGTTTGAGAGTGGTTTTGATTTCATTGAATTTCATATGGACAAAGTAGAATTTTAGATCTCATTCAAAATGTAGCAGAATTAATAGCTTTCAAAATTTTAGTATTTGGGGGATTGCAACGTTTCCATTGGATTATGTCGTGTACAAGGGTATGGAACTAACATATAATCGACCAAGCCCTCTATGTACCTTGGTGTTAGTCGCATTGACTATTGAACTCCTCTATCATGACCCTAGTAAAAGTGTACCCATCATTCAAACAAAATCTCGATTTGAAATGTGAAGCTTTTTCTATCTTATTTTAATGCATAGAGGGTGATATTGATGATGAACATCCCAATATAGTCAATGATTTTGATAATATGTAGGTATTTGTTGTAATATGATTATTTCTAATACTAGAGGCCATCTAGAGCCTCTTTGTTGATGTATTTTAGGGTCATAAATGTATTACAGTAATTGATACTTTGGTGATATGCACTCTTGTTTTCTATATAAATGATAACTTTTGCATATGTGTATAGATGGTTTGGATTCATATGGATGCACATGAATATATATGGGTTTTTTCTTTTTTTGTTTGAAATTTGAACATTTTGTGTTTTTGGTTGACTGGTTTTTTGGTCTAGTTTTTTTATCAGTTCCAGTCTAGTTCTGTAATGTCCGCAATTTTTGCATTATCTTGTGATGAGATTAGGAGGAGTCTCCAGAGCTGACGCTAGGTCATAGGAGCTAGATTACATTATTGGTGGGCCTGGAGGGTTTTGAGGAGTTCTACGGGCTCTGTTGAGATCACTTGCCATATTTCACAATCAAAATCAATCCCGCATGGTTTTCTCTTAGTTCCGTTGCATTCTGGCGATTCTTGTAAAAACAGGGTTTATTAATAGGCATATTTTAATTAATTACGTTTAAGGTGTGGTTTCAGAATGATTACTAGGAGAAACACCTTAGTGTAATAGCTCATTGGAATTGGGGCGAAAAGATCTACAAGGAAGAATGATAAAAATGGGCTTTGGGTAGTCGGTGTGACCATGTGTTATGTAATTAATTATGTAATTTGGGAACAATCAAGATCATGTCCTTCTAAAAAAGGCACTGTTGTAGCGGCTACAACCACCCTTCAAAATTTTGCATTAGCTTCGTTTTGGAGCCTCCTTACCAACCGTCCTTACCAGCATGTCTTGCATTGTCAAGTACATACGCTTCATTTGTTTTTCAGCAGCTTGCCAGCCTGTGCATGTCAGTTTGCTTCACTCCCTTCACAGGCTACCTTTCCAGACTTAAGCTATTTGCTGGCTGAGAAGCTCCCCCAGAAAATTGCACAATTTTGGAGGGGAACCAGCCTTCCCTCTAGAAATTGTGCAAATCTGACGGCCAACCTGCTAAGCTCCAAAATTGCGCAGAGCAGTCAGACAGGCTTCCCAGAGAAAACTGCCCAATCTGGCCCAACACTGCACCTCAGCCCAGAAATTGTGCAATTCTGGAGAGCAGTCACCTGCTGACTCCAGAAATTGTGCAATTCCTCAGGGACAACCAGCCTAGCTTAGCCCAAAAACTATGCAAATCTCTCTCCCAGTATTGTAGGCTGTTGCATGTGCCTTCAGGTTGACTAGTTCCCTCCGGGACCCAGCAAACTTGATTTCCATGCATGGGATGCTTTTCCCAAAATAGCTAAAACATGCAAAAAGCATCCCTAGATTTTAGGGATCTATTTTTAGCAGCTGGAGGTTACATGCAAAGATCGTTTTAGAAACTGCCCTCCAAGTGTAGCTTTTTCCTAGATTTGTGGCATACGCGTCATAAGCCTCAAACTTATTTATTCGACGCTGCAGAACTCATTCTTCACATCGATCTTGGAGCTTTGACATCCCACAACACATCTAGGAGTCTTCAACACATTCAGCTCAGCTATTTCCGGGTAAGTCCGCTTTACATGTCTTTTGGAACATTTTCGTCGCTTTTTGTGTTTTGGCTTGTGTGAGTGTTGTCTGCTTGATCTTTGTGAATTCTTGTTGTTGTTTGCATGCATGTTAGCCTGTACAAGCACTGTTTCAGTTTTTGTTTGCATCTCACTGTTGTCGCATGCATGACACTATTTTTGCACCGCCATTTCACACGCATGCATGTTTTCCCATTTTCTGAACCTTGCATTTGCTGTTTGCATGCATGATCATTCACTCTTGCCTACACTCAGTTTCAACATGCATTCGAAGCTTCACATGTTTTCTGTCGTCCGTAGGCGGGTTGGGGCAAACCTTGGCCCAGGCCTTGCCTTGCTCGAACAACATTGTGCATTTCTGAGAGGGAAGGCTCTGCCTTCCTCCCAAAAAATGTGCAAAACTGGCCAAACACTGTCGTCCAAGCTTGCTTTGCACAATTCTGAGAGGCAGTGCTCTTTTGGCCCAGAAAATTGACTGAAATTGCGCATTGCGTAATCTCAACCCCCAGCAGGCCAGCGTGGATTGCGTATTACGCAATTCCAACAGTCAACCAACCTCCCGACATTCTAGACTTCCTTTTGCACAGTTCTGACAGTCAGTCTCCCGGCCTCCCGGTGAAAGTTGAGCAATCCTTGCCATCAGTCTCATGGGTATTTTGCATGTCAGTCCTCAAGTTTTCTTTGGTTTCAACTGATAGATTACTTGCCATGAATGTCGCAATGTCTCCAGGCATAGCAGGAGTTTGTCCGTCTCTCAGCAGTGCAGGTTCAATGGCCTCTAAGAGAGCAGGGTCAAGGGACACAGACAGAAGCGCAACTGGAGATGTTGTTGAGCAAGTTTCTATGAGTTTTCCGATTTACAATGACACCAAGCTGCTCGTAGACAAAGACATCAAGCTGAAATGGCAGGACATCAATGATACATTCTCAAGCACATTTGAGGAAGATCTTGAAGACTGCAGGGCCTATGTGAACATTCAAAAGTCCGGCTTATACCAGATTGCATGCAGGTATCCCATGTTTTCATGTGCAAACATGATACATTGGATCGTCTCGCACACTGATCCCGAGACGATGGTGTTAAGTAGTGTCAGCGGGATAGAGCTTGCTACATTCACGGCATAGGACTATCAGCAAATGTACCACTTGCTGCAGCCAATGATCATAATGGAGACACCCTTCAGCAAACCCAACAGCAGTGCCAACTCCAGGGGGATCTTGAAGAGCTGGGTAAAGGAGCCAGCCAAGTTCAGGATGACACCCAACCAAGTTTACAAGACGAAGATACTGCGGAAGGCATATCAGTACTTGGACATTTTTGCATTCCGCTTGTATGGCCAAGAGAGCACGAAGACCTTCCCACAGAGTTGGGTGATCGCGTTGGATCAACTGGCCAGTGAAGGCAAATCATGCAACTGGTCCGACATGTTGGCTCACAGGCTGAAGGAACAAGTAATAGGAGCTCGGCAGTCGCCTAGAGGTCAACAAGCAGAAATATACATGTCCGCATACATTTTGGATGCAATTTGTTCCCGTCAGAAGTTCCCAGGCTTGAAGTGGGCATGGACATTAGCGGAAACCTCTGTACACACTTATTGCAAACTGTTTTCTGAATGCAGCTTCCGCAAAGTCATCACACAGTTGTCAGACCATTTTGTCACCCCAGTGTACAAGATGATATTTGAGTAGGATCCACCTTGCATGTCGAAGGCAGAAATGGAGGCATTGATTGACATAGCGGATTGGTATGCCTCACCTCTTGGCACCTTCATACAGATGTACAGTGTGGAGAAGCCTCTGCATGTTTTACTGAAGTTTTCCATGGACAAGCTCGTCATGCAAGAAGTTTCGTACCACATCTCGACAGGATTGCCAGCTAGACTGCTTTGGAAAAAGAAGGCACCCTGGCCCACCCTTCCGTTGCGGATCGGGTTGTACGAGTTACGAAATCTCAAACATGTTGATGCCAAGACAGAAGAGTTCGAAACATTTACTTTCGGCACCAAAAGCTTCAATCTGTACGACCCGCATTGCTTTGTAAATGACCACTATGCAAGAGCGCAATTTCCTTGGATCCACAGGGCGTGTCATTGGGCTGAGGAAGACCCATGGAGATATTGCCGCAGCTTCTCCAGGCTCAATGAACTGGTCAGCATAGCTGTGGAATGGTTAGCGAAGCAACATCTAGGAGAGCACCATCATCAGCAGCAGTAGGGGGTAACATACCTGCGTGTGACAAAGGTAGGGAGATAAACAAAGGATGGAGGAAACAATGAAGGAGTTGCAAGAGTTGAAGCAACAACTCCGAGAAGAACAAGAGTTGCGCAAACAGGAGAAGGAAGCGCAACAGGGACAGACACAGCAGGAGGCGCAACATGCACAGATAGATGAAACTGCGCCCATACAGGTTGTAGACTCATCCGAGCAACTGGCACAAAGCAGGCAGGGTGAGCAGTCGCAGGAGCAGGACTTCGCTCAAGAGATTGAACAGATATTGGAGCAGATGGATACGGAGATGGAGCAGCCAGAGTCAGAGCAGGATATTGACCTCATGCCTTACAACCAAGAGGTCAACCCACCGACTTCACTAAATCCGGAAGCAAAGCAATTCCTGAGCGACCAAGGAGACACTGAGATCCTTGGAGACAATCTGGAAGCAAAGATGCACAACATATCATTCGACGAGTCGCAACATAGAGTTGTGCAATCGCGCAAAGTGGCTACTTCAGATGTCCACACATTTCCTGGGAAGTTCGAAGAACGAGTGATCGTATCTGACGACGCAAGTATCTAGCAACATTGGTCGATGCTACCAAAGCATATGCCGAAGCCACCAGCTTGAGTGTTCGCAATGAGCGAATGGCTAAGGAGTTACATACGGTCAAGTAAGGAGGAGAACAGGTTACAGCATCCGCCAGAGCAGAATTGAAGAGAGCGATACTGGATGAAGTATCGTCCCTTAAGACAGTCATGTGGATGTTGTATTCCAGATTCAGTACCGTGCATAAGGCAGTTGTCCACCTCAATGGTTGGCAGCAGCGCTGTGCTAGGAGAGCACATATCTTGTCAAATCTGCATATTGTTGTCAACCGCATGCAAACATGGACAATGAGATATAAGGGAGCCCCGATACACTTGCCCAAGTTGATGAAGCCCAAGGCGGTGGAGTTGAAGGTACACATCCGGAGTCAGATCCGGAACTATGAGGAACTCTGACAGCTCATCACCAGTTTGTAGGCTTCACATGCACAGGTGTTCAGAAGCATGGATGTTGTTGTGCGCGCATGCGATCCCATCTATTGGGACACTCATCGAGGCAAAGACAAAGAATAAAGTCGGACTAGAGCTGGGCATGTACTTTAACGAGTTGATGCGCATAGCCACTAGCGCAGACTTGGCAATCAACGCAAACTCTATGCATCAGTATGTTGATGGTCTGGCCGCACTCAAGACAATGATGCGCATGTTATCAGACGAGTTGGACAGAGGAGCCAAATCAGTGTACCCGGATGCAACAGAGGCAAGAGTTTGTTTCCAGAAAGATGTCACCACAGAGTACACAAACACCATCACAGATTACCAAGCTTGGCATCAGTTTGCCACCATCGACCATGGCGAGGATGTCGAAGAGTTGATCTTCCCACAATTGTCCGAGTCTTAGTAATGTCTTGCATAGCTTGCTCAAGCCTATTTTGTCTCACATGGGTACATGTGTAGATTGTATGTAACATCTTGTAAAGTGAAAGTCCAAGTGTCGATAGTTGAATGTAATAGTCATGTAGTAGTTGAAGAGTCATGAGGGTAGGTGAAGAATCACAAAGGGGAATGTCAAGGGCCACCCCGCCCTTTACTATTTGTAAGACCTCATAACTCATTGTAGAAGCTTTTGGGCAACCAAGCTTCTGATAGGAGTATCTTAGAGAAACCTTAGAGAGTATTGTAACGAGCCTTGACTTCTCCATAGTGTAGAGCTAATACATCTCTTTGAAGGAGCAGGCGGCAGTGACTGTAACGTTCCATTATTGGGACTAGTGGTTGATCATGGTTGTACTGTATGATTGGAACTTTCACTTCTTAATATAACAAAGGCAACATGTTTCATGCATATGTTGTTATTGTATTTCAGTTGTCTTGGTTACTCTAATGATATATGTATCTGTTTGTTTACGCATGTATGTATAGACTCTTTCTGTATAAGTATGTATGAATTTTATTGAGATGTGCTGTTGGTTTAACCATCACTTTGGATTGTTGGTTCGCCTGCCTTCCAATTTGTGATGCATCTTTGCTCATGTGTTCCCTTCCAAGCTGCGTGTTTCCATAGGTTTCCAAGGGGCGCACTCACTCCACCTTCTATGTGTTAGAACCATTCATGCACCTTCCTTGGCTTGTTGCTCATGTCACACCCTTGCTACCAACAAGGACATCTTACTTACCTCTGTGCGCAACCCACTACTGAGACTCCTACACGAAACGGTCTGAGATCTAGTTGGGACTTCTTACTGGGGAGATCCCACGACATGTTGGCGGGTCCAACACTGTCAACAGGTACCTAAGGGCTTATTTAAGCCAGGGCTATGCTTGTAAAATAACCATCATTCAATCATTAATATATATCTATAATTGTTTCAAAGTTTAAATGCTCCAAGTGGTATCAGAGCCAGCCGCTGCTGCAACTCTTGTTCGCTCCTCGTATGGTCCGCCGCCATCCTCCTCGACACCCTTAGCCATGGGGTCGTTCGTCGTCTGTGCTCTATGCCCATTCGTTCTTTCTTCCCTCTTCTCTGTCGTCTAACTCTCATCTCTCCCATTCTTCGTTTTCTCCGCCCTCTCCTCCGCCATCCTCTGTCTTCCCTCCCCGACGCTATCTCCGCCACCATCCTTCCTCCAGTCTTCTACACCACCTGAACCTCATTTCCCCGCGTCCATGTCTCGGTTGACTGCCGCCATTCACCGTGACCATCACTCATTCGACATTCCATTACCATTCGACGTTCACTCCATCCACCATTATAAAGTTATAAAGTATAATAAAGTATTATATTATTATTATAAAGTATAATAATAATATAATTATAATTTATATAATTAAGTTATATAGTTATATAATAATATAATTATACAATTAAAAAAAAATATTAAATGAAAAAAATAATTCTTAAAAAAGGAAAATAAAATAAAATCTCTTAAATAAAAAAGGGTTCTTTCTTAAAAAAGAAAATAAAAGAGGATCAAATTAAGAAAAGTTAAGCTGGATAAGTATACTCCACCGCATACTCGATCAATGGCTTCATCAATGTCAATGGCCAATTTCAATAAAAGATTGATACATCTTGAGACTAAGGTGACCGGACATGGCAAACAAATCGAGGCGCTCCAAGATACATCAAAGAGAATAGAGAGTCAGCTCGAGCATAACCATAATGAATTTAAAAGGGATCATACAAACCTTTCAAATACGGTGAATCTAAGTCATAGTCAAGCAATGATGATGTTGACTTGTATTTGTGACAAGTTGAAGACTACACCTCATCAAAAAACTCAAAATAATGAAACTACTCAACATCTTAATTCTCCAGATTCATCAAACTTGTCACTCACATGAGAAACCCGAGTCTCCAAAAGCATCGTCCATACCCCATCAACAAAATAATAACACGAATTTTCAAAATATGCAGCTCGCGAATCAATACCCGCTCTTTACTCCAACAGTTGCGACATATCAACGAAGAGAAAAACTTGAACTCTCCAAATTTGACAGTAACGAGAAATGCAGTGTTGCATGGTTCAATAAAGCAGAAGAATATTTCGATATTTATGGTATGGACAATGAGGACGAAAATATCAAGCATGCATCCATGCAAATGGAAGGTGAAGCATATAATTGGTATATGTGGTGGAAAAAGATGACACTTGCTATCAGTTGGAAGAAATTCAAAAATTCATTCTTTAAAAGGTTTCAAGGTGTCAAGGAAGAAGAGTTCTTCTCAGCACTCACCAGATTGCAACAAAAAGGACATGTGGATGAATACACTTGAGAATGGGAAACTTTAGCTACACAAGTACTTGGATTATTAGAAACTCGTCTCATTCAATCATACACCATGAGACTTAAACCCCATCTCCAAGCTGAACTTGAGCTTCATGACATCACTTCTATAAAAGTAGCAAGACAGAAGGCAAACGCTACTGAAAAGAAGCACGAAAAGATGTAGTAGCTAAAAGTTGAAAGAGTATATGCGAGACAAAGATTTTCCCAAGTTGCGAACACGGATAACACAAAATATGTTCCACCACATCTTAGTGAAGGAGAAAAAACTAATTTGGAAATGCAAAGAATGAAAGAGGGCAAGTGTAAACATTGTGGCGAAAAATGGGACCCTAAACATAGGTGTGCTAAAGGAAAAGAGACCAAGAACTTGTATAAATGTGAAGCAACTAATGATTCAAACAATGATAAATCAGACGTAGAAGAAATCGAAGATTCTCCAGAATTCTCTCCAGAACTAGATAACGAGAATATTCCGCAAGTGTCATTATCGACCATGACAGGTATATTGCAGCCCCAAACATTAAAGTTAAAAGGACATATCAAGAAGAGCAATGTAATGGTTCTGATTGATACCGTGTTAATTTTAGGTATGTTCTATGCTAGAGCAATTTATTTAATTTCTTTTCCATATTAGCAATAACATCAACATAAAGTAAACTGCAGATAGAACATAAATATAAATCGCAGAAGACAAGCCAAGACAAGAGGACACAGGATGTGGCGCTAGCCAGGGACAAGCCCCACAATGTGGGGAAACCCTTGATCAATTCTTCTTTTATATTCTTCAAAGTTCAGCAGAGAAAGTGAGAGAGATAGCACATTTACAACAGAAGTCAACACTTTGACTTATCTAGATCTGAGCATAGATCATCTCCTATAATGGTGAGATCAGTTGAAGACATTCTGCTTCAACTAATTCTCCAAGGTGATGGCTTCACCTATCGTAGTGTTGCCTTACGTCCATTTGCTGCACATAATTGTGTGACACCATCCTGTACTACCACGTGTTAGCTGCTTTGCTCTCATCATCATGCTGCCCATTGTGTTGTTCCTTACTTAACTGCCCATCATGCTGCATCTTTACTTCATCATTCCTTCCACTGAGATCATCATGATGCACATTCATATTAGAGCCATCAAGATCATAAGAACATATCACGAAGATCATTCCTTATATACTTATTGATCACCAAGTATAAGTCATATCCGTACAAATGACTGGGATAATGCCAAGGTATATATAGTGATATTCTATGCTATAATAGTTATGCAGAGAACGTAGTCCATCTGCTTCAAACCCTAACCACTGTTGGTTGTTGTGCTGAGACTGCTTCAGGGATAGTGAGAAGACTGAAACTCCGTGTAACTGTCTTCATTAACTGCTTCTATGTCTGCATATTTTGGAGTCTCCATTACCTGCGTATATGAGTCTTTATAACAACACTTAGTCATGTCTCGACTCAATACCTCTACGGCTTCATACCTTGGCTGCGGCTAACAGTGTTTCATAACTGCAGGTACCATATATGACCTGCGTTCCATAAATAACTGTGTTTCGATACTGCGGGTGCGTTCCAACAGTAGGTTCCATATATGACGTGCGTTCCATAAATAATTGTGTTTCAATACTGCGTATGTATATTGCTGCGTTGTGTCATTGCCCGTGAATCTTGCTGCGTTGTATTGTGTATATATATCCAATGCATAGATTTGCTGCGTCCGTATATAATCTAACTGCGTGTTTCTGGACAACGGTGCTCCCTTGACTGCGTTCATTACTGCGAGTAAGGGTTTCTGGATAGCGGTGCTGCATTCATTACTTGACTGCGAGCTTCTGGACAGCGTATGTATATTGTGTATATAACTGCGTTCCATCCACGCTGTGTTCCTTATCTTACTGCAGCTGACGGCGTATATATATATATATATATATATATATATATATATATATATATATATATATATATATCATATGAACAGCGTGTAAATATATAACATGAATAGCATGCATATATATATGAACTGTGTGTAAGGGTAACTTCATAACTGCGTATTAATAACTTTATGTCCTGCGTTCAGCATAACTGTGTAAGGGTTTCCATGACAGCGTATTGACTGCGTCTACTTCTATCCCTGCGCCTTAATTCGTAGATGACTCATGACTACATTCTCCATTAGGGCATCATAGATATTAGGGCACTCCTTTTAGATCTCTTCTCCATCAAACCCAAAACAGGATGAAGAGAGATCACGAGAGAGTGAATGTATCGAATGACTTAAAGTCTTCTTCTATTTATACTAAAACGAGGATGATGAATAGACATGTCTATTAGGCTTTTGAGCCTACTCAAGTTGCTGGTCGGCTAGATTTTAATTCCATAATCTAAATAAATTCATATCTCCATAAATACTTATCAGAATCGGATGATCTTTGGATCAATCCTACACCTCTCGATGAGAGGGATCCAATAAAAATATCAACTGTCATAAATAAGTTGACCCACATGGAGTTTGGCCCTAGTTGCCAATTCAGTGTTGCGGGGGAGCGCTCCCCCCCCTCGCTCCCGCTCCCAATCCGTGCTCCGGGTGGGAGCGGCTCGGGAGCGCGCTCCCGATAAAAAAAATTGCACTCCCTGCCAATTTCGGAAGCGGCATCAGGAGCGTCGCTCCCGGAGCAAATATTTAACGCTCGGGAGCGATCGCTCCCAAGCATTAAATATTCACTTCGGGGGCGAATCGACCAACGTCGGGAGCGATCTGGGCAGAAAAAAAAGCCGCGGACCCGAAAAAAAATCCAATTTAAAAAAAAAATTATGTTTTAAAAACTCAATGGGGCAAACAAAAATTTCATTATCACTTGAACGAGAGCAAGAGCAAAGGAGCGAGGAGAAGCGAGGAGCAAGTGCCGAGGAGCAAGGAGCAAGCCTGCAAAGAGGTAAGTAACTTAGTAATTTAGTTAGTTTAATTTAGTTTATTAACTATATTTAGTAAAAAATTCATGAATCTAAATTAAATTAATAAATTAAAATTATTAAATTAATTAATCTAAATAAATTAAATTAATTTGCAGATTCAAAAGCCAACAAATATCAAACATCATGGACCTGGCTATATTTCTTGGGATTTTCCTCTTCTTGGTCCCTTTTATGGCTATTATGGTGCTGGAGAGTGGGAAGCGGAGGGGCCAAAATGAAGAGGGGGATGAAGAAGCTGGAGAAAGTGGATTTGATGAAAACCCCGGTGAGGAGGAGCTGGAGGAGGGTGAACATGACTCTCAAAAAACTAAACAAGACCAAACCCCATTGTGGAAATATGTTAACAGGCTTGAAGCAGGGAAAGGGGGTGGAACCACTAAATTTCATTGCCCCCATTGCAACAATGATTACACAGGTTCATACACCCGTGCCAGAAAACACCTCTGCGGGAAAAGGCCATGGGATGGAGACGAACAAATAGGAATCAAAACTTGCCCAGCAGTGTCAGCAGCAGATAGAGCCAAATACATAAGGGAAGAGGAGGAAGCCCAATACAAATCAAAAAAATCAAGGGGTTTCTTTGAACCAAGCTCACAATCACAAGCACAAAGAACTCCTTCAGCATCCTCCAAAGGCAGTGGATATGGAGGCACAAGGTCATCAGGTTTAAGGCATAGAACCATATCAGATTTCCTTGATGAGGGGTGTAGGAATGATGTGGATTCAAAGGTTTACAGGTTTCTCTATGCATGTGGGATACCATTCAATGTTCTTCGCTCACCTTATTCGCACGAAATGGTTTCTGCCATAAAAGATGCCCCTAAAGGATACAAGAGCCCTGGGTATGACAAGGCAAGAACCGTTGGACTTGATCATGAAAAAGCAAAAATATCACATTCTTTGAATAGAATGACAAGTTCTTGGACTGACCATGGGGTGTCCATTGTATCTGATGGATGGACAAATGTAAAAGGCAAGCCATTGATCAGTGTTCTTGTTGTGTCTATTAGTGGTGCCATCTTTCTAACTGCACATGATTACTCAGACAAGTTCAGGACCGCCATCAACATTGCAGAAGCATTACTTGAAACAATTGACCGTATTGGGCCATACAATGTCATCCAAGTCATCACTGATAATGCTCCTAATTGTAAGGCAGTGGGAGCAATTATTGAGGATAATTACCCCAACATATTTTGGTCTGGATGTTTGGTTCACACATTGAACCCTCTGATGCATGATGTTGTCAAGAACAAAAATTCACAATACCAATGGATTGGTGATTTGTACAAGAAAGGCAAACAAATGATAAAATTTATTACAAATCATAGCAATACCCATGGCCTTTTCCGCAATCACTCGAGATTGGAGTTGTTGAAGATTGCGAAGACCAGATTTGGTAGCTATTACCTCACCTTCAGGTGCCTTTTGAAGGTAAGAGAGTCATTGGCTAGCATGGTATCAAGTCCACATTGGCAGGTATTAAAGGAAAGGGCTACAAATGCAACTGACAGGCAAGGTTTTGAACTGGTGGAGGAGGCCGCTCTTGATGGTCAGTTTTGGACAAGTGTGAGTCAAGTATTGGATTTCACCAAGCCCATTTATCACATGATTCAGTTTGCAGATACAGACAAACCAGTGATTGTCGAGGTGTATGAGCAAATGGATACCATGTTGGGGCAAATAAAAGATATTATTCATAACAGAGATCCCGACTTGTACAAATTGATTCACAATTGTGTGTGTGAACGGTGGAATAGACTTAATTTTCCACTACATTGCTTGGCGTATATCCTTACGCCAAAATACTACTCTACATCTTGGTTGGGCCAACCTGCACCAGGGGGTGGGATTAGGACCAAACCCCATTTAGATGCAAAGGTAACTAGTGGATATTTTCAAGCATTAGAAAAGTTGATACCTGACAGGGAGGAATGTGTAGCTGTGCGCCTTGAAATAGGCAAATACTTTAGTGGCACTGGTTTGTTTGGTACCTTCCATGCAATGGAAGACAGAGACAAATTTGATGCTCTCACATGGTGGGAAACATATGGCGGCCATAGACTTTTGCCAAAATTGGCAAAAAAAGTTCTATCACAGGTTGTGAATACTTCTTTTGCAGAGAGGTGTTGGAGCACCTACAGCTTCATACACAATGTGAAAAGAAATAGACTCAATGAAAATCGAGCAGAAAGCTTGGTTTATGTGCACTACAACTTGAGGTTGTTGAGTCATTACTGTGATCGGGCTTATGAGGATCCCAC
Organism: Pinus tabuliformis; assembly: GCA_031772625.1. Classification (NCBI taxonomy): domain Eukaryota; kingdom Viridiplantae; phylum Streptophyta; class Pinopsida; order Pinales; family Pinaceae; genus Pinus; species Pinus tabuliformis. Next base: position 516,282,936 of record CM062804.1, on the reverse strand, counting down.
ATATAAAATTTGGGACAATCACCCAGAGGATGACAATTTGGAGGATGGTATAGTGCATCTTGAAGAACTAGAAGAGGAACTTATAAGGGATGCAGATGAAGCAACTGCAGCTGTAGTAGCCATGCCACCTTCACCTCCACCATCCAGTAGCAGTGCTCGAGGTCCGAGTCTTGTTCCTTCACTGTCGCCACCTCTATCTATACCCTCACGTGGAGGGCATGTGCCTTCTAGTTCTGGTCGTCGGTCTATGCGGGAGACTCCTAGAAGACCACCACGACTTGCTTATACTCCTGGAGACTCTCATGGCAAGGGCCACATGTAGATTTACAGTTTACTTGTCTTTTCTAGTTTCTATTAGTTTTCATAATTGTTGAGTCTTGAGTCCTTGACTCTTGACTCTTGACTCTTTCATATCATAATGATATTTTTTGTAAACAATATATGACTATGACAATGAAAATTTGAAGTTTGAAGTTGGCAATTATAACTCATTGGTAATGATTGTGAATTATGAATATAATGCTTCGTAAAAAAGTTGTTTCATTACATTTCATTATTCATGTTTCATTTTATAACATTTCATTTCATGTTAACAGTTAGAAGTTAGGACTTAGAAATATCTAAAATATTACTTCTTGTAATGGTTAAACTTAGCTTACAAGTACAACTTTGGTGATCAATGATGATAAATGTTATATATTGAATTTTCAATTTTGAAAGCTTGAAGTTGAAACTTTAAGATTGAATTTGATGAATCATGATTCACGAGACTCAATATGTTGCAGTTGTAATATGTATTTTACTAACTTGTGGACATGGTTATGAAGATTATAGTTTCTAGATGATTGATGTGATATGGTTCAATGATCAATCTATGTTTTTTTATGTTTTTTATATCTAATTCATCATTCTGCATGTTTTTGTTGACATATATGTATCAAAAATTAAAAAATATAAAAATATATATATATTTTTAAAAAATCGCTCCCGGATTCGCTCCCAAACCGGGAGCTTCTAAAAATGGTCGCTCTTGTTCTCGCTCCTAAGTAACATTGTGCCAATTTAACACTTCTTCTCAACTAGGGAGAACTCCATCGTTGATCCATAAGCCTGACTATACTATCTCTGCCATCAGTGCCCTGCACTGCTTTGCCCAGCTCTGCTCAGCTCGGCTTGCTCTGCTCAGCTCTGCTGTCTGAGCTGGCTCTGCTCTGCTTTGCTCAGCTCTGCTGGCTCTGTTTAGCTTTGCTGGCTCTACTCTGCTCTGCTTAGCTCTGCTATCTTTGCTTTGCTCTTCTCAGCTCTGCTATGCTAAGCTCTACTGGCTCTGTTCAGCTTTGCTGGCTCTGCTCAACTCTGTAGTCTCAGCTGGCTCTGCTCAGCTCAGTGCAGCTCTGCTGGCTCTGCTTTTCTCTGCTGTCTCAGCTGGCTCAACTCAGCTCAGCTCTGCTCTGCTCAGCTCTGTTGTCTCAGCTGGCTTTGCTCAACTCAGCTTAGCTCTGCTTAGCTCAGCTCTACTGGCTCTGCTCTGCTCTGCTCTGCTGAACTATGAAGAAGAAGAATTGATCGATAATGTCTCATACCATTCTCCATTGACCTGAAGTCAGTCTCAAAGTGCGTATCACTGGTCCCAGACTAGTCTCAACTGACCCAAAGTCAGCGTCATAGTGGGTACCACTCCTACCACTGGTCCCAGACCAATATCGCAGTCTCAGAGAGTGTACCACTGGTCCCAAACTAGTCTCAGCCGACCCGAAGTCAGCGTCATAGTATGTACCACTCTCACTGGTCCCAGACTAGTACTGCACTGACACGAAGTCAGTCTCAGAGTATGTACCACTAGTCCCAGGCTAGTCTCAACCGACCTGAAGTCAGCGTCATAGTGGGTACCACTCCTACCACTAGTCCCAAACCAGTCTCAGCCGACCCAAAGTCAGCGTAATAGTATGTACCACTCTCACTGGTCCCAGACCAGTACTGCACTGACACGAAGTCAGTCTCAGAGTATGTACCACTGGTCCCAGACCAATCTCAACCGACCCGAAGTCAGCGTCATAGTATGGTACAACTCCTACCACTGGTCCCAGACCAGTATCATTGATCCCAGATCAATGGAGGTCATCCTAGCGTAGGGAATACGGTAGATACAAGTTACAACGATGCATCCATCAGTACTACTATAGTCCCTAACTTCATGTCCCTGCTCATTGATCAAATGAGAGGTACCTCCCATGAGTCCCAGACTGCATGGGTAGGATGCCTCAACAGGAGAACTTAATCAATCCAGGCCTCGCAGGAGAACACATCATTCCTGCTACAATCGCCATGGAGAACACATCAATCCAGGCTTCACAGGAGAACTAATCATCTTGCTACACAGGAAAGTGAATCATCCTGTTCCACAAGAGAGCGAATCATCTTGTCCTAGTGCGCACCACTAGGGGAGGGTGAGTCACCCTGTGGTTGTACGTTGCTCCAGTAAGAACTGCAAGACCCTAGAGCTCCCAGAGCTCCATGTATGCAATATGCAGGACCCTTGTACAAGGGTCTCTTGACGACTCCAAGTCGTTCGGGAAAATCATAGATTTGATCTTTCCCCCGAGCCTTTAGCGACCTGTACATCATCTCAGTGCGATGGAGCCTCCTTGCTTTTCGACTTACCATATACTAGATAAGGTAGTATCTGATGTTTATCTGTTGGAGCAATCGTCGAATACGAGATTCCTCAATAATCGAATCCCACCTTTGGTTGTTACAGAGAATCATAGTGGTATTCATCATGTGTACAAATAACTCACTGAAGAGCTTCCCTAATCAGGCAACTTCATACGAGATCATACTCGTAGATATGTATCCGGTCTCGGCGGTGCTTATAACAACCGACTTCTGCTTCCTGCTCATCCATGATATCGAAGCAAAATCCAAAGAGAACCAGCACTGAAAAGTGTTCTAGTGATCCTCCACATTGCCTACCCAGTCAGCAGTCGAATAATCATGCAGTCTTCATATTTCTGGCAATGTATCTCAATTCATGAGAGATTGTGCCCCAAAGATATCTTAGAAGATTCTTGGCACCAATCCAGTGAGGCTCAACCAAGTATGAGCTCACCATGCTAACTGCAAAACATATGTCTGGAATCCAACTCCCTCTTACTTCTGCAAATGAGAGGGTCTGCAGCTGTCAAAAATAGTTCGTCCGCATAAGGTGCCGGTATGAGAGGTCTATCATCCACAAACTTCGGGTAATGGTTTGGATTGGTTTCACTCCTAGTGAATCTCAACTTCATCAAAAAACTATCAATCCTCTCATACTACGCCTGGGGTGTTTTGCTTCAAGCCATAGAGGGCTTTCTTCTACCTGTATACATGAGATTTCCATTCATGAATCTCAAACTCCACGGGTTGTTCCAAACCTGTGGACCTGCTACATGAGGGAAATGCTCCCCTTGTAAGATTTTCCTTCGATACATCTCAGACATGTACCTTCATGCTCTTTTTGAATTCAAGCATCCTGGTCACCATCTGACTCATAGACCTCCGGTGTTGAGTCAATGGACTTGATACAACCCAGAACTCAAAAACATCTTTGAAAAATATATTTTCAAACACGTACCTTTCCATCGATGAGTGCCACCCTGAAGCTTTTGACTTCCATTTCCGAGATGGACACTAGGTTCTTCTTGCAATTAGGTACATAAAAGTGTTTTTGTAAATGAATCAAGTTACCCTCATTCAATTGAGGGATAACATTCCCAACATCCTTTCCGGGATAGGCGGCATTGGCTCCAAGTATAATTCCACAATTGTTTCCATCTCTACCAAATTAGAGAGTGTACTCATCTATCTGATGAAGAGCCTGGGGTTCCTTGCTTTCTCTGAAGAGTCGGCTGTGTCCTTGATGACCTGCATCTCTGCCATTCGGACACTCCTTCGCATAAGGGCCGAACTTATTGTAACCAAGGCATCTGCCTTTCCTTCCATCCTTAGATCCGAACTTCCCAATGAAGTGATCTTTAGGTAGGCCATCAGAAATTTCCGCTGCACTAGTCTGATAATATTCTTTGCTTCGACTTCACCCTGGGTGAATTATGAGGAACCCATTGATCCTTTTGTCTTGTCCAACTGTCTTTGGTGATTGCTCTTTCACTCTTGCTTAGGCAATGTCTTCACCTTAGCTCTGATACCATGTTAATTTTAGGTATGTTCTATGCTAGAGCAATTTATTTAATTTCTTTTCCATATTAGCAATAACATGAGCATAAAGTAAACTGCAGATAGAACATAAATATAAATCGCAGAAGACAAGCCAAGACAAGAGGACACAAGATGTGGCGCTAGCTAGGGACAAACCCCACAATGTGGGGAAACCCTTGATCAATTCTTCTTTTATATTCTTCAAAGTTCAGCAGAGAAAGTGAGAGAGATAGTACATTTACAACAGAAGTCAACACTTTGACTTATCTAGATTTGAGCATAGATCATCTCCTATAACGATGAGATCAGTTGAAGACATTTTGCGTCAACTGATTCTCCAAGGTGACGGCTTCACCTATCGTAGCGCTGCCTTACGTCCATTTGCTGCACATAACTGTGTGACACCATCCTGTACTGTCACATGTGTTAGCTGCTCTGCTCTCATCATCATGCTGCCCATCGTGTTGTTCCTTACTTAACTGCCCATCATGCTGCATCTTTACTTCATCATTCCTTCCGCTGAGATCATCATGATGCACATTCATATTAGAGCCATCGAGATCATAAGAACATATCACGAAGATCATTCGTTATATACTTATTGATCACCAAGTATAAGTCATATCCGTACAGATGACTGGGAGAATGCGCGAGATATATATAGTGATCTCCTATGCTATAATAGTTATGCAGAGAATGTAGTCCTTCTGCTTCAAACCCTAACCACTGCTGGTTGTTGTGCTGAGACTGCTTCAGGGATAGTGATAAGACCGAAACTTCGTGTAACTGTCTTCATTCACTGCTTCTATGTCTGCATATTTTGGAGTCTCCATTACCTACATATATGAGTCTTTATAACAACACTTAGTCATGTCTTGACTCAATACCTCTACGGCTTCATACCTTGGCTGCGGCTAACAGTGTTTCATAACTGCAGGTACCATATATGCCCTGCGTTGCATAAATAACTGTGTTTCAACACTGTGAGTGCATTCCAACTGCGGGTTCCATATATCACCTGCGTTCCATAAATAACTGCGTATGTATATTGCTGCGTTGTGTCATTGCTCGTGAATCTTGCTGCGTTGTGTTGCGTATATATATCCAATGCATAGATTTGCTGCGTCCGTATATAATCTAACTGCGTGTTTATGATCTCTGGACAACGGTGCTCCCTTAACTGCATTCATTACTATGTGTAAGGTTTTCTGGACAGTGGTGCTGCGTTCATTACTTGATTGCGAGTTAGGGCTTCTGGACAACGTATGTATATTGTGTATATAATTGTGTTCCATCCACGCTGTGTTCCTTATCTTACTGCAGCTGATGGCGTATCTATATATATCTATCTATATATATATATATCATATGAACAACGTCTAAATATATAACATGAATAGCGTGCATATATATATGAACTGTAAGTGTAACTTCATAACTGCGTATTAATAACTTTGTCTTGCGTTCAGCATAACTGCCTGTAAGGGTTTCCATGACAGCGTATTGACTGCGTCTACTTCTATCTCCGTGCCTTAATTCGTAGATGACTCATGACTGCATTCTCCATTAGGGCATCGTAGATATTAGGGCACTCCTTTTAGATCTCTTCTCCATCAAACCCAAAACAGGATGAACAGAGATCACGAGAGAGTGAGTGTATTGAATGACTTAAAGTCTTCTTCTATTTATACTAAAACGAGGATGATGAATAGATACATCTATTGGGCTTTTGAGCCTACTCAAGTTGCTGGTCGGCTAGATGATAATTCCATAATCTGAATAAATTCATATCTCCATAAATACTTATCGGAATCGGATGATCTTTGGATCAATCCTACACCTCTTGACGAGAGGGATCCAATAAAAATATCAATTGTCATAAATAAGCTGACCCACATGGAGTTTGGCCCTAGTTGCCAACTTAACATACCGGTAGCACCCACAACTTTTTGGACTCAACTATGGTGAAAAGACTCAACTTTTTCACATTTCTCATGCCCAACATGAAGGTTATGGTAGTTGATGGTAAGAAAATTGAAAAAGTAGGGAAATGCCATAAAGTCAAATTACAGATTCAAAACTATAATCTGGAATCCCCGTTCTACGCTCTACCGTTAGGAGGAGTGGATGTGGTCCTAGGTATCCAATGGCTTAAAACCCTAGGTACTCACTCTGCCAACCATCAAAAGTAGTTAATAAAATTTAAATGGGAAGGACAAAAATACAAGTTATATGGATTCCAACCCCCTGAGAATCAAATTGTATCATCATCCCAGATGATGAAAATGATTCGGAAGGGAGCACCAAATTACTTAGTATAGTGTCATCAATTAGAAATGTTAACTTCAAATCTAGTCAACGAAGAAGCACCAGAAGTCCAAGAGCTAATTCAAAAGCACGAAAAAGTATTCCAAGATCTTCCAATGAAGTTACCTGCTAAAAGAGAAATCGAGCATACAATCAAAGTCAAATCAGGATCAAATCGCATCAACATCAAGTTGTATTGATATCCACATCATCAGAAAAATCGAAATTGAAAGATTAGTCCAAGATCTTTTAAAATGTGGCATTATCACAAAAAGTGAAAGTCCGTATGCTGCCCTAGTTGTATTAGTTCGAAAGAAAGATGGATCGTTCAAATTATGTGTTGATTATCAAGGACTAAACAAAATAACAATTAAAATCAAATTTCTAATCTCTTTGATCGATGAAATGTTGGACGAACTACATGTAGCTAAATATTTCTCAAAATTGGACTTAAGGTCAGGTTATTACCAAATCAGAAGAAAGTTGGAAGACGTAGCAAAAACTGTGTTCTGAACACATGAAGGTCATTACGAGTTTAAAGTAATGCCTTTTGGTTTAACCAATGCGCTGACAACATTCCAAGCTACTATGAACGAGCTATTCCGTCCATATCTAAGGAAGTTTATGTTAGTATTCTTTGATTACATTCTAATTCATAGTAAAACATGGAAGGAGCACCTAAAAAACTTGGAGCAAGTTCTTACGGTATTAGAAAAACGTCAGTTCTATGCCAAGAAGTCCAAATGTAGTTTTGGGAAGGAAGAAGTAAGGTATCTTGGACATATAATATCCAAGGAAGGAGTAAAAGTGGATCCTAATAAGATCAAGGCTATAAGAAAATGGCCCAAACCAGTGAATATCTCCAAGCTAAGAGGATTCTTAGAATTGACCGGGTATTATTGAAGATTTATTAAAAACTATGCCCATATAACTACACCCCTAACGAGCCTTCTAAAGAAGAACTCATTTCTATGGAATGATGAAGCAGAAAAGTGTTTTGAAGACATGGAGGAAGTTATGTCTAACACCCCTGTATTGGCAACTCCAGACTTATTAAAACCATTTGTAATTGAGTGTGATGCTTCAGGTTTTGGCATAGGAGCAGTACTAATGTAGGATGGACACCCAATCGCGTTTGAGAGCAGGAAGCTCAATAAGCAAGAACGTCTCAAGTCTACATACAACAAGGAAATGCTTGCTATTATGCACGCATTAGCCAAATGGAGACAATATCTCTTGGGAAGTAAGTTCTTAATACGAACAGATCATAATAGTCTTCAGCATCTCCTCCAACAGAAAACGCTATCTACAGAACAACAAAAATGGATAGAAAAAATCGCTACCTTCGACATGGATATATTACATAAGAAAGGGAAAGATAACATAGTAGCTAATGCTCTGTCTAGGAAAGACGAAGAACCATCATTACTTGCAGTTTCAGTGGTTGTTCCCAAATGGCTTAATGAGATTCGAAGTGAATATGTAAAAGATCTAGAAACAAGTGCTATAATCAATAAGCTTCCTCAGAATTCAAAATTTGAATGGAAAAAACGATATTCTATGGTACAAGGGAAGAATTTATTTGAGTTCAAATTCCAAATTTAAAGCCAAGATTCTCAAAGAGTCGCATGATTCATTGTGATATTCAAAAATATGTAGCAGAATGTGATCAATGTCAGCGAAATACAAGTGAGAAAATTATGACCCTAGGGTTGCTCCACCCCTTAAATATCCCAAACCAAAACTGGGAAGAAATATCAATGGGTTTTATTGAAGGATTACCCATGTTAGACGAGAAAGATAAATTTCTTGTAGTAGTAGATAGACTCACAAAGTATGCACACTTCATAGGAATGAAGAAATCAGATTTAGCAAAAGAGACCGCCAAGATATTTTGCAAGAATGTCTACAAATTACATGGATTTCCTAAATTAATTGTTAGTGATAGAGATCCCAAGTTTAAAGGGAATTTTTGGAAGGAGCTTTTCAAACATATTAGAACATACCTCAACATGAGTTCTACATATCATCCTCAAGCAGACGGTCAGACAGAAACTGTCAATAAGTGCTTAGAATCTTACCTTTGTTGTTATGCAGCAGACAAACAAAATAAGTGGGCTCAGTGACAATTCAACTTATCACACTTCCGCAAAGATGACCTCATTTCAAGCTCTATACAGATATGAACCTCCCAAATGGAAGGATTTGGCCATTTCCGAGACAAAAGTTCCAGTAGTAAAGGAGCAATTAGAAGAAACCCAAAAAGTTTTTCAAACATTAAAATAAAATCTAAGTATTGCAAGAAATCACATGAAGCAGTAGGCCGACCGACACAGAACAAAGAGAGAATTTGAAGTTGGAGAATGGGTACTTGTTAAACTTCAAGCTTACAAGTAATTATCCCTAAAACAAAAAGGGAAAAACAAATTGGCACCAAAGTTTTATGGACTATATCCGATTAACAAAAAGATTAGCCAAGTAGCATACAACTTAAGCCTTCCAGACAAAAGTCGAGTTCACAACGTTTTCCATGTATCTTGTCTTAAAAACGTATTGGCCAAACACCAATCAACATGGACAATGCTTCCCATATTAGATGATATAGGCATGTTCATCTTAGAACTAGAAGGAATTGTTACCACCGGGGAAAGGAAGTTGCAATCTCGAGTAATTAAATAATACCTTATCAAGTGGAAGAATCTACTAGAAGAAGAAGCCTCCTGGGAGACATAAGCTTTTTTCCAAAAACACCTGTCCTTACGTATGCTTTGAGGACAAAGCATCTTTTCAAGAGGAAGGCAATGTTATGTAATTAATTATGTAATTGGGGCACAATCAAAGATCATTCCCTTCTCGAAAAGGTGCCCAAGGGCTTATTTAAGCCAAGGCCATGCTTGTAAAAAAGCCATCATTCAATCATTAAAATATATCTATAATTGTTTCAGAGTTTAAATGCTCCACCATGGAGCGAATTAAGCGTTTTCCAGGGTTAAAAGTGGGTTTAATTAATTAATAAATGTCACTTTATTAAATAAAGAAAAGAAAAGTGTTTTTAATATTTTTTTTGGAGGGAAAAGGTAAATGAGTCATACTAAGGGAAATGAGGGGGTCTCTCCTCATTCTTTCACTTGCATTTTGAGAAAATGAGCTCTTGGAGAGTTTTGGAGAAGAAGTTTAGGGTTTGAAAAACCCTAGCCGCCATAGCTAGCTTCAATGTTGAAACTAGACACCCTAGTTGGTCAAAAAGTGAAATTACTCTGATTTCACCATTGTGCTTCCATGGAGAAAGTGATTTGTAGAAGATTCTTGAGCTTGAAGAGGTGTTATCAGTTGATTTCTCATTATTATATTGTGTTTACCATATTTATTGACAGATTGGCGGAGCTCACAAAGATTCTCAACTCCAATATCAGTTTAGTGGGTTGATTAGATGAATGGAGAAGAACCCATGTGACGAAGCTCCAGATTTATGAAAGGTACGATTTCTAGGAAGAGAAATAGAGGCCGAGTTTCCTTGAAAAATCAAAGGCAAGTTGTGGTTTGAGTTCCTTTGTTTTGAGGGGCTAAATTCTCCCTGTGGACTGTTGTGCATGCATCCTTTCCAGAGAATGATTTTGAGCTTGAAGGAGACTGTGCACACTTGTTGAATGAGGTTGTGACCTTTTCTCTGCCTGTGCGTGGAAGTTACCAACTTTCCTGAACTGTTCATTGTGCTTTTGAGCTTCACATCAGCGTGCCATATACATGAAGTTTACAGAGCTGGGTGTGAATGGTATTTCCTTAGAGTGGGGACTGTTATAGTACCAAAGAACCTCAAGTTCCTAACCACCAGTATGACTTTTCCCGAATCTGTTTGTGGGGACAATTTCTGGGGAGTGAAGTGGACAAGTCATTCATGATACAGTGGTGGAATCTCCATCTTAAGTAGCTGAATCTATACTCTTGGTTTTATTCCTCATTTACAGTGCCACTATACTATGTAATGTGCTTTCAGTTTATCATCACTCTCTGAGTTGTATTTTTGTTATATTCATTAAAAAAGGGTGTTGAACATTTCTGAGCTCTTTCTATGCAATTGTGGACTAATATTTGAATAGAAGGTGTTTTTATGATCTGTTTGTGTTGTTCATCTTTATAAATTGCTGGTTGTTATATACTGTGGTTGGTACACCAACATTTGGGTGCTATTAAACTGCTGTAAACCACTGTTTGAAAAATCAGAGTTACATAGTAAACCTACGGCCATGTGTATGTGACATGTTTGACATAAAGGTTCTTTGAAAAACTCAGAGAAATTGTGGTTTTTCGGAGGGTTTCCTTAGTGGGAATTTTACAGGTTCTGACCAGTACCTGGTTCAGAGGGTTTTCTAGTTTGATCATCGGTTCGGTTCCGATAACCAATGCTATCAGAACTAGACTGGTCATTGAACTGATAGACCCCCCCAGATCGGGAACTAGTCAGAACCGGGAAAAAATTGGACCAAAAAACCGGTCAACCCAAAACACATAAAATATTCAAATTTTAAAGAAAAACACATATGTTCATGTGCATCCATATGATTCTGAACCATTTATACACAAATAAGGAAAAGTTCTTATTTATAGAGTATGTAAGGGTGCACATAACCAAAATAACATTAAGTGCAATCCATCTTTGAATTGAAAATACATGAAAAAACAAGCCCTGGATCTAGCATCCATAAAAAATCATGCTACAACAAATCCCTACATATCATCAGAATCTTTGCTTATATTGGGATCTTCATCGTCAATATCACCCTCTAAGCATTAAAATAAGATGATAAATGCCTAGCATGTCAATTCAAGATTTTGTTCAAGTGATGAGTACATTTTTAGTAGGATCATCATAGAGGAGTTTGTTGAATTGTGTAACTAGGTTCGGTCTTAATAATGTCTAGTATAATCATGATTTCATGTATTTGATGTAAAGAGAACAATAAATTTTATTATTATTATTTTTGTAGCATGGGTTTCATGCTCAGGGTTAATTCTATTTGTAGATCAAGCACCCATTGAGTGCATCTAGGGTTTTTTATAGAGTCAAGGAGTCTATTGAGTCATTGTTATATATGTAAGACACCATTGGGCATCTTGAATTATGTCAAGAGAAATTATTCGAGTCATAAATTATGTCAAAGTCATCCTCCAAGACAAGTCGGCCTGCATAAGAGGAATCAGCCTACAAGCAGTGATAAGTCTGCCTCATGAACAACTATTCAACCACCATGAAGAAGCATATATATAAAGAGCTCAACCTCATTTGTAGAAGGCATCAATCAAGTTCGATCAAGCACAAGAAAGACCAGCGAAAGAGAGGAGAAATAAAGGAAGAAAAAGCGAGGTAGACTGTTTTTTGGGCCATCTTCATCTCACACGTACGAGCAAGTTAGGGCATTTTTCTGCAGCAGTCAAATCGAAATTGCAGTCACCATATAAGGTCGAAATTTGGAGTTAGAAGGATCAAGATTGCTGGTTGAATTATCAAGGAAGAAGCAGCTCCCCAAGCGAAGGAAGAAAGTGCCATCTATCACCATCATTTACTCACACGTGCCAAACTAGGGTTTCTATAGTAGAAGCCGAAATTGTAGTCCTGAAGCAGCTAGTCAAAATTCTGAAAAAGGGTCGAAATATGAAGTATTGGGGCAAGTTTGAATCGCGTTGACTTTGTGGAAGAGACGCTCATCAAAGAAGAAGTTGACTTGGTCTTGGAGGGGTCTTTGTCAGGGTTCATAGGTCTTGGAATTCATCATTTGAAGATTCTATATGAAGAGAAGAATTCTTGTTGGTTTTCCTCTCAAGAGGAAATGTTTTGGCCTTGGCTAGCAGCCTACATTTTGTGTCCTCTTGCCTCTTGTCTCATTGATCTTCATTGTTTGGTAGTTGTTTGATGATAAGAATAACATAATAAGAAGTAAAGAAGAAGCTAATAAGTAAGAAAAGTAAAAGAACATCACAAGCAATTATCAGATGTAAGAGAAATCACCCTAAACTAGTTGCCCCTAGATTTCTTGACAGAGTTCAACAATCAATGTCATTATCATCAAGGTACATAGAGAGCTTGGTGCTCTTGATCAAATACTAGTTCCATACCCTCACACATGACAAAATTCAATGGAAACATTGCAATCCCAACAATCCTAAATTCCTGAAAAACCGTCAAGTTTGTTGGATTTTCAGTGAGATCTAAAATTCTACTTTCTACATATGAAATCCAATGAGGCCGGATACACTCTCAAACATCCTGAGTCATTTCATGGTAATGTTAAAAATTTAAGTAAAATGATGATCCTTTTAGTTTAAGAATTTAACATTAACCATGATTGCATAACAATAGTAGGGCCACAGGCTGGAATATTAAGCACATATTGTGGGCTAGTACCCAGCTAGGACAAAAAAAGAAAAGCAAAATAGGTCCCACGTGTTGTGTTGTACGCATCTTTGTGATACGCCGATTCGGTGAAAATGGTCGGTTCAGTATTGAATTGGCCGGTTTCATTATAGAACGGCTGGTTCGATGCCAAACCGGCCAGAAACGGATTAAGAGGTCGGTTCGAACCACTTTTTCCCTCCAATTGGTTGCACTGGCTGGTTTAGTTTGGTCTAATTCTGATAACGTTATCGATAGCATTGTCCTAGACCTTGTGTTTTGTTGGACCATGATGGCCGATCCCTTTGAGTTCATCACTGGTTCCTTTTGTCCTATGTAGGATGAGAGGACCTTGCATGGGCTTACTTGAGGATTCATGGTTTTAGAGGAGCTTGGTTATGTAGGAGTGATCATTATTATAGGGGCTAGTGCAACCCACATCGGGTGCATCTATGTCTTACGACATGTTTATCTATTTATTGAGTCTGTATGTGACCTTGGCTTTGGTTTTGTTTCCCTTGGATGTTTCTCAACATGGCAGTCTCATAGTTACCACCTTTTCACACTTCCTAAGATAGTTTACATTTCCCAATGCAGAGTGGTCTCAGGAGTAAAAAGAGTCAATTTTGTTCAGTTTGGTGAGAGTATGACATGTCGTGTGGAATTTTTCCAATCAATGAAGGCATGGTCAATATATGGTTGGCCAAAGTTGGTCGACATGTACTACATGTTTCTAGGTGACAGAATAGGGAAAATGTTGGGATATTTTTTACATGCATTACATCATAAGTGGTCTACAAGAAGAGGGGAACAAAACCCATGTTTCAGTTTCGCAAGTAGCTCAAGGGTGTTAAAGATCCTTCACTTGGGTGTCATGATGTGGCAACATAGGTGATTATGTGGCAGCACAATGGACACTAGGAGCCAACAAGGCTTATGATAGGTGACTACAAGGAAAATATGACCCAAAATAGGTGAAAAGCTTGGCCAGAAGGTCGAATTACTATCCATGAGAATGTCAAGTCAACTAGTTGGTAAGTAAATAATGTAGTTGTTGGAGGGTCAAAGAGAACGGTGGAAGTATATTGTACCAAGAATATCAGATTGTGGACAAATTTACAGCTGTTACAAGTCAAAGAAATATCATCTTTAACTAGTTCAAGTTCGAAGAGGACCAAGTCGAATTCCAAGGGCCAAGTCGAGTTACTATCTAGTGGATGAGTGGAACGTTGAAGCCTTCAATGGGTACATTGGACAAGTAATGGCTACTATTCTTCATGCTCTAGTCTTCCAAGACCTTAGCAAGTAGAACATTGGGCTACTTTGAGAATTGTGAGGAAAATCAAATCCCCTTATTGGGCCAACTCTATTGTAAAAAATATTTTGTCATGAGGTGACTGAGTCTCCAACTTGTGGATGACAAGTTAAGAAATATTTTTTTAATGGAAGGAGATAATTAGCAGTTAGAAAAGAAAATTATAAATTGCTAGCTTCTCCCATTTGACATTGTTGACTGAGAGATCATTTTGTGGCATTCAATAAAGAAACCATATTGCAAATACCATTGTATTGGGTTGATTTTTCTATGCTTTCTTTCCTCAGCTTTAGCCTATAATTTGTGTTTAATATAATAAATTGCAGTTATTGTTTGGTTACTGCAAAATTCTTATAGTGATTCATTGGGGGACTATGGTCATATGGAAGGGGAACTTTATGCCCAAAGCCTTTACCTCACCCTTAGCTATCATCAAGAAGACACATCCTAAGTGTTGGAAAAGCCCTCGAGGGGGAATTTTGAACCAGAGTATGGGATATTGATGCTACTCTTGGTATTGTTGATTTTGGGTAGCATCGGATGTGCTCTAGCCTTGAAAATTGGTTGAGGGGCTAAGGCACATGAGATCTCCAAGACCCAGAAATCGTTTGGAGAAACTCCGCTAGGATGAGGAGTTATTAAAATAATTAATATTTTTAATGGGTTCCTAAGTCTAAACTTAGGGAAATTAAAATATTAATGTGTATTAATAAAATATGGGTGAGAAAGTTCTAAGTGACGAGGATCAAGCTAGTTCTAATCTCAGTCGTTGATTAGGGACTTGATCTCTATCATTGATTCGTCAACAGGAAAAGTATAAGAGGAGGCTTGAGGGTCTGTTGGAGACACACCAAGTGATCAAAGAATTTGATTTTCTTAGGCAAGGTTTGCTGAGGAAATCGAGTTAGTGATCAGAGTTGTAGTGAGGGGCAGTTCAACAAGGGATTTTCATCTGAGGCTGAAGAATACATAGTAGAGAGGCAGCGCAATGCCGGGAGAGACAGCGCAGGCCCTAGGAGGGCTGACGCAGAGGCCGTAAAGCTGACGCAGAGGATCAGAGGGCTAACGTAGTGAGACGTAGAAGCTACAGAGGCTGACACTGGGCCTTAGAGGCAGCGCTAGGGAGGTTCTGTGGGGCAGACTGGGAGCAGATTAGCAGTTTCTGAGCCAAGAAAGGGTGACACAGCTCCTGGTGGAGTGACGCAGTTCCAGAGCAGTGCTTGGAGCAGCTTTTGCTGTCCAGCACAAGGAACAGCTGGAGTCGCTGTTGGGTTTGATCATCCGATTGTTGATTTGCTAAAATATCTGTCTCCGGATAGAGGTACTACTACCAAGGATATTCTCTGTTGGGTTGGCCATTTCTGGCACCCTAGTTGTATTCATGAAATCTGCTTAATAATACAAACCCTCTATATGTTGCACCGGTTTTCCTGAATTGGGTTTTTCTGGGGACGATTGTCCAAAAATAACGGTGTCCCTTGTGTTATTGTCTCTGTTTATTTCAGTGCATGATCTGTATATTTGTGAAGGCTGCGATAGTGTTTACTTCGTTGTTTATGCAATTAAATAACTTGTTAATATAAAGAACAAGTAGGAGATTGTAAACCAGTAATTGCAGTAGGGGTTTCTAATGTGTTAGATTTAGGAATTTTCACATGGTATCAAAGCAATTGCAGATCATAGGCGACTGGAGAAACCAGTCGAGAAATCTGAGAATTTGCAGTAGAGAAGCAGCTGTCCCGAGAGACAGCGTTGTTCTAGAGCTGCAGAGGCAAGAGGAGTGACGCAGTGCAGAGATTGTGACGCAAAGGCTCACACAGTGTATGCGTAAGCACTCTGAACTAGGAGAAGAGTTGGCGCAAAGGCAGTGGAGGGCAGATCAGGCTGATGCAGAGCCACGTCATCTTTCCGAGCCAGGAAGTATTGATGCTGTTGGCCGGGAGGAGCAGATTCAACCCACGCAGAGCCTAAAGGGCTCAGATTCTTCAAGTTGTCGGGGCTAAGGGAGCTGTGCATATTTTGATTTGAGGAACTGATGGGATGCTGGTTCTGTCGGTACAGAACAATGTCTAAGGAGATTGAACCAAGGTAGAGGGAAGCACTACCTTGACAGATTTCTAGCCAAGAAATCTAGATCTGGGTTGCAGCGATAAAGGAGGATTGGAGAGGAGTGATTTGACAGTTGGCCGGAGTAATTCCGCGAGGGAAATTAGGACTTTAGAGGGAGTCTAGAGAAAAGGCGCAGACATGGCGTAGAAGTGGTTCCTTTAAAGTCTTCCAAAGTGGAATATAGAATTAATGATTTTGGTTACTAGAGAAGCAACATTATCTGCAAATACAGGACATGTAAGACAGGTACATATAATATCAGCTATACAACAAAACTTTGTTTCCATTGTCATTGAAAAATAGGAAACCAAGTTGAGCTCCTCAAGTTCATGGTGAATAGTCAACACAATGGCTCCTACACATATGTTCATCCATTAGGATTAGGGCATCTTATCCATTAGGGCTTTGTCGTGAAAATTTCTAAACTGAAATTCTATTACTGCAGCAACTAATCTATTTCACCTACTTATTATTCACAGTAAGTTATTTACGAAATATTAAAATAAATTCTACTGCAGTTATCACACAATTACCCAGAGAAAAATACATGCATAGGAACCAATCACATCAACACAGTTATTTTTGGACAATTGTCCCCAGAAAAACCCAATGTGGGGAAACAGTGCAGCAAATGAGGGCTTTATTAATCTTCAGCAGCAATTGCTTTTACAAGGAATAATTTTACAGAGAAACTGAAAGAAAACACCTAAGACTTTCCCTTTGAGACCTTCTGATACTTTGGAGACCCTGCTCCTACTTCTGTGTCACCCCTGTGTTAGTGTGTGTGGCCCAGCGTGGCTCTGAGTGGATCTGCATCCCTCTGCGTCAGCTTGCGTAAGCTCTGCATCCCTCTGCGTAAGCTCTGTGTCTCTCCTCTAGACTGCGTCTCTCTCTATGTTGTCGCCCACTGTCCCAGCGTCACCTCCTCCTCAGTCACTGTCTGCTACTGATGCCCTCCTCTTCCTTTACCTAGCAACTCTCCCTCTGAAATCGATCTCCTCTACTTGAGAATCGATTTTCCTTGAGATACTAAGTATCTGTCAATGTGTCTCCAAATGATCATCAAGTCTTCTCTTATACTTTTCCTGTTGACGAATCAACGGTCAAGATTAAGTCCCTAATCAACTGCTAAGATTAAAACAGACTTGATCCTCGTCTCTTAGAAGCTTCTCACCCTTATCTTTATTAATACCCATTAATAATTTTATTTTCCTAAGTTTAGACTTAGGAACCCATTACAAATATTAATTATTTTAATAACTCTTCATCCGGGTGGAATTTCTCAAAACGATTTTTGGGTCTTGGAGATTTCATGCACCTTAGCCTCTCTTCCAAATTTCAAGGCTGGAGCACATCCGATGCTACAAAAAATCAACAGGATCTTGGCAATCCTAGACAAACATTGCATCAAGGACTATGCCTTGAAGGTTGTTGTTGAACCGGTCGATGTTGATCCATTGATGAAATACGAGGAGGCCCAGGCTAAGGCTAAGTGCATAATCCTAGACGGGGTCAAAGATCATGTAGTACCACACATTGTTGAGAAGAACACAACAAGGGAGATTTGGGAGACCCTAACCACCTTGTATCAGGGCTCTTCTGCGTAACGGAAGATGCTATTAGAAAATTAGCTAAGATAGTATCAGATACAAAAAGGAGAGGAGATAGATCCCTTCCTTCTCAGGTTGCAAGGGATTCTCGACCACCTTACTTCTGTGGGGTCTACATCGGATCTAGAGTTCCTGGTTAGGACTACCCTGAATGCAGTCTCCGAGGAGTGGGAGACGTTTGTCCAAAGCATTTTGGGCAGAGCAACTATGCCCAGTTGGGAGGAGATGTGGGTAGCTCTTCGATAGGAAGAGCTTAGGATATTGACCAAGGCGGGGAGTAGTGGTAAGGGAGTTCGAATCAAGGAGGAGGAGGAGGAGGAGGATGCAACTCTCGCATCAGCGGGACAACAAGGGCTACAAAAGAGGAAGAAGAAGGACATCTCCAAGGTCAAGTGCTTCAATGTGGGGAACTGGGACATTATGCCTCTTAGTGCCCTAGGAAGAAAGGCAAGGGGAAAGCTTCTGACTCAAAGGCTGCTCAAATAAAGGCGAAGAAGGATGTCCAGGATGATGACGATTGTGCCATGAGTGCTCATGCGCCTCTAGAGAAAAGGTGGGGAGACTTGGTGCTGTAGTCAAGAGGACTACAGAAAGGGGTAGGATCCTTGAGGTGCCCAAACTCTTGGATCACATACGGCTATGGTAGCCCTTAAAGATAATAGCATGATGACAGGCGTCAAGTGGAGCAAGGTGTGATTTAGCGACAAGGCAGTACTAGAGTGCAGAAGTTTGTAGCAGCGCAGTGGAGGTTGCAGCAGTGCGAGAGGCACAGAAGAGGTTGCAACAGTGCAGTGGTAGCAGAGGGAGCACGGGATAGTAGCAAAGGTAGCTTCAGCATCACAAGGCTTCCAGACTAACCAGGATGTCAGTGTTTGGGTAAAGTTACTTACTTACTTTTCGATAACTGAGTTGCAGTGCAGCGGTTAGCAGTGGCAGTGCTATGGGCAACATGAGGCAGTATTTTGAAAGGGAGTTGCAGTACAATTGTAGCAATGGCAGTGGCAGTGGCAGTGTCATGGGAAGCAGTACAGGAAGCAGTAGTGCAATGGATGTGGGGCAGCAGGCCAAGCATCATCACAGAGGACCAATGCAGAGGATCAGTGTGATGCTTCTATGGTGAAGCACTGTTAGAGCACATTCCTCGCTAAGAGGGAGTGTTGATTTTGGGTAGCATCGGATGTGCTCTAGCCTTGAAAATTGGTGGAGAGGCTAAGGCACATGAGATCTACAAGACCCAAAAATCGTTTGGCGAAATTCCATCCAAATGAGTTATTAAAATAATTAATATTTTTAATGGGTTCCTAATTCTAAACTTAGGGAAATTAAAATATTAATGTGTATTAATAAAATATGGGTGAGAAAGTTCTAAGTGACAAGGATCAAGCTAGTTCTAATCTCAGCCGTTAACTAGGGACTTAATCTCGGCTGTTGATTCGTCAACAGGAAAAGTATAAGAGGAGGCTTGAGGGTCAATTGGAGACACACCAAGTGATCAAAGAATTCGATTTTCTGTTGCGAGGTTTGTTGAGGAAATCGAGTTAGTGATCAGAGTTGCAGTGAAGGGAATTCAGCAAGGGATTTTTAATCGAGGCTGAAGAATACATAGCATAGAGGCAATGCATTGCCGAGAGAGACAACGCAGGCCCTAGGAGGGCTGACGCAAAGGATCAAAGGGCTGATGCAGTGAGACGCAAAAGCCATAGAGGCTGACGCTAGGCCTCAGAGGCAGCACTGGGGAGATTTTATGGGGCAGACTGGGAGCAGATCAGCAAATTCTGAGTCGGGAAAGGGTGACGCAACTCCTAGAGGAGTGACGTTGTTCCATAACAGTGCTTGGAGCAGCTTTCGCTGTCCAGCACAAGGAACAGCTGGAGTTGTTGTGGGGTTTGATCATCCAATTGTTGATTTTTCGGAATATTTATCTCCGAATAGAGGTACTATTGCCAAGGATATTCTCTGTTGGGGGAGCCATTTCTGGAACCCTAGTTGTATTCATGAAATTTGCTTAATAATACAAACACTCTACATGCTGCACCGGTTTTCCCAAATTGGGTTTTTTTAGGGACGATTGTCCAAAAATAACGGTGTCCCTTGTGTTATTGTCTTTGTTTATTTTAGTGCATGATCTGTATATTTGTGAAGGCTAGAATAGTGTTTACTTTGATGTTTATGCAATTAAATAACTTGTTAATGTAAAGAACAAGTAGGAGATTGTAAACCAATAATTGCAGTAGGGGTTTCTGATGTGTTAGATTCAGGAATTTTCACAGGTATAGCTGTTGGGGTATCTCGAATGAGTAGATCCTCCTAGTGGGATCAAATTTATTGCGGGTATTCTAGACTCCTTTGAGTGGGACTATCTCACCCACAAATCCAAATTCATTCATAGTCCTCTAGGAAATTTTGAAAAAAAAAGTTGTTATCACAATCCTACAAAGTGGTACGTAAAATGGGCAAGGTAAGCCTAACTCTTCAACGATCTCATTTATAAAAATCTAAAAATCTTTTTATTTTTATTTTTAACTAGCTTGCTACAAAATTTTAACTAGCAGGTTTAAGGCTTGTAAGTGGTCTAAATTGACCTATATTCTGCCTTCTAGCCTCACCACCGTGAGATCTTTGATCTAGAAGTGTTTAGGCACTTTTGGATGATCTTTAAAGGGGATTACCTTGCCATTTCTACATTTTTTTGTGGAACTTGCAAACTTGTTATAACATGACAACAAGATGATTTATATAGTAACCCCTCCAATCAAGAAATAATTATAGAAATATTTGCATAGTTGGTTAGTATATTTTATGTACACTCAAATTGACTACTCACATGCTATATTTGGTTAGTTTTGACTTTTGAGTGTCTTTCTTATTGGTTTAGAATATTTTTCTACAAATTTTACATAGTAGGCCAGCAGGACAGCAATATAAACTCCACTTTAGCCATTAGACTCCATTTCAAGGCATTGGTCTTTTGTTGTTTGGCTAGAGTCATCCAAGGGAAGCCTCCCATACCCATTTTGGTAGGAGTTGGGCTTAAAGAATGGGGACTTGGGCTGAGGTGATTGTGGCCCTTGTCCTGTGTGTGCCAATTCAGTGGGTTGTAAAGGATCCTTGACAACCTTGCTAATTGAAAGGGTAACATTTTTTGGCATCGTTACTGGAGAGGAAGATCTTCAAGTCTTGGTTTCATAGCAACAACACTTTGATAAGCTTTTATTGAAGTGTATTTGTACTTTGTTGAGATTATTGCATGTAGTACTAACTTGTAGGATGTCATTTGGCAACTGCACCGGAAACATCATCTTCAATATGGTATAGTGCATGATGATCATCCCAAGGTATGCTTATATATCATGTCTAGCTTGAGTCAATTTATAAAAGAAGAAACTGTATCTTAAAGGCTAGGGAAGAAAGTCATCTTGCTTATTTTGATTCTTTACTTTCTATAAGAAATATCTTTGTTATGTGTACTCCAATCACATTAGTTGCTCCATGGTTGATCGATATTTAACATCCTTTTGATTTCACTAATAATATTGGTTCATCGGGATTTGGCACCCATATGTCCACACTCCTTGAGTAGGGTCGGTAAGATATTGCCCTAGAGGTTGATGCAATTAAAAGAATGAAAAAGCATATCATGGCCATAATGAGAGAAAAAGAAGAAAAATCAAAATGCAAAAGATGGTTAGGACTTAAATTAGCATGTGGAAAAAACCGAACATGAGCTCTACCCTCCTCATTTGGCCATCACTCGGTTTTTGAGCACAGGATGCTCCTTCACATCAAAAAGAACCCTTGCATGTCCCAATCCTAATGAGTGATGAATTGACTCATCTTAAGGGGTAATAAAATGCATCATAAAGAGCAAGCTCTAACCCTTGAGTTATATGCAATAATACCAAGCATTCTCAAGAAGAAGTAAAAGGCACACAAGAAGGGTGGAAAAATCAAGTCGAGCAAGGTAACGCATGCCTCCACGATTTCCCTCTCCTTTACTTTTATACACTCAGGATGTGGACACCCCATCAGTTGGTTCCTTTGACCATGGCACTTGGCCATGGAGCCTTTTCCCCTCCATTGTGATAGATATTTACACTAGCACCTATTGATTGAGGAATTGACCATGGAACCATCACTTTCCCTTAAAGGTTGGAAGCACCTAATAGGGTTGACCATTGGCCACCTCTATCAAGGTAGGGAACACCTTTACGGGACTTGGTCTATTTAGATATTGAAAGGTGCTCCTTGTTTGAAGAATTAACTTGCCCTCAACATTCAAGTTTGGTCCACTTAGATGAATATATGATCTTAGTATCTGATGGATGGTTTTTTTCACTTGAGTTCATGTTGTTTTTCTCAGGTGGTCCACAACAGCTAAGGTCTTGAGGGCACCCACTCCACAAGTACCGAGGCCTTTTCAAAGAGATATATGGCTTAGCAAATGCAACATTGAGAGAGTTGAGTTCCCTGACAACATGAACAAATGTTACATGTCGTAGAGCACCTTCAGGGCCCAGGACATTGGTGTATTGTGACCAAGCATAGAGGGTTCTTCATGATGACACCACTGGACCTGGTATGCTCCCAAGCTAGCCTTGACACAACTTGATTGGTAGGACTTGATTCAGAGCCCAAATGAGGATGGTCTCCCATTGAGAGTCTTGTGAGGGCTTGTTGCACTTGGAGAAGCCCTAATTCTGGATAGAGGAGCCCTCATTTTGACAGTTGGAGACCCATGGAGACCACATGATGGCTCCCCAACTAGACTTGGGACCCCAAAGGATAATTTGGGGACATTTCCTCAAATTTTCGATGTTCCAAGAACTTTGGGGACATTTCCTCAAATTTTCGATGTTCCAGGAACTTTGACACCTTTTAACACCTCAACACTCCTTGGCATCACATTATGGGCCCTAAAAGGGCATGACATCAGCATTATTGGAGGCTATGGATCACACATGTTGGCATTTATGGTCTATTTTGTCATTTAGCTAGTGGGTTGGCTTGTAACCCAAGTTTATCTTATGTCAAACTTGTTGTAGGGGCTTCATTAGTTCAAAATTAATTGAGGTGGACCTCATATAAATAAAGGTCACCTCATTTTCGTTTTCATCATCACTTGTGGATCAATTCGACCCCCTTATAGGATTTGAACATAGTTGATATAGACTTGTTTCTTATGAAGCTGTGATCTTTTGTGGAGTATTTGGTTATGGAGACTTTTTCTTGCTTTGGGGATGTCATTGTGGAACTGTTACCCACCATTTTGCATGTAATATCCCTAGGAATTTTTTTTTTCTCCAAGATGCTCCTCAGCCAGCAGCCAGTAGCCCTTTGTAGCCATGAACTAGATCATTGTGCCATTTCTCTGCCACCTGAGCCAGCCATGTGGTCCCTCGCCCATTTGCCATGATCGCATGTTTAAAGGTGGGCCTCTCGAACCCAAAGGTATGCCTTGTCATTTAGAAATTGAGTATTGTAGTTTGCTTATCATGGACACTTCTAGGCATGGATTAATGGGGTGATTCGACAGAAATGATGGGTTAGGTTTGTGCTTTTGTCTTCTAGACCCCTTTTGGGTATTAACCTTGGATTGTAGTCATGTGGGATCTCTTTTACTGGCCATTTGGCTCTAGGGATGGTATTTCATGGCAAACCCCGATTTTGGTTGCGTGGTCCTACTCCCTTATCCGCTTATATTACCCTCTTTCCATTCATTATTAACCTATTCATCATTCTCCCACCTGGGTCCACGTTCCTCCACTAGGTCCACATAGTGTTAACATGTCCCTTCCCCTTGCCCACACCTTGGGTCATGGCCTGGAATGAAGCCCGGAGGTTGATGCAGCTAAAAAGAAAGATAAAAGCATACATGGCCACATTCAACAGGAAAATTGTTATGAACTTAAATTCATAAAAATTAATTAAAATATTAAAATATTATTTAAATAAATAAACTATTAATTATAATCAATTAATTAACAAATAATTAGCTAAATGAAGAGACATTAATCCCCAAGGGATTCGTTCACCTGAAACAAAAAGGATCAGTGAGTGAATACACTCACGAGTGGGAAGTATTAGCAGTAAGGCAGGGAGGGTTCTCAGATGAGGAGCTACTAAAAATGTATCACTATGGCCTTAAAGATTACATTCGCGAAGAATTAAAGTTGCACAAACCCAAAACCATTGAGGAGGCTAGACACGCAACCATAATTATCAAGCGGAAATATAAACTTCACAAAGCACCATATGCTAGTAACGACAGGACTAACAACTATTCCAAGGGGAAGGAATGTAAACCCTTGTCAGAAAATACTAGAAAGTACGTTCCACCACCATTGCGAAATGAAGGGAAACAACAATCTAATGTCGAAAGGAAAAAGGATGGCAAATGTTGGAAGTGCGGAGACAAGTATTGTGTGGGACACAAGTGCGCAACACAAAAATTATACAACTGTGAAGCTGAACAAGAAGAGGAATCTTCAAAAAATAGCTTTGACGAAGAGGACAATGAAGAAAATGCAAACCCTAGTCCAAAATCAGAAGAAGATATGCCACAAATTTTGTTAGCAGCGATCACAGGGATAGCTCAACCACAGACACTGAAGCTTAAAGGTCACATCAAGAAGCAAAGTGTTATCGTTCTAGTAGACTCAGGAAGTACGCACAACTTTGTAGATGTCAATGTTGCAAAAAGACTAAACATCTTTGCTTACCTAGTAGCAGATTTAAAAGTTATGGTAGCAGATGGAAAACGTATAGATGGAGTAGGCAAGTGCCATAAGGTTAAGTTGCAATTAAGCGACTATGCAATGGAGTCCAGTTTTTATACGGTTCCCCTAGGAGGAGTAGATGTTGTTTTGGGTGTACAATGGTTAAGAACACTAGGCACATATTCAGCAAATCACATAAAGCAGTTCATTAAATTCAAATGGGATGGAAGGAAATATAAGTTGTTTGGGTTTTAGGCACCACCAACTCAAGTCATTTCCGCTCAAACTTATTCGCAAGGGGGCACCAGCGTTTGTCGCACAATGTCAACAATTGGAGTTACTATCAACAAAAGGGACTCATCAACCATCAGAAATTTCATCCTTGATTCAGAAATACTAGAAGGTTCTCCAAGATCTACAAATGAAGTTACCCCCTGAGAGGCAGATTGAACACATTATCGAAGTCAAACCATACTCAACACCAGTAAATGTTAAGCCATATCATTATCCCCGTCACCACAATACGAAAATAGAATGCTTAAGACAAGACATGTTGAAGCATGGAATCATTACAAAGAGTAGAAGTCCATACGCTGCACCCGTAGTATTGGTCAGGAAGAAGGATGGATCCTTCCGATTATGTATAGATTATAGAGGTTTAAACAAAATCACTATTAAACATAAGTTTCTGATTCCGTTCATTGATGAAATGCTAGATGAACTACATGGTGCAGAATATTTTTCCAAGTTAGATCTAAGATCAGGCTACTACCAAATACGAGTAAGGTTAGAAGACGTCGAAAAGACAACATTCAGGACTCATGAAGGGCATTATGAGTTCAAGGTCATGCCATTTGGATTAACAAATGCGCCAACCACCTTCCAAGCAACCATGAACGAACTCTTTCACCCTTATCTACGAAAGTTTGTATTAGTTTTCTTCGATGATATTCTAGTCTACAGTAAGACGTGGAAAGAACATCTCAAACATCTGGAAGAAGTATTGTCTGTTTTGGAAAGGAACCAGTTTTACGCCAAGCTATCAAAATGTACATTTGGGAAAAAGGAAGTTGAATACCTAGGACATATTATATCGAGGGAAGGAGTCCAAGTGGATCCCAACAAAATCAAGGCAATCAAAGAATGGCCCAAACCCAAGAATGTATCCAAGCTGAGGGGATTTTTAGGTTTAATAGGGTATTACAGAAGATTTATAAAAAATTATGCACATTTGACAGCACCCCTGACCAATTTGTGAAAGAAGAATGCATTTTAGTGGAATGGCCAAGCAGACAAGTGTTTTGAGAAATTAAAGGTAGTGTTGTCAACCACACCAGTACTAACAACTCTTGACTTCTCCAAACCGTTCGGAGTCGAATGTGATGCTTCTGGGTTCGGAATTGGAGTTGTATTAATGTAAGACAACCACCCTATAACATTTGAGAGTGGGAAACTTAATTAAAGAGAAGGCTTAAAATCAACATACCAAAAGGAGATGCTCGCCATCATACACGCTTTGACGAAGTGGAGCCAATATTTGCTTGGAAGTAAATTTTCAATCCAAATAGACCACAACAGTCTTCAGTTCTTAATTCAACAAAAGACATTATCAACAGAACAACAGAAGTGGATGGAGAAGTTGTCAGCCTTCGACTTAGAAATATTGCACAAGAAGGGAAAGGAGAATGTCATAGCTGATGCACTCTCACATAAGGATGACGACCACACAACATGTGTCGCCATGATAGTTGTTCTGGAATGGTTAGATGAAATACGAGGCGAATATGCCAAGGATAAGGATAGTGACTCCATGATTAACAATATCAGTCAATATACCAACTTCGAGTGGAAAAATGACATCTTATGGTACAAGGTAGAATTTACCTAACACCCGCATCCAAATTTAAGGTGAAAATACTAAAAGAGTGTCACAATTCGTCAGCAGCCGTACATATCTGATTCTACAAGACTTACTACAACATCCGACAGTTATTCTATTGGAAGGGTATGAGCAAGGAAATTCAAAAATATGTTGTAGATTGTGGTAATTGTCAAAGGAACAAGAGCGAAAATGTTCCAACTCCAGGATTGCTACACCCTTTACACATTCCAAATCAGAAGTGGGAGGAAATTTCAATGGATTTTATTGAAGGACTACCTACATCTGACGGAAAGGATAAAATATTTGTAGTAGTCGACAGACTCACTAAATATGCCCACTTTATGGCTGTTAAAAACACTGACACAACTAAACAAATCGTTGATGTGTTTTGTAAAAATATTTACAAACTACACAAGTTTCCTAAGGTCATCGTCAGCGATAGAGATGTAAGGTTTAAAGGAAAATTTTGGAAGGAATTCTGCAGGAATATCCCTTAACATGAGTTTGACCTATCACCCCCAAACAGTTGGCTAATCGAAATCGTTAATAAATGCTTGGAAACATATCTTCGTTGTTTCGTTACAGATAAACAAAACAGATGGACACAGTGGCTACACCTGGCAGAATGGTGGTATAATGCCACGTACTACAGGTTAGCTAAGATGACACCCTTCCAAGCCTTATATGGTTATGAGCCACCCAGGTGGAAGGACTTTGCACTCGATTCTAGGGTACCAACAATTAAAGACCACCTAGGAGAAAGTCAAAGGATCATCAACTTACTAAAAGAAAATCTAACCATGATTCATAATAGAATGAAACAACATGCCGACCAACATCGCTCTGAAAGAGAGTTCGAGGAGGGAGATTGGGTCTTTGTTAGACTCCAACCTTACAAGCAACTATCACTAAAACAACAAGGGAAGAATAAATTGTCACCTAAATATTATGGGTTGTATCAGATAATCAAAAAGATAAGTAGTGTAGCTTATGGGTTAAAGTTACCGGACAACTGTCGAATCCATATTACCTTTCACGTATCAAGTCTCAAAAGAGTATCAGGGAAAAACCAAATAGCACAAACAGAAATACCAGAGACCGATGAAGAAGGAAGAATAGTCCTTGAACCTGAAGGTATACTCACTACCCAAGAAAAGGTTTTACGATCCAAGACAATAAGGAATACCTCATCAAATGGAAGAGGTTACTAGAGGAAGATGTGTCTTGGGAATTAGAACGTTTCTTGCATCAACACCTAGGCCTACCTATGCTTTGAGGACAAAGCATCTTAAGGGGAAGGCAATGCTATGAACTTAAATTCATAACAATTAATTAAAATATTATCTAAATAAATAAATTATTAATTATAATCAATTAATTAACAAATAATTAGCTAAATGAAGAGACATCAGTCCCCAAGGGACATGTCTCTCTGATTAGGCATGGCTAGTCAACTCCTATTTAAGGAGCACCGCCTCAGCCTTGTAATCATCATTCGAATTTTATCAATTAATATATAATATTACATTCAAAATTCATCTGGTGTATGTTCACAGTTAAATAGTAGTTCCGAAATAATAACCCTAAAAAAATATAACACAAAATGCAAAAGATGACTGGAACAAACACATTTAGCACGTGGGAAAAAGCCAATACATGAGCTCTACCCCATCATCACGGCCATCACCCTCGTTCCTATAGGTTCTATGAACCTCCTCCATCATATAGGAACCCATGATTGTCCCAACCCCTGGTGGGCAATGAACCACCCCACCATTAAAATTAGTTATTCACTGCTATATCTTATACATCATGCTCTCACCCATTGAGCCCCAAGTAATTAATTAAAGAAAATGATAAAAAGGCAAAGAAGGGTGGAAAAATCGAGGCCGAGGCACCTCATGTACCACAATTGCTCCCTCTATACATTATAAACCCAAGTGTGGGCTTCCCTCTTATTAGCTGCGCTTGTATCCCAGCATGTGACCCAGGGCTGCCCCTTCTCATCCCCTACTTCATTCACCTATCTGTCACATGCCACCGCCTTTTGAAAGATGTACCTTGACTATATCATCCCCTTTAGAAGTAGAAACCACCTAATAGGATTATTGGTTAACCCCATTTGGAGTTTAGGAGACATTGGCACATCTTGAAGCCCATTATGGAAGGGCAGACCATTATGAAGTCCCCACCTGTGGTCCATGATTTGGTAAGATCATTTATTCAATTTCTTTAATGACTTCTTGTACTGGAAGGCTAGGGGACACATTGGATCTTATGCAGGATTGTAGATGGTCTCCATTTTGGGTTTGGTCTCCCTATACGGGGTCCTAATCCTTCATAGGGCTACATTGGCACTTGTAGGGTGTGCGTTGAGAGCCATGGGCCTCCACAACAACAGACAACACTCCATGGATCCCCACAACCATTTAAATATTGCTCGTGGTTCACTTATTAGACGAGGAAGATGCACCTGATCCATCATGCCCAACTGGCCCCATATTTACACCATACACTTGGCAGATGATCCAGGCCTTGCATGATGATGTGGCACCACCTACACCATCATCCTAGCCCTTGCAGATGATCTACAGGCATCTTCGATTTGTTTGGAGACCCATGAGGACACTTGTGTGTCCCCACATGTCATTTGGAGCACCACGGGTTATTGCGAGGGGCCAACCCCTTGTCCACTGCTTTTGAGGGTCCTATTCTTCATTGTGGCACCCTACAACATGCATAGATTATTATTTGACCTCTTGAGAGGCTTACTTTTCATTTATGAGCTAGTTTGGCAGACTTGTCACCAAAAGTTGAATTATTAGAACATTATTTTATCTTTGGGGCTTATGTAGGCCAAGGAGGCTAATTCGAACTCCTAAGTTGTGTATAAATACAAGTGAGATGAGCTCATTTGCTTATAATCACTTTGGATTGGATCTTATCTCTCTCTTGAGATTTTCACACTTTTTCTGGAGGATGAATTGGAGCGTTATGGATGAATTTTGGTGTGTGGATATTGGTCTATCTTCTCTTGTCAATTGTGAATGGTTGGATATATTCTGTTACATGTAAGTACATGATTTTAATGTTATTCTTGTTTTACTTTGTCATATACATTGGACTAGGATTTTTGTTGTTCTAGGGCTCATTGCTGCATGCATTTACTGCTTAAAACTGTGGAATTTTGTCTCTATTATAACATCTCTCAATGTATGGGCCATGTAATATGAACGAAATCTCCTAGGGGTGATTTTATCAAAGAATTTTACCTTGATAAGCCATTTCCTTTGCACATCGAAGTATAAAAGCTGCAAGATTGCTTCTCCTTGACCTAGAAGGCTAGCGAAGTGATCTTAAGGCCTCATTGACTGGGAATCAAGAAATCCTACTCATATTCACCATAGACTCCATTCTCTCAAAGACTAAGGCACTGATCTACGAAAAGGTGGTCACCAAGAATCACATTCTTTCATCTTCTTCCAGGTCTAGCCATGTTGGGGTACATAGGGCATCAATTTCTCGACAAGCTAGCCCTCCAAAAAGTTCGATATCCTAGGGTTTCTTGCGCTGGTGTTTCCTCAAGCTCTCCTCCATTTTTGAAGCCATTTTGATGGTGGAGTTGGGAGAAATGCCAACCCCTAGCTTTAGGATCAAATTTTGCCTTAGCATCCCCAAGACTAGTAGCTCATAGGATCAAATCAACACCTTCAAGTGAAAATCCTTTCTTTGATTCTCTGCCCACCTTGTCTAGGGTAAGAACATCATTGGTTGCTATACTCATCCCCCCCCCCATCAATCCTAGACCAAGCCCACTTGGTGTCATGTGGTCCCATTCCTTTAAAAATACAATTCTTCAAGAACCACCGGGATACCACTTACAATAAGGATTTTAGGGATTGGGAAACTCCTTCATAAGTCATATCCCATAAACCTAACCCTTGAATCCTCCCTTTCCCTAGAAGACATTACACTTTGCTTAGAAGGCATGCATGCCTTATCTTTCTAACTCTTTCAGGAAAGGGATTGTTTGGGTCACTCCATATAATTTCATTGACTTATCCTTCATTGAGGACTCCATAATATACCGAGTCTTCTTCCATCGATGAAATTCTGTAAATAGAAGTGAGCCTTATCTGAGGTGACAGTGGGCTATGTCTCCATTTGTTGCCTTTGGCCTAGCATTTTCCCTTTAGGGATTCCCCCTTAGGTCCCCTGCTAGTTTGTGCGGTAACAGGAACAATAAATGGTTGGTTCATGCTTTTCCTTGTAAGTATTCTATGGATTTCAATATCTTATGGCTATTGCATGGAATGGACATTGTTAGGGTTTCTGTGTGCTAGTCTTTATTGAATATTTTACTATGAAATCTTGGCAATGGTATTGTATGCATTACCCTTTTAAGATTGTATGACAATCCCTTGAGTGATCCTTCATGTTAAGCTCTCCTTGATGACTTTGTTCCCTCATAAAATGATAGCTAGGGTATGAAACTAAGGTTTTTCATATTCCCCTACTCCATTGTAGGGTTTCGTTTTTCATAAGTAGATCTCCCTCTAGACACCATCACCGAAGATCAAGGACCGGGCTTCCCACATTGGTGATAACACCATAAATTTTCTATAAAACTAACTTCTCTCCCTTCTCTTAAATTTGTGGCCCTTTAAAGCAAGCTGCTAGGCTAGGGTTAGGGTTGAAATTCAACTAGGGTGCATGCATTGGCTTGCAGGAGGCTTAAACACATGGTTGGTAAGACATTTCCTCAAAACCATCTTTGTCAGATGGCTTATTCTTCCATTTTAGGGCTGACGTCACTAACCCTAGGTAATCTTTAGCACAAGTAAACCCTAATCTAGCCCTAAGCTTCAACATGGGGCTTGTTGTCCATAAAATCGATCATATTCATTTATTCAAGCCTTTTATTTGGTCTTGTGTACCTAGGTATGCCTATTAACCTTTCTTGTTCACAAACCCTAGGTCACTTGTGCCCTATATAGGCCTTTTGGAGGGTATTCTTTGCCTTATCTAAGCTAGTTTGAGCCTTGTCCTTAAGTTGAGTACCTATACTAAGCTTATCCTTGTCAAGTCCAAGCCTTAGACTTGATATATCCATTAGTTGACCTGCATAAGGAAGCTTCCCCTGTGGTGAGAATCCACTAAAGAGCAGGAGGTGGTGGCTATTGTGATAGTGCACTACACCGCATAGTGTTGTCACTTGGTCAAACTCTTCCCTTGTGAGCTCCTCTCACAAGACTTGCTAGATTTTGAGGCAACATCTTCTAGGGTTGTTGCCAGGGAGGATTAGAGTTGACCTCCTTGTTATTTGAATTTTGAAGTCTAAGCTTTGTTTCCTTGATTGAGTTCATCCCATAGACAAGGATAAATATGGTCATCTGGTGACTCCATTGGAAGAACGAAGACCTAGTTCTTCATTGAGCTTCAAAGTTTCAATGCTTGTAGGGTGAAGCAAGCATCTCTTAAAGGCATTTTTTAATTCATTCTAGTGGCTTCCCATTTGGGTGTTATGTAAGACTCAAGGTGATGGCTCATTGGGGTCTGGATGATATGTTCGTTGCTTTGGATGTCGGGGATATTCCTTGATATCCGAATTGTTGGGACAAAGATGTTATGATAAATGTCTCTAAGTTTTAATTATTATCCATCTTTAGCAATTGATCACATAGTGAGATTCGCCAATTATGCTTCAAAGGTCAATATTGTTCATTAGGATACCCTCATGAGGTTATTCATTAACTCTCTTGGATTGATCAACGTGAATGGGTTAAGTTTTCCTATGAAACTAGAAGCATCCCTTCTATGAAGGTTTTTATTGGAAAGCTTCTTGTGGATTGGGAGTCAGTGTTTCAAAGTGATGAATATTTTTTATGAAGATTGGCCATAGCTCTCCAAAGGGAATTTTACCTCTCTGAAGATGTAGGAGTTGAAGAAGAGGATCATTGTCATCCAACAGAAGACATCACCCTTGATCATCAAGTCGATCATATTGAAGAGAATCCCAATCATTCCATTGATGAAATAAATCAGGGATGCGTTAAGAAGGAGTGCCATGAGCAAGAGGAGGAATCCCCTTTGGATCATTGAGATGAGTATGTCGAAAGTGATCTTGAGGATGACCCAGGAATAGAGCATGGTGGGGATCTTGCTAAAAATGATACATTGGCAAGTGGAGTTGAAGCAAACTCCACCCTTTTCATGGATGTTAAGTTTGATGTTACAATTTCCGAAGACCTTGAAAAGGGTGATCCCATGAGTTCCCTAGAGATTGACATTTGTGATTTTCTGCATATCGAAGAAGCGAAGTGGGATATGAGTTTCCATCATTTTGACAAGGATCCGATTCATGATACTAATAATGATGTTAACAATGACCATGCCCTCCCTTGCACTTCATATAATCGAGAAGATACGATTGTTGATGTATTGAAGCCATCCTTAGATATTACTTTTGTTGTCCCTCAGTCACATATAGGTCGCATAAATTTTGAACATGATGAGCTGGCGTTGGTTTACCCTTTTGAATTTGATTGTTGTGATGAGCAACCTAGGTGTCGAGATCTTGTCCTCCAACCATCTTCTTCATCGTGCCGCTCTTAGCAAGTCCCTGAGGACATAAATGAGAGTTGTATGCCTGAGATAGCTATTGGGTAAGAGTTCTTGAAATTGATCATCGATTACTCCATATTCAGGTTGCAAGAAAGGATTTGCAGGGGTAAGAAAAATTTGAATTCCCCTTTTTCATCCCCTACCCTTTCTCATGGTGGAAAAACTGATCAATGGATGTTTTATTTTCCCACCTCCCACCCATATGATTCAATATGTGAGTGCTATGATATAGATGAGTGTGATGTTTTCTTGTTCTATCCCGTGATTAATCATAGTGGTAAGAGTTGTGATACAAATCTAATGATATGTTGGCTATATTGGTTGTATGATTATACTTAGGTGATGTAGTATGTGTCAACATCGAGTAGGTAGCTCCATTGCATATTGTGTGAGCATTCTAACATCTTGCATTTTCATATTGTTGTGTTTCACTATAAATTACATTGCATTTAGATAGGTTTATTTACAGTATGGATTTCTATCATCATATAAAACCAAGGTGATAACCTACACCCAATGCACATGCTCCCAAACAAGTTGATTTGGATGTGCAGGTTACAGGTATGCGAGCCCAAGGATTGCCGGAGTTCTCATGGACTCCCTGTTTGAGCATACAGATCATGCACTCTATGGTGAACTCATGTTCCTGAGTTGGAGCTCGATGTTACCCACCAAAATGGGTAACCCCATTGGAGAAATTTTTTCTCCTACATTCAACAGCCAGCGAGACAACCAACCAAGCAGTAGCCCCTGACCGCTACTATTTGGTGATGACATGCCATGTGCTTCTCCCCATCTAGTATTTACACTTAGAAAAAGGTGGGCTACTATTCAAAAGTTACTTTGATCATTTTGCAATTGGGTACTTATACTTGTTTGTTTTGGGCATTTAGTATGCATAAAGCAGTGATCTGGAAGGTTGACCAATATTGATTATAAATCTATTCTTTCACCTTACCAAGGCAATTGATCTTTAGCCGTAATCTAGTGGGACTTCCCTTTGTTGGAAAATGTAACTAGTTTCAACCTTCATAATTGTCATTATACTCATGTCATTATGTATATCTTATGTAACAAGCAAAATAAGAAAGAACAATTATTATTTTCAAGCATGGGTTTCATGCTTCTTTTGATTGGTCAACTAGGTTAAAAGCATGTTCTTCATGCTTTAGCGTTTTTCATGTCATAAGAATAATTGTGATGAGTCAAGAGAGTCAATATCAATTGTATAAGACCCATTTCGGCAAGTTGTAACATGAAAAAGTAATTTATTTTTGTGTCTAGAAAGTCAAAAAGGTCTCCAAGCACAAGTCGCCCCGCTAGAGACAAGTCGGCCCAAAAGAGGACTATTCGACCTCATAAGAAGGCTATATAAAGAAGCAATTTCGATTCATCTTGGACATGCTTTTGCAGTTTAAATCTCAAGAAAAGACGAAAAATAAGAGTGAAGGACAAGGAGGCAAGAGGAAGTCTAAACAAGAAGAAAAGATATGATTCTCTCACATGTGCAAATATTAGGGTTTCTATTAGAGTTGCAAGGTCGAGAGTTGCAGGCCGAAAGTTGTAGACCTACATTAGACGCTGAAATCTTGACTAGAGTAGATCTTAAAGAAAGATTGACTATTGTTGACTTTGAAGACCTTGACTTGCTTAAGGAAGAACTTCTTGTAGGGCTTACACATGTAAGAAAGCTAGGGTTTCTGCAATCTAGAAGCCAAAATTGCAGATCTGAAGTAGAAGGCTGAAATTGTGATTGGGAGCAAGATTAAAAGAGGTTTGACCTTGGTTGACTTGGATAATCTTTGACTTGTTTGAAAGAGATTCTTGGAGGGCTGACTTGGTGCTTGGAGGAGGTCTTGACTTTGGTCTTGGGGTCTTGGATTTCTCATTTGAACTGATTCTATAAGAAGAGAAGAGATTCTTTTTGGGTTTTCCCCTTGGAGGGATTTTGCCCTGGCTTGGAGCCTACTTGTGTCTATTGTCTTTATTGTTTATGTTCTTGATAATTGTTTGATGAATAGATCTAGTAAAGAACAATAAGAAGATAACTAAAGTTCAGAACCTTTTATCAAGGTTAAGGAGAATGTTTTTAATAACTACCCTACTAGATTCTCCAACACCTTTGAGGCCTTAAGATGATAGAATGGGCACTACTTGAAAAACCCGGATTGAGATAGCACGTTCATTATCCCCTACACCATACTTGACACTTTCCATCACATATTACAAGCCTCATATCTCACCTCCATTCTTTGGGTCTAACTTGTTATTGGTTTTCCAGGATTTGGCACCCATATGTGCACACTCCTTGCGTAGGGCTGAAAAACTATTGACTTGGAGGTTGATGTAGCTAAAAGAATGAAAAGTGTATTATGGCCACAATGAGAGAAAACGAAGAAAAATTAAAATGCAAAAGATAGTAGAGAGTTAAATTAGCAAGCGAGAAAAAGCCTAGCATGAGCTCTACCCTCCTCATTTAGCCATCACCCTGTTCTTGAGCACATGATGCTCCTTCACATCAAAAGGAACCCTTGCATGTCCCAACCCTGATGAGTGATGAACCGAGTCATCTTAAGGGGTGATAAAATGCTACATCATAAAGAGCAAGCTCTAACCCTTGAGCTATATGCGGTATTACAAAGCATTATCATGAAGAAGTAAAAGGCGTACTAGAGGGGTGGAAAAAGTAGGCCGAACTGGGTAACTCAGACCCCTGTGATTGCTTCTTCCTTTACATTCATACACTCAAGATGTGGACATCCCATTAGCTGGTCCCTTTGTCCATGGCACTTGGCCATGAAGTTTTTCCTGTGCATTGTCAACATATTTACACTAGCACCTATTGATTGAGGGGTTGAACTTGGAATTTTCACTTGCCCTTAAGAGTTGGAAGCGCCTAATAGGGTTGACCATTAGCCACCTCTATCAAGGTAGGGAACACCTTTACGGGACTTGGTCTAGTTAGATATTGGAAGGTGATCCTTGTTTGAAATATTAACATGCCCTTAACATTCATTTTTAGTCCACTTAGATGTATATATGATCTTATTCTTTGATGGATGGTTGCTTTCACTTGAGTTAATGTTCCTTTTTTTAGGTGGTCCACAACAACCTATGCCTTCAGGGCATCCACTCCATAGGTGCCCATGCCATTTTTGAGAGATATGTGGCTTAGCAGATGCGTCGTTGAGAGAGTTGATCTTCCTGACAACATGAACATATGTTACATATCCCAGAGCACCTTTAGGACCTAGGACATTGGTTTATTTTCACCTAGCACAGAGGGTTCTTCGTGATAACACCACTAGACCTAATATGTTCCTAGGCTGGCCTTTGCACATTTCGATGGATAGGACTTGATTCAGAGCCCAGATGAGGATGGTCTCCCATTGAGAGACTTGGGAGGGATTGTTTCACTTGGAGAAGCCCTAACGCTGGACGAAGGAGGCTTCATTTTGATAGTTGGAGACTCGTGGAGACCACATGATGGCGCCCCAGCTAGACTTGGGACCCCAAAGAAGGATTTGAAGGAATTTCCTCAAATTTTGGATTTTCTAGGCACTCTGACACCTTTTTATACCTCAACACACCTTGGCATGGCATTCTGAGCCCTAAAAGGGCATGCGTCAATATTATTGAATGTTGTGGCTCGCACATGTGGGAATTCATGCTCTATTTTTTCATTTAGCTAGTGGGTTGGCTTGTAACCCAAGTTTATCTTATGTCAAACTTGTTGTAGGGGCTTCATTAGTCCAAAATTATTTGAGGTAGACCTCATATAAATAGAGGTCACCTCATTTTCATTTTCATCATCACTTGTGGATCAATTTGTCCTCCTTAGAAGATTTCGACCTAGCTGAAATAGACTTGTTTCTTGTGGAGATGTGATCTTTTGTGGATTATTTGCTTATGGAGACTCTCTTGTTTTGGAGACGTCATTTTGGAACAATAAAGGATTGGTTCTTGTATTTTCTTGTAAGTATATTTTTTATTTGAATATCTTCATGGCTATTTCATGGAATGGATATTGTTAGGGTTTCTATGTGCTAGTTTTTACTGATATTTTTCTCTGAAAGTATTGTGTGCATTACCGTTTTAAGATTTGGGTGACAATCCCTCGAGTGATCCTTCATGTTAAGCTCTCCTCAATGACTTTGTTCGCTCATAAAATGAACCTAGGGTATGAAACTTGGGTTTTTCATATTCCCTTACTCCATTCTCGGGTTTGGTTTTTCCTAATTTGATCTCCTTCTAGACTCCACCACCCAAGATGAAGCACTAGGTTTCCCACATTGGTGATCACACCATAAATTTTCCATAAAACTAATTTCTCTCTCTCCTCCTCAAATTTTCGGCCTTTAGTCACACCACTAGGCTAGGGTTAGGGTTGAAATTCAACTAGGGTATATCCATTGGATTGTGGGAGGATTCAACACATGGTTGGTAAGACATTGCCTTAAAATCATCTTTGTCCCATGGCTAATACTTCCATTTTGAGGTTGACGTCACTAGCCCTAGGTAATCTTTTCCCTAGGAAAACCTTAATCTAGCCCTACACTTCAACTTGGGGCTTCTTGTCGATAAAATCAATCATATTCATTTATTCAAGCCTTTTCTTTGGCCATGTGTACCTAGGTAAACCTGTTAACCTTGCCTATCCATAGACCCTAGGTCACTTGTGTCCTATATAGGCCTTTTGGAGGGTACACTTTGCCTCAACTAAGCTAGTTTGAGCCCTGTTCTCAGGTTGAGTACCTATCATAAGCCTATCCTTGTCACCTCCAAGCGTTAGACTTGATATATCCATTAGGTGACCTAACCTACGTAGGGAAGCCTCCCTTGTGGTGAGAATCCACTAAAGAGCAGGAGGTGGTGGTTGTGGTGACAGTGGGCCACACCTCACAGTTTTGTCACATGGTCTAGCTCTTGCCTTGTGGGCTCCCCTAAAAAAACTTGCTAGATTTTGAGGCAACATCATGATGTAGATGGTCCATGGTCAATCCTCAAAGCATGTTGAAGTAATTCCCCAATCATCATGTTCAACGACCCAAAGAAAATTCCTTCAGCAGGGTGGAAAATCATAAGAGCTCCAAAGATCATGTCCCATAATGATCCAAAGCCTCCAAATCATGTCCCAAAAGATGGTCCACGCCC
This sequence comes from Pinus tabuliformis, assembly GCA_031772625.1. Lineage (NCBI taxonomy): Eukaryota > Viridiplantae > Streptophyta > Pinopsida > Pinales > Pinaceae > Pinus > Pinus tabuliformis. The sequence goes on along the minus strand of CM062804.1, from coordinate 516,244,637 downwards.
ATGCCTTGTACCAAGGAGTCTCCATAAAGTATGGGAATGACTTTATAAGCCAAAAATCAGCGTCAAATCCACCTGAAAGCTACAATTACATCCAATAAAAGGGGCAGCCTCCTTCAACTTAGATAATGCTTTAATGTCCCCATATAATGCTCCAAAAGGCAGCCCATGGTCATACCTTGGGCCAAGGCACTCCATGAAGCATGGGTGATGCCTCTAAAAGATAAAATTTGGGGTCATGAAACCTCCATCCAGCTAAGTCACTTCAAATTCAACGAAATTAATATTTATTCTATTTCACTTGCTTTTCAAGATATTTGTCCCAAGACATAACCATATCAGAGCTCAAGGATCTCAAGGGAGTTACACATCATCCAATATCCCTTCGAAGTCACTGAAATCTGCAATAAAACCCTACAGCTGCCATGTGTACAAATCAGCCTTTAAAATAAATACAAATTAGCTCATAAAGTGACACATAGGACAGCACTCAAGGATCTTCCATGTGGCATGCATAGGAGAGGTCCAAGTGTCCACAAACAGCCCCAAGCTGCCTTGAGAGGTGTTACCAATGCCTCAGAAAATGTGAAGTACCTTGAACAATTTGAGCTGCCTTCGGAAGCGTGATAATACCTAAAAATCAGAGTACAACTAGATCCAAGAGGGCTATTCCATGCCAAAAACTGCTCATGTTCATAAAAAATTTACTATGGAACACCTGCTGAAATGAAGGGTAACGGTACCAAAAACCACATTACAGCCAAATATTTTGTGAAGAAACTTTTGTTGAAAACAAACAAAAGAAATACTGGATAAATAATAAAAAAAATGCTACTGAAAATAATAGAATCTGTTTTTTTCTTTTAGATAATTTTTTAATCTTTTTTCTTAATTATTACTTTGTTTCTAGTGAGAGAATCTATTTATCTAATATTATTTACCATGGAATCATCATCAGTGAATGTTCAAGATCAACCACCAAAACTGATCCAAAGTCCTCTCTTTGGAAATTTGTTAGTATTGCATGAAGGGGATTGTTTATGAACATGTTACTGAGTAGGAAAATGGATACAAAGGTTCCTACACCGCAATGAAATCCCATTTCCTGCCATAAGAAACCAAGGTGTTAAAATATGCCGTAGCCAGCCTAACTCAGATGGATATAAAGGGCAGGGATTGAGTGGAGAAAATAGCAAAGTATAAGAATGAGCAAGGTGAGTCAGGTGCTACAGCTGCATAGGGAAAGTTTTCTCCCTTTAAATTCAAAAATCCATTAAGAGTAGGCACATAAAAGTCTCCATTGTACCCTCAAATGAATCTTACACTCCAAGGAGGTGCAATTTTGGGATTCCTTGAAAAGATCTTTAATAGCCATGATAAAGATCAGTATAGCCCAATGCATATATATACCAAATGGGATTCCTTCTAACTTGGTGTGCTTTTGTTACTGAATGAAAAGATACATTAGGAGAAGATCGTTATTACACTGTTGACAAATGAAAAGATACTTGTGGAGCATGAATTAGCAACAATCCAGGTTTTGTGGTGAATTTTACGTGTATCCATCATTTCTGATGGATGAAAGATCAAAGGAATAGGCCTCTGATTAATATAATTACAATGTGCCTAGAATGGACAATGTTTTTTAAAGCAATTGGTTGCCAAGGAGAGGAAAAAGATGCACAATTTATTGCTAACATTCCATCACGAACAACGCAAAGGTGTGTAGAGCTTCTGTAGAGCTGTAGTACATATGGTTTTGTCGACCCAATTTATTGAAACCAATTGGACTCAAAGGAGACTACAAAGCTTGTATTTCTTCACTTCAACCTTCATTTGTCACATAGGACAGATGAATACAAAATGAAGCCTAGTGAATTTTGGGATGTGGGCCCAGAGTTACTTGACTTTGAGATGCCATATAATGCCACGACCCACTAAAATTTTCTTAATGATGAGGCATTGCCAAGAGCCTTTTCAAGTGGATATGACGACTATGCATCTTCAAGCAACAATCCCAACCCTCAAGAGGATGTTAATGATGTGGATGTTTCATGGCATGGTTAAAGATACTTTTGATGATATGTAATGTAATGTCCCCGACCCCTTAGGAAGCTTATGACGTAGTCCGCTAGCCTAGAGTGATTCCCACAGGCTAAAGCAGGGAAATATTTAATAAAAGGGGACTTGAATTGCCTAAGGAAAACATTATAAAGTCTAAAAAGGAGAAAGGGTGATATTCGCTAGGCAAGTGAAAACTCACTTCAACTTTGTAAAGTGAAATATCATAATGTGACTTTATAAAAGTTGATTTAATAAAAAAAAAAGGTGAAATGGTGACCCTAAGCTCAAAAAGAAGGAAAATGAGGAGACTCTACTCATTCGTACATTGTGAGTTTGGAAAAAAACTCTTGGAGAGTTTGCTTGAAGAAAAGCTTAGGGTTTTGGAACCCTAGCCACCACAACAAACTTCGGTGTTGAAACTAGATACCCTAGTTTGGATTTAAGAGTGAAATCACACAGATTTCACCATCGTGCCTTAATAGAGAATTAGATTTGCCAAAGATTTTGAGTTGGAATAGGTGTTATCAGTTGAATCTCTGATTTGTTGTTTCTCATTTAATATCTTTCAGGTTGAAGATGAAATCGTTGGAGCAATAGACTCAAGCCCAGATCTGTGCTAAACTCTTATTGAAAGGGGAACAATTTCGACACATTTTGTTGTTCCTGTTGTTTGTGGTTAAATCCGAACCATGGCATAAATTTCTGGTTCAAGTTCAAGGTTTCCACTGGTCCGAGTTACCTCCTTTAGTAAGGATGAGTTGATATTCTGGCTAGTTTGAAGCGCTGGGTCAAATTCCTTTTCTGGGCAGTGTATTAATCAAAGGCTTGACCCTATGGATTATGGGTGCTTCCAAATAGTCATAGGCAGACATAAGATTGATCTCCCAAGGTTGTATTCTATTACTAGACATGACCACGAGTTCTAGAGGTCATACTAAGTTGGTCGTAGGGCATTTCCTTACGCTTTTGTTGTTGTTGTAGCTTCACTGTGAGTTATGCGTAACATTTCTTAGACAAACCTTGCTTGTGTTGCTGGAGCAAAGAGTCAATGCAAGTGTGAGTCTGCATGTATATTTCTAGGCAGTGTATTCCATGAACAAATGTTGGAGTATCACTCTGTGCGTTGACAATATACACATGTAATTGTTATCACTGACTGTCAATTTACTAGTTTCATCTACTCTTTGTATCACTGTTGTCTCGTTTCCAAAAATGTGTGACTGTCCAATGTTGTACGCTGCTGGTTTGAAGCAATGTTACCAGACACGGAATCGGCAATAAATCGGCGAGGCAAAAGAGCGAAAGTTTTAATCGGGAAAAAATCGGGAAAAAATCGGGAAATTCATTAAATAAACATTATTACACAATTTTTTTCTTGAGAACTTTCTATTAAACAATGATAAATACATTATAAGATAAACATACTATCTTAAACACACAATCACTTATTTGAGAAAGAAAATATGTTAGCATCCAATAATTTATCAAAAAATTAGTTGAAAAAAATCTCACAATTCGGTAAGTCTAAACCACCTTTTACAATCTAACTCTATCTAATAATAACAAATAATCCTAAGAATCAAATATATAATCACATGAAATATAATTACATAAGATATAATTAGGGAGAAGAAAATTACAACCGAGGGAAAAAAATTCAATAACGCTACCCGCGAAAATAAAATTACATTTTATTACAATATCAACTATATTTCATCCTCAATAAAGTCACGGCATTCGATTTAATTTTAACAGGTGAGAGACGAAGCATCCACACAACAAGATCACATCTAGGTACACCGTTGTTGAAAGAATTCGAAAGAAGTAGCGCATAACAGATATAAAGATGCAGATAACTTCTGAAGAAGAAACGCAATCTACGGCCCATGACTGTATCAGGTCGGACCACATCTCCTGTATTAGTCAAAGAGAATGACTCATCCCGGTCTCTCCGTAAGAATCGGAGATGGAATGAGAATGTCCGGAAAATACGTCCATCAATCCATATACACAAGTCAATATTTCTTATTACGAAAGATTTTTGTTCAGCAGCCACGCATAATGCGGGGGAAGTACTACGACTCTGGGATGTCATCATTTTAACATTTGTCGTAGCTTAATTTCATAATTCGATTCGATATTGGAAAGGCGAAAACGTGAGCTCTCTCGGCGTTCATATTATTCGGTTGGCGTGGAATATTGATTAAATCAAATATGAAGCTCCGAAAACTGAGTAACCATCAAAGTATTCGTGGTCCTCTAGCATTTGAATATGTTACAGCAGCGCGAGTTTCCTCAATGCCCACTGACAGTTGAGTCAATTTTTATGGCCACAGTGCGTTTTGAAAAAATCGGCGGGACTCGTTAAAATCGGCAGAAATCGCAGAAATCGCATAAATCGCGAGTCAAACTCGCGTTGACCACGAGTTAAACTCGGTCAACGCGAGTTGACTCGCCCAGATTCGAAACGGAACTTTTTGCCACCGATCCGACTTGCACTCGCGATTAATCGCCGGAATCGGCGATTCCTGTTTCATTGGTTTGAAGTGAATGCACGAACATTTTGGGCTTATACTCTCTACTTGAAATAGTGATAGTGTTGTCTACATGTCTGGGCAAGTACCCAATTTATTTAGTTCCCAATTTATTTTAATATATATTATATATATTGAAGTGTTTTTATATTGAAGAAAACCAATGCGTGTATGCAATATCATTTAAATGAAATCATTAACCTACAGCAGCTGATGTAAACTTTGGTTTGACAAACTTTTAAGGAGGGAGCCTTACAAATTTTGACAGAAACAATGGTATTTTTGGAGTCGTTTCTAAACTGGAATCTTGCATTGGTATCAAAGCCTTAATCTTGGCTTAGTTGTGGGTTGTTGTTAAAAGTCAGAGCTCAAGAGTTTAGTAGCAACCTGACAGTGGTTACATGACAGAAGAAAATCCCTACACAGGGATAACATATAGAAGGAGACACACTTACAAAGAACCAACTCCCCTTACAGAAGAGGATATCCCTGATATAGAAAGTGAAGAGACACCAGAAAAGGGGAAGGAGATAGAGGAAACACCTGAGATTGAAGGGCTAGATATGGGAGATAAGGAGGAACAGGCCTTTAACAACTTGCTCAAGGCTATAAATGACTTGGCCAAGGGCCAAAAAGAGATGGTAGACTTGATGAAAGGGATGACCAACACAAGGGTCTCTATTGGGAAGGAGCCATTGAATGGGGAAGGGTCCAATAGTGCTGAGGGCAGCCATGCTCGTACCCATTTGCAGAGCCATTCACATGCTGCTAGTAAAATGCCCAGACCCAATATGCCTTAGTTTGTACAAGAGACAACAAAGGACTTAACAAAGCAGGCTGATTTTGGGACCCTTATGCAAACTATATGGACTAATACCAAGCACTGTGATGGGATTTCCATGCCACTATGACTTTTATTGATTTCTACCACCTTTAATTGAAGAGTAGGTGTAAATCATCTTAAAGGTTCCCAAGGCAGAATCCGAGGCTACAGAAAAATTGGGGAAGGTGACAATCCCTTGTTTTGATGGGTCGTCCAAATGTTCAGCTCGATCATGGGTACAAAAATTGGACACCTATTTTCAGCTACATCAGATGACAGAGGAGGAGGCTATTAAATTGGTTGCCTTCCACTTGGATGGTGAAGCCCATGAGTGGTGGTACCATGGGTTGGTGACTTTGGGCCATAGTAGCAACACCTCATACATGAAATTCACTCAGAGGCTTATTGAGCAGTTCAACAGGAAGGATCTGGAGATTCATTTTAGAGAGTTGACACAACTCAAGCATACAGGTAGTCTGGAGGTCTATATTGCAGAGTTTCAGAGGCTGGGTCATGGTCACAGACATCTCAGAGGCTAGATTGGTGATGCTTTTTGTAGAGGGGTTGGCAGAACCTCTATGTGGATGGGCAAAGAGCTTTGAACCCACCACCCTTTGTGCGACTATCAACAAAACTAGGGACTTATAGGGTGCCACCCCAAAGAATAAATTCACTCCTAAACCTTCTTTCCCTCAAAAGGGTAAAGAAGTGAAGCCCTTTTAGAAGGAGTTGACTGGGAAACTGAAGATAGATGAGGAGACCCGAAAAGAGTTAAGGAAGAAGAAACTTTGCTTCAACTATCAGGAGCCATGGGCACTGGGGCACGTGTGCTGGCAAGGACAAAGGCTCACCATATTGATGTATACGCAAAGAGTGATAGTGATGATGGGGATGAGGAGCCAGTACATGGACAAGCATAGGGACAAATGCACCATATAGTTGGGGGCAAGTCTTCACATGTAGAGGGAAAAGCTCCTACTATTGCTTCTATGTTAGGATTCCCTAGATATCACACTTTCAGAGTCGGAGGGGTTATAGCAGGGCACAATGTGACAGTACTGATCGACAATGGGGCTTTCAACAATTTTATAGATGCAGAGATGGTGGAATGAAGAGGGATTCCTACTCAGGAGTTCAATGGATTTACAGTTGTTATTCTTGGAAAACATCAAATGGACTGTAATAGATACATCCCCAAATTACAGCTCACCATGGGTAACTATACAATGACAAAGGACTTCTTTGTGGTGGATGTACCAAACACTAATGTGGTGTTGGGTTGTCAATTGCTTCACTACATCAGGAAGTACACCACGAACCAGCGAAACATGGAAATGGAGTTCAAAGGCCTCATAGATGGCAGGAGGGTAGTTTTGAGGGCCATGCATCAGTGTCGCCAAAGCTAGTTTCATCCAACCATATGGAGGCAGTTTTGAGGCGAGGTGATATTGAATGGGCACTAGAGTGCCTTATTACAGATAATAGGCAAGCAAAGCAGCCGCAAAAACACTCATCTAAGACATTCAGGTATTACTTCATAAACATCATAAAGTTTTTGCTAACTTTCCTCTAGGTAGGTCACCAGACAGAGGTTTTGAACAAGTCATAGAACTTGAGGAGGGTGTGCAGGTAGTAATAACCAATGTTGCGAACATCGCGATTGTGATTAAATTGGTGAGGGTCCGAAATCGGAAAAAATCAGCAAATAAAAAAAAAAAAACATTTTTTTTCAATTTTTTTAATATCTAAAGAATCCACAACATAAAATAAATGCATCGACACATAAATATGAAAAGAGAACTAATATATAAGATATGTAATATCACGTCTAGTGCTACATCACATATAACAACGAATCATGTCTTGAATACTAAGTCTTGAGTCCCGACTCAGCCTCAAATATCAAGAAAAATTATAATAATGTATCTCATATCATGAGTCATAATGTCATATACAATGAAATGAACCAAATAACTAATACTATTGATTTCCTTTGCCCCTCTTGCGAGAAAATGTAACAACTTTATCTCTAGATGAAGAAGATGCTGGGGTTGGCACTAGCAGTGGACTCTGTTGTGCTCCATAAGATGAAGAACTAGGAGCTATAGGAGGTAAACCACGTCCTCTACTAGTGACCATGGTAAGTGGTGTCACCTCCTCCTCCTCTTCCTCCTCCTCCTCTGCAGCTACTACCCCCTCCATTACCTCCTCCTCTAACCAATCAGGGGATGACGCCATGATAAGCCTCTTGGCCTCAACCGTCCATGCAACAGTGGTGTCAATCTCATCCAATGAGATGGCCTCCACATTAGGTGTCTTCTCAAGTTGCCTCACCCACAATCGAAGATTGTAGTAGATGTAGACCATGTCATTAAGTCACGGGGAGTCCAACCTGTGCAAGGGTCATAAATTAGTAAATTATAAATAATAAATTAATAATTATAAACAAATAATTATTATTATTTAATGAATTCAAAAAATTGATTGGAATATTTTTTACCTATTGCGCTTCTTGGTGTGTATTTTTTCAAATACACTCCAGTTGCGCTCGCATCCAAAGGAGCCACATGTTTGGTTGAGGACTCGAATGGCAAGCCTTTGGAGATTGGGTACTCTGCTACCATAGCTTCTCCACCATGCATCACAATATATAAGATAAGCATAACAAAAAAATTGAAATTTAAAAGTTGAAGCAAAGTATGAAGAAACAATAAAATTTGAAACAAACTAAAGCTTACCTAGCATTTTAGTCTTCCTATCCACAATAGCCATGTCAAAGCTAAATGTGCCACTTGCCATCTTGTATATCTCCATTTCTTTGAAGTCTTTGCACGTTTTGTTGGAGATGACACCATCTTCCGGACACAAGTGAAGAATCCTTCCATGACCTCAACATCAAATAAGAAGCCACAAGAGTAAGAAAATGTGGGGTTCAGGTAGATCCCTACAACATGAATGGGGCGATGGAGTGTATCGTTCCATCACTCATCAATCACTTCCCATATGAGTTTTGGTCTCTGAAACTCCTCATCCTCCTTATCATCATGGTAGTTGTGAATGGATTCTTTGGCCCTATCCATGGCTTCATACAAGTAGCCCATTGCAGGCTTGTCTCCATCAACTAATTGAAGAACCTTTACCAAAGGTTCAGTAATGCTACACACCTCCTACACTCCTGCCTAGAAGCTTTTCTGGTATGAAACTAGCCTGCATATAGCCTCTCCCTCTGGTTTGCGGCTATATGGCAAAGCACGCCACTCCTCTGAAAGAAACATTCTCTTCACATCCCACAAATTCAGGGGGATTGAAGATATATGAAGCTAGTGGCAAACCGTGTAATGGCAGGGCACACCAACTTCTTGTTATTGGTGAATGTTCTCATCAAATTAAGCACAGATGCATGATTATATATAAATTTTGTAATGCTTTTTGATGATTCAACAATATCCTTGACAAAAGGAATTTTTCCTATGTCCTCCAACATCAAATCAATGTAGTGTGCAGCACAAGGTGTCCAAAATAAGCTAGGATACCTCTCCATAAGCATCCTAGCAACAACAACATAATTTGCAACATTATCCATTATGACTTGGACAACATATTGTAGACCCACCTCCTGAATGAACACGTCCAACAAATCACATAATAATCGTGCATCTTTGATTTGTGCAGATGCATCAACAAATTTCATAAACATTGCCCCCTTGGGACAATTAACCAAGAAGTTAATAAGGGTTCTACCCTTTTGATCGGTCCAACCATCTAACATCACAGTGCATCCTATATGTGCCCATGAGCCCCTAAACTCCTCCAATCTCTTAGTGCATTCAACCTTTTCATTCTAAAGAATGCACTCTTTAAAGTCATCATATGAAGGGGCTTTGTACCCCAAGCCAATAATAACAATAACATCAATTGCAGGCTGGAAAAATGGATCGTTCCTCGCAATGTTGAAAGGAATATCACTCCAAAGAAGACACCTTCCCAACAGCTTGTCGTGATATAAGACAAGATATAAGAAAAAAAACCAAATTTTACCTTTAAAATTGCTCTGTCGCACGGCTCAACAATTTTTTCATATCGACTTGCGATTTTTTCAAGCCGAAAAAATCGTCGATTTTATCAACATTGCGTTTTTTTTATAAAACTGCAATTTTATCACATTGTTTGGAACACTGGTAATAACCACTCCCTATCGGCATCCTAAGGTCTATAAAGATGTTGGACACCTAATCCTCTATGGGTTGGCGTGGAATGTGAACAGCCACCGGAGTCCAAGAGACCTTGGAATATGGAATCCAACTGTCACTCCAATGTACTATAAATGTATATCATGTCAATAATATATGCAACTCAATGTTTATCATTCATATTCTACCTTCGACATGTATGTGTTTAACATGGTATCAAAGCAGGCGTTCTCCTGCCCTACTTCATTTTGAGCCACTGATTTTGTGATTTCTATGTGCATGAAAGTTCAGCTATGAGTCCTACATTTGATGAATATCCTATCAGCTGTATTTTAGCCACATTCTCTGCCTTAGTAACTCCTTTTTAACGCTCTGTCTATTCTAACGATATGCTTTCTAATGCTTTGTCCACTCGAAGGCCCTGACCTCTGTGCGTCACTTATACACATAACGTTCTAGCCTACATACCCACATCACTGTCTGTTGGTGCACTGGTTGAACTCTGTTGAATCCCTGTGCATTGAGCTAATTCCTTCTGATCGATTCATTAATTAAGAACCTGTCTTGTTGCAGGTCACCATGGCAGTCGTTGCGGCACCAAAAATTGCGATTAGACAGAGCACTGATAGCTGACCAACGAAAGTCGTTATCGCTTCAAAGATGAGCACCAGATAAACGTAGAGATGCTGGGAGTAGGAGGTCCATGCTCTGAACAGCTCACCCGTTAGCCCCATGGGTATGATCAAAAGGGGTAGCCCAATTGAACAGAACAACATTTCCATTTGTGAAGTGCCTAGATTCATTTTAAATATTGCCTCCTGTAAATTCCCAAGGAAAGAATCCATTATCAGAGTTCCAGAGACCATTATCACTCCCAAAACATTGAAATTCGGGGACGTTTGAGCATCTACGAGCGTGAAAATGATTAAACTGACTACGAGAAGTACAACAGAAACATATTCATGCACAGGATACTTTTGCCTCAGCCCAAGTATAAAAGCTCCCATCACCATCACCGGTATATTCGAAAGTTCTTTGAAGGGTTGTACATTTAATGGAGCTTAAGCTTTGGTTTGATGGTGAATGAATTGCCTCGGTGGTTTACAGAGCGCTTTTAGAGCCTCGGTGGTTTACAAAGCACTTTTAGATTGTTCTAAATGTTATATTAAATATTGTACAAAGCATGTGAAAGGAGCAACTATGGGAGATCTTCTGGTAATATCTATAGGAAGAGAATAGTTGAGACAAAGCTTGTAGGGTACTATCTACGCCATTTTAAAAAAAAGCTATAAACATCCATCCAAAGTATGGCAAGCAGGTTTGAATGTCTGTGACCTGTGCGTTGACACATTCCTATGCGTTGGTGTTTCATTCATATAGTTGAACAGTCATTCATTGTCATATGCTTTGAAGACTGTATTGGTATATATATTATTCGATTGCACTAGCTAATGAGTTGAATTTCAGAGCATATCAAGATTCATTGAAGAGTGCGTAGAGAAGCCTTTCAAAAAAAAAGGTTGTAAGTTGCAGCTACTATAAAAAAAAGAGGGTTTTGTGCAATTTCTATCTTAAGATATTATTTATAAGGTTGGATAAAATGGCTAGACTTGATGATGCATTAGAGTTGCTAAATACTCTAATTTATTCCATTGATGAGATGGTCCAAATCACTAGGGACACTCTCTCCGATATTCGAACTTGTTTACAAAATGCAAAATAAAACGTTGAATTTTTGTAGCTTGAATCTCAGCTTCAGCAAGCAGAATTACAACAATGGAGTCATCATTCTCAATCTGTTTCTATTCAGAAAATTGAGACAGACTCCCATCAACTACCAGAAAGTAATCATATCAATGATATTAAGATTGATTTAGATGTAGTACCAATCTCAAGGGCAGATTTGAATGCAGAAGCAGAAATTCAACGTACGCTTCCCAAGCCCATCATCAGACCTTGGGAAAAGCTTGTCCATAACAAGCACAGAACAAGTCTTGGATATGATAAGGAGGTTTGCTTTCACAGTCCAGATTACTCAAAGCCCATCCAGTTTCAGAGTGCTGGATTCCTTCATGATAGTTCACCTTCATTGTTCCAGATTATGCTCCTCCACATTCGCAGCCAAAAGTTGTTAAATGCCAACACTGTGACCGAGTTGGCCATATGAAAGATCACTATTTTGATCTTCATCCATGTGAGCACTGTCATAAAACCACTCATTCTTCAAACAGATGCTTCAAAAACAAGCCTCCTGCAAGAACAAAGATTCATCTTGGATGGATCGCTTCTTGGCAATGGGATTCAACAGCCAAGAAGATATTTCAGTCATATGTTAGAACTTGTTCTAGAGTATTGAACAATCTTGCAGTTGAGTTTTCTCCATCATCTCACCTTGTATCTGACAGGGGGGAAGTGATGGTCATCTACAAGCTTCAAAGCCACATCAAGCAAGCCTAAGCCACAACCTGTCGTACCAGATTCAAAGTTGTAGCTAGAGACAAAGATGCCCTTAAGCATGCCTTCGGTTTATGATCAACCTTAAACCATCTATGTGGGGTTGAGCCATCTCTTCAAAAGAATTGTGGACACTTCCTCTAGCAGAAGACTTCAGCTTCTTGCCAGTTTTGGAAGAGTTCCAGGAATTGCATTAAGCATTCTAGATTTGTTGGTCATCCTTAAACCATCATAGGTTGAGGTTCTCCCTTTTTATGCGGGGTGAGACCTCCCTTTCAAGGTTGAAGGTTTCCCTCTTCAAAACACGAGGAGCACTTCCTCTAGCAGAAGACCTCAATTTCTTGCCAGATTTGGAAGAGTTCAGGGAAATGCACTAAGCGTTCCAGTGTTGGTGGTCATCCTTAAACCACCCCCCTTATACATATTAATCTACAACAAGACATGGGAAGACCACCGAGACACTTGGACGAGGTGTTGGGAATTCTGGAGAAGGAATTATATGCAAAGTAGTCCAAGTGTGAATTTGGCATGACAGAGATGCTCTATCTCAGACATGTGATTGGTCATGAAGGGGTACAAGTGCATCAGGAGAAAATCCGGGCAATTATTGAGTGGCCCACCCCACAAAATGTTACAAAACTGAAAAGCTTCCTTGGTTTTTGCACTTACTATAGAAAGCTAAGGGGTTTTTGCAGTTAGCAACTCCTCTTACAGACCTCACTAAGAAGGGAACCTTCATTTGGTCATAGAAAGCACAAGAAACATTCGAGAGGATGAAGGAGGTGATGAGCACTTGCCTAGTGCTTGTTTTACCTGATTTCACCTAGCCATTTGTGCTAGAATGTGACACCTCGAGTACAGGAATAGGAGTAGTCCTTATACATAATCAACACCCCATAGCCTTTGAAAGTTGTAAGCCTAGAAATTATGAGTTGCACTATTCGATATATGACAAGGAGATGTTGGCCATAATGCATGCATTGGCGAAATTCAGATAGTATCTGGTGGGGAACCGATTGAAAGTAAAGATTGACCATAACAGCCCAAGGTTCTTCATGAAGCAAAAAGAATTGAGTGAGAGGCAGCAAAAGTGGATGGACAAGTTGTAGGCTTACGACTTCGAGATAGAGTACATCAAGGGAAAGAACAACATAGTGGTTGATGCTCTATCAAGAATGCCACCCACTTTCTCTCTCATAGATATGACAGAAGATTGGAAGTCAGTGTTGCTGGTAGAGTATTCAAAGAATAAATTTGCTTGTGAAATTTTGGACGGATTAATCTGTGATGATAGGTATCGAGTTATGAATGACATTATTTACTATAAGGACCAGATCTATCTTGTGCCGGAATCAAAACTGAAAGAGAGAATCATGCAGATAGTTCATAGCTCACCCTTATTAGGACATCCGGGATATCTAAAGACCTACAAGATTATTAGGGAGAGGTTCACCTGGAAAGGCCTCAAGGTGGATGTGTTGAGATTTGTGAGGGAGTGCAACACTTGCCGGCAAAACAAGACAGAGCACATGCATCCAGCAGGTTTACTGCAACCCTTCCCCATCCCGAAGTAGAAATGGGAGAGTGTTTCCGTGGACTTTATCATTGGCTTACCTCTGGTGCAGGGCAAAGATTGCATATATGTGGTGGTAGATCAACTCACAAAACTTGCCCTTTTCTTTGCCATATCGTCAAAATATTCAGCTTCATAGGTGGCTAAGCTATTTTTCAAGGAGGTCTTCAGATTGCATGGGTTGTCAAAGACCATTGCCAGTGATAGAGATAGAAGGTTCATGGGTGACTTTTGGCAAGAGATTTTTAGACTTGTGGGGACTAAGTTAACCCCGAGCACTAGTTATCACCCACAGATTGATGGGCAGACAAAGATAGTCAACAAGTGGCTGGAAGGCTATCTTAGGAATTACATAACCGACCAACAAAAGGCATGGGTGAAGTGGTTGCATCTAGGAGAGCATTGCTACAATACCACTTTCCACATATCCATTAGCATGATTCCCTTCAGAGCATTATATGGATATGACCCCTTGACCTTTTCAAACATGATATTTGGGGATAGTTGGGCACCACTGGCCAAATACTGGATCTAGGAGGGCCAGGATATTTTAAAAGTCCTCAAGAAAAATCTACATATGGCTCAGAATCAACAAAAACTGTATGTAGATAGGCATAGGGTGGAGTGCAAGTCTGAAGTGGGAGATATGGTGTACCTTTGTCTTCAGCCCCACAGACAGTCATCACTGAAACCGAAAGGGGCGGAAAAGCTGAAACCCAGGTTCTACAGGCCATTCAAGATTTTGAGACGAGTAGGAGAAGTGGCCTATGAACTTGAGCTTCCAGAAGGATGTAAAGTTCACGTTTTTCATGCCTTGTGCCTCAAAAACGCCTTGGGGCAACATGCTATTGTTTCCACTGAACTCCCACCATTGGATGAGGAAGGAGAATTGATCTTGGTTCCTGAAAAGATCCTATACACAAGGGAGAGGAAGTTGTGAAACAAGACAATCAAGGAGTACTTGATAAAATGGAAATATTTACTAGTAGAAGATGCTACCTGGGAAGGTTAACAGGTGCTCAAACATCTTGAACTGAAATTGCTTGAGGACAAGTAATCTTGGGCGGGAAGAACTGTAATGTCCTTGACCCCTTAGGAAGCTTATGACGGAGTTCGCTAGCCTAGAGTGGTTCCCATAGGCTAAAGCTGGGAAATATTTAATAAAAGGGGACTTAAATTGCCTAAGGAAAACATTATAAAGTCTAAAACAGAGAAAGGGTGATATTCCATAGGCAAGTGAAAAGTATTTTTACCTTTATAAGCTGAAATATCATAAAGTGACTTTAGAAAGGTTGATTTAATAAAAGGGAAGGTGAAAAGGTGACCCTAAGCTCATAAAAAAAGGAAAATGAGGAGACTCTCCTCATTTGTGCATTGTGAGTTTCAAGGAAAAGCTCTTGGAGAGTTTTCTTGAACATAAGCTTAGGGTTTTGGAACCCTAGCCGCCGTAACAGACTTCGGTGTTGAAACTAGACACCCTAGTTTTGATTTGAGAGTGAAATCACACAAATTTCACCACCGTGCCTCAATGGAGAATTAGATTTGTCAAAGATTTTGAGTTGGAAGAGGTGTTATTAGTTGAATCTCTGAATTGTTTTCTCAATTAATATCTTTCAAGTTGAAGATGAAATTGTTGGAGCAATAAACTCAAGCCCAGGTCTGTGCTAAACTACTGTTGAAAAGGGAACAATTTCCACACATTCTGCTGCTCTTCTTGTTTGTGGTGAAATTCATTTCTGTGTCGAGTTCAGGGTTTCCACTGGTTCAAGTTACCTCCTGTTGGAAGGATGAGTTGATATTCTGGTTGGGTTGAAGAGCTGGGTCGAATTCCTTTTCTGGGCAGCGTATTAATCAAAGGCTTGAGCATGTGGATTGTGGGTGCTTCCAAATAGTCACAGGCAGGTCGTATTTTGGTGCTGAACATAAGACTGATCTCCCAAGGCCATATTCTATTACTGGACATGACCACAAGTTCTGGAGGTCATACTGAGATGGTCATAGGGCATTTCCTTATGCTTTTGCTGCTGCTGTAGCTTCACTGTGAGTTCTGCATGACATTTCTGAGAGAAACCTTGCTTGTGTTGCTGGGAGCAAAGGGTCAATGCAAGTGTGGGTCTGCATGTATATTTCTGGGTAGCGTATTCCATGAACAAATGCTGGAGTATCATTCTGTGGGCTGACAATATACACATGTAATTGTTATCACTGGCTGTCATCAATTTACCAGGTTCATCTACCCTATTGTATCACTCGTCTCATTTCCAAAAATGTGTGACTGTCTGATGTTGTATGCTGCTGATTTGAACATTGAAGTGAATGCATGAACATTTTGGGCTTATACTCTCTGCTTGAAATAGTGATAGTGCTGTCTGCATGTCTGGGCAAGTTCCCAATTTATTTTAATATATATATTGAAGTGTTTTTATATTGAAGAAAGCCACTGTGTGTATGCAATATCATTTAAATGAAAGCATTCACCTACAGCAGTTGATGTAAACTCTGGTTTGACAAACTTTAAAGGAGGGAGCCTTACAAATTTTGACAGAAACAGTGGTTTTGGAGTCGTTTCTAAAATGGAATCTTACATGTAATTTGAATTTCTAATTTGTAATGAATATGATCTAAAAAATTCAAAATATAGAGCCTAGATAGACTATAGCACTGAGTAGAGTGATGACACTTATTTCACACATATTGTTTACATATCATTGACTTCTAATATAAAGATTAACTCTCTTTTTGGATTTATTTCCAAATTTAAATTTCATGAGGGATTTCTGAAATTTGTCTCATTTCTAAGAATTTTGCCTAGTCCATTTTGGACATCGTATCTGTATCAGTGCAACTTAGAGAAACATTAATATTATTTGATGATTGATATACTATTGTAAACAGAAATTAAGTGCTTGGCAAGTTTATTGGGTTAAGCACTATTCTCTCTTGTAGTAATAGGAATGCTCATTTAATGCTTCATAAATGATTTTCACCTTTGCTTTTCATTGTAGGAATTTTGTTGTTTTTCCTAATTGTTGAATGTAGTTTATTGTTACTCAAGGATTCCCTACAGTCTACCAATGCTGTGGGGAGTAACACCTAATGAATACCAGAGGAGATTACAATGGTTGAGGTGATACAAATTTTCTGAAAACTATCCAAGATGATGCAAAATTATCTTTCATGAGAAGTAGCTTCTGTAGGGAGATGGTGTCTTTCTTATGCAATGGACCAGAGCAAAAATCCCTACAAAACAAATAAAATTGTCATAATATGTCTATGATATTTGTTTGCAATTGTTATTGATTAGTAGGCTCACTCAAATAGTTCCACTTTTGCAACAACAATAGAGCCAAGGGATAAGTAATTATCTTGAATCTTTAATTGTGTTCTAGTTATGGGGAAATGATTCTTGCAATGAATCTTTTCTCATTATTTTCACTTACAGATAAGCTAATCCTAGCGTTCTAAAACCAACTGAACTGGGACCAGCTGGTTTGGCCTGTTTGACCCTTGAACTTCTTGAAGCAGCCCTTGAACCAGGTCGGCGACTAGTTCTGTACCAAACCAACCAGTTCAGCATGGAACTTGTGAGACCAGTTGGTTCAACCAGCTCTGTACTGAACTGGTTTAGGAGTGGCCACAGCAAAAATCCGAAGCTAAAAGCAATAAATAAGGGGAAAAAAGTCCTAATATCCCCTAGCCCCACCCACCCACCCAAACCCTGAAACATTGTTATATAACGAGTGCCCCTATTTGCCTTGCACCTCTCTCATTGAGCATTTGCGAGCATCTGGAATTTGTGGAGCACCAAGATGCATTGAAAAATTGTGATTCAGAATAAAACTTTCACATTTTATGTATTTTTTAGTAAACCAGTTCATATTCTGATTTGTCATCCGATTCCAATCCGAGCCTGTTCTGACCCTTGGCTGATTCTGATCAGAGTCAGGTCTGACCTTTGACCAATCTTGAGGTTGATTCCGACCTTTGAAACAGTAGTTAATCCCATTAAAGATGTTCTAGTTGAAACTACTTATCATACAACACTTATCAAAATAAATTATAGGTTGTGTTTTCGAATTTTGAGTGCAGGGTGATCAGACTACAACATATATTATCGAATTTTGAGTGCAGGGAGATCAGACTACAGCATAGATTAAATTGAAGTATTGCAATTTTGGTATTCCTTCACTATGCTGAATGAGAACTCAAGGATTTTGCATAATATAGATATATGGATATGTTTTGATAAATATGAAGTTTCACAAATTTTATGTAATTTTATATAAAATCTTTTCCGTTTTCACTTGACCTGATATCTTTTATATGGATAGATGAAGTTGTGGGATCGCCGCCTAGTTCAGAGAGGACCTGTTCAATCCTATGAAGGACATGTGAATTCCCACACCACTATGCAAATTGCCGTGGATCCAACTGAAACACTTCTTGCATCGGGTAAGCACTGTAGTTTTTCTAAATGGCTTTATTTCCACTTCTACACAGAATATGTAAAACTAATATGATAATTCCAATTTATACAATTCCAATCAGGGGGCGAGGATTGTGCCATCCGTATTTGGAGTGTCAAGACTGGAGAGCTTTTGCATACAGCAGCTGGGGCCTGTTCACCTGTTAGAACAGTATGCTGGCCAAAATGTGGAAGTAAGACTCTTATTTGTTGGGATCTGGAAAGACTACTTGTTTTGAATTTAAAAAAGCAACTGTTAAGCGTTTTTCCATTGTTCCAGGGTTGAGAGAATCGTATCACGGAAGGCAGTTTTATGAGGATGCTGTTTTTAACCAAGACTTTTGTTGGGGCTTGTGGCTTGGATCTTCCGAAGGTTTGCTGTATATGCATGGAGGTGCTTGATATCGGAAAGAAATGATTATGCTCGTGCAACACAAAGTTTGTGAATTATTTGCAATTGCAAGCAATGGTACATTACTCATATTTTAATACAACTTCTGATTCAACTAAATATTTAGTGGAATAAAGTGCTTATTGAGACATTTTGGCAGATATGAGTGACCAAAAAAATTGATTCTCTATCGTATTGCAATATGCCATTCTTACTGCGACTTTTGAAACTTGGATTTTGTTTAATGTTTGTTCGAAAAAACTCAAAATATGCATGAGAATCTCATGCATAGAGCCTTTTTTTTAATACATTTTATTTTAAACAGCACTCTTCATAAAATTCATCAACAGCAAGCCCACATTTGTAAAATAATCCATTTGCAGTATACAAACATTTCCTAATTAACTGATCCATTAGTTTATATGTATGATTCCAAACAATTAGCATTCTCATGTGGCTTGTAATATTTTTAATGGAAATATTAAGTGAATAATAGAAACATGTATTATAACAACAGCTAGGAAATCCAACACATACCGATGAAATCAAAACACGAGGAAATGCACCAAAACTCTGAGCCATTTTATTTATTTTGAGCAGAATGGAGTACAATGAGTATGGAAATAGGAACCTGGGCTTGCTATAGCAAGCTAGGCGAAACCCAGGTTGGAATTGTAATGCCCAAGTACTGGAATGACTCCACCAAAAACCTCTACACTGACCCAGTAAATTACTACCACTGTTGTTGTAGGTGAACTGAGATTTCGGCCTTCAAATCTACTCCAAAAATTCTGCAAAATTAAATGTCGTCTCTCCACACCAGTGCCAACAAAACCTAGAAAACTGCACCCTCCAACAATTTCTGCTGCTGACTGCTGAATGGAACCAGGAATTCTGTCCTCAGAAGTGCTCAAAAATTCTGTAAAATTAATCCTAGCCTCCTCTCACCAAACCCACAAAAACCCAGAAAGAGTTTGTGTTGAAGCCACCAACCCCCGGCGATCCCCAACAAGTGTGAATTACCCAATTTGGCCAGAAAATGCCCCACAAAATGGAATTGTTGTAGGATTCCCAAAATATGACACTGAAAGCCTCCCAAAGTCTTGCAAAGATCCCCTTCGAGAAATTCCTGATTTCTCTAACCCAAATTTCCTCGGAAAAAAGCCCACCTCCTACTCCTGCCCCTGCGCAGACTTGAGCCAGTGAGCTCTATGCACTGTCAAAATGAGAGGAAATTCGTCGAAATTCTGACCTCACTCGCTGCCTTGCAAAATGCTCCAAATATTTAGCCTTAACTATGAATAATGTCTCAACAAAATCCTGGAGTCTCTAACCAACTGCAGCTGCTCCAAATAATGTGCCACAAACTCTTCTGTGCCTAGGAAATGCGCATAGCTGGGAAAACTCCTTCAATGAAACTCAAGGAATGCCCTGAATTGGACTCCCAAATTGCCACTAGGGAGACACTCGAAGTTCTTTGAAATGAGGGTGGAATTCTGCTTGGAATTCTTGGTGCTAAACGACACTTTCTTCTTGTGCTAAACAGCCCCAAGACAAGATGAAAGGTGAAATGTAATAGTCAAAAGATTATTAGCAAACGAGTCCATCCTCCTTTTATAATTTCTCCCCATGCTTCTAAACTCCTTTTTAAATTATAGAAATAAGTCTTTCGGATTAATCACATTGTTAGGATTTGGTCAACGTTTCAAACCAACTAATGTGGTTCATCCTCAAGACAAGGTGAGAAATCCATTGATCAGAAGAAATAAATAGTAAGGATGCAGCGTTGCCCAGAGTTAGCCGTTAAAAATTAGTTGTTGGTAAATTAGTTAGTAGGTAAAGAAAATAATTATTTTGGAATTAGAGGTAAGGAAAAATATTCTATATTTAGTTAAAAATAGTTGTTAAGGAATAATTAAATATAAAAATAGTATTTCAATATTATTGAATGATGTAGAAATAGTTTATATCATCTTGTTTGTTATGGGTTGACTTATTCATATTAGAAAACTAGCTGTTAGGAATAAAAATATTTAATCCCAAAATAATTCATTAATTATTAATAACATTAATTTCTATATTAAGATTATTTAATAATAATATCATGTTTATATTATTTGATAGAGGGACGCTTAAATCCCTCAAAAAGGTATCCATGATAAATTAAAACAAATCAGAGTCAAAGGTTAACTAGAAAAATAATACTAGAAAATTTATAATGTAATGCAGTTATATTAAAATATATATATATATAAAAAAATTTGATAATAATAAAATAAAAAATAGAGGATCAAGAGAGAAACTATTGTTAAAAAGAAAAAAGATAAAATTTGATAAATATAAAAATTAAAAATAGGGGAACAAGGCAGAAACCATAAGAAAATAAACCAAAAAGAAAAGAAGAGGAGAAAGGAGAAAAACGAAAGATGAGTTAAGATGAGAGCGCTGGAATCCAGCTCTTACTCAATTTCCAACCATCATCCCTATTAAGATTTATGGTGTGCCTTTCGATCTCAATCGCCTCCCTAAGCTTCCTATGGTGGAAATGATCTATCTTAGCGATAACTTTGGATTCTTCAATGCAGACATGGTGCTTCGATTTTTTTGCATGCTCAGCTAAGGCTGATGAGCGGGAGCGATTGTGTCTAATCTCTGTTGCATGCTCATTGATCCTTTGCTTAATAGATCTACCTGTTTCTCCAATGTAGGGGATACCACAAGAGCAGGGAACAAGGTAGACCCCTTTCGAGTCCTTAGGGTCAATAGGGTCTTTAACAGATCTAAGAGAATTTTTAATGGTATTGAGAGGCTTGAATGAAGAAGAAACATTAATCTTCTTGAGGATATGGGCAATCCTATCTGTGGTTCCTTGGATATACGGAAGATGAACCTTAGAGATAGGATCGTCACGAGCAGGTTTAACTCTAGGCGCTTTGCAGGCCTTGTGAAAGGCCTTGAGGCTTTGAGATCTGCTATACCCATTATTTCTGAAAACTTCAAGAAGATGGGATTTCTCTTGTTCAAGGTGGCTATCATCAGAGATTCTTAGAGCATGGGTAGCAAGAGTGCTGAGAACCCCGAATTTCTGAGCCGAGAAATGATGAGAACTGGCATGGAGATACTGTTCCATGTGAGTCCCGTTTAAATTATTATTTTATTGGTGGGGGTCATTTTCCACTAAGTGACTTTTTCCTCCATTTTAATAAAATAATAATTTGTCGCCAATCACCAATAAAATAATACTTGCCACCTTTCTCCAAAATAATGTTTTCCCTTTTACTTAATATCACCAAAATTAGACAAAATTTCCATGCTCACAAAATTGGGGATATTACAGTCCTCTTCGCCAAAAATTGCTTGTTCTCAAGCAATGCAGGAACAAGCGCCCCCTCTAACTGTTAATCACCACTATCATCGCAGTAATACCAGAGTTCCAAATGTGCCACTAATTTAGTCCAATCTCTGCATTGTCTGATCATGAAGGAATCTCTCAATACCAGGATCCCAAGGCATCTTGATCAATGTGAAGCACCCCTTGCTCCACTCATCGTCCAACCAGGTATAAGCTCTAGAAGCCCTCTACATACTATCAATAAGTAGACCTTCATGATAATGTAAGACTCTGTCCAACTCTCCATGAAGTTGCCCTACCAAGTAGTCCACCTCATGCACACGAAAAGTAAACTCCTGAAGATACAACCCAATCCCTATGGGGACAGAGTCTCTCCCGCATGAGCTTCACCTTATATCCTCTTGCTGACCAACCTACCATGCTGATGAAGTCCCCCACGCCATCATGTGAGTCACTGAAGCCCAGTGGAGAATCTGAGTGATCTCCACCTATAACAATCAACTCATCCCTAAAGGTCGCTGAGTTGTCTAGTACTGTGATGCCCGGGTCCCATGCTCGTCTCAGAAAAGCACCACCATGTTGTCACTACACCACTCTAACTTGTATAGGCTTCCCATCGTGTGCACACTATAGACTCCTCCCCTGAAACCTGGAGGCGAAATATTGACGGAGGCCAAGCTCATCCTACCCAGGTGTCTCTATGATGTCAATATCTACCCACCCATCTCTAGTATCGATCCTGGGCTGCAACTGAAGAAGCCTGCCTCGCCAAACAATGGAGGCCTCAGTGATCCCCCATGCGTCAACCCTAAAGTGAGCTAGATCACCCTCTATTATGGTCCTGCTCCTCACGAGATAGAGTGGCCTTTCGACCAAGTGAATCCTTGGATCCCCTAGCCAAACTTGTTGCAGCATAGCTCTAACAGCTACTGGAATCTGTTTGTGCCTCCTTCCTAGTCCCTGCATGCAACCAACATATAGGCCCCATATATCACAAACTAATCTAATGCATGCTACACTTCCCAATGCCTACCACTGCGTAATATCGATGACTGCTGGAAGCCACATGTGCCAAAATAACTACCCCCTAAAGGTAGCCAATAGGTGGGTATCTGATACTCGCAATCGACTCAATGTATGCGGACCTGTCTTGCTCCAGCCAACCATCACCACTGAGTCTGCCATCCACCCTCTCGATAATGTGCCAATGCAATGTCTGGAGGCCGGACACATGTCTCCCTCATGACCAGCTCCCCAGGCGTAGGCTCACTGATGAATGATATGCCTCCCTTGTAGATGATCACCTCATTCCCCAACCTATGGCTGTCAACTCGTGCACCGACCCAATGCCACCACTGAGAAGTCTCTCCCTTAGTGTGTTGGTTGTCATCCCAATATCTCGGGTGAGCTCCCTGTCGCCCGTTGCTCTCGCCCAGAGTGTCAAAGGACAACAGCTAAATCGTCTGTGCCCGTAAGTGAAGTATAAGAGGGACAGGCGTGTGAGTCCCCATGGATACAATCAAGTATCACTCAGTTGCATCCCCGTCGATCTTGGGTGAACTACACCCAAAGGTATGCTTGGTGTCTCCGTCCATAAGTCTCCCTGGAGGCAACCCTCCAAGACCTCGTTGTACAACACCATATGCCCCAGCATCCCACCGAGTATCCTTGTACTCCTTGACCTGGCACTATACCCTACGGCCTATCCTTGTACACTATTGGATACCCCGTGCTACTGCTATACCATCCTATATCGTCTTTTATCCTGTCTGTGCCACTATACCTGCCACTCCCCACGTGTACTCGATGCAATATGAGTTGCTCATTGCAAACCAACATGCTACATCAAACAACCACACATCTCCATGTTCTTTTGCAAGCCACTGCTCATCACTGCATACCTCTATACAACACTGGATGTTAGGGTCTAAAATTGGGCCTGTATGCATCAGGTCTGTTAAAATTGGCAACTAGGGCCAAACTCCATGTGGGTCACCTCATTTATGGCAACTGATATTTTTCCTAGATTCCTCTTGTCGAGAGATGTAGGATTGATCTAAAGATCATCCGATTCTGACAAGTATTTATGGAGATATGAATTTATGTGTATTTACTTGATAAATTGTCAAGGTCGGCCAGCAGTTAAATGTGTGGCACACATGCTCAGTGAATCATATAAATACAAGAGAGATTGATTCATTTTCTCATCATCTCATCTCACTCATTCTTCTCTCTCTCTCCTTAGCTTTGGGTTATACAAGGAGCAGCTCACACATGGGAAGAAGGAGGACGCATTAGGGCAAGGAAGACGCAAAAGCTGTTGAAGGTCTCTTTACCCTGCGTTGACCAAGCATTGGCTCATCAAGGGTGTGGTTTTGGTGTGGCTGCTTCTTCTAGGCAGACCGCAGATTTTGGCACAAAAATCGAGGCAATCCGTCCACAGGTTTGACCAGCGTTGACTGCGCAGGAGGACGCATTAGGGCAAGGAAGACGCAAAAGCTGTTGAAGGTCTCTTTACCCTACGTTGACCAAGCATTGGCTCATCAAGGGTGTGGTTTTGGTGTGGCTGCTTCTTCTAGGCAGACCGCAGATTTTGGCACAAAAATCGAGGCAATCTGTCCACAGGTTTGACCAGCGTTGACTGCCCAGTTTTGGGCAGCAAGTTGACTTAAGTCAACAGTAGTTTGATTGTGATTTTGGGGCTGATCAAATTGTGTTTTTGGAGCTGATCAAGGGCTATTTCTTCAGCCTGTTCGAGGGCTAGTTGACTGGAAATTGACCAAGCATATTGGAGGTCAATTTCAACTCGTTTGGCCAAGTTTGACTTTTCTGATCTAGGGTTTGCTGCTGCTGATATAAAATTACAGAATTCTGATTTTGTACTGTTTCTCTCTGCTGAACTATTGAAGATAAAAGAAGATTTGATCAAATGGTTTCCCTGCATTGGGGTTTGTCCCTAGCTAGCCGCCACATCTTGTGTCTTTTGTCTTGGCTTGTTTTCTGTTGATCGTTTAATGTTCTATCTGCATTTTACTTAATGTATATGTGATTGCCAATCTGTGGCTAATAAGAAGAAAAGAAGTAAACTGCTCTAAGCATAGAACATACCATAATTTATCATGGAATTGGAGCTGAAGTGAAGACAAAGCCCAAGCAAGAGCAAGAGCAAGAGCAATCACCGAAGAGAAGGTTGGCAAGGCTATCCTAAAAACTTCATGGGGTCCTCAACACTCTTCCTCGTCGAAGACAAGCTCTGTGAGAAGTCTGACTATCACGGATGGAAGATGTCTCTCGATCTGACTTTAGAAGATCAGGAAGTGTTGGACCATGTGAGAGGCAATGTTGTTGCGCCTCCATCAAATGCATCCGCTGCTGCCAAAAGCAAGTGGTCCAAGGGAGAAAGTAAGAAAGATCATTCGGGACTCTATCGACAAGTGCCTGGTGGCCTATGTTTCTGAGCTGACAACCTCCAAGGAAATTTACGATAGACTGGTGAGTTTATTTAAAGTTAATGATGCAAATCAAGTTCTATTCCTTAGAAATAAGCTGAAGGAAATTAAGAAGGGCAAAGATGAGAGTATGCAAGCATATTTATTAAGAATCACCGAGATCAAGAATGATCTCCTATCTATTGGGGAAGTAGTTCCTGACAGGGAAATAACTATCACAACTCTTGGAGGACTGCCACCTGAATGATATATATTCAGGACTACTCTTCTCAACAACAATGCCATCGCAGGATTTGAGGAATTGATGGCTAGATGTATTCAAGAAGAGACAAGGATGGAAGAGAAAGAAATGCTCGCACTTAAATGCCATCCCTCTTCCTTTTCTTCTCATGCTAAAAGAAGAAACAATTTTGGGGCTAAATCCAAAGGAAAGGTTGGATCGAAGGGTGGAAGAAAAGGACAATGTTACAATTGCAATAAAATGGGCCACTATGCGAGGGAGTGCCTTGATAAAAGGGACTCACACCATGACGATGACCAAAATCACTCTCAAGGCAATCAAAGGAATGGCAGGTCCAATGGCAGAGGTAAAAGAAATGGCAGAAATAAAGGAAGAAGGCAACCCTTCAAGAAGGCAAGAAACTCCAAGTATGAATCTAACGTTGTTAGCAATAAGCAAGATGAATATTGTCTACCAGCGGCCCTCTCTACTACTGCTCCCCTGGACACACTGGGAAATTAGCTTATTGATAGTGGTGCCTCAAGGCACTTCACTAGTTTCAAAGAAGCTCTCTCTAATCTGATAGAGAAGGAGACCAACCTAGAAATTGTTCTTGGGGACAATGCAAAATATCCCGTGAAAGGCGTAGGGAATGTCACTCTTCAATTGAATCAAGGTAATACAATC
This sequence comes from Pinus tabuliformis, assembly GCA_031772625.1. Taxonomy (NCBI): domain Eukaryota; kingdom Viridiplantae; phylum Streptophyta; class Pinopsida; order Pinales; family Pinaceae; genus Pinus; species Pinus tabuliformis. Next base: position 516,218,438 of record CM062804.1, on the reverse strand, counting down.
CATTTGCAAGAAGTCCTATATGTACCTGATCTCAAAAAGAACTTGGTGTCCGTTTCAGCAATGGAAGACAAAGGCTACAAGAACCTTCATCGATGGCAAGGTACGTGTATGGAAAAAGAATTTTAAAGAAGCTTTCACTCTTGGGTTTCGAGTTGATTCATTATATCAGGGTGGAGGAAGTCCGTTGGGTGTCATGTCTTGTGACACATTGCTTCAGTCTGAACTATGGCATTAGAGGTTTGCTCACCTTCATTATAAAGCTCTACCCAGTGCAAGACAAATGGTGACAGGGATGCCCGAGTTCCAAGTAGAGCAAGAAGGTGTATGTCTGGGATGTGCCGAAGGGAAGCTCAAAAGGGGACCATTCCCCTCAAGTCTAAGCAAGACCTCTGATATATTGTAGTTGGTTCATTCAGACATATCTGGTATGATGCCTGTGAACTCCTTGGGAGGATATTTATATTACCTCACTTTTACAGATGACTATTCTCGCAAGACTTGGATATACTTCTTGAAAAAGAAGGATGAAGTGTTCACTTGGTTTCGTCGCTTCAAAGCCTTGATCGAGAATCAAACCAAAAATAAAATCAAGATCTTAAGGACTGATAATGGGACTGAGTATGAATCCAATGAGTTCCATGACTTTTCCAAAGACGTTGGCATTAAGAGGGAGACTGCAACACCATATACTCCTGAACAGAATGGTGTGGCGGAAAGGAAGAATCGTACGATTGGGGAAGTTGTCCATGCTATGCTTCACGATCAAAGACTTCTGAAGTTTCTATGGATCGAAGCTGCGAATACCGTCGTATATGTGCAAAACCAATGCCCTCATCAAGCATTGGCTTCCAAGACTCCCGAAGAGATGTTCACTAGTAAGAAACCTGACATATCTCATTTTATAATTTTTGGAAGTTCGGTATATTTTCATGTGCCGAAGGAGAAAAGGAATAAATTGGGTGCATCTGGACAAAAAGGAATCTTCGTGGGCTATAGCGAAAACACTAAGGGCTATAGAATCTATGTGGCTGGTCAAAGGGAAATCGAGATTAGCCATGATGTCACCTTTGACGAAGATATGGCTCTTAGCAAAGTTGACAATCTTCCTACTCAAAGGGGATCTAAAGAAGCTGACACCAGGGAACCAAAGGAAAAGGAAGATGAGACGATGCCCGATGTGGAAGAACCTATGGATCCTATTGATCCCCCTCCGCAAGAGCCTTCCTCTTCTAGGAAGAGGCCTTCATGGCTAAGGGGGACACTTGATGATGCTGAAGGGCACGTTGCACCCAGGGGAACCTTTCAGGAAAGTAAGAAGCCGACCAGGTACCAGGGATACTTGACCATCATGAGCATGATAATCCAAAATGAGCCTTTGTCATTTGTACAAGCTGTCAAGCATCAAGTATGGAAGGATGCTATGACTGAGGAATACGAGTCCATCATGAAAAACGATGTCTGGAATGTGGTCCCTAGACGCTAGGACAAAGCAGTTGTCACTTCGAAATGGATTTACAAGATAAAGCATGGAGTTGATGGAAGTGTGGAAAAGTATAAGGCTCGTTTTGTTGCTAGTGGCTTTTCTTAGAAGCAAGGTATAGACTATGACGAGATATTTGCACCTGTTACCCGATATACCACCATCCGCTCGATCATAGCCCTTCCTGCTTTGCAAGGATGGAACCTACATCAAATGGGATGTCAAGACCACATTCTTGCATGGTTCGATCAAAGAGGAGGTCTATGTGGAGCAACCCGAAGGATTTGAGGTTCATGATCGAGAATCTCACGTGTGCAGATTGAAGAAAGCCCTCTATGGGCTAAAGCAGGCACCCTGAGCATGGCATGAGAGAATCTATAGCTACCTGATGAAGTTGGGATTCACTAGGAGTGAAGTCGACCCTAACCTTTACTTTAAGGTTGAAGATGACAAACCTCTCATACTGGTGTTGTACGTTGACGACCTCTTTCTAACAGGTGCAGACCCTCTCATTCTCAAATGTAAGAGGGAGTTGGCTTCCGAGTTTGAGATGAAAGACCTAGGACTGATGCACTATTTCCTAGGACTGGAAGTCTGGCAGAAACCAGGGGAGATTTTCCTATCTCAAGGAAAATACGTGGTGAAAATATTGGAGAGATTCGGTATGGTGGACTGCAAGCCCGTGACTACCCCGATGGAGCTTGACTTCAAGAAGTTAAGCGGTAGTGCTGTCGGACTTGTTTTATGAAATGCTACCGAGTATCGTCAACTTGTCGGAGCATTGATGTTCTTGGTGAACTCTCGTTCGGATATATGCTTTGCAGTCAACACGTTGAGTCAACATATGGTTGAGCCTCACCACACACATTGGATTGGTGCCAAGAATCTGTTGAGATATCTTCGTGGCACAATCACTCATGGGTTGAGATACACTGTCGGAGATGTGAGACTACTTGGATATACTGATGCTGATTGGCAGGCAGTGTGGTGGACCGAAAGAGCACTTCCGGGTGTTGTTTCTCTTTGGGATCTGCCTCGATATCCTAGATAAGCAAGAAGTAGAAGTCGGTGGCTTTGAGCACCGCCGAGGCAGAGTACATTGTTGCTAGTATGGCCTCCTGTGAGGCGGCCTGGTTGTGAAATCTCTTCAATGAGTTGTTTGGATTTACATTAGATACCACCGTGATCCTGTGTGACAACCAGAGCGGGATTTGTTTATCAGAGAATCCCATATTTCATGATCGCTCCAAGCATATCGATATCAGGTACCATTATATTCGGGATATGGTGCAGCGGGGAGCAATAAGGCTCCACCATATCAGTACAGATGAACAGTTCGCTGACATTTTGATGAAACCCCTGGGAAAGGTCAAATTCTTGACTTTCCAAGAACGACTTGGTGTTGTTCAGAGACCCTCTTATGAGGGTCAAGTATGATGTATTGAGCTCTAGGAGCTCCAAGGGGGGCGCGAGGTACTTCTTAGAGCGACATGCGACCACAGGGCGACTCACCATCCCCTGGTGGTGCACTATGTACAGGGTGAAAGGTTCAACCCCCCCCCCTGTGACACCCTGTGGCGACTATGGAACAAGATGATTAGTTCTCTTATGGGCCAGGATGATTAGTTCTCCGTGGCCACTGTGGAACAGGATGATTAGTTCTCCTGTGGGCCAGGATGATTAGTTCTTCGTGGCGACTGTGGAACGGGATGATTAGTTGTTCTCCTGTGGGCCACGATGATTAGTTCTCCTGTGGCGACTGTCGGACAAGATGATTCGTTCTCCTGTCGAGGCATCCTACCCATGCAGTCTGAGACTCATGGGAAGTACCTCTCATCTGATCAATGAGTAGGGAAATGGGGTTAGGGACCATTAGTAGTACTATCGATGGACGCATCGTTGTATCTACCGTACTCCCTATGCTAGGATGACCTCCATTGATCTGGGATCAATGAGAGTGGTATGACACACTCTGAGACTGACTTCGGGTCAGTGGAGGATGGTATGATACATCCTCGATCATTTCTTCTTCTTCATAGTTCGAGCAGAGCAAAGCAGGGCCAAGCAGTGCAGGGCAATGCATTTGATGGCTGGGATAGTAGCGACGGTCAGACGGATTGCAGATGGAGTTCTCCCTAGTTGAGAGGGAGTGTTAAAATTGGCAACTAGGGCCAAACTCCATGTGGGTCACCTCATTTATGGCAGCTGATATTTTTCCTAGATTCCTCTTGTCGAGAGGTGTAGGATTGATCTAAAGATCATCCGATTTCGACAAGTATTTATGAAGATATGAATTTATTTGTATTTACTTTACAAATTGTCAAGGTCGACCAACAGTTAAATGTGTGGCACACATGCCCAGTGAATCATATAAATACAAGAGAGGTTGATTCATTTTCTCATCATCTCATCTCACTCATTCTTCTCTCTCTCCTTAGCTTTGGGTTATACAAGGAGCAGCTCACAGATGGGAAGGAGGACGCATTAGGGCAAGGAGGATGTTGAAAGGAGGACGCAAAAGCTATTGAAGGTCTCTTTGACCTGTGTTGACCAAGCGTTGACTCATCAAGGGTGCGGTTTTGGTGTGGCTGCTTCTCCTAGGCAGGCTACAGATTTTTGCACAAAAATCGAGGCAATCCGTCCACAAGTTTGACTAGCGTTGATTGCCCTAGTTTTGGGTAGTAGGTAGACTTCAGTCAACAAAAGTTTGACTGTGTTTTTGGAGCTGTTCAAGGGTTGTTTCTTCAGGTTGTTCGAAGGCTAGTTGACCAGAAATTGACCAAGCATATTGGAGGTCAATTTCAACTCATTTGACCAAGTTTGACTTTGGTGATCTAGGGTTTGTTGCTGCTGATATAAAATTACAGAATTCTGATTTGGTACTATTTCTCTCTGCTGAACTATTGAAGATAAAAGAAGATTTGATCAAAGGGTTTCCCCGCATTGGGGTTTGTCCCTGGCTAGCCGCCACATCTTGTGTCTCTTGTCTTAGCTTGTTTTCTGTTGATCATTTAATGTTCTATCTGCACTTTATTTAATGTATATGTGATTGCTAATGTGTGGCTAATAAGAAAAAAAGTAGTAAACTGCTCTAAGATAGACCTGAGCAGCCTAACCCTTCACATGCTAACGTGAATGACACTACTAATCCTATCCTCAGTAGCTCTTGTGTCCAATGTACTAGTGAGAGAGCATGGTCTCCATACAATACCCTATCTGGTGGCTTGTCGATGCCACCTCCTCCTACCAACTCCTACTAGAGTAGGCTAATCATCCTACAAACCCATGTACGCCCAACATGCCATGACAACTCATGAACTCTACCTGCTCTCCTATCAATCCATCCTGTCAGGAACTCTGAAGGGGATATGAAAAGGTGTGTGCACCCAACCACCGAGTCCATCATGTAGCTACTACCGACTACCGACCACGATGTGATGGAGAATCCCATCTGGATCCCAATAATAGTTTGGCCCTCGAATCCTTTTGGTAATCCATAGGCTTTGTTGATCTGTGGCCATGGATGCATCTAACCTCTTAGCCAACTCCACCAGTTACCAATTCAATATCTCTCGCCATCCAACCCTGAGAGAGGGATCGAATGCACAAACAACCATACACAGAACAAGTCCTCCATCCCGCAAATGTTGCAACCTAGGCAACTCATGTCGCATCATCTTGCTAGTCTGGCCAAACCATGTAATTTGCCTAGGTAACGCAGACTCTCTCTCACCAACACGAGGAGGCAGCCCAATAATGCTGCAAGCCCCATTGATGTATGCCTGAAGGGGACTGCCATATGAAAGCACGACAACTCTGCTAGCTGTCAGTGCACCTAACTGTTCCTCATCGATGGTTGACTCCAAGGATGGCTACTCATCCTTCTCCACCATGGGCTCAACATGAGCCACTAACTACCCCTCCACAGATAGGTCATCATGCATAACATCCTCAACAATCAGCGATAGGTAGCTACCGTCTAGAAACTCTGTCACAAATCTAGATGCCTCTATATCTATCGGCTCCTCATCAAAGGTGGATATGTCTCCTGGAACCTCATCAACCTGTTGTGTGTTGTTATCACTTGAAAACTCAAACGCAACATTGAACACCTCATCAATGGATACCTCAACAACAGATGGCACCTCTGTGCCCCCTGGCACCTCGTCAATGGATGGCCCTACGGGTGTGTGCTCCACTCTCTCCCCCAAGGTGTCAGTCGGAGCTATCAAAGGAATCTCCAACAAGGTTGTTATGAATATCATTCATATAAAAATAATAAATATAAATATAAATATAATAGTAATAAATAATAATTAATTAACTAATGGTTAGTTAATTAGTAATGAAGAGGCATGTTTTAGAGACATGACCATTCATGAAAGGGCACCTGCCTAGGGTATATAAGTAGGCCCTCATTCTCATTTGTAATCATCTCATATCTCATATCAATTCTTATACAATATTCAATATATAGTTACATGTCTTACAATGGACATTTACGTTTTTGAAGTATTTTAAAGATTTCCACTGAGTATACAACTTTTGAAGCTTTGTCTTCATTGTATGAAGGTTCTTCTGAACAACAGAAGATGTACTTAGAACAAAAGTTGCAGCAGACATTGACGCAGAAGGGAGAAGGGATTAACTCCTATCTTCAACATCTTCAGGATGCCAGAGACTAGCTTGTTGCAGTGGGGTCTACTCCTCAGTATACCGCAATGGTAAGAGCGGCCCTGAATGGAGTCTCAAATGAATGGCAAGTCTTCATCCAAAGTATATTGGGCAGGGAAAGACTACCTTCATGGGAGGAGATGTGGGCAGCCCTTCAACAGGAAGAATTAAGGAGGGATCTGGTTAAGGTCAACCTCAATGGCAGCAGTGGGAGTGGCATGAAGACCAAGGAGGAGGAGGAGAACGCAGCTCTAGCATCAAAGGGATAGCAGAAGCAGAAGCGGAAGAAGGACATTTCGAAGGTGAAATGTTTCAGATGTTGTGAGATGGGCCACTTTGCATTCGAGTGTCCTTTGAAACAAAAGGATAAGGATGAGAAACATGATCCTAAGGTTGCTCCAGCAAAAATTGACGAAGATGAGTTTGCCATGAGTGCCTACACATCTCCAAGAGGGAAATAGGGTGATATTGAACTGTAGTCGGGAGGACTATATGTGGACAGGATCCTTTAGGGGTCCACCTCTTGGATCATTTCCTTGCTACAGGAGCCCGAGATTCAACAGTAGCGAGATGGACTTAGTGTCAGATGATGCAGTGGGTTGTTTGGAGAGACAGATGCAGTAGCCTAAGACTAGAAACTGATTAGCATATAGCAAGGTTGGTAGCAGTGCAGAAGTCAGCAGCAGCACAGAAGATTCAGAGGGTCAAAGTCTAGTAGCAGTCATATTCTAACATTCACATGGTATTACACTGAACACAGTTAGTTCAGAAATTTTGGATGCTTTTCCGTCGCTAAGCAGCAGCAATTGGAAAATGACTTAGTGTAGAGCTAGCAGTGGCGTTGTTAGCAGCAGATGCAGAGGGAGCTGTAGTATAGATGCAGAGGGAGCTGTAGTACAGATGCAGCAGTGGCAGTGTCATGGGGAGCAGTATAGTAGCAGCAGCAACACAGTGTTGGTGGCAGCAACAGTGCAGAAAGGAGATGCTTCAGAGACAGAGCAACATGCAGTTGGACATTATTGCTAGAGCACTTTCCTCACTAAGAGGGTGTTAGTTTTTGGTAGCGTTGGATGTGATCTAGCCATGAAAATTGGTGAAGAGGCTAAGGCGCATGAGTTCTAAAGAACCCAGAAATCATTTGGTGAAATTCCACTTGGATTGTATTTTATTAAAATAATTAATATTTTTAATGGGGTTCCTAAGTCTAAACTTAGGAAAATTAAAGTATTAATGGGTATTAATCAAAATATGGGTGAGAATGTTCTAGAAAGCAGATCAAGTCAAGTTTTAATCTTAGTCATTGATTAGAGACTTAATCTCGGTCGTTGAAGTCTCAACGAGAAAAGTATAAGGAGGCTTGGGGTTCATTTAGAAACACACACTGAGAGAACGAATTGATCAGAGTTCGATTTTTGGGGCTAGGAAACTAAGAATTCGAACTGAGTGATCATTCTACAACAGAGGGGTAGGGATAGTTCGGGAATATGGTGCTGAGAGGTGGAGAGCCACTAGTGGAGGCAACGCTGCATCTAGAGGGACTGACGTTGGGCCAATCTGGGCCCACGTAGGCCTGACGCAGAGCCTGTAAGGTTGATGCAGGGCCTACACAGGCCCAGTGCAGAGATAGTCGGGGTTAGCTAGTTCTGCTGGCGAATCAGTCGGGATCTGCCGAGTGAAGTGAGTTAATCTCACTTAGTTTTCCGTCATTATATTTTCTCTGTCACTGGATTGCTGGAAGGGCATCCAACATTGTATTCAGAATTACTGCTTAATAATAGAAAACCCTTAGAGTTGTTGCACCGGTTTTCCCGCATTAGGTTTTTCCAGGAACTATTTTGTCCAAAAATAATTGTCCTATGTATCTTGTTCTTTGCTCAGTTTTCTGTTTCATGTAATCAAATTTAAAAAAGTGTAGGTTGTAGAAGCAATTTACTTCAGTATTCAGAAAATAACTTGATAATGTATATTAAAATCAAGTAGGAGAAGTAAATTCAGTTTTGCTACAGTAGGGGTTCCTTGAGGATAGGAATTTTCACATGGTATTAGAGTGTTCATTTTGAAAGAGGAAGAGCAGAGAGGCTAAAAGCTGCATTTGGTAGCAATTCGAATCCCCTTGAAGGGATTGCGCAATCCTTGCCGGGAAGCAGAGATTCTGAGGAAATCTCTCTCTGAGAGAGTCGACAGAGAGGTACGATTTCTAGTTCGTGAGTTTGCAAAGGCAGAGGGAGTGACGTAGAGCCTCAGCGCAGTGCTTGAAGGACGCAGTTTCTGGCGAGGTAGAAATCTGTCGAAAAGAGTGAAGACACATAAAAGGGGATTTTTCTCCTCAAAGGACTTTTCTCGCCAAAAGTCTGAATTCTTCACTTGCTGGACAGCAAATCAGTGCCAAGTAGTGACTAGAGGAGTCAATTCGACAGTTTTGGTGAGATGGCATCACATAGGCTCAGAGATCAAGACAGATTGGAAGGAGCTTCCAACTATGTCATATGGAAGACCAAAATCTTAGTTGTTCTAGAGAAGTACGATCTCGAAGCTTACATCAAGAGTGTTGTGGATGTTCTTGCGGACAACGATCAGAAGAAGAAGTACAAGGTTGAGCAGGGGAAGGCGAAGAGGTTCATACTCGATAGAGTTCAAGATCATGTGGTCTCACACTTGCAGGGCAAAGATACAACCCGAGAAATGTGGGAAGCTTTGTCTTCATTGTATGAAGGTTCTTCCGAACAGCAGAAGATGTACTTAGAACAAAAGTTGCAATGGGCATTGATGTAGAAGGGAGAAGGGGTTAACTCCTATCTTCAACGTCTTTAGGACACCAGAGACCAGCTTGCTGCAGTGGGGTTTACTCCTCAGTCTACCGCAATGGTAAGGACGGCCCTGAATGGAGTCTCGGATGAATGGCAAGTCTTCATCCAAAGTATATTGGGTAGGGAAAGACTACCTTCATGGGAGGAGATGTGGGCAACCCTTCAACAGGAAGAATTAAGGAGGGATCTGGTTAAGGTCAACCTCAATGGCAGCAGTGGGAGTGGCACGAAGACCAAGGAGGAGGAGGAGAACGCAGCTCTAGCATCAAAGGGACAACAAAAGCAGAAGCAGAAGAAGGACATTTCGAAGGTGAAATGTTTCAGATGTGTCAAGATGGACCACTTTGCATCCCAATGTTATTTGAAGCAAAAGGATAAGAATGAAAAACATGATCCTAAGGCTGCTCTAGCAAAAATTGACGAAGACGAGTTTTCCATGAGTGCCCACGCATCTCCAGGAGGGAAATGGGTCGATATTGAACTATAGTCGGGAGGCCTATATGTGGGTAGGATCCTTCAGGAGTCCACCTCTTAGATCAATTCCTTGCCATGGGAGCCCGAGATTCAGCAATAGCAGGATGGACTTAGTGTCAAATGATACAGTGGGTTGTTTCGAGAGACAGATGCAGTAGCTTGAGACCAGAGACTAATCAACACAGAGCAAGGTTGGCAACAATGCAGAAGTCAGTAGCAGCATAGAAGATTCAAAGGGTCAGAGACTAGTAGTAGTCAGATTCCAACATTCACATGGTATTATGCTGAACACAGTTAGTTCAGAAATTTTGGATGCTTTTCTATTGCTGAGCAACAGCAATTGGAAAATGATGCAGTGCAGAGCTAGCAGTGGCAGTGTTAGCAGCAGATGCAAAGGGAGCTGTAGTATAGATGCAGCAATGGCAGTGGCAGTGGCAGTGTCATGGGCAACAGTACAGTAGAAACAACAACACAATGTTGGTGGCAGCAACAGTGCAGAAAGGAGATGCTTCAGAGACAGAGCAACATGCAGTTGGACATTATTGCTAGAGCACTTTCCTCGCTAAGAGGGTGTTAGTTTTTGGTAGCATCAGATGTGCTGTAGCCATGAAAATTGGTGAAGAGGCTAAGGCATAGGAGCTCTAAAAAACCCATAAATCATTTGGTCAAATTCCACCTGGATTGTATTTTATTAAAATAATTAATATTTTTAATGGGGTTTCTAAGTCTAAGGAATATTAAAGTATTAATGGGTATTAATCAAAATATGGGTGAGAATGTTCTAGAAAGCAGATCAAGTCAAGTTTTAATATTAGCCATTGATTAGAGACTTAATCTCGATTGTTGAAGTCTCAACGAGAAAAGTATAAGAAGGCTTGGGGTTCATTTATAAACACACATGGAGAGAACGAATTGATCAGAGTTCGATTTTTGGGGCTAGGAAGCTGAGAATTCGAACTGGATCATTCTGCAACAGAGGGGCAGGGATAATTCGGGAATATGAGGCAGAGAGGTAGAGATCCACTAGTGGAGGCAGCACAGCATCTAGAGGGACTGACGCTGGAGCAATCTAGGCCCACGCAGGTCTAACGCAAAGCCAAAAGGGCCAGCGCAGAGCAGAAGCTGCCCTCCACCCAAAAATCTGAAACTTCCGAGGCGCTGACAGAACAGCCGGGAGAGGTTGACGCAAAAGTTCCAGAGGTAGAAGAGACAGTGCAGAAGCTGACGCAGAGCCTGTAACACTGACGTAGGTCCTATGCAAGGCCAGCGCAAAGATAGTCGAGGTTAGCCAGTTCTGCTGTCGGATCAACTGGGATCTGCCAAGTGAAGTGAGGTAAACTCACTCAGTTTTCCACCATTATATTTTCTTTGTCACTGGATTGTCGGGAGGGCATCCAGCATTGTATTCAAAATTGTTGCTTAATAATAGAAAACCCTCAGAACTGTTGCACTGATTTTCCTGCATTGGGTTTTTCCGTGGACTATTTTGTCCAAAAATAATTTTTTCCTATGTATCTTGTTCTTTGCTCAATTTTCTATTTCATGTAATGAAATTTAAAGAAGTGTAGGTTGTGGAAGTAATTTACTTCAGTATTCAGAAAATAACTTTATAATGTATATTAAAATCAAGTAGGAGAAGTAAATTCAGTTTTGCTGCAGTAGGGGTTCCTTGAGGATAGGAATTTTCACAAGTTGGTGCCATGTCTTGTGTGCTCTTGTCTTGGCTGGTCTTCTACTGTTATTGTTTATGTTCTATCTGCATTTTACTATCATGATGTGATTTCTAAACTAGATATTGATATTGGGCTAATAAAGAAATTGAAGTAAAATTGCTCTAAGCATAGAACATACACACTCACACACACAAGCATTTCCTCATCCCCCTTGAATTTCCTTAAAATTTGGGGGTGCTCCTACACGTCCCCCTTGTGCAGCTCCCTGTGCACCCCTTCCTTTGAAGAAAGTGTAACTAGGTTCGGTCTTTATAATGACATGATCTTTGTAAATGATGTAATAAAAGGAAATAAATTATTTTTGTATGTCTTGCTACATGAGTTTCATGAGCAAGAAGTGCCACTAGATGAAAGACTTCTTCTTGATGTCTTTAGGATTTATTTATATGGCAAAGAGTCATGTCATATGTATTGAAACTCTTCATGAGTTTATGTAAATACAAAGTTGTGAAGAAGCCCTCCAAAGACCAAGAAGTCTGCAAGCGAAAACAAGAAGAAATTCTTCAGGTCGGCTCCAAATAGAATTAATTAAATAAATGAAAGACACGTCAGCTCAAATATATGGCACAAACCACTATAAATACCCATCTAGGGTCAGCGCAGAAAGAACAAGAAAAAACTCGCATTCCTCTCTGAATTTTTGGGTGATTGAAGGAGCAGAGATCCACATAAATGGAGAGATAAATCTAGGGTTCAACTGCTACCTTGGATGGGTATAAGGAGCAGAAGAACCCGGACTAATCTACTCTCGGCATACCTGTGATTTGAAGGGGAAGTTCTCGAATGGATAGAGCAGAGAAGACTGCGGATATAGATACAGTATTGACATGCGTTCTGGGATAGATACTCTCGGCATAGTCATGGCCAGATCTCGATGCATGAATAAGGACGCAGCATTGATCTAAGTTCTGGAGCAGAGATCTCACCTCGGCATACTTATGAATTGAAGGCACAGAACTCAGATGGATGAGGCAGAGAAGATCTCGGATAAGGATACTGTATTGGCATAAGGTCTGAGCTATATACATTCTCAGCATAGACCTAATCCTTATAATGACAGTCTCCGCATTACAGTGATAGATTGATCTCACATGACAAGGAGCAGTCGTGGCATATAGATCTCGATGATATCCCTGTAGCATACTAGACACAATGAACAGCAGTGATAGATCTACTCTCTCGGATCAATGAAGATCATGTTGAATGTTATCTGTCTCATATATATATTACTGTCTCAGCTTAACCAGGTTGATGAAGTGGGTTTCGGTGATGACAGTGATTCTCGGCATCCCTGCAAAAGGAGACATACAGTCTCAATAGTCACCACAGTATTTGGATCTAGTGATCTCGATATGAATATGTATCTCAGAGGCAGTCACAATGACGAGGATCATAAGAAGTATTAACATGATTATTACAGTCTAAGCATAATGAAAGAAGCAGTACAGTAAAGTGCTGTCGTGATCTTCATGGGTGCAGAAGATTATCTCAGTGATAGTCTCAAAAGGCAGCCATGGTGTAGCAATGATACACTCAATGATATTGCTACAGCAATGAATTTCTTGGTGATGCAATGGTGTCAGAGGAACAGCAAGATAATGATCTCAGCAGTGTTCAAGAAAGAGGATTGATGTCTTGGTCTTGGAGAGGCAGAACGTGTCAAGGGTCACGGTCTTGGTATTCATCAATGGAATCTCTATAAGAAGAATTTTGTGTGGGTTTTCCTCTCTAAGAGGGAGAGGTTTTGGCCCTGACAGAAAGCCAAATATTTGTGTTCTTGTCTCTTTTGTCTTAATAGCAGTTTGATGAAGCTAACATACACACTAATAATAATGGAAACATCAAGCTAAGATAAATTGTATAAATACTTCACAAATTGTTATCATGTAACAAAGAATCAACTTAATTATGTGTGCCCTAGATTCTTCAACACTTCCCCCTGCCCGCCCACCCCTTTGTTCAAGCATTTTGTTAAACACCTCTTACTACACACAATATGGACACACAGTGAGTCCTTTTTGACTTGGTTTGCAATGGGTTCAACCACAATGAGATTGCTTAAGATTCTGCTTCAAAAAAATGTATTTAATTCTTCTTATAAAATTTTATGTGGTTCGTAAGCTGCAACAATAGTACAGCTTTCTCCTCTGTCCCCAAAGCATTATGTTCTATCCCCGTGTTGTACGACTATGTTAAATCATGGTTGTCTATCTCTCTCAATTCCTACGGACAATATCCTTGTACGAATGTCTCTTTTCACAGAGGCAGACATTTCTCATCCAATAAATGGAGGTTTTGTTCAATTCTCATGTGGAGTGGTCTCATGCGTGCTTTTACATTAGAGGAAGTGTTATATTCTTCATGGGGGCTTCCTTTAGTCTCAAATTTGAGCAACTTCAGTCACAAGTTGGTGATGTCTAAAACATGGGTGACTTCAAGCACAAGTTGGCAACTTGTGTAGTCCTCTGATATCTATCTCACGAGTCTGGGTTCACGGATTTCGATCATGGCATGACCATGGGGGCATCCTTTTATCCTTAATGGCATCCAATAATATCTTACTAAAGTGGCCTCTGACTAGGGTAACAGGATCCCACTCTTCAACAAGTTCTGACCTCCCGCCACTTGCAAGAACCCCACATTCTCACCACCATTAGCAAGTTTCCTTTTGTGTTTCTGTGTGCGCTTTTCTCATCAATGAAGGATTGAGATAAAGACAAACGGGAAAATACTGGGCCTGGTCCCAGACTCCCAACTATTAAAGCATGTAGAGCCCAAGCCTCTAACAAATGTTAGATTCACTGGTCCACACATTTTAATATGTACAAATATTTGCATCACATCAACGTAGCATCTCAAGGTCCATACAATTTGACATTTGTAATATTTAGATGTCATTAAAAGGGGGTATTACAAAACACTTCTTGAGGAAATTGTCTTTGATATCATAATGTAATGCAAGCAAATAGCTTGTTCCAATTTCCAATGATATACTTTAACATTTGAGATCAATTATTTTAATTTCTCCATAAAGCTTATATGTGAGAGTTGAATTCATATGCAATTTATCAGCGCTTTGGCCTTTAGATGTTGAAGTCTCAATCAGGGAGGAAAGATTTGGATATTGCATGGCCATTAAATTTCTCCTGTGTCTTTAGTTCTGTTGGTGAATTCCAACCATTTGATATGTTCCACAATTCAAAGTGTTTTGAGACACATTTCAAAAATCCCCAAATCAATTTCTGAGTTAAGGTCCAAACTGCATGAAGCATGTTTAGTTGACTGACTACTTGTAAGTTTGTAACTATTTTAGAAACTATAATGCCTCCGGTTGTTTTCTTGTTTCTTACTGCCACATCTGGACCTAATATTACCTTGTTTTGGGGTTTTATGGTTTTCCAGAAATAAAGAAACTTTTTACTGAAGCGCCTTTGGTTCTGACATATTGTGGCATGATTGGCTACAATAACTAGTCGTCATCTTAATATTACTGTTCTAGAGTTTTGAGTTATAGTTTCGTTCCATGTCTTTCCTGATTGATGCAAATGCTGGATTGTAAGATGCATCATTACTTTCAAGTTTCTACATATTTTACTGTAATTGATGGGCAATTTTGCTCTATTTTTGGGATATATATATATATATTTTGTATTCTGTTTCGTTATGATTATGAACCACTACAGTTAAACAGATTTTTATTTTATTAATATTTCGTGTTTTGCTGCTGTAGAACAAGTTTGAATATAGGTGCTGAAAAATGAGCACCCTGGTCCAACTCTGGGGCTGAAGGGAGATTGCCTCCTGTGAGTACATTGTAATGTAATTTGGCCTGTTCTCTAATGTATAAAGAATATTTTACAAGCCTAACAAGAAGGGGTAACGGAATTTACCTGCTAATTTGTTATTTTCTCCAGATCCAAATAGGATTCCTAAATTTTATTTGACTCTTGGTTAAGGGTTTTGTAACGGCTACAAATTGTATTTAGTTCATTGTTTTAGAAACATTTTTGCAATAAAGATTCAGTTTTACAAAGTCATCTCAGCCATTATGTATAGCTCTTGAACTTCTATTTTGGTTGACTTTTATACATAATCTTTCAATTTATGGGCTTATGGAATTTGTGTTAGCTATGTTCTCAGGTTTGTTTCCGAGTTTAGTTTCTGTTTAGCAGCTTAAATGTGCTGTAGGCTGAAGAAAAGTTTTTGTATGTATGCATTTTAATGTACTTGTACAGATTCCGATACGATTGTTGAACCACCATTAACATGTCTGACAAGGGAAAATACAAAAGATCTTGAAGCTTGTCATTTTTCTCGAGGTCAAGATCTAATTCCCAGAGGACTGAATTTTTTGCTTATTTTGATAGCTGCATGGTCTGTATTTTGTCCATTTTCAAATAAATTTATAATCGGTATCAATGTATGTTTATAGAATTATTGAAGTAGGTACGTAGTGCCAAACTTTAATTGGGTACTAAAACTTCACAGTGATGATTTAGAATTATCCTTTTCACTAGACCATGTTTATTTTATTCTATTTTGTCCAAATTTGTTAGCCAATGTTTTTTTTAATTCTGTAAGGTTATTGTTCAAGGGATCTATAAAGGTTTCATCAATGTTATGAATATAATTATATAATAATAATAATGAAAAGATATATCTCAAAGGACATGACATGACTGCCTATGAAATGGCACTCCCTAGGTATCTATATGGGGCTCTCATTTGTAATTTTCATAACATCACTTGTACTCAAACCTTCTATATATAAATATCATTTATCTTATGATGGATATTTTTATATTCTAGATATTCTAAATATATTGTGTGTAATCATGAACTTGTTCATAACATTTGGTATTAGAGCTTCATTCTTTGATCCTAGCCTTTGGTTATCAACCCTTGGTCAAAATTTCATTGTTGTAAGCCATAGAGAGATTTTTGAAGTTTCTCCACTCTGTAGGGCTTGTTGATCTTTAGGCCCTTGGCCATTAACAAGGAAAATAAAATAAAAAGATTATATATTAAGGAAAAAAAGAAGAGAGAGAAGAGAGAAGGGATAGATATATTTACATCCCCCCTCCCCCCACACACACAAACATGTATATTAAAAATAAATAAAAAGGAAGAAAAAAACAAATGCTAGGAAAAATTGTGGATATTGAGCAGCAACAACCCACTGTCGCCGCGATTTCGTTGTCGATTTCTTGCATGAAGTGGTTCATATAATTATCTTGTAGCCAATTGATACTAGTCATGGTTGTCATACTTGCCACCCATGAACGTGAAAACTGGGCTCCCCTCCTACACAACCACTGTCAGTCTCCCCTTTGCCTAGAGTCCCCGTCGGTCTCCACTCCTACGCAGTCGCCACCAACTCCCCTTTGCGCAACCGATGTTGCTAGTCTTTGCTCTTTCATAGTCGCCATTGTTGTCTCCACCAACTCCCCTTTATGTAGCCACCACTGCCTCTAGCCCCTATTCCACCTACGGATAACCACCATTCAAACTATACAATCGGTTGCACAATTTTTACCATCCATAGCAATTGTCCAGTCATCCCACACACACATTCCACCTACAGATAACCATCATTCAAGCCATGCATTGACCGCACAATTCGTACCATCCCCAATAATTTTCTATATAATCCATTGCAAGTCATGATTGCTATGTAGGGGGATGTGGTTATTGTTTCCAAAAACTCACATCATTGCCAATTGTACAATAGCATTTTTACTAGATGTATCGTCAACTTCTATAATCTTTCATGTGACACTGGCTTTGTATAGTTACGTATAATCTTAGAACTTTAAATATTCTTTTGAATACAGATCATTAGGGTGCAATTACTATAACCCTATTTGTTAACAAAATGTTATCCCACTAGGTTTGAAAAACAAAATAAGTAAAAAAAATGAAGTTAAGAGTTATCAATTAAAGTTGAAAAGTTTTAGAAGCCTTATTATTATTAAAGGAAAAGGTTAACCATTGGTGGAACAAGAATCAATTTTAATAAGTTGAAGGAGAATCTTCTCATAAATATTATTCAATTTCATCATGTTCCATAGTATTTCCTTAAGTTGAAGTATTCAAAGAAAATAGATTAATATCATTACTAACATGAACAAAGAAAAAAATTACATGAATATTAATTTGAAAAGTCAATTATCAATTTTAGAATCAAATATAGGCGAAAGAGAAGATATTTTTTCGCAATAACAATATGAAATTAAGGACTTAAAAGTAATAACTGATGATTATGAATGTACATCTCAATTCAGTGTTGTAACTATGTTTGAACAAAAAAACAACATAATTATCATTTTACCTTGGTTCAAAAAACAGGGTACCTTCATAGTAAACATAGAGAAAAAGTTAGACTTGAAAGATATACCAAAGATAACCAAACACAAAAGTCAGAAGTCAATATCAAGAATGCAAAAGAATTTGACAAAGTTATTTCAACACTTAAAATATCATGGTCAGAAATTACTTGCATAAGTCAAGAAGTCCAAGGTTACAAAACAATCATTAGAAAAAAAAATGTAACAACTTATTTAGATAGAAGCATTGAAGTTTTCAAGTAAAAATGTCCAAGTTGAGGAGAAGAGAACAAATACATATCCCAACAACCTAACAATTCAAAAAACATTGAATCCAATTAAAGTAAAGACATACTCGAACTCGGAAGTACAAACGACAGAAATGCCATGTGAAGATTTTGTTGTCTACCACCAAGCAACATTTGTCCATGCAGTTAATCATATACATGACGAAAATCGAAAAATCACCACAAACATGATAAGAGGAAATCAAGTCACATGAACTCTTTATCCACACCCAAATCATAAGAGTATACATTTCAACCAATCACCCTATCTCAATCACTTGGGATAAAACAACAAAGTTATGTTTCGAAGAATGTTGATGTCAGAAGAATTAAGTCTTATAATAACAATTCCTTTCAAGTATCAAATAATCACAAGGCTCCACAAAAAGGTGATTTAGGATGGTTGGATCATTTCACAACGTGACAATTTTGTACCATAATTAGAAGCTCATATCGTCTTGTGTCATCGAAGGTTACAGTTCCAAGATTTGGGAAAGATGCAAAGATAATATGAGACATAAAAATATATCAAGCCTTTTCATCATGCTTTGAGGACAAATCATTTCTAAAGGAAAATGCAATGTTATGAACATAGTTAATAATAATAATAATAATAATTAGCATTAATGAAAGGATGTGTTTTAAAGGGACATGAATACCCATGAAAGAGAACTCCCTAGGTATATATATGTGACCTTCATTTGCAATTTTCATAATTTCACTTATACTCAAACATTTTATAAAATTGTTTTTTATCTTATAATGGATATTCTTATATTCAAGATATTCTAAATATATTTTGTATGATAATGAACTTTGTTTTAATGTTTGAAAGTTTATGTCTTTTCAGCTCCCAAGTGTTTGCATCGTCTTGTATACAAATAATATCTTCAAAAATTATATAAGTGAGAAGCAAGCATCAATAGTAACATCCATTGTATTTTGTAATGGTTAAAGACAAGATTAAGAACTTATCCAGTTCGTTTCCATTGCATCATAATGGCCTATTTCCTCTCAAAATATAAATGATCTTCGTCCAACCTACTTATTTAGATCCATCACTTTGAAGGAGTAATTGTGATACTCCGACATAAACAAGGGTGTGATCTCCCTGTTAAAATTCTTCTATTGCTTATTGGCTCAATATTTCCTCTCATGGCTAGACATGAATGATGGTTTAATGGAGACACAAGATTCTCTTTGTTTTAGGTAGGATTCATTGGGTTCCTTGCGTTGGCCATGTTACTGTTTTCTATTGTAAAATGTAGTGTTTTGTTGAAGAAAAGGTCAAGGTCGTGACCTGCATAGACATCTCTAACCATAATGTGCTTTAGTAAAAAGTATGAAAAAATTGTATGTTGCACTAATTTTATTGAGTATAAGGCAAGCATGGGCCCTACTTATGTCTAATTTCAATCTATATTCAAAATGGGTGATAGCATTTAGAGACGGAACTATAGTGTGACTAAAAATTTACAAGACTTGGGATCATTATCTCCATCTCGTATTGGGATTTTGTGTATCCCTATGTCTAATTTATAGATGTTATAACATATCTTGACCATTGGGGAATTTTATAAGAAATTTGAATTTCTATTACACAACTATTAAGTCAAATTCAAACTCTAATAGCGATTTAATCACAATTCATATGCAAAGGTAAAGAAATTGCAAAACTAATCATGTTACTTCAAATTCATTCATTAACATATTGCAAATACAAAACATTCCACGATGCTACCTCTCAAACTTACACTTAAGTTATGAAAACCTGAAAGCAAGTGCAACCTTTAGGGGAACATGGGGAGGTTAACCAATGTCAACTCACACTCCCTTTCACTTTAGGCCAATACTCCTCCATCACAAGGGGGGTAGCCAAGGGAAAGCTTAAGACAATGTTTTTTTCTTTGCATTAGAGGGGAAATTGGTAACTAAAACATACAACCATTGTTGTCACCAAGGATCACATAGTACTTCTACTGGAAAAAAAAAATCCCTATGGCCCAATATGATAGCTCACAAACCATACTAAGCAAGGTTAACCAAGATTTAAACTAAGGTGGTTTGCATTATCAACATGAGGCCCATCCACTTGGGCTACCCATGACAGGTTAAGACAATCTATAATATCAATGAGTGAAAGAATGTACTAGTGTCAATGCAATTGGACGATGGAGTTAGGGTTAAATTGAAGAGGGCTTGATTAAGATGAATGGAGGCATAACTAGGGTGTTAGCAACATGCACTAATTAATTAAATAAACGTTCATCATACAAAGAAATAAGAACACTTCCAAAGGTGCACCTTATCAAACCATTACAAATCAATGATAAAGGTTCGTGATCATGAACAAATAAAGATAACATCAACCTTTCTTAAAGAACAAATGATAGCAAAAAGTATATTGATAAATAACCAACAACAAAAGATAACAAAAGTTTAACCTTAACTTTATCCCTTCTTTATGCAATCAAACAACCTTTCTATAGAAGTCTTTACATCATATTTATAAAAACAATAAAAATAGAATTCAGCCATAAAAGATGAAAAGAAGATGGTGAACATATCATAGAATAAACCCTTCATTTTCCTTGCTCCAGCGACATGATCAACTAAGCCCTTGGAATTACTTCACCCTTCTTTTACACCCTTTTGTATATTCATTGTTGAATATTTATAGCATTATTCATTGTCTTCAAACCCAATGATGGTGCCTCCCTAAGGAGCCCCTTGCTCTTGCTTGGTGGTGACTTACAGACACTTGTCACACTCTTACATGAGAGCGCACACCTCTCTAAATGACCATTTCAAGTCTAGTGCAACTTTCCTTCGTGAATGTTCTTCAATTATGATATTTTTTCCTTTTGACTTGTAATTTGTACTCCTTTTCGCCAACCCTTAATTAACTCAAGGTTTATATTTGACACTGTTATTTTTATTTAAGTCTCCTCTTGTAAATAATTTTATTTCTTTAGGCCCCCTCCTGTAAATGATTTTATATCTTCAAGGCCCTCTTTATTAGCATTGACCTCATCCATATCCACATAATGTTTTAGAAAATATATTTTGCTTCATCTTTATTGCCTCCTAGCCTTGTTAACCATGCCATTGAAGTGGTGATTGACTATGTGAAAGGTCATTTGTGCCCATCCATTCTAGGTTTTCTCTTTAGATGCATTGAAACCTCATCCTCATAACAACTAGCTACATATGGGGACTACATTCTCCTATAGTGTATGAGAACTCCAAAATCTCCATTCTCTTGTTGAACCTACATGGGTAATTCTTAAGTAACATTGGTGGAATGGATCCAAACTTCACATTTGACAACCCCGCATTTTTCATTCAATCATTCAAATAGTTTATTTACAAAGTTAAATTCATCCAAGGGTTCTATAAGGCGTAGGTCAAATGCAAAGAAAACATGAAGCAAAAACTGCTTCTACTCTAATGCTCATATGATCTTATTCCTTCTAAACTACTTTAGCAATAAATGCCATCAGAGTAATGAATCTTTAGATATTACCCATTGATGGCAATTGCAATGTCTCTCCATCTACTTTGCCTAGATAAAATGTATATGAAGACACAACATCTTTGACGCTGTATGGGCTAAACCACAAACTATTAAACTTTCCATTCTTACCTAATGTTTCGTTTATTTTGTCCCGTGTGAGAATTATGTTTCCTTTCATGAAGATTCTCCATTGGGACTTTATATCAAACCTGTCATTGACATTATTTTGATTTTATTCTAAGTGATTTGGGGCATTAAGCTCACAAATTTTTCGAACAATGAAAATATAGAGATATATTAAAATATGAATGAATGATACCGCATGGTCATTTAACAAAATGAAGGCCCAAATAAATATATGTAAGAAGGGCATCTTGGGCATTAACTTTTTTTATTAATTACTATTAATTACTTTCTTTTGTTATTGTATTATTTTTATTTAGTTTTAACTTAGCATGCCTTTGTTCTTATTCTTATTATTTTGTATACAACATTGCCTTCCCCTTTGGGGATGTTTTATTTTGAAAATAATCTTAGATGAATTTTTCTTTTCCCTATGAAGATTCATTTTTTATTTTGGATTTGTTTTGGAATACTTTAGAAGCTTTTTCATGGAAGAAGCATGAGATATGTGAGTTTTTTTAGCAAATAATTTTGGCTTCTTGAACCATATAACTTGTAGTTCTTTCCTTGTCATTTGAACTCCATAAATTGTTCTAAGAGTTTTGCGGCATAGGCTCTCAATTGTATCAACCATTTTGCTCCTAACACCCATTCCACTAAGTGGTGAGTGTAATATCTAGTTTGTAGCTCCAATTTTTGTATTTGTACAATATACCTTATGGCCTCACCATAATCCTTTGAATTGTTGATCATAAATAGTTGTAACCATGGAATCTCTCACAAGGTATACAAAAAGATTTATTTTTTTGCAAGGTTAATATTCATGAAATTGTTTGTATTTCCAAAGTGTACTTAGATTGTGATATTTTTACTCATTACACTTCCATTGAAGATTAGGGTCCATGGTTCCACTCTCCCTGTAATTGTTGCAAGCTATCTTAGGTTTTCCATTTTGACTATATGAATAGTACCATTGTTTCTTAGATGAAGTGGACTATATCATACCATAGGTGGTGGCACTTATTCTTCTTAGACTACCACCTTGTTAAGGGTTTTCGATCCATCTTCCTTACGAGTCTACCTAATGAATGTGATTGATACTAATGACACCTTTGTGAATTTCCATCTTCATCAAAGTTTAAAATGTTCTCTCCAACATGAACTTTTACTTCCCTCTCATCTAATTTTGCAATGTTATAAATGAATGCATACACATGATCTGGAGCCCACTCTTTCCTTTTTACTTCCTCATTGGAGTTGTTACTAGAGGTGTCCAATTCTTTTTAAACATCATATTATATGATTTTTGAGTGTTTTATTTGTGTATGTTTGACCACTTGTCTCAACAGCTTCTACATTCAATCTCCTTTCATTGTGACTAAACCTTGTTGAATATTTGTAATGATGACCTTAAAAAAAATTCCTAAAACTTTTCCCTTACATACGACTATTTCCATAGTCATCATGTCATTTAGTTTTAATTAATTTTGGATATGTGGCTTTAGTACAACTACATATGATAAAATTAGATGTTCTTATCGATATCCTAGAACTCACATAGCCAATGTTTCCTGATCATGTGTAAATTTGTTCACATTTCACTTTTGTTGTAATATAGTGAGTTTTGTAAAAAAATGTGTTCTCTTTGATACCCTGGTACCCTTTAAACAAATCATCAATGAATGTATTTTAGTTAATGGAGAAGAACGATTTTTCTACCAAATGTAGCAATTGCATGCATTTTCTTCTAGTTGCATGGAGGCATACTTGATTCTTGCATTGTCGTTTTCAATATTGTAGATTTCAAAATATTTTTATGCCTTGTTAAGTTATGTCACCCCTTATTTTTCATTTTTGACAATTTTTTATCATTCTAGTTTTACTCTTAATGAATACACAAAAATCAGTTCATTTGTATAAGGTGGGAATTGGTTGTAGTTGCTAAGCCATTAGGGGGATGTTTGGGTGTAAGATTATTGCACTTGAAAGACATGGTGGTGGATTAGATGTGCTTGAAAAAATTGGTTGTGGGATGGTTGTACCAAAAAGACCAATGTTGGTTGAGAGATTTGTTATGAGATCCTTAAGTTCATTATGATCTTTGTTAACCATATTTTTGAATTTTGTTTTTTTTTGTTGTAGCTCACTATGGTTCTTAGCAATTTGTTTAATTGGCCATACTTATCCTAAAATTCATTCCTTGGTTCATCATACTTTGAAAAATTCAACTTTTGTTACTCTTTTAATCTCTCCAATTTTGAATTTATATTGGTAATTTTTATAATCACTAACGGTGAATTTTTACGTTCAATTTTGACCAAGCTTTTTTTTAACTAGTATACAACCTTAGATTTTTCTAAATTTTTAAATTATATTGCTAATTAAACTCAAATGGTATGGTTTTAATTGCTTCATGGTGGTTGTATAGATCAATTTCTTCTTGGAAACAATTGATTGTATGAAAACTTTAATTAGTTGGATGATGACTTCAATTCATTGTATGATAGCTTTAGTTGGGTTATGGTTCGAATTGGATGTATGATGTCTTGTACGAAGTGAAGGTTGAGTATGAACCAATGCTTGAGCAGATAGTGAGTGTAGAAAGTACAATGGTGGAGTATGCCATTGTTGTGAGCTTGTATAGTCTACAACCTATGATGGTTTTTACATGGGGCGTACTATGGTGGTGAAAGGTATTGATGACGCAAGGTAGAAAATTGCATGGGGGCAAATGTTACACATAATTGTACAACAATAGTTACAACTACTCTAAAGTCAATGGAGAATTAAGTTAACAAAGTTTTCGAACAATATAAATATTGTTGGAAAATCAGGAGACTTATGTATTATAGATTATTTTCCTTAACTTGATAATTACTTGTGATATATGTTGACCTTTTATTACTTTTATTAGTTCTTGTTCATCAAGCAATTACCAAAACAATAAAGATCAAAACAACACAAAGTACACAAGATAAAGGCTCCAAGCCAAGGAAAAACCCCTCCAAGGGGAAAACCCAAAAATAATGTTTCTCTTCTTATAGAATCTTCTTACAATGACACTTCCAATACCCAAAGACCAAAGCCCAAGATCCTCACCAACACCAAGTCAACCCCCCAGAAAGGTCTTCTTCAAGGAAGCTTCCAAACTTCGACCTACTGCAACTTCGACCTAGACTTTCGGCCCTGCAATTTCATCCTGCTGCAACTGGAAACAACAAAGCCCTAACTTCGCACGTGTGGAGAGAGAGAGATGATCCCAGGAATCTTCAACTTTTCTCCCTTTCTTCATCCTTCCAGTGCTTCTTCTCCTTCATTATTGCATATCAAACTTGATGATGAGTGTGTGCTAAATGAGGTCAAGCTCCTTGTATTTATAGCCTTCTTGAGGGGTCGAATAACCCTCCCTTAGGCTGACTTGTCCTTGACTGGGGCCAACTTGGTCTTGGAGGAATAAATGGATTTTTCTTGACAAAATAAATATTTTCCTTTGTTACAATGAGTCCAAATGGGACTATAATACATGACATAAATTCTTCTTTGTCCTAGAAAGAGTTAGAAAGGCATGGAAGCATGAAGAACATTCTTTTAACCTAGACTTGAGCATGAAACCCATGCTTTACATAAATAAAAAATTCTTTTCTTTTTCTTTCTTTATACGAAGTATACAATGTCATGATTACAAATAGGTCATTATGAAGACTGAACCTAGTTACAATTTCCAACACTCCCTCTTAACTAGGGAGGTATTCATAATCCCATCACATGGTACACGAAATCTCATCCTTGAAGGATTCTCATAAGAAGAGTTGAATTGATGTGACATCTTTTTCAAGCATCTATACCATTACCAACATTGTCCTTGAAGGCATTAACTAGACAATCTCGTCTTCGTTTGAGAGAATTATGCTGGGAGGCTTTACGTGAGCTACCACACCACCTCTAAGGCACATACCCCATCCAGATGTTCACCGGGTATGCCCTTTTAGGACTATTCTTATCTTGGATTTCCAATCCTGAATCCTCAAATAATATTGGTCCTCTTTGACTACTACTCTTATCTTGGATGCCCTACCCCATCCTCAAAGAGTATTAGTCAATAACTTCTTTTCATGGATTCTACAATCCATAAGAAGTTTCAATCTCATATTCTTATCTAATCCTTTGGACTCCATTCTTTCTGTATGGCCTTCACCAAGACTTTTACTATTGTTAGTCCTAGTCTAATGCATGACCCATAAAGACAAGAACTATCCAACATCACTCCTTCTCAATTAGGGAGGAGATTTCCACCGAACCAAGATTACCTCTCAAATACTCAAGCTTCTTGTTTGATAACGCTTTTGTCTGAATATCTGCTACCTATTCATCTGTAGGTAGATAGTGCAACTCCACGACCCCATCTCGTACTAAGCTTCTAACATAGTGGTACTCATTATTTATATGCTTCGTCCTCGCATGAAACACTAGGTCTTCTATCAATCTTATGAAACTTTCATTATCACAATGTATCCGTGTAGGGCTAAGAGGTCCTTCAAACAAGTTCGATAGTAACTTCCGGAGCCAAACAACTTCTTGACAGACGTCGCTTGCAGCAACATATTCAACTTTAGCACTACTCAAAGAAATTGTATTCTTCTTTCCGCTCATCCATGAGACCATAGAAGATCCTAGGCTAAAGCATCCACCTATTGTGCTTCTTCCATCTGTCTCACTACCACCCCACTCTGAGTTTGTATATCTCATGAGTTGGATTTCATTACTAGTCTAATGGAGGCAGTGATGTATGGTTCCACGTAAATATCTTAGGATATGCTTGACTACACTCCAATGATCATGGTTTCGCTCCATCTAAAATTGAATGAAGATATTTACTGCAAAAAAATGTTAGGTCTTGTATTTACCAAATATATCAAGGACCCAATCAACTTCCTGTAGCAAATAGGGTCCACCGGACTAGAATATAAACTCCTCGACTTCTTTAGATTGGAAATTATAGGAATCATCATAGGCTTTCTATCCATCATGTCAAATTTATGAAGAATATTGATCACATATTTACCTTGACCAAGATATATTTCACTTGGCTTCTGCCAAACTTCTAGTCCCAAGTAGTAATGCATAACCCCAAGATCCTTCATATCAAACTTGGTTGCTAACTAGTTCTCGCATTCTTGAATTCATTGCTCTACACCCGTGACAAGTAGATCATCCACATACAAGAGTATGATGATTGGTTCACCTTGGACCACCCTGATGTATAGGTTAGGATATGCAGAACTCTTGGAAAAACCAAGCCTCAATAGGTGATCCAAAAATGGATCCTGAATAAACCTCTAAGTCTAAAAGACTTCATATAAGAGGTAAAAGGTGCCAAATGGCACAAATCCTTTGTAAATCAGAGGAAAATGAAAATCGCAGGTTGCTCTCGGAAATAGTCTCATTGTAGAGATCTCCTCATTCTGAATCCAACGCAACTTGAATGGGCGAAAATGGACTTCAGATGAAGGAGTTATCATAAAAAGAAGTTCCCTTTTTGTTCTTTGGGAAAGAGGCAAAAACCTGAAGAAAATAGTAAAATGAGGCCTATCGGAGGCTTAAACCAAATCTACACAGGAGTCGTCGAATCTGGCTGATCAACGATCCAGATCGCAATTGGCGATGGCAGTCGGCGGATATCAACACATGATATATCTTTAGTGTGATTGTGATATCGCAATCAACGGTTACAGTGGAGCGCATATTAAACGACCGGGGTATGTGTGATGTGCAACTGCGACAAGTCACATCGCAATATCGCATTGGTGAAATTCCAAAGGGAAGGCTTACGGAGACTGGAGATCCGTGCAACGACAGTCTTGTGTGTATTTTCAATATTTTTTATGCAATTCTAAAATACAAAGGGGTAGGCCCTTGTGACATGCGATGGCGACTTACGGGCGGACGTGATAGGAACATAGTAAGCAATTATGGAAATCTGAAGTCCGGTGAACAGTTTTCTCAGCGGATTTTTCTCGTGTTTGGTATGTTTTCCTGTGTAAGAAGAGAATGACTATTTTGAGGGATTTCAAGCGCCGATGACCCTTCCGTTATAGAATAGGTGGCATTCATCCCTGAGGGCATTTAGCAATGATTGCTAATGCTCAGAGAAGGGATTTGAGCGGACTGTAGCTAGAAGACAGAGAGCCCGAGAGGGAAGATGAACCAACAGTGCCGATTTGGCTTAAAAAGCCACAGAACGACAGAGACATGTTGTTGATGGATGCTGAGTTGTCGTGGGTTGTTGTTGTTGATCCTTGAGGTTTTGTTGCTGAAGGGTAAGCCAAAAGCAAGAAGCTAAGGCAAAAGAGGTAGCGCAGAAGCTAGAAAGCAACCAAGGGAGTCACTTGGAAGCCAAGTGAAAAGCCAAGAGGGCTGTAACTTGATAGAGGGAAGAAAAAAGCCAAAGCGAAGAGCCAGAGTTAGAGCCAAGAGCCAGGACCAAGAGCCAAAGAGCCAGAGTCAAAGCCAAGAGCCATAACCAAGAGCTAAGAGCCAGAGAGCCAAGAGCCAGAGCTTCAAGAGCCAGGGGATAACATGGGGTCTGAACCCACTATTTTTGTGTAAAAACAGCAGGAGTTGAGCCAAGAGCTTGTAAAAAGGACGTGTACCATAATCCCAGAGAGCTTAGTTGAGTTGACTAGAGCTCAAGGAGATGTAGCCCAAGAGTTGTGGGTGAAGTCCTAATTAAATTGTTCTTTCTGTGTGTTTTTTATTGCTGCATTGTCTCTGTTGTTTTATTTATTGTTATATGCATTTATATATCAGTTTCAGCACATTAATTTACAACAGATGAATAGTTAAAAATCAATACAAGCATACACCATTGTTTTCAAGCATTTTTAATTCCGCATTGGTTAATCAATAAGACTTGGGAATATTTCAAGCTTTGAAAGTGGGAGAGGTTCTTGTAAATTTGATAGGAAGCCTAAGCGCCTCATTTTTAGATCAGGTGGTATCAGAGCTTCAGATTGATTAACCACACCTTCAAAAAAGGTTATATCATCATGCTTGATTAACAGAGCAAAGATTGCTTGTCTGAAAGGTGTTTGGGCAGTCAAGGATTGATTGTATGCTTGTTGCAGACTGACTATTGTTTGAGTTTGCAGAGGTGAAGAGAAAGCTATAGATAGCTCAGTCCAGCAAGCACAAGAAGAAAGAAGAATTCATTGGCATAATGACAACTTCTACAAATGAGTCCTTGAATTTTGCCTTCTTCACAAGATTCTTTGATGAAAACATGAAGCAAGAATTGTCCACCATGATGGATATGGTGAGAGAAATGTATGAGGATGGAAGGAAGAGCAGCATTCTTAGAGAGCAGTTGAATTCCATGAAGGAAGAGAAGCAGATGCTTTCTGACAAATTGTAGGAAATGGAGAGGCAACTTCATATTGCAAATATGAACCTGAAAAGGATGCATGAGTTGGAGTCACAGCTCTTTGTTGCCAAAGAATCGTTAGTCAAGTATCAGCTTGAAGAAGAGGTAAACCATTCCATTTTGTCTTCGAATTCCTCTGAGAATGCTTATATTAGTTCTTTTGAAAAACATACTAGAGGCATAGGTTCCAAGCTAATGTCCAAGATGGGCTATGAAGGAAATGGCTTGGGAAAGCATGCACAAGGTATTGTTGAACCAATAATGATTGAGGAAAGGCCTAAGTATTTGGGTCTTGGCTATGGACAAGCTCATGGAGAAAATTCCAAAGCTGCCATGAAGGTCATTGAAACAACTCCAAGGAGGGGTTGCATTACAGAGTGTGAAGATTGTATTCAGGAAGAATGTAATAGCTTGAAACATCATTTGTAGGATGCAGGTGTTCAAAAGCACACACTTGAACCAGAGAGTTGGGGAGACTCCAATAGCCTTGAAGAGATTGATGGTGTTCTAAAGGGAGCCAATTCTTCATTTGTTTCACCTCCTCATGAAGGAAATAAAGGTGAAAGAGGTAGGTATAAATCTAGTTCCAAACATTTTCCTTTTGATTTTGCAAAGCATGATAAATTTCCACATATGTATGGGAAAAGAATTGCATGTTCCTTTTGTGGTTTGGATAACCATAATGTTTCTAGATGTTGGAAGAGAATGGCCACATACAAGAAACTTTTGAAGGAAAGGAAGCAAGAAGCCAAAGGTCCATTGGACAAGGCAAATCATGCTGTCAAGAGGATGAATATGCAGTGCACTTACTGCCATAAGCAAGGACATCTTGCTGCAAAATGTTGGACTTTGAATCCAACAATGCTTCCACCAAAGCTAAAGAAAGTGGAAAGGGAAGATGGCAAAAATGGAGGTGAAGATTCCATGAATGATGTGTCTCGAAATGATTCACATATTGATGCTTATGTGCAAACAAAGGTAGTACCTTTGGAAGGGATTGGTAAGGAACGGTTAGAGTTCTTATCTGATTAAGATTGCATGTATATTTATGCATCTACATTATATTTCATTTTAGCATCGAAAGTACAGTGTGCTTAAGTGAAAGTTGAAGGATGAAATGCATGCATGAGCATGAGAAGCATGAACATAGGGATGTTGATGATTTCCTTGTTTTTGAACATGTATGTGTAATTAACTTGCAGGGTTGATTGCTTTGACATGCATGTGATGCCATGTTGACTTGGAAGAAGTTAACTTGGTCTCCAAATGGAGATAATGATGAAGTGTTTCATCTTTTGAAAAAGAGTCCTAATGGTATTTTTCTACATGCTTGACTTGAAGGGTCATTTGTTTAAAATCATGTTTTGTGGGCTTGTTACCTAGTCCATCATTTGTATGTAGATGTAAGACATGGAGGTTCACAAGAGTTTAGGCCATCTAGTTGTTGTCTGTGTTTCTGTTGTTGTTAACAGTTGTTGTTGACAACTTGTCCAAAAGGTATAAACGAAAGTTTTGTGGAGCAAGTAACTTCACATTTGTTTAAGCCACCTTGGATCAATGATCAAGGCAAAGAAGTTCAAACCACCTTCTATGACCATTTCAACAGAAGTTCTTCGGGAAGGCAAGGAGGAAGATAGTTCTTCTCAGGAAGACTAGCCCATCCAAGAAGGGAAGTGGTCAAAAAATTTGGTTAAAGGCACTATGCAAGGCAAGTATAGGGAGGCTGAAAGAAGAGGGGGAGTCACTGTCATTTACTATTCAGATTAGTATATCAATCTTTTGGAGACCAAAAGTTCTTTAAGTGGGAAGGCATGATCCAAAAATGGATCCTAAATAAACTTCTAAGTCTAAAAGACTTCATATAAGAGGTAAAAGGTGCCAAACGGCACAAATCCTTTGTAAATCAGAGGAAAATGAAAATCATAGACTGCTCTTAGAAATTGTCTCATTGTAGAGATCTCCTCATTCTGAATCCAACGCAACTTGAATGGGCGAAAACAGACTTCAGATGAAGTTATCATAAAAAGAAGTTCCCTTTTTATTCTTTGGGAAAGAGGCAAAAACCTGAAGAAAATAGTAAAATGAGGCCTATTGGAGGCTTAAACCAAATCTACACAGGAGCTGTCGGATCTGGCCGATCAACAGTTTAAATCCGATCGGCAATCGGCGGTGGCAGTCGGCGGATATCTGCACATGGTATATGTTTAGTACGATTGCGATATCGCAATCAGCGGTTACAGTGGAGCGCATATTAAATGGTTGGGGTATGTGCGATGTGCGACTGCAACAAGTCGCATCGCAATATTGCATTGGCGCATTACAGAGGAGTGATATATATATATATATATATATATAGAGAGAGAGAGAGAGAGAGAGATATGCGATGCGATTTTTTAGACCCGATAAGATTATAAACGGTATTCCATATGTTTTGAGATCCACCCAACGGCAGTCTTGTGTGTATTTTCAATATTTTTAATGCAATTCTAAAATACAAAGGGGCATGCCCTTGCGACATGATATGGTGACTTACGGGTGGACCCAATAGGAATATAGTGCGCAATTATGGAAATCTGAAGTCTGGTGAACAGTGTTCTCTGCAGATTTTTCCCATGTTTGGTATGTTTTCCTGTGTAAGCTGAGAATGGCTATATTGAGGGATTTCAAGCACTGATGATCCTTCCATTACAGAATAGGTGGAATTCATCCCTTAGGGCATTTAGCAATGATTGCTAACGCTTAGAGAAGGGATTTGAGCGGACTGTGGCTGGAAGACAAAGAGCCTGAGAGGGAAGATGAACCAACAGCTCCGATTTGGCTTAAAAAGCCACAGAACGATAGAGACAGGTTGTTGATGGCTGTTGAGTTGTAGTGGGTTGTTGTTGTTGATCCTTGAGGGTTTGTCGTTGAAGGGGAAGCCAAAAGCAAGAAGCTAAGCCAAAAGAGGCAGCGCAGAAGCCAAAGAGGCAGCGCAAAAGCAAGAAAGTAGCCAAGGGAGTCACTTGGAAGCCAAGTGGAAAGTCAAGAGGGTTGTAACTTGATAGAGGGAAAAAAGAAGGCTGATCGAAGAGCCAGAGAGCCAGAGCCAAAGCCAAAGAGCCAGAGTCAGAGCCAAGAGCCAGAGTTTCAAGAGCCAGGGGATAACATGGGGTCTAAACCCACTGTTTCCATGTAAAAACAACAGAAGTTGAGCCAAGAGTTTGTAAAAAGGACCTATACCATAATCCCAGAGAGCCTAGTTGAGTTGACTAGAGCTCACAGAGATGTAGCCCGAGAGTTGTGGGTGAACTCCTAATTAAATTGTTGTTTCTATGTGTGTTTTACTGCTACATTGTCTCTGTTGTTTTATTTACTGTTATATGCATTTATATATCAGTTTCAACACATTAATTTACAACACATGAACAGTTAAAAATAAATACAAGCATACACCATTGTTTTCAAGCATTTTTAATTCCGCATTGGTTAATCAATAAGAATTGGGAATATTTCAAGCTTTGGAAGTGGGATAGGTTCTTGTAAATTTGACAGGAAGCCTAAGCACCCCATTTTCATATCAATAGGTATGCATCCATTCTTGCATACCAAGCTCTAGGTGCTTGCTTTAAGCCATATAAATCTTTCTTCAGCCTGAAGGAATGAGTCTCCCTTTGATTTATTTCAAATCCTTGAGGCTACTCATTGTAAACCTCTTCATCAATGGTCCCATTCAAAAAAATTTCCTTAACATCCATTTGATGGATGTTCATCCCATAGTCGAATCCAAAGAAACAAGAAATCATATTGTTGTATATCTAGTTGTAGGAGCAAAGGTTTCTTCGTAATCAGTACCTTCTTTTTGTGAGAAGTCTCTTGATACAAAAATTGCTTTGTATTTATCAATGCTCCCATTCGCAACATGCTTTATCTTGTAAATCCATTTTGAGGTGACTATAGATTTGTCACTTGGTCTAGAAACAATTTCCCAAACATCGTCCTTCATGATTGATTGGTATTCTTCTTGCATTGCATTCCTCCATTCTTGATGTTTAGATGCATCTTCATAGGAGGAAGGTTTCATGTCAATGAGATTTGTCATATATGCAACATACCCATAATACCTTTTTGGTCTTTTGATTTCTCTAAAGGTATCCTTAGTTGTGTGTCCTTCTGCTTCTTGTAGAGTAGCTCTCAACCAAGCAAGCCTCTTTCGATTTTCTAGAACAATCACTTGTTGCACAGGCTCACTTGGACCTTCAACATCTTCTTGAGTATATATATGATCTTAACCATCATCGTCCCTAGAGATATCGTCAAAGATAGGTATCTCTTCTTCATCAGATTCGACTAGAACATCCTTTGACTTCTTGTAAGATATACTTTCATCAAAGATGACATCCCTTCTTACCTCAATTTGATGATCCTCCTTGATATAGATTTTGTACGCCTTAGATGAAGCACTATACTCAACAAAGATTCCCTTTAGAATGATAGGATCCAACTTCTTTCTCTTCTCCTTGGGTATATGTATATACACAAGACACCCAAATATTCGAAGATGATCCACACTTGTCTTCTTTCCTATAAATGCTTCTTTTGGATTCATGTTGTTTAGAATCTTGTGAGGACTTTGGTTCTACAAGTAGAAATTTATCACGCTGAGATCTTAGCCACGTAGCATGTCCTTGACACATTCTTCAATTTTTCTATTCTTCCTTTCAGCCGCGTCATTCTGTTTAGGATTATAAGGAACAATTAGCTCCCTCTTAATCCTTGCTTCCTTTCAGAATGCTATTAGTTATTTGGAGGTGTATTATCCACTATTGTCAGACCTCAAAGTGTTGATATTTCTCTCAATTGGATTTTCCACTTCATTCTTGAATTCTTGACACTTCTTGAATACCTCATGTTAGCGCTTGAAATTTCACCTCAGGCTGAGAAAGGCAAACTCCAAGGCAACATCAAATCACTTAGCCTCGTAGCTAGCCCTACGGGGCAGGAGAGGGCTCTCTCCGGTATATCTTGGTAAAGATCTTCAACGGGCGAGATAACCAATAAGGAAACACTGATTTTAGGCTAGTAAACTGATAAAAAGGTTTGAATTAGAAATTTTAAGATTTTGGTGGAAAGTTGGGGAAAGGCAATTTTGGGTGCGGGGATTGGACACAGTTTTTGCAGGGGGTTCTTTGGGGCGAGGTAGGAGACAGTATTGATGCCTTTGATAGAGGTGGATGGATGAGAATGACCGGTGAGAAGTTAAGGAGAGCAAGAAATAACCTTGAATTCCCCTTAAACAGTTGAAAACATTGATATTAAGCAAACTTAAAAACAGAGCATGACAGTCATGAATTCTACTTTAACACTTCATTTGCCTAATTTGCAGAAGGAAAAGTAAGGAAATGATTCACATAACACACTTACAAGTACAAATAGAAACACACCATCAATACATGTGACCACAAGAATCCCAAAAGGGACTGCAAAACCCTGGTCTTCCTTTGCCAAAAATTGCAGAGATACATTGAGTAATACAATAGAGCTTATCCCTCAAGAGTCCAACCTCTCCAACCTCTGAAAATGATTGAGAAAATACATAATATAGGCAAGCCAACCTCTTCCCTTGCCTCTAGGGTTCGAGCTCATCCTTCTAGGAGCTGTTTCAACCAATTCTAAACCGAGCACTAAAATCTAGGCAGTCAAAACAACTTGCCTCTATAAGCTAGGAAACCAATTCATTCATTAAATGTTTGCTATTTCATGAATGAATCTTCTAGAGTAGGTAAATAAGTGTCATGTCAACATGAAAATACATAAATTACATCAAAGAGGGTGAAAAATCCCATCACAAGTCAAAACTGGTCAAAGCTGGGCGAATTCCTGAGCTGTAGATGAATTCCTGTGAAAACTACCTGATGGGTCGCGCGCAATTCCTGAATGGGTCGCGCGCCTTTGGAGGCACTTTTGAGGCACTTCCAGGTGTCAAAATGAGGCAAAAGTGGGCTTGTTGGAAAGCTCGGGATGTCTACTTTCCAACCCAAGTCGAATTTCTGAATTTGGTGGTCATTTTCACCTCCAAAATTGCAATCGCCCAAGATTGCTTCCTGTATGTCAAAAATGTGGCAGAAAGTCATTTTTTGCTTGTTTTTTGACTCTCTGGAGGCCCAAAACTTGGTGAAATTTTTTGGTAATGGCTGAGCAAGTGTAAATTTCCATGACAAATCCAGAAATGCTGAGTTTTTCCAAAATGGAGTTGCCACCATGCGCGACCCATTGGTGGAGAAAACCTATGTTTGGCACAAAAAATTCACAATTGACAAAATTTTCTCCAAATTTCTTGAAATTTGGGCTGGGAGTCCCCAATAAAGTACCATGCTCATTCAAAGAGGCTTTGGCCAAAATTTGGAGTGGATCGGGCCTTTTCCGTCGTTTTAGTGCCTCGGCCAACCTCCTTGGATCTAGCGATTGCAATTTTGACATTTCTCTAAAACCATGACACCTGTGCAAAAAGTGAAGGAGGTTTTTCTTATTTGGCATGTTATGGACAAAAACCTCTCTCAGTTTTCCAAAATTCATCTTTTATTGCTCTGGAACATCTTTTGAGTGCGACTTGTCCCGATGTGTGAAACAAGGAATTTTGTCGAAATGGAGCGAAATGAATGGGATAGGGGGCTTCTAAATTCTTGGGGAAATTTTTGGGAGTGGGGAGGGATGTTAGGAAGCAGGGGAAAGTGGAATCTCAGAGATTGAGCGAGGGGAAGGGGTCCAAAAGGGCAAAACACAGGCCCAACCTAGAAAATTGCCAGGTTGTAGCTAGAAACTAGGGTTTGTGCAAAAATGAGGATTTTGGGGGATCTCAGTGATGGGGAGCATTTGATAAGGTATATGAAGGATAGGGGAAGGTGTATGAACATCTGGATACAAGTTTTGCCGATGATTTGACCGTCCAAGAGAAATTGGCTTCAAAACCCTAGGAGAGGGAAATGACCTTACCTAGGCGCAACTGAAGCATGAACAAGGTGTACAGTGACTCATTAGACACTGAGATGATAATGAAAACCCTATGAATGATGATAGACTCAGCTGAATAGTGACATGGACCAACATTTGGACAACTTTAGAAGGAGTGAAAGCAAACCCTAGACCTAATGCCTAGTGACCAAATTTTGCTTGAAAACTCTTTGAAATGACAAAATTTGACATGGACACTTTGAGACCACTTTGTAAGAGCATATTTGATCACTGGAGGAAGGCTGGAAAGACTGACACTAACACCTCATCCTTGTTCTTGAGGAGGAATATAAAAGTTTTCCTTGAGAAATCATCAATGAAGGTTATATAATATAGATTCTCACCAAGAGATTGTATTTCCATATGTCCACATACATAGTGTATGATATTTAAAACTTCCTTAGATCTGGTATCACTTCTTGCAAATGGCTTATTCATGTTCTTGCCTAGAGCACATCCCTTACAGGTCCCTTCATGATCTTCCTTCAATTCGAGGATGTCATTGACCATTTAACTTAGAGATGGAAAAACCTTATAGTGAAGGTGTTCATTGTTGAAGAAAGTATAACTAGGTTCCGTCTTCATAAATGTACTTTTAATGTTTGTATTTATTCAAGAAAAGAAATATTATTTTTGTTATATTTATCAATGAGTTTCTTGCTCATTGAAGTAGTTCAAGCACATATTTAAGTGCTTCTAGGAATTCAAAGAGTCAATGTATTTATTGAAGACCCTTAAGGGCATGTTACACTATTATAAACTTGTATAAGGGTCAAAGGAAATACCTCCAAGCAAATTCAAGTCCTCTCCATGCAACGACATCCTCCTAGCAGCAAAAATGATGAAGAAACTTCAAGTCGGCCTACAGTAAAAAAGTTGGACTGAAGTCGGCCTAAAGGAGGGACAATCCTCTATATGTAGAGGTTGTCCACTCCCTCATAATGACAAGAAAGCATCTCTGAAATCAGCGAAGACAAGGAATTGAGAAAAGGTGAATAAAAGACAAGTTTAAGGAGCCTCTAGTGCAACAAAGAATGATAAGTTTATATCAAAGTCAAAAGGACTGTTTCTAGGGTGGAAAATAGTCACACATGCTAGAAAAGGAAGCCTCACTGCAGTAGCATATCAGCACCATATCTCTCATCGTTTGGGCTAGTAACTTAGGCCTATTATGCCTCCTACTATAGCGAAGAAAAGGATCTCTCAAGCGAAGGTTAAATAAGCCTAATACTCAAGGAAATCACCCACACATGCAAGAAACTAGGGTTGTTGTATAGTCACACCAAGTCCCCAACTACACCTCTAGAAGGATATTTTTTGTTCAAAATAAGGAAGGTGTCTCCATGTATGAAGGATATCACTAAGTATAGAAGATAAGCATTTCATCTAGAGCTCACATAAGCAAGGTCTATCTCCAATCAAAGAATGTAGAAGGAAGACGAAGTGTTGAGGAGCAAAGTGTCGGAAGAAGGAAGACTAAGTGTCGGGGAACAAAGTGCAAAAGGGAGGAAGGACTTGACTTGTGCTTGGAGGACATTCTAGTCAAGGGTCTAGGGTTTGGCATTGATCAATAAGAAGCTTCAATAAGAGAAACCTACTAAATGGTTTTCCTCTCTAAGAAAGAGAGGTTTGGCCCTGGCAGAGAGGCAACATTTTGTGTTCTTGTTTCTTATGTTTTGATAGTACTTTGATGAAGTAAACACACACTGACAAGAAGAAGAAGATCAAACTAAGATAAATTGCAAAAGTGATTCACAAGTTGTTATCAAGTCTATAATAATCCTACTATACATAACTGCCTTTGATTCTTAAACATGGAATCAGAGCTTAGGTGACACATCAAGAGAAGGGAATCTCAATAACACTCATCAAGAAGGACATCTACAAAAGTTGAAGCATCAAGCCAAGAAGTCTCAAACTCATCAAGGACAAGAAAGGACTACAAGAATACTACAAAGCAAAAGGAGAAGCCTTTTGTATAAAGGCACCTACAATAAGATAAAAACAAGGAGGGACCTACATCAAGTCACACCATCTTCAAAAGGAAAAGCACTACAAGCCAAGTCATCAAGAAATCAATCAAGTCCATTTGAAGAAAGAAACTTGAAGAACATCAAGATCCAAGGAAGGCAAGCCATCAAGTCTTCAAGAAGAAAGCAATTCCACTACATCTCAAACTCTATCAAGTAAGTATATGTCCCCTTCTAATTATACATCAATGTATTTTTGCAAGGAAATCAATAAATTGGTTGGGGCCACTGACTTCCTTGCATGGAAGAAAATGATTGATTTATTTCTCAAGGAGAATGAACTTCTAGAACATACCAAAGGGAATATCACCATCCCTGCTAAGGAACAAACTCAAGCCTTAGCCAAGTACAATAAGGATGAGACAAGAGCTTAAATGATTCTAATAGAATCCATCAAAGACTCTCTCATTCCTTATGTCTCCAAACTTGTAACATCAAAAGAAATCTATGACAAGCTAATAGAGCTATTCTTAGTAAGCACAGTTGGAGAAGTGATATCTCTTCGAAATGATTTTTATAAGATGAAGATATCAAAGGAAGGAATAGCCCCATATTTCATGAAGATCTCTGATATGAGGGATCAACTTCAAGGGCTGGGAGAAGTCATGTCTGATAGATAAATGACAACCGTAGTACTCAATGCTCTACCCGAGGATTGGGGCAACTTTACATCAAGGAATTTATGCCAAGAAGGAAGCTATCCCACTAAGTGAATTATGGTCTCTATGCAAGATAGAGGAAACTAGACTCAAAGAAAAAGAGGATGTGGGATCAAAGGAGCAGGCATTTACAACCATGGCCAAGAAAAAGGGAAAAATTGGCAAATTTGGTCCATGGAGAACAAACAATGGAGATATGTCCAAAATCCAATGCTTTGGATTCCAATAATATGGACACTACAAAAGGAATTGTCCAAAACTTAAGAAGGACAACAACAACAAAAGAAACATGGAAGAAGCTCACATGACTCAAGAGGTGAAAGAAGAATACAAGAAGCAAAAGAAGGAAAATCCTCTGGCTCTCTACTATGACTAAGTCTACTTCTTTACTTAAAGTCTTCTTTCAAAGTTTTGAGTAGTATAGGAGCATGTATGAATAGAATAAAAATGCATGGCTAGAAACATCTTCTAGAATCTAGAAGGTACATAGAGTTCAAAACACTCATGTAGAAGGAACATTTAGAAATTGATCTGAACAGTGGGGCTCTTAGGCTTCTTGTCTAACTTATAAGAACCTCTCCCACTTCCAAAGCTTATTTATTCCCAAGTCTTTATGATTAACCAATGCGGAATTAATAATGTGCTTGAAAAATAGGTGTATGCTTG
Source organism: Pinus tabuliformis (assembly GCA_031772625.1). Taxonomy (NCBI): domain Eukaryota; kingdom Viridiplantae; phylum Streptophyta; class Pinopsida; order Pinales; family Pinaceae; genus Pinus; species Pinus tabuliformis. The sequence continues at coordinate 516,179,255 of CM062804.1, read as the reverse complement.
TGTTTATTTTTAACTGTTCAAATGCCTTAAATTATGTTGTTTATGCTAATATGAAAATACATATAACAATAAATAATGTAGCAATAAAAAAAACACACAGAACAACAATTTAATTAGGAGTTCACCCAAAACTCTTGGGCTACGTCTCCGTGAGCTCTAGTCAACTCAACTAGGCTCTCTGGGATTATGGTATAAGTCCTTTTACAAGCCTTGTGGCTCAACTCCATTGGTTTACACATAACACAATGGGTTTAGACACCATCTTATCCATGGCTCTGAAGCTCTCAACTTTCTAGCCCTCGGCTCTAGCTCTGGCTCTCGCTCCTGGCTTTGGCTCTTGGCTCTGGCTCTGGCTCTTCGGCTCTAGCTCTGGCTCTGGATCTTCGACCCTGGCTTCTCTTAGCTCTCAGCAGTCCGCTTGACCTCCAAGCAACTGTCTCAACAACTTTCTGCTCTCTGGTTTTCCACTTGACCTCCAAGTGACTCCAAGGCTCCCTCAGCTGCTCTGTGCATTAGCTTTCGCTCTCTCTACTCGTGCCTTCTCTCAATTGAGATTTCTACCTCCTTTGAGGTACTTTTCCGGCTTTTCGGCTACCCCTGTCGTTTCTCTGCTTATCATCATCTCTCTATGCCTCTGCATCTTCCCTACTCCTCGTCAGTTCGACTGGCCATTTGGCTTTATGGCTCTGTGGCTTCAAAATGCATCATTTCCTGTAAAAACGCTCATTTGCAGTGTGTCATGAGGATCAGGAGCGATTACAGAGGTTTCGGGGCCTTCTCTTAGGAAAAAACCCGAAATTTGAGAAAATCCCATTACACAGAGAATGTCTACAAAATACACTATCGGGCATGATTTTCGGACTTGAAATCCCATTCAATCGCCCTTAAAATCCCTATCGAGTCTGTAATTTAGCATTATATCACATTGCATTAACGTATTGGGTGAGATCCCAAATACACGGGAAAACATTCAAAAACCCGACAAAATCCTTTTTATCGAACTTCAAATTATATCGAAATCACCCTAATATCGCATCGAGTCCACCTTGGGTCACTTTCACAAGCTTCACCATTGATCTGGGTGATCTCCAATCCAACAGTCAACATGCGGTTTTGGGTAGCTTAAGGACACTGAGGTTACTTGCCCGAAAAGATGGTTTCTCTACTCCTCCACCAACCCACATGTCGTTCATTGTATGGAATCGCCTGGAACCGGCCCAATATCGCTTACCACCTGAGGCTTGCCCAAAATCCCACTTTATCGAAACTCAAATAACATGGCGCCATGTTTATAATTCCCTTTCGGGTCTGCTTTATCGCTTCAGGAAATTTCCTTTGTATTTCATTTTTTACATCGAAACGCGCTTATACACAGGAAAGTCCCTTTTACCGAAACTCAAAACTTATCTAACCGCGCCTATAGAGTCCATCGGGTCTGGCGTTATCACTCATTTGACATCACTGCAAGGTGACGTTGTGATGCGATATATCGAAATCACAAGTCGTGTTGGCCCGGGGGTCCGTCCTTTGCCTCGTGGCATCGGCGATGCCGATCTGCCAATATCTGTGATCGCAATCGCATTGCCTGGGGTCCTGCCATCGTACACAGGCCTATCTCCGACTCAATATATCAGGGATCGGAGATTGGGGGTCTCTTCCTTTCCACTTAAGTCTGCCTCTTGGACCCTCTCCGATGTGATTTCCCTTTATAAGGGTTTTTTTCCATTTTTAGGGGATTTTGCCTCTTTTTCCAAAGAACAAAGGGCATCTTCTTTCTACGATAACTTCTGCATCCTAAGTCCATTTTTGCCCATTCAAGTTGCAGTAGATTCAGAATGAAAAGATCTCTACCATGGGGCTATTTCCAGGAACTTTCTTGGAATTTCATTTTCCTATGTGAGGAACACTTAGACTTAGGAGTCTATCCAAAATCCATTTTGGATCATGCCTTCCCACTAAAGAACTTTTGGTCTCCAAAACACTGATATACTGATCTGAACAATAAATGAGAGTAACAACACCCTCTTCTTTCAGCCTCCACACACTTTCTTTGCATAGTGCCTCTGAACCAAATCCTTTGACCACTCTCCTTCCTGGATATGCTAGTCCTCCTGTGAAGAACTACCTTCCTCCTTGCATTCCTACAGAACTGCTGCTGAAATTGTTATAGAAAGTAGTTTGAACTTCTCTACCTTGATCAATGATCCAAGGTGGCTCAAACAAATGTGAAGTAAATCTGCTCCACAAAAATTTCATTTGTACCTGTTTGAAAAGCTGTCAATAACAACAAAGATACAGACAACAACTGGATGGCCTAAACTCCTGCTTCAACAAAAGAAACAGATTTCACATCTTGTGAACACCTCCATGTCTTACATCTGCATACAAATGATGGACTAGATAACAAGCCCACAAAACATGCCTTTAAAACAAATGACCCTTCAAGTCAAGCATGTAGAAAAAGACCTCTAGGACTCTTTTTCAAAGATGAAACACTTCATCATTATCTCCATCTTGGAGACCAAGTTAACTTCTCCCAAGTCAACATTGCATCACATGCATGTCAAAGCAATCAACCCTGCAAGTTAATTACACATACATGTTCAAATACAAGGAAATCATCAACATCCCTGTGTTCATGCACATCAAGCTTATGCATGCATTTCATATTTCAACTTTCGCTTAAGCACACTGTACTTTCGAAGATGAAATGACAAAGTAAGTCTCCTACTCAACTTCTCCATTCACCTTCTTGGTAAAACCCTGCAACTTGCATCCCATTAACAAAGAAATTCAAATAGATCCATCAATAGACATGCAATCTTAATTGGATAAGAACTCTAACCATTCCTCACCAATCCCTCTCAAAAGTACTACCTTTAAGGAATTTAGACTTCTGTGATCCATAACATTGTTTAGATAATCTTCGGCAAAATCACATAACCAATCTTTTGTCGACGCGTTTCGAACCAACCAGTGTGGTTCATCGTCAGGACAAGTTGAAGAACCAATCTGGCTTAGCTTGATTAAATAGAGTGTGCAGAGACTCCAACGGCTAATTTTGACCTAATGATCCTAGTCAAACCACTAATCTTATTATTAATAAAAACATATAATTAGTTAATATAATATTTATATTTATTATTTAAATATAATCTATATTTATTATTATTTAAATGTAATTTATATAATCTATATTTATTATTTAAATATAATGGTCCTTAATAAATCATATTTATTATTATTCCTAAATTATATAAATAAATAGTATTAAATTACTATTATTCTTAGAATTTAGTTACAATAGGTAATTGTGTATATATTTAATAATAATTATTTAAACCTAAGGGTCCATTGGTAAACTAGATCTTCTCTATTTGTTCTTTAAAATATATCATTTTTATTAATTATTTTAATATAATGGCCCATTCGAAATTAAAATAATAAGTTATATACAATAATTTAAGTTTATTAAATAATCTATAATTACTTAATAATTTATAATTCCAATATTATTAAAAAACAATTAAATAGTATTCTAGTTAAATCATTATTATTCTTAGAATTTAGTTACATTAGGTAAATACCATAATTTAAGTATATGTTTTTTAATAATATAACTAACTCAATGTTATTGGTATATCATATATTTATATTAATTTCTTGTTTATCATTTAAACCTAATGGTTATTTGGTAAACTAGATCTCCTCTTATAATTAATTTAGTAATTTGTATTCATTAAATAATCAATATTTATTCACTAAATTTTTTTATTAAAATTAACTATGTTATTAGGTAAATAAACTATTACTTATAAGGTTTAAAAAGGGGTTTTTTTATTAATTAAATAAATAGGAAATTAGTTAAAGGGAAATTTCAATAATTGAAATTATGGAACCAAAAAATCTAAACTAATAAGAATATACCCCTTAGTATCATAAATGGGATAATTAGCCCGAAATTACTTAATAACTTATTAATAACTCAAGCACTTCATAATAATATGACTAACCCGCCAACAACAAAACTTAAGGAGAGGAAGACAGAAATAATAAATATTGATTATTTAATGAATACAAATTACTAAATTAATTATAAGAGGAGATCTAGTTTACCAAATAACCATTAGGTTTAAATGATAAACAAGAAATTAATATAAATATATGATATACCAATACCATTGAGTTAGTTTGAGTTAGTTATATTATTAAAAAACATATACTTAAATTATGGTATTTACCTAATGTAACTAAATTCTAAGAATAATAATGATTTAACTAGAATACACAATTACCTAATATTATTATTAATTATATTAAATATATACACAATAATTATTATTAAATAATTATGTATATATTTAATAATTATTATTATTAAATATATACACAATTACCTATTGTAACTAAATTCTAAGAATAATAGTAATTTAATACTATTTATTTATATAATTTAGGAATAATAATAAATATGATTTATTAAGGACCATTATATTTAAATAATAAATATAGATTATATATATTTAAATAATAAATATAAATATTATATTAACTAATTATATGTTTTTATTAATAATAAGATTAGTGGTTTGACTAGGATCATTAGGTCAAAATTAGCCGTTGGCAATATAGCCGTTGGAGTCTCTGCACACTCTATTTAATCAAGCTAAGCCAGATTGGTTCTTCAACTTGTCTTGACGATGAACCACACTGGTTGGTTCGAAACACGTCGACAAAATATTGGTTATGTGATTTTGCCGAAGATTATCTAAACAGTACTACCTTTGTCTGCACATCAACATCAACATGAGAATCATCCTGAAACACATCAATCATGGAACCTTCCTTTCCATTTCTGCCATCTTCTCTTTCCACTTTCTTCAGATTTTGTGGAAGCATTGCTGGATTCAGAGTCCAACACCTTTCAACAAGATGCCCTTGCTTATGGCAGTAAGTGCACTGCATGTGCATCCTCTTGACAGCATGATTTTCCTTGTCCAATGGACCCTTGGCTTCTTACTTCTTTTCCTTCAAAATTTTCCTGTATGTGGCCATTCTCTTCCAACATCTAGAAACATTATGGTTATCCAAACCACAAAAGGAACATGCAATTCTTTTCCGATATCTATGTGGAAATTTATCATGCTTTGAAAAATCAAAAGGAAGATGATTAGAACCAGATTTATACCTTTCTCTTTCACCTTTATTTCCTTCATGAGGAGGTGAATTGAATGAAGAAGTAGCTCCTTTTGGAACACCATCAACCTCTTCAAGGCTGTCAGAGTTTCCACAACTCTCTGGTTCAAGTGTGTGCTTCTGAACACCTGCATCCTGCAAATGATGTTTCAAGCTATTGCATTCCTCCTTAATACAATGTTCACACTTTTGAGGTGGAAGACCTGCAATGCAACTCCTTCTTGGAGTTGTTTCAATGGTCTTCATGGCTGCTTTGAAACTTTCTCCATAAGCTTTTCCATAGCCAAGACCCAAATACTTAGGCCTTTCCTCAATTATTATTGGCTCAACAATACCTTGTGCATGTCTACCCAAGCCTTTTCTTTCATAGCCCATCTTGGACATTAGCTTGGAACCTATGCCTCTGGTATGTTTTTCAAAAGAACCAATATAATCATTCTTAGAGGAAATTGAAGACAAACTGTAATTATTTACCTCTTTGTTAGGCCCCTATACTACTAGTGTAACCCCTTATTGTTATTAGTATAACCCACTTATTATATTTATGTACCCATGTAGTGCCCATATTGTTACTGTTGTGCCCCCATAGAAGCCCACTATTGTTATTATTGTGCCCTTACATTATTATTGTTATGTCGGCTCTGATTATGTTATGACCCCTTAGACTCCTATATATAGAAAGGAGGTCTTTTCATTTGTATCATCCAAGAATTGTTCAATTATGTAATGTAAAGGAGGTTGCCCCCTCGAAGAGGCTGAATTCTAAGGCGTTGATCTCTCTTTTCTATCTTTTCTTGAGCTGGTTTCATAACATTTGGTATCAGAGCTTTGGATTCTAGGGTTTCGCTGCTCCAAACAGGTCATCGTGGCATTTTCCCTATAACTTTTTTTCTGTGATATTTCAGAAGTCACAAAAAAAACCCATTTGAGAAGAAATCGCGCTGAACCTTGGGTCCGAATTTCAGAGCTTGTCGCATGATATTTGCGGAGATATGATCTGAGGAAGTTGATATTTTTTCAGACTCCTGAATTACATTCCAAACAGGTGACCTGGGGAAAATCGTCATAACTTTCTTTCTGAGCATCGGATTGAAATTTCGCAAGAAGCTACAGAAAGAGGACGGATTGTATTTTTTTATATATATTTTTCAGAGTCAAATCTTGAAACAGTGACACGTGGAACTTCATACAAGTTCGCTCTACTGAACTAGTCTACAATCAGGCCACTGTGGGAGATTGTGCATAACTCTTTCTTGGAGAATCCAATTTGGATCAGACTAGTGGCATTGGAAAGAGGATACAGAGGGCTACTACAAGTTGAAATTTTAGAACTTAAAGATCCAAAAGTACAGAGTTACATTCGTTTCAAGGTTGAGCTCCTAAAATCAAGAAAAAGCAAGATGAGGAAGTTTGATGGCAAGGATCTGGTAAATTGGATACTTCAGATGGAGCAATATTTTGATCTACATGGTGTACAACTGTTACAAAAGGTATGTATTGCATCTTCATATTTAGAACCAGATCAATTTTTATGGTACAAAGGGCTTTGTTCTCGTAAACAACTTGTTACGTGGTCAATTTTCACGGAGGAAATGATAGCACATTATGAGGATACAAAGAGCAACACCTTCTTTAGAGCAACACCACAACAATTGGAAAGAGTAAAAGGGCTTTGTGACATAGTGGAAAACAAAATTATGGAAACCAGGAAGCGTACCCCTCACAACTATAAAGATGGAAGTGTTGTTTCTCCTAGCCTTCCACAACCTACCAGGGTTACACCACAACAATTGGAAGAAAAAAGAGAAAAAGGGCTTTGTTACAATTGTGATAGCAAATGCACTAAAGGTCATAAGTGTGCTGAGAAGAAATTATTTTACATAGAATATGAAGAGGATCAAGAAAAGGATCAAGAAACATCAAAAGAAGAAGATATACGCCAGGACCCCACCCCAGAGAAAGAAGAAACGAATCAGACCATATCTTGTAAAGCATTGGCAAGAATTACCACTCCTCAAACTCTCAAGATAGAAGGACATATCAAGAAGAAAAAGGTGCAAGAAGTGAAAGATCACACCGAGAAAGAAGAAATGAATCCAACCATATCTTGTAATTCATTGTTCGAAATTACCACTCCTCAAACTATCAAGATAGAAGGACATATCAAGAAGAAAAATGTTCAAGAAGTGAAATATCACATCGAGCATCAAGAAATGAATCCGACCATATCTTGTAAAGTATTGGAAGAAATTACTACTCCTCAACCTTTAGAGATAGAAGGACATATCAAGAAGAAAAAGGTTCAAGCAGTGAAAGATCACATCGAGCATCAACAACAAGTTCTCCAACTTTTAAAGGATAGTGCCACTTCGTTGTAAAATCAAACGAAACAACAAGTAGATCAACATCGTAGTGAAAAATGTTTTGATGTAGGTGATTGGTTATTTTTACTGCTACATCTCAAGCAAGCTATTTATGAGAAGGAAATGTTGGCAATACTACATGCACTTAAAAAATGGCAACCTTACCGAATGGGAAGACTCTTCAAGGATGAGGATGTGGAAGCATTGTTTTGTGCTATTTATATTATCCAACCAGATTGGATAAACGAAGCAAGGGATGAATGGAAGAAGGACGAAGAAGTATGGCCACTTATTCAAAAGTTGCAAAAGATCCCAATTCAAACAATATTGCCAGAAATTAAAGAGGGAGGAAAAATCATATTGGAACCTGGAGCAGTCATAGAAACAAGAACCCGACAGCTACGAAATCGATCAATTTCAGAGTATCTCATCAAGTGGAAGAACTTACCCGCTAAATATTCCACATGGGAGTACAAGAATTTTATACAGAAGCATCAAGAACTACTCAAGCGTTGAGGACAACACTTTTTGAAGGAGAGGGGCATGTTAGGCCCCTATACTACTAGTGTAACCCCTTATTGTTATTAGTATAACCCACTTATTATATTTATGTACCCATGTAGTGCCCATATTGTTACTGTTGTGCCCCCATAGAAGCCCACTATTGTTATTATTGTGCCCTTACATTATTATTGTTATGTCGGCTCTTATTATGTTATGACCCCTTAGACTCCTATATATATAAAGGAGGTCTTTTCATTTGTATCATCCAAGAATTGTTCAATTATGTAATGTAAAGGAGGTTTCCCCCTCGAAGAGGCTGAATTCTAAGGCATTGATCTCTCTTTTCTATCTTTTCTTGAGCTGGTTTCATAACACTCTTCTTCAAGTTGATACTTGACCAATGCTTCTTGTGCAACAAAGAGTTGTGCCTCCAACTCATGCATCCTTTCTAGGTTCATATTTGCAATATGAAGTTGCCTCTCCATTTCCTGCAATTTGTCAGAAAGCATCTGCTTCTCTTCCTCCACGGAATTCAACTACTCTCTAAGTATGTTGCTCTTCCTTCCATCCTCATACGTTTCTCTCACCATATCCATCATGGTGGACAAGTCTTCCTTCATGTCTTCATCAAAGACTCTTGTGAAGAAAGGAGAATTTGAGGATTCACTTGTAGAAGTATTCATTATGCCAATGAACAAAAGAACTTCAAACAAGATTAATAAAGAGCTTATTCAGCAACCTTTTGAAACAAACCTCTTGTGCTTCAAGGATTGCCTTGAGGTCCTTTGGGATAAGAAGAATGCCTTCAACCCTTCTTCTTTCTTGTCCTTCCTGGACTGAACTATCAATAGCTTTCCCTTCACCTCTACAAACTCACACAATAGTCAGTCTGCAACAAGCATACAATCAATTAGACAAACAATCTTTAACTGCCCAAACACCTTTCAGACAAGCAATCTTTGCTTTGTCAATCAAGAATTCTAATATAACCTTCTTTGAAGGTGGGGTTAATCAATCTCAAGCTCTGATACCACCTGATCTGAACAGTGGGGCTCTTAGGCTTCTTGTCTAACTTGCAAGAAACTCTCCCACTTCCAAAGCTTATTTATTCCCAAGTCTTTATGATTAACCAATGCGGAATTAATAATGTGCTTGAAAAATAGGTGTATGGTTGTGTTTATTTTTAATTTTTCAAATGCCTTAAATTCTGTTGTTTATGCTGATATGTAAATACATATAACACTAAATAATGCAGTAATAAACAAAACACACAGAACAACAATTTAATTACGATTTTACCCAAAACTCTTGGGCTACGTCTCCGTGAGCTCTAGTCAACTTAACTAGGCTATCTAGGATTATGGTATAAATCCTTTTACAAGCCCTGCGGCTCAACTCCATTGGTTTACACATAACACAATGGGTTTAGACACCATCTTATCCCTGGCTTTGAAGCTCTCGACTTTCTGGCCCTCGGCTCTCGCTCTAGCTCTCGGCTCTGGCTCTGGTTCTGGCTCTGTCTCTGGCTCTGGCTCTGGCTCTTGACTCTGGGCCTGGCTCTTTAGCTCTGGCTCTGGCTCTGACTCTTCAGCTCTGGCTTCTTTGAGCTCTCAGCAGTCCGCTTGACCTCCAAGCAATTGTCTCAGCAACTTTATGCTCTCTGGTTTTCCACTTGACCTCCAAGTGACTTCAAGGCTCCCTCAGCTGCTCTACGCATTTGCTTTCACTCTCTCTGCTCTCGTCTTCTCTCAATTGAGCTTTTTGCCTCCTTTGAGGTACTTTTCTGGCTTTTCGGCTACCCCAGTCGTTTCTCTGTGTATCATCATCTCTCTGCACTTCTGCGGCTTCCCTGCTCCTTGTTAGTTCAACTGGCCATCTGGCTCTGTGGCTCTATGGCTTCAAAATGCATCATTGCCTGTAAAAACGCTCGCTTCCAGCGTGGCATAAGGATCAAGAGCGATTACAGAGGTTTCAGGGCCTTCTCTTAGGCAAAAACCTGAAAATTGAGAAAATCCCATTACACAAAGAATGTCTGCAAAATACACTATCGAGCATGATTTTCAGACTTGAAATCCCATTCAATCGCCCCTAAAATCCCTATTGGGTCCACCATTAGGTGTTCTATCGCATCGCATTAACGTATTGGGTGAGATCCCAAATACACGGGAAAAAATTCAAAAACCCGACAAAATCCATTTTATCGGTCTTCAAATTATATTTAAATCGCCCTAATATCGCATCGGGTCTGCCTTGGGTCGCTTTCACAAGCTCCACCGTCGATCTGGGTGATCTCCAATCCAACGGTCAACATGCGGTTTCGGGGGCCTTAAGGATATAGAGGTTACCCTCCCGAAAAGGCGGGTTCTCTGCTCCTCTGCCAAGCCACGCATCGTTCATTGTATGGAATTGGGCGGAGCCGGCCCAATACCGCTTACCACCTGAGGCCTGCCCAAAATCCTGCTTTATCGGAACTCAAATAACATGGCATTGTGTTTATAATTCCCTTTCGGGTTTGCTTTATCGCTTCGAGCAATTTCCTTTGTATTTCAGTTTTTACACCGAAACGCGCTTATACATAGGAAAGTCCCTTTTACCCGGAACTCAAAACTTATCAAACTGCACCTATAGAGTCAGTCAGGTCCGACGTTATCACCCCTTTTACATCACTGCGAGGTGACGTTGTGATGTGATATATCGCAGTTGCAAGTCACGTTGGCCCAGGGGTCCGTCATTTACCTCGTGGCATCGCCGACGCTGATCCGCCGATATCGTCAATCGCATTGCCCGGGGTCTTGCCATCGCACACAAGCTTCTCTCCGACCCGATATATCAGGGGTCTCTTCCCTTTCTCCTTAAGCCCGCCTCTTGGACCCTCTCCGATGCGATTTCCCTTTATAAATGTTTTCTTGCCATTTTTAGGGGATTTTGCCTCTTTTTCCAAAGAACAAAGGGCATCTTCTTTTTGTGATAACTTCTGTGTCCTAAGTCCATTTTTTCCCATTTAAGTTGCAGTAGATTCAGAATGAAAAGAGATTTTCCATGGGACTATTTCCAAGAACTTCCTTGGACTTTCATTTTCCTCTGTGAGGAACACTTAGACTTAGGTCTATCCAAAATCCATTTTGGATCAAAAATAGAACAAAATGCATGGTTAGAAATATCTTCTAGAATATAGGAGCATAGTGTACATATATATCAATATATTCATATAGAAGGAGCATACCTATTATAAGACCTCATCCATGATAAAATAATAAGTGATCATGATTGTAAATCCTAGAAGGCCACCATCATCAAAAGAAAGAGACATTTGCAGGATGAGGATCTACAAGATCCTATGACAAGAATCTTCAAAAGAAGGTTCATAAATAAGAGCAGATGTGTCAACAAGAATTCCATTCATGGAATACAAGGAAGAATGATGTGCAAGAAAGAATGGATGAAGCAAAGAAGGGCTACATAAATCAAGAAGGATCATCAAATGAAGCTGAGATGATCAAAGAAGAATCAAGATGAGGTATGTATGCACTAAAACATAAAGTCATGGGAATAGATCTAATACATGATCAAGTACAAAAATATCTCTTTCACGGAAGACATACTCAAGAGAATGTACAAGTCAACAAGAGAAGTGCTCACATAAGGATAATAAGGTTTTTGACTACTCCATGAAGCAAGTGAAGAAGAAAATACTCTCCTAAGGAGTACAAGATTGCTAACTAAAAGACATGTGAAGAAGAAATGTTAACTAGTTCAAGTAAGCAGGAAAAGAAGAAAGTACTCTCATGGGTATGTATAAGGTTGCTATTTAAACAACTCAAGAAGAAGCAAATGAAGAAATAGATCAAGCATGTGAAGAACACCATGGTCATAAGGAATCACTATCCGACAAGATCCATTAAAGACATCTCCTAAAAGAAGGCATGACAACTCTGACAAAGGAAGAAAAAGATCAAAGGACCCTTGACACCTATGAAGGCCTTGGAGATATTAAGGTTCAGATATCTGATTCAACTCTACAAAGATGTCATGATGAAGAGGTCATCCAAAAAATTCATTATCTAATGTTGAAGCAATTCAGGATGAAGTCATGGAGGGCTACCAAATCAAAGCATGGAAACAAGCAAGTACAACTAAGCATCTATGTGATAAGTATTCTAAAAGTATAGACAGATGACAAAGTATTCATATGATGAAAGAACCTGACACACATCTAGAAGGACACTTTCCACGAAGAAAAAATGACATGACAAGCCAAGAAGGAAAGTGATCGATGGTCGGTGCCCTACCAAGAAGAAGTTAGAACAAAGAATTCATGACATCAAAGAAGGAGATCAAGCAGTTGAAGGACCCACGAAGAAGAAGTTGTTGATGAATGGACAAGTCCCTAGCTAAGAGGGAGTTATAACAAGTTCCCAATTACAAAGTAGCTTGGACAAGTACCTTGTCAAAGGATACTTTAGCATATCTTCCTCAATTGAGAGGAAAAGATATAGACAACATTCTTGTATTCACTTGGGAAGAAAGAATGGGAGGATTGGGTAATCATATGGCATCTGATACTCTTTGAGGATGTATAGGGCATCCAAGACAAGAGTAGGCAAGAGGACCAATATTCTTTGAGGGCTGGGAACCCAAGACAAGAATAGTCCTAGAAGGTCATACTCAGTGAAAACCTAGGTGGGTATGTATCTTGAGAGACAATGACTAAGGTGTCTATAAGTTATCGGTCTTGCCAACATTGTGCTTTGATCTAATGAGAGATACATTTGTTAGTCAAGGCATTACTATTGACAATGTTGGTACTATGATGCTATAACAGATGGACTACCAATCTGGTTTCTCTTATGTGAATTCTTCAAGATTGAAAAATATCCAAACACCTTGTAATGTTTTATGAATATCTCTCTAGTTAAGAGGGAGTGTTGAAGAAAGTGTAACTAGGTTCGATCTTCATAAATTTACTTTTGATATTTTTATTTATTCAAGAAAAGCAATATTATTTTTGTTATATTTATCAATGAGTTTCTTTCTTATTGAAGTAGGTCAAGCACATATTTAAGTGCTTCTAGGAAGTCAAAGAGTCAATGTATTTATTGAAGACCCTTAAGGGCACGTTACACTATGTATAAACTTGTATAAGAGTCAAAGGAAATATCTCCCAGAAAAGTAAAGTCCTCTCCATGCAACGACATCCTCCTAGCAGCAAAAATGATGAAGAAACTTCAAGTTGGCCTCAAGTCAGCCTAAAGGAGGGACAATCCTCTATATATAGAGGTTTTCCACTTCCTCACAATGACAAGCAAGCATCTTTGAAATCAATGAAGACAAGGAGCCGAGAAAAGGTGAAGAAAATACAAGTTTAAGGAACCTCTAGTGCAACAAAGAATGAGATGTCTATATCGAAGTCAAAAGGACTATTTCTAGGTTGGAAAACAATCACACGTGCAAGAAAAGGAAGCCTCACTGCAATCATAACTGCAGTAGCATATCAACACCATATCTCTCATCGTTTGGGCTAGTAACTAAGGCCTATTAGGCCTCCTCCTATAGCGAATAAAATGATCTCTAAAGCAAATGTTAAAGGAGCCTAATGCCCAAGGAAATCACCCACATGAGCAAGAAACTAGGACTGTTGTGCGGTCACACCAAGTCCCCAACTACACCTCTAGAAGGATCTCATTTGATCAAAAGAAGGAAGGTGTCTCCATGAATGAAGGATATCACTAAGTATAGTAAAGAAGCATCTCATCTAGAGCTCACATAAGCAATTTCTATCTCCAATCAAGGAACGAAGAAGTAAGATGAAGTGTCGAGGAGAAAAGTGTCAAAAGAAGGAAGACTAAGTGTCAAGGAAAAAAGTGCAAGAAGGAGGAAGGAATTGACTTGTGCTTGGAGGAAATTCTAGTCAAGGATCTAGGGTTTGGCACTGATGAATAAGAAGCTTCAATAAGAGAAACTTATGAAAGGGTTTTCCTCTCTAAGAGAGAGAGGCTTTGGCCCTAGAAAAGAGCCAACATTTTGTGTTCTTGTTTCTTATGTTTTGATAGAAGTTTAATGAAGTAAACACATACACTAATAAGAATAAGAAGATCAAGCTAATATAAATTGTAAAAGTGCTTCACAAGTTTTATCAAGTCTATAACAATCATATTATACATAACTTCGCTTGATTCTTCAACATCCATACCTTCTATGCCATAGTTCGGAAGGGCTTGCATCCAAGTGGACTAGGGCTTGAGATAGAGGTGTAAAAAGTCTATAATATGTCCCCTCACGAATCCCATTTACCCTAGCATTATCAATACTAGAGCCCTTACCCCAAACCAAAACCTTGCCATCAACAAAATTTATTCTATCACCCTTATCCTCTAGATAAGCAATAGAAAGTATGTTTTTCTTCAAACCAGTAACATACATAATATTGTTGAGGTGAACACTTCCACCAGACTCGAGATCCAACGAAGTAGATCCAATCCATTTCACTAGATAGCTTTTATTGTCTTTAACCTCAATTGAATGAGAGGAGGTTCTTTTTCACAAAGTCTGAAATTCAATGCATTCTTCTTTCATGTGTCTGGAAGCACCACTCTCAATAACCCATACATTCTTGTCTTTAAAAGTGCTGGATAAAGCAGAGAACAAACTTACATCTATTACTTCCTTTTCCAACTTGGAGATAATATGTAATATGCAATATATGTAGTGATATGTCCAAGAAAATTGAAACTCTTCCTTATAACTCTTTCCATAGTGCCAACTAGGAGGTGATCTTCAGTCTCCTTCTTGCACTTTAGCTCTAATACCATGTTGGAAAATGATGAGACTTACGTATTGTAGATTATTTTCCTTGACATGATAATTACTTGCGATATATGTTGCCCTTTTATTACTTTTATTAGTTCTTGTTCATCAAGAAATTATTAAAACAATGAAGATCACAACAAGACAAAGTACACAAGATATAGGCTCCAAGAAAAGGAAAAACCCCTCCAAGGGGAAAACCCGGAAAGAATGCTTCTCTTCTTACATAATATTCTTACAACGAGACTTCTAAGACCCAAAGACCAAAGCCCAAGATCCCCCCCAGCATGAATTTGTCTCCCCAACAAGCTCTTTTTCAAGGCGGCTTCCAAACTTCAACCTACTACAACTTCATCCCAGATTTGCAGCCCTGCAATTTTAGCCTCCTGCAACTGGCAGCAACAAAAACCCTAACTTCGCACGTGTGGATAGAGAGAGATGATCCCAATATTAAACTTATTTTATTCATTTCTTCGTCTTTCCAAGTCTTCTTCTCCTTCGCTATTGCAGATCGAAGTTGATGATGAGTGAGTGTGCTAAATGAGGTCGAGCTCCTTGTATCTATAGCCTTCTTGAGGGGTTGAATATCTCTCCCTTAGGCTAACTTTTCCTTGACTGGGGATGGCTTGGTCTTGGAGGAATAAATGGATTTTGTTTATAAAATAAATACTTTCCTTTGCTACAATGAGTCCAAATGGGATTATAATACATGACATAAATTCTTCTTTGTCCTAGAAAGACCTAGAAGCACGAAAAACATGCTTTTTACCTAGACTTGAGCATGAAACCGATGCTTTACATAAAAAATAAATAATAATAATAATAATAATAATAATAATAAATCATTTCTTTATTTTTCTTTGTTTATGCAAAGTATAAAATGTCATGATTACAAATAGGTCATTCTGAAGACCAAACCTAGTTACAATTTCCAACAAATATAAATATGACATAAAAATTTGAATGAATGATAAGAAATGGATGTTTTACAAAGTGAAGGCCAAAATAAATATATGTAAGATGAGTGCCTTAGTACCCTTACAAATGGTATGGATTTTCTTTATGATTTATTATTTATTACTTTTTTTTATTATTTTTCTTTATTATTAACCTAGCCTATCTTTGCTCTTCTTCTTATTATTTTTGTATATAATGGTGGGATGGATCTAAATTCCACATCATCCATTCAATCATTCAAATAGTTTGTTTACGAAGTCAAATTCATCAAAGGGATCTAGAAGTAAGGCATGAACCAAAAGCCAAAGATGACATGAAATAAACACTATGTCTACTTTAATATTCATATAATCATATTCCTTCTAGGCTACTTTAGCATAAAATACACGAGTAATAAATATTTAGATATTTCCCATTTATGGTATCTACCGCTTCTCTCCATCCAAATTGCTTATATAGAATGTATTTTCACCAACAAAATCTTCAACTTTGTATGGGACGAGCAACAAACTATCAAACTTTCCATGCTTACCCAACATCTTGTTTCTTTTGTTCCATGAGTACCATGTCTCCTATCGCGATGATTCTTGATAAGGCCTTTTTATCAAACTTGCCTATGACTCTCTCTTAATTATATTCTAAGTGCTCTAATCCTTTCTTCTTGTTTTCATCAATTCATATCTCCTCTTGATTAGTGCTTACCTCATCCATATCCACACAATTCTTTAGACATGATAGTTTACTTTGTCATAAACCCGTTTAATGGATCCTACCTTGTTAACCATGCCATTGAAGTGGTGATTGACTATGTGAAAGGTCATTTGTTCCCATACATGATCAGTGTTATGTTTTAGGTCCATGAAAACCTCCTTCAAGATAGAATCTCATATGGAGCGTAAGACAACTCCAAAATCTCCATCCTCTTGTTGAGCATGCATATACAATGCTTAAATAATAGTGGCGGCATGGATCCACAATTCACATCTTGTAACCGCACATCATCCATTCAAATATTTTTTTGGAAATTTAATTCATACTAAGGGATTTACAAGTAATAAATTAATCAAATACCAAAGAGGACATGAAACAAAATCTACTTATACACTAATGCCCATATGATATTTATCCCTTATTGTTTTAGCATTAAATGCCATTATGGGAGTAAAAAAATCTTTAGATATTGACTATTTACAGTTGTTGTGACTTCTCTTTGTCCAAGGCACTTAGATATAATGTATTTGAATTTTTATGGACCAAGCACAAATTGTCAAACTTTCCATCCCTACCCAATGTCTTTCTTTTGTCCCGCATGAGAACTATGTCTCCTGATGAATATTGTTAGTTGGGCATTTTTATTAAATTTGTGTTTGGATTTATTTCTATTCTTTGATAAGTGATAAAATTATTTCCTTATGTTTTCATCAATGTTAAGGCCACTCTTGATTAGTGTTGACCTCATCCATATCAACACAATGATGAAGACATGATATTTTGTTCCATCATAAACCTCTTTAATACCTCCTAGCCTTGTTAACTATGCAATTGAGGTGGTGATTAACTATGCTAAGATCAGTTGTCCCATCCTAGGCATTATCTTTTAGGTGCATTGAAAACTCCTTGTAATAACTAGCTTCATACAAGGACTACACTCTCTGACAAAGTGTAATAGAACTCCAAAATATCCTTCCTTTTGTTGAACTTGCATCTGACTTGCTTAAGCAATAGTGGTGGTCTAGATCTAAACTTGACATCTCATAACCCCACATCATCGAATCAATCATTCAAAGAGTTTATTTCCAAATTTAAATTCATTCAAGGGCTCTACAAGTAAGGAAATATCCAAATGCCAAAGAGAACACGAAACAAAATTTTCTTCTACTCTAATGCTCATTAAATGTCATCAAAGCAATAAATATTTATATATCTCTCATTTATGGAAGTTGTAACTTCTCCTCATGCAACTTTCTTAGAATCTTTGTGGACCAATATCTTTGAATTTGCAAGGATTGAATCACAAACTATCAAACTTTACATGCTTACAAATGTCTAGTTTCTTTTGTCCCACATGAGAACGATGTCTCCTTTTGTGAAGGTTTTTAGTCGAGCCTTTTATTAAACTTTCCTTTGAATTAAATGATTCTTTGCTATGTGATTAAAGGCTTCCCTTGTTGGAAATACTGAGAGGGGGAGTGAATCAGTATTTCTTTTTCAATTGTTCTTTTTATCACCAAAAAAAATTTATATATGGAACACAAAAATAGATAGCTAGAATAAATTCTTTTATTAATATAATATGTGCAATGAAATAGATACAAAATATAAATGGTTGCAATCAGTTGCTAAACACCAACTTGGAATTTTATGAGGCTCCAACCTCCAGAGCGCCAACTTTGTTTTTCCAAGGCAACAGTCCTGGACTTAGGAGCACCAACTCCCAAAGACTCCAATCCTTTCAGTTCTGAGGCTCCAACCCTGCGGGCTCCAACCCTTTATTATAAACTATTATAATATGTGTTGTTGTAGTTATTTGCTCCCAAACCTACTAAGCTGATGCTTCACATCTGTTCTCCTGCTTCTCCTGTCTCTGCCTAAACTTCAGATTCCTCTAACTCTGATTATTCACACACACACTAATTTCCTTGTTTTTCCTGTTTTATGTATTCTTGATGCCTCTGACTGTTGGTTTTCACTTTTCGCAGGCTCTTTAGTTTCCTCAATGCTCGCATCAGCTTCCTCTGTGCTTACTTGCCTCTTCAGCTTCTCGATTCTTCATGTTGCTTTAGCTTCCTTTGTGTTGGCTTGTCCTTCGGCTTCTCGATTCTTCATGTCGCTTTGGATTCCTCTATGTTGGCTTGTCCTTCAGCTTCCCGGCTTTTCGGCTTCCTCTGTCTCTTCGAGTTCACCAACACTCTAGGGACATGTTAATTCAACAGCAAGGACTGAAATACACAAAGAAAACTGTTGCATATTAAAAACTGTAATAGAGGCTCTTTTTCAATAATAATATTCATACATGGGACTTTATTGTTTACGAAGAGATTTCATTGGAGAGACAATACCAACAAGGATGCCCCACCTACCATGTCACCATCGCAATCGCAATCAGCATCGTTCAGGCCTACTAAACTATCGGAACTGTTATTATAATCTTTTGGCCTAAAAAACCCCTGGTAATAAAAATATTTAAATACACAGGAATATATGAAAAAACTGACTGAAACGCTTAAGGGCAAACCCTTTGTATATTGCGATATGCGAGTACTGATAGGCAGATGCGATATAACAATAGACCATTGCATAATGTTGCAACGGGTCCACAACATATCGTAGTTATATATATATATATATATATATATATATATATATATATATATATATATATATATATATATTTGAAATTCGCATGTTTTAATGTGGCAAGGCTTAAAGCCCGAATATATGAAATACACTTAAAATCATGCTTCGGAACACTTACATGTATATATATATCGCACATGTATATCGCAGTCGGTGGTTTCGGGTAGTGGCTCATAGTAGAACCCGTCGATTATAGTATCGTCGATATATATACTCCACCTCTATACTCCGATATATATATATATTCATATTCCACCTCCAATAGTGTATTCCAATATATACACTATTTTATGCCTCCCATAGTGTATATTGCATGTATATATATATTAAATATGTTGCTCTACCTCTGTCTTTAGCCTTTATGTCTTCTGCTCTTCCTCTGTGACCCTCTGATCGGTCTTCTGATAGTTCTTATGTGGCATATATTGCTCCTTATATGGCTCCTCCTGAGCTCCAATAGCTCTATTTTGCTCCTCCGATATGTTATTCTTTGGCATATATATATGACATATATATATGGCTCTTCCTATGGCTCCGATAGTTCTGTTTTGCCCATATTGACATCAATGACAATCTATGTCAACAATCTCCCCCTTTGTTATTGATGACAATATTCTTCTTCTCTCCCCCTTTGACATCAATGGCAAAGGAATGCATACGGACTCCCCCTATCGAACTACTCCTCCTGTGGAACTGCTCCCCTATCCTGCAACATCTTTATGAATGAACTTAAGTGATGCTAAAGAGATAACCCCCATATTTTGACAAAGATGTTCAAATGCTTCTCGAGGAAGAGGTTTTGTGAAAATATCAGTTATTCCAAGATGATGTTTTCTTTAGCTACTTGTTCACGAAGGAAATGATACTTGATTGGTATATGTTTGGTCTTTGAGTGCATCACTGGATTTTTGCTGAGACTAGTAGCACTTGTGTTATCACAATAGATGGTAATTGGCTGATCTGTACCTATGTTGACATCTTTTAGAGCTTCCTTCATCCATATTATTTGAGTACAACAGTCTACCGTAGCTATATACTCGGCTTCAGCTGTGGATAATGATATGGATGTTTGTTTTTTGCTGAGCCAAGATACTAAACAGTCTCCCAGGAAGAATGCATTTCCACTAGTACTTTTTCGATCATCTACACTTCCGACCCAATCAACATTGATGTATGCAGTTACAATCAGAGTTGAGCTCTTAGGGTACCAATGACCGAAATCGAGAGTTCCTTTCAGGTATCTGAGAATTCTTTTTACAGCTAACAAATGGGATTGTTTAGGAGCTGATTGAAATCTTCCCACTATTCCTACTCCTTGCATTATATCGGGTCTCGTAGCAGTTAAGTATAGAAGCACTCCAATTATTGACCTGTAATGAGTTGCATCTACTGGAGGGGAGTCATCATTTTTGCTCAATTTGCAATTTGTGGTCATAGGTGTGCTCATGGGTGCACAGTCTTCCATTCCATATCTTTTAAGCATGTCTTTAAGATATTTGGCTTGATATATAAACAATCCTGCTCTGGTTTGAGATACTTGTAGTCCAAGGAAGTGAGATAACTCTCCTATCATTGACATCTCGAACTCTTTTGACATGTTTTGAGAAAATTCATGGCTCATCTCATCATTATTGCTAGCAAAAATCAGATCATCAACATAAACAAGTGTGACTAGTAAATTGCCTTCATCCGTCTTTATGTGGAGATTACTTCCTGCCACTCCCTCTCCCTTCTTGAAGCCTTGTTGTTGTAGATAGTGATCCAATCTTGCATGCCAAGCTCTAGGATCTTGTTTCAACCCATATAATGCCTTTTTCAACTTACAAACTAAGTCTTTTCATTCTATTAGATCAAACTCTTCTAGTTGCTTCATGTAGACTTCTTCCTTGAGTTCCCCATTTAGAAATGCTGATTGTAAGTCCATTTGATAGATTTTGAATCCTTTTGAGCAAGCAAATGCCAAGAACATCTTGAGAGCTTCCACATGAGCTACTGGTGCAAATGTTTCTTCAAAGTCAATTCCTTCAATTTGTGAATAGCCTTTACAAACAAGCCTTGCCTTGTTTATGATGATTTGTCCATCTTCATTCATTTTGTTTTTGAATACCCACTTGGTTCCTATAATGTTTTTGTCCTTTGGATGAGGTACCAGCTCCCATGTCTCATTCTTCTCAATTTGGGACATTTCTTCTTCCATGGCTTTTACCCAATGAGGATCCTTACTTGCTTGAGTATATGTTTATGGTTCTATCATGGATAGAAGAGAAATATCATTTTTCTTTGGTGTACTTATCATACTTCTTCAAGTTTGCAACCCTTCATCTCTATTGCCAATAATATTCTCTTCTGGATGATATTTCTAGAGAAACTTCATCTTTGAAGGGGTATGAGGTGGTTCTTTTTCCTTGGCTTCTTCTTGATCTATTTCTTCTTTTTCAGGTTCTTCTTCTTCAATGAGAGGATCAACTTCATGTTCTTCAATTTATTTTTCTAGAAGGCCTTCATCAATGCTTTCCACTATGTTCCTTATTCGATTATTGTAGCACTTGTAGACTTTGCTCCGTGTAGAGTATCCAAGGAAGATCCCTTCATCAACCCGAGAATCAAACTTTCCTGGTGAGCCATCATTGATTTTTATGAAGCACTTGCTTCCAAAGATCTTGAAGTACTTTACTGAAGCAGGTCTTCCTTTCCATAGTTCATAAGGAGTTTTTTCATAATTTGGTCTTAATTGAGTTCGATTCAAGGTATAGATAGTTGTCCTGACTGCTTCTCTCCAGAATTTTGGCTGCAAATCTACTGCTAATAACATTGTTCTTGCCATTTCTTGAATTGTTCGGTTTCTTCTTTCAACTACCCCATTTTTCTAGGGTGTTCTGGCAGCAGATAATTCTCTTTTAATTCCATGTATTTTGCAGAATTCATTAAATTCTTTTGATGTGAATTCTCCCCCTCTATCTGTTCTGAGGCACTTAATCTTGGAGTCCTTTTCATTTTCTACAAGAGCTTTAAGATTCTTAAAACACTCAAATGCTTCAGATTTATATTTTATAAAATATGTCCACATCATTCTAGTATAGTCATCAACAAATAAAACAAAGCAGCTTTCTCCTTGGAGTGTCAGATTTCTAGTTGGTCCACATAAATCAGCGTGGATGATCTCAAAAGGCTCTGATGTAGAGAACTCCTTGGTCTTGTGGCTCATTCTGGTTTTCTTTCCATGTTGACATGGACCACATAATCCTGATTTGGTTTCAATAACTTTGGGATGTCTCGTACAACTTTAATCTTGTTGATATTGATCAAGTTCTCAAAGCTTGTATGTCCAAGTCGCTTGTGCCACAACCAAATTTCATCTGTTTGACTTAAGTAGAATTTATCTTCTTGAAAATTGTTCACAATGTAAATGTTGTCTGGTGTTCTAACCCCTTTCGCCACAAGTTCCCCTGAGGAAGAGTTCCTTATTTCACAGTCTTTGGTGCTAAAGACAACATTATGTCCTTGATCACAGATTTGGATGACACTCAGGAGGTTGTGTTTGAACCTGTTTACTAGCAAAGCATTTTGAGCTTTTCCTTTTCCAAAGGATACATTTCCTTCCTTTTTGCTCAATGAGACAAACTTCCTTTTGTCCCCTGTCATGTGTCTGGAGCACCCACTATCCACAAACCAATGATTTTCATTATTTTGAGAATATAGAGCCAGGACACATTTATCCGCATTAGGATTCTCATTTCTTGCTTTTCCTCTTTTGAGTGGGAAATTTTATTCATAGTGTCCATTATTGTAGCATAATGAGCAAATCAGATCAAATTTGGTCAAGGGATTAAACGAATTGTAGCTCTTGATTTTTCCTTGCCTTTTGGGGCCATATGGTTTGTTTTTTTTATCCTTTAGTTTTGGTGTTTCATTCTTGCGAGCCATGCAATGTATAGCTTAATGACCGAAATTTTTACAATAGAAATAATGTCCAAGAAAGATAGTCTTGTACCTGTTGTAACAACCACGATTTTAATCAACATTCTTCCTTGGCATTACTCCCGCTTCATTCTTTGGATTTAAGATGGGCCTTTGATGGAATACTGGCTTGTATTTGTTGTAATATCCATGATTCGAATCCACATTCTTCTTTCGAGTGATTCTCTCTTTGTTCTTTGGATCTGGGATGTGCCTTTGATGAAATACTCTTTCTTCTTTTGGGTTGCTGGAAAGTGCATCGAAATAGCTTTTCGCACTATTCTTAGTGCTTGATGATTTTCCTTTAAAACCTATTCCAAATTTTTCATGTTGAGGTTTTTGACTTTTTAGGATAGTCTCAAATATTTGAGATCTTTTCTGACCCTTTTTAACTTGCTCCAATTCCTTCCTCAGAAATACTATTTCGGCTTCACATTCTTCGCAAGTTTCTTCTTTTTCTTTTAGCTTTGTTTCCAAGAGATCTTCCCTTATTTTTGTTTCCTCATTTTCTACCTTGAGATAAATGATTTTATTCCGTAATTTCTCATTTTCTTCAATGGCACTTATTAACAATTCATCTACATTTCCTTCTAGCCCTGAGTCATCATCATTTGTGAATGCCATGAATAATATTTCTTGGCTTTCAGCATGGTCACTTTCTTCATCTGATTTCTTTCTGATGACTATAAATTCATCTTCATTAGACTCATCTTTCTTAGAGAAGAGGTTCCTCTTATTGATCCCTTTCTTTTTGTATACCATTCTTTTAGAATTTTCTTCATCATCACTATCATACTTATGAGGACATTTTGCAGCATAATGACCTATTTTTCCACATTTGAAACAGATAAGAGGGTACTTACCTTTTAGCTTAGATCCTTTCTTCAGCTTTCGTACAAATTTCGCCAATTCGGATTCCACATCGGAGTAATCACTATTGACATTCCTTTCTTTCCCCTTTTTTGATTTTGAAGCCTTGAATGTTGCATCTTTAGAGCTTGGGCCACCTTTTCTCATCTCATAGGCAGTGAGGATTCCATGGAGTTCATCCATCTTGAGAGTATCTAGATCCTTTATTTCTTCTATGGCACTTATTTTGGAGTCAAATCTATCTGGGAGAGATCTTAAGACCTTTTGAATAATGGTACTTTCTTCAATGTTTTCGTCCAATCCATTAAGAGAGTTGACCACTTCAGCTACTCGGAGAAAGTATGATGCAATATATTCTTCATCATCCATTTTCAGACTTTCAAATTGCTTTCTATGAGTTTGAAGTTTTGCCTTCTTGACTTTTGAGTCCCCATCATATAAGCCAATTAACTTATCCCACATTTCTCTGGCAAAATTACAATTCATGACTTTTGTAAATTCAGAATCATTCACTAGTGATGGATTTTAAGGCTTTTGCATTTGCAACGTAGGATTTCCTCTCATCTTGATCTGTTGGAAGAGTGTAAGGAATTGGGTACTCATTTAGAACCGAATGCCAGACTTCAGGTCCAAGGGACATTAAGTAGTAGGTCATTCTCTTTTTCCAGAAACCAAAATTGGTGTCGTCAAACAGAGGAGGTCTTCCTGACGCTTCATGATTTCTCATCATGACTACAAATCCTTCTTCAAGCTATTAGGCTAATATGAAGAAGCCCGCTCTAATACCAATTGTTGGAAATACTGGGGGGGGGGGGTTAATCGATATTTCTTTTCAATTGTTCTTTTTATCACCAAAAAAACATTTATATATGGAACACAGAAATAGATAGTTGGAATAAATGCTTTTATTAATATAATCTATGCAATGAAATAGATACAAAATATAAATGGTTGCAATCAGTTACCAAGCACCAACTTGGACTTTTGTGAGGCTCCAACCTCTAGAGCACCAACTCTGTTTTTCCAAGGCAACAGTCCTAGACTTAGGAGCACCAACTCCCAAGGACTCCAATCCTTTCAGTTCTGAGGCTCCAACCTCACGGGCTCCAACCCTTTATTATAAACTATTATAATCTGTGTTGTTGTAGTTCTCTGCTCCCAAGCCTGCTGAGCTTATGCTTCACTTTTGTTCTCTTGCTTCTCCTGCCTCTGCCTAAACTTCAACTTCCTCTAACTCTGATTATTCACACACACACTACCTTCCTTGTTTTTCTTGTTTTATGTATTCCTGATGCCTCTGACTGTTGGTTTCCACTTTCCATTGGCTCTTTGGTTTCCTCAACGCTCACTTCAGCTTCCTCTGCACTTGCTTGCCTCTTCAGCTTCCTGATTCTTCATGTCGCTTTGGCTTCCTCTGTGCTGGCTTGTCCTTCGACTTCCCGATTCTTCATGTCGCTTTGGCTTCCTCTGTGTCAGCTTGTCCTTCAGCTTCCCAGCTTTTTGGCTTCCTCTGTCTCTTTGAGTTCACCAACACTCCAAGGACATGTTAATTCAACAGCGAGGACCGAAATACATAGAGAAAACTGTTGCATATTAAAAACTGTAACAGAGGCCATTTTTCAACAATAATATGCATACACAGGACTTTATTTTTTACGGAGAGATTTCATTGGAGAGACAGTACCAACAAGGAGGCCCCACCTGCCATTTCACCATCGGAACCGTTATTATAAGCTTTTGGCCTAAAAAACCCCGGGAAATACAAATATTGAAATACACAGGAATATATGAAAAAACTGACCAAAACACTTAAGGGCAGACTTCAAAAACATTACACTTGCATCTATAACTGCATTGAGTCCACTGTGTAATCACAATTAGCAGTCGCAGCTTCCAAAATTCATCTATAAGTCGAGCTCATGACATCACCGATGGCCGATGGCCGATTCTCCTGCGGATGCGATATAGCATTAAGTCAAACTGTAATGTTGCATCAGGTCTGCAACATATATCGCAATCGGTGCTTTCAGGAGTGACAGCCCTTTGTATATTGTGATATGCGAGTACCGATAGGTGGATGCGATATAACAATAGA
The DNA here is from genome assembly GCA_031772625.1 of Pinus tabuliformis. NCBI lineage: Eukaryota > Viridiplantae > Streptophyta > Pinopsida > Pinales > Pinaceae > Pinus > Pinus tabuliformis. The sequence continues at coordinate 516,153,152 of CM062804.1, read as the reverse complement.
CCATTGCATAATGTTGTAGCAGGTCCGCAACATATCGCAGTTATATGAGATATATATATATATATATATATATATATATATATATATATATATATATATATATATATATATATATATATATATATCTATATATATATTTATATAGATAATATATATATCTATATATATATATATATATATATATATATATATATATATATATATATATATATATATATATATATATATATCACAATTCGCATGTTTTAACATGGCAAGGCTTAAAGCCCAAATATATGAAATACACTTAAAAGCATGCTACGAAACACTTACATGTATATATATCGCACATGTATATCGCAGTCGGGGGTTTCGGTAGTGGCTCATAGTAGAACCCGCCAATTATAGTATCGTCGATACATATATATACTCCGCCTCTATACTCTGACATATATATATATTCCGCCTTCGATAGTGTATTCTGATATATACACTATTTTTTGCCTCCGATATATATATTGCATATATATATATATATATATATATATATATATATATATATATATATATATATATATATATATATATATATTATATGTTGCTCCGCCTCTACCTTTAGCCTTTATGTCTTCTGCTCTTCCTCTATGCTCTTCTAATCGGTCTTCCGATAGTTCTTTTGTGGCATATATTGCTCCCGATATGGCTCCTCCTGAGCTTTGATAGCTTTGTTTTGCTTCTCCGATATGTTCTTCTTTGGCATATATATATGGCTCCTCCTGTAGCTCCGATAGCTTTGTTTTGCCTCCTCTAGCTCCTAGAATATTTCCATATTAACATCAATGACAATCTATGTCAACATCCCTCGTGTTTGAATTAAGGCAAGGCCCCTCTTAACTAGCATTTCCCTCATCCATATCCGCACAATGTTTTTAACATGTTATTTTTCTTCTTCACAAATCCATTTACTACCTCCTAGCCTTGTCAACCATGCCATTGAATTGGTGGTCAACTATGTGAGATTTCATTAGATGTGCCCATCCATGCTATGTGTTTTCTTACTGGTACATCAAAACCTCCTCCTTCTGAAAATTGGCTCCATATAGGGGCAACACTCTCCTATAGAATGTAAGAGAACTCCAAAATATCCATTCTCTTGGTGAACCTACATATACAATGTTTAAGTAATATTTGTGGGATGGATCTAAACTTCACAAACTATAACTGCATATTATCGATCTGATCATTCAAATAGTTTGTTTACAAAGTTAAATTCATCCAAGGGAACTGCAAGGCATGAGGCGAATGCCAAAAGGAACATGAAACAAAATTTACTTCCATTGTAATACTCAGATGATCGTATTCCTTCTAAACTACTTTAGCATTAAGTTCCATTAGAGATAAATATTTAGATATTTCCAATTTATGGAAACTACAACTTCTCTCAATCCAAGTTAGTTCAATAGAATGTATTTGGACCAACATGTTCGACTTTTGGACCTGAACCACAATTTATGAAACTTTCTATGCTTATTCAATGTCGTATTTCTTTTGTTTGACATGAGAACTATGTCTCTTTTAATAACTATTCTCAGTTACACCTTTTTACAAAAATTTCATTTAAATTTATCTTAATTCTCTATTAAGTGATCAAAGGCTTTCCTCCTATTTTTAGTAAGTTCATGGCCCTCTTAATTAGTTTTGACCTTATCCACATCCACACAATGTTTTAGACATGATATTTCCCTCCATCATAAGCCCCTCTCATCTCCCCTAACCTTGTCAAACATGCCATTGAAGTAGTGATTGGCTTTATGAAAGGCCATTTGTGCCCATCCACACCGAGTATTCTCTTATAATTGCATTAAAACCTCCTTGTAACAACTAGCTCCATACGATAAATACAATATCATGCAGAGTGTAAGAGAACTCTTAAATCTCAATTCCCCTATTGAACCTTCAACAATGTTTTAAGTAATAATGGCATGATAGATTTGAACTACTTTATTATTAAATTCCATTAGAGTAATAAATATTTAGATATTTCCCATTTATGGTAGCTATAGCTTCTCCCCATCCAGCTTGCTTAGATAGAATGTATTTGGACCAACAACATCCTCAAATTTTTATTTTCCAAGCCACAAATTGTCACACTTTATGTACTTACCCAATGCCAAATTTCTTAGGATGCACGAACTATCTCTCCTTATATAAATATTCTTGTTTCTTTTGTCCCACATGAGAACTATATCTTCTTTCATGAAGATTCTCGATCAAGCCTTTTTATCAAACTTGCCTTTGAATTTATCTTGATATTCTACTAAATGATTCAAAGGCTTTCCTCTTATTTTCATCAACTTCCTCCAATTGATCAATTCTCCCTACATTGCTTGTTGATATAAAGTAAAATGCTACAACAATTCATATATTGGTATCTTCCAATGTATTAGCAAAGTGACATTTATCATACACAAACTCAAATGGGATTTTTCTATTTGTTTCCTTTTTATCCATCAAATTAATGCATAAACACATTTAAGCTTATTGTTCCACCACTTCTTATTATCCCCACGATCTTTGTTGTTATCCTCATCATTTTTTTATCATTGGATTCAACTAACCTATTTCCTCATGGATAATAATTTGAGGAATGTGTCAAAACAATGTCATAATCAAAGTAAATTTTTTCCAACTCAATAGTGTTGAATAACTTAGCAAATTTTTAGTAGTGATCTTTGACGAAACAGAAAACTTGATTATGATCTTTTCATCCAAAAAATCAATGACTACTTTTTGGGTTGTGCTCTTTGTATATATTTCCTCTAACCACATTTTTTAGTCTTTTACTCCCCTTGTGTGGTAATTTCTTGCTATGATTTTCCATTTGAAATTGCTACAATTTCCATGAAATTTTCCAACAAAATAAATTTCCCATTTTTAAAAATGGTGATTCTACGATCATTAGTTGTAAAGGTAGTGTGTCCAACTATTATTTTGCTTACAAAATTTTATGAGGATGGCATCACCTGTCAAGAGCATGAACATCATAAAATGTATTCACCCAATAATATTCAACCCATAAAGTCTTGTGGGTGATTTTCATGAATGCATAATTTCCTTTACATAACCCACTATGCAACTTGATTGTAAGACTCTTTGCCTCCATGGATTCTACACACTCAAGCACCAAACCTTCCAAGTTCCTTGAATGTAATCCTCCTTGGATCAAAAAATACTTCATTTCCTTCAATCTTAGTGCTATTCTTTTGTGGCTTAATGAGTGATTTGATCACACAAATTCTACAAATAATATACCATTGATATTTTTGTAGGTCTTCAAGCATCGCCAATGTCATCTTTGAATCTATTTTATTTTCAAGTTATAGCACTATTTCATTACCTTTTGTCAACATTCTTGTCTGTTCTTAGCCTTTCACCAATTTAGTTGGCTTCATTTTCAAGTCATATGTGTAGATTCTAGATATTCACATTCTCCTAAGAGCCAACCGTTTTTTAAGATAATATGTCCTTTGAAATTGGATGAGGAACAAAGTAAACTATCTTAAAGAACCCCACATAATTTCTGAAATTCTCTAATGCTTAGATTAGAGCAAAATCTTTTTTCTCCATGATGACCTACTTTCCTTCTACCCTAAGTTTTTTTCTCATAAAATTATAGGTTTTGCCAAATAATACACATTTCTTTGTCAGAATACACCTGTAGTTTTTTTAAGGAAAATAAAAATATCTGAAAATCTTTTGAACTCTCTATGCTTACCAAACCTAATGTCACATAACTTCCTTGGTCTTCTAGAATTCCCCTTTACTTTTCTCATTGCATTTGAATTATTAATCCCCTCCAACATTTATAAGGTAGGCTTGGTGACTTCAATGAAATTATGTATGAACCTCTTAATGAATTTCATTTGACAAAAAATAGATTGCACCGCTTGTTCACAAGGGGGAAGTGGAATGTACTAGATTCCTTTCGTTCTTTCTAGATTAATTTTAAGACCCTTCTTTAGACACAATGTGAACAAGAAAACTTACATTAATCCACTCCAAACACTAACTTCTTGGGGTTTATATATATATCAGTATCTTCAACATCTTTCAAAATCTTGTGTTGAGATAGTGAACATTTGCATTCTTTTCCTTAGAAAAAACCAATAAAATTATCTTGACATATCATAACCATGATATCCTTGAATGTATAATCCATAGCTCTCTAAAATGTGGATATGGCATTCAGCAAACCAAATGGCTCCCTAATATATACAAATTTCCCACATGACATAGTAAAAGTTGTCGTATGTTGGTCCTTTTGCATCACAACCACCTAGTTATAATTATAGAAAATCATCCAACATAGACACCATACTTGATCTAGTAACTTTTTATACTAAGTGCTCCATATTCGAAAGTGGATCATTGTCTTTGTGAAATAATTGTTTCAAATTTATGAAGCCAATGGATAGGCTAATTTTGCCAATATTCTTTCTAATTGGCACTAGGTTAGCTACCCATGATGAATGCCTTATAGGAGAAATAGTTTTGGCCTCCAATAATTCTTCTATATGAGTGTGTTGAAGCCTCAACAGACCTAAGAAAAGTTTGCGACATCTACATTTTCTTGAGTACCACCCTGTGAGTTTTCTTTTAGTTTTGTACAATTTTATGAAATACATTGAAATTTTTGGGATTTTAATTGCTAATATATTATTGTGATTCCTCTACAATCTTGTTCCCCACCTTATTAGCTTCCACCTAGTTTTCAAAATCAGAATAGGTCGTCAAATGTTTTTACATTGGTGTACAGTGTTCTATTAATCATCCATGTGTTATCCTAATGTCCTTTCTCTACTCTCATGCCTTTCCTTAGTCACACTCTAATCCCCCAACTCTCTAACTCTCTGCTAGTTGTCAACGTACATGGTCAATGGAGATCCCATTGTCAATATTTTCCCTAAGCATGTTCAATACTCCAACAAGCCCTTTTTTTAATTCTCCGCTAGCGATCTATGTGTAGGGTTAGTGAAGATTCTATTATTGGATGGTCCATTTTTTCTCCAAATGATTGCCACCCAATGACTCGTTTTCCAACTCTTCCCTAGTTGTCCACATGTATGGTTGACGACATTCAAACTATTGAGATTTTTCATTAATTCCACACTCTCCCATTTTCAACATCCTAATCCCACAACTCACCATTATGTTGACACGTGTCTTGGACGTTTCATGCCCTCTAACTTGTTAATGATGTGACACTTTCCTCTTTCATACAATTTCACACAACATGGCCCATTCATGTGTCACTTGGCTTAAGATTTCCATGCTTCCTCATCATGTAGACCAATATTGTAAGCCTTGCATTGATTAGGTAACCTTGCATTAGAGAAATTTTGAGGTAAAAAATGTGTTGAAGAATGTAACTAGTGTCAGTCTTCATAATTGTATTTGAATCATGATGTATTATATTTATCAAAAGAAAGAAAAAGAAATGTTATTATTAAATAAATTAACTAATTAAATCATGGGTTTCATGCTTAGGTCAATTGTTTTTTAGGTCAAAGTCTCCATCGAATACTTTTAGGGTTCATATCAAGTGTCCTTGCCCATGTCACATTTTAAAAGACCCTTCTTGGGATTTGTTTGTCAAAGAAGAAATTTATTGTACTATAAAATAAGTCAATTAGGCCTCTTCCATCAGGTCGGCCTCAAACTAGACAAGTCGCCCTAAATTCGGGGGGAAATCACTATATAAAGGTAGCAACTCGAACTCATTTGTCACTCACTCACAACAAGTTCAATCTGCAACTTCTGGGGCCAGAAAAAGTGTGAATTTCAAGGAAGAAGAAGGAAAATGATATGGAAGGAGAAGGAGGTCTCTCACAAGCATAATAATTTGCAAATTCTCTCTCTTTTTCGCACACGTGTAAAGTTGTGAAGCTATTGGAGGGGCCAAAGTGTGTAGTTTTTGGGAGGCCAAAATTATGAATCTGATGGTGAAGTTGGAGGCTGAAATTTCTGAGTTGAAGCTATTGGACAAGAAGATACTACTGAAGTGTGCTAAAAAATATTGGAAACTTGACTTGGTGGAGGAAGAAGGTTTGTTGGTATAGGGTCTTCGTCTATCACATTTGAATTACTAAAGGAAGAGTTCTTGACTCAGTTTTCACCTATATATGGGTTTTGACTTGGCTATGCACCTACATCTAGTGTCCTTGATCTTCATGTTTTGGTTTTGGTAATTGCTTGATGAACTAAGATAAAATAAGAATATAAGAAAGATAATCATAATTCAAATAAATCATAAGTAATTATCAACAAGATAATATCTTTCTACCTTTCCTATTTTCTAACATGGTATCAGAGCTAAGGTAAAGAAGAAGGAAAAAGGTAGAATGAACATCTATTGAAGAAAAGGAGATTGAAAGAAGGTCATTAAGGAAAAGGATTATATAAAGGTAGAAGTCTATTATCTACAGGAACTAAGTCAAACTCAATGAATGGAGAAAACAAATTAGAAGGAGCCTCGAACTACAGAGCTTGGAAAAAGAGGATAGATCTCATCTTTGAGAAGAACAAAGTTTTGGATCTAGTTCTAGGAAAATTCAAGAAGCCTATAAATAAAGCAAAGTTCATAGAAACTTAAATCTTGCTCGTGAACTTAATAGTGGATGGAGTAAAGGACAACCTCATTCCATATATATCCAACATAGATTCCGCTCAAGAAATGTATGAGGCTCTATCGAAATTCTTCACAATCAAGAACATTAGTCAAATTGCAAGCCTCGAGAAGGAATTAAGAACTATTAAGATGACAAAGGATGATATTGTGGCATCATTCTTTATAAAGATATCTAGAATCAGAGATGAACTCCAAGTAATAGATGAAATTGTTCCAGAAAAGGAGCTCGTAACCACTGCTCTTCTAGGTCTACTGAAATCTTGGAGTGCTTTTGAAATACGAATCAACAGTTGGAAGGATACTCCAGAATTCAAACAAATTTGGAATGCATGTAGTCAAGAAGAAGCCAAAATATTGTTAGTAAGCAACAAGGAGGATGAAAAAGAAAAAATCTCAAATGCCTATTATGCTTATCACAAGAAGAATGGAACCTTCAAGAAGTACAAGGGACCAAAAGAATAAAGTAGACCTATCAAAGGTTGAATGCTACAATTGTCATAAGACGGGTCACTATAAAAATAAATGTCCAGAGAATCCAAGGAACAGGAAGAGAGAAAGAGAACATGTGAATATTGTCGATGAAGCTCCACCTAGGAAGAGCAAGATTGAAGAATCAAAAGTCAAGGACTTATACTACTTAACCCTCTCTCTCTTATTCTTCTTAGTCTTATATTTTTAAAGTTTTGAATTATTCTCCTTTATGTTTTGATTTCTAGAGTGTGTAGGTCTAACATGTCTCGTTAGAACATTTTTGAATTATTTTAATAAGTTGTAGGTTTCCCTCAAGATTGGACTAAGAGGGAGCCTCCACCATTTTTCCAAAAGATAAGTATTATGTTCTTTATTTCATCTTTTCATGTTTGGTTTCCTTCTCACATAAAAATTTTGTTTGTATTATGTGCTAATAACCTTTGTATTTTCCTTGGTTAGGAAAGCGTGCTAAATAATCTAAGGTTATGAAGGAGACTTCATAGGATAGTCTTTAAGTTACAAAGGAATCCCTTTAAGAATTGATGTCCTATAAGGTTTGTAAGGAACAACTCAAGGTATGTCTTAAACATTGTTATAAAGTTATCTTCATGTAAAAGGTACGATCATTATTCTTTTCAAATTTTCTCTACATTATAGACATCATCATGTCTAGGGTTTTGAATCACAAAGATTCTTGTTAGGGTGATTAATCATTGATTGAACCTACCCACATTATATTATCATTCTTGTGGAACCCTAAAAAGGTTCATTGTAAAACCCTAACCTAAGGGTGTGTCACTATTGATTATTAAACCCTAGGATATTTAGGGTTGTTGATAAAATCTAGAAAACCTATTCATTTCATGCTTAGCGTTTTGGTACTGTTATGATAGAAACCCTAGTATTTTAGGATTCTATTAATATATAATTTATGTATTGAAACCATCGATCTTTAGGGTTTGGTGAATTAAGGTTTGTGAACAAAATCCTTAAAATTAAGATTCTAGGAATGAAGCTCTAGGTATATGTTCATATGTTTGATCGAAATACTAGCCCCGTGAAAATCATTGTGTATATAACTTTGATATATTAATCTATGTATATTGGGTTTGGCTAGTAGATAATATCATGAAATGCAAAAGCATGATTATGAAATCCTAGATATGTATATACGAGTATGTTAACCTAATTATTGTTGCTCATGTTTTAGTTTATAAATTCTAGGGTTTGTAAAAAGCCTTAGTAGAGATTGATATTCTAGGATATGATGGTATTGTTTTCGATATGATTTAGTTGTATAATAAAATCTAGGGTTTGCAACAAACCATAATAGAATTTAACATTGTTGAAACCTTAGATACTTGGTAGGATTGTTATTAAATACTGATACCTAAGGTTTTTCGTCTTGGAGATGGAATGTATGGTTTGCATTAAATCATGGTAGAGTCTGACATGTAGATTCTAGAAATTGGTGAAACCCTAGTGTTATGATTCAATTGCTTTAAGTCGTGATGATGGAATCTAGGTGATTATGAACCTAACTAGGTTTAGGTGTTTATCTAAAGTCTAAATGTTTCCATTATAGTAACATGATTCTGGTATAGTTAACTTCATGCTTTTGTATGTTTGTATTTGGTTGTACTTTCCATTTAAGTTTTTCAGGTACATAATCTTCAAGGTTATGAAGATGTCCGTATAAGTATGATAATGATGATCAAGATGACCTTGATGAATCTGTAAAAGATTCTCCAATGTTATAGAAGAAGGAAGTGGTCGATATCTTTAAGTTGAGAGGGAGTCTGGATCCCTTGTTGAGAGGTAGGGCATATTATGAAAATCATAATAAATACCTTGAGGAATAAATAATGACAGATGAATGTTCATGTCTCATAAAGGTGCAAAAATACTTGAGAAGATATAAAGATACATTGTGTGTTGCTGAATAAATGAAAGAAGAAGAAAGATTCTGAAAAATTATGTAGTATCAAAATGAATGAGGACCCCGAAGGTTTGTGTTTACTTATGTCTATGTTTGAAAGTTTACTATTGATTGGGGTTTGTGTTTGTACAGGTAAAATCTCTCCATAAGAAGGTTGAACACTCTGGAAGCATACTTGGACAAATGGATATATCTAGTTTATTAGGGATAGATGAAGCATCTAATGGTAGATGCTTGGGAGGACATTTGGTTGGCCTATGTGTTAACGTCTAGATACCAAAGAGGGAATGTTGTGTTGGGCTTGGAGCTCTAACCTCAGATATGCACTAATCCTTGAGTTGATGGTTATCGAGTAAGCCTAATGGTACTGTTGTGGCCACCAACAACCCCCCTCTTTGTTTAGTATTAGCAATAACACTAAGCAAATGGGGACCCTTAGTAAAAGATCCAAAAAACATTTTATATAACTTTTTGTATTCTACTCCTTGAAATTATGTCGCATCGCGTGGAGAAGATAAAACATCCCCTTATGTGCATAATAAAAACTGCGAAGAAGCGACGCGGAATTCATCGCATCGCACACATTAAGAAGCGCTCTTAAATGAAAATCTTAAGAAATCTCCGACGGCCGATGTGCGACGTCGCATATCGCAAATATCGCATAAGTAGCACACAATGATTTAATGACTCATGCGATCCACGATGCTGCGATCTTGTGATATCCGCAATGCTGCGATCTTGCGATATCTGCGATCTGCGATAAATGCGATCTGCAATAATCCGATCTGAAAAAATTTGCGATGACACATCTAGGTAATGCGATGATGTGATGCTGCTATCGCCCATCGCAAATTTCCTCGGCTCAACATTCAAGAAAAGTTGTCTATAAACCAAAATTAGGCGCGCGCCTTAAAGGAAATTAATGAACATATGCCAAAGTGTCAGTGAAGGACAGTTGTGTGTTTTTCGAAGAGTCAGTTCACGATGGGTGTCATGATTTTATACATTCATAGAGGTTAGAGCTTTCGTATCAGTATTTATTATCATTACTCTTTTCCTTTGCGTGAACTGCAGGAATGAAAAACAGAAAACAATATGAAGCAATGAGCAGGAAACATCTAAGGAAAAGGGGAAAGCGTCAATGCTCGGAGAACAGAGAAGAGATGCCTTCATAAACGGATGCCGCATGCAACAGAACCACAGATTCCAGAGTGTCACTCAACAGATGCTGAGGTCAATAGGTGATTCAACATTCAGGGTCAGAAAGCTCACAAAAGCAGCATGTTTACGAAAAATCCTGAAACTTCTACCCGGTGAAGGAAAAAGCGCTAAAGGCGGAAAACGCACCAGAAAAGCACGGATCAAAGAAAAGAGGCAGTTTTCGATGCGCGATTAGCGCCTAGCGCTAATCGGGCATCGCTAAGAAAATTGTTCAAAAAGCAATGTCCCTAACTTGCTTAGTCATTTGCAAGTCCGGAAACTGAAATAGCAAAAGCAGAAGCAGTTTGAGAGAAATTTGGGTTGTTGCCAAGTATATACGCAGTAAATTCGCCCAACCAGAAGATAATTCTCAAAAATATCTTCTAGTGTACTAAAAAGTGGTGCCAGCGCTTGCCATTTCTGTTTGCATAACTCAAACAAAAGCAGAAGGCAACCAGCCGACTCTTCCTAGGCGAATGTTGAATGCTTGCAACATTTAAGGAGCAAATGCAGAAATAGTTAGGAATTAGATTTAGTTTTTAGAAATAGTTTTGCTTTAGAAGAAGGGCCGTCATTTAAACCGTATCCTAAATTTATGTAATTAAGTTATTTAGTTAGCAGTATTTAAACCCTTCTCATGCATTTGGAGAAAGGTCCAGAAATTTGTCAAAAACTTGTCCTCAGAACATGCACTTTTGCACCCTCGGAGGGGGTTTTGATGAATGGATGGATCAAGGTTTATTAATGTTTGCATTTGATATCTTCTACTGATGTTGCACTTCTGTACTCTTGGTAGATGTTAGAGCAAGGAGAGATAAATCATTGTTGCTTGAAGCTTATGAGTAGAACCAGTCATAAATGGTACTTTTATCTCTTGACCATTTCTGCTTATATTCTTAAAGTGATATACAGTTTTTAGTTGTTTATATGTTATTGCATGAATGTGTGAGTTACCATTTTGCACTTTTGTACGGTGGAGCCATTTATTTATGTCTGATATATGAATAACTTATTATGCGATATGTTGTTCACAACTGTTTTGCCTAACTTTTTATGCAAAGTAGTTCATCTTAATTGATTTCTATTCTTGTGATAGCTGAATGATCTTTATTACCAGTTATTATTTGAAATCTTTTTAGATCGCATAATAGAAGAAATACACACCGGGTTAGTATAGATTAGATGTGTTGTTTTTCATTAGATTACAATAGCATAGAGTTAATTTAAAAGTTTGAATTAGATTAGCTTTAAGTATCCTTAGATCAGCAACATCCAATTCTGCACACACACCCTTAGATTGGGAAACTGGTCCCATTATCCCCAGTCGGACCCGCTATACCAAACGGATAAGGAGCTGCCAACCAAGGTCCAGACCGGGTGGGTATTCCCCTTGTTGTCGACCCGATTTTCGGGGCTTCAACATATTTGGCGCTAGAAGGAGGGCCCGCTATGAATGGCACCTAAATCAAAATCTAAATACCATTCTGAGAGTAAATCGCCCTCATCAACTCCCCCGACTTCCCCAGTACGTTTAAATCCAGAGTCAGAAGTCGCTCGAGTATTAACCGCTGCTACACACCCTAATATTTCAAACCAATCTACCATTGAACCCCCTGAAGTTCAAACTCTGATTCACAAACTCTAGGGATTTTCCATTTCTACTCAGAGGTCTGATAAATCTCAAAGCAGTTTGACTTCGAAGTACAATCCTTCTCATCCCCTGACCAGATTAAAGAGTGAAAAATTTGGCATCCAGCCAACTGAATTGCCTCTCCCCACTAGGAAAAGAGCGAGGAAAACACCACAAGAGTCTGACAGTGAGACTCTTTCATCTACATCGTCCATTTCAACTCCCTCACCGCGAAGTTAGCCACCCACATCTTCATTCCAAACCATCATCCATCTGCTTACTGGAACTCCCACAACCCCTCTTCAATCATCTACGATCATAGTGTCCTCATCTTCCCAGCCACAGGCCGGATCATCTTCTGCACTTTCATTCACTAGTAGCTCAGCGATGGCCCAGTCTCCATGGAATAATCATGAGGTAGTTTTAATGCCTCCACCCTTGAGTCAAATACCGGCCCATCCTGAGAAATGGCTACCCAAGTTCAATCCAGAAGCAGGCATGCTTGCAGAAGAACACATAAACAATTTCATGCTTTCTGTCAACCTCAACGGAGTTACTAATGAGGACGCTGTTGTTCGGCTTTTTCCCTATACAATGCAAGGAACAGCTAGGTCATGGTACTTTTCATTACCCTCCGGGTCTATCACAAGTTGGGACATTTTCCAAAGTCAATTCCTTACCAAGTTTGGTGATTACAGATCAACGGCAACGTTAATCAATGACCTATCCAATCTTAAAGTCGAAGCTAAAGAGCCTATCAAAGATTTCAATTTACGGTTCAATAAAATTCTCAACAAAATTCACACTGCTTCCCAACCTAGCGAAGAAGTACGATGTGAATGGTATATTACTGCTCTACCATCAAACATAGCAATCTTTTTGGATAGGGCAAATAAAACAACCTTAGTTGAAAACTTGACAGAGGCGATAGCAGTAGAGAAACGCGTAATAGCCCTGGAAAAGAGATCTGTGATAGAGGAACGCAAGTCTAAAAAAGTCACCTTCAAGGAAGACTCCAAGAAGAAACAAACGAAAGACCCTTTCGATTTGGAAGGATTGCAAAAAGTATTAAAGACCATGGCCAATGAGATGATTGACATAAAAAAACAAGTAGCAGAAACTTCTTCGAAAAAGCCCTACAGAGCTTTTAGAAGAGGTCCTTCAATGGATGTGAAACCACCCAACGCCATTTCAAATGTCGAATCCGAAGAAGAGGAAGAAGAAGAGATTACCACTGAAGGGCGGACTGATGACGAAGAAGTTGTGGAATTACAAGGAATGTGGGATTTCATCCTCCCACAAGAAGAAGATCAAGAAGCATTTCCGGTTAGCACACGAAGCAAAAATCAACTTGATCCTCCCCAAACTACCCCTAAGCAGAAGAGCACAAGCTCTGCAACAAAAGATAAAGTCGCAACAAAAAAAAAACGACCACTAAAGCGACTCAACCTAGCCCGGTCCAATCAGATCAGACAACTCCATCAAAAACACCAATAGTGTCGGATGAAATGGAATACAATATTATTGACGACATGAAAAATACTAGGGCTAATATTACCCTTTACGAATTGGGCAAATTGAAACATCAACAGAAGATAATGATGAAAGAATTACATGTTGTGCCTATCACATCTTTGCCTACAGTTGTAGCTTCCCACAACATGGGAAGACCTCCAACCAGCACGATCAATAAGATTGACCCAAATGACATCGCCTTGATTGGAGGAAGATCAAGGTCTCACACTCCCCCTTTCCTTCTCACTTATGAAATTTTCAATAAAAATGTGCACAATTGTTTGGTAGATTCTGGTGCTTCAACGAATATTTTACCTAGATCAATATGTGCCAAGTTAAATGTTCAACCACAAAAATCTGCAGCGCGCATAGTTTAGCTTGATCGATCTCAAGTCGAAGTGATTGGCGAACTTAATCAAGTAACCATAAGATTGTCATCCAACCCAAAGGTATGTCAGGTTATTGACATTCTAGTGGCTGATATCCCAGAATTCTATGGCTTGATTCTTAGCAGCGATTGGTCCGAGAAACTCCATGGATACTTTTCAACCGACTGGTCACACATGTGGTTACCCTACAATGGTAAACCGAATCAAATAAAGGTTGAACGAGAATTACACCAGAAGTACATAGTAACGGAATTGGAGGGAGAAAATGAAGCAATAGCGTATAACAGCAGTATCATAGGCAATTACTCGGTAGATTCTTTTCTCGGCAATTTCAATGCTCATACATCACCTTACTTAGAAAATTCAGTTTTGTCCCAAGTCGAAATTTTTTCCCAAACTGATAATTCAAAGTGTGTTAATTTTGTAGATAAACCTATAAATACATCTTTGTTTTGGAAATTATATTTGGATGGCTCTAAATCTAACGAAGGAGCAGGAGCAGGATGCGTTCTGATTAGTCCAGAAGGAAATAAGACCATGCTTACGTGCAGACTCGAATTCGATTGCACAAACAATACAGCAGAATATGAGGCCTTGGTGCAAGGCCTATACAAAGCAATCGGGTTGGACGTCAAGTATCTTCAAGTCTTCGGAGACTCTGAGATTGTTGTCAAACAGGTACGTAACACTATTCATTGCCTATCAAGTCATTTAAAACACTATCAATCTTTGGTGCAAGATCTGACTGAGCATTTCATAGCATTCAATATTTCTTCAATCCCGAGACTCCAAAACGCAAGCGCAGACCTTTTGGCTAACGTAGCCTCTAGGCTTATTCCCTCCGAAGAGTTTAGTCCAGATAGATTCTCAATAGAATTAATCTTTAGACCATCCATCCCTGACAACATTACAAATTGGAGAGTATTCAATGACGATCTTGATATTGTAAATTTTCTCACTTCCGAAGGATCCTACTCCAATCAGATAATTGACGAAGACCATCACGATCGACAAATACAACAAAATGGCACTGATAATGCTATACCTAAATCGGTGGTTAAGTTAGAAGACTTATACGATTTGAAAAATCGGTTCAAAAGGTCTACCAATTCAAAGCTCTACAGTTCAACTCTGAACTATGAATTAGTAAACCTAGGAACCGATGATAAACCACAAAACGTTAATCTAGGCATCGGCTTAGCCCCTGAAGAAAAACTAGCGTATATTCGTCTTTTGAGACAATATAAAAATGTCTTTGCCTGGAATTACGATGAGCTGAAGACATACGACACTTCTATCATTCAGCATACTATTCCTATGATTGACAACGAAAAACCTGTCCAACAGAAACTGAGAAAGATCCACCCCAATTTAGAAAATCAGATAAAAAATGAGCTAAATAAGTTATTAAAAGCCAGAATAATTTTCCCCGTCAGACATTCCAAATGGGTCTCCAATATGGTACCCGTTTGAAAGAAAAACGAAGATATTAGAATCTGCATCGATTTTCGGAATCTCAACAAAGCCTGTCAAAAAGACAATTTTCCTCTCCCACCTATGGAGCAGATATTACAGGCAGTAGCAGGCTCAGAACTGATGTCTTTCTTAGATGGATTTTCAGGATATAATCAAGTGCTGGTACATCCCGATGATCAGTTGAAAACCACATTCAGAACTAAATGGGGCACATACGCATATCGGAAGATGCCATTTGGTTTGATCAATGCCGGTGCTACATTTCAGAGAACCATGGACATCGCATTCAAAGGTTTAGTCAATAAATCCGTAGTAATTTATTTGGATGATATAACAGTGTACTCCAAGAAGCGAAGCGACCATCTCAGAGACTTAAAACAGATCTTTCAACGATGTTTAAGGTATGGGATTTCACTTAACCCAAAGAAATCTTTTTTCGCACTAAGTGAAGGGAAACTTCTAGGATTCATAGTGTCAAAATCTGGTATTCACATCGAGCCTGACAGAATCAAAGAAATTTCTATAATATCCCTACCTCATAATAAAAAAGCCATGCAATCTTTCCTTGGTCAAATCAATTTTGTAAAGAGATTTGTCCCAGATTTTTCACGAATTGTGTCTCCTTTGCAAACCATGATTAAAAAGAATTCAAATTTTAATCATCCAGGTTGAATGCTTCATGTTCATCTTCGCTTCTGCAATCTGCAATCTGCAATAATCCGATCTACATAAACGCGATCTGCAATCTGCAATAATCCGATCTGAAAAAATTTGCGATGACACATCTAGGTAATGCGATGACACATCTAGGTAATGCGATGACGCGACGCTGCTATCGCCCATCGCAAATTTCCTCGGCTCAACATTCAAGACAAGCTGTCTATAAACCAAAATTAGGCGCGCGCCTTAAAGGAAATTAATGAACATATGCCAAAGTGTCAGTGAAGGACAGTTGTGTGTTTTTCGAAGAGTCAGTTCACGATGGGTGTCATGATTTTATACATTCATAGAGGTTAGAGCTTTCGTATCAGTATTTATTATCATTACTCTTTTCCTTTGTGTGAACTGCAAGAATGAAAAACAGAAAACAATATGAAGCAATGAGTAGGAAACATCTAAGGAAAAGGGGAAAGCGTCAATGCTCGGAGAACAGAGAAGAGATGCCTTCATAAACGGATGTTGCATACAACAGAACCACATATTCCAGAGTGTCACTCAACAGATGTTGAGGTCAATAGGTGATTCAACATTCAGGGTCAGAAAGCTCACAAAAGCAGCATGTTTATGAAAAATCCTGAAACTTCTACCCGGTGAAGGAAAAAGCGCTAAAGGCGGAAAACGCACCAGAAAAGCCTGGATCAAAGAACAGAGGCAATTTTCGATGCGCGATTAGCGCCTAGCGCTAATCGCGCATCGCTAAGAAAATTGTTCAGAAAGCAAAGTCCCTAACTTGCTTAGTCATTCGCAAGTCCGGAAACCGAAATAGCAAAAGCAAAAGCAGTTTGAGAGAAATTTGGGTTGTTGCCAAGTATATACGCAGTAAATTCGCCCAACCAGAAGATAATTCTCAAAAATATCTTCTAGTGTACTAAAAAGTGGTGCCAGCGCTTGCCATTTCTGTTTGCATAACTCAAAAAAAAGCAGAAGGCAACCAGCCGACTCTTCCTAGGCGAATGTTGAATGCTCGCAACATTTAAGGAGCAAATGCAGAAATAGTTAGGAATTAGATTTAGTTTTTAGAAATAGTTTTGCTTTAGAAGAAGGGCGGTCATTTAAACCGTATCCTAAAATTATGTAATTAAGTTATTTAGTTAGCAGTATTTAAACCCTTCTCATGCATTTGGAGAAAGGTCCAGAAATTTGACAAAAACGTGTCCTCAGAACATGCACTTTTGCACCCTCGGAGGGGGTTTTGATGAATGGATGGATCAAGGTTTATTAATGTTTGCATTTGATATCTACTACTGATGTTGCACTTCTGTACTATTGGTAGATGTTAGAGCAAGGAGAGATAAATCATTGTTGCTTGAAGCTTATGAGTAGAACCAGTCATAAATGGTACTTTTATCTCTTGACCATTTCTGCTTATATTCTTAAAGTGATATACAGTTTTTAGTTGTTTATATGTTATTGCATGAATGTGTGAGTTACCATTTGGCACTTTTGTATGGTGGAGCCATTTATTTATGTCTGATATATGAATAACTTATTATGCGATATGTTGTTCACAACTGTTTTGCCTAACGTTTTATGCAAAGTAGTTCATCTTAATTGATTTCTATTCTTGTGATAGCTTAATGATCTTTATTACCAGTTATTATTTGAAATCTTTTTAGATCGCATAATAGAAGAAATACACCCCGGGTTAGTATAGATTAGATGTTCTGTTTTTCATTAGATTACAATAGCATAGAGTTAATTTAAAAGTTTGAATTAGATTAGCTTTAAGTATCCTTAGATCAGCAACATCCAATTCTGCACACACACACCCTTAGATTGGGAAACTGGTCCCATTATCCCCAGTCGGACCCGCTATACCAAACGGATAAGGAGCTGCCAACCAAGGTCCGGACCGGGTGGCTATCCCCCTTATTGTCGACCCGATTTTCGGGGCTTCAACATACCTAGACCAGTTGAAATCTTGAGTTCATCTTAGTCCCACCCAGATAGATTACCCTGGTCAAGTATCTAGTCCGCAACATTGAGTGTGCTAGAACTCTTCGTAGTCCATTTTGGAGATCTTCCATGTACCTCTATAAATATAGGTAATTATGAATACCTCCCTAGTAAAGAGGGAGTGTTGAAGAATGTAACTAGTGTTGGTCTTCATAATTGTATTTGAGTCATGATGTAATATATTTATCAAAAGAAAGAAAATTAAATTTTAATATTAAATAAATTGACTTATTAAAACATGGGTTTCATGCTTGGGTCAATTGTATTTTAGGTCAAAGTTTCCATTGGATACTTCTAGGGTTTATGTCAAGTGTCCTTGTCCATGTCACATTGTAAAAGACTCTTATTGGGATGCATTTGTGAAAGAAAAAATTCACTTTATTATAAAATAAGTCAATTAGGCCTCCTCCACCAAGTAGACCTCAAACTGGACAAGTCGACCTAAACTGGGGGGCAGAATCACTATATAAAGGCAACAAATCGACCTCATTTGTCACTCACTCACAAGAAGTCCAATATGAAAATTTTGGGGCCAAAAAAAGTGTGAATTCCAAGGAATAAGAAGGAAAAGGATAGTGAAGGAGAAGAAGGTCTCTCACAAGCATAAGAAGTTGAAAATTCTCTCTCTTTTTCCCACTCATGTGAAGTTGATGGAAGGGTCGAAATTTTGCAATTGCTGGGACGTTGAAATTCTAAAGCTGTTGGTGAAGTTAGGGGCCAAAATTTCAAGTTTGATGCTAGGTTGAAGTTGTTGGACACAAATAGACTACTAAAGTGTGCTAAAACATATTGGAAAGCTTACTTGGTGGAGAAGGAAGGTATGTTGGTCTAGGGTCTTGGTCTATCTCATATAAATTACTGAAGGAAGAGTCCTTTACTGGGTTTTCCCCTATATAGGGGTTTTTCTCTCTCTTCGTGTTTTGGTCTTGGTAATTGCTTGATCAACTAAGATAAAATAAGAACATAAGAAAGATAATAATAATTCAAAGAAATCACAAGTAATTATCAACAAGAGAAAATCTGTATGCCTTTCCGATTTTCTAATAAAATGGACCTCAAAACAAAAATGTACAACAAAAATTAACTTTGTAAGAACCAATAGGATTCAATATGATGATGTCAACGATGGGGGATGATTCACTATTTTTGGAGTAAAAAGGTAAATATAAAAAATAAAAAATAAAAAATAAATAAAAATAAAAATAAAATAAAACTACTTTTTCAACTCGTATTTTTAACTTATCTCCCTACAATTTTACTCAAATGTTGAGCAGGAACACTCGTTAGATGCATAATATAATTTTTCATCTAAGGAGTACCCATGTTACATACTTTTGATGGACCCTTTTACATTAAAAATGTGGTGTACCCATGTTGCATACTTTTGATGGATCCTACTGCACAATATATGTGAAATATATGAGAAAATGTGATTGCAATCACATTTTTTGATGAATTTCACATTTTTCATGTCATAGGGTCCATCACAAATATGCAACATGGGTACTCCTAGGATGAAAAATTAAATTCTGTCAAACCAGGAGGTAACTCCTCAAATGTAATTGTATTATTCATTCAGGTTGTTCATTATTATATACAATAGGGAGTGACTATTCAGTTCATCTCCCGATGACTCTTCATTTCCTTTATTATGTATTTACACTAATTACAGTTGTTCACCCAATCCCTATGATTAGGTGTCAACATTCCCCCCTTAATCTGAAGGGATGTTGGTGAGTCCAAGCATCGTTCTGAATTTTTCAAGCTTTTCTCTTCCAAGCGCTTTGGTGAAGATGTCTGCAATTTTCTCATTAGTGTAACAATGGCGAAGATGGATTGTTTTGGCCTCAACATGATGTCGAATCAGATGATATTTTGTATTGATGTGCTTCGTTCGATCATGGAACTTTGGGTTCTTGGCCAACTTTATTGCTGAGGTGTTGTCAACCATGAGTGGAGTCGATTGTACTTGTTTTACCTTCAAATATTCTAGAATTTTCCTGAGCCACACAATTTCTTTTATTACCTCAGTTGCTGCCACATATTCTACCTCTGTTGTGGAATCTGCTAGAACTGATTGTTTGCATGATCTCCAGGAGACAACTCCTGATCCAAGACTCATAGCATAACCTGAAGTAGATACCCAGTTTCTTTGTATCCATCGAAGTCTGAATCAGAGTATCCAATTAAGGTGAAGTCGCCCACCTGTGTATACTTTATTCCAAAGTCTTGAGTTCCCTTCAAGTACTTTAGAACTCTTTTTGCAGCAGACCAATGTCCCTCACAAGGCTTTTGCATAAAACGAAATGTCTGGTCTGATAGTAGTTAGGTAGTTGAGACTTCGTACAAGTTGTCTATATTTTGTTGCATCCTCAAATTCTTTTCCTTCAATGGATGTGAGCTTTAATTTTTGTTCCATTGGAGTATTCAAAGGATTGCATTCAATCATGCCAAACATGTTCAACAAATCTCCAATGTACTTCTTTTGAGAAATGAATATGGACTTCGGGTGTTGAGTTACTTCAATATCAAGATAGTAATGAACATAGCCCAAATCAGTCATTTCAAAACCTTTCCTCAATTCCTTCTTTATGGATGCAATGTAGCTCTCATTGTTCCCTGTCATCAAAAGATCATCTACATATACCACAAGATATACAACTATTTTTCCAACCTTCTTGACAAACAAAGTTGCATCATCAAGATCATAATGTTTGAAATTGAGTTTCAGAAGATGCCCAGTTAGCTTTTCATACCAGGCTCATGGTGCTTGTTTGAGGCCATACAAGGATTTCACAAGTTTGCATACTTTATGTTCATGCCCTTTTATAGCAAATCCTTCAAGCTAGGACATAAAAACATTCTATTTTATATCTCCATTCAAGAAAGCAGTTTTTGCATCCATTTGATGGACTTTCCAACCGTTCTGAGCTGCTAGGGCAAAGAGTGTTCGGATGGTAGCCCATTTTGTTGTGGGGGAAAAGTATCCTCATAATAGACCCCTTATTTTTGTGCAAAACCTTTTGCCACAAGCCTGGCTTTGTGCTTGTCAAGTGAGCCATCAGCTTTATACTTGTTCTTGTAGACCCACTTGCAGCCAATTGGTTTGGTTCCCAATGGAAGATCAACCAACTTCCAAGTGCCATTCTTTATCAAGGCATCATACTCCCTTTGCATTCCTTCTTTCCATTCATCATGAGAAGCAGCTTATTTGAAGGAAGTTGGTTCAAAATCTGTAGACAAATTCAATTCACAATCATAAGAAACATCCATATCAACAGGTGAATTAGAGTCATCTACATCACCTCCATTTTTCCGAAATGAATTTCTAGTTCCTACCTTTCCAACCTCATCAAGATGAACACTTTCAAGTGTCTTTGTTAGCCACTTTGGGGGACCTTTCTGAGATGGTCGAGGCTGCTTCGTTGATTGAATTGGGGCTAAATCAATATTGAGTCTCCCAATTCTGTCAATCACATCACTCAAAGTATCATCCATTGTTGGAGTTTCATGCAGGGGAGAGAGTGCTTCAGAAGAAGATTCCACATGTTGATCTAGTATAGGAATCCCCCCTTCAAGATGTGGAATCTAATTATCAAATTCTTGAAATGATTTTGTATTTGTGAATCCATCCAAACGATCAAGTTGCCGCTCAACAACATTGTTAGTTTTGGATGATTCAAGAAAGATTACATCTCTAGAAACAACAAACTTTTTATTGACTTCATCATAAAGACGGTATGCTTTGGAGGTGTTTGAATACCCCAAGAAGATACACTTACGACTTCTTGCACCAAGTTTGTTTCTATGTACCTTTGGTATCAAGGCATAGCATGTGGAACCAAAGACCCTGAGATGCTTTACCGAAGGAATGTACCCATACCACATTTCATAAGGAGTCTTGTTTCTAATAGCATTAGATGGACATATATTCTTTACATATACAGCACATAGAACTGCATCAGCCCAAAACATCATTTTTACATTTTTGAAAAACATCACGGAGCGCGCCATATTTAAGATTGTCCTCTTTATTCTTTCAGCTACTCCGTTTGTTGGAGATTATAAGGCACAGTTGTTTGAAGTTTGATCCCATGTTGGCGAAGATAGTTTTCAAATTCGTTTGAAGTGTATTCTTTTCCATTATCGGTGTGAATAGAGCCAATATGATATTGTGCATCATTTTCAATCCATGTATGAAAGTTCTTAAAAGTTTGAAAAGCATCAGATTTGTTCTTCAATAAATAAACCCAACACATTCTAGTGTATTCATCGATAAATGTCATCATATATTTATTTCCATTTGCAGAAGGAACAGACATTGGATGCATAAGTCTGAATGAATGAGTTCAATTTTTCTATGTGCTCTGGAATGTGAATCATGAAAAGATTGTTTACTATGCTTTCCTAGAATGAAAGCATCACATTGCTTAATTTTCCTAGGAATTGTAGGCAAACCAGTAACACCATTTTTCTTCAACAAGCGGAGACTGTCATAGTTCAAGTGTCCAAATCTAGCATGCCATAATAAACTTGATGGAAATGTACCTTCTTCATAATGAGAATTGTATGAGAAATTTTGTGCACGAGCAGAGGTACCCTGCAGCTTGAGAAGCCTTTCTTCTTCTATCCCTGTCATGACAAGTGAGTTGTCTGATGCTTTTCTCACCTCAAGCTTGCCATCAAACATATGAATGGAGTGTCCTTGCTGGCGGATGTGGACCAAGGACAACAAGTTTCTCCTCAGTTGTGGGAGATATAAAACATGATGCAGAAGAAAGTCTAGATGACCAGGCAATTTAAGCCTGATTCTACCAAGCCCTGATGGCTTGAGTTTTGATTTGTCTGCAAAGTATACTGCTCCATCAACATTGTCAGTAAATTCTTCAAAAAAATATCTTCT
Organism: Pinus tabuliformis; assembly: GCA_031772625.1. NCBI lineage: Eukaryota > Viridiplantae > Streptophyta > Pinopsida > Pinales > Pinaceae > Pinus > Pinus tabuliformis. Next base: position 516,130,286 of record CM062804.1, on the reverse strand, counting down.
AAAATTCATGTGGCAAGTTGCTCTTGAATCAAGCAACCAATCATTTTTCTAAGAAGCAAGTGAAGCATTAAATAAGTCTTCATTTACTCCAACATTATAGTGTGCCACAACATAGTGAGCGGATTCAGGTGTTTTACCTTTCTCTTTATCATTATTTTTACCTTTGGGTTGGTTTCTTTCATGCTCAATTCTGTCCCAAGGAAACCTGCATGTGGATGCATCATGTGATCCATCTCTTTTGCAGTGTATGCAGTGAAAATCTGACTTTTTCCTTTAGAGTATCTGCCCCCCCACCTCTGAAATATCTTCCTCTTCCTCTTAGACCACCTCTTCCTCTTGAAGAATCTTGAGCAAGATTATTCTCTCTATGTGCAAGGCACACAACCTCTTTAGAAGACTGAGGAGTTTTCTTCTTCCCAAAAGCTTTCTCTCTTTCAGAATTTTTTTTCACAAGGGAGTCAAAAGTAATATCTTTGAGGTTTCCATTTGCTTGCAATGACTCAAGATAATTTGAGTAAGTGGGATAAAGTGCCCTGAGAAAATCTATCAGAGGAATGTCTAGTTCAACATTAGTGACCTTGATATCATGCATAATAGATTTTACTTCTAATGCAAGAGCAAGAGGATCATCATTTTGTAATTCAAGGGTGAACAATTTAATCATGAGTTGAACAACTTCAAGTGCAGAGTGTGAGTCATAGAGTTCCTTCAGTTTTTGTAAGGCTTCAAAATCATTTGAAAATGGAAAAATATGGCGACTTACCTCTTCATTTACTAATGCTACAATCAATGCATAAGTCTTCTTGTTCTTATTTTCCCAAATGGATAATTCCTTGTTTGAGGTAGGTTATTCTAGCTCTTTGTCTCCATCTCCAACACACACTCCTTTCCACAGCTCATTATAAATGAGAGTGTGTTTGACTTTCCACGACCATTCAGGATAGTTCTCCTTCCCGGTGAGAACCACTCCCACAATAGATATCAATGAATGCATTTCAAAAATGTGTACTGTGTAATTTGACTGTTGGTTAACTTTGTAACCAATCAGCTGCTCTTAAATCCAGTTCTGTACATGGATTTTCCCCTTGAGGGTCCCACTTCTATGACCAATCACTGTCAGTCCCTCATTGACTTCTCCTTTTATCAAGCGCTTCAATCTGCGTTGTTGATCTCACTTCTCCAGTTCATAACCTTATCGCGTCCATTTTTAACATTAGCCTGTGCACACTTTCGGAAGAAATATGCATCCGATAAATCAACCAATGAACGGTCTTGATAGTTGGAACTCAACGAGGTGATAATCCCGTTGTATAAAACCTTACCGCGTTTGAAATTTAAATTAACTCACATGCATATTCCGACGTGATCACAGTCAGATCTGACCTGGCTAATCGAACAGCTATCGCGTCACCTGCTCGCCAACTAGCTTGGCCAATCTCCACCGCTAATCAATCCCGCTTGATCCAACGGCTATCACATAATCTCGCGTGAAATCTTGCACGATGCATAACAAGTTGAGAGTGCACAAGAAAAGTGGTTTTCTCGTGCTATGTGTCACCCGCTGTTAGAAAATTATATATTACGGAGCAATGGAACACATAAAATATTGCAAAAATATAAACATAGAAAACGCATAAAACAAGAGAGACACATATATACGTGGTTCACCCAGTTTGGGCTACGTCCACCCCGTAGAAAGTCCTTCCTTTCTATTATCCAACAAAATGAAGAGACACAACCTACAGCAGATCCGTTGTAATATCCTCTGTTTTCTCTCACAGTCTTGCCTCTCTGTTTCTCGCTCACAGAATACACATCAATATCTCAGCCTCAAATACAATGCCCTCATACAAAGAGAGGGGTTTCCTTCTAGGGCAAAAAACCCTAAATTAAACATAAGTTATACCATCAGATCATTCGCCTATTGAACGGCCCAGATTCACTAGAAATTACTATAATTTTACAAGGCAATTTTACATCTGTTTTTAGATTCGGGGGCGCTGCCCCTAGCCCCCGCCGGGGGACCGCTGGCCCCCGGACCCCTGCGGGGGGGACAAGTCCCCCTCGCACCCCCCCGCGTGGAGGGGTGTACAAACTTCCTGGGGTATACATCCAGCTGAAACAAAGACCTCTGAACAATCATGCTCCACACACAACAATCTCCCACTTGGAGAATGATTGTAGCAACTCCACCGCTGCTTCATTTGCTAGACAATGACTCCTCTTCGGACCTGGTTGTTTCTCATCTTCATCGTCATCCTTGAAGACCAATTGAAACTGAGCATGTTCTCAGTTTCTCCCAGGTTACAACTTTTGTTAGCATATCTGCAGGATTCTGGCTAGTGTGTATCTTTTCCAGCTTCAACTCTCCATCTACCAACACTGATCGTATGAAATGGTACTTGAGCTGTATGTGTTTAGTCCTAGAATGAAATGCTGAGTTCTTTGCAAGATGAATGGCACTTTGGCTATCACTGTATAACGTTCCCATATCATGCTCCTTACCCAATTCACCCATAAACCTTTCTAACCAAATCATTTCTTTACTAGCCTCTGTAGCAGCAACATACTCTGCTTCTGTTATTGAAAGTGCAACAACACTTTGGACTTTTGAAACCCAACTGACAGCTGTTCCACCAACAGTAAATACATATCCTGTAGTGCTCCTCCTGTTATCTCTATCACCTGTCATATCTGCATCAACATATCCTTGTAGGGAAATGTTTGAACCACCAAAGCATAATGCTTGATTTGTGGTACCTTTCAAATATCTGAGAATCCATTTCACTGCCATCCAATGTTCCTTTCCTGGATTGTTCATGTACCTACTTACAACTCCCATTGCATGTGCAATATCAGGCCTTGTGCAAACCATTGCATACATTAAGCATCCAACTGTTGATGCATATGGAAATTTAGACATATAATCCATGTCTTCTTGGGTCTTTAGGCACATTTCCTTACTAAGTTTGAAATAGCTAGCAAAATGTGTACTAACTTGTTTTGCATTGTGCATGTTAAATCTTTTCAACACCTTTTGTATGTACTCATTCTGAGACAATGTTAATTTGTGATTTTTCCTGTCTCTAGTTATTCTCATACCAAGGATTTGTTTTGTAGCTCCCAAATCCTTCATTGCAAATGAATTTGCCAATTTTCTTTTGAGCACATTTATTTCCTACATGTTAGATCCTGCAACAAGCATGTCATCTACATACAATAACAATATAATATAGCTTCCATCATTTTGCTTTTTCAGATAAACACAATGATCAGAGTGACATCTAGTATAACCTTGTTCAGACATAAACTTGTCAAATTTTAGATACCACTGCCTTGGAGCCTGTTTTAAGCCATACAAGCTCTTCTTCAACCTGCACACTAGTTTCTCCTTCCCTTTCACTTCATATCCTTGTGGCTGTTGCATATATATCTCTTCCTCCAAATCCCCATGGAGAAAGGTTGTCTTTACATCTAACTGCTCAAGATGCAAATCTTCAACTGCCACTAGACTTAAAATAGTTCTGATTGAAGTCATTTTAACAACAGGAGAAAATATTTCATCAAAATCAATACCTTTCTTCTGTGAAAACCCCTTCACCACAAGTCTAGCTTTGTACCTCTGTTTTCCTCCATCTTCTTCCTTCAGCTGTAAACCCATTTATTCTGCAATGTAGTTTTACCTACAGGCAACTTGACTAAGTCCCAAGGTTGGTTATGCATTAAGGAGTCCATCTCTTCTTCCATGGCTACCTCCCACTTCTTCCTACTTTCAACCTGCATTGCTTCTTCATAACATTCGGGTTCACTGGAATCAGTCAACAATAAATAATATAATGAAGGAGAGTATCGTTCAGGGGGTCTACTTATCCTGGTAGATCTTCTAACACCGCTTTCAGGTGTTTGGGGTGCCTATTGCTGTTGTGGTGGTTGCTGCTGTTGTGGTTGTTGGTTATTATTATTTTCAGGCACCTTTACTTTTTCAGTGATTTCATCAAGAACTGCGTATTCCTTGTTTTCTTTTTCCTGTTTCTTTTCCTGCAACTGATTCTTATACAAGACCTTTTCATTGAATATTACATCTCTACTCCTAACGATTTTGTGATTTTCATAATCATATAAGCGATAACCAAAATCATTAACACCATATCCAATAAAGGTACATTTCTTTGACTTTGCCTCAAGATTTGTTCTATTTTCTTTATCAATATGGACAAAGGCCTCACAACCAAAAGGTTTTAAAAAAGAGTAGTTTACCTTTTTTCCTGTCCATGCTTCCTCTGGAACACCACCATCCAAGGAACTTGAAGGCCCTCTGTTTATTAGATAAACAGCAGTATCTACAGCATCTGCCCAAAACTGTAGAGGCAATCCTGCATGCAATCTCATGCACCTTGCACGCTCCATGATTGTTCTGTTCATCCTTTCTGACACACCATTTCCTTGTTGTGTTCTTGGAACTGTCTTCTCTCTGCGAATTCCATGCTTTGAACAGTACCTATCAAACTCTTTGCTGCAATACTCACCTCCATTGTCTTATCTAAGACACTTCAATTTCTTTCCTGTCTCAATCTCAACCAAATCTTTCCATTTCTTGAAAGTATCAAATACATCAGATTTATTCTTAATACAATAAATCCAAGTTTTTCTAGTTACATCATCAATAAAAGTAACATAATAACAAGAGCCACCGAGAGATGATACCTGAGCAGGTCCCCATACATCTATATGCACAAGCCCTAATTTTTCACTCTTCTTTTCTTTCCCAACCCTGAGAAATCTGACTCTCTTCTGTTTTCCATAAATCCAATTCTCACAGAAGTCCAAATCAACATTCTTCAAACCCGGTAACAAATTCCTTGAGTGAAGAATCTTCATCCCTTTTTCACTCATGTGTCCGAGCCTATGATGCCATAATGTTGCATCTGCTCCTTTGGAAGTTAAAGCATTAACAGAGTTAGAAATACCATTGCATAAATACATTGTACCAACCTTTTCGCCTTTTGCTATTACCTGGGCTCCTTTGTTGACCTTCCAAGATTTATCTGTGAAAGTTGTCACACAACCTTCATCACCTAACTGCCCTATTGAAATCAGATTTTTCTTTAGATCTCGAACATGCCTTACCTCCTTTAGTAGCCATTGGTTTACATTTTGTTGTTTTACAAGAACCTTACCCATTCCAACAATTTTACATGGTTTATCATCACCCAAACGAACTTGTCCAAAATCTCCTTGAACATAGTCATGAAAGTATTTCTTATCAGGTGTGGCATGGAATAAGGCCCCTGAATCTACCACCCACGAATCAGTAATATTTTCGAAAGAAAGAATCAAAGCATCTTGTAACACCTCACCTGTCATATTTGCTTCATGATTGTTTTCTTGCTGTGAATCTCCTTCTTTTCCCTTCCGAGATCTACAGTCTTTCTTTAGGTGTCCTTTCTTTCCGCATTTCCAGCACACTATCCCCGATCTGGACTTGGATTTGCCTTTCCTTGATTTACTGCGATATCCTGAGCTCTTTCTTCTTTCCATTTTTCTTCCCCTAAACTCTGCACTCAAAGCATTTCCTGATGTCTCACCGGAGCTTTTCCATCGCATTTCCTCGCTAAAGATAGCACCGGAAACATCATCAAACTTTAAAGTACTAGATCCAGACACAGAGTTACTAATGGCCATTACTAAACCATTCCAACTTTCTGGCAATAAGCACAAGAATAACAGAGCTCTAACATCATCATCAAAGTTTACCCCTACAGAACATAACTGACTTGTAACAGTATGAAAATCATTTAAATGATTTGCAATAGATCCTCCTTCCGACATATTCATATTAAATAACCATTTCATAAGAAATACCTTGTTTGAGGCTGAGGGTTTTTCATATAGTTTCTCCAACATCTTAATCAAACCCTCTGTCGTTGTTTCCTTGGAAATGTTGAAGGCGATCGATGCTGCAAGGCACAACCGTATTGTTCCGAGTGCCTTTCTATCGAGAAGGTTCCATTCTTCATCTTTCATACCCGTTTGCATCTTTGCTTTTCTGCCCAATGGTAGGTATAGATCTTTCTGATACAGATAATCTTCCATCTGCATCTTCCACAATGAGAAGTTTTGGCCGTTAAATTTCTCGACCCTAAACTTACCATCTTCCGCCATTGCTCCCACTCGAATGAGGAACCCTTCTTTCCTGCAAGTTTATCAACCAAATAGACCTTCGGCTCTGATACCAGTTGCTATAAAATTATATATTACAGAGCAATGGAACACATAAAATATTGCAGAAATATAAACACAAAAATTGCATAAAACAAGAGAGACACAGATATACATGGTTCACCCAGTTTGGGCTACGTCCACCCCGAACAGCCAGTCCTTCCTTTCTATTATCCAGCAAAATGAAGATACACAACCTACAACAGATCCGTTGTAATATCCTCTGTTTTCTCTCACAGTCTTTCCTCTCTATTTCTCGCTCACAGAATACACATCTATATCTCAGCCTCAAATACAATGCCCTCATACAAAGAGAGGGGTTGCCTTCTAGGCAAAAAAAACCCTAAACTAAACATAAGTTCTACCATCATATCATCCGCCTAATGAACGACCCAGATTGACTAGAAATTACAATACTTTTACAAGGCAATTTTACATTTGTTTTTAGCTTCGGGGGCGCTACCCCCGAGCCCCCGCCGGGGCACCGCTGGCCCCCGGACCCCCCAGCCGGGGGGATCGGCCCCCCTGGACCCCCGCAGGGGGGACAAGCCCCCCTGCACCCCCCCGCGTGGAGGGGTGTACAAACTTCCTGGGGTATACATCCGGCTGAAACAAAGACCTCTGAACAATCATGCTCCACACGCAACACCCGCTAAGGTTAATCGCATGAAATTTTAGAATTCTGCTTAGAGCCTTTAGGGTGCGCGAGATATCGCTTACACTTATCAATACCACCCACGTGCTTAATTCATATTTATAATAAAGGTGCGCTTAAGGAAAGGTTTAGCACTTAAACTCAATATTAACACTTAAACTCAGTATTTAGTGCTTAACACTAATTGACTGTGATTTATAAATAAAATGTATGAACAAAGAAAAAATACCCGATAACCAACCGAACATCTGCAGCAGTTACCAGAGAGGGGAAGCAGTTGTGAGAGAGGGGAAAACCTATAAAATGGTTATCAAATTCTTGAGAGAGGCACACCTATGGTCAGTTCTACAAAATAGACAGACATAGGCATAAGGGAGTTACAAAGCAGAGAGGGAAGCCAAAAATGGCACTGGCTCTGATACCATGTCAGACCAGGAGGTAACTCCTCAAATGTAATCGTATTATTCATTCAAGTTGTTCATTATTATATACAATAGGAAGTCACTGTTCAGTTCATCTCCCGATGACTCTTCATTTCCTTTATTATGTATTTATACTAATTACAGTTGTTCACCCAATCCCTATGATTAGGTGTCAACAAATTCTGCATCCAACAAGTGCTCCAGCTCGAAATTTGAGTAAAATTGTAGCGAGATAAGTTAAAAATACGAGTTGAAAAGGTAGTTTTTTATTTTTTCCCCTTCACAACATGATCTGACAATCTTATTTTATTGTTTCCACTATTATTTTATAATATTCCTTAAGAGGATCATTTTATACCTCAAAATGTATCTAATGATACTGAAAGTGTGTCAATAGTACGACATGACCTAGTCCACATTCATTCAAGTTATTTCCCACACATGAGGTATCTCTTAAAAGAATCAATAACTTAAAAATATCTTAAATGAATGGGTAACTATGTTGAGAATGTTTATGGAGGTGAAAATCACATGATCAAATCCTTCTACCTAGCCTAAGGTAAGTTTTGAATAGCTAAGAACTTCAAGGAATATATCTTCCCCTCAAAGCGAATTACTTATGGTGAAATATATTGGGATTAGGAGCTTCAAACAATGGCATACTCATAAAGCAAGATCTTCAGCCTATAAATTATCCTCTAGCCTCTAAAAATTTTCATTCCTTTCCTCGAGATTTCTCAGATAAATAAAAGGTTACGCATCAGTATGGCTTCCTCCAACAAATCAACAAGATTTTCCCCCAATTTTCCAAGTCACCGTAAATGACCTACACCTAGCCCAAAGTTTTTCTTGGATAAGCCTGAGAATAAGCTCAAATGGTGATGGTAACGCTTTTACAAGATAATATGAAATAAGAAGTAGCAGGCCAAGTATAATCTTATAAATTAGGAAACGAGATGTGGGATATTATTATGTCACCTTAGGTAAGAAGCTCCACGGTCATATCCATAAATTGTTGATTTGGGGTAGCATCAGTTGTGCTCTAGCCACGAAAATTGGTGGAGAGGCTAAGGCACATGAGATCTCCAATACCCGGAAAGGGTTTGGGCAGATTCTAAACAGTTTGGGAGATATTAAAATAATTAATATTTTTAATGGAGTCCCTAAGTCTAAACTTAGGGAAAATAAAATATTAATGTGAATTCATATAAAACTGTGTTAGAATGGTCCAAAAGTCATGGACTAATCCAGATCTAATCTTAGCCATTGATTAGGGGCTTAATCTCGAGCCATTGATTTGTCAACGAGAAAAGTATAAGAGGAGGCTTGAGGGTCACTTGGAGAACACACCGAGTTGATCAAGATTTCGATTTTCTGGGGCAGGGTTTGCTGAGGAAGTCGAAAGAGTGATCAGAGTTGCAGTGGAGAGGAAGTGAATACAGAAGCAAAGAGGCAGAGAGGGTATTGGGAGAATCAGTGCAAAAGCTGAGAGAAAGGGACGCAGAGCCAGCCAGAAGCCACGCAGAGCCAGTTAGGGCCCACGCAGAGGTAGCTAGGAGCTGTGCAGTGCCTCAGAGAGATAGCGTGGGTGATGCAGAGGCTCTAGAGGCTGACGCAGCACCTCCATAGGCTAACGCAGGTGTTATTGGGCTAATTTTGGGCTAACATAGGGCCAGGAAGGGTTGACGCAGTCCCTAGAGGCTAATGCTAGGGTTTTTCGTGGGGTAGATTGGAGCTAGGAGCTATCAGAGTATTTATCCAAGGTTTCAATTAGAATATCTCCTTTCAAGTAGAAAGGTACTACTTCTGAGATTATTCTTTGTTGGGTGAGCCAGTTTTGGCACCTAGATTATATTCAGAAACTACATAATAATAAAACCCTCATATAGCTGCACCGATTTTCCCACATTAGGTCTTTCCAAGGACATTGGTCCAAAAACAGTGATGTCACTTGTGTGCTTGTTTTGTTTCCTTCAGTTGATGATATGTAATGTGTTGAGCATGTACTTGTTTTTATTTTTAGTATTTACATGGTAAATAACTTGTGAATTAATCAGAACAAGTAGGCAGAAATAAATCAGTAAAGTACATGAAGGGTTTGTAACGGGTTAGACTTAGAAATTCCAACATGGTATTAGAGCGAGGTTGCATATCATAGGAGAACTGAGGACATTAGTTGAGCAGAGCAGCAGTAGTAGAAAATAGTTGTCCCGAGTGACAAAAGGTGTTCCTAGCAGAGAAGCAGCAAGGAATGGGTGACACAATGCCTACATCATCAATTTTGAGCCAGGAAGAGGATCAGCGTAGTGGCAGAGGGGAGCAGATTCGACCTATGCAATGCCCAGTCATCTTTATTAGTCAGGAAGGATTGACGTCGTGGCTAGGAGGTGCAGATTTTGCTGGTGCTAGGATTGCGCAGAGCCTAGAAGCTCTAACCTTCAATTTGTTGGGGCTTCGGAGCTTGTGGGTAAGTTGCAGAGTGAAGCTAGTGGGGTACTGTAGTTAGAACAATATTGTTGAAATGTACAACAAAAAATGCTAAAAATAGAAGATGCTAAAAATAGCACTGCTATAAATAGTTAGGCTATAAATAGCAGTTCAACCATTGGAGATCTTAGCTACAATGGGTGAAAAGTGAAAGTGCTAAAAATAGATTTTCTAAAAAAAGCACTTCGGGATCCCTTCTTATTTTAGTCAATCCCTAGACTAAACATAGGAAGTAAAATTCGAATTTGATATTAACAACAGTTTGTAAATTAATTAATTAATTCATCTTGAGTTAATTAGTTAAGGAATTATGAACTTGAAGTCTTTGTGAGGACATGCAACAGTTTCTCCCTTGATTGAGGGATTTATCCATCAGTTAAAGAGATAAGAGTGAGTTGTAACTAGTTGGCTCAGTTAACTGAGTCAACTCCAGTTAGATTAATTTAACAGTTTGTTAAATTAATGAGAGTTCATTTAGTTAAATGCTTGCATGCATGTAACTATTGTAGTTCAGATAATTGAAGATTCACTCATGGATAACTCATGCATGTCAGTTCAGTTAGAGACCTAGTTGAGATCAGATGGAGGGACAGTGTACTATCAATTGCTAGGATATTCCTTGGTGAATATTCCTTGCATGAAGAAGGAATATTATTCCTTAAGGATTGTGCAGTTGGACCTGAGGTTACAGTGAGTGTGATGAGGCCAATTCACACATGTGATATCATTGGACTCCAATCAAAACTACGCAAGGAAATAGGAGGCTTGGAGGGCTTGAGGAAGATATATTCTATGTCTATTGAGTCTGTGAGCAGTATTGTTTGATTGTAGAGAGAGCAAGATAGCTTGAGAGCTGATTCTTTTTGTAACTTGAACAAGATTTCCACTTGTATGATAATACAGAGTTGGGGTTTTAGGCTGGTGCTTTCCCCAGTGATATATCTTCTGTGTTATGGTTGATTACTTCTCATTCTCAGTTATATCTATTCATGCTTGATGTTGCTCATGTTCGATTAAGCTTCCGCTCAATTGTTTGTAGAAGTAGATCAAGTGTTTTGCTTTAGTACATTGCATTACCAGGTGATCTACAGTGGGAAAATATACATGGTATCAGAGCAAAGGTGATCAAGGAAGAACAATATACAAGCAGGAGAAGTTCGAAGTTTGGTTTCTGAATATTGAATTGAGTTCTTATCACATCTATTTCACCAATGGCGTTTGGTGGTTTGACACTCGAATATGCCCTTGATGGCAGTTTGAATTATACAACCTGGAAGGATCGCATGGAGGCAGTATTAGAAGATAATTGTCTAAAGGACTTCATTGATCAATAAGTACAGGAGCCGACTGATGCTACTCAACTGGCGGAATGGAAAAAGTGTGTGGCTAGATCTAGGAGAATCATCCTGGAGGGAGTTCGAGATCACATTGTATTGAGCCTCCATGGGAAGGAGACTCCACTTTCGATGTGGAAAACATTGAAAGATCTTTATCAGAATAGCAGTGATCAGAGGAAGCTGGCGTTGAACGATAAACTTCGAAAGATCAAGTGCGAAAAGGATAATCTCTATGTTCCTGAAGAAGCTCACCACCTACAGGAATGAGCTTGGAAGCGTAGGGATCGTGACTGCTGATGATGACATGGTGAGTCTTGCACTCCTCGGTCTTCCTAAGAGCTGGCATAGCTACCAGGACTCGATTAATGGAAGATAGAAACTGCCAGATTGGGAATGACTTTGGTTGGATCTGATGTAGGAGCAGATAAGTCGTAGCACTAGGGATGCATCTTCATTAAAACAAGATGATGAAGAAAATCTAGCTTTGGCGAGTAAAGCTAAGAAAGGGAAAGGGAAGGCGTCCCAATCCAAATCTTCTCATGGTGGGAAGAAGGTTGACAAGTCGAAAGTGAGATGCTTTCACTGTCATGAAGTGGGCCATTATGCAATGAATTGTCCACTAGAGAAATCCAGTAAAGGTTCCTCAAAGGGATCTGATGGTGATGCACTAGCTTCATAGTTTGAGCTAGATTTCTCACTTATCGCATGCATGGTTTCATCCATGGTGGGATGTGTTTGGTACCTAGACAGTGGAGCTTCTTTCCACATGTCGGGTGACAAGAATATTTTCAGTACATTGGAGGAGAAGGATCTCCATATGCGGATCGAGATGGGCGATGATGGAAAGTATTGTGTCTCAGGTGAAGGTATAGTTGTGTTTCAGAGAGAGCATGGTGCTCATCTCACCCTATCTGTTGTTAAGTATGTACCAGCTTTGAAAAAGAATCTTGTGTCTGTTGCTATGCTAGAAGATAAAGGTTATGATGCAGTCTTTAGTAAAGGAAAAGTTTTCCTGAGGCATATCAGCACCGGACAGACCAAGCGAATTGGGATTCGAGTAAATAATCTCTACAAGATGGAGGTAGATGATTGTGTTGCACTGAGTTCCAAAGTAAAGGTGGTACAAAGCCAAGATGTTAGCGAGCTATGGCATAGGAGACTAGGCCACTTGCATCACGGGGCCTTGAAGATCATGCAACAAATTTCTACCGGCTTACCCAAGGGAAAACTGGAGCAAATAGATACATGAAAATGATGCACCTTGGGTAAGTATGCAAAAGCTTCCTTTCAGGATCGGGATAGTAGAGCTGGAGCAATCCTAGAGCGAGTTCACTTAGATGTATGTGGACCATTATCTACAGCCTCCACAGCTAAGCAAAGGTACTATGTTATTTTTATTGATGATTTTTCTCGTAGCTGTTGGATCTACTTCATGCAAAAGAAGGATCAAACCTTCTTGAGGTTTTGTGAGTTTAAAGCCTTGGCAGAGAAAGAATCAGGAAAGAAAGTAAAAGCCTTGTGTAGCGACAATGGTGGATAGTATGTTTCCCATCAGTTTAAAGACTTTTGTGTAGCAAAAGGAATTAAATAGGAACTGATGGCACCTCATAACCCACAACAGAATGGGGTGGCTGAAAGGAAGAACAAATCTATTGTGGGAGCAGCTCGAGCGATGTTGCATGACCAAAGCCTACCACTTCATCTGTGGGCTGAGGCATGCAATACAACAGTGTACCTTCAGAACAGAAGTCCTCATCATATTTTGGGGATGAAGACACCTATGGAGGCTTGTTGGGTTGTGTTATATTCTTTCCACGTAGTTAACAGGGGATTTGAGGGGCACCCGTAACCCCACTTTATGGGGTTCGGGGCAGCGCCCCAGAAAATTTTGGTTTTGGACCCTATGTTAGGTTGGGTGGACCCACCTATGGTTTTGTGCATGATTTTCTCACATGTTTTTTTGGAAATGATGGTTTTCAGTCCATAGTATTGGACGCGATGGTTTTCGGTCCTTAGTATTGGATGCTTCGGCATGTATAAATATGTATTATAACATTGAAAGGAACATAATGAAAAATCAAGCTGGTAGTCCCAGTTTTGGGCTCCAGGGGAAAATCTCTGTGTATATGTGTTTTATGTGTTATGCTCTCACATTGTTTATTTTATGTGTTTAGAATTCTTATGCAGGTAATTTTTGTACGGGGTTAAAACCTACATTTGGAATCAGAGTTATTTTGGCTTCAAGGGGATGCCTTTGTTGCTGAGGGGTTTCGCTCGGGCCTGTGGTAGACCCTATTCAGTGGGGGATCTGCGAGATCGATTCTAATGGTGAAAAAAGATGGCGAGCAGTGGAAATATAGAGATCGAGAAATTTAATGGTCAGAGTTTTAAGTTGTGGAAACTCAAGATGGAGGATCTGTTGGTGGATAAAGATCAGTGGATCGCGGTAGATCTGGGTACTAAACCAACAGGAGTGTCCGATGAAGAATGGAAGAAGTTGGATCGAAAGGCAAAGAGCACAATACGATTGTGTGGCTCATATTCATTATTGTTGAATGTATCAGGGGAAGCTATAGCGAAGGATTTGTGGGACAAGTTAAGGACTTTGTACCAATCTAAGTCTCTGGTGAATAAACTGTTCCTGCAGAAAAAGTTGTATAACCTAAGGATGAAAGATGGAGACTCAGTGACAGAGCATCTAAACGCATTTAATACTGTGGTAAGTTAGTTAGCGTATGTTGATATTAAAATTTCAGATGAAGATAAGTGCATCAGTTTGTTGTGTTCTCTACCAGATTCGTGGGATAGTCTGGTTATTGCAATAGGTAGCAATGCAACTGCCTTGCAGTTTGATGAAATAGTCTCAGCCTTGCTGACGGAGGAGATGAGATGGAAAAATATGGAGAGCCAAAATGGTGATGCCTTGTCTGTACAAGGACGATACTAGAACAGAAACAAAAATAAGTAATCGAGTGGGAGATCTAAATCTAGAGGTAGATCGAAATCTTGAGGAAAACATGTAAAGGTGGTGTGCTGGAAATGCGGAAAGGAAGGGCACTTCAAAAGGGACTGTAAATCTAAAGCTCCTGACAAAGGAAAGGGATCTGATGATTCTCCTTCTGCAGAGGCGAAAACCACTTCAGATGAAGGTGGGGATGTGTACTTGGCTTTTTCAAGTACACATGTAGATCATGAGGCATGGTTGATTGACTCAGGTGCATCCTTTCACTTCACTCCCCACAGAGAGTGGTTCTGCGAGTATGAGAAATACGATGGTGGTGATGTCTTCTTAGGGGATGATAGGAAGGCTAGAATCGTTGGTCGTGGAAAAGTAAAGTTGAAATTGCAAGGTGGAAGAGTTAGAACACTTCCAGGTGTTCTGCATATTCCTGCATTGGCCAGAAATCTTATTTCTATAAGCAAGCTGGATGATGCAGGTGTAAAAACAGTGTTCGAGAAGGATACCTGCAAGATGGTTCTGGGAGCATTGGTATTGATGCAGGGAGTTCGGATTGGAACTCTGTACAAGCTGCAAGATAGCACTGTTATTGATTGGTGCAATAGTTCTGTGGTTCTTGAAAGTGGAGCAAAAGATCTAGTGGTCTCTGGAGAGAAGACCATGTTGTGGCATCAAAGGCTTGGACATATGGGAGAGAAGGGCCTTCTAATACTTCATGGTAAATGTATGGTAGAAGGTATGAGTAATAAATCTCTAGATTTTGATTTCTATAAAATTGTGTATATGGGAATCAAAATCGAGTGAGTTTACCCTCTGGCAGTAAGAAGGCGAAACAAATATTAGAAATTGTGCACAGTGATGTGTTTGGACCTGTGAAGGTTCCATCACTGGGTAAGTTTGTGTACTATGTATCATTTATAGATGACTTCTCAAGGAATACATGGATATATTTCCTTAAGAAGAAATTTGAAGCCTTTGATAGGTTTAAAGAATTTAGGCTCTCGTGGAAAATCAGACAGAGAAGAAGATAAAGGTGTTGAGGACAGATAATGGTGGAGAGTTTTGCAGCAAGGAATTTGAAGAATTCTGTAAGAAGTGTGATATAGCACGACAGAAGACTACTCCATATACACCTCAGCAAAATGGAGTTGCAGAAATAATGAGTAAGACATTGATGAAAAGGGCAAGAAGTATGCTCAGTGGTGCCGGGTTAGGACAGGAATTCTGGGCAGAGGCGGTGGATACTGCATGTTACCCGGTCAACAGGTCACCTTCATCAGCATTGGAGGATAAGACTCCACAAGAGGTATGCACTGGTAAGAAACCCTCTCTTTCACATCTGAGGGTATTTGGATGTGATGCATATGTACATGTTCCAAAGGAGAAACGAACCAAGTTGGATAGTAAATCTGAAAAGTGCATCTTTATTGGGTATAAGGATGGTTTCAAAGGTTATAAGCTTTGGAACCCAGTCACACGGAAGGTTGTGTACAGTCGAGATGTGGTGTTCAGAGAGTTAAAAGATGTTATTAAACATGAAGACCAACCAAAGGAACCTGAGAAGATAGAGTTTGAGCTAAAGGAGGAAGAATCGGACTCTCCAACAGAGGAATCAGAAGATGAAGAGCCACAAACTCTGGTTGTGAGAAGATCAGTTCGAGAAAGAACGCAGTCAGAAAGGTATAGTCCATATGCTTTCTATTTAAATTTTTCTTTGTCTGTTACTAATGATGATCCCAGAACTGTGAAGGAAGTAGTGGATTCAGAGGATGGAAAACTCTGGAAAGAGGCCATGGTTGATGAAATGGCATCTTTGCACAAAAATGAGGCTTGTGACCTGGTGGAGTTGACGGCTGGAAGGAAACCCATAGGCAGCAAATGGGTGTTCAAGAAGAAGACAAATGCAGAAGGAAAGGTGGAGAAATACAAAGCTCGGTTGGTAGCAAAAGGTTATTCCCAGGTGCCAGGAATTGATTTTGGTGATATTTTTTCTCCTGTTGCCAAGGTAACTTCTATTACAATACTTTTATCTATTTCTGCTGCTTTTGATTTTGAGGTAGAACAGATGGATGTGAAGACAACGTTTCTTCACGGGGATCTGCAAGAGGAGATCTACATGAAGCAACCTGAAGGATTTGCGATGAAGGGTGAGAAAGAACTGGTATGTAAGTTAAAGAAGTTTCTATATGGGTTAAAACAATCACCAAGGATGTGGTATCAGACATTTGATACATTTATACGGGGACTTGGATTCACCAGAAGCAAAGCAGATCACTGTGTGTATTTTAAATTAATTGGCGACCGTGTTATATATCTCGTCTTATATGTGGATGATATGTTATTGGTTGGAAATGGCAGAAATTATCCAGGATTTGAAGACCCAATTTTCCTCCAAATTCGACATGAAAGATCTTGGTGC
The DNA here is from genome assembly GCA_031772625.1 of Pinus tabuliformis. Lineage (NCBI taxonomy): Eukaryota > Viridiplantae > Streptophyta > Pinopsida > Pinales > Pinaceae > Pinus > Pinus tabuliformis. The sequence continues at coordinate 516,113,788 of CM062804.1, read as the reverse complement.
TAAAAACTATATTTTGTGCATGGAAATTAAAAGAGATCGAGCAAAGAGGAAGCTCTGGTTAAACCATAGGAAGTATGTCGAGACAATATTGCAGAGGTTTAATATGCAGGATAGTAAAATGGTGAAGGTTCCTATTCCTATAGGTGTGAGGTTATCTGTTGAACAGTGTCCCAAGACACAAGAAGAGGAAGAGGAGATGTCCTGTGTTCCATATGCAAGTGCAGTTGGTAGCCTGATGTATGCAATGGTCTATACTAGACCAGACATTGTACATGCAGTGGGAGTATTGAGCAGGTTTATGTCAAAACCAGGGAAGGAACACTAGACAACAGTGAAGTGGGTTTTTAGGTATTTGCATGGCACTAGTGATTATGGTTTGTGCTACCAAGGAAGACCAGGATTGGACAGAGTGTTGGATATTCATGGCTTTTTTGATGCAGACTGGGCTGGAGATCTGGATCAGAGAAGATCTACAAGTGGGTATGTGTTTAACCTATTTGGAGGTGCAATCAGTTGGATGAGTAAGAAACAATTTGTAGTGGCATTGTCAACTATAGAGGCAGAATACATGGCAGCCACTCATGCAAGCAAGGAAGCAATTTGGTTGTGGAGATTGTGTTCAAGTATGAGGTTAGTACAAGAAGCTATAAGGATAGACTGTGACAGCCAAAGTGCAATTTTCTTGGCAAAGAACCCCGCATATCATTCAAAGACAAAGCACATTGATGTTCAATATCACTTTGTGAGGGATATGATAGAAGACAAAAAGGTGTTGCTGGTAAAGGTGGACACTTTGAAGAATATTGCAGATGCATTAACAAAATCTGTGAGCTCTAAGAAGTTCTCTTGGTGTAGAGAGACAATGGGCATTTCAAGGTTGGAAAAAATTACTAAGCTCTCTTGTGGCCCCATATGGAAAGAAAACAACAAGTGGGAGAATGTTGGGTTGTCTTATATTCTTTCCACGTATTTAACAGGGGGTTTGAGGGGCACCCATAACCCCACTTTATGGGGTACGGGGCAGCGCCCCGGAAAATTTTGGTTTTGGACCCTATGTTAGGTTGGGCGGACCCACCTATGGTTTTGTGCATGATTTTCGCACATGTTTTTTGGACGCGATGGTTTTTAGTCCATAGTATTGGACGTGATGGTTTTTGATCCATGGTATTGGATGCTTCAGCATGTATAAATATGTATTATAACATTGAAAGGAACATAATGAAAAATCAAGCTGGTAATCCCGATTTTTGGATCCAGGGGAAAATCTTTGTGCATATGTGTTTTATGTGTTATGCTTTCGCATTTTTTATTTTATGTGTTTTAGAATTCGTATGCAAGTAATTTCTGTACGGGGTTAAAACCTACAAGGCTTTTTTGGGGAAGCGACCAGATGTGAGTCACCTCCGCATTCTTGGATCACCAGTTTTCTATCATGTGACCAAAGATGCTCGAAAGAAGCTAGACCTAACAGCTGAGTTGGGGATACTTGTGGGGTATATAGATACACCCCACAACTATCGTGTGTTTCTGCCTGCCAGTCAAAGGACCATAGTGCGCAGGGATCTGAAGTTCGACAAGCAGAGAGCCATGTGAGTGTCACTTGAGAGGGAGCTCAAGTTGCATGGTGATGAGGAACTTTTAGTTCCAAAGGAGGAGGAGCCTCCTGATGATGTGGATCAGCCACATGCAGAGGATCCAGTAGTGGAGACCACCACTCCTGGAGAGTCTTCCAAAGACGGGCAGAAACGCTCGCGGGAAGCTGAAAAATTGATGCTAGATGCGAGAGAGAATGTGGGGCAGCCATCCTCTCAGCGCAGACAGAGGAGATCTCCCGAGAGATACACTGGCTACATGGCCCTGGTTGGGGAGTGTGTAGCGACCGAACCTTCTTCTTTTCAGGAGGCAGTGCAGCAACCAGTCTGGGTTGATGCAATGGTAGAAGAGTACGATTCTATCATATGGAACAGTGTGTGGGATGTTGTCCCTAGACCTGGGGACAAGTCAGTGGTTAGTTCCCGATGGCTTTACAAGGTAAAGTAGGCAGCTGATGGCAGTGTTGAGAAACACAAGGCAAGGTTTGTTGGCCGAGGTTTCTCGCAGGTTGGGGGGATCGACTATGATGAGACATTTGCTCCCATAGCAAGGTACTCATCTATTAGATCAATGCTAGCTCTATCAGCTCAGATGGGTTGAAAGATCCATCAGATGGATGTGAAGATGGTGTTCCTCAATGGGAAGATTGAGGAAGAGGTATACATTGAGCAGCCCGAAGGATTTGAGACCTTCGATTGCGAGTCGCGTGTTTGCCAACTTAAGCGAGCACTGTATGGGTGAAGCAAGCACCTCGTGCTTGGTATACGAGGATTGACAGCTATTTTACCGGGCTGGGCTTCACCAAGAGTGAAGTAGATGCGAACCTTTACCACATCATGGTAGAAGGTAAGCCATTGATTATTGTACTTTATGTCGATGATCTGATTTTGATAGGTGATGATCAGTTGATCAAACCTTGCAAGGAGGACCTTGCAAGAGACTTTGAGATGAAGGACATGGACGTCATGCACTGCTTTCTAGGCATGGAAGTGTGGCAGAAAGATGGGGAAGTATTTGTGTCTCAAGGCAAGTATTCCAATGAGATACCCAGGCACTTTCACATGGAGAAGTGCAAACCCATGCAAACTCCTCTAGCTAGGAACTGGAGGAAGGAGGATGCTACTTCAGGTGAGGTAGTAGCTGCTATTGTTTATCGACAGCTGGTGGGTTCACTCATGTATCTGGTGAACACACAACCTGACTTATGCTTTGCGGTGAACCAACTGAGTCAAGCTATGGTTCAGCCTACCAAGTTGTTTTGGAAGGTAGCGAAGCATGTGCTAAGATATCTCAGAGGCACTACATAGTACGGATTATGGTACAGACAGACAAAGGAGGTGAAGCTGCAAGGCTTCATGGATGCGGATTGGGCTGGTAGTTCATCAGACCTAAAGAGCACTTCTGGAGGAATCTTCAACCTTGGTTTAGCTGCAGTTTCTTGGTATAGCAGGAAACAGAGATCAGTTGCACTTAGCTCAGCAGAGGCTGAATACATGACTGCTAGTCAAGCAACATGCAAGGCCATTTGGATGTGGAAGATTCTAGTGGGATTGTTTGGTCAAATGATGGATCCTACAATGATATACTGTGATAATCAGAGTTGCATAAAAATCTCTGAAAATCCAGTGTTTCATGATAGGTCGAAGCATATATATATCCGTTACCATCATCTACAGGACTATGTGGTCAAGAGGATCATGATGTTGCAGTATGTTTCGACCGAGGAGCAGGATGCAGATATTTTGACTAAGGCATTGTCAAAATGCAAGTTCAAGTTCCATATAGACAGGATCGGGGTTATTGATAATCCCTTTCTTCTTGAGAGGGAGTGTTGAAATGTGCAACAAGAAATGTTAAAAATAGAAGATGCTAAAAATAGCACTACTATAAATAGTCAGGATATAAATATCAGTTCAGCCATTGGAGATCTTAGCTACAATGGGTGAAAAGTGAAAGAGCTAAAAATAGCTTTTCTAAAATGGAATTTCAGGATCCCTTCTTATTCTAGTCAGTCCCTGGACTAAACATAGGAAGTAAAATTCGAATTTGATATTAACAGTAGTTTGTAAATTAATTAATTAATTCATCTTGAGTTAATTAGTTAAGGAATTATGAACTTGAAGTCTTTGTGAGGACATGCAATAGTTTCTCCTTTGATTGAGGGATTTATCCATCAGTTAAAGAGATAAGAGTGAGTTGTAATTAGTTGGCTCAGTGAACTGAGTCAAGTCCAGTTAGATTAATTTAACAGTTTGTAAATTAATGAGAGTTCAGTTAGTTAAATGCTTGCATGCATGTAACTATTGTATTTCAGATAACTGAAGATTCACTTATGGATAACTCATGCATGTCAGTTCAGTCAGAGACCCAGTTGAGATCAGATGGAGGGACAGTGTACTATCAGTTGCTAGGATATTACTTGGTGAATATTCCTTGCATGAAGAAGGAATATTATTCCTTAAGGATTGCGCAGTTGGACCTGAGGTTACAATGAGTGTGATGAGGCAAATTCACACATGTGATATCATTAGACCCCAATCAAAACTGCGCAAGGAAATAGGAGGCTTGGAGGGCTTGAGGAAGATATATTCTATGTCTATTGAGTCTATGAGCGGTATTGTTTTATTGCAAAGAGAGAAGGATAGCTTGAGAGCTGATTCTTTTTGTAACGTGAACAAGATTTCCACTTGTATGATAATACAGAGTTGGGGTTTTAGGTTGGTTCTTTCCCTAGAGATATATCTTCTGTGTTATGGTCGATTGCTTCTCACTCTTAGTTATATATGTTCATGCTTGATGTTGCTCATGTTCGATTAAGCTTCCGCTCAATTGTTTGTAGAAGTAGATCAAGTGTTTTGCTTTAGTACATTGCATTACTAGGTGATCTACAGTGGGAAAATCTACAAATACCTAACAGGGCAAGACCAAGGAGGAGGGAGTTGCTACCGAGGATTTCTATCCAGGAAATCTGGATCAATGGTGCAATTGCACTAAGGATCAGAGTGGGGGCATATCGACATTGGCAAAGGGGTTTCTAGGAGGGAAATCGAGGCTCAGAGGGAGTCACACTAAGAACTTCCAGGAGGGAAGTAGAGAAGCAGTAAGATGGCAATGAACGGGGTAAGAGACCAAGACATACTGGACAGAGCCTCAAACTTCGTAGTCTGGGAGGCCAGAATCCTATCCGTTCTAGACAGGAATCGTGTCAAGCACTTCGCCTTAAGGACGATATCTATCCCAGTTGACCCAACTAATAATGACAAGTACAAGGAGGCAATGGCGAGGTCCAAGATCATCATTCTTGACTCGGACAATGACCATGTAGTACCACATATTTCCGAAAAGGACACGGCAAATGAGATGTGGGAGGCCCTAAAGAAATTGTACCATCATACTTCTGTGCAGAGAAGGATGTTACTAGAAAATCAGCTACGATCATACCAGATGCAGAAGGGAGAACATATCGACCCCTTCCTCGGTTGATTAAAGGAGATACGGGATCAACTGACTTCCATAGGGGCCACTCCAGATCAAGAATTGATGGTGAGAACAGCCTTGAACGCAGTCTCAAAAGACTGGGAGGTGTTTTTCCAAAGCATATTGGGCAAGGAAACCCTTCCAGATTAGGAGGAAATGTGGGTGGCTCTTCGCCAAGAAGAGATCAGAAGGCTGAGCAAGGCGGGAAGCAGCAGTAAGGGGATCAGAATCAAGAAGGAGGAGGAGGTGGATGTTTCCCTAACATCTTAGGGAAAGCAGGAGAAATGGAAGAAAAAGGACCTCTCCAAGGTCAAATGCTTCCACTGTGGGGAGTTGGGTCATTATGCAACCCAGTGTCCAAGGAAGAAGAGCAAGGGAGAGGCCTCTGAGACCAAGGTTGCACCAGCAAGGGCAAAGAAGGAAGTGGAAACAGGCGATGATTGTGCCATGAGTGCACACAAACCACTTGAGCGGAAGTGGGGAGACATCGAGCTGTATTTAGACGGACTACAAGCGATGAAGGGTAGGATCCTTGAGGTACCCAGCCTCTTGGATTAGACCTTACTACGGGAGCCCCAAAGAGGAGTAGCAGTACTAGCAGATGTTAGGGGAGATAGATGCGGATGGAGCGACAGAGGGAGCTACAGTGCATGATTCCCAGGATAGCGTGAGGCAGCAGTGCGAGAAGCACGGGAGTGTTGCACCAGTGCAAGATGGCACAGAGAGGTTTGCAATGGTGCAAGATGCATGGAGTTGTTGCAGCAACGCAGAGGTCATAGAGGGAGCACTTGTCAGCAACAAAGGTAGTTTCAGCATTGAGGGTGTCTCTAGCATGACAGAGATGTCAAAGTAGGGAGATCGGTTACTTACTTCTCAGTAACTAGGTTGCAATGCAGTAGTTAGCAGTGATAGTGCTATGGGAAGCACGACGCAACAGGATGAGAGGGAGTTACAGTACGGATGCAGCAGTGGCAGTGGCAGGGCCATGGGTAGCAGTACAGGATGTAGCAGTGCAGATGATGGGAAGCAGGCCTAGCATCAGCATAGGGACTGATGCCAGATGATCAAGGTGATACTCAGTGAGGAGTATTGCTAGAGAATAGTCCTCGCTAAGAGGGAGTGTTGATTTGGGGTAGCAGCGGATGTGATCTGACCATAAAAATTGGTGGAGAGGCTAAGGCACATGCGATATCCAATACCCAGAAAGGGTTTGGGAAGATTCTAAACAGTTTGGGAGATATTTAAATAATTAATATTTTTAATGGAGTCCCTAAGTCTAAACTTAGGGAAAATAAAATATTAATGTGAATTAATATAAAATTGTGTTAGAATGGTCCAAAAGTCATGGATCAAGCTAGATCTAATCTTATTCATTGATTAGGGACTTAATCTCGGTCATTGATTTGTCAATGAGAAAAGTATAAGAGGAGGCTTGAGGGTCACTTGGAGAACACACCGAGTTGATCAAGATTTCGATTTTATGGGGCAGGGTTTGCTGAGGAAGTCGAAAGAGTGATCAAAGTTGCAACTGAGGGACAGTGAATACAGAAGCAGAGAGGAAGAGAGGGTACCGGGAGAATCAATGCAGAAGCCAGGAGAGAGGGATGCAGAGCCAACCAAAGGCCACATAGAGCTAGCTAGGGCCCATGCAAAGGTAGCTAGGAGCTGCGCAGTGCCTCAAAGAGCCAATGTGGGTGAGGCAGAGGCTCTAGAGGCTGACGCAATGTCTCCAGAGGCTAACGCAGGGGTTATTGGGCTGACGCAAGGCCAGGAAGACCTGACGCAATCCCTAGAGGCTGACGTTGGGGTTTTTCGTGGGGAAGATTAGAGCTGGGAACTGTCGGAGTGTTTATCCAGGGTTTCAGTCGGAATATATACTCCTGAGTAGATAGGTACTACTACCGAGATTATTCTTTGTTGGGTGAGCCAGTTTTGGCACCTAGATTGTATTCAGAAACTGCATAATAATAAAACCCTCAGATAGTTGCACCGATTTTCCTACATTGGGTTTTTCTGGGGACATTGGTCCAAAAACAATGGTGTGACTTGTGTGCTTGTTTTGTTTCCTTCAGTTGATGATCTATAATGTGTTGAGCATGTAATTGTATTTATTTTCAGTATTTACATGGTAAATAACTTGTTAATTAATCAGAACAAGTAGGCATAAATAAATCAGAAAAGTACATGAAGGGTTTCTAAGAGGTTAGACTTAGATATTCCAACATAAGCGATAGGTATGAGGGGCCTCACACAACAAATTCAAATCCTAAACCTCTATTTTAGAGGGCAAGTTGTAATATCTAGGTTTAGTGCATGTGTATTGGGGAAAATACATGCACCAAATCATGAAGCGCTCCGCCAAAGAATGTAATTACACTAGAGAAATATCATGGTACAACCATAGAGGGAGGAGAAATCATGCTTGCCAAGCCTCAAGCATTTCTAAGAAATCACCAATTTAGGAAACATATCTTCAAGTGTTAGATTGGATCAATTTTACAACTCTCTTTGATGCCTCTCAACATGGTGTCTCACCTAATGCTCACTTCGACACCCAAACTAGTGGAAACTTGGTGGTACATCGACATTGATCCATTTCAGCTTCTCACACACATCGATGCCCATAGTTATGCCACCCAAGGATTTGAAATTGTGTCATTGATGTTTGATGACCAATAACCTACTAAATATTATTATGGTCAACATAAGTTATGAATATGAACTTTCTTATTATACAGTCCTAGCTAAAGCATAAAAATTTTCCTTATTACCTAGCTAAGCTCCTCCTCCAATTGTATAATATCATGCACAACTTAAATTTTAATGTGTTTTTTAACTAGTTGCAAAAACAAAAGCACCCAAGAGCCACACTAGACAAGAAAAAACAGTGAACACAGTAAAACTAAAAAGGGTGGCCCAAATAGGAATGACACGCTTAAAAATAAGAAGGGGATAGAGGAGATAGAGGAGATTATAAAAGAGTGAAGATGCAAAAAAGAGCACCAGAAGGTGGATAGTGGCACTAGTCTCCCAATGATATTTCTTTGAAGAAGCCACCAATAAGGAACTAGAATTGATTGCTTTGGACATGGAAAAATGTGAATTAACAATGAATCATATGTCTCTTTGTATGCCAAGGAAATCAAACTAATGTGATAGAGATGGAAATGCCACATGGCCAACATGCACATGACTACCTTACCTCCTCCATCCAATCAAGGTTGTTATTAATAGTTAGATGTCAAAATTGAAACAAGTTCAATTTCATGATTGAGTCACCCCGACTTCCCCCCTCCCTCTCCCACCCCTGATCACCTCGTAGAGGGAGGAGAGAATTTTTTAATACTATGTATATGGGTTGTGCCCTTGGGGTAAGGGGTTGGGAAAATTTGTATTTGAAATATATTAAGACTATTGTAAGAACTATTTTTGCTCACTTTTTAATACTAAGAAGCCATTTTCCTAGGCAAAATTTTGCTAAGGAATTTCATTTGTCTCTTGAACTATTCTAGGAATAGGGGTGTTCTTTTGTAACTTAGATTAGTTTTTGTATTTTAAAATTCTAACTTAATTAGCTTAGCTACTTTTGTTTAGAGATTTATATGTTCCTTCAATTACTCCATGGGTATGAATATCTTTTGTAGGGTATAAATTGTATTTGTTTCTTTAAGTTCTTAGTTAATTGACATTGCTCCATGATTTTCACATAAGAATACTCCAAACTTTGAACTCAATGCACTCACATAATAAGGGTTTGTGTGCTAACAAAATATTCTATATAAGTGCATATTCCTTCACATGTTAGACTAACTTCATATTCCTTTATTAGCTCAATATCATTTCATTCTTATTTATATATGTCAAGATAAAGTAATCTTTTCTTTTTTGCAATTAATATAGATTTCCAATGTTGTCATCTAGTAGGTTTGGACTAATACTATATTTTGACTTGTGACATTCTTTTTCTTTAATGCTTTATAGATTAGTGCTTGAGTTGCTCTTTAGTAGATCTAGATTAATTTTTTTCACTGAATTACAATTCCTTATTTCATAGTTTATATGATATTGTTTTAAAGGGCTTCCATTGTTCTTTATACATCCTTAATATTAAATCCTATGGAAATTGGTTTTTGCGCCATACAATCCATCATAATTAACTATCATAAATAGGGAAGTTTCTAATTGGTCCTCTCTCTTGGGTTAAATCTCCTGACTATTTGGTGGGACATTTTTTCCATCAACATAATGGTGTCAATTTTGGGTTCACGTGATTTTTATTTTCTCTAAAGGGATTAGCCTCCACCTTCAATGGGATAGTATACTTAATGATGTATCCACTATATGCCTTGAGATCACCATAATTCAATGCACATATATCCTTTTACTCTCTAATGAAGGCTTCAATTTCTCCTCTCTTCAATGGAAAAAAATATTTTCTAATTTAATGCGCTTTGTGCTTTATTTTGATTCAATATTTATCTCCACACTATGTTCAAGTTTACTTGTCTATCTTGGCTTCTTGTGCATGTCATTTTTAGTCAAATTTCTCTCAAGTGCAATAAAACCTCTCAAAAACTTATTTTCTTTTAACCACATGACTTCTTGTTCTTCTTTGACATGCTAACCTTGCCAATTTATTTGATACTAGACAAATTCCTATAAACTATTTTAAAATCTAATATGCTATTAAACATCATGAAAAACATGTCAATGCTTGAAATTATTTAGGACAAGAAGGCATGAATACAACTTCCATATTTTTCTTGTGTTGCATCAACTCTTCACATGGTTGAAAAAACATTTCTACAATAATCAATGCATCAATATGAACATTTTCATTCCTTGCTATGATAATGATAGAAAATGAATCGAACATATCTATTGTGTCCAACACTCCATGCTTTTAATTCTTCAATCTTTCATTCATTGCAACAAAATGATTCCTTGCATTATCGCTAAATTAGAATTTCTAATAACTTCCAATGTTTTTGTATCCATTTTTCTTGTCAACTCCAATCCTAACAATAAAGCTTAATATTATTTGAATAGTCAAATTCTAGTTTGTAAGATAAAAAATATGGTCTAACTTTGAATATGGTTACTTATTTGACAAGAACTATAACCACATAACTAGAACTCTAGCTCTAAAATACCTTTTTTTAATCTAAAATACCAAAATAGACCTTTGAATTAAAAAGTGGTGGTAGCAACTCTTCCTTCTTTTTTTATTTTCTTTTTCTAGGGATAAAATTAAAACCTTTTGTAACCATTAAATTAACAACCTCGTAATGTTGTTAGCAAAACCTTTCATAAATTGAATAGAGGCACTAAAAGCGACAAAATTTTCACTTTTCAAAGTCAAAATTATCTATTTGAAAGGATTGCCTTAACAATATATATCATTCTAACAAAAAACCTAAAATCAACCCCCAAATTGAAAAGTTGCACTCTTAGTCATACTCCATTCTTTTTTCAGAATCAAAATTGCGACTTTTTTGAGATTCATGGCCTTGACATCTAATACCCTTCCAACAAAAATCTCAAAATCAACCCTGAATTAGAAGATATACTATCAATAAGACCTTCCTTTTTCAAACTTAAATTTACACAACTTTTAAACCATGTGATAGAAACTATGAGATATTTCAAACAATATAAAAACAAATACTAAAAACAAATAAAAAATAGTGAAAAAGAAAAAGAGAATCATGTTATTTTAAAATAAAAAATTAATCATTTTTTATACACATGCACACATTAGAGAGAGGAAACTCTAAAACAAAACATATTTATAGCTAAATTTTTATTAAAAATTTTCTCTTTGATTCTTTATTTATTAAATAAATTTATTAAATAAAATTAAAATATGTTCTTTCTTTATTAAATAAATAAATAAAATTGAAATATATTTTTTTTATTAAATAAAATTGAAATTTTGATATTTGTTTATAATTTTTTTTGTTATTTTTATTATTATTATAAAAAAAAAATTATTTAAAATTTAAAATTAATCTCTAAATTTATAATTCTAATAAACTTATAAAATAAACTTTAAAACAAAAAATTTAAAATTAAATGAAATATATATATAAACAAAAACCCTCCTGCTCCACCGACCAATTTTACTTGTCACCATCCACCCCCATTGTCTCTCTTTATTCGTTGTAAGGGTCGAGGGTTTAAATGGTGAGGTGGGGTGGAGTGGAGATTCTCATAATCCAGTGACCAAAATATACTTGATTACTCTTCTATAATATGAATTTTATAATATAAATTTATTAATGAGTTTGGTTTTTTTATTTTTCAATATGTCTTTTTTTAATATAATTAGGTCTTTTTTGTGAGGAGGGGTAGTTAATATAAAATATTTTTTAAATTTATTTTAGTTTTTATTTATATTTGTATCTTTTAGAGATTTATATTAATTTGAAATAAAATATAAAGTTTTTTTTTTTTGACTATTGAATTATTATTTGAAAAGCACAAAAAGGTTTATTTTGACCAAGTAAATGGTGTATGTAATTGTACATAGTTATGTAAATAAGAGAGTTTGAAAGTTTAAAAATTTATTATGAGACTAAATCTTAGTATGGAAAACAAAATTAAAAGAGTTAATTTAAATGGATTGTGAATCTGTCTCGATAGTATTAGGTGCCCCTATATCCTCCTCAATATTGGAGAATTCCATGTTGGCTATCTTCTTTTCCAGGGTGCCTCTATATCTTTTTCAATGTTCGAGAATCCCAAGTTGGCTATCTTCTTTTCCAAGATTGAGACCTTGTCTTCCAAATTGGCTATCTTCTTTTCCATAAGACCTTGTTATTAGGTTTCTTCAACAATAACTACACTTTGTTGATATTGGAGAATGTAACTGCTTTAGGTCTTCATAATTTGTACTTTTATATAAAAAGAAAAGAAAAAAATTGTTAATTTCTAAACAAACATGTTCATGAGTTCATCCTGCTTTAAGTTTCTCCTGAATCAAAATCTCATTTGGAATTCTAAAACAAGAAGAGGGAAAAAAATTATTTGTATTAAAAGAAATAAATTTATCCCTAAAACCAGAATGGTCCTCCAAGACCTTTTAGACACACAAATCACTATAAATAGCCCAACGTGTTCCTCAATTTGATGAACAGCTTTTCCACAGATCATCTGTGGTATATATGCGAAGTTGTAGGGCAGATATGCAAAGTTGTGGAACAAAGTATACAAGTCTTCAAGGAAAGATATGTGAACCTACCTAAAGTTACTATTTTGCAGTATGATGTGAATTTCTGGAAAAGAAGAGACTGTGGTTGTGTGATAAGAATCATGACAGGGATAGATTGGAGGGTAGATTTAGTGTTTGTGAGGGATAATGGTTTTGGATTTTTCATTTGATCAGAGATTTCTTGAGTTTTTTTTGGAGGGATTTTTCCATAGTTTAAAACTTATATCTTGTATTTTATGTTATTTTGTTTTCTATGATTTTCACTTATGTTAATTACTCAATAAAAAATGAAAAACACAATAATAATGCTCATAACTATCACTAGTAATTGTCAAGAATGAAATCTAAATTAATGTAAAAAACCTGGTATCAGAACTAAAGCTGAAGGATGAAGTTTTGAAAGATCACTTATGTTTGCTTTTAAGTTTATGGACGTCCCTAAAAGTTGCTCATTATAATTAGAGGCTCGCTATTACATGAGAGGATTACATTCTCTATTCCGAACTGTAGATTGCATATTCCTGAGAATAGCACGCCTTTCTGTGGCTTAATTAGACATTTTATGGATTTGCATATCTTTGAGGTGAGCAGTTCATGATTCAAACCCTTTCTCTATGTAAAGGTTCTCTACAGTAAGGGCTCAGTAAATATCACTGACTCGTATTCGGATCGTTGATCTGGAGCTAGTGAAGTTCACTTAAAGACCAAGCCACAGTGGACTCGAATTGATGTGGATCGCAATTCTGGGTTCACATTCTAAGCAATGACTCGGATGTTGACTTTTTGTGGTAACCATAGCATTTTCCATGAAAGGGTGCAGAAGACATTGCCTGAAGAATTCGGAAGCTCGCTTTCCTGGGCATCGATTTTATTCTATGCTATCGATGGTTTGTATCGTTGAGGCATGCCATATAAATTCTCAGGTTTGTATGGCATCGCATAGATTCGCTGGCTCGCTTAGTATAATATACATTGGAGTACAATATGGTCCATTGAAGATGGCACGTTATAACACTGATCGTGGCTCATTTTAAAGTTACAGTGGCTCACAATGGTTCGTTCATATTGGTTCTGTGCATTAACAATGATTGAGTTATGATGGAGGCTTGGCAAAGAAAAAGAAAAAATAAAATTTTGTTCTATCTCTGGGACAGACTCACATTGTGTCATATGTGATTATATAACCTGGAAATATCTCACTTATTCACAATACAAGTGCGATCATCACTCTGGCACTGGCTCATTCCATTGGTATCACCTTTTGTAGCATGAAATATACATATGACTCGTATCTACAAAGGAATCGTGTTGGTGTACATGCACTTAGACTAGCTGTGTTGGTGCACATGCACCTAGATTAGCTCCAATTAACTTATTGCTTGCATGTGGCACATGTACACATTAACATAAGATAAAGCACACTTAGCTTTAGTTAGCTTTAGTTATTGCATGTACAACTAAGCTTAACTTAGTTGCTTTTATGTATTTATTCTAAAACTAATATTGTAGAATCAATTTTTTTTATTTTTTTCTCAATTCTTGCTCGCTTCCTTCCTTCTCTTGCAAGCTTGTTTATTGTTTTACAGATCTAGATCTGTGTATCTCAAAAATCTTACATGGTATCAGAGCACAGGGATTTGTAATCAGTGCACAAGCAATTTTATTTGCAGGTTCAGAAGATTGAAGCAACAACAAATAATGGAGTCTAAATTGGAGTTTCCACAATCGGCAATTCTCACTCCATATAATTATTTCGAATGGAAGCCAAAGATTCAACTTCATCTCAGAAGTAGACGCTTATTTCGAATAACCATGGAAACAGAAGTTGAACCAACATCGGCAATGGAGAAAACAAGATATTTCAATCGCATGGATGAGGCCTTCGGCATCCTATGTTTATCTATTTCTCCGGAACTGCTATTTCATGTTGAATCATGTTCAACTCCAAATGATGGAAAATTTTGGAAGGATTGTTTGGAAAATAGGATTGAATGCAAGGTCACATTCTCGAAAATGAGTTAAACTCATTAGATCCGAGAAACTTTGAGAACATTCAAGATTTTTTCACAGGTATAAAGCCTTGTTGGTTCAGCTGAAAGGATGCGGGATCGACAAATCCAAGCAAGAAAATCAGTTGATTCTTTCCATTTTATCAAAACTTGGTCCAGAGTATGCAGTATTCGTCTCTACATTCCACACAGTTAGATCTGCAACTGGTGCAGCTTGGAAGATGCCCTCACTGGATTCTTTTATTCAGTCTTTGATGCATGAGCAAGATAAGCTCATCAAAATGGGCACACTTAAAAATTCCAAAGCGCATGCACTTACTGTGCATGCAAAAGGAAAGGCAAATTCCAAATACCATCAAAAAGGAAAAGGGAAGAAGGATCCTGATCCAAGAAAGGGAGGACATCCCAAACCCCCTGATGGATCATCTGGCTCAAAGGAAAGGAAAGGAACGAAAGGGCAATCAATGTGCAATTATTGCCACCATGGTTTTCATCCTGAATCTGCATGCATGAAGAAGACTATAGATCTTATGGCGCAGACACTCCAGCAACACAATCTTGGAGACCACATTCCTGAGAATGCTAAGAAGAAGTCTGGAGAAAAAGCACCAGATCCAAGAGGTAACAGGCATGCTTTGATTGCTCTTCATTCTGCACCACAAGAATGGATCATCGATTCAGGAGCTTCACATCATATGGCTTCTTCAAAGGAATCATTTTCTTCTCTACATGCATACTCAGGTCCTCCCATTCTCATGGGGGATAATTCTGCAGTTGCAGCAACTGGACAAGGAAGAGTGCAATTCGAAGATGGAAGTTTTGAAAATGTCTTGCATATTCCAAGGCTTTCTGTGAATCTTTTCTCAGTGTATCAGATGACACACACAGGCAGCGGAAGGAAAGTGGAATTTACCCCAGATTCCGTGAGAATTTATGACATGCAAACCAATTTGAAGATTGCATCTGGCAAGGTAAATGATCAATCTCGTCTGTATACATTTTCTGATTTTGTTCCTCAATCAGATTGTATTTTGCTACTTACGCATGCAAATGAAGGAAGTAGGATTTGGCACAAGAGATTTGGGCACTTGAATTTCAGATATATGCAACAGCTTAGTAAGCAAGGGATGGTCAAAGGATTGCCAACCATTGAATTTTCAGATGGTGTTTGTAATGGATGTGCTCTTGGAAAGCATCCACAAGAAAAATTCGAGAAGGGGCATGCATGGAGAGCCTCTTCACCTTTGGAACTTGTACACAGTGATCTCATGGGTCCATTTCCGGTGCTTTCAATGAGCAAAGAAAGATATGTGTTGTCATTTATAGATGATTACACGAGATTCACTTGGGTTTACTTCTTGAAACTCAAGTCTGAAGTTTTTCAACATCTAAAGATTTTCAAAGCGCATGCGGAAAATCAGTCTAGAAAACGCATCAAAATACTCCGCACAGATAATGGGACGGAATATGTCAACAAAGATATCAAGAATCTTTGTGATGAAGCAGGCATACAGTTGCAGCATACAGTTCCTTACACTCCACAGCAAAATGGCATGGCTGAAAGGAAAAATCGATCTTTGAAAGAGATGGCTAATTGCATGTTGCATGCAAGATCTCTTCCGTCGAAATTGTGGGCCGAAGCTATTAATTGTGCCTCATACATCCAGAACAGATCTCCTCATAAATCTGTTACTGGAAAACACCTTTTGAGGCTTGGACTGGCATGCAACCTGAAGTTAGTCATTTCTGCATTTTTGGATCTCGAGCATGGGCCCGCATTCCTCTAGAGAAGAGAAAGGCTTTGGAGCCTCAAAGCAAAGCATGCATGTTTGTTGGATATTCTGATGAAGTCAAAGGGTACAGATTGCTTGATATCCACACTGAAGAGCTCTTTATTGAAAGGAGTGTAAAGTTTGATGAAGATATTTCGCATGCACCAGTAGATGAACTTGTTACCAAATTTTCATCACCACTCATTGATGAGTATGCAGATGAAACTTCAGACCAGCGTTCTGATGAAGATGAGTCTTTTCCTATGACCCCTGTTAGACCACCAGTTGTTGAACATCGAGATCATACTTCTGCATGTAGTTCGGAAGATTCTCGACCACCTTCAACACAAAAATGGCGCAGCATGAGTGATATCCTTGATGATCCTGCCTCTATCCCTCTGTTTGAGGAAGATCCGCAAGCACTCTTAGCTATGGAGCCATCCATGCCCATGCATGCTTATATGATGCATGGATCTGATCCACAAACTTATGCAGAAGCAAATGGGCATCTTGAATGGGAAGCCGCCATGGATGAGGAATATAACTCTCTCATTGAGAACCAGACTTGGGATTTGGTTCCGCTACCTTCAAATCGCAAACTTGTGAGATGCAAGTGGGTTTACCGGACCAAGAAAGCATCAAATGGCCAAGTTAGTCGATATAAGGCACAATTGGTAGCAAAAGGTTTTCAGCAAGTACATGGTGTTGACTATGATGAGACTTTTGCTCCAGTGGCAAAAATGGATTCCATTTGGCTAGCTCTCTCCATTGCAGCAGCAAGAGGATGGGAGGTGCATCATATGGATGTGAAGAATGCCTTTCTTCATGGTGATCTCGAGGAGGAAATCTACATGGAGCAGCCACCGGGATACATGCAGAATTCATCTCTAGTATGCAAACTAAAAAAGTCTCTCTATGGCCTCAAGCAGGCACCTAGAGCATGGTATGCAAAGATGGATTCTTATTTGTTATCTCAAAATTTTGTACGCTGCAAATCTGATTCCAATGTTTATTTTCTGAAGAAAATTGACTCCTTGTTGATCATAGTACTCTACGTAGATGATCTTTTGATAACGGGTAGTTCAGCTTCTGTCATTACTAACATCAAAATTGCATTGCATAAGCGGTTTTCTATGACAGACATGGGCTTGCTAAATTTCTTCCTTGGACTAGAGATCCATCAGCGTGATTCTGGCATTACCATTTCTCAACCAAAATATGCCAGAGATCTTTTGGCACGATTTCACATGAGTGACTGCAAGCCAGCAGCCACACCTTTCTTATCAGGGATAAAGCTTGAGAATGGCAAAGACACACCATTGGTGATTGCACATTGTATCGCCAGCTTGTGGGAAGTCTTCTTTATCTCACTCACTCCCGTCCTGATCTCTCCTATGCTGTCGGAGCAGTTTCCAGATACATGCAGGAGCCACATGAGTTACACTGGAATGCTGCAAAGCGCATCCTTCGATATGTCCAGGGGACAATCACCTATGGGATTCATTATGCAGCCAATTGTTCTTTGAATCTCATCGGGTTCACAGATTCAGACTGGGCTGGCGACACCATTGATCGCAAGTCTACTTCCGGTTATGTACTTAGTTTGGGATCCGGCCCAATTTGTTGGTCAAGTAAGAAGCAGGCTGCCATTGCTTTATCATCAGCAGAGGCCGAGTATAGAGGAGCAGTCAATGCCACTATTTAAGCAATTTGGCTACAACATTTCCTATCTGAGCTTGGGATTAGTGTCCATCATCCAACTGTCATCTGGTGCGATAATCAAAGTACGCTAAAGTTTTGCAGAGATCCAGTGCAGCGGCAGTGTACCAAACACATCGAGATCCACATGCACTTCATTAGAGAACTCATTCATGATGGGATCATCGATCTTCAGTACTGTCCTAGTTCCGAGCAGATTGCTGACATCTTCACCAAGACTTTCACTGAGCAGAAGTTTTGATTCCTGCGAGATCGTCTCGGGGTGAAGGACACGACTGCCTAGCAGTTGTGTTTTCTCTACTTTTGCATTATATTTTGAGGGGGGGTTTTCTTCCCACTGGGTTTTCCCTCTTTCCTCCTTTCTATGCATTGTATATGGGTACCTAAAATGGCCGTGTTACCGGGACTCATTCATTTTGCATCACACTCACCTAAGTTATGCTTAAGGGGGGGTGTTGGTGTACATGCACTTAGACTAGCTGTGTTGGTGTACATGCACCTAGATTAGCTCCAGTTAACTTATTGCTTGCATGTGGCACATGTACACATTAACATAAGATAAAGCACACTTAGCTTTAGTTAGCTTTAGTTATTGCATGTACAACTAAGCTTAACTTAGTTGCTTTTATGTATTTATTCTAAAACTAATATTGTAGAATCAATTTTTTTTATTCTTTTCTCAATTCTTGCTCGCTTCCTTCCTTCTCTTGCAAGCTTGTTTATTGTTTTGCAGATCTAGATCTGTGTATCTCAAAAATCTTACAAATCGTGATCCTTGGCTCACAACAATATACTGAATGGTTTCAATCATCGCACACATATATATTGTGGCGATTGTGTTTCACTTTATCTATCTCTGAAGTTACTGTAGTTCGCATCTTTGAATGGTTTCGCATTACAATAAGAACGTGACTATAGTCTAGCTCCTTGGTATGAGATCTGATGATAAGGGTAAGGTCAGGAAATATCCAGTTGTGAACTCAATCTAATGATTACATGGATTGAGTGGATGGCTGTAGTAACCAGATTATGTGATCAAGATGTTCATATCATATTGGGGGTGAAAAGGTGGTAGTATAAAAGGATAACCTAATGTTCATACGACGATGAAGATCACTTTCATGATGAGAGGAAGCTATGTCTAGCTCTACTTGAATTGGCTTAATATAATGCAGAGGAAAGTAATATGAAAGGTTGATGGCCCGAATCTTGTTGTAATTTGGTTCTAAGAAGACAAAAGCTCAATTTGATGAGATACCAAGAAAAGGAGGAAATATGCAGCTACTTGCAGATCCTCATAAAGGACTAGTAATTGATATATTGATGAAGACGTGTTAAAAGAGCTTGTGGTTGTGACTTCCGAATTAAAAGGAAGTAAGGAATATCCTATATGCTTAAGAGGGAGTAAGAAGTCTACTTAAATGTTTTAAAAGGAGGAAGGATATATTCCCTAATCATTCACGAATGAGGATATCCTTTCTGGTTGAGAGGGAAATGGACAATAATATTTTCTTTTCTTCATGTGTCATGCACTAGGCTAGGACTAACAGTTGTATGTTTAGTGAAGGCCATGGAGGGAGAATGGGATATGGAGGATTAGATAAGTATCTAAGACTAATATTCCTTGAGGATAGAGAATCCAAGATAGGAAGTGGATCGACACTCTTTGAGGATTGGAAACGTATCCAAGATAAGAGTGGTCGAAGAGGATTGGAATTCTTTGAGGATAGGTAATCCAAAATAAGAATAGTCCTAAAAGTACATACCTAATGAACATCCGGATGGGGTATGTGCCTTAAGAGGTAGTGTGGTGTCTTGCTATAAATAGCCCAACATGTTCCTCCATTTGATGAATAAGCTTTTTGTAGATGATATGTGGTAGATATGCAAAGTTGTAGGGAATGTATGCAAAGTTGCAGAACAGAGGATGTGAAGTCTCCAAGGAAAGATACGTGAACCTACTTGAAGTTATTGTTCTGTAGTATGATGCAAATTTCTTGAAAAGAGTATATTGTGGTTATGTGATAAGAATTGTGATATCTAGGGGACATATTGGAGGGCAGACCTTGTGCTTGCGAGGGATAATGGTTTTGGTCTTAGGTCTCGAATTTCTCATTTGATATGATTCTATAAGAAGAGATTTTTTGGGTTTTCCCCTTGGACACATAAGCAGACAAGCAAGGACACATAAGGATCCAATCCTTATAACCATTTAGGTAAATTTTTGTCTTCTATTCAACTAAATAAACTAGAGTGTGGAAAATCAAAGGATGCCAATCAATAAAACTAAAATGATATTAAATTATTTTATGTTCTCTTACCAAAACTTTCTTTGAGTTGTTATCTTCCCATATGTTCACTACATTCTTCGTGCTAGATCGTCGCATATGTAACTTGTGTTATGATGATTCATTGAGGTAGAGGTCACCAAACCATGTCTATGGACAAATTTTAGTATGAAGAATACCACGAACCTACTTGCATGAGCCTCACATTGATACAACTACCAAGGGTGTGGATCATTAATCCACTACTTTGGCTAGTGGCTACCCTTCATTATGATCCTTTCCATTCCCATGATTTTTGATTTGAATTGGAACATTATATCTTTTTACATCCATCTCGATGCATTTGGAGTGGGAAAAGTGGAGGAATCAGCTCACGAGACCGTTTTTACTGGCAGGATCCAGTTTGGTGAAATAGAGTCTAAAACCTTATGGGAGCATTTTGAGATATCAAATGATGTTTTTTGGGGGTGAAACTTTATCTCTTGAGCACATCACCTTTTCATGCTATTCTACACATAGAGAGATTTCCAACAGTGCAATAATCACGTCAATCAGAGTCTGTATGCAAAAGTTATGTCACTCAGAAGTTGACCTTCATGTTTTCACACCTATAGTTCGGGAGGATGTTGCTTCAGCCCCCATTATTCACGAAAAAATGGGCTAACCACGTGTTTGTGATGTAAAAGACTCTAGTTAAGAGTTTATGTAGCCAAACTTAACCACTAGTAGGCTATTGGGTTTTGTTATAACCGAGCCACTAGGAGGAAGAGACATTCCATTCTTTCGAGAGCATTTTGTTCCATAGTTGAGCAAAGATAGTCAGGAGAGATAGGAGGTAGAGCACACAGAGAGGATCTGTGCACTGTAGCAGCCCATGGGCCACAGACATTACTTTTTTGTATTTGCAACCATAATTTCAGACAAAGAAAGAGAGCGAAGCGGCCTCACCTCCCAGCTAGGTTTTCTCCCGAAAGGGTTTCCAAGAGAGCATATCTTATGTATTATGTGTGTGTGAACTTATTTTGTCATTCTCTACTTTTCTCCTTGATTTTCTTTTACATGCATGCACTAATTACAATTAATTTTACAGATCTAGAAATTAAATAAAATTGTAATAGTGTAGAATCTCATATTTTTAATATAATATTATTAGATTTATTGTGACGAATTGTCCAGTGGAATATCCACGGCAGTTTATGGATCATTTGGTATCAGAGCAGGTTTCTTTGGGTATTTTGTGGAGATTGCAGGGATCTAGATTGGCGAAGACGAAAATCGTAAAGGCCTAATCATGGGCAACGAATTTGTAAATGAACCTCGTGATCCTGCAGAGATGAGGTTTTCGTAGCTCGAAGAACAAGTCGCAGATATAAAACCGCAATGTAAACCTCCTCATGGTGGCCCTAAGAAATAAGATGGGGATATTTGGAGAAGAAGGGGGTTCGAATGCATAGGACAAATCATAAGGGGGATCAGGAGATCGGGAAGACACAAATAACCAACCGAAGAAAGAACCCAGAAAAGATCAACCCAGTTCTAGTGTCGTGAACCAATCCCTGTTTAAAGTGGAAGCAAAAGTCGATATCAAGCCATACCATGGTGAGATCGATGCTCTGAAGATGAACCACTAGTTGTAGCAACTGTAAGTTTATTTCAGTGTCCATCAGATCGAGGAAGGGAAGAAGATCTCATTCGTGCTACTAAAATTGGAAGTTCATGCACTGACTTGGTGGGAGAGCCACACAGAAACCCTGAGGTTGGAGGGAGAACCTCCAGTGACTAAGTGGGAGGATTTCAAAACCCTCATTAAGTCACAATTTTATCCCATTGGGTACGTGGAAGACCAGTGGATCTGGTGGCATTACTTTAGGCAAAAGTCGGGCCAAAGTGTGCAGGAGTACACCATAGAATTCAGAAAGATGGCTATAATGTTGGGTATCTCTCCAAAGAACCTAGATGTACTCCTCAAGTATTTGGGGGGTCTGCACTGCCATCTGCGTGAGCAAGTGATGTTGTTCAAGCCCAAAACGATGGACGAGGCTTGTGTACAGGCACAGTACCTGGAGAACATAGGCCTGAAAAGAGCGCAATCAAGTGGATCGAAGCAAAAGGAGCAACAAGACACTTCTAAGGATGGGAAGAAGAAGAAAAAAGGGGGAAAAGATAAAAATACGGCAGTCACAACACAATAGTGCAAAGATCCTAGCAACCACTGCAACATTGATGACAATATAGAGGAGAAGTGTTGGAAGTTGCATCCAGAGCTAAACCCGAAGAAAAAGAAGAAAGATAATAAGAATAAGAATCTCATGGCCACTGATTCGAGAAACCAAGTTGAAAGTAGCTCAAACGTGGATGAGAAGATCATTTGTACATTAATGCAGAAGGAGGTGAATCTGAGTAGCCTTTAACAACAGGAAGAGAAAGAAATTACCAAACTCTTCCATGTAAAGATACAGGTCAAGAAGATGAAGATTGATGCTCTGTTTGACTCAGGATCACAGGCAAATCTCATTGCAGCAGATTTGGTCAATAAGTTGGGGCTAAAAGTTCGTGATCATCCAAACCCATATCCATTGGGATGGGTACATAAGGATGCAAAGCTGAAGGTAACAAAACAGTGTAAAATTAGATTTGTTATCAGTGTTGATTTTATTGATGAAGTATATCTGGATGTGGTTCCCCTTGATGTATGTGGAGTCATGTTTGGGAGTCCATACATGTACATGTGTGATGTAATATTCATGAGGAGAGCTAACCAGTACTGGCTCATCAAGGATGGAAAATCATTCATCATCAACGCACACAAAGGCAAGTTGAAAATTTCACTGGTAAGTGCCAACCAAACCAAGAAATGATTAATTCCATCAAGAAGTATGTTTTATTGTTTTTAAGAGAAAATTAGTCTATAGAGGAGTCAATAAGAGGAAAGGCATCCCTAGAGGGGTGTACCAAGAAACAAAAACAACAATTGGAGGAGTTATTATAGGCATTCAAGGACGTGTTCTAAAAGCCTAAAGGGCTACCACCTAAGAGAGACGTGGAGCACGAGATCCAGATATTGCCAAACTCCCCATTGCCAAATATTGGGTTGTACAGGCAGTCTCTTATAGAAGCAAGTGAGGTGAAGAAACAATTACAGGAGTTGTTGGTACAGGGTGTCATTCGACCGAATACATCACCATGTGGGTCACCCATCATCATTGTGCCAAAGAAGGATGGGACTTGGCGGATGTGTATAGATTACAAGGCGTTGAATAAAATCACACTCAAGAACATACACCCCATTCCCAAGATAGACGATCTGCTAGATCAGCTGCAACAAGCAAAGTATTTCACCAAGTTGGACTTGAAGTCTAGATATCACCAGGTTCGAGTCAAAGAAGAAGATACATGGAATACCACCCTCAAAACCAGGCAAGGTTTGTATGCATGGTTAATTATGCCATTTGGCCTATGTAATGCACCAGCTACATTTATGAGATTAATGAATGATGTACTGCGCCCTTTCATAGATTCATTTGTTATTTTCTATTTGGATGATATACTAGTATATAGTGCTACCTGGGAGGATCATATTTCACATTTGACGTAGGTGCTGGAAACATTGAAAGAAGCACCAGCTGCTAGCAAATCTCAATAAGTGCAAGTTTGTGCAACAATCCTTAGTGTATTTGGGATATGTGATTGGTGGAGAAGAATTGAAGATATATCCTTCCAATATGGAGGTCATCATGAAATGGTCAGTGCCTACTAATGTTAAGTAGGTTTGGAGTTTCATTGGAGTAGTTTAATAGCTGAGGAAATTCGTAGCCTCGTTTTTAGTGGTAGCAGCACCGTTCCACGCCACAACAGCAAGTGGCAAGAGTTTCCAGTGGGGAAAAGGGTAGCATAAGGCTTTCAATGAGTTAAAGAAGAAGATCAGTGAAGCACCAGTTTTGACATTACCAAACTTGCAGCGGCCCTTTGAAGTGGAGACAGATGTGAGTGGGTATGATATGGGAGTTGCCTTCATGTAAGGAGGAAGGCCCATTTGCTACCATTCTGAAGTATTTCATGGGGCAGTTCTTAACTACCCTACCTACAACAAGGAGATTTATGCCATGGTGCAAGCTGTGAAGAAGTGGAAGCACTATCTGATGAGAAAGGAGATAATAATCCACATAGATCACCAATCGTTACAGTACCTGGAGGCCCAAAATAAGCTAAAACATACCAGGAATTACAAGTGGATGGGGTTTTTACAACAGTTTCATTTGGTGATCAAGTATAAGAAGGGAAGCACAAACAAGCTGGTCAATATCCTTTCAAGGCCACCCACATCAAAGATTACAACTGTGGGGACTCTTATGCACATGGAACCATTCACCCATGATGCATACAAAGAGGCATATTCAGAATATCAGGAATTCAAGGAGGTGTATCAGCAGTTGCAGAGTCAGAGTCATGTGCACGATGGTGACAACACCATTGACTACCATCTCCAAGTTGGGTAACTCTACAGGATAGATAAGCTATGTGTTCCTAAAGGTGAGCAATTGCCACTGATTAGAAAGGCTCACACCTCCAAGGTCACAAGGAACTTTGGTGTAGGGAAGATCATGGCTAATTCGCAGAGGTATGTGTATTGGCCCAATGTTATTGTGTTTTCTTCTCGAAGGTGTATGAAAAGGAAACACTTTAGACTGTGGATGACAAACAGTCTTAACAATATAAATGGCTACTAAACATTGTACATCTGCAGCAAATGATAGAAACAAAACCTGCCAAAACCCTGATCTATACCACAATCATAGTTAAGTAGCAAAATGAAATAGTAAAATAAGCGCAAGTAACTCCAATAATCCAATGGAAACCATATATATAAAGAATATATTTTATTAAACAACACCTATGAAGGGAACAAATAATGTTACTAGTCCCCCTCTATGGGATGGGTTCTTGGCTATCCTCAAATGTCTTCAGCTTTTGTAGAGTCTCTCTCCTCTATAATGTATAAAACCCAGCAAATAAAATGTTTGAGCTCAATGGGAACTCAAATGAAAAAGAAGATGGTGTGCGACAATGATAATAATTAGAGCTACAACAATGAGTGCAACAATGAAAATAATCAAAAGTGAATAATGAATGGAAAACCCTTCTATTTATAACAAAATATTAAGTTATCCTCGAATAATGAGCAATAATAAAATATTATTAACTCCATTCTAAAAATAACCATTTGGAATATTTTATTATATTTGGTTAGACGGAAAAAGTATTTAAACTTTTATTTAGAAATAATAAATAAATAAATGATTTATTTATCATCTCAAAAAATATGGTTAAGGAATAATAAACAAATAATGATTTATTTAATTATTCCTAAGGGATTTGGTACAAGGGATAATAACTAATTAGTGATTAATTAATTATTCTTAGAGAAAAATAAGATAATTAATTATTTATCAATTTATTTCTCATAATTGGGTCAAATGTGACAAGGAGTATTAATTAAACAATGGTTTAATTAATTATTCCTAGAAGATAATTAAACAAATAGTGATTTATTTAATTATTCTTTATGGGTTTAATTATAAATTGCTTAACAAATGTGGTTTATCAAGTAATTTCTGACAATGAAAGCAATTTTACTATGATAAAATTGGCCTTACATGGTGTACTTCCGCCCATCTAGTAAATTATGGCTAGATGATCAATTTTTTGTGATAACATATTGCCCCCCAACGTACGAGTGTTAGGAGAAAAACGTATGACCGAAGTACGTTGTAAGGACACAATCACTAGACAACAAAGTGGAGTCAGAGAGAGAGAGAGAGGTGAGAGAAATAGACCAATAGAGCAGATGTGAAAGAGGATAGTGATAGAGGGGGTGAGACTAATGCAAGTCTCATTTTTTGTTGTGGCATCGAATCTCAGTGAGGCAGGGGAGGCATACCTAGGGCATCCTTATGTCGATTGTTGATTCCTAGAATATTTGGGAATCAGACGGACATGGGTGCGGTCAATTTTTGGATCGCACCCATGTCTGTTCGATTCTGGAATATTCAGGGAATCAGCAATCGAATTAAGCTTAGGGGCATACCTATACCCGCCGAGATAACTTAGTACAAAATAACGATGCACCCAGAAACATGAAAATGTGCAATAAAACACATGTTGAATAGTACATGACATGCTGGCATAACTGAGCCAGAAAATAATACAATATGTCTCATATACATAGTACGCCTCGAAAAACATGAGCTAGGACTTAATATAATAATATTTGAGTACATCATATATAATGGCCCTACCCTCAAGAAATGGGTGGGAGGGAGGGTAGAACAACCAAAGAAGCCCAGTTGAACAGGAAAGGGCTCTGCAAAATGGAATGCATCATCTGAAGGAGACATGCATGCTATGCATGTTGCAAGCAGCAAGAACCAAACCCATCGAATCTGCGGAACTACATCTAAGGTTGTAGTATAATAGGAAGGCATCTGGGCATGTGGGGGGCTACCTGAAGAGCCACCCCCTCATGAGATCTGAAACATATCACACACACCTGGGAATCACTGGTATAATCTGCTACATCACTAGACCATCAAGTGTATGAATCACAAGCATGAAACAATCAAGTCAAAGGGAAATGATGATTCCCTTTGCTTGATCTAAGGCACCGAATGAGAGTGGAAGATGGAACCAAGATACACCACCCTCTAGGTCGTTCTTCTGGAATAGATGTGCTGATGTCGACAGAATAGGGCCTGCCATAGGTGAGGCAATGAGGATCCTCAACTAAGGCACGAGGGAAAATAGTAATGTGATTGATGGACTGACACCAAGGACAATGGAAAAAATGGGACTGAGGGAAAAACATATGACTTCCCTTGTCAGAGCATAAAGTGCATGGTTGACCTAGCAGTGACTAACTTGACTCCGAAGGGGATGGTGGATAGTATGACTAAAGGCCAAAATGGGAAACACGGGATGAATGGTACGCAAATTTTGATGGAATACTATGACATGATGTAATGGAATGCGAAACAGACTCCATGGATGTAAAGGTGACTCATCGTGGATGCTCTGAACAAGGGTGACTCAATGACGCTGCCACACAGAATAGGCCCGGTGGGGACCATGAAGACATGAGAACATGATGGTTACTCATGACGAAAATCGACACATGAGATGAAAAGTATTAAGAGGGGGTGGACCTCAAAGTACAAGTGTCGCTTTATGAAGAAATTCGATTTTGAGAGGCGACGAAGTGACCCTTCTTGGAAAAATGGCTTCTTGGTGAAGTATCAAATCATCAAAAACTAAGAGAGACCCATTATAGTACTCAATGAGATATTTCCAATGGTGTTTAAGGTTTGTCAAACTGAGCTACAGTTTGGTCACAATGGGTGACAGAAAAACTGTGGGTTTTTCTCTAAAAGGATTTTTTCCCTCCAATTTGAATTCATTTGCTAAGTGAGTCGTGGTGAATTTGGAGAGGAGGAAAAGGCCCGAAATCTTGTGGAGATCGTAGCGGAAAAACTGACCATTGGAATCGGGGTCTGCGAATTTCAGTCAAGTGGCCTTACTTGTCTAAATATGGCCTTAATGCTTCTTAGAACGATGGTTCCTGGTGAAGAACTAAGGGAAGAGGAAAACGAGAATGAACTACTAGAGGAGGTCTAGAATCATCCTCACCCACTAAGTCAAACATGGTGACTATTTGGTATAGAGTAGAATATTTGAAGATATGGTATCAAAAATCTACGATATGCGATGTGAATATGGCTCGCAGGAGAGGCTAGTAGGACAAACTATCCAAGGAATGGGAGGATAATCGAACATACCTAGATTCGGTGGGATCTAGGCCAAGAATTATGTTAATCAATTGAGAAGGTGGCCAGGGGAAAACCATCATGCCCCCAAGCATAGGATACTACCCACAAGCATATGTGATGGAGGGGACTGATCTGGTATGCAAAGGTGGGAATGATTCCCCCCAGCAGGAGGAGCTTGTGGAGCGCCATTATGTTTCGAGTGCTTGAAAATGGATTCAAGCATCTCAGCTCAACTTGGCATGAGATCCTCCAAAGGATGAGAAGGATATGTAGGGGCCTATGTTCCCCCCAGTACGTTATGGGCATACTGGATGTATTTAGAGTGGTGGACTCCAAATATGGAAGGAAGTACGCACGATGGTGCATATTGTCCCAAGGATAATCAGGGGTAGTCATGGCTTCGATGATGTCCTCATCAGAATGGAAAATGGGCGGATGGGAGGAATATTGACTACATGATGTGGCAGCGGGACCTGGTGCATCATCCTAAGAAATAATGTTCACATACGCATCATCTGGAATGGTAGACGACAAGCTAGTAGATGGAAAATCTACCGATGTTGAGACTAGGGATTCTGACGAAGGAGGTTCGATAGAAGAGCGCGAAGAAACCTAAGAAAGGTTTTCCTGCTAGGAACTCAAGGATGATGAAAGGTAAAGGATATGGACCTTAGATTCCATCATCTCAACATCGGGGGGAGGGATCACAATGGTGGGGCCAAAGTCCCCCTGTTCTGGTACACTAGGGATACCAGAATCCACAAGTAGAGTAGATGATCGACTACAAGTGGTCATATTCACAAATCACTTGAAGGCAATCACGAAATTGGTCGAGATGAAGGAAATAATGGGAATAGTGACCATAATGATCGCACAAGTCACAAGGGTGATTTTTGCACAACGTTTTCAGTTTCTTGGCTGGTCCCAGTAAGGTAACTTAGATGTCAGGGATATTTGACTTAGGAAACATTTCATGAACCAAAGGTTTGAGACGAGGAAGCTCAAGACAGTTATTGGTGGCATGCCCAAAAACCTCACACACAACACACAGAGGGGGCGACTTTTGAGCTTTAGGAGCTGGAGGTGCTTGGGGAGCCTTGTCCTTAGGTTCATTTTTCTTGGCTTTGCCCCCCTGTTCATATGTTTTTTCAATATGAGTGGGTTCTTGTTGAGGTGGCAGTGGAACTGGAGCAATGACAGGGGTCGTAGAGGCCGATTGAACTGGGGTCAAAGCATGATACGATCTGGGCTGACCATGTGGAATGTTTGTATGGGGATCAATGTACCACACTAGGATCCCCAAAGTCATGTTAGGGAGGACCAACGAAGCCATGACAAGGACAGAAAAGATTCCAAGAGGTGGAAACAAGAAATGTATCTGACCTGTAGGGTAATGTCCTGGTGGAACAGCTCTTGGATGGTTGAGACCTGGAGGAATAGTTCCTAGTGGGAACAAAGGGGAGGCACCCACAAAAGGAGGAGGTCCTGGGAGGTGGAACCGGATGGCTCAGCTGAGATGGTAACAGTAGGGTGCTGAGGAGTTGGTTGTTGATCAGATGTGTCAGACTGCTTGTGAGCATCCCGTGATGCTTGTAACATGCAAACACTCAAAGAGTTAGGCTCAGAGATAGGAGGGGGAGGACCAGTGAAAGCACCTAATAATGAGGAATCTTTGTAGACTCTGGGTGAAACAATGATGAAAGGGGTAGAGGACTATTTTTCGTACATCGATGAGATAATGGACTCAAGAGAGGTCAAGGATGTCGGCTCGTAGTATGTCAACTGATCGATGGTGACGATCTTCCCTTCATGGGGGAAGCACAATTTGCGGATAATCACAGATGCGACGACTGACATGGAATAAGTGTAACTACGACCCAAGAGAATATTATAATCAAGAGGGTCATCAATAACCTCAATGTCAACATGAATAGTCTTTCCTGCAAAAGTCACTGGATAATTGCAATACATGCCGAGAGGCTAGGAGGAATGACCATCCCAAGCATACAAAGTGATGGTGGATGGGGACAGCTAAGGTGACTTGAATTTCTTCCAAACAACAGTGTACATCACACAAGTGGATGCACCTTCGTCCATCAGGAGATGACATTACGGACTCGGACTGGTATCTGGAAAGCAACGGATGAAGGTAATGGAGGATGTTCTAACGTATCAATAGGGAAGACAATCAAATGATCTTCTGAAGGATCTACTGCGCCCAAAGCAATTAGTAGATCTTTCTTTTGAGACGGGAATGACTCGAGGACTTCTAGTGTCGACATGGAAGGGGGGAATTGTGCCAAGTCGTCTACTATACTATATGTATGGGCAACTCGGTTGGAAGCCACGTTACGGCGTAATGGTCCCTTAGGAATCTTAGGAATTGACTCAACTTTAGGTTGAGGGATTTGTAGTGGACCATTTTGTGTCGTAAGAGGCTTAGCAGATGCTTTGGTTTTGGACTCAGTGGTGGATGAAGCCGATGGCTTGTCATATTTACGCGATCGAGTTTGCAATTTGACATTAGAGGTATTGACCTTGTCAGAATTCATCATGAGGATCTAGTAGTCACCAGGACCAGAAGGTTGGGGAAGGTGAGTAGCTTGACTTGGCTGAGGTTGAGTAGCAACAAATCCTTGCTGAGGGAAATGATTTGTGAGCACGGTCGGTTGAGGTGGCGCAGAATTTTGAGGCGGTTGTTGTATGCGCAGTTAACCTCTAGAAGTTGCTTGGGCTTCCCACATTTGGCACATCTGGGGTAAGAAGGGACACTCATGAGTATAATGGCCATGTACACCACAACATGCACAAGGTTTGTTTATACGAATAGCCTTGTTCTGCTTAGGTTGGTTCCCCAGGGGTTCATTAGGTTGATTACCTTGGTTACCCTAGTTACCCTTGTTACCTTTCCCCTTATTATTTTTCTTTGAATTTTGGGGATTGGTCACACTCTGTTGTGCAAACACTTGACCCTGAGGGGTCAGTGGTTGTTGGGGTTGAGGACGCATGGGAGTCTATGGCGTTAATGATTGAGGGGCTAGAGCGCTCAGTGGTGCATAGGTATAAGATGGTGAAGGGGCAACGGTCTGGTAGAGATGTTAAGCACTAGCAGGCCCAGACATTTGTTGATGTGGATGGGTAAATGCATAAGAGGTGTTTTGTCTTGAATACACGTTGCCAGCAAGAGGGGTATAAGTGTTGGAGGAATTGGTGCCCCCCTGCAGATAGCCATAACTCTGCTAAGTATATGGTGAAAGATGTGAGATAGCACCAACGATACCGTCAATGGCATGAGATGCCACCGGTACATTGGCACCACCAGGACGAGGGAGGTCTGGTATAACAGTATAGACATAACCGGATTAGCATAAATCAAGTCATATCTTAGATCATTCTAGAGAGCCTCTTCCTCTGTCTGAGAAAAATGAGATGTGACATATTTGGAAATAGGCGATAAAAGAGTCCTAATAAACCAATCAAGGTAGACATGGACTTTGAAAGGGCGGAGCATGACACATGTTCCTCCTTCTACGCCATTCCTAGACATGATCGGAAATACAGGTGGCAAAGGACTGACAGAATGCAGTCAAGAGCTCCATATCAAAGTCATATCGAAGAGGTAACTGAAAGTATGAAAGGAATGCTTTAGCAAGCGTTGCGAAAGTGGAATGAGAGGCGGCGGGCTGATCTACATACTACTTTGCAGCATCTCTAGTGAGCGTGGATTGGAACAACTGAAGATGAAAGGAATCGTCGGTGATGGAATTGAATGAACACCACATATGGAAGGAGCGGACGTGATTGGTAGGGTCCTCTCTAGAATTAACCTCAAACTTGGGAATGTCAGAGGGAAGCTTAGTTAGCATAGCTGGCCAACCATCATCATGGTGTATAGGGTCATTGATCAACTGGCTTAAATCAGGGAGGCTTAACCCATCCATGGGAGCTGTCGGAATGGTTCCTAAGATGGTTCCGCTAGATGTGACCACTGGGGTAGAACCGGAGACAACACTAGGTTGGGTTCCTGCACCTGCAATGGGTCCCGACATGATGATGGTATGTGGTGAAGGAGGCCAGAAATCAGATGAGGAATCAGATGAACCAGAAGAAGAGTCGGTATGGGGACTCGGGGGACTATGAACTTGAACCCTGCGGGGAGGAGTAATATGCCCAAGCAGAGACTGGGGATGAAGTTCTAAGAGTCTCCACGACAAATGCCTCATGGCGCAATGGTTATAAGACACAAGTGACACGGAAATGATGAAGGGGGATCAACAAGATGTTTTTGTCTTTGTGTGGGGAGATAAATTAATTAAGTTAAGTCTTGGCTTAGTGGTGTAAACCAAGCGCCCTTCGCTTAAGGTGTGCAAGTTTTTGCAAGTGTGTTTATTAATTAAGCCTAGATCGTGTTTGAAAAAATAAAAAGATTGTTGAAATAAACTGAAATTAAAAATAGAATCAACAGCGAATCAACTTTCTGAACCCCACCCAAACTAGGTTTGCAAACACTGTGCTGGTTGGTGGCGAAATCAACTCAAAATGCACAATAAAGGCCAAGATATCTAGAGTTGGTGTGACTGGGATCAAATGACACTATGCTGCTAGAAAGTGGTGTAGTAACAACAAAGAACCATGGGGAAAATCGCTTCCAAAAGATAGGGAGATGGGTGTGAAACCTAGGGCAACCAATGGGACCCTAAGGCAAATGAACAAACAAGGTTTAAGATGAAACTTTGGTTGGAAACAACCTATCTTTGAAGATCTAAAACAGGAAGGTACATATCTGGAAATATGGCTGAAAGCTCTACAAAAACTCACTTCTTACTCAGCTAAGCTCCTCCTATAAAGGTGGAAGCATACTAGAAGCCCTAAAGAGGCTAAATTCTACTTCGACGAGCAAAATAGAGTAGATCAAGGCCTAAGAGGGGTGAGACAGTGGTTAACCAACCTAGCAGACATCTCTTGGCAAAACCCAGAAACAGATCGGAAAAAATCTAAGAAACCCTAAAATCGCAAGTACTGACCTGATTACTCAGATATCACACTTTTTGGGCCAGAAAAGTGTGATTTCTACTCCTTGATTCTCATTCAAAAAGTATTGGAAAATTTTGTCGTCTCTATCGCGGCTAGTTCCTGTGACCTACGGAAAAGACTAGAAAACTTATGGAAGTTAGAAATTTGACTGATCTAAGGTTAGAGAGCTAGTAAACAACATTAAGAGACTGAAAAAGAAAAACCCTATGCTGAAAACTAAAGGTGACCCAGGTTTTCGGATCAAAATTAAAAACGTAGTGGAGCCCCCAATTTTGTTATTGTGTTTTCTTCTCGAAGGTGTACAAAAAGGAAACACTTTAGACTATGGATGAAAAACAGTCTTAACAATATAAATGGATGTTAAACATTGTAGATCTGCAGCAAATGATAGAAACAAAAACTGCCAAAGCCCTGATCTATGCCACAATCATAGTTAAATAGCAAAATGAAATAGTAAAATAAGCATAAGTAACTCCAATAATCCAATGGAAACCAGATATATAAAGAATATATTTTATTAAACACCTGTGAAGGGAACAAATAATGTTACAATTCCCCCTCTATGGGATGGATTCTTGGATATCCTCAAATGTCTTCGGCTTTTGTAAAGTCTTTATCCTCTATAATGTATAAACCTAGCAAATAAAATGTTTGAGCTCAATGGGAACTCAAATGAAAAAGAAGATGGTGTGCGACAATGATAATAATCAGAGATACAACAATTATTGAGGGCAGCAATGAAAATAATCAAAAGTGAATAATGAATGGAAAACCCTTCTATTTATAAAAAAATATTGAGTTATCCTCGAATAATGAGCAATAATAAAATACTATTAACCCCATTCTAGAAATAACCATTTGGAATATTTTATTACATTTTGTTAGAGGGAAAAAATATTTAAACTTTTATTAGAAATAATAAATAAATAAATGATTTATTTATCATCTCAAGAAATATAGTTAAGGAATAATAAACAAATAATGATTTATTTAATTATTCCTAAGGGATTTGGTCAAACTTGACAAGAAATAATAACTAATTAGTGATTAATTAATTATTCCTAGAGAAAAATAAGATAATTAATGATTTATCTATTTATTTCTCATAATTGGGTCAAATGTGATAAGGAATATTAATTCAAAAATGGTTTAATTAATTATTCCTAAAAGATAATTAAACAAATAGTGATTTATTTAATTATTCTTCATGGGTTTAATTATAACTTGCTTAACAAATGTGGTTTATTAAGTAATTTCTGACAGTGAAAGCAATTTTACTAGGGTAAAATTAGCCTTACATGGTGTACTT
The DNA here is from genome assembly GCA_031772625.1 of Pinus tabuliformis. Lineage (NCBI taxonomy): Eukaryota > Viridiplantae > Streptophyta > Pinopsida > Pinales > Pinaceae > Pinus > Pinus tabuliformis. Next base: position 516,079,554 of record CM062804.1, on the reverse strand, counting down.
CGACCCATCTAGTAAATTATGGCTAAATGATCATTTTTTTGTGATAACACCCAAGATGCAAGAACAAGTAGCTAGGTTCATAAGAGGATGCATGATTTGTTGTACCAGCAAGCCTAGCAACAAGAAACAGGGTTTGTATCATCCCTTACCTATACTTACTCATCCTTGAAAAATCATTTCCATGGACTTTGTGGGAGGTTTTTCGACAACTAGGAAGGGACATGACTACCTATTTGTGGTAGTTGACAGGTTCAGTAAGATGTGTGTTATGATGCTTTGTAAAAAGACCATTAGTGGACAAGAGTAGCAAACTTGTTCTTTGGACAGGTCTGGGTACACTTTGGGATACCAAGGAGCATCATTTCAGACAGGGATACAAGATTTCTCAGTGCATTCTGGGCTACATTGTGGGAGAAGATGGACACAAAGTTGAAGAGGTCTACAGAATTCCATCCACAGACAGATGGGCAGACAAAAGTAGTCAATATGACTTTGGTGCAGCTTCTGAGAGGTTACAACCAGAAGCATCCGAATACCTGGGATGAAAATCTAGTATATATACAACATTCTTATAACAGAGCAGTCCACACTTCTACAGGAAAGTCCCTATTTGAGACTTGTTTTGGATATTTACCACCTTCACCTTTGGATATTGCATATGGACAGCAAGGAGGAGTGAAGGAAGACCTTACAGGATATGCTTTGAGGGATGAAAAAATTATAGAGAAGATCAGGCACATTCATCTACAGGTACAAAAAACACTGCAAAAGTCGCAAGTGATGTATAAGGCCAGGCATGATCATCACAGAACAGAGAAATCATTCAAGGTGGGAGACAGAGTATGGCTACAGTTGAACAAGGAGAGCCTGCAGGGCCCTAGTAAGAAAATCAAGGCTCTAAGGTATGGTCCATTTGAGATACTGGAAAAAGTGTATGATAATTGTTATCGACTCAGTTTACCACCATATATGCGCATTTACTTAGTTGTAAATGTAGAGAATTTGAAACTCTATGAGCCTTTCATGCTAGATCAGGAAGAGGAACAGGTCCTACCTTCTGTGGAGGATTTGGCACCAGACGCTCAGGCAGAGTTGACAGAAGATACAGTTTTGCAGAAGAGGTCCAGAACTACAAGACAAGGGAAACAAGACCTTTGGCAGATTGGGTTGAAGGGACAACTTCCAGGCAAAGCTAAATGGTACACGAGAGAGAAGGTGGAGGAAAAATTTCCTCACCTCATTCAGTAAAATCTTTGGGGACCAAAATCCTCCCAAAATGGGGATGTGTGATCCAAATTGGATCATTATATTATTTTTCATCCATCTCGATGCATTTGGAGTGGAAAAAGTGGAGGAATCAGCTCACAGGACCGTTTTCACCTGTGGGACCTAGTTTGGCAAAACGGGGTCTGAAACCTTTCGTGAGTGTTTTGAGGCATCAAACGATGTTTTTTGGGGGTAAAACTTTGTTGCTTGAGTGTTGTGCATTTTCATGCTATTCTACACACATAGAGCTTTCCAACGGCACAAGAATCGTGTCAATCGGAGTCCATATGCAAAAGTTATGTCACTTGGGAGGATATCGCGTCAGCCCCCATTATTCATGGAAAAGGGGCTAGCCACGTGTTTGTGATGTAAAAGACTCTAGAAGAGTCTATTTTGCAACTCTATTTAAGATTTGATGTAGTCAAACTTAACCACTAGTAGGCTATCAAGTTGTGTTATAATCGGGCCATTAGGAGGAAGAGGCATTCCATTCTTTCAAGAGAATTTTGTTCCATAGTTGAGCAAAGATAGCCAGGAGGGATAGGAGGTAGAGCACACATATAGGATTTGTGCAGTGTAGCATCCCACCAGCCATAGACATTACTTCTTTGTATCTGCAGCCATAATTCTAGACACAGAAAGAGAGCGAAGCGACCTCACCTTCCATATGTGTTTTCTCCCGAAAGGGTTTCCCAGAGAGCATATCTTGTGTATTATGTGTGTGATCTTATTTTTTCGTTCTCTAATTTTCTTCTTGATTTAATTTTATATGCATGTACTAATTACAGTTAAATTTACAGATCTAGAAATTAAATAAAATTGTACAGAATCTCAGATTTTTAATATAATATTATCAAATCTGTTGTGAAGAATTGTCCAGTGGAATATCCATGACAACTTACGGATCAATTTGACACCTATTGTGGGTAATTAAATAAGTTTTTTTTAATATATAGTTTTTGTTATTATGGAAAAATAATACACACGATTGTACAAGTCATGTTAAGCTTGGTGTCAAAAACGACATGTACATGTGTATTAATTTCTACTCGAAGCATCATGGAACCCAAAAATCAAAGGTTCATTGAAAAGATCAATTTGGGTGAGTGCATAAAGTTGTTTTTACACTGACCGTGTGGTTGTTTCTTTGATAGCCGCACAGATTGAGTGATCATTCTCAAGTCTCTCAAGCCTTAAATTGGGAAAGAACATATCTCCTACTAAACTCCCATCTCATTAATGGGCAAGGAGGAGCTATGAGCTGATTTTACATTTATAAATAGGATAAAGAGAGCTAAAAACAAGAAGAAGTGAATGCATTGTTATGCTGCCAAAAAAATGCTCAAGCAATTAGCATTACCTTGCCAATAAAAATTCCCCATTTTGAGAGAATTTCTACAATCTTCTTTGAGATAGAGGTGTTTTGCAAAAGGAAAGGAGAAAGGAAACTCCTTGTTGAGAGTTAGATAGAACCATTGCTCACCATAGCTCTTTTCAAGTGTCTTCATACTTACCATATTGTATGAGTGGTTAATTATGCCATTTGGCCTATATAATGCACCAGCTACATTTATGAGATTAATGAATGATGTATTGCGCCCTTTTATAGATTCATTTGTTATTTTCTATTTAGATGATATACTGGTATATAGTGCTACCTGGAAAGAGAATATTTCACATTTGACGTGGGTGCTAGAAACATTGAGGAAGCACCAGCTACTAGCAAATCTCAAGAAGTGTGAGTTTGCGCAACAGTCCTTAGTGTATTTGGGATATGTGATTGGTGGAGGAGAATTGAAGATATATCCTTCCAAGATGGAGACCATCATGCAATGGTCAGTGCCTACTAATGTTATTGAGGTTAGGAGTTTCATTGGAGCAGCAAAGTAGCTGAGGAAATTCATAGCCTCGTTTTCAGCGCACCGCTCCACGCCATAACAGCAAGTGGCAAGAGTTTCCAATGGGGAAGAGGGTAGCAGAGGGCTTTTGATGAGTTAAAGAAAAATATCAGTGAAGCACCAGTTCTGACATTACCAAACTTACAATGGCCCTTTGAAGTGGAGACAGATGCGAGTGGGTATGATATGGGAGTTGTCCTGATGCAAGGAGGAAGGCCCATTTGCTACCATTCTAAAGTATTTCATGGGGCAATTCATAACTACCCTACCCACGACAAGGAGATTTATGCCATGGTGCAAGTTGTGAAAAAGTGGAAGCACTATTTGATGGGAAAGGAGACAATAATCCACATAGATCACTAATCATTACAGTACCTAGAGGCCTAGAATAAGCTAAAACATACCAGGCATTACAAGTGGATGGGGTTTTCACAACAGTTTCATTTGGTGATCAAAGGGAAGCACAAACAAGTTGGTCGATGTCCTTTCACAACTATGGGGACTCTTATGCACATGGAGCCATTCACCCATGATAAGAAAATCAAGGCTCTAAGGTATGGTCCCTTTGAGATACTAGAAAAGGTGTGTGATAATGCCTATCGACTTAGTTTACCACCATATATGTGCATTTACTTAGTTGTAAATGTAGAGAATTTGAAACTCTATGAGCCTTTCATGTTAGATCAAGAAGAGGAACAGGTCCTACCTTCTGTGGAGGATTTGGCACCAGACGCTCAGACAGAGTTGACAGAAGATACAGTTTTGCAGAAGAGGTCCAGAACTACAAGACAAGGGAAACAAGACCTTTGGCAGATTGGGTTGAAGGGACAATTTCCAAGAAAAGCTAAATGGTACACTAGAGAGAAGGTGGAGGAAAAATTTCCTCACCTCATTCAGTAAAATCTTTTGGGGACCAAAATCCTCCCAAAATGAGGAGGTGTGATCCGAATTGGATCATTATATTATTTTTCATCCATCTCGATACATTTGGAGTGAAAAAAGTGGAGGAATCCGCTCACAGGACCGTTTTCACCGGTGGGACCTAGTTTGGCAAAACAGAGTCTGAAACCTTCCGGGAGCGTTTTGAGGCATCAAACGATGTTTTTTGGGGGTAAAATGATGCGGAAGCATGAGACTTGGAGGGAAAATCTTCAAACTTATTCCAAAAATCCAAAAAAATCTACAGGAAAAGGAGTGGGGACCTTTAGCCAAGAATTTCCATGTTTTTTTAGTTTAAGATAAGGATAGAATTAAGAATAAATCATGTTGTAATAATCGCTTATGGATAAGTTGTAACAAGCTTTACACGTAATTGATTTAAATCAATGTAAAAGGCATGCTTTTGTATAGATAAGGACCGAGAGGGCTTATCTATTATTTTAAAAAATTAAATAACGGGACACTCTGAGTTAGAGAGAGGGAGCCGGAAGCATTATCATCTGCAAAAAAACTCTTTCTGTGCATCTGATTGATGGTTCTCTGTTAAACTATTATTTGTATGCATGTATCAGTTCGATTCTTTTCTTCTGAGTTTTATATCAGTGAATTGGCCTAAAATTTCCAATTAGCGCAGCAGTTTAAACCTTTAACCTGTTTTCCTTCATATTGGCGAGTTTGGCTTCTTTATTTGCTTAATAGAGTTCTGCGGAAAAGCTCTATTTTACATAGGAAATCGTGAAATTACTTAGCTAGAACAGAGTTCCAGACCTGAAATATTATCACCTCTGGAATATAACCGCGTTGAGTCCGAACCCTTTATCGCATCGTTGTGTTGGTGCGGGGATAGACTAGCCTTTGGAATCGCCGAAGTTCGAAGTGTGACTTCTGGACTCAAAGTAATATAGGAGTGATTGGATAGTCTATCGGATCCATAAGACTATCGCATCGGAAGTTTAGTGGGGAGGCGGATCTATATTAAAGAGGCCATTGTCAATCGTTGATAGCGATAGCGATATCGCGTCGGATGTCCATAGCACCGATAATTGGGAGCGATAGCGACTGCCCATAGTATATCCCTGTGTGTGGATTATTTCCCTTTTAAAACCCGCCGATAGTGTATTTTTGTTCCTTTGGAACGAAAGCCTCCGCCTATATATTGCGTTTTAAACACATTTTCACTTATTTTAAAGCAACGATAGTCTATCTTTATAATTCCTATGGGATTATAATCCCGATAGAAGAAAACAGGCCTATGAGATGATTTGTGCCCGATAACAAGGGTTGGGGTGATTAGAGGGAAAATTCATGAAGCAGTCAATCTAACATTAGATGATTGATACACCTGTTGAAGCAGAAAGAGGAATTCAGCCAGAAATTGAAGAAATTATATCAGGCTTCAGCCGTTTGTCCATATCGCCTGCACCCAGGCCACCATTAGTGGTATCAGAGCAACCAGCTGACATTGAATTGAATCTTAGAAGCAGGAGAAGGAAAGTTACTATGGCTTTCAGAGTTGGAAGAGGACGAGGATGTGGTGGAAGAGGACGGCATGTTGCAAACACTGAAGTAATGGAAGCTATACAACAGATGCAAGCTAGATTGGATGCATTAACAACAGGAAAAAATATAGATGATGGAGATGTTAGTGAACCTGAGGTTGAAGCTGCAGAGGAAGAAGCTGTAGTAGTTACCCCTGAGATGAGATTCTTCCAGTCAGTGTTGAGATCCACAGCTAGGCCAAAGACTGAGGTTCTAATATATGAAGGAGGACTGAATCCAAAAGAATTGATAGACTGGATTAATGGCATGGAGAAATTCTTCGATTATGAAGAAACAAAAGATGAGAAGAAAGTCAAGTTTGTTGTTACCAAGCTAAAAGGCCATGCAGTGCTTTGGTGGGATGGTGTGCAGGCAAAAAGAAAGAGACTTGGCAAGAAACCTATCAAGAATTGGAGCAGAATGGTAACAAAGATAAGAGGTAAGTTTTTACCAAGTAATTATTAGCAAACCTTGTTCAGACAGATGCAGAATCTTAGACAGAGGTCTTTGACAGTGAAATAATACACAGAGGAATTCTACAAGGTAAGCATAAGAGCTGGAGAAGCCCGGGATACAGATGAGAAGTTGGTTAGATATGTGAATGGCCTTAGGATGGACATTCAAGATGAGATAAGTCTATTGTCTCCTAAAACAGTAGAGGAAGCTTATCAAATAGCACTAAAAGCTAAAGAAAAAGTCATGAGGAAGCAGTCTGCCAGAGGGAGAGGTACTTTCCGAGGAAGGGGAAGTCAAGGTGGTAGAGGGAGATCTAAAGCACCTAAAGATGGAGCTACCAGTAGCGCAACCTAGCATGCACCCACAGGAGGTGATGCAAGAGGCAGAGGGAGTTTTTCTAGAGGAAGAGGAGGCAGAGGAGGAGGAAGAGAATTAAGATGTTACAAATGTAACAAGCTGGGACACAGAGATTTTGAGTGCCCAGAGAATGCAGGAACAAGCCAGAGGAATGCAATTGTTGCTCCAGTTGAGGGAGAAGCACCAGCAGCAGCAGTGACAGAAGAAGAAAATATACCAGAGAGGGGATAATCTTTGGTAGTTAATCAAGTTTTGCTCAAGCCAGCAAAAGAGATAGTTGAACCATCACAAAGAAAGACTTTATTCAGAACAGTGTGTAAAGTTCAAGGGAAATGTTGTCAGATGATCATTGATAGTGGCAGCACTGATAATTTGGTCTCTACAGAAGTGGTGTAGAAATTGAAGCTGAAGACAATGAAACATCCAACACCTTACAAGGTATCATGGTTGCAAAAGGGACATCAACTGTTAGTGAATGAACAGTGTGAAGTGGAATTTCAGGTGGGCAAGTATAAAGATAAAATTGTATGTTATGTGATGCCAATGGATGCGTGTCACATATTGCTTGGAAGACCTTGGCAATATGACAGAGGAGCCATGCATAGTGGGAAAAGAAACACCTACAAGTTTGGAAAGGATGGTGTCAATCATACGTTGCTGCCTCTGCAAGAAGAAGATGTATCAAGAAAGAAGACTGATCCAAAAACTCTGTTATTAGGAGGAAAGGAATACTTGAAGTAGATTGAAGAGAATGAGGTAAATTTTGATGTAATTTGCAAGCCCAAGGTAATAATGACTTCTACTAAAGTTTCTCATTTACCCATTGAAATTCAAGAAATGTTGGAGAAATATTGTGATATTATTGTTGATGATTTGCCAAATGAGTTGCCACCAATTAGAAGAATTATCCATCATATAGATTTGATTTCTGGAGCAAGTCTACCTAACAAAGCAGCTTATAAAATGACTCCTACAGAAAATGAAGAGGTTAGGAAGCAGGTGCAAGAATTGCTTGACAAAGGACTGATCAGAGAAAGCTTGAGTCCTTGTGTAGTGCCAACAGTGTTGAGTCCAAAGAAAGATGGAGGTTGGAGAATGTGTACATATTCAAGAGCCGTCAATAAAATCACAATCAGGTACAGATTTCCTTTGCCTAGAATTTAAGATTTAATGGATTACTTGAGTGGAGTAAAGTATTTTTCAAAACTAGATCTTAAAAGTGGGTATCATCAGATAAGGATAAGAGAAGGGGATGAGTGGAAAACCGCTTTGAAGACAAATGAGGGATTGTATGAGTGGAGAGTAATGCCTTTTGGGTTGTCAAATGCACCAAGTACGTTTATGAGACTGATGAATGAAGTTTTTGAAGATTTTATTGGTAAATTTGTAATAGTATATCTGGACGATATATTAGTTACAGCATGTCTAAAGAGGATCATATAAGGCATTTGAATTATGGCTTACAAAGGTTGCAGCAGGAGAAATTATTGCTGAATTTGAAGAAGTGTTCATTCATGAAAGAAGATCTAGTGTACTTGGGTTTTGTTATTTCTGCTGAAGGGCTGAAGATGGATCCAGAGAAGATCAAGGCAATCATGGAGTGGCCTTCACCTAAAAGTGTCTTTGAGGTAATAAGTTTTCATGGTCTTGCTGGCGTTTATAGAAAATTAATTAAGAATTTTAGTAAGATTAATGCACCTATTATTGAGGTGAACTTTGAAGTTGGAGATCTAGTTTTAGCACATCTCAGAAAGGAGAGGTTTCCAAAGAGGGAGTATAACAAATTGAAGTTCAAAAAAATTGGATCGTGTAGAGTGTTGAGGAAATTTTCTGCAAATGCCTATGAGATTGAATTACCCCCTGATGTTGGAATATTACCAATTTTTAATGTTGCAGACCTGTACAAGTATGAAGGTGAAACTGCAAATGATACAGCACAAGATCAAGAGACCCAAGAGATTGACTGGGTAAAACAGGTATCCACAGCAAAAAATTTGCAGCCAGAAAGAATTTTGGACAAGAAGGTGTTTAAGAAAACAAGGGGACAAGAATAATTCCAGTATTTGGTAAAATGGAAGGATCAGCCAACCGTTGAAGCTGCTTGGGTTACAAAAGACATGCTACAGAAACTGGGCAGTTTTGTAGATGAACTCATGGACAGGAGCCCATGAAGAATTTTGTCCTCAGGAGTCTGATGCAGGAGCATGCGACTTGGAAGGAAAATCTTCAAACTTGTTCCAAAAATCCAAAAGAAATCTACAGGCAAAGTAGTGGGATCCTTTAGCCAGCAATTTTCATGTTTTTTTAGTTTAAGATAAGGATAGAATTAAGAATAAATCATGTTGTAATAATTACTTATGGACAAGTTGTAACAAGCTTTACACATAATTGCTTTAAATCGATGTAAAAGGCATGATTTTGTATAGATAAGGACCGAGAGGGCTTATCTATTATTTAAAAAAATGAAATAACGAGACGCTCTGAGTTAGAGAGAGGGAGCCGAAAGCATTATCATCTGCAAAATACTCTTTTTGTGCATCTGATTGATGGTTCTCTGTTAAACTGTTATTTTTATGCATGTATCAGTTCGATTCTTTTCTTCTGAGTTTTATATTAGTGATTTGGCCTAAAATTTCCAATTAACGCAGCAGTTGAAGCCTTTAACCTATTTTCCTTCATATTGGTGAGTTTGGCTTCTTTATTTGCTTAATAGAGTTTTGCGGCAAAGCTCTGTTTTACACAGGAAATCGTGAAATTACTTAGCCAGAACAGAGTTCCGGACCTGAAAGATTATCACCTCTGGACTATAACCTCGTCGGGTCTGAACCCTTTATCGCATCGTTGTGTTGGTGCAAGGAGAGACTAGCCTTTGGAAGCGCTGAAGTCCGAAGTGCGACTTCCGGACCCGAAATAATATAGGAGTGATTGGATAGTCTATCGGATCCATAAGACTATCGCATCGGAAGTTTAGTGGGGAGGCGGATCTATATTAAAGAGGCCATTGTAAATCGTCGATAGCGATAGCGATATGGCGTCAAACGTCCATAGCGCTGATAATTGGGAGCGATAGCGACTGCCGATAGTATATCCCTCTGTGTGGATTATTTCCCTTGCAAAACCCGTCGATAATGTATTTTCATTCCTTTGGAATGAAAGCCTCCGCCTGTATATATTGCATTTTAAACGCATTTTCACTTGTTTTAAAGCAAGGATAGTCTATATTTATAATTCCTATGGGATTATAATCCCGATAGCAGAAAACAGGCCTATGAGATGATTCGTGCCCGATAGAAAGGGTTGGGGTGATTAGAGGGAAAATTCATGAAGTAGTCAATCTAACATTAGATGACTGATACACTTGTTGAAGCAGAAAGAGGAATTAAACCATAAATTGAAGAAATTATATCAGGCTTCGGTCGTTTGTCCATATCGCCTTCCATTCTTTCGAGAGAATTTTGTTCCATAGTTTAGCAAAGATAGCCAAGAGAGATAGGAGGCAGAGCACACATACAATATTTGTGCAGTGTAGCATCCCACTGGCCATAGACATTACTTCTTTGTATCTGCATCCATAATTCCGAACAGAGAAAGAGAGCGAAGCGACCTCACCTTCCATATGGGTTTTTCCCCAAAGGGTTTCCCAGAGAGCATATCTTGTGTATTATGTGTGTGTGATCTTATTTTGTCGTTCTCTAATTTTCTGCTTGATTTACTTTTACACGCATGTACTAATTACAGTTAAATTTACAGATCTAGAAATTAAATAAAACTGTAGTAGTGTAGAATCTCATATTTTTAATATAATATTATCATATCTGTTGTGAAGAACTGTCCAGTGGAATATCTATGACAAATTACGGATCAATTTGACACCTATTGTGGGTAATTAAATAAGTTTTTTTAATATATAGTTTTTGTTATTATGGAAAAATAATACACACAATTGTACAAGTTAGGTTAAGCTCAGTGCCAAAAACAACATGTACATGTGTATTAATTTCTACTCGAAGCATCATGGAACCCAAAAATCAAAGGTTCTTCAAAGGTTCATTGAAAAAATCAATTTGGGTGAGTTCATAAAGTTGTTTTTACACTAACCGTGTGGTTGTTTCTTTGATAGCCGCACAGATTGAGTGATCATTTTCAAGTCTCTCAAGCCTTAAATTGGGAAAGAACATATCTCCTACTAAACTCCCATCTCATTAATGGGCAAGGAGGATCTATGAGCTGACTTTACATTTATAAATAGGATAAAGAGAGCTAAAAACAAGAAGTGAGTGCATTTTTATGCTACCAAAAAAATGCTCAAGCAATTAGCATTACCTTGCCAATAAAAAGTCCCCATTTTGAGAGCTTTTCTACAATCTTCTTTGAGAGAGAGGTATTTTGCAAAAGGATTGGAGAAAGGAAACTCCTTGCTGAGAGATAGATAGAACCATTGCTCACCATAGCTCTTTTCAAGTGTCTTCATACTTACCATATTGTATCTTTACTAGCAAATAATAAAGAGGATCTTTTTCTATTTTGTTGTGTTTATTTTGTTTCTCATTTTTCTTATTTTTCCTTATTATTCAAAGTGTATTATTCATGTTTTTTTGTCCCCATTGATTACATTGCATTTGTGTTATATGTATAACCACTAACATTTTTATTGTGGGATTCCTTGTAGCTGACAACCAAATAGCACATAAACAAGGAAATTGGACACCATTGCTCTAAATTCCCTCCCACACTTTTTATTTTATTTTATTTGTGTATCTAGTGGAATTGACAGCTAGGGTGAGTTTGTAATCACATGACATAGAATTGATTCCATTTTCTACCATTATAACCTCTAGGAACACGCCTACGGCCCCATAGACAACACACAAGGTTAATCAAGGTTTGAACCAATGATGTCACACAGAGTGCCTTAACAGTGCCCTCTATTTCCCACTGCTAATCGATGTACACCCTAGGGGCCAATATATATATATATATATAGAGAGAGAGAGAGAGAGAGGGAGAGAGAGAGAGAGTTTTCTTTTTCTTTCTTTATTTTATTCCTAATTCCTCCCCATAGTGGGTGCACACCATGTTCATCCCATGTGAATATGCTTCTCTCCATGCAATCATCACCACCTAATACCATGAGGTTGGGGAAACTGGTATGAGTCGATATATTGCATGTTAATTAGATGACAGAGGTATTTATTATAAATCTTATCAACCTTATCTTGAAATCGCGCCTACCATTGTTACAATTTTACATTGGCATACTCCACAACCAAGTTGGTAGTGATCTTAGTCACATAGTTAGCCAGTTTTAAATGCTCTTCATTTTCGAAGGGACACTCAGTTATGCACATCATTTGGGTAATTTACCTCTAGCACACTTGATTTTATATAGCATTCTCTAGTCTTGGAGGTGCCTCTTGCTAAGCTCAGCCTTCAAACAAACCTCTGCATCTATTATATTGGGTTTTCCTCCTCTATCTTTGTCTCCCTACCCTTTGGACCTTAGTCTCTCAGCCTGTTATTGAGCTCAACTCTATTTTATTTATTCTCTATGCATTCCTAATTGGTGGCTAATGTTGGGCATGATTTCCCACTATTAGTAATAAACTTCTCACATATTTAAGGAGGAGATTAACTTTGCCAAGAAGGAAGATAGAGTTGAAAGGTGGTCCATTTCTTATATAGAGGTTGAAGAAAATATAGAACAATGGATTTCAGACTCACGAAACACCCACTCTCGGTAGACTCAATATATCCATAAAAGGGATATCTATTGGAAGATCAAAACCATTATGGGTAAAGCTATGGTAGAAAAAAATGAGTCTCAACAAGATATATTGCTCAGCATGGATGCCTTGCAATTGCAACTCACAATACTAGACAACATGGTTTTTGTGCTTGCTAAGAATATTGTGAACTTGGACTTCCCTAATATGACAAGGAATAACATGACCCTACAACCACTCAAGTACTCTTCGTTGAGCTGTCGTTTTGTCATATTTTTCACTACCTAATTTAACATTTTTACCTCTCGAACCCTAGATATATAACCACATGTTTCCCTTTTATTATTCATTTTTAACACTTTGAACTCAAAACCTTTTTGACATGCATAATGATGTAAAATTTGTTTATTTTCATTAATTCCTAAGTCTCTAGTGTATTAATTGATTTTTAAGTTATTTTTACTAATGATAAATTGTTTAACGTTGTTTCAGTACCATCAATGGAGACTCGGTATGTGATTGTGGTTGGCATATTTGCGCCCTTCTAAAATAAATTTCAGCACATAGGTTTTGAAGCCATAGGTCTTAAAATAATTGTATACCATTCATATCACACCTAAGCCGCACATGCAAGGATCCAACTCAAAAAGAATGGTACAAGACACAATTTTTAGACTGCCAAATTGCACCTTGATTTTCGTGCATATGGGACGAATCTAAAAAATCTTAGACATGGGTTTTGTTCCCAATATGGAAAATTGAGTTACCTTTGGCTGTTTTCTTGAAAATCAAAATATTCCGAGAGTTGTGGTTGCATCTCCAGTGCCAATACACCTAAAATGCGCAATTTTCCCATATTTGAGGAAAATGCAAAATTAGTGGTCCAGATAGCAAGGGGAAGCAAATCACCCAATCTTAACTTAGATGATTCATTTTTCTAATTTGTATATATTACATTGTTAGGAAAGTCTAAGATTGAAGGATTGGTTTTGATCCTCCCAATACTCCTCTTTTACAAATATTTAAGCTTAGAATAGAGATGGGGATGTTATTCATTCATTCATGTAATAGGCTTGGGATAGTGTTGATGGTATTAGATACCGCAAACATACAAGGGGTCTCCCCTATGTGAATTCTCAATTAGACCTCACATCGTTTGGAGTAGGAGCCCCATCCGGAGTATAAGCCCAACCACTATAACTGTAAGGTTTGCCTTGGTTTCAATAAATAACATAAGAGAATATATACATAACCCTTGAACAAACAAGTAATTTGACATTGTGAAACACCAATTCAAAATGTGTAAAAGGAGACTTTCACAAGGGGGGAGAAAAAAGTGAGTCTCTAGGAGGAAGTAATAGTACTAACCTAAGAGATACACACGAGAAAAGAAAGCTTTGTTAGTTATCTAGCGAAATAGTTCACTTAGACACAAATATTATGAAATCACATACAACACACCTTCAACAAGATAAGTACCGAGGCCACTGAAATAGTTCAATTTCCTTAGCACATGTGAATGAAACATATATAGAAAACATCCAAAGAATAGTCCTAATACATTCACAATACATGCATGAAAATGTGTTGCATCATCAAGCTTCAATTATAAGGTGAAAGATCCAAGTACACAGTTACAATGATGAGACACTAGTTCCAATAGTGGAACATTAAGTCACTTCTTTCTTCTCCAAAGAATAGTTTTCTTTCCTATGCCAAGTAGAGAATACAAGACTAGCTCTCCAAAGCTTAAGCCTCCAAAAGAATTTTGCTTGAGTTATGAGGTTGCTTTTATAATAAGGGGAATGACCTTTAATATCCCAATGACCCTTGAATTACCCTCATGATCTTCAACTTCTAATGTGTCCTTTGGACTTCTAAACAACTCTTGAACTTCTAATGACTTTTGGACTTCTCCTAAAGACATCTTTTCCATATATGACAAAGTGACATTTCATATTCCACATATGACTCTTGGACTTTCACACATTACATTTTTCCCTTTTATTGAGAACACATCATTACATTCCACATGATGATGTGGCATGACACATGGACTCATATTAAATTTATGATGACACTGGTACAAATTACAACTTGACCATGATGACATGAACTTCGTGATGAGGTCGTAATGCCAAGTTGTCTTCCTTGTTGCTTAATCTTGCATTCTTGATGATAGATCTTATCTATGTTTTATCTTCACTCAATATCTACTTTGTTACTCATCTTCACCCTCCAAAGGGTCTTTGACCAATATCTGAATCCTCTGAGTTATCATGCAATAATTGCTTTCTATCTTGGTCCATGATCTGCTTCACGTCTTCATGATTGTTTTGTTTTGTTATTTTTCTCCATAGGTGTTTATTTATGATATCTCCTTGTCATCTACTTGAGTGTCTCCTTATCATGTTGACATAGTACTCCTATGAATGAAGATCATTCATGGCGAGGAAAAGACAGCCTTAAAACATCTATTATATTATTACCTAGCTCATGGAATGATCAACTCAAAATAGGTCTATTAAAGGGTTAAAAGAAGAAAGATGGATTAGGAGGGCACATTCAAACTCATCAAGGCTCACAAGAGGCCTTCAAGGTGCACTTGTGTGCTCAAGCAAGAGAGAGATAAAACCAAGGGTGCAAGGGTGCACTCTGAAGAGACAAAGAAGTGAGCCTTCAGGCCTCAAGCCTTCAAGGTGTGCCCTTGCGCTCAAAGAGAATAAGAGGGCACAAGGGTGCACTCCAAAGAGACGAAGGAGTGAGGCTTCAGGCCTTCAAGCCTTCAAGGTGCACTCATGCACTCATGAGGACAAGGAGGGAGCAAGGGCACATGTCGAAAATATGAAGGAGAAACACTCAAGCCTTCAGGATGCGCTCATGCACTTAAAGAGGGTGGATTTCTTCATGTTGAAGGAGTGTGCTCAAGCTTCAGGCTTCGTGATTGTGCCATGTGCTCAAAGGGAAGGATAAATATTCATGATTTGTGATTGTTCCATGCACTCTAAGCTTTGTTCTTCATGAGTACGCCATGTTCTCTAAGATAGTAATGAATTTTCATGCTTCATGAGTGTGCCATGTGCTCAAGGAGGGTGCAGTTCTTCGAGTCGAAGGAGTGCGCTCATAGTCTTGAAGTGTGCTCATTGTTCTGAACTATGCTCGGGCTCTCAGAGTGTGCTTTTCAAGGCAGGAAGGTCCTTGTTTGTCTAGAATGCATTTTCTAGAAGAGAGAATGTCCTTGTTCTTTTGAAGTGCGGCTTTTCACTGAGCGAGGCAGCACAAGGCTAGGTGACTTATCCTTAGGAAGTACTAATGCACTACGAGAGGGAGGATACTTTAGAAAAGACTTAATGCACAAGTATGGGAGGAAAGATACGTCAATGAGTCTCATGAATAAGTTGCATTTATCACCTAGTAAGAGGACTAATGCCTTTAGAACTTGCGATGGGCTGAAGGACCAAGAAGAGCTCTCACAATGGCTAAGTGTGGGACCAACATAGTAGAGGAAGAAATGCATCCTAACATGACACAAACATAGGTAACACACATAAATTCCATGAATACAAGCCAATGGAATGCACAAGACTCATGAACAGTGGTCACACCTTAAAACAACATCAAACTGACATCTATTTATAAGTGTGATAGTTGAAATGACACATTACAACACATAGAAACCAAGTTACGACAACTGTGACAACTATGATCAAAGGTGCGCAAAGTTGTAGGGTTGTGTTTGCCACATGTTCTAATGATACGTAAGGCTTTCTATTGAAGAAAAGTGTGACAGAGCTAACTTTTGATGATGTGAAAATTGATGGCATTGTTGTCATTAATGAAAAGGAGTAACAAAAGAGCAACAAAGGCAAAGGAGTAGCAATACTAGTTTGTTGAAATAAATTGTTGTGATGCAAGGAAAGACTCCATAATAGCAAAGGAAAGACTCCATGAAAACAAAGGAAAAACTCCATGAAATCCATGACAACAAGGAAAGGTTACTGAGCCAATCACATGAATATGTTTTGATGCAAGGCCAAGGCAAAGGAAAATATGTTGCAGAGATTGTTGTGTTGCATTAATGGAAAATGTTTTTATTGATCATGAGAAATGAATGCTCAATTATATAGTCATATGTTAGTCCTATAATTTTACATGATGTTGGCATTATGTTTATATATTTAATCATCACATATGGTTGAAAATAATATTAGGTGGAGCATTTAGTTTTGTGTTCTAATATTAAAAATATGAAGAATTTAGAAACGAATGAGTGGAAGGCAAAGAGTCAATTATGTTAACTTCATATTCTTATGTGGGATACAAATAGCCAGCAAACTATATTTATAAAATATGTGATTTTGGGATGCCAGAGGAGGTTAGAGAGTTGGAGAATGTTTGAGATATGATTGATTTGTTATGCATTAGTTACCTGGTACATATGAAGCTTATGTGAAGCAAATTTGAAGGGAAGAAGAGGCGGAAATGGAGATGGAGATATGCAGAATTTATGACCAGGTAAACCAACACATTGTTGTTTCTTTTTTGCATCAAGGGATTGTAGTCTCATTTCAAGTAGTGGCTTGATAAATATCAAGTTGGAGCCTTTTGAGGTAGGAGCCTCCTGTGGGTTTTAGCCTACGGAAAACATATGGGATTTGGAGCTTCCTTGCATGTTGTAACTTGCATAAAATTGAGGTAGTAGCCTCCTGTAGGTTGGAGCTTACAAAAAATCAGATGTAATAAGGGAGTAGGATCTTGCCTTTGCATCACAACAATAACAAAATCGTGTTTTTCTCCCTTTATGGGTTTCCACTTATATCTGGTGTCATTATGTGTTGTTATTATGTGTTGATGTAATGTTTTGGTTTTCTTATTACTTGTTGTTCACATATTAAATAGTTTGGTCATTATTTGTTAATATGCTCATTTAATGTTTCAATTAATGAGGTTTAAATAAATTAATGTCCATGAATGTACCAAACAATTTCACCCCCCCCCCCCCCTTAGTTTAGTCAAGTTTTCATCAAATGGTATCACATCAGGTTCCTTCTGTGTAAGCCTAACAAATTGAAGGTAGGTATGGTTGAGTTGTGGACTATCAAAGTGTACCTGTGTTTAGTGCACAAACTTTCATGAATGGAGAGATAAGGTAAAATATGAAATAACAGCTTATGGACTTGGTGTATGGAAACTAGTATGTGATGGCTACTATAAAGACTCCCCCTATGCATAAGAAAAATAGTGGAATGCTAAGGAAAAATGTACTATATACAACAATATTCATAACAAGGATCTTGTTACAGTAATAGACTTAAATTCTGCAAAAGAAATTTGGGATAAATTGCATCTCATGCATGAAGGAGAGACTAGTAGTAGTAGTGTAGAAAAAGAAAAGAGAATGAGGAAGAAGAAAAATCCATTTCAAAAGGAAAGTGTATAGTTAAATGAAACCTATGCATGTGTAAGTGTACCTAAATTTCATGGGGAAAATACAAATGAAAAGTTAATTGAACATAAAACTATGTTAGACTCAACCCTAGCTGAAATAGATAGACTGGAGAATGAAAACAAAGACCTGCAGAAATTGGTGCAGATATGTGATGAAAGAGAACATGAATACAAGAAGGAAATCATTAGCCTAAGGACACAACTTGAAGAAGCATGGAGAATAGAAGAGGTGATGAACAATTAGCTAAAGAAGAAAGAGGTACAGTGTGAAAGATTTGATTCAGCTAGAAGTGAGTTAGATGAAAAGACTTAGATTATGTAAATAAATTCAAGAGGAGGTTGTTTCCATGAGAAATCTAGGAAATGAAGCCATGGAGGATAATGAAGCATCCCTGGAAAGATATGTAGGAGAAGGGACAAGCAACATGATTAGTAAAGAAGAAAACAAAAACAAGCAACGAGATCAAAAGCCAAAGAATGAGATGAAGAAAGGATTCACTGCAAGAAGGTCATTTTCTCCTGGAAATGAGTTAATAAAATTGGGAAGATCACAAAAGAGATTTTTTTCTCCCTTCAAAGATATAAAGTATTTTTCTTGTCATGAACTAGGACATGTTGTTGTAGAATGTAAGACAAAGAAAATCAAGTTTAATCATCAAAAGATACATAAAATGAGAAGACTCCCTCAAGCAAGCCAACAGAGAAGACACTCATTCATCAGGTACACAAATCATTTTTATGGTTATTGATTATTATTATTTGTGTAATGAATTTGGACATAAATCATTTGAATGCAAGTTGTACACAAAGAAAAGCATGAAATCAAGAAGGAGCACACCATTTCCTTCATTTCTTGGCAACATAAAATGTTATGTGTGTGATAATCTTGGCCACAAGGCCAAAGACTACAAGTTTTCATGTACCCTAAAGAAGCCCAAACAAAAGATGGACACTGCAAGAAAACCAAACAATGAGACAAAATGAAATGAAGAAAACTGAAACCAACCTATCAAAGTGTGGAAGAGGGAGAAAAAGGAGCAGTGTTTAAATTCAATGACAAATTGAAGTCATCCTAGTTTCAGGGGGAGTTGCTCATGAAGGCAAAGAAGAATATTGTTACCTTTAGTGTTAGAAGAGCAGCCCATCTTGAAACTTGAAACATCTCAAGGGGAGAGTAGCCCCAATAGTATCTTGAGAATAAATTATGTAATTTTGTGTCTCTTCAATCATTTGAAGATTAGATTAAAAAGAGTATAATGAAAGATATAATAAACTCCAGATCCAAAGAGGAGATCATAACCATCTGCACAATATAACACAACAATAGAGTTGAATTGTTCCCAAAAGAAAAAGACAAAGACACTCTTATGTCACTCTTCGAAATCCTTTCCTTGTGAATGAGATTAGACCCCAACGTATTCCTCATGATCATAGAAAGGTATATGAGTGCCTTTAAAATAATAATAATTTGTCATTCCTACTCCAAACTATGCACTTGTCTACAGGGATTACCCTTATCAAGAGCTGGACTACTTTATGCAGCAAGAGGCTTTTGTTGAAATCCATAGAAAGTGGTCAAAAGATGGTATGGAAACATAAGAGGCAACAAATCGAGGAAGCTTGCCATTGGAGCAGATTTACAACAAAATTCAAATCATGTTGCAGAGATATACAAGTCTGCAAAGATATACAAGTTTGCACGCAGAGCATGAATTTCAAATCTTACCTAAATAGAAAAATATACAAATTGGTCAATGTGTACAGTTGCAACATAATGATATGAAAGGATACTCCATATGTGTTGTTAATTTCATGACTTTCTAAGCACTTTGTTGTATTGAAATTTGTGTTTTTTTGGGAGAGTGTTGGGAAAAAGAAGGGGGTAGCAGTGAGTGCTAGTGTGGAAGAGGACAAGGTCAATGTAGTTAATGTTTCTGTTGAAGCCACAACAGATCCAGTTGATGCTTCTCTTGAGGCAACTGCATATCTTTCCCAATTTCCTAAACAAGTAGTCACTCGCAGAAGTCGAAAGGCTGGGAAAAGGAAAGACGTAGCAACGTGTATTGTTGCAAAAGGAGGCAAGAAGCAGAGTGCGCCAGTGAGAGATGATAAAGGGAATCATGTGTTGACTGAGATCTCCAATGTTCGAAAGGTATCTACCAAGTCAAATAAAGTGGGAATGGCCATTGAAGAAGAAAAGGTCGAAGAGCCGCCACAGTCTACTGACAGTGAAGGCGATGGAGGGGCTAAGACAGAAAACAAAAAGGGGGTCAAGTGGCCCCACAAAAGTTGGATTGAAGACTGGAAAAGGAGATGAAATCAAATTGGGGAATGGTTACATAGTCTGGCGCACATTGTGAGGTTTTCCGTAGGAGAATTATGACTCCTATGGACAAATATGGTCATGGGGATTATGTATTTTGGTGAACAGACTTACATTACATATTAATGGCAGAATGAAGTGTTAGATACTCATTCAGAACAACTACATTGTGGTATCAGATTAGCAGAATATGTTACATGAGCCAATAAAAGAGTTACGTGTTAAGGGAGTTATAATTAGTACGTGCATTGCAGAAAACTTTACAAATGGACCATGATAGAGAAGAAAGTTGAGACAGTGGCAGAGCAAAGAAATTCCGAAAATAATTGTTAAAATAAAGAGATGAGCTGCAGAAGGACAAAGAATGCAGTGACGAATGATTTTTTTTAAGAAAAGTGGCAGTGTTACCAGCATTGTCTCAGCATTATCAGTGTTATAATATGTGTTATGGGTTTAATAAATGTGGTATATATTCCATCCTATTCGGAATTCCAAGCCTTAGTTATTGGTACAACGACTTGAAATTATTCTGCAGTTCATTGTAACGTACATCTATGTATATTATAACGTATCTTTGTTCCAAGGCACAACATCAACGTATTGTCAGCGTTTAAATAATGGGCAGTGTATTGGTTATTATATTGGTTATATTATTCACATCTCGATTATACTATCTATTTCTACTTGTGGTCGACATGCATATTAAGGTTGGAAAGGAAATCATTAAACAATGGAAAGTCGTGAAGAAAAATGACATGGATATATTGCAGACTATGGTGCTTGTCCTTTTTCTAATTCTAGTATGATACCCGGAGTTCATCCTGCCCAAGGTATGTCTCTACATGCTCCTGATTGACATATTGCTTTTTCAATGGCAGTGTTATGGAGTGCGGTCTTCGTATACAATCATTGTCTTCTACATTATGAATTGTGGCCTTCTGCCTTGATATACGCCTTGGATGCATTGATATGGCTTGGCTGACGTACATTATTATGTCACTGGGCTCTGAAGCCCAAGGCATGGTGCAGCAGGGTGCATTTAATGTATGTGTAGGGTGATAGTAAGGAGGTTCATTTTGGGCTCGCCGAACAATATCGGTACTCCTTTGGACTCCATAGGTGGAGAGGAAGCAGTGCCAAACTTTATTTAAAAAGTAAAGGATATTTAGGATACTTTCCATTATTAGATGAGGAATCATATCCACGTGTACAACCATTTATGATTTTTGGCACACTCATGAAGGTGAAAGCAAATAAAGTAAAGCTTAAATGCATGGAAAGTGAGACGAGGACGTGGCCACTACTTTCATGCTTCCTCGTTTTCATGTAACGACTTCTGTTTTTTTGTAAAGGGATTCTCTTTTACCTAATGGCCACATGATACGAAACATGTGGCACTGATATTAGAACTATGAGTTCAAAGAAAATAGTTGACTCAGATCTCACTATGCCACAATATCCTCCGATTGCAATTTCAAATTCGCCTATCATTATGATATTCTCTGTCAAAAGGACGAGGCAAAGGATTTCTTAAAAAAAAAAAACAACTAAAAAGGAGAAACATGTCCAATTGAGTAAAGGTATTACAGTTTGATGATTCCATTGAGTTAGCTTCTTTCAAATGGGTTTTGTATGCAAACACTAGTACCATCTTTTTTTTCCAACAACTTTATTGAATCGTGTGTAGGGGATGCTCCATAGAGGGAATGGTTTCTATTGTTCAAGCTCGAGGTTTGGACAAAAGGATATCACTATGATTACTTCTCCATGTCATGGTTTAGGACAAAGTTATCTTTATTTCCTACCATATTCTCTATGGCCTTAGCCGGTGGGCCTATATGGTGTCTCTCAGAAACACCAGGCTGCAAGACTATGCTCATATGCAATTCCTTGACCAATGAATGTCTGCAATTGACCTACACTTTGAAAGGCCGATTTATTCTTTTAGTGGTGCATATTTTTGAGTAATATACTAAGTCCTACAAAGTTGCAGGCGATGATAAGATTTCACCGTTTGCTGTTAAGAATCTTATAATCGAAATGTATGATTTGATTTGCTAGTATTGGACAATAGTCGCTCCTCCATCTCATCTCTATAAAGAGAAGTTCAATGAAAACTAAATAAGCGACATAGTGGTTGGCATACCCATTGCTAACAATACGTGAAGCTTGAATTTCTATCAAATAATTTGGTAAGGGAACCACAAACCCGCAGAAATTTGAAGTCTGAGTCGTCAAATTTGAAGCTATATTTGAC
Organism: Pinus tabuliformis; assembly: GCA_031772625.1. Classification (NCBI taxonomy): domain Eukaryota; kingdom Viridiplantae; phylum Streptophyta; class Pinopsida; order Pinales; family Pinaceae; genus Pinus; species Pinus tabuliformis. Next base: position 516,057,348 of record CM062804.1, on the reverse strand, counting down.
TGTCTACATAATGTTGTCATTGTTCTTGTGGTGTCTAGATGGAGCTCCTCCCATATTGCACTGTAGAATTATGTTCCAACACTTTCTCTTTTGTTGTGACTTCAGGAGACCGTAGATTTCTTGGTATGTCGTTCCTAGTGTAGTTGAATATGGCTGGAGGTTTTGATGGAAAATCCATCGTAAGAACACCTTTGATATCGAAATAATAAGCTTGAAGCAGGGCTGTAGTGGGTGATACAAATGATATGTTGTTCATACTTGCACTGAGCCTCGTGTCAATGGGGTGTGCACAGAGCTTTTTAGTGGTGCACGGAGACAACCTCAATCCAATTGTAGAGATGATACTTTTAGTTATGTTCCCACTATTGAGTGTAGCAATCACAATTCACATGAGATCTCTTAGCTTCCCATTTATGGTGTAGTAGACGGATACATTTGGGAACCACACGAGAGGATTGCTACATTTACAACATCTATTCCACCATTCTCATGTTCAAGAACATGATCTCTTTGAATCAATGTTAACAATTAATCAACATTAGAGAATGTGCATGTTGAATTAGTGTTGTTGTGTGTATTGTATCTATAATGCATGTTGGCCTAGGGAGTGTGTACTATTGGTATGTAGTGCGTATAATTGGTGTGCATATTATTGATTATGTTATATTATTATTATTGAATGGCATGCAGCAAATTGAATTGACTCTTTGAAATATCTGGCATTGCGATGAAGCTGCTAGTAAGGAAATAAAGAGATTATCTGATAATACAATCAGTAATTTTGGGACACTAGAAGGAGTCTTGTGATATTCTCCACATCATGCATATTCAAATATTTATATGTCTCTGCTAAAAGGATGCTTTGAATTCTTTGCGTGCAAGACAATTTTTTTAATATCAATAGCTATAATAGTTTGGTAATGGAAAATCGAAAAGTTCCAACGACATTTTTAGCACTGATCTTGAATGAAATTGCTTGGTTTGTTCTCTCTGCAACACATAGATTTTTTTCAGGCTCGATAATATCTCTCAATATTGTTAAATGAATTTCAGTCAATACAACAATTTCCAAAGGGCATTGTTCAAATTGTTAAAAAAAATTGAAATATACATAATTGTGAAGAAACCCCTTGTCATTAATGTCAAAAGGGGGAGGTAAATAGAGATATGGAGGATAAAAAAAAATTTAAGACAAAAAGGAAGTCAAATGTGCATAGAGAGGATCAGATTATTTCCATCAATGCAAAAGGGGGAGATTGATGGTATTGTTGTCATTGATGGCAAAGGAGCATCAAAACTGGTTTGTTGAAGAAAATTGTTGTGATGCAAGGCAAGACTCCGTAACAGAAAAGACAAGACTCCATGACAGCAAAGGAAAAACTCCATGACTCCATGACAACAAGGCAAGCTTGTTGAGACAATGACCTGAAGATGTTGTGATGCAAGGCCAAGGCAAAGGAAAAGATGTTGCAGAGATTGTTGTGCTCCATTAATGGAATGGAAAAATAAATAAATAAATATTGATCATGAGGAATGAATGCTCAATCATATAGTCATGTGTTATCCCTATAATGTTACATGATATTGGCATTATGTTGATGTATTTAATCATCACATATGACTGAAAATAATATTGGGTGGAGCATTTATTTTTGTGTTCTAATATTAAAAATATGAAGAGTTTATAAACGAATGAGTGGAAGGCAAAGATTCAAGCCTATTCACTTCATATTCTTATGTGGGATACTGTAAAATTTTGTAGATGTTCTATGCTAAGAGCAATTTCACTTTTCTCACAGCAATCATACAAGTAGATAAGCAAAATGCAGATAGAACATATAAGCAAATCTTACAGAAGACAAATCAGAAACAAGAAAAATGTATGTGTTCGTTTCGGCGGTCAACAGGATGCTTCAACCAGCAAAGTCTCCTTTGGTCAGCCAGCCCAGCATGTGTCACAACAACCCTCCAACCAGTAGATGAGTCAACCCAAGTCAGTTCTACAAAAAGTCAACGCTGTCCTGAAAAGTCAACGCAGGGGCAGCAAGCTAAAAGTCAACGCAGCAGCAAAACGGTCAACCCTTTGACCTCGATTTTTGTGCCAGATAGTACAGCCTTCAAAAATCGAACTTTCCACCAATTTTCAGCTTGATTGGACCAAGCGTTGACCAAAGTCAACGCTGGTCAAACTTTCTGCGAAACCCTAGCAGCAGAAACCCTAGCAGCAGAAAATCCGTACGGTCTGTCCTCTTCGTCCTTCCCACGTGTGGCTGAAATTCGTCCTCCAGGTAGCGTACTCTCTAAGATGAGAGAGGAAGATGAGAGTTGAGTTGTGATGAAATTCTCCAACTTTTCCTGTATATATATCCATCAATGAGGGTGTGTGACACATCTGTTGGGCATGTGAGCCTACATTACAAAACTGGCTGACCTTGCACATATAATTTATTAAGAATAATAAATTCAAAATATAAGTTCTGCTCATCGGATTAAGACTATTTTTATATGGATTTTACACCTCTCAGAAAGAGGAATCCAACAAAAATATTAGCCTCTTAATCTGAGCATCAGAACATGGAGTTTGGACCTAGTTGTCCAAATTTAACACTCCCTCTCAACTAGGGAGAACTCCATCTATTAGTGCAATTAACATCGTGAGTCATCCCGCCGAAACTTGCTTTGCTGGCTTCTTTATTTCAGAACAAAAGTGGGTCAGTCACAAAGACATCATTCCCCGACTGACATAGTCAGTCCAGAGGTCCCAGACCTCACAAATCTTGATCCCAGATCAAGTGGTTGGACCATGCCATCCTAGATAGAGAGTACGGCAATCTCTGATGCGTCCATCAGTCTTTGCTAATAGTCTCTAGCTTTTCCACACCTCATTGGCCAAATGAGAGGTACTTCCCATGAGCCTTGAACTCAATGGGTAGGATGCATACGGGGCACAGATTAAATGAGTGGCGAACCAACTCAATAATCACAAGGGTGGGGCAGAAGCATTATGAGTGCTTATAGCTTCGAGAAGCTATCCCCAAAGCCCCCCAGAGCTCCCAGAGCTCATCGTCCAACAGGACCCACATCATAGGGTCTTTCCACGACACCAAGACTCTCACGGAAGGTTAGGAACTTGACCTTCCCCAGGGGCTTAGTGAGAATATCTGTGACCTGCTCATCAGTTCCTATATGATCGAGCCTTACGGCGCCTCGCTGTACCATATCCCGGATAAAGTGGTACCTGATATCAATATGCTTGGATCGGTCGTGGAACACAGGATTCTCAGTCATACGAATCCCACTCTGATTATCACAGAGTATTACAGTGGTATCTAGCACATGTTGGAACAGCTCACTAAAGAGCTTCCTCAACCAAACTGCTTCAGAACAGGCCATACTAGCAGTAATGTATTCGGCCTCCGCGGTGCTCAAAGCCACCGACTTCTGCTTCCTGCTCATCCATGAGATCGAAGCAGAACCAAGATTGAAACAGCATCCAGATGTGCTCTTACGATCCACCACACTGCCAGCCCAATCGGCATCAGTATGTCCCGGAGTATCACACTCCCGGCAGTGTATCTCAGCCCATGGTTTATCGTGCCCCGAAGATATCTTAAAAGATTCTTGGCACCAACCCAGTGAAAATGATGAGGCTCAACCATCTGTTGGCTCAAAGTATTCACTGCAAAACATATGTCCGGACGGGTGTTCACTAAGAACATCAAAGCTCCTATGAGTTGACGATACTCAGTAGGATTGGCCAAGATAGGCCCTGCAGCGCTGCCACTCAACTTCTTTAAGTTGAGTTCCATTGGTGTCGACACGGACTTACAGTCCACCATCCCAAATCTTTCCAGAAGCTTCACAATATACTTTCCTTGAGAAAGGAAAATCTCTCCAGGTCTCTGCCAGACCTCCAGGCCTAGGAAATAGTGCATCAGTCCTAGGTCTTTCATCTCGAACTCAGCAGCAAGCTCCCTCTTACATTGATGAATGAGAGGGTCACCACCTGTCAGAAAGAGGTCGTCCACATACAGCACTAGAATGAGAGGCTTTCCTTCCACAACCTTAAAGTAAAGGTTTGGATCAGCATTGCTTCGAGTGAAGCCCAGCTTCATCAAGTAACTATCCATCCTCTCATACCAAGCTCTGGGTGCTTGCTTTAACCCATAGAGGGCTTTCTTCAACCTGCAGACATAAGTGTCTCGATCTTGAACTTCAAATCCCAGAGGTTGTTCTACATACACCTCTTCCTTTATAGCACCATGCAGAAAAGCGATCTTGACATCCATCTGATGAAGACTCCATCCTTGCGTAGCAGCAAGGGTTATGATGGATCGGATGGTGGTATATCGAGCCACAGGTGCAAATATATCGTCATAGTCAATTCTCAATCATCATGGATCTGCACCTCAATGACTGTAATGTTGCTCTCATTGTACAGCATCACATTGCTACCCCAAATCAACAAGAATGACAGATCTGGTCTTTTCATTGTAATATACTCCTAGTGGAGATTCATATCTTCTTTGTTGTCTATGCATCATCACGCTGCATGCTACCCATGCTGCCTTTGCATCATCACGTTGCAACACTACAACACGGTCAGATCTGCACTAATTGAGGCTTACGGTCACCCAATCAAGCCTCCAAATTTGCTCCCACAGGTTGCCCAACCATCTGATCCAAAACTGATCAAATTCCTTGACCCAACACAAGGCATAAATTGTTGTTCCAATCTGTTTTCGCTGCTGCTCCTAATTGTGACTGGTTAGGGCATCCATATGTTGCAACAGCCCTTAACCAAGTCACCAAACAGCCTTCAAAAACTACGTGCTACCCTTGTATAAGTCCTCTGCATCCACGCTGTTGATTAGGGCTCAATCTAGCCCCAAAACAGTCCCACGCAATGCCTTTTCAGTGGGGTAAGGGCCTGCGACCTACCACAGGTGGCTTCCTGTACCCACGGCCTGCTGAAACAGAGTTTCCAGCCTGCACATAATGTTCAAATCAACCCAGAATTTTGTCTCCTTTATTGAGGCCTTTCTGCTGGTTAATTTTCACTCCAAAACAGTCATAGGAGTGACCTAAACGTCCCCTCTTCCTTCACTGGAAATGCCCTTACCTGCAACCAATAAAACAGAGATTTAGGGCCCAATATACTTAGCATGTAAGGGCTTCTAGGGACAGCGTATGAGGGCTCTTTAGAACTGCGGATTCTCCTCTGGATCTCTCTGTCCACAAAACCCAAACACGTGGAGAGAGTGCAGTGGTAGTCTCCCTCTTAATGCCAGCTTCTCTGCAGAAGTCTTTGAACTTATTTGACTCATATTCAGTGCCATTGTCAGTCCTCAAAATCTTGATCTTCTTTCTGGTCATATTTTCCACCAAGGCTTTGAAGGTACGGAACCACATGAAAACCTCATCCTTCTTTTTCAAGAAGTATATCCAGGTTTTGCGAGAGAAGTCATCAGTAAATGTCATATAGTAAGAACATCCCCCCAGGGATGTTACATGCAACATACCAGAAGGATCAGAATGGACCAGTTGCAATATCTCAGATGTCTTTGTGACACTTGAGGGGAAAGGTCCCCTTGTATGTTTTCCTTCAGCACATCCCTTACATACACCTTTATGATTATTTCCAAAATCAGGCATCCCTGTCACCACCTTCCTTGCATCTAGACGCCTGAACATAGGAGCATTCTTAAGCATATCAGGTATAACCATAAACCTGACTTTGCTGCCTCGAATAAAGACATGCTCCAATTGGGATACTTTTCCATCCTGTCACTGTTTGTTCATGGACTGAGCTTTGATTACAGGTTAGGGCTTCAACTGAAACTTACAGCAGCCCACTACATAATTTGATGCAGCTTCTTTCCCTTTATCATATCTGGGAACTCGCTCTCCTAGATGACTATTCCTGCACCCTTTTTAAGCTTGATTAGACCTCTAAACAACTGCTACATGACTGCAGCAAGCTCACCATAGGTATGTCTCCTATTTAGAAGAATTCCCAGCCATAACTATCCCAGAAAAGCCTTCTTCTATTGCGGCCTCCCTTTTATAAGCTCCTATCCTCCAAGCTGATTGACCTATCAATCAAAACATTACCAAGGAGTCATTTACAACCACCTTGTTGTTGCCTCCTTGTCATGATTTCTGTGCTTTACTGCTGTAGCTTCTTATCTCTGGTTAGGGCATCCAAAAACCCTCCAAAAATCTACCACAACAATCCTCCAACCACTGTGTTCCCTTGTCACCCTTTGCTATCCTACTAGGCTTCCAATCTGCTGTTGTATGTCCCAAAGAAACCACCTCAAGGCACCCTACAGATCTCGGATCTGCTACAGCAAGGAGTTTGACATTTAGACAAGGGTTTACACCTTTAGTTTGGGCTGCGGTGTCTCCTTAGGAGCTGCGGCTAGGCGAGAGGACCCTTACTAGGTCTCTCGGCCTCTCAACAAACCTCCACGCATGCTGCTGTAACATCATCACCTGCGGCCCAAAACAGAATACCCAAATACTGTAACTATGCACAGAAAACCCTTTAACCTCACCGCTGATCTGTGGTTTTGTTTAGCAAGGGAGACATGCCACAAACTGTCCACACATCTGCTCTTTAGGTACCTTCTAGCTGTGGCTTTCTCCACAGAGAAATCTGCACCAAAACGCAGAGAAGAACCTCTCCTAAACTTGGCTGCACTCTCCTCATCCTTGCCTCAGATCCACACTTCAAACGTAGAGGTGTTCTTAACCTTTTTTATTCTCTTCTTATACTTGTGTTTAGCAGCAGAGGCATTTGATGGAGGTTCTTGAATCTTCCCTGTCACATGATCTAGGAGATCATGATCTTCTAATTTGAGATCTAATAACATCTTCCAGGCATGGAAGTCATCACTTCCAGTCAGCTTGTCATTCTCCCTGAATTCAAGCTTAGAGGAATCCATTTCCTTCGATGATGATTGCTATAGATAGAGTTTGTCTTCACCTCAGCTCTGATTCCATGTAAAATTTTGTAGATGTTCTATGCTAAGAGCAATTTCACTTTTCTCACAGCAATCATACAAGTAGATAAGCAAAATGCAGATAGAACATATAAGCAGATCTTACAGAAGACAAATCAGAAACAAGAAAAATGTATGTGTTCGTTTCGGCGGTCAACAGGATGCTTCAACCAGCAAAGTCTCCTTTGGTCAGCCAACCCAGCATGTGTCACAACAACCCTCCAACCAGTAGATGAGTCAACCCAAGTCAGTTCTACAAAAAGTCAACGTTGTCCTGAAAAGTCAACGCAGGGGCAGCAAGCTAAAAGTCAACGTAGCAGCAAAACGGTCAACCCTTTGACCTCGATTTTTGTGCCAGATAGTACGGCCTTCAAAAATCGAACTTTCCACCAATTTTCAGCTTGATTGGACCAAGCGTTGACCAAAGTCAACGCTGGTCAAACTTTCTGCGAAACCCTAGCAGCAGAAACCCTAGCAGCAGAAAATCCGTACGGTCTGTCCTCTTCGTCCTTCCCACGTGTGGCTGAAATTCGTCCTCCAGGTAGCGTACTCTCTAAGATGAGAGAGGAAGATGAGAGTTGAGTTGTGATGAAATTCTCTCCAACTTTTCCTGTATATATATCCATCAATGAGGGTGTGTGACACATCTGTTGGGCATGTGAGCCTACATTACAAAACTGGCTGACCTTGCACATATAATTTATTAAGAATAATAAATTCAAAATATAAGTTCTGCTCATCGGATTAAGACTATTTTTATATGGATTTTACACCTCTCAGAAAGAGGAATCCAACAAAAATATTAGCCTCTTAATCTGAGCATCAGAACATGGAGTTTGGACCTAGTTGTCCAAATTTAACAGATACAAACAACCAACAAACTGTCTTTAAAAATTTTTGATTTTGTGAGGCAGCAGGATGTTAGAGAGTTGGAATGTGTGAGAGTTGATTGACGTGTTATGCATTAGTTACCTGCCGCATATGAAGCTTATGTGAAGCATAATTGAAGGGAAGAAGAGGCAAAAATGAAGATGGAAATATGCAGAATTTATGACCAGGTAAACCAACACATTGTTGTTTCTTTTTTGTATCATGGGATTTTAGTCTCCTTTCAAGTAGTGGCTTGATAAATATTAGGTTGGAGTGTGTTGAGGTAGGAGCCTCCTGTGGGTTGTAGCCTACAGAAAATGTATGGGAGTTGGAGCTTCCTTGCATGTTGTAGTTTGCAGAAAATTGAGGTAACAATCTCTTGTAGGTTGGAGCCTACATAAAATCAGATGTAATAAGGGAGTAGGAGCTTGCCTTTGCATCACAACAATAACAAAATTGTGTTACTCTCCCTTTATGGGTTTCCACTTATATCTAGTGTCAATATGTGTTATTATTATGAGTTGATGTGATGTTCTGGTTTTCTTATTACTTGTTGTTCACATATTCAATTTGTTAGTCATTATTTGTTAATCTTCTCATTTATTGTTTTAGTTAATGAGGTTTAAAGAAAATAAATTAATGTCCATGAATGTACTAAACCGATTCAACCCCCCCCCCAGTTTAGTCAAGTTTTCATCACAAAGGTGTGACACGTGTAGGGGTGAAAACACAAAAGAGACACATGCAACATGAGGAAGACATAAGACAACATTTGCAAAATGTGAATGACTGTGAAAATGACACATACCAGAGAGAAGGTAACATGAAAATGACACTTATTAAAGTAAAATCAAGTCAAAATGATAATCATGAATGTGAAAGTGACACTTGTGAAATCGAAAATGCGCAAAAGACGATAGTTGAGAAAACTCACCAAAATAGAATTACAAAAGTAACAATGTGAGGGGAATTGTCAATAAAAGTGTGCATTGACTGTCGACATGAGTTGAATATCACACAGGAACTGTCTTGATGAACAGTGCTATGCATGTCCAAGCTTGCATAAAGGAAGTGTGTTCATGAACCCATTGGAGACTTAGTATGTGTGTGCAAGTGACTTGACAGTTTGAAATGAGGAAGAAGGCTTAAACACTTTTCAAAACATCAAACAACTACGGATTAACCATAGAGCTACAGATTGTAAGATCCTCAATAGGCTCCAAAATTCAAGTGTGAGAAAAAATTTGGAGGGTGTTGATCGCAGTGACAACACTTAGCGACACACTAGTAGAACTTCAACTTCTCGATTTAGGTTTAATTCTCGAAGTGAAAGGTCTCAGTCTTTTTGGAATTATTGATTCATCTTGTGCATTACCTTGGATTTCCTACTTAGACCAGTTAGATATATATTCCCCTCCATTCCCTTACTCGATTAAACAGATATCAAGGCTTTCTAAATCACAATTGTTTCGATCTAGGAAAGGGTAATATATCTGGTGAGTTTAAGATGTTCAGAGTATGAGTTTCATCTCTGGTGTTGATCCATTGCCAGCAGGTTTGGACAGTACCCCGACAGAGTCACTATAGGATAAAAATAGTTGCTTCACTTCTAGCGAGCCTGGACAGTACCCTGATGAAGTCACTTTCTTTAGCTCCCTACGTAGTAAGCCTTTCTCTTCTTTCACCCTTTATTTATTTATTTAATAGGACTATGCTTTGGCACTTATTTATTTTATGGGTGAACGAGAGATCTCGACTTATTAAGAGAACAGGAGGTTTCCCCTTCAGAGAAGTATCAGAGATGTTACATTTGATGAATATTCTGCCCTTAGAAAATCAAGGGACCTTCCTTCATCTCCTCCTCTTGAGAAGAATGATGATATGGATATTTTAGATGGTCCTTTCGTGCCTGAATCTGAGACAAATATTATTTATGATCCCATGGAGCCCATGGATCCCTTAGATCCTCCTCCATGTGATCCTCCCATCAGGAAGAGGCCACTTTGGATTTGTGATACTTTACAGGATGATGAGAGACGTGTTCCCGTTCGAAGATCATTTAGAGAAAGGAAGAAACCATCCAGGTATGAAGGATATGTTGCAGCCATGAGCATCATGATTCAAGCCAAACCTCCCACATTTGAAGAATTCATAAAACAACAAGTTTGGAAAGATTCTATGACTGAAGAATATGAATAAATTATGCATAATGATGTATGGGATATTGTGTCAAGACCGAAAGGGAAATCAGTGGTCACTTCAAAGTGGTTATTTAAGATCAAGCATGGAGTTGATTGTAGCATTGAGAAATATAAGGGAAGGTTCATGGCTCAAGGATTCTCCCAAAAAGAGGGAGAATATTATGATGATATATTTGCACCTGTTTCTTGATATACAACCATTCGTTTGATAGTTTCCCTTATTTCAAGTCAAGTATGGACCCTTCATCAGATGGACGTGAAGACTGCATTCCTTCATGGCATGTTACAAGAAGAAGCGTACGTTGAGAATCCACGTGGATTTGAATTAGAGAATTAAAAGACACATGTTTACAGGTTGAAGAAGGCATTGTATGGTTTGAAGCAAGCCCCCAGAGCATGGTATGTCCACATAGACAGTTATTTGGTGAAGCTAGGATTCACAAGAAGCAATGTCGATCCCAACCTCTACTTCAAGGTAGTCCAAGATATGTCGTTGATTTTGGTTTTATATGTTGACAATCTATTCTTGACAGGTAGTTAGCCCCTGATGATAGAGTGTAAGAGGGAGCTAGCCTCTAAATTCAAGATGAAGGACCCTTGACTCATGCACTACTTTCTAGGCCTTGAGGTGTGGCAAAGGCCCAGTGAGATTTTCCTTTCACAAGGAAAATATGTTTTGAAACTATTCAAAATATTTGGAATGTTAGAATGCAAGTATCTACCCACACCAATGGAAATGAACTTCAAGAAATTATGTGGATAAGCTGCAGGACCCGATTTGGTCAATCCATCCAAGTATAGACAATTGATTGGGGCTCTAATGTTCGTAGTGAACACCCATCTAGACATATGCTATGCAATGAACACATTGAGTCAATTCATCGTTGAGCCTCTTCATGCACACTGGATCACTGCCAAACACATTTTGAGATATTTGCATGGGACAAGCATACTTGGTCTAAAATATTCTGTCGGAGATGTTCGACTTCATGGATACATAGATGTTGACTGGGCAGGAAACATTGTCGACATGAAGAGTAAATCTAGATGGTTTTTTAGCCTTGGATTTTCCATGATATCTTGGATGAGAAGGAAGCATAAGTTCGTAGCATTGAGTATCATTGAGGCAGAGTATATTGCCGCTAACATGGCTAGTTACGAAGCAGTTTGGTTGAGGATTCTCTTTGGAGAGCTATTTGAACAGATCCTAGATATTAAAGTGATATATTGTGGCAACAAGAGTTGGATCCGTCTAGCAAAGAATCATGTCTTTCATGACAATTCCAAGCACGTAGAGATCTGATATCACTCCATTCAAGACATGGTGCAAAGAGGAGCCATTAGACTCCATCACATATCAACATATGAGCATATTGCAGATATTCTCACCAAAGCTTTGTCGAAAGGGAAGTTCTTGGTCTCCAAAGAGCAGCTTGGATTGATGGATATGACCCTTCCTGATAAGGGACATCGCTGATCAAGGACACTGAGCCATCTCTTCCCCACTATTTGAGCTCCCATGGTGTGGAATTGAGATAGAGGGCTCATGGGGTTGAGGGATCTCTGGACAATAGGGTATCACCCCTATCTGTTACTCATAGGGTTGGAGTAGTAGCTCACCCTATCTTGGTATTTGTAGAGTATACCCCAATTGGTATCATAACCACAAGTTGGGCTTGTTGGGATTATCCCTCCCTGTCTGACCAATGGGTAGGAGTCATGGGGACATGAGATCCTTACCTTTTGGTAAGTCAAGTATCTCGTCCAAGCTCATATTATGATGCAGGTGTTCTACCACATGACTCTTAAGATTCATTGTTTGGAAGATTGGTAAACAATAAGATGGGTTGAGATATGCTCCCTTATGTCACCTATTATTCGATATGGGGACGGAGATATTTAGCTCCCCCGTGAGATTTCAGATTGATATGTACTCCCCAATGTGGTTTCAGATTGAGATATGCTCTCCAACGATGTAGAGGGTGGTAGCGTTAGCTCCCCAATTATTCTTCTTCTTTATATTTGAGAATGTTGCAGCATATATATTTGAGCATAGATGGGACATATGATGATAGGATGACATGTTGATTCATAGACATATATTGACAGGTGGAATTCTCCCTAGTTGAGAGGGAGTGTTAAAAGTATGCAACTATGGACAAATTCCACTTTAGACATATCATTTGATGGAAATGACAATGGAATTTAATTCATCTTTTGGATAGGACTAAAATTGACCTAAAGATCCCCCAAATCAGATAAGGGAAAGTGTACTTATGAAGGAAAGTCCACATATGCACATTTGAACAAGGTCGACCCTAAAGAAAATTGGACACCCTTGGAAGCCTATAAATACAAGTGACCTCAAGCTCATTTGGACATCACCAAGCATCTTCTTCTTCTCTTCTTCATTGATTGGCTCGTACAGGTCTGAGGTGAGGACGAAAACATAAGTTCACAAAGGTCTGAAATTACAGGGTCTGAGGCTCGCATCTATTTTAGGGTTTTTGGATTATAGTCACAGGCACGTCACAGGGAAAATTTGACCACAGTCGCTGACTTATAAGCATCAAGGGTGTGACTAGAAGCCTCCAGTCGCTCGCACATCTCCTCCTGCATGCGACCAGAAAGTTTGACTCAGACTTGATCGAAGACCGAAGTTGACCACAGTTGACCATGTTAGCGCTTGGATTTGGCCTCAGGCTGAAAAAGACAAAATCCAAGGCAACATCAAACCACTTAGCCTCGTAGCTAGCCCTACGGGGACAGGAGAGGGCTCTCTCCGGGTCTATCTCGGCAAAAGGTCTTCAAATGACTGAGATGACCAATAAAGAACACTGATTTTAGGCTAGTAAACTGATAGGGAAAGTTTGATTTTAAATTTTTAGGGTTATGTTGGAAAGTTGAGCACAGCAATTTTGGGTGCGGGGATGAGACACAGTTTTTGCAGAGGTCTTTTTGGGGCAAGGTAGGAGATTGTCTTGATGCCTTTGAAATAAGTGAATGGATAGATATGACCGGTGAGGAGTTAAGGAGAGCAAGAAACCATTGAGAGTTCTCCTTAAACAGATGAAAACATAGATATTAAGCAAACTTAAAGGCAGAGCATAGAAACCATGAATTCTACCTTAACACTTCATTTACTTAATTTGCAGAAAAGAAGAGTGGGAAAATGATACACATAACAAACTTACAAGTACATGAGAGAAACACACCATCAACACAAATCACCACAGGAATCCCAAATAGTGCTGCAAAACTCTGGTCTTTCCTTTGCCAAAATTGCAGAGATACAAAGAGTAAAACAGTCTAAGCTTATCCCTCAAGAGTCCAACCTCTCCAACCTCTTAAAATGATTGAGAAAATACATAATATAGACCATGCCAACCCATTCCCTAGCCTCTAGGGGTCGAGCTCATCATCCTAGGAGCTGTTTCAACCAATTCTAAACAAAGCACTATAATCTAGGTAGTCAAAACAACTTGCCTCTATAAGCTAGGAAACCAATTCATTCATTAAATGTTTGCTATTTTATGAATGAATCTTCTAGAATAGGTAAATAAGTGTCATGTCAACATGAAATTACATCAATTACATCAATGAGGGTGCAAAATCCCATCACAAGTCAAAACTGGTCAAAGCTGGGCGAATTCCTGAGCTGAAGGTGCAAAACAGGCAAATTTTCCCAACGCGTAGCGCGCCATTTCTCAACGTGTAGCGCGCCTTTCAGCCCACTTTTGGGGCACTTCCCGGCATCCAAATGATGCACAAGTGGGCTTGTTGGAAAGGTCTGGATGTCTACTCTCCAGCCCAAGTGGAATTTCTCAATTTGGTGGCCATTTACCCCTCCAAAATTGCAATCTCCCAAAACTGCTTCCTGTGTGTCCAAAAAGGGGCAATGAGGTCATTTTTTGCATGTTTTTTGACCTTTTGGGGGCCCAAAACTTGATGAAATTTCTTGGAAGTGGCTGAGAAAGTGTAATTTGTCATGAAAAATCCAAAAATGTTGAGTTTTCCTGAAATGGACCTCCCCAACTTAAGGGTAGCGCGCCTAAGCCCTACGCGTAGCACGACTTTCAGATGCTTTTTGGATGCCTTCCCAGTATCCAAATTGGGCACAGGATAGCTCGTTGGAAAGGTATTTGAATCTAATTTCCAAAAAAACTATAATTTTTTAATTTGGAGCTCATTTTCCCTGTCAAAAGTCAAATCTCCCAATACTGGTCAAAATGTGCCAAATGAGGCTGCCTCAAGACAGAGTGCTGTTGCAGCCAACTTTTAAATGCCTTCCTCAACTCCAAATTGAGCTCATAATAGCTCATTGGAAATATCTTTGTGTCTAGTTATCATTTTACTCATCAAGAAAGTAATTTGGCCAACCAAGCTAGGATAAAACTTGATTTTCCCAAGGTCACTCCAGAGGTGCATTCGATTCTCCTGAGGCAACAATATTTTTGACATTTCTCTAAAACCATGACACCTGTGTAAAAAGTGAAGGAGGTTTTTCTTCCTTGGCATGTTTTGGACAAAAACCTCTCTCAGTTTTCCCAAATTAATTTTTTATTTCTCAGAAACATCATGTGAGTAAAACCTATCCCGATGTGTGAAACAATGGATTTTGTCGAAATGAAGCGAAATGAAGGGGATAAGGGGCTTCTAAATTCTTGGGGGAATTTTTGGAAGTAGGGAGAGATGTTAGGAAGCAGGGGAAAGTGGAATCACGGAGATCGAGTGAGGGGAAGAGGTCCAAAAGGGAAAAACACGGGCCTAGCCTAGAAAATTGCCAAGTTATGGCAAGAAACTAGGGTTTGTGCAAAAATGAGGAATCTGGGGAATCTCAATGATGGGAAGTGTTTGATAAGGTACTTGAAGGATAGGGGAAGGTGTATGAACATTTGGATACAATTTTTTCTAATGATTTGACCATCCAAGAGAAATTGCCTTCAAAACCCTAGGAGAGGGAAATGAACCTTGCCTAGGCGCAACTGAAGCATGAACAAGGTGTAAAATGACCTAATGGAACTTGACATGATGATGACAACCCTATGAATGATGATAGACTCAGCTGAATAGTGAAATAGACTGACATTTGGGCAATTTTAGAAGGAGTGAAAGCAAACCCTAGACCTAATGCCTAGTGACCAAATTTTGCTTGAAGACTCACTGAAATGACAAAATTTGACCTTGACACTCTGAGACCACTTTGTAAGAGCATATTTGATCACTGGAGGAAGGCTGGAAAGACTGACACTAACATTGGCTCCAATGGGGATGGTAGCTCCTTGGAGGTGCCAAGAACCGCAAAGCTTTGGGAGAGCAGACAGTGCCTCCATCCATTGGGCAATGGAGTCATTATTTCGACAACCAACACAGACTTTGACACATTTATTGAATGAAAACTTGACTGAAAACTGACTGAAACTTAACTGAAGCTTGACTCAAACTGACTCAATGGCAAACTGAAATAACTTGAAAAAACTCACTCAACAGACCAAACACAAATGACTCATGACTGACTTAAAACAAGACTTTACAAAGCTTTTTGAAGGGCAACAGTCCATCAAGATTTGAAATCATGATGACAACCACCTGTGTTTCTTACAAGACAATATACCATCAAACTATATCAAAATGCCAATGCAACCAATCAAGCAGATGCCTTCTTGATTGGTTCTCCTGATCAGATCTTCTGGTCAACAATGAATACTGGTAACTGGGCATCCAAAAATATAGTCGACCATATTCTCCTTCATCACTGAATACTGCAATAATCACCTTCACTGTTGACTACAACAGGGCTACCATTGGGCATCCAAAAATATAGTCGACCATATTCTCCTTCATCACTGAATACTGCAATAATCACCTTCACTCTTGACTGCAACAGGGCTGCCATTGGATCTTGAAAAACATGAAGTTTTGCCACTGCCACCTCCTGCTAAAAGAACAAGGTGTCTTTTGCTTCAAATTTTGATCTGCCTTCATCATGTGCTTCGGTAAAAGTATGCTTATGGGCTTCAAAAAACTCTGAACAAATGGATGGGCAGATCTCTTCTTGGAAAAGCATTTCAGCACATGAAACATATGAAGAGGAATCTGAATGGAAATCCTGAATGTTTTGTTCTTCTGTGGTGTGAATGTGTTGTAGGTCATTTGTATATGATATGACAGCCAGATTATCATCTTTGTGAAGGAAAACATTATATGTTTGCTGATCTACAAGACAGTCATCTTTTTCAACAGAGGAAGAAGTTTTCCCAACACTTTCCTGACTATGTGTGCACTGCAAATCTGTTGTAGCTTGGGCTGTAACAAGACCTTTCAAGAGCTGATCTATCTCCTCTTCAGACAAAGGAGACAATGCCTTTTATTTTCTTCTGCTTAAACAGTAATTATCTTCATATGACAGGGCACTCAGACTATCATTTATTACTGAGTTATTGAAAGGAGATTCATCACTTACTTGCACAAAGATCTCACCTTGCTGTTCATGAACTGACTGGATTGCTTCTTCATGAAGGTTGTGTTCTAATGATGGACTAACAGTATGAATTACTGTGTCTTCTACATTCCAAATGATTTCAACAGAACCTGGAGTAGCTGACTGGACATTATCACAATCTACAATCAGCATTGGACTTACTTGCATGTTGTTGTTTTCTGTGGGCAGATCTGAAATGTCATTCTCCCTTTCATCATTTTCAGCCATATTATCTTCAACCTGCTAATCTTGATTCTGCTGCAAAATGTCCTGATCATCTTGATGGGAATTCTCTAAGTTTTCTTTATGCTGCTGAAATGGATTCTCATACAGAGCCTCCATGATCTCATCCTCCATAAAATTATCATCTTCATAATATTTCTCAAGGCTTTCAATAAAAGTTGAAGCATGTTTGCAACAGTCATGAACTAAATTTAATGATGGATAAGATGCTTGATATCTTTCAATAAACAAGGCATGAAAATCCTTTAAACAGTAAATACAGGCCTGCGGCAAATTTTCATACCAGGATTGAGCTACACCTTCCAAAGTGGCCAGGAATATCTTCATCAAGCAATCTTCAGGAAAATCCACCTTCAACTTGCGAATATGCATATGAAATCTAACTAGATGTAGAGCAGCATCCTTCCTACCATCATCTTTAAATGTAGGCAAATTCCTTGACCAATCTACCTTCGGAATTTTATTTGGAAAACCAGGGATGTGATCTTGGCTCAAGGGAGCATATCTTCTTGTGATTTGGTCCATCTTGAAAATCTCACAGCTATTGATCTCTCTGCAGTGAAGTCACCATGAAGCACTGATCTCTGGAGTTTTTAGTGAAGGAGTCGCTAGTGAATGATTTCAGCCTTGTCAGTTTCTGATCGTGTCCACCATCAACAATCAGATCTGAACTTGATACATGTACTGGGGTAATTAACAAGTTAGATGTCACATTTACAAGCTAGACCGGAGATTGACTGAAGCAGCGTTTATCTACTTCCGCTAATGCAAAGCAAAAGCGTTTCGAAGGCTACCTGGCATAACTTCAGGCTCCGTCTGTAGCTTATAAAACAAATGACATCAACAAGTAAACCATTTGTTCGTCCCCAGTATGGTCGCCAATATGTTAGCGCTTGGATTTGGCCTCAGGCTGAAAAAGACAAAATCCAAGGCAACATCAAACCACTTAGCCTCGTAGCTAGCCCTACGGGGACAGGAGAGGGCTCTCTCCGGGTCTATCTCGGAAAAAGGTCTTCAAATGACTGAGATGACCAATAAAGAACACTGATTTTAGGCTAGTAAACTGATAGGGAAAGTTTGATTTTAAATTTTTAGGGTTATGTTGGAAAGTTGAGCACAGCAATTTTGGGTGCGGGGATGAGACACAGTTTTTGCAGAGGTCTTTTTGGGGCAAGGTAGGAGATTGTCTTGATGCCTTTGAAATAAGTGAATGGATAGATATGACCGGTGAGGAGTTAAGGAGAGCAAGAAACCATCGATAGTTCTCCTTAAACAGATGAAAACATAGATATTAAGAAAACTTAAAGGCAGAGCATAGAAACCATGAATTCTACCTTAACACTTCATTTACTTAATTTGCAGAAAAGAAGAGTGGGAAAATGATACACATAACAAACTTACAAGTACATGAGAGAAACACACCATCAACACAAATCACCACAGGAATCCCAAATAGTGCTGCAAAACCCTGGTCTTTCCTTTGCCAAAATTGCAGAGATACAAAGAGTAAAACAGTCTAAGCTTATCCCTCAAGAGTCCAACCTCTCCAACCTCTGAAAATGATTGAGAAAATACATAATATAGACCATGCCAACCCATTCCCTAGCCTCTAGGGGTCGAGCTCATCATCCTAGGAGCTGTTTCAACCAATTCTAAACAAAGCACTATAATCTAGGCAGTCAAAACAACTTGCCTCTATAAGCTAGGAAACCAATTCATTCATTAAATGTTTGCTATTTTATGAATGAATCTTCTAGAATAGGTAAATAAGTGTCATGTCAACATGAAATTACATCAATTACATCAATGAGGGTGAAAAATCCCATCACAAGTCAAAACTGGTCAAAGCTGGGCGAATTCCTGAGCTGAAGGTGCAAAACTGGCAAATTTTCCCAACGCGTAGCGCGCCTTTCAGCCCACTTTTGGGGCACTTCCCGGCATCCAAATGAGGCACAAGTGGGCTTGTTGGAAAGGTCTGGATGTCTAATCTCCATCCCAAGTGGAATTTCTCAATTTGGTGGCCATTTGCCCCTCCAAAATTGCAATCTCCCAAAACTGCTTCCTGTGTGTCCAAAAAGGGGCAGTGAGGTCATTTTTTGCATGTTTTTTGACCTTTTGGGGGCCCAAAACTTGATGAAATTTCTTGGAAATGGTTGAGTAAGTGTAATTTGTCATGAAAAATCCAAAAATGTTGAGTTTTCCTGAAATGGACCTCCCCAACTTAAGGGTAGCGTGCCTGAGCCCTACGCGTAGCGCAACTTTCAGATGCTTTTTTGAGGCCTTCCCGGTGTCCAAATTGGGCGTAGGATAGCTCGTTGGAAAGGTATTTGAGTCTAATTTCCAACAGAACTAGAATTTTTCAATTTGGAGTTCATTTGCGCTATCAAAAATCAAATCTCCCAAGACTGGTCAAAATGTGCCAAATGAGGATGCCTCAAGGCAGAGTGCTGTTGCAGTCAACTTTTGAATGCCTTCCTCAACTCCAAATTGAGCTCATAATAGCTCATTGGAAATATATTTGTGTCTATTTATCATTTTACGCATCTAGAAAGTCATTTGGCCAACCAAGCGAGGAGAAAACTTGATTTTCCCAAGGTCACTCCAGAGGTGCATTCGATTCTCCTGAGGCAACGATATTTTTGACATTTCTCTAAAACCATGACACCTGTGTAAAAAGTGAAGGAGGTTTTTCTTCCTTGGCATGTTTTGGACAAAAACCTCTCTCATTTTTCCCAAATTCATTTTTTATTGCTCATAAACATCATGTGAGTAAAACCTATCCCGATGTGTGAAACAAGGGATTTTGTCGAAACGAAGCGAAATGAAGGGGATAAGGGGCTTCTAAATTCTTGGGGAAATTTTTGGAAGTAGGGAGGGATGTTAGGAAGTAGGGGAAAGTGGAATCGCGGAGATCGAGTGAGGGGAAGAGGTCAAAAAGGGAAAAACACAGGCCTAGCCTAGAAAATTGCCAAGTTGTGGCAAGAAACTAGGGTTTGTGCAAAAATGAGGAATTTGGGGAATCTCAGTGATGGGAAGTGTTTGATAAGGTACTTGAAGGATAGGGGAAGGTGTATGAACATCTGGATACAAGTTTTTCTAATGATTTGACCATCCAAGAGAAATTGCCTTCAAAACCCTAGGAGAGGGAAATGAACCTTGCCTAGGCGCAACTGAAGCATGAACAAGGTGTAAAATGACCTAATGGAACTTGACATGATGATGACAACCCTATGAATGATGATAGACTTAGCTGAATAGTGAAATAGACTGACATTTGGGCAATTTTAGAAGGAGTGAAAGCAAACCCTAGACCTAATGCCTAGTGACCAAATTTTGCTTAAAGACTCACTGAAATGACAAAATTTGACCTTGACACTCTGAGACCACTTTGTAAGAGCATATTTGATCACTGGAGGAAGGCTGGAAAGACTGACACTAACAGACCGCAGAAAGGAAAAGTTGTCTTTGATATATTCTGATGCTGAAAACTTATTTTTGAATGTTGTTGGGTTGTTTTTTTATGATATTGTATTGGGCTCATTGTACTTCTACTAAACATTTTATGACAAACTAATAGAAGAATAATTTCAAAGGTTTTTCCCCCTTAGTGGGGTTTTTCCATGGTCTTTAACAAAACCTGGTGTTTCTTGTTGATGTGTTGATTGTCTACTTTGTCATTGCATTGATTGTTCTATCTTCAATTATTGTTGGTGAATGGAAAGACTAATTGTCATTGGAAATATTGCTCATTGAAGCATTGAATTGAACTAACGTAATTGATACAACATAGAAAAATCTGAAATTTTAACATTTTGGTCATACGATTTGCTTTTGACACTCTTACGTAGGGGGGAATCTGTTATCACCCAAAAAATGATCACCTTGCGATTTCTTACTAGGCGGATCAAAATACTCCATGTAGGATTAATTTTATCATAGTAAAATCACTATCACCATAAGAAATAATTTAATAAACCATTTTATTAAATTGTTTATGTTTAAAATTAAAAAACCCCATGAGAATAGTTGAATAAACCATTATTTATTCAATTTTCTCTAGAAATAATTATTAAATCATTATTTGATAATTGTTTCTTAACACATTTGACTAAATCACCTTGGAATAATTAAATAAATCACTATTTATTTATTATTCTTTATTCTTATTTTTGGAATAATTGTTAAACAATTATTTAATAATTATTTCAAATTCACACTTTTCTTAATCATCACAAAGTGATTAATAAATCATTTTATTTGTTAATTACTTCAACCATTTTCTAAATAAAGATATTTGACCATTTTGAATATCTTTTCCCTCTCCAAAAAATATAATAAAATGTTCCTAGTAGTTAGATTTTGATTTGGTCAATAATATTTATTATTTTCCAATTCCTAATTTAGCTCAATACTTTGTTATAAATAAGAGGGTTTTCCATTCATTCTTCACCATGATCATTATCATCGTCACCATTATCGTCTCACTACATTTGAGCTCCCAATTGAGTTCCATATTGATTTTGGGTTGTCTACACATTTGAGGGAGAAGAACAATATCGTTGAAGCACAAGGACATCAAAAGGACCCATCCCACGGAAGGGGATCTACAAAACCATGTTGTAAATCTTCCTCATCAGGTGTTTTAATAGAATATTATTCATTTGAATTCCTTCTATTGGGTTATTGCATTTTTCTTTACTACAGCTATATGTTTTGGGCTTGCATCATATATTTTCTTGCAAGGTTTTATCATGTTTTCTTGCATATATAAAGCATAATAAGCGGCCACATTCTATTGTTAGGGTCACTTGTCATCAATGACTTAAGTGAAACGTTTTTTATACATGTACTAATAATTTTCATACTAACACTTATTTTATTATTTCCACCATTATTTTATAATATTCATTGGGAGGCCCATTTTAGACCTCAAAATTTCTTTAATGAGTTTGCATGTACATAGACTATAGAGAGAGTGTTAGTCTTTCCATGTTATTTAGTCCTTCGCACATGTCACTAAAAGGATAAGTCCATAACAAATTTGCATATAGACTTTGTCTTTTACATATGAACTCTATACTTTAGGCCTTTGCACAGGTTGTCATAGATCTTCGATTCTTCCACAGAAAATTTCATCATTTGTATTTGACAACTCATAAATTTTGAATGGTATTGTATAGCCTTGAATCTGTCATAGAGATATCTTTCATACTCAATGTAGTTTATTTTCAATAGACTTTGAATATCTATGATTATAGTCTCCTTCATTTTAGAATTTCTTCGCATTGTTTTTATCATGGCTCAAAAATATGCTACGTATAGTTATATGACTAGGAGACATCTCATGCACTTAGAACTTGCAACCATACAGTTGTAAAACAATTCTATAACCCTGACAGTACCAGTGTTGTTCTTTGAGGAGACTGAGCCCTTAAATAGTCTAGTTTTATAGTGTCACCATAGTGCCATAGAAGGCTCAGATGTCTTAGTAAAATTTGGATATCACTTTAATTCGAATGCCTTTATAACTTGTGTTTTAAATGGATTATGAGAGAGCCTCTTTTCCATACCTTGTTCAATCCTTGTAGTGTTATTGTTCTATTATAGATATTTGACTTACTCTTTCATAGATTGATTTCTTCCATGCTCAAACAAATTCCGGTGTCACTTGAATATTATAGAGATGAAGCATGATATCGGTGCTAGCTTCATTAATATAAATATACCATGAGAGATGTCCACAGGGACTCGCATCATGGATAGATGTCACCATACAAAAAAATATGTCATGTCACAGAGAACTTCCATCACAAAATTTTTATATTTCCATAGAGATTTGCATTACATGTCCATAGGAGCTCAGGTTATCATAACAAAATTTGCATTGTATTTATATAGGAATTCGCATCATATTTATATAACAAAAACTTCACATAATATACAAAACTCATAGCATATATATAGGAGCAGGACTTGTATCGTGTACAGGAACACAACTCGCATCATATTCAACCTTCAATATCTGTGTATTATAGATAATGTATGTCATAGAGCCTTTGTTGATATACCTCATATACCTCCTTACATGCCTCAGAAACTCTATGCCACAAACTTTGGATTTATTCGAATCATAGTTCTACTTTTAAAGAGATATATCACAGTACCATAGCAAGCTGGGATATCATAAAAATTATCACAGGTAAGCTCGGATATCATATGAATAGTTCCTCATATTTGGATCAACTCTGTCCTTATTTGTATCTCTATCATACCATATAAAATTCAGATTCTCTATCACATATAGTTCTGTTCTTTATTCTCACATATAATTATGATTTATACAGTGAATTTAGATCACTTCCACAGTGCTCTTGTCCTCACCATAGCATTGATACCATGTTGAAATTCAAATAGATGATAGAATTTATTATCGTGCTGATTACTTGTGACTGATATGCATTATTTTCTTAGTATTTTCTTGTTTAGTTATGTCATCAAGAAACTACACATTAGCAAAATATAAATAACATAATGCACAAGAGACAAGAGACACCAGAAATTAGGCTCCAAGCTAGGGGAAAACCCCAAAAAGTAGAAACCCCAACTACAATCCTTCTCTTATAGAATCATATCAAAATGAGATATCCAAGACTAAAACTAAGACTGCCACAAAGATCCAAGTCAACCCTCTTAAATCTAGCCAAATCATGGAATTTTCAGACCTCTAGTGAAGAACGAATTTTGGACCTGTGATTTTCGCAAAGATGCCACAAAGCCTTCGTACATGTGAGCAGAAAAAAACTGGAAACCCCAAATTTATCTCTCCTTTGACTTTTCCTCTCTCTCCTTTGACTTTGGCTCTTCTTCTTCTTGATTAGGTAGAGAAATCGATGTTTTATGTGTGATGAATGTATGTATCTCCAAGAGATCGAGTTGAATCATATATATACATGTCCAGGAGTGTCAAATAGTTGCCTCTTAGGTTGACTTGCCCAAGGAGGGCCAACTTGGTCTTGTATTGACTATTTAACTCAAAAAAAAAAAAAAAAAAAATTCTTCTTTCAAAAGTCAAAATAGGACTTTACTCAAATACATTTATTTTGACCCCAAAAAAATTATTTTTGACTCTTTTTTACTCTATAAGCATCAAGAACATGCTTTTACCAAAAAAAAATCATAATAATTAATATAATTGCAAATATATCAATGATAAAAATTACGTTTGATTGCAATTTGAAGTTCGGCACTAGTTGCATTTTTCAACACCACATCTCTAATGAAGGACTAGTGGGTTGGGTGTGTTACAAAGTGGTATCAAAGTTGATTGTTAAGCTCGTGATGAAAAAAGAAGTTATCAATACTATGTATCCTTAATCGAGCATAAAGGCACTTAGTATGTTACATTTGTTCATTGCTTCATAATAAGTGTTCACTTTTAATGTATCTGGCATAAAAGTATGGATCATGGATTGAATTAGATATGAATCATGATGATTGGAAGTTATGCCAATTGTTTCGTTTCACCCTAGTAGTCATCATCAATTTCCTAGTCAAGTGTTGTCACTCTTGGGGAAGGGGTTACTACTGAGGGGCTTGACAAGGGTAATGTGTCCATCTCTTTTACATTAATACTCCATATATTCATTTGCCATTATCCTTTCTTTTAGTTTGGATGTTACATGTATCCCAAAAAAGATTTATGCTTCATAATCCCATGAGAAGGGGTTTGGATGCCAAAAATTGATGCAATTGTATAAATGAAAAAGAGAGAGAATAATATGAATTTCAAAATGCAAAAGAAAAAGTGAAAAGGATATTAACGATAGATCAAAAGCCAAAGAAAGCTTAAAATCTAGTCCCTCTTTATGAGTCCATTGCCCCAAGTTATATGTAATAAAATGCATAACTAAGGAAGGACTAAGTTAAATTATCCCAAACCCCATGCAATGAAATGCATATAGAAGAAAAGGGGGCTTGTGAACCAAGCAAAGATAATACAAGAAAAGTGCAAGAAAGGAGTAGTAAGGCGTGCCGAGGAAAGGGTAACTCAATGTGCAAGTGATGCCTCTACAAAGGCGCCCATCAGGATGAATATCTTATGTAACCTTGCATGTCAATGACACCATTCTCATGAAGTAAATCCTAAGCCATATTATGGTTTCTTGGGAAATATTCAAATTTTTGGGCAGCAGTACACCTAATAGGGGTTAATGATGATCCTCCTAGAACTAAACTTTGAAAAATTGCAAAGTCATAAGCTAATGTAAAGTTTGAAGGTACTACCTAATGGTTTTTACATTGGACGTAACTCACTTGTTATGTTGCATTGACTCTTGTACATTTTCCAAATGGTAACACTTAGAATCTTGGGGCCCCTGTAGATGATGATACTTGTTACCACTCAATCTAGCAAAGGACCAAGGAGAGGTTCCAAAGGGGCAACTGATGAGTCCCATCAATAGGTACATTTTGAAGATTAATATACCATCCACCAACCTTAAAATTGTCCTTCTCTTGCATTAATTTACATTTTTCATTATATTATGCTTAGTAAGAGGAATAAAAGGTGCTTGTCATAATATGTGGCCTAATGTGGTTTAAATTTTTAGGCTATTACCATGCAGGGACTTAATGGAGACAACTAGGAGAGAATCTAGGGGGTTTGTCTACCTCCTCAACTCCCTAAACTCGGCTTGGGATCCCCATATCCTCTCTCACCAGTTCGAGTTCATTGGCAACCGAGTGACTCTTAGTCCAAGTGAAGATAAAAAAGGACAAGATCCACCATTTTTGAGATCAAGGAGGGAACCATTCCTATTTTCAAGGGAGTTGCTTCAACTACCCTTTTGTATAAATAAACTAGAGGAAGAGCTCATTACAGTTCGAAGTTTTGTTCAGTTAGGTGTAGATATTAAGCTCCAAGCATTGACATTGTTATTTTCAACTTTTATGTGATGTATTATACCTGCACTTTTTGATAATGAGAAGTTGGATTTTAAGTTGCATATGAGTAACTTTCACAGGGCTGAGACCGTTGGGTTTGGGCCCAACCTAGAGGCTTTGTTCCCTCTTCTTGTACTTATGTTTATTCTTTATTCCAAGAAGTTCATAATTTCTTTTATTTCAGTAGAAGTTAACCTCTAAAATCATGTGGTTGTAGTCTCTACATCACCTCTCTTGTGGAAGAATGAGTGGAAGGTCTCACAACCACAGCCCAAAAATATTGCATTTATTATTTCTTGGAAATAGATTAGTGTTGGTTTTCCTATTTTACATTTTCTTTTTGTAGTTTAGAAGTTAGTTCAGTGATTAGATCAGTGGTTTGCATGAATTAGATGTCATTTAAATTCAACTCATCTTTTCCATCATAAGTTATTTCATTTTGTAAATGATAAATGGATGCATGCATGTGATTGATTGCAGGGTTGATTGATCTGCAGGGAAGGGAACCTTCATCACTTCCATCCTGAGCTCTTTCACCTTCTCCTTCCACCTCCAAGCTTTGTCCCAAGAAAAACCCAGTTTTATAAGTTATTTTGTCTAGGTCACCGAGAGCACTCATCCTAGTGAAAGTCAGACCTCTGAGAGGTCCTAAGCTTGGCTAGGGGCTCAAACCAACCTACTTTAATTTGCTTCAACTACTATCACCCTCTCCATACCCTCAAGCCAACATTTTCACCTTCAAAAACCACTCGGATGCCCTCATGTAGCATTACAGGCCTCTTGTAGCAATCGCCTATAGCAAACCTGTAGCAGCCTTTTTCTTCATCAGTTTCAACCCACACTACAATTTTGACTTAGCATAGATGCATAATGACCTTTAGTTATGATAATATGATCAGGAAAAGCTCCTAGGCCACTCCAAACCTTCCTTGTCTTCACTGCAAAAACAGAGTAGAATTAGTTTATTTATCATGCAAGTAGGTTATTGACTTATAATAAAGTATGAAGAAGGTAGATGGAACCTGTAATTCTGATTGGTAGTTTGATGAATTATGTAAGATAGATTAGTTTCTTTTCTACAAGTAGATGAGGTAATTTGATGAATTCTACAAGATAACATAGCTTCATTTCTGTAAGTAGGTTAGCCTTTATCTTTTCATGAATTGAGTAGTTAGGGTTTTACAAGTTGAGTCAATGGAATTTCTATTTTCATACTTAGAAGAAATTTCCAATTGGTCCTTTTATCAAGCTTTCATTCTAATTCAGTAGAAGGAATGGTCTTTGAGAAATTTTTTATCTAATGTCATCACTGAGGGTGGCATGAGTGGAATCAGATATGTTGTGCATATAGCACTGTCACTTTGAAGTTTGTACTAACCCTAGGTTGATAATTTGAGTTGAGGATCCCTTGGGAGTTGCAACATTCTTGGTGAAATACTAGGGCTCACCACTTTTTGGCGTCATTGTCGAGGAGATGTCTAGGTAGATGTTTTTTCTTCTAAAGCATTGTTTTATGTTTTGCATACATTTTTGAAGAAGTAACCTAAAAGAAAAAGAGAAAAAAATTATTTCATGCCTCGTAGGAGTAAATATACTCAAGGAAAAATATTATCAAAAACATCCACACCTTCAAGCAATCAACCTTCACTCTTCTTCGGTGACTGTCATCTTCCTTCTCTGACTATGGGGGAGTTAGAAGTTAGGTGAGCAACCTGAAATTTTTGAAGAACTTATTGGGGAAGAAGAAGAACCCACTTCACCTACCCACACTATGGCTGAAAACAGGTACAATGATGTTTTCCCTATTAGAGAGACCAATGGAGAGGCTAGAATGAAAAATATAAACCCTATTGTCCTTCCACGCTTCCATGTCTTAACCTCGAAGGATCCTAATGATTTCATGCTTGAATTTTTTTTTGTATGTAGGACCTATGACTATGGCTCTAACGAGAAGAAGTTGAATTTATTCCCCTCTACCCTTAAGGATGCAGTCGTGTGCTGGTTTATGGGTCTGCCTGGGGGTAGCATCACTACTTGGGCCCAAATGCAACAAGCCTTCAATAACAAGTACATGGACTAATGTAGGTCCAAAGAAACCAAGGATGAAATCTTTAGGATGAATCTTGGACTTTATGAATCCCTATAAGACTATGAGGGGAGATTTCAACTCAGTTATAGGAGGGTCAGTTGCCCCCTTGATCCTGAATCAGTCAAAATAGTTCTTCTCTGAGGGATCAGGGAAGACATGTCGGAGACCCTCAACATGTTGTCTGGGGGAGATATCTATCAGTTGTCTGATGATGACATTAAAATTGTGTTCAAGAATCACTCTAGGGTTGCTAGAAATATGGGTAGGGCTCGTCAAGGCTTGGTCAGTTCCTCTCCCTCCACAACTTCCATTAAGAATGAGATGGGAAATATGTTGGAGGATTTCAAGAGTGAAATGTTGCATACCTTTGCACTACAAATGGATACCATGTGAATCAAAAGAAAGCAAGAGGAAGCAGAAAGGGCACTAGCTATTTTCTAGCCAAGATGCACCAAAATACATCGTAGGAACGAGTGCCCCTTAAATGTCATAGAGGTTTTCTTAGTCTGTGAAGAATATCATGCAACAGACAAGTGTCATTCTTTTCCAGAACTAAAAGTTGTATATCAAGGAGTAGAAAAGGGGTCAAATCAACTTTGTTTCATCATTCAAACAAGACCTCAAGGTCCTAGGCCATATCAACAAGGCATACAAGGTGCACATTACTCTTATTATTACCCAAATCAGAATACACCCTTGCAACCTTGGTACTCTTCCAATCACCCATCCTGGTCCACACCCCCTTCTTGGCCTTATGCTACTCCATATCCTCCTCAACCTATCAACATCATTTTCAGTCATATCCACCCCAATATTCTCAATAGGGAAACCCATCACAAGGGTGGAGGCCTCAAGTTAACCAGCTTCTTTCTTTACTACCTCCACCCCAACCTCAGCCATAGCTCACTCATCCTACTCCACCTAAGCAACCTCAAATGCATGTTCAACCAAATTCGAACTCGAACAACAAGCAAACCCAGAAAGTCTACAGTGGAGATAAATCTTACCCTACCTATGTTGTGGAAATCCAAGAGATCAACCTTCGATCTAGGAGAGTGCTTCCAGATAACCACCCACCTTTTCCACCTAAAGAGCTTGAAGGATAGAAGGAAAAGAGTGTTCCTCAAGTCAATCCACCTTATTTTCCTGAGATGTTGATCCACCCTAGCCAGTGCACCCCAGAAGAGGTTGAACTTTTGGGAGAATTGAAGAATTTGTGAGTTAAAATACCCCTTGTCCAAGCTATTAAAGATGTTCCCATATATAATAAGCTCATCAAGGAGAAATGTTTCAAACATCCTGGGAGAATAAAAAGAGACACCCCCACCATAAATGTTGTTGGGAAATTATCTAATTTGATGCTTGGGAGGGTGATCTTCCCGAAATATCTAGACCCTAGAAGCCTTGTAGTAGATGTGCACATTGATGGCCTTATATTCCCTAACACCCTGATTGATCTTGGGGCTGAAATCAATGTGATGACTAAGGAAACCATGCTAAATCTAAACCTCCAAGGAGCTTTGAGAAAGACCACCACAGTGCTACAGCTTGCAGATAGATCCACAGTAGCTCCTAAGGGAGTTGTTGAAGATGTTATGGTCTCCATTGACTCTTGGGAGTATCCTACTGATTTCCTAGTTCTCTAGCCCAAAACCAAGTTTAATGGCTATCCTCTCATCTTGGGAAGGCCATGGTTATCCATTGTTGATGCTTACATTAGTTGTATGGTTGTGAATGTGGCCATTAAGAATGGAAATTTTTCTAAACAATTGGTAGTGCATCCTCCTGCTCAGCCTTCCATTGAGCATGAATTAACCTTGTGGATAGAAGAGGAGGAAGAAGATGAACTATATCACACCACCCCCAACCCAGTATGCACTATGGACATAATTACAGGAGGGGGGAAACCTGATGAAGATGATCTCATTGACTGCATCCTTCAGAATCAACCTCCCAATCCCATACCCATTGATGAGTTGATCAAAGGATAAGAGTAATCCTTGGGCTGACTTATGCCCTATTGACTCAAGTTCAGACCATGTCAAGGTTGTAGAGTTTGGCCCATCCAAAACCTTAAAGATAAACCCTTCTCTCTCGGCCAAATAGTAACAAAAATTGTGCAAAGTGCTAAGGCAACACCTGGAAGTCTTTGCTTGGGACTATAAGGAAATGAAAGGTGTGCATCCCTCAACCTGTACCCACCATATTTACATCAAGGAGGGATGCAAGCTTTTGCGCAAACCCCAAAGGGGGATAAACCTAGCTCTTAAGGATATTG
Organism: Pinus tabuliformis; assembly: GCA_031772625.1. Classification (NCBI taxonomy): domain Eukaryota; kingdom Viridiplantae; phylum Streptophyta; class Pinopsida; order Pinales; family Pinaceae; genus Pinus; species Pinus tabuliformis. The sequence goes on along the minus strand of CM062804.1, from coordinate 516,027,236 downwards.
TGAAGGAAGAACTGCAAAAACTATTGGATGCAGGGTTCATATACCTTATTTCAGATAGTAAGCAGGTGTCACCTCTTTTATTAGTTCTCAATAAGAATGGGAAGTGTGGGATTTGTGTGGATTATAGGGAGCTCAAAAAGGTGACAAAGAAGGACCATTGTCACTTTCCCTTCATTGACCAAGTCCTAGATGGCCTTGTCGGGAATAAATTCTCCTTCTTGGATGGATTTAGTGGATACAATCAAATCCAGATTAGCCCTGAATACTAAGACAAGAGCACATTCACATGTCCTTCGGGTACCTTTTCTTATAGAGTCCTTCCATTTGGTTTTTGCAATGCCCCTTCTACTTTCCAGAGGGAACTTTTGAGTATTTTTGTTGAATTGGTTCATGATTCTGTGGAAATCTACATGGATGATTTCACTCCTTATGGATGTGACTTCCATGAAGCTCTCTCCAATCTGTGCAAGGTTTTGAAAAAATGCATTGAAATGAATCTCTCTCTAAGCCCTAAGAAATGTGAGTTCTTGATGAATGAGGGGACTATCCTTGGCCATTCCATCTCCAAGGAAGGGATACAAGTGGACCCAAACAAAATTGTTATCATCAAAAGGGTCCCTACCCCTCAGAAGCAAAGGGATGTCAGGAGCTTCTTGGGACTAGCAAGGTATTATAGGAGATTCATCCAAGACTTTAGTAAATTGGCTTCACCTTTGTTTAGTTTACTGGCCAAATATGCATATTTTTGTTGGACCAACGGTTGTCAAGAGGCACTTGAAATGTTGAAAGAAAAGTTGACTACTTCACCCATCCTAAGAGGTCTCAGCTGGGCCTTTCCTTTCCATATCCATACTGATGCATCAGAAAAAGTTGTAGGGGGGACCTTGGGACAAGTAGAGGATAATTTTCCTTATGCAATTTACTTCATTAATAAGAATTTGTCTAAAGTTGAGCTGAATTACATTGTCACTGAAAAATAGTGGTTGCATATTTTTTGTCCGAGTTAACCTTGCTTGCAGATAATGAAGAGATGGTAGATGATCAACTACTAGACAAGCACCTCTTTGCCATCTCGGTACTTTCTCCCTAGTTTGTTGACATAGCAAACTACTTGGTTACTAGGAGGTTCCGTCCTAATCTATCACATAGGGAGAAAAGCAAGACTGTAAGGAAAATTTCCCCTTTCACTTGGATTGGAGCAATCTTTTTAGATTGGGACCAGATCAAATCTTGAGGAGATGTGTAATATAGGAAGAGGTCTTTGGCATCCTCTCAGCATGTCATGATGTTCCTTATGGAGGTCATTTTGCTGCAAAAAGGACAACCTTTAAAGTTTTACAAGTTGGTTACTATTGGCCCACCTTACATCAAGATGCAAGGAGATATACCACTAGGTGTGATCAATGCCCAAGAATGGGAAAACCCACACCCAGTGATGAAATGCCCCTACAACCTCAAGTGGCCTTAGATCCATTTGACAAGTGGGGTATGGATTCCATTAAGCCAATTGATCCACCATTAGGGCAAAAAAATTACATCATTGTGTGCATTGGTTACTTAAAAAAGTGAGCTAAATCAAAGGAAATCAAAGCAACAACTGAGCAAAAAGTGGTAGAATTTTTAAAAGAGACATATTTTATAAGTTTGGGTATCCAAGGGAGGTAGTCAATGATCAAGGAGAATGGTTCACATCCAATTTGATTGAGGATCTCATGAGGCAGCACCATATCAAGCACAAGACATCCATTATCTATCATCCTTAAGAAAATGGGCAAGTAGAGGTCACAAACAGATAACTGGAGAGTATCCTCACCAAAGTTGTTAGAAAAAATAGGGAAGATTGGGCAGAGAGACTAGTAGAGGCCACTTGCGCCTACAATACTACTTGGAAAACCACCACTAGATTCACTCCATATAATTTGGTTTATGAGAAGAAATATTTGCTTTCTTTTGAGTTTGAATACAACACTTACATAATAGAAACTCAGTTGGACTTAGATGTCAACACAGCACAGCAAGAAACATTGATCCAACTGAATGGCTTAGATGAGTTCAAAATGAAAACTTTCTTACACACTGAAGTCATACAGTTGCAAAGGAAGGTCTGGCATGACAAGCATATCAAGGAAAATACTTTTAAAGAAGGGGATTGGGCCCTGTTATATGATTCTAGGTTCAAAGATTTTAAAGGGAAGCTAATGAAAAGATGGTTGCGCCCATACCTAGTGGAAAAATGTCATGAAAATAGAGTTGTCTAGCTCAAAACCATTAATGAGGAAGGCATCCCCTTTCTTGTAAATGGTTACAAGTTGAATTTATATATAAGATCTCAGCCCAAGGAGGAATTTATCAGTTCAATCAGCAAGGAATTGAATGTGATTGGGAGTTTCATAACTTTCAGTCCACAACACTTTTAGAAAAAAAAAAAAAATAAAAAAGGGGGGGGGGGGGGGGGGGGGGGGGGGGGTGTTCGTGGGGGAATAAGAGGTCTGGATGAAAACCTCTATGAGGCATCTAAGGCCAACTCCTAGGTTGAAAACTTCTCAGAAGCAGCCTAGGAGCAAAAAAAGAGAGAAAAAATAATAAAGATCCCTAGGTGAAAATCTCTCTTGAGGCACCTAGGGCAGGCATGCAGGTTGAAAACCTCCTCTGAGGCAGCCTCTGTGTCTCGAGAAAAAAACAAAAGAAGAGAAGAAGAAAAAAAAAACTTATATCTTATTTTCTAACCTTTCTTTTGTTTTGCAGAGTTGTACACAGTGGCAGATTTCATGGTTACAGGCCAAGACCTACAGGTTTCCATCCATTCCTCTATCCATACACCCCATATCCATCCTCTCCATTCACATTACTATCTCTCTCCACCATCCTATCATCAAGAAATCTGAAATTCACCTCCTCTTTATTTTGCTACAATAAGGACATGTGTTGCTACAGGAAGGTCTTGTAATGCTACAGGAGGAGCTTGTGGAGCTTTAAGAGGGAGATCCAAGGAGGAAAACGACCCAAAATACCATCCTGAATCTGAGAAATGGTAAAGAGATTCCTCCTATGAATTTTCCATCACTCATCCATCATCCATCCACTCATTTCACCAAAAGTTTGCTCAAACTTCTCCACTTTGTCCTACCTTAAAAAAAACACAGAAGCTATCATTTTCTATCTCTATAATGCCTACACTACTCCTCCATGATTCTAACCCTATCCTCATCACTCATCATCATCTCCCTCATATCCCTCATGCCAACTGAAGACTTAAAGGGGAGAAAAAGAGACTGCTACAAGAAGAAACTCCTCCTATAGCAGCTTGTACAGCCACACAACAAACACTGATATTATGTTTTTTTCACCACCAGAAGGGATGATGAAGCTCGGTTTGCAGCCATGAAGAGACATCTCATTCTCAGGGAGGCTTTCCACCACCAACAGCAACTTGGATATTAGAAGAATCCCCCGCAAACACACAGCAACAGCCACAGTCAAGACAGCATCAAAAATGAAGACATGCATAGGAAATAAGTCAAAGAGGTCAACTCTCTTATTCATAATGATTTATGGTCCAACTCCAGCCTGCAATCCCGTATAGAAAATCAATCCACAGGTAGGCTTAGGTATGGAAAGTCTAACCTCCTCCCCCTACATAAAAATGACAAAAATGTGTTTTAAGCGATAAAATGTGTTTTAATAGGCTGGATGTGGCCATTGAACTTGGCCACCCTCGACTAGTCAACTCAAGTGTCAGTTAATTTATCCATGTAGCATGGAAATGTCAACTCAAAACAAACTGGTGTCCTTGAAGAGTGGGGTGATAATCACGAGGAGGGAGAGATGATGACAATTAGTGGGGACAATGGTCCAAAAGAAGAAACTTGTGTTAATGCCAAGTCACCACAATGCTCCAAGATTTTAACCAAAAAAGTATATTATGTGTTGGCTCGACTCCATTTACACCATCACTCATTCCAAAAACCAATGGAGGAAGGACGAGTTAGTGCATCGAGAAGCTAGAGTGCCACCGAGGAGTTTCAAACCCTACCTGCACAGTGCTACATGAGAAATCTACAAGCAAGCCTGCAATTGCGACAGGAGGGTTGAGAGGAGCTACAGGATGAATTGAAAGAGGAAAAAGTAGTCACAATGGCTCGATACTGTCTCAAAAACTTCATTCACACCCAGAATTTCTCTAATAAGAAGTATTTGATACCCTCCTTTGTTTCTACACCCAATTTCATGCATAGCCTGCTTGAAATTAAGAGCATATAGCAGTCAATTAATCAGTAGGAGATCCTTTTGGAGGTTGATGTGGTTAAGATAAAAGAAAGTGTTGGGCAACGGATCCCCCCCCCCCACGGAATGTTTTTGGGGCTTAAAGCCCGAGTTTTGGTCAATGTAATGTAAAGACTCTGCGAAGTATGGGCGCGGAGTGCGAAAGTCTAGGATGAGTCATAGGGTTGTCCGCCCTAAGAATTGTAAAATAATGTAAAGTTGTGTCAGCCTACCCATGGTCCGCAGACCATGGGATTGTATAAATAGAGCGAGGCTCTAAGTGTAAAGATAGTTTTTGGTAAGGAAGTAATAGATAGATGCGAAGGCATGGTTAGAGGATAGAAGTGGATCTGAATTGTATCGGGTTGTAGTAGTAGGAAGAGGCTCTATAGCTGAGTGCACAGAGGCCTAGTAGAGTTCGCAGCTGAGTGTGTAGAGGCCTAGTAGAGTCCGCAGCTGAGTGCGCGGACCCCTGCAGCTGAGTGCACAGGGTGGAGTCGGGTCTATAATTGAACTGAACTTGAAAAGGATTATTAATAAAGATAAGTTTGATTCGGAATATTGTGCATCTATGGTTCTATTTATCTTTATGCATTTATATTGTTTTTGATTACGCACACTTACTTGAAAGTTGAATAAGTAATAAGAATATTGGGCCCGCACAAACTAAGTCAAAGCAATAATATAATAGCACAATAAGGATTGAGATTAGGTTATCACTGTATTCACGCCCCTTACAGAGGTGCGCACAGGCTGCAGCGCAAGCGCGCAGGTTCGGACCGCGGACCTCCAGAACCTTCATCAAGACATCCCTAGGGTGCGGAAACCTGGTTCCAGTACCCTCCCATACTACTTCGGGTGAGACCTCAATTTGCACTCCGCGGACTGTTGTCGAAAGGGCCAGTAGTGCGGGATTTGCTTGGCTAAATCACTTCTGAACCTGGGTCAGGCCCCACCTAGCCAAAAAATGGTTCCATTTTCGAGACCGGGATCGACCTAAGGGATGTCTGATGTCATGCCACTGGAACCCAAAAAAGAACGAAATTGAAGAGTGGTTGGACAAGAATATTCACGAGTTCACGACACAAGAAAACAGAACTCCGCAAGTATCTAAGAAAAAGAGGATGGATCGCTATGTGTATACGGAAATTCACGAGATTTTCTTTGCATCCTTTCCTTCTGAACTATATGAATGGGTTGTGAGGTTAGCCGACAACCAGGGAAGGTGTAGGCTCGACCAACCGACAGTGTGGACTCCAGAATTAGTACGCAAACTAGAGGCATCAGAAGATAAGATCGCGCGAGCTGTGGACCATTGGCTCAACCGGGTAATAGGGGGATTTATCAGTGAGTTTGCGGTAGACAAGATCATGAGCTACAGCGAAGTAGAACGACACTTTCTCAAAGGACGCGAGGTAAGTATATTAAGTATTTAAATACTTGGATTAAGATGCTATTATGTGAAAAGAGGGTCATGTGAATACATTAATGTTTGGGACAACGCGGAGCGGAAAGATCTACAAAAGTAGCGAAGAATTAAAAAACGGTCACTTAATCTCACCTTCACGAGAGACCAAGGAGGAGCTCGCTAAGGTCTCTCTGAGAAACGCGGTCAGTTTGATAAGGCAGCGCATTCTGCAGTTACCACCTCCACCAATGCCACCACCCACTTCACCTCCCTCACATCCATCTCCACCCACTCCACCTCCACCACCTCCACAGTTCAGTATGGCAAGCGCGATCAAACTACCAGTATTCAGAGGAGTAGGGAATGAAGATCCGGACCAATTCTAGTTCGTGGTAAGAGCAGTATGGGAAGCGCAAGGTGTCACAGACGACAATATTAAGAAGGCTACATCGGTGAGCATGCTACAGGATCGCGCATTGACATGGTATATCAAGCACTCTAACGACCACCCAAACGCAGGGATAGTGGAGATCCAGAATGTGTTGAACAGATAATTTATCCGGCCAAAATCGGAGACACAGTCAATCATCGAGTTTAAAGAGATCGTGATGCTTCCTGGTGAGACTCCCTAGGATCTGGATCAGCGGCTAAAGAGTATGATCCGCAAATCCAATATGACGTTGACAAGCAGACAACATCGCCCACGGTTTGTGGCATCTCTGACATCGCACTTGAGGACGGCGTTGTCACAACAGAAACGTTCCACCCAGGCCGAAGCATTGGAAATGGCGATGAGGTTGCATGAGACCCCTATACAAGACCCTGGGTTCGGAGTTCAACAAATCCACGTGCAACTACAAAATCTATGCCTGGAAATGCAAAGTTTGAAGCAAGATAGGGCACTGCGGCCAAAGGCGAGCGAGGAAGTATGGTGCATAAAATTCAAAATCCAGGGCCATGAAAAGGATCATTGTCCCGTGTTCGCGAACTACTTGGCAGGAGGGGAGCCAATGTCATTGAGACCAGAGGCACAGGCAAGGCCGAGTGCAACACCAGCGTTATGGTGCGCAATCTATCAGATAAGAGGAAAACACATGACGGATAATTGCCATTTGTTGCAGAAGTATACACCGACACCCCAGCAACTGTGTTGTAATTTCTGCAGGTCGCTAGGCCACGATGAGTGCACTTGTCACAACTGTGAGCTAATGATGGATCGGAACCCAGCCTATAGGATGCAAACAGAAATGTGAGCCATCGACCCAGCTGTGGGGATGGCACATGCTAGATTTCAGGGGCGAGGTTGAGGACGAGGAGGAATGGGACCAGGAAAGGGCCGCGGACAGTTAATTTGTTACAATTGCAGAGGACCAGGGCACTATGCCCACGACTGTACCAACCCGACGAGGATATCCTGTTCGTATTGTGCTTAGTTTGATCATGAAACAATATATTGCCCTACGCTGATCACACATATGCGCGAAAAAGGGGTATTCCAGCCTCCTCCGATTCAGAATATACAAATGATGAGGTCTGAACCACGCGAAGAAGACTTGAATGTGAACATGATGCTCAGAAGCGGTGCGACCACGGCGGAGGATAAGGGGAAGCAGCCCGAGGAAGATACATGGGTTCGCAACGCTCCTGCAAAGGAACCTGATTTTGACTTAGAACAAGCAAAGGAGATGTTCAAGGAAGCTAAGAAGAGCTTCATGAAGGCATCCACTTCAGGGAGTAAGGATCAACCAGATCCAAGAATGGATCCTTCAATGCTTATTACCTTTCTGAAGACATGCATGAAACTGCTACGTGACAACAAGGCAGTTAAGGGACTACAAGAGCTGATCCCCAGGTGCGTGGGGTCAGGAGAACTGCGCGTAGTCCAAAAACTAGGAAAGCATGCATTGTGCACCGGGAGGGAAATGAGATTGACTGCACAAATTGGTGAGTATGAAATGGATTAGGTAATCCTAGATCTAGGTTCGGATGCGAATGTGTTACCCAAGTAAACATGGGAATGCATGGGCAGGCCCACGTTACAGTGGTCCCCTTTCAATTACGAATGGCGAACCAACAAAAGATTTTGCCTATGGAGAGGTTGCAAGGGGTAACAGTTGATATTGAAGGCGCGAGCACACAAACGGATTTTGAAGTGATAGAGATTGTTGATGACAGCAATCTCTATCCCGCGCTATTAGGAATCGACTGAGCCACTGATATGAATGGAGTCATCAATCTGAAGACGTGCAAAATGATCTTCGAGAAAAAGCCGCTATGCGTAGTAGTCCCACTGAACCCAGCCAAAGGAGCACGCTACACTGAACCAGTGCGCGACGATGAAAGCGATGATGAGCTGGATTGTATTTACAAGATAATTGCATGAGACCAGGATCAGGTGAATCCGACTGCAGATTGGAGAATCTCGTGGGAGCGTGAAAGCTCCTACACTTCGGATTTAGACGAATAAGTAGAACGATGGCAGAATCGGTTGCATGAAGTGACAACGTTGAACTGCAACATGATGGTTAGATCACTGCGTTGCATGACAACAGAGGCAAGGGAACTGCCAACATATGATGGATTAACATTGATGGATGAATTCTTAGGCAAATTTGAAAGTGCGGTACCTGAACAACAGCGGTTCGATGCGTTAAGGTGGGCACTGCACACAACACCCGCACGATGGTGGGGTACACATCAAGGCAATTTGGAGGACTGGCGTGGATGCAGAAGGATGATGCGCCTGTGGTTTGGAAGCCCCCAGCCACGAAAATAAAGTCAGGCAGCCAAGACAAAGCAGCTTGCGCGCCCACCTGTGTCGATGGGTATAGACGTGCGCTGTGTAGCCCACACGAACACACCCCAAACTAAGGATCAAAAATCAGAACAGGACGCAGCAGCAGGAAAAGCGATGCGCGCCACAAATGTTCCACGTAGAATCATTCAAGAAGGAATGCGGAATCCTGAACAGGGTTCACCAGGCGAGACGAACTGATTGGGACTTGCACGTACCAGCGGTTCGATGGGCCTATAGGGCCATGCGTGAAAACCTGAGCACGGAAATGATTTCAAAGCTGAAGAGCAGAGTCGAGACCATAGTTTTGGAGGAAAGGAATCCTCACGCAATAGCTCCCACAGTTGGGACAGTACGCGAGGACCAGGACGAAGGAATTATGCAGCCACGTGAGGACGAACATATGCAGATTCAGAAAGCCATTCGGCGAGGGAACCTTAAGCTTCGCGAACTCGAAGAAGATCGGGTACGATTGAGGCAGAAAAGCATGTTAATGGATGCAGAGATCAAAAAACTAGAAACCGAAATCGCGCAAGCATGTCACATCGATAAAATGACAGGACAAGATATGGGCAGCCATACCACTACATTAGAAGATTGTCGCCAAGTATTTGTGACTCTGCTACCATGGTTGCGACCGCACCTTACCAAACAGAGTAACCAGGGGAGCACACCGCGTAAGGAGGAACACACGGTGATGATTGTCGTGAGGGTAATTAAGGAGTGCCCGCGGACTAGGCTAGAAGGTAAATTGAAGCCTCGCACAGGTGGTGCGACCACCGAACTATCCGTAGGGAGCACAGTCTCAGCACTCCAAACAATTGAAAGAGAGCGCGGGACCATAAAAGAGTTTGTATGGGAGCTTCGCGATAAGGAGGGTGCGCACAGAATCAGTATGTCACAGGGGTTGTGACCGCACTTAGGGGGCTATGCTGCTGCACGGGTAGGCTGGAAAGTGACCATTGGTGTCACTGTTCATGACAAGATGTCCAATTTAAGACAACGAGGAGCGGGCGGCGGGCAATTAAGACACGAAGTCAGAACTAGATTTGGGACTATCTGCCGCCAATCTAGCATTAATGGGCCAAATGAGTGGGGAATGGTCAAATTTGAATTCAAAAAAGCCTATAAATCACAGGTGGCTATCCAACGAACAACCCTTGGTGTTTTGAGAATTTAGTTGTTGCACTATCAGGTGGGTATGGACCTTATGAATTTGGAGGCTTTGAGAGCAAGTTCAATGTTTGAGACATTGCCGAAGGAGACGCTGGACTTCTTGAATGGAATGATGTCGACAACCGAGGAAGCCACACAGAGCCCTACGCTGTCGGTGGGGTATGCACCGGAAATTCCAAAATCGCCACGGACGCCGAGGCCCAAAAAGGATCCATAGGCAGTAGGACCAGTCCGCATGTCTCCATGAAATCCACGGTTTGGTAAACTGTCTATGGAAGACAAGGGCAAGACTGTTAATCTTGAGATAGATGAGGAGGAGGAAGATCTCCAAGCTTTCGTAGAAGAGATCGAGGCGGATGAAGAAATGGAGGAAGACAATCAGCCAGCACGCGCTGCAACAAAACTGCCCAAGTATGTCCCTCCGCGGAGAGGGAAAGCAAAAGTAACCAAGGATTTGGATGTTGTTAAGAGCGCACTCCAAACCCCGCTCCTCCCAGATGGGATTCTGTTTGAAGGTTCAGTTCTAGGCCGCGTGTCCACGATGAAATTTGAAGATTGGGACCTCACAGACACCGAAAATTTCCCACATCTGGAGACTAGCAAACTCATGAAACAGAGCAAGGAGGGGTCAATTACTGCGCTAGAGCAGCGGAAATGGCACCGCGGTTTGGAGGAGGCCGAGCTACTCCACCTACTATGGATTCCACACTTTCACTGGGCACCGATCACGATCTTTGTCATCAGGCAACTGCTTTGCCTAGTGCATGATGGGTACTTGTGGCTGGAGGAGCCCATTCCAATCACGACAGAGCTTATTCACAGGATTTCTCGACTTCCCTGTACGGGAAGGGACCCCGCGGAAATAGCTAGCAAAAGCGGAGATTTGGCGCTCACAGAGGCCATGAAGAAGAAATACAAGTTGGAAAAGAAGCAGAGAGGCTACGTAATTAGTAGCATTCAAGACAAAGGGGTGCGCGTAGCCACCCAGCTACTGTCAGGGAAGGTGATGTGAAAATGTTGCAGCAACGAGGTACCAATGACGGTCGTCGCGCTGGCCGAACAATGCGCAGAGGGGGTATAGTTCAACTGGGCGCAGTTCCTCTACGAGGAGTTTCTAACGAACTGCAAGGAGGCCCAGGAGCAGGGTAAGACCTTCCACTATGTGTGGTTTCTCTTATCCATCTTGTTGGTTGTAGGGGAATTTCCTGAGGATAGTCAGTTTCCTCCTCTTGAACAGGACTTGCCAGAGGCGGCAAAATACGCGTCGCTCTGGGCGACAAAGGATGCCACGCGAATCTGCGAGACCAAGATCTTCTGGATACTCATGGAGGCAAGCGTCCGGATGTGGATCAACAAAAGGCTGCACCTATCCCCCACGGTGTACGACAGTCTGCGGAGCTTTGCAGACTTTAAGGCAGATATGCACAATGTGTATATCAAGGCGTGGAAGGATCCGAAGCAGAACTGGACCAAACTCCCTTTCATCGCGATTGATGACATTGTTTGTTATAGACATTTTTGGGCACTGCAAACCCAATCATAAATGTCCATAAACCAAGGGCCCTTAAGTCCCTAAAAGTGTTGTTCCAACCTCTAAAAGAACAAGGTCAATTGATTACATCTTCTCCCAGAAGTTATCCATGAAAAACTACTCGGAACTGGTCAAAACTGGACCATCTCACCTGCTCCATGGTCAAAGTGCGTTGCATCCCACCTAAATACACACGAGAGGTGCGATGCATACAAAAAATCCCTTCTATGGGGTGCGATGGATGAGAGTGGACAAATGGCAGGGTCAATCTGCAAGGTGGAGGATCATGGAATCTTCCAGAAACTTCTCCTGTGACACTTGCCTCTCTGCATTCGCCCAGGGATGAGTAAGAGATCATCAATCTCCAAGTGGAATCAAGAACTATCAGAGAGAGGACACTAATCAAATCTCAAAAGCTGACTCACCCCCCTTGCAAACATTTATATATGGATCCCTCATCCCAGAGATCCAGAGGCTGGAATTTTGTATCTTGTAAGGAAGTGCTGCTGGTTTCTTGGTGCAACATCATAGTGTTGGGTGATCTAAGCTTTTCATGAGGTGAAGAAGGGCTTTCTTGCTGAGAGGATGATGCTAGGTCAGAACAATTGGTTGTAATCCTCTTTGCTATTCTTGATTATTAATAAAACTATTCAAGTTTTCCTCCACATTCTTGTAGGATTGATGATATATGCATTTGTGTGGTCAATATATATCTGGTCCTATATTGTTTATGACAATAGATCTATGTTCTTGGATAGTGTTATGTTGCTTTGATTCTACAGGTGCTCTTTGAAGCTGGGTAGACGAGGAAGCGAGTGGCAAAGATCTATCAGAAGGGAGAGGAATCAAGCAAGGAACCAAGCACAAGACAGAGGTTGGTCTCCTTTATTCCCCTCTTATCTATTTCTCATAAAGGAAAACGAAAGTAGTTTTAGTTTGTTTGTTTCTAAGGTAGCTACCAGCCTGAGTGGAACTAGCAGCTCTGCATAGACACTAGATTTCCCGATAAAAAAATGGCGACTCCGCTGGGGAACGAATAGATTGTTTGTTTATCTACATTTGTTTACTTTATAAACTTACAGACGGAGCCTGAAGTCAAGCTAGCTAGCCTTCGAACTGCATTTTCTATGCAATTGCAAAGTAGATCAATGTTGCTTCAGTCCATCTCCGGGTTTTGTTTATGAACTGAACAATCGATTTACAAGCTCTCTAATTGCCCTTGTGGTGGCTCTAGTAACCTCCTTAGATCTACCCTTGTGATTCATTTACTGATTACCACTTGCTCGGCCTAAATCCCTGAACTGAGCTGCAAACTGTGACCCGGAACCCAGTTGAAGTCTCGTCCCTGGACCATCGCACTGTCTCTTATTTGAATTCTTGATGCATCGCACTTCCCGAGTGTAGTAGGTGCGCTGCATCTCTTTTTCCCTGTGTTACAGGTGCGCTGAATAGACAAGGCCTCTTCTGCCCTTAGATTTTGGTTTCCGTGTTCACTCTTTTCAGCTCTATTCAAGAGTTTTGTTATCTGTAGTCAGTATACCTCTGTTGAAACCCCCTTCCTTGCCATTATTCCTCCTCCATTGTGCAATGAACTGTAAATTTTTTTATGTATTGTGATTCATTTTCAGTTCTCTTTACAAAGAAGTAGCATAATTGAACTGTCGTTTCTTGATTTGAAAGTGTCGCAAGTGTCATTTTCAGTCATAGAAGAGAATCCGATTGTTCTTGATAGTCGATTACATTGTTACTCTTGTATTTGATTTGAATTAGTAGTTTTTCAAGTGTCGAAAGCAAGTTTTCAATTCCAAATCACAAAGTTTCGTCATTGTCTTCATTTTGTCTTGAAAAGAAACTTGTTAGTAATGTCGCTTTGAAAAATAATTCAGATTTGCACTTAGCTTTATTTTTATCATTCACACATTAAGAAGGCTAAAAACAAATACATGCATGTGCATTTGCATTTAGACTATTTGTTGGTTTGATTTAGGACAGTGTATATAGTGTGTGCTCTTTGCTCTATGTTGAAAGAATATCATCTCTCTTTCCTTAGTAGCTAGGATTTTCATTGCAAAAAGAAGATTAAAAGATTGTATATCATCTTAGATTACATTTTAGGAATTGTACATCTACATCACGCGGTGAACCTGAAAGGAAAATTTCTTAAGCAAGATCAACTGTAAAATAAATTTAATGAATCTAAAAACGCTTTGGAACCTAACGCACAACATTTAGAAGTCTAGGCTAGAGACGTATTCCGGCGTCGTAAAGCCTGGTAACTGTTGTTTTCATTGATGGTTGGATGATTCCTCCACTTTGAGACGATAAGTGCCAGTACGGACTTGTGCTCCCACGTACCGTCGAGTATATATTGGGAGACCACAATAGGCTTTATCCTTTATCCATAGGAATTCGTGTCTGCCGCCCTATCGATCGCAATGCACTGAACATAGCATTCGGGAAGATTGACTGCCGTACCGTAAAAAGTATTCTGCAGTTTTGCGATTGGTTTGGTAATCCCTCTATCTAGATTTCCAGAGAAGTCTCTTTCGTTCCTTTTCAGACTCCTTAAAGGAAAAGGTCCATCTGAGCACTTGTCACTTCAAGCTCATTAAAAATCGAACGCGACTAGAGTCATTTTTTGTTTTTTCTCGACTCTTAAAAATTGAAAAAACAAGTTGTGTCAAAGCGTCTAAAATTTATTTTAATCGGAATAAATATCACCTTTCCTACGTTGGTCTTAGGTTGAGAAAAATGGAGTCCACCAATCAAGGAGTTCCCCTTGGGGGAAATCCTAGTCCTTTCTCCTCTTGGGGAGATGTTGGTGCGCCCCATATGGCCACATTGTCGCTTCCAGGATTGACAATCGGCTTGCCCGTATGGCTCTTCTCAACCTCTGTCATTCAGAACACCATGATTCCGGAACAATCAAGTCAGCAACTAAACGATACCAGAGTTACCCCGCAACCTTCTACTTCGTCCATTTCTTCCTCTCCTCCTTCCTCTTCGCTTGATGAAGCTGGTAAAGCCAAAAATCAAGTAACCGAGAAGAAGAAGGAGAAGAAGAAGAAGGAGCCAAAGGCAAAAAGGGGCAACCAAGCATCATCTAGCGAAAATTCACACACTGCACCGTCCAGGCCTAAATCGCCATGTGTCATTTGCAAAGGAGACCACTATCATCGAGACTTTCCTTGCATCCCTCGGATCTTAAGGGACTGGTCTCCTCGTTTGCACAATCCGGTGTCATCAACCTCTGATGATCATGTTGAAAATACACCGTCAACTAGTGAAAGTGAAGCCCCTGGACAAAAAGGAAAATGTAAATTTCCTTGTAAACTATGTGAAGGCGATCACGCCGTCCACCATTGTCCCTTCTTAGACGAGGCTAAAAGAGTTTTGGACGACCGTCCGGTTTCACCGTTACGACTTCCTCCTAGATATAAGAAACTCTTGCCGAGTCCGTCACTAGTTGAAAATCTGGCTGACACGCCATTATGGTCGGCCGAAGCGTCTATCATTGAAGATAAACCATCTGAATCCACACCAGACGAAAGTCAAAAGGTCAAGGCGGCAGTTGACCCGGTCTTGCCTTCAGAGGATCCATCTTCAGATGATACAGTCACCGGAGAGAACAAAAATGACACTGTCCAAATTCTCTTCGTAAGCACAGACTCCGATGAACATGGGGGCAGTCTACCCGTTCCTTTACCGCAGGAAGGAAGTTCGTCAGAGTCATATCCAACCGTCTATTCGGTCCCACCTCCAAGCAACCTAGTTGTTTCCTTCGATTGGAATCTACTAGGCAGACCCCGCTTACCGGCTAGTGTACCATTTCGAATCATTGCTCAAATATACAGAATGGTCATGGCCGGTACCATCATAGATGAAGGGGCTTCTGTGAGTATCCTTTCCTCGACTGCTTGGAAAGCGCTTGGTTCACCATCGTTTTTGCCTGAAATGAGAAATCTAACAGGCTTTGACAAAGGAACCATTCGACCAATAGGGATCCTTCCCAATGTGCTGACAACATTGAGAAGGAAAATCGTTCACATGAACGTAATGGTAGTCCAAGGACCCCTGGATTATAATCTACTCCTTGGACGCGACTATATTTATTGCATGGGAGCCATTGTCTCCTCACTCTTTAGAGTAATGTGTTTTCCGCATGAAGGAAGAGTGGTCAAGCTCATAGACCAGCTTTCATTCCCCGATTCACACATAGAAAATAGTCATATACCATCCCTGAATGGTCTTTTCACGCAAGGAATGTCTCATCAATCCCCAGTCCGTCCTCGTGATGAGCGCGAGTGATTCGGAGGATATGACTGAAACCCAGGGGGCATGCACCCTGGCCTGTTTCGACAGGAAAACCTTGGGTATAGGGTAGGTTTCCGCAAAGGATATATGACTGGTTGACACACACGTCCGTTTAGGAAAATGGGGTTAGACCGGAATAAGATACCTCTGTTAAAAGTAGGCCTTTCCCAATAAAACAAATGTTTTGTCTGCAAATTGAGGGGTAACCTGGAAACTCTACTTCACTATACCTGGGGGCATGCAAACCTTTTGGCATGCAAGCGAAGAGCGACCATTTATTTTTTAAATTTGTAGGTCCTCTAACCCTTTAAACTCGTAGGATTGGTCGTTTCCTAACTTGCATAAAGATAGGATGTGGGGAAAAGCTTTGAAAAAATGCCTTTTTTAAATGAGACATCCTTATTATACGACTGGATCGAGCAGTTTTAACGCGGAATTCAAGCTCGTTAAAAAATAAACATAAGCAATGAGCAAATGTTCCCCCAGAGTTTAAGCTCATTTAAAAAAAAAAAAATGAACCATTTTCCGGTAAATAACCTTCGTGAATGTATTATCATCAGCCTTTGAAGCCTTGGTCGTGTTCTCATCATCACCTCCACTCTGTATTGGCCGATCATTCACCTCCATTTGATTGTTTACCCTTTTGAGGAACAGCTGCGAAGAGTGATCCCGTTAGCCATCCTTGTAACACTGCCATGATTGGAAAATTCCAAACCTTACCTGGAATCAACTGCTACCCGAATTTATCACTCGTTCCTCAAAAAACGAGTCTCCTTTAAGCTCTTTTCAACTAACTCATAAAATATGAAAATATTTCCGAGCAATTGGCCTCTCCAGCTCGTTAAAGGGACCGGAAGTGCTATCCCTCCTTTAGATTTTAATCTTTTTGGACTTGAGGGATCATTACACAAAAATATCGAGCGCTTGTTTTCTTCGGCTCGTTAAAAGTACCGAAAATTCATCCCTTTTGTATTGTTTTATACTTTTTCAGACTCAAGGGATTATATGACGAAAAAGGATTATTGGAGTTTTGTTTACGTCCCTTTTTCAGACTCTCTAATATTGAAAAGGATCGAGTTATCCTTGTCGTTAAACTCGTTAAAACCGAATAGCGACAAACTTGTCCATACAGACAAGAACGAGTTTCACTATCGCTAGGCTCGTTAAAACATAGAGATGGGTTTGCCCGAAGGGAAAATTATAGAACAAGCATATGTTATCCTCCTCAAGCTTGACAAAAATAAAGAGGTACTGGTCAGCAATGACTGGGGAAAATTGGGAAGAAAACTTGAAGAAACTTTATTGGTAGCAAGTCGCTCTTGAACATGACACTTTCACTCTGCATCCAAGTCGGGTTGGGTTGTTCCGTTCACTGGTCATATCACCATGGGTCCATCACACCATCCATATTTGGGGTTAACGCTACCAATCCATCATGTCAGTGTCGCCGATATGTTCAAGAGAAGTCGCTCAGAGAATTCACCTGTGTCTCATCCACTGCAATACATTTACACTCCATTCTTTCATGACCGCCACCCTGAACCTTATATCACCCGATCGTTTTCACCTCCATTAAAATCATTTGCTCTATTCCGTGTCATTGATGTGGGATTCACTAAGGCCCTCCTATGATGGATCGCTTCTTGTCGACATCATCTCATTATCCAAGAAGTCGATTTAGGAACAACCCTTTCAGTACTTTGAAACTTGCATGCCTCAATGGCAAGTTTCTCACTTCCGGCGACAGGTTTACATCAATGGCCTTCGACCGAAAGACTTTGCGTGGTGTTCGACGCCAAGTCCCTTATTCACACCACGTGAATTGTACTGTAGTACCTTGAGGGTCATCATCATTATCGGTGATTCCTCTCGCGCCTGTTAACAGCTTACATCATCGGTTGGTAATCAGGCGATGTCTTTCCATGTTCGACTCCAGAACATCTCTCACATGGATCGACTTGTACTTTGATTGAAGATCAAACGAGATTGAAGACCCCGGATCTAGTTTCATCCATCCGGGCTGCGATATATATTCAGGAAAATAAAGACATCAAATGTACATCATTACTGCATAGATAATCATCCAATCCAAGGGATGATGGCTCTACCAGGATCATCAGTCTACACTCAGACGATTGTCTGTCTTATGTACATGAAAATGAATTTATAAAGCTGAGCATGGGAATGCCCGCCTCAGCTAGATCATGAAAATATTATGAAGATAATGTATTGTATTGTATCTTATTGCAGGTCGCCTTCCAGCTTGAAAAAACTTCAGATCCTCATGATAAAGCATTTCACCCGACATCAACAGATTAACGACCTCATGCTTTAGGGGGCAACTATTATATACATTTTTGGGCACTGAAACCCCAATCATAAATGTCCATAAACCAAGGGCTCTTAAGTCCCTAAAATTGTTGTTCCAACCTCTAAACGAACAAGGTCAACTGATTGCATCTTCTCCCAGAAGTTCTCCATGAAAAACTACTCAAAACTGGTCAAAACTGGACCATCTCACCTGCTCCATGGTCAAAGTGCGATGCATCCCACCTAAATACACACGGGAGGTGCGATGCATACTGAAAAGCCCTTCTATGGGGTATGATGGGCGAGAGTGGACAAATGGCAGGGTCAATCTGCAAGGTGGAGGATCATGGAATCTTCCAGAAACTTCTCCTGTGACACTTGCCTCTCTGCATTCGCCCAGGGATGAGTAAGATATCATCAATCTCCAAGTGGAATCAAGAACTATCAGAGAGAGGACACTAATCAAATCTCAAAAGCTGACTCACCCCCCTTGCAAACATCTATATATGGATCCCTCATCCCAGAGATCCAGAGGCTGGAATTTTGTATCTTGTAAGGAAGTGTTGTTGGTTTCTTGGTGCAACATCATAGTGTTGGGTGATCTAAGCTTTTCATGAGGTGAAGAAGGGCTTTCTTGCTGAGAGGATGATGTTGGGTCAGAACAATTGGTTGTAATCCTCTTTGCTATTCTTGATTATTAATAAAGCTATTCAAGTTTTCCTCCACATTCTTGTATGATTGATGATATATGCATTTGTGTGGTCAATATATATCTGGTCCTATATTGTTTATGATAATAGATCTATGTTCTTGGATAGTGTTATGCTGCTTTGATTCTACAGGTGCTCTTTGAAGCTGGGTAGATGAGGAAGCGAGTGGCAAAGATCTATCAGAAGGGAGAGGAATCAAGCAAGGAACCAAGCGCAAGACAGAGGTTGGTCTCCTTTATTCCCCTCTTATCTATTTCTCATAAAGGAAAACGAAAGTAGTTTTAGTTTGTTTGTTTCTAAGGTAGCTACTAGCCTTAGTGGGACTGGCAGCTCTGCATAGACACTAGATTTCCCGATAACATTGTTTTCGCTGTGCTCGACTCATGGACACCCGAGCGGCGCACCCTGGATCTAGCGGCGTGCGACGAGACAGCAATACAAAAACAGAAGGAGGCCACCAAGCTACTGGCACAGCAGAAGCGCAACGAGCAATTTGCCGAGGAGTTAAGGGATTCCCGCAAGGTAGCAAAGGCCGCCGCAAAGCAGACCAAGGCTGCCAAAAAAGTAACAACAGCACTGGAAACTGCGGCCACCACGACGCAGGAGGAAAGAGGCTCAGACCTTACCACAGGACAGGGGACAAACAACACAGCAGAAGGCACGGACCCAAGCACGACATCTACACCACTGAAACGATCGCACGGTACGGAATGAACAGGGCCACGGAAGAAGACCAAGGCTTCCAAACTGGATGGTGAACCTATTACACTAACAGAGAGTTACCTATATGACATCGGCGACATAATTCGCGAGGTCACCAGGGAAGCGCTCCAGGAAGCAATGACGGAGTAGCAGAATGTGTTGGGGGCCCTCAGGGCGCAACTGCAGGAACTTCAGGTGCGGCCCCCACAAGAAGGAACGGTAGCTGCCTACGGTGCCGTGGGTACATCGGCAACAGAGCAGTTGTTGCGGGCCAAAATGGCTAACACTGTCATGCTGCCGGAAGGAGCACTAACAGCAGACAGCATGGAGGATAGAGCCGTGGTGGGCTGGATCAAGGGACTTGGCCTAAACTTGGCTGCCCTTCCGCAGGATATATTATACCAGCTGCAGGACGGAGCGACAACAAAACTCCATGCTAGGGAAGGACGCGCAGTGAAAATGCTCAGTGAACAACGAATCAACATCGAGTAGCTTAGCCTACAACGTGATGAAGCATTGGTGCATAATCAGCAGCTGGAGCAGATAGTAGAGGAAGCATGTCGCCACACCTCAGAGCTAGAAATTGCAACAGACCTACCAATAGGAGTGCGGATTCACAAATTGGCCAGTGGATTCCGCAAGGCAAAGGAGGAAGCAACGAGGATCCAGCTGGACCTCAACCTTTAGATTGCTGAACTGTGATTAAAGGCGTATTCATCCACGCCTCAGAAGTTCGGGAACAGCGCGCTAGCGCTATCCAAAAAGGGTTGGAAGAAATAGGACAGGTAGTGTAGACCTGTACAACTATGTTGGAAGAATCCTTCACGGTCCTCACTTCCTTACAAGAGGACCCCACCATACAGCGCTTGGAAACAAAAGTGTGGGAGCTTCAAATGCAATATGATAGTATGCACGAGACGGCGCAGACAGTGGTCCTGACCCAGTGGCTCACAAAGCTACATCAGGCGAAGGCATTGAAGGGACAAGTGGATGTCGCGCGCCAAAAAGAGGCAGTACTTAAAGCACACGTCTAGCCCTGGATTGATGAGGCCTTCCTCATCACTGCCCACATCGAAGGAAAACTCAAACAGATGAAAGTAATGTATTCTTTAAGACAAGGATTTTCCCCTTATAGTCAGCATTTAGCCGAAAGAGTCGAGCAGATCCAGTAGACGGCAAAACAATGCGTTGCGGACCTTCGCACAGCTCAGGCACAGTTAGAAGGGCTCTGTGCCAAGATCGCCACACAATGACTCTGGATGAGTCACGATGATTGTGTTGAGGGCCTGTTGGGCAGCGGATCTCCCCCCCCCCCCCACAGCATGTTTTTGTGGCTTAAAGCCCGAGTTTTGGTCAATGTAATGTAAAGACTCCGCGAAGTATGGGCGCGGAGCGCAAAAGTCTAGGAGGAGTCATAGGGTTGTCCGCCCTAAGAATTGTAAAATAATGTAAGGTTGTGTCGGCCTACCCATGGTCCGCAGACCATGGGATTGTATAAACAGAGCGAGGCTCTAAATGTAAAGATAGGTTTTGGAGGAAGTAGTAATAGATAGAGGTGAAGGCATGGTTAGAGGATAGAAGTGGATCTGAAGTGTATTGGGTCATAGTAGTAGGAAGAAGCCCTGGCAGCCAACAAAAAGCTTGGTGAATATAACTTAGAGTACCCTTCTTCCTCACTATCACCAAGAACTGTGCCACTATTTCACCATTGTTTATGTCATTGTTTCACCACTGAGACTGCTTGAATTTTTTAAATTACACACCTACATAGCATCGAGTAATAGAGAATCAATGGGGGGAGGATTTAACATAAGGGAACCCTTAGACACTAGGAGAATTCACCAACACCCTCTTGTAATTGACATATTCAGAAACCACCAGTGGTTGGGCTTCTTTGAGCTACTAAAGGGATGTGATGATGACATTTCCCATGAATTTTCCACAGCATTACACTCTCAAGGGGAAGACAGTGCCACATGTTAGGATATTTCGACACATAGGAAATAGTTAAGTATAACTTGCTCTAGTGTAGATTTAGGTAAAGTGTGTTTCTTTACTATGTACTTTTGTAACTTACAATCCGACGATCACAATATGTTCTAGACATGAAGTGATCCGACAATTCATTCTTTCCTTGGTATTACTGACACTTGATCTGTGGCTTAGCACCCGATTGATCCATGATCTTTATTTAAAGAGCATGGAGGGTCATTTGTAAGGTGACCGTTCATGAGAGAAGCTTATGTAAATTTTCTTTCTTTTACATTAATAAATTGCCTGAAGTGGTCGCGTTGGCTCAAGCCGTGGATTGTTTCCCTCTTTGAGGGTTTTAACCATGTCAATAATACTGGTGTATTGATATGTGATTTGTTTGTGAGCGGTGTCCTTTGGTGTTCTATTTGAGGAAGTTACCATGTAAATTCTTACATGGTATCAAAGCTATTTGAGGGCCACATCTGTTGGTGATCCAAATCTGAAGTCGGTACAACTGCATCTGACTGTCGTTTCCTAAATCTATTGTTTCTAACCGCTTTCAGGCCGAGAGGACTGCTCTATTGTGTTAGAAGCATCTGTTCCAATGAGGAACCCCTTTCGGTTCACGTGAAAAGATTTCTGGTAGCCCTAGCTACATCATTTTTAATATCTTGAGGTATACAGTCTTTATTTGCAGTCTTAGTTATTTATCTCTCAGTTTATTTTGGTTTATTTATCTCTCTGCTTTTTATTGCCGGATCCATACATTTCATTTCTATGTATTCTCTTTGCCCTGCGACTCTGTGCAACCTGGGCAAATCAAAAACAGAAAGCAAGGACTTTTCTCATGCATATGTTCTTTTCCGCCGCGCCTTAGTGTGATCTCGAAAAATCAGAAACATTGAGGAAAATATTTAGTTTCCGACGAAATAGAACTTCAAGTCGTAAGGTTTTGTTTTTTTGCATGTTCGTTTTGGGTTGTGTGGTTTTTTGTTTTATAGGAAAAAAGGGTTTTCTCAAGTAAACACACACTCCAAAGCTTCAGAGATTTCAAAAAAAAAAAAATCCCTTTCACTTTTCCAAAAATTATTAACATTTTAAACTAGCTCACTTGGTCCAATGTTACTTTATGAGAATAGAGGTCTTGGGTTCAAGTCTTTATTTTTGTTGAGTTACTTTTTCAAAAAGCACATGTAACTTATGTTTTAAAGTTACTTTATGTAAAAGTGTTCTCACTCATTATAAAAAGTGAGTCACTTATAATTCTAAGGTCTCTTTATCTTTTATTTAAGTTACAATTTAGTGGGTAGCTCATAAAGTACCATTGTAAAAGTGACTTTCACTTATTTATAAAAGTGGGTCACATAATTTTTTTTTTAAGTGAGCTAATTAGATCAATTTTGGAAAGAGGGGGGATTTTTTTTTAAATATAACATTATCATTCACTTTTGCACATTCATGTACTTCGTCAGCATCTTCAACAACTTTTATTCAAAAATTCATAACTTCTTCATCCGGAAGCCGTTTTTGGAGCTGTTAATCGACCTAATTTTTTTAGATCTTTCCATTGGAACACTTAGTTTCAGCTTCCACTGCTTCAGTTTTTGTTAAAATGGAAATTCCATGCCAAGTTATTCTTGACAACACCAACTACTTCCAATTGGTGTCATACATGTAGGATTTACTTAGAAGTAAAGGTATTTATAGAATACCCTTAGGCCAAGAGTCTAAACCTAAATATGAATATAAGCAAGCCAAATGGGGAAATGGGAAAGATCAAGAACATGGGTTGATAGGGATGTCTATTTCTCCAGACCTTAGATTCCATATCACAGAACTTGATACCCCTAATGAAGCAATGAAATGGCTCAATAAAGTTTTTGGAATAAAAAATGAAATTAGAGCCCATCAACTCGAAAATGAGTTGCTTACGTTGGACCCCAATAATTTTTCTTCCATTGAAGATTTTTCGTCCAAGTTTAAGACCCTTAGACTTCTCTTGGAAGATGTTAAGATTAAGAAAGAAGATGATATCCTTATCTATTCCATTCTTACTAAGTTGGGACCAACGTACTCTGTGTTTGTTTCCACCTTCCATTCTACTAGAGAAGCCTTTATTTTTCAAGGAAGAGACTACAAGTACGCCTCTTTTGATGCATTTTGTGATTCTTTAATAAGAGAACAAGAAAAACTCTTACATATTAGTCTTCTTAATCTTGGAAACTCTTCTAAGAAAGCCTTAGCCGCTCAGCAGCAACCAAGTTCAAAGAATCCTAAGAAGCAGCATCCTAAAAAGAATGGTCCTAAACCAACCAAGGGTCCTAAGCACTTTCAATCTCAAAATGAAAAACCAATTCAACAAAATGATAAGGAAAATAAAAACAAAGGGAAGAAGACTGATAGACATTGCAACTTTTGTAATCGAGATGGCCACTTAGAATTCAAATGCTTTAAGAAGATGAAAGTCTTGGAAGCAACAATGGAGAATCATAACATCCATTTTGAGCACTCTTCAACTTTAACTTCATCTTCAGGAATAGAACTTTCTGCATGTGGTTGTCAAGCATCTCAGTCTGGTTATGCACTAAATGTATCTTCTTCTTCTCATTCTCATGAGTGGCTCATTGATTCTGGAACTTCTTATCACATGGCCAAAAACAAAGCCGTTTTTTTTTTCTTTAAATGATTGTAACACCAAAAATATATATGTTGGTGATGATAGATCTCTTAGTGTTGTAGGGACTGGAACTATTCATCTAGACAATGGTCAATTTAATGATTTATTATGTGTTCCAACCTTATCCTACAACCTTCTATCTATATATCAGATAACTCATTCAGGTGAAGGTAAAACCGTTGAGTTTTCACCTCACGATGTTGTAATTAAGGACCTAAGAGATCCTAGACAGATTTTAGCTACTGGAATTGCTAATGATTCTACAAGGTTGTATAATTTTAACAACTTTGGGTCATCAACTCTTCCCTCGGTATTTGTTGCTCATAATGATGAAGTGAGAAAACTTTGGTATGAGCAATTTGGTCACTTAAACTATCACTCCCTTCAAAATCTATGTAAATAAAATATGGTGACAGGTCTTCCTATGGTATCTTGCAGAGATGGTGTTTGTTCCGGATGTGTACTTGGAAAACATCATCGGGATAGTTTTGAAAAACGTGCATCTTGGCATGCCTCAGCCCCTTTATAGCTTGTGCATAGTGATTTATGTGGTCCACTTCCAGTTGTTTCATTCTCTGGCTACAAGTATTTCTTAACTTTCACTGATGATTTCTCCATACGCACTTGGGTATACTTCTTAAAACTCAAGAGTGAAGTATTTAACATGTTCTTGGCCTTTAAGGCCTTTGTTGAGAAACAATCTAGACATCAAATTCTTAAGCTAAGATTTGATAATGGCGGAAAATATGTCAACAAATTCATCAACTTTTGCACTGAGAATGGAATTCAAATGCAACATATTGTTCCATATACTCAACAAAAAAATGGTGTAGCTGAAAGGAAGAATCGCACTTTAAAGGAAATGGCTAATTGTATGCTTCAATTTAAAGGACTTAGTCTTAATTTTTGGGCAGAAGCGATTAACTGTGCAAAGTACATAGTAAATCGCACTCCTACTAAGGTTTTAAAAAATATCACTCCAGAAGAAGCATGGACTCAATTAAACCAGATGTAAGTCACTTTCGTGTTTTTGGAAGTGAAGCATGGGCCCATATTCCATATGAGAAACATAAAGCCTTAGAACCTAAGA
Source organism: Pinus tabuliformis (assembly GCA_031772625.1). Taxonomy (NCBI): domain Eukaryota; kingdom Viridiplantae; phylum Streptophyta; class Pinopsida; order Pinales; family Pinaceae; genus Pinus; species Pinus tabuliformis. The sequence goes on along the minus strand of CM062804.1, from coordinate 516,002,287 downwards.
GTGAAAAATGTATTTTTGTTGGATATTCTGAAGATGTCAAAGGATATAGACTTCTTCCACCTAAATCCAAAAGTGTTATCATTAGAAGAGATGTAAAGTTTGCTAAAAATATATCGACCTACGAGCCTAGTTCGGCGGATGTGCCACCTCTCTCTATCCCTTCTACTTCTAAAAATATTTCTTCTTCAGATGATGACAGCGAGGATGAAAATCCTCCCCCACCTTCTCGAGATCCTCCTTCAGCTCCTCAGCTTCCAAAATGGGTCTGCACTACTCGGGATGAAACAAGTGCTCTTGTAGGTGATCCTACAGATCAGCATCGCACACGTTCTCAGTTTGATAGAGCCTCTTCTTTACTAGCTCAAGCTTCAGTGAATTATGATCCTGGCACCTTTGCAGAAGCTTCATGCCATCCAGATTGGGACACAACTATGAATGAAGAATAGCGTTCATTATTGGCAAATGATACATGGGATCTTGTTCCTCTTCCAAAGGGACAAAAACTTGTTAGATGCAAATGTCTTTATAGAACCAAGTTTGGACCAGATGGAAAAGTTGATAAACATAAAGCTCATCTTGTTGCTTAGGGTTTTTCACAAGTTGAAGGCATTGACTATATTGAAACCTTCTCCCCTATTGCAACAATGAACTCTATCTGACTTGTTCTTTCCCTTGCTGCCTCTTTCAAATGGGAAGTCCATCAGATGGATGTTAAATCTTACTTCTTGCATGGGGACTTGCAAGAAGAAATATATATGGAACAACCTCCTAGCTTTATACAAATAGACTCCAACCTTGTATGTTGGCTTAAGAAATCCCTTTATGGTCTTAAGCAAGCCCCTCGAGCTTGGTATGCCAAAATCGATAGCTTTCTTTTAGATACTGGCTTTTCTAGGTGTCATTCTGACAATACTGTCTACACCAAGAAAGTGGGTAAGTCTCTTATCATTCTTGTTCTTTATGTTGATGATCTTATCCTTACTGGTAGTGATCACAACCTTATAAACCATGTGAAGTCCAACCTTAAAAAGTAGTTTGAAATGACAGACTTAGGACACTTGCATTATTTTCTTAGTCTTCAAGTCTTCCAAACCATGGAAGGTATTTCCCTTTCCCAGTCCAAGTATGCATGTGATCTTCTATGTCACTTTCACATGGAAGACTGTAATCCAACCCCTTCTCCCTTTCAACTTGGATCCAAACTTTCAATCACTTGTACTTCCCCTGAAGTTGATGTTACCTTATATAAGCAAGCCCCTCGAGCTTGGTATGCCAAAATGGATAGCTTTCTTTTAGATACTGGCTTTTCTAGGTGTCATTCTGACAATACTGTCTACACCAAGAAAGTGGGTAAGTCTCTTATCATTCTTGTTCTTTATGTTGATGATCTTATCCTTACTGGTAGTGATCACAACCTTATAAACCATGTGAATTCCAACCTTAAAAAGCAGTTTGAAATGACAGACTTAGGACACTTGCATTATTTTCTTAGTCTTCAAGTCTTCCAAATCATGGAAGGTATTTCCCTTTCCCAGTCCAAGTATGCATGTGATCTTCTATGTCACTTTCACATGGAAGACTGTAATCCAACCCCTTCTCCCTTTCAATCTGGATCTAAACTTTCAATCACTTGTACTTCCCCTGAAGTTGATGCTACCTTATACCATAAGCTTGTAGGAAAACTTTTGTATCTGACCCATACCCGTCTTGGCCTTTCTTTTGTTGTTGGCCTTATTGCTCGGTTTATGTAAAACACACATGAAAGTCATTGGAAAGCAGCTAAAAGAATACTTCATTATATTCGAGGTGCAGTTCAGTTTTGGATTCATTACAGTGCAGAAGCATCCCCTCTATTGGTTGGTTTCACTGATTCCGATTAGGATGGTGACCTTAATGATCAAAAGTCTACTGCAGCTTATGTCTTCACTCTTGGTTCTGGACCTATTACATGGGCTTGCAAGAAAAAAAGTGCCATTTCTCTTTCTTCAGTAGAAGCAGAGTATCGTGGTGCCATAAAAGCTAATAAGGAAGACATGTGGCTTCATCAGATCCTGCCAGAGTTTGGCTTTCAGCAGCAGCATCCGACTACACTTTGGTGTGATAATCAAAGTGCCATTCAACTATGCAAAGATCCAGTCCAACATCAACGCAGAAAACACATTGAACTACACATGCACTTCATCAGAAAGCTCATTCATGAGCATGTTCTTGAAGTGCAATATTTCTCAATCGATGATCAAGTTGCAGACATCTTTACAAAGGCTCTCACAGAGGTGAAGTTTACTAAACTTCGATTTATGGTTGTAGTTCAGGAAGTTGTCACTAAGGGGGGGATAGGCTCTAATGCCTCCTTCCTTCTCCTATTGTGTCATATTTGTACATCCTTCAATCCTATCCCAAGTTGCTTTTAAGGGGGGATGTTAGGATATTTCGACAAGTAGGAAATAGTTAAGTATAACTTGGTCTAGTGTAGAGTTAGGTAAAGTGTTTTTCTTTACTATGTACTTTTGTAACTTACAATCCGACAGTCATGATATGTTCTAGACATGAAGTGATCTGACGGTTCATTCTCTCCTCAATATTACTGACACTTGATCCATGGCTTAACACCCGATTGGTTTATGATCTTTATTTAAAGAGCATGGAGGGTCATTTGTAAAGTCACCATTCATGAGAGAAGACTATGTAAATTTTCTTTCTTTTACATTAATAAATTGCCTGAAGTGGCCACGTTGGCTCAAGCCATGGACTATTTCCCTCTTTGAGGGTTTTAACCATGTCAAGAATACTTGTGTATTGATCTGTGATTTGTTTGTGAGCGGTGTCATTTGGTGTTCTATCTGAGGAACTTACCCTGTAAATTCCTACACCACAAAAGTTGTTAGAGAGTTGGCCATTTCTCTCAGTATAGAAACTATCAGCAGAGTAACCACCTTGCCTCTAAGAATGAGATGGAGAAAATAAGACAAGCAAGTAGGTGTCACAGCTAGGAAAAACTTCTTCCTTTCAAAAGAGAAGAATGTAGAAGACAAAAATGGAGTGAGGAGAGAAACTTTGCCTTACCCTTGGGATGTGGTAGCCTACCATATCCTTAAATATATATGTTGTGAACGGGGATTAAGTGTAGTTTATGTCTACCAATTCAGGTTGCTCCAAGAGCTGAGATTCAAGGCAGACTTACTCCTTTCTCAAAGACTTAGTGTCCCTCATTTTCTTCTACAGTGAATCATGGAGATGAGTCAGAAGGTAAGGGAAGGAAAACATCAGCATTTAGCTCACCATGGCCTCATCAAATTGATAGTGGTAGATGCTTTGAACCATTTGAGAATCCATGTCCTATGGAACAAATTTGTAGAAATGGAGAAACCCCAGCCTCTAATGTTGGAGGAAAAGAGTGAAAAATAGAGGAAGAAGAAGGGGAAAAGACAAAAGAGGGAGAGGCAGCAAGGTCAAAAGAAGAAGAAAGAACAATAGAATAGGAAAAGGCAGCAAGAACAGAAGAAGAAGAAATAAAGGTAGAAGAGAAAGAGGCCACAGAGATAGAGGAAGGAGAAGCAAATATGAAAGGATAAGAGGAGGAGAAGAAATGAGAATAAAGAATAAGCCCTGAGAAGACTTCTCCACCCCAAGGAACAGAAGACACTGAACAGGAAGTGGATGCAACCTTAGCTACACTGGGAACTCCTATCAAGCCCAAAAGGAAGCAATCAAGACCAAGTCAAATGTATTTCAAAACTAGAGAGAGCACTAGAATTAAACAAAGAAAACCACAAAATCCTACAAGGGTTCCTATAATTATTGATGAATCACCAAGAAAATAGGAAGAAATAGGACGCAATGAGGGAAAATTTGAGGAGGTCACTCCTCCTAGAACCAAAAACAAGTCACCCATAGCACCTATGAGTAGACTTACCACTAGGTCTATCACCTTCAAGAAGCCAAGGGCACAATCTGCATTCGAGGAAGAGGAACAAGAGAAACTACAGGAGAAACAAGGTTTGCTGCAAAAGGGGCATAATTTGCTACAGGAAAAACAGGGGAAGCTATAGGATCCCAAGAAAGATTCACAAGAGGTAGCCACCACCTCAAAATATGTTGGAAAAGATCTAAAAGAGCTCCAAGAACCTAGCCAACAACCTAGATCGAGCTCCTACTACAAATTCGTTGAAGGAGGGAGGATTATCCCTGAAAATTTTGCAATCTCACTCCTTTAAAAGCTAGAGATAGAACGAGGAAGAACCCACGGGTGGACGCAAATTGTTAAATCTAAGAAAGTAGAGGATGTAGGCTTCATGGAAGAAAATTTCATTGAAATGAGCAAAGAATTAAGTGAGCTGAGAATGAGGGAGTTTATAATGAAGGAGCAACTACAGGCAGAAAATATGAGGTTGAGAGAGAGGTTGTAGGAGAAAGAAACACAACTTTCCACCATGGCAAGTCTCTCCATGGAAGAATTGAAATGTAGGCAGCCATCAAAGTCTTATACCCTCTTTCTCAAAGAATAGTGACTTCAATTCCAAATCAAAACCTTGGCACAACATGGATCTATGCCCTTTCAGGATTACAAACAGTTCATTGAATTTTGTAGCCAACATGGAAAACAAAGCAAGATTGGCTGAATTTTACATGCACAACCTCACTCTGACAAATATGAATTTTTGGGATCCCAATGCAAGATTGGGAGATATGTAGTTGATGGCCTTAGCATCTTGGATGACTCATGAGGAGACAAGAGTTGAGGAAGTGAAAAGGGTAATGACAAAGGAAGAAAAGGAACCATTGTATATCAGGGCAGAGCTAGTGAGCCCAAGGGTTGTCATTAGAAATCATGGTCTCATCTCCAATGATGTTGCTTTAACACCTAAATACCTTTCTACCCAAGAGAAAGTCATTCTACACTTTGAAGACACATTTAGGTTGTTGGGAATAGAAAGTCTGCAAGCTTGCCAGAGGAGATGGCATGCCTTACCCCACAGTCTACATATCAGAGAATATCACTCTCCTGAAAGGCTAAGGAATTCCTTGGAGAGAACACCATTATACAAGAGATCATGCAGGGGATGAAAGTCAGGTGGATAGAACTCAAGCTTAGTGCACCCTTGCTGCTAGGCTTACAAGAGGGAAGAGAGGAATCATGATAGTAGAAGGAATGGATAGAAATAGAGAAGAATGCAAGTTTTTATCCCCAAGAGGGCAAACCATCTGAGGAGCCTTGGGATGTCAAGGAGACCACTAGGGCCATGAATTGCACATGGATTATTGAGTTTCTCAGAGGATGAGCAACACTTTCAGCATGGGGGTGATGATGAGTCTCATCAATAGGTACATTTTGAAGATTAATTTTCCATCCTCCAGCCTTAAAACTATCATTCTCTTGCATTAATTCACATTTTTCATTATAATATGCTTAGTAAGAGGAGTAAAAGGTGTTTTTCATAGTATGTGGCCTGATGTAGTTTAATTGCACGAAAATGAAGCATTTTTTAGGCTATTACTATGCAGGGGCTTAATGGAGACAACCAAGAGAGAATCTAGAGGGTTTGTTCACCTCCTTAACTCGCTAAACTCGACCTGGGATCACCATATCCTCTCTCACTAGTTCGATTTCATTAGCATCTGAGTGACTCCTAGTCCAAGTGAAGACAACAAAGACAAGATCCACCATTTTCAAGATCGATGGAACCATTCCTATTTTCAAGGGGGTTGCTTCAGCTTCCCTTTTGTATAAATAAACTAGAGGAAGAGTTCATTAGGTTTCGAAGTTATTTTTCAGCTAGGTGTAGATATTGAGCTCCAAGCATTGACATTGTTATTTTCAACTTTTATGTGATGTATTAGACCTGCACTTGTTGATAATGAGAAGTTGGATTTTAAGTTGCATCTGTGTTAGTTTCAGAGGGCTGAGACCATTGGGTTTGGACCCAACCCAAAGGCTTTGGTCCCTCTTATTGTACTTATGTTTCTTCTTGATTCCAAGAAGTTCATAGTTTCTTGAATTTTAGTAGAAGTTAACCTCTAAAATCATGTGGTTGCAGCCTCTATATCACCTCTCTTGTGGGAGAATGAGTGGAAGGTCTCACAACCATAGCCTAAAAAGATTGTGTTTATGATTCCTTGGAAATGTATTAGTGTTGGTTGTCCTATTTTACAATTTATTTATATAGTTTAGAAGTTAGTTCAGTGATTAGATCAATGGTTTGCATGAATTAGATGTCATTTAAATTCAACTCATCTTTTCCATCATAAGTTATTTCATTTTGTAAATGATAAATGGATGCATGAATGTGATTGATTGCAAGGTTGAACTGCAGGAAAGGGCACCTTCATCACTTCCATCCTGAGCTCTTTCACCTTCTCCTTCCACCTCCAAGCTCTGTCCCAAGAAAAACCTAGTTTTATAAGCTATTTTGTCTAGGTCACCGAAAGCACCCATCCTAGTGCAAGACATGCCTCCGAGAGGTCTTGGGCTTGGCTAGGGGCTCAAACCAACCTCCTTTAATTTTCTTCAACTACTATCACCCTATCTATACCCTCAATCCAACTTTTTCACCTTCAAAAACCACTTGGATTCCCTCTTGTAGCATTACAGGCCTCCTATAGCAATCGCTTGTAGAAAACACGTAGCAACCTCTTTCTTCATCAGTTTCGACCCACACTACAACTTTGACTTAGCATATATGCATAATTACCTTCAGTTGTGATAATATGATCAGGAAAAGATCCAATTCCACTCCAAACCTTCCTTGTCTTCACTGCAAAAACAAAGTAGAGTTAGTTTCTTTATCATATAAGTAGGCTATTGATTTATGAGCAAGTATGAACTACGTAGATGGTACCTGTGATTCTGATCATTGGTATTTTGATGAATTATGCAAGATAGATTAGTTTCTTTTCTGCAAGTAGATGAGGTAATTTGATGAATTCTACAAGATAACATAGCTTCATTTCTATACGTAGGTTATCCTTTATCTTTTTATGAATTGAGTAGTTATGGTTTTATAAGTTGAGTCAATGGCATTTCTATTTTCATACTTAGAAGCAATTTCCAATTTGTCCTTTTATCAAGCTTTCATTCTAATTCAATATAAGGGTGGGTCTTTGAAAACTTTTTTTTATCTAATGTCATAACTGAGGGTGGCATGAGTGGAATCCTATCTGTTGTGTGTATAGCACTATCACCTCAAAGTTTGTACAAATCCCGGGTTGATAATTTAAGTTGAGGAGCCCTTGGGAGTTGCAATATTCTTGGTGCAATACCAAGGCTTACCAAAAACTACTAGACCAAGTGGCAACAATGGGACAAAAACCCATTGTCACCTCAGTCAATGTCCCCTACTCTTTATGGAATTTCACCAATGGGAGGAGTCTCGATATCAAAGAAATCGCTATGAATAGTATATCAATTATCTATAGATAGTGATCTCAAAATCCTATTCAAAAGAGAGACTCGGATAATAGGGGTTGATTTCTTTGAAAGCAAGATCTATAGCTCTCCAAGAAGGGCTAAAGTAAAAGCTATACCTAGGGTTAAGGAGTACTCCTTGATAAAGGGATGCCCCAAACTAAAAATTTCCTATAATAAATGGCTCCTAAGATTATCCTTGTGAAATTAGATTGATAAAGGGTGTTGGACCACAGAGAAACCCAAGTGGACCCAAACAAGATCAAGGGTTTTGGGTGAAACTTCAAAAAAAAAGGTCTTGACCAAGTAAGGGAGGAGAAAAGGATCAAATAGATTATATTTGACTTGAATTTTCAATGCGATGATCCTTGGTGAAGCTGCTAACCTATGAAACCTAGGACCAAAGACAGAATTTAAGATAGGGCTTGGGATAATTCCAAATCTAGCCATGAGAATTCTCTCAAAATTTAAGAGGGCCTATAGGACACCCCAGCGCAGTTTTGCTCCAACTCGCTCACCAAATGGATGGATGCAAAGGATTTTGTGTTATTCCCTAGGATACACTAAGGTTAGGGCATAAAAAAAGAGAGAGAGAGAGATGAAAATATATTCGTTTAGGTGATCACCAAGGATAGAACCAATACCTATCCTATTGGGAGAATGGATTCAATGATATTTCAAATTTTGAAGTTCTTTTTACCCAATCAAGGAGTTCCCCAACAACTTTGCATAACCCTAAGCGCAGCAACTAGGTTACCAAATAAATTCATACTTCTTGTTGCTACAATTTGATGACTTATCAAGGCAGATATGAAAAAAATGTTCCTCTAAGAACGTTCATTCACTATACCCAATCATATAACATATGCAATACCCTCACAAAATCAAGATTCAACTAATTCACATTTCAATTAGGGCAAAAACTTAGATTCAATGAGTGAAAATTCCATACAGTATACATGTATCATAAAATAGAGAAATATACCATGAAAATACACTTACAAGTATAGTGAACATATCCAATCATTAAAGAGAGACAAAAATCGAAGCTCCAAGACCAAGAAAAAATTTCCAAATGTCAAAATGCATCAATGTTCATCCAATTCGTCCTCCAATATTTATAGTGAATTTCTCAAGAAGAGATAAAATCCAAATCCAAGTGATGATGAGAATCAAATGATCCTATAATTAATGTATATCATCCTCTAAGGGTTCGATTTGCCTAATTAGGCCTAATGATTCCCCAACTAATAAAAGAATGTACAAAATAACATTACTTGGTGACAATCCCACCAAGATAGCTCCATAACATGGAAGTAAGCCTCTAAATAGGGCCAAAATGATAGATACAATAAATTGAAGGCAAAATGGAGCCCAACATGTGCCAAAATGAGTGGAAGGACTCCAACTATAGTGATAAAGGGGGTGGCCCCTAAATCTTGAAGAAAATAACTTGTGGTGCTCCCAAGTGGTTGTGGGGGCACAAAAACATCCTCATGGGTCTCCAAGTGTATCGAACAATCTTGTATCCCATCTGTAAGGGTCAGAACAACAATGTAAGCCCTCCATTTGTCTCCCATGGTGAGACACAACCTCATCTGGGCTCTGGATCAACTGCCAAGTTTGTGGTGCAAGTGTGTAGTCGGCTTAGAAAAGTGATCCAGGTGCATCATCATCATCAAATAAGTGGAAAACGAGCAAGTGATGGATAGTACTGAAGGATCACATGGCATGGCTATCTTCTCTTTGCTATAGTGGAGGCCCATGGCTTTCAACGCACACCCTACAAATGCTAATATGACCCTCTGGAGGGCTTGGACCTCGTATAGAGAGACCAAATCTCAAGATGAAGACCCACCTACAATCATGCATAAGATCCAATGTGTCTCCTCACCTTCCAGTGTGACAAATGATCAGTGTAATTGAGTAAATGGGCTTACAAAACATGGAACCAAGTGGACACTTCATATTGGTATGCCCTTCCATAATGGGCTTTAGAGTGTAGAGGTTTCTCCAAGTTCAAGGAGGTTAACCAAAGACCCTATTAGGTGGTTTTAACCTCTAAGGGAGTGACAGGTCCATGATACATCCCTCTATTAGAAAATCAGAAACGCAGAAATATTTGTTATGTTGATAATTACCTGTCTTATTTTTATATACTTATTATATTATTTATGTTCTTCTTTTATCCTATTGTCATCGAGAAATCATCCAATCATAACACGAAGATCAACAACCCCAGATGTAGGTACTCAGTCAAGGCTAAAACCCCTCTCTATGGAAAACTCAGTCAAACTCTTCCACTAATCAAATTGAGATAGACCAAGACCTTATACCTAACCAAAAGACCTTCCTCCTCCACCAAGTCAACCTTCTAATATGATTCAGCAAACTTCAGTGGTCTCTTCTTATCCAACAGCTATAGCCCAGCGACAACCCAAAATTTCGACCCCAACTACTCCAGAATTTCAACCCAGCAACAACCCAGAATTTTGGCCTAGCAACAATCCAAAATTTTGGCCCAGCGACAATCCAAAATTTTAACCCCCAGCGACTCCAGAATTTTGTCCCAACAACTTCGCACATGTGAGACAAGGAGAGAGAAAATTCAACTTCCTTTTGCTTGACAAAGTGTTCCTTCTTCTTCATTAGGGTTTTCTTCCTCTTCCTTGAACTTTGCACCTTTTTTCTACTTCTAGCAATGACAGATCAAACTTCTTGAGTTGATGCTCCAAATGAGGTCGAATTGTTGCGCTTTTATAGTGGTTTTTGCCTCTCTAATTAGGCTACCTTTTCTAGGTTGAGTCCAACTTGGTGGAGGAGCCCTAAATGACCTATTTTACATCAAAATAAATTTCTTCTTTGATATATAAATCCCAAGAAGAGTCTTTTACATATTGACAAGGATAAGGACTCTTGACATAAACCCTAGAAACCTAAAATGGATGCTTTGACCTAAAAATAATTAACCCAAGCCTGAAATTTATGCTTTAATAAGTCAAATTATTTTTCTTTCTTTTACAAGTACATTACATATGACTCCAATACAATTATGAAGACCGACACTAGTTACATTTTTCAACACCCACTTTTAGCTAGGGAGGTATTCATAATTACATATACAGAGGTACATGGAAGATCTCAAAGTGACATACTCTATGAAGAGTTATAGCACATGCAGTGCTACATATTAGATACCTAACCAGGGTACTCTAATCGGGTGGGATTAAGGTGTGTTACAAGCTTCAACATCTATAGATACCATCAGGCTTCCACTCTAACACCAACCCAGGGATCTAGGTGTGTATCCAAGGTCGGAGCTCCATGACCAACTCCACCCTCCCTACTTTGGGATCTAGACATCAACACATAGGTTGGCCAAATGTCCTCCCAAGCATCTTGTTGCCACAAGATGCTTCATCTCTCCTTATCAATTAAATCAGATATATATACACCACTCAAGCATGCTTCAAACGTTCAATCCTTTTATAGAGAGATCTTGCACAATCACAACCCCAATCAGTAATAAAATTTCAAGTATATATACAAATAAACATAAACCTTTGGGGTTCTCAACCATTCTGATTTTATGTATATCATCATCAAGTTATCCAAATACAATTTTGTCAGAAGCTTTCTTCTTCTTTCATTTCTTCAATAGCACCAAATACACCCTCAGTACTATTCAAGTTTTTTGTTTGCAAATCTAGTTGTATTACTTTTATTCATTCTCTTATTTCATTCTTTCTTCAAAGTACTCATTATCACTGTCATAATATGCCCTCCCTCTCAACTGGGGAGATGTACATTTTCTTCTATCCAAGCTCCCTCTCAACTAGGAAGATGTGCCTTTCCTTCTATCCAAGCTCCCTCTCAACTTAGTGAGAACAACAGCATCGGATATACTTGATTATTTCTCATGTCATCAAGGTCTTTGATCATCATCATTGTTCTAGTTTCCTTTGTCATGCTCATCATTATTATCATCTCCAATTATGAACATCTTCAACATTTTGAAGATTATGTACCTGAAAAACTCCAATGGCAAGTACAACCAAATACAAATATATAGAAGCATGAAGCCAACTATATCAAAATCATATAATCAAAGCATTTAAACTTTAGACATCAAATACCTAAACTTATTTAGGTTCGTAATCAGCAAGGGTTGCATTTTTTATATACTAGACTTTAACAACTTGCCAGGGTTTTGTCATAAACCCTAGACTCTGTCTTTGAGACACAAAGCCCTAGATTCAATCAAATAACAATTCAATCATAGTACTATACATCTAAGGTTTCAACAATAGGCTTTTTATAATTACATTTCAAACTCTACTAAGGTTTGTTGCAAACTCTATATTTTATCATCAAAGCTAAATCATATCAATAATCGAAAACAATATCATGATGTCCTAGAATATCGATCTCGACAAGGGTTTTGTTACAAACCCTATATTTCACAAACTGAAACATGAGTATCAACAACTAAGTTAGCATACTCGCATATACATATATAGGATGCATTTGCATTTCACAGCAATATTTACTAGGTAAACCCAAGATCAATACATCAAATAATTCGGGCTAGGGTTTCGATCAAACAAACGAGTATATACTTAGGGTTTCATTCCTAGGATCTTACTATAACTATTACAAGGGTTTTTCTTATAAACCCTAATTTACCAAACTATAATGATCTAGGTTTTCATTTAGACATTAATAGCGAACCCTAAAGGACTAGGGATTTAATCATAACATTATCAAAACCCTAAACTCAAAAGAATAGGATTTCTAGACTGCATCAACAATCCCCAAGTAGATTAGGGTTTCATTATTAACATTGACATACCCTTAGCATCAAGAGGCCAGGGTTTTACAATGAACCCTAAAAGTTAAGGTTTCACAAGAATAATTCAATGACAAGAGATAGTATAACAAGGGTAGATTCAATCTAATGATTAATCACCCTAACAAGAATTTTTATGATTCAAAATCCTAGACATAACGATGTCAGTGAAGAAAATTTCAAAAGAGAATGATCTTACATTTTTTCTACAACAAGTTAAATCAAACCAAACATACCTTGAGTTGTTATTTTAACAAACCTTGTAGGACATCAATTATTGAGGGGTTTCTTTGCAACAGAACTCCTTTCATGATTCAAGTCTTTCCTTTGAAGTCTCATCCATAACCTTTATGTATTTTGCAATCTTTCCTATCACTGAAAATCATAAGGAAAAAGTTATTAATATACAATACAAACAAATCTTGATTTGAGGAAGAAACTAAACAAAGAATAATATACTTATCTTTTGGTAAAATGGTGAAGGATCCCTCTTAATCCAGTCCTTTGAAAGATACCTACACTTTAAACAATCCAAAAGTTTTAACCAGATACATTAGGCCTACAAACTCCAGAAATCGAAACATATCACAAAGCTTAAAAATAGTAGACTTAGAAGGATATGAGAGAGAAGACTTAATAATATAAGTCTTTGACTTCAAATTCTTCAATCTTATTCTTCTCAAGTGGAGCTTCTTTTGCAACAGTTGCATGTTCCCTTTCTCTCTTCTTATTCCTTGGATTCTCAAAACATTGACTTTTGTAGTGTCCCATTTTATGAAAGTTGTAGCATTCAATTTTTGATAAATCAACTTTCTTCTTTGGACCTTTGAACTTCTTGTATGCTTCCTTCTTGTGATGAGCAGAGTAGGCATTTGAAGTGTATTTGAATTGTTGTCTTGTTCATCCTCCTTGTTACTTACTAATGAGATGTGGGTTTTTTCTTCACTGCATGCATTCCACATTTGTTCAAAGGTAGGTGTGTTTCCAATTGCTAATTCATGAAGCAAAAGCACTCCAAGATTTTGGTAGACCTAGTAGAGAAGCAATCATGGGTTCCTTTTCTGGTACAAATTCATCTATAGCTTGAAGTTCATCTCTTATCCTATATATCCTTACAAAATATGATGAAATAGTATCATATTTATTATTTTGTCATCTTAATTGTTCTTAGTTCATTCTTGAGACTAGTTATCTGACCAATATTCTTGATGGTGAACAATTTGGAGATGACTTCATACAATTCTTGAGCAATCTATATTGGATATGTATGGGATTAGATTGTTCTTTATTCCATCGACTATCATATTCACAGCGAAGATATCGGTTTCCCTGAATTTCTTATTTTCTGCATCATTTGTAGGTTTCTTAACTTTCCCTTTAGCACGATCCAAAATTTTATGCTTAGCAAGAATAAGACCTATCATCTTCTTCCATGCCCTATAGTTGGAGGCTCCTTCTAGCTTGTTTTTTGTCTTCATTGTGGTTGACATAGTCTCTATAGATAGTAGGCTTCTCTTTATATGATCATTTCCTTAATGATCTTGTCTTGTTCCTTCTTCCTTAACTTTTCTCTCAATTGACTTTCAAGCTGCCTTTTTCCTTCCTTCTTCACCTTAGCTCTGATACCATGTTAAAAAATCAGAAAGGCAAAAAGATTTTCTGATGTTGATAATTATTTGTGTTATTCTTATATTCTTATTATCTTCTTTATGTTCTTCTTTTATCTTCTTTTCATCAAGCAATCATCAAATCAAAACATGAAGATCAACGACACCAGATGTAGGCACTCAACCAGGGTAAAACCCCTCTCTAGAGAAAAACTCAATCAAACTCTTCCACTAATCAAATTGAGATAGACCAAGACTTTAGACCTGACCAAAAGACCTTCCTCCTCCACCAAGTCAGCCTTCCAATATGATTTAGCAAACTTCAATGGTATCTTCTTGTCCATCAGCTACAGCCCAACAACCCAGAATTTTGACCCCCAGCTACTCCAGAATTTGGGCCCAGTAACAATCCAACAACTTCGCACATGTGAGACAAGGAGAGAGAAAATTCAACTTCATTTTGCTTTACAAAGCCTTCCTTCTTCTTCGCTAGGGTTTTCTTTCTCTTCCTTGAACTTTGCACCTTTTTTCTGTTTCCAACAACTACAGATCGAACTTTTTGAGTTGATGCTCCAAATGAGGTTGAATTGTTCCCCTTTTATAGTGGTTTCTGCCTCTCTAATTAGGTTGACGCCGACTTGGTGGAGGAGCCCTAAATGACCTATTTTACATCAAAATAAATTTCTTCTTTGATAGATAAAGCCCAAGAAGGGTTTTTTACATATTGACAAGGACAAGGACTCTTTCCATATACACTAGAAGTCTACAATGGAGACTTTGAGCTAAAAATCATTGACCGGGTATAATGGAGGCTTTGACTCTCAAGTGGTAGGTGTCATGTGATATAATGATAGAATGGAATGGGAGCCACATGCCACAATACAATGGCAGTTATGATAAGGGAAACCCACACTTGGGTATATAGATGTAGGAGGGAGAAATCATGGTACATGAGTAACCCCGGCCTTTGTTTGTCCACCCTTCTTCATATGTCTTTTATTGATTTTTCTTTTATAATTGCTCGGGGCTCCAAGGGATGAGAGAATGATGTGAATGACATAGCAGTGAATACCCCTTCAAGGTTGGATAGTTCATCGCCCACCAAGGGTTGGGACAATCATGGGTTCCTTAATGACATAGGGGGGCAGTATGAAGGGTCCTAGGAACCAGAGTGATGGCCAAAGATTATAGGGGTAGAGCTCATGATGGTTTTTGCCCACGTGCTAAATGTGTTGTTGGAATTATAATGTGTGTTGTGTACTTGATGGCAACCCACTTGTAGCCAAACAACTCACTTGTATATGGTAACTAGATGAATCTACAGAAGAGATATCAGATGTGACAGAGTGCATGACAGTAGTGTTTATAGATGTGATGAAATGCAAGGCAGCTTCAAGGAATCAGTTTAGAAGACAACTCACTCAGATGAAATATCACAGTATAGCAGGTAAACAACAAAGAATTACATAACAGTCTTCACAAAATGAAGACAGAGAGGTATACGCAGGTCTACCATTGACCAAGCTGCGTATACACGCAGGTTCACTGTATACAAACCACGTATACGTATACATGCACTTTCACAGAAGGAAAAGCACGTATACCTCAGAAAGTTAAATTTTTGGTCCAAAGTATTTGGTCCATGGTATTTTGATCCATGGTATTGGTCCAAGGTATCTGGTCCGAGGTATTGACCCTAGGTATTTGGTCCAAGGTATTGGTCCTAAGTGGTTTTGGTCCATGGTATTGAGAAAGTCCTAAAACTATAAAAGGAGGAGAAGATCATTAAGCCATGGTGTGCAAGTATCGAATCTCTGATGAAGTGTGAGATCTAATAAGCAATTTATTGGCTTATGGTGTTGTGCTTGATCTGAATCAAGGATGAACCTTCGCGTTTGATGAAGGATTAGATCTAATAATGTATCAGTAACTTAAGGCTTGAAGTTAATTATCTTTATGTGGTTTGATCATGCATCTGAATAACTAGCGCATGTTGTAGACTGTAAATATGATGCTCTAGTTATGACTGAAGTCTGGAATAGTTGTAACGTTTAAATCATCATTTACAGATTTGTACGCATACTCACTTTAGAAAAGGAGTGTATATACGTTGGTTCTGCATATCAAAGCAGTGTATACATCATAAATTTGATTTGCAAATCTATACGCGGGTTCGCTTTGAGGAAAGCGCGTATGCACGCAGGTTCAACACATGGAAGTAGCGTATACCTTATAAATATATTTTAGTTGCTTCTATTTGTTGTTGCAGTGTTTTTGGGTTCTGGTCACTGTATTCTGGTGACAGCATTATGAATGATCACATTGATGGGTTGTCAAAGTGATTGATCGATTTGGTTGTGGTTGGTTCAAAATGAGATTGGTTGATGTAGATATATTTGATGATTGAATGATGTTGTTTATAGATTCAGTCTGAAAATTTATGAAACGTGGTCCCTGGAAGAAAAGAGAAGGTTGTAGCCTTCTGTAGGCCGACACCTATGTACTAGTAAACATATCAACTAGTAAAAGAGCTAGAGGGTTGTAGCTCCCTTCCAGTGTAAGCTGGAGAACGAGAGAAGGTTGTATCCTTCTGCATGTAGAACCCTGCATACTAGTATAAGGCTGCACCAGTACAAAAATTGTAAACAGAATTTTCTTATTATTAAAAGAAGACAGAAACGACAGCAGCAGGTGGTTTTCACCCACATTGGGTTTCCACCTTATATCTTGGTGTTCATGTGTGATGCTTTATTCTGTTTTCACTGCACTTTTATAATGAATGCCTGATATACTGGTTAAAGTTCAATGCATGATAATTTGAATAAATCAAAAGATCTTTGCGTATACGCTAGTTGCATTAAGTACAGTTGTGTATACACGTTAGTTCACTAAGCTGAAGTAGCATATACAAATCAGTTTTGAAAATTAAATTATTGATATGATAACACTGATTCACCCCC
Source organism: Pinus tabuliformis (assembly GCA_031772625.1). Classification (NCBI taxonomy): domain Eukaryota; kingdom Viridiplantae; phylum Streptophyta; class Pinopsida; order Pinales; family Pinaceae; genus Pinus; species Pinus tabuliformis. Next base: position 515,985,469 of record CM062804.1, on the reverse strand, counting down.
CCTCTCAGTGTTATTTCCAACAATTGGTATCAGAACAGGTCCTTTAGAAGAAGCTTGATCGCTTGAAGGAAGATCCAGCGTCATAAGTAATCAAGAAAGCAGGGGATCCATCAAACCGCCAATCTTTGATGGGAGCAACTTTATTTATTGGAAGGTAAGAACCATAGCCTATCTTTGGAACAGATATCTGGGAAATCGTGGAAGGAGGATATACATTTCCATCAACAATTCCTACAGATACGGCAGGTAAAAAGCAATATGAAACCAATGCCAAGGTTGTCAATACATTATTGGGAAGTCTGTTACAATCAAAGTTTGTCAAAGTTATGCAGCTCAAATCAGCTAAATAAATATGGGACAAAATCACTCTAAGCTACGAAGGAAACTCTCAGAATTCAATATGAAACTCTCAAGATACACAATGATGAAAGTATAGCTAGTTACTTCTTACATATAGATGAGGTTGTTAATTGCATGAAAAATGTGGGTGAAAAAATAAAGGAAGTTACCTTAGTTGAAAAAGTTTTAAAATCCTTGTCTGCTAAATTTGAATCAAAAGTATCTGCCATAGAAGAAAAGTAGGATCTACAGACTATTACTATGACACAGCTTCACGGAATCTTAACTTCCTTTGGGCTGAGAAAAGGACGTCCATCAGATATGAAAGAAGCCAAATTTAAAGCTTCAGCAAAAGGAAAAGAAAAACTCAATGAATCAAGATATATTTCAAAAGAAGAAGAGGAAGTAAACTTTGTCAAGAAGCTTCAACGGAGTTCCGGAAGATTCACAGGTAAACTACCTTTCAAATGTTTTGCCTATGGTAGAGTCAGTCATTATGCTGCCAAATGTCCTTATAAAGATAAAAATGATAAAGGAAATGAATCTGCAAAATGGAATAGAAAACAAAGTGCAAGTAAAAAGAGCTACTATACTCATGAAGATAGCAATGGTTTATCAAATAGTGATGAAGATGAAAATATTAATGACTATAGACTTCTGATTGCTTATGAAGATTATGATTTCTTGGATGCTTTAGATGAAGATAATCTTTATGAAGAAATCTCTAAACTCAAAATCTGTTTACAAGAAAAGAATATTATTATAGATACCTTGACATACCAACTTACTGAAAGAGAAAAATACAATGAAAAACTAGAATGTGAAATTGTGGGTCTAAGAAAGGATCTTGAGAAAACAAAAGCTCTCAATCTTAGATTTGCTAAAGGATCAGAAACCTTAAATGAAATTATCAAAGTGCAGCGTTCTCCTCTAATAAATACAGGATTTCAATATACTAAAGAAGCATCTCAATCACAGAAGCCGTCAACCTCCCCTAAAAGTTATCTTGATGCAGCGAAGAACAGTGGACAGTTTGACAATCGTCAACAAAGGCATAAAGCAAATCACTAGGTAAATCAGGTTCAATTTACTTCAAGGATTAACAGAAACCACAACCAACCTCAGGTAAATCGTACTCAATTTGCTTCAAAGATGAATATCAATAAAAGTTACTACAATCCCCAGGTTGGTAGATTCGATAATCGCAGGAACTTCTTTAATGGTTAATGTTTCTCATGTCATAATTTTGGACACAAAGTTGCTCAATGTGTTGCTTACAAAACCATCATGACTAGAGAAGCACGAAATCAAAGGAATGTGACAGGGATCAAGAAAAGTACTTATAATAACTTTTATCTTCTTGAAAATGAAATAAAATGCTCAATCTGTAACAACTTTGGCCATGAAGAATCTGAATGCAGGAGTAAATTTTGATAAATATCTCAAAATGAGCAAACTCCATTAAATCCCAAAATATGGATAAAGAAAGAACCGCAAACAGAAAGATGCGGTATAGCCATGTATGCAGAAGAACAAGAAAACCAGTGGTACATCGACAGTGGATGCTCAAAACACATAACAAATGACAAAGAAAAACTACACTCATATAATGTCTTAGAAAAAGAAAAGAGTGTCTCATTTGGAAATGACACTCCTATTGTCATAAAAAGTAAAGGCTCTGTTTTCTTAAAAGAAAAAGTTAATGCTGGAAATGTTATGTATATTGATGGCTTAAAACATAACCTAATGAGTGTGAGTCAAATGTGTGATCAAGGAAATAAAGTAGTGTTTCGATCAAATGGATGTGCTGTTCGTGAGCTTGATACAGGAGAAATTGTGATCAAAGGTACAAAAACTCCAAACACCCTATACATACTCAAGGGAGGACAACAATAGTGCTATCTAAGAAAAAATGATGAAAACTAGTTATGGCACAGAGGATTTGGACATATAAACTTTTCTCAAATAAGAAAAGCATGCAGATTCTAGGCTGTTCGTGATCTTCCAGATATCAACATTCCTGAAAATACTATATGCAAATCATATCAATTCGGTAAGCAAACCGGATCTCACTTCATCGAAAAATAAGGATTAGCTAGTAAGCCTCTTGAACTTGTTCATACTGATTTATGTGGACCATCAAGGGAAAAGTCACCTCGTGGAAAAGAATACTTTATATTGCTCATTGATGATTTTTCTAGAATGTGTTGAATAGGTCTTCTAAAGCATAAAAATGAAGCATTTGAAAAGTTCAAAGCTTTGGTTGAAAATGAATCAGATCGCAAAATCAAATGCCTCAGATCTGATCGAGGAGGGGAATTTACCTCGGGTGAATTCTTTGACTTTTGTGAACCACATGGAATAAAAAGGCAGTTCTCCACCGCAAGGACTCCTCAGCGAAATGGAGTGGTAGAAAGGATGAACAGAATTGTTCAACAAATGGCTCGTGCTATGCTAGATGAATCGACACCTACAACTTTCTGGGGTAAAGTTGCATTCACCGCCGTCACTATTCTCAACCAAGCAAATGTTTGAGTAAACAGCGCTCAAACTCCACATGAACTTTGGTATGGTAAGACTCCTACTGTAAAATACTTAAAAGTTTTTGGAAGCAAATGTTACATCAAAAGGACTGATAAAAAACTGGTAAGTTTGAACCCAGCGCAGATGAAGGTATTCTTCTTGGCTACTCTTCCCGAAGTAAAGGATATAAATGTTATAATAAAATACTTGGAAAAATTATTGAAAGTATTGATGTTGTGGTTGATGAAGCATGCAAAAATCCAAAATAGATAAAAACCGAAGATTATGAAGAATATGAGGATCACTTTCTCACATCAAATCACGCTGATTCTGAAGAAGAAACCAATGAAGCACCAAAAGAAGAGATAACGATAGAAAAAAAGACTCTGTCCAGGTATGTTCAGAAAAATCATCCAGAAACTCAAATTTTGGGGGAAAAAAAGGCAGGTGTGCAGACAAAAAGAACCATTGCCGAAGCCTCAAGCTATCTAGCATTACTATCTTCCACTGAACCTCAAAATGTAAATGAAGCTTGCAGAGATGAATATTGGGTCAAAGCCATGAATGAAGAACTTGAGCAAATTGAAAAGAATAATACTTGGGAATTAGTTCCTAGACCTCATAATAAGAATATCATAGGAACTAAATGGATATTCAAAAACAAGCTGAACAAAAATGGAGAAGTTATTAGAAACAAGGCCAGAGTTGTTTGTAAAGGATATGCTCAACAAGAAAATATAGATTTTGAAGAAACTTTTGCACTTGTTTCTAGACTTTGAAGCCATAAGAACGTTTCTTGCTCTTTCTAGTTTTCAGAAATTCAAAGTATATCAAATGGGTGTAAAATCTGCCTTTCTTAATGGAGACTTAGAAGAAGAAGTCTACATTGAACAACCAAAAGGATTCATTCTTGGAAATGATGCAAAACTTGTATGCGAACTCATAAAAGCTCTCTATGGTCTAAAACAGGGTCCAAGGGCATGGTATTACCGTCTTGACAAATATCTCCACCAATAGGGTTTTTCAAAGGGGCCAGCAGATAGCAATCTATATACAAAGATGGGCACTGATAAATTGCTAATAATTGTTGTGTATGTTGATGATATCATTTTTGGTAGCAATGAAGAATCCATGAGTCAGAATTTTGCTTCAGTAATGCAGCAAGAATTTGAAATGTCCTTGCTTGGTGAGCTTACCTATTTTCTTGGTCTACAAGTTCAACAAAATAAAGATGGTATTTTTCTCTCACAAACCAAATATCTCAAACAGATCCTAAAAAAGTACGGCATGAAATATTCTAAACCAATATGTACCCCAATGGTAACAGGATGCAGTCTTAACTCAAATGATGAATCAGCAACAGTACATCAACCAACTTATAGATCCATGATTGGTAGTCTGTTTTATCTAACAGGTACTCAACCAGACATCATGCATGCAGTGGGAATAGTTGGAAGATTCCAAGCAAATCCAAAGGAATCACACCTTCAGGGAGTCAAAAGGATTTTCAAATATTTTCAAGGAACACAGAGCTTTGGTTTATGGTATCCTAGAGATACAGATCTTACACTTCATGCATATACAAATGCAGATTGGGAAAGAAGTGTTGATGACAGAAAAAGCACTAGTGGTTTTGCATTCTATATGGGTTCCAGGTTAGTGTCTTGGTTCAACAAGAAACAAAGTTCAATTGCATTATCTACAGCTGAAGCAGAATATGTGGCTGTTGCATCTTGCTGCACACAACTACTTTGGATGATGCAAACCTTGCAAGACATTCAGATCACATCTACTCCACCCATCTCCATTCTATGCCATCAGTGTTTCAAAGAATCCAGTGATGCACTCCAAGACCAAGCACATACCCATCAAATATCATTTTCTACATGAACAAGTGCTTGAACAAAAGGTCAAATTGGAGTATGTTCCCTCCAAAGAACAAGTTGCTGATATATTCACTAAACCATTGCCCAGATAGACATTTGAATATCTCAGGGAAAATCTGGGAGTAGTTGCTGCATCATCCTGCTGTTAAAACCTATTTTCTTCAGAGAAAGGTGGTTATACGCCAGTTTCATAAAGTATAGTCGCGTACATACGCGGGTTTCTGTGAGCACAGTGGTGTATATGTTGGTTTAAAGAAAAGCAGTTGGCCAAACCCAGAAAAAAAGGGGTCTGCTATGGTTCTGTCAATTATCTGCTCCGTTTGATGATGGTTTCAATCTGCTAATAACATGTGGAAATATATTGGTCCTCATAAAGTTGTTGATAACTTGATGTATATCTGATTGATGATGATGCTTTGATATCTCTCACTGACATATGCAATGATCAGATCTGATAGTGAACAAGTGGAACAGGTTCAAGGGGAGAACATGGTTGATGCTATTTTGGGAACTAATGATGGACATATACAAGTCGCTGGTCTGGTTGTTGTTAACAGACGTTGTTGATGGTGCAGATCATATGATAGTTGCTGATGACTATCATGGTCTTGTTTAAGATATTTGGTCTCTGTTATATATGTCATTTATATCTTGTAATGTAACGGTCATGAAAAGACCTAATTTGTAATCCCACTATGCATGGGATGGATGATGTAATGTTTGTTGTTTTTGACATGTATAAACAATTGATATATCCCCACTTGGTTGGGTGGATGAGTCAAATTTGGTATATCCCCATTTGGTTGGGTGGATGGATGTATGTATGAGTCATTGGTGATAGGAAGGTCATTTGTGATGTATGTATAGAGTCATGTTCTTTTAGAACATCTTTTTGCAGACTTTGCTTATGCTCAGGGGAAGCATGGACTCTATCATGAGAACTCAATTAGCACACGTCAGCATATCAGAGAATTCAACATGCACTCAGGGGGAGCATGATTCTTTGCCCTTGATGTCAAAGGGGGAGAGTGACTTGGTGCAGTTGTTGCCATCAAGTCCAAAGGGTGAGATTGTTGGCATTATAATATATGTGTATATGTGTTGTACTTGATGGCAACCCACTAGTAGCGGAACAACTCACTTGTATATGGTAACTAGATGAATCTACAGAAGAGATATCAGATGTGACAGAATGCATGACAGTAGTGTTTACAAATGTGATGAAATGCAGGGCAGCTTCAAGAAATCAGTTCAAAAGACAACTCACTCAGATGAAAGATCACAGTGTAGCAGGTAAATAGCAAAGAATTACAGAACAATCTTCACAGAATGAAAAAAGAGAGGTATACGCAGGTTCACCATTGACCAAATTGCGTATACATACAGGTTCACTGTATACAAACGGCGTATATGTACACACGCACTTTCACAGAAGGAAAAGTGCGTATAACTTGGAAAAATAAATTTTTGGTCCAAAATATTTAATCCATGGCATTTTGATCCATGGTATTGGTCCAAGGTATCTGGTCCGAGGTATTGACCCTAAGTATTTGGTCCAAGGTATTGGTCCTAAGTGGTTTTGGTCCATGGTATTGAGAAAGGCCTAAAACTATAAAAGAAGGAGAAGATCATTAGGCCATGTGTGCAAGTATCGAATATTTGATGAAGTGTGAGAATCTAATATGCAAGTTATTGGCTTATGATGTTGTGCTTGATCTGAATCAAAGATGAACCTTAGCGTTTGATGAAGGATAAGATCTAATGATGTATCAGGAACTTAAGGCTTGAAGTGAATTATCTTTATGTGGTTTGATCATGCATCTGAATAACTGGCGCATGTTGTACAGTGTAAATCCGATGATCTGGGTATGACTTAAGTTTGGAATAGTTGTAATGTTTAAATCATCATTCACAGATCTGTACGCAGGTTCGCTTTGAGGAAAGCGCGTATGCACGCAGGTTCGACACATGGAAATAGCGTATACCTTATAAATATATTTTAATTGCTTATGTTTGTTGTTGCAATGTTTTTGGGTTTTGGCTTGGGTTCTAATCATTGTATTCTGGTGACAGCATTCTAAATGATCAAATTGACGAGTTGTCAAAGTGATTGATCGATTTGGTTGTGGTTGGTTCAAAAGGAGATTGGTTGATGCAGATATATTTGATGATTGAATGATGTTATTTATGGATTCAGTCTGAAAATTTATGAAGCGTGGTCCCTAGAAGAAAAGAGAAGGTTGTAACCTTCTGTAAGCCAGCACCTATGTACTAATAAACATATTAGCGAGTACAAAAACTAGGGGGTTGTAGCTCCCTTCCAGTAGACGCTGGAGAACGAGAGAAGGTTGTAGCCTTCTACAAGTAGAAGCCTGCGTACTGGTATAACACTACACCAATACAAAAATTGTAAACAGAATTTTCTTATTATTAAAAGAAGACAGAGACGACAGCAGCAAGTGATTTTCACTCACATTGGGTTTCCACCTTATATCTTGGTGTTCATGTGTGTTGCTTATGTGTGATGCTTTATTCTGTTTTTAATGCACTGTATAATGAATTCTTGATACACTGGTTAAAGTTCAATGCATGATAATTTGGATAAATCAAAAGATCTCTGCATATACACTGATTGCATTAAGTACAGTTGCGTATACACGCTAGTTCACTAAGTTGAAGTAGCATATTAAATTATTGATCTGATAACACTGATTCACCCCCCTTCTCAGTGTTATTTCCAACATGTGTATGTCCCAGCGATCTTTTGCATTTTATGATATTTTCCCTGTTGAGAGTGGTTAAATTATGCTTTTAACTTTCTTTTCAGCTGCATCAACCTCGAGGGCATCATTCCAGGCCCGACCCAGGGTGTGGACAAGGGGAGGGGAAAGATAATTCCTTGTGGACCTAATGGACAAATATGGACCCGAATGGAAAATATGTGGAAAGGGGTTATAATGAGCAGACGGAAGTGATGTGTACGGTGTCGAGGAGTTGGACCACGCAACGAAAAAAAAGATTTCCCGTGTAGTGCCACTCCTAAAGCTAGTAACCAATAAAGGAGATCCCATGAGACTAGAATACAAGATTAACCGCCAAGTTAGACAAAAGAGACGACTACAAACCAAGACCATTCTTTCCACTGAATCCCCCCACTACTCCATGCCCAAAAATGTCCATGATAAGTAAACAATAAAGCCCAACTACATAATGATAGTCATACCTTCAGGGTTGAAAGGCCCACTTTCAAGCATACGATCATAACTGATGGGCGAGAAATCATAATGAATGGGTCTTCCAACATACAATCATAACAGATGGGCAAGGAATCATAATGGGCGTAGATGTGATCCTTGGGAGGACATTGATGATGTCTTGTTCCACACATGATTAAGGACATTCCATACCTATTTGAGGACACTGGACTTGGTGATTGCATGACACCTGGTTGAGACATCCTAGCCCACATTGGAGGTGATGTGGCATCCTTGTGATGAAATGTTGCACCTTTTGATGATGAACATTGCACTTTGATCATGGATATGACCATTTTCCATGATGATTGGACACCATTAATGATGGTGTCACACCTTTGAGGGATGATATGACTTTTTGATGATGGAACATTGCAACTTTGAAGCAACATTTCACTTTTGGAGACCTTGCTACTTGTGGAGATGTATCACCACTTGTCTACCTTTCTTCTCTTTTATCTAACAAGCTATGGAAGGAAGACTAGAGCAACTTCTTGTGGCGATAGTTTTACGAATGATCTTGCAACTAGATTTTAATGGATAAAGTTTATAGATGCAAGTGATTTCTTGAGTACATTGCTTCTTTAAATTTTGTTGGATTTGTTTATGGATGATTATTAGGTGTAATTGTACTTTTCTAGTGGATAGGGTGCATTCTCTTGGTTTCTTCTTTGGATAAATCCCTTTCTAAAAGCCCTAAAAAGATTTTTAGTGGAGTCTTCCCTTGAATTTCTTAGATTTTGTTGGATACTATGTATATCTTTTAGAGTTAGTAATGGAAAACCCTAAATCCTCTTATTTTGTCCAAAGGGAATCCTTAGTTGACCCCGTATACCCCCTGAAAAAAGTAGGCACTAATCTTCACTCAATAATCGATCAACAAATCAAAAATTTAATTTTTAATTGTACTGTTTGAATTAAATTAGGTTTGTAACAGCTACACATATGCTTTCAGCCATAGTTCGGCTAGATGTCTAGGGTAATTGTGCATGCAATCAGCGTAAAAGTGGTTTTATCATCATATTTTACATTGTTGATTTATTTTAGTCTTTTTAGGGCTGGACATCTTGTTTCCTAGGGCAATTATATGAATTTTAATTTTCAAATTTTGCTAGTTAATTAAACCCTAGTTTAATTCACTATGTCAGCCATACTTTCATTTGTTAATCACGAGTTTAAACTTTGATTTTTATTGCTACTGTCATTACTTCTTCTATTGCTGTAACATGTCATCTTTTATGCAAATTCTATGACAGCCAATAGCATTTCTTTTTTGTAGTGTTTGGGAATCCTTCTTTGAGAAAAATTGAATTGTTAAGCCTTCTTTCTGACCTAAATCCTCATTCATTCAAATCTGGAAATTGCATCAATTAACCACCTTTTCCTTACCTAGAATATCACACCTTATTGGTGGTAATTTGAGTAGCTAGATAGGTGTCCTTAGACTCTATCTTACTCTTGCCTTGTAAACCCTGGAGACTAGTAGGTAAGCCTCTATTGTGTAAGATCTATCCTTCATAAAAGAGACAAGAGTTGTTGCCTAGGTCACAGTGGTAACACTTATGTTACACAAGTTTTAAACACCTTGTGAAAGGTTTTGCACTAAGGTGCTAGATTTTGTGAGAACAAGACACAATAACAAACACTAGGTATACAAATTTTGGCTCACTCATCCTTTGAAGTATCAGAGAAAGTCGAAAATAACACAATCTCTGGCCTTTTAAAGAAAAGAAATCAAATTCTGCTGTTGCTAATGTGCAATTTCTGATGCATTTTTAGATGAACATAAATCTAATTTCAAGAAATAATGATTAATAAAGATTAAATAGGGCTGCGTAACCCTCCTCTCTTAAGTAAAGGTCGGTTCCTTCACAGATTTTGCCCATTTTTACTGCATTAGTGATAGTCTATGCTAAGTTAAAGTTGGCCTAAGCTAGACTAATTTTGTACATTTTAGTGGTCTTAAAGTGCCTCGAGGTAGATTTCTCCGCAGGATAGGTGGCACTTTCATAGCTATTCAATAGGTTGCTATAAATTTTGTGGAATTAGCTGAAAACTATAAAACATTCTGCCGAACCTGCTCCCTCATGTATCCCTGTGTACTTTTGTTGGCAAATGAAGGAGATGGCGTGTATGCAAAAATCCAAAATGAATAGTGCCCAACAAATCATCAGAGCATCCTGAGGCTTTAAAAGGACCTTCGGCCCCAATGTTCAGAAGCCTGAGTTGCCAGGATATTGATGTTGATATGATACGTCAGATCTTTATAAATTTTGGATATGATATGCCTAAATATAGTATGTTAAAAAATCTAAAAAATACATATGTACAACGAATACCATCATGACAAAAACTGTCCAAATATATATACAAAACAAATACCATAACGAAAAGAGAGATCCAATATCATGAGATAAACAACCCATTTTTGCAGTGGGCAAGAAAATCAGAGCTACTTTTACCAGCTGAGAATTTAAAAAGGGGACCAGAGATGTGAAAAAAACCATCCACCTTTTGCACCAAAAAAGAAAAGTTTAAACTTCAGTTTCTTTTTATCACCTTTTCCCCCTATTCTTTCAGCTTTTTTCTATTGGAGTACAGTGTGGTTACTGTACAGGACACATCTGGAATGCATCCCATATGAATGTTGTACAGATACAGATCCCAGCCAGACCAAGACCGAATCTGTAACAAAAATGGATTTGGATGGATGAAAGAGCCTGGAGGGTTGCAACCCATAAGATGACTGGAAGATGTAAACTTGGGGGCAAAAGAAAAGAGACAACACAAACTAGAGCCCTTATGACAGAAATGAGATCGTTTAAAAACATTATTAGAAATATAGCTGCAAAAAATATATTTCCGATTCCTATCCGCCTTCCAAACATATCTGCTCTACAGTTGCAGAGCTAGTCCAAAAGGCCATAGTAGCTTTCAACTTTCTGAGGAAGCCTGCCAGCCGGTTCGGAATGTCCTCAAGTTATGTTCAGGCACCATCCAAAAAGTACTTACAAAATTACAAGTCAATGCCAGACTTGCAAGCATGCACCGAAAAAGAAGCATCAAGTTTTCTTTAATAGTAATTAGACTCTAAACAATTCCTCATTGCATCCTGGAAGGAAGGTGGGCAAGTATGAGTGTTTCATCCAGCAGAGGTTTCTCAATTAATCCCTGTTAAATACAAGAAACTGGTGGCAGATTCATCTCCTTTCATCTTTATGCAAGCCTTTTAAGATATTATCCAGATACAATTTATTTCAGTGACTTTCAAAACTATAAATTAGATCTCATTTACTTGTAAAAAATGTGCAGACTGTCAGGTATATGCCAAATCTCTCATATGGATTTGGATGGATCAAGAGGCCTGGATGTTAGACACCCCGCAAACTGGAGCCCTTATTAGAGAAATGAGATCGATTAAAAGCATTATTAGAAACATAAGTGCAAACAATAGACACTCCTGATTCCACTCCACCTTCCAAACACATCTCATCTATGGTTGCAGAGTTACTCCAAAAAGCCATTGTAGCTGTCAACTATCAGAGAAGTCTGCCAGATGGTTAGAAATGTCCTGAAGTGAAAATCAGGCATTATCCAAAAAGTACCTACAAGTGATTGCCAGCCTTGCAGATATGCACCAAAACAGAAGCATCAAGTTTTCTTTTAGAGTTGTTAGGCATCAAAACAATTCCTTGCGTCCAGGGAAGAAGTGGCCATGTATGAGAGTGTTTCAGCAAGTAGAGGTTTCTCAATTAATCCCTGTTAAATAAAAAAAGCCAATGGTAGATTCATATGCTTCATCTTTAAGCAAGCCTACATGAAGAAAAAATATCCAGATTCAGTTTATTTCAGCGACTTTCTGAACTATAAATTGGATCCCACTGATTATCAGGGATATGCCAAAAGCCTAGGAGAATGAAGCAGAACATGAGGACTATGCAATAGACGACTGACAAAATGAACTAGCCTTAGTGTTCTTCAACCTAATGATATCGTTTATGAATGTTATAATATGTACAAAATGGGCAACAGATTTACATTTTAATTAAGAGGATCGTGCCCTGATTGAATGCAAGGAAAATAAAGCACATAATCAGAAACATATAGTCAATCGTTCTACAGAAGATTGAGAGTATTTTCAAGTTTTGACTGCTGGAAATCGAAAGAAATTTCACAACACAGAGAATAAAATACGCACAGGAAAACAAAGGATGAAAGATGGGTGGAAAATAAGCTTGTTAGTAGTTATATTCTGAAGGTGTCTTGTCTACAGGTCCATATATAGATGTCAAAATGTTAAATTACACCAAGGAATATCACATAACACTCCTTTAACCTCGAGAAAATTGACCAGAGATGTTTTGCAATACCCTGCACATTATCCAAGCCCAATTGTAAAGCTATAATCTCCACTATTAATCATAATGAAAAGGAAAATGCCATTGGAAAATACCCATATTGGTGCAAGTTTTGCACATGGATTTTGTTGTACAAACATGATATTGTTAGCATAGAATCCTTTTGCAGTGAAACATACAGCTGAACAAAATCTGGTTCTTGAAATGGAACAAATCCAATGGCATGCCAGGTATAACGGATCACAAAACAACAATTCCATCCGCAGAAAGAACTTACAAGATAACATATATATATCGTGGAAACCAGAAGATGTCACTAGCAGAAAATAATCTTCAATACAGTCGAACCTGAAGCCTCAGATGAGCCTGCTTTCCACATTTTTCATGTATTGTAATCCAACCGCTGTTTGCTTTCCTAGTTGGATGGAAAACACTGCAGCCACTCAGAATAGTGTGATCTTTGAATACTACTCGCTGAAACGGCAGAGAAAATATCTCATGATCATTCTGTTTAGTTGTCAAGTTTAGATCATTTTACCATGAATGCAAAACACGTCGTTTATAACTGGCAGAATGCCCCAAACAGAGCGTGTGCGACGAATGTGCTCATTTTTCAAGGTCATAGGCTGGACAAGTCAGACCGACTGTTCCGCAAAAGATTAGAAAGCCACTAGACAAAGGCATAGCTTAAATATACCATCACCACAGATCCTTAAACAAACTGGGCATCAGCTCCATTGTTGCATTCATTTGCAGAATTTGTTAAAAAAATTCATGGAACAGTACAAGCAAGCAGCTTACCAAGCTGTAAGCTTAAATAGGCACATTAGTATCAATTAGAGAATAAGACCTTCTATAGTTTCCCCCCACAATAACATTCTGTCTCTTAACACATCACCCTCCTTTTGCAATCAAATGGAGGAACGCTGGAAGAACATTACTATAAGGATGTAACAGCATCCTGAGGACTCTTACAAGACATTTTCAGGCAGAAATAAATACTAGTAATCGCCTGGCCAGAGGCATCTGTTGCAACTTGCAAGAGAGAATGCCCTCAATTCAAAACTGCATCTGTCCTTCGACATTAGCATTGTAGTTAAACAGCTACCACATAACCAATACCCCAGTTACTAGTAATTCACTTCTCATCATTAAAGTTTTCAAATGTATGGCAGATTTTGAAAATGATTGTGAACCTGTGTTTAAAAAGGATGGACCTACTGTCGATTTAAAGGGCTGTTCCTACTTGACCCATACTCACTATTTTGAACAGACCCAGAAGCACCAATCCCTTGAGAAGCACTGGATGGAACACTAGTGGTTGATGTAAAATTAGCAGGTGTGGAAGGCCTTAAAATGCTGCCCTGAGATATCACAGTTCCATCAGAAACTATACTTCGAGGAGAACTTCCTGCATTGGTACCTAAGGTTAAAGTTGAAGGTATACCCCCATTCATTACAATGCCAAAAGGTGTTGAAAATGCTTGTTGATGCTGCTGGAGATGTGTGACGTTCATCTGTTGCATATTCTCAAACTGCTGATTTTGAGATGATGCCTGTCCAGCTTGTGGACTTTGCTGTCTAAGATATGACTGGTGAATCTGGAATTCATGATCCTGAAGTTGCTTGATCTGTTGCTGTTGCATATCCCCAAACTGTTGATTTTGAGGTGTTGTTTGTGCTGATGGGTGTCTTTCTAATTGCTGTGCTTGTTTTTGGTTAGGAAACTGCTGAATATTGTAATGCTGAGTTACAGCAGACTGTTGCTGTTGCTGTCGCTGTTGTGTAGACCCCATAGACTGGGCAGACTGCTGGGGTAAGGGCTGCAACATTTGCTGCTGTTTTCGCTGTTGCTTATGATGCGGCTTCTTCTGCCCTTGTATCTGATTTTGAATCATTTGTACAGGGATAGACATCGATGACAGGTTTTGAGACAAAGGACTGGGGCCCAAAATTGATGACATATTTGGTACAATTGCAGGTAAAGTTTTTTTTTCTTGGGCTGGTACTGATGAAGCCTTTTGTTGGTGAGAGTAAGAATCTTTTGCAGAGGAAATTTTGGACAAAGTAGCACCCCCCGATTTGGAAGCTGGTGAAGGAGATAGAATGCTACTAGAAAAAGTAGAGACAGATGGAGCTGGAGAGGCCCTTGAAGAGGTTGAAACTGTATCCAATGCAGACTGTTCACTCTTTGACAATTGTCCCTGATTTCTTGCCATGGCTGCTAGCATAGTTGGAGTTCCTGATGTAGATAATAGTGGTGCTGCACCTTTCGTTTGAGCAGACTGCTGAGAATGCCCCTGCCTTCTACCCTGATTAGAAGAATCTAAAATTTGTCCTGGGAAAGGCACACCCTGCACAGGGGGTACATTAGCAAAGTTGGCTGGATTAAGAGGTGATTTATCTACATAGGTGATCACAGATGATTCTGCTTGGGCTGAAGATACAACAGGGCTTGAAGTAGCCTTAGATCGAGCCATCTTCTTGGAGCTCTGGCTAGGCTGTTGGGTGGGGATGGATATACTAGCATAAGCAATGGAACTTCCGTCATCAGTACTTGGGACCATTAGATTTCGAGGTGAACCACAACTGCGTGTTAAGCTAAAAGTGCCGTTTGTTGGAGAGCCTTGAATGAACGTCGGTGCTTCCCTGTATGGTTGGTAGACTTGATGTTTAGCTGGTACTTTCATGTCATCTAGGCGTCCACCTTTACTGCAACTTCCTTCACTGTTGTTTGTCCTGCCATCTTCAAGGCCTCTTGAAACTAATCTCTGCACTTGCGCAGGATGCTGTGGTTGCTGCTGACTAGCAGCCATGAATAGTTGATGAGACTGCCCAGAAGTTGATTGATCATGAAACGATAACTGATGTTGGCTGCCTATACCATGGAAAGATGTGTGCCCTTGGGGAGGTATGACTGATGCCCCAGCAGGTAATCCCAGAACACTGGCACTAGTCAGCCCTCTATTAGCAGATGATGATGGGGACATGTGAGAGTCAACATCCTTCAAGCTCATTTGCAAAGAAGGAATCACAATGTGGTTTTGCTGTTGCTGTTGCTGCTGCTGTAATTGTGACATTGAGTGATGATGAGATTGTACATGCATTTCTGTTTTTTGTTGTAGAGTCCCATCTTGTTTTCCCCCAAAGGCTGCCATTAGGTTAAGATCTTGAGGACGAATGGACAATGTAGGCATGCCAGTGGCAAGTACAGAAGGAGACGAATTTACAGTTGGAACCTGCACAGAAGAAACATTTTTGCTGTAGATGTTTCTCTGAGCTGTTGATAGCTTCATTTCATTTGCTGAAACAGCTTCTGCTGTTGTATTTTCCTTTCCAGTCAACTGCTGTTGTTGTTGTGGTGCAAGAAGGGTTTGAGTGCTATAATATGGTGGCCATGAGATCTGCTGAGGTGATCCTAAAGGACCAAAACTGCAAACACTTGGAAAACGTTGATATTGTTGCTTTTGAGTATCACTTGTCCCAGAAGTCAAACTAGATGCCTGTTGAGGTTGCTGTGCATTGGACTGTTGCTGCATCAACTGAGTGTTATAGAAAGGGTGGTTGAAATATTGTGCTGCCTGCCAGACACAACAAATATTTTATAATAAGAATAAAAAGTACGGTTATTCTATGTATATTTTCCAGCTCCATAAGCCTATTCATCGTTCTCTCTACAATTCGGCATATAGTTCAAACCATCTGAACAGCCAGTTGTTTACATACCTGTTGTGTTGGTACATGCCCACCAGTACTTGGTGCAGCTTGTCCTGGTGAAAAAGATATAGGAAAGCTAGAGTGCTGGATGACGGAATGCAGGAACTGGGGTTGAAGACTTCCAGTTGTTGAGGCACTCCCTGTGCAAATTGGCAAACTATTGTTTGGCACAGAGCTGCCACCAAAAGCCATAGCAGATGACATACGTATATTATCTCCTGTTGTGGCAACTGTGATGGCAGAAACTGCAGCTGACTGGGAAATTGCAAGCCCCAGAGTTGATCCAATCTGCACAAAGCAAACAATTTATTTTACAATGATAATTTGTGTAAGTTTATTTATTATCACTGTTTTCTTTAAATATATATAATGGAATTAGATTAACAATTCAACCTGGGTTCTGCTTAGTTTTTTTTCCAATGGCAATGTTTTTTTTCAAATATATTCTTGGTAGATTAGATTGGGAATTCAATCTGGGTTCTTTGAATATAATTTTATTGGAACTACTTTTAAAAAATATTTTAGATAGTATTATAAATCAATGAGCTAAAAGTTAAGATTGTAGATGAACAATCTCAAAAGCTTAGATACCCTTAATATGTAGATTCACTGCAGTTCCAATATTAAAAGGTGCCAACACTGCTTCACTGAGAATTCAACACTTCAATATGAGTCATCGTACACTAAGCATTGACAGGAAATGAACATACAAATTACCTGCAAAGATGATGCAGTTTGCTCGTGCACTGTTGGAATTTGCCGTTGTGAAGATGAATTTTTCCCATGTGCATCTATGTATGGACTAGATGAAATACCCACTGTACCCTGTACATCTGCAGTAACCATTGCTGCTGAAGAAACTCCCGTTTCTTTTATAGAATCAACAGTTAATCTATTAACTCCAGTGCTCAGCCCATGAGTATTACTTACAGATGATCCTGTCAATTCTATTCCTGAATTATTTCCAAACTTTGCATCTCCATGAGCTAAAGGGGCATTTGAATTATAAGCCTTTGTTCCGTATAAGTGTGTAGAGTTTCCATCGACTGCAGGCCACCGGAGGTTGCGTTTTGCCTGTTCCTGAAGACTAATAAAGCGACTTATATATGCATGAGTTGCACAGCGTTTCCAAGATAATCGCATCTTTCCAGGCAATGGTGGCAACTATACAAAGCAATGACAGAATGTAAGACAACTGATCTTTCTAGCTGGACATGTACTCTCTGAGAAAAGAAGCTGATTAAACAATATTTTAACTTATTACCTTTAAAAAAAATCACTAAGACTACGTTTCTGAGGAATCAGGATATATTTCCAACACAAATATGAAATTTACCAATATATTATATATACAAGCATACATATACATGTTGCACACAAAGACACACTCATTATGGCCTACAGACTAAGTCCTTCTAAGAGTGACTTTGCGCTATGCATTAAAACATTACCATCTACTAGATTGCAGCTCTCAAGAACTAAACTTGGCAATCACTTTTAAAGTCGTCTTATGGGACACAAGAAATCCTTTGAATGGAACCTTGCATATCAAACGTGTCAATTTCAACTTAAATTTGACCTGCACTTACAAGGACAAAACTTGAAAACTCTTACAGAGATGCTGGTAAGATTCCTCTCAACCACTGGTTGGGTGTTCTGAAGCTTGCTCTTCCTGACTGATGTTGTGGGACTCTCAAACTAACAAGAAGGTAACTGCATCTAACATTTCCTGAAGAACAGATAAGGCCATCCTTGACATGCATGTAAGAATGGAAGTAGTGATGAAGTGTTGGGTTTCAGGAGACTAATCAGAGACTGAAAGGAAAAATCAGAAATACCAGCATAAATTGCAAATACTTAGCCTTAAACAGAATCAGAAATTATATAGAATTAACCATTAAACCAGATCAATGATTAATCAGAAAAGAACATTCGCGATTGCACAAATAAACAAGAGTAGTAATAACCCCAATCAAAAGATATTTTCATTTTGCTCTCTGATTCGATACAAAGAAGTATGCCACCTTTTAATAGCATCAAATCCGATAACTTGAGGACCAAGTCCGCCGGACTGGGTCAAAAAGCTAAACATTTCTGATGCCTGATTCAAGGCTTATTTTATGATCAACATTAATCAACCTCAAAATTGAAAAACCCAGTGGTTTCATGGGCACTGAAGTGTTTCAGGTTACATACTAAAAGCATATCATCACATATATTGTGTATGTTTTCTATTTCATGGTAGGGAAACAATTTTCACAACCACAAGTCCCTAACACAAAAAATCCCACAAAAATTTTCAGCTACAAAAAACTAGATATAATTTCTTTGGTTGGTGCGATCGGTGAATCCAAACCCCAGTAGCTTCCAGTTTTGGTGAAGGTGCTGCTTCATCAAACAGTTGAATGAGCCACTGGATATGCACCCATATGTTGCCCTGATACTTCAAAGTTCTGCAGACTAATATATTGTGCTTACAGCTCCACATTCTGTGCTTTAAATATTCCTGTTTGTCCCAGCAGAATCTCAGATATTATCTGGTGCTGCCAGGCCTCATAATGAAGCCTTTTCAACTTAGCTTGGACCTCACTAACTTCTGTTCTTTACTCTGTTTCTTCAACAGTAACTCTGCTTTCTCTCTTTAGATATCGACTACAGGTGTGTCTGCTTAAGTTTATCAAACCAGCCCCGACACGTTGAATTAACTTTCTGCCATCAGGCCAGTTCCTCTATCCAAAATACAATCATATCAACCCTGTTGATCCCTTAATGAGTCAAAGATTGACCAAATCCACAATTAGTGCAGTTGCTAATGAGTTCACCCTAAAAATGTTATCTAGGTATGGTTACACAGTTAAAAGTTTTGGTCACATTAGAGGTGCAGAGTTGCACAGAATCATTGGTGCAACATGCACATTGCAGTGTTCAACTTCAGAGCCACTATTTAGCACTGTAATAAATGCCCTTGTATTCAGCTGTGAAGTTTTAGCACTACTACCCAGTTCTAAAGTTCATCCACACTTACACATCATTACATTATCTTGGTGAACTTTCATTGTAGATTTACAATACCAACACAATGTAGGCATGCTGGCATGGATGGACAGCTCAGCAAGCATTCACGCAAAATCACAATAATCATGATGTGTCATCTTCTTTTCTGTCTCTTCATCTCCACAAATTTGTACACATGTAATTTAAGATATGGCTAAATGGGAAATGGATCTTTTCATCTTTCCTTGATAGATTAATTATGCATCACGTTAAGATTGTAAACAGATTGCTGGTTAGTGGTTGTTTTATGGATGATTAGTGGCGTATAGAGTTCTTTTAAGCTTCATGTTGTTCATACCTTGATGTACAAATTTACTTCATTAATGAAAATTCAGAGTTGAGTTGCTGCCCAATTTATCGTGCCAATTGATGTGTTGATTGAAGTAGTGAATTCATTTGTGTTCCTGTCCAATTTGCTTATAATTGTCATTCCACAGATTAATTACTGTGTAAATAAGTTGAACTCCTCGAAATTATTCTTGTGATTGTGTTAGTCCCACTGGTGCAAAGTTTGGATCAAAGAGGTATCAGAGCATCATTTCACAGGTAAGTCTTCGAGTTTGTATACACTTTATGGTAAACACCAGAGACATCAGAACCTTCTGCTTCAGGGGCACTCCCTCCACTCCCTAGACTCTCCAAGACGATGAAGAGAAGGCAACCTTTTCTGTGTTTTTTTTATAATGTGAGGCCCTCAGGGAGGCCCCATGACTTTTGGTAAACACATAGTTGCTATGAGGAAATTTTTCTGTCTGCAAAAGCCAGAATATTGGTTGATGGTTAGCTTCAATTGGCTGCTAAAAAGAAAAAATCCAGAGATGACAGAAGGGTAGCCCGATATTCAGCAGCCACAAGATACAGGTGAGAACACACAGCCCAAGAAAACCCTCGAAAGCAACTCAAACGCATATAAGTGACGCCTCAAGAAGGAAAGCCCACAACCAAACAGGCTACCTCGAATAACCCTGCCTGAAAATGTCAAACGAGCATTATGACAGCAAGAGAAACCCATGACAGTAACAATGGCCAGCTTGATAATGAAAAATTTTAGTCTCAGACGTCAGCGTATGCTTCCAGCTAGAGCATGGAGGAGATGATGCCCGTTTACATAATCGAATAAATGTTTGTCAATGACATCCTGTAACAAGCTGGAGGCGCCCACCAGTAAGTCTACCAATTGCATAAGAGACGTAAATAACCAAGATTCCTGACTTTGCCCCACAATAATTGTTCAGAATAGTTCAGATTTATTCTGGAAGCTTGTTAAAGACATTTCCAGCATTGGACTAAAAAATATTTGAAAAAAAAAAACAACAAAAAATATTAAAAAAAAAAAACAAACAAACAAACAAACAAGGAAAAGTGTATATATATATATATACATATATATATATATATATATAAGTTTTCCAGGTAACTTCTACCTTCGAGACAAAATGAGGACGAAGACAGCATGATGGAGCACCACCAATGCGTTCTGGGGGAGTTGTTGAGGAGATGCAGTGGTTATGGAATTGTAGATACATCACGTACCCAAGTAACTCTTCTACAGAATCACCTTGACCGCAGCCGATTACTGAAATGACCACGTGGGTGAGAGCTAAACCATATGCTGTCTTCACCATAGTTTTAAAATTCAGTCGGCAGGAACTTGGACTTGGCCGAATTAACCCCTACCGAGTCAACTTGGCCTTTTGCTTGGTCCAGGGACCAGTTTGGAAAGAAACGGATCAAATCCGGGCATGACTTGACTGGTTTGGTACAAACCGGTCCAACTTGGGTAAGTATGTACTTAAGCTTGGTTAGGGGCCCACTACAGCACAGTGTCTATGGAAAAATCAATTTAATTATAACCCAAAAAAACCTAAAACCTGATTCCTAGCAACCTAAACCCTACTATGCATAGCACATGTAAGCACTATACAGTAACGTGTGGCTTGGCGGTCAGGTCTTTAGGGTGAAACCCGCGAGACCAGTGTTCAAATCACACAGAGTATAGTATTCAGCTATGGTGTGGGGCTCAAGGAGTAGACTCCCCCTAGCTGAGTCTAGGCTCTTGCCAAAATCATAAGAAATTAGTATATCCGGCTTGCGGGTTGTTGGATGTACTCTTGGTGTTATAGTGGCAGCTACGAGGATTGATCATGGGTCTCCCTTATATTAGGTCTGGCAGTTACCAATTCACCACGTGGTATTAAAAAAACAGTGCAACTCGTGCTTCTGCTAGTACTATTGCAGTTGCCCTGCCCAAAGACTCTAAGCTAGAAGATGATTTTGTGGCTCATGCGAGGATCCCATTTCTAGTAATGGTGATAACTTTGATGAATGATCATGTGCCCCTAAGGAGCTTGAGAAGTCCAAAGACTCTAAGCTAGAGGATGATTTTGTGGCTCATGCAAGGATCCCATTTCTAGTAATGGTGATGACTTTGATGAATAATCATGTTTATCAGTGATTTATATAATGCAATATGTAATAGCTTAGTAGCTTGTTACATGTTTTTTGCTCTCTAGAGACCATTTAAAGCCTCATTGATTATGTATTTTGCTGTTGATATGTATTGCCCTCATTGCCATTTTGATATATTCACCCTTACATGTTATATAATATATACTCTAGGAAACTTTGCATGTTTTATCTCTAATGGTTTGGAATAATGGATTGGAATCTTTAAAATATATTTTCAGTAATATTTGAATAATTTATGTATGTTTTAGTAAACTGAGTCATTAAAATCAGATTGGTCCGAGTCATAGACAACTCTGAGCCCAAGTCCAAGCTTTTCATAGACAAGTCTGAGCCCAAGTCCAAGCTTTAAAACATTGATATTCATATAAATTTTTGCATTTTCGTATATTAAGGTAGGGTAAAGATAATTGTTTGAATTCGTTTTGGGGGTTGTGTAACAATAAATAAAGTGTTACAAGGAGTCATTAGTAAGTACTTCATTTTATCTGTTCTTATGTAACAGATGTGATATCGAATATTGATGTTAATGTTTAGGTAGTTAAACTGCTTGGGGGTGTGCTATAATGTATGATGAAATATGCATGCGTTAAAGCTGTAAAATTGCACACTATCATAATGAAATATCTCATATTTTCACTCTACACATTTGTATCCTATTTTCCTACACAAGCTTCTTGCAACACTCGGGTTGCTCTAGAAGTTACATTTTGTCTTTCTTTTTGTTGGGATTCTTTTGTCTCACGCCTTTGATGTCATTGGAGTGATTGTTCATCGAGTTTCTTTTAAAGCTCTTCAAATTCGACCTCCTTTTAGAGTGTTTCTTCTTGCTAGCGAGTTGCCACGCCAACATATCTTCTGCCTTTCCTTTCTAGCTCCTTTCAAAATCGTTTTTCATAATCCACTGCCATCTCAAATCATTAAGACACTAGGAAAGATTACAGCCGAGAATAGGTCGGTCTTGTGCTCAGGGACCTCTTCAAGTGTTTCCCTGTTGAGCCAGTACCTATTGTATAGAGACACTGGGCTACTTCATGTATAAAGACTCTAGGTGAAAGGAAACTTAGGTGCCATTAACGATCCTCTCACCTTGATTCCTTGGAGCCATGGGCAATTCAAATCATCAAATAGACAACTCAACTCCTCACAAAAATTACAGACCATTGTGAACTTTAATAAACTCCAACATTAAACTCACTTCACACTCCAATGGATTGCAAAGGTCTATTTGTTTTTATCATTAACTCCAAACTGTTGAGAATTATAGCTCGAACAGGAACCTCTGCACAGGTTCAGTGTTAACGTGTGAGAAGTAGGAACCTCTGCACAGGTTCAGTGTTAACGTGTGAGAAGTAGTTTGCGATATTTTCAAAAGTAATTTTATTTTATAGTTTGCTTTAGTTAAAAAAGTGAGTGTCTTACATTTAGGTATTAAATCTAAAATAGCATATCTTATGCATGCATGACTTAGACTAAGAGTAAACACAACAATAGATTAGGGTTTTGGTCTCGCCCAAAAGTATCAAGATGGGTCAAGATAGAGATTTTCAGAGACTTGTGCAGTTGAGCAAGTTGAGAGATAAAGAGAGAGAGAGAGAGGGCAAGCAACAAGGAAAGAGAAGTTTCTAGGCAACACACAATCCCATACAAGGATCCATACAGTTCCGTACAGCATACAAAATATTTATGTATAGTCATATAGAAATCCATACAATTGTACAGACATAACCATACAGATCTATGCAATGGTATAGACTGAACATACAGGCAGCCATACCGTCCGTACAATTTAGCCATACAGAATGTATAGCTGTACAGCAAGCTGTGATTTCTCAGTAGCCTATTCCACTCAATTCAAGGTGATTTTCTGCAACCCTGTAGAGCTGCTCTTTTAGTGAGCATGCAGAGATTTCCTTGTAAGTTTTTCAAAGGAAAGAACAGTTGATTTTGAACGAGTAATTACTTATGTATTTGTGAATTTGATTTTGTGCTTCCACTATTTAATTTCCAGCTATTGTATAGCTGATGCTATGGTCTGAAATATATTTCTGCACTAATTAAATTCAGTGATTACTTGATTCATTGAGATCATAAGGATGTTAGTCATCTAGACTTGGTAATTTTCTCGGATTGAGATTCTCAAGGACTTACAGCAATAAAACAACTGCCAAAAAGGAACAGCAATTAGCATGTTTCAAAGTTTTATTTTCAGATTTAGGAGTTTGTGCAGTAGATCTCAGAGATGGCAACAATGTGCCTCAGGTTTGAGGACGGATTGGATGGTGCCTAGATTTTCATATCATGTAAAGTGAGAGTTACACTTTTACTATAAGAGAATGATCTCTAGGATATCATCAAGGATGTTGTGATTCCACCTACAAATCCATAGCAGTTGGTAGAGAACAACAAGAGGGAAGTGAAGGTCAAGTGGATGATCTTAGATGTCATAGAGGATCATCTAATCCTTCGTGTATCCAAGAAAGATAGAGTGAAGGAGGTGTTGAATGCCCTGGTTAGTCTCTACTAGAACCAAAACATAACCAGGAAGATGATATTGCGAAACAAACTCAAATCCATTGTGACAACCAGATCAAACACAATCACCAATTACCTTATGAAGGTCACACAGATTCGTGATGAACTTGCAACAGTCGGGGAAAAGGTCGAAAATGCTAAGCTAGTGAACATGGCATTGAATGGATTCCCGGCTTCAGCTGGAACATTTTGTCAAAAAAAATTGCGATTGAGAGAACCTTCCTAACTTTGAGAGGCCAGTAAGAAGGATTGTAGAGACTCAAGAGAACATAGCTCTATTTGGTTAGTCAAACAAAGGTAGAGGTAAAGGAACCAACAAGGGTGAGTGAAAGAGTGAGGAGTCAAACTCATAGCCAAGAAAGGAGGACTTGAGTAAAATCAAGCGCTTTGTTTGTCATAAGCACGGTCATTATGCATCACAATTTCCACAAAAGAAGAAGGGTAAAGGGGAGCAGCAGCAAGTAGTAGCCTCTGCAAAACCTCAGATGAATGCGTTTGCTGCCAAGTTCGAGAAAGATTTTGTGTTGGTATCTTGCCTTTCTACTAGCATAATTCCAAGGAATAATGGATTGGGGGGATCTCAACATATGACATCATCCCAGCAATTGTTTTCTAGTCTGAAGAAGCAGGACTCCACATGTGACATATGACATCATCCCAACAACTGTTTTCTAATCTGAAGTTGATCTTGTTGATGCCAGGTACCTAGTAGCAGGACTTGGTACTATTCCCTTCCAACTTGAGACAAGTAATTCTTTATATTTCGGTGATGTCTTGTTTGTACTAGGTCTCAAGAAGTATTTGCTTTCAATTTCGATTATGGAAGATATGGGCTTTGCAATGGAGTTCAAAAAACTGTGAGTCCTCAACAAGTTGAATGAATCAAGCCCAAATACAACTCAAATAATAGAGGCTAGAGAAGGTAATTTGTAGGGGTTGCAAAGCGAACCTATTTGATTCTCAATACATAAAAGTGACAGTTTGTGTGAGTTGTGGCACAAAAGGATGGGGCACTTGCATCATATGGCATTGCCTATTCTACGGGAGATAGTCAAAGATCTTCTAGTGTTCATTATTGAGCAATGTAGTGTATGCAAAGGTGCACACTTGGCAAAAATTCCAAGGTTTCTTTCCCAATCAACAAGCATAGGAGATTCTAGACCCAGTGATGGAGGATGGGGAGCAAAAAGCTCCAAATATTGAGCCTGGATCACCAATGTTTGCCAAAGTAGTACAGTAGCCTTCAGGTGAAGAAGGGGAGAAAGTAACCCCTTGCACCTCTGTCTAAGACCTCGATGGTTCACTCAAACATTGAGGGATGCTTATGAGCATGTTGATACTCCTAGGAGCACATTCAAAGAGAACAAACCTCCAAAGAAGTTTCTAAGCTATATATGGCACTAATGAACAACATTCTAGGTTCCAAGCATCCCATATTCCAAGAGGCAGCAAACCAACAAGTATGGCAAGATGCCAGGGTGGAGTACACCATCATGAAGAATGATGTGTGGGACATAGGCCTAGGACCAGAGCGGAAGTCAATTGTGAGTTCCATGTGGCTCTACAAGATCAAGCATGCTACAAAATTCAAATAGTAACATTGAGAAGTTCAAAGCGAGGTTTGTAGCAAGAGGGTTTTTCTAGAGAGGGAGTGCATTACAAGGAGACATTTTCTCTAGCCGCCAAGTACACTTCCATTAGAGCAATTATGTCTGTAGTTTCATTTATGGAATGCAAGATACATCAAATAGCTGTGAAGATAACTTTCCTAGGATCATTAAAGAAGTGTACACAGAGAAGCCTCAGAGCTTTAAGTAAGTGGGAAGGAATCCCATGTTTGTTTTGCAATGAACACCTTGAGACAATTCATGGTAGAGCCAAGGCAAGAGCATTGGGTAGCAGCAAAACATGTACTCAGGTATTTGAAGGGCAGTGAATTATGGTTTGAGATATCTCCGAGATGGTGAAGTAACATTGCAGAGTTATTCAAACTCAAATTGGGCAAGCAATGCAGCAGATACTAAGGCATCTCAGGGTGTTGCTTGAGCTTGGGATCAGCACTAGTATCTTGGTTCAATAGGAAGCAAAGTTCCATGGCACTTGGCTCAAAAGAGAACAAAAATCACTTTATACAAGACAAGATTCAGATGGGAGCAATGAAGCTTCAGTAAATTCACACTGATCATTAGGTAGCTGATATTATGACCAAGCCCTTGGCAAAAGGGAAGTTTGAGGCATTCAGAGACAAACTTGGATTGGTGGAAAATTCCTTCCTCACTAGGAGGGAAGCTTGAAAATTATGGTTTGGACAAAAACTTCCACATAGGTTTAATGTGAAAGTGAGTTCGATATGTTTTCAGAAAGTAATTCTATTTTGTAATTCACTTTAGTAAAAAGGTGAAAGTCTTATATTTCGTTGTTAATTCTAAAAAAATGTATCTCATGCATGCATGACTTAGACTAGGAGTAAACTCAAATATAGATTAGGGTTTTGGTCTCAGCCAAAAGTATAAAAAGTTAAAAACAGGTTAAGGTAGAGGTTTTCACACACACTCAAACAGTTGAGCATGTTGAACGACAAAGAGAGAGAGGGCAAGAAACCAAGAAAGAGACATTTCCAAGCAACAAACAGTCCTATACAGGTATCCATACAGCTTAGTACAGCATATGAAAGAAATATGTACAGCTGCATGAAAGCCCATAGAGTTGTATGGACATAACCATATAGATCTATACAGTCATACGGACAAACTGTATAGACATCCATACAGGCCTTACAACAGGTTGTTCTACTCAAATTAGGGTGATTTTTGGTAACCATGAAATATTGCTTCTTAGTGGGCAGTTTGTGGACGTTTCCTTGTAAGTTTTTCGAAGGAATGAAAAGCTGATTTTGAAGGAGCAATTAACTGTGTATGTGTGAAATTGATTTTATGCTTCTGCTATTTAATTTCCAAGTATCGTATGATTAACGCTATGGTCTAAAATTTATTTCCACATTAAATCAGTGATTACTTGGTAAATTAAGATCATCCTCACACCACTAATTTATATAATACTTGGTTCAACTCTCAACCACCATTAGTAGTGACACCCAATCCCTAGCCATCGTATCTTATATAAATTTGTTAGGTTGTTTTGGATATGCTTTTTTTATTTGAACTACTATCATTTCTTTTTACATTTTGTCATTTTTTCTTTTTCTCTGGTCCAAACCCCCTTGTTCACAATTGGGAGTCTTGATTACAAAAAATCTAATTCAAGTCTTGTAAGTGGAACCCCTGCTGCAAATCCCCACCAAGCATTCCTGTTCAAATCTTTCCTCCCGCACTTTGATTAGATAAGTATTAATTTCAAAGTTCCAAATGGCTTGGGTCCATCTCAATCCCTATTCGGATATTATAAACAACAAAAATTGTGTAGAATGACCTAGGACCATTAGACCACTACACTTTGCTAATTTGCTACTAATATATACATTATAGTACAAGGAGCGATAATAACCTTGAGATTGCCAAGTATTGCCATAAGGTTCCATTCATCAATGTCACCATAACCTCCATTTGCCAAAAGCTTGTTTCAGAATGAATGGTCCATTACATTGGAACATTAGCTTCTCAGAATTTTCCTTCCTTTTCTTGTCAAACAAGAGTACGTTCATTCCTTGTTTTAAAAATGGACAAGGTCAGACCTCTCAATAATGATAGCCTTTCACTATTTGCTCCACTACCCGTTGATGATATCTGGCCAACCATCAATCTTCTAACAATCATTCTAGTTGCTCCAATCTCTGCTTGAGCAGTTCTCCAATGCACCAATGTTCTTGAACCACAGTCTGCAAAGTAGGGACCCAAAACTCCATTCGGCATGGCAATTTCAACTACAAATACCAAATTGAAAGATGTGAACTTTGTTAAACACATAAGTGTAGCTTTCATTTTGCATGCGAATAGTACAGTTAGGAGTCAATATGACCAATTCTCTCTAATCAAGGCCATGCACTGGCATCAAAATTTGAACCAATTTTGTATTTGTGCTTTTGGTATGTCAATTCACACAAATATAATATAGTGTACTTTTCCAATGATAAACATTAAAAGCATTCAACAAGCTTGTAAACAACCCAAACATGTAAATGTATATGTGTACCCAAGGTAATCTACACTGGGCAACCGAATCTAGTAAACACATCCTCAAGCTAAAACTTAGCAATTTGGGTACTAGACTTTATTTTTAATACTTCCCCTCTTGCTTACAAGCATTCATCAATTTTGTAATCAACCGTGCTGTGAAATGTACCCCCCTACACAAAATAATCTACAATGGACAACCAAATTGGGTAAACACATCCTCAAGTTAAAAATTAGCAACATCAATTCAAGGAACCAAACTACAGGGTCAATATGAGTAGTGCAGATTCATAGGTATTTATTGTCAAATCCAAAAGTTAAGACACATATATTCAGTTGCAATAGCCATCGAAGACTATTATGTAGTTGTCTTAAATAAGTGATGCTGAATGACAAAGCCTTTAATTTTCTAATCATACAATGCAGTTTAAAGTCTTCTCTTGACTGACTTGGAGAAGCATATTTGTTCCCCAACTCTCCTACACCTTTGTTGTCTTTACGGATCATAGGCTAAATGCATAGCCCTTTGAATTACCACCCACGTTGGAGAAGCATGTATGTTCCCTAACACTCCTACACCATTCTTGCCTTTAGGGATCATAGACTAAATGCATAGCCCTTTGAATCACCATCCACATCAATCTTTCCAAGATGTGGATCAAGATCTTCGCTAGAGTTAAAAACAATTTCATTTTGGTTAAAATTCATTCAAAAACTGCTGGGTAGCAACCCAACTAGTTTGCTTCAGTCATTCCTCCAATGGTTGTGATGACTCCCCATGCTCCATTGAAATTATCAAACTATAGTTCCAGGCGAAACACTCCTTCAAAGTATTACAAGTGTGTGTATCACGATCTCTCAAACCACGTAAAATACAAGCCTTGACACCTACAATAGTAAGAAGACCTCATCAAATCAGAATAAAATGCTAAACCGACTAAAATTAGGATCTTCCCTACTCTAATACCACCAAACTAACTTGAACACTCAGGGTTGCCTCAAGGAACCAAGCACTTCTAAAGAATTGACTAAGTTATGGGCAACTATATATTCAACTACTCCAGCTAGGTGCTATGGCATTATGCACTATGGTTTCAATCTATTATAACAACAACACAGAATACAGCATAACACAAACAAAAGAACCTACAAAATATCACAGTTGCTCAAATTATATTACAACGAGTTGTGAAACCATAAGAGTAGAGATGATTTGTGTGCTAAGTTCTCAAAAAGGAGGTCATGTAGGTAAAGTTCCATGTACAATAGAATCCTCTAGATATTCAAGAGAACTTATACAATACAATGAACCAACAAATATAAAAGGAAAGATTTCATTCAAAAATTCAAGTGAAGCCTATGAGCATATACCTGAACAAGGAGGCTTCAAGAGGAATGATATTCTTGACATGAAAAGGTGGGCAGATCCATATGCTTTTATCCTTTTAAGGCCATGATCCTGGTTGTTGATAGCCAAGTTGTAATGTATGTCATGTTTATGGTTTGAAATCATTAGTGATCATGCCTTGCAACAATGTCTAAGCCATCCTACATAGGAGACATACCGACGGAAATAGTTAAATTATTAACAAGGATTGCCCATTATCCTACAATAATGGGCACAAGTCTGGGCAAATCCCTTTGGCTGACATATGGTTGATGCCAAGAACATGTCGTGAATGATCTTCATGGAATAAATACAGTTCTAAACACAATTACTTTATTGGCCTTTTGAGCTGTAACGAGGTAGTAATAGATACCCTTTTAAAGCTTGACATATTTTTTTCCCAAGAAAAAGAAAATATGAAATCAAGTGTCTTAGCAACAAAAGAACATGCACTTCACGTGGTTGGAGAAAAATGACCCTGAATATAGTCGTAGTTTGCTGTTAATGAAATCATATTTTGCAATAAAGAATATCTTTGAAATAGAATAAGTCTAAAAGCATAGAGCATATATAAATGGTGTTACCGCAGGTGTTAATGTACTCTTTTCTCCAACTGTGCTTGTTGCCATTACAGAAACTGGAGATACATAGGAAGCACCTACACTAGCCTCTGTGGCAAGTGAGTGATACCTGTCAAAGATTTCAAATAAAATGTGAATATACCCTGCTTTGATGCACCATATCAAAATTTCTCTAGACACTAAAGAGGCAACCAAAGTTTTGTGCAAATACCCTAATGAAGGAACCCCGCCAGGCCAGCCAGTGACACCCAAAGAAACGGATAGTGGTAGACTTGTAGTGCTACTTTCTGTTCTGGTTGTCATGGAAGGCAATAAAGCTAAATCTGTTTATAAAGCACAAGAAATGACAGAAACAATAAATATGCATTGAAACAAAAGCAATTAAGGAAAATAAGTGAATCCCCGCTAGCAACTTAAAAAGAGCAGATATATTAAGTTACAGAATCCATTTCAATTTTATTGAAATGCATTCCGCCTACCAGATCCATCTACAGTCTGATCCACTAAATCTTCCACAGCTTTTTTGGCAGCTCCCTCCAGCATTTGTTTATCCACATCCTCCTTTTCCCTCTTGCTCAAATAATCTGTTGGTTCTCCCGTCTCCCCAACTTTCTCATTGTTATTTTGAGTATACCAATCTTTGCATTGCTCATGCCCTGTCTCTACAATAGATTCCTTAGTTTCATCGCAAATTTCGGTATTCTTAGCTTTGGGTTCTGGTTCATGATTATCATTATCTTGGTTTGACGATGCATTTTCAATAACTTCTGGAACAGTTATTGAGCCCACCTGCCAATGAATAGATCAGGTAAAGAGCTATATACACCGTAGCATGAAAGTAACACAGATCTTCTCCAAATTTATTCTTAATGAAACCACAGCTGCAAATGAACCATGGTAGAACCAAACATATCCTCTAACTGTAGCATGGTAATAAGATGTAATCTCTTACAACAATATATATCACTTGTATTGTTGATTTCTTGATAACTATCAAAACTACAAAACAAACCTCCTCTTTCTCCTTTGCATCTTCCATACTAAGATTTATGTTTTCCTCAGTCTTTTCGCTGCTTTTAGGAGGGGCCTGTTAAAAAAAAGGCAAATAAATTCATGCCAAATATGACAAAATATAAACCACAGAGCAGTTAGCCTTTGGACTCTAGAGAAATTTTGAACATTCTTTTAAGAAAAAAGGGCAGATGCATGCAGGGAACTGTAAAAGAAAATTGCAAGGACCTGAAAAATAACCAATAAACCATACAACTTTTAACTCTCAGGAAAAAAGTGAGCAAAACAGCTATTTTTAATAGCAAAGAAGCCAAAGACAGCCATCGTCACATAAATACAATTCAATATCCAGGTTGGACACAATTATGTGTACAATATTTCCAAAAAAAAATTCAAAATAGATAATACATGATCAGAAGCTACAAGATTGTTCCCGGCCTTTCTTAAATTAAACACAAGCAACCCATTTAGGACTGCCCATTTAACTTCCAACACACATGAATATATCCGTAAGTTGCAAAAGCGACTACCCTAAAGCTTACCATCAAATCAATTTCAACTTTTGTAGTACAAGCAACTTCAACTGGGGGTGATGGCTTTGATCTGTGAGCAACATGGATAACATTGTTAGAATAGCACATCAGTGGCATTTATGCTAGACCAACATATTCAGAATTACAAAGGCCAGAAATTAAACTTACCTTTCCTCATTTTCAACTTTAGTCATGTCTTCTCTGGCAACAGAGCTCCCAACAACATCCTCGCTCTTGTCAGCAACAGCTACAGATTCTTTGGTACTTGTGTTGTCCACCAGTGCATGGCCACTGACTTCAATTCTATATGATTTTTTATCACTCGTTGCAGAGTTATTGTCCACCGTTTGCAATTGTTTAGTTGGCAAAGATGATACTGGCACAGCAGTTGAGCTAGAGGAGCCAGTTGCCAATGATACCTCTGGGACTACTATTGATCCTGCCGAAGGTATTCTGGTAGACTGTGTCTGTTGCTGAACTTGTTTGGCATCAACAAACTCTGTAGCAACTCCCAATGAAGTGGCCGATATGCATGGGCTAGTAGCAGTTGATGCCACTGGTTTTCCCCCAACCTTCACCTTTGAGCCATGTGGCCGTTTCTTTTTGGGTGCTGCCAATATAGTTAAGTGAAATGAAAGTAGTTAAGTGAAATGAAAGAAGATTTTGGAAGTAAAATAACACAGCTAAAACATAGCTTTGAATGTATCAAGTCCGCACTTGCAGTGTTGGGACCACAGAGCATGGGAATTAAGCTGGCATTATAACCTAATTCAATTAATTGTAGATTAAGAAAGAATTGTCTTCACAATGTGGATTCAGTATCTACAGGAATAAGCATCAAAATCATACCTCCTGAGTGAACAGGAGTCTGAGTTGATGATGGGGAGCTGGCAGCAGCAACAGATGGTCCAAGACCAGATGATGGAGCGTGCTGTATAGATTGAGCTGATGTTGCATCAGATGCAGGAAATAATGAAGTAGCACTTGCTGGTTCAGGTTTCACCTCAGGCTTCCACTCTAGCTTTGGATCCACCTTAACTTCACGAATTGGCTCATTAGGTCTTGCTTGATTTACAAACATCCTTGCAAGATCATATAAAGTTTCTGCAACTTCCACTTCCTGCTTTGATGGGGATATCTGCATGCATTAATCAAACCTTAGCATACAAGCATGATCATGAGCGACAGGCATACCATCTTTTAGTAGTAGAAGAAATCATGGTAAGCTTGAGATCCCCCAAGCAGGTAAAAAGGCAGGTTCCCAGTTGTTGAGTATCCAGTGTCCACCTATGATGCAAAGGAATATCGACATCACTCATGCCTCTCTACTGGAGGATCCATAAAATTGTCAACATTTGTACAAACAAAAGCAAGTTCTATGTGTTACGCAGAGTATCACGTGTGTAACCTCCAGTCCCACCAATATTCAACTTAATCCTGTGTTGCTTTTGTCTCAACTGTTATGCTTCTATGAGTTTAACAGCTCATAATTAAATAAGGAAATATTTTGGGCATCTCCTCTAATTTTGGTAACTGATCAGTCTTCAAAATCTGGAATTTTTTATGTTGCTAAAGGAGTATTAATCCAAAACATTGATTACCTCATTAGGACTTATCATTTGCTAGACTTGATTCCCTTGACCAGTATGAACCGTTGGGTGGGATTATAACAGTTCACTGCACAAGCCTATTTGCTGGGTTTCTTTGTCAAGAAGGAAGAAAAATTAAATTATCTTTGTGCACAAAATGTAGATTGGTTGTCTACACCCCGACATCCAGTTTTAGTCCTTTCCAATCAAGTTCATTAGCAGTCACTTTCAATGCAAATACATGATTTTTATTGTGTAAATGGATGAAAGTTAAAATTTCAATCCTTTCCCCTATCATCCACGAATGCCCCAATACAGTAAGCAAATGTTTGATAAGAACAATCAAAAATCAAATGTAGTTAAAGTAAGGCAAAGCACACCTTGGCTATTTTGGCAGCCCTGTGCTTACTGTGATTGCTGGACTTCTGCAAAATACAAGAAAACGGTTTAATGCTGTATTCAATGAATAACAAAGCTGAGAGACCAAAAAAACACAATACGAGAGCAGTTGAATCTACTAACCGCCCTTGGGGTTGCTGATTTGAGAGATGAATCTTCAAAAGATGCCTGCTTTGAATTGGTTGGTGGGAGCCTAATTCTTCCATTGGAGGGCTGCTGCTGCTGCTTCTGCCTCTTCTTGGAGTTGGAACCGCCATCACTCTCATTCGCGTGATGCCGAGGAGGACTCTCCTGGTACCGCTTCTTCATCGCTATTCCAATCCAAATACCAAACCAAAGTAACAGCAGGTTCCCCAGGCTCAAACCAAATTCGTAAAAAATGGCAAAAACTTGTTTATTTACGCATTAAATATGCTTACATCTCTAAACATCATGTGAACATTAGGCGCAGACCTGTGCGAAGCTTGCGAGGGACAGAGACTGCAAGGTCCACGGGAGCTACTGCTGCTGCTATTGCCGCTGCTTCCTCCTCCTCCTCTTCTTCCTGTAACCACATAAATATCACCATATCTGTACGTCACCACCATAACACAGTAATTTCTACCCCTCCCCATTTTAGACAAAAAGGATTGAACTTATCCCTGAACCAAAGAATAAAAAAGCATAAGGCTAAAGGCTTTCATTGAGATTTATCCATATTGGGTATTTAAATGAAGATTCATTTGGATGTGGGTGTTTATCAATTCATCACCTTTACATGATTTGGGTGTTTCTTCAATTTCCCGGAGCTGTGCCGATGATGATGAACTACCACCGGCGGTGGTAGATCATCGTCATCGTCTTCTTCAGAAGAAGAACCACCAGCCTCTGCACCTTTAATGGCTGCCATCGCTGTGTCTACTTCTTCTTCTTCCTCCTCTTCTTCATTGCTGGTTCCTTCCTGCTCATATGAATAGTGATGATTATGCTGTGGCTCTAGCCTCCTCCGCTTATGGTTATGTCCATTCATAGACCCTCCTCCTCCTCCTCCTCGCCTTCCTTCACGATTTCTCTCCATGAATTTCTTCTTCACACAGACACCTTATCCGGGTTTCAGACCGTATGACCGCCGGCTAAGCTTCTGCAAATCGTTCTGCATTCACCATTCTTCCTTTCCTTTTCATTCTTCAATCCCCTCAACACAAAGAAAACTCGCCACTCCACTGTCGAACAAAAAATAATAAATAATAAATAAAATATTGCTCCGCGAAAATTCCTGCTAATTAATTAATATTGACCAACAAATAAACTAAGCCTCTACCTGCCCACGTCATCCCGATTTAAATCCCACGGCCAGTATGTCGCCGAAGATCCGCCCTTCGTTGTAGGCCGCCCGATCAGGCCAATTATGCGCTATTCATACGGCAACATGGCCACACGCGTCAAAGTAAAACTCCATATATTTTTGTTTATTTATTTATTTATCTCCGCGTTGGTTGGCTTATCTTTGAGTCCAGCTGGAGGTTTTAGTGGGCCCCGCGCCGTCCATTTTCCGGCCAGGGGTGGAGATGGCCTTCTAGATTTGGTCGTTAGCTGCGTAAGGTACGAAAAACCAGTAAATCGGCCGCAGGTAAAAGTAAAGTTAATGTTTTTCACCGCGTCCACTGTGGATGGATGAAACAGTGTCCAGCGCGCGGGTGGATATTTTAATTAAAGCAGGTGGCTTTTCGGTAGACCAACGTGGCCATCGAACGGCTGTCGTGGGCCACATCAATCCTGATGTATGGCATCTCGGCCGTACATATCTCTCGATGGACCAGCCTTGGTTTTATTTAAATATTTTATCACCTTTGATTATATAATATTACATTATTCAAATAATTTATCATCTTTTATTATTATATTCCATTATTTAAATAATTTAGTGTCCTTTTTTTTAATATATCACAACATTACATTATTCTTTGTAAAGCTAGATAGATAAATCTAGGTAAAGTAAAGTGTTCTTTTGACTTGATTGATAATAAACACCACCAAACCCTAAGTTTAAGTGTGATGGGACCCACATTTTGTTGAAGTGTGATGGGACCCACATTTGCAAAAGCAAAGAATGGTGGTTGCAGTAGTAGTGTGTCTCACATAAAGCATGCAAAAGGGTACAAGTCAAAGCCCAAAACAGGACCCTAGCCCTTTCTCATTCACTAGAATATTTTATGTCTCCTCACTTCAATTTATTCAATGGGATGCAACTATAGATAATGTAGATAGTTATAATTCTATAATTTATATATAACCTCCCTTATCCTTACAAAAGTCATTTTCCTATCTGCTAAAGTCTAAAGAGAAACAAACTCTCATTTTTTATTCCATGCTTATTATTTAAATAAATTTCAAATCTCCCTCTTACACTTATTCTTTGAAGAATATAAAATAATAATACTAATAAATAATACATGGAGACATGGCAAAAAAATACTAATATTATTTAAAAATATAAAATAACAAAAATATTGAGACTCTTAAGAAATAATTTAAGAGTGCTAAGGGTATTATACTTTCACCAACTTCGAGCACTTTCTTAATTAAAACAATTGTCACGGGATGTTCATTATTATTGTGTAGACATTTCCGAACTATCTAATAAATAATAAATAACTAATAAATAAATATCCATCCAACTTACTTAACCACTAACATTATGACTTGATTTCAATGAGATGTTAACATGGTACTGAAAAAGGGATAAAAATAAGACAAAGTATAAAGTATTTTTCCTTTGTTGTAAAATAAGTGAAGAAGGCGTTGTATTTGGAGTATTTGAATCATTATATTGAAGGTAGGTTTTTTTAAATATAGTCAAAGTTTTATCCTTTTATTTGCTTTCTGAAAATCATTTAATGAAGGTAAGTTTTTTTTTAATGAGTCAAAGTTTTAGTTTTTTATTTTTTTAAATCATTTAATGAAGGTAAGGGTTTTTTAATTATTATTTTTTCAAATCATTTAATTTTATCTTTTATATTTATTATTTAAAAATTTAATTATTTAAGTATTTTATAATTAGTCAAAAATTTTAAAAACAGAGTTTTATGAATAAAGATGTTTATCGTAAAAGTGGAATTTTAATTTTATTAGATTTATGAGTAATTTTAACTTTTATTATACCCGGATGCGGGTGTCCACACCTGTAATTAAGTGCTCGATGGTACAGCCACATGGAGGCAGAACGGGATGCCAGCCCCCGCGCGTGGAAGGCGGTGGTAACATTAAGGTTTTAAGGCGCAGGACGGCAGCATTAAGTATGAAGCAGAGCCGACGGGACGCTGCCTTCAGACGGATGCAGAAGCGGCGTGGTGAGGCATTTATGCCTGGTATGTTGGCGCAGAGTTCTAAGGAAAGCAGGGGAGGCGCCAAAAGCCTCTCACACGCAGCAATTATGATAATTCTCCTATTTATTGAGACCAGTAACCACTCTCTGGCTCATCGATGGCAAATTCATGACCAGGGTATTAGCGAAACTGGCTTCCTTGTACATACTCACCGTGGGTATTACAGTGGAGTCGGCTCTCGAGTTTTTGGCAAAATGCCGCGGGATAGAGGCATCCCCAGAAGAGGGGGAAGATCCGGCGTAAGAGTCAGCTCGGAAAGGGGCAGTGTGCAGCCCATTTCACCTATAAATGAAGCGCCCCCTTCTTCAGATTCAGACAATTCTGAGCAGGAATGTCTGCTCCCTCAGGGAACTTATCAGTCCTTCCGTTTTCGATTCCCAAGTCGCCTGGTTCGTCCAGAGGTAGTGGTGAATTTCTCTGTTTTCATAACGGAGGAGGACCCTAGCTGCATCAATTCGGGCTCCCCTTCCAGAGCTCATGACAGTGATGTTTTCGTTGGGGATATGGAGGGTATGGTCTACAGAACGCGCCGCGATTCTGAGATGCTTGCTCCGAGCGTACTAGCCCAGCCGGCAGAACCTCGGGAGGATTCGGGCAACGATCTTTCCATCCAGGAAATCATGCAATTACCTAATCTGAATGCTGTTGCAGAAGTCTCAGGAACCCAAGCTCCCCCGGATCCTGAAGACGGGATGGTCATCTGGATAGATTCTCCCGGCCAAGGTGACAGCGTTCAGACGGAATCGACTAGCCAGCATACTTAGTTCACTTCGGTGTGAGATCTTCTGTCTTTTTGTCTTAATGTTTTCGTATCTAGTGTCTCTCTCTGGTATTCTCAATTTTCAGGCTCTCTACAGTTACTGCTGCTGGCTTCAAGCCACAACAGCCAGCTTTTTTTGCGCTACTCTTCATAATGTAACATGGCACTATCCTGTTAGTCGCCACGGTATCTATGTCAGTAGGAGTCTAGGTTCTATGATATCAAGAAATCATGTGGAAGAATGGAGTTTTGGTACCCAGCAAAAGCGGATAGACAGAATAGTCAAGCCTTCTCAGTTCGAGGACTGGCCTCGGCCTCCTTGTAAAATCTATAGCTCTGTACATATTTTTCTCTTTTAATATAGAAGTAGCATTTACTTAGAAAAAAAAAAAATTAACTTTTATTATTGTTCTTATTAGATTTATGAGTAATTTTTACCAAATATAAAACGCAATAATAAAGTTTTAGTTTTTTATTTGTTTATTGAAAATTATTTAATAAAAGGTATTTTTTATAGGTAAAATTTTGTTTTTTTTAATTAAAATTTAAGGATTTAGGTATTTTACAATTGGTCAAAATTCTTAAAAACAAAGTTTTATGAACAATTTGTTTTTATTGTGAAAGTGGAATTTTAACTTTCAATATAGTTCCTATCATATTTATGAGTGAGTTTTACCAAATAGAAAACCTACTATGAATGTTTTTTATCTAAGTCAATGTAAGATAAATATACTCAAAAAAAATGAATTTAATGAGTACAAAAATATTTGAAAACAAATTCTTGAAGTATAAAAATTAATAACTATTTTTATAAATATTTTAAATTGACATGAATTATATTTAATAACATAAACAAGTTAAAAAGGAAAATAAAAACATGAAAAATTTGATACGAATAATGTTTAAAAAAAAACAAAAATATACTTTAAAAAACAACATTATATATACAAATTCAACAAATATAAAGAAATTAAGGTGCAAAACTATTTAAAAATTAACATCTTAATATCACAACTTAGAACCAATTCACACAAGTTAAGATATAAAACATGAAAAGGGGGATAACACATATTATTAGAGGAAAGACTATGCAGAGTAGATGGAAATGGAGAAGTAAAAACTAAGCCTTCCATTTCCTTATACTATTACATATTGGAAATAAAGGAGAGGTCAAATTTACATATCAAAGATTGGTATTGTGATTGTAGGCTTTCACACTTAATATATTTGGAAATCAACGAGAAGTTAAATATATATATCAAAGATCCTAATGAATATTGTGAGTGTAGGCTTTCACACTTTGAATTCATATGAATGTTGTTGCTTATGGAAGAACTATGAAATGAATGTAAAACATTCCATATTTCAAGTGGATCGTCATTAAAAGCTTTATTTGTCCTTGATGATGAGTGGAGCTTCTACTCGAACTCCAACATTTCACACCCATTCCTTCTTTGAGAAGCAATATTTCCAAAAAAAACTTGAGTGAAAGTTAAGACAAAATTGGTTGTTGAAAAAACAATATGAGGAACCATAAGTCCATGGAACGGCTCCCCACATCCTCAAAACTCTTTGGGATCTTGCCATTGAGTTTTCAATATAGAGAGGGTTACGATATAGAAAATTTTAAATTTTAAATTTATTTTTGGTATTAATAAATATTAATAGTTAATGGTTCCAAGGGAAGCTCAATTCAATGGTTGTGTTATGCAAAGTATGTGATCCAATGTTCAAATCTCTCTAATTTGACTTGTGAGCCATGGTCATGTTATGCAAAGTATGTGATCCAATGTTATCTCTCTGATTTGACAATTTTAAATTAAAAATTTATTTCTGGTATTAATAAATATTAATAGTTAATGGTTCCAAGGGAAGCTCAATTCAATGGTTGTGCTATGCAAAACATGTGATTCAATGTTATCTCTCTGATTTGACAATTTTAAATTAAAATTGTATTTCCAGTATTAATAAATATTAAAAAATAGTATTTTTTACATTTTTCCAATTAAAACGAAAATAATAATTTAAATTTATAAAACTATTTGAAGTTTATATATGGAAATGGAGAAATAAAAACTAAATATATGTTAATCATCATCATATATATGATGATGATGATGGTGGTGGTTAACGTCCACTAAGACCAAATATAATTATTAAAATGAATTAAATTAATAAATTTAATATTATAGTTATTTGAAAAAATATAATTTTTTAATATTCGAAATTTTAATACAATTAATAATAATAAAGATCAAACTTAACATATTAATATAGTAAATCTAATATATTATAATATATATGTTATATAGCAATTCTAGTATACTTTGTATTGAATATATTATAATATACATGTTATATAGCAATTCTAGTATAATTTGCATTGAAATAACTTATAATTTATTTGAAATAAAATTTAAAATATGTAAAATATATGTATATATAATTTGATATATTTATAAATTTAAATGGAAAATTTATTTATTTTAAATATCTGTATTCAGATATTATTGCATTCCATAAAATTTTATCATAGTTATCATCTTAAATACTGATCTAACATGAACTGAGAGGGATCCAATTTCTTCACATGTAAATATTTTATTATGATAAGTGAAAGGGATTCAATTTCTTCACGTGTAAATATTTTATTATGAACTGTGAGAGGGATCCAATTTCTTCAGGGGTAAATTTTTTAATGAGTGGTGAGAGGGATCCAATTTCTACATGTAAATTTTTTTATGAGCGGTGAGAGGGATCGAATTTCTTCACACGTAATTTTTTTTATGAGTTAATATTATTTAAATGTTTTGCATAGTTATTTAATTTTTTTGTTTTTAGATTTTTCATAATTTTTATTTTCGTGAACATTAGAAAAATTTCAATTCAATTATCATACTGGACTAGGCTATAACAACTAACTTTAAATGCAAAACAAAAAAATACCAATTTTTTTTTAACAAACTATATCTATAAATTATATAATAATACTAATATTATTATATATATATATATATAATTAAAAAATATATAAACATAATAATACCGATATTATTAAATATTATAATTTCATTAAAAATCCGATTAAAAAATATTTAAACATAACAATCATTTCATAGTTTAATAGAAAGTATTTTTTATATAATTTTTAAAGTATTATACTTTCACCCACTTCAGACACTTTTTTAATCAAAAGTATTAAAGGAAAGTGTTTATTATTATCATCTTAACCTTTTCAAAATAGTTAAATCTTTATTTTATATATACACACGTAACCACTGACATCATAAGAAACATAATTATAAAATAATAATTGTTAAACTTATTCTCGGCATTTTAAACATCTTTTCATCTTAAACCTTACATAAACTTAGAATAATTAATTTTATATAATAAACCGATTATATTATTAATTGCTTTACCAAATGCATGATATGTGCAAATGATATTATATTTATATATAAAACAAATCTTTAAAATTTTAAGCAACGATAAACCTGGAATATACATTTCACACCATTAAAAAACTAAAGGTTTTTAAAGTAATAATTCATTGTTATACTAATAATAGATAAATAATATATTAAAAATATAAATATATATCATCCTTTCCAATATATATATATATATAATAAATTATCAATATGTATTATCATTTCAAGCTAAAAAGCTGAAGTAATAATAAGTCTATTGATATAAAAATAATAATTAATATAAACCGGGAAAAAATAATAATTAATATAAAGAAATTCAAATCCCTTTAAACTCCACTTGTTTTCAAAGTTGAACTTTTTCAAATGCTGCAATTTTTAAAACATTTTTCACAACCTATTAAAAGGGAAGCAATGATATATTAACCAACAACATTTTAATAATAATATTATTTTTAAGACAGATTATTTTAATATTATTATTTTTTAAAAATACAGATCTTGAATTATATGTGAAGTTATTTTTAGTAATATTATATAAAATATAAATAGTTTTTTATAATATTTTAAAACAAATTTTTAAGAATAACTTTTATGAAAATGAAATGTTATGATTAAAAGATTTTAGGTTTAAATCTCTAACCTTAGGGATAAGTAAGCACTTAGGGGTTACTTTTAATAAAAAAATAAAATTTAATTTAATTAAAAAATTGCAATTATAAATTTTAATTATTAAAATATTAAAAGTTAAATGTATTTAGAGAAACCCCGGATGTGGGTGCCTGTGGTGAGAATTAAACTGACGGGAGAGGGGCTGGGCAAGGCAGAACATCACTTGCCTGACCAGTACAAGGAATGTAAAGAGGATACAGCATCTGGCGCATGGCATAAGCGTATGGATGGGTATTTGGGATTGCAAGGCAATCAGTTCAGCTTGCACACCAGGTTTGCAGTGATGGAGATCAACTTCGCACGCACCACCATGCAACAGAAAGCACGAACCATCAATGTAGCAGTTATGGGAGGAGCCTCCCGAGAAATGACAAGGAATGATAAAGCCAGGGGAGGGCCTGGGGAGATGGAAACTTCATTGGCTTTTCTGCTCTTCCCGCTTACCTCCGGTCTCGCAACGAATTCCAGGGCGCATGAGGGGAAATGGGTTCTGGTGTTGATGGGCTTGGCCATCCCTGCGAAGCTAGATTTTCTCCTACCCGGGTATCTTTTCGGTGTTTCATACTGGTATTTTCATTTACATATCTCGGTAACTCATCTCTTTGTCTGGTCATTGGTTTCGTATACAAGCAGGGATTTTTCTGATCCAGGTTCGGTACACCAGAAGGAAGGGTTCAAGCTCAGCAAAGGAGGCTCGACAAGAAGGCAAAGCTGCTGCCAACAATTGGTTAGTGCTCTGGAGCTGCAATCCTGGACCTAGGCCGTCGTCACTAGCAAGATGCCTCGTATGAGACCAAGGATGGGCAGCCGCAGGGGGCAGCCGAGGAGGGCTCCAACTGAATCGTCTTCCAGTGAATTGTCAGGGAGGCACAGGCCTTTAACACACAACAGAAGAGGAAGATCTCGCGCCACCAGCTCTCGGCCCGGACCTATCCCTACCTCTGGTTCCGCCATCTCTACCTTTGACAGCGCACTGAACAGACCCATGATCACTACCTATTTTACAGTGGTCTTTCAGGAAGAAAGCCAAGCAGAAGATATAAGGATACAGTCAAGGAATTCAAGGGCAATCCCGGCTCCCTCTTCTTCATTTCAGTTGGATGCTGAAAATGCCCCTCAGCAGGAAACAAATGAACAAGCAGGCAGAGCTTAGGAAGCGATGATGGTTGACCCGGATCCCGTTGCTCAGAACGCGACTCAGATAGAGGAATTGCCAGACATGGGCTGGTGTCGCATCATAGAAGAGCCCCTTGATGAATAACACATCCATCCACGCTTCTTTTTTTGGCAGAATGCCCTTCACCACTGGGCATGACTGTAAGGCGACTAGGTTCTGGGATCTTTGGTATTCCTTAGTTTTTTGGAGTTTTTGCACTATCATATGTATCACAGATCGATCTCCTGCGAGGGACACAAAATTAGACAGTTTACAAATATGTTTGTTTTGGACAGTTCTGCCTCCTACAGGAACAGAGTTACTTCGGTCATGATGTAAAATTACCATTACCCTGTTAATATAATAGATATAGTCTTATGTAGAAGAAAAAAAAAGAAAAGAGAAAAAGTATTTAGAGAAAATAAAAAAAATTTAAATTATATAATTAAAAAAATGATTTAAAAATGTTAAATAACTATCTTATTAACCTGTGTAAGGTCGAAAAGAAAAAGGGGAGAAAAACTTGAAGCGTGAGTCCTACTCACTGCCGGATTCCAGTTTTTGCCCCTTTCATACTCTCTCCTCTCTTCTCTTTTCTTATTCTTTTTGCACGTTAGTCCTCTAACGTTGCGTGGGGTGTGAAAGCACTCGGGCCCTTGTGGCAGCATACTGAATGCTTCAATGCATCTGCTAGTGTAACTTTTCATTATTTTTTTAATAAAAAGTTACCGTTTTTTTTTTTTCCTTGGAAAAACTATCTTATTAACCTTTATATCATTTATATTTCTCTCATAATAGATAGAAAATCCATCTACAAAATCTAACATTTCCTAACAATATTTATTTCCATGTTTTTCAGGAATAAAAAAAAAAATTATAAACAACAATTATATCATTGAATTATTCAATAAAAATACCATTAAAAAATTAAAACTTTTTAATAAATAAATAAACAAAAAAAACCTCTCATAATAGATAGAAAGTCCATCTACAAAGTCTAACATTTCCTAACAATATTTCCATATTTTGAGAAGAACAAAAAAAATTTATAAACAACAATTACATCATTAAATTATTTAATAAAATTGGCCTAAGAAAACATGGAAACTTTTTAATAAATAAATAAACAAAAAAAACTCTCTATCTCTTAATAAAGTCAAATTATTTTATTGGTAGATTTTTATATAAGTAATATTTATAACTTTGACATTTTAGTTATTATTATATTCTTCAATCTTCT
Source organism: Pinus tabuliformis (assembly GCA_031772625.1). Lineage (NCBI taxonomy): Eukaryota > Viridiplantae > Streptophyta > Pinopsida > Pinales > Pinaceae > Pinus > Pinus tabuliformis. The sequence continues at coordinate 515,941,083 of CM062804.1, read as the reverse complement.
GGACTTCGGTGAGTTTTGACTCATGCATGTGTGGGTTTGAATTTTTATATAAGCAACACCTATAATAATGATTCTTCAAAAATATAACATGACATGACAGAATGATTATTATTATTTGCTTATAATAATGACTTGCACCCCAAAGTATACTTAGTTGGTACTAAAACCTAACTTATTGCTTTAGCATTTAGTGTAAGACAAGACATTGTGCAATTAATATAATTATAGCAATGGCCCATTGAGAAATACATGCTGGCTAAATCATGTATATACATTTAATATATACTTAGATGCAAAATATACATTCAATAATAAAATAATAAAAGAGACAAAGAATAAGGAAAGTCTTGAATAAACATAAGTGCAAAACTTCATTTCCTGTTTATTTATTTATTTATAAGTTGCATGCAAACACTCATGAGAATGAGAACAGTAGCGATTTCCTTTATGGGGATTCATTATATAATTATTATATTTTTATTGTATACTTATTATATTATATAAATATAATAATAATATTGGATATAGATAGCATCATACAACTCCAACTTCTATAGATTTGACTAATAACTATTCCAATAATGCTTTGTTTATTCCCTTATGCATGTGGAAGGGTTTTTATAATATGTAACATTAGTTGAATATTTTATGTTTCCTTAGAATATTATGATGAGATTTAATAAATGGATATGATGTAAGTTAGTTGAGTTCAAAATTGATCTTCCTCAATTTTTAAAAATGATATTTTTTCTTTTATATTAAAAAACTAAACAATGATTTTTTATATTAAAAAACTAAACAATGTAGTTAGTATATTTTTTTAATTTGATATTAAAAAAAAACAAATAAATATTTATATATAATATTTAAAAATATATATATATTTTTAATATGGTGATCATGATTTTATTCCCTGTAATCCAACTCATGTGATTTCTTCTCGATTCATAGATTATTGCATTCCTTTTAAGGTATCTACTCATTGCTATATTATATAATATTTTTTATTATATATAAATTTAATTGTAATATTATATTATATATAAATTTAATTAATATGGTATATGTTTTATTAATATTATTTATCTAAAATGAACATTTTAAATTAATAGATAAATAAAATATAAAAATTAATTTAAGAAATATAAAAATAAATTATTAATAAAACAATTAATTATATATATATATGAAATTTAAAAAATTATAGTTATAAAAAATAAAAAAATTCTCATCAATCATATTTTTTTAATTTGTAATGCACAAAATGACAGGGCACTCATGAGAATATCTCAAGTCTATTTGCGATATGGATCTATTCATTATTTAAATTTATTCGAGTTTTTATAAATAAAAATTATTAATTTAAATTTTTAAAGCTAAAATTAATTAATTTATAAAATAATTTATTATTTATTTAAATATATATTATATTTATATAAAAAAATTGTATAATTAAAAAATTAAAAAATTTATGAAATACTATTTATATCTCAATGCAATATAAAATTATATAAATAAGATTTTGATCATTTATTTTATTATATCGATAAATGTATTTTAATAATTATTTATAATACAAATTTTGAGTAATTATTTTATTATTTTTAAAAATATATTTTAATAATTATTTATAATTAAATTATATAGATAAAATTAATCATAATAAATAATATAGAATAATACTAAAATTATACATAAGATAATAATAAATTATATTTAATTATAATAATTGATTGATTTTAATTACTTCTTAACATATATTTTTATGATATATTTAATTACATTTTAATATATTTTTATTATATATTTAATTACATTTTAATAGGTATATTTTATATTTATATAGAAATTTGTATAATAAATACAAAAACAAAAAAAACAAATTGTATCATTAAAATAAACAAGTTATTATTTTCCATAGGTTTTTTTTAATAGAGAAAATTTTGATTAACTATTTAATATAGATTTTTATGATACACTTAATTATATTTTATATTTATATAAAAACTTGTATAAATATAAATAAAAATAAAAATGATTAAAATTAGCATTCAAATAAAAAAATTATTATTTTTCATAGTTTTTTAAAGAAATAATATTTTAATTAATTATTTAATATATATTTTTATGATATATTTAATTACATTTTAATATGGTATATTTTAGATTTATATAAAAATATGTATAAATAAAAAATTAATAAAATGTATCATTCAAAGAAATTATTTTTCATAGTTTTTTTAATTAGAGAGTTTTGATTAATTATTTTATTATATTGATAAATGTATTTTAATAATTATTCATAATATATTTTTTAATATTAATTATTATATAAATAATGCATTTTTGTATTTTTATAATTAAATTATAAAAATGAAAATGATTATAATAAATAATATAAAATAATGTTATAATTAAATAGGATATAATATTAAATTATATTTAATAAAAGACTAATACATTTTGAGTCGGTCTTATAGTTAAGAGTATGTGTTTTTTCTAAAAAATTATAAGTTCAAAACTAGAGGGGTAGAGTATGTATGTCTTCTAAACTTAGTAGTCCTACAAACAAAAAATCCCATACACCAATGTAGTATCTAGCTTGACCAAAAACTTAAAATTAGATAATAATATTAATATATATAATAATAATTAATAATAATTATTTATTAAATTGATAAAATATTTAATATATTCTTGACCAAAGTTTAAATTCTAACAATGAAAAGTTAATGCTGGTGAATGAGTAACAAAATAAGAATCATTAATTCCTAAATCATAAATCACATAGGCTCCACCTACAACTTATAAATTTAAATATAAAAAATCAATATAAAAATCAATAGTTCTAGGCCTTCCTTATAATATTAATTTCAACTTATAAATTTAAATATAAAAAATCACTAGTTCTAGACCTTCCTTATAATATTAATTTTGTATGTATCAATTTCATTTATATATAATTGTTAATTTTATTTGTCCATTTCTTTCCGATATATATATATATATATATATATATAATTTGATTTGATTTTAATATATTATATTTTGATGTTGCATTTTATTTTTCTCTCTCAACCCTTAAAATGGCAAATTTAAAATGAGCGTTTTCCGGAGTGTATCACCAACTTTACTCAGTGGATATGAGTTTGGTGTATTAGACAGAACGGTCATATCTTGAGAGAGCGCAAACTCATTAGAGCTCAAAGTTCATCCCATTAGAGGTTAAAATTGAGATTTAATCACTAAACTTAAAACCATTATTTCACAACGTTATCATTTTAATAAGAAGTCATATATTTTTCTTATGCTTTAGTTTTTTATACATTTGGTTAGGCATGATTATGGACACTCTTCGATACCCTAAAAATGATGAATGGCAAAAAAAACAAAATTATAAAATATTTAATTATATTCAAATTCTATAAATAAAAACAATTAAATTTTTATAAATAAAAATAGTTTATTATATATAATATTTAAATAATTTATATATAGATAATTTTCATCATTTATAATAAAGGAAAAAAATGATTATTTATTTTTATATTATATATTTAAAATAATTATTATTATATGATTAATTATTTTATTATACTGAGAAATGTATTTTAATAAATAATTAAATAGGACAAATATATTTGATTATAATAAATACTATTTAAATTAAATATAATATAATATTAAATTAAAAAATTAATTAATTTTAAATTCTGAACATATGTGATATTTTTATTTATTTTTTTAATATGGTATAAAATTAATTATAATAAATAATATAATATAATATTTAAATTAAATATAATATAATAGGATAATAAATTAAACTAAATTAAATAAATAATTGATTTTAATTATATATATTTAAAAAAATTATTTATTATATGACTAACAATTTTATTATATTGAGAAATTTATTTTAATAGGAAAAATATAATTAATTATAATAAATGATATAAAATAATATTTAAATTAAATATAATATGATAATAAATTAAATAAATAATTGTTCATATGGGGTAGCTCAAGCGACAAGGGTCGTGGAAATGAAGTCTCGCGGAACCAAAAGTCTTGGGTTCAAATCTTGGGCTACCCGTCCCCCGTAGAGGGGTACATAATGGACATGTAAATCAAAGAGTCCCGCCCAGCTTACAAAAAAAAAAAGAAAAAAAAATTGAATTTAATTACTTAACATATATTTTATGATATTTTTATTTATTTTTTAATATATATATATATATATATATATATATATATATATATAATAGCTCTTTTTTTATATATATAGTTTTGATTAATTATTTTATTATATTTATAATATATTTTAATAATTAGTTATAATTAAATGTACAAATAAATTTGATTATAATAAATAATCTAGAATAATGTTATTATATATATATATAGTTTTGATTAATTATTTTATTATATTTATAATATATTTTAATAATTATTTATAATTAAATTGTAGAAATAAATTTGGTTATAATAAATAATATAGAATAATGTTGTAATTAAATATAATATGATAGTAAATTGTATTTAAATTAAAATGGTTAGTTGATTTTAATTACTCATATATAAAAGAGAAATATGCCAAATTAAAAATAATAATAAAATTGGTATAATAAAAATTAATAATGGTTACTTCTCAAGGGGTGAAAGAAAGCTTTTCCATTTGGCTGGTTTCCAATCTAGCATACCATAGCAAAAGGATTTTGATATAAATAAATTTCTTTTGCTAAAAAAAAATTAATGATAGTTTATTAAGTTTGTGAAGCAAGTAGTTAATATATTACTCACAAAAGTTTAACTCTTATCAACTAGTAACACCTCAAAGAACAATGGTTATCATGGTTCTTAATTTTATTTTATGTGTACTAACTCCATCACCAAGTATATATATATATATATATATATATATATACCATTGCCAATTTCATTTGTTCATTTCTATATATAGATATTAAAATGAAAAATTGAAATTGTGATACCCTTGGTAAATTTGTCTTTCTTTATGATTTGTATATTAGACATGTGATTGGAAAGTCAAGTGGTACAACTGATATGTTATGACAATGTAAATATTTATTTTGATTAATAAAAAAGAAACATTGTTTGTGTATTATTATTCTTGAATATATATTAAAGGCTATCATGTGTGAGATTTGAATCCTAATCACTCCTTTGGGTGGAGTTATAGATTAGGCCCTAGGCCATCTCTTTTGCTTCTTTAGAGAATAATTTTAATTATGGGCTTTATTTTGGAAATAATTTGTAGATTGTTGAAGATTTATGAGTCCTCATAAGTCATTATGCAAGTTTTGTTGCACTATCGGAATCATTCTCAGTCCTCGAGATAGTCTAAGAAACTCTCCTTCAGAAGCCTTTTTTCCTCAAAATATTTAGGGATTAGGTTTCAAATTTAGGGATTGAGGGCTTTTAGCCTCAACCCCTAGTCACATGGGTTAGCAGGTGCCATGACCAAGGGATTAGCTGCAAAGGTGGGCTTAATCATGAAGGTTCATTAATTCAACCAAGCCTTAATTTATGATAGGCATTCTTAGTTCTATCGATGGCTCGGTGGTCCATTCACTGGATTGACTTAGGTCATCGGAGACACTTCTTTAGATTTCTTGGTGGCCTAGTGATCCATCAACTAGACCAAGAAATGGCATGAGATATAGATTCTAATTAATGTAGCTGATAGGAGTAGGATCATTCAAATAATAGCAATTGTTATCAGAGTCTATTAGGAATGTAGCATGCCACCCCAAACTTACCCAATTTTACAAGATTTGCAGGGTAAACATGAGACAAGTGTCACTATGACATGTATTGACCTCCCAGTTCTAGTTAAGGAAGTGGGGCCTACAAACTGAACACTTAATGACATCCCATAGGGACTATAGATCACTCGGGAGCTGGACAACCACCTTAGATGATCAATCCCTGAGCTGGAACCCTTTTTATTTGACCTAGCTCCATAAATACACCCTTGGCACTACATCCATGTGGTTGGAAGCCTATAAACCTCACTCACATGCTTGCTTCCATGTGGTTATGACCCAAATCTCCAATTTAGTGCCAACTGTTCCAAGATCTTAGCCATTGTTCCAAGCTAGTCTTCAAACCACTACCCAGAATTGCCTGTAACTTTCTAGAAGCATAGAAAAGATGATAACAATGCTTAAACATTCAAACTCAAGCAAGAACTTGACCCAGTGATGCCTAATACATAACAGACATTTTGTCAAACATATGGCAAACATGTAAGCTACAAGTCATGAATGCATATCTAATCATAAACTGATAGTCTTCATCTGAGAATCACCAAGAAATCTCTAAACCCCGTCTAGCTAGCTACAATATCACTTGTTAGACTATGAATTCATTAACCATACAATAACTTATCAAAGCATGATAGGAATCATAGATAGAATAGATAATATAACCAACAATAACCATCACAGAAACCATGGCAAATCAACCATAGTGTCAACATGATAACCAATACAAGTGCTCATAAATCACAATAGGAAAATATATCTTATTAACATATGAAAATTCCAACCAAGTCAACGACTTCCATGTACCACCCGACCATAGATTGGGCTGAACCAAATCTCTCTTACAACCAGTCACCCTCACACCATTTTCCAAGCATGAATGTGGGATCTCATGGAATAAATCAAGACAAAACCATCTAGGACTTCTAGAAGACAAACTACCTCAATCCTCAACCACAATGATTCCAACTCTGCAGTATGGAAATCACTAACATCAACCAGATCGGTCTCTACCCAAGTTGTCCAGGGCTCCAGGAATTAATAACTCAACCCACAACCTTCCAAGTCTCTAGAGCGTTTGTTCCAACCACGAATCTAGGAAATAGTAATTCAACCCACCAAGGGCTCCAGAGCATTTATCCCAACCAATGACTCCAAGAACTATCAACTCAACCAAAGTTGTTCTAAGGCTTCCAAAGTGTTTGTTCCAACCCACATCCATAAGGAAATTGAGCACATATTAAAAAAACAAGTGGAAAACCCACAACACCATGACTATCTAGGAAATGGCAAGGCAAGATTAAAGCACTGTCAATCCAGGCAAATCTCCAAGTCCATGACAACACATTACCAAGGGTTCACATGCATATACCATGCATCCAAAAATCAGCAAAGAAATAACATATGCAACCTATTACCTACAAAGTATCCCTGTTGTAGTTGTTGATCCAATTGTTCCCTTGTGCTCCCTTGCTTTCCTTTCCTTTCTTTCTCCAATCCAAGTGAATACTAGAATGCTCCAAGAATGCTCTAAGTGTGCAAGAGTATGAGAAAATGAGAGTGTGAGAGAATGAACCACAGCTCCACCACAAAACTGTCAAAAATCCAGCAACTATCTCTCTGAAGCCTTTTTTATCATTAAGGCCTTTATTTTCTTCATTTTTCCTCTAATTTCCATTGCAACAATTTTGTGTATTTTCACCTTCCTTTTCTCTTATTTTCCTTTATTTCCATAATTAAATGCCAATTATGCCTCTTTTCGTTTGCCAATTTCCATATCCATTAATTAATCACGAGTGATGCCCACTATAAGTGTTTTTCCCAACATTTAGCTTGGAATGTGTGTCCCATGACCTTGGTCTTATTTTTATTTACATGGAAAATCAACTAGAGGTTGTTACAAACCCCTCCCCCTTGGAGGAACACAGTCTTCAATGTTTGTAACCAACCTGGTGAAAGTTCCATGTAATAAAAGTTAAAAATAATAACCACAATTAATGGGACACTCATTCCAAGTTGAATGTGGGGCAAGACATCCTAGGGGGTGTTCATTTGGTTATTTATGGCTAAGGAAATTGACAAAGCCAATGGTTAAGGCTTTGGAAAGGCAAAATGGAATTTTTGGCACATTTATTTAAGAAAATAATGGAAATTAGGAAAAAAAGGAGGTGAAAGGTCACAGGTTCCATGTGAGGAGGAAAATGAAGGCAAATAATGGAAAATGAAGAAAATAGAGGCCTGATTCATAAAAAGGCTTATGAGGATCAATTAATAACCTTTTTTCAGTTGAGTTTTGGAGCTCTCTCATTATTCTCTCTCTCTCTCACTCTTGGACACTTAGAGTTTTTGGAGCACTTTGGCATTGGAGCAAGAAAGACAAGAAGGCAAGATGAAGCAAAGATCAAGCAGGGAAAGGTAGGATCAAGCAGCTACAACAGGCGTCATTATAGGTATTGATCCTCATGTGTATTTTCCTTGCTAGATTTAGCATGCATGATATTGCATGTGGTTCTTTTCTATCATGGCATGGGTTTTGCCAGGTGTGACAATGTTCTTCAACCTAGCCTTGTCATTTCCTCATAGCTTTGATGAGATGGGTTCTCAAACTTCTGTTAATGTGGAATGGCCGAATGAATTTGAGGATGAGTGGGGTGGATCTCTGAATTGACAAACACATGGCCTAGTGGTCCCTGAACCAGACTATTGGACCTCAAATATGCCCATTTTCCATCATACAATACCATTATTAATAACCTAAATTCCTATAATTTTAACTCATTTCATACCATAATTCGACAACTTGCCGCCAATTCATATCTTACACTTTGTGGTTGATTATCATTAGTTTTCTTAACTTTTCAATGATTAGGGATGATTTTTCTATGATTTTCTAATGATGGTTTTGCCAAGTTCATTTATTGCAGGGATCCATTGTGGAAATTCTTCATAATTCAATTAAACTATTTACTACAGGTTAAGTATAGAATTATTGTAGATTAAAATCTCATTTTCCGATCAAATTAAGAAGAATCTCAAGATTCTGAGGCATGTGGTTTGTTCAAAGTACCCTCATTCAGGTAACCCAAAAATTGTTTGTCAAAACGAATAAGTTATGGTTAGCGGAATCTTAAGTACAAAATCAAGTACATAATTTTCAGGTTAAGTACAAAAATTATGGGTTTGATGGTTTCAAAGCAGCCACGGTTCCATATATTTCGGGTTGCAGATTTATTTTGTTTCTTTTTCAAGCTATATGGAGCTGCAATAATATATTCTATATCTCAATTATGCTATGCATGGATCATGGGACTTCCCAAGACAAATTTGCCATAACCAATTCCAAAAAAATCATTTGAAATGTATTTTTATAATTTTGTTGGCTTTGGGCTAAGATCAGATCCTTGAGTTCTGGATCTCAAATTGTGAAAGCATAGTATATAGAGGGAGAGTTGCATAGAGTAGAGTTACACACAAGAGTTACAAGTTATAGGTTACACATAGAGGAGTGATGTAGGAGAGGAAGCACAACTGTTGTACATTGAACTCTGTTTTTGGATGAATTAATAAAAGGCGATGAAATTGTTGTAGCCTTGGTGCCCATTTTATGAATTGAGCTTAGACCTGCAGCACATGGACAAGAAAGGCCGCTTGAACCCATCGTGTTTGCAGGGTTAATATAGATTATGTAAGTGTGTTTATTTCCTTTTTATATTTTATTTCTTGCAAATGGTTTGAATTAGATTTAATTACTTTGTTAATTTTTTTCTGCAATTTATTTTTGCGTTCTAGATTATGTAATTGCTTTCTGATTTATGGTGTGAACCTAGGTATAGTAGTTTATTTGAATTTGATTTTAGAATTAATTAAAATAATTGATTGAATTCTCATTTACTTTTATTAACAATTTTCAAAAATTTTGCATTTAATTTCATACTTAAGTTTCCTTTAAGATGTTCATAGGTTTGAGTTAAGGATGATGAGTGTAATGTTATTTGAGTTTCACAAGCATGTGCAATATTGTTATGAGCATACTCTGTATATGACAACTCTGTAATTATTCTTCCAAATTCATGAATACTGGAGAAGAAAGTTTCGATTTAAATAAGTTTCTGAAGGAATAATTTTCATGTTTTAAACCGAATCTTTTGTCTTCAACGGAAGCGTTTCATTGAATCCATATGTCAGTGGTGCGAAACTCCTGTAGCTTATGCCTCGTTTGAATATCTAGAATCAATCGAATAGAGTGATTTATTAGTACATATTGCATGCCATTTACGAAGTGTTATTTTATTTGCTTGAGTCGTAGTGTGTTAATCATTAGAGTAGATAATTTGTTATTTCCTGATTTTGCAGTGAGATTTAATTAGATTTATTTCTGAAACTGTGTATGTTAATTCAGATTGGTTCTAAGCTAGGAAATCATAAGTTGTAGAATGCTTTTGATTTAAAAACAGAATTTTTGTTCTGTACTTAATTCTGTAAATTGATTTAGAAACAGAAATTATGATTTTATACCTAACTTTGTATATTAATTTTAGAACAGTAATTTCGTACTCTATTCAGCACCTTATCCCGGAATTATTAGATGTTAGTTTAGATTAGACGCTCTGATCCTGCGTTACTTGTGCTTGTGCCTCTAAGTCTTATGACCCCAGATTGATAATTTAATGTTGGAATTATAACACATATAATTTCCCTAACATTTTTGGCGTCGTTGTCGGGGAGGTGCTAAAGGGATTAGAGCATAGTTTCTTTCACAAGTTTTTTTGTGTGATCTTAGTTGCAGGGCAACTAGAGGGTGGAGAAGACAGTAAGACATGAGTGAAGAGCCACGCATCCGCTTTGGTTTGGGGTCGCTCCAAAGTTTGGTTGTCCAAGTAAGCGAGGAGTTCAAGTTTGGTAAGTTTTATTGCAATTAGTAGTTTTAATTCATTTAGTTTAAAATTTCAAGCTCTTTAAAGATAAAAACATTTTTGGGGTGATCTAAGAACCCCTTTTTACTAATCCATGTTGCGAGACAGGGATCATCAAACAGTAAGAGAAATTCAAGAATGATTGATAGCTTGAAGAATTTCCCTCAAAGTACTTTCTCAAATCCTCACAGTAGCTGGGATATCTGCCTCTCAGAAAGAGTTCATCCTAACCACATTAAGGAAATTATCTATATCTCCACATCCATAAAAGCATTTGAAAGTCTCCCTTGATTCCTCTTGCCTATCTACCAAGGAGATCGAGCAATCATGTACCAAATCCGATGAGGAGCATCCTGCTGAACCTGAGATTGAGGAACTTTCACCATGCCCAACAACAAGCCTTATATGCATTCCAGAGACCAAGTATCCAAGTTTTCTTGGCATGACCGAGGAGGAATTCTAGAGTGGTCCAAATGAAGAAATGGGTCAATACCACCAAGATTACATCGAGCATTAGTTCCAGATCACAATCCAGTCAAAGTACCACTCTCATCTTCAAATACTCTTTGTATCACATCTTTCAAAACTGCTGATTTTTCATGCTCATGTACCTTCTAAAGTTTATATGTTAAATCTGGGCATGAATATATCTTTGTACCTACTCCGCACATGGCTTCATTGGAAGTTCTCTTTCACTTGAAGGAGGACGTATTTTCTTCAGTGTTGTAGGAAAGTTAGTATTGTAATAAATAAATAAATGAAAATAGTAAAGAGAAAAATAAGTCCTTTTGTGAAAACCATCTTGTTTGGCACAACTGGACAGGGACTTTGCTTGAAAACTAGGTAACTGGTGGGCAAGGTTCCCAATAAAGTTTGTAAATTTGTATGAGTTCTTGAAATCATGTATCTTTCAAGTCATTATGTTTATACTCGAGTTGGTTGATGTGGGATCCCTTAAAGCCCACCTGCCAACAAGCCTTGTCCCATCGACATCAGCATATTATCTGGAATCAAGGTTAGGGTTAGATAAGGTACCTAGGAGCCTACATGACTTAATGGCAGGTGTCCTTTTCATCTACTAAGGAAATACATCAATGTTTCTTGGTGGATGAATTCTGCAATCCATTCGACTTCGACAAATCCATTCATGGCTAGTAGAATGTACCTAGTGCCTTGATTCCCATTGACATCAAAGGTGGGATATCTCGCATTGGTTAACAACCTCCTCAATGGTTAGTAATCCAATGATTCTTTCTTATGTTTGACATCAACACCATTTATTCACATATGCAAGATTGCACATGGGTGTGTAGCGGTTGAAGACTATATGGTTTTGTGATCTCAACACAGATTTGCAACAATTTGGATCTTTGTATCAACATTTCCATTTTCATTTGCAGCAGTATATTTATTTCAGTAAAGGCTTCCATATAGCAGCCTGACCATTCATTTGCAACAACAATCACCTTTCCTCAGTTGTTTGGGGACATACAACTCCTTAAGCATGGGGGAGAAGGGGACCTTCAGTTCATCCTTCAGCCCTTTAGTCCATCCTTTAGCCCTTTAGTCCATCCTTCAACCCTTTAGTTCATCCTTCATCCTTCTTCAGCAGACCAGATCAGCAGTCAAATCAGCTCCAACCATTCCATCCTCCACTTCATCCTACAACACCAAGCACATCAACAATAAAGGTAAAACTTGAGGTAAAATTTGGCTTAAGATTCTCTAATTCATTAGAAGGTTTAAGAAACTTAATGATTAACCACTTCTCATTCCATGCATTTCATCTTTCATAAATAATTATCCTTCGGTTTGCCTTCATTTCACCACTCATAATAAAATGACGTATACTCTGATTACAAGACCATGTTAAAAAAAAATCCTTATGGTATATTAATAAATGCAGTCTCTATAATGTCTTCTCCTAGCATTCTATTCAAAGGATGCATTCATTACATGCATGAAATGATAAAGGAAAACCACCTATAAGCATTGGCCTCGTGATGATAGAGTATGAAAGCACCCATTCACATACTTACCATCTCCATCACCACCTCATTTCATCCATCATCTCTTCCTCATCCATCCCTTTCTTGTCCTCAATTTGTATTGCTCTATAAATTAGTATGATATGTTAATGTGAAAAGTGTTGCTCCACAAGAACCAACACCTCCAAATATTCAAGTAGTGCTGCTCCACAAGAACTAGCACCTCCAAACATTTAAGCAATGTTATCCCACAAGAACAAACATCTAAAAAATAATGTTAAGAATTTGTTAATGAGTAAGGGATTTGTTTGCATGAGGACATGCAAATCCACTAGCATGGGGGGATGTTGGGCATCAAATATGCTCATTTTTCCACCACACAATACCACTATTCATAACCTAAATTCCTATAGTTTTAACTCATTTCATACCATAATTCCACAACTTGCCGCCAATTCATATCTTACACTTCGTGGTTGATTATCATTAGTTTTCTTAACTTTTCAATGATTAGATATGACTTTGCTATGATTTTCTAATGATGGTTTTGCCAAGTTCATTTACTGCAGGGATCCATTGCCGAAATTCTTCATAATTCAATTAAACTAGTTGCTACAGGTTAAGTACAAAATTCCTGTAGATTAAAATCTCATTTTGTGATCAAATTAAGAAGAATATCAGGATTTTAAGACATGGGGTTTGTTCAAAGTACCCTCATTCGGGTAATCGAAAAACCGTTTGTCAAAATTCGTCACCATGAAGAAGTTATGGTCAGCGAAATCTTAAGTACAAAATCAAGTACATAAATTTCGGGTTAAGTACACAAATTTTGGGTTTGACGGTTTCAGATCAATCATGGTTCCATATAGTTTGGGTTGAAGATTTATTTTGTTTCTTTTTCAAGTTATATGGAGTTGCAATCAAAGATTCTATATCTCAATCATGCTATGCATGGATCATGATATTTCCCAAGACAAAGTTGCCATAACCAATTCCAAAAACATCATTTGAAATGTATTTTTGTAATTTTGTTGGCATTTGGCTAAGATCAAATCCTTGAGTTTTGGATCTCAAATTGTGAAAGCATAGTATATAGAGGGAGAGTTACATAGAGGAGAGTTACACACAAGAGATACAAGTTACAGGTTACACATAGAGGAGTTATGTAGGAAAGGAAGCACAACTGTTGTACATTGAACTCTGTTTTTGGATGAATTAATAAAAGGTGATGAAATTGTTGTAGCCTTAGTGCCCATTTTATGAATTGAGCTTAGACCTGCAGCACATGGACAGGAAAGGTCGCCTGCCCATCGTGTTTGCTAACATGCATGTGTGACTAACACACACTTCCCATCTAGTCCGAGGGTTGAACCCTGCTCTGATACCAGTCTATAACACCCTCCTCCCACATCTACCCAAGTAACCAGCCAACTGGGGTAAACATGTGATGAGAGGCTACTATGATTGGATTCAACCTCCTATGTGACCTTAAGGAAGTGGAATCGATGGAAACATAAAACATAGGCATTCAACATTAGCTTCAGGACCCTTTGGAACTAATCCAACACTGCAGACAACTTTCCCTTGGGTCCCATTGAGATTTTGGACATCGTAGGCCTCAGTTGCTCTCATGTTATAGGCATGACAACGTCTAGAAACACAGAGTCGCTCTCACAGTCATGCCTGTCAGTGTCCACAGACCCATTTTTCCAGTTTTGTGCCAGCATCCCTAATATTTGAGCTACTTTTTCAGGCCCAGAGCCCAAGTCGCTGCCCGTATGATAACTTAAGATCGGTAAAAGAACAGGAAAATAATGATGCAAAAGCAATAATTTAAACAAGACCTTAATCAGACGCCTACTAGCCATGACAAGCATTTCGTCAAACATGTAATCTATAGGTGTAACCAACATAATTAAACATAGGGATCTTGTACATATTTGAGAATCGCTACGAACCATTGTTCCCTCATGTCATTTGAAACATTACCATCTATTAGACCATAGATACATTATCCATTCATTTACAAGTAAAAACATGTTGAGAGCCATAATTAAATGTTGTCATAGAACATACATATAATTAGCATAATATGGATAGAAGTATCATAAACATATCAGCCATAAAATCCACATATACATCATTACATTTACACATGAAAATAAAGGAAATGAATGTCTCATTAATGAATGCAATAAACTAACCAAAGATGGGACTACCACATTCCACCCGATTGTAGAATGGCTGAGCCAAATCTCTCTTCATCCATTCACCCCCGTGCCATATTCCAAGCATGAATGTGGGACTCATAGAACACACCAAAAGAACCAAACAAGCATGGATGCCACCAGAGTTCTCCACCTACACTGTGAGGAATTTGAGTGCCTTCTAGTATCTCAGGATTTACCGTAATCCACAATCTGATCCAGGGATCACAAGGACTACACCGAGACACACTCTCC
Organism: Pinus tabuliformis; assembly: GCA_031772625.1. NCBI lineage: Eukaryota > Viridiplantae > Streptophyta > Pinopsida > Pinales > Pinaceae > Pinus > Pinus tabuliformis. The sequence continues at coordinate 515,925,931 of CM062804.1, read as the reverse complement.
AGGCTTTATCGTACATCCCATATGGGGACTACTAGGCCCAACAGAGAGAAATCCACCTCTTGGATTTACCGTATATCCCACCATTCACTGGCAAGGATTCCTAGGCCCACTGAGGCACACAATCTTGGCTTTACCGCAACTTACAGTCTATAAGGGGTTACTAGGCCAATGGCTTTACCGTAATCCATAGTCTGGTTCAGGGACCACTAGGCCATGTGTTTGTCATTTCAGAGATCCACCCACTCAACTTCGAATCCATCCAACCATCCCACATTAACCAAAGTTTGAGGACCCATATCATCAAGGCTATCCTGAAATGGTAAGCCTAGGCTGAAGAACACTGTCACCATTGGAAAAACCCATGCCATGATAGAAAACAACCACATGCAACACCATGCATGCCAAATCTAGCAACAAAAATACACATGCAAATCGATACCTGTAATGAATCCTGATGTAGCTGCTTGTTCCTGCATTTCCCTGCTTGATCTTTGCTTCCTCTTGCCTTCTTTACCTTTCTTTCTCCAATGCCAAAGAGCTCCAAGAAAATTCTGTGTCCAAAAGTGAGAGAGAGATAATAATGAGAGAGCTCCAAATCTAAATTGACAAAAGGTTACCAACTGATCCTCAGAAGCCTTTTTATGAATGAAGCCTCTATTTTCTTCATTTTCCATTATTTTCCTTCATTTTCCTCCTCACGTGCAACTTGTGACCTTTCACCTCCTTTTTCTCCTAATTTCCATTATTTTCATAAATAATTGTGCCAAAAATGCCCTTTTGCCTTTGCAAAGCCTTAGCCATTGTCTTTTCCAATTTCCTTAGCCATAAACAACCAAATGAACACCCCCTAGGATGTCTTGCCCAACATTCAGCTTGGAATAAGTGTTCCATCAACCGAGGTTTTTATTGTTAACTTTTATTACATGAAATTTTCACCAGGGTTGTTACAGAACCCTCCTCCTTGGGGGACACCATCCTTGATGTTCAGTCACACATATACCTCAGAAAACTGTTGGAAAAAGACATACTGCTCATGGAGCTTTATAACATAGCTCTATGGAGTATTTATAATGATCATGCTGCTAAGTGCCAACCCACATGACATCATAATAACATGATAACATAACCACATGATAGCATAGTAACATGACAACATAACCATAATGTCACCCATACCACCTCTTGGAGCTTTATAACATAACTCATGATGGTATTTACATCCATATGCATATGTACATATCCCAAATATATACCAAGAGACCATATCAAAACATATACCAAAACATCATATCAAAACATATACCAAAACACCATATCAAAGCATATACCAAAACACCATCTCAAAACTGCTTTGCCTCAACCAGAAAACAAGGAAGGATACATAGCCCACATCTGATCCACCATATCCCATGTAGCTTCATCGGGCCCAAAGTGCTTCCATTGCACTTTAACTTGCTCGATTTCTCGGTTCCGGAGCATGGAAACCTTTTTTTGCAATATACTCTAAGGCTTTGGATGGAATTCTCCATTTGGTTCCACCTGCAATATAGACTAGTCAATCACATGATCAACCTCTTTAACATTCTTCTTAAGCAATGATACATGGAAAATATCATGAGCTTTCACTATCGGAGGCAATGCAAGTCAATAGGCTACTGGCCCAATCCTCTCAATGATACTGAAGGGTCCACAAAACTGTGGTGCCAGCTTGGAACATGATCTAATCTGCAAGGAGATCTTCTTCGACTTGATGCACAAATGTGCCTATTCCCCAACCTGGAACTCCTTGAACAACCTATTCCTATCTACATAGCTCTTCTGCCTATCCTGTTTTGCCTTTAGTTTCTTCTTTATAACCTGCATTTCTTGTTCCATGTCTGCCAACATGTCTAGTTCAATCAACACCCTATTAACCAGATCACTCCAACTAATAGGAGTATTACAACTTCATCCATACAATGCCTCAAAAAGACTCATCCTCAACGATTCCCGATACCCATTGCTGTATACGAACTCAACCAGTGGAAGGAACTCTTCCCATTTTCGTTGTTGATGCATCACATACATCCTCAACATGTCCTCCAATATCATATTGACCCTCTCTGTCTTTCCATCTGTTTACGGATGATAAGTTGTACTGAAGGCCAACTCAGTGCCCAAACCTGTAAATAACTCCTTCCAAAACTTGGAAGTGAACTTCGCATCCCTGTCTGACACAATCTTCTTCAGAACACCATGCAGTCTGACCACGTCTCTGATGAACACCCGTGCTACATTTCTAGATGAGAATGTAGACTTCACTGGAATGAAATGTGCAACCTTTGTCAACATGTCCACAATAACCATGATGGAAACATTTTGTCTCAGTGTCTTCCAAAACCCTGTGATGAAGTCCATGGAAATGATTTCCCATTTCCACTATGGAATCGCAATTGACTATAGCAGTTCACCTAGGTGCTTACGCTCTGGAATTAAATGCAGAAATTCTGAAAATTGCTAATGAAAGTAAACGAGAATTCAATAAATTATTTTAATTAATTCTAAAATCAAATTCAAATAAACTACTATCCCCAGGGTCACACCATAAATCAGAAACCAATTACATAATCTAGAACGGAAAATAAATTGCAGGAATAAATTAACAAAGCAATTAAATCTAATTCAAACCATTTGCAAGAAATAAAATATAAAAAGAAAATAAACACACTTACATACCCTATTGCATGTGTGTCTCTTACACTTGCATTCCATGTGCTTGTTGCATTGCATAATGACGATTATGGTTGTAGTAAGGCTGTCATGAGGAACTTGATGTTGATTTTGTAGAATGCATTTGTCATGCATTTGTCATGAGTATATGACTGGTTACAGATTGTTACATGTCGCTTACATTTTGATTATATGTTGCTTGATTACATCCTTGTATGTTAGGTTGCATTCTTGTATGTTTGATCACATGTATCAGTCTTGTAGGTTGGTTACAAGAGTTGATCGCTTATGCTCAACTACATGCATCTATGCGTATGTGTAATTGATTAGGCATTGCCTATGCATGTTGATGGTTGCATGTGACAATGTGTACAATGGAGTAATGGTTGTTGTCATGCATGAGGTCATAACATGCATGGTTGATATGGCCTTACATTGATGATTACCAAGAATGATGTTTATGTGTTGATGCATTTATTTGTGCATGTCTATAGGCTGTTATGTTTATGTTATACATGTATCATGTTGTTTTGTTGATCTTGTAGATGAGGTAACTTCCCCAAATTATACTAAGGTACGTTGATTTATTGTCATTTTAGTTCATTTGACATATTATGCATTGCAGGAAAGAAATATCAAATGGCTGGCAAGATGGTTGACTACAAAGACTCTCCCTATGAATCCAAAGAGAAGTATGGTGTTGGTAATTCTTTTAATTTGGCAGCTACGCTAAGAAGATTAAAGGAAGAAATAAAGAGTGGTAAGGCAAATAATGACAGGATCATACAGGCACAAGAGAATCAAGCAGAGGTTAATGCTATACTTCTTCAGAGTTTGTCAAAATTGCAGTGACAAGGGCCACTTTGGATCAGCCATGGATAGGAGGACAAAACTAATGGAGTATATGACAGTAGGTCTCCTAGTAGACATAGGTCAGATAGATCTGATACAATGAGAGATGGCAGGTTGTTGGACACTTCGGATAGGAGGGGCGATGAGTACATGTACTATTCTAGTTCTAGTTCTGATAGACATCATGATCGTCATCGTTATCATCCTTATAGGAGGAATGATAAGGGATACATGCACGATGAGTTTAAGAAAGCAAAGCCACCTATTTTTGATGGAGATGTGAAGAATTCAGAAGATGCAGAGGCTTGTATACTTGGGATGAACAAGTTCCTTGAATTGCATGAGCACACAGATAACATGAAGGCCAAAATCGCTATCTTCGTCTTGAAAGGTAAAGTAAACATTTCGTGGGAAGATGTTAAGTAGGTCAGAGACATCAGGACAAATGAATTGAGTTGATGGGAGTTCAAGAGGCTTTTTAGGAAGAAGTACTTGTCAGAGAGGTACTATGATAGTAAGGCCAAATAATTCTATGAGCTAAAGATGGGTTCAATGAGAGATGAAGAGTGCACGACCACGTTTCTGGAGCTATTGAGGTATGTACCGTATCTTACTGATGAGAAGGCTAAAGTTCAACGATTTGTCAGTGGGTTGCCATTATCATTTAGAGATCGGATTGAGTATGATGAGCCTCGGTCACTTGAGGAAGTCATTGGGAAATTGAAGCATTTCTATGAACAATTAAAGCGTAAGAATGAATCTCAGCAAGGATGGAAAGGGAAGGACAAAGGTAAAGGTAAATGACAGCCTAAGAGAACAAGGCCCCAGAATTTAGATGGGAAAGAAAATATGGCACCACAAAATGTTGGGTTGTGTTATATTTTTTCCACGACTAACCTACGTAGTGAACCGGGGGGTTAGAGGGGGGGCGGAGCCCCCCCTTCGTTGCGCCGATTGCGTAGCGGGGGGGTCACAGGGGAGGCGGCAGCCCCCTTTATCCGGGGGGTTTGAGGGGGGCAGTTTTTGGACCCTATATTAGGTTGGGCGAACCTACCTATGGTTTTCGGTCCATGGTTTTGGACGCGATGGTTTTCGGTCCATGGTATTGGATGCTTCGGCATGTATAAATATGTATTGTAACATTGAAAGGAATATAATGAAAAATCAAGCTGGTAGTCCCGGTTTTTGGATCTAGGGGAAAATCTTTGTGTATATGTGTTTTATGTGTTATGCTCTCGCATTGTTTATTTTTTGTGTTTTAGAATTCGTATGCAGGTAATTTTTGTACAGGGTTAAAACCTACATTTGGTATCAGAGCTGTTTTGGCTTCAAGGGGACGCCTTTGTTGCTGAGGGGTTTCACTCAAGCCTGTGGTAGACCCTGTTCAGTGGGAGATCTGCGAGATCGATTCTGGTGGTGAAAGAAGATGGCGAGCAATGGAAAGATAGAGATCGAGAAGTTCAATGGTCAGAGTTTTGAGTTGTGGAAACTCAAGATGGAGGATCTGTTGGTGGATAAAGATTAGTGGATCGCGGTAGATCCAAGTAATAAACCAATGAGAGTGACCGATGAAGAATGGAAGAAGTTGGATCGGAAGGCAAAGAGCAAAATACGATTGTGTGTCTCAGATTCAGTATTGCTGAATGTATCAGGGGAAGCTACGACGAAGGCTTTGTGGGACAAGTTAGGGACTTTGTACCAATCTAAGTCTCTGGTGAATAAACTGTTCCTGCAGAAAAAGCTGTATAACCTGAGGATGAAAGATGGAGACTCGGTGACAGAGCATCTGAACGCATTTAATACTGTGGTAAGTCAGTTAGCGTTTGTTGATATTAAAATTTCAGATGAACATAAGTGCATCAGTTTGTTGTGTTCTCTACCAGATTCGTGGGATAGTCTGGTTATTGCAATAGGTAGCAATGCAACTGCTTTGTAGTTTGATGAAATAGTCTCAGCCTTGCTGACGGAGGAGATGAGACGGAAAAATATGGAGAGCCAGAATGGTGATGCCTTGTCTGTACGAGGACGGTCCCAGAATAGAAACAAAAATAAGTCATCGAGTGGGAGATCTAAATCTCCAGGAAAAGCTGTAAAGGTGGTGTGCTGGAAATGCGGAAAGGAAGGGCACTTCAAAAGGGACTGTAAATCTAAAGCTCCTGATAAAGGAAAGGGATCAGATGATGTTCCTTCTGCAAAGGTGAAAACCACCTCAGATGAAGGTGGGGATGTGTACTTGGCTTTTTCAAGTACACATGTAGATCATGAGGCATGGTTGATTGACTCAGGTGCATCCTTTCACTTCACTCCCCATAGAGAGTGGTTCTGTGAGTATGAGAAATACGATGGTGGTGATGTCTTCTTAGGAGATGATAGGAAGGCTAGAATCATTGGTCACGGAAAAAGTAAAGTTGAAGTTGCAAGGTGGAAGGGTTAGAACACTTCCGGGTGTTCTACATATTCCTGCATCGGCCAGAAATCTGATTTCTGTAAGTAAGTTGGATGATGCAGGTGTAAAAACAGTGTTCGAGAAGGATACCTGCAAGATGGTTCTGGGAGCAATAGTATTGATGCGGGGAGTTCGGACTAGAACTCTGTACAAGCTGCAAGGTAGCACTGTTGTTGATGGGTGCAACAGTTCTGTAGTTCCTGAAAGTGGAGCTGAAAATCTAGTGGTCTCTGGAGAGAAGACCATGCTGTGGCATCAAAGGCTTGGACATATTGGAGAGAAGGGCCTTCGAATACTTCATGGTAAAGGTATGGTAGAAGGTATGAGTAATAGCTCTCTAGATTTTGATTTCTGTGAAAATTGTGTATATGGGAAGCAGAATCGGGTGAGTTTCCCCTCTGGTGCTAAGAGGGCGAAACAGATATTAGAGCTTGCGCACAGTGATGTGTTTGGACCTGTGAAGGTTCCATCACTGGGTAAGTCTGTGTATTATGTATCATTTATAGATGACTTCTCAAGGAATACATGGATATATTTCCTTAAGAAGAAATCTGAAGTCTTTGACAGGTTTAAAGAATTTAAGGCTCTGGTGGAAAATTAGACAGAGAAGAAGATAAAGGTGCTGAGGACAGATAATGGTGGAGAGTTTTGCAGCAAGGAATTTGAAGAATTCTGTAAGAAGTGTGGTATAGCACGACAAAAGACTACTCCATATACACCTCAGCAAAATGGAGTCACAGAAAGAATGAACAAGACATTGATGGAAAGGGCAGGGAGCATGCTCAGTGGTGCCGGGTTACGACAGGAATTCTGGGCAGAGGCGGTGGATACTGCATGTTACTTGGTCAACAGGTCACCTTCATCAGCGTTGGAGGATAAGACTCCACAAGAAGTATGGACTGGTAAGAAACCCTCTCTTTCACATCTGAGGGTATTTGGATGTGATGCATATGTACATGTTCCAAAGGAGAAACGAACCAAGTTGGATAGTAAATCTGAAAAGTGCATCTTTATTGGGTATAAGGATAGTTTAAAGGGTTATAAGCTTTGGAACCCAGTAACAAGGAAGGTTGTGTACAACTGAGATGTGGTGTTCAGAGAGGTGAAATATGTTATTAAACATGAAGTCCAACCAAAGGAACCTGAGAAGATAGAGTTTGAGCTAAAGGAGGAAGAATCAGACTCTACAATCGAGGAGGAATCAGAAGATGAAGAGCCACAAACTCTGGCTCTGAGAAGATCATTTCGAGAAAGAAGGCAGCCATAAAGGTATAGTCCATCTGCTTTCTGTTCAAATTTTGCTTTGTCTGTTACTGATGATGATCCCAGAACTGTGAAGGAAGCAGTGGATTCAGAGGATGGAAAACTCTGGAAAGAGGCCATGGTTGATGAAATGGTATCTTTGCACAAAAATGAGGCTTGGGATCTAGTGGAGTTACCGGCTGGAAGGAAACCCATTGGCAGCAAATGGGTGTTCAAAAAGAAGACAAATGCAGAAGGGAAGGTGGAGAAATACAAAGCTCGGTTGGTAGCAAAAGGTTATTCCCAGGTGTGGGGAATTGATTTTGGTGATATTTTTTCTATTGTTGCCAAGGTAACTTCTATTAGGTTACTTTTATCTGTTGTTGCTACTTTTGATTTTGAGGTAGAACAGATGGATGTGAAGACGACATTTCTTCACGGGCATTTGGAAGAGGAAATCTACATGAAGCAACCTGAAGGCTTTGCGGTGAAGGGTAAGAAATAACTGGTATGCAAGTTAAAGAAGTCTCTGTATGGGTTAAAACAGTCACCAAGGATGTGGTATCAGAAATTTGATACATTTATACGGGGACTTGGCTTCACTAGAAGCAAAGTAGGTCACTGTGTGTATTTTAAATTAATTGGTGACCGTGTTATTTATCTAGTCTTGTATGTGGATGATATGTTGCTGGTTGGAAATGACAAAGAAATTATGCAGGATTTGAAGACCCAATTGTCCTCCAAATTCGACATGAAAGATCTTGGTGCTGCAAACTATATTTTGGGCATGGAAATTAAAAGAGATCGGGCAAAGAGGAAGCTCTGGTTAAACCAGAGGAAGTATGTCGAGACAATACTGCGGAGGTTTAATATGCAGGATAGTAAACCGGTGAAGGTTCCTATTCCTGTAGGTGTGAGGTTATCTGTTGAACAGTGTCCCAAGACACAAGAAGAGGAAGAGGACATGTCCCATGTTCCATATGCAAGTGCAGTCGGTAGCCTGATGTATGCAATGGTTTGTACTCTACCAGACATTGCACATGAAGTGGGAGTATTGAGCAGGTTTATGTCAAAACCAGGGAAGGAGCACTGGACAATAGTGAAGCGGGTTTTCAAGTATTTACGTGGCACTAGTGATTATGGTTTGTGCTACCAAGGAAGACTAGGATTGGACAGAGTGTTGGATATTCGTGGCTTTGTTGATGCAGACCGGGCTGGAGATTTGGATCAGAGAAGATCTACAAGTGGGTATGTGTTTAACCTATTTGGAGGTGCAGTCAGTTGGATGAGTAAGAAACAATCTGTAGTGGCACTATCAACTACAAAGGCAGAATATATGGCAGCCACTCATGCAAGCAAGGAAGCAGTTTGGTTGCAGAGATTGTGTTTAAGTATGGGGTTAGTACAGGGAGCTATAAGAATAGATTGTGATAGCCAAAGTGCACTTTTCTTGGCAAAGAACCCTGCTTATCATTCAAAGACAAAGCACATTGATGTTCAGTATCACTTTGTGAGGGATATGATAGAAGACAAAAAGGTGTTGCTGGTAAAGGTGGACACTTTGAAAAATACTGCAGATGCGTTGACAAAATCTGTGAGCTCTGAGAAGTTCTCTTGGTGTAGAGAAACAATGGGCATTTCAGGGTTGGAAAAATGACTAAGCTCTCCTGTGGCCCCCTATGGAAAGAAAACAACAAGTGGGAGATTGTTGGGTTGTGTTATATTCTTTCCACGACTAACCTACGTAGTGAACCGGGGGGTTAGAGGGGGGGCGGGTAGCCCCCCTCTACGGGGTTCGGGGCAGCGCCTCGGGAAATTTTTTTTGGACCCTATATTAGGTTGGGCGAACCTACCTATGGTTTTCGAGCCATGATTTTGGACACGATGGTTTTCGGTCCATGGTATTGGATGCTTCGGCATGTATAAATATGTATTGTAACATTGAAAGGAATATAATGAAAAATCAAGCTGGTAGTCCCGATTTTGGGATCCAAGGGAAATCTCTGTGTATATGTGTTTTATGTGTTATGCTCTCGCATTGTTTATTTTCTGTCTTTTAGAATTCGTATGCAGGTAATTTATGTACAGGGTTAAAACCTATACAAAAGAAGTTCAATGCAGCTAGACAGGAACATGGGTCGCGGCAGCAACATAGAGGTGAGGGCACTGTTTGGTTGGAGGGTTGGACACGTGGAGAGGAGCACCTTAGGAGAGATTGTCTGCAACATTAGGGTGGTAAACCTAATATATACAACGCATAAGAGGTGCAAATTGTTGGAGATGTAGGGCAAAGTATTCCTCATATCTATGCAGTAGTGGACAATAGGTAGGCAAAACACCATGCATCTATCATTGAGATGGACGGTAAGATTTTTGATCAAGTTATTTATATTTTGATTGACCCTCGATCTAAATATAGCTATGTTAGTCCTAACTTGGTGGATAAGTGTGGTTTAAGTAAGGAATTTCATGAAAATTTTTGTTTAGTGCAGTTGGCCACAAGTACAAAGAAGCGAGTTCATCATTGGGTAAGAGCTTGTGCATTTGATTTAAATGGTATGCCTACCATAGAGCATATGAATGTATTATAGTTGAGATCATAGAGTATGTTGTTGGGCATGGATTGGTTGTATCTTCACATAACAAGGTAGACTATTATGACAAAGCCATTGGGTGTGTTGATGACAACGGGGAACCAAGAGTCTTGCAGGGTAAGAAGAAAGCCACATCAGTTAGGATGGTGAAAACTATGAAAACAGAGTGTAATGGCATGAAAGGGTGTATGTTATTTGTAGTGCACATTTCTAATGATAAGCGTAAGGAGGTTGGGGATGCAGATGTGTTGAGAAGGTACCCAGTTTCGCAGCAGTTTCAGGATGTATTTCTTGAGGACATTACAGAGTTTCCACCTCATAGGGAGGTAGAATTTTCTACTGAGTTTATGCCAGGGGTAGCTCCAGCATCAAAATCACCTTATAGGATTAGCACACTTGAGTCGGTTGAGTTAAAGCTACATTTGAAGGAAATGTTGGACAAGGGAAACATTAGGCCAAGTGTATCACCTTGGGGCGCACCATTGTTGTTCGTAAAGAAGAAAGATGGAACCCTCAGATTGTGCATTGACTATATTTAGTTGAACAAAGTGACCATCAAGAACATGCACCCTTTACCAAGGATTGATGACTTGTTCGATCAGATGAAGGGGGAAGTAGTGTTCTCAAAGATCGATCTGAGATCTGAATACCATCAGGTCTGCATCAAAGAGGAGGACATTTACAAGACAACTTTCTAGACTAGGTATGGGCATTATGAGTTTGTTATAGTTCCATTTGGATTAACTAATGCTCCAACTACATTTATGTGCTTGATGAATAGTGTGTTGTGTTTGTATTTGGATAAGTTTTTTATTGTGTTCATTGATGATATATTGGTATATTCTAAAAATGAGGAAGAGCATGTCGAACATTTAGCAGTAGCGTTGAGGTTGTTGAGGGAGCATTAGTTGTATGCTAAGCTCAAAAAGTGTAGTTTCTTTCAGACTGAGGTACATTACTTGGGGCATGTTGTCTCCAAGGAGGGCATTGCAGTAGATCCAGAGAAGATAAGAGCCATCATGGAGTGGGTAGCTCCTAAGAATGTGGATGAGGTGAGATCCTTCATGGGGTTGGCAAGCTACTATAGGAGGTTCATCAAGAACTTCTCACAAATTGCTTATCCTATCACATCATTGCAAAGGAAAGGTAATAAGTTCGAATGGACAGAGGAGTGTGAGGCTAGCTTTGAGCAGATTAAGCAATTGTTTACACATGCACCAATGCTACAGATTCCAGATCCGGACAAAGAGTTTGTCACTATGCACAAATGCTTACAAGAGAGGACTTGGTGGAGTCCTTATGCAAGATGGACATGTGGTATGCTATGAGTCACGAAATTTGAATGAGAACAAGCATATCTACCCGACACATGATCTTGAGTTAGCAACAACCATACATGCATTGAAGATGTGGAGACACTATCTTCTTGGCAGGAGGTTTGTACTAAAGAGTGATCGTATTGGGTTGAGGTATTTGTTTGACCAATCGAATATAAATGCTAGGCAGGCTAGATGGTTGGCCACAATCAGTGAGTTTGACTTCGAGATCAGGTACATTAAAGGAAAAGAGAACAGGGTGGCAGATGCTCTTAGAAGGTGGGTACAGGTAAATCACTTGGCAGCTATGAGCTCCTATGGGACAGACTTATAAGATAAGATCTTATAGGCAGGTCAACAGGATGTCAAGTATATGAAGATTGTGCACAAGTTGAAGCAGGGTGCTGGTACAAGTACAGGTGATATTACAAGTGCAGGTACATGTAGTGGTATAGGTATAAGTGGCAGTACAAGTACAGGAACAGGTGCAGGTGCACAAGGTATGGATTATTGTCTTACAGTGAATGGATTGTCAGATTTAGAGACATGATATGTGTGCCAGATAACAACGAGCTCAAGAAGGTTATCTTGAGAGAGTTTCATGTGAAAATGTATTCAGGTAACCCAGGTTATCATAAGACATTGATTGCAGTGAATAAATTTTATTATTGGCCGAATATGAAGAGGGATGTAGCAGAGTATGTGGCAAGATGTTTTGATTGTCAGCGAGTGAAGGTAGAGTGTAAACATCCAGCTGGAATGCTACAACTTATCGTGATTCCGTAATGGAAATGGGAGGTCATTTCCATGGACTTCATCACAAGGTTGCCGAGGATAGTGAGACAACATGATTCCATCATGGTTGTTGTGGACAAGTTGACAAGGCTTGCACACTTCATTCCAGTGAAGTCTACATTCTCAGTTAGAGATGTGGCATAGGTATTCATCAGAGATTTGGTTAGGCTACATGGTGTTCGAAGAAAATTGTGTCAGAAAGAGATGCAAAGTTCACTTCCAAGTTTTGGAAGGAGTTGTCTGTAGGTTTGGGCATAGAGCTGGCCTTTAGCACAACTTATCATCCATAGACAGATGGACAAAGAGAGAGGGTCAACATGATATTCGAGGACATGTTGAGGATGTATGTGATGCATTAGTAGTGAAAGTGGGAGGAGTATCTTCCCCTTGGTTGAGTATCTTCTCTCTCTCTCTCACTCTTGGACACTTAGAGTTTATTAGAGCACTTTAGCATTGGAGAAAGAAAGGAAAAGAAGGAAAGAGGAAGAAAATTTCAAGCAGGGAAATCCAGGATCAAGTAGCTACATCAGGCTTCATTTCAGGCATCGAATTTCATGTGTATTTTCCTTGCTATATTTTTCATGCATGGTATTCCATGTGGTTATTTTCTATCATGGCATGGGTTTTTCTAGGTGTGATAGTGTTCTTCAGCCTAGCCTTGCCATTTCCTGATAACTTTGATGAGATGGGTTCTCAAACTTCAGTTAATGTGGGATGGCCAGATGGATTCGAAGCTGAGTGGGGTGGATCTTCAAATTGACAAACACATGGCATAGTGGTCCCTGAAATGGATTGTGAATCATAATAAATCCACTTGCCCAATAACTCTTGAGCCAGACTGTGGGTTGCGATAAAGCCATGACTGTGTGCCTCAGTGGGCCTAGGAAGCCTTGCTAGTGAATGGAAGGATATACGGTAAATCCAAGAGGTGGATTTATCTCCGTTGTGCCTAGTAGTCCCGAGATGGGATGTACAGTAAAGCTTGGAGAGTGTGTCTCGTTGTAGGGCCTAGTGATCCCTGGATCGAACTGTGGATTACAGTAAATCTTGAGAGACTAGGAGGCACTCAAATTCCTCACCGTGTAGGTGGAGAACTCCAGTGACATCCGTGCTTGTTTGGTGTTTTTGATGTGTTCTATGAGTCCCACATTCATGCTTGGAATATGGCATGGGGGTGATTGGTTGAAGAGAGACTTGGCTCAACCAATCTATGGTTGGGTGGAACTTGGCAGTCCCATATTCGGTTGGTTTATGCATTCATTAATGAGAAATTCATTCCCTTGGTTTTAATGTGTAAAGGTACATATGTATACGTGGATTTTATGGCTGTGATTTCATTGATATTTATGTCCCTATTATGCTGGTTATATGTATGTTTTATGAAAACAACCATGTATGGATCTCAACATGTTTTTACTTGTAAATGAATGGATAATGTATCTATGACCGCCTAGATGATAATGCAACAAATGACATGAGGGAACAATGATTCATAACGATTCTCAGATAAGTATGAGATCCATACACTTAATTATGTTGTTTACACCTGTAGGTTACATGTTGATGATATTTTTGACGAAATTCATATCATGGCTAGTAGGGGTCTGGTTAAGGTCTTGTTTAACTTATTGATTTTACATCATTGTTTCCATGTTCTTTTACTCGTCTTAAGTTATCATTCCATTTTGGGAAGTGACTTGGGCTCTGGGCCTGAAAAAGTGGCTCAAATCCTTGGGACGTTGGCACAACACTGACAAAATGATTCTCTAGATGATGGCAGGCAAGCCTGTGAGAGCGAATCTAGGTTTTTGGACACTGTCATGCCTATAGAATGAGAGTGACTGAGGCTTAAGATGGTCAAAAATTCAGTAGGACCCAAATGTAAGGTGCCTGAAGTGTTGGATTGGTTCCTGAGGGTCCTGAAGCTGATGTTGAATGTCTGTGTGTTATGTTTTCATTGATTCCACTTCCTTAAGGTCACATAGGAGGTCGAATCCAATCATAGTAGCCTCTCATCGCATGTTTACCTCGGTTGGCCGGTTACATGGGTAAATATGGGAGGAGGGTGTGATAGAGTTCAATGACACTTATAACCAGCAAAACATGATGCCCATGGAGCTTTATAGCATAAATTGATGTGACGTTTACATCATACGAAACTTTTGAAACCATGAACACCATACTGCTTATTGGAGCTTTATAATACAACTCAATGCAATATTCACAACATATCGCCTATTGGATCTTTATAACACAACTCATTGCATTTTTTACAATAGACATATGCATATATAAATATATAACCAAAATGCATAAACCAAGCACATCTACTCAAACAAAAAATAAATAAGGATACAGATCTCGCATCTGCTCAACCATCTCCCATGTAGCTTCATCGGGCCAAAAGTGCTCCCACTGCACTTTAAACTACTCTATTGCTCTATTCTGGAGCATGAGTTGTTTCTGCTGCAATATACATTGAGGTTTTGGCTGGAATTCTCCCTCTGGTTCCACCTGCAACTCAGGCTAGTCAATTGCATGATCAACATCTTGCACATATCTTTTAAGCAATGAAACATGGAAAACATCATGGACTTTCACTATTGGCGGTAGTGCAAGTCGGTAGGCCACTAGTACAATCCTCTCAAGGATCTCAAAAGGCCCACATTATCGAGGTGACCTCTTGGCACATGATCCAATCCTCTAGGAGCTCTTCTTTGGCTTGATCTGCAAGTACACATGCTCCCCAACCTAAAATTTCTTGAATTCCCTATGCTAATTTGCCTAACTCTTATGCATGTCCTATGATTCCTTCAAATTCCTCTTGATAACTTACATCTCCTGTTCCATCTCAGCCAACACATATGGTCTAATCAACACCCTGTTCATTGGATCAATTCAGTTGATACGAGTATTACAACTCTGCTCGTAAATAATCTCAAATGGACTCATCTTCAAGGACTCCTGATACCCATTATTATAAGAAAACTCTACCAGTGGATTATACTACTCCCACTTCTTCTGCTGATGCATTACATCCATCCTCAACATGTCCTTAAGAATCTTGTTAACCCTCTCTGTCTGCCCATCTGTTTATCGATGATAAATTGTACTAAAAGCTAACTCTGTCCCCAAGCCTACAAACAACTCCTTCCAAAAATTGAAAGTGAACTTGGAATCTTTGTCTGATATGCTTCTTGGGAACACCTTGTAACCTCACTATCTCCTTGATGAAAACCCGAGCTACCTCACTAGATAAATTAGTAGACTTAACTACAATGAAGTGAGCTACCTTTCTCAACCTATCAACCACAACCATAATGGAATCATGTTTCTTTGATAGCCTTGGAAAACCTGATGAAGTCCATGGAAATGACCTCCCATTTCCACTCTGGAATCAGAATAGGCTGCAATAAACTAGTCGGATGCTTACACTATACTTTTACCCACTGACAGTTCAAACATCTAGCAACAAACTCAACAACCTCTTTCTTCAAATTTGGCCAATGGTAGAACTTCTTAACTGTTTTCAATGTCTTCTGATATTCTAGGTGACTTGAATATGAATTGACATGAAACTCCCTCAAGATAAGCTTCTTGACCTCACTGTTATCTGACACATAAATCTTTTTCCTGAATATGACCAAGCCATCTTCCGTGAGGTGATAATCCTTATCCCTGTCACCTTCACCATGTTGCTGGTACCTGTCATCATGTTACCCTGTTTGCAAGATCTGCTCTTGCAAATCTGTCCCATATGAACTCACAGCTGAAATATGATTCACCTACACTCTCCTACTAAGAGCATCTTCAACCTTGTTCTCCTTCCCCTTAATGTATCTGATCTTAAAGTCAAATCATTGAGGGTAGCCAACCATCTAGATTTTCTAACATTCAAATTAGGTTGGTCAAACAAGTACCTCTGCCCACTATGAACACTCATCAATACGAACCTCCTACCAAGAAGATAATGTCTCCACATCTTTAATGCATGACTGATAACTGCCAACTCAAGATCATGAGTCACATATTTCTACTCGTGCTCATTCAACTTCCTTGACTCATAGCATACCACCTGTCTTTCTTACATAAGGACTCTACCAAGTCCTCTCATGCAAGCATCTGTACAAACCACAAACTCTGTATCCGGGTCTGCAATCTTCAAGACTGGAGAATTTATAAGCAAATTCTTCAACTGCTCAAAACTAAATGCACACTCCTCAGTCCATTCAAACTTTTTTTTCTTCTCTATAAGGATGTAATAGGATAACCGATCTGCGAGAAGTTCCTGAGGAACCTCCTATAATAACCTTCTAATCCCATGAATGATCTGACCTCATCCACATTCTTAGGAATTGGCCATTCCATGGTAGTTTTAATATTTTCTAGGTCCATTGTTATACCTTCCTTGGAAACAACATGACCCAAGTAATGAACTTTAGTATGAAAGAAACTGCACTTGCTGAACTTGGCATACACCTGATACTCTCTCAACAATCTCAACACTGTTGCTAGGTGCTCTACATGCTCTTCCTCATTCTTAAAATATATCAATATACCATCAATGAACACTATCACAAACTTGTCCAGATAAGGACACAACACACTATTCATAAAAAACATGAAAGTAGTTGGAGAATTAGTAAAACAAAAGGAACCACCATAAATATCCATACCTGGTATGGAATGCAGTCTTGTAAATGTCTTCTTCTTTGATCTGCACCTAATGATATCCTAATCTCAAGTCAATATTTTATAACAATGTTGTTCCCTTCAACTGATCAAACAAATCATCAATCTGCGGCAAAGGATACCTGTTCTTGATCGTCACCTTTTCAACTACCTATAATCAATGCACAATCTAAGAGTACCATCCTTCTTTACAAACAACATTGGTGCACCCCAAGGCTATACACTTGGTCTTACATATCCTTTATCAAGCATTTCCTTAAGTTGCAACTTCAATTCCACCAGCTATGGAGTGCTCATCCTATATGATGCCTTAGATGTTTTAGATGTTGATGTTGTTCCCGACATCAACTCAATAGAAAAGTCCACTTCTCTATTAGGTGGTAACTTTGAAATCTCTACTATAAATACATCCTGAAACTATTGCAAAATAGGATACCTCTTCATGACTTCATCATCATCAACATCCACCCCTTAGTCACTGGAAATATTCACTGCAAATAATACACACCCTTTCCTGCAACAGCGCTTAGCCTGCATAGTTGTAACCATTCTCATGGATGTAGGTTTCTTCTTTCCCTGCAAGATTCTTCTTTCCCCATCATCATCCGGGCACTCAATATTCTTCTCATAGTAGTCTACTTTAGTCTTGTGAATGTACAACCAATCCATGCCCAAAACCATATTGTATGAACCCAAAGGAAGCACATTTAGATGTGTTTATGTAGACATGCCTTTCAACTCAGATGTAGAAGCTCTCACCCAATGATGAACTATTTTCTTGGTCTCTATAGCCAACTGCACCAACCAAGATTCTACATGCTATTCTTTATTCAAGCCACACTTATCCACCAGGTCAGGACTAACATAACTATAATTAGATCCAGGATCAATCAAAATGGAAACAACTCAATCACAGAGCTTATCGTCCATGTCAATAATGGATGCTTGACGATCCACCTATCGGTTATCAAATGTTGCATAGATATGAGGAATACTCTACCCAACATCTCTAACTGTCTCTGCCTCTTCGGCATTATAAATCTGAGGTCTACCACCCTGATGTTGTGGACAATCTCTCCTGTGATTCTCTCCACCAAAAACAAAACACTACAAAGGCTTCCTCCCATCGCCTTTGTTCTTCTCCTCAAGCTAAGACCCATGTCATCTATCAACTGCATTGAACTTCTTATATGATTTTGCATTCTCCTTGTCACCTGCATCCTGGGGTATTCATCGCTTCTTGACCCACTTTCCTTTAGTCTTTTAATTCAATTTCTAATCATGCTTAGGTTCAAACTTACACTTATATTTCTCCTAAAAACGCTTTAGCTTCCCAATGACTTCCTCCAATGACTAAGGCTCATCATACTCAATCCAATCCTTGAATGTTAACGACAATCCACTGATGAATCATTGAACCTTTGTCTTCTGAACTTTGAGGTAGGGCACATACCTCAACATCTCCATAAACTTCATCGTGTACTCTTCATCTATCATAGAACCCATCTTAAGCTCAAAGAACTCCTTAGCATTTCCATCTTAATATCTCTTGGACAAGTACTTCTTTATGAAGATTCTTTTAAACTCATGCCAACTCAACTCCTTTTTCTTTATGCCTCTGACACGCTTCACATATTCCCATCAAATATCTGATTTTACCTTGAGATTGAAAATAACTATCCTATTTTTCATATTCTATGAATAATCATGCAACTTGACTAACTTCTTCATCCCAAGAAGCCATGCTTTTGCATCTTTTGGTTTCTTCATCTCTCCATCAAATATTGGAGGTTTGGCTTTCTTGAACTCATCTAGAAAGTACTATCCTCAATCCTCGTACAAGGATGTCAGCGGTAATGACGATGATGATCTCTCTCTAAACCAGAGCTAGAATAGAACCCATAACCACTACCTCTCTTGTCAAGTGTATCCTACCATCTGCCACCTTTGACTGTGTCCTCCCTGAACCTGTATCTTGATTGAGACCTGCTACCATATGCCCCTTTAGTCCTTTCCTCTTGTCCATGACTAATTATTGGTTGTCCCTACCTCTGCAAATATGAAAGACTCTGAAGGGTCATTGCATTAACTTCGGCTTGCTTTTCCTGATCTTTGGTAAGTCTTTCTTGTGACTCAATTATCTTGTCATTATTTTCCTTGCAACTTCTAATTTTTTCCTTTAGAATTCTTAGTGTATCTACTATGTCAAGGGAGTACTCATCTCCTTGCTGCTCAACTGATATATAAGGAGAGTCACGTGAACTTTAATCCACTATTCTCCTCGTCATCTCTGATCTTCTATTCCATGTAAACATGTCATGTTAGATAAACTAAATATATACATAATAAAAATCATACCTTAGTGTGAATTTTAGGGGAGGCTATCTCATCTGCACAATCAATCTAGATTACCAGATATATATACACATAATGACACCAAGATATCAACATCGTCACACATCAACATCATCATCATGACACATGACTACAACAATGACCATCACAATGCATGCCTCACCTACTATGCATGCATAACCATAACCATAACCATCACAATGCATGCACAAAAAACAAATTGACGACTAACATGCATACATAGAAATCACATCTACCCCAAGGTCCAATGCTGCAACCTTCCTCTAATACCAATATGTAGCATGCTACCTCACATTTACCAAATTTTACAAGATTTCCAGGGTAAACATGAGACGAGTGTCACTATGACATGATCCAACCTTTCAGTTCTAGTTAAGGAAGTGGGGCCTTCAAAGTGACCACTTACTGATATCCCATAGGGACTACAAATCACTCAGGAGCTGGATAACCATCCCAATTGATCAATCCTTGAGATGGAACAACTTTGTCTCTAACCTAGCTCCTTAATCACACCTTTGATAATGTGTCCATGAAGTTGGAATCCTATAACCACACTCACATGCTTGCTTCCATGTAGTTATGACCCAAATCCTCTAGTTTAGTGCCAACAGTTTCAAGATTTCAGCCACTTTTCTAGGTTAGTCTTCATAACACTACCCATAACTATCTGTAACTTTCCATAAGCACAGAAAAGAAGATAAAAATGCTTAACCATTCAAACTCAAGAAAAAACTTGACCCAAAGATGCCTAATCCACAACAAACATTTCGTCAAACATATGATAGACATGTAAGCTACAAGTCATGAATGCATATTTGATCATAAATTGATAGTCTTCATCTGAGAATCACTAAGAAAGCTCTAAACCCTCTCTAGCCAGCTGCAATAGCGCTTATTAGTCCATGCATCCATCAACCATTCAATAATTTATCAAAGCATGACAAGATCCATAGATAGAATACATTATATAACCAACATATAACCATCAAATAACCAACATAGAAACCATGGGAAATTAGCCATAATGTCAACATGATAACCAATACAAGTGCTCAAAAATCACAATAGGAAAATAACTCTTATTAACATATGAAAGTGCCAACCAAGTTAGGGACTTCCACGTACCACCCGACCATAAATTGGGCTGACCAAATCTCTCTTTTAGCCAATCACCCCCATACCATATTCCAAGCACGAATGTGGGATCTCATGGAATAAAACATGAGAAAACCAACCAAGGCTTCCATAGGCCAAACCACTTCAACCCTCAACCACAGTGATTCCACCTCTGCGTTCTAGAAATCACTAACATCAACTAGATCAGTCTTTACCCAAGTTATCCAGGGCTCTAGGAATTAGTAACTCAACTCACAAACTTCTAGGGCTCCAGGACCTAGTAACTCAACCCAAAACCTTCCAGGGATCCATAATGTTTGTTCCAACTGTGGCTCTAGGAACTAGTAACTCAACCTGTTAGCACTCCAAGAAAATCTCCTAGGTTGTAGATCAGAGATGCCTAGTAACATATAATCTTCAATATTGTTCTCTGAACTATTGGGATAAATGAGGGTTTGGATCAAGCTAGATAACCATTTCAGCTCTATTCTCACTCAAGACATGCATGAACACTCTCACCAATACAAGGCTTTAGACCACTAATGCTCAATAATTTATAGATTCAGTAGATAGATGGAGAACATTGACTGTACCAGCAAATTGCATACATAAACATAAATGAATGGCTAGCTACAGGCAGCAAAAGAGAATACTGACTGTACTGGCAGATGCATATATGCCCACACATGGATGGCTAGCTACAGGCATCAAAGAAGCTTGAAAATCTAGTTTATCAAAGCAGAGATAAGATGACAGTTATCTGGCCTTAGACACAGCAGAAAATGGGAATAACCTATTCATGTGCAAGCATAGAACAACAGAGAAAATGGACATTGAACATATAATAGCAAAAGAAGTTTATATTGCTAGAATGAAGATGAGAAGCTTGAAGGAACAGAGGAGGAATAATCTCCAGAAGTTGAACCCTTATCACATCTTACTTTCAGCTATTTATAGCCTATTTACGATGCTCCTGAGCCCTAAGAGGCTCGGAGTCCTAAACTCTCTAATCTGCATTGTTAACTAATTTGATGCCCTCTAGGCAAGCATGGGATCGGAGTTTTCTGCTTTTGACAGCAGAGTAACCCTTTTTAGATATTTTTGGTAGCTTGTTGTGCTGTCTCGGTGTTCCCCTGTGCCAGAGATGCTCCATGATGGCTGTTGCACTATTTGTGCTCCCTGATCTTTCTGTTTCGGGCTACAACGTGCTATGGCCCTTCTCTTTCCCTTTCTGAGCTCTGTTTCCCAGCAAATTGTTTCCTGGGCTTTGTTATATGGTGAAATGGCTCTCTGGGCCTATGAAATCCCTTTAAAACGCGGATAGTGACTGTGTTCTGTTATGAACATAAAACACAACAATACTGTAAAAATTCCGCCCTCTCTGTATATTTTGGACTTCAAAATTCCTAGAATATGGTTTAATTATCCATCAGGTCCGCCCTCGTCACCATCGCACATCGCATTTGGCTTGGCCTGTGTATTTCCCTTATATAATGAAATATGCAAAAATACTGAAAAATGAATGAAAAAATGGCTTTGGCAGACTTCAGATATCATATATTCCACTTCCCGGACCCTTTCGGGTCTGGGTTTCATCGCAATCGGCACTGGCCAAAGGTCCCTTCGTATTTTGTTTAAACAACGAAAACACACAAAATTGCGAAAAAACATTGAAAATGGGCCTTCCGCGAACTTCAAAGAATATATATTCTTATTCAAGAAACCCATCGGGTCCAGGTTCCATTGCTATCGTACTGCCCCTGTTTCCCTTTGTATTTCGTTGAAACAACGAAAATACACAAAAAACATTGAAAATTGCTTGGGCGCGGATCTCAAGTTTTATGAATTCCCAACTATAATGTCGTTCGGTCTGGCTCATCGGGTCGCCCATATGTATGTGCATAGGCCTCGCATGTGGTATATTGCCGATGCGATAAATCGTAATCGCGCGTTTCTCGCTCCTCGGGCCTTTATATAACATAACATATGCTCCCCGCCAATCCGATCATCGACGACCGCTGATCGGCGGTGTCATGCGCCCAGTTTTAAACTGTCCCTTCTGTTTGATCGATTGCGATTAGCCGCCTAGATCTGGGCCGTTGATTAGCCAGTTCTAACGGCAACTATTCATTCCTCTATTTAAGCCTGCGGTTGTCATTTTTTCATAGTTTTCAAGCATTTTTTTTCCTCCCGATAATGTATTTCTCCTTTTACTCTGATTTTGATCATTGGATGATCTTTGAGCGAAAATTGAAGATTTCAAGAGCATTAATGGATCCATTTTTGGGCCATTTTCCAGCAAGGCTAACATTGGCTCCTTCTGGGGATGAAATCCTCCCTGTGAGGTTTCAAGGATCACAGATCAATGCCTTTCCTGAAAAAATAAAGTCAAATCTTCCTTCTAGTGTTCCATTGGGCATGGAGTCTATTTAACATGAAATAAAAACTTCAAAACAAATATTTACAATACCAAGGCTTGAAAGCCTTAACTGAAATAAAGTTTAAAGAATAGCCCATTGAATGGGCCATAAAAAACATCTCCTCCTTCCTTTAATGCATTCCTCTTGAGAAAACAGTCACCAAACTGAAAGTTGACCCTTTTTACCTTTCTATGAAAGGTTTCTTTCTCTTGGTCAATGTGCATATCATCCAATTCATCAAAGACTTGCAAAAGCCTATTGATTTGATCCTCTACTTCAAAAACTTTCCAGCATTTGACATTATCAGGCAGAGATGGTCTATATTTCACCTCATCTCTGTATGCTTTCAGCCTTGGATGTTTTGCTTGGAAGGTTTTGTACACCTGCTGAATAATAAGGTCTTATTTATACTTTGATGTGTCATTTGTGACCTGAAAAGTTAATATAAAAGATGAATCAATGTATTCCTCTGTGGGGGACACAAGGACTTCACCTGTTCCTACAGCTTCCTTAGAGCAAGTCCCAAATCTGTGGGTCTTCTTCCTCTGTGATCTGGCAAACTGGTTTTTTAAGTTGCGTAGGGGCCAACTGATAAGGCTTGGTAATGTCAAGACCGAGCTTATCCATGACAACCTTGGGCATTGGATTATGGCTGGCTCCAGTGTCTAGAAGGCAATTATGAATGATTTTATCATGAATAGTCAGAGAGACATAGAATGATGGGGAGCTGTCTTCACAATTTTCAATCAATGGGCTGAGAATAACAACTGGTTGGTAATATTGCAGATTTACATAGTCAGTGGAAGCTTGGATGGCATTAGGTTTAAGAGCCTCAAGGATAGATTTCTTGAAGGACTTAGTCTTGAATGGTTCAATAAGAGGCATAGGTATTCTTGGCTTCTGAATTTCTGATTGAAAACTGAAAGAACAAGGGGACTTGTCAAGGTCAGTTACCTCTATGGCTGGAGCTTTGAGGATGATAGGATCAACTACTGGCTGCTTCTACTTATTAGCTTGCTGTTCTGCAGGGACAATAGCTTTATGAACATGATTTTCCCTTACATTATTCATCATAGACCTCAGACTATATTGGTGTTGATCTTCAGTTTGTACAACAACTTCACCATCCCATTCTTGGCTGATCTGGTCATTGAATAATGACTTCTCATAGGCAGCTTTGGTTAAAAAAGTGGCGATGCCCTTGTCTTCCATATAATGGATCTCATCATCTTCTTCAAACTGCTCTTCTTCCATGACTGCATTTTGAAAAGGGGTCTTCACCCTTTGGTCTTCATTGGCATCTTTGTTTCTTTGCAAGATCTGCAACTGGTCATTTGCCCTTCTATATGGATTTGGATTTGGAGGAGCAAAGGTATTAGGAACCCTTCCTTTCCCAAAATGCTGCTCAACCTTTAATTTGGAAACTTCAGAGGCTAATGACTCTATCATCTTGGCCATTTTATCGATCTTGGGATCTGAAGATGATGAAGGTTCGCCCCTCTGTCTCCTTCTATCAGCATTACCTTTGAGATTTTCTGCAGCCATGATGTTTGATTCTACTTCCAGGGTTGCATCTTGCATATCAGCCAAAGAAGCACATCGCCTCTCCCTCAATAGTAAACAAAAGTCAGAATCAAAGGCATTGGCATAGATGAGTCTAGCAGAGGTAGTGGTGGGTTTCACTTCAGTTGGTATCTTGCTGTACATGCGGTTAAATCTTTTATTAAAATCATACAACAGCTCACCATTTTCCCTCTGTAAGTTTCCAAACTCAGTGTGGTAGTAAAGGAGATCCTTCTTATCCCCCTAATGCTTTAGGAATGCATCATCTAAGGCCTCAATATCTGCTATAGATACTGGGGTCAGTTCCCTGAATCATTTTCTAGCCTCTCCATCTAGGATTTGGACAAAGACTCTCATCCATACATCATCTTCACTAATGTCTAAGTTATCAGCATAGTTATAGAATGACTCAAGATGTTATTCAGTTGAAACACCTTCAGTCCCAGTGAACTTAGGCATATACTTCTGATATTCTCCAGTAGGCATGGCGTTCAAAGGAGTGGGCAGTATTAGAGGTCCATACCTAGCATCTATGATTCTTTCCATTTCGGTAGGTGCTTGTGGACCCACCATAGTTGTGGTGGCTAAAAGAGTATTGGTAGTCTGAATGATAGAGGGTTGAGGAGTGATTGATAGGACTGAAGGAGTATGATGGATAGGAGGTGAGGTTTACTTTGGGCATACAACAAAAGGAAAACCTAAAGAATAAGGAGATTTATGAATCTCTAAGAGTTTTTCTTCGCTGCTAGTATTAGAAGCTATACTCTCAACATATATTTGTTCTATTACAAGCTTTTGCTGAAGAGATATAGGAGATTGTTTAGGTTTACCTTAACCTAATGCTCCTTTCTGCAATACCTTTCTTTCTTTGATGATCTTTTCAAGGTCAGGTACTGGGTCAGTTTGTGACTTCTGAGGATTTCTCCGAGTATGCCTCACAAACTGAGCCAGAACTATGAAGTGGAGTCGCCAAGAGGTTCAGCCTCTAGTAGAGTCGCCAGATAGATGATTACAACCAAAAAAGTGCCCAGAATTTGTCTATCATCAAAGCTGGATCTATGTCATTTCCCAAGGAAGCTGAGCTTCAGTTTCCTCTCCCCGGCAACGATGCCAATTATGTTAGCACTCCAGGAAACTCTCCTAGGTTGTAGATCGGAGATGCCTAGTAACATATAATCTTCAATATTGTTCTCTGAAATATTGGAATAAATGAGGGTTTGGATCAAGTTAGACAACCATTTCAACTCACTCACCAATACAACACTCTCACCAATACAAGGCTTTAGACCACTAATGCTCAATAATTTATAGATTCAGTAGATAGATGGAGAACACTGACTGTACCAACAGGTTGTATACATAAACATAAATGAATGGCTAGCTACAAGTAGCAAAAGAGAATATTGACTGTACTGGCAGATGCATATATGACCGCACATGGATGGCTAGCTACAGGCATCAAAGAAGCTTGCAAATCTAGTTTATCAAAGCAGAGACAAGATGACAGTTATCTGGCCTTAGACACAGCAGAAAATGGAAATAACCTATTCATGTGCAAGCATAAAACAATAGAGAAAATGGACATTGAACATATAATAGCAAAAGAAGCTTATATTGCTAGAATGAAGATGAGAATCTTGAAGGAACAAAGGAGGAATAATCTCCAGAATTTGAACACTTATCACATCTTACTTTTAGCTATTTATAGCCTGTTTACAATGCTCCTGAGCCCTAAGAGGCTCGGAGTCCTAATCTCTCTGATCTGCATTGTTAAATGATTTGATTCCCTCTAGGCAAGCATGGGATCAGAGTTTTCTACTTCTGACAGTAGAGTAACCATTTTCAGATATTTTTGGTAGCTTGTTGTGCTGTCTGGGTGTTCTCCTGTGCCAGAGATGCTCCATGATGGCTGTTGTTGTTTGTGCTCCCTGATCTTTCTGTTTCGGGCTGCAGTGTGCTGTGTCCCTTCTCTTTCCCTTTCTAGGCTCTGTTTGCCAACAAATTGTCTCATGGGATTTGTTATATGGTGGAATGGCTCTTTGGGCCTATGAAATCCCTTTAAAATGTAGATAGTGACTGCGTTATGTTATGAACAGAAAACACAACAATACTGTAAAAATCCCGCCCTCTCTGTGTATTTTGGACTTCAAAAGTCCTAAAATATGGTTTAATTATCCATCAGGTCCGCCCTCGTCGCCATCGCAAGTCGCATTTGTCCTGGCCTATGTATTTCCCTTATATAATGAAATATGCGAAAATACTGAAAAATGCATGAAAAAATGGCTTTGGCGGACTTCACATATCATATATTCCACTTCCTGGCCAAAGGTCCCTTCGTATTTCGTTTAAACAACGAAAACACACAAAACTGCGAAAAAACATTGAAAATGGGCCTTCCGCGAACTTCAAAGATTATATATTTTTATTCAGGAAACCCATCGGGTCTGGGTTCCATTGCTATCACACTGCTTAGGCGCGGATCTCAAAATTTATGAATTCCCAACTATAATTCCGTTGGGTCCGGCTCATCGGGTCTCCCATATGTATGTGCATAGGCCCGCCCGTGGTATATTGCCGATGCGATAAATTGCAATCAAGCATCGCTTGCTTCCCGGGCCTATATATAACATAACATATGCTCCCCGCCGATGTGACCCGCCGATCTGATCATCGACGATCGCTAATCGACGGTGTCATGCACCCAATTTTAAACTGTCCCTTATGCTCGGGTAATTGCAATTAGCCGCCTAGATCTGGGTCGTTGATCAGCCAGATCTAACGACGGCTGTTCATTCCTCTGTTTAAGCCTGTAGTTGTAGTTTTTTCATAGTTTTCAAGCGTTTTTGCCTCCCGATAGTGTATTTCCACCCTTCCAAGGGCTCTCCTTTTGCGCTGATTTTGATCATTGGATGATCTTTGAGAAAAAATTGAAGATTTCAAGAGCATTAATGGATCCATTTTTGGGCCTTTTGCCAGCAAGGCTAACACAACCCACCAAAGGCTCCAAAACATTTGTCCCAATCAACAAATCAAGGAACAAGTAACTCAACCCAAGTTGTTCTAAGGCTTCCAGAGTGTTTGTTCCAACCCACTTCCATAAGGAATTTGAGCACCAATTAGAAAAAAACAAGTGGAAAACCCACAACACCATGGCTATTTAGGAAATGGAGAGGCAAGATTAAAGCCACTGCCAATCCAGGCAAATCTCCATGCCAATGGCAACACATTACCAAGGAATCACATGCATATACCATGCACCCAAAAATCGGCAAGGAAATAACACATGCAACCTATTACCTACAAAGTATCCCTGTTGTAGCTATCCAGTTGTTCCCTTGCGCTCCCTTGCTTTCCTTTGCTTTCTTTCTCCAATCCAAGTGAATACTAGAATTCTCCAAGCATGCTCCAAGAATGCCCTAAGTGTGCAAGAGTATGAGAGAATGAGAGTGTGAGAGAATGAAATAGAGCTCCACCCCAAAATTGTGAAAAAGCTAGCAACTGTTTCTCCGAAGCCTTTTTATCATTGATGTCTCTATTTTCTTCATTTTCCATCTAATTTCCCTTGCATGAAAATTTGTGTCCCTTCACCTTCCTT
Organism: Pinus tabuliformis; assembly: GCA_031772625.1. NCBI lineage: Eukaryota > Viridiplantae > Streptophyta > Pinopsida > Pinales > Pinaceae > Pinus > Pinus tabuliformis. Next base: position 515,898,215 of record CM062804.1, on the reverse strand, counting down.
TTCTCCTATTTTCCTTTATTTCCATAATTAACTGCCAATTATGCCTCTTTGCCTTCACCAATACCTTTTCCAGTTTCCATAGGCATTAATTAATCACAAGTGATTCCCATTATAAGTGTTTTTCCCAACATTCAACTTGTAAACGTGTTCCATGACCCTTATCTTATTTTTATTTACATGGAAAATAAACCAGGGTTTTTTACAAGGAAGCAGAAGTTTGGGAATCTAAAAAAATCCTAAAGAGGGAATTACTGAAAAACCTAGATCTATATGCCAACACAACTAGCCACATAGAAGTCACGTGGAGACCATGTGGTCACTCATCGACCTTACATGTAAGTGGCATTGATTTAGCATGATGACATGTATTGATGACCTGACATGAGGTACAAGGTTGGGTGTTGTGGCATGTTGACATGTTGCTAACATGGCATGATGAGGTGTAAAAGGAGTTAATGTGGTGGCTAATGTGGCGCTACATGGTACGAATGACATGGAATCTGGAAATATGGAGCTTTAGAGTTTATGAAAAGAGGATTTTTGGGTTTTTATAGATTCGATGAATATGGAAAAGTAAAAAACCCGGATATTCCAAATGAGTAGAGGTATGACTTCACTAATTGGTAATGTTAAGGCATAAGGTGACATGGATCATAATGATGCATTAGTGTTGAGGTGGAGGCTATTTGCAAACCCCGTGGATGAAAAATGTTCTAATTAGCGAAAATTTGGAAATATGGAATTTCATTTTAAGGGGACTTTTGAATTTTCCCAGACCCAAATGTTGACCTGATCAATCAAGCATTTTCCTAGATTCGAATGAATCCAAAAGTTTATGAAATTCTTGATGAATATGGAAGATCTAAAATATGGATTAGCAGAAATCTAGAAAATCATTATAACAAAGATTTATGGAAATCTCGAATCCAGATGTGAGCGATAGGCCAACCTGTTAGGTGAATATGTGGCCTTATACAATGGAGATACATGGGTAGGGATTGTCACGTTTATGTCATGTGTTAGTTGATGTGGCAATGTATGGTGGAGACACATGGGAAAAAAGACTACCATGTGTCAAAAATATTGATTCTATTGTGTCCAAAGCTCAAATTTTGACAAAAGTTATATCATTAGATAGCCCTCAATGAGCTGAAGATGATGGTGATCCCAGTAAGGAATTTTAATGTGGTTGAAGGAGGGGGGATTTTGATAAACCCACTTCCATCAAGTAACATTGAAGGCCGATTCTCAATGCCCCATTCCCTTAAAAAGGCCTTTAGGGGTTTGGGTATCGTTACACATTCTCATAGCCTTCTTTATCACCCTAGGTCATTTAAGGCATGTTCTCCCTGAGTAAGGATGGAGATTGGCCAAGAAAACCTTACATATAGTGCACATGTAAGTTATGCAACAAGGAACTAAAATTAGAAAAACATTTCATTGTCTCATATTCACTTTATTAAATTATATTTATGGTAGATATTATTTTCTGCTTAAAGATTCTCACACTTTGTGATCACATGTTCATTATGAAGCTTAAAGGTATGTTTATATTTTCATAGCAAGCTACTCAATCATGGAAGAAGTAATTACATAACCCTAAATGTAGTTCCACTTAATACATCTTGTCTTACTACCCCAATATATAGGTAAATCAAAAGAGATACATGAATCATGCCCAATTTCTTTGGAAACTCGTTACTTTGAATAATGTCTATTATTTAGAGCACACACTTATTTATTGGGGTTATTAAATCAAGCAACAAACAAGGGGTAAGGAATCCAAATCCTACTAATCTATATATATGCGTAGTCTAACTAATAGATGAAATGACCTTTTTCAAGGCATTTTTCTGGTTAATTTTAACCAAAATATGGCAGAGATTTTAAAACCTTGAGTTTAATCTATAGAATTTGAGTGCCCTAGAGATTTTTCAACATGTTGAATCCATTTAAGCATTCAAAAACATATTTAAAAAAAAAAAGTAAAAATCACAACGTTGCTTGAAATTATATCATCGGCTTCTGGTGAAAAAGGCCATTTCATCTATAAGTTAGATTACACACATACACACACACATTTAACTGATCAATGGTTTAGAGCACAAGCTTCTTGATTAAGACTTTTTTATTGATTCATAAATAAAGAGTAAAAAATCTTAACATTTATTAATTGTAAGCTCCTAACTTATATAAACTTTGCATCTAACTTTAAGAACTAATTACTTATCTATAGATTAAACCATCCTACCTCCATCTTAAATCCATATCTACCAAGCGTTGAGAGGCATCAAGTCCATAGTTAAGATGGATATAAGCTGGTACTCTTGCATATCATAATGGATTTCCTCAAACCTTTAAATAGGCTTCATCATAACAAATACCATAGACAAATACCATGGGAAAAACCATGGGTTGTCAAAACCTGGAGCCCAAAAACCACCAACGGTAAACGATTAACTTTATTATTATTATTATTATTTCAACAGATTATGACCGTACTCATTTTATTTATAAGAGTTGGTTTTCATGGCCAGTACCATTTACATTCCACTGTAACATCTCAAAGTTCCAATACAATCACAACATAGTTTTCTTACTACCCTTGTTATGAAACCAGCTCACAAAAAGATAGAAAAGAGAGATCCACGCCTTAGAATTTAGCCTCTTCGAGGGGGCAACCTCCTTTACATTACATAAATGAACAATTCTTGGATGATACAAATGACAAAACCTCCTTTCTATATATAGGAGTCTATGGAGTCACAATATAATCCAGCCGACCTAACAATAATAATATGAAGCCACAAAAATAACAATAGAGGGATTCTATGGGCACATTAATAACAATATGGGGGTAATGGGGGCACAACAATATAAATAAGGGGTATAACTACAATAGTAATGGGGTAATCACTAGTATTATAGGGACCCAACATGCCCCTCTCCTTCAAAAAAGTGTTATCCTCAACGCTTGAGTAGTTCTGGATACTTCTGCATAAAATTCTCATCCTCCCATGTGGAATCTTCAGCGGATAAGTTCTTCCACTTGATAAGGTACTCTGAAATTGATCGATTTCGTAGCTGTTGAGTTCTTGTTTCTATAACTGCTTCCGGTTCCAATATAATTTTTCCTTCCTCGTCAAGTTCTGGCAATATTGTTTGAACTGGGAGCTTGTCGCCTATAACCTTCTTTAAGCATGAAACATGGAAAACTGGGTGCAATCGAGAAGCTGCAGGAAGCTCCAATTTGTATGCCATAGTACCAATCTTTTGCAACACCTTGTACGGACCATAATACTTTGGTGATAATTTATTATCCTTCTTAGCTTGCTTGAGGGACATTTGCTTATATGGTTGTAGCCATAGGAATACCCAATCACCTACATCAAAACTTCTTTCACTGCGATGTTGATCTGCCTGTTGTTTCATTCTATTTTGTGCCAACACGAGGTTATCCTTTAAGAGTTGGAGGACTTGTTGTTGATGTTCGATGTGATGTTCCACTGCCTGAACCTTAGAATTTTCTCTTAAATATGATGTGATGGATGGTGGTTGATACCCATAAAGTGCCATAAATGGGGTCATTTTTGTTGCTGTATGAAAGGAAGTGTTATACCACCATTCAGCCAGAGGCAACCATTTGACCCATTGTGTCTGTTTATCAGATACAAAGCAACGAAGATATCCTTCCAAACATTTGTTTACTATCTGAGTTTGCCCATCAGATTGAGGATGATAAGATGAGTTATGAGCTAACTGAGTACCAAGACAAGAAAATAATTGTGTCCAAAAATTTCCAGTGAAAATGGGATCTCTGTCACTTACAATAATCTTTGGGTTTCCATGTAGCTTTTGAATTGTTTCCATAAATGCAGTAGAAACTGTACTGGCTCTAAATGGATGTGATAATGCACAAAAGTGTGCATACTTGGTAAGTCTGTCAACTACCACCATGATGACACTCTTTCCCTCCGACTTGGGTAAACCTGTGATAAAATCCATTGATACCTCCTCCCAACGTTGGCTTGGAATGGATAAAGGTTGTAATAGACCCGGTGTCTTAATTGTTTCAACTTTATTTTGTTGGCAAACCAAACATTCTGCCACAAACTTTTGAATATCTGATATAAGGCCATCCCAAAAAAATTCTTTCTTAACCCTGTGGTAAGTTTTTAAAAATCCTGAGTGCCCTCCTAAGGGAGAAGTGTGCAATTCCATAAGAATCTTTTGTTTTAGCTGGGAATTCTTACAGAGGTATAAGCGATCTTTGTACCATAACGAATCATTTTTCCAGCTAAATGTATCAGACGTACTGGAATCTTGTTGTAGCTTTCGAATAAGTGCCCACACTTCTTCGTCATTTTTCCATTCCTCCCTTGCTTCATTTATCCAATCTGGTTGGATGATAGAAATAGCGCACAACAATGCTTCCATATCCTCATCCTTCCTTGAGAGTGCATCTGCCACCACATTTTGCTTCCCTTTTTTGTAGATGATTTCAAAGTCATAACCCAACATCTTTGTGACCCACTTTTGTTGCTCTTCAGAGGATAATCTTTGTTCTAAAAAGTATTTAAGGCTATCATGATCCGTTTTTACCTTGAAGTGTCTTCCCATTAGGTAGGGTCGCCATTTCTTAAGTGCATGGAGTATTGCCAACATTTCCTTCTCATAAATAGCTTTGCTTAGAAACTTTCCCTTGATTGGACGACTTTCAAAAGCAATGGGTCTTTCATCTTGCATTAGAACAACACCAATTCCATTTCCTGAAGCATCACATTCCACAATAAAGGTTTTTGTGAAGTCCGGTGTAGCTAAGACTGGTGCTTGGCACATTGCCTCTTTAAGATGTTCAAAGGCCTTTGTTGCTTCCGGAGTCCATGAAAATGCATCTTTCTTCAATAATGTCGTTAGAGGTGCTGCTATTCTCCCATAATTCTTAACAAACTTGCGATAATACCGTGTCAACCCAAGAAATCCGCGCAAATGCTTTATGGATGTGGGGATTTTCCATTCCTTAATGGCTTTAATTTTGGTAGGGTCTACCTTAACTCCTTCATGAGATACAATATGACCCAAATATTCCACCTCCTGGACTCCAAAGAAACATTTGGATCTTTTGGCATATAATTGTTTCTCTTCCAATAGTTGTAGCACCCTGTCAACATGTTCAACATGATCCTTCCAAGACTTGTTGTAGATAAGTATATCATCAAAAAATACTAACACAAGTTTTCTAAGGAATGGTTTGAAAATTGAATTCATCAAACCTTGAAATGTTGAAGGTGCATTGGTAAGGCCAAAAGGCATGACCAAAAATTCATAATGACCCTCATGAGTTCTAAATGCCGTTTTCGGAATGTCTTCAATCTTCATTCTGATTTGATGATATCCTGAACGAAGATCCAACTTGGTGAAGTAAATTGATCCATGCAATTCATCAATGACAAGAATGGGGAACTTATCTTTAATAGTGAGCTTGTTGAGCTCCCTATAATCCGGACACATGCGCCATGATCCATCCTTCTTGTGTACCAATACTACTGGAGCAGAGAAAGAACTTTGACTCGGTTGAATTATACCAGCCTCTAGCATTTATGCAACCATACGTTCAATTTCACTTTTTTGGACATAGGGATATCTGTACGGCCTGATGTTTGGAGGAACACTTCCTGGAATCAGATGAATAGCATGATCATGATCACGCATAGGTGGGAGACCTTTGGGAGTCTCAAATACCTTGGAATGATTGTCCAGGACTTTTTGGAGATCTGGAGAAATAGATGATTCTAATGTGGCAACATCTAGCGAACATAATTGTGCAATTACACCCCTTTGCTCCTTTTTTAGAAGCTTTGTCATACCATTAGAGCTGATTATCTTTCCTGGTTTCCCTGCAATACCCCTTAATTCAACTTCCTTTCCTTCCACAGAAAATTTGATAAAAAGTTCTTGAAAATTAAAATCTATTGTACCCAAGGATTGTAGCCATTGGACTCTTAGTACAACATCAGCACCTCCCATTGGAATGGAAAGCATTGGGCTAGTCAATACATATTCTCCCATGGATAGCTTGATATTATGGCACTTTCCAGAGCAATTTATTGTTCCTCCATTTGTAATCATCACTTGACACTTTGGTGCTGGATATAGGAAGCAATTCAATTCTTTTGCTACCCTACAATGAATAAAATTGTGGGTGCTTCCTGAATCAATCAACACTATCACCTTTTTCTTCTTGATTTGTCCTCCTATCTTGATGGTTTGAGGAGTGGTAATTCCCACCAATGCATTACAAGATATGGTCGGATTTATTTGTTCTTCATCTAGGCTTTGTTCCTGGAACATATCCTGTTCTTTTGACCTTTCTTGCTCCTTTTCTTCTTCCTCTTCACAATCTATGTAGAATAATTTCTTCTCAGCACACTTATGACCTTTAGTGTATTTGCTATCACAACTATAACAAAGCCCTTTTGCTCTTTTTTCTTCCAATTGTTGTGGTGTCAACCTTATAGGTTGTGGAAGACTAGGGGCAACGACACTTCCGTCTTTATAATTGTGAGTGGTATGCTTCCTGGTTGCCATAATTTTGCTTTCCATTTTTCTTGCTAACCTGAATGCCTTCTCTAATGAATCAGGTTCCCAAAGTCGAACATCATGTTGGATATTATCCTTTAAAGACCCTATGAACACATCAATCCTATGCTGCTCTGGAATATCTTTTACCCTTATGTTCAATTTTTGGAACTCCTCAATGTGCTCCATTATTGAACCCTTTTGTTTGAGACTTATCAATTGGCTAAAAAAAGTGTTGCTTTTTGTATCCTCATAATGTGCTATCAATTCTTCCGTAAAAATTGCCCAAGTGATAAATTGTTTACGAGAGCAAAGCCATTGATACCATACAAATTGATTTGGTTCCAAATATAAAGTTGTCATACGTACCTTTTGTGTGTTTTGCACATTATTGAGATCGAAGAACTGCTCCATCTGTAATATCCATGTGGCGGGATCCTTGCCATCAAACTTCCTCATATCGATTTTTGGAATATGGTGGGTCTTCGATCCAACATTAGAGTCTATGGAATCATGATTAACATTTCTTTTGTTCACATCATGAGTTTCCTTTACAACCTTTTCACCATTAGTAAGTATTTCTTGTAGAAAATTTGTCAAATTTGTCTTCAAATTTGCCATGTCAGTCTTCAAATCTGTCCTCAAATCTGTCTTCAGATCATCCATCTTAGCTTCCATGCCCTTTATCTTAGATTCCACGCCATTTATCTTAGCATCTGTTAGCTTTTGTGAGCGTGACATTTGTTGCACTTGTTCTTGTAATTTTGATATATCATGTAGCATTTCTTCCTCTTCTTCATGAGTCATGCTAGAGCTTTCAGGTTCCTTACTAGGTGTTTGCATTTTCTTTCCTCGGGGCATCAGTTACCGATAATAATGCTTTACTATGCCCTTTGAATTCCTTCAAACCAAGCTTATGCAAAAATAAAAAATAAAACTTACACACCTTTTTTTACTTTGTAGAAGCCTGATATTGAATCTGATGTATCTCTGTAATTTCGAATCATCCAGTTCTGAAATTGTGACTTGTAGTAGCCTTCTATGTCCTATTTCCAATGCCACTAGTCTGAACCAAATTGGATTCTCCTAGAAAGAGTTATGCCCAATCTCCCGCAGTGACTTGATTATAGATTAGTTCAGTAGAGCGAACTTGTACGAAGTGCCACGTGTCACTGTTTCAACCTTTGACTCTGAAAAATATATAAACGAAAACTACAGTCCGTCCTCTTTCTGTACCTTCTTACGAAATTTCAATTCGATGCTCAGAAAGAAAGTTATGACGATTTTCCCCAGGTCACCTGTTTTGAGTGTAATTCAGGAGTCTGCGAAAAGACCAACTTCCTGAGATCATATCTCCGAAAATATCACGCGAAAAGCTCTGAAATTCGGACCCAAGGTTCAGCGCGATTTCTTCTCAAATGGGTTTTTTTTGCGACTTCTGAAACGTCACAGAAAAAAAGTTATAGCGAAAATTCCACGATGACCTGTTTGGAGCAGTGAAACCCTAGAATCCAAAGCTCTGATACCAAATGTTATGAAACCAGCTCACAAAAAGATAGAAAAGAGAGATCCACGCCTTAGAATTCAGCCTCTTCGCGGGGGCAACCTCCTTTACATTACATAAATGAACAATTCTTGGATGATACAAATGACAAAACCTCCTTTCTATATATAGGAGTCTATGGAGTCACAATATAATCCAGCCGACCTAACAATAATAATATAAAGCCACAAAAATAACAATAGAGGGATTCTATGGGCACATTAATAACAATATGGGGGTAATGGGGGCACAACAATATAAATAAGGGGTATAACTACAATAGTAATGGGGTAATCACTAGTATTATAGGGACCCAACAACCCCAAACCTTTTGGACTATTACATTGTACTGATAATGCCGGTATATTCTACAAAATTAACCCAACAATATATTACCACCGTGTTCCACCGACTTGTTGCGACCTGGTTCATCTTCCTTTTGCGATTTTCCTGTTGCAACTTCCCGTGGGCTCAGAATTGGAATCAAGTAGTCCTAGGCCTCTTCTTCCTCAAAGCCTTCCCCATTGTTGCAAACCCTCGCCTTCAACGACAAAAGTTTAGTTTCCATGCTCATTACTCTCCTCTCGATATGTGTCTGCATCCACTTTAACTTGTGTTCCACCATCTTTGCTTTGTCATCTCGCTCCTTTTCCATGAACTCCAAGCGTCTATTCACCAATTAATACATTCCCATCAAAATATTGAAGAGTTGCTCAACCGACTTCTTCCAACAAGCCAGGTCGTTTGCCAAGCCCTGTCCCTCCATGAATGTGAACTCCCAAACTCTCGACTGATCACTCAAGCTCAATGCAACTAGGACAGACCCATAAGCACAACCACCATGCTTATATAGCAAGGCCAAAGCCTGTCAGTGAAGTCTCTCCCCGATAATGGACATTAACTTTGGATTCAAGCACTGCCTCGAGAAAAATTCTCTTATCATCCTGATTATCCTCGCGCAGTGAGTTCACATGCGGAAATACATTTTCTCAGGCTTTCTACTCTTCAGCAAGGCCCTCGACATTGTGTTAAGGGTCATTTCATATTTAAAACTCACTGCCTTCTTGGATGAAGCCTCTAGTTGTATTCCATTTCCTGCATGTGATGCCACACATTTGTTGTAAGCCTAAGGCACAAGTCTCCTCCCTCATCATGTAACCACACAAGGTGGATTTCCACTTGGACATTCTCATTTAATTTTCTTTGGTTTAGGACCCTTTGGTTTGATTGGATCGAACTTGTGTATCTTTTCATTAACTATTCTTGTGATAATGGGATTGGGTCTTGGTTCCTCCTACCACCTTCATATTCAATTATTCCTTGCTCCAGCTAAGAGCCTAAGTTGGCAAGCTTGTCCACTTCAGAATTTGAATTTCAAAGGATATGCAAATAGGATATTTCTTCAAATTGTGAGGATAGTAGGGCAATTTGACTCACGATTGGAGGAAATCATTTACGATTTCTAGCTAATGCCATTGAGATTTGCCTTATCACCACCATTGAATCTCCCTGGACAATTAACATTGTTATGTTATTGCCCGTAGCTACATCTAAACATTTCCACAAGGCCCAAAATTTGGCTTGATGGTTTGTTGCAATTCCTAGCCCCGAAGCATAACTATATTCTGCTTGTTCATCGGGGTTATAGATCATGCCTCACGCTCTGGTCGCCCCTTATTATTATTATTATTATTATTTGACTGAGTTAAAATGTTTATGTTTATATTACAACATCTCTTCCATTCTGGTCTCAAAGCAATTATATATGTATATTTATACACACACACACACATATATTCCGAACTAGGGTGAGCCTAGGCCTAGGCTAGTTCCAATGTTAGATGGAAGAACAATCTGCCCACTAGTGGGATGCTATCACCAAGATTGTGTGAAACACGATCGAGCTTGGATGACCCTTGGGATAGTTTAATTCCCCCAAAAGTAGCTTCTATTCTCAACCCCTCTCCATAAGATTTAAAGTAATGACCTAATAAAGACTAAACCCCACACAAACCAACTAATTTACCTTTTATTACATTACTTTCACATTGTAAATATTAATTATATATAAAAAATATTGAAATATTACAATAAATTTATTAATTAATAATAAAAAAATAATTATATATATTTTTAAATAATAAAATGCATTCATTTAATTACCCCACATATATATATATACACGAAACTAAAATAAAAAATTATAATCATAAATAAGTAAAGTTGTGCCATCACTAACCTTTCGATTTGAAGGGCGCGAAATGGCATGAGAACATCTCGAACTTGAATTATTTAGAGTTATGTAAGTTTATAAAAAAAAATAATTTATTTTTTTACAAAATATATTATTATGTTTATTGATCAAACACAAAAAAGATAATATAGATAAAACGAAGAAAACGAAGTAGAGTTATTTAAGTTTTTATTATATATATATATATATATATTTTTTTTTTTTCTTACAAAATATTTTATTATGTTTATTGATTAAACACATAAAATATTATATAAATAAAACCAAAAAAAGGAAAGGGTTAGGTGTATAAAATATAAAATATTAATAATCTTATTGTATTTAATTATATAAATTGGTTACTATAAGTAATATACATAAAATAATTATGAATTATATTTGATATAAATTAATAATAATTTATTATATTTAATTAAATAAATGAAATTTATCGTAATAAATAATATAAAGTAATATTTTTAATAAGCACTAGATGATAATAAATTTATGGGTTTTATTTTGATTTTGATTTTGATTTTTATATATGCTAAGAGTATGTTAAATAAAAGAATATGATATAATGTAAATTAACAAAGATTATATAGTAGTTACTATTTACTATTTAGCTCAAACATAGTTTAATTGAACTAAAAAAATAATAAAGACAGATTTTATCACAAAAATAAAACAACTAATAAAATATTTTATTGTGGAATGTCTTCATAAAAAATTAAGAAATATGTTTAACTAATATCGTTTATATTAACATATGTACACTTTAATATATATGTTTATTTTATATGCACACATATAAAATAAACATATATATTAAAGTGTACATATGTTAATACAAACGATATTAGTTAAACATATTTCTTAATTTTTTATGAAGACATTTCACAATAAGATATTTTATTGGTTGTTTTATTTTTGTGATGAAATCTGTCTTTATTATTAATATATATAATTTTTGTGTAATTAAATTTATTAAAATATATTTTTAATATAATAACATGTCATTTTAAATTGAAAATATAGACAAAAAAAAAGTTATTCATGACAATGGAAATAATAGAAAAAGAGAAAAAAAAAAAAAAAAACTAAAAGGAAATAAAACAAAAACAATAAATTAGTAACTGCTGGAAATTGAAGTTACCAAACAACCTATAATAAGACCTCAACCAATCACCTTGCAAATAAACAAATTTAAATAATAATAAAAAATAACAAAATTGAGAAGTTTAAATAATAATAAAAAATAACAAAAATTGAATTCTCAATGTTAATAGGCAAAACAAAATTAAATGTATATAATAATGGTTTAATCTACTTTATAAATATGAAATATATAAATAATATAGTTTAATCAAATTTTAAGTTTTTTTTTTTTTCCAAAGGAAAAATGGTAATCTTTCATTATGTGGAAAAATTACATGTAGTAGATGCCCAAGGCATATGCAGAGCTGTTGGCCTATAGCCGTTCAAAATACATATCAGTAAATTTGATGGCAAAAGCCATTCACTGTGGGTATTGTTCAATAAAGATAAAACTGCACATAATAACCTCGCAGAGGTATTCATTCTGTTGAGCCATATGTGCATATATATCATCAAAAAAATAGATACGTACTTTTTATGAGTAGCAAAAAAAAACATAGTAAAAATTTAGGGCCTTTCCACCCTATGATATTCATGATTTATATAGGGACAGTGATTGTATTGATAATGTTCAGCTCCCATCTGTGCCGTGATCATCCCCAAGCCTCGGGGTAGTAGCGTGGCCTCCTTGGAAAGCCTGTCAGCACTTTCATTATATTCCCTGTATATATGATGACATGAGATTGTATTAAAAATTGCTTTGAAGATGTTGACTTCATCCAATATATTTCTAAGGGAATGAGCATGACAATGAATTTTGTTGTTGAACCAGTTAATTATGCTTTTTAAATCCCCGAAAATCTGAATGGTTGTGCAATCATGAGCTAAAGCAAAATGCAGCAAATGTCTGAGGGTGATTAGCTCGACATAATTGTTTGTTCCCTCCCCCAATCCCATTTGAACTTTGAAAGAGTGTTGTTCAAAAATATACAGAATGAAACCCCCTCCACATTTGTGGTTTTGGGTTGCGCCATCGAAGAAGGCCCATGGCTGGGATTTATCGATTGGACCAAGGGAGGTAGTTCGATGGATGTGGGAGTTTTCAACTTTTGGTATGTCATGATAGATTGCCACAGCCTTGGCTATGATGAGAGGCCAACGAGCAGTTGATTCATTAATGATGATATGATTCTGGGTGAGCCATATAGTCTAGCAGAGGATGAGGGGTAGACATTGTTTTTTGGAGTCGTGGTGTGCAGCGAACCATGTGTTCCAAGCTTGTGGGATTGAGGGTCCTTGCAATATTTCCTGTATGGATAGAAGTTGAATAATAGATTGCCATAGTTGGGCGACGATTGGACAAAGCAGGAACATATTCTCATTTGATTCAGAGCCTTGCTTGCATAAGACACACCGATTCAGGCCGTAGATAGATCTGTGCATGAGGGAGTCTCATGTGGGAGTTTTATTGCTGAGGACACTCCAAATGAATAGTCAGGCCTGCAGAGGTATTTTCAACTTCCAAATATGTCACCACCATTCCTTTACTATCTCTGGTTTGCGATCTGAGAGAAGAGATATATAACCAAGTTTCGGGGTATATTTACCATGCTTAGCTGGAGTCCAAACGAGTTCATTTGGACCTTCTTTTATCCGCACATGTGCCTCAGTCAAAGCATTTAAGTACCCTTCCCAATTTTGTTGCCACTGTACAGGGATACCCATATTATGATCAGACATCCATTCTTGTTTGAAGACAGTGCTGTTCGTGATCAACTATTTGTGCAATCACATCGATGTTCCTTTGATGTAGAAATTTATATCAGGTCAGGTGGGAGTTGATAACTGTTACCTCCCCCACTCCATGGATCTATACCGATGCGCACTAAGTTACCATCATTTATACGCCAAGTTAGGCCAAATCTGATCAAGGGCATAGTTTGAAGGATTGATTTCCAGACTATAGAGATGCCAGTTCGTGGCCAAGTTGGTAGGCGAGCCCAATCCAAGACTTGCAGTGGCCAAATGTATTTGTGGTATGTAACCGTGGTCCAGAGATTCTGAGCAGTGAGAAGTGTCTAGCTCATTTTTGCTGTGAGGGCTTGTGCAAAAACAGTTAGATCCTTTAATCCCCAGCCTCCCCATTTTTTTGGTAGGGCAATTTTCTTCCAGCTAACCCAAGCAAATGCTTTTCCCTCTTTTTGTTCGTTCCATAGATATCTGCAGCATATATGTTGAATACAGTCGAGTATTCCCTGAGGGATCCAGGCAAGCGACATCCAATACACACGTGTGGCTTCTAGCACAGATTTGATGAGGACGAGGCACCCAGCTCTGGATAGAAATCTATGGTTCCAGATTTTCAGTCTTTTCTCGATTTTGATCACTAACTAGATCCAGTCAGCAATCCGGTAGCTATGAGGTTTGATCCAGAACCCCAGGTATTTCAGGCCATTTTCAAGGTTATGCATTTGATAGTGGAAGAAAAGGAGGGTGACTCTGTCTTCCTGAGGGGAGGTGTGTGTCAGTGAGATAGTTGAATTGGATTGGTTTGCGACCATACCAGTGGCTTTTGCAAAGAGAGTAAGGATATCATGGAATGTAGTAGAGTCTCGAATGCTGTCATCAAGGAAAATGAGAACATCATCAACAAAGAGGAGGTGAGTGAGGTGATAGAGGTCATTCATTTTCAGTCCTTTAACTCTACCTTCCCTTTTTGCAGATTCGATGGGCCTGCTGAGACCCTCCATCAATCAAATTTTAAGTTTTATAATGAGACACTCATGATTTTTTAGAATTAACAACTTAGATAAGTAGTATGCTTTTGTATAAGATTAAAGTTACAAGTTAGATAATTCATCCATAGTTTATAAGTTTAAGGAGACATAATTTAATGGTGATCAAGTTTTTCTATGATGTTAAATTTCGGTGTAGTGGCTTTATCAAGATAAGAGAAGCATTGTTGATCAATATTCCTTGATCAAATTGAAGGTCATTTTTTTCTCTTTTGAATGTGCTAGAATAATGAAGACCCAAAAGGTTTAAGAGTTTAAATTCACTTTAAAAACTAGTGCTTCCATACAAAAGGCGAAGGCAAATCAGGATGGTTTCTCCTTTGGAAAATTAAAGGGTTGCTATAAAGAAAGAAATTGGATGTGTTCATCCTTTCGTTTGATAGCCATATCCATTATTTTTTATCTACCTTGTATTGTTCTGGAATTTCAAGAGATGATTGGGCAATGACTTAGCACAATGACTAGGTAATGCGATAGTAACCAAAATCAACATTATGTAAAAGCTATGCAAGTTTTTGTGACACTTCTCCTTCATACACAAACAATATAAGAAGCTCATTTCTTTATAGATCATCATAAATGCCCTTACACAATGCATGTGATATGAATAGGGTGGATTTATAAATCAAAGGCTAAGATTCACTTGGAGCAAATCAATGACTACTTAGTCACTATCTTCTAGAGGTCATAACTCAAGTTCCTAATGTTGAAAATGGAAAAATGAGAGCTTGTTCGAAAGCTAGAGATGTGAAGAACATTTTGGAAATGGTCCTTGTTAGTGTCAGTCTTTGCGGCCTTCCTCCAGTGATCAAACATGCTCTTACAAAGTGATTTTAAGGTGTTAAGGTCAAATTTTGTCATTTCAGTGAGTCTTCAAGCAAAATTTGGTCACTAGGTATTAGGTCTAGGGTTTGCTTTTACTCCTTTCAAAGTTGTCCAAATGTCGGCCCATGTCACCATTCAGCTGAGTGTACCATCATTCAGAAGGTTTTCATCATCGTGTCAAGTTCCTCTGGGTCACTTTACACCTTTTTCATGCTACATTTGTGCCTAGGTAAGGTTCATTTCCCTCTCCTAGGGTTATGAAGGTAATTTCTCTTGGATGGTCAAATCATCAGCAAAACTTGTATCCTGATTTTATTACACCTTCCCCTATCCTTAATGTACCTTATTAAACACTTCCCATCACTGATATCCCTCAAATTCCTCATTTTCGCACAAACCCTAGTTTCTTGCTACAACTTGACAATTTTCTAGGCTAGGCCTATGTTTTGCCCTTTTGGACCCCTTCCCCTCACTCAATCTTTGAAATTCCACTTTCCCCTACTTCCTAACATCCCTCCCTACTTCCAAAAATTTTCTCAAGAATTTAGAAGCCCCTTATCCCCTTCATTTTGCTTCATTTCGACAAATCCCCTGTTCCACACATCGGGATAGGTTTTACTCCAATGATGTTTCTGAGCAATAAAAAATGAATTTGGTAAAACTGACAGAGGTTTTTGTCAAAAATAGGCCAAGGAAGAAAAAAATCCTTCACTTTTTACACAGGTGTCATGGTTTTAGAGAAATGTCAAAAATACAGGTGCCTTGGGAGAATTGATGCACCTCTGAAGTGACCTTGGGAAAATCAAGTTTTCTTCTAGCTTGGTTGGCCAAATTACTTTTTTGATGAGTCAAATGATAACTAGACACGAATAGATTTCCAATGAGTTATCATGATCTCAATTTGGAGTTGAGGAACACCTTCAAGAGTTGACTGCAACAGCACTCTGCCTTGAGGCATCCTCATTTTTCACATTTTGACCAGTGTTGGTTGATTTGATTTTTGACAAGGAAAATGAACTCCAAATTGAAAAATTCTAGTTGGGTTGTAAAGTAGACTCAAACACCTTTCCGAAAAGCTATCCCGCGCCCAATTTGGACACCGGGAAGGTCTCTAAAAGTCTCATGGAAAAAGTGTGACACATTGGGCAGGTGGCGCGACGCATTGGGCTGTGATTTCCAGTGCAAAAATACACTGGCGCGACGCATATAAAGGGCGCGGCGCATTGGGTTTGATGAGCGGCGCACACAACCAAGAAGCCCGAAAACAACCAAATTTGCTCCAAAATCTCCTAAACCGCATGGATCGTCATTGATGCAAGTAGGTTGAGCTTCTCTCATAGTTTTTTATCAAAGATTGATGGTTGTTTGATGGTGTTTATTGCATGGTGAATGTACAAACTACAAACCCTACTTCTTCAAAGTTGCCAAAAGGAGATTGCTGCTAGGGTTTTGAGTTGACTATTTTGCTACCAAGTATCCCCCTTACCTCATCACTCCCTAATTCCATACTCCCCTTGTTTCCCTATTCCCCAAGTTCACACACCCCCTAATTCACTAATTCACTAATTCACTAATACCCCAAACTCAAACTCTTAAACCCTAGTCCCATACAAAAATTCCCAAACTACTCCCTAACCCCTTTTCCCTTAACTAAGCCCTCCACAATAGTCCCTAAATCCCTCACTACTTTCCCTCTGCACAGTCCCTATATCACTGTTTTCCCTTGGTGGCAACAATCAAGACACATCATAAAATCACCTATTTTTCATCAAGACAGTTCAACACATCAGCACCTACAACTTCAAAATAGTTTATCCACCAGCAGGCGGACATCAAGGACTTGTCACTCAATTTGTAGAGGGCTAAGTGGATTATAAATATTTGGAGCAAAGGAATAAGCAGCTTGACGATCAACAAGCAATCATGGAGTTGCAAAACATCCGTGAAGACCAGCAGGCTGCCCAAAGAAGCCTAAATGAGATGACACCCATTCAGCAGGAGATAGAGGCTGATCGAGAGACCTGGCTCAAGAGGGTCAAATTTCATCTTGAGAAGCTGTTGGCAAAAGAAAGCAAGGACAAGGACATGCTCAGGCACATGAGAAACCATTATTGGGCACGAAATCATGTTTGCAAAGCGAGGATCAAAATCCTGAAGGCAAGACTAAGGAAAGCACTAAAACGACGCAAAAGGCATGATAGGCTCCGATCTTGGCCAAAGCTTCCTTGGCTGAGCATGATACTTGATGATGGACCTTTAGTCCAAATTTCAGCAAATTTGGAGAAAATTTTGTCAACTTTGAATTTTTTAGCTTCAAAACAGATTTTCTTGCCCAACGCGTAGCGCCACTTGGCGCGCGCTTATAATTGGAAGATCCTCTGGAGGAAAACTTTGCATTTCTGGATTTTTCATCAAAATTTATGCATGCTTGTGGATTACCTAAGGATTTCATCAAGTTTTTGGTTTCCTAAAGGGTCAAAAACACCCTAAAAATGACCTCTCTGCCACCTTTTGCACCCACAGGAAGCAGTCTTGGGAGATTGAAGTTTTGGAGGGGAAAATGACATCCAAATCCAGAAATTCCACTTGGGTTGGAAAGTAGACAGGTAGGGCTTTCCAACAAGCTATCATGAGCTCAATTTGGACTTCGGGAAGTGCCTAAAAATCAGCTCCAAAGTTGTGCTATGCATACAAGTTTTGGGCGCGGCGCATAGAGAATTTTGGCCTATTTTTCACTCAGCATCTCAGAATTTTGCCCAGTTTTGACTAGTTTTAAATTTTCATGAAACTCTTGATCTACCTTGATGTAATTTCATGAACATGATGTAATTTTGGCACATATTTACTTGTTTTAGTAGATTCATTAACTAAAAAGTGAAAAACAACTGAATGAATCAGTTTCCTAACATATAGAGGCAAGTTGTTTCATTGCCTATTTTTCAGTTCCTTGTTTAGATATGGTTGAAACAACTCCTAGAATGATGAGCTCGACCCCTAGAGGCATGGGAAGGATTTAAGCATGTATATATCAATGTAATTTCTCAGTCATTTTGAGGGTTGGACACTTGGGATTGCTTGGCACTCCATTGTACATTTGATTTCTGCATTTTTGGCAAAGGAAAGACCAGGGTTTTGCAACACTTGTTGGGATCCTTGTGGCTCATTGTTTTGATGGTGTTTTTATTCATGTAATTGTAAGTTCATTGATGTTTTATGTATGCCATTTCCCTTCTCTTTGCTTCTGAAATTAAACAAATTGAGTGATAAAGGTAGAATCCATGAGTTTGTTGTGCACTGCCTTAAAATTTGTTTAGTTTTACATGTTTTCATCTATTTGGAGAGGATTCTTGCAGCCTCTTGCCCTCTTCAGCTCCTCAGCGGTATTTTCTATCCATTCATTCAATCTAAAGCATCAAAACTATTGCCTACCTCGCCCCAACCGGAACTCTGCAAAAAATTTGGCCTCATCCCCCGACCCAAATTTTCCTTTCCCTTTTTTCCAACAAAACCCCGAAAAACTCAAATCAAATTCTTACACTTCATACCTAGCCTAAAATTAGTTTTTATTCCAGTCATCTCAAGCCCCATCTGATTATTTTTCGCTGAGATTGACCCGGAGAGAGCCCTCTCCTGTCCTCGTAGGGCTAGCTACGAGGCTGAGCGTGGTTTGATGTTGGTCCTGGATCCTGCCTTTTCAACCTGAGGTAAATCTAGGCTCTAACAGTCCCAATGGCTAGAATGACATCCATCATGCTCAACAAAATTCAAATACAATTGTAATTATTTCTAGCTTGGTTGTAACTTATTTTGGAAACAAGAATTATTAAAATAAATTTATGAACTTCTAAAAGTAGAACCTAGTTTGGAGGACGCTTATATATATATGGGATTTAATTCAATTAAGACAAAGAGGAAAAAAATATCCGTTAAGTAGTTGCAAACATGAAGAGAATATTATAAAGTGAGAAAATCATATTTAGAAAGGTTGTTGGGGTTTTTGTTGAAGATGAGTTTTTACATTTCCAAAAGATCCTGAGAAACACCCTTGTAAATCCGCGCCCCACATTTACCCACCTACAAGCTCACCAGGGTAAACATGAGCTAAGAGTTATATCCACGACCCAAAATCCAAGATCCAATTATGGAAATCAGGCCCACTTGTCTAAAACCTTCTGCAACACCCCAAGGACACATGATCACACTGATATCATACAACCTTTGCCTAGTGATCTCTTTCCTTGAGTATAGGCCACTCTTCAACCTAACTTTACAACCTAGCCGCATCCATGTAGGAATTCCAGTGTGCCCAGAGGGCTCCAGACGCATGAATAACCTTCCTTCAATGTGGATATGGCCAAAAATTCCCTGAACTGAGAGTGTGACCACGGACCCTGTTCCAGATTTTTAGGGATATCCTACAGGCCAACTACCTAGATCTATCCATAACTTTCTAGAACTCTGTCAATGATAATTACAAGTCCGCATATTCTATTCTTAGGCGAAGGTCTTGCCTAAGCTTTCCCAACATATATGAATGATTTATACAAATACTTGGTGAACATGGTACATGTGGATAATGAATGCATAATTATTCACTGTTTCATTAGTTTCATCAAATGTTCATAAAAAATGCTTGTTGCCCTCTCAAGTGAGTTGTAACAAACACTTAGTAGCTCATGCATTCATATAACTATTCAATAGCTTATCTAACCATGAGAAAGATCAATAACAAGAGCACATCACATCATAAGAAATATACCATGCATGTAACCAATCATAAAATCACACATTAGACCAGAACATGTGCTCATTGGTATCAATAAGAAATAACACATAATAACATATGCATAATTCCAACCAAGTCAGGAACTTCCACATACCACTCGACCATAGATCGGGCTGAACCAAATATTTATTCCAACCAATCACCCTGTGCGATATTCCAAGCATGAATTTGGGATCACAAGGGATGAACCAAAAAATAACCAAAATGGGGAATCTAGAGGAAACCACCTTTGCCCTCATACCACAGTGATTTCATCTAATACCGGGTCCAGAAATAACCAAAACCAATACAAGCTTGGAGCCTCAAAATTTCTTCACCATAACTAGACAAATTTTCTTGTCTTCGCCCACCTGTCAAGAGATTCCTGGAGAAAACCATCTCCACCCTCAACCCTTGGGATTTTCTCGAGACCACCTCAACTAGGATCCAAAGCTTAACCAAACAGGGAACCCACTACATCATGGCTATACAGGAAATGGCATAGGAAAGGTTGTACATCATTGTCAATCCAGGAAAATCTCCATGCCAATGATCGAAAATGACCAATAATCCATTGCATGAACCATGCATTCAAATCCCAATAGATCATATGCACACTGATACTTGCAGAAATCCTCTTGTTCGTTGCTGTTCCAAACTTCCTCTTGTGCTCCTAGCTTTCCTTGCTTGTTCCTCCTTGTGTCCAAGTGTTGTTCAGGTGCTCTCCCTTCTTGCTATAGTGTTCTCTCCCTCATTTTTCCTCCAAGAGAATGCTAGAATGATGTCTCTCCAATCTCTTTTCTTTTTTCTTTTCCTTTTTACTCATTTTCCCTTGCATGCATATTCTTTTACTATTTTCTCCTTTTCTTGTCTCTTCCTCTTCCCAATGTGCTGAAGTCAAATTTATTTCATTTTCCTTTATTTCTTTTGCAACTTTACTGCATGTACTTGCTAGTGTGTAATAAATAATTTTCCATTTATTTCCTTTTACATATTGCCAATGCTAATGCCAATTTCCATAGCCAATAAGTAAATAATTAACCACAAGCGGATCCCAATATAATTTTCTTTTCCCTTCATTCAACTTGGAATACGTGTCCCATGACCTTGGTTTGATTTATTTACATGGAAACATAACCCGGGGCTGTTTCAAACCACTCTTGCATGAAGAAAATTCTTTCGTTTGGGTTACTCATAAGATTGATACGCATCCTTAGATGTGCAATTAGAAGAATATTTTGACTTGAGTAAGCTGGTTGTTGAAGTTGTAAAATCCGATCAAATCAGTGATGTAGATGGTTGCCATTTGGATAGTAGTGATCTAGTTGAAGTTATTGATGGTAGTTGTCCACACACCATGCATGATCTGATTCAATCTTCACAATGCGATTCTACAATCTTTGAAAGTTCTGGGACTCATCAAGGATTCGAGGCACTTCAACTTTCGTTGATGGTTATGTCAGGTTCTTGTGACTCTGGTAAGATCCTTGAACTAAATCATATTTGGATTTTCTCGCAAAATTATTTCCTTAGCATGGTTTCACTGGATGTAAACTCCCTCTTGAAAGATGTTTGGTATTTTGGATATGGCCCTTTTAACTTTCAAGATTTGATTTCTGATCGGATTGAAGATTCTAATTCAGTTAGTTCATCTTCATGCAAATATCTTGTACCAAATTCGGGTTTGGAATGTATACCTTTCATGGATGCACAGAGCTATGAAGTTGATCATTTTAAATATCATCATTGGCCGAAGGAATCATGCCTATCAGGTTCTTTTGAAAATAATCAGCTCCTATTTTTTCTTGTGAATGTTGTACTACTAATCATTTTCTTCATCGCACCAGAAATCCTCTTGAGTGTTACTGAATGCTTGAGTTATTTGGTGAATCAAGTTCCTCTTTTTCATCCACTACATCCTGACTGGTTTCATGTATTTTCTATATTGGCATTCCTTTTCAATTATTTTGATGATTATGATGCTAGTATAATTTGTCACCAGCTACAAGGGAATGATTTGTTACATTCATCATGAAAGGAAGATGATTCTATTATTCAAAGCATTTGTAAAGTTGTTCAAACTAACCTATCTTTATTGTCTATTAATCGAGAATCTTATGCTTTAATCAGTCCATCTGATCATAATTATGGTCCTGATGACTGTCATTCAACTTATCATTCTCCCACTAGCATATCCGATGACAGTTGTTCTACATCCTTTGATCTTTATGGTTTATCATCTCGCTATTCAGATACTTGTCAAGCAGTTGAGGCACTTCAACCCTCACTAATTGTTATATTAGGCCTTCACTATCTTGACAAGCCTTCTGAACATGATCATATTTATTTTACCTCACAAGATTCACATCTTGATCCATACCTTTGATTGAAAAATCATATTTTCCGCGATTTAAAGGTTTTTACGAAGATTTTTTCGAATTTCGTGATCTAGTCTATGATCAATTGTAAGTATCATACCTGGCAAGATTTTTTACTAATAATAATATTCAATATTTTCTCATGCTTGATAAGGAGGATAATATAGATGAAGATGCATTCACAAGAATATTTCGAGGTTTATTTGATTATGGTTTTCATTGAAAAGGTAAGATTGAAAGTTGGTTAGAAGTAGTGGTTATGACATATCTTTATGTTGATAGGCAAGACCTTCAATTTGTTGTGAAAGTTGTTCAAGCTCTTATTGTATTTTTTGTGCATTGTTTTATATTTGTTTTAATTGTTCATATATTTGTGTATGCAGGTCAAGAGGAGTTACAATGGCTACATTGGAAATTTCATTACACTTGACTCTAAACTTCTAGCTAGTTAGGTTAGGAGTAGTTCTGGCTGCATACTAGTCTCTCTTCCACAAACATCTTGCACTCTCTATGTAGTCTTTCTTGTGTTTTCTTACTTTTGAGTCGCATTTATTTTTGGTTTAGCCTCCATTTGCTCTATCCTTTTGATTTTGTTTCCTTGTTGTGTCCTATCTCTTCTTTTTTATTTTGTTTAATAATACTTTTCATGAAGGATGTTCCCTTTGGCTCGAAAGACAATGTGGAAAAATTTGAAAATGGAATTGTGACGATGAACAATTCTTGGTTTATCTATCATCCTCTTCTCTATGTTGGGTTTACATATCTTTAAATTTAACTAAGTCTGAATGGAAAATATGATTCATTCTAGATGGAAAGCCTTTGGTCGAACCATAAAGATCATATCTATTCTAGGATCTTCATTCCTTGAATTGTTGTTGTAACTAAATGGTGCTTTTCTTGCCGATCCAATTGAGTAGAAGAAGGGAAAGGGGAAAATCAATAGCGAGAAAACCGATATCAGAGGTGTATATAACATTCTCTGAGGGAACAACCTCTTCTATTCCTAATAATTTGGGATCCCTCTTCTGCCCCAGTGAAATAAATAAGTGCCTAAGCACAGTCCTATAAATAAATAACTAAATGTGAAAGACGAGAGGTGAAGCAAGTAACTTCGTCGGGGTATCGTTCAGGCTCAATGGCAGTGAAGAAATGCTTGTATTCATGTAGTGGTTCCGTCGGGGTACTATCCAAGCCTATTTGTAGAAGACCAACATCAAAGATGAAAAATAAAACTCTGATTATCTTAGACTCGAAATTTTATATTACCCTTTTCCTCAATCAAAACAATTGTGATTTGGAAAGATTTGTGAATATGTTTAGCCGAGAAAAGGAATAGGGGAGATTATATCCATAACGAAGTCAAATGGGAGAGCCAAGGTATCCATGTAATGAATCAATACTTCCTAAAAGACCGAGACCTTGCATTTAAGGGTGAAACCTAAGCATAAAAGATGGAGTTCTACCAGTGTGTCCCCAAGTGTTATTGTTGCGACAGACACCCTCCAAAATACTGGTTACACTTGAATTTTGGATCCTACTTGTGATCCAAGGATTTTTCAATCCTTGTTTGTTCATATTTGCTTCATGGTTGGTTGGATTTCCTTTAGATTCTAAGTGTCAAAGTCACTTTCTTATGCATGCTCATTTCTTGAAGAATTCACAAGTGCACTTCTCTTGATGCAAGCTTACATAGACAATGCACTACTCTTGGAAGTAAGGCTTGCGCAATCACTAGTGATAGTGATTTTGCAATTCATGAGCATAATGCAATGCACAACACATTTCGACAGTCAGTGCACACTCTTCATTGATAGTCCCCCTCACACTGATTGCAATTTTACTTCTATTTCAGTGAGTTTTCTCAACTGTTGCTTTGGCACACCTTTGTTTTCGCAAGTGTCGCTTTCACTTTCGTGACTGCCGTTTTCACTTTCTTTCACTTTAATAAGTGTTTTTTTCATGTTATCTTTGCTCTGACACTTGTCACTTCCACTTTCTTTAAGCTTTTGCAAGTGTCATTCGCACTTTTCGCTTACTTTCACAAGTGTCTCACATTGCAAAAGGTGGAGTTATGATTCACTTCAACATGCAAAATTGGTTTAATTCGGTCCTATTTATCATATAGACATGTACTAGATCCATTCCCAAAGTTGTATGCACTGTCGTACTAGTGTTGTCACTATCATCACAAAGTGTATCTTAAGTGTCACACTTAGTCGAAGGGAGACAATGGTACATTCTTAAAGGGAAGTTTTGATGCTTTCTCCTACACTATTGTGCCTTATTCATCATAAAGACATGCATTAGACATATTCCCCAAGTTTGAGAACTGTTGAACTAGTGTTGTCACTATTGTCACAAAGTGTATCTTAAGTGTTGCACTTGGGGGAAGGTGTTGTTTTTCCATTGCAACAATGAGATCATGTTGATTCTGGGTGTTGAGTGTTCAATGTTGTGTTCTTGATTTTTTTGAGTGTGTGATCATGTCTAAGTATTATCCTGGTTTCGTCTCTGCCTCATTGATCCCACACAGTAAAATTCTGGAAAACTTATTTCCCGATTAACTTAGACTCACTTAGCCTCCCTAAACAATGCATTGTGTAGTGGCAAGCCTCAAGCATGCATCCCTGCCTCTTGGGACTGCACAATGCGCAGTTCCTGCCTCCAATGACTGCGCATTGTGCAATGACAATGCTCAAGGATTGCCTCCCTTCCCTCATAAACTTCACAATCCTACCTCTCAGCTAGTATCTTATTGCTCATTGCATAGTCTCAGTCATCAAGCTATCTCCCTCAGTCCTTGAACTGTGTAATGTTGAAAAATGTAGCAAGAAATTCCCAATTTGATTTTGCCTTGATTAAATAGAGAAAATTCAAATTTCCACATCAGCAGACAACTTGGATGCAGTTAACTTGTGTAACATGGCTTGTGTCACCTAGTTTAATTAGTGAATTCAAGTTGGAGGAGTTAGAGTTCAATTAAGCATTTTTGATTTATAATTTGTAGCAATCAAGATTAGTTATTTCAATTTGTTTTTCGTTAAGCTAGTTGTAATTGTTGGAGGAAGTAGTGGAAGTTTATTTGTGCAGTGGGACTTCAATCAAACTCAATGATCATCCAGATAACTCATCAATCAACACAAAATAGCTACTGCATACAAAGAATTCAAGTTCCCCAGTTGTAGACTAATATTGAGTGTATAGGTGTTGCATGTAGTCAGATGATCAACCTTGGGAATTGCGCAATCCATTTTGGAGAAATTCCTAAATAATAGGGGTCAAATTTCTCAAGGAATTGCACAAGGAAATAAGGGCTCAAGCAAAGGCAAAATTTGACTAATTATGGGTCAGAGCTTCTCTGTGAGAAGAGAGATAGGTTATTCATTTGCAAGTGGTGCTCAGCTGTGCAAAACAATTGTAATACATCTCTATTTATTAGATTAATGAAAGTAGGTAAGTGGGTTTTAGTAGATTGCTTTCCCCTAAAGAATATTGTGTGCATGTGTGTTATTTCTCATTGCATGTTGTAATGTCCCCCTTTGGCCTATCCTGGAATAATAACTTATTAGGCTGCCGATTTTGTAACTTTTTTATTTTTTTAATTTTATTTATTTATTTATATATATATATATATATATATATATATATATATATATATATATATATTTTTTAATTAATTAATTAATTATTATTATTATTTTTTACAGCTAAGATCTAACTATTGTCTTACGTAATATTTTTATCGTGGCAGGAACAAGTATTATTCATGTTATTATACTCTAACTATTGTCTTACGTAATATTTTTATTGTGGCAAGAACAATTATTATTCCTGTTATTATACTCATTTCTTAACAGCTTATACAATCTCATAATATCGCATCATTCTTTTATGCTTTATCAGATCTGTAATGGGAACCCTTAGATTCATATAAACAACTTATATATAGCAGAATTGTCATTGAATGTGAAGGAATAAGCATGGCATGAAACCTATATAATCTTCTGTTTAATACACACCAGCATTAATGGAGTATTATCTTACATTTAATATGACCAACATTGACCATTCATCATTAATATAATTAAGCACCATCAAGGTGATCTGACCAATCCCTTGGTTCAACGTGCATAACTAACTAATTAAACTACTCTTATCTGAAGCAATTCCTCTACTTATGCAATTAGAAACATGATCCCTTAAGTGTCCCACATGCACCAGAGTTACCACTTGATGTTAAATGTAACAACTATCTTAACACTATTATATGACCATTTCAGAATAATGACTTCAAGGAGACATTACAGAAATCATTAACATCACACACTATAGTTATCATTTTCCGACTCCTTAAGTATGGTCAAAGGAATACTGACATGCACCTCAAGCCCATAATAGCTACAACCATTACATAAGAAAACATTAACATCGGTAATCTAGTTATGAATATTTGTCATATGCAAATTCTACTAGGAATGGGTCCTAGAATTGTTATCCACTGAACATGCTTCTACAATTAACTTCACACTAGAATGCAACATGCATAAGAAATCCATCATTCCCATAGTAGAGATAAATTTAACCATCCTTATATCTTTGCTAAATGATTTTAATCTCATAACAAGTAAGGAAACACATACCATGCAAGTGAATCTCATCAGATTAGAGGGGAACATCATAAGAATATACTCTTCATCAAACATTCTCATGGAGAAGAAATTTAAGAAATCTTCACATAAACATCTGGAACAATAACAGAAAGAGAGTAAGAATCATCATACACATATCCCACGCATTTGATACCAACTAAACCTCACTTGGAGGGAGGAGCAACACCACCCAGCCATGAATCACCTCTGATTCCCCCTGAGCCGAAGATCTTTCCAAGGATCAACTGTCCTTAATTGATCGATGCACTAGGTATTTAATACCCTCTTTCATGATTTAGTTACCATTAGCAACGTCTCGCTTTATGGATTTTTCCATTTTCCTAGGTCTTATCTGGAAAAGCTCGTCTTTATCTCCCACGACGCTTTTCCACATAAAAGCTTGCCTTTATCTCCCGCAAAGCTTTTATGTTCGATGGATATTTATCTCCCATCTATCCGATGGATATCCAATCCACCCAAGCTTATCTAGAATCACATCTAGAAGCTTATCATGAAAGATTAATCTCTATCCCATTCCTCATGGGATTTGAAAAGCATCTCCTCTCTCTTGGTGCTCCACCCTCCAAGTGATTTATTTTATTAATTTATTTAAAAACACATTTGCTTTCATATTACATATCACCTAGCTTTCCTCAGCTTAGGTTTTGAATAGTTTAACCCAAAAATGAGGATATCAAACCTAGCTTTCCTCAGCTTAGGTTTACAAACATTTAACACACAAGGGAGGATATCACACCTAGCTTTAACTTAGCTTAGGTTTACAATAATGTAGTACATAAGGGAGGGGTGTTACATACTCCCCCCCTTAATTTTTACATTGTCCTCAGTGTATCACTGCATCATGTTCTCGTTCACAGGTAGTTGGTTTCTGAATCAACAACTCTCATGGCTCTACCATCTGATGCAATTTTTTTCTCTGATGTACATCAGTCATAAGGAGTGCTCCCAGCATCTCTCCTTCCATAGCTACATCAGTCTCAAGGAGTGATCCCTGCATCTCTCCTTCCATAGCTACCTGTCACACATTTTTTTTCAAACCATTTGTGAGAATTTATCGATGCAAAGTTTAACTATGATAAATATCATAATCTGTTACTTAATAGTATTAAAGCAACTATTGCTTATTATTTATTTTATCTGAAGAATGCATGTTCTCTGCTTGCATTCTTTCAAGCCTTTGTGTTCTTGTTGAACACCTATTTCTTGTATTCTCTCTGCATACAATACATCAGTTAGCATATTTTCCACATTAATATGCCTGCAAGGTCATAACAAATTATTTCACATCACAATATATATTCATATACATATATTCATCGTAATCAAACTACGATTAACCATAGTTACTTATACCAAACTTACTTTCCTTCTTCTAGGTAACCTCCAGGTTTGTTTACCTGGCCAGACATCCATCCAATGACTACTGCATACCTGCACACAAGGTATGTTATACACACCAATACACATTTCATTTTTCAACCTTGTAGCATATGTAGTCATACAGTACCATATGTACTGTTGTACATAGTCCACCTATGGTATAAACTATAATACCATCCTCATAGTATCACCTGCATGACATAAACTATATCCACATAATTTTTCACCATGTTAGTATCACACCAACATTCATTTATCATGGTTCATCTATGAAATTAAGAAAGTTTTTATGTCATGTGTAAATCAATTCCAGATGTCATGTGGTTACAATATCAGTCACAAATTATTAGATTCATACATATTTTCATCTTAATCATACGTTCTGCTTAATTTTCTTAAAGCAGAATATTAATTCATAGCTGTTGAAGTTTAATATTCATCAGATCAGTAATTCACCTTATATGTTTTACTTTTTCCCTTTTCCCTTATATGTTAACTCATCCTTAACATTAAACCACCCTTTAGCAAAATATGAGTTGTATACTTTATGAATTCTTGTTTGAATTATGCAACATTTCCTTATGTTTTCCAGACACCTGATCAATGCAATCCAATAAGAGAACCTCTCAAAATTGCTTGCATTTTTATTTATATGATATCATTCTGCTTAATTGACCCAATGGTCCATACCATTTGTGCTACTTCATCCACTACTATGGTTTTCACTTAAGGATACTTATAGGTTCTATTATCCATATCCATCGAAAGATGCATTAATCAAAGAATTAATTTTGAACCACAACTTGTATAGTTATATAGTCTTGTACTATAACCTTCAATTTTTCTTGTCCAACTTGACTTTTAACATAGTCATGCATACTTTGCCTATTTACTATTGGCATATAACAGCCCAAGCATGTATGCTTAACAAAGTATAACTTCAATAAGCAACTCAATCCCCTGCATGGAGGAAAAACCAAATTTCTACATGCTATGCATATTTGTAAGTATTGATAGCAACATAACATTGATTCTACAGATCACAAACCACCTATCCTTACTCACACAACTATGCTCAACATCTCAGCAACAAAACATACAGTCTATCACAACACAATAACAATTCCATACTACTTTACCAATATAATCATTAGGTCAATCACGCTCTTTCCTTCAACAGAACATACTCCCCTTTAATAGGCATTGGTTCAAAACTTCTGTGTTATTTCAGATTTCCAGAGCTTTAAGTAGGAGTTAAATCTTCCACTACAAATTCACTGACACAAATTCTGCCATGATATTTTATCTGTCCCAATGTGGACCGAGACTCATATTTATTCGACCTACGAGCTTCTTGACTTTAATCTTTAATATTATTAAAGATATTTTTTTGATTATATATCCTCCAGCCATTTCAAACATTTAACTTTTTGCCTATTTTCTTCTTGCCATTTGGTTTGACGGTTTGTGAACCCACAGCCATTATAAAACAGAAGTAGTGCTATGCCATTTTCAAATCCATTGTTGGTTAAGGGAACGTATAAATCAATCATTCAATCAATCAAAGAGAAGGCTATTGATCGAAGCTCGAAGCCATCCACTGATTGGTGACAATAGACACCTTGCGTGGTTGGTAGTTTGTGGATCCTTTGCGGTGATATGCATCCATTAACCAGTGAGTTACCACAAATTCAAAAACACAGTGTCGCGAGTTGATATCATCCTTATAATTTAGTTCATTCATATATTTATATTTCCCCAGGTTTCACCTGAAACTTGTTGCTAGCATAGCACACCAACGAGTGAGAAAATAATTACGTTATTTCAGAACCATTGAATGGACATTATCACAAGAGGAAAATCTATAATCAACCCTAATAGGGTGTCAAAAAATAAAATCAAAGCGCACAACTCACAATACAAAATAGAAGCAAAAGTGTATACAGTAATCTAAGAGGATTCACCAATAAGAAGACCTAGGGGAAAACATTTTTTTAGTTCAAACCCTATATTTTAAACAACGGAAGTGTAGAAATTCCCACTCTAGATCACCTGATAATGCAATATACTAAAGCAAAATACTTGATCTACTTTTATAATAAAACTTTGCGGAAGCTTAATTGAATTGAGCAAGATCAAGAGAACACATATAACTGAGAATGAGAAATCAATCACACATAACACAGAAGAAATAACCTGGGGAAAGCCTCAGCCTAAAACCCCAATCTCTGTATTATCATACAAGTGGAAAATAGTCATAGAATTACACAAAGCCTTAGCTTGGAAGCCAACCAAATCTCAGTATAATCTCTCTACTGCTCATAGATAGTCAAAGGCCTCTCACAAACTTCTCCTCTGCCCTCCAAGCCTCCTATTTCCTTGCACAGTTTTTCGTGGGGTCCAGTGCTTCCACTTGTGTGAATTCCCACCTCACAGTGCTCACTTGGCTCAGAAATCACTGCACAAACCCGAAGGAGATAATTCCTTCTACGTGGATGAGTTTCCTTTATAGGAAAAATCCATCCAACTGATAATACAATGTCCATCCTCTGATCTCAACTAGGTCTCTGTCTAAACTAACATGCATGAGTTATTTATGAGAGAATATTCAGTTATCTGAAGTGCAACAGTTACATGCATGCAAGCATTAACTAACTGAACTTACAATTAATTCAACAAATTGTTTGAATTAATGTAATTGGACTTGACTCAGTTAACTGAGCCAACTACTTACAAATCAATATTACAACTCATCCTTATCTCTTTAACTGATGGATAAATTCCTCAATCAATGGAGAAACTGTTGCATGTCCCCACATAGAATTCATGTTTGATTTTCCTTAACTAATTAACTGAAGATGAATTAATTAATTATTTTACAAACTGCTGCTAAGATCAAATTCGAATTTTACTTCACTATTTTAGTATAGGGACTGACTAAAATAAGAATCTATCCCGAACTGCTAAAAATAACAATGCTATTTTTAGCACTTCCATTTTTCATTCCTTGTTGCTCAGTCCAGCACTAGTACCTGAACTGCTATTTATACAAGTGCTATTTTTAGCACTTCTATTTTTAGCATTTCTTATTGCCATTTTCAACACTCCCTATCAACAAGAAAGGCTTCAACTCGAACCCGATCCTGAACCTTTGGAATGTTCTGCATGCAAAACTTCTTCCAAGTGTGGACGCTCCAGAACTCTAGAAACAAAAAACTCCAAACTGACCTCTCTGTTGGGTTAGAAACATACTCTGATTTTGAAGCTCCCTCTGCCACTGACAAGTGATCCCTTTGTGACTTATGAGCTACTGCAACACTCCATGCATCTCGCACCATTGCACACCTCTCTGTGCCATCCTGCACTGGTGCAACACTCCTGTGCCTCTCGCATTGTTGCAGCCTGCTAGCTCTGCATTGTCTTGGGATTCCTGCACTGTAGCTCTCTCTGCCACTCCATCCGCATCTGTCTCTACCCACTCAGCCAATCCTGCTACTCCTCATCGGGGCTCCTGTAGCAAAGTCGAATCAAAGAGGTTGGGTACCTCAAGGATCCTGCCCCTATTCCAACCTTCTTGGGACTGTCACTCCACATCGCCCCACCTCCTACTTGGAGGTATGGATGCATGTGATCCCTCTGCCCACCTGGATTGAAATTTCCCCCTACTGGAGGTCTCTACATGAGTGGATGCCTCCACTCTGTCTCCTCTTGGCTTCCCCAGTTGTGGCTGCTCCACAACCTCCTGAAGCTGCTTCACCAATTGTGGCTCCTC
Source organism: Pinus tabuliformis (assembly GCA_031772625.1). Classification (NCBI taxonomy): domain Eukaryota; kingdom Viridiplantae; phylum Streptophyta; class Pinopsida; order Pinales; family Pinaceae; genus Pinus; species Pinus tabuliformis. Next base: position 515,866,177 of record CM062804.1, on the reverse strand, counting down.
CACAATTGTCTGAGACTTCTTCTGGCACTGCATGTTGAGAGGTAATTTACTCTCCCTCTCAACCACCAAGTATCTAACCTTCACCTTGCTCCTCAAGGCTTTGCATGCATCTTGTACCTCAAGTGCATACAGGTTCTTGGCTAGCTCACCAATCTGTTTCATCTTTCCCGTCATCACGAAATTTTCTAGAAAAAGAGCTGATTTTAAATCAACGATATCTCCCTCATCTGAACTCCGATTCAGCCAATTTTTTTTTGGAATTTGGGTATTTATTCGCAAGGAATCCAAATCTACTATTTGTTTCTGAAAATTTTGCACAAAAATTTTTAGATCATCTCTGCAAACTCTCGACCCGATTTTTTTTTCCTTACTTTGAATTCTCTTCTTCGTATACTGTTCACTGCTTTGATCACCTTTGCTCTGATACCATGTAGAATTTTTTCTACAAAACCTCGCTCTAATACCATGTAGAAATTCCCACTGTAGATCACCTAATAATGAAATATACTAAAGCAAAATACTTGATCTACTTCTACAATCAAACTTTGCGGAAGCTTAATCGAATTGAGCAAGATCAAGAGAATACATATAACTGAGAATGAGAAATCAATCACACATAACACAGAAGAAATAACTCGAGGAAAGCCTCAACCTAAAACCCCAATCTCTGTATTATCATACAAGTGGAAAATAATCACAGAATTACACAAAGCCTTAGCTTGGAAGCCAACCAGCTCTCAGTATAATCCCTCTGCTGCTCATAGACAATCAAAGGCCTCTCACAAACCTTCTCCTCTACCCTCCAAGCCTCCTATTTCCTTGCGTAGTTTTTCCTGGGGTCCAGTGCTTCCACTTATGTGAATTCCCACCTCACATTGCTCACTTGGCTAAGAAATAAATGCACAAACCTGAAGGAGATAATTCCTTCTACATGGATGAGTTTCCTTTATAGGAAAAATCCATCCAACTGACAATACATTGTCCATCCTCTAATCTCAACTGGGTCTCTGTCTGAACTGACATGCATGAGTTATTTATGAGAGAATATTCAGTTATCTGAAGTGAAACAATTACATGCATGCAAGCATTAACTAACTGAACTTACAATTGATTCAACAAACTGTTTGAATTAATCTAACTAGACTTGACTAAGCTAATTGAGCCAACTAATTACAACTCAATATTACGACTCATCCTTATCTCTTTTACTAATGGATAAATTCCTCAACCAATGGAGAAACTGTTGCATGTCCCCACATAGACTTCATGTTTGATTTCCCTTAACTAATTAACTCAAGATGAATTAATTAATTATTTTACAAACTGCTCCTAAGATCAAATTCGAATTTTACTTCACTATTTTGGTATAGGGACTACCTAAAATAGGAATTTATCCTGAACTGCTAAAAATAGCAATGCTATTTTTAGCACTTCCATTTTTCATTCCTTGTTGCTCAGTCCAGCACTGGTACCTGAACTGCTATTTATAGTAGTGATATTTTTAGCACTTCTATTTTTAGCATTTCTTGTTTCCATTTTCAACAGGAAGTACCTGTACTCATAGATACCGTGGTAATGTTTCTCAAAACACATGTATTTTTCTCACGTGTAAAACAATTTTCCACAACAGCTTGGACAGAATTCCACGGAAATTGCTTATGGAAACTGCTTTGGGAACCTCGTTTTCCCCGAGAATACAACATGACTACATACAGGCCATTGTTTTGAACCCGTGAAAAGGGTTGCGACTAATCCCTGAATAATGACACAAGCGTCATTGTTGCGAGAGGAAAGATCCATTCCCTCTCCATGTTTTCCAACCAGAAATGCATCTGCACCAGGTGTTTTCTTCTCCATTTTTTTCCCTCAAATAGTCAATCATATACTTTTGGTTAGATCGAATTAATTGAATCAAATTAAATACTGAAATAAAAAACATACTGTAAGCTTCAACCTGCATCTATAAAGCAGATTTTATAACCGCGGTCAGTCTCTATAAGTTTATATGTTCACCTTATCCAGCTGACAGAATTTTTAAGTTTAAAATGCTCACACTTGATTATCCATGCGTAAGCAGAACGAAATGAGCAATGTTGTAGCTGAACAGTGCTGCCTCCAACGCTAGCACACAAGGTTTTTAGTGCCTACATGCACTATCCCTTTCTCTCAACAAAACATTGCACCCTTCTGGCTTTTGTGCCTCTACGCACTCTTTCCATCCGAATCCGCCGCCGGCAGGGCTACCTCTGCCCGTTGAGCCACTGTGAGTCCCTTCACCAGGATGACAACAGCAACATGATGGTAGCCATGCTAGAGCATATTGAGGTCTACATAGAACTGAGCTTGCTCGCGTTTTGCATTGATGGTAGAGCACGCATTTAAAAGTTAGAACAAACATTATTTTCAGGCTTTTTTTATTATCTAAATTCATCACATGGATAAGGCTGAACATTGTGTGATTTACGGATAACCCTTACCCAGCTAAGGCGATGACGCACATGAGGATAGTAGAAGACCAATACTCCGTCAGGGTACTAACCAAGCCTATTGGTAGCAGACCAACACCAAAGATGAAAAATAGAACTCTGATTATCTTAGACTCGATTTTTTTTTTTTACCCTTCTCCTCAATCAAAGCAATTGTGATTTGGAAAGATTTGTGAATGTGTTTAGTCGAGAAAAGGAATAGAGGAGATTATATCCATAACAAAGTCAAATGGGGGAGCCAAGGTAATCCACGTAATGAATCAATACTTCCTGAAGACCGAGACCTTGCACTTAAGGGTGAAACCTGAGCATAAAAGATGGAGTTCTACCAGTGTGTCCCCAAGTGTTATCTTTGCGACAGACACCCTCCAAAATTTTGGTTACACTTGAATTTTGGAGCCTACTTGTGATCCAATGATTTGTCGTTCCTTGTTTGTTCATATTTGCTTCATGGCTGGTTGGATTTCCTTTAGATTCTAAGTGTCAAAGTCACTTTCTTATGCATGCTCATTTCTTGAAGAATTCACAAGTGCACTTCTCTTAATGCAAGCTTACATAGATGATGCACTACTCTTGGAAGTAAGGCTTGCGCAATCACTTGTGATAGTGATTTTGCAATTCATAAGCACAATTCACTGCACAACACATGTCGACAGTCAGTGCACACTCTTCATTGATAGTCTCCCTCACATTGATTGCAATTTTACTTCTATTTTAGTGAGTTTTCTCAAATGTTGCTCTGGCACACCTTTGTTTTCAAAAGTGTCGCTTTCAATTTCGTGACTACCGTTTTCACTTTCTTTCACTTTAATTAGTGTTATTTTCATGTTATCTTTGCTATGACACTTGTCACTTCTACTTTATTTAAGCTTTTGCAAGTGTCATTCGCACTTTTCGCTTACTTTCACAAGTGTCGCGCATTGCAAAAGGTGGAGTTATGATTCATTTCAACATGCAAAATTGGTTTAATTCGGTCCTATTTATCATATAGACATGTAATAGATCCATTCCCAAAGTTGTATGCACTATCATACTAGTGTTATCACTATCGTCACAAAGTGTATCTTAAGTGTCACACTTAGTCGAAGGGAGACAATGGTACATTCTTAAAGGGAAGTCTTGATGCTTTCTCCTACACTACTGTGCCCTATTCATCATAAAGACATGCATTAGACATATTCCCCAAGTTTGAGAACTGTTGAACTAGTGTTGTCACTATTGTCACAAAGTGTATCTTAAGTGTTGCACTTGGGGGAAGGTGTTTCTTTTCATTGCAACAACGAGATCATGTTGATTATGGGTGTTGAGTGTTCAATGTTGTGTTGTTGATTTTTTTGAGTGTGTGATCATGTCTAAGTATTATATTGGTTTCGTCTCTGCCTCATCGATCCCACACAGTAAAATTTTGGAAAACTTATTTCCCGATTAATTTAGACTCACTTAGCCTCCCTGAACAATGATTTGTGTAGTGGCAAGCCTCAAGCATGCATCCCTGCCTCTTGGGACTGCACAATGCAGAGTTCCTGCCTCTAATGACTACGCAATGTGCAATGACAATGCTCAAGGATTACCTCCCTTCCCTCATAAACTTCACAATCCTGCCTCTCAGCTAGTATCTTATTGCTCATTGCATAGTCTCAGTCATCAAGCTATCTCCCTCAGTCCTTGAACTGTGTAATGTTGAAAAATGTAGCAAGAAATTCCCAATTTGATTTTGCCTTGATTAAATAGAGAAAATTCGAATTTCCACATCAACAGACAACTTGGATGCAATTAACTTGTGTAACATGGCTTGTGTCACCTAGTTTAATCAGTGAATTCAAGTTGGAGGAGTTAGAGTTCAATTAAGCATTTGTGATTTATAATTTGTAGCAATCAAGATTAGTTATTTCAATTTGTTTTTCATTAAATTAGTTGTAATTGTTGGAGGAAGTAGTGGAAGTTTAGTTGTGCAGTGGGACTTCAGTCAAACTCAATGATCATCTAGTTAACTGATAAATCAACCCAAAATAACTTGTGCATAAAAAGAATTCGAGTCCCCCAGTTGTTGACTAGTATTGAGTGTATAGGTGTTGCATGTAATCAGGTGATCAACCTTGGGAATTGCAAAATCCATTTTGGAGGAATTCCTAAATAATAAGGGCCTAATTTCTCAAGGAATTACACAAGGAAATAGGGGCTCAAGTAGAGGCAAAAATTGACTAATTATGGGTCAGAGCTTCTCAGTGAGAAGAGAGATAGGTTATTCATTTGCAGGTGGTGCTCAGTTGTGTAAAACAATTGTAATACATCTCTATTTATCATATTAATGCGAGTAGGTAAGCGGGTTTTAGTAGATTGCTTTCCCCTAAAAAATATTGTGTGCAAGTGTGTTATTTCTCATTGCATGTTGTAACGTCCCCCTTTGGACTATCCTGGAATAATAACTTATTAGGCTGCTGATTCTGTAAATTTTGTTTTTATTTATTTATTTACTATTATTATTATTATTTTTTAAGCTAAGATCTAACTATTGTCTTACGTAATATTTTTATCGTGGCAGGAACACTATGTAATATTTTTACCATGGCAAGAACAAGTATTATTCTTGTAATAATACTCATTTCTTAACAGCGTATACAATCTCATATATCACATCATTATTTTATGCTTTATCGGATCCGTAATGGGAACCCTTAGATTCATATAAACAACTTATATATAGTAGAATCGCCATTGAATTTGAAGGAATAAGCATGGCATGCAACCTATATAATCTTTTGTTTAATACACACTAGCATTAATGGAGTATTATCTTACGTTTACTATGACCAGCATTGACCATTCATCTTAATATAATTAAGCACCATCAAGGTTATTTGACCAATCCCTTGGTTCAACATGCATAACTAACTAATTAAACTACTCTTATCTGAAGCAATTCCTCTACTTATGCAATTAGAAACATGATCCCTTAAGTGTCCCACATGCACCAAAGTTACCACTTGATGTTAAATGTAACAACTATCTTAACACTATTTATGACCATTTCAGAATAATAACTTCAAGGAGACATTACAAAAATCATTAACATCACACACTATAGTTATCATTTTCTGACTTCTTAAGTATGGTCAAAGGAATACTGACATGCACCTCAAGACCATAATAGCTGCAGTCATTACATAAGAAAACATTAACATCGGTAATCTAGTTATGAATATTTTTCATATGCAAATTCTACTAGGAATGGGTCCTAGAATGGTCATCCACTGAACATGCTTCTATAGTTAACTTCACACTAGACTGAAACATGCATAAGAAATCCATCATTCCCATAGTAGAGATAAATTTAACCATCATTATATCTTTGCTAAATGATTGTAATCTCATAACAAGTAAGGAAAACCCATACCATGCAAGTGAATCTCATCATATTAGAGGGGAACATCATAAGCATATACTATTCATCAAACATTCTCATGGAGAAGAAATTTAAGAACTCTTCACATAAACATCTAGAACAATAATAGAAAGAGAGTAAAAATCATCATACACACATTCCACGCATTTGATACCAACTAAACCTCACTTGGAGGGAGGAGCACCACCACCCAGCCATGAATCACCTCTGATTACCCTCGAGCCAAAGATCTTGCCAAGGATCAATTGTCCTCAATTGATCAATGCATTGGGTATTTAATACCCTCTTTCATGATTTAGTTACCATTAACAATGTCCCACTTTATGGATTTTTCCATTTGCCTAGGTCTTATCCGGAAAATCTTGTCTTTATCTCCCACGATGCTTTTCCACATAAAAGCTTTCCTTTATCTCCCGCAAAGCTTTTATGTCCGATGGATCTTTATCTCCCATCCATCCGATGGATATCCAATCCATCTAAGCTTATCTAGAATCATATCTAGAAGCTTATCATGAAAGATTCATCTCTATCCCATTCCTCATGGGATTTGGCAAGCATCTCCTCTCTCTTGGTGCTCCACCCTCCAAGTGATTTATTTTATTAATTTATTTAAAAACACATTTTCTTTTCATATTACATATCACCTAGCTTTCCTGAGGTTAGGTTTTGAATAGTTTAACCCAAAAATGAGGGTATCAAAACTAGCTTTCCTTAGCTTAGGTTTACAATAATGTAGTACACAAGGGAGGGGTGTTACACATGTTTGTGATTGATATTAAAATTTGTGAATTGAATTCTGAAGAGAAGTAGAGTAGATTCATGTCTTGTGATTTTAAGTAAAACTTAATGAAAAGTTGAAAATATACACCATAATTTCTACATGGTATCAGAGTAGGATTCACATTAAATCAGGAATTTTGAAATTGTTTCTTGAGAGGTTTGAATTTGCAATACATTGTAGCAGTATCTCTTCAGAGCTGAGAAGATGACCTTCAATGGGATGAGGCTAAGTATGCCTTGGAAGGCACCTCTAATTTCATCACATTTAAGAATCACATGGAGGCAATATTGGATGACAATGGATTGCTAGAATACATCAAGAGAGATGTTGCAAAACCAACAAAATATGGTGTCCATAACCTTTCTCAGTGGAAGAAATATGTAGCCAAGGAAAGGAGAATAATATTGGAGGGAGTATGGGATCACATTGTCACCAATATCCATGGGAAAGAAACTCCTTATGCAATGTGGCAGGAACTGACAGATCTGTTCAAGAATAGTAGTGACCACAGGAAGTTGATGCTCAAGCATAAACTTTGAAATATCAAGATGCAAAAGAATAACACTAGCTCACAGTTTCTAAGTAGGTTCACACAAGTTTGTGATGAACTTGAAGGAATTGGTGTTATTGTTTCAGATGATGATTTGTTAAGCCTAACCCTTCTAAGCTTTCCCAAGAGTTGGAATAGCTACCAAGATTCGATGAACGAGAGGGAGAAATTTCCAAATTGGGAGAACTTATGGTCTGATTTGGTACATGAGGAAATAAGGAAGAATTCCAAAGGTGGAACTTCATCCAAGGGAAAGGATGAAGACAAATTTGCATTGGTTTGAAACAGAAATAATGGAAATGGGAAGACATATCAAATGAAACCAGAATCCATCCAGGGGGGGAGAATAAATATTTGTCCAAAATTAAATGCTTCCATTGTCATGGATTCAGGCATTATACCATGAAAAATGCAAGCAATAAGACCTCAAGAGGAGTAGTAGGTGAAGCCTTGGCTTCATAGTTTGAGCTTAACTTTACCCTTATCACATGCATGGCCAACACAATGATGGTAAGCATGTGGTAGTTGGACTCAGGTACCTCGTTCCACATGATAGGGTGTATATATTTTTTCAGTGACCTGGAGGAGAAATATTTGCAGATGCACATTAAGCTGGGGGACGTTGGAAGGTACAACATGACCGGGATTGGTATAGTCACCTTTCAGAGGGAATCAAGCTCCCTTATCAGACTCAAGGATGTCATGTTCGTTATGGGCCTAAAGAAATATCTCATCTCTGTTGCAATTTTGGAAGACCATGGTTATGATTTGATCTTCAACAAAGGAAAGCCATTCTTGAGACACATAGCCATGGGATAGGTGAAGCAGATTGGGGTTTAGGTGAATAACCTATATAAGCTAGATGTGGAAGGCTGTGTTGCATTAAGCACTAAGGAGGAGAAAATACAAGGCCGTGATGTCAGTGAACTTTGGCACAGAATACTTGGCCATTTTCATCATGGAACCTTGAATATTATGCAACAAATAACCACTGACCTCCCTAAAGGATCACTTGAGCAGCAGGATGTATGCAAAGGATGTACTTTGGGGAAGTACACAAAATCCACATTCCATGATTGGGGCAACAAAGCACATGTAGTCTTGGAAAGGATTCACTATGATGTCTATGGACCTTTCTCGAAAGCCTCTACTGCTAGACACAAATATTTTATCATTTTTATTGATGACTTCTCATGAAAGTGTTTAATCTTCTTCATGTGGAAGAAATATGAGATAGTCTCCAAGTTCGTATACCTCAAGGCACTGATTGAGAAAGAACTGAAAATAAGGTGAAGGATCTCAGGAGTGATAATGGAGGTGAGTACGTGCTGAATGAATTTAAAAAAAATTGTGCCAAAGAAGGCATTCGATGAGAGTTGACAACACCCCACAACCCATAATAGAATGGGGTGGCTAAGAGATATAACTGTAGCATGGTGGGAGAAGTGAGGGAAACGTTACATGACCAAGGCCTACCTATGCATTTGTGGGCTGAGGCATGCGACACAACAATATATTTGCAGAATTAGAGTCATCGTATTTTTGGCATGATTACACCAGAGGAGGATTTCTCAGGGAGAAATCTGGATGTGTCACAACTCAGAATTTTTGGAGCCTCTAGTTACTACCATGTATCCAAGGAATCAAGGAAGAAGCTTGAGCCGATAGCAGAATTGGGGGAATTTTTGGGTTACACATAAAATACCCACAACAACTGTGTGTACTTACAATCCCTCAAAATGACAGTTGTGCGAATGGATGTAAAGTTTGATGAGGTGAAAGCCACGTGGTGCTCTCTTGAGAGGGAGCTTCAAATCCCACTAGAAAAGTAGCTTTGAGCTCCAAAGGAGGAGCCTCAGGAAGTTGTGGACCAACCACAAGTAGAGGAGAAGAGAGTGGAGACATCCACTCAAGCAGAAACATCTAGAGAAGGCAAAAAAAGAACTAAGGCAGCTGATATACTTGTGCAGGATGCGAGGGAGAATGTGGGAGATCCTTCAAATTTGTGTAGGCAGAGGACCTCACCTAATCAATACACTAGCTACATGGATCTAATGGCTGAGCTTATAGAGACTAAGCCATCCTATTTTGAGGAAGCAGTGGAGAAACATGTATGGGTTGATGCTATGGTGGAGGAATATGAATCCATTGTAAATAATAGTGTTTGGGAACTGGTCCCAAGACCGGTAGATAAATCAGTTGTGGGTTCAAGATGTATCTTTAAGGTGAAGAAGGAAGCAAACAAAAGAATAGAGAAGTATAAGGCCATATTTGTGGCCAAGGGGTACTCTCAAGTTGAGGGAATTAACTATGAAGAGACATTTGATCCTATAGCAAGGTACTCATCCATTAGATCAATTTTTGCTCTAGCTGTGCAGATGGGGTGGAAGATCCACCAGATGGATGTAAAAACAACATTTCTCAATGGGGTTATTGAGGAGGAGGTGTACGTAGAGAAAGCAAAAGGTTTTTATACTTTTGATAGAGAGTCTCATGTGTGCAGACTCAAGTGAGCATTGTATGGTGTCAAACAAGCACCTCATGCTTGGTACACTAGGATCAATAGTTATCTCACTAGTTTGGGATTCACCAAAAGTGAAGAGGATGAAAACCTCTATCACAACTTGGTACAAGGTAAATATATTGTTATTTTCTTATATGTTGATGATTTGAATTTAACTGGTGATGAGCAGCTGATCAGGTCTTGCAAGGAGGACCTTAGAAGTGAATTTGAAATGAAGGACATGGGTCTCATGCGCTACTTCCGTAGGTTGGAAGTATGGCATGGCGATGGGGAATTATTTGTCTCTCAAGACAAGTATGAAAATGAGATACTACAAAGATTCCATATGGAGTTGTAAACCCATGGAGACACCTCTAGTGACCAACTAGAGGGAGGAGGATGCCACTTCAGGCGTGGAAGGGGATGATACCATTTTTTGGCATCTAGTGGGTTCATTGATGTATCTTATGAACACACGACCATATATGTGCTAGGCAGTCAACTATCTGAGCCAATCTATGGTTTGGCCAACCAAATTATTTTGGAAGGAATCAAAGCATGTCTTATGGTACCTTAGAGGCATTACCCAATTTGGACTATGGTACATACATACAGAGGGAGTGAAGTTGTGTGGCTTCACATATTGTAGATTGGGTGGGGAGTCCATTAGACCAAAAGAGTACATCAGGTGGAATTTCAGTGTTGGGTCCGTAACTGTTTCCTGGTAAAACATGAATCAAATATATGTGGCACTCAGCTTAATAGAAGTAGAATACATGGCTACAATTCAAGCAACATGTGAGGCAATCTAGATGAGAAATATACTTGTGGGATTGTTTGGTCAGATGATCGATCCAACTGTGATCTATTGTGATAACCAGAGTTGCATTAAGCTCTCTGAGAATCTTATATTTCATGATCGATAAAATCATATCGATATCCGGTATCACCATTTATAGGACTTTGTGTAGAGGCGGATAGTGTTGCTACAATACATTCTGACAGAGGAATAAGATGTTGACATTTTGACAAAGGCCTTCTCAAGAGGGAAGTTTGAGTTCCATAGGTGTAGGATAGGGGTGGTTGATAATCCCTTTCTTTTTTTGTCTCGTGGAAAAAGTCGTAATTTTATTCATAAGACAAAATTACATTTTGTAGATGCTAAAAAGCATATGCTGAGATGCTGATCTGGTTTACACAGAAACCAAAAAAATAAAAAATGAAAAGAAACAAGTGGAAAGAGTATAGATGTGGGAAAAGTCAAGCTTTTCACCCTTTTTTCTTCTCAACCTTTCTCCACCCCCTCGGTTCTCTGTTGGAGATATAAGTGCTAGTGTTGTATCAGCCATAGGTTGGGGGTTGTCTTTATTAGAATCTAATGTGTCTGATATGTGTTGTCGCTTGGATCTGCTGGTATCCATTGTTTCTGGTATCCTTGCTGACTGTAAGTCTATGGCTTCTTGTGGATTTATGTCTTCTACTTCTGGTTCCTTGTTCGTCTAGTTGGTCTTGTTGGGAGTGGCACATTCCACCTCTTCTTCCTCCTCATCCTCCGAGAGAGGTGGAGGAAATTGCCATCCCTTGGCCTGTTTCCCTGTTTTCTTCTTCCTACGAGTGTCTTTTTTCGCTGTTGGACACATGCTTTGTAGGTGTCCTGTTTGTCGGCAGGTTCTGCATCTGAATGCTCTATTTTCATAATCTAAAACTTGTATCCAACACCTCTATTTATGGTTCAATTGGTTTTGAACTGGAAAGCCTTTGCTAAGGTCTACTTCCACACATATTCATGCAAAAGTGTAGATTCTTTCCTCCAGTCTTTGGGTGTCCATTTTGATGTAACGCCCAATTGTATTACTGATTCCTGTAAGTACTTTTTGACTCAAGAAGTGTATTGGGAGATTGTGAAGGCAAACCCAAACTGGCATCTTAGAGACAACCATTGTATTTGCATCAAAATCTGGGAACCATGGTGTGATGAAGAGTCTTGTGGACCCCAAGAACCAAGGTCCTTCCTGTCTTACCAAGTCTCTAGCCTTTTCTGTAGGAAAGTTCACTATGAAAATCCCCTTGGAACAGAGATGTATTTCACAATGCATAGTCCAATATGTGAAAATCCAGTGAAATAGTTCTACAGGTTTGGGCCAAAAATAGTTGAATCTACATATTGTTGCTTATCTTTCATATATAGTGCAGTGCTCATCTGTTTTTGATATATCTATGCTAAATTCTGGGGTATGATTAAGCTATTCCACAATGTATGGCCTTGCTTCCATACCTGTTTGTTTTGGTGTTGTTTCGGCTGTATTTTTCCCCTGAAGAATGTTTTTGAAGGATATGTTCCCTGTTTTTTTCCCCTAATGTATTCCTGCATTTTTTATTATACCAAACCCACTTCCCTCACCCCTATAGGGATTTCTGTAGTTGTCTGCCGCAACCCCTCTTATTCTCAGATTGAGAATAATTGTTGATAAAGATGTGATTTTGTAATCCTTGAGTTACTTGGTGTCCTGTAATGATCTGCCCTCATGTAGAAGATTTTGTGAGCTAGTGGTGTATCCCACTTGTTGCAGGATAATATTCTTCAGATGCTTCACCGAGTCATTCCCATTTACCCAAAGTAAATGTGTTTTTTTGGCAGGGGTTTTGACTAAAACTTGGAAACTGAGGGTACTTACTAGAGATCCAGATTTTGTCCAGGGATCTGCAGCTTCTCTTTGCCGCAGAGTATGCTCTGCGTTCCCCACGTTATGGCCACTGCTTCTTTTGGAGTGTCTGTCCCTCGTCCAGTGCGCCGCTTTTACCCAGGTTCAAATCAGGGTTGAGGTGGAGGACAGCGAATCAGATCTCTCCTTGATGGTCTTCTCATCATCATAGATCCAGTTCCTCGGATGATTGCCTCCATACTTAGTCCCTGATGCCAGTGATTGGATTTTGTTTTCATCGCTTCGGTTCTGATGTCCTGATACATCTGCCCTCGGCTCTAGTGCCTTTGTCCTCCCTGCAGAAAAAACGCATGCAGTGTTTTGGTCTTGACAAATACAGTTGGGCTCACCTCGAGATCTGTCAGGGGCAGATCTACGTTGTCTTTGCCCGGGATGATAACCCAGCTCCCGTCCTACGCTGCCCAAACCTTCCAAATGGCATCCTTTAAATCTTTTTCGGCTGTTTGATTTGACCAGAACAGGTACCTGTTGCCCATTCCTATGATCCCTTGTCCCGATTTGGATGAATCGCAATGGATCAGGAGGGGCGCATTCGGCCATGACCTGTATAGTGGTCGATCTGCCTCAGGGGAATCACATTCCAATTGCAATCCCTTATTAGCAGTGCTCTTCGCTAACAGATCTTCCACCAAGCCTGCGTTGGCACTTCCAGAGACCGCTGCTCTCCTCCCATTGGGGTTGCCAGACAACGATTCAACTCTGATAACTAGTCTTCGACTGCCCAACTTCGGTGAGGGCACCGATGCTTTCAAAGGGTTAACCTTTGCATGGGCTCCAAGACCAAGATGAGTGACAAGGGTAATAGAAGAGGGCACAGTTGCCAGCATACCTCTAGCCATGGCCCTTGATCCCTGCTGCAGACCGACCCAATATAAATTCCAAGTTCCTGATAATCCCTTTCTTGCAGAGAGGTAGTGTTGAAAAATGTAGCAAGAAATTCTCAATTTGATTTTTCCTTGATTAAATTGAGAAAATTCGAATTTCCACATCAGAAGACAACTTAGACACAGATAACTTGTCTGACATGGATTGTGTCACCCTGTTTACTCAATAAATTTGAGTTGGAGGAGTTAGATTTCAATTAACCATGTGTTACTCAATAAATTTGAGTTGGAGGAGTTAGATTTCAGTTAACCATGTATGATTGCTAATTTTTAGCAATCAAGGTCACTTATTTCAATTTGTTTTTAGTTAAACTAGTTGTAACTGTTGGAGGAACTAATGGAGGGTTAGTTGTGCAGTGGGACTTCAGTCAAACTTAGTGATCATCCAGTTAACTGGTCAATCATCCCAAAATAGCTAGTGCATGTAGAGAATTCGAGTTACCCAACTGTGGTGGAGATTCCAAGGCAATGTAACATCAGTTGAAAACTAGTTTTGAGAGTACAATTGTTGCATGCAGTCAGATGATCAAACTTGGGAATTGTGCAATCCATTTCAGAGAAATTCCTAAATAATAGGGTCCTAATTTCTCAAGGAATTGTGCAAGGAAATAGGGGCTCAAGTAGAGGTAGAAATTGACTAAGTCTTGGTCATAGGTTCTCAGTGAGCATAGAGATAGGTTATTCACTTGCAGGTGATGCTCAATCGAAAAAAGAAATTGTAGTACATCTCTATTCATAATATTAACACAAGAAAGAAAGGGGGTTTTGGCAGATTTCTTATCCCTGAAAAAATACTATGTGCATGTGTGTTATTTATCATTGCATGTTTGTGATTGATGTTCTAAATTGTAAATTGAATTCCACAGAGAGGTAGAGTAGGTTTTTGTCTTGTGATTTTGATTAAAACTTCATGACAAGTTGCAAATATACACCATAATTTCTACACGTAATACATTGACCAGTCTCCCTCTAGAATTTCACAATGTGTAGTCTCAAGGCTCAAGCTTACCTCATTTAGACTCTCAACTACACAATATTTCTTCATAGGCTTCTAGTTCTATGCATTATGAAGTCTCAAGCTTCATTCCATCACTCATGACCCCTTGAACTATGTAAAACAAAATCCCTGAGTTTGCCTCTCAGTCTAGCACCCAGTTCCCTCTTAATCAACATTTTCATGAAGTAAGTTAGATTAGGAGTTTTTCGGACTAATGTCACCTTCTCATGAGTGATTTCTAGTTGCAGGTACTTTATCTTGACATGACAGGATGATGATCGAAGAGAAGGAGAAGGAGACAATGCTAGAAGACACTTGGGAAGATGTGAAGAAAAGATGATCATTGAGTGAGAAGATGAAGGGACACCAGTTAGCCCCTTGGAGGGCGAAGATGAAGAACAAAGTATATCTTTCATGAAGATGAAGTACTAAATAAACCTCTCATAAAGATTGAAGACAAAGAAATGAGAGAAACAACTTGGCGTTGTCATTTCATCTTGAAGTTCATATCATCATTGTCAAGATGTGATTTGTACCGGTGCCATCACAATGTCATGTGTGCCCATGTGTCTATCCACATCATTTGTGGATGTAATGATGTAATTATAAAAATAAAGGACAAAATGTAATATGTGGAAGTCCAAGAGTCATATGTGGAATATGAAAATTCACATAATCATATATGGGCAAAAGAGTCTTTAGAAAAAGTCCAAAAGTCATATAGAAGTCCAAATTTCACATTAGAAGTTGAAGTGTCATGAGGGAAGCTTAAGTGTCATCGGGGTATTAAAGGTCATTTCTCTTGTTATAAATACACCGTCATAACTAAAGCAAAAGGATTTTGGAGGCTTAGTGTTTGGAGAGATAGCCTTGGCTTCCCTAGCTTGGCATAGGAGAGAAGATCATTCTTTGGAGAAGCAAGAAGTGACTTAATGTTCCACTACTGGAGCTAGTGGCTCATTGTTGTAATAATGTACTTGGATCTTTCACTTATAATCAGAAGCTCGATGAACCAACACATTTTCATCGATGTATCATGAAAGTATTAAGACTATTCTTTGTATGTTTGAGGTATATGTCTTGTTCACATGTACTAAGGAAATTGAACTATTTCTATGGCTTTGGTACTTATCTTGTTGAATGTATGTTGTATTTTCTTCAATATCCGTTGTGTCTATGTGAACTACCTCACTATATAACTAATGGATATTTCCTAGTTCTTGTGATCCTCTCTTAGGATAGTATTATTACCTTCCTTCTAGAGACTCACTCTTACTTCCCTCTCATGAAAGTCTCCTTTTACACATTGCAATTGGTGTTGCATAGTGTAAAATTTCTTGTTGATTTCAAAGGTTATGTGCATACTCTCTTATGTGATTCATTGCATCCTAGGAAAACCTTAGAGTTATGGTAGTTGGGTTGATACTCCCGATGGGGATCCTATTCCAAACGGTGTGAGGTCTAACGATACTTCACATTGGGGAGACTCCCTTAGTTGACGGATTTCCAACACTGTCAACATTACCATAACCATAAAATCCATCTCCACATAGAGAAGAAACACATGCTTATTATATCAACAACACAGTGATAGTTCGAGATCCCGAAGCCATTTTAAATAGAAATGTATCACGATTTATTAATAGATAAACATGTATAAGAAGATACTTATCTTTGAGCTTATAGGGTAACTGAGTTCGAGAAAATGACTCTCCACCCAACCATAGATATGTAACACCCTCCTCCCACACTTACCGAAGTTCACCGGTCCATGATGAGCACCACTATTGCAGCAAGAATGCTGCAACACCTGGGGCTACCAACTTTACTCTATCAACTCGAGGTTCGTACAAACTTGGAGGTGACAGTGCTTTATACACAAGTAAAAGTGATGGTTCTGCCTGCTGTCACTGTTCAGCTGGCGAGAGACCACTAGGGGTTTTCAAGCTAGAATTCTATGGATTCAGAAGAATCTTGGTTACTGATGAGGGAAAGAGAAATCTACTCTAAGAGAAAGCTTGCCTACTACAGTAAGGAAAAACACTGAAATCCAATGCTAAAACACACCATTTCCTACCTAACTGATAAGAGACTGTGTTTCAGAAGGAATGATAGATTAACATGTATGAAATTCAATTTCCTTAAGCACGTAAATTCAAAGCATCAACATTATACTACTGTGCATGTAAATCACTACAACAAATTTGTTTTTTTTCTTTTTGTCTCTTTCCCTTTTTATGGAGAAGTGTGAAAGCTAATCACTCTTGGTGATGTGGCAAGTGGCTTAGGGATGCTAGAGGATGGTTGGAAGGTTTGGTGGACCCTTAAGTGACCTTGCTTGGCTTCCTAGAGGTTTTCCCTCAATTCGTCCTCAAAACAAGCCACTACATAAAAACCTACAGGATGTCCTAAAAACCTACAAGATTCCCTGTATTTCTACAAGATACAGTCGAGAGCAAAATGATGGGTGCTGAAGGTGATGGAAGGCTTAGGGAAGGTGGTTGGTGGATGGAATGAAGTGAGAAAATTCCTAGGATCACTTAGAACTTAAAACCAAGGTTGGGAGATGGTTGGATTTGCTCAACATGCTTGAAGGAGTTTCCTTGAAAAATTATGAAATTGGTGAGGGTCTAGTGAAAGAAAGGAATGATCATGGATGGATGAAGTTGGGAGGAAGTTGATGACTATTAGATCTATCTTTGCTTTTGAAACAACTGCACTGCATCAAAAAATGATATTTTCCCAAAAATCATGTAAACAAGAAGAATTTCAATAAGCTAGAAAAACATGGTTTAATGAGCTAGCTATCTACTTCATGCATGAGGAAAATTTGCAGAATAAGATGAAATCATTGATGAGATCTGCTGTACGAATGAATATGGAAGAAATGATAGCTAAATCCTACACTTGCAAACAGGTCAAATGCTGGCTTAAGCACAGTAAACTCTAAATTCTATGAGAAAGTAGAATTCTGTCTTTTTTGGGGCTGCATAGGGGTCCTTTCCTCAAATCATGATCCCTGAAGGAAGAAGTGAGGCCAAAACACCTATTGATAGATTTTTGATGTTCATTTTATCCCTTCTAACTACTACTGAAGTAAAGCACAAATGGAAGCAAACTAATAAACAAACTAATCAAATCTATACTACTTGCAATGAGATACTTCTAAGGACAATTTAACCATGAATCTATGAAATTAATCTAAGCATACAGATACAAGAAGAGGAGCCTTTGCTGCTAGGGTTGGGCCCTAACCCAAGAGCTTCAACCCTCTGAGCTAACTCAGTGTTGGATCAAGAAAAAGCTTATTCTCATTATCAAAACAAAAAATTACATAGCCATGTCTTACATAAGTCCGGAGCTCAAAAATAACTAGTGTTTTTACAACAAAAATTCGAATCCTAATGAGGCTCTAGGCCTCTTTATTTATACAACTGAAGTGTTACAAAACATTTTGTCACTGTCCCTGTACTCTCTGTTCCTTGATCCTGGAGGACCTCTACAATGAACCCCACATGCTTTTCCTTCATGAAGAAACTCCCATTGTGTCCCTGTTCATGAGCAGATCAATTCCCTTTTGCACCATTTCCCCTGAAATTTCTGTTTTGCCCAGTTTGCAAGACTGGCGCTAATGGCCTTTTTCCCCCCGTGCCGATGTGCAGAGATTAGCACTATCCCTAGTGCCGACCAGAGCGACTGAGCTGTGTTCTAGTCACGCTAGTCCTATTATGGAAAGGTTTTTAAATTAGGAGCCAAAGCTTCCAGCGCTAGAAGCTTCGTAATTGAAGTCTGGTAAAAGGTTTGGCTGGATGGGGTCGAGAATGTTAGTTTGGGCTCCTTTCCCCTATAATGATGGAACTAACTCAAGGGATAAGCCCTTCTCCCATGAGAAGAGGATCCATCTCCAATCCATTCATCCTATATAAACCTCCCTTCTTCCCAAGCACAAGCTAGTGTTAATGTTGGTGTGCTAGTGCTATTTTGGTTTGGAGTAAAGAGCAAGCTATTCCTAGTTGTAGCTATCTAGTTGTGTGAGGGAGAAGTGTGATTTGGTTTGGAGTTAATCCTAAAGGGAAGAGCCTTAAAACTATTGTTGATTGAAGCCATCCTAGAATGCTAGCAGAAGTGCGTGGGAACATGGTCTTATTAGAGGAGAACCGCAACGTCAAGACAATGGTTGTAATCTCTCTTTGATATCATTATATATGCAACTATCGATTTATTTCCTACATGTTTTTTCATCTTACATATTCATAGCTTAATGTTTCTTGACTTGTTAAGTAGGTTGAATTACAATTCGTATATTATCACGGTTGTTGTTTGCTATTGTTTACTTGTTTTAGGTGCTTGAAGAAGGAAGCGAGAGATAGCTAGAGCAAGCAAGCAAGGACATCATCAAACGGGATAAGCGTACTAAGAGGTAGGCCCTCTTAATTGGTTCTAACCTAAGGAAATCTTCCATAGAATGTACCTATTGTGGCTAGACCCATTATTGGGCTAGAGGAATTTGTTTGTGTCCGCACTTATAATTTTACTTCACCACAAATTGGTGACCCCGCTGGGGAATCCCAATCCTTTTGTTTGTCTTGGGTTTCATGATTTCGTGATAAATTTTCTAGTTCCACTTTTTCTCTTTTATTTTGTTTCTTTTCTCCTGCTTATTGGCCTGAGTCTAAAATTCATAGTAGCAAATCTGGTCCCTGTTTCAATTTTTTTATTTTTTATTTTTTTCCATAGCTCGCTCGATCAGCCCCAGTTTCTGGGAAACAGTCGCACTGACCAGCCTCTGATGCTTGTTGTCAGTTAGGCAGTCACACCGATGCCTGTAAGTGAAGATTAGGGCCTGACCCCAATCTTGGCCAGTGTGTTCTGCTCTTGTGATTTTGACCCCGTAAGCCTTTTGGACCGTTTTCTCCCTGACTAGAAAGCTGCTTTTTGTTTGGTTTTGTTTTCTTGTTGGCTTATCATATTTCTGCTTTATTGATTGAGTCATTGAGTGGTCAGTGACACTAGGGCATCTAGTTTCGTCCATTCAGCTATTTGTGAACTCAATAAGTCAGGTTGTAGGTGTACTTACTCGTATTTTTATTTTGGTCCTTTTACGACTTTGACCTCTATTACACAAGTTTGAAAAGTTTTTGTTTGCTTGTCTAAACATTTCTTTTCCGGCATGGATCACATTGCTTTTCTTGTGGTTGGTAAAGTCGGTGTTTCATTAGTTTGAATGAGTTTCTCTTTTCATGTTTTCATCTGCTTGAAGAGCTTATTGTCTCGAGAACTTTTTCACTGAAGAATTATATGCGAAAATTTTATTTCGTTGTTTCATGAAAAAGTATGAAATTCTAGTTTGTTGCATCATTGTGCTACGATAGCTTGCATCTTTAAAAGACTAGAATTACATCGGCATTTGGAAAAGGAAAAAGAACTTTTTTTCTTATGAAAGTACTAATAGATAAGTGCTTGTCAGAAATTAAAAATTGGAATGCATTTTTCATTAGTTTATTTTTTCGAAAAAGTAAGGTAGTGAAAGATCATTTTGTTTTTGGTTGCTTGATTGTTTGCATTTGATTGAGTAGTTTCTACCCTCTCTAGTGTAGGCATTTCATCGAATTGAAAGGGTCTTGTCTCATTTAGTTGCATTTAAGGTTTTTCGAGTCGCATCGCTAAGACCTGAAAACTGAAACATAACTCAAGATAAACTTTAAAATGAATTCAATTAACCTAAGACGCATTTGACATTAACGATCATATCTAGAAGGTCTAGGCTAGAGAGATGTTCCAACATCTTTAAACCTAGTAGTTGTCGTTAGCTTCGGCATTAGATAGCGCTAGTATGGATTTGTGCGCCCTATACCGTCAAGTATATAACGAGAGACCCCTCTAGGTTGAAATCCTTTTATCCTTAGGAAGCTGAGTCGGCCACCTTGAAAACATGATACACCGAACACAACATTCGGGGAGATTGCCTGCTCGTACTTCTTGGTTCGCTGAGAGGTATTATGCAGTTCACGGTTGCCTGGTAATCCTGTTTACCTAGATCATCCAGAGCAGTCATTTGATCTTTTGGACTCATTAAACTTAAAAGATAATTCGAGCACTTGTCCTTTCGAGCTTGTTTCCAATCAAAAGTGATAGAGTCATCTTTGTTTCTTTCTCAACTCTTAAAAAATGAAAGAGAACTAGTATTTTATGCGTCTTAATAATTGATTGCCCACGATCCAAAAACACCATGTTAGTCTTTTCTGAGACTAAATCATGAGTTTCCATTAAAAAAACATTTTAAAGCCTTGAAGTTAATTTTTCTGTCAGCTAAGACAAGGTCATCGTGGCTGAACCATATGGTTCACCTAGTTCCTCTTCCTCTCCTCCGTCTGAAAGATTGTCTGAGGAGCCGTTTCCTGAGTTACCAGAGTCACTTGAGGACCAAGGTGTTGAACTCAGAATTGTTCTGAGAATTCAACCTTTGTCATCTCATCCTCTGCCTACTTTCGATACTGGGTCATCTGCTGATCTTGGCTCGGAATCTCCGGACAATCCCATTCAAACTCCTGAGAACTCGCCGACCACCAACGGTCATCTTGGACTGGTTATCTACCCTCCGAATCCTTTGTTTGACCTATTGTGATATCACCGTAGCGTCCTTACAGTGCGTACGACCAGCTCGGTGTTCCTTTGGAACTATCCCCTCATACTTCTTCAACCACTCGTCGTCGTTTGTTGCCAGACATGGAACCCGAAGGTGATGCTCCAGTCACCTCTCCGGATGAGTCTAAAGTTTCTACTCCACACACTGTTGAGGGGGAAGAGTTGCCTTTTCCTCCTGAGGGTTTCCCCTATTCAGGGGGTATCCCTAGTGCCTCATCACTTTACCATAACCCTATTTGGGCGTTAGGCACCATGCCTACTTCAGGTTCATTGATTACAAACATAACTTCCCAACAGGCTGTTACCTCAGTCCCGATGCAACCCGCCGTTCCGAATACCCTTGTATCGTCAATCCCAGTTACCCATAAGGCACAAGCAACAGTTTCAAAGAATGTCTCTGTCAGTTCCTCAATCCCTTTAGTCAGTGGCCAAGTTGTGCCACCACCTAGGGGGCAGAACCTGAATGTTTCTATGGTGTCAGATGCCACTAATGTGAGCAAATCACAAGCTCACATGCTTGGTATAAACCAGCCTTCTTCTGGTATTATTCATAACCTTGCTGATCCTACTAGATCAAGCAATGTCCAGTACCAACATGATCAGAATCCTGTTGGTTCGTCTGGATCGAGCAATGTTCAGTATCAGCAGCCCTATGGGGCTCAGGTCCAATACCAAAATACTTACATTCCATATGGTTCTCAAGAAATGGTTAATCAACCTTACACCCTCCAATCTCGGCAGTACATCCAGCCTGGCTATGGCCAAATTCAGTTCAGAAACTTCCTAGGCACTGTTCAAGTACCCTTGCAGCAACAAGGACAGCCTCTACTACAACAAGGGTAGCCTTTGTTACTGCAAGGACAACCTTTGTTGCAGCAAGGGCTCTTCGCGCAACCGTAAGGGCAAATGATCCCGCAGCAAGGTCAACTGCAACAACCGCAAGGTCAACCCTTGCAACAATTGCAGTAAACCATGCAGCAACAGATGCAATATGCTCCGCACACCTCTCAACCCATGTCCTTGCAGGGCCAACCTCTACAGCCCCAGCGACAAATTTTGCAACCACAAGGTCAACCCTTGCAACAGCAAAACCAACGAAGGCAGTAGCAATGCTTGTATACATATCAACAAGGTCAACACTTGCAGGGGTAGGGTCAATGTCAAGTCCTGCAACTACAGGCTCAAAATCCTCATGTCCTAGGTCAACAGGTTCAGAATCCTGCTGGCCAAGGGCATCAGGTACAAAATCCCTATGTCCAAGGGAAACAAGTGTATCAACCTTATGCCCAAGGACAGTAGGTCCAAAACCCTCTTGTTCAGGGACAACAGGTTCATCACCCATATGTTCAAGGACAACAGGTCCAATATCCATATGTCCAAGGTCAATAGGCTCAACAACCTTTTAACCTGTACGTTGCTTATCAACAACCTATGGCCGGACAGTTCCAAGGTATTCAAGGTCAAAATCCTCCCTATGGTCAAGGTAATCTATAATGGGGGCAGCCTCAGATGCCATATGGCTAAAATCCCCCATTGTGGGGCCCAAATCCTTACCGGTAGGGATGGGCTCCTCTGTACGGACCCGCTTATTGACCTCCCATGCCTTTTAACACCCAATTGCCATTCTTGGCTACACTTGAGTTGCTAGACGTATCTCGGCTTACGAATGATCCAATCCTTCATTTGCCGTACTGGCCTCTGATGCTATCCAAGATACCAAGTGATTGTCCAAAGTTCGATGGGAAAGCTAAAGAAGATCCTCAGACCCATGTGATGACATATCACCTCTGGTGCTCGTCAAACTCGTACGTTGACGATTCCATTCGTCTCCGTCTTTTCCAACGAATCCTCACGGGTGTTGCAGCGAAGTGGTACATCAATCTACCTCGAAGTACTTACAATGACTTCAACTCTTTCGCCATGTCTTTCCTCACGCATTTTCAATTGCTGGTTCACTATGAAACTATCACCTATTTGCTCACATCTCTTAAGCAAGATACTACGACACACATCTCTGATCACATCCACGAATGGAGACGTAGATGTCCACTGATCAAATTTGATATTTCTGATCAGTTTCTCACTGAATGGTTCACCAAATCATTCGTGGCCCCAATTGCTCGCGATATAGGTATGGGTGGATGCGTCACTAAAGAGTAAGCCATCGCTCGTGCCCAGTACTTGGATCTAGTTTACTCTCAGTCTGACACTTTGTACGAGTTATTACACGATGATCTGTGACCATCATCCGATCCCGCAACATCAAAGTCGCAAGCTGTACCTCCTGTTGATGGAGTTATTGGTTTAGTATCCCAGACCCTTGCTAAATCTTCTTCCAAACAAAAATCAGTCTCAAAATGCTGTTCCTAATAGTTCATCCCAGAATCCACCTAGCCCTGGTAAAACCTCAAAGGTCCATGATGTTTAGTCTACCGCAGTGGACAAATCCTTGAAAGGAAAGAAGAAAGGCGAAGGCAAGGGTAAAGCCGATGCCCCAAAATAGGGTCCCCCCAAATCATGTGCTAGCGAATCTTCGCAATGGAAACCTAAGTATCCTTGCCTCATTTGCGAGGAAGATCACTGCACTAAGGATTGTCCTTGATGATCTAAAGTTATTTGCTTGATCAAATGGACCCCCGATGTCCTCAAAGAGCTGTTTCTATCTCAACAAACCCAAATGGTAGACCAACCCCAATCTGCTTCCTCCGAATCTCAAGTGTTCATGATGAGTATGCCTATTAATGTGGCTACTAGATCGAAAGACTATCAAACTCCTGCTTCAACAGCTAGGAAAGAGAAAGAAGCAACACCTTCTTCTTCTACCCCTAGTTCTGACCCTCTTCATATTGAGCGCCCTAACCTTGATTTCGCTATGCGGCCACCCTCTCGAGGTGTGCTGCGGAAATCCTCATATATTCGCAATGCTCGAGCTACTCAACACTACAATATTTTTGAGGATTTGGCTCAGGCATTGTTAGCCATGTCTGTAGGTTTTAACCCTGTACAAATTTTTTTTTCTCGTTAAAGCTCTACTATTCTATTATAATATGTACAGTGAAACATTACATTCAGAAAGACATATTGCCCAAGGCCAACTGTGGCGCTGTGGGCAGCAGTTTACGACTCAGAGTTAGCCCTCGCAGGGGCGGCTTTACCAAACTCCATCTCTTCTAGCCCATGACAAAATTCAAAACTATAATCAGACCTTGCAACAGCAACCCACGCAGGGGCTTCGAAACAAAAATAGAGATTTTCCCTCGCAGGGGAGACAGAGGACCAGTGACAACATGATTTCGGATCCTACTAGCAGGACTATAGCCTACATTGACATATATAAAAACTAGAAAGACCCAAACAGAACAACTTGGCTTATACCCAACGCAGACTGAAATAGAAAACTTATACCGGACCTGAGCAAAAGAGGAGGGTGACAGAGCTTGCCAAGGGATGCTATTCCTCAGGCTTCTCCTCAAGGATTCGACACCACCCATAGCCTTCCGGACGACCTTCCCATTCTTCCACTTCGGCCTTTTTGGAGGTTGACGCCTCATTCTCGTGTGGTTTGGTGGTTCTCTGCCCAGGAACTCCCGCTGGTTCTTCCGCAATAATTTTCGGTTGGTCATCAGGGAGCGCTTCCTTGCTGTCCGAACCTCCCTCCTCATCCTGTGAGTCCTCAATGAATAGGACTGAGATATGAGCATTGATACGGGCATTATTCCTCGAGCTGCCAAGAGTGAAAATGGCAGTTCCGAACGCTGGCAACGCGGGCGGCTCAGCACTGGGACTGCCCAAATCCATGAATTGATTAACCTGTATGGGAGTGGCCCCTGATCTTCTATGACAATAACAACAGCAGCAGTGGTGGTGGGATTCTGCAGCAGGGTTGCGTGAAGAGCCTCCACGAGCAGAGCCTCGCCTACTGAGCAGCCTTTGCCTTGGTTTGACCATATTTTCCATGAAAAGGGTGGCTTGGAGCAGAGCGTCCGAGGGAGATTTAACTAGCTTGAATCACCCTCCCTCACAGATGAAACCCCTCTCAGCCGAACCGGGATGAAGTTCAATAGCGTGTAAATAGCACTCAACCTGGAATTCGCACTTGAAGTGTTACTTGTCGTCGTGATGGCTGTCTGCGACAGCAGGAGCTGAAGCTTGAAGGCGAGGAATGCCCTCAAGAGCCTGCACCACACTGACCTTACCTTGCGAATGGGCTTGCAATACTCCTTTGCCCATCTTAATCCACTCAACATTCTCTCGATAATAGCCCGCCATAACTGCTCTCTGAAACAACAACTTTTCACGGTATGCGACATTGAATGCAATGAGCTCATGAAACCATTCTTCATTCTTCGGCGACAGTGGGCAATGAATGCCTTGAATGAACACGAGGCGGCACATGCATGGCATGTGGCCTCTCCCTTGTTGACGTGCTAACACCCGCATCCGGGGTAACCCCGTACAAAAATTACCTGCATACGAATTCTAAAACACAGGAAATAAACAATGCGAGAGCATAACACATAAAACACATATACACAGAGATTATCCCTTGGATCCCAAAACCGGGACTAACAGCTTGATTTTTCATTATGTTCTTTTCAATGTTACAATACATATTTATACATGCCGAAGCATCCAATACCATGGACCGAAAACCATCACGTCCAAAACCATGGACTGGAAACCATCACGTCCAAAACCATGGACTGAAAACCATCACATCCAAAACCATGGACTGAAAACCATCGCGTCCAAAACCATGGACCGAAAACCATAGGTAGGTTCACCCAACCTAATATAGGGTCCCAATTTTTTTTCCCAGGGCGCTACCCCAGACCCCATAGAGGGAGGCTACCCTACCCCCTCAAACCCCTCGGATAGGGGGGGATGCCCCCCCTTTGTGACCCCCCCGCTGCGTAATCGATGCAATGAAGTTAGGGCTCCACCCCCCCTCTAACCCCTCGGTTCACTACGTAGGTTAGTCATGGAAAGAATATAACACAACCCAACATTCTCCCACTTGTTGTTTTATTTCCACAGGGGGCCACAAGAGAGCTTAGTCATTTTTCTAGCCCTGAAATGCCCATTGTTTCTCTACACCAGGAGAACTTCTCAGAGCTCACAGATTTTGTCAATGCATCTGCAGTACTCTTCAAAGTGTCCACCTTTACCAGCAACACCTTTTTGTCTTCTATCATATCCCTCACAAAGTGATACTGAACATCAATGTGCTTTGGCTTTGAATGATAAGTAGGGTTCTTTGCCAAGAAAATTGCACTTTGGTTGTCATAGTTTATCCTTATAACTCCCTGTACTAACCCATACTTGAACACAATCTCTGCAACCAAACTGCTTCCTTGCTTGCATGAGTGCCTGCCATGTATTTTGCCTGTCTAGTTGATAGTGTCACTACAGATTGTTTCTTACTCATCCAATTCACTGCACCTCAAAATAGAATAAAAACATACCCACTTGTAGATCTTCTCTGATCCAGATCTCCAGCCCAGTCCGCATCAACAAAGCCACGAATATGCAACACTCCGCCCAATCCTAGTCTTCCTTGGTAGCACAAACCATAATCACTAGTGCCACGCAAATACCTGAAAACTTGCTTCACTGCCATCCAGTGCTCCTTCCCTGGTTTTGACATAAACCTGCTCAATACTCCCACAACATGTGCAATATTTAGTCTAGTACAAACCATCACATATATCAGGCTACTGACTACACTTGCATATGGAACACGGGACATGTCCTCTTCCTCTTCTTGTATCTTAGGACATTGTTCAGCAGATAACTTTACACCTACAGGAATAGGAACCTTCACTGTTTACTATCTTGCATATTAAACTTCTGCAGTATTGTCTCAACATACTTCCTCTAGTTTAACCAGAGCTTCCTCTCTGCCCGATCTCTTTTAATTTCCATGCCCAAAATATAGTTTGCAGCACCAATATCTTTCATGTCGAATTTGGAGGACAATTGGGTCTTCAAATCCTAGATAATTTCTTTGTCATTTCCAACCAGCAACATATCATCCACATACAAGACCAGATAAATAAAATGGTCTCCAATTAATTTAAAATACACACAATGATCTGCTTTGCTTCTGGTGAAGCCAAGTCCCCGTATAAATGTATCAAATTTCTGATACCACATCCTTGGTGATTGTTTTAACCCATACAGAGACTTATTTAACTTGCATACCAGTTCTTTCTTACCCTTCACTGCAAAGCCTTTAGGTTGCTTCATGTAGATCTCCTCTTCTAGATCCCTGTGAAGAAATGTTGTCTTCACATCCATCTGTTCTACCTCAAAATCAAAAACAACAGCAACAGATAAAAGTAACCTAATAGAAGTTACCTTGGAAACAGGAGAAAAAATATCACCAAAATCAATCCCTAGCACCTAGGAATAACCTTTTGCTACCAACCGAGCTTTGTATTTCTCCACCTTTCCTTCTGCATTTGTCTTCTTCTTGAACACTAATTTGCTGCCAATGGCTTTCCTTCCAGCCGGCAACTCCACTAGATCCCAAGCCTCATTTTTGTGCAAAGATGCCATTTCATCAACCATGGCCTATTTCTAGAGTTTTCCATTCTCTGAATCTACTGCTTCCTTCACAGTTCTGGGATCATCATCAGTAATAGATAAAGCAAAATTTGAACAGAAAGCAGATGGACTATACCTTTCTGGCTGCCTTCTTTCTTGAACTGATCTTCTTACACCCGGAGTTCGTGGCTCTTCATCTTCTGATTCCACCTCTGCTGTAGATTCTGATTCTTCTTCCTTTAGCTCAAACTCTATCTTCTCAGGTTCCTTTGGTTGGACTTCATGTTTAATAACATCTTTCACCTCTCTGAACACCACATCTCAGCTGTACACAACCTTCCTTGTTATTGGGTTCCAAAGCTTATAACCCTTTAAACCATCCTTATACCCAATAAAGATGCACTTTCCAGATTTACTATCCAACTTGGTTCGTTTCTCCTTTGGAACATGTACATATGCATCACATCCAAATATCCTCAGATGTGAAAGAGAGGGTTTCTTACCAGTCCATACCTCTTATGGAGTCTTATCCTCCAACACTGATGAAGGTGATCTGTTGACCAGGTAACATGCTGTCTCCACTGCCTCTGCCCAGAATTCCTGTCCTAACTCGGCACCACTGAGCATGCTTCTTGCCCTTTCCATCAACGTCTTGTTCATTCTTTCTGCAACTCCATTTTGTTGAAGTGTATATGGAGTAGTCTTCTGCTGTGCTATACCACACTTCTTACAGAATTCTTCAAATTCCATAATGCAAAAATCTCCACTGTTATCTGTCGTCAGCACCTTTATCTTCTTCTTTGTCTTGTTTTCCACCAGAGCCTTAAATTCTTTAAACATGTCAAAGACTTCAGATTTCTTCTTAAGGAAATATATCCATGTATTCCTTGATAATTCATCTATAAATGATACATAGTACACAGACTTACCCAGTGATGGAACCTTCATAGGTCCAAACACATCACTGTGCACAAGCTCTAATATCTATTTCACCCTCTTACCACCAGAGGGGAAACTCACACGATTATGCTTCCTGTATATAAAATTTTCACAGAAATCAAAATCTAGAGAGCTATTACTCATACCTTCTACCATACCTTTACCATGAAGTATTCGAAGGCCCTTCTCTCCAATATGTCCAAGCCTTTGATGCCACAACATGGTCTTCTCTCCAGAGACCATTATATTTTCAAGTCCACTCTCAGGAACCACAGAACTGTTTCACCCATCAACAACAGTGCTACCTTGTAGCTTGTACAGAGTTCCAATCCGAACTCCCCGCATCAATACCAGTGCTCCCCGAACCATCTTGCAGGTATCTTTCTTGAACCCTGTCTTTACACCTGCATCATCCAGCTTGCTTACAGAAATTAGATTTCTAGCCAATGCAAGAATATGTAGAACACCTGGAAGTGTTCTAACCCTTCCACCTTGCAACTTCAACTTTACTTTTCTGCGACCAACGATTCTAGCCTTCCTATCATCCCCCAAGAAGACATCACCACCATCGTATTTCTCATACTCACAGAACCACTCTCTATGGAGTGAAGTGAAAGGATGCACCTGAGTCAATCAACCATGCCTCATGATCTACATGTGTACTTGAAGAAGCCAAGTACACATCCCCACCTTCATCTGAGGTGGTTTTCGCCTCTAAAAAGGAGCATCATCAGATCCCTTTCCTTTATCAGGAGCTTTAGATTTATAGTCCCTTTTGAAGTTCCCTTCCTTTCCGTATTTCCAGCACACCACCTTTACAGGTTTTCCTGGAGATTTAGATCTCCCACTTGATGACTTATTTTTGTTTCTGTTCTGGGACCGTCCTCATACAAACGAGGCATCACCATTCTTGCTTTCCATATTTTTCTGTCTCATCTCCTCCGTCAGCAAGGCTGTGACTATTTCATCAAACTGCAAGGCAGTTGCATTGCTACCTATTGCAATAAGCAGACTATCCCACGAATTTGGTAGAGAACACAACAAACTGATGCACTTATCTTCATCTGAAATTTTAATATCAACAGATGCTAACTAACTTACCACAGTATTAAATGTGTTCATATGCTCTGTCATCGAGTCTCCATCTTTCATCCTCAGGTTATACAACTTTTTCCGCAAGAACAGTTTATTCACCAGAGACTTAGATTGGTACAAAGTCCCTAACTTGTCTCACAAAGCCTTCACCGTAGCTTCCCCTGATACATTCAACAATACCGAATCTGAGACACACAATCTATTGTGCTTTTTGCCTTCCGATCCAAATTCTTCCATTCTTCATCGGGCACTCCCGTTGGTTTAGTACCTGGATCTACCGCGATCCACTGGGCTTTATCCACCAACATATCCTCCATCTTGAGTTTCCACAACTCAAAACTCTGACCATTAAATTTCTCGATCTCTATCTTTCCACTGCTCACCATCTTCTTTTACCACCAGAATCGATCTCGCAGATCTCCCACTGAACAGGGTCTACCACAGGCCCGAGCGAAACCCCTCAGCAGTAAAGGCGTCCCCTTTAAGCCAAAAATAGCTCTGATACCAAATGTAGGTTTTAACCCTGTATAGAAATTACCTGCATACGAACTCTAAAACACATAAAATAAATAATGCGAGAGCATAAAACATAAAACACATATATACATAGATTTTCCCCTAGATCCCAAAACCGGGACTACCAGCTTGTTTTTTCATTATGTTCCTTTCAATGTTACAATACATATTTATACATGTCGAAGCATCCAATACCATGGACTGAAAACCATAGGTAGGTTTGTCCAACTTAATATAGGGTCCAAAAAAAATTTCCTGGGGTGCTACCCCAAATCCCATAAAGGGGGGCTACCCACCCCCCTCAAACAACTGGACGGGGGGGCTACCACCCCCTTGTGATCCCCCCATTACGTAATCGGCGCAACGAAGGGGGGGCTCCACCCCCCCTCTAACCCCTCGGTTCACTACGTAGGTTAGTCGTGGAAAGAATATAACACAACCCAACAATGTCGGCTCTCGAGGTACTCCAAAGTTGCCCATCACAATGGAAATCTTTGCTGTGAGCTATCGGGGGCATCGATCTGACTGATTCCAATTTGATATGTTTTGATCTAGAGAACCATGTTTCATGCCTCCCTCATCAGATTGCCTTTCTTATTCAGGTAATCATCAATGAGAAGACCATCCACCAGACTGTCATCGATGAAGGTGCTTCCACCTGCATCATGCTGACCGCATGTTGGAAGGCTATTGGTTCTCCTGCTTTTAACCAATCTTCGAACAATTTAGAATCTTTTGATGGGCACGATTCGCAACCCTTCAGTGTCTTACCTAACCTTGCCACCACCGTGGAAGGGAACACAATGCAAGTCAAAGTAGAAATTGTTGATGCCAATCTCAATTATAATCTTCTACTCGACTGAAGTTGGACCCATGCCATGCATGCCGTGGCCTCCTCTTTATTTCGCGTAATTCATTTTCCCCATCAAGGGAAGATTGTCACTGTCGACCAACTATCTTTCTTTTCCTCTTCCTCCTCAGATGGTAATGTTTTGTATGTTAAGCACAATGGTTCTCCCTATGAGAGTGTGGGGGTAGGTCTTTTCAAATATTCTGCCTTAATGGGAATTTTTCAACTCCCACCTCCTCATGTTGCCTCTGTCAACAAGATCTTGGTCAAACCTGATCCTTAGGTCATACCTTCACCATATCTTGTTGATGTATGAGGTAAGTTTATGCCACTTAGCCCTGCCGAAGTCAATTACATGGAAATTGTTTCAGTTTCAAGTTCTGCATCCTCTGATTCTTTTATGTCGAAGACCTCTCTTGATACGTACTCGCAATCCCCGTGGCTTGGCACTTAGGAATCGCCTGATCCCTTAGCAGAGACCTTCCTTGCTAATGAAGCTATTATGGAAGTCATGTCTCTCGAGGAACCACCTTGGATCGATACTCATTATCACTCCTCATTCCTACCTCGCTCGGTGGTCATGTCTATATGTTTTGAGAAGTTTTCTTCCCAGCTGCTTATTGATGTGTCAGTTTATCTTGACATGATC
Source organism: Pinus tabuliformis (assembly GCA_031772625.1). Classification (NCBI taxonomy): domain Eukaryota; kingdom Viridiplantae; phylum Streptophyta; class Pinopsida; order Pinales; family Pinaceae; genus Pinus; species Pinus tabuliformis. The sequence goes on along the minus strand of CM062804.1, from coordinate 515,834,607 downwards.
AAGATCTTTCAACCAAGGGCACCTTTATCCCCTCCTGGATTTAGGATTTTTCTCCCTCCCTGAGCTTTTACCGATTTCCCATTATTGCAATGGGGTTTCCATCTGACTCGTAACCCTCCCTCGCCCAGGGGGCATGGGGGCAAAGCCTTATATGAATTCCAATCCATTGTTTGGCCGAGTCGATGCTTACTCATCATGGCAACAGTAAAAATCCGACGTCCTTCTGTGTTGATTGATTACTCAAGTCCCATCATGGACTCCCACCTCAAGCATTACTATGCTTAGGTCATCTTACATTGTTACTTGTGTACATTATTGTGTCATTCATTTTTGTGTAGTGTGGTTTTTTGTGGTAGCTTTCAAACAAATTTCCTGTTTACTATGCTTTTCTTGCTTTGCAGATGTCTGCGATTCCCCACATTGGTTTCGCTGATGGTGCTTGGCGTAGTACCCGGAACCTATCATCCGTGTCATGGGTTATTTAAGAACCTAACAACGAGTTGATTGACCTTCAAGATATCTGTCTAGGTCGCACAACCAACAACATTGCTAAATACAATGTGGTCACCGAACTGTTGTCAGAAGCCATCGCTCTAGACATCAGAGAGTTAGTTGTCAACTTGGATTCACAGCTTGTCATCCTTCAACTCAACGGGAATTATTCCATCAGAAACCCTCAAATATTGAGAATGTATCTCTGTATCCATCTATTGGAAAGACATTTTGATTACATTACATATCATCATATTCCTATATGCATGAATACATTGACAGATGCATTAGCTAATCATGTGTTGGACAGACATTTATGAAACATGTGAAAAGATAAAACATATATATATGGTGATAATGTTTGATACATCAGAACCCCAAAAATAATATGTGTGTCTAAAATAACATCGACGGCTTGCAGGCCTCATATATCCATGGCACGCAGGCCTCAAAAAATAAATAAATAAAATGTAAGTGCTGGACCTAGGAACTAATCAACATGGTGATCATGAGCATGATACGGCTCGTGCAACATGTGTCAGCAATTGGCGGATCTGATCTGAGACTCCCACTGTGTGTCTCTGGTACTGATGAGGAATGTCTCCTACCTGAGCATACTCTGGGATACCACGAGTTAACCCCTCAAGGTTCCTCACGATCTCCTCCTCATTGTCACTCCCTTCCTGATAAGGAGCGACAACATCGATAGGGCGAGGGACGCACCTGGATATCGGGGACATCCTAGCACCAACCTCTGCATTAACAAGAGAAATGTTATAAGCACATGTATACCAAAAACAATTAAAAAAATGTCAAGATTAAAAATTTGATTTTTTTACCTTCATCATCGAAGTCCTCTCCATCTGGTAAGGGCATATCTAGATCTCCACGAAAATCGATGTCACTGTATGGCCAGTCCTCCACGATGATCTTCTGTCATTGTAGCCATGAAAAGAATGCAGGTTGGTATGACATGTGCTGACCCCCAGTGATCCTGGGCATCAAATGACTCTAGCGGGCTATCCGTGGATCGCGTGGCATAAGAGGATCTACCTCAGTCAGCTGATACTGGAACAGTGGTACTCGTTCCAAGAAGAAGGTCACAAGCACAGATCCAAAGCAAAATTTCTTCATATTCCCCAACTTAGCTTTGGACAACTGGCGTTTGATGTTGGTCTTCATGGCCTCTGCCCAGTTGAAGATTGTAGGAGCTATATAGTCGATAGCATAAAGGAACTTCGACTTGTTGGTGTCATGTTCTGCCTGGGACCCCGCTGCTCTATTAATAGTCAACAGAAGCACTCTCAATGTTAGATACCAAACACTGGAAATCTCTATCTTCCCACTTTTTGATTTCAGGGCCTTAGGGCAGTGTTTAACAAGAAATGAAGATATGCTTGCCCCAATTGGTCGTGACCTGTATAAGTGCACTGGTTCCCCTCTGTGGGAAAGTCTAGTGATGAAGTATATATCTGAAGTTTCCAACTCCAGCTCCTAGTCGCCAATGACAAATATCTCCCAATTAATGTCCCAAAGACTAATCAGGTACTGAAGCAACTTTCGTTGGGCCCGCATCCCTGGCATGAGAAAGAATTTGAGGAGCCCACAAGCGCTCAAAGCTTGCAGGCAATTTGGGTCATTCATTGCCTGGGTGTCAACGTCCTCATGTTCCCGTTCTTTCTAGTCCACCATTTTCAACGATTCTTTCCTGCAAAAGCCATTAATTTGAGTTAACAATCATGCTTGGCCCATAAAATTTGAGTTTAAACGGTGATTTTTTGAGGAAATATGGTTTTTCCCTATTCACGGCACCGACACGCCTGTTTTCAAGACAGTTGCGCCGAATGGCATGGCTAGCTTTGTTAATCACCCTCAGCTGGTGCGATTCCGTGCCAGGAAGTTGCACCGACCGAGGGCGAAAAAGATTTCAAAAACCCCCTCAAAAAACTAAAAAAAAAGGTAAAAAACAGAAATAAAGGACATGTCAAAATGGAGCTCAGGGCCTTAGCTTTTACCTGGAACTGGTGGCTCATCGATTGACCTCCCGGATCTCCCGCAATTTTCTCTTGAACAATTAGGGAAAACGTGAGTAAAAAGTTTTCACAGCAAGGTAAAATGGTAAATGGTAAAAATATATTTACTTTTCTCCTTTTTATTCATTTTTTCATGAAAATATCAGGTTTTGTAAATATTTTAACCTATTTTTGCCTCAAGAACTGGATAATACACTTTACCTTAATCACAGTGACAAGTGATGGATGTTCGACAATGATGATGAATCACATTTCAGCTCTTTTCTCGACTTGTTAAGCTCATATGAAAATATTGCCGAGTGTTTTTCCCTTTTGACTCGTAAAAGAAAATAAAATGGGAGGTCCGCTTTCAGCGCTTTTTCGACCCTTTAAAAGCGAAAAGATGGTCGAGCCCTTGTCGTTTCGAACTCATTAACGGATGCGAAACATCATGTGCCCAATATAAGTTTACCCCTTTTTTGGGCTGGGAGGCACTATTTACAAAAAAGGTACTCGTTGACTGTAATAGTCGAGCGGTTCTCTCAAGTATTGTTTTCTACCTTTTCAGGCTCGAGAGACACAAATGTATGAAAAGGGACCATGTGGAGTTTTCTTTTTTGTGTCTTTTTCAAACTCTCTAAACATGAGAAAGATACCAAGTTACACCTTTGTTGGACTCGTTAAACTATTAAACGACATCGGATTCGTCACCATGATAAACATGAGCTTCTACTTCTAGGGCTCGTTAAACTTACTAAGTCGGATTCGTCCGAAGGATGAACTTATAGTGCAAGCATATGCTATCCCCTTCAAGCTTGCAATTAAAAAATAATTGGGGTACCTGCCAGAAATGGTGGGGGAAAATTTGGAAATCTATCAGTTGTGTTCGCAGCTCACTCTTGAAACATGACACTTTTTGCTTCATGTCGGGTTGGGATATCCTCCTTTGTATCATTGAACTTCCTGGGTTTGGGTCATTCATTTTTGCCTTCTATTTGATCTCTGCCATGTCATCATGACCACTGATCCCATGGATACAAAATCTGCCAAACTTCCAGTTGTGTCGCCGATATGTTTGAGAGTTGTCCTTCTGCAATTACACTTACCTCTGATTCTCTGTATCATCCAAAATCATGTTGCATCCTTCATCTTGTGTCGATGATGTGGGAAACATTATGGCCCTCCTTTGACATAGTCGTTTCCCACGACTTTAACTCATTATCCAGGAAGTTGACCGAGAGACTCCCTTCCAGTACCTTAGAGCTTGCATGCCCTAATGGCAAGTTCTTCACACTTGACAACAAGTTCACATCATTGGCTTTCGATCGAGTGATTTCACGGGTGTTTGACTTCAGTTCCTCTATTTGCATTCCATGGATTGTGCTGATAGTACCTTGAGGGCCATTGTCATTATTGGTGGTTTCTCTCGTTGTTGGTTTGTATGGGCCTGACCTAGGTTCAGAGGTGATTTAGCCAAGAAAATCCTGGTACTACTGGCCCTTTTGGCAACAATCCATGGATCGCGGATCGAGGTCTCACCCGAAGTAGTATGGGAGGGTGCTAGAACTAGGTTTCTGCACCTTGGGGATGTTTGATGAGCTTCTGGAGGTCCGCGGTTTGACCTTGCATGCACGTCGCTACACGCACTTACTATTCCTTCACAACCTACGAGGCTACTTTTGTGCAGCCCTACTTGGGGCGCAACCCATATAATACCCAAGTTCCTTGCTATTCAATCTGTTATTACCTAATTACTTAGCTTCTATGAGTAAGACTAATGATTGTTACAACATATTGAACAATCATATTAGTGGGCGCTATAAATAAAATAGTATAAATGTAAATAAGGCAATGCACAACTAGATACACAGAAATAGGAATCAACTTCTCTTTATTCTTCTTCATTCAAGATTATAGACTTGACACTACCCTGCGCTCTCAGCTGCAGGGGTCCGCTCACTTAGTTGCAGACTCTACTAGGCCTCTGCGCACTCAGCTGCAGAGCCTCTTCCTACTACTATGACCCAATACACTTAGACTCCTACTCTATGCTAGAACCATTCGTATTCTTCTCTCTTCCTTCTTCCTTCGCTATCTTTACACTGAGAGCCTCGCTCTATTTATACAATCCCATGGTCCGTGGACCATGGGTCGGCCGACATGACTTTACATTACATTACAAAAGTTTAGGGCGAACAACCCTATGACTTACCTATACTTCGCGCTCTGCGCCCGCAACTCGCGAAGTCTTACAAAACCTTTGACCAAAACTTGGGCTTTGAGCTCCAAAACATGTTTTGGGGGGATTCCATGCCCAACAAGCCCCAAACACAATCATCGTGACTCGTCCCGAATCACTCCGTTGATGTGGCGATCTTGGCGCGGAGCCCCTCCAACTGGTCCCATACTTCTCGGAGGTCCACGGTGCACTGTTCTACGGTTTGCTAGACCTGTTGCATGTGCTCTTCCGATGCTTCTTTGTGAGGATCAGCTACCTACCTTAGCACGTAGAGTCCTTACATCTGTGCAGGATTGCCCTCAATATCTGCTGTAATGGTGAAGGTCTCATCAATCCATGGCTGGATACGCGCTTTGAGAAGTGCCTCTTTCTGTCTTGCATCATCCACCTACTCTTTCAGTGCTCTTGCTTGCTGCATCTTTGCCAGCCATTGGGTGAGGACAACTGTCTGCGCAGTTCCCCTATTACTAGTAAAATGGACAAGAGAAACCACGCGTAGTGGAAGGTCTTGCCCTGCTCCTGGGCTTCCTTGTAGTTGGTTAAGAACTCCTTATAGAGGAACTCAGCCCATTTGAATTGGACCCCCTCTACGCATTGTTCGACTAGCGCAACTACTGGTGCTGGTACCTCATCGCCACGACATTTTCTCATTACCTTGCCAGCCAAGAGTTGGATGGCTACGTGCACCCCTTTATCTTTGATGCTGTTGATTGCGTAACCCCTCTTTTTCTTCTCAATCTTGTATTTTTTCTTCATGGCCTCCGCAAGCACCAAATATCTACTTTTTCCTGCTATCGCCACGGGGTCCTTTCCCTTACAGGGGAGCTGAGAAATTCTATGGATGAGATCCGCCATGATGGGAATAGGCTCCTCCAGCCATAAACCCATCGTGCACCAGGCAAAGCCATTGCCTGATGACAAAAATAGTGATAGGTGCTTGATGAAAGTGTGGAATCCATAGCAAATGAAGTAATCCGACCTTCTCCACACTGCGCAGCCATTTCTGCGGCTCTAGTGGTGTGACTGACCCCTCTGTACTTTGCTTCATGAGGCTCTCCATCTCTAAGTGTGGGAACTTCTCGTTGTCTGTGAGGTCCCAATATTCAAACTTAATTGTGGGCATGCGACCCAGGTGTGAGCCCTCAAACACAATTCCATCAGGGAGGAGCGGGGTCTGGAGTGTGCTCTTAGTGGCATCCAGGTCCTTTGGAATCTTAGCTTTCCCTTTCCACATAGGGATGTACTCGGGCAATTTTGCTGCAGAGTGCACTAGCTGGATGTCCTCTTCCATGTCTTCTTCTTCCTCTATCTTGTCGACGAGAGCCTATACGTCCTCCTCCTCATCATCTGTCTCAATGGTGACAACCTTGCCCTTTTCTTCCATTGAGAGTTTACCAAACCGTGGATTCCTTGGGGACATGCGAACTAGTCCTGCTGCCTGCTTATCTTTCTTGGGCCTCGGCGTCTAAGGTGATTTTGGGATTTTCGGCGTGACCCTTGTGTCTCCGGGATCATCATGTACCATGGGGTTTTGCGTGGCCTCATCGTTGGTTCCTTCTGCAGAGCCCAAACCTCTCTTGGTAGTCATCATTCCGTTTGAGCTGTCTGTGGTCATTCACGAACTTCAGGGCTCAAATCTTGCTCAGTGCTCAACACTCTCTGCTATAATCAACTGCTCAAATCTCAAATAAACAAGTGTTGTCTCGTGGTTAGCCCCTAGAGTTTTATAGTGCTTTTCAAATTCAAATTTGACCGTTCCCCCCAATTCTGGTCCATCAATGCTTTCTTAGCAGCAGATTGCCCCAAATATTGTCCTTAATTCGTGTCTTAAATGCCCATGTCCCACTCATTTTTGCCTTAAATTAGACATCTTGTCATGAATAGTGACATCAATGGTCACTTCCCAGCCTACCTGCGCGGCAGTGCAACCCCCCATACACTGGCACAAACCTTTTGACATGCTGATTCTGTGCGCACCTCCCTCATCGCGCAGCTTCCAAACAGACTCTTTTATAGTCCCGCACTCTCTTTCAACTGCATGGAGCGCTGAAACTAGTTTCCCTACGGCTAGTCAGATGGTCGCACCACCCGTGCGAGACTTCAAATCGCCTTCCATTATAGTCCGTGGAGACTCCTCAATTGCCTTTGCGACAGCCACTGCCGCATGTTATACTATATATAGTGCGCTCCCCTGGTTACTGCGTTTGGTGAGGTGTGGTCATAGCCATGGTAGCAGAGTCATAAATTCTCGGTGACAATCTCCTAATGTAGTGCTATGATCATCCGTATCATGCCTTGTCATCCTTGGGTTATTGACAAGACATGCTTGCTTGATCTTGTTTTCCAGCCTCTTGATCTCAATGTCCATCAAAATGCTTTTCTTCCTTAATCGTATCCAATCCTTTTTGAGTTCGCGAAGTCTAAGGTTCCCTTGCTGGATGGCTTCCTGAACCCTTATATGTTCGACCTCGCGTAGATGTATAATTTCTTCCTGCTGGTCATCGCGCACTGTCACAACTGCGGGAGTCATTACGTGCACATTCCTTTTTTTATTTTCTTCAGAAATTTCAGTCTCTACTTCGTTTCGCACCTTTGGAATTGTCTCCATGTTCAGGATTTTGCACATGGTCCTATAGGCCCATCGAACCGCTGGCGTGCACAGGTCCCAATAATTTTGTCTCGCCTGGTGAACCTTGTTTATTACTCCGCACACCCTATCGAATGCTTCATTGTGGAGAATTGGTAGCGCACGTCGCCTTTCCTGTTGCTGCGGTTTGTTCCGATTCTCTATTCTGGGGTGGTGTGCGCTTTTGTGGGATGTACAACATATGTCTATACCCATTGGGAAAGGTGGGCGCACAAGTTGTTCCACCCTTGCTGATTGGCTTTCATTCGGAGCTGGGGCTTTCCAAATTGTAGGTGCATCATCCTTCTACATCTGCACCAGTCCTCAAAATTTCCTTGATGCGTACCCCACCATCGTGCGGGTGTGGTGCATAGTGCCCACTTCAGCACATTGAATCACTACCGTTCTCGTACTACGATTTCAAATTTTCTCAGGAATTCATCCACCGCTGACAACCCATCATATGTCGGCAGATCCCTTGCCTCTATTGTCACGCAATGCAGTGATCTAATCATCATGTTGCAATTAAGCATTGTTACTTCGTGCAACTGATTCTTCCATTGTTCTACTTCTTCATCTGAATGTAAAGTGCAGGAGCTTTCACACTCCCACGAAATTCTTCCATCTGCAGTCGGATTCACCCAATCTTGTTCTCACGCAGTTATCTTGTAAATACAATCGAGATCGTCATCACTATCATCGTCATGCACCGGTTTAGTGTATCACGCTCCTTTGGCTGGATCTAGCAGTACTACTACGCGTAGTGACTTTTTCTCAAAGATAATTTTGCGCTTCTTCAGATTTATGACTCTGTTCATATCGGTGGCCCAGTATATTCCTAGTAGCGCGGGATAGGGATTATTGTCATCGATAATCTCTATCACTTCAAAATCCGCCTGTGCACTTGCACCTTCAATATCTACCGTTACCCCTTGTAGTCTTCCCATGGGAAAAATATTCTGTTGGTTCACCATTCGTAACTGAATAGGGGACCATTATAGTGCGGGTCTTCCCATGCATTCCCATGTTTGCTTTGGTAGTACATTCGCGTTCGAACCCAGGTCCAGGATTACCTGATCCATTTCATACTCACCGATTTGCGCAATCAACCTCATTTCCCTTCCTGTGCACAATGCATGCTTTCCATGTTTTTGGACCACGCGTGGTTCTCCTGACCCCGTGCACCTAGTGATAAGTTCTTGTAGTTCTTTGACTACCTTGCTATCGCACAGCAGTTTCATGCATGTCTCCAGAAAGGTAGTGAGCATTGAATGATCCATCCCTGTTTCTAGTTGATCCTTACTACCTGAAGTGGAGGCCTCCGTGAAGCTCTTCTTAGCTTCCATGAATGTCTCCTTCACGCCTACTAAATAAAATTCGGGTTCCTTTGTAGGAGCCTTGCGAACCCACGTACTTTCTTCTCGCTGCTTCCCTTTATCATTTCCCGTGGTCATACTGCTCCTGAGCATCATGTTTACATTCGGGTCTCCTTCGCGTGACTTAGATCTCATCATCTGTAAATTCTAGTCGGAGGGGGCTGGAGTACCCCCTTTTTGCGCATCCTCACTATCAGCAAAGGGCACTCTTATACCTCATGATCAAAATGTGTACAGTACCAACATGATGTCCTTGCCAAGTTTGTACAATCGTGGGCATAGTGCCCTATCCCTCCACAATTGCAACAAATTAGCTGTCCACGACCCCTTCCTGGTCCCATTCCGCCTCGACCTCGATCGCGCCCCTGAAATCCAGCATGCGCCGTCCCTGCATTTGGGTTGAGGGATTGCGTTTCGGTCTAGGCCCTGTAGGTAGGAGTTCGATCTATCATTAGTTTGTAGCTTCTGCAGGTGCGTTCATCATGACCTACAGACCTGCAGAAATTACAAAACAATTGCTGGGACGTCTGCGTATACTTTTGCAACAGATGACAATTATTTGTAGTGCGTTTTCCTCCTATCTCATAGATCGCGCACCATAGTGCAGACGCCACGCTCGGCCCTGCCTGTGCCTCCGGTCTTAACGACATCCGCCTTCCTCCTGCCAAGTAGTTTGTGAACACTAGATAGTGGTCCTTGTCATGCCCTTTTCCTTTGCATTTTATGCACCATACTTCCTTGCGCACCTCCAGTCGAGGTGTACTATCCTATTTCAAACTTTGCATTTCTAGACACAGATTCTGCAGTTGCACATGGATTTGTTGGACTCCCAACCCACGGTCTTGTATAGGGGTCTCATGTAATCTGATTGCCATCTCCAACGCTTCGGCCTGGGTGGAAAGTTTTTGCTGTGACAACGCCGTCCTTAAGTGTGGCATAAGTGATGCTACAAACCATGTGCGATGCTGTCCACCTATCAACGTCATATTGGCTTCAAAAATCATACTCTTCAGCCTTTTGTCCAGATCCCAGGGGGTCTCACTCGGGAGCATCGCGATCTCCTTAAACTCGATGATTGATTGTGTTTCTGATTTTGGCCTGCTAAATTCCCTGTTCAGTGCGGCCTGGATCTCTAGTTCGTGGTACCAATCTCTGTGATTCTTACCATGAACCAGAATTGGTCCGGATCTTCATTCCCCACTCATTTGAATACTTAGCTGCAGGGGTCCGCACACTCAGCTGCAGACTCTACTAGGCCTCTATGCACTCAACTGCAGAGCCTCTTCCTACTACTATGACCCAATACACTTAGACTCCTACTCTATGCTCGAACCATTCGTATTCTTCTCTCTTCCTTCTTCCTTCGCTATCTTTACACTTAGAGCCTCGGTCTATTTATACAATCCCATGGTCCGCGGACTATGGGTAGGCCAACATGACTTTACATTACATTACAAAACTTTAGGGTGGACAACCCTATGACTTAACCTATACTTCACGCTCTGTGCCCGCAATTCACAGAGTCTTACAAAAACTTTGACCAAAACTTGGGCTTTGAGCCCCAAAACATGCTGTGGGGTCCATGCCCAACACTCATGCTTGTTAACAATTTACATCATTGACTGGTAATCAAGCACCTTTCTAGCATGTTCGACGTCAACACATCTATTCAAATGTTAGAATCTGTACTTTGATCGGGTCGTGTTGGAGCACACGACCTTGGAGTCAAATCACAAAAGTCTAGGTTGCGAAGTGATGTGGCATGGTTATGTTGGTATGCATGTCTCTTTCAGATGGATGGTTGTGACCATACCATGAGTTATCGGATGTGATCTTTCTCATTATTGGATGGCTGCGACCATGCTTCAGTTTCATTATGATCCCCTTTGATGGATGGCTGCATCCATACCTGGATCCATTTACATGGTCATTCTCTAGATGGTTGCATCCGTGCCATGATTCATGTATCATTTGATAGAGTTCTCAGTTATGTATATGTATCTGTACTTGCTTGCAGGTTTTTCGACAATAGAATACAGTTCCCCCCACTGATTCATAAAGAATTTCATCCCTCACTCTAGCTTGGCCTTCATGCTTTAGTGGGCATCTGTCACACAACATTTTGTCACTGTCCCTGTACTCCCCATTCCTTGATCCTGGAGGACCTCTATAGTGAACCTCGCATGCTTTGCCTTCATGAAGAAACTCCCATTGTGTCCCTATTCATGAGTAGATCAATTCCCTTTTGCACCATTTCCCTTGAAACTTCTGTTTTGCCCAGTTTAAAAGACTGACGCTAATGGCCTTTATCTCCCCTACGCCAATGTGCAGAGATTAGCACTATCCCTAGTGCCGACCAGAGCGACTGAGCTAGTGTGATTAATGGAGGAAGATTCAAATGAGGGAGGAGTAAATAATGATTTACCTCCTACAATCTATCTTCCTTGTCCCATTCGAGTTTCAGCCTTTAATATTGCCAAAATACCGTGATTTTCTCTCACAAACCTGCATTCAATGCACATTAGTCGACTAGGCATAATATCTCACTTTGACTCATCTCATTAAACAAAATATAATCAAAACATGTAATAAATTGTGAGAAGAGTTGATTTGACTAAGCTAGGAGGTGAATTAAGGTCCATATACTTACCTAATGATGAGGTTCATCATCACGCCCCTACTGAAAGTGTTGCTCATCCTCTGAGCAACTCAATCATATATCCATTTCTTTCATAGCCCTGGTGGCCTCCCTGACATCCCATGCTTTTGCTGTGGTCTCTTCGTCTTGTTGATAGAATCCTGCCTTCCTTTCTATATCATCCCACTCCTTTCTTTCTTCCTCTTCTTTCCTTCCTTCTAACGTCCCCAAGAGCAGTGGTGTTGACATACCAGGGCCTTTACAATGAGGTTCGTCTGTGAACCATAATTGAATAGAGTGTCTAAGGTCAAATCTACTTCTTGCTCTAAGCAATGGCTTGAACATTTCAAGATAGCGTGCCGACCGCATAATAGCTCCCTGTACCAGCATTAGTCCAAATCTTTAGCTCCTAAACAATCTTCAACCAATCATTCCCTTTCTTTGACTAGATTCACCCAGTTTTGGGTTGCACCTACCTGTACCCATAGGTACCTACCTTACCCACAGGAAGCCAATCCAATTGACTTTGAGCCTTTGGATGGTTTGCTTGTACATGGGTGTCCTGTTTAGTGCTTCTCTCATTTGCAATTAAATATACCTGGGTGCAAGTTGAGGATCATTTGCAATTAAATTATGTGTGTTGATGATAGCCATTGGATTTGACAGCTTAACTCTTATCATGAGAGGCTCTGTTTTTTCCCTTGCCAATATCTTCTTCATTTTTGCAGCCCTTACTTCCTCATGGTTCATCCATGATGCCAAAGCCATCAACTATAAATCCCATAGTTTTTCATTAGGGTCCCATAGATTCAGATCTATCATGTCCATGTTATGCAAGTAGAACTTAGACATCTTAGCCCTATCATCAAATGTGCTTTGATCACAAAGATCAATGACCTGTCTATAATCTTGGAATGGCGTAGTGCCTCTCTGTGCTAGGGTCTTGATTTGGAACTGTAGCCACTTTTCCTTAAGGTATAATGAATAGGACTTAGCTGGCATCCTGCACTGGATTGCCTCTCAAGATAGACTGGCCATGGTTTCCAATTAATTCTCTTTTTCTTGTAGCTGTCCTTTCAACCATGCATTTTCTACCTCTAACTGAGTTTTCATTATGGCCTCTCTGTCCCTTAGGCTGCTTAGTTATTTTCCCATCGCTCTAAGCTTTTCCTCCATGTGACCTATGTCCTCCACTGCCTTGGAATTAGTAATCTGCATCCATCTATGTGTTCTTTCTCTTTCTTTCTCAACCTCAAAGAATAATGGGATGGAAAATTTTTGTGGAATGACCCTACCCCCTTCAACAAATCTGTAGTAGGAGTCAAGGTTAGGTTGAGGACTATGTCCCCTTAGCTCTACGTCCTCCTTCTTTGGTTCTTACTGCATACTCCCTTCCTTATCCAATTTTTGAGTTTCTTGTAGGTTTAGCAGAGTTTTCTGTAGGATTGCCTTTGCTTCCTGTAGGTCCTGCTGTGTATCATGTAGGAATTCTTTTCCCTTGGATGAGGTAGATCTAGTCACAGGCCTTCTAACATAAGTGATAGGAGACTTAGGGAAGGTTTGTCCTGAGGATCCTTCTCCTTGAATTTTTATAAGAGGAGCCATCTCCTCCTGCTGTTTAGGTGAGTCTTCAATAACAATAGGGACCTTGGTGGGAGTTTGAGGTTTTCCCTGCCTTATCCTTGTACATTTTCTTGTTCTGAAGTATAATGGAGTTTTTCTCTGTCTTTTGCCTTTTTTTTGATAGGGGTGCTAAGGGCAGTGAGGGCAGCTGCTGCCTCTCTCTTAGTGGGTTCTGGAGACACCCTGGGTGACTCCTCCTTGTCTTCTGCCTCCTCTTTTCCATTCCCCTTTTCATTTTTGCCTTTCTCCTCTTCTTCTCCCTCTAGATCCTCACCTTGTTCATCAGTTTCCTCCTTGGCATTTTCCTCTATTTCTTCACCACTTTCCTTCTCTTTCTCTCCCTATTCTTCCTAATCTATTTCCTCTTCATCCCTCTCTAATTCTTCTTCATCTATTTCAGTCTCTTCTTTATCTGCTTCACTGGCAGTAGGGCTCTTGTCATATTCGAGGGCTTTTATATCCTCCTCTGTATGCATGTCTCTGAAAATTTCCCATGTGATAGGAATTCTAAGGTTGTGGAGGGAATCTTCTATGATGAGTATCATTAGCCCATGATGGGCCAGCTGCTGGTAGTTTCCTTCCTTCACTTTTATGCTCATATCTATTAGGGATTGAAGAAGGAAGTAGGGTATGCTGAGTCTGTGGTGAGGAGGTGTATCTTCTCCAAACTTAAATTCTTCAAGAAGCCTAAAGTTGTATCCATATAACACACTATACCTACCTTCACATGATATGTATTTTATAAGGTGGTAGCTTATTTCATTCTAAGGGTATGGTAGGCTTGCTTTTCTCACTCCATTCTTGTCTTCCATGGCCTTCTCTCCCTCCAGAAATAATTTATTCTTTGCAGTTTGGCTATTTTCCTTGTATTCCTTTCTCCAATGCACTCCTAAGCGAAGTGTGGTAATTCTTCTTATGAGTTTAGGGGCGAGCTCTATGGAGAGGCCTCTCACCACAATAGTGGCATCGGTCTTGGTCAGTGGAATGAGGGAGAGAGAAAAATCTTTGGCTACTTCATCATCATACCCTCTCAATTTCTCAAAGCACCCATCCAATTATGCCTTGTGAATATTTCTAGCATAGGAGGGTGGTGGTCAGTCCTCAGAGTGTTAATGGGCTCCCTTATATTAAACCCCCTTGTCATTTTGTCTGATGAATGGAGGAGAATATATGTTTGATACAAAATTTTAATGAAGGAGGAAATGGAACTGAAAGTTATGTGGATATAATTCCCTTATACTGCAATCAATTTCAATAAACTAGAAGGATTTTGTTCCTTTTACTTGGAAAAATAGGAGGAAATGTAGAGCCTACCTCCTTGCAATGCTTGATGCAGCCAACCCCTGTCTTTCCTCCTCTGAAGTCACTCACTGCCAATCTTGAAGACCGCCTGATTGTATCTTGTAGGATTCCTGTGGGATCCTGTAGGATTTCCTGTGGGATCCTGTAGGATTTCCTGTAGGATCCTATAGGAGGTCCTGCGTAGGAAAAAAATGGAGTTTTCATCTCCTGTAGGTTGTTGGAGGGCTGAGAGCGACTTTGCTAGTGCGAGCTTCGAGAATGTGAAGGCATCTATGCATGGGGATCAACGTTTATTTCCTCTTATGGTTGATTCAAGTGAGGTGGTATGCTGGCAATGAATATCAATTTTTGGACTGTTGGTCCCACTACCACATCATCATTCCCCTCGCCTCGTAATCAACTCCCACTTCAGGCATCCGTAGTCTTAACTACTTTCGACCTCATCCTCCTTTTTTTTGACTTGATCGCTGCCACGTGTGTGAGGACTAACTGTTTTGTCCTCATTGACTGAACGAAGGTGGCCAAGTTAACTGGCCACCTTTCGCTTATAAACCAACTCGTTCACAATTTTTACATATTTTGATTACATTATGCAAATGAGAGAGCTGAAGGGAGATACTTACTTGTGGTAACAATACCTTGCTGCACTTTGATGAAGAAATGAGGTTTTTGCTGTGTGTTGGCTGCATGTCATTTCTCCTTTTTTTCAATTGCTCTTTGATGATTTTCTTTGTTGTGTAGGTACCTGGTGTTGTTGATGATGATGCTACTACTAGGCACTGGAGGAGCCTCTTCTACATTTGGATCTTCATGCTTGACTTGCTGCAACCTATGATTTCTTTTTTTGTGGGATAGGCTGCTACAGGATTTCCTACAGGATGTCCTATAACTACTTCTCCCTCAAATTTTTTAATCATATTCTATTGCTGGGTCCTGATGATGATGAGTATGGACAAAAAGGAGGTCTAGGGGTGTGTGCATGATGAAAAATAACCTTCAGGTGTTGTCCCCTTGCTCTCTGTCTCATCTTTTTTCTTTGTGTTTTTCTTGGAAACTGTAATTTGTTTGAAAAATGATTTTTTTAATGATGAATGTAGGAGTGATCAAGGTGGTTAATGAGATGATGATGTAGGAATTTATTTTTTGACATGCGCATATCATTTCCTTACCCTAGGGTTACCTCCTGTAGGATTCCCAAGCCATTGTAATTCCTACAGGATCATCCTGTAGGTTTTCAGGGGATTGTGTAGGTTTATAGGGAATCTTGCAGAAAACACAAAACCCTTGTAAAATGAGATAAATGAGTGAAAAAAATGAAAGGAATGTGGAATGAGGAAGGATAATGAATGGAGAAATAAAAATATGAGCTGAATAGGTCCCTTTTTATTCACCATTGCTACTCTAATCGTCCTCTTGTTGACCTGCAATCAATATTTTCATGATTTTTCCTTTCTCTCTCTTTTTTTTTTGAAAACAACTAGTCTACCTCTAAGAGGTTTTCATCCTAGTTGTTTTCCTTGGGTGCCTAAAGAGAGTTTTTCACCCAGAGATTTTTTTTTCTCTTTTTTTTTTGACACCATTGGACCGCCTCAAGATGTTTTCAACCCAATAGAGGGACTCAGGCGCCTCATGGAGGTTTTCACCCGAGTCTCCTTATTTTTTTTTTTTTTTTTGTTCTTTTTATCAATGACTTGATGAGATAAGAGCTGAGACTTGCTCCAACACCATCACTATTTTGTTGATATCATCAACGAACTCTTGCTTTGACAATGGCCTTTTGTAAACTTTCAATCTGTTCCCATTAACGAGTAAAGGATTGGCTTCTGCATCTATGGTTTTGATCTACACTGAACCATTATCATGAAATTTCTCTATGACATAAGGCCCTAACCATATAGTCCTTAAATTTCCCTTAAAGTCTTTATATCTAGAATCATATAACAAAGCCATTTCACCTTCTTAGAATTGCTTGTCCTTGAAGTTCTTGTCATGCTAGATCTTCCTCTGAATTTGAGTTACCTTGTGTGTAGGAGGGGCTACATTCTGAACTCATCTAAACCATTCAACTGGAGCTATCTCTCTTTTTGTGCACTGCTGAGATCTAGATATAGCTAGGTTTCCATCCTCAATATATTGTACTCAAATTCAATGGACAACAGGGCCTTTTTCCCATAGACCAACTCATAGGGGGTGAATCCAGTGGTGGTCTTCCAAGTGGTATTATAGGCCCAAGTGGCCTCAACTAGTCTATCTGACAAATCTTTTCTGTTGTTGCTAACCACTTTGGTTAGAATGCCCTCCAGTGCTCGGTTGGTCACCTCCACTTCCCATTAGCTTGTGGATGATAGGGAGTGGAGGTTCTATGCTTAATCTTGTGCTGGCTAAACAAGTCTTCAATCATGTTGGAGGTAAACTGGCTGCCTTGATCAATTACCAGTTCTCTAGGGTACCCAAACTTGTAGAATACATTATCCCTTAAGAACTTAGCCATCTTCTCCTCTGTTGCTGCCTTGATTGCCTTGGTTTTGGCCCACTTAGTCAGATAGTCAGTGCACACAATGATATGTTGCTTTTGCTTGGATGGAGGGTCAATAGGCCCAATGAAATCCATGCCCCACTTGTCAAATGGCTTGAAACTCACTTGAGGTTGCAGAGGCATTTCATCCCTTGGAGTAGGCTTTCTCATCCTTTGGCACCGATCACACTGACTAGTATATATTTTCACATCCTAATGAAGAGTGGGCCAATAATAACCAACTTGTAACACCTTGAATGTTGTCATATTTGCTGCAAAGTAACCTCCACAAGGCCTATCATGACAGGTCAGAAGGATGTCAAAGAATTCCTCCTCCTTGACACATCTTCTCAGAATTTGATCTGGGCCTAGTTCGAAGACGTTGCCCCCAATCCAAGTGAATGGGGTGCTCTTCCTCACAATCTTGATTTCTCTTTCGAGGACAATTTCAGTGGGAATTGTGCATATACCAAATAGTTGTTATGTAATCAAACCATGGAGAGAGAACTGAAATGGTGAATAAGTGTTCATCCGGTAACTGATCATCAACCATTCGTTCTTCACCTGCAGGCAAAGTTAATATGGAAAAACAATTCTGCAAAAACATTTTCCTTCCCAGACTTATTAACAATAGTTAGATGAAACTGCTATAATAAAAGTAACCATATAATAATCCGAGCATTCACATCAAGTTTATTCAGTAAATATTTGATTGCAACATGGTTAATATGTACAAATGTTTGATAACCTGTAATGTAATGCCTAAATTTGTTCAATGAATGCACAACAACCAGGAGCTCCTATTCGGTTACTATGTAGTTCAGTTCGAAATTTGACAGATTCTTATTGAAAAAGTAAATAACATAAGGCAATTTTTCATCCATTTTGCTTGGAGACAATCCTATGGCTTTATGTGAGGCATCAGCATGTATATGAAAAGGAAGGGCCCAATTTGGGCCTCGGAGAATCGGTGCAGTGGTTAACTTGTCCTTTAGGGTGTCCAGGGCCTCTTGACAACTTTTTGACTATACAAACTTAGAGTCTTTGGCAAAAAACCCAAATAAAGGAGAAGCTAACTTGCTGAAGTCATTTATAAACCTTCGATAGTATCCAGCTAACCCTAGGAAACTTTTGAAATCTCTTTGCTTTTGTGGAGGTGGGACACTTTGGATGATAGCTATTTTGTTTGGGTCCACCTGTAGTCCTTGCTAGGATATTGAATGACCTAGCACAGTCCCTTCAATCATCAAGAACTCACATTTTTTGGGACTAAGGGACATGTTCATTTCAATGCATTTGTTCAACACCTTACCTAAGTTGGACAGAGCCTCCTAGAAATCACATCCATAAGGTGTAAAATCATCCATATAAATCTCTACTGCATCATGGAATAACTCGACAAATATACTCACGGCTTCTCTATGGAAAGTGGCAAGAGCATTGCATAGGCCAAAAGGAAGGACCCTATAGGTGAAAGTACCCCAGGGACAAGTGAAGGTGGTTTTATCCTGGTCTTTCAGGTTGATTTGGATTTGATTGTACCCTCTGAATCCATCTAGGAAAGAGAAAATCTTTTTCCCTGCTAGGCCATCTAGCACTTGGTCTATGAAAGGTAGCGAGAAATGGTCCTTCTTTGTGGCTTTGTTTAACTCTCTGTAATTGACACAAATCCCCACTTACCATTTTTCTTTGGAACTGACACCAAAGGAGAGCTACTCATTGTCGGAGATAGGGTAAATGAATCATGCATCTAGTAGCTTTTGCAGTTCTTCATTGATTCTATATTTGAGAGCTGGATTCATCCTCCTTTGGGGGTGCCAGATTGGTTTGCAACCTTCTTTGATATAAATGTGGCGAGTACACATTGAGGGGTGCACTCCCGTCATTTCTTTGTAACTCCAAGCAAAGGCATCCAGGTGTTCCTTTAGCATGTCGCACAACTTTTCTTCTTGGTGAACAAAAAGAGATGGGTTGATTTTCAAAGTTCTCTCAGGGCCGAATTCTATGGTTTTGACACAGATAGGGTTTGAATCAACTAAGAATAGATCAATCTGATGGTTGTTCTGGGTTTCCTTTACTACTTCTTCTAAGGACAATGTGCTGGGAGTTGGACCTTGGAGTATGTGTTCGATCAAATCATCTTCATCCGGTTGTCCCCCTCCCATGGTTGTTTCTAAGGTATAAAGTTGGGAAGAATAAATTTCATATTCTTCCTCCTCTTCCAAACATAAAGGTAAGTCATGTTCTAGAGATGGCTGGGTAGGAGGATATAGGATTAACTGCTTGGACATATGCCCATTCTTGATAGTCATATTCCCAGCCTTGCAGCTAATGTAGGCATCATTAATGACTAGCCAGAGCCTCCCAAGGATGAGAGGGTAACCAGTAAGCTTGGCATTAGGCTGGAGAACTAGGAAATCTATAGGGTATTCCCAAGATTCAATGGAGACCATCACATCCTCCTCAATCCCCTTAGGGGTCACTGTGGAGCGGTCTACAAGTTGCGGGACCATTGTGGTCTTTCTCAATGAACCCTAGAGGTTGAGCTTGAGCATGGTGTCCCAGGTTATAATATTAATGGCAGCCCTAATATCAATAAAAGTGTGTGGGAAAATGGTGCCATTAACTTGCATATCTACTATAGGGCTTCTAGGGTCCAAATACTATGGACAGATTACTTGCCCCAACATTAAGTCGGACAGCTATCCAATGACATTAATTGTAGGGGCAACTCTTCTTCGCCTCCCTAGATTCTTGAAGCACTTCTCCTTCATCAACTTATTGTGAATAGGCACATATTTTATAGCTTGGAGAAGTGGAATTTTGTTATGCTCTTAACCTGCAAAATGATACCCAGATACAGAATATGCGAAGAAAAGATACCCAGAACACAGAATATGCGAAGAAAAGATACCCAGAACACAGAATATGCGAAGAAAAGATACCCAGAACACAGAATAGCAATGATTTTATTATTCAAAGAGCAATGTTCACATGCCTCTTCGAGGGGGCAACCTCCAATAGAGCAGAGCTCGATTACAAAATAAGACACGATGCTCCTCGCAAGGAGTCTCTATCCTTTATATATGACTCATACATGCAATACCACGGGTCAATACCATGAGTTTTATTAATACCATCTATCTAATACTATGGCTACGGCCCATTTGCAACTAACTGTGGTCCCGTCATTAATTTCGGGTGAACCACTTACAAAATATATGGGCTTTATTGACTCTTTGACTATGACGTGATCCCAAGACATAAATAAGGGGGTTAGGGTGGGAGCCTAACATGCCCTCCCCCTTATGACTAGCCTTGTCCTCAAGGCTGAAGTTGCGGAAACTGCTGAAGAATAGTAGCTGGTTCCCAAGTTGCATCTTCCGGAGAGGTGTCTTTCCATTTGACGAGGACTTCCTTAATCATGTGGCCGCGCAGGTGCTTGTCTCTTGTGGTGAGGACCTGTTCGGGTTGAAGCCAGATTGACCCTTCGTTGTCCAGTTCAGGTAGACTGGTTTGAACTCGGAAATTGTTCCCAATTACTTTCTTGAGGCATGATACATAGAAAACTGGATGGATTTTTGTAGTAGGTGGCAAAGCCAACTTGTAAGCCACTTCTCCAATGCGCTGAAGTACTTGGTAGGGTCCGTAGAATTTTGGAGATAGCTTCTGAGAACCCTTGTCTTTGAGTGATGTTTGCTTATATGGTTGCAGCTTCAAAAAGACTTGGTCCCCTTCTTGAAACTGGCGCTTTGAGCGATGCTGGTCGACCTGTTGCTTCATGCGGTTTTGAGCTTGATGAAGATTCTCTCTAAGATGGGCGAGCATGGTGGCGCGGTGTTGTAGGAGTTGATCCACTGCTTGTACTTTGGAGCATCCTTGGAGATAAGAAATAGGGGAAGGCGGAAGTTGACCATATACTGCTTCATAAGGAGTCATTTTAGTAGTGGCATGATAGTTGGTGTTATACCACCATTCCGCCAGCGATAACCACTGTACCCAAAGGTGTTGCTTTTCTAAAGTGAAACACCTGAGGTAGGTTTCTAGACATTTGTTGACGGCTTCGATTTGACCATCCGTTTGCGGATGATAGCAAGTGCTGAGTTTTAGTTGAGTGCCTTGTATCCTGAAGAGTTCTTGCCAAAAATTACTGGTGAAGATCGGGTCGCGATCAGACACAATAGAAGTGGGCATGCCATGTAGTTTGAATATCTGATCCATGAAAGTTTGCGCAACCAAAGTTGGTGTAAACGGGTGGGGTAGGGCACAAAAATGAGCATACTTTGACAAGTGGTCCACCACTACCATGATGACTGACTTGTTCCCTGATTTTGGAAGACCTGTAAGGAAATCCATGGAAACCTCCGTCCAAATTGATGTCGGAATGGGCAATGGTTGTAATGTGCCTGGTGTGTTGACGGTTTCTCCTTTGTGGCGTTGACAGACATCACATTCTGCGACAAAAGTAAGGATGTCCTTTTTCATGCCGGTCCAAAAAAATGATCTTCTGGTGCGAGCATAAGTTTTTTGAAAGCCCGAATGTCCTGCAATGGGAGATGAGTGCAACTCGGCCAATATGCGACTTTTGAGGGTTGATGTTGGTGATATTACTACTCTGTCCCGGTAGCGAAGAATATCATCCTGCCAGGAGTAGACCTTGATGGAATTTGGATCGACCTGCAATTGAGAAATGAGTTGGGATAGCCCTGGATGTGAAAACCATTCTCTGCGAGCTTCTTCAATCCATTCTGGAATGGGTAGGGAAATTGCTAGCATAGTACTTTCTTCCTCAAATTGGCGAGATAATGCATCTGCTACCCTATTGTCTTTCCATTTCTTGTAAATGATCTCATAATCATATCCCAACATTTTAGCTAGCCATTTATTTTGTTGTGGGGAAGATAGGTGTTGCTCCAGAAAATATTTAAGACTGTGATGATCTGTGCGGATTTGGAAACGTCGCCCCAATAAGTAAGGGCGCCAGGTGTCGACTGCATGTAAGATGGCCATCATTTCTTTTTCATAGGTAGATTGGCCCAGATTCTTCCCACTTAGTTGTTGGCTTGTGAAGGCCAAGGGTCGCCCTTCCTGTATTAAGACTGCCCCAATACCTGTCCCTGAAGCATCACATTCAATGACAAAAGATTTGTTGAAGTCAGGTAGTGCTAAGACTGGAGTGGAACACATGGCATTTTTGAGGGCTGTAAATGCCTGTTGGGCTTCCTCATTCCAGAAGAAGGAATTTTTCTTTAGGAGTTGAGTGAGGGGCTTCGCTATGCGGCCATAGTTGCGGACAAATTTACGATAATAGCCGGTGAGTCCCAAAAATCCTCTCAAGCTCTTCAAGGTCTTAGGTTGAGGCCATTCTTGCATTGCCTGAATCTTTTTGGGGTCCACCTTGACACCTTCCCGCCCCAAAATGTGGCCCAAATACTCAACTTCTTCCATGCCAAACGAACACTTGGACAATTTGACAAATAATTTATGTTGGCGGAGCAGTTGCAAGAGTAGATCTACATGGTGAAGATGTGCAGCCCAAGTGCCACTATAGATGAGGATGTCATCGAAGAAGACCAGGACAAATTTCCTGAGATATGGTTTAAGAAGGTGATTCATAAGGCTCTGAAAAGTAGAAGGGGCATTACAAAGACCAAATGGCATGACCAGGAACTCATAATGGCCTGCATGAGTTCGGAACGCCGTCTTGGGAATGTCGACTTCCTTCATGCGAATTTGGTGGTAACCTGAGCGAAGATCCAACTTAGTGAAGAATTGAGCCCCATTGAGTTCGTCCAGCAAATCGTCAACCACCAGGATGGGAAATTTATCTTTGACTGTTAACTTATTGAGGACCCTGAATTCGGGACACATTCGCCACTCTCCGTCTTTCTTGAGCACCATGACCACTGGGGATGAATAAGGACTAACGCTGGGACGAATGACACCTGCTTCCAAAAGTTCCTTGATTATCTTTTCTATTTCATTCTTTTGGGTGAATGGATATCTGTATGGCCGCACGTTTGGGGGTTGGGCCCCTGGAACCAATGTGATGCTATGATCATGTTCCCCTCGCGATGGTGGAAGCTCCTTAGGCTTGTCAAAGACCTGCTGATGTTTATTTAAAATTTGTTGCATCTCAGGATGAATTTGCAGGGACTGGGTTTCAACGACCTGGATGGCATTGAATTGAGCTACCACGCCATGATTGCCCTTTTTTAACAATTTTTCCATCCTATGCGAGCTGATGATCGAGGGGGCTCCCGCCTGGAGGCTACAAAGGGTATATGTGTAGTTGTTTTGCTTAAAACTCATATATAACTCCTGGAAATCCATTGTGATTGGCCCCAGAGTGCGAAGCCATTCAGCGCCAAGGAAAATGTCGCATCCGCCCATGTGGATGGCAAACATGTGTGTTTTCAACTGATAATCCCCCATTTGAAGTTTGAAATTTTCGCAGCGGCCTTCACATTTCATTGTGCCCCCATCGGCGATTTGGACTTGGAAGTTAGAGACTGCGTGTACAAAACAATGCACTGCGTCGGCGACTTTTTGATGGATGAAATTATGGGTACTTCCACTATCAATCAAGACTACTACTGGGCAATGTTTAAGAAAACCCCTGATTTTGAGAGTTTGAGGTGAAGAAATTCCTGCCAACGCATTTAGCGAAATAACTGGTTCGCTAGATACCATCTCCTTTTGGTTGTCTTCTTCTATCGCCTCAGATTCCTCAAGTGGTGGATCTTCCTCGGTTGAGCTGTAGTCAGTGGCATCTATTTGAAAAAACTTGGGCTCCTTGCATTTATGACAAGGGGAATATTTTTCATCACAGTAGTAACATAGTCCTTGCTTCCTTCTTGCGACCATTTCCTCAGGTGACACCTTTTGGACCTTAAGTGTCTGAGTTGTGTTGTGAGCTTGTGGGGGACGACCTTTAGTGGGGAAATTGGGGCGGCTATATTGGGATGTTATGGCACGTTCCACCTTACGAGCTACCTGGCAAGCCTCCGTCCACGTGGGAGGGTGGTGGAGTAGAACTTGAGCTTTGATGGCTTCTTTAAGACCACTGATAAAACATTCCGTGTAGAACTCATCTGAGATACTCTGAGTGCGGAAGGCTAAGGCTTCAAAAGCTGTGATATATTCATCCACTGTACCCGTCTGTCGGAGCTTAGTGAGACGTCCCAAAAAGGAGTCTCCCTGTTCATAGCGATCTCGAAGAGCTTTGGTAAATTGGGCCTAACTCTGAAAAGGTCCATTGCGACGTTGATGCCATTCCGCCCATTGCCATCGTTCATTGTCCAAGTACATGGTCCCCACCATAAGCTTAGTCCAATCATCTGTAGAAATTTTGAATAATTTAACACATATTCAATGGAGATTATCCTGATCATGTACTAATGCGGAAAACATACACAATACATAAGCTCCTCTACGTTGATCAAGAATATAGCAGCATCAATAACAATAAAACATCAAGAGCATTCACACATTAACACAGTATGTATCACGGGGAAAGCATCTCGCTAAAAACCCCACACTATCTGTATATTAATGATTGAGTCATGTAACATTACACAGCATAATACTTCTCACAAGTATCTCCACCTCTGTTACACACAATACAGCTCAGATCTGATCTCCAAATCTCTTCCACTGCTTGCCTGCCTCCATTGCTCAATACCTGCTCAAGAACTGATGAGAATTGCTTCCCAAACTCGATTTTCACCTGCAAAATAGTCACTCACTCTTTGTGGACGTGAGCAAAGGCTAAAATGCGGGCCAAATACGTGAGCAAACTCATTGGCATACTCAATCCTTTGATTGTGCAAGATCTGGTGCACAACTATAGTCACAACTGATAGCAATCTGATTCTCTACCACCTGTCCCTGTTGAACTGAACATGCACTGACATGCAACTGAGTTAACTGATGTATTCTTTAGTTGTATTATGAGTTAATAATTAGTTTAACAACTCATCATTAGTCTATCTGCAATTAGACTAACTACAACCAGTTTAACTAAGTTAAACTGAACACAACTCCATCAACTGTACCTCCAGTCCACTAAACTCAACTCACTTGAGTTCTAACTGAAGTCATGCATGCAACAACTCAACTGACTCATAAGAAAAACGAATTTCCTTCTGACAGCTGCATGTGCCACTTCCGTAGCTCAAACTGAAGTGCTCCAAGAGAATAAGATTAAGTTTATAGTCCAAATATTATTGTGAGATAATAATATTTGACTTTTCTATTTTTGACAGCCAGTCTAAAAATAGACTTGATCACTCACACTGTGATCACTCACACTTTCATCAAAAATAGAAGTCCATCTATTTTCCCAACTTGATCAATCATCCATAAACATAGACATGATCCATATGTCTAAAAATAGACATAGTCTAAAAATAGACTTGCGCCAAAAATAGCCTGCGGGCCCACTTAGTGAAGGCGACTCTTTTCACTAAGCTCCATCATCTTGTTGCAATCTCAACATCATCTAGGAGACGATTCAATTTGAAATACTGGTCCATTTGTGCTAGCCATGCGGACGTGTGAGAACCGTCAAATTTCTGCATATCCAACTTGGGAGGTCGCTGAGTGGGTGTGCCAGACCTGAGGAGAGTGGCTAGACTCACCCTCATGGTGTTCATGGCCATTATAAGGTTCCTCGAGGGCTGGCTCCTTGCCCTTATCGAGTGCTTGCTGTACCTGGCTAGTTAGTCCGCTAATCATCTTTTTGAGGTCGTTCATATCTGCTTCAATTTTGTCTAGCCTTTCATTGGCCATCGCTTGAGCTCTAGTTTCTACCATACACCAACTTGATGAAAAATTGGGACCGCCAAATTTTTTTTTCTAATAAATTGAATGGTACCACCGTGCTCAGCTCGTCGTCCTGATGCTGATGGGCTAGATCACAAATAAGCGCTTCGGAAGATCTCAGACTCTTTTTTTTTTTTTTGGAAAACTCCTAACGGAGTTTTACTCCTTCTTGATCAATACTGCAGTCGCCAAATCCTCAAAATGTCAATGCTGCCAAACGTCCTGCGAAAAGTATACCCCGGTACAGGAACCCTTCACAACAACTCCGATCTGGTGGATTTGATAGATCTGAATGGTGGAGCAACTGCTGCTGCGGATCTGATGTCTGTTGCTGCGGATCTGATTTTTGCTGCTGCGGATCTGAATGGTGGAACAACTGCTGCTGCGGATCTGATGTGTGATCCCCGATAGAAAAAGGAACTATGGTCTAGAGGAGTGTCAGGTGCTACAGATCGCAATATACATAAGGGTCTGACAGTAGTACTCGGCCCAATGTTTCAGGGCTCTAACTAAGGAGGATCGACCGTACCCTTAGCCGTACAACCCGACTACCCTATCGTACGGGCGAGTAATCTCTTCGAGTGCTGTTCTCAGTGTACTGTAGCCACAAGACGGCCGAAGGTTTATCTATGGCGAGGTTTCAAGGGAGCCTAGGGGGCTTCCTATATACCTAGAGGGTACGTGGAAGACAGTCCGTGCGCGGTTCTGTCTAATGCGCTACTACTCGAAGGGGTACCCACAGGGGTTACAAGGGAGTCCAACAGACGTGACCACCTCTTGTATTTCCTGCGTGCATGCCTCCCCAAATCCGCAGGTTTATGCACTTAACGACAGATCCTGTGGTTTAAAGACGCCAGAACACATCTCTAGCCAAAATTTTTTTTTGCTAAAAATTGGAGATCCCACCGAGCCCTGGAAAGTGCTCTGATACCACTTGTTATGCTCTTAACCTGCAAAATAATACCCAGATACAAAATATGCGAAGAAAAGATACCCATAACACAGAATATGCGAAGAAAAGATACCCAGAACACAGAATAGCAATGATTTTATTATTCAAAGAGCAATGTTCACATGCCTCTTCGAGGGGGCAACCTCCAATAGAGCAGAGCTCGATTACAAAATAAGACACGATGCTCCTCGCAGGGAGTCTCTATCCTTTATATATGACTCATACATGCAATACCACGGGTCAATACCGTGAGTTTTATTAATACCATCTATCTAATACTACGACTACGGCCCATTTGCAACTAACTGTGGTCCCGTCATTAATTTCGGGTTAACCACTTACAAAATATATGGGCTTTATTGACTCTTTGACTATGACGTGATCCCAAGACATAAATAAGGGGGTTAGGGTGGGACCCTAACAAATTTTGACACACAAATTTTTCAATTCTCCCAAAAGTTTAGTCTCTTCTGGGGTAGGCTGGAGTGGTTGGGTTAATCTCTCAGGAAATGGTGGTGGATTTACTTTAGGCATGATTTCCTCTCTTTATTCCTCAAACCCCCTAGGTGGAGGTAGAGGTTGGTTGTCCGGGAGTACTCTCCCAGATATCAGGTTGATTTCTTGAATTTCCATAGCATAAGTTAGATAGGATGTCTCTCCATTGTATACTGGTTGTGCCTGTCTATTGTTCGGGTTTGGATTTGGCTGGGCAAGCATCTGGGGTTGTTTAGGTGGAGCACAATGTAAAAGCTGTGGTTTAGCAAGTGGTTAAGGCAATAAAGCTGGAGCATTGTTGTATGGGGGCCTCCACCCTTGGGGCGGTCCATTCCACTAAGGTTGTGGCAGAGCATATAGTTGAAATGACTGGCTGATTGGCTGGGAATGATACTGAGGTGCAAAGGACCAAGGACGAGGTGTAGACAAGGAAGGATAAGCAGACCCCCCCCAGGAGGGAATGGATGTGGTTTGGTTGGGGTTGTAATATGCATGGAATGACCCTTGCATGCCCTGTTGGTATGGCCTAGGCCCATGGGGTCTCCTTTGGTTTATGTAGCAGAGTTGTTCAGTTACCCTTTCAGCTCCTTGATATACAACTTTTAGTCCAGGTAGAGAAGGGCACTTGTCTCTGGAGTGGTTTCCTTCATATACTTAGCAGATTTCAATTGAATTCAATGGGCATTCATTTCTAGGGTGCCTCCTGGTGCATCTAGGGCAGAAAATTGCTAAGGCTCTCTCTACTTCCTCCTGTTTTCTCTTAATGTGCATAGTCTTCATCTGTAGGGAAAGGGTTTGCAAAATCTCACTCTTGAAATCCTCCAACATGTTTCCAATTTCACCCTTGATGGATGAATTGGAAGAGGATGGAATGACCATAGGTTGACTACCCCTACCCTTTTTCCTAGCTGCCCTAGAATGGTTTCTAAAGGTAGTCTTGATATCCTCATAGGGTAACTGGTAGATGTCCCCTCTTGCTAACAAGTTTAGGGTATCTAGAAGATCTTCCCTTACTCCTCTAAGTAGGACTAGATTTAGTGACTCAGGGTCAAGTGTGCACCTAGCCCTTTTGTAGCTAAGATGGAATATTTCTTCATAATCTTCTAGGGATTCATCATGCCCTAAGGTCATGCTAAAAATTTCCTCTTTAGTGTCTTTAGACCTACAGTAGTCTTGATAATTTTCATTGAAGGCTTGCTGCATCTGAGCCCAAGTGGTGATGCTATCCCTAGGTAAACCCATGAACCAGCGCAAAGCTACATCCTTGAGAGTGGATGGGAATAGTTTCAACTTCTGCTCATCATTGGTGTAGTCATAGGTTCGGTATATGACAACAAATTCAAATAGGAAAGTGTCTGGATCTTCTAAGGTCAGGCCATGGAAATGAATAAGGGCATAGGGGCTTATATTCTTCATCTTAGTATCCCAATTAGTTTCCCTGATGGGGAAGGCACCCTCAACTCTTTTTGTATTTCCTCTGTCATTTCTTTTTTTCAGCCATTGGATTAGTAGGAATGGGTTCTTCTTCTTCTTCTTCCCTCATAGGTTCTTCAAATATTTCAAGTTGCTCACCTAAGGGTTCCTCCAATTCACAGCCACCGAAGAAGAGGGAAGGTTGTGAAGCCATGGGGGTATTTGGCAAAAATTTCCCTAAGTTATCGCTATTCCTACGAGGCATGAAAAAAAATATTTTTGTTTTGTTTTGAGTTTTTTTCCCAAACTTTGAAAGTGATTGCAGAATTGAAATTGCAGAATGAATGAAAACTAACTGACTGGATGAAAAATAACTATTTGAATGAAATATTACTTGCAGAATGGAAAGGAAAGCAAAGAATGCAGAATGAAAAATAAAGCAACTAAATTACTCTTGCAGAAATGAAACTACTAGCAGAATATCAGAAACAAGAAATGGAAGAGAGAAGGCAGTAATCACATATTACTCAGACACCTCCCTGGAAATGGCACCAAAAAGTGATGAGCACCAGAATTGTAGCAAGAATGTTGCAACTCCTGGGGCTACCAACTTTACTTTACCAACCCGGGGTTCGTACAAACTTGGAGGTGACAGTGTTGTATACACAAGTAAAAGTGATGGTTCTGCATGTTGTCACTTTTCAGTTGGTGAGATACCACTAGGGTTTTTAAAGCTAAACTTCTATGGATTCAGAAGAAGCTTGGTTACTGATGAGGGAAAGAGAAATCTACTCTAAGAGAAAACTTGTCTAATGCAGTAAGGAAAAAGATTGAAATCCAATGCTGAAACACACCATTTCCTACCTAATTGCTAAGAGCCTATGTTTCAGAAGGAATGCTAGATTAACATGTATGAAATTCAATTGTCTTAAGCATGTAAATTCAAAGCATAAATATTCTACTACTATGCATGTAAATGGCCACAACAATTTTTTTTTTTTCTTTTTGTCTCTTTCCCTTTTAATGGAGAAGTGTGAAAGCTAATCTCTCTTGGCAATGTGGCAGGTAGTTTAGGGATGATGGAGGATGGTTGGAACGTTTGGGGGACCCTTAGGTGACCTTGCCTAGCTTCCTAGAGGTTTTACCTCAATTCGACCTCAAAACATGCCACTATAGGAAAACCTACTGGATTCCAAGGATCACTTAGAACTCAAAACCAAGGTTGGGAGATGGTTGGATTTGCTCAACATGCTTCGAGGAGTTTCCTTGAAGCATGATGAAATTGGTGAGGGTCTTAGAGAAAGCAAGGAACGATCATGGATGGATGAAGTTGGGAGGAGATTCCTGACTATGTGATCTCTCTCTGATTCTGAAACACCTACACTGCATCAAACAATGATATTTGCCCAAAAATCATGTAAACAAGAAGAATTTCAATAAGCTAGAAAAACAGAGTTTAATGAGCTAGCTGTCTACTTCATGCATGAGGAAATCTCGCAGAATAAGATGAAATCATTGATGAGGTCTATTGTAAAACTGAAGATGGAAGAAATGATAGCTAAATCCTACACTTGCAAACTGGTCAAAAGTTGGCTTAAGCACAGTAAACTCTAAATTCTATGAGAAAGTAGAATTCTATCTTTTTTGGGGCTGCAGAGGGGTCCTTTCCTCAAATCATGATCCCCAAAGGAAGAAGTGAGGCCAAAACACCTATTGACAGGTTTTTGATGTTTCTTTTATCCCTTCTAACTATTGTTGAAGTAAAGCACAAATGGAAGCAAACTAATGAAATCTCTACTACCTGTACTAAGATACTTCTAAGGACAATTTAACCATGAACCTATGAAATTAATATAAGCACACAGATACAAGAAGAGGAGCCATTGCTGCTAGGGTTGGGCCCTAACCCAAGATCTTCAGCCCTTTGAGTTAACTCAATGTTGGATCAATAAAAAGCTCATTCTCATCATCAAAATAGAAAATTACATATCATGTCTTCCACAAGTCTGGAGAACAAAAATAACTGGTGTTTTGTCAACAAAAATTCGAATCCTAATGAGGCTCTAGGCCTCTTTATTTATAAAAATGAAGTCTCCAACGACTTCCTTAAATTTAGGGAGGCTCAGCTCCCAAACTCGAGATAAAATAACTCTTTGACTGTCACTTGCTCGGCTGCCTTTTGATTTTCATGACTTGGCTTCTTGTACTCCAAGCTAGTGTGATTGATGGAGGAATATTCGAATGAGGGAGGAGTAAATGAGGAGGATTTACCTCATACTATATCTCTTCCTTGTCCCATTCAAGTTTTAGTCTTTAATCTTGCCAAAATTCCCTGATTTTCTCTCACAAACCTGCATTCAATACACATTAGTCCACTAGGCATAATATCTCACTTTGGCTCATCTTATTAAACAAAATATAATCAAAACATGTAATAGATTGTGAGAAGATTTGATTTGACTAAGCTAGGAGGTGAATTAAGGTCCATATAGTTACCCAATGTTGAGCCTCATCATCAGCCCCCTATTGAAAGTGTTTCTCATCCTCTTCGCAACTCAATCAATATCCATAACTTTCATAGCCTTGGTGGCCTCCCTCACATCCCATGCTTCTGCTGTGGTCTCTTATTCTTGTGCATAGAATCCTTCCTTCCTTTCTATCTCTTCCCACTTCTTTCTTTCTTCCTCTTCCTTCCTTCCTTCTAACATCCCCAAGAGCAGTGGTGGACTGAGTCTCAAGCCAATCCATTTGACTTTGAGCCTTTGGATGGTTTTCTTGTACATGGGCATCCTGTTCAACGTTTCTCTCATTCTTTGAGGAGAATGGTACTCTCTGATTTTCAAACTGTATGGCATAGTATTCCATCTCCTTTGGCAAGCTTGCATGCTGTCATCCCCTAACAACCTGAACATATCTTCAAAATGTGTAATTGCTTGCTCTTGGGCATCAAGATACCTGGGTGCAAATTGAGGATCATTTGCAATTAAATTATGTGTGATGATGACAACCATTGGATTTGACTGCTTAACTCTTATCCTAAGAGGCTTTCTTTGTTCCCTTTCCAATATCTTCTTCATTTCTACAACCCTTGCTTCCTCATGGTTCATCCATGATGCTAAAGCCATCAACTGTAAATCCCTTAGTTTTGCATTAGGGTCCCATACATTCAGATCTGTCAGGGCCATGTTATTCAAGTAGAACAGATACATCTTAGCCCTATCCTCCAATGGGTTGTGATCACAAAGATCAATGAACTGTCTATAATCCTGGAATGGCATAGTGCCTGTTTGTGCTAGGGTCTTGATTTGGAACTGTAGCCACTATTCCTTAAGGTATAATGCATAGGACTTAGCTGGCAGCTTGCACTAGATTGCCTCTAAAGATAGACTGGCCATGGTTTCCAATTGATTCTCTTTTTATTTCAGTTGTCCTTTCAACCATGCATTTTCTGCCTCTAATTGAGTTTTCATTATGGCCTCTCTATCCCTTAGGTTGCTTAGTTCTCTGCCCATCTTTTTGAGCTTTTCCTCCATGCGACCTATGTCCTCCACTCCCTTGGACTTGGAAATCTGCATCCATCTATGTGTTATTGCTCTTTCTTTCTCAAGCTCAAAGAATAATGGGATGACAAATTTTTATGGAATGACCCTACCCCCTTCAATAAATCTGTAGTAGGAGTCAAGTTTAGGTTGAGGACTAGGTTCCCTTAGCTCCGGGTCCTCCTTCTTTGGTTCTTGCTGCATACTCCCTTCCTTATTCAATTTTTGAGTTTCCTATAGGTTTGACAGAGTTTTATGTAGGATTTCTTCTGCTTCCTGTAGGTCCCGCTGTGTATCCTGTAGGATGTATTTTCCCTTAGATGAGGCAGATCTAGTCATAGTACTTCTCACATAAGTGATAAGAGACTTTGGGGAGGTTTGTCATGAGGATCCTTCTCCTTGAGTTTTTATAAGAGGAGCCATCGACTCCTACTATTTAGTTGAGTCTTCAATAACAATAGGGACCTTGATGGAAGTTTGAGGTTTTCCCTGCCTTATCCTTGTACTTTTTCTTGTTTTGAAGTATAATGGAGTTTGTCTTTATCTTTTTCCTTTTTGTTTGATAGGGGTGCTAAGGGTAGTGAGGGCAGATGCCACCTCTCTCTCAGTGGGTTCTGGAGACACCCTGGGTGACTCCTCCTTGTCTTCTGCCTCCTCTTTTCCATTCCCCTTTTCATTTTTTCCTTTCTCCTCTTCTTCTCCCTCTAGATCCTCACCTTGTTCATCAATTTCCTCCTTGGCATCTTCCTCTGTTTCTTCACCACTTTCCTTCTCTTTCTCTTCCTCTTCTTCCTCATCTATTTCCTCTTCATCCCTCTCTGCTTCTTCTTCATCTATTTCAGTCTCTTCTTCATCCCTTTCACTGGCAGTAGGGCTCTTGTCATATTTGAGGGCTTTTATATCCTCCTCTGTATGCATGTCTTTGAAAATTTCCCATGTGATAGGAATTCTAAGGTTGTGGAGGGCATCTTCTATAATGAGTCTAATTAACCCATGATGGGTTAGCTACTGGTATTTTCTTCCTTCACTTTTATGCTCATATCTATTAGGGATTGAAGAAGGAAGTAGGGTATGCTGAGTCTGTGGTGAGGATGTGTATCTGCTCCAAACCTCAATTCTTCAAGAAGCCTAAAGTGATATCCATATACCACACTATACCTACCTTCACATGATATGTATTTTATAAGGTGGTAGCTTATTTCATTCCAGGCGTATGGTAGGCTTGCTATTCTCACTCCATTCTTGTCTTCCATGGCCTCCTCTCCCTCTAGAAATAATTTATTCTTTGCAGTTTGGCTATTTCCCTTTTCTTCCTTTCTCCAAGGCACTCCTAAGGGAAGTGTGGTAATTATGCTTATGATTTCAGGGGTGAGCTCTACGGAGAGGCCTCTCAACACAAAAATGGCATGGGTCTTGGTCAGTGGAATGAGGGAGAGAGCAAAATCTTTATCTACTTCATCATCATACCCTCTCAATTTCTTAAAGTACCCCATCCAAAAATGCATTGTGAATATTTCTATCACATGAGGGTGTTGGTGAATCCTCACAGTGTTGATGGGCTCCCTTTTATTAAACCCTGTAGAGCCTCTAACTTGCACCTAATCATCCATTATTACCTACAGTTTTTCCTCACTTATCTCTCTCTTTTGCCTCATTTTCCTTGTAAACCTACCCAGATCATTACATTAGATGTCTTTAAGCATGATCAAGTGAACTTTGCTAATTTGTGACTGTTTTGTTTAGATTTTGACATATTTACAAAGATTCCGCAGCTGTCTGGCAATTCCGCAGCTGTTCAGCAATTCCGCAGCTGTTCAGAGATTCCTCAGCCTTTTTGTTGTTTGATATGCTCCACGTGTCCTCTCAAGGAACGAGCCACATGGGCATGTTGGGTTGGATGTACACATGGATTGTATGCTATTGGTTGAGCCAAACCAGTCACGAATGCCCTTGGTCAATGCAGGTATTCCCTCGGTCAAACGGTCAAGTTCTGAACGGTGGCACAGGAGCCGTGAGCAGTTGGGACACGGAACTGTAGCTGGCACCTCTTCCATGCCACGAGGACAGCTAAAGACAGGATCCAAGCATAGATTTGTCTCCCATGATGACCGTTTCCCTCAAAAGTGCACGGGGTTACCTACGTGTTTGCTGCACAAGTTAATTAGCCATGACTGCGTGTTGCTGCGTAGTTAATAGGTTAAGCTGTAGTTGCTTAGTTCACGTAGAGAGTAGTTGCCTCTGTGCTTATAAATAAGCGTGTGCCAACGCTTGTAGATTAGCTTTTGGATTATTGTAATTGCTGCGCTGATTTTGTATAAAAACTCTGTTTTAAGAAGGCTGTTCCTACAGCACTTTTCACTGTATTTTTGACATGCTGTTTTTATAAAAGAAGACTGTTCTGTTCACCTTTTAGTAGCTGATATTTCAAGTTGGCTGCGTGGATGGAGGGCCCCCATCTGTGACAGCCCGTGTACATAGTGTTTGGTTTCATTTTCACGCTTTCAACAATCTTTATTTCTTTTATCATGTATAATAGCATACCATTTGATTTCATGTCATTTCATTTCCAGCCTTTATTTTAAACTGATCAGTATTGTTCTTTTGCAGGTTTTTAACCCGGGATTGTTTTTGTCTTTGTGTATTTGCTTTATATCTGATGGTATTTTCAGTTGACAGATTCAAAGTTGCTGCCTTTACTTTATTTTCATAGCTGATTTCTAGTTTAGTTTCTCAAAGTTGTCTGCTAACATATTGATGGTCTCTTTATCATAAATTGTTCATCTTTTAGAGATCAGAATACTAATAAATTACAGCTGGCTTTGAGTACTTTTTAGACTAATCTTTAACTACTTTATAATCGTGCTTTACATAGTACCATATGTTGGAAGCAGAGAGTTAGGAAGAGCTGAACATTATAACTAGTCTTTAAAGTAGATTTTTCTCATTTTTGATCACTTTTTAAACTCATCTCTAACTACTTCCTAATCGTGTTTTACATAGTACCATATGTTAGAAGCAGAGAGTTAGGAAGAGATAAACATTATCATTGGTTTTTAAAGTGATTTTCTTACCTTTTATTTGCAGCAGCATGAATGGTGTCTAGTGCCATTAGAAAGTGGTTCTTTGCTTTCAGTTCATTTCAAGTTATTTATTTCTTTCAAGCTTTTTCTTTGCAGTTTAGAAGGTAGTTAGAAATCACCTTACACACACACTCACTCATCTGTTTATAAAAACTCCATTTCATCTTAGGAAGATAAATTGACCACAAACAACACCCCCAAACGACAAAAAGATCTAAGAGGTTGCTTAAGTACATATAGTACACCTTCACTTCATCAGCTTACGAGCCCCGGGTTGACAATTAATGACATCAATTTAGAAACACTAAATTGACTAAACAAACCCCCCTATCATTTTGTCTGATGAATGGAGGAGCAGATATGTCTGATACAAAATTTTAATGAAGGAGGAAATGGAACTGAAATTTTTGTGGATATAATTCCCTTATACTGCAATCAATTGCAATAAAATAGAATATTTTTGTTCCTTTTACTTGGAAAAATAGGAGGAAATGTAGAGCCTACCTCCATGCAATGCTTGATGTAGCCAACCCTTGTGTTTCCTCCTCTGAAATTGCTCACTATCAATCCTGTAGACTGCGTGACTGTATCCTGTAGGATTCCTGTGGGATCCTGTAGGATTTCCTGTGGGATCCTGTAGGATTTCCTGTAGGATCCTGTAGGAGGTCCTGTGCAGGAAAAGAATGAAGTTTTCCTCTCCTATAGGCTACTGGAGGGCTGAGAGTGACTTTAATAGTGTGAGCCTCGAGAATTTGAATTCATTTGTGCATGGGGATCAACGTTTATTTCCTCTTATGGTTGATTTGAGTGAGGTGGTGTGTTGGCAGCCGAGGTACAAATATCTATTTTTGAACGTTTGGTCCCACTAGCACATCATCATTCCCCTCACCTCATAATCAACTCCCACTTCGGGCATTCGTAGTCTTAACTTCTTTCGACCTCATCCTCCTTTTGTTTGACTTGACTGCTGCCACGTGTGTGAGGACTAACTATTTTGTCCTCGTTGATTGAACGAAAGTGGCCAAGTTAACTGGCCACCTTTCGCTTATAAACCAACTCGTTCACAATTTTTACATATTTTGATTAAATTATGCAAATTAGAGAGTGGAAGTGAGATACTTACATGTGGTAACAATACCTTGCTGCAGTTTGTTGAAGAAATGAGGTTTTCACTGTGTATTGGGTGCATGTGATTTCTCCTTTTTTTCTATTGTCCTTTGCTGATTTTCTTTGCTGTGTAGGTACCTGGTGTTGATGATGATGATGCTTCTGCTAGGCTTTGGAGGAGCCTCTTCTACCTTTGGATCCTCATGCTTGACTTGCTGCAACCTATGATTTCTTTTTTTTTGGGAAAGGCTGCTACAGGATTTCCTACTGGATGTGTTGTAGCTACTTCTCCCTGCAAATTTTTAATCATATTCTATTGTTGGGTCCTGAGGATGATGAGTGTGGACAAAGAGGAGGTCTAGGGGTGTGTGCATGATGAAAAATAACCTTCAGGTGCTGTCTGCTTGCTCTTTGTCTCATCTTTTTTCTTTGTGTTTTTTCTTGGACACTGTAAATTTTTTGAAAACTGGATTTTTTAATGATGAATGCAGGGGTGATCAAGGTGGATTGAGATGGTGATGTAGGAATTTATTTTTTGACATGGAAAGGTCATTTCCTTACCCTAGGGTTACCTCCTTTAGGATTCCCAAGCCACTATAATTCCTACAGGATCATCCTGTGGGATTTTAGCGGATCTTGTAGGTTTATAGGGAATCCTGTAGAAAACACAGAACCCTTGTAAATTGAGGCAAATGAGTGAAAAAAATGAAAGGAATGGTGGAATGATGAAGGATAATGAATGGAGAAATAAAAATATGAGCTGAATAGGTCCCTTTTTATTCTCCATTGCTGCTTTGATCGTCCTCTTGCTGACCTGCAAACAATATTTTCATGATTTTTCTTTTCTCTCTTTTTTTTTTTTTGAAGACAACTAGTCTGCATCCAAGAGGTTTTCATCCTAACCGTTTGCCCTGGGCGCCTCGAGAGAGGTTTTCACCCAGATATCTTTTAATTTCTCTTTTTTTTTGATAACATTGTGCCGCCTCAAGAGGTTTTCAACCCAATAGTGGGACTTAGGCGTCTCATGGAGGTTTTCACCTGAGTCTCCTTATTTTTCCTTTTTTGTTTCTTTTTCTCAGTGACTTGATGAGGTAAGAACTGAGACTTGCTCCACCACCATCACTGTTTTTTTGATACCATCAATGAACTCTTGCTTTGACAATGGCCTTTTGTAAAATTTCAATTTGTGCCCATTAACAAGTAAAGGAATGGCTTCTGCATCTATGGTTCTGATTTGCACTTATTCATTATCATGAAATTTCTCTATGACATAAGGCTCTAACCATCTAGTCCTTAAATTTCCCTTAAAGTCTTTATATATGGAATTATATAATAAAGCCCAATCACCTTCTTGAAATTTCTTGTCCTTGATGTTCTTGTCATGCCAGATCTTCCTCTAAATTTGAGTTACCTTTATGTGTAGGAGGGCCTACATTTTGAACTCATCTAAACCATTCAACTGGAGCAATCTCTCTTTTTGTGCACTGCTGAGATCTAGATCTAGTTGGGTTGCCATCCTCAATGTATTGTACTCAAATTCAATGGAGAGTAGGGCATTTTTCCCATAGACCAAATGATAGGGGGTGAATCTAGTGGTGGTATTTCAGGTGGTATTAGAGGCCCAAGTGGCCTCAACTAGTCTATTTGCCCAATATTTTTTGCTGCTACTAACCGCTTTGGTTATAATGCCCTCCAGTGCTCGGTTGGTCACCTCCACTTTCCCATTAGCTTGTGGGTAATAGGGAGTGGATGTTCTATGCTTAATATTGTGCTGGCTTAATAAGTCTTCAATCAGTTGGAGGTAAACTGGCTGCCTTGATCAGTGACCAGTTCTCTAGGGTACCCAAACCTGTAGAATACATTCGCCCTTAAGAACTCAACCACCTTCTCCTTTATTGCTACCTTGATTGCCTTGGTTTCAACCCACTTAGTCAGATAGTCAGTGCACACAATGATATACTGCTCTTGCTTGGAAGGAGGGTAAATAGGCCCAATAAAATCCATGCCCCACTTGTCAAATGGCTCGAAAGTTACTTGAGTTTGTAGAGGCATTTAATCCCTTGGAGTAGGCTACCCCATCCTTTGGCATCGACCACACTGACTAGTATATATTTTCACATCCTCATGAAGAGTGGGCCAATAATAACCAACTTGTAACACATTGAATGCTATCCTCTTTGTTGCAGAGTGGCCTCCACAAGGCCCATCATGACAGGTCAGAAGAATGTCAAAGACTTCCTCCTCCCTGACACATCTTCTCAAAATTTGATCTAGGCCTAGTTTGAAGAGGTTGCCCCCAATCCAAGTGAATGGGGTGCTCTTCCTCACAATCTTGCTTTTCTCTTTGGAGGACAAGTTCGGTGGGAACTATGCAGATACCAAATAGTTTGTTGTGTTAGAAAACTATGGAGAGAGAATTGCAATGGAGAATAAGTATTCATCTGGTAACTGATCATCAACCTTTCCTTCCTCACCTGCAGGAAAATATAATATGGACAAAAAATCTGCAACAACATTTTCCTTTCCAGGCTTATCAACAATAGTTAGATAAAACTGCTGTAATACAAGTAACCATCTAATAATCCGAGCATTCACATCAGGTTTATTCATTAAATATTTGATTGCAGCATGGTCAGTATGTACAAATGTTTGATAACCTATAATGTAATGCCTAAATTAGTTCAATGAATGCACAACTGTGTAGTTCAGTTCGACCTTTGACAGATTCTTATTGATAAAGTAAATAAAATAAGGAAAATTTTCATCCATATGGCCTAGAGCTGCTCCTATGGCTTTATGTGAGGCATCATCATGTATATGAAAATGAAGGGCCCAATTTGGGCCTCCGAGAATCAGTGCAATGGTGAAATTGTCCTTCAGGGTGTCCAGGGCCTCTTGACAACTTTTTGACCATACAAACTCAGATTCTTTGGCCAACAACCTAAATAAAGGAGAAGATAACTTGTTGAAGTCTTTTATAAACCTACGATAGTATCTGGCTAACCCTAGGAAACTTCTGACATCTCTTTGCTTCTACGGAGGTGGGACCCTTTCGATGATAGCTATTTCGTTTGGGTCCACCTACAATCCTTGATGGGATATTGAATGACCTAGCACAATCCCTTCAGTCATCAAGAACTCACTTTTTTCGGGACTAAGGGACAAGTTCATTGCAATGCATTTGTTCAACACCTTACCTAAGTTGGATAGAGTCTCCTAGAAATCACATCCATAAGATGTAAAATCATCCATATAAATCTCTATCGCATCATGGAGACTCAGGACTGCTCTCTGGAAAGTGGTAGGAGCATTGCATAGGCCAAAAGGAAGGACCCTATAGGCGAAAGTACCCCAGGGACAAGTGAAGGTGGTTTTGTCTTGGTCTTCTAGGCTGATGTGGATTTGATTGTACCTGCTGAATCCATCTAGGAAAGAGAAAACATTTTCGTTGCCAGGCCATCTAGCACTTGGTCGATGAAAGGTAGAAGGAAATGGTCCTTCTTTGTGGCTTTGTTTAACTCTATGTAATCGACACAAATCCTCCACTTACCATTTTTCTTTAGAACCGACACCAAAGGAGAGAGCCACTCACTGTCGGAGATAGGGTAAATGAATCATGCATCTAACAGCTTTTGCAGTTCTTCTTTGACTCTATCTTTGAGAGTTAGATTCATCCTTCTTTGGGGTTACTGGACAGGTTTGAAACCTTCTTTGATATAAATGTGGTGAGTACACACCGAGGGGTGCACTCCCATCATTTCTTTGTAACTCCAAGCAAAGGCATCCAGGTGTTCCTTTAGCATGTCACACAACTTTTCTTCTTGGTGAACAAAAAGAGATGGGTTGATTTTCAAAGCTCTCTCAAGGTCGAATTCTATGGTTTTGACATGGATAGGGTTTGAATCGACTAAGAATAGATCAGTCTGATGGTTGTTTTTGGTTTCCTTTACTACTTCTTCTAAGGACAATGTGCCGGGAGTTGGACTTTGGAGTATGTGTTCAATCAAATCATCTTCATCTGGTTGTCCTCCTCCCATGGTTGTTTCTAAGGTATAAAGTTGGTCGGAATAAACTTCATCTTCTTCCTCCTCTTCCAACCATAAAGGTAAGTCATGTTCTAGAGATGGCTGGGTAGGAGAATATAGGATTAACTACTTGGACATATGCCCATTCTTGATAGTCATATTCCCAGCCCTGCAGCTAATGTAGGCATCGTCAATGACTAGCCAGGGCCTCCCAAGGATGAGAGGGTAACCAGTAAGCTTGGCCTTAGGCTGGAGAACTAGGAAACCTGTAGGGTATTCCCAAGATTCAATGGAGACAATCACATCCTCCACAATCCCCTCAAGTGTCACTATGGAGCAGCCGGCAAATTGCAGGACCATTGTGGTCCTTCTCAATGAACCTTGGAGGTTGATCTTGAGCATGGTGTTCTTAGTCATCACATTAATGATAGCCCCAAGATCAACCAAAGTGTGCGAGACAATGGTGCCATTGATGTGCACATCTACTACAGGTCTTCCAAGGTCCAAATACTTTGGACAGATTACCTGTCCCAACATTAAGTCGGACAACTGTCCAATGACATAAATGGTAGGGGCATCTCTTCTTCGCCTCCATGGATACTTGAAGCACTTCTCCTTGATCAACTTGTAAATAGGCACATATTTTATATCTCGGAGAAGTGGAATTTTGACACATAGATTTTTCAATTCTCCCAGAAGTTCAATCTCTTCTATGGTAGGATGGAGTGGTTGGGTTAATCTCTCAGGAAAGGGAGGTGGATTAACTTTAGGCATGCTTTCCTCTCTTTCTTCCTCAACCCCCCTAGGTGGAGGTAGAGGTTGGCTGTCCAGGAGCACTCTCCTAGATCTCAGGTTGATTTCCTGAATTTCCACAGCATAAGCTAGATAGGATGTCTCTCCACTGTATACTAGCTGTGCCTGTCTGTTGTTCGGGTTTGGATTTTGCTGGGCAGGAATCCGGGGTTGTTTAGGTGGAGTAGAGTGTAAAAGCTATGGTTGAGCAGGTGGTGAAGGCAATAAAGTTGGAGCATTGTTGTATGGGGGCCTCCACCCCTGTGCGGTGCATTCAACTGAGGTACTGGCAGAGCATATGGTTGAAATGACTGGCTGGTTGGCTGGGAATGATACTGAGGTTCAATGGACCAAGGAGGAGGTGTAGACCAGGAAGGATGAGTAGGGGTCCCAAGAGGGAATGGATGTGGTTTGGTTGGGGTTGTAATATGCACGGGATGACCCTTGCATTCCCTGTTGGTATGGCCTAGGCCCATGGGGTATCCTTTGGTTTATATAGGAGAGTTGTTCAGTTACCCCTTCAGCTCCTTGATATATAGCTTCTAGTCCAGGTAGAGAAGGGCGCTTGTCTATGGAGTAGTTTTCTTCACATTTTGAGCATATTTCAATCGAATTCAATGGAAATTCATTTCTAGGGTGTCTCCTGGTGCATCTAGGGTAGAAAATTGCTAAGGCTCTCTTTGCTTCCTCCTATTTTCTCTTAATGTGCATAGTCTCCATTTGTAGGGAAAGGGTTTGCAAAATCTCACTCTTGAAATCCTCCAACATGTTTCCAATTTCAACCTTGATGGATGAATTGGAAGAGGATGGAATGACCATAGGTTGACTACCCCTACCCTTTTTCCTAGCTGCCCTAGAATGGTTTCTAAAGGCAGTCTTGATATCCTCATAGGGTAATTGGTAGATGTCCCCTCCTGCTAACAAGTTTAGTGTATCCAAAATATCTTCCCTTACTCCTCTAAGCAGGACTAGCTTTAGTGACTCAAGGTCAAGTGTGCACCTTGTTATAGCACCAAATCTCACTCTTGGGGTTTGTGATGCTGCACTCATGGCCTAGGGAAACCCCTTCTTCCAGACCTGGTCCAAAATTTAAAAAACAATGTTTTATTCTCTATACGCGACATTGCCCTAAGCTAAACACATGTATACGCGGGTCTATGTATACCCAAACCGCGTATATGTCTTAAAACACAAAAAATTAAATCTCCTTAATTTCGGGCGGAGATCGCAGGTTTTACCTTCTGATCACCTGTTAGTGCTCGTGGCCCAACTGTTCCCAACGAATTCCCAACTAAAAAACTACTTTGGGAGAAGTATAAAAAGGCTTCAATGGGAAGGCCTAAAGGAGGAGAGAAGAGAGAGAAAGGTTATTATGCTGAGATTTCCCTGACCAGGTCTGAAGATCCTTGTGCCTCCTGCACTTCCCCCATTTTTACAGGAAACCCTTGTTTCCTTGTGTGATGATGTCCATCTACTACTTGTGATATCATGGAGTAAGTCATGGAAGGAGTTTGTTAAAGGCTTGAGACTGGACGAATCCGGAGGTCAGTTTTGCTTGGAGCCTGCGAAAGGACAACTCAGGTGAAATTATTCCTTTCTGTACTTTATTTGTCTATAATAAAAGAAACACTTGTCTTTGTTCCTGATATAAATCTTCTTCATGTTTATGATATCCATGTTATGATTCATATATGAATGGTTGTTTAATTGCATAACTAACTACCTTTCAATATATTATGAAGATGATTTCTCTATAATGTTTAGTCCATATACTGCTGTACTTTCTTGAATTGATTGTTTTGCAGGTTGAAGGAGCAAAAGGAACTCCAAGAAGGGTTTGGACCATGGAAGTACCTTCTCAAATGTAGGAGCTCAGGTACGCCCCTTATCGTAGAGTTTGCTTATATTAGCATCATGGCTATATGGAATGTGTGTTTCTCTGTATAGACAACTTTCGGTCTGCTAGGGTGTCAGCCCAAGACCCTAGGGGAACTTTTCCCTTAACAGAATTGGCAACTTCGCTGGGGACAATACCATTGTTGTTCCTAGTTTGGGTGTGTTCAAGCCAATTAGGGCTGAACTTTCTATTTGCTTGCTGTTGCTGTGTAGTCTGTTCCTGTAGGAACTTGAATTGTAAGTTTGGTCAGTTTCTTCAGACTGTTTTTTATTTTTTCTTGAGATCTTTTATATACGTTGTTTTTCTTGTTTATAGAGTCGTACATACACATGTTTCCTTTTTTTAACCCGCGTATACGCAAGTTTCCTTACACAGTAGCATATACACGCAATCTGTACATCAGTACAATCGCGTATATCTTGCAATTTTCAAGATTTTTAAAATCTTTTTGCCTCTAAAGGTCTGTCTGCTGGTTTGATTCAGTTCTGAATAGTTACTTTCCAGTGTCAGTTGTTAGTTTTACAGCAAGTATCTAATTTCAAATTCTCTCTGATTGTGAGAAGTGTTGGTCTTATTTTTATTTTTGCAAGCGTCATCGTTTTGTCAAGCACAAAAGATTTCTTGTTAGTAGTCTTGGATGCTCTGTTTTGTCAGAGCAAAAGGCTGATCTCAGCCTTTGTGTCAAATCTTATTTTGGTGACCTTTTGTGTTTGCTTGTTAAAACTACTTTTTGTGACCATCTACTTTTCTTGTTTTCGAAAGTTGCTGATTGACACTTTCTTGAAAATTTTCTTTTTGATCTTTTGGTCTTTGTTGCCAAAGCTTTCATTCATGCTTTTGATTGTTAAAGAGCATCTTTAAACACATTTCTTTTTGTTGAGTTCTCATCCATTGTGTGTTGTCAACTTGCAAAAGTGTTTGTTGCCTATTCTTCAATCACAAAGTTTCAGTCTTGTTGAGAGTATTTTTGAAAAGACATTTTATTTTTTCTTTTGAAGAAAACTTTTTGAAAAACTTGGTTTTGCTTTCTTGAACTTTGTTTTGATTTGGTTTCCTTTTAGTGAATGAAAGTGCATTTTTGTTTGTCTTGAAACTTGTTTTTAGTGTTTAGACGAAATGTATGGTAGTAACTCATATTCCATCTAAACATTTTAAGTGGCAAAATAAAAATTGATAAACAAGTAACTTTCATTTCTTGATTTAGAGTAGTCTTAAGTCTTGCATCAGCATGTACTCATTGCATTAGGATAGATTTGCACATCTTTTTAGGCATCCATAACTTTGTTAACTTTTGTGAGTGTGAAACGTGAGTAAAAGAGAATAAAAGAAAATTTGTTGTTTTTCTTGAAGTTCCTCTGAACCCTGTAGAAATTTCTTTTCATCGAAAAACGAAAACAAAGTGCATTTGCATGTAGTTTGGTTTTTATTAATTTCTTTTGCGTCAAAACACCACTAGTTTCACTTCCACTTATCCTTTGACTTAAAGAACAGCCCATTTAAAAAAAAGCGCTAATTAAAATATGCTAGAACTTTTTATAATTGTCAAGTTAGACACACCAACAAGTTTTAGGATATTTTAGGGCCTTGGATTAGGTGAGTGGAGAGATAACTCTCCAAGGCCATTTAAACTGTCAAACATAGGAGTCTGAATAGTGAGTGAAAATCCAATAGCGTTAGGAAGACCAGGAAAGCTCCGGATCTGGGAGTTAAGCACAAGGGTTTTTGAAGACAGGGAAGAGAGATACCCCCTCTCCTACTTGTCCGATCTTACCTCACGACTGTTTCGCCTGGCTTCTGCAACGAGTTGGTATCCATAGTTGCTACTCCTAGGGATCTACATAGGTGGCTGCGGAGGGGAATCCTGTGGCACTTGAGGTCGACGTTGCATCACTCTCAATGGTACTACTGGAGGGCACCCTTGTGAAGCTTGGGGGATTTCATTGGCACAGGCTGTTGTTAGGAGGTCA
The DNA here is from genome assembly GCA_031772625.1 of Pinus tabuliformis. Classification (NCBI taxonomy): domain Eukaryota; kingdom Viridiplantae; phylum Streptophyta; class Pinopsida; order Pinales; family Pinaceae; genus Pinus; species Pinus tabuliformis. The sequence continues at coordinate 515,789,691 of CM062804.1, read as the reverse complement.
GTGTAACTTCCTCTGTTACCTTCGCTGATAGGACTGGGCCGTCATTATCCCAGACTATCTTCAGAAGGCCCCTTAATTCACTTTCTTGTATTTTGGTGTCCGGTCCTAATCACCCGGAGCGGAAATACTTGGAAGTTGTTTGACTAGCTGATATATTTTAGGGACTTTATAGTGTGTGATCTGTGCCCTTAGTTGGCCTAGCTTTCAATTTTTTGAGTATTTAGTTAGATCTTAATAAAAAATTCAAAGTGGCTGACCGATCACCTAGATGGTCTCGAAGACTTCGTGGTATTTCACCACCAAGTTTAGAGCCTTCTCCTAGAAGGTGCAGAGGTAATACTGTTGGTGGGTTTTGTCCCACGGCAGCTAACGCATCGGGGATTGATCCTCCTCTTGGGGGCATTAGTGTTCAAGTAAGGCCTGGCACTTTTGCAGAACAAGAGAGGAACACTTCAGTTCTTTCTCGAGTTCTCTTTCAAATAGAGAATAACGGAGAGGTAGAAGAACTCTCAGAGTCGTTAGCAGCTCCAAATTCTCCCCTACCATCTAGCTATCTGGAAGTATTACAATACGTTGGGACTCCGATGCATAGACCGTCAAGTCCAGGTCACATTACGTAATTATCGTCGATGACCACTACTAGAAGCATGGCTTCTACTACAAGTGCTACAGATATGCAGACGCCAACATCAGTACAAGGGGGAGGAACGATTTCCATCTCCTTTGCTTCTTTGTCTGGGTCTTTTGCTAGCACACCTTTAGTTAGGTCTACCTCCATTCCTTCCACGAGTGGAAATTCCCAAACCAATGCTTTTAGTTCTAGATTCTTCCCATTTGGCACCCATTCACAGGGTATTCCGTCAGTTCCGTTTAGTGCCGCCACATCCATGATGGGTGGATCAAATTCATTCCATGGTTTTCCTTTCGGAAGTGGTCATATACCACATTCCAACCCAACAATTGGATCTATGCCTTTCTCTTCTTTAGGACAAAGTAGCAATCCCTTTCAAGGTTGGACTAACCCTGTGGTTTGTGGCATGGGAACTAGGAATCCATTTTTCGGCCAACAAGGGAATAGGCCGTACTCCACAGTTAGCTCATTTCAAAGTATTCCTCCTTTAGCTTCTGCTTGGAATCCGTATCAGGGGTTATCGACTCCTTATAATCCTTTAGGAGGAAGTTTTGCTGGTTATGGAGGTTTTGCGGCCGGAGTTGGTCAAACTCCGAGTTTTGCTGGATCAAAAGGCTTGCCTTTTGGTTCAGCTGGTTCTACTGGATACTTCAGGCAGCCTGGTGCCTTCCAAAATCCAAGTCAATCTTTTCAGAACTTTGGAAACTCCGCCCAGTCCGGGTGGAATCCCCAAGGTCCTCCTAGGCTTCCTTTTTTGGAAATTTTGAACTTGCCAGATCTCACAAAATTAACAAACGACCCAATCAAATATAATCCGGTCTGGCCTCCAGTCCCAACCAAACTCCCTTCGGACATTCCAAAATTCGAAGGGAAGAGCGGTGAAGACCTAGGTGACCATGTAACCAAATTCCATTTGTGGTGCTCATCTAATTCCCTTATCGATGACTCGGTTAGGTTGAGACTTTTTCAACGCACCTTGAATGGTAATGTGGCAAAATGGTATATAGAGTTGCCGGGGGGTAGCTTTACATCTTTTGCCTACTTAGCTAATATTTTCTTAAATCATTTCCAGTTGCCTGTCTGTTATGATGCCGGAAATGAACTTCTGGCCAATTTTCGTCAAGACACGACAACTCACATTTATGATCATATTCAGGAATGGATATGGAGAAAGAGGCTCATTAAAGCTGAAATCCCTCTGGAGTACTGTCTCGAATGGTTTTTGAAATATTTACAACCTGAGATCTCTAAGGATGTCTCCATGTCTGGAGTCTATTATGAGGAGCAAGCCATTTTTAGGGCCCAACAATTAGAATTTATCTACTCTCAATATGGGATCCTACAAAAATACTTGCCAAATGCTCCTAGGTCTAAGGTTGATATAGCCAAGATGAAGCCAGGTACCCATGCGGATGGTATCGTTGGATCGGTAGACACAAATGCGGTGAACTTTTTGAGCCAATTGCAACAGTTGTCTTTGCAAACTGCTCCTAACAACCAAGTCACATCGTCTAACCCTCCATCTTCCCAACCCTCTTCGATTAATGCCATCCAATCCAACCCCAAAGGAAATCAAAATTCCAATGGGAAGAAGAAAGGATCAGGTAAGAAAAATAGTCAAGATGGGAAGACTGATGCAAATAATCCTGGCAATAATGTTGGTGGTGGTAGAAATGAGTCTAAAAAGAAAGTCAAGTTTCCATGCAAGTTATGCGGTGGAGACCATTTAACTCACCTCTGCCCCAAGATTGAAGACGCTCAACGCTTGTTAGGGCAGCAATGAGCTTCTAGTTCTTAGGCTGTGTTAACCAACCCTTTTCCCCAAGGGCAACAACTTCTTGCTGGCACGAGTTCAAACCCTGGGACCTCTGTAGGGGGCAACCAAGAAGGGGAAAAGTCATCAAATGTTTTCATGATGGGTTCCAATGTCCAAGTGGCCACTCGGTCACGTGATTACGGTGAAGCCGAAACTTCCAAGGACAAGACTGCTCTTGGAAATACCGACCTTCATATTAAGCAACCCCCTGTCGAGACTATACCACAGATACCGAAAGGCTCTGCTAAACGCGCGACTATTAATCCTAATGCTAGGGCTGCCCAGAACTACTCCATTTTTGAGGATCTGGCTCAGAGTTCGTGCGCCATGTCCGCTTTAGAGGTGCTCCAGTCGTGTTCGGCTCAATGAAGTGCCTTACTTTCCACGATTGGGGCAATTGTTCCAACTAACTCTTTAGTGCTCACTTTTGACATGTTAAATGTCAAAAAGCGACTCCCTCATCATATGGCTTTCCAAATAAAGTCTACATACCGGAAAATTAACATTTTTCGTACCATTATTGATGAAGGAGCTTCCACGTGCGTCATGTCGATGTCATGCTGGAAGGCTATTGGATCGCCTTCAGCTGTTCCCTCACCTACCATCTTGACTGCATTTGATGGTCATTCTCATAAGCCACATGGGATTATCCCGACCTTTCCCATATGTGTTGGGAGGAAGGTCGTTAACATTGAAGTAGAAGTTATTGATGCTAACCTAGACTACAATCTCCTCTTAGGAAGGAACTGGGTATACGAAATGGATGCCGTTGTTTCGTGTCATTTGCTTTCCTCATGAAGGGAAAATCATTAAGATTGATCAATTGGATTATTTTCCAGTCGATCCCCAGGCAATCTCTGACTCTACTGTTCCTTTAGTGGATAACCCTCATCCGCCTACTAAGAATCTAGGAGTTGGGATGTATTCCTCATTGATGGGTACCTTTGATCTTCCCTCTCCTATCGCTAAAATCAATGTCGCTTCATCATCTAAGGAGTCTCCTCGAGAAGAGTTCTTTCGAACTCATTATTTTGCAGACCCTTAGACCTTGCCTTCACCTACGACCACATTAGCTGAAGGACAAGTGAATGGAATGGCATTCCCTATGTCTGCAGGTGAGCTTAGATATTAGTCTATCGTTAACTCTGCAGACGACCACTCTACTCCTTTTTCCGAAGAGGAGTTAGATGGTGATGTGGCCCCAGCCTGGAGCCTTGATTCTACCTCTGCCTTGGACTGCTTAGATTCGGTTTTACCTTCTGAAGAAGCAATCCTCGAAGTGATGATGGGTATAGATCAACCTTGGGAAGACTTACACCATTGTTCATACTTTCTTCCTCTATTGCAGGAAGTAGAATCTAGGTTCTCCGAGCTCTTTACTAGTGATGTTTGTACAGTATCAAATCCTTTGGCTCCAGCACACTTTCATGCTGAAGGTAATATGTCGGTGATTTCAAAAATGATATCTATAAACATCTCTAGGGACCCTAATGTAATCAAGAATATCTTCATTGGAAACGAATGTTCCCCTGAAGAAATTCAAGTTTACACCGACCTTTTCAAGGAATTTCGAGATGTATTCGCTTGGTCTTATGAAGAAATGCATGGAATTGATCCATCTATAGTTATACATGAGATCAAGACGTATGAAAACGCCAAACCGGTCCGTCAAAGGCTTCGACCAGTTAATCCTAGGAAAGCAGCAACAATTAAAGCTGAAGTTGAGAAGCTGCTAAAGGCGGGTTTCATATACCCTGTTCCTCTTACTGATTGGGTTTCTAATCCAATCCCTGTGGATAAAAAGCAAGGAACAATCCGAGTATGCATCGATTTTAGGGACCTAAACAAGGCTTGTCCGAAAGATAATGACCCCACGCCATTCATTGATCAGATTATCGACGAGTGTGCGGGTAATGAGATTTTTTCCTTCATGGATGGTTTTTCTGGTTATAATCAAATTTCTATCCGTCCTGAAGATCACCAGAAGACAACTTTTATATGTCCCTGGGGTACTTTTTCATACAGAAAGATGCCTTTTGGTCTTAAAAATGCTGGAGCCACTTTCCAGCGGGCCATGTCATATGCTTTCCATGAAATTAAACATATCATCGAAGCATACTTGGACGATCTCGCTGCTCGTTCTCGAAAGAGAACTGATCACCCTAGTCATCTTCGATTGGTTTTTGAGCGATGTCATTTCTATAAAATCCGGTTGAATCCCAACAAGTGCGTTTTCGCGGTTACGTCCGGTCGGTTATTAGGGTTCATCGTGTCAAATGAAGGGATTAGGGTTGATCCCTTCAAGGTAGAGGCAATAATTCAGTTGCCTCCCCCGTCCTCAATTCGACAACTTCAAAGTCTTCAAGGGAAGGCTAATTTCTTAAGACGGTTTATAGCGAATTATGCCGAGATCACTAAAGGGTTCATGCGTTTGCTACAGAAAGGAGTTCCATTTGTGTGGGATGACTTTGCGCAACGGTCGTTCGATGCTTTGAAAAAGGCATTAGTCTCTGCCTCGCTTTTGAGTCCACCGGATTATGGTAGGGACTTCCTTTTATATCTCGCTGCAGCAGAATCAACCATTGGTATGGTTCTTGTTCAGGAAGACGATGCTCTCACAGAGCATGTGATTTATTATTTGAGCTGAGGCTTGATAGGTCTTGAACTTTGCTATTCTCCGGTTGAGAAGTTGGCCTTGGCAGCTGTCCATGTTGTCCAGCGGCTCCGCCATTATATATTGCTACGCAAAACTTTTGTCTTAGTAGCGATCAATCCATTTCAGTTTGTCCTCAGTAGGTGAGTGATTGGGGGCAAATATAATCGATGGATAGTCATTTTACAAGAATTTGATCTTGAGTTCTTGTCTGCCAAGTCTAAGAAATCTATGGTTTTCGCTGAGCTAATTTCCGAGCTGCCTTCTGGAGAGGATACTATTTATGAGGAAAGTTTTCCTGACGAACATTTATTCCTCATCTCTTCACTTGACCCTTGGTATGGAGATATCATTGTCTATCTCCAGACTTCGAAGTTTCCCTCTACTTTCCTTAAGGATGAACGTCGAAAATTACGTCACCCGGCTAAAAATTATGTTATCATTGGTGATACATTATATCGTCGAGGGGTTGATTCAATCCTTCGGTGCTGTTTAAGCTTAGAGGAAGCAGAGTCAGTGCTAAATGACTACCACAGTGGAGCTTGTGGTGGTCATCTATCAGGGCTTGCTACAGCCCAGCGCATCTTGCGTGTTGGCTATTTTTGGCCTTCGCCTTTTAAAGACTTTGTTGAAGCAGTCAAACGCTGTCACCCATGTCAAGTCTATACTCGAAAGATGCGCACACATCCAGCTCCTCTTTTTCCCGTTGTCACTGTCGGTCCCTTTACTAAGTGGGGTATCAATTTTACAACTTGTAATCCGCCTTCAGTGGTGAATCATAGGTACATTATCGTGGCTGTATACTACTTGACGAAGTGGGCCGAGGCCACGCCCACTTATAAAAACGATAGTGACATGGAAACATTGTTCCTTTTTAATCATATTATCTTAAGATTCAGTATCCCGAGAGAGATTGTCACTGATCATGGCAGTCATTTCCAGAATCAACTGATGTCTGAATTGGCTCTCAAATTGGGTTTTCGGCAGGAGCATTCATCTCCTTATTATCCTTAAGCCAATGGACAGGTTGAGGTAGTCAACAAAACTCTTAAGATGATCTTGCAATGGACAATCGACAAAAATCGGTCCAATTGGCATCTTATGTTGTATCCACCTCTTTGGGCATAACGGACCTTCATGAAGACTGCTACTGGTTTTACACCTTTTCAGTTAGTTTATGGGATGGAATCTATCTTCCCTATTGAATGTGAAATTCCATCTCTTAAGTTAGCTGTTGAGCTCCTTCCAGAGACTTCGAGTCTCGAAGAGTGCCTCCTTCATTTGGAACATCTCGATGAGCAGCGTCGAGATGCCGCCACGATGAATGAGGCTCATAAGAAAAGGGTTAAAACGCAGTATGATAAACTTATCCGTCCTCGAGTATTTTCTGAAGGTGACCTTATCTTGGTCTATGACCAAGATAAGGACACCTTGGGGGCAGGCAAGTTTAAGCCTATGTGGTACGTTCCCTTCATTATTAAACGAGTTTTAGAAAAAGGGTTGTATGTGTTAATCTATTTTGAGGGAAACAAGCTTGCGGAGCCCTGAAACGGGCTCTACCTAAAGAAGTACTTTGCTTAAGTAAGAGTTAGGCAATGGCTTCTTTGTACATTATGTATATTTGTACATATCTCATCAAGAGTTTTTGATATCAACACTTTTTTTTTTTTTCTGCTGCGGCAGGTGTTGATGGATGACTTGGTCTATTTTGGATTCGCTGATGGTGCTAGTCAGCACACTCGGAATCTCGCTTCCGCAGCTTGGGTACTCTACTATCCAACTGGTCAATTGATGGTATCAAGGGGTGTATGCATTGGTCTTGCTTCAAATAATATGGCTAAGTATATTGCCGTCATTAATTTAGTATCCGAGGCAATTTCTTATGGAATCGACTCGTTGGTAGTTTATCTTGATTCACAATTGATAGTGTCACAATTGAACAACATTTATCAGGTAAGGGATCCATGTTTATATCGCTAGTATTTAAGGGTGAGGTTGTTGCAAATATCATTTACTTACATTAATTATTTGCAAATTCCAAGATCTCATAATTGGTTAGCAGATTCTATCGCTAATCAAGCATTAGACTGGCACATCAATCATTCATCACAATAAAATCAAGCATCAAAAAGTTGAACTGTATATATATATATATATATATATATATCATAAAACATCTCGAGTGTACATAATTCTGTCCAAAAAATATACAAAATTGGGACTCAAATGCCCATAATCATGTCCGGTATATCTAATGCCTCGGCTCAAGATGAGCGGCTAAGTAGGTAGCTATCGCATTGGCTACACGCCTAAAAGTGTGAACCCAATCACGTGGCATGCCAACCACATGACGCTGCATATCCTCAGGAAGGTCCTCTACGATAGCCATCGGTACTCGGTGAGTTAGTATCACCAAGTGTTGTTGAACTGTATGTAGAAGTTGCTCTGTATCAGCAGTTGCCTCTTTTGCTCCTCGGCCGCGCCGTCCATGCCGTGGGAACCCATCTGGTCATACCGGCCGAATATCTGGAACATGATCATCATATTAGTCATTTGAATCCCATCAAAAATATTTTTCAAAATTCATTGTTATATTTGAAAAATCTAAAAAAAATCATAAAATAAAAAATACTTACCAATGTCGCCCCATGCTGCGGTTGGTGGTAACGCTAGATCGAGATCTCCTTGGAAATCCAACCCAGCATAAGGGTAGTCATCTATGGTGATGATCTGCTGATCCCACCAGGAAAAGAAGTCATCATCAAATGCAGTCCGTGGGATGTCCCCATCCCCTAGACGTTTCATCAGGTCGGCCCACTTGCCCATGCATGGATCTCGTGGGGTGCTGATGGAAACTGCTACCCTAGGGTGGAGTGCAGGGACCCTCTCAAAAAAGAAAGAACATAGAATAGCCCCATATCCAAGTTTTTGGCCTGCCCCCTTTTGATAGAAGTGAGCTAGCTCTTCATGCTAGCCAGAAGAGGAGTACACCAGTCAAATATAGTGGTGAGACAGTCAACTGCCACGCTCATGGTTAACCGTGATGCCAGGTGCAGAGAAGCTGAACCTTTCACTCTAGCTATGGTGAACAGGATTATCCTTAGCGGTAAACTCACCACATGTGTGATGGAAATCTGACCAACCTTCTTTGGATGTCCCGGGCAATATATCTGTACGTAGCCCTTGATCGAGAGACTGCTCTGTGTCTTGCCTCAGGAATGTACTACTTCTCCCCTTCGGGAAAGGCCTGTGATGAAATAGATATCTTCCACTTCTATCCTGAGTGGCATCTGGTCAATCATAAAGGCATCCTCCTCGATATTCCAGTAATCAATGAGCATTTCAAGCAGACGTGTGTTTGCTTTCATATTCGACAGTTTGAAGAATTTAAGCAAACCACATCCCCCTAGGGCATCCAAAGCATCAGGATCATTCATGACCTCATCATCCACTGTGGTATGCTCTCTTTCTCGCCAAGTGACCGACATCCTGAAGAAAAAATGATTTTCAACCTTTAGTTTTTTTGTTTAAAATGTTCGCAGCGTATACGTGGGTCCCTTTGCACACAATCGCGTATAGGGCCTGCGTGTATGTGGGTTCCATATTACCAACCCGCGTATACGCCGCGGTGAAATTTTTGGCAAAAAATTCAACGGTAAAACATTAACTAAAAATTCTAAAACTAGTCACAATGGATTGCAAGACAAGTATAAGAGTTACCTGGAGGTTTTTGAAGAATTTGAACAGTTGAATTTGGAGTATGGAAAGTTTGCTCCTTTTGCTCCACTTCTCTGCTCTCAAACTCAAATGGTGAAAATGGAAATTTTGGACGTTTTTCGACAGTTTCGAGACGGTTCTATGACTGCTGACCCATCATGGCAGATATCGTTTTCTCACTGGCATATAGGTTAGGGAAGCCATTTTTCCTTTGCATTATGCATACTAGCGTCCATTTGTTGATACATCTGCCATAGGGTCGATCCCATCGTGTTATGGTTCGTAAGACATCTTCACTCGCCAATTTTTTAAATCATGACACGATGGTAGAAGCCATCCTTTACACGGGCATCGTAGTTAGCACCTCACTGACATTTTTTGCCCATGCTGCTCTGATCTGAGTAGGCTTGGGAGTCCTCTTTAGTCACACCATGACTTATGTGATGAAGCCTCATTCCTCTTTTCTTTTTCGCTTCGTTCTGGCCTTATACCCTAGAGGCTCCTTTGTGTTGAGTTGTACCACTGCATTGCATTTTGACCATTTGCACCTTTTGGCCTTGAGCCGGCTTCACTTGGACTCATGTTTAAGCCAACTTTTGACCATGCCGACTGCAAAATCAAACCTGCATACCTTTAACTTCTGCAACTTGACACACCTTGACCCGTGGAAGGAACACACCTTTGAGTGCCACTGAACAATTTTCACCTCCCTGCATTGAGCATAGGAACGTTCCAATCCTAGGAACTAGATCATCTGTTTCACCGACACTCGTTCCTTCCACTGTACTATAACATTCTTTTATTCTTTTTCCAGCTTAAAATAAAAAGACAAAAAAATTATATATTCCAAAAAAGAGCAGGAACGGGACAATATTTCCATTTATTGTTGGCAGCTAGAGTCAGTCGTGTTGCCCTTGAACAAAGCACTCAAAACAAAGTCTCCTCCATTTGGGCGGGATTTAGTTTGACTTAGGTATGCCTTAACCGTGTTATTGAGTCAGTTCTCCATCGATTGGTTATCTCTTCCAATCATATGGAGGGTTCGTTCGTGCCTCCTGCATGATGAACTTATACAGAGTCATCATATGCGGCCACATAGTCACATTGAGTCGTGCTTTTTGTTCAAGGGAAGTTAGCCAGAGTCGGCCTCTCTGCTATGTCTCTTGACTAATTTTTCAGTCGGCCATCCCTAGTTGTCAGTATCATGTCTATCATCACATCAGTTATATTGGTCCTTTACTCGTGCCAGTTTGAGAAGGTCTCCATTGACTTCTTGTTGGTGGGTCTTGTCGTTATCGACAACGACATCTTGCTCTGAGAACATGCCTAGAGCTGCACCCTGGCCCTATTTTCATTATTGATAGGTCACCTTGTGCTCAGCATCAATCAGTATCATGGGTCTTTGACTGAGTGGTTTTCCTTGTGTTCGACATCAGCTTATATTATCACACATTGGGATTCATGCAGTACCTTGGTTTCCATTTGACCCTATTGGTGGATACCTCGCCTCTATGTCAGCTTCCATTATTGGTTGGTTCAGAGGGTTTCTGTCATGCGCTAGTCACATCTTGTGTATGCCGGAAACGTACTTCGGTCGGGTTACTACATCTCTTTCGTTTGATTCCTTCCACATTATTGGCCTATGGGTTACACTCGCACTAGATTGATGAAGGATGCCTTAATGCCTTCCTTCTAGCGGATCTTTCCCTATTGACTCCGATTCATTGCTCTGGGGCAAAGATCTAGAGTCCATTTGGCAGTACCTTGGGGTTTGCAGTCATTAGTGGCAGATCCTTCACTATCGATAGTGGGAAACCATCATTGTCTCCTGATCAATAGATTCTTACAGGTGTTCGACTCCAGCTCATCTATTCACACTTTTTAGATTGTACTGGGTACCTTGACGCTCATTATCATTATCAGTGAGTAGTCTCGCGTTTGTTAACGGTATACATCAATGACCGGTAATCAAACGATTTCTCACATGGTCGACTTCAAATCAATTATTCCCATGGTGTAGAAATGTACCACAGCGGTTGGTGAAGACCTCAGGTTGTATCAGCATTCATTGGTTCACTTGACAGTTGCTCCTGTTGCTGCTAGTTGATACCATTCCACCTTATATGTTGCAGCCAGTCATGGTGACATTCTATATGCTGGCACCTGAGTTTGCAGTGTAGTACCATCCTATTCCATCATGTTTAGTTGGTACCCTTTGTGATCAGTCTTTGATATTAGTGATCCAGTTCATCCTTCAGCATCATTGACATTCTTATATGTGATATTCAGACATGTACTTGTTCGATCATGATCAGATGATCCATTATGTTTTCCAGTTCTTTATACTTGTATACTTAGTGGATCCACTTGTACTTGATATGCAGACACGCTTTACTTTTTCTGAGCATGGGTATGCTCGCCTCAAACAATGTTTTTTTCTGATCTCCTTTTGTGGCTTGGCAGGCTGAACTCTGGTGAAGTCATTCTCGGTTTTTGACAGATTTCCTTTCCATGTACTTGCTTAATACATTTCAGCCATCATGTACCGCTTCTGACCTCATATATAAGGGGGCATCTGTTATAGCTCCAAATCTCACTCTTTGGGTTTGTGATGCTGCATTCATGGCCCAGGGCAACCCCTCCTTCCAGGCCTGGTCCAAAATTTAAAAAACAGTGTTTTATTCCCTATACGTGACATTTCCCTGAGTTAAACACATGTATACGCGGGTCTGTGTATACCCAACCCACGTATATGTCTTAAAACACTTAAAAAAAATTAAATCTCCTTAATTTCGGGTGGAGATCGCGAGTTTTACCTGCTGATCACCTGTTAGTGCCCATCGCCCAATTGTTCCCAATGAATTCCCAACTAAAAAACTACTTTGGGAGAAGTATAAAAAGGCTTCAATGGGAAGGCCTAAAGGAGGAGAGAAGAGAGAAAAAGGTTATTATGCTAAGATTTCCCTGATCAGGTCTGAAGATCCTTGTGCCTCCTGCACTTCCCCCATTTTTACAGGAAACCCTTGTTTCCTTGTGTGATGATGTCCATCTACTACTTGTGATATCATGGAGTAAGTCATGGAAGGAGTTTGTTAAAGGCTTGAGACTGGACGAATCCGGAGGTCGGTTCCGTTTGGAACCTGCCAAAGGACGACTCAGGTGAAATTATTCCTTTCTGTACTTTATTTGTCTATAATAAAAGAAACACTTTTCTTTGTTCCTGATATAAATCTTCTTCATGTTTATGATATCCATGTTATGATTCATGTATGAATGGTTGTTTAATTGCATAACTAACTACCTTTCAATATATTATGAATATGATTTCTTTATAATGTTTAGTCCATATACTGCTATACTTTCTTGAATTGATTGTTTTGCAGGTTGAAGGAGCAAAAGGAACTCCAAGAAGGGTTTGGACCCTGGAAGGACCTTCTCAAACGTAGGACCTCAAGTACGCCCCTTATCGTAGAGTTTGCTTATATTAGCATCATGGCTGTATGGAATGTGTGTTTCTCTGTATAGACAACTTTTAGTCTGCTAGGGTGTCAGCCCAAGACCCTAGGGGAACTTTTCCATTAACACACCTGGCCCTTTTGTAGCTAAGCTATAATCTTTCTTCATAATCTTGTAGGGATTCATCATGCCCTAAGGTCATCCTAAAAATTTCCTCTTTAGTGCCTTTATACCTACAATAGTATCGATACTTGTTGTTGAAGGCTTGCTGCATCTGAGCCCAAGTGGTGATGCTAACCCCAGGTAAATCCATGAACCAGTGCAAAGCTGCAACCTTGAGAGTGGATGGGAATAATTTTAACTTTTGCTAATCATTGGTGTAATCAGAGGTTCGACATATGATAGCAAATTCAAATAGGAAAGTGTTTGGATCTTCTGAGGTTAGACCATGGAAATGAGGAAGGGAAGAGGGGCTTATATTCTTCATCTTAGTATCCCCATTGGTTTCCCTAAGTTATCCCTATTCCTACAAGGCATGATATATATATATATATATATATATATATATATATATATATATATATATATATATATATATATATATATATATATATATATATATATATATTTTGTTTTTAGTTTTTTTCCAAAACTTTGAGAGTGATTGCAGAGTTGAAATTGCAGTCTGAATGAAAACTAACTATTTGAATGAAACCTTACTTGCAGAATGGAAATGAAAGCAAAGAATGCATAATGAAAAAGAAAGCAACTAAATCACTCTTGTAGAAATGAAATTACTAGCAAAATATCATAAACAATAAATGGAAGAGAGAAATCAATAATTGCATATTACTTAGAAACCTCCCCGTCAATATTGCCAAAAAGTGATGATCACCAATATTGCAGTAAGAATGATGCAACTCCTGGGGCTACCAACTTTACTTTATCAACCCAGGGTTCGTAGAAACTTGGAGGTGATAGTGCTGAATACACAAGTAAAAGTGATGGTTCTGTCTGTTGTCACTGTTTAGCTAGCAAGAGTCCACTAGGGTTTTTCAAGCCAGACTTCTATGGATTCAGAAGAAGCTTGGTTGTTGATGAGGGATAGAGAAATATACTCTAACATAAAGCTTGTCTACTGCAGTAAGGAAAAACACTGAAATCCAATGCTAAAACACTCCATTTCCTAGCTAACTTCTAAGAGACTATGTTTCAGAAAGAATGCTAGATTAACATGTATGAAATTCAACTATCTTAAGCATGTAAATTCAAAGCATCAACATTCTATTACTATGCATGTAAATGGCTACAACAAATCTATTTTTTTTCTTTTTGTCTCTTTCCATTTTTATGGAGAAGTGTGAAAGATAATCTCTCTTGGTGATGTGGTAGGTGGCTTAGGGATGTTGGAGGATGGTTGGAAGGTTTGGGGGACCCTTAGGTGACCTTGCCTGGCTTCCTAGAGGTTTTCCCTCAATTTGGCCTCAAAACAGGCCACTATAGGAAAACCTACAGGATTCCCTGTATTTCTACAAGATACAGCCAAGAGAAAAACGATGGGTGCTGAAGGTGATGGAAGGCTTAAGGAAGGTGGTTGGTGGATGGAATGAAGTGAGAAAATTCCTAGGATCACTCAGAACTCAAAACCAAGGTTGGGAGATGGTTGGATTTGCTCAACATGCTTGGAGGAGTTTCCTTGAAAAATGATGAAATTGGTGAGGGTCTTAGTGAAAGAAAGGAATGATCATGGATGGATGAAGTTAGGAGGAGGTTGCTGACTATGAGATCTCTCTTTGCTTATGAAACACCTGCACTGCATCAAACAATGATATTTGCCCAAAAATCATGTAAACAAGAAGAATTTCAATAAGCTAGAAAAACAGAGTTTAATGAGATTGCTGTCTACTTCATGCATGAGGAAAATTTTCAGAATAAAATGAAATCATTGATGAGATCTACTGTAATAATGAAGATGGAAGAAATGATAGCTAAATCCTACACTTGCAAACTGGTCAAATGCTAGCTTAAGCACAATAAACTCTAAATTCTATGAGAAAGTAGAATTTTGTCTTTTTTGGGACTGTATAGGGGTCCTTTCCTCAAATCATGATCCCCAAAGGAAGAAGTGAGGCCAAAACACCTATTGACAGCTTTTTGATGCTCCTTTTATCCCTTCTAACTAATGACGTTGTAAAGCACAAATGGAAGCAAACTAATAAACAAACTAATCAAATCTATTCTACTTGCAATGAGAAACTTCTAAGGACAATTTAACCATGAATCTATGAAATTAATCTAAGCATACAAATACAAGAAGAGGAGCCTTTGCTGCTAGGGTTCGGCCCTAACCCAAGAGCTTTAGCCCACCGAGTTAACTCAGTGCTGAATCAAGAAAAACCTCATTCTCATTATCAAAACATAAAATTACATAGAAATGTCTTCCACAAGTCTGGATCTAAAAAATAACTAGTGTTTTTACAACAAAAAATCGAATCCTAATGAGGCTCTAGGTATCTTTACTTATACAACTGAAGTCCCCAATGACTTCCTTAAATCTAGGGAGGCTCAGCTCCCAAACTCGAGATAAACTAACTCTTTGACTGTCACTTTCTCGGCTGCCTTTTGATCTTCATGACTTGGCTGCTTGTACTCCGAGCTAGTGTGATTGATGGAGGAATATTCGAATGAGGGAGGAGTAAATGAGGAGGATTTACCTCTTACAATCTCTCTTCCTTGTCCCATTCGAGTTTCAGCCTTTAATCTTGCCAAAATTCCCTGATTTTCTCTCACAAACCTGCATTCAATGCACATTAGTCCACTAGGCATAATATCTCACTTTGACTCATCTCATTAAACAAAATATAATCAAAACATTTAATAAATTGTGAGAAGAGTTGATTTGTTTAAGCTAGGAGGTGAATTAAGGTCCATATAGTTACCCAATGATGAGGCTCATTAGTCCACTAGGGTAAATATGTGACGAAGGTTTACTATGATATGACTCAACTTCCTAGGTACAATTAATGAAGTGTAATCATCCAACCAAAACTTTACTGACCTCCCTCGGGAACTACAGGACCCCCAGAGGCTAAATAATCACTCCAGGTGCCCAGACCTTGAGCTAAACTATTTTTTCACTGACTTGGATTCCTAGATGTAGGAATAACACTACTTAAATTCGACTATAACCCTCCATTTTCATGGATGACCCTTCCTCCCAATGATTGTAGTCTAATTCACTTAGTTTTGTACATGCGACCCCGAGATCTGAGCCAATTTTTCAGGGCTATGATCCAGACCTGCGCCCAAAATTTGATAGAACTTTCTAGAATGATAAAATACATCAAGAAAATTATAGATATACAAAACTTAGTCAAGCATTTGACCTAACCAGGCCCAACCATGACATCCATTTCATCAAACACATTAAGAACATGTAATCTATAGGTTATAAATGTAAATCTGAGCATAGGGTCTCATACTTATCTGAGAGTCATCATGAAGGTCGAATGCCTTCTCTCAATAGCTGCATTATCATCTATTAGGTGATACATTCATTAACCATTCATTTACTAATCAAAACATGATAATATCCACAACTAAATTTTGTCATAAAACCATGCTTATAACCAACATATAACCATAATAGTAACAATGATAGAACAATCGTAAAATCCGCATAATAACAAGTACAAATACTCATGAAATATAAGAGGAAAAGAACTCTTATTAACGTATGAAAAATCCAACCAAGTCAGGGACTTCCACATACCACCCGACCATTGATAGGGTTGAACCAATATTTCTTTTAGCCAATCACCCTCATGCCATATTCCAAGCATGAATGTGGGACTCACAATGTAGAATTTCCCATAAATTCACAAGCTCATGTAATCTACTAAAACAAGAGACAAGAATCTACTTCTACTCTTTACAGTAGAAGCCCATAAACATTGAGCGAATAATAATCAATAGAGGAAGAGAAACAAAGGCACATAACACAATAAATATCCGGGGAAATCCACAACACAAAACCCCACTATCTGTTTTCTATTAATCCGGAAAATCAAGATGAAATTACAATTCTTTTTCTCTCTAAAACAATCTCAATGCTCAACACATTCAATCTCCAACTCACAACCAAGCTCAAGCCAAATCCAGGCCTCTTCTATGCTCTCCAAGTCTCATATTTCCTTGCGCCCTTTGTCAAAGATTTTAGATGAATACAATATGCTCTGCTCAACCTTGAGCTTAAACTGCATAAGTATATCCTATCCTCCGACTGATGCCTTCCTTTGGAAAATACTTAGCCAAATTTCCAAGCCTCCAAGCTTCTAATTCTTTGCACAATTCCTGAGAGAATTAGCCTGTATTTAAAGGGAAATTCCTCAGTTCCTGAATGAATGCACTATCAATGCAATTCAGAAAAATCTAAAACAAATAGTACATTGTCCCTACACTCTAGTCTCAACTGGGTCTTTCTCATAATTGACATGCATGAGTTTCTAATGAGGGAATATTTAGTTAACCGGAGTAGCACTAGTTGAGTGCACTAATGCATCAATTGACTGTTAACTCACTATTAGTTCCTCAAACAATTTGGAACTACTTTAACTAGACTTAACTCAATAAACTGAGTTAACTAATTACTACTCATACATAAATCATCCTAGACCCCTATAATATAGGGAGAACATATACATGACTTCAGAAATACTTCCAACTTGAAATTCCTAAGTTAATTAAACTTAATTAACTATTTACAAGTTTCTATGAGAAAAGAATTACAATTTAATTCAAGGACAAATTAAATTGGAATTTCTGGATTCTATTTTTAACATTTCTTGTTGCTATTTTCAACACAATAAAATAAGTAGGGCTTCCTTAGGCTTTAGCATGTATCCCACCATTACCAGTTAAGGGATCTCTAGTCCTGAAATGCTCATCTATACAAAAAGGCTGTTATTGGGAAATCTAGTGTCTATGCAGAGCTGCTAGTCCCACTAAGACTGGTAGCTATCTTAGAAACAAACAAACTAAAACTACTTTCGTTTTCCTTTATGAGAAGTATATAAGAGGGGAACAAAGGAGACCAACCTCTGTCTTGTGGTTGGTTCCTTGCTTGATTCCTCTCCCTTTTGATAGATCTTTGCCACTCGCTTCCTCGTCTACCCAGCTTCAAAGAGAACCTGTGGAATCAAAGCAACATAACACTATCCAAGAACAGAGATCTACTATCATAAACAATATAGGACCAGATATATATTGACCACACAAATGCATATATCATCAATCATACAAGAATGTGGAGGAAAACTTGAATAGCTTTATTAATATCAAGAATAGCAAAGAGGATTACAACCAATTGTTCTGACCCAGTGTCATCCTCTCAGCAAGAAAGCCCTTATTCACCTCATGATAAGCTTAGATCACCCAACACTATGATGTTACACCAAGAAACTAGAAGCACTTCCTTACAAGATATAAAATTCCAGCCTCCAGATCTTTGGGATGAGGGATCCATATATAGATGATTGCAGGGAGGTGAGTCAGCTTCTGAGATTTGATTAGTGTCCTCTCTCTGATAGTTCTTGATTTGACTTGGAGATTGATGATCTCTTACTCATCCCTAGGCGAATGCAGAGAGGCAAGTGTCATAGGAGAAGCTTCTGGAAGATTCCATGATCCTCCACCTCGCAAATTGACTCTGCCATTTGTCCACTCTCACCCATCGCACCCCATAGAAGGGCTTTTTAGTATGAATCACACCTCCCGTGTGCATTTAGGTGGGATGCAACGCACTTTGACGATGGAGCAGGTGAGATGGTCTAGCTTTGACCAGTTCTGAGTAGTTTTTCATGGAGAACTTCTGGGAGATGATGTAATCAGTTGACCTTGTTCTTTTAGGGGTTGGAACAACAATTTTAGGGACTTAGGAGCCCTTGGTTTATGGACATATATGATTGGGGTTGCAGTGCCCAAAAATTTCTATAACAGTTGCCCCCTAAAGCATGAGGTCGTTAATCTTTTGATGTTGGGGGAAATGCTTTATCATGAGGATCTGAAGTTTTTTCGAGCTGGAAGGAGACCTGTAATAAGATACAATACAATACATTATCTTCATAACATTTTCATGATCTGGCTGAGGCGGGCATTCCCATGCTCAGCTTTATAAATTCATTTTTCATGTACATAGGACAAACAATCGTCTGTGTGCAGACTGATGATTCTGGTAGAGCCATCATCCCTTGGATTGGATGATTATCTGTGCAGCAATGATGTACATTTGATGTCTTTATTTTCCTAAATATATATCGCAACCCGGATGGATGAGACTAGATTCGGGGTCTTCAATATCGTTTGATCTTTACTCAAGGTACAAGTCGATCCATGTGATAGATGTTCTGGAGTCGAACATGGAAAGACATCGCCTGATTACCAGCCAGTGATGTAAGATGTTAACAAGCGCGAGAGGAATCACTAATAATGATGATGACCCTCAAGGTAAGACAGTACAATTCACGTGGTGTGAAAAAGGGACTTGGTGTCGAACACCACGCAAAATCTTTCAATCGAAGGCCATTGATGTAAACTTGTCACCGGAAGTGAGAAACTTGCCATTGGGGCATGCAAGCTTCAAAGTACTGAAAGGGTTGTTCCTAGATCGACTTCCTGGATAATGAGCTGATGTTGAAAAGAAGTGATCCGTCGTAGGAGGGCCTTAATGAATCCCACATCTACGACACGGAACGGAGCAAATGATTTTAATGGAGGTGAAAACAATATGATGATATCAAGTTCAGGGTGGCGGTCATGAAAGAATGGAGCGTAAATGTATTGCAGTGGATGAGACACAGGTGAATTCTCTGAGCGACTTCTCTTGAACATATCGGCGACACTGACATGATGAATTGGTAGCGTTAACCCCAAATGTGGATGGTGTGATGGACCAATGGTGATATGACCAGTGAACAGAACAGCCCAACCCGACTCAGATGCAGAGTGAAAGTGTCATGTTCAAGAGCGACTTGCTACCAATAAAGTTTCTTCAAGTTTTCTTCCCAATTTTTCCCCAGTCATTGCTGACCAGTACCTCTTCATTTTTGTCAAGCTTGAGGAGGAAAAAATATGCTTGTTCTATAATTTTCCCTTCGGGCAAACCCATCGCTATGTTTTAACGAGCCTAGCGATAGTGAAACTCGTTCTTGTCTGTATGGACAAGTTTGTCGCTATTCAGTTTTAACGAGTTTAACGACAAAGATAACTCGGTCCTTTTCAATTTATGAGTCTAAAAGGGATGTAAAGAAAACTCCAACAATCCTTTTTCGTCATATAATACCTTAAGTTCAAAAAAGTATAAAATAATACAAAAGGGATGAATTTTCGGTAATTTTAATGAGCCGAACAAAACAAGCGCTCGATCTTTTTGTGTAATAATCCCTTAGCTCCAAAAAGATTAAAATCTAAAGGAGGGATAACACTTCCGGTCACTTTAATGAGCTGGAGAGGCTAATTGCTCAACAATCTTTTCATATTTTACGAGTCAGATGAAAAGAGCTTAAAGGAGACTCGTTTTTCGAAGGAACGAGTGAAAAATTCGGGTAGCAGCTAATTCTAGGTAAGGTTTGGAATTTTCCAATCACGGCAGTGTCACAAGGATGGCTAACAGGATCACTCTTCACAGCTGTTCCTCAAAAAGGGTAAAAAATCAAATGGAGGTGAATGATTGGCAAAAATAGAGTGGAGGTGATGACGAGAACATGACCAAGGCTTCAAAGGCTGATGATAATGCATTCACGATGGTTATTTACCGGAAATTGGTTCATTTTTTAATGAATGAGCTTAAAATCTGGGGGAAACATTTGCTCATTGCTTATGTTTAATTTTTAACGAGCTTGAACTCCACATAAAAACTGCTCGAGGTGGGTTTATTTTTTAACGAGCTTTAACCCTGCAGTAACACTACTCGTGGCAGGTTTATTTTTTAATGGGCTTGAACCTTGCGGTAACACTGCTCATGATAAGTTTGCATGCCCCCAGCATAATAACGCAAATTGAGGTGCATGCCCCCCAAGCTTCATTGCATTCATCTCGATGGTTGGAATGAAGGTTTACCTTCAAGATCTTCGAAAGACTCGACTTTGATTTTACGAGATCGTAATCAAAGACTTGATTTGGAAAGGGAGTCGTTTAATTTTTTAATGAGGTTGACACAATAAAAGAACTATCCTCATGACCCCTTGTTTCATTTTTTAACGAGGTCGACACGAGATAAAAACCATCCTCGAAATCCACTGTATTTACAGTATTTGATAGAAAATAAAAAACTGAAGGATGATTAAGGTTGCTGGAATAATCTTCGTGGTAATTCGGAAGATGGGAGCAATGGTGGTAATCTTCCCATGGTGCCTCTCCTATCATCATTGATTGAATGATTCCTTCGTCTGTAGAATGTACATGCAACCAAGGATCTGAAGAGGTGCCATATTCCTTAGACCTATCTATCCAAACACTCGATGAGCGTTGATTTGGGTTTCCCCCCTAGGCCAAGAAAATTTATTGCTACAATATTTCTAAAATGGCGATGATCCATGCTAACAAAATGTTTAGGAATCTTCCGAATCCATTAGATATAGAGGATTTCATATTGCAGGTTTCCACTGTGGCCACTTCCGCCAGATTACTCGGAGGCTGTAGGGAAAAAGTACCCATTAAGGCAGGGTCTTTTAGGAGGCCTACTCCAATATTTTGAAGCGAATGATTGCTTCCATGGATCATTGGAATGCTTCCCATAACTTGTGAACTATTGGGGATAAATTTTTGTTGGTCGACGATTGTAATTCCTCCTTGGAAGGGAAATGCAATCTTCCTGAATTAGGTCGACACAACTACAGCCATGGCATATATCCAGGGCCTTCCCAGTAGGATGTTTTAATCAAGGTTTCCGTCGATTACTTCAACATCAATTTCTACTGTTTTTCCCCCCAGTTCAACTTTCAAGTTACTTAAAATCCCGTATGGAGTGTATGATCGTCCATCAAATGCTTTTAACATCGTTGACGATCGTGACAAGGGTGGTGAGCCTAAATTTTTCCAGCAACTCATCGACATAATACATGTAGATGCCCCCTCATCAATAATTATTCGATGAACAGTTTTGTTGAGGGCTCTCACTTGAATAAGGAAAGCTAGTTGAGTTGGTAAGTGAGGGTCATATCCTTTGTGATTAAAGAATACAATATTGGAATCCGTTGGCTCAATCCCACCTATTACTGATAATAGAGCTTGCTTTTGGGAGGGGAAATTTTACGGTATCTCAAGTGTTGACATAGCGGACGACGATTGGGCCAGGTTCTCTACTATATTATAATTCTGTGCTACTTTAGCACGAGGATTAATGTCGATTTGTGTACTACTCCCTTTGGCGGCTTTATCGTTAGCTCAGGAATGATGGGTGGCACAAATTCGGTTGAAGTTGTTGTCGAACTACTCAGTTGATCAGTAGCCTTGTTGTTCGACATCTGTGGATTCCCGTAATCTTTATTCCTTGTCGATATCAAAGCATCATTTTGTTGTTTTGAAATGGATACATAAGCACTTGGGATCAGGAAGCATTTTGATTAGCAACCAGTTTGTTTCTCGGGTTTGGAAACGGATCAGTCAATACTGCTGAGGTTTTTGAACTCTTAAAAGTTTCTTAACTTTAGCTTTATGTGGACACTCTCTCGTCTGATGATCCTCATCGCATATCTGACACCCCGCAGGGGGTTTCCTTTACCCAGATGGGTTTGCAAAAGGTTTTTGAGGAGATGACTCATCCTGCTTCTTTTTTCTCCCTTTCTTTTTCTTCTTTCCCTCTGGTTGCTTTAGTTGTTTGCCCTTGCCGGTCAACACGAAATTTACCTCTGAGGCGAGAAGTTCTTCATTTGCATTTTGATCAGAAATCTTACGGGCTTTCTTAGATGCAACCTTTGTCGATTTCGTGCTTGTCGTACCTATCACGCCATCGCCGGCATGAGAGTCTTTATTTGATTTAGGAGGAGGAGGAACGAAAAATTCCGGTCTAGGAGCATCAGGTATTTTATTGTAGAGCGTGCCAGACTGAGTATAGATCAAGTCTAGATATTTTGCACGAGAAATAACTTGATCTTCAGTGACGACTCCTCCCTTTGCCACATCTTCTGTGATAGAAGGTAATAATGACTTAATAAACCATTCATCTAGCAGCTGATTAGGAACATATGTTTTTACCATTCTGCGACGACGTCGCCACTCATGAATATGATCATATATGTGAGTGGCCATTGTCTGTTTGAAATTGGTAAGAAGCTCTGTTCCTATTTCGTACCTTATGGGTAACTGAAAATGGGTTAAAAAGGTTGTGGCTAGGGTACTGAAGTTATCAAACGAAGATCTAGGTAATTCGATATACGATTTTGCTGCCGGACCAGTTAACGTTCTCTGAAAAAGGTGAAGCCTAATCGAATCATCGTTTAGGGTGTTTGATGAACACCACAGATGAAAGGTCATCACATGATTCGAAGGGTATTCACCTAGATTTCCATTAAATTTAGGAATATCTGACAGAATTTTATGCGGAATCGCTGGCCACCAAGGGGCGTAAGCAATTGGATCATTCGTTAGCCGATTTAGATATGGTAATTCTAGAGTTGCTACAAAGGGCAACTGTTGATTCAGGTTAGGCGAAGCATACCCAGGATAAGATGAAATCGCCTGAGCAGTGGGTCTTTGCATACTAGCATAATGTATTTGATGCTGGTAACTTTGATAAGGTTGATGGGCATAACCATTATAGTATGGTTGTTAATAACCGCTTTGGAAATGTGGTTGCCCATTACTTACAAAGACTTGTTGCTCAGGTCCTTGATATGATTGCTGGAATTGCGGTTGTTGAGATTCAACCAGCCATGGTTGTTGGACCATTTGCTGTTGTCCAATACTGGATGATTGACCAAGATGAGGAGTCATAGTACTTGTTTGAGCCTGAGTCGCTCCAGATAAGGAGACACTAACCTGAGGTTGTGATTGAGTCGTTGAGACAAGAGGCTGTTGTCTTGCAACCTGAGAAACTTGGGGTTGACATACAACAGGTAGCGCTTGTACTTGCGATGCAGTCACCATAGCAGGTATAGTGGGAATATTCGACACAGGGTGGACTGGTTGCATTGAATATACAACCCTTGGTTGCTGATGCAGTATTGGTACCCAACCGCTGGATGTAATTCCAGTTTGACCTGAACTTTGTTATAAACTCCCATATGGTTGTTCTCCAAGAGGGAACAATGAAAAGGCATACTTCCCTCCATATGGTGGCAATCCAGTACTTAAAGGGTAGATTGGCCTTTGAAGACACATTAGCTCAATTTGTTGAATTTCAACATAAGAAATACCATATGATAATCCGGATGAAGAAATAGGAACTGACCATGTCATCGAAATAGTCCCTGATTGGACTCCAGCTTGTTGTTGATAACTTTCCGGGACAAATGGTATACCAGTGAACATCGTTGGAGTAGCAGCAGGAGGCTCTGCCGCTGCTGCGTCAGATGACACAGTCTTGGATATCGACAGTTGTTCAGACATATCTAGTCTATCCAAAAGATTTTCTAGCGATTTCGATTGACTTTCTTCCACGATTGTAGATTACTCGATCAAATCAAAATAAAGGGGAAAATGATTTCGAATTAAATGAATTTTAGACGCTTTGACACAACTTGTTTTTCCAATTTTTAAGAGTCGAGAAAAAACAAAAGATGACTTTAGTCGCCTTCGATTTTTAATGAGCCTGAAGTGACAAGTGCTCAGATGGAACTTTTCCTAGTCTGAAAAGGGAGAACTCTAGACTAGAGGGATTACCAAACCAATCGTAAAACTGCAGAATAATTTTTACGGTATGACAGTCAATCTTCCCGAATGCTGTGTTCAGTGCATTGCGATTGATAGGGCGGCAGACATGGCTTCCTATGGATAAAGGATATAGCCTATTGTGGTCTCCCAATATATACTCGATGGTACGTGGGAGCACAAGTCCGTACTGGCACTTGTCGTCTCAAAGTGGAGGAATCACCCAACCAGCAATGAAAACAACAGTTACCAGGCTTTACGACACTGGAATACGTCTCTAGCCTAGACTTCTAAATGTTGTGCGTTAGGTTCCAAAGCGTTTTTAGATTCATTAAATTTATTTTATAATTGATCTTGTTTAAGAAATTTGCCTTTCAGGTTCACCGCGTGATGTAGATAAACAATTCCTAAAATGCAATCTAAGATGATAAACAATCGTTTAATCTTCTTTTTGCAATGAAAATCCTAGCTACTAAAGAAAGAGAGATGATATTCTTTCAACATAGAGCAGAGAGCACACACTATATGCACTGTCCTAAATCAAACCAACAAATAGTCTAAATGCAAATGCACATGCACGTATTTTTTTTCAGCCTTCTTAATGTGTGAATGATAAAAAGAAAGCTAAGCGCAAATCTAAATTATTTTTCAAAGCGACATTACTAACAAGCTTCTTTTCAAGACAAAATGAAGATAATGACGACACTTTGTGATTTAGAATGGGAAACTTGCTTTCGACACTTGAAAAACTACTAATTCAAAAAAAATACAAGAGTAACAGTGTAATCGACTATCAAGAACAATAATATTCTCTTCTATGATTGAAAATGACACTTGCGACACTTCCAAATCAAGAAACGATAGTTCAATTACGCTACTTCTTTGTAAAAGTGAACTGAAAATGGCTCACAATACATAAATTTTTTTACAGTTCTTTGCACAATGGAGGTGGAATAATGGCAAGGAAGGGGGTTTCCATAGAGGTATACTGACTACAAACAACAAAACTCCTAAATAGAGCTGAAAAGAGTGAAGAAAAACCAAATTCTGGAGGCAAAATTAGCCTTCTCTGACCATCACACTTGTTACATAGGGATTCTAGTATGCATCCCATCTACAGCACACGGGAAGTGCGATGCATACTGATATCCTTGAAGAGAGGGTGCGATGGTACAATGTAAAACTTTTGATCCAGTTCTTGATCACAGTTTGCAGCACAGTTCAGGGATTTAGGCCGAGCAAGTGATAATCAGTAAATAAATCATAGGGGTAGATCTAAGGAGGTTACTAGAGCCACCACAAGGGAAATTAGAGAGTTTGTAAATCGATTGTTCAGTTCATAAACAAAACCTGGAGATAGACTGAAGCAGCATTGATCTACATTGCACTTGGATAGAAAATGCAGTTCGAAGGCTAGCTGGCTTGACTTCAGGCTCCGTCTGTAAGTTTATAAAGCAAACAAATATAGAAAAAAAACAATCTATCCGCTCCCCAACAGAGTCGCCATTTTCTTATCAGGAAATCTAGTGTCTATGCAGAGCTGCTAGTCCCACTAAGACTGGTAGCTATCTTAGAAACAAACAAACTAAAACTACTTTCGTTTTCCTTTATGAGAAGTAGATAAGAGGGGAACAAAGGAGACCAACCTCTGTCTTGCGCTTGGTTCCTTGCTTGATTCCTCTCCCTTCTAATATATCTTTTCCACTCGCTTCCTCATCTACCTAGCTTCAAAGAGCACTCATGGAATAAAAGCAGCATAACACTATCCAAGAACAGAGATCTACTATCATAAACAATATAGGACCAGATATATATTGACCACACAAATGCATATATCATCAATCATATAAGAATGTGGAGGAAAACTTAAATAACTTTATTAATATCAAGAATAGCAAAGAGGATTACAACCAATTGTTCTGACCCAACGTCATCCTCTCAGCAAGAAAGCCCTTCTTCACCTCATGATAAGCTTAGATCACCCAACACTATGATGTTACACCAAGAAACCAGCAACACTTCCTTACAAGATACAAAATTCCAGCCTCCAGATCTCTGGGATGAGGGATCCATATATAGATGATTGCAGGGAGGTGAGTCAGCTTCTAAGATTTGATTAGTGTCCTCTCTCTGATAGTTCTTGATTTGACTTGGAGATTGATGATCTCTTACTCATCCCTGGGCGAATGCAGAGAGGCAAGTGTCACAGGAGAAGTTTCTGGAAGATTCCATGATCCTCCACCTCGCAAATTGACTCTGCCATTTGTCCACTCTCACCCATCGCACCCCATCGAAGGGATTTTCAGTATGCATCACACCTCCCGTGTGCATTTAGGTGGGATGCAGCGCACTTTGACCATGGAGCAGGTGAGATGGTCTAGCTTTGACCTGTTCTGAGTAGTTTTTCATGGAGAACTTCTAGGAGATGATGTAATCAGTTGACCTTGTTCTTTTAGGGGTTGGAACAACACTTTTAGGGACTTAGGAGCCCTTGGTTTATGGACATATATGGTTGGGGTTGCAGTGCCCAAAAATGTCTATAACAAAGGATTTATCGTAATCCTGCCATTACTGGTCAAGGGATTCCTAGGCCAAAAAATAATTATACACTACCAAGCTTTACCGCAATCCCACCAAAACTGGTCAAGGGATCAGTGAGCCCTAAAAAATCTTGGATGCCTCCAGATTTCTTCACCAATACCTTGAGGAATTTTCCCATCTCCACCCTCAGGATTTAATATGTATCCCACCATTATCGGTTAAGGGATTCCTAGGCGCTTGGGAATTTCCTTGAGACCACCTCACTCGGTTCCAAAACCATCTGAAAATCTAAAGCTCAACCAAGTTGTTTCTGGGAAAACTAGCGTCTTTTCGATCGACTAGCCCTCTAGGATTGGAAGCTATCCTAGAAACAAATAGTTTAAAGTAATTCTGGATTTCTTCTATGTACAATAGATAAGAGAGAGGCAAAGGAACCAACCTGGATCTTCCACTTAACTCCTTGCTTTATCTCTCTCCCCTTTGACAAAGCTTGCAACTCCTCTCCTACTTATCCTGCTTAGATAATACCTGTAGAAACACAGTAACAAAACACCGTCAAAGCATCTTGATCTATTATATCATAAGCATTGTAGAATTAGAAATACAATGAACATACAATGGCATTCACAAATAATAACATTCATAAATGCACAGTTGTATGGAAGAAAACTCAAAGAACTTTATTAAATCGAAGAGAGAATTACAACCTAGTTGTCTAATCCAGCATCATCCTCCTAGAATCAAAGCCCTCTTCACCTCATGAAATGCAAGATCACCCAACAATACAATGCTCTTTCTCAGATACAAACTATCAACACTTCCTTACAAATTACAAAATTCCAGCCTCCAGATCTCTCAGATGAGGGATCCATTTATAAATGTGTGCAAGGGTGTGAGTCATCTTTGGGTTTTTGATTAGTGTCATTCCACTTGTTGTTTTTGGTTCCACTTGAAGATTTCTTGGATCTCTTACTCATCCCTGGGAAAATTTAGAGAGGCAAGTGTCATAGGAGAAGTTTCTAGAAGATTCCATGAGCATCCACTTAGGAAACTGTCTCATACATTTGTCCATTCTCGCTCATCGTACCCTACATAAGGCCTCATCAATATGCATCACACCTGGCTAGTGTAGAAGTCAGTATGCATCACACCCTGACCGTGGAGCAGTTAGTATGGTCCAGTTTTGGCCAATTCTGGATGGTTTTTCAGGTGGAACTTTTGGGGAATGATGTAATCAGTTGACCATGATCCTTTAGGGTATGAAACAACACTTTTAGGGGTTAAAGAGCCCTAGTTTATTGACATATAATATTGGGGTTGAAGTGCCCAAATATGTCTATAACAGTTGCTCCCTAAAGCATGAAGTCATAAATCTTTGATTTCAGGTGAAATGCTTTATCATGAGGGTCCGAGGCATTCAAACTGGAAGCTGACTTGTATAAGATACAATACAATACATCATCATCATATAATTTTTCATGATCTAGCTGAGGTGGGCATTCCCATGCTCAGCTTTATAAATTCATTTCATGTACATAGAACAGATAATTGTCTGCAGTTGCAGACTGATGATTCTTCATATGTAGAGTCATCATCCTTGACTCGGATGACTATCTGTGCAACTTCTGTGTACATTTGATGTCTTTATGTCCCTGAATATCTCGCAACCCGGATGGATGAAACTAGATCTGGGGTCTTCAAACTCGTTCAATCTTCGCCCGATGTACAAGTCAATCCATGTGAAAAGATGTTCTGAAGTCAAACATAGAAAGACATCGCCTGATTACCAGCCAATAATGTGAGCTGTTAACAGACGTGAGAGGAATCACTGATAATGATAATGACCCCCAAGGTACTACAATACAATTCACTTGGTGCGAATATATGATCCGATTTCGAACACCACGTAAAATATTTTGGACGAAGGCCATTGATGTCCACCTGTCGCCGGAAGTGAGAAACTTGCCATTGAGGCATGCAAGCTTCAAATTACTGAAAGGGTTGTTTCTAAGTCAACTTATTGGGTAATGAGCTCGTGTCGACAATAAGTGACCCGTCATAGGAGGGCCTTAATGTATCCCACATCTACGACACGAAACGAAGCAAATGATTTTTCTAAAGATGAAAACGATCTGACGACACAAGGTTCAGGAATGGAAGTCATGAAAAATGGAGGGTGAAGGTATTGCAGTGGATGAGGCATTAAGTGGATTGTGGTTTCTCAACTGAATGACTTCTCTTGAACATATTGGAAACACTAAGATGGATTGGTAGCATTAACCCCAATAGATGGATGGTGTGGAAGACCAATGGTGAAATGACCAGTGAACGGAATAACCCAACCCGACTTAATCATGGTGATGGAGTGAAAGTGTCATGTTCAAGAGCGACCTGCTACCATAAAATTCTTTAAGTTTTCTTCCCTTTTTCCCCAGTCATTGCTGACCAATACCTCTTTACTTTTGTCAAGCTTGAGGAGGATAACATATGGTTGTTTTATAATTTTCCCTTCAGGCAAACCTGTCGCTATGTTTTAGCGAGTCTAGCGACAGTGAAACTCGTTCTTGTCTAGGTGGAAAAGTTTGTCGCTATTGTTTTAACGAGTTTAATGACAAAGACAACTCAGTCCTTTTCATGTTTAGAGAGTTTGAAAAGGGACGAAAAGGGGACTCTGTCTCGTCTTGGGTGGACGAGTTTGTTGCTATTGTTTTAATGAGTTTAACGACAAGGACAACTCGGTCCTTTTCATGTTTAGAGAGTTTGAAAAGGGAAGAAAAGGAAACTCTAGTAGTTATTTTTCGTAGAATAATCCATTAAGTCCGAAAAAGGATAAAATAATACAGAAGGGATGACTTTTCGATCACTTTAACGAGTCGAAAAAGACAAGTGCTCGAACTTTTTCATCAGATAATCCCTTAGGTCTGAAAAACATTAAAATATACAGGAGGGATGGTACTTCCAATCACTTTAACGAGCTGGAAAGGCTAATAGCTCGATAATATTTTCATATTTAATGATTCTAAAAAGAGTTTAAAGGAGAGTCGTTTTTGAGGAACAAGTGGTGCCTAGGGTAGCAACTGGTTCTGGGTAAGCTTGGAACTTCTCAAAACATGGCGATGTGAAGAGGTTGGCTAACAAAACCACTTTTCGTAGCTGTTCCTCAAAAAGGTAAACAATCAAGTGGAAGCATATAATCGGCCAAAAGAATGGAGGTGATGGCAGGAACACAACCAAGGCTCAAAAGGCTGATAGTATGGAAATCACAAAGGTTATTTACCGAAGGTGGGTTCATTTTTTAACGAGCTTGAACCATGGGGGAACTATGCTCAGTGGTAGGTTTATTTTTTAACAAGCTTGAACCATGCGATAACATATGCTCAGTATTTAGTTTTTCTTTTTATGTAGGCTAGAAACGACAAAACTAAAAAGCTGGAAAAACTAGAAAGCTAAGGAACTACTAAGGTTATGTAGGATGGTTTCGTCCGCAGGATAGACAAAACACTTCCTTTGCTTCATCCGCAGAGTAGACAAAGGTGACTGGTGTGTCGTACCAATCACCTAACCTAAGAAGCTAAAAAGCTAAAAGCTAAAAGCTAAAAATGAAATTGAAAATGGTTTGCATGCCCCCAGCATGATGAAAAGGAGAGTCTCTAGTAACCATATGGAAATCATTGTGGTTAAGCAGGATTGTTTCGTTCGCAGCGCAGGCAAAACACTTCCTTGGCTTTGTCTGCCAAATAGACAAAGGTGAATGGTGTGTCAGACTAATCACTTAACTTACAGGGAAATTCATATGGTAGGATGGTTTTGTCCGTAGAGCAGACAAAACACTTCCCGGGCTTCGTCCACAGAGTGGAAAAAGGTGAATGGTGTTTTAGAACAATCACATAACCTACAGGGGAAATTATCTTTTTAGTTGGGTTCATCCATCAAATAGACAAGGATGCATGCCCCCTAAGCTTTGTTACATTCACTAGACTACTCGCGGAAATTAGGTGGATGGAATGAAGGTTCGAGAGACACTGCTGATGTACAAGGAACATTTAGCTGGGATGATGGTCGACTTGGAGCTATGCTTGAATCGGGAAATGAAAGCTGGTCAACAGTGACAATTTTTCCTTCATGCAGGAAACACATCACTCGAAAGAGTGTTGAAACAATAGCTTCCATGTTGTGAACATAGTCACGTCCAAGGAGTAGATTGTAATCTAACGATCCTTGAACTACCATCACGTTCAGGTGAATGGTTTTCTTTCCCAAAGCTATTGGTAACTTAGGAAGGATCCCTAATGGTCGACTGGTTCCTTTGTTAAACCCTGACAAATTCTGTGTAACAGGCATAAGCGATGGTGAACGAAGCGCTTTCCAAGCAGTTGAGGAAAGGATACTCACTGACACACCCTCATCTATTATAGTTCCAGACACGATCATTTTGTAAACTTGTACTATGATATGAAATAGTACATAAGAAGGAAGGTAGGATCTTGCTAGTCGATTCCAATCAAAGGAAGTTACTAGAATACTTGGAGGGGGTACCGAATAAACAGGTGAAATGACCCCTTGAGTAGTGGGAACTAGGGAATTTTCCTCCTGTTGTGAAGGAACAGGGGATTTCCCCCAAGTTCATCGGACTCTGAAGTAACAAAAAGAATTTGAATGGTATCATTCTTACTCTCTTTGGGAAAGGTATGACCTTCTAAAGGTAGAACTAGGTCGACTGCCACCTCGACTTGTTGACTTTCGTCGGGTATAGACTCAGAAGATTCACTTTTAGCGATAGGTGTTTCGACCAATGGTTGAGTTATCTCAGTCGGATTTTCAACTAGTAAAGGAATTGGGGATAGTTTCCTGTATCCAGATGGAAGTCGCTGCGGTGAAGTAGGATGATTATGCAAGACTCTTTTGGCTTCATCCAAAAAAGGACAATGGGGAAGGGTATGGTCCCCTTCACATAACCTACATGGAACTTTGACCTTTCCCTTTTGTCCATGAACTTCATTTTCACTAGTTGATGGTGTACTGTCAACATGATCACTAGAGGTTGATGACACCTGATGGTGTGAACGGGGAGACGATTCTCTCAAGATCCGAGGAAGGCAAGGACAGTCTCGATGAAAATGGTCTCCTCTACAAATTACACAAGGAAATTTGGGTTTTAGTGTGCGGATTTTCACCAGATGATTCATGGTTGCCCTCTTGCTTAACTGACTTCTTCTTCTTCTCCTTCCCTTTCTTCTTCTTCTTAGTCACATGGTTACTAGCATCACTACTTTCACTAAGGGAAGAGGAAGAAGGCGAGGGAGACACAAACGAAGAAGAAGGTGAAGGGTAAACTTCAGTATCAATTGGATGCTAATTCGATTGCTGAGGAATTATGGTATTTTGAACCACAGAGGTTGAGAAAAGCCATACTGGCAGGCCAATTGTAATTCCCGGAAGGGACAATGTGGCCATATACGGAGCACCAATATTTCCCCAAGAAGAAAATGGACTAGGATTCCCTTCAAAAGGGATTCCTTGATTGGTGGACTCCATTATCTCAACCTAAGATCAACGAAGGAACATGGATTTTATTCCGAATTAATAAATTTTAATGACGCTTTGACACAACTTTTCTTTTTCAATTTTTAAGAGTCAAGAAAAAGCTAAATATGACTTTAGTCCCCTTCGATTTTTAATGATCCTGAAGTGACAAGTGCTCAGAACTTTGTCATGAGATAATCCCTTAGGTCTGTAAAGATAAGTTTCCCAGTGGAGTTGCCATTTTGTTTCTGGGAAAACTAGTGTCTTTTCGATTGACTAGCCCTCTAGGATTGGCAACTATCCTAGAAACAAACAGTTTAAAGTAATTCAGGATTTCTTATATGTACAATAGATAAGAGAGAGGCAAAGGAACCAACCTAGATCTTCTGCTTAAATCCTTGCTTGATGTCTCTCTCCTTTGACAAAGCTTGCAACTCCTCTCCTACTTATCCCGCTTAGAGAATACATGTAGAAACACAGTAACAAAGCATCGTCAAAGCATCTTGATCTATTATATCATAAGCATTGTAGAATCAAAAATACAATGAACATACAATTGCATTCACAATAATAACATTCACAAATGCACAGTTGTATGGAAGAAAACTCAAATAACTTTATTAAATAGAAGAGAGAATTACAACCCAACTATCTGATCCAACAACATCCTCCCAGCATATGTTATCCTCCTCAAGCTTGGAAAAAATAAAGATGTACTGGTCAACAATGACTGGGGAAAAAGGAAAGAAAACTTGAAGAATTTTATGGTAGTAGGTTGCTCTTGAACATGACACTTTCACTCCATCACCATGATTGAGTCAGGTTGGGTTATTCCATTCACCGGTCATTTCACCATTGGTCTTCCACACCATCCATCTATTGGGGTTAATGCTACCAATCCATCTCAGTGTCACCCATATGTTCAAGAGAAGTCATTCAGTTGAGAAACCACAATCTAGTTAATGCCTCATCCACTGCAATACCTTCACCCTCCATTTTTCATGACCACCGTTCCTGAACTTTGTGTCAGCAGATCATTTTCACCTCCAAAAAAATCATTTGCTTCATTTCGTGTCGTAAATGTGGGATAAATT
This sequence comes from Pinus tabuliformis, assembly GCA_031772625.1. Taxonomy (NCBI): domain Eukaryota; kingdom Viridiplantae; phylum Streptophyta; class Pinopsida; order Pinales; family Pinaceae; genus Pinus; species Pinus tabuliformis. Next base: position 515,756,395 of record CM062804.1, on the reverse strand, counting down.
AAGGCCCTCCTATGACAGGTCACTTCTTTTCGACGCCAGCTCATTATCCAAGAAGTTGACTTAGAAACAACCCTTTCAGTACTTTGAAGCTTGCATGCCTCAATGGCAAGTTTCTCACTTCCGGTGACAGCTGGACATTAATGGCCTTCGACCTCATGAAAAGCAAGATCACCCAACAATACAATGCTCTTTCTCAGATACAAACTATCAACACTTCCTTACAAATTACAAAATTCTAGCCTCTAGATCTCTCAGATGAGGGATCCATTTATATATGTGTACAAGGGTGTGAGTCATCTCTGGGTTTTTGATTAGTGTCATTCCACTTGTTGTTTTTGGTTCCACTTGGAGATTTCTTGGATCTCTTACTCATCCCTGGGAAAATTCAGAGAGGCAAGTGTCATAGGAGAATTTTCTAGAAGATTCCATGAGCATCCACTTAGCAAAATGTCTTGGACATTTGTCCATTCTTGCTCATTGCACCCTACAGAAGGCCTCATCAGTATGCATCACACCCGGCTAGTGTAGAAGTCAGTATGCATCACACCCTGATAGTGGAGCAATCAGTATGGTCTAGTTTTGGCCAATTCTGGATGGTTTTTCAGGTGGAACTTTTGGGGAATGATGTAATCAATTGACCATGATCCTTTAGGGTATGAAACAACACTTTTAGGGGTTAAAGAGCCTTGGTTTATCGACATATAAGATTGGGGTTGAAGTCCAAATATGTCTATAACACAAGTAAAATAACCCCATCACACCATGGCTATCCATAAATATCCAGGCAAGGCTGAAACCACTATCACACCTAAAAAATCCCATGCCAATGATAACAAGAGAACCAAATACACACATGCATGCCAAAACTAGCTAGGAAATCATACATGCAACTTGATACCTACAAGTAATCCCATTGTAGCCATTTAATCTAAATTTTCCTTGCTTGGTCTTTCCTTTCCTTTTCTTTCTTTCCCTTCCTTTACCTTCCTTCTCCAATGCTATAGTGCTCCAAGAATTCTCTAAGTTTACACGAGTAGGAGAGAGAGAGAATGGAGAGAGAGAGCTCCAAAACTTAAACTGACAAAATATTGTGAACTGATCCTCATAAGCCTTTTTATTAATGAGGCCTCTATTTTATTCAATTTTCCTCTATTTTCCTTCAATTTCCTCCTCACATGCAACCCGTGACCTTTCACCTTCCATTTATCCTATTTCCGTTAGTTTCACAAATAAAATGTCAATTAATGCCTCTTTGCCTTTGCCAATTTCCTTGGCCATAATAAACCAAATGAACACCCACTATGATGTTTTGCTGAAAATTTAGCTTGGAATACATGTTCCATGACCTTGGTATTATTTTTCCTTATTAACTATATTATAAGAAATTTTAACCCGAGGCTAATACAGACCCCTCCTCCTTAGGGGAACACTGTAATCAATGTTTTATGAAACCTTTGACCAACAAGACCACTGGAGAGCAAAACATACTTCCCATGGAGCTTTATAACCTAGCTCGATGCAGTATTTACAATGATCAACCTGAAAAAAAGCAAACCAACATGACTGTAACACCCTCCTCCCACATCTACCAAAGTAACCAACCAACCGAGGTAGATATGGATCAAGAAGTTACTATGATATGACTTGACTCCCTATGTGTTAGTTGAGGAAGTGGAATTGATAGAACACATCACACAAACATTCCACATCAGCGACAGAACTCCCAGAAGCGATCCCAACCACTCACGCAACTAGGCCTTGAGACCAAATGAAGTTTAAGTGCATCAAACATCTAGACACTCCCTTTATATGGAACAACATGCGTCTAGGAGGCTCTAAACACTCCCACAACACACACAAGGTGTAGATTTTCCCACTGTAGATCACCTGGTAATGAAATGTACTAAAGAAAAACACTTGATCTACTTCTACAAACAATTTAGCAGAAGCTTAATCAAACATGAGAAACAACAAGCATGAACATATAGAACTGAGAATGAGAAGTAATCAACCATAACACAGAAGATATATCATTGGGGAAAGCACCAGCCTAAAACCCCAACTTTGTATTATCATACAAGTGGAAATCTTGTTCAAGTTACAAAAAGAATCAGCTCTCAAGCTATCCTGCTCTTTCTGCAATCAAACAATACAACTCATAGACTGAATAGAAATAGTATATGTCTTCCTCAAGCCCTCCAAGCCTCCTATTTCCTTGCACAGTTTTGATTGGGGTCCAATGATATCACATGTGTGAATTAGCCTCATCACACTCACTGTAACCTCAAGTCCAACTGTGCAATCCTCAAGGAATAATATTCCTTCTGCATGCAAGGAATATTCACCAAGGAATATCCTAGCAACTGATAGTACATTGTCCCTCCATCTGATCTCAACTGGGTCTCTGACTGAACTGACATGCATGAGTTATCCATGAGTGAATCTTCAGTTATCTGAAATACAATAGTTACATGCATGCAAGCATTAACTAACTAAACTCTCATTAATTTAAAAAACTGTTAAATTAATCTAACTGGACTTGACTCAGTTAACTAAGCCAACTAATTACAACTCAATATTACAACTCATCCTTATCTCTTTAATTGATGGATAAATCCCTCAATCAAAGGAGAAATTGTTGCATGTCCTCACATAGACTTCAAGTTTGATTTTCCTTAACTAATTAACTTAAGATGAATTAATTAATCAATTTACAAACTACTGTTAATATCAAATTCGAATTTTACTTCCTGTGTTTAGTCCAGGGACTGACTAAAATAAGAAGGGATCCTGAAATGCTATTTTTAGAAAAGCTATTTTTAGCACTTTCACTCTTCACCCATTGTAGCTAAGATCTCCAATGGCTGAACTGCTATTTATAGCCTAGCTATTTATAGCAGTGTTATTTTTAGCATCTTCTATTGTTAGCATTTCTTGTTGCAAATCTCAACACTCCCTCTCAACAAGAAAGGGGTTATCAATAACCCCAATCCTGTCTTTGTGGAACTTGAACTTGCATTTTGACAATGCCATAGTAAAAATATTTGCATCCTGCTCCTCGGTCGAAACATACTGCAACATCATGATCCTCTTGACCACACAGTCCCGTAAATGATGGTAACATATATCTATATGCTTGGACATGTCATGAAACACTGGATTCTCAGAGAGTTTTATGCAACTCCGATTATCACAGTATATCACTGTAGGATCCATCATTTGACCAAACAATCCCACTAGAATCTTCCGCATCCAAATGGCCTCACATGCTGCCTGACTGGCAGCCATGTATTCAGCCTCTGCTGAGCTAAGTGCAACTGATCTCCGTTTCCTGCTATACCAAGAAACTGCAGCTGAACCAAGGTTGAAGATTCCTCCAGAAGTGCTCTTCCGGTCTGATGGACTACCAGCCACATCTGCATTCGTGAAGCCTTGCAGCTTCACTCCCTCCGTCCATATGTACCATAATCCATACTGTGTAGTGCCTCTGAGATATCTCAGCACATGCTTCACTGCCTTCCAAAATAGCTTGGTAGGCTGAACCATAGCTTGAATCAACTGGTTCACCGCAAAGCATAAGTTGGGTCGTGTGTTCACCAAATACATAAGTGAACCCACCAGCTTCCAATAAACAATAGTAGCTACTACCTCACCTGAAGTAGCATCCTCCTTCCTCCAATTCCTAGCTAGAGGAGTCTGCATGGGTTTGCACATCTCCATGTGAAAGTGTCTGAGTATCTCATTGGCATACTTGCCCTAAGACACAAATAATTCCCCATATTTCTGCCACACTTCCATGCCTAGAAAGTAGTGCATGAGGCCCATGTCCTTCATCTAAAACTCTCTTGCAAGGTCCTCCTTGCAAGATTTGATCTGCTAATCATCACTTGTCAAAATCAGATCATCGGCATAAAGTACAATAATCAATGGCTTACCTTTTACCATGATGTGGTAAAGGTTCGCATCTGCTTCACCCTTGGTGAAGCCCAACTCGGTGAAATAGCTGTCGATCCTGGTATACCAAGCACGGGGTGCTTGCTTCAGCCCATATAGTGCTCGCTTGAGTCGGTAAACATGTGACTCACGATCATAGGTCTCAAATCCTTCGGGCTGCTTAATGTATACCTCTTCCTCAATCTTCCCATGAGGAACACCGTCTTCACATCCATCTGATGGATCTTCCAACCCATCCGAGTTGATAGAGCTAGCATCGATCTGATAGACGAGTACCTTACTACGGGAGCAAAGGTCTCATCGTAGTCGATCCCCTCAACCTGTGAGAAACCTTGGGCAACAAACCTTGCCTTGTGTTTCTCAACACTACCATCAGCTGCCTGCTTTACCTTGTAAAGCCATCGGGAACTAACCACTTACTTGTCCCCAGGTCTAGGGAAAACATCCCACACACTCTTCCATATGATAGAATCGTACTCTTCTACCATTGCATCACCCTAGACTGGTTGTTGCATTGCCTCCAGAAAAGATGAAGGTTCGGTCGCTACACACTCCCCAACAAGGGCCATGTAGCCAACGTATCTCTCAAGAGATCTCCTCTGTTTGCGCTGAGAGGATGGCTGCCTCACATTCTCTCTGGCATCTAGCATAAATCTATTAGCTTCCCGCGAGCATTTTCCCCTGTCTCTGGAAGACTCTCCAGGAGTGGTGGTCTCCACTACTGGATCCTCTGCATGTGGCTGATCCACATCCTCAGGAGGCTCCTCCTCATTTGGAATTAAAGTTCCTCATCACCATGCAACTTGAGCTCCCTCTCAAGTGACACTTGCATGGCTCTCTGCTTGTCGAACTTCAGATCCCTACACACTACGGTCCTCTGACTGGTAGGAAAAAACACACGATAGTTATGGGGTTTATCTATGTACCCCACAGTTATCCCCAACTCAGATGTTGGGTCTAGCTCCTTCCGAGCATCTTTGGTCACATGACAAAAAACTGGTGATCCAAAGATGCGGAAGTGACTCACATCTAGTCACTTCCCCGAAAAAGCCTCCATAGGTGTCTTCATCCCCAAGATATGATGAGGACTTCTGTTCTGAAGGTACACTGCTGTATTGCATGCCTCAGCCCACAGATGAAGTGGTAGGTTTTGGTCATGCAACATCGCTCGAGCTGCTCCCACAATAGATCTGTTCTTCCTTTCAGCCACCCCATTCTGTTGTGGGTTATGAGGTGCCGTCAGTTCCTGTTTAATTCCTTCTGCAGCACAGAAGTCTTTAAACTACTGGGAAACATACTCTCCACCATTGTCGCTACACAAGGCTTTTACTTTCTTTCTAGATTCTTTCTCTGCCAAGGCTTTAAACTCACAAAACCTCAAGAAGGTTTGATCCTTCTTTTGCATAAAGTAGATCCAACATCTACGAGAAAAATCATCAATAAAAATAACATAGTACCTTTTCTTAGCAGTGGAGGCTGTAGAGAATGGTCCACATACATATGAGTGAACTCATTCCAGGATTGCTCCAGATCTACTATCCTGATCTAGAAAGGAATCTTTTGCATACTTACCCATGGTGCATCCTTTGCATGTATCTGTTTGCTCCAATTTTCTCTTGGGTAAGCCGATAGAAATTTGCTGCATGATCTTCAAGGCCCCATGATTCAAGTGGCCTAGTCTCCTATGCCATAGCTCGCCAACATCTTGGCTTTGCACCACCTTGTTGTAGGGAAAAGTATCCGACTCGGATGACCCTAACCCACTCTAAGGGTGACAGTTCCTTAGCAACAACTGTAAAACAAACTACTGAAGGTTTACTTCTTTATGAAAGCAAAAGAGGATGGAGAAGGCACTAACCGTTGCCTTGCGCTTAATGTCGAATCCAAACTCTCCTCTTTGGCCACTTGCTCCTAGCTCTTTGTCCTTCTGCTCGCCCAGCTGCAATGAGATCCTGCACAATGACAAAGAAGGAAACTACAAGAGGCATGCAATCATAACTGGTTCATGGATTAGTGTAAACCAAACATGCAATCATCACAATACATAATTGAAACAAGAGCACATAGAAGAACCTCAATAGCTTTTATTAATGAAGAAATAAAGGTTCTGAGAGGATTACAACCATTGCAGGCTCCAACCCAGCAACACCTCCCAGCAGAAAGAATTGCTCTTCTTCACCTCTCTCAAACAATCACCCAATAACTCAAGAATGAAACCAACAGCATATCATTACTTTGCACAAAATTCCAGCCTCCTGAGCTCATAGGAGAGAGCTCAATATATAGATGAATTGAGAAAGGATGAGTCAGCTTGCAACTGATGTGTAGCTGCCTTGTGTCCTCTCTCTCTTCAGTTGATCTTCAGTTCTTGAGTCCACTTGGAGAACCTTGCTTCCACTTGGAGAAACAGAGCCTCTGACTCATCACAAGGCGAAATCCCTGATCCAAGTGTCATTTTTGGAAGATTCCAGAGCAATGACTCAGTGTGCCACTTGTCCCATCTCGCTCAGCGCAGGTGGCCTTTGTCCTACCTGCTTTGCAACGCAGGTACACCATGGAGGAGTTGAGTTTCAGCGCAGAAGCCTAGTGGAGCACCTGCTTTGATTTCAGGATTGCTTGTTTTTGAGTGTTTTCAGGTGGAGAACTGATCTGAGAGCTGTTGGTTTGCTGACCTTGTTCCTCTAGGGGTAGGAACATCATGTTTAGGGACTTTGGATCCCTTGGATTATTGACAATTCATGCTTGATGCTGCAAGGCACAAAATTGTCTATAACAGATGCCCCCTAAAGTATGAGGTCGTTTATCGGGTGAAATGCTTTATTAGGAGGATCCGAAGTTCATTCAATCTGCTGAGAAGTGTCCTGTAATAAGATACAATACAATACATTATTTTTCATACTTTTTCATGATCTAGCTGAGGCGGGCGTTCCCATGCTCAGCTTTATAAATTCATTTTGGTACATAGAACAGACGATCGTCTGATGGTAGACTGATAATTCTCTGCTGAAATTATCATCCTTTGAGAAGGATGATCATCTGCTGCAATGATGTACATATCAAATGTCTTTATATCCTGAATATATATCGCAGCCCGGATGGATGAAACTAGATCCGGGGTCTTCAATCTCTTCCGATCTTCACTCGATGTACAAGTCGATCCATGTGAGAATTTCTTGAAGTCGAACATGGAAAGACATCGCTTGATTACCGGTCAATGATGTAAACCGTTAACAAGCGTGAGAGGAATCACCGATAAGGATGATGACCCTCAAGGTACAGCAGTACAATTCACATGGTGGGAATAAAGGACTTGGCGTCGACCACCATGCAAAATCCTCTGGTCGAAGGTCATTGATGTATACCTGTCGCCGGAAGTGAGAAACTTGCCATTGAGGCATGCAAGCTTCAAAGTACTGAAGGGGTTGTTCCTAGATCAACTCCTTGGATAATGAGCTGATGTCGACAAGGAGCGATCCGTCAAAGGAGGGCCTTAATGAATCCCACATCAGTGACACGGAACGGAGCTAATGATTATGATGAGGTGAAAACAAACTGTGATGTATGATTCAGGGTGGCGGTCATGAAGTGGATGAAGGATAATGTATGGCAGTGGGTGGAACACGGTTGACTCTTTACAGAACCACATCTCTTGAACATATAACGACACTGATGTGATGGATTGGTAGCATTACCCCAATTGTGGATGGTGTGGCGAGGACCATGATTCTGCGACCGGTGAATGAAACAACCCAACCCGAAGTGCTACGGAGGACAAAGTGTCATGTTCAAGAGCGACTTGCTACCATTAATGCTGTGAGGTTCTCCCAATTTTTCCCCAGTCATTGCTGACCAGTACCTCTTTATTTTTGTCAAGCTTGAGGAGGATAACATATGCTTGTTCTATAACCTGCCCTTCGGGCAAGCCCATTGCTATGTTTTAACGAGCCTAGCGATAGGGAAACTCGTTCTCGTCTAAAGACAAGTTTGTCGCTATTTAATCATTTTAACGAGTCTAACGACAAGGAAAACTCGGTCCTTTTCATTTTTAGAGAGTCTGAAAAGGTACGAAAAGTTAACTCCAAAATTCCTTTTTCGTCATCTAATCCCTTAAGTCCGAAAAAGTTTAAAACAATACAGAAGGGATGAATTTTCGGTTGCTTTAACGAGCCGAACAAACAAGCGCTCGATCTTTTTGTGCAATAATCCCTCAGGTCCAAAAAGATTAAAATCTAGAGGAGGGATAGCTTTCCGGTCGCTTTAACGAGCTGGAAGGCCAAAACTCGGCAAACTTTTCATATTTTACGAGTCAGTGAAAAGAGCTCAAAGAAGACTCGTCTTTTGAGGAACGAGTGATGAACAGGGATAGCAGCAGATTCCAGGTACAGGTTGGAATTCTCCAATCACGGCAGTGTCACAATGATGGCTAAGTGAAATCACTCTTCGCAGCTGTTCCTCAAAATGGGTAAACAAACATATGGAGGTGAACGATTGGCCAAATGAACAGATGGAGGTGATGGCATATAAACATGACCAAGGGCTTTTAATATGGCTTTCAAAGGTTACATTTCTCGAGGTTGTTTACCGGTTCATTTTTCTGGATGAGCTTGAACTGCTAGGGAAAGATTGCTCACAATTTACGTTTATTTTTTAACGAGCATGAACTTCTGCACAAAAACTGCTCGATGATTGCTTTTATTTTTTAACGAGCATGAACATTGCTAAAACTGCTCGATTTTAATTGCATGCCCCCAGCATCATAATAACGCATGTCAAAGGAGGGTGCCCCCCAAGCTTCATTGCATTCAACTTGGTGATTGGAATGAAGGTTTACCTTTGAATTTTGAAAAGGGGATTTGTTTCATTTTTTAATGAGGTTGACATAGTAAAAGAACTATCCTCATAACTCCTTGTTTCATTTTTTAACGAGGTTGACACGAGATAAGAACTGTCCTCGGGGCCGACAAAATATTTAGGAATCTTCCGAATCCAACCAGAAGATTGGATTAGATTTCATTTTGTAGGTTTCCACCGTGGCCACTCCCGCCAGATTACTTGGAGGCGGTAGGGCGAAAGTACCCATTAAGGCAGGGTCTTTTAGGAGACCTATTCCGATATTTTGAAGCAAATGATTCCTTCCATGGATCATTGGAATGCTTTCTGTAACTTGTGAACTGTTGGGGAGAAAAGTTTGTTGGTCGACGATTGTAATTCCTTCTTGGAAGGGAAATGCAATCTTCCTGAAGTAGGTCGACACAACCGCGGCCATGGCATAGATCCAGGGCCTTCCTAGTAGGATGTTGTAATCGAGGTTTCCATCAATTACTTCAACATCAATTCCTACTGTTTTGCCCCCCAGTTCAACTTGCAAGTTACTTAAAATCCCGTATGGAGTGTATGATCGTCCATCAAATGCTTTTAACGTCGTTGACGATTTCGACAAGGGTGGTGAGCCTAAATCTTTCTAGCAACTCATCGACATAAGACATGTAGATGCCCCCTCATCAATAATTGTTCGATGAACAATTTTGTTGAGGGCTTTCACTTGAATAAGGAAAGCTAGTTGAGCTGGTAACTGAGGATCATATCCTTTATGATCAAAGGCCACAAGATTGGAATCCATTGGGCCAATCCCACCTATTGCTGATAATAAAGCTTGCTCTTGGGAGGGGAAATTTTGTGGTACTTCAAGTGTCGACATAGTGGACGGCGATTGGGCCAGGTCCTTTACTATATTATAATTCTGTGCTCCTTTGGCACGAGGATTAAATGTCGATTTGTGTACTACTCCCTTTGGCGACTTTATCATTGGCTCAGGAACGATGGGTGGCACAACTTCGGTCAAAGTTGTTGTTGAACTACTAGGTCGTTCATTAACCTTGTTGTTCGACAGCTTTGGATTCCCATAATCTTTACTCCTTGTCAAAGCATTATTCTGTTGCTTCGAGGTAGACAACATAAGCACTTGGGATCCGGAAGCATTTTGATTAGCAACCAGATTTTGACTTGGATTAGGAAACGGATCAGTCAATACTGCTGGGGTTTTTGAACTCTTGAAGAGTTTCTTAACTTCAGCTATATGTGGACAATATTTCATCCAATGATCCTCGTTGCATATATGACACCCTGCCGGGGGTTTCCTTTTTCTTCCTGTCTTTTTCTTCTTGCCCCCTGGTTGCTTAAGTTGTTTGCCCTTGTCGGTCGACATGGCATTTACTTCTGAGGCAAGAAGTTTTTCATTTGCATTTTGACTGTAAATTTTGTGCTTGCCAATCACGTCATCGCCGGCGTGAGAGTCATTGTTTGATTTAGGAGGAGGAGGAATTGATAATTCCGGTCTAGGGGCGTCAGGTATTTTGTCGTAGAGCGTGCCAGACTGAGTATAAACCAAGTCTAGATATTGCGCACGAGCTATAACTTGCTCTTCTGTTACGACTCCCCCCTTGGCCACATCTTCCGTTATGGCCGGAAGTAATGACTTTATAAACCATTCAGCTAATAGCTGATCGGGAACATATGTTTTTACCATCCTACGACGACGTCGCCATTCATGTATATGATCAGATATATGAGTGGCCGTTGTCTGTTTGAAGTTGGTAAGGAGTTCTGTTCCCGTTTCATACCTTATCGGTAATTGAAAATGGGTTAAAAAGGTTGTAGCTAAGGTACTGAAGTTGTCGAACAAAGCTCTAGGCAATTCAATATACCATTTTGCCGCTGGACCCGTTAACGTCCTCTGAAAAAGGCGAAGTCTTATCGAATCATCATTCAGGGTGTTTGATGAACACCATAGATGGAATGTCATCACGTGATTCGACGGGTCTTCACCTGGATTTCCATTAAATTTAGGAATGTCTGATGGAAGTTTGTGTGGAATCGCTGGCCACCAAGGGGCATAAGCAATTGGATCATTCGTCAGCCGGTTTAGATCTGGTAATTCTAGAGTTGCTACAAAGGGCAACTGTTGATTCAGGTTAGGCGAGGCATATCCAGGATAAGACGGAATCGCCTGAGCAGTGGGTCTTTGCATACCAGCATAATGTTGGCAACTTTGACAAGGTTGATGGGTATAACCATTATAGTATGGTTGCCCATTACTTACAAAGACTTGTTGCTCAGGTCCTTGATATGATTGCTGGAATTGCAGTTGTTGAGTTCTAACCAGCTCTGGTTGTTGGACCATTTGCTGATGCCCAATACTAGATGATTGACCAAGATGAGGAGTCACAGTACTTGTTTGATCCTGAGTCGCTCCAGATAAGGAGGCACTGACCTGAGGTTGCGATTGAGATGTCGAGACAAGAGGCTGTTGTATGGCAACCTGAGAAACTTGGGGTTGACATACAGTAGGCAGCGCTTGTACTTGCGACGCAATCACCATACCAGGTATAGTGGCAACATTCGACACAGGGCGGACTGGTTGCATAGAATATACAACTCCTGGTTGTTGAGGCAGTATTGGTACCCAACCGCTGGATGTAATTCCAGTTTGACCTGAACTTTGTTGTGAACTCACGGATGGGCCCCCCATATGGTATCAATCCGGAACTCAAGGGGATCGATTGCCCAGATTGACCTCCAAATGGATCAATTTGGCGAGTTTCAACATAAGAAATACCAGATGATAATCCGGATGAAGAAATAGGAACTAACCATGTCGTTGTCCCTGATGGGACTCCGGCTTGTTGTTGACAATTTGCCGGGACAGATGGTATACCAGCGAACATCGTTGGAGTAGCAGCAGGAGGCTCTGCTGCAGCTGTGTCGGACGACACAGTCCTAGATGTCGACGGTTGTTCAGACATATCTAGTCTATCTAACAGATTTCTTAGCGATTCTACAGGAACTTCCACTTGTGGTGGACTAACTTCGAAGATCAACGAGGGAAGGGTGATGATTATTCCGCTTAAAATAAATTTTATAACGACGCTTTAGACACAACTTGCTTTTTCAGTTTTAAAGAGTCGAGAAAAAGCTAAAGATGACTCTAGTCTCCTTCGATGTTTTAACGAGCCCGAAGTGACAAATGCTCAGATGGACTTTTTCAGTTATAGAGTTTGAAAAAGGCCAAAAGAAACTGCTCTGGAGATCTAGGCAGAGGGTGTGCCAAACCTTTCGCAAAACCACGGAATACGTTTTACGGTACGTGTGGTCAATCTTCGTGAATGCTGTGTTCACTGCATTGCGATCAGTAGGGCGGCCGACACGGCTTCCTAAGGATAAAGGATAATTGCCTATAGGGGTCTCCCAATATATACGCGACGGTACGTGGGAGCACAAGTCCGTATTAGTGCCACCGACTCTCAGGAGGAATCACCCACCTTCGTAGAGATCGACAGTCACTATGTTTAACGACGCCGGAACACGTCTCTACCTAGACCTCTATGTGTTTGCGTTATGTTACAAAGCATTGTTATGTAAATTGGATTTATTTTAATGTTGATCTTGCTTATCAGTTTGCCTTTAAGGGTCACCACGAGATGTATATAACAAATTCCTGAATGCAGTCTAAGATGAGAAGCAAACTTTTCAATCTTTCAACTTTGAAAACCTTAACTACTGAGGGGAAAGAAAGGCAAATCTTTTCACACAGATCATAGAGCACACACTAAAATGCAAATTTTTCTAAATCGTCAAGCACACAGTCAAATTCAAAATGCACAATGCATGTATTTTCTTTTCCCTTTCTTAATGTGGATGGATACAAAAAGAAAGTGGTTATATAACTTTGATTTCGATTTAAAGCGAAAGTAAACAAGCTTGTCCAAAATCAAAAGACACCTTAAGATTCACTTGCTTAATCACTGGAAATACATGAAATCAAACCATACGAACGAAAGTAAAATGACTAACCAGCTATGGACAGCAAACAAGCTAACTCTTTAGACCAGCAAAACGCCTAACACAGGTTCAGATCTAAGAGGCCAAAATCATGACTAGTTTACTTTTCGTTATGGGAAATCGTAAATGAGTAAGAAATACAAAGAACAAGTACAATTTCGTTATATAACAGAGGCAGAATGATGGCAAGTAATATTGGTTTCAAAACAGGCACAAGACTGACACCTAGCAGCAAAACTAAGTGAAAACAGGCAAGAGAAAGGAGGAAACCCCAAATGCACTAAGCAAATTTGGGTCAACGCAGGCTCTGCACAGTCAAACTGGATCTCAGCGCAGGTAGCTAGTTCGGGACCTGCGTTGCAAAGCAGGTAGCCTGTGTACTACCTGCTTTGGAAAACGAGAGTTGCGTTTTCACAGTTTCCGGGTCATAATTTTCTCAAAAATGCACGGTTTTTGCTCAAATCAGAAGCAATCAGTCAAGTACAATCAAAGGGATGATTTAGAAGGTGCAAAGCTATCACTAAGAGCTTACAAGGATCTTTGTAGATCAGCTCTTCAAATCATGAATCTGCTCAGACAATGAGCAAGAGTAGCAGCCCCTCTACTTCGCTTTTGATATAGTCAAAAGCTTTTCGATTTGGTACTTTTTTGTTCAGGAAATGAATAGCAAAATACTACAAACACAATCAAATGGATACGATCCCCAGCGGAGTCGCCAGTTTGTTGTAGGGAAAAGTATCCGACTCGGATGACCCTAACCCACTCTAAGGGTGACAGTTCCTTAGCAACAACTGTAAAACAAACTACTGAAGGTTTACTTCTTTATGAAAGCAAAAGAGGATGGAGAAGGCACTAACCGTTGCCTTGCGCTTAATGTCGAATCCAAACTCTCCTCTTTGGCTGCTTGCTCCTAGCTCTTTGTCCTTCTGCTCGCCCAGCTGCAATGAGATCCTGCACAATGACAAAGAAGGAAACTACAAGAGGCATGCAATCATAACTGGTTCATGGATTAGTGTAAACCAAACATGCAATCATCACAATACATAATTGAAACAAGAGCACATAAAAGAACCTCAATAGCTTTTATTAATGAAGAAATAAAGGTTCTGAGAGGATTACAACCATTGCAGGCTCCAACCCAGCAACACCTCCCAGCAGAAAGAATTGCTCTTCTTCACCTCTCTCAAACAATCACCCAATAACTCAAGAATGAAACCAACAACATATCATTACTTTGCACAAAATTCCAGCCTCCTGAGCTCATAGGAGAGAGCTCAATATATAGATGAATTGAGAAAGGATGAGTCAGTTTGCAACTGATGTGTAGCTGCCTTGTGTCCTCTCTCTCTTCAGTTGATCTTCAGTTCTTGAGTCCACTTGGAGAACCTTGCTTCCACTTGGAGAAATAGAGCCTCTGACTCATCACAAGGCGAAATCCCTGATCCAAGTGTCATTTTTGGAAGATTCCAGAGCAATGACTCAGTGTGCCACTTGTCCCATCTCGCTCAGCGCAGGTGGCCTTTGTCCTACCTGCTTTGCAACACAGGTACACCATGGAGGAGTTGAGTTTCAGCGCAGAAGCCTAGTGGAGCACCTGCTTTGATTTCAAGATTGCTTGTTTTTGAGTGTTTTCAGGTGGAGAACTGATCTGAGAGCTGTTGGTTTGCTGACCTTGTTCCTCTAGGGGTAGGAACATCATGTTTAGGGACTTTGGATCCCTTGGATTATTGACAATTCATGCTTGATGCTGCAAGGCACAAAATTGTCTATAACACACCTCTACTTTGGAACTCAGCGCAGCACAGTCATCTACCTCCAGCTTGTAGAGATTCTTTACTTGAATCCCTATTCGCTTGGTCTGTCCAGTGTCGATATGCCTTAGGAAAAATTTTCCTTTACTAAAGACTACATCATAGCCTTTATCTTCTAGAATAGCAATAGACACAAGATTCTTTTTCAAACCTGGTACATACTTGACAGCAAATAGGGTGAGAGGAGCACCATGCTCCCTCTGAAACACAACTGTACCTTCACCTGAGACACAGTACTTTCCATCATCGCCCATCTCGATCCGCATTTGGAGATCCTTCTCCTCCAATGTACTGAAAAGATTCTTGTCACTTGACATGTGGAAAGAAGCTCCACTGTCCAGGTACCAAACACATCCCACCACGGATGGAACCATGCATGCGATAAGTGAGAAATCCAGCTCAAACTGTGAAGCTAGTGCACACCATCAAATCCCTTTGAGGAACCTTTCTTGGATTTCTTTTGTGGACAATTCATAGCATAATGGCCCACTTCATGACAATGAGAGCATCGAACTTTCGACTTGTCAACCTTCTTCCCACCATGAGAAGATTTGGATTGGGACGCCTTCCATTCCCCTTCTTAGCTTTACTCGCTAAATCTAGGATTTCTTCATAATCTTGTTTTGATGAAGATCCATCCCTAGTGCTGCGCCTTATCTCCTCCTGCATCAGATCCGACCAAAGTCGTTCCCAATCTGGCAGTTTCTCTCTTCCATTAACTAAATCCTGGTAGCTATGCCAACTCTTAGGAAGACCGAAGAGTGCAAGACTCACCATGTCTTCATTAGCTCTCATGATCCCTACGCTTCCAAGCTCATCCTTGCAGGTGGTGAGCTTGTTCAGGAATGTAGAGATTGTGTCGCCATTTTCGCACTTGATCTTTCGAAGTTTATCTTTTAGCGCAAGCTTCCTCTGATCGCTTCTATTCTGATAAAGATCTTTCAATGTTTTCCACATCGAAAACAGAGTCTCCTTCCCATGGAGGCTCGAGACAATGTGATCTCAAACTCCCTCTAGGATGACTCTCCTAGCTCTAACCACACACTTTTTCCATTCCATTGGTTGAGTAGCATCAGTCGGCTTCTGGACTTCTTAATCAATGAAGTCCTTTAGACTGTTATCTTCTAATATTGCCTCCATGCGATCCTTCTAGGCTATATAATTCGAACTGCCATCAAGGGCATATTCGAGTCTCAAACTACTGAACGCCAACAGTGAAATAGATGTGATAAGAACTCAATTCAATATTCAGAAACCAAATTTCGAAATTCTCCTGCTTGTATACTGTTCTTCCTTGATCACCTTTTCTCTGATACCATGTATAAATTCCCATTGTAGATCACCTGGTAATGCAATGTACTAAAGTAAAACACTTGATCTACTTCTACAAACAATTTAGCGGAAGCTTAATCGAACATGAGCAACGTAAAGCATGAACAGATATAACTGAGAATGAGAAGTAATCAACCATAACACAGAAGATATATCATTGGGGAAAGCACTATCCTAAAACCCCAACTCTGTATTATCATACAAGTGGAAATCTTTTTCAAGTTACAAAAAGAATCATCTCTCAAGCTATCGTGCTTTCTCTGCAATCAAACAATACAACTCACAAACTGAATAGACATAGTATATGTCTTCCTCAAGCCCTCCAAGCCTCCTATTTCCTTGCGTAGTTTTGATTGAGGTCCAATAATATCACATGTGTGAATTGGCCTCATCACACTCACTGTAACCTCAGGTCCACCTGCGCAATCCTCAAGGAATAATATTCCTTATGCATGCAAGGAATATTCACCAAGGATTATCCTAGCAACTGATAGTACACTGTCCCTCCATCTGATCTCAACTGGGTCTTTGACTGAACTGACATGCATGAGTTATCCATGAGTGAATCTTCAGTTATCTGAAATACAATAGTTACTTGCATGCAAGAATTAACTAACTGAACTCTCATTAATTTAACAAACTGTTAAATTAATCTAACTGGACCTGACTCAGTTAACTGAGCCAACTAATTACAACTCAATATTACAAGTCATACTTATCTCTTTAACTGATGGATAAATCCCTCAACCAATGGAGAAACTATTGCATGTCCTCACATAGACTTCAAGTTTGATTTTCCTTAACTAATTAACTCAAGATGAATTAATTAATCAATTTACGAACTGCTGTTAATATCAAATTCGAATTTTACTTCCTATGTTTAGTCCAGGGACTGACTAAAATAAGAAGGGATCCCGAAATGCTATTTTTAGCACTTTCACTTTTCATCCATTGTAGCTAAGATATCCAATGGCTGAACTGCTATTTATAGCAGTGCTATTTTTAGCATATTCTATTTTTAGCATTTCTTGTTGCAAATCTCAACACAAGCGAGCGTCCAGGAACATTTTTTTGCAGTGTTGTGCCTGCATCTCCGGGATTTGTGCCACTTTTTGAGGCCCATAGCCCAGATCACTGGACATAACTCAATGACACCTTTAGAGATGAATTTACACAATAGAACAATGATGCATTTACAAAAACATTGACAAGGACTAGATTGGACCCCTACTAGCCATTACAGGTGTTTCGTCAAACATGTCACAAATATGAAAGCTAGAGGTCTTAGCAATAGAACTAAGCATAGGGGTCTCGTACTTATTTGAGAATTGCTAAGAAGAATTGATGCCTCAACATATTAGCTACAATTTCATCTATTAGGCCATAGATACATTGTTCATTCATTTACAAGTAAAAACATGACGAGAGACATACATAACCATTTTCATAATACATGTTCATAACCAACATAATAACAACAGAAATATGAAGGAAACAACAGCCATATAATCCACATATAAACCAGTATAATACTCATGTATTAACAAGGAGAAATAACCTCATATTAATGATGCAAAGGCCAACTAGATTCAGGACTTCCACAAACCACCCGACCATAGACATGGTTGAGCCAAATCTCTCTTCAGTCAGTCACCCCCATGACATATTCCAAGCATGAATGTGGGATCTCATGGAACAATCCATCAAAACTGAACCAGGGCTTCTAGAGGCCAAACTACCTCAACCCATCAAACAGTGATTCCACCTCATGGTTGGACATTACAAAACATCACCAGATTGGTCTCTACCGAAGTCTTCCAGGTCTCTAGAGTGTTTTTTCCAACCAAAGATCCAAGACTAGTAACTCAACCCATTGCTACCATTGGGGTTCAGAGCGTTTCTCCAACCAAGGCTCTAGGACTAGTAACTCAACCCACTAAGGGCCCCAGAGTGTTTGTCCAACCAAGGCTCCAGGACTAGTAACTTAACCCAAGATATTACAGGGCTCCAAATCATTTTCCAGCCAAGGCTCCAAGGACTAGTAACTCAACCCAAGCTAAAGGAAACATGAGAACCAATAAGAAAAAAAGATATGAACCCACAACACCATGGCTATCCAGGAAATGGTAAGGCTAGGCAAATCTACTATCAATCCAGGCTATCCTCCATGCCAATTACAGATCATAACCAAGAAACCACATGCATATGCCATGCATGCCAAAACTAGTGAGGAAACATACATGCAACTCAGTACCTATAAGAAAAATGCAATATAGCTAGTGATCCCGATGTCCTCTTGCGTTTTCCTGCTCTTCCTTTTCCTTCTTGCTCCAAAACTCCAAGTATGCCACACTCCTCCAAGATTTCTCCAACTCTAAGTGTGATCTAGGTGGATATTAGTGGCCACCTGCCTATTTCACTTGGACCCTCACCATTTTTTTTTTCCCTTTATTGTAGCACATCTTACTATTTTTGGCAGTTTTTTGGTTCCTGAATGTCTGGAGCCATTTTGAGGCCCTAAATGACATTTTTTTTTTTGGCAAAATGCTTTCAAAAATTTCGAAGGAAATTGCATTAGCAACTATAGTCCTCGGAGAGATCTTTCCAATGAGGTATCATACATGTCAAACAGAGATAATATGACCAAGTTACGACCTTGGGAATTTGGCTACCCAACTAACCCCAACGGGGCCCATAAACTCTTGATGTTACATCTCCTCAGGTTAGGGTTGTGGTTCTTTAGGGTTTTCTCTTATTGTTCAATAATAAAAAGGCCCTTGAGCCTCATTGTAACTGAGTTCAAAGGCATGTAGCTGCCACATCTCTTCTCATAGATAAGCTACCATCGCCTGAGCTAGTCTTATTTCCATTCTGTTTGTAAGCATATTTCAGTATTTGATATTAATGAAATGAAGTTTTATTTCTGCTACATCTCTGTATTTATGGTTATATCTGTAATTTGTTACATTCTTTTTTAAATCCAGATCAGTGGTATCAGAGGAGTCTGCTCTTCCTCTTTTTTTCTTTGCATGTCCCCAATGAGGTCAGGATATAAGGAGTTAGGGTTCGATCTGGTTGAACCTTTACAAGATTAGCCTCGCAAACCTCGATGGCCACCCATGGGGGAAGAAAATAAATATGAGGGATCAGGAGATCCTATCAAAATATTGCTCAAGGAGGCCCTCGAGAAACAAAGGAATGCAATGATAGATAAATTTGCCCATATCCTTCAATGGTTGCCCACCAGCGGTGCATCCACATCCAACAACCACTTTGGAGGCTCCACACCTTTTAAGGTACAAGTAAACTTTGACATTCCCATATTTGAGGGCCAAATAGAGGAAGACACCATAGATAAATGGTTAAATATGTTAGAAAGATATTTTCCGTTCATGATTTTTCCAGTCCAGAAAAGATTACTTTTTCTCTTCTCAAAGCCGCCCCCACATTAAAGACTAGTGGGAAACCTACTGTGAGCAGAAGGA
The DNA here is from genome assembly GCA_031772625.1 of Pinus tabuliformis. Taxonomy (NCBI): domain Eukaryota; kingdom Viridiplantae; phylum Streptophyta; class Pinopsida; order Pinales; family Pinaceae; genus Pinus; species Pinus tabuliformis. The sequence goes on along the minus strand of CM062804.1, from coordinate 515,736,975 downwards.
TGAAAGTAAGACCTCACTGTTTTCAGCCTCTCCCACTTGGAATTTGTTCCAGGATGCCATCAAAGAACAATACTACCCTGTCAGGATCTATGAGGACAAATACATAAAGTGGACCACACTGCGGCAGGGAAGGGACCAAGATGTGTTGGAGTTTACCAATGTTTTTCATACCCTTCGCACAAAGTTGGGTATCAAGGATTATGAGAAACATTTGATACTCAAGTTTCATGGATGCATACATAGATACATCCAAGATGAGATGAAGTTCTTGGACATCTCCTCGCTCGAAACGACATACCTATACACCATCAAGATCAAGCAGAAGTTTAAACAAAAGAAGCAAGACTTTGGATTTGCAAATCCGAAGGAAGGGAAAGGTGCCCCCAAACTGCAGAACAAAGGACAAAGCCAAGGCGGGACAACCCAGGACAACCCGCTAAAGCCACAAGAAAAGGACAACACTGCGAAGGCGAAGAAGGGCATGGGAAAGTGGTGTGAGTTCCATAAGAGCTCCACTCACAACACAAGTGAGTGTCGAGTCAAGCAGTCACTGGTGGCTAAGCTGAAGGCTTCAGAATTAGATGCATGTTCTGACTCTAAGTCAGAACCTGACAAGGAGAATGACAAAGGGAAGCAGATTATTAATGCAGAGCCCAATGCCTCTGTTGCCACCACGAAGATTCAGAAGGAGGAACCCAAAGATCCAGAAGAGGAGGAGCATCTCTACCACTCGCAGATGTGGATAAAGGGTTCCCCACCACAGTTCATTGTTGACAACGGGAACCAAAATAACTTCATTTCAGTAGAGGTCGTGAAATGACTGGGCTTACTGACCACAACCATACACCATTGGGTGGCTTCACCAAGGATGGGATCTTCGCGTGAGCCAATAGTGTCGCCTTCCATACAACATCAAACCCTTTACAGATGAGGTATTATGTGATGTTGATCCCCATGATGTTTGTGATGTATTATTAGGCCAACCATACTTGTGGAAGCGACATGCTGTGTATGAGTCAAGGCATCACGTTATTATTGTTACCTTGGGAAATAAGTTATACAGGATATCGGAGGTAGCACCGCCTACCACCATCTCTCTAGTTACTGCAAAACAATGCAGTAAGCTCATTTCCAAAACTGAGAAATTTGTTTTCCAGGTGATACACCCTCAGAGAAAGAAGAAGATGGTGCCCACGATCTTCAGACAGGGCCCCTTTGGACGACAACAACAGATGGATAAGGTCGTGGAGGAGTACAAGGACATCTTCACCTCCCCCGCAGGGATGTATCTACACTGTCAGGTTAAGCACTCCATCGATCTAACCCTAGGTGCATCGTTGCCCACTGGACCAATCTATCGGTGCTCAATTATAGAGAACGATGAAATCAAGAGGTAGATTTAGGAACTGCTATAGAAAGGTCACATCCGGTTGAATTCATCACCCCGTGGGAGCTCGATCGTGTTGGTACAGAAGAAGGATGGGACTTGGAGACTCTGTATTGACTATTGGGCGCTAAACAAGATCACTGTTCAGAATAGGTACCCAATCCCATGGATTGGTGACCTTCTAGACCAACGCAAGGGGGAAAATATTTCAGCAATATTGACTTGAAGTCCGAATATAACTAGGTACCAATCGAACCATCTGATGCGTGGAAGACTGCCTTCAAAGCCAAGGAGAGCCTTTTCAAATGGTTGGTTATGCCTTTCGGGTTGACGAATTCTCCTACAACCTTCATGAGGCTGATGGATTACATCTTGTGGTGATCCAGGTGGATGTTAGTGGCCACCCACCTAACCCAGTTGTACCCCCACAACTATCTCTTTTAGTTTTTTAGTTTCCTTAATTATAGCACAATTTACTATTTTTAGCAGTTTTTCGGGTCTTGAACTTCTGAAGCTGTTTTAAGGCCCTAAATGACGTTTTTTGGGAAATCTAGGAGAAACATGGGTCCATGGACCATGTTTCTCTTCCCAAAGTTGTAGTCCTTGGATAGATCTTTCTAATAGGCTATAGTGTGTGTCAAACGGAGCTCGTATGCCAAAGTTATGACCCCAAGAAGTTGATGTACCAATTTACCCAAATGGGGCCCACAGTTTGGCATTTCATCTCCTAGGGTTAGGTTTTTGGATGTTTAGGGTTTTCTATTGTTTCTCAACAATAAATAGGCCTTCAAGCCTCATTGTAACACAGTTCGGAGGCATGTAGCTGCCACATGTCTTCTCAGAGATAAGCTACCATCGCCCTAGCTGGTTTATTTCCATTTTTGTTTGTAAGCATATTTCAGTATTTTACATTAATGAAATGAAGTATTATTTCTATTGCAACTCTGTATTTATGCTTATATCTGTAATTTGTTGCATTCCTGTTTAAATTCGGATCAGTGGTATCAGAGCAGTTTGCTCTTTCTCTGTCTTTCTTTGCATGTCCCCAACGAGGTCGGGATATAAGGAGTTAGGGTTTGAACTGGTCGAACCTTTGCAAGACCAGCCTCGCAAATCCCGATGGCCTTCCATGGTGGATGAAAAGAAAGATGAGGGGGTAGGAGATCCTATCAAAATCTTGCTCAAAGAAGCCCTCGAGTGACAAAGGAACGCGATAATGGACAACTTTGCCCATATCGTTCAGCAACTACCCAGAGGTGACACATCGACCTCCAACAACTACTCTGGAAACACCACACCCTTTAAGGTACAAGTTAATTTTGAAATCCCCATATTCGAGGGTCAGAGAGACGCAAATGTAGTAGGTAAATGGTTAAACCTGCTAGATGGGTATCTATCTGTTCATGATTTTTCCAGTCGGGAAAATATTATTTTCGCTCTTCTCAAAGCAGACCCCCACATCAAGGATTGGTGGGAAACCTACTGTGAGCAGAAGGATGAAACTACAAGCTCACTATTTGCAGCTGCACCCACTTGGAATTCCTTTTGGGGTGCCATCAAGGAGTAGTAATACCCTGTCAAAAGCTATGAGGACAAATACATAAAATGGACCATGCTGTGACAGGGAAGGGACCAAGATGTGCCGAAGTTCACAAAAATTTTTCATACCCTTCGCACATAGTTGGTTATCAAGGATTTTGAGCTACATTTGGTACTCAAATACAGTGGCTGCCTACACAGGTACATCTAGGAAGAGATGGAGTTCTTGAACATCTCCTCACTCGGCATGATGTACCGATACGCTGTCAAAATCGAGCAGAAGTTTAAACAGAAGAAGCGAGACTTTGGATCTGTGAATCTGAAGACCAAAGGACAAAGCCAAGGCGGTGTTACCTAAGATAGCCCATCGAAGCCGCAAGAAAAGAGCAACACCACGAAGTCGAAGAAGGACATAGGTGAGTGGTGTGAGTTCCACAAGAGCCCCAAGCACAACACAAGTGAGTGTCGGACCAAGCAGTTGTTGGTGGCCGAGTTGAAGGCTTCAGAATCAGATGCATGTTCCGACCCTGAGTCAGAACCCAACAAGGGGAATGGAAAAGAGAAGAAGATCATTAACATGGAGCCCAGTGCCACTGTTTCCACCACAAGGATCCAGAAGAATAAGCTCGAAGATCCATAGGAGGGGGAGCGTCTTTTCCACTCACAGATGTGGGTGAAGGGTTCACCGTTGCAATTCATTGTTGACAGTGGGAGCCAAAAGAACCTCATTTCAGCAGAGTTTGTGAAGTGGCTGGGATTACCGACCATACCACACCCACAACCATATAACATTGGGTGGCTTCACCAAGGACGAGATCTCCGAGTTCGCCAGTAGTGTCGCCTTCCCTATAGCATCAAGCCCTTCAATGACGAGGTATTGTGTCATGTTGCACCTCTGTATGTTTGTGATGTATTATTAGGCCAGCCATACTTGTGGAGGCCACATGCTATGTATGAGTCATGGCCACACGTTGTTATTATTTCTTTGGGTAATTCATTATACAGGATACTGGAGGCCCCACCTACCGCCACCTCTTTCATCTCTTCTAAGAAATGTAGTAAGATCATTTCATAGACTAGGAATATTATTATTATTATTATTATTATTTTATTTTATTTTATTTTTTATTTTATTATTATTATTTTTATTTTATTTATTTATTTATTTATTTTTTTTTTTTTTTCTGGTTCGCTCCCAAAGTAAGGGGAAGATCATCGCCACATCCATGACCCCTGCGAAGGGTTCCTCCATGCAGCAACAGTAGATGGATAGGGTCATGAAAGAACACATCAACATCTTCTCCTCACCCATAGGGGTACCGTTGCACTGTCAGGACAAGCATTAATTTGATCTGACTCCTAGAGCACCTCTACCCAACGCGCTGATATATCACCGCTCCATTCTGAAAAATGACAAGTACAAGAAGTGACATGGTCCTTACACCAGTGCCAAGGTTATGGGGAACAATTCTTTGGAGCACAACCTTCCCCCATTCCTTCACTTGCACCGGGTGTTCAATGTGGACCGTCCTCTACCATGCTTCCCACCATTACTGGACACATCAGAGATTGCAGAATAGCTCACCAGGGACCAAGCTCAGCAGATGGAGGAACTCAACGCAATGGGGACCATTGCTTCCTAAGGGGGGAGGAATGATCCAGGTGGATGTTGGTGGCTACCCACCTATTCCACTTGGACCCCCACAACTATCTCTTTCAGTTTTTCAGTTTCCTTAATTATAACACAATTTACTATTTTTAGTAGTTTTTCGGGTCCTGAACTTCCGGAGCCGTTTTGAGGCCTTAAATGATTTTTTTTGGGAAATATGGGAACAATATAGGTCCATGGACCAATGCTTCTCTTCCCAAAGTTGTATTCCTCGGATAGATATTTATAACGAGCTATGGTGGGTGTCAAACAGAGATCGTATGCCAAAGTTACGACCCCGGGAAGTTGATGTACCAATTTACCCAAACGGGGCCCACAGTTTGGCGTTTCATATCCTAGGGTTAGGTTTTTTGATGTTTAGGGTTTTCCATTGTTTCTCAACAATAAATGGGCCTTCGAGCCTCATTGTAACACAGTTCAAAGGCATGTAGCCACCACATATCTTCTCAGAGATAAGGTACCATCGCCCTAGCTGGTTTATTTCCACTTCTGTTTGTAAGCATATTTCTGTAACATTAATGAAATGAAGTATTATTTATGCTGCATCTCTGTATTTGTGGTTATATCTGTAATTTTTTGTGTTCCTGTTTAAATCTGGATCAGTGGTATCAAAGCGGTCTGCTATTTCTCCGTCTTTCTTTGCATGTCCCCGACAAGGTTGGGATATAAGGAGTTAGGGCTTGAACTAGTCGAACCTTTGCAAGACCAGCCTCGCAAATCTCGACGGCCTCCCATGGTGGATGAAAAGAAAGATGAGTGGGTAGGAGATCCTATCAAAATCTTGCTCAAAGAAGCCCTCGAGTGACAAAGGAATGCGATGATGGACAACTTTTCCCAGATCTTTCAGCGGCTACCCAGAGGCGACGCATTGACTTCCAACAGCTACTCTGGAAACACCACACCCTTTAAGGTACAAGTTAATTTTGAAATCCACATATTCAAGGGTTAGATAGATGCAGATGCCATAGATAAATGGTTAAATATGTTAGATAAGTATTTTTCTGTTCATGATTTTTCCAGTTGGGAAAAGATTATTTTTGATCTTTTCAAAGTAGCCCCCCACGTCAAGGACTGGTGGGAAACCTACTGCGAGTAGAAGGATGAAAGTACGGGCTCACTATTTGCAACCAAACCCACTTGGAATTCCTTTCGAGATGCCATCAAGGAGAAGTACTACCCTATCAAAAGCTATGAGGACAAATACATAAAGTGGACCACGCTGCGACAGGGAAGGGACCAAGATGTGTCGAAGTTCACAAACATTTTTCATAGCCTTCACACATAGTTCAGTATCAAGGATTCTGAGCTACATTTGGTACTCAAATACCACAGCTGTCTACACAGGTACATCTAGGAAGAGATATAGTTCCTGAACATCTCCTCACTCGGCACGGCGTACCTATACGCTATCAAAATCAAGCAGAAGTTTAAACAGAAGAAGCGAGACTTTGGATCTGCGAATCCGAAGACCAAAGGACAAAGCTAAGGCGGGGTGACCTAAGACAAATCGTCAAAGCTGCAAGAAAAGAACAACACCACGAAGTTGAAGAAGGACACAGGAAAGTGGTGTGAGTTCCACAAGATCCCCACTCACAACAAAAGTGAGTGTCAGACCAAGTAGTCGTTGGTGGCCGAGTTGAAAGCTTTAGAATCAGATGCATGTTCCGACCCTGAGTTAGAACCTGACATGGGGAATGGAAAATGGAAGCAGATCATTGATGCAGAGCCCAAAGCCACTGTTGCCACCACCAAGATCCACAAGAATGAGCCCAAAGATGCAGAGGAGGGGGAGCGTCTTTTCCACTCGCAGATGTGGGTGAATGGTTTGCCGCTGCAATTCATTGTTGACAGTGGGAGCCAAAAGAACCTCATTTCAGCAGGGATCGTGAAGCAGCTGGGAACACCAACCATACCACACCCACAACCATATAGCATAGGGTGGCTTCACCAAGGACGAGATATCCGAGTTCGCCAGTAGTGCAGCCTTCCCTACAACATCAAGCCCTTCAAAAACGAGGTATTGTGTGATGTTGCACCTCTGGATGTTTGTGATGTATTATTAGGCCAACCATACTTGTGGAGGCAACATGCTGTGTATGAGTCAAGGCCTTGCGTTGTTATTATTTCTTTGGGTGTTTCATTATACAGGATACCAGAGGTAGCCCCACCTACCGCCACCTCTTTGATCACTGCTAAGAAATGCAGTAAGATCATCTCATAGACTAGGAAATTTATTTTCTATATAGTTCACTCCCAAAGTAAGGGGAAGATCATTGCCACATCCATGACCCCTGCCGAGGGTTCCTCCATGCAGCAGCAGATGGATACGGTCATGAAAGAACACAGGAACATCTTCTCCTCACCCATAGGGGTACTGTTGCACTGTCAGGTCAAGCATTCATTCGATATGACTCCCAAAGCACCTCTACCCAACATGCCAATATATCACCGCTCCATTCTGAAAAATGACAAGTACAAGAAGCGACATGGTCCTTACACCAGTACCAAGGCTGTGGGGAACAATGCTTTGGAGCACAACATTCCCCAATTCCTTCGCTTGCACTGAGTGTTCAATTGGACCGCCCTCTACCATGCTTCCAACTATTATTGGACATGTTCTACCTTAAGAAACCAATTTTCTAGCTGTAGAGAAATTGTGCTTAAGACATTAATACATATTATTTACTGTCACTTATTGTTTGTTGTGTCCTCAAATGAAAGACCTGGAAAACTTGGTATTTAACCCTTAATACATGTATGACCAGAACATTTCAGAATGCCATTTGTTGCTAGATACAAATGATGAGTGAAGGAAGCTTGAAGGAGAAGTTAAAGATAATATGCTGGTTTTTCACAGAAGCTACTATCTGTAACTTAGAAGAATTATGAAAATGAGAATTGAATCATAGACAATATGCTACTTAACACAAAAACTACTATATGTGACTCTTGGAGAAGTTAATGATAATATGCTGGTCTTTCATCGAAACTATTATCTATAACTTAGAAAGGAAGTTGGAAACTTCAAGTATAGGAGCTTTCTTTTAAGGAATTTTAACTTTATCTACATAAGAAAATAAAGACTTGCAACCTCATTACTATACTTGAAAGAAGAAAACATAACATGACACATGACAGAGAAGGTTACAAAATTATACCCAAAAACTCATGGAAACTTCTGTTTCTTTCATTAATCAATGATGATATCAGGAATACAGTGGCCTAGTCTTCGGGTTCTCCAAAATTCGAACCCTTTCTTTGTAAATTTTCATATTTTTGTACATTATGGAATGGTTGTTGATTTCTGAAATTGCCCAAATTATTTAACTGCTTCTCTAACTATATGAAGTAAAAACTATTACAGAATTTTACAGAGGGTAAAAGACACCTCAAAGAACATGAAATAATAGGAACATAACTAAATTCAGAAGAGGACGATAACTGCTGGCTTGCTCTGTTAATCCGCTGCCGAATTCCTCTGTAAATGCCCTAATGATGTTTAATTCATTTTAGCCATAATGAAATGTGTTTAGCTTGTGTAATCCTGGGCTTACATACGTATTGGGCATTTTGATTGGCCAAAATACAAAGAAAACATACTCGATTGTCTTCCTCTTCAGATTCGGCTCTAACCCTGATTTTCCACTTTACACAGTGAAATTAACGCGAACCCTTTGATTAATATAGAGCTCAAAAGAGTTAATCTTGCTTTATAAATTTGTCAATTCGTTGTTCAGCGCTCCGTTGACTTCCATCGCAAATCTCAATCGACCTGATATATCACTCCAAAACTTAACGTTACGCACCCTTAAGCCGCATAACTATGATAATATTGGACCTATGCATAAATCCTTCATATTTGCACTTTTTCCATTATATACCTTTTATAATAGAAATATGCCATATAACATGCTTTTTCTGCTTTTAATACGAGCTCCGCACAACTATTGAGGTATACCTTTTCCACTGATATATCCCCACTGTAGATCTGCGCTTTTCGGATTAGACTGTCTATAAAGATTTCGGGGGGACATAAGCCTGGAGAATACCCACCCGAAATGGGAAATTTTCTCTCTCCACCCTGCTGCTACATGTCGAATGATGAGTGGGATAGGGTGAGCTCCAAATAAAACCACTTATCATGTTTGTTCCACCCGAAATCCCACTTGTAACTTTAAATTTGCCTTTTTGTATGCCTCGCGGGCCCGCTAGAATTATAAAACACAATATATAGTTTTTCAGGTCCATTATTGCAAATCGCAATCCACGGAACCCATATATATATGTATATATATATATATATATATATATATATGTATATATATATATATATATATATATATATGTATATATATATATATATATATATATATATGTATATATATATATATATATATATATATATATGTATATATATATATATATCTATATATATATATATATATATATATATATAAAATATGTTATGCGATATGACGGACCTGCCGCACTTATAAAACACGATATATATGTTTTCGGGTCAGATCGCAATCGGCACAGCCATATATGCATATATAAAGTGTTATGCAATGATCGTGGACCCTCCGGGGTTTTTAAATATAATATATATATTTCAGGTTCGGTTTATAATTGGTATCAGAGCTGAAGGTTTATTTGGCTGATAAAATCGGAGGAGAGAAGGGTTACTGGTTCGAGTGGGAGCAATGGCGGAAGATGGTAGGTTTAGGGTCGAAAAATTTAATGGCCAAAACTACCAACTATGGAAGATGCAGATGGAAGATTATCTGTATCAGAGAGATCTATACCTACCATTGAGTGGAAAGACAAAGAAGCCGACAAGTATGACAGACATAGAATGGGATATTCTCGACAGAAAGGCACTTGGAACAATATTGTTGTGCCTAGCGGCGTCGGTAGCGTTTAATATTTCAAAGGAAACAACAACACAGGGTTTAATGTCGACATTAGCCAAACTATATGAAAAAGCCTCGACCTCAAATAAGGTATTTCTTATGAAGTGTTTATTTAATATGAAGATGTTAGAAGGTGGATTTATTGCAGACCATTTAAATGATTTTAATATAGTTACAAGTCAGTTAAGTTCTGTAGGGGTAAATTTTGATGATGAAGTTAGGGCTCTGTTATTTTTGTGCTCATTGCCAGAAAGTTGGAATGGCTTAGTTATGGCCATTAGTAACTCTGTCTCTGGATCTAGTACTTTAAAGTTTGATGATGTTGTCGGTGCAATCCTTTGCGAGGAAATGTGATGGAAAAGCTCCAGTGAGACATCAGGTAATGATTTGATTGCAGAGACTAGGGGCAGAAAAATGGAAAGAGGAAAGAGCCCAGGATATCACAGTATGTCAAGAAAGGTAGATCCAAGTCCAGATCAGGGATAGTGTGTTGGAAATGCGGGAATAAAGGACACCTGAAGAAAGACTGCAAGTCTCAGAAGGGAAAAGAAGGAGACGCGCAACAAGAAAACAATCATGAAGTGAATGTAACAGGTGATGTGTTGCAAGATGCTTTGATTATTTCATTAGAAAATATTATTGATTCCTGGGTGGTAGATTCAAGGGCCTCATTCCATGCCACACCTGATAATAAACATTTTCATGATTATGTTCAAGGAGATTTTGGACAAGTTCGATTGGGTGATGATAAACCCTATAAAATCGTTGGAATGGTTACAGTTTTCATAAAACAACAAAATGGAAATTAGTGGCTATTGAAGAATGTAAGGCATGTTCTAGATCTAAAGAAAAATCTAATTTCAACAGGGTAGTTGGGAGGTGAAGGTTGCGTAAGTACTTTCACAGATAAAATCTGGAAGGTCACTAAAGGATCCCTGGTAATAGCGAAAGTAGAAAAGGTTGGTACATTATATTTATGCAATGGTATTTCTAATTTTGTTAATGCTTTAACCTCTACAAGAGAAGATACAACATTGTGGCATCATAGGCTCGGGCACATGAGTGAGAAGGGGATGCAGATTCTTCATTCAAGAAATTTGTTGCCAGGTTTGAAGCATGTTGATTTAAAATTATGTGAGAATTGTGTTTATGGAAAACATAAGAGAGTCAGATTCCTTAGAGTTGGGAAAGAAAAGAAGAGCGAAAAATTAGAGCTTATGCATACAGATGTATGGGGACCGGCTCAGGTATCATCTCTTGGTGGATCTCGTTATTATGTTACTTTTATTGATGATGCAACCAGAAAAACTTGGATTTATTGTATTCAAAATAAATCTGATGTATTTGATAATTTCAAGAAATGGAAAGCTTTGGTTGAAAATGAGACAGGGAAAAGGTTGAAGTGTCTCAGATCAGATAATGGAGGTGAATATTGCAGAAAAGAGTTTGATAGGTACTATTCAGAGAATGGAATTCGCAGAGAGAAGATAGTTCTAGGAACACCACAAGAAAATGGTTTGTCAGAAAGGATGAACAGGACAATCATGGAGCATGCAAGGTGCATGAGATTGCATGTAGGATTTCCTTAACTTTTTTGGGCAGATGATGTAGATACTGTTGTTTATCTAATAAACAGAGGGCCTTCAAGTTCCTTGGATGGTGGTATTCTAGAGGAGGCATGGACAGGTAAAAAGGTAAACTACTCATTTTTAAATACTTTTGGTTGTGAAGCCTTTGTCCACATTAAAAAAGAAAATAGAACAAATCTTGAGGCAAAATCAAAGAAATGTACCTTTATCGGATATGGTGTTAATGATTTTGGTTATCGCTTATATGATTATGAAAATCACAAAATCATTAAGAGTAGAGATGTAATATTCAATGAAAATGTCTTGTATAAGAATTAGTTGCAGGAAAAGAAACAAGAAAAATAAAGCAGAGAATACACAGTGCTTGACGATATCACAGGAAAAGTGATGGTGCCTGAAAATCATAATGATCAACAGCTAGAACAACAACCACAACAGCAACAAGCACCTCAAACACCTGAAAGTGGTGTTCGAATATCTACTAGGATAAGTAGACCCCTTGAACGATACTCTCCTTGATTATATTATGTATTGTTGACTGATTCTGGTGAACCAGAATGTTATGAAGAAGCAGTGCAGGTAGAAACCAGGAAAAAGTGGGAGCAAGCCATGAAAGAAGAGATGGACTCCTTAGCACATAACCAGACTTGGGACTTAGTCAGGTTACCTGCAGGTAAAACAACATTGCAGAATAAATGGGTTTATAAGTTTAAGGAAGAAGATGGAGGTAGAAAAAGGTATAAAGCTAGACTTGTGGTGAAAGGGTTTGCACAGAAAAAGGGTCTAGAATTTGATGAGATATTTTCTCCTGTTTGAAAATGACTTCAATCAGAACTATTCTAAGTCTAGTAGCTGCTGAAGATTTACATCTTGAGCAGTTAGATGTAAAGACAACCTTTCTTCATGGGGTTTGGAGGAAGAGATATGTATGTAGCAGCCACAAGGATATGAGGTAAAAGGGAAGGATAAACTAGTGCGCAGGTTGAAGAAGAGCTTGTATGGCTTAAAACAGGCTCCAAGGCAGTGGTATCTAAAATTTGACAGGTTTATGTCTGAACAAGGTTATACTAGGTGTCACTCTGATCATTGTGTTTATATCAAAAGGCAAAATAATGTAGATGACATGCTTGTTGCAGGTTATAACATGCAGGAAATAAATGTTCTCAAAAGGAAATTGGCAAACTCATTTGCAATGAAGGATTTGGGTGCTACAAAACAAATCCTTGGTATGAGAATAACTAGAGATAGGAAGAATCGCAAATTAACATTGTCTCAAAGTGAGTACATAGAAAAGGTGTTGAAAAGGTTTAATATGCAAAATGAAAAACCAGTTAGTATACCTTTGGCTATCCATTTCAAATTAAGTAAGGAGGCGTGTCCCAAGACTCAGGAAGAAATGGCTCATATGTCTAAAGTTCCATATGCATCAGCAGTTGGAAGCTTAATGTATGCAATGGTTTGCACAAGGCCTGATATTGCACATGTAGTGGGAGTTGTAAGCCGGCACATGAACAATCCAGGAAAAGAACATTGGATGGCAGTGAAGTGGATTCTCAAGTATTTGAGAGGTACCACAAATCAAGCATTATGCTTTGGTGGTTCAAACATTACTCTACAGGGATACGTTGATGCAGATATGGCAGGTGATAGAGATAACAGGAGGAGCACTATAGGATATGTATTTACTGTAGGTGGAACAACTGTCAGTTGGGTTTCAAAAATCCAAAGTGTTGTTGCACTTTCAACAATAGAAGCATAGTATGTTGCTGCTACAGAGGCTAGTAAAGAAATGATTTGGTTACAAAGGTTTCTGGATGAATTGGGCAAGAAGCAGGAGTTTGGCAGGTTATACAGTGATAGCCAGAGTGCCATACATCTTGCAAACGACTCTACATTTCATTCCAAAACTAAACATATACAACTCAAGTACCATTTCATACGATCAACATTGGAAGATGGACAATTGAAGCTGGAAAAGATTCACACTAGCCAGAATCCTGCAGATATGTTAACAAAAGTTGTAACCAAGGAGAAACTGAAAATCTGCTCAGTTTCAATTGGTCTTCAAGTATGATGAAGAAGATGAGAAATAGATAGGTCCAAAGTGGAGTCATTGTCTAGCAAATGAGGCAGCGATGGAGTTGCTATAATCAGTCTCCAAGTGGGAGATTGTTGGGTGTGGAGCTTGATTATCTTCTGTATTCAAAGTTTTCAACCAGATGTATACCCCAGGAAGACAGTACACCCCTCCACGTGGGGGGGTAAATCGCCCCTGGCTGGGGGGTTCGGGGGCTAGCGGTCTCCCGGCGGGATTTCGGGGGCAGCGCCCCCGAAGCTAAAAATAGATGTAAAATTGCCTTGTAAAAGTCTAGTAATTTCTAGTCAATCTGGGCTGTTCATTAGGCGGATGATCTGACAGTAGAAGTTATATTTAATTTAGGGTTTTTTTCCCTAGAAGGCAACCCCTCACTATATATGAGGGAATTGTATTGTGTCTATGGATATCTGGATTCTGAGTGAGGAAGAGAGAAGAGATTGAGAGCGAAGAGAGTGTTACAGCGGATCTGCTATAGGTTGTATCTCTTCAGTTTGCTGGGTAATATAATAAAAGGACTGGCTGTTTCTCCGTGGACGTAGCCCAAATTGGGTGAACCACGTATATCTTTGTCTCTCTTTTTTTATGCATTTTCTGTATTTATATTTCTGCAATATTTTGTGTTCCATTGCTCTGTAATATATAATTTTCTAACAATCTTTGCCTTTCCCTTGTGTTGGATAGGCTGTGTCTCTGGTGCCTTTCCTGCAACCACCAGATTTGCTTGGAATAGAGTCAACCAATTCTCTACTTGGGATATTATTGGAGAGAAATGTTTTATAAACTTCTCTGCATCATTTTGAGAAAATGATAGTTCCTCGCTTTCAAAGACTTGCTCATAGTTAATCTGGCTATAACTTCTCTGGATCATTGATATATTATTAACAAGATCATTAGTTTCCTCAAGATTATCTTGAGCTTTTAAAGTTTCTTTAGCATCATAATATTCACAACAACCTTCAAAAAGAAACTTGTGAGGATAATAAGTTCTACAATAAGAATTTAATACTGAATGGAAATCTTTCAAAGATGAAATTCTTGAACGAGGCAAGGAGTAAAGCTAGATCTGACCAGAGTACAAGCCGTGCAAAAAATACCATTGCCTAGGAGTAAAAAGGATATCCAAAAGTTTCTGGGAAAGATAAACTTCCTGAGAAGATTTGTGTCCAACTATGTAGAAATCTTGAAAGAAATCACTGATATGCTGAAGAAGGAGAATGAAGTGCGTTGGACCAAGGAAGCTACAGAATCATTTTCCAGGATTAAAGAGGCATTGCAGGCAGCTCCAGTCCTAATCAGCCCTGATTAGCAAAAGCCTTTCCAAGTTTTTTTCATTTACGTCCTCAAATTCAATAGCCACTGTCTTATTGTGGAAAAATGATGAAGAGAAAGAACAACCAATCGCATTCTTTAGCAAGATTCTCAGGGACGTTGAGCTTAAATATAATATTCTTGAGAAATAGGTATATGCTTTGGTAAAATCTCTAAAAGCGTTTAGAACTTATGTAAACATACCCGATTGTCTTCCTCTTCAGATTCGGCTCTAACCCTGATTTTCAACTTTACACAACGAAATTAATGTGAACCCTTTGATTAATACGGAACTCAAAAGAGTTAATCTTGCTTTATAAATTTGTTAAATTTTCCGTTCAGCGCTCCGTTGACTTCCATCGCAAATCGCAATTGGCCCGATATATCATTGCAAAACTTAACTTTACGCACCCTTACACCGCATAACTATGATAATATTGGACTTATGCATAAATCCTTAATATTTGCGCTTTTTCCATTATATACCTTTTATAATAGAAATATGCCATAAAACATGCTTTTTCTGCTTTTAATACGAACTCCATGCCCAACTAAGGTTACTGATCTATGATTCTCAATACTTTGCTATCAAAAGCGCAAGCATTTTATCACTGCAGATATCAACGTGGGTTCATTGTAGAAAATTTTCACATAGTTAAGTTTGGTGAAGCAATATATGACTCCATACCCAATGGATAAGGCACTGATCTATGATTCTTAGTGATTTTGTGGCAGAAGCACTATCCCCATTTGGAGTCAGATGTTGTAGCTTATGTTGTGTTTTTATCTTTATTTATTAGATATATCACTATCGGGGGCTCACCTCAATGAAACTTCTTTATATTCTTTACCCCCCACAAAGTCTAAAAGACATGAAGTATTTAATTATTTCATAGCAGAATCACAAAAGAAAATGTTAAAGTGTTAAAGGGTCGGACCCGAAAGGTATATACATCGTGGTTTAAAGTCCCGTCAGGTCCGCCGCACCGCAGAGCTTTGGATGTTGGGATTCACCAATTGCGATTTGCGATGGCAGACTCGAAATATATATATGTTTTGTTGTAAAGTCTCGGTGGTTCCACGATCATCACATAACACATATATTATATATATGGCTATGCCGATTGCGGTTTGTGATTGTGGGCCGGACCCAAAAACATATTTATCATGTTTTATAAATTTTGGCGGGTCCGTAAAGCACCTTATGTATATGTGTTGGCTCATAGCGCCGATTGCGATTTGCGATTGGGATTCTAGACCCAATATTATAGATACCATGTTTTATATTTCTGGCGGGTCCAATAATCACAATTTGTTAAGGTTTTGGGTTAATACCCCAATTGAAAGCGCCGATTGCGATTGCGATGGGTTTCGGACCTGATGAATTATTAAATACAGATCTATGTATAATCAAGTCTGTAAAGGTATTAAGGCATATTTAAAAGGTGAATGGGCGGATCCGATAGTTTATGCAACAGATTTAATTCATTTTGAGTTCCAAAATTACGAAAGGTTTACATTAATTCCGCTGAATAAACGGAAAATTAGTGTTGAAGCCGAATTCGAAGAAAAGGTGATTGGTCGGGTTATTTGGTGTTCTCGCCAATCAGATCATTCTCGACATATATATATATATATATATATATATATATATATATATATATATATATATATATATATATATATGGACCTCTTTCAAAGCTTTTGGCGCAGTTTATATATTTTCTGAGTCTTAATATTGTATATATAATAAATCTGAATAATTTCAAAGAGAAAATAGTTTTATAACTGTTACAAAGCAGTTTATTAGCTGTTCCAAGAAATCAGTTCCAAAAATGATTTGATAGAAGAGATAAAACCCGAAAATGGAATTGTAAAGGGTTAGTGGTTCAAATTTTGGAGAACCTAGAGACTAAGCCACTGTATTCCTGATATAATTGTTGATTAATGAAAGAATTAGAAGTTTCCATGAATTGTTGGGTATAATTTTGTAACTTCTCTGTCATGTGTCATGTTATGTTTTCTTCTTTCAAGTATAGTAATGAAGCTGTAGGTCTTTATTTGGTTATGTAGATAAAGTTAAAATTCCTTAAAAGAGCATTCCTATACTTGAAGTTTCTACCTTCCTTTCTGAGTTATAGATAACAGTTTCTGTGAAAGACCAACATATTATCTTTAACTTCTCCAAGAGTCACAGATAGTAGTTTCTGTGTTAAACAACATATTGTCTATGATTCAGTTCTCAGTTTCATAATTCTTCTAAGTTACAGATAGTAGTTTCTATGAAAGATCAGCATATTATCTTTAACTTCTCCTTCAAGCATTCTTCATTCATCATTTATATCTAGCAACAAATGGCATTCTGAGATGTTCTGGTCATACATGTATTAAGGGTTAAAGACCAAGTTCTCCAAGTCCTTCATTTGAGGACACAACAAACAATAAAGTGACAGTAAATAATATTTATTAATGTCTTAAGCAAAATTTCTCTACATCCAGGAAATTGGTTTCTTAAGGTACAACAGGACACATCAGAGATTGCAAAATAGCTCACCAGGGACCAAGTTCAGCAGATGGAGGAACTCAACGCAATGGGGACCATTGGTTCCTAAGGGGGGAGGAATGATCTAGGTGGATGTTGGTGGCCACCCACCTATCCCACTTGGACCCCCACATCTGTCTCTTTCATTTTTTTAGTTTCCATAATTGTAGCACAATTTACTATTTTTAGCAGTTTTTCAGGTCCTGAACTTCCGGAGCCTTTTTGAGGCCCTAAATGACATTTTTTGGGAAATCTAGGAGAAACATGGATCCATGGATTGGTGTTTCTCTTCCCAAAGTTGTATTCCTTGGATAGATATTTCTAACGAGTTATGGTGCGCGTTAAACAAAGATCGTATGACAAAGTTACGACCCCAGGAAGTTGATGTACCAAGTTACCCAAACGGGGCCCACAATTTGGCATTTCATCTCCTAGGGTTAGGTTTTTGGATGTTTCGGGTTTTCCATTGTTTCTGAACAATAAATAGGCCTTCGAGCCTCAATGTAACACATTTCAAAGGCATGTAGCTACCACATCTCTTCTCAGAGATAAGCTACCATGCCCTTGCTGGTTTATTTCCATTTCTGTTTGTAAGCATATTTCAGTATTTTACATTAATGAAATGAAGTATTATTTCTGCTGCATCTATGTATTTATGGTTATATCTGTAATTTGTTGCATTCCTGTTTAAATCTGGATCATGCGGCCATTCACCAACTCATTTGTACTGGTATACTTGGATGACATCCTGATCTTCAGCCAGAGTTGGGAAGAGAACCTCCACCACATCCAACATGTTCTCCAAACACTGCGGCAACACAAGCTGTGTGCCCATTTAGAGAAATGCACTTTTGGCATGACTTAGGTTCAGTATCTGGGATACATTATTGATGAACGGGGGGTGCATGTGGATTCACCCGAGATCCAAGTCATTCGAGATTGGCCAACCCCAACCACTCTGACAGAGCTCCACAACTTTCTGGTTCTTGCCAATTTCTATCACAGGTTCGTGTTGGGGTTCTCTCATATCAATTGGCCCTTAATTCAAGTCACCAAGGGAGGAGTTAAAGCAAAATTATTTTGTTCTGAATCTCAATAGAAGGCATTCGCAAAGTTGAAACACCACCTCTTCTCTGCACCATTTCTCACATTACCAGACTTGAAACAACCATTTGAGATCGAGACAAATGCCCCTAACTATGTTATTGGGGTAGTCCTTACTCAACAGGGGCATCCAATGGCATATCGCAGTGAGACACTTTTAGACACAATACGAAAGTATCTCACTTATGACAAAGGGATTTATTACATTGTGCAGGCTTGCCGACAATGGAAGCATTACATTTTGGGGAAGGAAATAGTCATCCACACGGACCTCCGACCCCTGCAGTTCATACAGACACAAGGGAAGTTGTAGAATGATCGCCATCAGAAGTGGTCCACATACCTACAATAGTTCCGTTTGAATATCAAGTACAAGAAGGGCAACACCAATAATGTTGCAGGCTTCCTCAGTCGACCACCGATCATGGGCGTTAACCACCATGCTCAACTCTTGTGGGCACAAGACTTCTAATTGACCACTTCTCTACAAAAGAGACCCAAAATTCGGTCACACATACCATATGCTCTAGGAGGGTTAGGAAGTTCCAGATTTTCACCTCCAGGATGATCTGTTATGCCACTTGGGACAACTTTGTGTTTCTTCAAGCGAGCATGCCAAGATGATTTGGGAAGCGCACTATAGTCGGGCCACTGGGCATTTCGGGGTCGAGAAAACAATGGTAGTAATGTAGAAGTATTTCTATTGGCCAAATCTTCGACATGATGTCGGTAAGTACATCAGATCCTACACTTCCTACACCATTGCCAAACCAACCATCAAGAAGCAAGGCCTCTATACTCTGCTGCCTACCCCTAGTCAACCTTGGGAATCCATCTCCATGGATTACATGTCGGACCTTCCTTCTACTAAGCATGGCAACGACTGTGTTTTTGTCATCATTGACAGATTCTCAAAGATGGGCATTATGGCAGCCTGCAAGAAGAATATCACAACATAATCGACTCTTAAACTCTTATTTGAATAAATGTGGTTACACTTTGGGATCCCACAGTCTATCATCTCAGATCGGGATAGCAAGTTCCTCAGTACATTTTGGTCCAGTCTCCGGTCGATGTTGGACACCAAGCTCACTAAGTTCACAACTTTCCATCCCCAAACTGATGGCCAAACAAAGGTCGTCAATAGGATGATCGTATACGTTCTGCGCATGTACAACTCAAAGCATCCACGCACATGGGATGAGAGCCTCCACTATGTACAACAAAACTATAACCGGGATCTCCATAACTTGACTGGTCACAACCCTTTTCAGGTGGGCTTGGGATTCTAGCCACTATGTCCCATTGATGTGGCCATACCATTTGCAGCCAATAAAGAAAATAGCTTCATTGAGCACATTCAACACATTTTCCAACAGGTCCATGACATATTGGACAAAGCCAATGCTAAGTACAAGCAGCGGCATGATCAACATTGGGTTCCACACAAGTTCTAGGTGGGCGACAAAGTTTGGCTACATTTGCAAAAGGAGAACCTCGCTGGGCCCCACCGCAAGATTCGCACACTTCGATATGGGCCATACACCATCACCAAGGCTGTGGGAGATAATGATTTTGGGCTCATCATTCCCCCATTCCTTGGCCTTCACCCATTGTTCAATGTGGATCGCCTTCGGCCATACTTTCCACTATTACTGGACACGTCTGACATTGCAGAGCAACTCACACCAACATAATTAAATCGAGACTGCATGGAACAAGCTGCAACTGATCGGATCATGGACACATAGATCAATAACACTCACTAGTAGAAGATCCAGCTATATCAAGTTGTCAAAGCCCACCAACTCTTGCGCCAAGGCAAATGGCTCACCAGGGACCAAGTTCAGCAGAAGTTTCCTCATCTCATGGAGGAACTCAACGCAATGACGACCATTGCTTCCTAAGGGGGGAGGACTGATCTATGTGGATATTGGTGGCCACCCGCCTATTCCACTTGGACCCTCACCATTGTTTGTTATTTATTTATTTTTCCTTAATTGTAGTAGAGTTTACTATTTTTGGCAATTTTTCGGGTCCTAAACTTTCGAAGCCATTTTGAGGCCCTAAACAACGTTTTTTTGGCAAAATTCTGTCGATTATTTCTAAGGAAATCACATTAGTAGCTATAGTCCTCGGAGATATATTTCCAACGAGGTATCATACGTGTCAAACAGAGATAATATGACCAAGTTACAACCACGGGAAGTTGGCTGCCAAACTAACCCCAATGGGGCCCATAAACTCTTGATGTTACATCTCCTCAGGTTAGGGTTTTTGTTCTTTAGGGTTTTCTCTTATTGTTCAATAATAAAAAGGCCCTTGAGCCTCATTGTAACTGAGTTCAGAGGCATGTAGCCACCACATCTCTTCTCAGAGATAAGCTATCATCGCCCAAGCTAGTCTTATTTCCATTCTGTTTGTAAGCATATTTCAGTATTTGATATTAATGAAATGAAGTTTTATTTATGCTACATCTCTGTATTTAGGGTTATATCTATAATTTGTTGCGTTCATGTTTAAATCCGGATCAAAGTGTCCAAAAGTATGAGAGAGAGAGAGTGTTGCACAAAATATTGTCACCATGACATTCTGCAATTAGTGTGAGTCTATCACCACTCATACTTTCCTCCTATGCAAGTCTCAAACCTCAGCTCTTCATGTCAAGCCTTGAAAAACGAGAGAAAGTCCTTGAAAATCTTTAAAACTCTGGTTCCACACTTTCTCTTAGCATTCCTTGCGGTCCCACACCCCTTGGTCATGTTCCCTGCGGACCTGCCCGCTCTATTTCTGTGTAAAGGGTGTCGACCCCTGTAAAAGTCAAAAAGGCGCATGTAAATTCTTAAAAACTCACTTTGGGTTATTTCTGGAAGCTTCTAGAGGGAATCTTGAGGTGGTTAGTTCACTTCTTGGTGGTTCATGCATCCTATAACTAAAGGAGCTAACCCCTTGATGTGAGGAGCTTATCCCTTAAGGAGGACTCTATCCCTTTGAAGGTGGACCTGGTAACTTCCTTCCTTTGCACTATAAAATGAGGCATTAGGCTAGTTACTAAGGAGGTTGAAAGCTGAATATTTTTTAGGGTAAATGCTATTGGAATTTAGACTTCCTAATTGAGCTTGAGAGGAGAGATTACATACCTTTTGATCTCATTGGGAAGAGTGTGAAGCTTGTCAAAGTAGAGGAGATTCTTGCCGGACCCTGGGAGGAGCTTGTACAACATCAAGGCACCAAGGTTGTAAAGTTATTCTTTGTTTAAAGTTAATACAATCAAGTTCATTTTTCTCAATAAGCTGTCTTCTATGGTTTATTTCATGAATTCCTTGATCATCATGATAAATATGATTTATTATATTGGCTATGCAGGTGTTATTTGATGTTTGCTTGTTTGTGTTTGCAGGATCTTTAAAATGAAACTCATCTGGACAGTCGGAGCATGGCTGCCACAAACTAGCGTTGGACTTGAGGTAGGATCTAAAAAATCTCTTGGCATTTATTTATAAATTGCAATATTTAGAGAAAGGTAGAATTTGATTGTTTTTCTTGTCGCTAGATATCTGTAGATACTAGGGAGATCGGTCTTGTCCACAAGAACGATTTATCCGGCCGACAGAGAGAATATAAAGATAGCTCCAAAAATGAACTGACAAAAGTCCGTGAACTGATCCTCATAAGCCTTTTTATTAATGAGGCCTCTATTTTCTTCATTTTCCATTGTTTTCCTTCATTTGCCTCCTCGAATGCAACCTATGACCTTTCACCTCCCTTTTCTCCTAATTTTCATTATGTTCATAAATAAATGTGCCAAAATGCCATTTTTCCTTTCCAAAGCCTTTGCCATCGCCTTTTCCATTTTCCTTAGCCATTAATCAATCACCAAGGATCCCCATCACTCTGATTTTCCCCAACATTTAGCTTGGAATAAGTGTCACTTCAACCGTGGTTATTATTTTCCCTTTATTAACTTTTATTACATGGAATTTTCACCAGGGATATTACAAAACCCTCCCCCTTGAGGGAACACCATCCTCGGTGTTCAACAACACCTACAACAAACAAGGATGTTGAAAGCAAAACATATTTCCCATGGAGCTTTATAAATTAGTTAGTTGTAGTATTTACAATGATCATCTTTCTGAGAAGCAAACAAACATGACAACATAACAAGTATAACATCATAATGACGTGACACCCATACCATTTATTGGAGCTTTATACATAGCTCATGGAGGTATTTACATCCATAACACATGTACATATATTAAACATCACCAAAAAATGTACCAAAAACATATACCAAAACATCCGCTCAACCAGCGAATAAGGAAGGATACATAGCCCACATCTGATCCGCCATCACCCATGTAACTTCATCGGGCCCAAAGTGCTTCCATTGCACTTTAACCTACTCGATTGCTCGGTTCCAGAGCATGAGCATCTTTCTCTACAAAATGCATTGCAGTTTCGGCTAGAATTCTCTTTCCCGATCCACCTACAATACAAACTAGTCAATAACATGATCAACATATTTAACATACTTATTAAGTAATAACACATCGAAAAAATCATGGACTTTCACTATCAGAGGTAATGCCATTTGATAGGATACTAGTCCAATTCTCTCAATAATCCTGAAAGGTCCACAAAACTGGGGTGGCATCTTGTCACATGATCCAATTCGTAAGGAGCTCTTCTTCAATTTGATGTGCAAGTACACCTGTTCCCCAACCTGGAACTCCTTGAACAACCTATTCTGATATGCATAGCTCTTCTGCCTATCCCAAGCTCATTTCAAATTCTTCATGATTACGTGAATTTCCTACTCCATGTCTTCTAACATGTTCATTCCAATCAACACCCTGTTAACTAGATCACTCTAACTGATGGGAGTATTACAGTCTCCCCATACAATGCCTCAAACGAACTCATCCTTAGTGACTCCTGATACCCATTTTTGTAAGCGAACTCTACCAGTGGAAGTTACTCTTTCCACTTCCACTGTTGATGCATCACATGCATCCTCAACATGCCCTCCATTACCCTATTGACCCTCTCTGTCTGTCCATCTGTCTACGGATGATAAGTTGTATTGAAGGCCAACTCTATGCCCAAACCTACTAATAACTCCTTCCAAAACTTGGAAGTGAAATATGCATCCCTGTCTGACACAATCTTCTTTGGAACTCCATGCAATCTGATCACGTCCTTGATGAAGACATGTGCTACATCACTCGCTGAGAACGTAGACTTTACTGGAATGAAGTGCACTGCCTTTGTCAACCCGTCCACCACTACCATGATGGAATCATCCTGTCTCATTGTCCTCAGAAAACCTTTGATAAATTCCATGGAAATGACCTCCCATTTCCACTCTGTAATTAGAATCGGCTGTAGCAGTCTATCTGGATGCTTACACTTTGCCTTCACCTGCTAACAATCCAAACACCTAGCCGCAAACTATGCTATGTCTCTCTTTAAATTCATCCAATAGTAAAAATTCTTCATCGCTGTCAGTGTCTTCTGATAACTCAGGTGACCTAAATATGGTCTCACATGAAAATACCTCAAGATCACCTTCTTGAGCTCACTTCTATCTGGCACATATATCTTGTCCCTAAATCTAAACAATCCATCTGCTGTGGGATGATAGTCCACATCCTATGCACCTGCATCTATACCTATACCTATACCTATACCACTACATGTACCTGTACCTGTACACAATCTCCATATACCTACCATCCTACTAACCTGCCTGCAAGATCCTATCCTATAAATTTTTCCCATAGAAGCTCATAGCTGCTATGTGATGTACCTGTATCCACATGCTAGGACAATTTACCACCATGTTCTCTTTAACTTTGATATACCTGATCTCGAAGTCAAACTCACTTATCGTGGCCAACCAATGAACCTACCTACCATTTATATTCGGTTGGTCAAATAGAGACCACAAACCACTATGATCACTCATCAATACAAACCTCTTACCAAGAGGATAGTGTCTCCACATCTTCAATGCATGTATGATCGCTACCAACTCAAGGTCATGTGTCGGGAAGTTTTGCTCATGCTCATTTAGTTTCTGTGACTCACTGCATACCACCTGTCCATCCCACATAATGACTCCACCAAGTCCTCTCTTGCAAGCATTTGTACATACCACAAACTCTTTGTCCGGATCTATAATATTTAACACTGGTGCATGTGTCAAAAACTACTTGAGCTGCTAAAAAATGGCAGCACACTCCTCTGTCCATTCAAAGTTCTTACCTTTCCTCTACAATGATGTGATAGGATAAGAAATCTGCAAGAATTTCCTGATGAACCTCTTATAATAACCTTCTAACCCCATGAAAGATCTCACCCCATCCACATTCCTAGGAGTTGCCCACTCCATGATAACTCTTACATTTTTGGGTTCACTGCTATGCCATCCTTGGAAACCACATATCCCAAGTAGTGTACCTCAATCCAAAAGAAACTACACTTTCTGAGCTTAGCATACAACTGATGCTCCCTCAACAATATCAACACTGCTACTAAATGCTCGACATGCTATTCTTCACTTTTAGAATATACCAATATATCATCAATGGAAACAATAACAAACTTGTCCAAATATAGACACAACACACTATTCATCAAGCACATAAATGTAGATGGAGCATTAGTTAAACCAAATGGAACTACAACAAACTCATAATGCCCATACCTGGTTCAGAAAGTTGTCTTGTAGATGTCCTCTTCTTTCATGCGTACTTGATGATCTCCGGATCTCAGATCAATCTTCAAGAACATAGCTGTTCCCTCCAACTGATCGAACAAGTCGTCAATCCTTGGTAACAGATACCTGTTCATGATGGTCACTTTGTTCAACTGCCTGTGATCAATGCATAGCCTGAGAGTACCATCCTTCTTCTTCACAAACAAAACCGGTGCACCCCATGGTGATACACTTGGACTAATGTACCCCTTTCCCAACATTTCTTTCAAATGAAACTTAAACTCTACCAACTCAGGTGTAATCATCCTGTAACTCAGGTGTAATCATCTTGTAAGGTGCCTTTGATGTCAGAGCTGCCTTTGGTACCAATTTAGTAGAAACTTATACTTCCTTATGCGGTGGAAACTCTAAAATATTTGCAGGAAATACATCCTGAAGCTGATGTAGAACTGGGTACCTGCTTAAAACATCTACATCCTCAACCTCCTTACCTTTTGCACTAGAAATGTACACCGCAAATAACACACACCCTTTCCTCTGACTATGCTTGGCCTGCATAAATGTCACCATTCTAATTGATGTTTCTTTCTTCTTACCCTATAAGACTCTTTGTTCCCCATTGTCATCCAAGCACTCAATGGGTTTGTCATAAAAATCCACCTTGGTTCTATGAATGTACAACCAATCCATACCCAACAACATACTATATGATCCCAATGGTAATACATTGAAATGTGCTGAGGTAGGAATACCATTCAAATCAAATGCACAAGATCTTACCCAATGATGAACTCACTTTTTTGTACCTGTATCCAACTACACTAGCTAAGATTCTGCATGAACTTATTTATTCATGCCACACTTATCCACTAGGTCAGTATTAACACAACTATAATTAGATCCAAGGTCAATCAAAATAGAAACAACTTGGTCACAAATCTCACCATCCATCTCAATGATAGGTGCCTGATGGTCTCCCTGTCAGTTATCCAACGCTGCATAGATCCTAGGAATACTATACCCAACATCTCCCACTGCCTGTGCCTCCTGATCACTATAGATATGTAATCTACCACCCTAATGTTGTGGAAAATATTTCCTACGATTCTCTCTTCCACAAGTCCAACACAACACAAGATCCTTATTCTGCTCCTCAAATTGAAGTCCCTATCCTCTTTCAGATGCATTGAACTTCTTAGATGGTGTTTCATTCTCTTTATTACATGTACCCCAAGGTCTCGATCACTTCTTGTCCCATTTTCCTTTGTTCTTTAAATTACCTTTCCATTCTGGCTTAGTCTCAGATCCGTGCTTTGATTTCTCGTAACAATGCTTTAGCTTCCAGATGGCCTGTTCCAATGATCTAGGCTCATCAAACTCAATCCTGTCTTTAAATCCAATCGATAATGCACTAATGAATCTTTGAATCTTGGCCTTCTCCTCCTTGAGGTAAGGCACATATCTCAATAGCTCAAAGAAGCTAGTGTACTCCTCATCTGTCATTGATCCCATCTTTAGCGCATAGAATTCTTTTGCCATGTCATCAAAGTATATCTCCGATAGGTACTTCTTCTTGAATAGTCTCTTGAATTCACTCCAAGTCAACTCCTCCTCATAAATATCACTGGCGTTCTTTATATCTTCCCATCAAATATCGGATTTACCTTTGAGATTGAATGCAGTTATTCTAGCTTTCATGTTATATGAATAATCATGCAACCTAAAGAGCTTCCTCATGCCAAGCATCCATGCCTATGCATCCTATGATTTATTCATCTATCCATCAAATGTAGGTGGCTTTTATTTCTTAAACTTGTCCGACAAATATCCCTTATCACTCCTCTTGTGAGGATGATAATGATGCCGATCATAATGCCTGTTAGAACCAGAACTAGAATAATACCTGCGTCCATCACCTCTCCTATTCAGAGTATCCAAGGACTTGCCATCACTGATCGTGTCATATCTATTTGACCTATATCCGCCAGGAGACCTATTTCCATATGCCCCATTAGTTATGTCCTCTTTCCCATGGCTGATCCGAAGTGGTCCCTATCATTACAATTCTGACAAACTCTGAAGTATCACTGCATTTACCTCTTCTTGTTTGTCCTGTACCTGTATGATTATGTCATGGTCTACCTTACAACTCCTTATTTCTTCCTTTAATCTTCTTAGTGTGTTTTCCAAATAAGAAGAATTCCCATCACCATGATACTCATATGATCCATAGGGAGAGTCACGAGAATTGTAGTCTACCATCTTGCTAGCCATCTTTGATATTCTTCCTACAAGGTATATCATGTATGCTAAACCAAATCACAATAAACCAACGTACCTTAGCATAATTCGAGGAGGATACCTCATCTACAGGATCAAAAATCAACTTAATACATGTATAACATAATCGTGAAAACATATAGAAATAAAACACATAAGAATATAAACATATAACCAACATGCTAGCTAGAGTACAACCATCAATGCATGACCATATCAACTATGCATACAATGACCTCATGGATGACAACAACCACCACATTATTGTACACTTGACCACATTTGAATACCAACATGCATAAACAATGCATAATTAACCAAACATTCATGAAGAGGCACTCCACAACGACACCATAAACTTCCCATGGTGACCTCATTGCAACCATAACCCATACCATACAAATGAAACAAGCACACGGTCTTACAACACAAGAAACACATATGCAACTGACATGAATGTATGACCAACACACAAACCATCTAGTCCGAGAGGTAAACCATGCACTGATACCACTTTGTGGCATCATATATGACCCAAAGAGAGTGCAACTCGCTCTAATAACACTCTGCAACACCCTCCTCCCACATCTACCCAAGTAACCAGCCAACCCGGGTAACTATGTGGCATGAATTTACTATGATATGATTCGACTCCCTATGTGTAATTTGAGGAAGTGGAACCAACGAAACACTTCACAAAGACCTTCCACATTAGCTACAAAACTCCCAGGAGCCATCCCAACCACTCACACAACCATCCCCTGAGACCAATTGAAGTTTTAATGCATCAGACCCCTAGTCTCTCCCTTGATATGGACCAACATGCATCCGGGAGGCTATAGACACTCCCACAACAAGGGCAAGCAAGCACCCGGGGAATTTTTTTCCCAGTGTTGTACCTACATATCTGGGATTTGTGCCACTTTTTCATGTCCATAGCCCAAATCAATGCCCAGAACTTAATGACACCTTTAGAAATGAATTTACACAATAGAACAAAGATACATTTGCAAAGACATTGACAAGGAATAAACTGGACGCCTACTAGCCATGACAAGAATTTCGTCAAACATGTCACAAATATGAAAGCTATAGGTCTTAATAGAAGAACTAAGCATAAGGGTCTCATACTTATCTGAGAATCGCTAAGAAGTGTTGATGCCTCAACACATTAACCACAATTTCATCTATTATGCCATAGATACATTGTTCATTTAATTATAAGTAAAACCATGATGAGATCCATACATAGCCACTATCATAATACATGTTCATAACCAACATAATAACAACATAAATATGAAGGAAACAACAACCATATAATCCACATATAAACCATTATATTACTCATGAATTAACAAGGAGAAATAACCTCATATTAATGATGCAAAGGCAAACCAAGTTCGGGACTTCCACGAACCACTCGATAATAGACATGGCTCAGCCAAATCTCTCTTCAACCAGTCACCCTCGTGGCTTATCCCAAGCATGAATGTGGGATCTCATGGAACAATCCATCAAAACCGAACCAGGGATTCCAGAGTCCAAACCAACTCAACCCATCAAACAATGATTCCACCTCACGGTTGGACATCACAAACCATCACCAGATTGGTCTCTACCCAAGCCTTCCGGGGCTCCAAAGCATTTGCTCCAACCAAGGCTCCAAGATTAGTAACTCAAACCACAATTGTCACCAGGCTCTAGAGAGTTTGTCCAACCAAGGCTCCATGACTAGTAACTCAACCCACAAAGGGCTTCATAGTGTTTTTCCAACCAAGGCTCTAGGACTAGTAACTCAGCCCAAGCTATTACAGGGCTCCGGAGTGTTTGTCCAACCAAGGCTCCAAGAACTAGTAACTCAACCCAAGCTAAAGGAAACATTAGAACTAATGAGAAAAATAAATAAATGAACCCACAATGCTATGGATATCCAGGAAATGGCAAGGCTAGGAAATATACTATCAATCCAGGAAATCCTCCATCCCAATTATAGATCATAACCAAGAAACCACATGCATATGCCATGCATCGAAAAACTAGTGAGGAAAACATACATGCAACTCATTACCTACAAGTAAAACCCATTGTAGTTGCTGATCCCAATGTCCTCTTGCACTTTCCTCCTCTTACTTTTCCTTCTTGCTACAAAATTCCAAGTATGCCACACTCCTCCAAGAGTGCTCCAAGAAAAACCGTGTCTCAGAGCATGAGAGAGAATAGAAAGAGAGCTCCTAAATTGAACTGACAAAAGTCTGTGAACTGATCCTCAGAAGCCTTTTTATTAATGAGGCCTCTATTTTCTTCATTTTCCATTATTTTCCTTCATTTTCCTCCTCACATGAAAATTGTGACCTTTCACCTCCCTTTTCTCCTAATTTGCATTGTTTTCATAAATAAATGTGCCAAAATTCCATTTTTCCTTTCCAAAGCCTTTGCCATTGCCTTTGCCAATTTCCTTAGCCATTAATCAATCACCAGTGATCCCCATCAATATGCTTTTTCCCAAAATTCAACTTGGAATAAGTGTCCCTTCAACCATGGTTATTATTTTTCCTTCATTATTTTTTATTACATGGAATTTTCACCAGGGTTGTTACAATGACAACATAAAAAGATGACAACCATATCACTTATTGGAGCTTTATAACACAACTCGTGATATTTATAATAACAACCATACATAAATATGTACATATAACAAAACACATTTTCCTTCACTAGAAAATAATGAAGGATACATAGCCCACATCTAATCAACCATCTCCCATGTAGCTTCATTGGGCTCAAAGTGCTTCCAATGCAGTTTAACTTGCTCGATTTCTCGATTTTGGGGCATGAGCATCTTTCCCTACAATATGCATAGGGGTTTTAGCTAGAATTATCCTTCTGGCTCAACCTACGATACAAACCAATCAATAACATGATCAACATATTTCACATATCTTTTAAGCAATGAAACATGGAAAACATCATGGACTTTAACTGTCAGAGGTAGTGGAAGTCTGTAGGCCACTAGTCCAATCCTCTCAAGGATCTCAAAAGGCCCACAATACCAAGGTGCCAACTTCTCACATGACCCAATCCTCAAGGAGCTATTCTTGGGCTTGATGCAAAAATACATATGCTCCCCAACCTAAAACTCCTTAAATACCCTGTGCTAGTCTGCCTAAATATTCTATTTATCCTGTGATTCCTTTAGATTCTTCTTGATATCCTACATTTCTTGTTCCATATCTACCAACATGTTTGGTCCTATCAACAACCTATTCACTGGATCACTCCAATTGATGTGAGCATTACAACTCCACCCATATAGTGCCTCAAATTGACTCATCCTTACTGACTCCTGATACCCATTGTTGTAAGTAATCTCTATGAGTGGAAGGTACTCTTCCCACTTTCGCTGCTGATGCATATCATACATTCTCAACATGTCCTCCAAAATCCTATTGAACCTTTCTATATTTCCATATGTCCAAAGATGATAAGCTATACTAAAGGCCATCTCTGTACCCAAACCTGCAAATAACTCCTTCCAAAACTTCGAAGTGAACTAAGCATCTATGTCTGACACAATATTCTTCGGAACACCATGCAACCTCACTATATACCTGATGAAGAAGTTTTCTACATCATTAACTGAATAAGTAGTTTTCACTGGAATGAAGTGTGCTACATTGGTCAACCTATCAACCAAAACCATAATAGAATCATGTTTTCTAGATTTCCTCAGAAAAATGTAATGAAATCCATGGAAATGACCTCCCATTTCCACTCTGGAATCAAAATCTGCTATAGTAGACCACCTGGATGCTTGCACTTTGCTGTTACCTGTTGACAATCCAAACATCTAGTCACAAACTTTGCCACTTCCTTCATCAGATTCAACCAATAGTAGAGCTTCTTCACTACTATCAATGTCTTATGATATCCCAAACGATCTGAATATGGCTTAACATGAAATTCCCTCAAGATAAGCTTCTTGAGCTCACTGTTGTTCGACACATAGATCTTGTCCCTAAATTTGACCAAACTATTCACTGTGAGATGATAGTCCACATCGTGATCACCTGTACCCTGCTGCTGTAACATGTGCCTAAGATCCCTATACCTATCATCCTGTTGTCCTACCTGTAAGATCTAATCCTGTAAGTATGTCCCATATGAACTCATAATTGATATGTGATTTACTTGTACTCTTTCGCTAAGAGCATCTACAACCATGTTCTTTTTTCCTTTAATGTACTTGATCTCAAATTCGAACCCACTGATCGTGGCCAACCACCTAGCTTTCCTGACATTCATATTAGGTTGGTCAAATAAATATATCAAACCACTGCGATCACTCAGCAATACAAACCTCATGCCAAGAAGATAGTGCCTTCACATCTTCAATGCATGGATGATTGCTGCCAACTCAAGATCATGCCTCAGATAGTTCTTCTCATGCTCATTCAATTTCCTTGATTAGTAGCATACCACCTATCCCTCATGCATCAAGATTCCATCAAGTCCTATCTTTCAAGCATATGTACACACCACAAACTCTTTATCTGGGTCTTCAATCTTGAGAACAAGAGAACTTTTCAACCATTGCTTCAATTGCTCAAAATTTGTTGCACATTCCTATGTCCATTCAAATTTATTTCCTTTCCTCTGCAATGATGTGATAGGATAGGAAACTTGTGAGAAGTTCCTAATGAACCTGCTGTAATAAATTGCTAATCCCATGAATGTTCTGACCTCATCCACGTTCCTAGGTGTTGCCCATTCCATGATAGCTCTTATCTTTTCTGGATCCACTGCTATGCATTCCTTGGAAACCACATGTCCCAATTAATGTACCTCTATCTGAAAGAAACTACATTTGCTAAGTTTGATGCTCTCTTAGTAATCTCAATATTGTTGCTAAGTGTTTCGCATACTCTTCCTCATTCTTAGAATATATCAATATATCATCAAAAAATACAATCACAAACTTATACAGATAAAGGACGTGACACACTATTCATCAAATAAATGAAATTAGTTGGAGCATTAATCAAACCAAAAGGAAACAAAACAAACTCATAATTCCCATACCTAGTCCAGAAATCAGTCTTGTAGATGTACTCTTCTTTAATGCGTACCTAATGGTATCCTAATCTAGAATCAATATTTGAGAAAACCACTGCTCCCTTCAACTGTTCAAACAAATCATCGATCCTAAACAACGAATACCTATTCTTGATGGATACCTTATTCAGTTTCCTATAATCAATGCAAAATCTAATATTACCATCCATCTTCTTCACACACAATACCGATGCACCCCATGGTGATACAATTGGCCTTATGTATCCCTTGTAAAGAATTTCCTTCAACTGCAACTTCAATTCCACTAGCTCTGGAGTGCTTATCTTGTAAGGTGCCTTTGATGCTAGCATTTCTCCTGGTACCAACTTAATAGAAAAGTCCACTTCCCTGTGAGGCAGTAACTCTAAAATCTCTGCTAGGAATAGATCCTAAGCTGCTACAAGATTGGGTACCTCTTTAAGACTTTTTCATCCTCAACATCCTTAATTTTATTATTGGAAATATGAACTTCAATAACACACACCCTTTCCTATGACTGTGCTTTGCCTGCATAGATGTAACCATTCTAACTGATTTATCCTTCTTCTTACCCTCTAAGAATCTTTGTTCTCCATTATCATCCAAGCACCCAATAGCCTTGTCATAATAATCTACTTTGTTCCTGTAAAGATACAACCAATCCATACCCAGAAGCATACTATATGATCCCAACAGAAGTACATTCAGATGTGATGATGTAGTCATACTAGTCAACTCAAATGCCCAAGATTTTACCCAATGATGAACTATTAGTGCATGTAGCCAATTGCACTAACAAAGACTCGACATGCACTTCTTTTCTCAAACCACACTTATCCACCAGGTCAGGGTTAACATAATATAATTAGATCTAGGGTCAACAAAAATCGAAAAAAAATTGATCATAAAGCTTCCTTCCATATCGATAATAGATGCCTGGTGATTCGCCTGCCTATTATCCAATGTTGCATAGATCCGAGGAATGCACTGTCCAACATACCCAACTATCTTCACTTCCTGTGCATTGTATATCTAAAACCTACCACCATGATACAACGAGAAATCGTTCTTGAGATTCTCCTTGCCACATATCCAACATTACAACTGTCCCTTACCCTCACCTTTATTCTACTGCCCTCTAGGCTGCGACCCATGTCCCTTTCCAACTACATTAAACTTATTGTAAGGAACAATATTCTCTTTCTCAGCTTCATCCTGAGGTATTTCTCACTTTGGTGGCCATTTACCTTTAGTCTTGTCTTTCCCTTTCCAACCTTTTTGAGACTCTGTCTTACACTTTGATTTCTCATAATAATGTTTCAACTTCCCAATTACTTCTTCAAGCAACCACAACTCATCATACTCAATCTGATGCTTAAATGTTAATGGTAATCCATTGACAAATCTCTAAAATTTAGCATTCTCATCCTTAAGATATTGCACATACCTCAATGACTCCAAGAACTTAGTCATGTACTCCTCATCTGTCATCTATCCCATCTTTAGCTCATAGAACTCCTTAGCTTTACTATCATAGTATGTCTCTAATAAGTACTTATTCCTAAAAAGTCTCTTGAATTAATGTCAACTCAACTCCTTTGTCCTGATGTATCTGATCCACTTCACATTTTCCCACAAGATGTATGCTTTCCCTTTGAGACTGAAAATAGTTATACTGGACTTCATGTTCTCAGTGTAATCATGCAACTTAAAGAATTTATTCATCCAAAGCAACCATGCCTCTACATCCTCCTCCTTCTTCATCTCTCCATCAAATGTAGGTGGATTTTGTTTCTTGAACTCCTCTGGAAAATAAACCCTGTCATTCCTCCTATAAGGATGATATCAATGATGACCATGGTACCCGTCTGAAATAGAACTAGAATAAAGCCCATGTCCACTCCCTCTCCTATCAGGTGTGTCCAAGAACATGCCATCCCTGATGGTATCATCCCTGTCTGACCTGTGCCCATCATGAGATCTTCTACCATAAGATAAATTAGTCATATCCTTATGTCCATGATTGATCCTAAGTGGTCCTTGTCTATAAAAGTATGAAAAAATCTAAAGGATAACTGCATTGAACTATTTTTGTTTCTTGTGTGCCCTAGCAAGTCTCTCTTGTGTCTGAATGATTCTATCATTATCTGCTTTGCAACTTCTTATTTCTGCCTTCAAACTTCTCAAAGTATCTGCTATGTGAGGGGAGTACTCATCACCATGATACTCATCTGATTTGTAGGGAGAGTCTCGTGAACTATAATCCACCATTTTTCTAGTCATATTTGATCTTCTTCTTCTTGCAGGTATATCATTTTAGATAAACAAGCATAAACATAACCAACATACCTCAATATAATTCAGGGGAGGATATCTTGTCTGCAAGGTCAACCAGATTAGCACGATACATGTATAATCATAATCATAATGGTATATCAAAATCATGCATGACAAAACCAACTGCATACCATAACCTCATGCATGACAACCATGCCCATAACAATGCATGAATAACAACATATAGACACTGCCATTCACAACAAATTCATATACAACCAAGATGCATTCATGAAAAACAAATCTTGAGTAAAACATCTTCAACTTCTACATGTTAACACAACTATAAAAATGACCACCAGCATGCATACATAAAAAGCACATATACAACCTTCATGCATGCATGACAAACACATTCCGCCCATCTAGTCCAAGTATTGAACCATGCTCTGATACCACTCAATAACATCCTCCTCCCACACTTACCCAAGTTCATCGGCCCAGCGGGGTAAATATGTGATGAAGATTTACTATGATATGAATCAACCTCCTAGGTTGATCCAGGTGGATATTGGTGGCCACCTGCCAAGTCCACCTGGACCCCCACCATTGTCTTTCTCATCATTTTCAGTTTCCTTAATTGTAGCACAACTTACTATTTTTAGCAGTTTTTCGGTCCTGAACTTCCGGAACCGTTTTGAGGCCCTAAACGACGTTTTTTTGGGGAATCGAGGGGCAACATGGGTCCATGGAATGGACCGATGTTGCCCATTCCAACAATGATAGTGCTTGGATAGATCTTTCTAATGAGCTATTGTACGCGTCAAACGGAGATCATATGCCAAAGTTACGACCCCGGGAAGTTGATGTACCAATTTACCCCAAACGGGGCCCACAGTTTGGCATTTCATCTCCTAGGGTTAGGTTTTGGAATGTGAAGGGTTTTCCATTGTTTCTCAACAATAAATAGGCCTTTGAGCCTCATTGTAACACAGTTAAGAGGCATGTATCCATCACATCTCTTCTCAGAGATAAGCTACCATCGCCCTAACTGGTTTATTTCCATTTCTGGTTGTAAGCATATTTCAGTATTTTCCATTAATGAAATGAAGTATTATTTCCGCTGCATCTTTGTGTATATGGTTATCTCTGTAATTTGTTGCGTTCCTGTTTAAATCCGGATCAGTGGTATCAGAGCGGTCTGCTTTTTCTCTGTTTTTCTTTGCATGTCCCCAACAAGGTCGGGATATAAGGAGTTAGGGCTTGAATTGGTTGAACCTTTGCAAGACCAGCCTCACAAATCCCGACGGCCTCCCATGGCGGATGAGAAGAAAGACGAGGGGGCAGGAGATCCCATCGAAATCTTGCTCGAAGAAGCCCTCGAGCGACAACGGAACGCGATGATGGACAACTTTGCCCAGATCCTTCAGCGGCTACCCAGAAGCAACGCATCGGCTTCCAGCAGCTACTCTGGAAACGCCACACCCTTTAAGGTACAAGTTAATTTTGAAATCCCCATATTCGAGGGTCAGATAGACGCAGATGCCGTAGATAAATGGTTAAATCTGCTAGAGGGTTATTTTTCTGTTCATGAATTTTCGAGTCGGGAAAAGATTGTTTTTGCTCTTCTCAAAGCAGCCCCCCACGTCAAGGACTGGTGGGAAACCTACTGCAAGCAGAAGGATGAAAGTACTGGCTCACTATTTTCAGCCGCACCCACCTGGGATTCATTCCGGGATGCCATCAAGGAGCAGTACTACCTTGTCGGAAGCTATGAGGATGAATACATAAAGTGGACCACGCTGCGGCAGGGAAGGGACCAAGACGTGCCGGAGTTCACCAATCTTTTCCATACCCTTCGCACAAAGTTGGGTATCAAGGATTCAGAGCAACATTTGATACTCAAATACCGTGGCTGCCTACACAAGTACATCCAGGAAGAAATACAATTCCTAAACATCCCCTCGCTCGGCGCAGCATACCGTTATGCCGTCAAGGTCGAGCAGAAGTTTAAACAAAAGAAGCGAGACTTTGGATCTGCGAATCCAAACCAGGGGAAAGGTGCCCCTAAACCACAGAACAAAGGACAAAGCCAAGGCGGGACAGCCCAAGACAACCAGCCGAAGCTGCAAGCAAAGAACAGCGCCGCGAAGCCGAGAAAGGACACTGGAAAATGGTGCGAGTTCCATAAGAGCTCCACTCACAACACAAGTGAGGGTCGGGACAAGCAGTCACTGGTGGCTGAGCTAAAGGTTTCAGAATCAGATGCATGTTCCGACTCTGAGTCAGAACCCGATAAGGGGTATGAAAAAGGGAAGCAGATCATTGATGCGGATCCCAGCGCCACTGTTGCTACCACAAAGATCTAGAAAAATGAACCCGAAGATCCAGAGGAGGAGGAGCGTCTCTTCCACTCCCAGATGTGGGTAAAGGGCTCCCCGATACAGTTCATTGTTGATAGCGGGAGTCAAAAGAACCTCATTTCGGCAGAGGTCGTGAAGCGGTTGGGCTTACCGACCACAGCACATCCACAACCATACACCATTGGGTGACTTCACCAAGGACGAGATCTTCGCGTGAGCCAGCAGTGTCGCCTTCCATACAACATCAAGCCCTTTACGGATGAGGTATTGTGTGACATTGCTCCCCTTGAAGTTTGTGATGTATTACTAGGACAACCATACTTGTGGAAGCGACATGTTGTGTATGAATCAAGGCCCCATGCTGTTATTATTACATTGGGAAATAAGTTGTTCAGGATACCAGAGGTAGCACCACCTGCCGCCATCTCTTTGATTACTGCAAAACAATGCAGTAAGATCATTTCCAAAACCAGGAAATTTGTTTTCCTGATGATACGCCCTCAAGGAAAGAAGAAGACAGTGGCCGCGGCCTCCAAACGGGGTCCCTCTGCACGACAACTACAGATGGACAAGGTTGTGGAGGAGTACGAGGACATCTTCACCTCCCCGGCAGGGGTTCCTCTGCACTGTCAAGTCAAGCACTCCATCGATCTGACCCCAGGTGCGCCGCTACCCAATGGACCAATTTATCGGCGCTCCGTTTTGGAGAACGATGAAATCAAGAGGCAGATTCAGGAGCTCCTGCAGAAAGGTCACATCCGTCCGAGTTCATCGCCCTGCGGGAGCCCGATCGTGTTGGTACAGAAGAAGGATGGGACGTGGAGACTCTGTATTGACTATCGGGTGCTGAACAAGATCACTGTCCGTAATAGGTACCCGATCCCGCGGATTGATGACCTTCTAGGCCAACTAAAGGGGGCGAAATATTTCAGTAAGATCGATCTGAAGTCAGGATATCACCAGGTACCAATCGAACCCTCCGATGTGTGGAAGACTGCCTTCAAATCCAAGGAGGGCCTCTTCGAATGGTTGGTCATGCCTTTCGGATTGACGAATGCTCCTGCAACCTTTATGAGGCTAATGGATGACATCTTGCGGCCATTCACCAACTCCTTTGTAGTAGTATACTTGGATGACATTCTGATCTTCAGCCAGAGTTGGGAAGAGCACCTCCACCACATCCGACAGGTTCTCCAAACACTGCGGCAACACAAGCTATGTGCCAATTTGGAGAAATGCACTTTTGGCATGACCCAGGTTCAGTATCTGGGATACATCATTGATGAACAGGGGGTGCATGTCGATCCAGCCAAGATCCAAGTCATTCGTGATTGGCCCTCTCCAACCACTCTAACAGAGCTCCGCAGCTTTCTAGGTCTTGCCAATTTCTACCGCAGGTTTGTGTTGGGGTTTTCTCATATTTCTTGGCCCTTGAGTCAAGTCACCAAGGGCGGGGCGAAAGCAAAATTCTTTTGGTCTGAATCTCAACAGAAGGCATTCAGGGAGTTGAAGGATCGCCTCTGAACGACACCAGTGCTCGCGTTACCAGATTTACAACAACCATTTGAGGTCGAGACAGATGCCTCTGACTATGCTATTGGGGCAGTCCTTACTCAACATGGACATCCAGTGGCATATCATAGTGAAACACTTTCAGACACAGTCCGGAAGTACCCCACTTATGATAAAGAGATGTATTCCATTGTACAGGCCTGCCGACAATGGAAGCATTACATTTTGGGGAAGGAAACGGTCATCCACACAGACCACCAACCTCTGCAGTTCATACAGACCCAAGGGAAATTGCAGAATGATCGCCATCAGAAGTGGTCTACATACCTGCAACAGTTTCATTTGAACATCAAGTATAAAAAGGGCAGCACCAATAATGTTGCAGATTGCCTTAGTCGGCCGCCGATCATTGGCGCTAACCACCGTGCTCAACTCTTGTGGGCACGAGACTTCTGATTGGCCACTTCTCTACAAAAGTGACCCAGAATTCGGCCACACATACCAGACACTCTTGGAGGGTTGTCATGTTGCAGATTTTCACCTCCAGGATGCCCTATTATGCCACCTCGGTCACCTTTGTGTTCCTTCAAGTGAGCATGCCAAGATGATTTGGGAAGCACACTACAGTCGGGCTGCTGGGCATTTCGGGGTCGAGAAAACAGTTGCAGTACTGCAAAATTATTTCTATTGGCCGAATCTTCGACAGGATGTTGGGAAGTACATCTGATCATGTACTGCCTGTGCCATTGCCAAACCGACCATTAAGAAGCACGGCCTCTATACCCCGTTGCCTACCCTTAGTTGACCTTGGGAATCCATCTCCATGGATTACATGTCAAGCCTTCCTTCCACTAAGCATGGAAATGGCTGTGTTTTTGTGGTCGTCGACAGGTTCTCGAAGATGGCCATTATGGTGGCCTGCAAGAAGAATATCACAGCAGAAGCCACTGCTAAACTCTTCTTTGAACGAGTGTGGGTACACTTTGGGATCCCACAGTCTATCATCTCAGATCGAGACAGTCGGTTTCTCAGCACATTTTGGTCCAGTCTCTGGTCAATGCTGGACACCAAACTCACGAAGTCCACAGCCTTCCATCCTAAAACTGATGGCCAGACAGAGGTTGTCAATAGGATGATTGTGCACATTTTGCGCATGTATAACTCAAAGCATCCACGCACATGGGACGAGAGCCTCCCCTATGTTCAACACAGCTACAACCGAGCTCTTCACAGCTCCACTGGCCATAGCCCTTTTCAGGTGGGTTTGGGATTCCAGCCACTATGCCCCATTGATGTGGCCATGCCACTTGCAGCTACTCACATGAATTTAGCTCATGTCCAGTCCGAAACAGATAAGGCCACCAACTTCATTGAGCGCATCCAACATATTCGCCAGCAGGTCCATGACATTCTTGAGAAATCAAATGCCAAGTACAAGCAGCGACATGATCAACACCGGGTGCCACACAGGTTTCAGGTGGGCGACAAAGTCTGGTTGCATTTGCAAAAGGAACGCCTTACTGGAGCCTATCGGAAATTGAGACCACTTCGATATGGTCCTTACACCATTACTAAGGCTATGGGAGACAATGCATTTGAGCTCAGCATTCCCCCATTCCTTGGCCTGCACCTAGTGTTCAATGTGGACCGCCTTCGGCCATACTTTCCACCATTGCTAGACACATCCGACATTGCAGAACAACTCAAACCCACAGAATTAAATCCAGATTACATGGAACAAGCTGCAACTGATCGGATCATGGACACATAGATCAAGAACACTCGCCAACAGAATATCCAACTGTATCGAGTTGTCAAAGCAGGCCAACTCCTTCAGCAGGGCAAGTGGCTCACCAGGGAACAAGTTCAGCAGAAGTTTCCTCATCTTATGGAGGAGCTCAACGCAATGGGGACCATTGCTTCCTAAGGGGCGAGGAATGATCCAGGTGGATATTGGTGGCCACCTGCCAAGTCCACCTGGACCCCCACCATTGTCTTTCTCAACATTTTCAGTTTCCTTAATTGTAGCACAACTTACTATTTTTAGCAGTTTTTTGGTCCTGAACTTCCGGAACCGTTTTGAGGCCCTAAACGACGTTTTTTGGGGAATCCAGGGGCAACATGGGTCCATGGAATGGACTGTTATAGACATTTTTGTGCCTTACAACATTGAGCATGAAATGTCCATAATCCAAGGGATCCAAAGTCCCTAAACATGTTGTTCCTACCCCTAGAGGAACAAGGCTAACAAACCACAGCAATTCACAGAAGTTCTCCACCAGAAACTGCTAAAAAACAAGTCAATTCAGGATCAATTCAGAGGCTCCACTAGCTGTCTGCGCTGAAATGCAGAGATTACACTGGCTAGGTGCACTGCAACGCAGGTAGAAGCACTATCAGGGTGCGCTGAGCGGGAAGTGACAAATGGCAAGTTCATTCAACGAGGTGGAAAGACCATGGAAGCTTCCAGAATCTTCTCCAATGACACTTGCCTCAAGGAATTCGACTAGTGATGAGTAAGAGGCTCTTAGTCTCCAAGTGGAAGCAAGAACTGACAGAGGGAGAGGACACTAGTCAGATCTCAAGCTGACTCATCCTCTCTCCAAACATCTATATATGGATCTCTCCTCCATGAGATCTAGAGGCTGGAATTTTGTTAATGCAAAGAATTGCTGTTGGTTTGAGATTGGAATCATTGGGTGCTTAATGCTTTGAAGGAAGGTGAAGATAGGAATTTCATTTGCTGGGAAGGAGATGCTGGATTGGAGCCCTCTGGGTTGTATCTCTTCCTGAACCTTGTTATTCATCAATAAAGCTATCTTGGTTTCTCCTATATACTGATGTATCTTTGATGTATGATTGCATTAGTATGTTTAATTTATTTCTAATCCTGAACTAGTTATGAATATGAATCTATGTCTTTGTGTAGTGTTCTCTTCTTGTGATCTTGCAGGGACCTGTTGAAGCTGGGCGAGCGAGAAGGCAAGTAGCTGGGAACTCTCAAAGAGAAGAGAAACCGGATCGAGGGACAAATGGAAGACACCGGTTAGTCCATCCATCTCTCTTCATTCTTAATTCATAAAGGAAGAATACTAGAATAGCTGTTTCTGTTTGTTGCTAAGGCACTGTCACACCTTAGGTGGATAGGATCGTCCTGCATAGGCATTTTTCCCCACAACAAATTGGCGACTCCGTTGGGGAGATCTGTTTAGTCATTTTATTTGTGTCTCTATCATTGTTTGTTTCATAGACTTAACAGCAACAATCGAACTGCATCTGCTACTCTCAGATGCAAAGTAGACAGCTGCTGCTTTGATCCAATCACTGGATTTGTCTATGATCTGAAAAATGGACTCACAAATGATTTGATGATCCTTTGTGATAGATCTTAGCCCTTCCTCAAAGCATCCCTTTGATTGTACCTTGCTTGTTGCTTTGATTTGGCCTGAAACTGTAGATTAAATAGCAAACTATGACCCAGAACCCAGTGAGGAACTCTCGTTTCTCCTTCAGCGCAGACTCTGTGAAGAGGTTCTGCATTTCAACGCAGGTCCCGTGAAGGTTACCTGCGCTGAATGTCAAAACCTCTGTGTTGAGGGTGCGTTGATCCAGTTAGGCCTTGTGCAGCTGGGGTTCTCTGCTCTGTTTTGCCTTGTTTTGATCTCTGTTTTTTGCAGCCTGTAACCAACATAGGTACCTGTCTGATAACTCCTTTTCTCTACTTAAATTCCGCCTCCTTTTGTACAAAAAGACTGTGAGTGTTTTTATGTGTTTGTGGCATCATTTACAGTTTTCCTTTGCAAGAGTGAAATAGTCATCCTGTAGCCCTTGATTCAGATCTGTTGATTGTGATCTTAGGAGAGAGTTCATTGGCTGTTTACAGTTGATTATACATTTACTTTTGCTTTTGGTTTGAGTTTGTCTCTTTTAAGTGTCGAAACAAGTATTCATTTCGAAAATCGTTAAGTGTTGCAATCTCTTCTACCCTTTCTGATTTCGAAAAAGTAAACTTGTTTGTATTTTCATTTAAAAGCAAATTCAAAGTTGTGCAAAAAGCTTTCTTTTTAGGCATCAATATTAAGAGAGCAGAAAACAAACACCTGCATTGTGCATTTGCATCTTGATAGTTTGCATGCTTGATTTAGGAAAAGTGCATTAGAGTGTGCTAATTGCTCTTTGAGAAAAGATGGTGTCTTTCTTTTCCCTTTGTAGCTAGGATTTTCATGGTTGAAAAGATATAAAAGCTTGCTTATCATCTTTAGACTGCATTTAGGAATTGTATCATACATCTCGTGGTGAACCTCAAAAGGCAAACTTCTAAAAATATCAACCTAAAATAAATTGAATGAACTTAACAACGCTTTGTAACATAATGCACAACATAGAGGTCTAGGCTAGAGACGTGTTTCGGCGTCGTAAAGCCTGGTGACTGTCGATCTCGCTGATGGTGGGTGATTCCTCCTGAGGGACGATAGCGCCAGTACGGATTGTGCTCCCATGTACCGTCGAGTATATATTGGGAGACCCCTATAGGCATAAAACCTTTATCCTTAGGAAGCCGTTTCGGCCGCCCTACTGATCGCAATGCACTGAACACAACATTCAGGAAGATTGACTGCCCGTACCTTAAAAAGTATTCTGCGGTTTTGCGAAAAGTTTGGCACACCCTCTACCTAGAACTCCAGAGCAGTTCCTTTTGGCCTTTTTCAGACTCTATAACAGAAAAAGTCCATCCGAGCATTTGTCACTTCGGGCTCGTTAAAACATCGAAGGAGACTAGAGTCATCTTTAGCTTTTTCTCGACTCTTTAAAATTGAAAAAGCAAGTTGTGTCTAAAGCATCTAAAAATTTCATTTAATTCGGAAACACACTTTCCCCTTTTTGTATTTTGGTTGATCGAGTAATCCGCAATCGTGGAAGAAAGTCAATTGAAACCCCGTCATTCGTGGAGACTTACGAGTCAACCGTCTTTGTCTCCGGAATCGAAAACAGTACAGACAAAGCGAACTCGTTTAACCGGTTCGAAATCTCCTATCAAAGTTAGAACAACTGTTCCAACAACATCTGAGATTCCGGTTACTCCAAACATTTCTGGAAACCCTGCCTCTACAGAAGAAGTTCAACAGCCACAGAGGGACAGTGATACTGATCCTAGTCTGAGAACAAACACTTGTGTTACTGGACCAGTTCCATCTGTAACCGGTTCAGAGAGTCTTGTTCTTCAAACATCTGTCGCTGTTGATTCAACCCCTTCTTCGGCACCAGAAATATTTTACGGACCTGACGGTCTTCCCCTTCCACCTGGTTTGATTGCGATAGAGGAAATTGTAGAAGATCCGCAAGCAAGTAATCCAACACACTTTGGAGTCGGGGTCACTCTATATCCTTATTCAGAAGTTAGTCTACAACCAGTGGAAGTTCCTGTAGAATCGCTAGGGAATCTCTTGGATAGACTCAAAATGTCTGAACAACCGTCAACATCTAGGACTGTGTCGAATGACACAGCGACAGCAGAACTCCCTGCCGTCACTCCGACAATGTTTGCCGGCATACCATCTGTCCCGACTAGCTCTCAACCGCTAGAAGGAGTCCACCCAGGGACTATTTCGACAGTGTGGTCCATTCCAGTTCGTTCCTCCGGAATAATATCTAGCAGCTCTTATGTTGAGACTCGTCAGATTGATCCATTTGGAGGTCAATTTGGGCAATCCAGTCCCCAAGGACAAACAATCCCCTTGAGTTCCGGATTGCCACCGTATGGGGGGCAGTATGCCCTTTCATTACCCCCTCCGGGAGGATATCCATACGGGAGTTCACAACAGTATTCAGGTTATACTGGAGTTACATCAAGTGGTTGGGTACCTATGCTACCTCAACAACCAAGGGTTGTGTATTCTATGCAACAATGTGTACCTATGTCGAACATCCCGACCACACCGGCTATTGTGACAGTGTCACAAGTTCAAACGTTGCCTGTTGTATGTCAACCTCAGATTTCTCAGGTTGCGATGCAACAACCCCTTGACCTTGTGACTCAACCACAATCGCCTACTGGTGGGGCGACACAGGTCCAAACGGGTACAATTACCCCACACCTTGGTCCAACGGTTAGTATAGCGCAACAGAACATGGCTTCACAACCGTGGCTGGTGCAATATCAACAACCACAATTCCAACAAGTATACCAAGGTTCTGAGCAGCAGATCTTTGCGAACAGTGGACAATCGTACATTCAAAACGGTCAAAATCAACCATTTTACGGTGGTCATGTCCACCAACCGTATCAGTCATACCAGCATCAATTACATTATGCTGGTATGCAAAGGCCAACTGCTCAGGCAATTCCATCGTATCCTGGGTATGCTTCACCTAACCTGAATCAACAGTTACCATTCGTGGCAACTTTAGAGTTACCCGATTTACACCGGTTAACAAACGATCCAATTTCTTACGCCCTTTGGTGGCCGGCGATTCCTCACAAACTTCCTTCAGACATTCCTAAATTTAATGG
This sequence comes from Pinus tabuliformis, assembly GCA_031772625.1. Classification (NCBI taxonomy): domain Eukaryota; kingdom Viridiplantae; phylum Streptophyta; class Pinopsida; order Pinales; family Pinaceae; genus Pinus; species Pinus tabuliformis. The sequence goes on along the minus strand of CM062804.1, from coordinate 515,692,059 downwards.
AAATCCAGGTGAGGACCCATCGAATCACGTGATGACATTTCATCTATGGTGTTCATCAAACACCCTGAACGATGATTCGATAAGGCTTCACCTTTTTCAGAGGACATTAACGGGTCCAGCGGAAAAATGGTATATTGAATTGCCTAGAGCTTCGTTCGACAATTTCAGCACCTTAGCTACGACATTCTTAACCCATTTTCAATTACTGATAAGATATGAAACGGGAACGGAAATCTTAACCAACTTCAAACAGACAACAGCCACTCACATATCTGATCATATACATGAGTGGCGATGTCGTCGTAGGATGGTAAAAACGTACGTTCCCGATCAGCTATTAGTTGAATGGTTTATAAAGTCATTACTTCCTACCATCACGGAAGATGTGGCAAAGGGCGGAGTCGTAACTGAAGAGCAAGTTATCGCTCGTGCACAATATCTAGACTTGGTCTATACTCAGTCCGACATGCTCTACGACAAAATACCTGACGCCCCTAGACCGGAATTCTCAATTCCTCCTCCTCCTAAATCAAACAATGACTCTCACGCCGGTGATGGCGTGATTGGCACGACAAAAGCGAAGTCGACAAAGGCCAACTCCAAGAAGGCCCGTAAGACTTCAGATCAAAATGAAAAAGGCGAAATTATTGCTTCGGAAGTAAATGTCGTATCGACAGATAAGGGCAAAGAAACCAAACAACCAGGAAGCAAGAAGAAACAAAACAAAGGGAAGAAGAAGAAACAGGATGAGCCATCACCTGAAGAACCTTCTTCAAACCCTCCTGGAAATAGGAAATATCCATGCAGTATATGCGATGAGGATCATTGGACGAGGGAGTGTCCATACAAAGCTGAGCTGAAGAAATTCTTTAAGAGTTCGAAAACCTCAGCAGTGTTAACTGATCCGTTTCCAAATCCAGGAACAAATCTGGTTGATAGTGGAGATGCTTCCCCGTCTCAAGTGCTTATGTTGTCAATTTCCAAGCAACAAAATGATGCTTTGATTTCGACAAGGAACAAAGATTACGGGAATCCACAACTGTCGAACGGCAAGGAGAAAGATCAACCAAGCAGTTCGACAACAACTTCAACAGAAGTTGTACCACCCATCATTCCTGAATTAACAATAAAACCGCCAAAGGGAGTAGTACACAAGTCGACATTTAATCCTCGTGCTAGGGCAGCGCAGCATTATAACATAGTGGAAGATTTGGCCCAATCGCCATCCGCTATGTCGACTCTTGAAGTACTACAAAATTGCCCATCCCAAAGGCAGGCTTTGTTATCAGCTATCGGTGGGGTTGACCCAAAGGATTCCAATCTTGTATCCTTCGATCATAAAGGATACGATCCTCAGTTACCAGCTCAACTAGCTTTCCTTGTTCAAGTGAAAGCCCTCAACAAAACTGTTCATCGAACGATTATTGATGAGGGGGCATCCACATGTATTATGTCGATGAGCTGCTGGAAAACATTAGGATCTCCAACCTTGTCGCGATCTTCGACAACATTAAAATCATTTGATGGACGATCGTATACCCCATATGGTATCCTGAATAACTTGAAAGTTCAACTAGGAGGGAAAACAGTAGAAATAGATGTCGAAGTCATTGATGGGAACCTTGACTACAACATCCTACTAGGAAGACCATGGATCTATGCCATGGCAGCTGTCGTGTCAACCTATTTTAGAAAGATTGCATTCCCTTTCCAAGGAGGGATTACAATCGTTGACCAGCAAAACTTCCTCCCCAATGGTTCTCAAGTTACGGGAAGCATTCCAATGATCCATGGGAGCAACCCTTCGCTTCAAAATATCGGGGTAGGTCTACTGAAAGATCCCACATTAATGGGAACTTTCGCGCTTCCACCTCCAATCTATATTGGAGAAGTAGCGTTGGTAGGAGCCTGCAACATGATATCTTCCGCACAAAAGATTGCAGAAGACGATATTAACATGGATCATGCAATGGTTTTGCCCCCAAGCCCAACGGAAATATTGTAGCAATCAATGTTCCTAGCTTGGGAGGCGAACCCAAACCAACGCTCATCGTGCGTTTGGGTAGATAGGTCTAGAGAATATGGTACCCCCTTGGATCCTTGGTCGCGAGTACATGGAACCGACGAAGGAATTCTACAATCAATGTTGATTGAAGAGGTACCATGGAATGATTGCCACCATCGTTCCCTTCTTCCAGATTATGAAGAAGATACTCAAAACGACCTTTATCACCCTTCAGTTTTTGAATTCCTATCAAATACTGTAAACACGGTGGATTCCGAGCGGAACCTATCCAATATTGAAGAGACTATAGCCATAAATATCTCAACCAAAGCAGTTGTTGTAGAGAATATTTATGTTGGTAAATGTTGTTCTCCTTCAGAACTGGAAATATATAACGCTCTTTTCCGTGAATTCAGAGATGTCTTTGCTTGGTCATATGATGAAATGCCAGGCATCGACTCGAGTATCGTTGAACATGAAATTAAGATGTATCCTGATGTCAAACCAGTAAGACAACGGCTTCGGCAGGTGCACCCCAAGAAAGCCGCTGCCATTAAGGGAGAAGTTGAAAAACTTCTCCATGCTGGTTTCATCTACCCAGTTCCTCTAACCGATTGGGTATTGAATATTGTCCCTGTTATGAAAAAACAAGGAACAATTAGAGTGTGCGTCGATTATAGAGATGTAAATCAAGCTTGTCCAAAAGAAAACTACCCTACACCCTTCATCGACCAGATAATTGATGAATGCGTCGGATGTGAAATCTTTTCATTTATGGATGGATTCTCCGGGTATAATCAAATAAATATCCGCCCACAGGACCAGTCAAAGACTACTTTCATTTGTCCGTGGGGCACATTCGCATATCAAAAATTACCCTTTGGTTTAAAGAACGCTGGGACGACGTTTCAGAGGGCAATGAATTATGCCTTCCATGACATCAAGAACATCGTTCAACCATACCTCGACGACCTTCCGGCTCATTCGCGAAAGCGGACTGATCATCCGCAGCATTTAAGAGCGATATTTCTACGTTGTCGACACTACAGGATACGACTCAATCCACACAAATGTGTATTTTGCGTCAGCTCTGGTCGTTTACTTGGCTTTGTAGTCTCCAAGGACGGGATTCGTCTCGACCCCTGTAAGGTTCAGGCAATCATAAATTTGCCTCCACCTTCAAATTTGCTTCAGATTCAGAAACTCCAAGGCAAAGCAAACTTTCTGAGGAGGTTCATTCCAAATTATGCAGAACTTGCTAAAGGTTATACTCGTCTTTTGAAAAAGGATGTACCTTTTGTCTGGGATCAGGTGGCGTAAGCTTCCTTTGACGCTTTGAAAGATTATCTAGTAAAAGCATCATTAATGTATGCCCCGGACTATCAAAGAGATTTTAACCTGTATCTGGCTGCAGCAGATACGACCATTGCGATGGTTTTAGTTCAAGAAGTCGATGGAATCGAACACCCTATATATTATTTAAGTAGAAACTTGAATGATACAGAAAGAAAATATTCTTACGTTGAAAAACTAGCACTTGTTGCTGTTCAAGCGATACAAAGGTTTCGACACTATGTCCTCTTTCGGAAAACTACCATTTTGTCTGATTGCAACCCCATGACTTATATATTGTCGCGACAGTTGCTGGGGGGCAAATATTCAAAATGGATAGAAATCCTTCAAGAGTTTGATCTGGAATTTGTAAAATCCAAATCAAAGAAAGCCCTAGTTTTCGCAGAATTATTGTGCGATCTCCCATCGTCGTCCAACGATGAAACATACGAAGAATCAATCGTGGATGAAAGTTTGTTTCTGATATCTACAAGCAATGAGTGGTATGGAGTAATTTATCTCCAAAACCAAAAGTTCAGGCCTAACACCTCTCACTCAGAACAAAAACGTATACGATACCAAGCAAAAGACTACATGATCGTCGGTGATACGCTTTACCGTCGTGGTATCGATACAGTTATGAGAAGGTGCCTCACCCATGAGGAGGCCAAAAAAGCCCTGAATGAGTGTCATTCAGGCGCTTGTGGGGGGAATCAATCTAGATATGCTACAGCACAAAAAATCTTACGAGCAGGATACTTCTGGCCAACCATGTTCAAAGATTGCATAATCGCAGTCAGAAGTTGCCATGCTTGTCAAATCTTTGATAACAAAACCAGAAGACCACTCGCACCTTTACAACCAATAGTTGCTGTTGGGCCTTTTTCCAAATGGGGCATTGATTTCATGACATGTAACCCCACCTCGACCGGGGGGCATGGGTATATTATAGTCGCCGTTGACTATTTTACCAAATGGGCCGAGGCGATGCCTACATTAGATAATACTGGTGAAACAGCTGCCCTTTTCTTTTTCAATCATGTAGTCGCCAGATTCGGCTTACCACAGGCTATAGTTACGGACCATGGATCGCATTTTTGCAATCACATGATGGTTGAATTAGCTGCCAAGCTAGGGCTATCTCACGACAGCTCTACCTCGTATTATCCGCAAGCCAACGGACAGGTTGAAGCGATCAACAAAGTCCTGAAGCGTATGTTGCAAAGGATGATCGGAGTTCACAAAAGAAGATGGCACCTAATCCTGTACTCAGCCTTGTGGGCTTACCGAACATCGGTAAGGAATGCTACCGGGTTCACACCTTTCCAACTGGTGTATGGCCTGGAGGCAGTCTTGCCAATCCAGTGTGAAATCTCGTCTCTTAAACTCGCAATTGATCTCCTCCCCGGAACTTCAGAAGAAGAGGCCCGTTTCTTGGAATTAATCCAATTGGATGAAACCTGTCGTGATGCCGCTTTGGATAACGAAGCCCATAAGAAACGAGTCAAGGCGCAGTTTGACAAAAATGTTAAACACCGTGTCTTCTCAGAAGGTGACTTGGTCTTGCTTTACGACCAAGAATCCGATAAATTGGGAGCGGGTAAATTTAATTCTTTATGGATGGGCCCCTATATTGTTAAACGAGTGTTAGCAAAAGGAGCCTACGAGTTAATGGATTATGATGGAGTTCCACTGGCGCAACCCCGTAATGGGTTGTACCTCAAGCGTTACTATGCTTAAATAGTAACCTGTATGCTTTTGTTGTATTTTATTTTCGCTAAAGTGTTTGTTTTGGTCGAGTAATCCACCTTTTTACATTTATTGCAGATGTCAAACCTTTTGGAGATATGTGTTGGATATGCCGACGGAGCGAGTCGTAGTTCGTGGAACCTGTCCTCCGCAGCCTGGGCCATTTTTGATCCAAGCGGCGAGTTAGTAAGTTTCAGAGGTGTATGTATTGGGCAATCAACGAATAACATCACTGAGTATAGCGCATTGATAGAACTACTCTCTGATGCCATCACCCATGGTATACGCCGACTAATCGTCAGGCTAGACTCACAACTCGTAATACTACAACTCAATGGTATATATTCCGTCCGCAATCCAGCTATTTATCGTATGTTTCTAAGGGTTAAGATCTTGGAAAGACAGTTTGATTTAATTCAATACCAACATATTTCCAGAAACTTAAACACATTAACCGACTCATTAGAAAACTATGTGTTAGATAGACATTTGCGACATTTATAAAAAGAGACACATCATCAATGTTGTACATATGGATCACATAACTCAACCAGAATAAAACCCCGAAAATCAAAATATATATATATATATATATATATATATATATATATATATATATATATATATATATATATATATATATATATATATATATATATATATATAAGTTGTTTATGGTTTACATATAATGTTCTGTAACCAAGACAAAATCGGTCACATGACCCAAAAACTCAAAAATGCTAGGGGGCACCCTAGTCTAGTGATGCTCATGATAGCACGTCACGGCCTGTGCGATCATGCGTAAGAGACGAGTCCATCGTCTAGGCACACCAGTAGTATGCCGCTGCAACTGTAAAGGTAACTCGTCGATCCTCACATCTGGAATGCCGAGAGTAAGGCTCTCAACCTGCTCCTGCACAACTGTAAGGGTCTCGGCCACATCAAGGTCATGAAGAATAACCCTCCCAGCAGTCTCCCCTGCTGGGGCAGCGACTGGCGCTCTCGGGCGAACTGCTGGACGAACAGGACCAACATCTGCATGCACACATGAGTTTGATTAAAGTCTTGATAGAATAAAGCACAAGGACATTATAAATAAAAACAGTAAACAGTGATATGGTCGAAGATTTTACCAATAGCGCCCCACTGCTCGCCGTCCGGCAGTACCAAATCCGGATCGCCCCGGAAGTCCATGCCAACATATGGATACTCGGAATAGACCATCTCCTGACGCTCGAACCACCTGAAGAAGGTATCAGTGAAAGAAATCTGAGATTGACCGGCATGCCTAGACATGTGATCAACCCATCTCTGCATGCGTGGTTCAGTAGGAGAAGGCAAGTCGAGTGCAATGTATTGCGGCTGCATCAGTGGTATCTTATCCAAAGCAAAGGCGGTCAAAATGGAACCAAACCCAAAGTTCTTCAGCTTCCCGTCCTTTACCTTGGTTAACTGACTTTTCATCTGAAGAAGTACTGCATCACACCAGTTGAATATTTTCGGTTGGAGACACTCCAAGGCATGTTGTACGTAGGATCTGTTGGCTACGTGAAGGGATGCGCTACTGGCCATCCTACCAATAGTATACAAGATAGACCTGAGGGACCTGTCAGCAATCTCACGGATAACGATCTTGCCGTCTCTGCTCGGCTGAGATCCTTCCCTGCAATACTGGCGGACGTAATCTCTCACAGATTCACTCCCTCGGGCCGAACCAGACAAAGAAATGGGGGCACTCCGCCTCGACAAGCCAGTCAAGAAGTAAATGTCTACCACGGTCAAGGGGATAGATTTGCCCCTAATCTGAAATACTTGATTGATGGGATCCCAAGCGTCGAGAAAATACTGCAGTAGAGAAATCTGTTGTCTCATGCTAGAGATACGGAAGAACTTCAGCAGGCCACAGTTCCGCAGCGCGTTCACCGTGACAGGATCATGTAGGGCAATCATGTCCTCTTCTTCATGCTCTCGTTCTCGCCATGTAAGGGTCATTTTGCTCAAAGATCCCTACAAAACAAACAAGAGAAGGAGTAAGATCTTGATTTTGATGCAAAACAGGCAAAATTTTCATCAAAAAATGTGCAACAAGTTCCTCTTTTTCGCCCAACGCACTTGCAGGAAGGGTCCACCTGCGTTGAATGTCAAACTAATGGGAAAACGAGCTCATGAAACCCCAGGAGCTCAGAAAAACAGGAAAAGAGGCACAGAATGCAAAAAGGAAACCATGAAAAGAAAGAGCTAGGGTTTAGCTCCTAACTGGTCCAGACGGCACCGAGAATCGTCCACAGAATCTCCCGAAATCAGCTGGTGAAAATCAAGGGGGAAGAGGCACCTCCAAAGCTCCAACAAACCAAGTTCAAATGAAATGGTAAAATGAGAGGTAAAAAAAAAAAACTTTTTAATTGTTTTTTACGTAGTTCAAAGCAAAATATTAGGGTTTTAATCTCATTTTCAAGCCAATGTTATTCATTTCTAACTAGTTTGATGCAACAATTGAAGGAATAGTACTATCTTTGAAAGGGGCAAAGCTAGTTACGGTAAAAAATCAAAATTAGACCATGTTTTTCGAGCAGTTTTAGCACACAGTTCATGCTCGTTAAAAAATAAACGCAAGATTCGAGCAGTTTTTAGCACACAGTTCATGCTCGTTAAAAAATAAACGCAAGATCCAAGCAGTTTTAGCACATAGTTCATGCTCGTTAAAAAATAAACATAAGACTGAGCAGTATTTTTCCGCGTTTAAGCTTGCTAAAAAATGAACTATCTTCCGGTAAATATCCACCGTGAACGTAGCATTATCAGCCATTAAAGCCTTGGTCGTGTTTGCACCATCACCTCCACTTTTCATTGGCCGATCGTTCACCTCCATACGATTGTTTACCCATTTTGAGGAATAGCTGTGAGGAGTGATTTCAATAGCCATCCTTGTGACACTGCCGTGATTGGAAAATTCCAACCCGTACCTGGAATCAGCTGCTAACCCATTTTATCACTCGTTCATCAAAAGACGAGTCTTCTTTAAGCTCTTTTCATCTGACTCGTAAAATATGAAAAGATTGCCGAGTTTTGGCCTTCCAGCTCGTTAAAGCGACCGGAAGTGCTATCCCTCCTCTAGATTTTAATCTTTTTGGACCTGAGGGATTATTGCACAAAAAGATCGAGCGCTTGTTTTGTTCGGCTCGTTAAAACTATCGAAAACTCATCCCTTCTGTATTGTTTTATACTTTTTCGGACTTAAGGGATTAGATGACGAAAAAGGACTTTCGGAGTTGACTTTACGTACCTTTTCAGACTCTCTAAAAATGAAAACGACCAAGTGGTCGTTAGACTCGTTAAAAACATTAAATAGCGACAAACTTGTCTTTAGACGAGAACGAGTTTCACTATCGCTAGGCTCGTTAAAACATAGCGATGGGCTTGCCTGAAGGGCAAGTTATAGAACAAGCATATGTTATCCTCCTCAAGCTTGACAAAAATAAAGAGGTACTGGTCAGCAATGACTGGGAAAAAATTGGGAGAAACTCAAGAAAACTTTGATGGTAGCAAGTCGCTCTTGAACGTGACACTTCCACTCCGTGCCTGAGTCGGGTTGGGTTGTTTCATTCACCGGTCACATCACCATGGTCTCGCCATACCATCCATATTTGGGGTAATGCTACCAGTCCATCACATAAGTGTCGCCATATGTTCAAGAGAAGTCGTTCAGAGAAGTCAACCGTGTCCCGTCCACTGCCATACATTATCCTTCATCCTTTCATGACCGCCACCCTGAATCATATGTCATCAGATCGTTTTCACCTCCATCAAAATCATTTGCTCCGTTCAGTGTCACTGATGTGGGATACATTAAGGCCCTCCTTTGACGGATCACTTCTTGTCGACATCAGCTCATTATCCAAGAAGTTGATCTAGGAACAACCCCTTCAGTACTTTGAAGCTTGCATGCCTCAATGGCAAGTTTCTCACTTCCGGCGACAGGTATACATCAATGACCTTCGACCGAAAGATTTTGCATGGTGTTTGACGCCAAGTCCTTTATTCACACCACGTGAATTGTACTACAGTACCTTGAGGGTCATTATCATTATCGGTGATTCCTCTCGCGCTTGTTAACGGTTTACCTCATTGACCGGTAATCAAGCGATGTCTTTCCATGTTCGACTTCAGAACAATTCTCACATCGATCGACTTGTACTTAGAGTGAAGATCGGACGAGATTGAAGACCCCGGATCTAGTTTCGTCCATCCGGGCTGCGATATATATTCAGGAAAGATAAAGACATTGACATGTACATCATTGCAGCAGATAATCATCCTACCCAAAGGATGATAATTTCATCAAAATTATCAGTCTACCATCAGACGATTGTCTGTTCTATGTACAGAAAAATGAATTTATAAAGCTGAGCATGGGAATGCCCGCCTCAGCTAGATCATGAAAGCAGTATGAAAAATAATGTATTGTATTGTATCTTATTACAGGTCTCCTCCCAGCATTGAATGAACTTTGGATCCTCCTAATAGAGCATTTCACCCGATAAACGGCCTCATACTTTAGGGGGCAACTGTTATAGACATTTTTGTGCCTTACAACATTGAGCATGAAATGTCCATAATCCAAGGGATCCAAAGTCCCTAAACATGTTGTTCCTACCCCTAGAGGAACAAGGCTAACAAACCACAACAATTCACAGAAGTTCTCCACCAGAAACTGCTCAAAAACAAGTCAATTCAGGATCAATCAAAGGCTCCACTAGCTGTCTGCGCTGAAATGCAGAGATTACACTGGCTAGGTGCACTGCAACGCAGGTAGAAGCACTACCAGGGTGCGCTGAGCGGGAAGTGACAAATGGCAAGTTCATTCAACGAGGTGGAAAGACCCTGGAAGCTTCCAGAATCTTCTCCAATGACACTTGCCTCAAGGAATTCGACTAGTGATGAGTAAGAGGTTCTTAGTCTCCAAGTGGAAGCAAGAACTGACAGAGGGAGAGGACACTAGTCAGATCTCAAGCTAACTCATCCTCTCTCCAAACATCTATATATGGATCTCTCCTCCATGAGATCTAGAGGCTGGAATTTTGTTAATGCAAAGAATTGCTGTTGGTTTGAGATTGGAATCATTGGGTGCTTAATGCTTTGAAGGAAGGTGAAGATAGGAATTTCATTTGCTGGGAAGGAGATGCTGGATTGGAGCCCTTTGGGTTGTATCTCTTCCTGAACCTTGTTATTCATCAATAAAGCTATCTTGGTTTCTCCTATATACTGATGTATCTTTGATGTATGATTGCATTAGTATGTTTAATTTATTTCTAATCCTGAACTAGTTATGAATATGAATCTATGTCTTTGTGTAGTGTTCTCTTCTTGTGATCTTGCAGGGACCTGTTGAAGCTGGGCGAGCGAGAAGGCAAGTAGCTGGGAACTCTCAAAGAGAAGAGAAACTGGATCGAGGGACAAACGGAGGACACCGGTTAGTCCATCCATCTCTCTTCATTCTTAATTCATAAAGGAAGAATACTAGAATAGCTGTTTCTGTTTGTTGCTAAGGCACTGTCACACCTTAGGTGGATAGGATCGTCCTGCATAGGAATTTTTCCCCACAACATGGACTGATGTTTCCCATTCCAACAATGATAGTGCTCGGATAGATCTTTCTAATGAGCTATTGTACGCGTCAAACGGAGATCATATGCCAAAGTTACGACCCCGGGAAGTTGATGTACCAATTTACCCCAAACGGGGCCCACAGTTTGGCGTTTCATCTCCTAGGGTTAGGTTTTGGAATGTGAAGGGTTTTCCATTGTTTCTCAACAATAAATAGGCCTTCGAGCCTCATTGTAACACAGTTCAGAGGCATGTAGCCATCACATCTCTTCTCAGAGATAAGCTACCATCGCCCTAGCTGGTTTATTTCCATTTCTGGTTGTAAGCATATTTCAGTATTTTCCATTAATGAAATGAAGTATTATTTCCACTGCATCTTTGTGTATATGGTTATCTCTGTAATTTTTTGCGTTCCTGTTTAAATTCGGATCATAGGTATATTTAAGTGAGTGGAATTATCTAACCAAAACTTTACTGACCTCCCTTAGGAACTACAAGACCCCCATAGGCTAAACAATCACTCTAGGTGCCCAGACCCTAAGCTAGATTCTTTTCTCACTAACATGGACTCCCATACACAGGCACAACACCACCTAATATTGATTGTAACCCTCCAATCGCATGGATGACCCCTCCTCCCAGTGACTATACTCTAATCTACTCAGTTTTGTGCTTGTGACCTCAATATTTGGGCCACTTTTTCAAGGCTAGGATCCAGACCTCCGCCCAGAACTTGATATAACTTTTTAGAATGATAAAATACATCAAGACAAAGATAGGTATACAAAACTTAGTCAAGCACTTGACCTAACCAGGCCCAACCACGATATTAATTTCATCAAACACATTGAGAACATGTAATCTACATGTTATAAATGCAAATCTGACCATAGGGGTCTCATACTTATCTGAGAATCGTTAGGAATGTTAGATTCCTTCTCTCAATAGTTGCAGTATCATCTATTAGGTCATATATTCATTAACCATTCATTTATTAATCAAAACATGATGAGAGCCATAAATAAATTATGTCATAAAACCATGCTTATAACCAACATATAACCAAAATAATAACAATGATATAACAAACATAAAAGCCACATAATAACAAGTACAAATACTCACGAAATACAAGAAGAAAATAACTCTTATTAACGTATGCAAAAGCCAACCAAGTCAGGGACTTCCATGTACCACCCGACCATAGATTAGGCTGAACAAAATATTTCTTTCAACCAATCACCCCTGTGCCATATTCCAAGCATGAATGTGGGCTCACAAAAAAGCAGCCAGGTCTTACTCAGGCTTTACCACATATACCGCCATTACCATCCAAGGGATTTATAGGCCTTAAACCCTCATCTATACAATCAGGATTTACCACAATCTCGCCATTACCGGTCAAACGATTCTAGGCCAAACAATAAACATACACTACCAGGCTTTACCACAATCCCACCAAAATCGGTCAAGGGATCACTAGGCTCTAAACAAGCTTGGATGCCTCCAGATTTATTCACCAATACCTTGAGGAATTTTCCTATCTCCACACTCAGGCCCTACCATGTATCTCGCCATTACCAGTCAAGAGATTCGTAGGCCCTTGGGAATTTTCTTGAGACCACCTCACCTGGTTCCAAAATCATCTGACTATCCAAAGCTCAACCAAGTAAAATAACCCCATCACACATGGAAAAACCCATGACAGTGATAGCAAGAGAGCCAAATACATCCATGCATGTACCATGAATGCCAAAACTAGCAAGGAAATCATACATGCAACTCGATACCTACAAGTAATCCCGTTGTAGCCACTTAATCCAACTCTTCCTTGCTTGATCTTTGCTTTATTTCCCTTCCTTTACATTCCTTTCTCTAATGCTAAAGTGCTCCAAGAATTCTCTAGGTGTGAAAAACTAAGAGAGAGAGAGAATAGAGAGATATCTCCAAAAATGAATATGACAAAATATTATGAACTGATCCTCAAAAGCCTTTTTATTAATGAGGCCTCTATTTTCTTCATATTTCCTAAAATTTCCTTCAATTTCTTCCTCATATGCAACTTGTGACCTTTCATCTTTCTTTTCTCCTATTTTCCATTATTTTCATAAATAAAATGGTAATTAATGCCTCTTTGCATTTTTAAAGCCTTTTCCATTGCATTTGCCAATTTCCTTAGCCATAATAAACCAAAGGAACACCCATTAGGATGTTTTTCCCAACATTTAGCTTGGAATATGTGTCCCATGACCTTGGTCTTATTTTTCCTTTATAAACTTTATTACATGATATTTTAACTCGGGGCTGTTAAAGATAAATGTAGCCACACTTACTTGCAACTATCACCCCCAAGCTAGATTCCAGAGTTTGAGGGGAATGCTTCCTCAAGGGATTAAAACACAAATTACCAACTGAAACAAGGATTCTAGAGGACCTCCTTCCTCAATCCCACCAGCTTACTACCTCTTATTTTGCCAAAAACAAGAGTCCAAAGGTACTCTACCTCAACCCAAGTGAACATATAGTGATTCACCCCCCTTTTAGGGAATCCAGAATCCACTGCATTTGTAATGCAGTAACACAAGTCTTCAATCAGGTCTTCCATTGATGCTGCTTTAGGATGCCCCTTTATTAAGCTATTACAGGGCTCTAGAGTCTGTTATATAGACCCACATCCTCTAGGGGACCCAAACTATTATAGGGCTCTAGAGATTCTATCCCAACCCATATCCTCCAGGGACCCAAGCTATTACAGGGCTCCAAAGACCGCTATCTCAACCCACAGAATCTAGGGACCCAAGCTCCTACAGGGATCTGTGTATCCTATCTCAACCCACAACCTCCAGGTATCCCAAGTTTTTATAGGGATCTAGAGATTAGAAGCTCAACCCACAACCTCTAGGGAACTAGAGAACCAATCCCCTTCTCTTCTCTTATCTTCTCCTCTTTAGATCTTCCTGCTAATTTTTTCTCACCAGAAGCTCGAATTTCCTCTGAATCAATCCTCATGCTACTTTTTTCTTCCCTTTTTTATTTTTTTATCAGGACTCTCCCTCATGCTTGCTGCCTTGGCCTCTTTCTCAGCTTGCATTTTATGATGTGTCCTTGCTACCCCTATAATGCACAATCCCTCTCCTAGATTTCTTGTCCTCTTTTTTGTTGTTGTTGTTTCTCAAGCAACATGGGCCTACATACTTTCTCTTGCAACCCATGTAATTTCAAAAACTAGTTCATTTAATTCATGCACCAACTAACCTTTAATGGTTCTCCAAACAATTCAAGTTTCCTACATAAGAAACCACAACATCCAAGCAAGCAATCCTCCTCCCTAGCTTTGGAATCCATGTCCCTTTGACTCAACCCCCTTTTGGATTTCACATTTTGGTAAAAATAATTATAATGTATTTTATGAGAGGGCCATGGGTGGGGTTGTGTTGTAGCAGCTACAACCGCCCTCCAAAATTTTGTCTTAGTTTTGTTTTGGAGCCTCCCTACCAACCTTTCATAGCAGCATGTCTTGCTTCGTCAAGTACATAAGCCTCAGTGATTTTCTTGCAGAAAGGCAGCCTGTCCATCAAATCTTGTTGCATTCCTATCACAAGCTATTTCTCCAGACTTAGTCCAGCTACAGGCTGAGCAACTCCCTCAAGAAATTGTGCAATTCTAGAGGGCAACCAACATTCCCTCTAGAAATTGTGCAATTCTGTTTGGCAGCCCGCTAGGCTCCAGAATTGTGCAGTTCTTCCAGTCAAGCTTCATTCAGAAAACTATGAAATTCCTCCCAAGAGGGTTGTTCAGCCCAAGAATTGGACAATCCTGGGCAATAGTTAGCTGCTCTGCCTGTTCTGCCCAAAAATTGCGTAAATCTCCTACGTAGCCAGCCTAGCTCCCTTCCAGAAATGCACATTTCTTCCTTGCAGTTGAGTAGCCTCTTGCATGTGCAGTTGGGTTGACCAGTTCCACCCGGGACCAAAGAAACTTGACTTGCATGCATAGCTTAATTTTCCTTGAATAGCAAAAGGCAACATGCAAAAATCATCCCTTGATTCAAGGAGCTATTTTTAGCAGCTGGAGGTTACATGCAAAGATTGTTTTATAATCTTTCCTCCAAGTGTTGCTCTTTCCTAGATTTGTGGCATGCGCGTCATGAGCTTCAAACTTATTTATTCAATGCTTCAAAGCTCATTTCTTCACATTTATCTTGGAGCTTTGACATCCCACAACACATCCAGGACTCTTCAACACATCCGGCTCAACTATTCACGGGTAAGTGGTCTAAACTTGTCTTTTGCAGCATTTCTGTCGCTTTTGTGTTTTTTCTTGTGAGAGTGTTGTTTTCTTGATTTCTTTGAATGCTTGCTTTCATTTACATGCATACTAGCTTGTACTAGCACCATTTTAGTTTTCGTTAGTATCTCACTACTGTTGCATGAATGGTCGCCGATTCGGCGAGTCGCTTCACCCACATGCATGCTATTCCTTTTTCTAAATCTTCCATTCACTATTTTCATGCACGATCATTTTCTTCTGCTTACACTCAGTATCACCATGCATTCACTTTCATATTTTGTTTCAGTTTCCTGTCGGCGGGTCTGGGCAGCCTTGGCTTGAACTCTGCCCCACCAAGACAACATTGCACAATCCTAAGAGGGAAGGCTCTATCTTCCCCTTAGGAAATGCGCATTTCTTACTAGTAACTATCCCCCAGGTCTGCTTTGCACAATTATGAGGGACAGTGACTGCTGGCCCAGAAAATTGCACAATGTAGTCACTGAGCCTGCAACCATTGGTAGCTGAAATTGTGAATTGCACAATTACAACATTCAGTAGTGAGCCTGGATTGTGCATTGCGGAATTCAAATAGCCAGTCATGCCTCCCAGACAACCCATACTACTTTTGCGCAAGTTTGGCAGCCAGTCTCCCAGCTCCCAGAAGAAATTGCGCAATCCTTGCCAGTCAATCCCTAGGTATGTGTTATGTCATTCCCGAATTTGCTTTGGTTTTCACTGACAGATTTCTTGTCATGCATGTCGCTTTGTCTCCATATCTAGCAGGTGTTTATTTGCCTCTTAATAATTCAGGATCAATGGCCTCTAAGAGAGCAGGATCAAAGGACACTAACAGAAGTAAAACTGGAGTAGCAGTTGAGCGGGTGTCTGCAAGTCTACCGATCTATGAAGATACCAAGATGATTCTAGACAAGGACATCAAGCTGAAATGGCAAGAGGTCAATGATGCATTTGTAGGCACATTTGGGGAAGACCTCGAAGACTACCAGGTATACGTGAACATCCACAAGTTCAGCTTGTACTAGATTTCATGCAAATACCCGCGTTCCCATGCGCGGACATGATACATTGGATCGTCTTGCACACTGAGCTCGAGACGATGAACTTGAGTAGTGTCAGCAGGACGAGTATTGCAACCTTCAGGTCACTGGATTATGATGAGATGTATCAGATGTGGGAGCCTGTGACTATCATGGAGACTCCCTTCAGCTTACCCAGCAAGAATGCCAACTCTAGAGAAATTCTGAATAACTGGGTAAAGGAGTCGACTAGATTCAGGATGACACCCAACCAGATCTACAAGACGAAGATACTACCGAAGGAGTATCAATATGGCCAAGAAAGCATAGAAACCTTTCCACAGAGTTGGGTTATCGCGTTGAACTAACTGGCCAGAGAGGGCAAACCATGCAACTGGTATGGCATGTTGGCCCATTAGTTGAAGGAATAGGTAACGAGGGCTCGACGGCTGCCCAAAGGTAGGCAAGTAGAAATATACATGTTGCCTATATCTTGGATGTAGCCTGTGCCCGACAGGAGTTTTCGGGCTTGAAGTGGGCATGGTCATCGGCGGAGACTACTATGAATACTTATTGTAAGATGTTGTCCAAATGCAGCTTCAGAGGAGTTATCACATGATTGTCCGATCATTTTGTCACCTGGGTTTACAAGGTGATATTTGATCAGGATCCACCCTGCATGTCGAAGGCAACAATGGAGGCACTGATAGACATAGCCGATTGGTATGCCTCATCGTCCGGCACCTTCATACTGATGTACAACACATAGAAGCCTTTGCATGTTCTACCGAAGTTTGCCTTGGACATACTCGTCATGCAGGAAGTAGCATATCACATCTCAGCAGGATTGACAGATAGGCTACACTGGAAGAAGAAGGCACCTTGGCCTGCTCTTCTGCTGTGCATTGGGTTATATGAGATCCAGAGTTTCAAGCATGCGGATGTCAAAGAAGTGCAGATGAAGAAGTATAAATTCAACCTCCGAAGTTACAATCCATATGATCCGCACTATCTTGTGAAAGATCACTGCACGAGAGTACAGTTCAATTGGATCCACGGGGCATGTCATTGGGCAGAGGAGGACCCATGGAGATATTGTTACAACTCCTATAGACTCAATGAACCGATCGGCTTCACTATGGAATGGTCAGCGAAGCAATGTGAAGAAGCATCCTGGAGAGCACCAGAAGTAGTAGCAGCAATAGAGGTGAATGTACCAGTATGTGACAAGGGCAAGAAGAATATTGTCGATCGCATGAAGGAAGAGCAAAGCTGCAAGTTTCCAGAAGATCCACTTGTTGAGAAAGCAGTTATGGCCATAGAGGCTAAGAGGCAACAATATGATAAGTGAAATGCACAAAGTTAGAGAGAGAAACAAAGAATGGAGGAAACAGAGAAGGAGTTGCATGACGTGAAGGAGAAACTCCGAAAGGAATAAGAGTTGCGCAAACAAGAGAGGGAAGTGAAAAAATATCAGGTACAAGAGGGGGCACAACATCTATAGATGGATGAAACAACGCCCGTAAAGGTAGTGGACTCAACAGAACAACTGGCATCCAGCAAACATGGTGAACCATCGCAGGAGCAGGACTTTTCTTAGGAGATAGAGTGAGCACTTGAACAGATGGATATAGACATGGAGCAACATGAGTTAGAGTAGGACATTGACCTCATGCCTCACTACCAAGAGATCGACCCACCAGCTTCATCGCATCCAGAAGATGAGCAAGTCCCAAGTGACCAAGGAGACACTGAGATCCTTGGAGATCAACCAGAGGGAGAGATGCAAAACATCTCATTCGATGAGTCTCAACATAGATTTGTGCAATCCCGTAGAGTGTCAACTCTGGAAGATCATACATCTCCTGCATAGTACAAGGAATGAGTGATCGTGTCTGACGTGCGCAAACATCCAACAGCCTTGGCTGATGCCACTAGAGCATATGCTGAAGCCACTAGCTCAAGTGTTCGCTTTCTAATAACTGATAATGAGCGAACAAAAACCACCTACAAACACTCCACAGATAATTTCAAGAAGGTATGCAGAGCTAACTCATTTCGTGGCTAAGGAGCTACAGATGGCCAAGCAAGGAGGATAATTGGTGAAAATGTCCACGCGAGAAGAATTGAAGAAGGCAATACTAGATGAAGTATTGTCCCTTGACACAATCATGCAGGCATTGTATTCCAAGTTTGATACCGTACATAAGGTAGTCTTCCATATCAATGAATGGCAGCAAAGATGTACTAGGAGAGCACGTATCTTGTCGAACATGCATGTTGCTGTTGATTACATGCTAACGTGGACAATTAGATACAAGGGAGCCCCGCTTCACTTGCCTAAGATGATGAAGCCCAGAGCGGCCGAGATAAAGGCACACATCCGGAGTTAGATCCGGAATTATGAAGAGCTCCCGCAACTCATCACTAGTCTACAAGCTTCCCATGCATGTGTATTCAAGAGTATGGATGTTATGGTGTGCGCACATTGAATCCCATCTATTGGTACTCTCACCCAAACGAAGACAAAGGCACAAGTTTGACTATAGCTTGACTCATACTTTGAAAAGTTGATGCGCATAGCCACTAGCCCAGACTTGCTGATCAGTGCAGACACCATGCACAAGTATGTTGCTGGGCCGATCACATTGAAGACAATGATGCACATGCTTTCAGACGAGTTGGAAAGAGGAGCCTAAGTAGTGTACCTAGATGCCATGGAGGCAAGAGCCAGGTTCCAAAAAGATGTCACCTTGGAGTACATGGACACCATCGCAGACTACCGATCTTGGAATCAATACACTACTAGTGATAAGCGTGAGGATGTTGAAGATTTGGACTTCCCATAGTTGTCCGAGTCATAGTGATGTCTTACATGGATTTCTCAAGCCATTTTTGTCTCACATGGGTGCATGTGCATTATAATGTAACATCTTGTAAGTGTATGTTCAAGTGTCGATAGTTGTATGTAACAGTCATAGAGTAGATGAAGAGTCATGAGGATAGATGAACTGTCACAAAGGGGAATGTCAAGGGTCACCCCAACCTTTGCTATAAATAGTCCCTCATAACTTAGTGTAAAGGCTTTTGCTTAGCCAAACTTTTGATAGGACTATCTTAGAGAGAGCTTGGACAATATTGTAATGAGCCTTGGCTTCTCCACTGCGCAGAGCTGGTACATCTCTTAGAAGGAGCTGGTGGTTGTGGCTATAACATTCCACTACCGGAACTAGTGGTTGTACATGGATGCATTGTATGACTGGAACTTACACTTCTTAATATAACAAGAGGAAACACATTTCATGCATATTTTTATTGTATTTCAACTATCTATTTACTCTAAATGATATATGTATTTGTTTGCTTACGCATGCATGTATAAATATTTCTATGTATGTATGCATGAATCTTTCTGAAATGTGCTATTGGTTTAACCATCACTTTGGATTTCTAGCTAACTTGCCTTCCATGTTGTGATGCATCCTTGCTTGTGTGTTCCCTTCTTAACTCTATACTATCACAGGTTTCCAAGGGGCACACTCATCTCAACCCCTGTGTGTTAGAACCTCTCATGCACCTTCCTTGTCTCACTGCATATGTCACACCCTTGCTACCAACAGAATTATCTTACTTGCCTTTGTATGAAATAGCAGTCAAGGCATTGCCGCACGACCCATTGCTGGGACTCCTACACCAAATGGTTTGAGGTATAATTGGGACTTCTTACCAGGGAGATCCCCTGACATGTTGGTGGGTCCATCACGGTCAATAGTTTGTCACATTCAAGAGAAAATACCCCAATTGAAAACATATTTATGTAATAATATGCAAACTGGAGTGAACTAAAAAAGATGTATTGAAAAACATAGCAAGGTGCACTTGGCGGGTACTCTGAAATGTAAACAAGCCCAAAAATGAAAATTATTATTGAATGGAATGGAGGGTACAATGATGTAGATGAATATTTCATGATCCCAATGTCCCTAATAGTTTTTTGAAAGGAAGTCATGGGATCCTTAACGGGTCACTGGAAAAATGACAAAAATGCCCATATATAAGGATGTGGGGCCCATATACGACCTCATTTGTACTTTTCTGACATGGACTCTAGAGTGGATCCCATGAGCCTTTTCAGCAATTGTGGTCAGACAGTGAACCCGGGTAGCACGCGAGGAGATACGAGTTAGTTATCATGACACCCCCTTTGTTAATTCAATACCTTATGGTAGGTAGGGCGTACAAGGTGGTATGTATGAGCCTTTTTAGGAAAAAAGAAAGAAAATTGCATGGGAAACTGAGAGATAGTCATGTTAGGTAGCGTGTGGTTATGGTACACAAATGCGTGAGGGTGCAATTATGGATAAACTAGTTGGTGATACACATGAATGTAAAGAAAATATTCATGAGGCCTTCGAGATAAAGGTCTCATGGGTAAATGGGAAATAGTTGCATGGTGCACGTGACTGTGGGGGAAACAATCACACTATGCGCATAACTCTATTGGAAACAACTATGAGGACCCTCTGCTGAGGATCTCGTGGGAAAGGGCTTGACAGTCGTGTGAATGGTGCAATTATGCAGGGAAAAGGTGTGTGACACCTACGCGCATGTTTGGGTGATAGACGTGCAACCACATGCCTGTTTTGGAAATAGATGTGTAGGCTACCAAAAATTCAAATTTTTGGCATTGGGGTTGTTTTTTTTCTCTCTTTTCTTTCTGGGCAGGATGGTTACATGGTGAGAGCAAGGTTGGGACCAACTATAGATAAGGATGATTGCTAATGCACATGCATGTGGTCAACTTACAAGATGGGGGTTACTTAACTATGTCCATAACCCATTGCTGAGGTCACAGGAGGACTTCTTGCGATTTATTATTAGTCAATGGCAGCTTAAGACGTAGGTTTTTGACAGCTAAGGTAAAAAATTAGCATTCACCACTGAGGTGGAGATTTGTTTTGTCACAAGGTTAGTACCTTGAGGCGAGGTGCTAAAAATCCCTCATGGAGGGGTGGGATTGACGACATGGGTCTAGTAGCACTGTAGGGATGATTCATTTGGCTAGGGAAGCATTCGCATTGCATCGATTTTGGACTTGGTGACGCAAGTAGAAAAGGCAATGATAGTTCACTTGGTGGGGTCAGTAGCTCCCAATCAGATCACAGGGACAGAGACTGTAGTGTTGGAGAGGGTACGAGAAGGCACTTTATTTGATTGGGTTGGTTCCATTAGAGGATGAATATGCAACTGATGTCGGTGGCCCATAGGCAGATGATAAACTTCTACTATGGGAGCAGACTATGCAACATTCTCTATGAGAGGGTGGTGATGTTGTGACTAATGATACCGATGGTGCATGGACCATCGACGGAGTCCTGGATCTAGAGGTGGGCCCCCTTGATGCCCCGAGCAGGTGGGGAAGAGGCAAGGTGATATTAGATGGCCATAGTTGAGGGTTGGTTTCAGTCTAACCGTCAACTAAATTTAGAGTTACCTTAGGTTGGTGTAGATTTTAGGGGAGATCCAGAGATGGTATCTCCCCCAAGTGATGTTTGAGTTCATGTATATATGTAGCACTTATTTGATCTACACGATGTGAAACACACACAAAAGGTATGCATTGCATCTTTATATTTAGAACCTAGGCAATTTGTATGGTATTGATGACTTTGTTCTCATAAAGAACTAGTCACTTGGACAATTTTTATGGAGGAACTATAACGAATTATGAGGATACAAAGAGTAATACCTTCTTTAGCCAAATGATAAATCTAAAACAAAATGGTTTAGTTGGGGAGCACATTGAGGACTTCCAAAGATTGAATATCAAGGTAACTGATATCCTATAGGAGCATATGATTGATATCTTCATAGGTAATTTAAAGGATAACATCCAATATGGTGTTTGCCTTTGGGAACCTAAGTCATTGGAGAATGCATTTAGGGTGGAAATAAAATTTGAAAGAAAATTTATGGAAACAAGGAAGTCTACCACACACAACTATAAACATGGAAGTGTTGTTGTTCCTAGCCTCCCACAACCTACAAGGTTGACACCACAACAACTAGAGGAAAAAAGAGCCAAAGGGATTTGTTATAGTTGTGATAAGAAATACACTAAAGGTCATAAGTGTTCTGAGAAGAAATGATTTTACATAGATTATGAAGAGGAGGAAGAAAAAGAATAGGAAACATCAAAAGAAGAAGACATACACTAGGAACCACCCCCAAGGGTTGAAAAAGAAGAAATGAATTTGACCATATCTTGTAATACATTGGTAGGAATTACCAACCCTCAAACTCTCAAGATAGAAGGATATATCAAGAAGAAAAATGTAATAATGCAGATTGATTTAGGTAGTACCCATAGTTTTATTTATTTTAAAATAGCCAAGGAGTTGAATTGCTTTCTATATATAGCACAAGATTGTCAAGTGATGGTTGAAAATGTAGGAACTATAAATTTCTCATGGAAGTGCCATAATATTAATCTAACCATGAGGGAATAGGTATTGAATAGTCCAATGCTTTCCATTCCAATGGGTGGTGCTAATGTTATATTAGGAGTCTAATGGTTATAATCTTTGGGGACGATAACTTTTAATTTTCAAGAACTTTTCTTGAAATTTTTCTAGGAAGGAAAGGAAATTGAATTAAGGGGTATTGTAGGGAAACCTAGGAAGATAATTATCTCTAATGGAATGACAAATGTTTTGAATAAGGAACAATGAGTGGTAATTACACAATTATTCTCACTAGATGTTCAAACTTCTAAGTCATCCATTTGTCCAGATCTCCAAAGTGTCCTTGAAAATCATTCCAAGGTATTTGAGACTTTGAAAGGTCTACCACCTATTCACAATAACGATTATGATATTCACTTGATTCTCGAGATTTTTCATCCAAACATTAGACCTTACAGATATCCCTCTGCCCAAAAGAGTGAAATTGAACGTATGGCTGCAAAAATGTGAGAGGAGGGTATAATTCAACCTAGCCAAAATTCATTCTCCTCTCTAGTAGTATTGGTGCACAAGAAGGATGGATCATGGTGTATGTGTCTATATTATAAATAGCTCAATAATCTCACTATTAAAGATAAATTTCCCATTCCCGACATTGATGCATTGTTGGATGAACTACATGGAGAAATTCACTTCACCAAGCTAGATATTCGCTCAGGATATCATCAAATTAGAATGAAGACAGAAGAAATTACGAAATCAACATTCATAACTCACGAAGGCCATTATTACTTTTTGGGCATGTATTTTGGTATTATTAATGCACCTTCCACATTTCAAGGTTTAATGAATTCCATTTTCAAACCCTTCCTTATAAAATTTGTGTTAGTATTTTTTGATGATATACTAATCTACAACAAGTCTTGGAAAGATCATCTTCAACATGTTGATAGGGTGCTCAAACTATTGGAGGAGAAAAAATTGTATGCAAAACCATCCAAATATTTCTTTTGGTTACAGGAAGTGGAATATTTGGGTCATATTGTTTCTCATGAGGGTGTCAAGGTATACCCTGACAAAATTAAAGCCATAAAGGAATGGAAAATCCGCACAACCTTAAGGCATCTTGGAGCATTTCTTAGGTTGGCAGGGTATTATCGCAATTAATTTTTTTAAGAATTATGGGAAAATATCAACTTCACTAACAACATTACTGAAGAAAGATGCATTTTTTGGGACTCGAAAAGCAACTAAGGCCTTTGAACATATTAAAGAGGAAATGTGTCGAGATCCAGTGTTAGCTACACCAAACTTCACAAAATATTTTATTGTGGAATGTAATGCATTAGGAAATGGTATTGGTGTTGTTTTAATGTAAGAATTAATACCAATTCCTTTTGAAATTCATCCAATCATGGGAAAGTATTTACACAAAGCAATTTATGAGAAGGAAATGTTGGCAATACTATGTGCTCTGAAGAAATGGTGTCCTTACCTAATGGTAATAAAATTCAAGGTAAAAATAGATCATCATAGACTTAAATACTTCTTGGAACAAAGATTATCTTCAAAAATATAGAAAAGGGAAGTAAAATGTTATTGCAAATGCACTCTCAAGAAGGGATGATGATGTGGAAGCATTTCTATGTGCCATTTATATTATACAACTTGATCGGATAACTGCATCATGGGATGAATGAAATAATGATGAAGAGGTCAAGAAGCTCATTCAAAATTTGCAATCATGAGATACATTTATCTAGAAAAATGATTCATTATGGTACAAAGATTGCTTATATCTATGTAAGAGCTCCCAACTCAAACAAAAGGTTCTTTTGGAATTGCACACCTATCCTATAGGAGGGAACTAATTATTTTTAAAAACTTGCCATAAGGTCAAGAAGGATTTTTTTTGGAATGGCCTTAAATATGATATTTAGAAGTTTGTGGAAAAATGTTTGGTTTAACAAAAAAATAAAGTTAAGGCAATTAAGACCCCGAGTCTTTTACAACCATTAGCCATTCCAAGTCAGCATTGGGAGGAAGTCTCATTGGATTTTATCACACGTTTACCCAAGTCCAAAGGAAATATTGTCATAATGGTGGTATTTGATAAACATACCAAGTATGCACACTTTTGTGCACTATCTCGTCATTTAAAAGCTAGTACAATCATTATCGCATTTGTGGAAACAATTCAAAAGCTACATGGAAACCCAAAGATTATTGTAAGTGACAAAGATCATATTTTCACTGGAAATTTTTGGACACAATTATTTTTTTGTCTTGGTACTCAATTAGCTCATAACTCATCTTATCATCCTCAATCCAATGGGAAAATTGAGATAGTGAACAAATGTTTGGAAGGTTATCTTCGTTGGTTTGTATATGATAAACAGACACAACGGGTCAAGTGGTATAACAATTCCTTCCACATCACAACAAAAATGACCCCTTTTATGGAACTTTATGGATATCATCCAACTTCCATCGCATAGTCTTTAAGAGACAATTCTAAGGTTCAAGCAGTGGAAGATCACATCGAGCATCAACAACAAGTTCTCCAATTCTTAAAGGATAGCCAGACTATGGCGTAGTATCAAATGAAACAACAAGAAGATCAACATCGCATTGAAATAAGTTTTTATGTGGGTGATTGGGTATTTTTACAACTAAAACCATATAAACAAATGTCCCTTAAGCAAGATAATAAGGATAATAAATTATCACCCAAGTACTATGGACCTTACAAGGCATTTCTAAGGATTGTTACTATGGCATACAAATTAGAGTTGCCTACATCTTTACAAGTACACCTATTTTTCCGTGTTTCATGCTTAAAGAGGGTTATAGGTGACAAGCTCCCGGTTGAAACTATATTTATATAACTTGAAGAGGAAGAAAATATTATATTGGAACCTCAAGAAATCACAGAAACAAAATCCGACAGCTACAAAATCGATGAATTTTAGAGTATCTCATTAAGTGGAAGAACTTACTTGCTGAAGATTCCACATGGGAGGATGAGTATTTCATATAGAAGCATCTACAACTACTCAAGCATTTAGGAAAACACTTTTTTGAAGGAGAGGGACATAGTAGATCCCTATAATAATAGTGTAGTCCCACATTGTTATTGTTGTGCCCTATAGAAACCAACTAGTGTTATTTTTGAGCCCTTATATTACTATTATTATGTAGGCCCTAATTATATTTTGACCTTTTAGACTCCTATATAGTCTTGTAATTTGAATCATCCAAGAATTGTTCATTTATGTGATGTAAAAGGAGGTTTCCCTGTCGAAGAGGCTTATTTTCAAGTTGTTGATATATTTTCTTCTGTTTTGTGATATGGTTACATAACAAATATCCTTCTTCATTCTTAGCCAAAAGTAAGTCCTCTTCATGGCTATCATCATATTCTGATATCTGGGGTGACATTAGTAAGGTATTTTATGGAATTCTTCCATGAGGAACTTCCTTAATTCCTTGGAATTGGGCACATATTTCGTATTCTTAAATGTTAAGATCCCCTCATCATTGAGCTGATAGCTTCTGCTCACTGATTCATCTGGTTGTTTATGCCAATGGTTCTTCATAAATTGATAATGCTCATTATGTATCAACCCTTCTTTAATTCTTTCTTTGAGGCCAAATGAGTAGGTTATTATAGCTTCCAAACGAACCTCTTTCAAACTTTTGATGAGTGCATTTTCCACTTTGTTTTCCTTTCCTTGAATGTACATGATTTCAAAATCGAATTCACTAATCAAATCCAACTACCTAGCTTGTCTGGCATTTAGTTTAGGATGGTCAAACAAATATTTCAGACCACCGTGATCAGTCAACAATGTAAACCTTCTCCCCAACAGGAAAATCCTCCACATTTTTAGTGTGTGCACAATGGATTCACATATCTAAATCGTGGGTGACATAGTTCCTTTCATGCTCATTCATCTTCCTCAATTCATAGTTGATCACATGCCCTTCCTGCATTAGGACTCCACAAATTCCTTCCTTACAAGCATAAATGAAAACAACACAATCCTTTTTTGGGTCAATTATTATTAAGATAGGTGCATGGGTGAGTAAATTCTTTAGTTGTTCAAAACTAGTTGCACATTCAAATGTTACACTGAATTTTTTCTCCTTTTCTCTACAACATAGTGATGGTATGCTTAATTTTTGAGAAGTTTCAAATAAATATTCTATAGTAACCAAGAAATCCCATAAATTATATGCCCTCTATCACATTTCGAAGCGTGGGAAAATCCACTATTGCTTTAATCTTCTCTGGATCCACATCCATTCCCTCCTTTGATATTACATGACCCAAGTAGTGAACCCAGGTTTCGAAAAACTGACACTTGTTGAGATTGGCATATAATTTATGTTCTCTAAGAAATTTTAGCACAACCCTAAGGTGATCCTCATGCTCCTTTTCATTGTTTGAATACACTAGGATGTCATTCACAAATACCAGTGAAAATTTATCCAAGAATGGCCTAAGCACATTATTCATAAGGAAAATAAAGTTGTTGGAGTGTTTGTGAGTCTGAATGGAACCACTGGGAATTCATAGTGGCCATACCTCGTTCTGAATGCAGCCTTGTGAATTTCCTCCTCCTTGATTTTGACTTGGTGGTAACTCGACCTTAAATCAATTTTGGAAAACATTGAAACCCCTCTCAATTGATCAAATAGATCATCAATCCTAGGCAATGGGTACTTATTATTAATGGTGGCCTTATTTAATTTACTATAGTTGATACACAGATGCAACACTCCATCCTTTTTATTAAGAAATAGTGAAGGGTATCCCCATGGTGATAGACTGGGCCGAATATACTGTTTTTCCTTCAATTATTTCATTTGTAGTTTTATTTCAACGAGCTCAGGCTTTTCCATGTGATATGGGGATTTTTCTTCTAGTGTTGTTCCTTGGATCAATTCAATTATGAAGTCAATGTCTCAGCTGGGTGAAATTCCTAGCAATTCTTTTGGAAATACAACACTATATTGACTCAAATCCAGATAATTTGAAAAGGGTCTACACTGGTTCCTTTTTCCTTCTTGATTTGAATGGAATAGAGGGCACAACCCTTACTGCTACAATTCTTCACCTGCACCATAGAGATCATTATGAGTGTTATTGGCCTTTTCATAACTTCAGCGCAATTGGGTCACCCTCATCGTTGAGACATGCCAACATCGTGCCATAAAAATCCATCTTTGACCTGTGGGTTTCCAACCAATCCATACCTATCGAGACATCAGATGGTCCCAAAGAGAACAAATTCAATTTAATTGTTGTAGTGATGCTCTCAAGTTGTATAGGGCAGGATTCAACCATCTTTGTTATTCCTCTCTTTTTTCTAGAGGCTAGTTGAACAAGCCATTATTCCTCATGGATTGTATTTGGAAATTCACATTTTTCCACAATCTTAAGATTGATATAACTAAAATTGGATCATGGGTCAATTAGAACTAAGACTAGAGAGTTCTTGACAATACCTTCCATTTGAATGATCACTTCTTCTTAGTTTGGTTATCTATTATCCAATGCTGCATATATTTTGGGGATATTTTGGGCCACGTCATTCATGGTTGATGCCTCATGTATGTTTTTCAGCTTTGCATCATACTTCTACAGCTTAGGGAAATTTCTCCTTATGTGGTTTTCTCCACACTCCTAACATTGATAACCTCCTTTAATTTTTCATTCCTAGATTTTTGGGGCTCATTTCTACTGACAATGGAGTTTTGTTGATGCTCAATTTTGGTAAAGTTATTAAACCTTCCACCCTTTCCTACGTTTCCTTTATTCCTCTAGTAATATTGGATTTCATTCTTATGCTTAGATTGTTCATAGCAGTGCTTAATCTTTCGGATGACCTCCTCTAGAATCTTAGGATCATCGAATTCTATTATGTTTTAGTATTCTTGTGGTAATCTGCTGAAAGACCTCTGTATCTTGGTCTTCTCATACTTGATGTACGACACAAACCTTAGTAGCTCCAATAATTTTTTGGTATATTCTTTAGGAGTCAATTACCCCAATTTGTGCTCATAAAACTCTTTGGCTCCACTGTCATAATATTTCTCAGATAGATACTTTTATCGGAAGTAATGTTTCAAACTTCCTCCAAGTCAACTCCTTCTCTTTGATGCCTATTATGTTCTTGATATCCTCCCACCATATATTAGCTTTTCCCTTCAAGTTCAAAGTACCTAACTTGGCCTTCGTGTTCTTGGTATAGTCATGTAGCTTGAAGTACTTATGTACTCCCAAAATCCAATCCTTTGCATCCTTTGATTTCTTTACCTCTCCATCATAGGTTGGGGGTGTTTCTTTCTTAAATTCCTCTTACATGAGAGTCTTTCTACTCTTCCTTTGAATGGGAGGCTATGACTCCTTCATTCTCTTTTTGGAGAGATGAGCAATTTCATTACTCCTTTATCATGTCTTCTCCTCTTTCTTGATTGGTTGCCTTCTGCATTCTTATCATTCCATTTATTCTTGTATATTTCTGATGGACTATCCTTAGGCTTGTTCTTATCTTGATGGCTAGTGCCAACTTCCTCCAGTATTTGTCTCTGTAATTTAGATAAGCTTCACAATAGTGTGGCATTTACTTCTGCTTGATCTCTAACATTTTCATTGTTTGCCTTGCAGCTTCTTATTTCATCTCTTAGAATTCTAAGAGTGTCTATTAGTTCATGAGTGTCCTCCTCTTTTATTTTCCCAACTAATTCCTCTCCAGGTCCCTGTTAGGTTCTATTCATACCATGTTGGCCAACTCAACTACTCATCCTTTCCTCTTTTCTTATGGTACCTAGATACCCATCAATACGAATTTACATACATACCAATGTTAGCCATCAATAAGAAACATGCATTTGACACATATTAATTCTTCTCCTTGGTCTACATTAACCTTTAACCATCACATATCAATCAACATGTAAGCATGTTTAGTCAATAAGCCCATAACCCATGCATTGAAACATTATGTAGTCAATGTAAAAGGAAACTTAACATATCAAGAATGTTATGGATGTTAATCAATCATCTAGCATGTGCATGTGAGCCTCTCCAGGTCTAGTGTGTGAACTTATTTCTACGATACCACTTTGTAACACATCCCCTCCTAACCCTTACCACAACATTGGTTAAAGGAGGTGGTTACTATGGTGACCCAAGATCCAAGGTGACATTATGGAAATGGGGTCTAAAAATTTTGATCTCATAATTAGTTAAAACCTTAGTTCAACGTCACCATTGCATTCGTTTCATCAAGACGATTTTGGTGGTATAAAATTGCTCTTAAAGCTAATCTCTGGATAAAAAAATGTGACGATTTGAGTTTCTAACACATCGAAAAATGCCATGTCATCAACCTGGCCAAGTGGCCACCACGTGACTATGCTGACACTTTCATGGATTTGGGTTACGTAACCCCATGCTATGCATTAAAATGCAAATCATATGCATATATATATATATATATATTGCTGATCATATGAAAGGCCGTTATCTGCCACCAATCTTCCCGTCACCTGGGATCTGTTACCCGACCCCTTGCAATTTCCTACTTAATATTTTCTCTAGGGTTGACCCTCCAGGGTAATTTTCATGCTAATTTTAAAAAGTGTTGATGCAACATCAACCCTTTTTGTTTAGAGGACTTATTTTTTATACTTTAAATTTTCTAATGTATTGAGTGCGAATATGTTTTTTTAAATGTTGGCGGATTTCATGTTGGTAATAAAACATAAAAAAAATAAAAAAACATGGCCAACAAAATGTAAAAAAATATATAAAGAAGAAGGAAAAAAACCCATAAAAATGTAAAGATAAAATAAAATAAACTCATAAAAAAAAATTGGATAAAAAAAACCATCAAAAACAATTTTCTTTTAAAGTTAAAAAAAACCTCACAATTAAAAAAAAATAATGAAAAAATATATATTTTTAATTAAAATAAAAAATAAAATAATTAAATAAAAAAGAAATAAAAAATTAAAATTAAAAACAAAATAAAATAATTATAAAAAATTTTAAAAAATAAAATAAAAAACTTAAAAAAAAATATATATATATATATATATATATATATATATATATATATATATGAAATTTAACTCTAGTCGAGGCCGCAGGGGCTGGGCCCTAGGTTGGCAGGGAACTATGAGCAGCTCCCCGCCCAACTAGGGCCTAACCCCCACAACCACTCGAGCAGGAGTTAATTTTTTTTATTTTATTTTTTTATTTTTTATCTATATATTTAATATTTTAAATTTTGTTTTATTGTTTTCTTTAAATGTTTTTTTTTTTTTTTATTTTTTTAAAACGATCTTTTTTTTTTTCAAGTTAAATCTTAATTATTTTAAATCTTAGTCATTTTTTTAATTTAATTATTAATTTTTTAA
Organism: Pinus tabuliformis; assembly: GCA_031772625.1. NCBI lineage: Eukaryota > Viridiplantae > Streptophyta > Pinopsida > Pinales > Pinaceae > Pinus > Pinus tabuliformis. Next base: position 515,661,163 of record CM062804.1, on the reverse strand, counting down.
AACAATTTTTATTTATTTTATTTTTATTTTTAACTTTAATAAAAAGTGTTTATATATTTATATATATATGTTTAAATCTTTTATTTTTACAAGTTAATTTTTATTTTTACATTTTAATGGGTTTTTTTATTATTCTTTCATATATATTTATATTTGATATTTTTTTCAATTTTTGTTTTCAATGTTTTTTTTTATAGGTGAAATTTTTTTAAACATTTTTTTTCCTTATTTATTTCTTTTAAAGTTTCTTTGTTAATTGATTTTGTTGTGTTTTGTTATATATATATATATATCAAGAATATTATTATACTTTGGTATAACGTATTTAGTTTTGCCTTTGAGTGGGTATTAGTTTGTTTTTGATAAAAAAATTATGATACTTTTTAACATTAGGAATTCAATTTTTATTATTTTTTATTATTATTTAAATTTATTTATTTGTAAAGTGATTGGTTGAGGTCTTATTATGGGCCTTTAGTAACTTCCGTTTCTATTAGTTACTAATTTTTTGTTTTTAGTTTTATTTCCTTTTTATTTAACTTTATTTCTATTTTTTATTTTTTAATATGAATTATAAATTTTCACAACATTTTCAATTTAAGGTGACTTATTATTATATTAAAAACATATTTTAATAATTTTAATTATAAACAATTATACCTGCTCTGACGATGAACCACACTTATTGGTTCGAAACGCGTCGACAAATAAATTATGATGTGATTTTCGCCAAAAACTCATCTCAACAATTATATATATTAATAAAAATAAAACACGCACATAGATATATGTATGTTAATATAAACAATATTAGTTAATAGCATTTCTTAATTTTTGGTGATGACATTCAATAATACAATATTTTATTAGTTGTTTTATTTTTGTGATAAAATCTTTGTCTTTGCTTATTTTTTTTGCTAGACAAGTGGTATTAGCTACGATGTTGCCCTTGTTTTCTTTTTTTGTCAAATTTTTAAATTCTTTTCTTATATTATGTTTTTTTTTTAATATATATGTTTGGTCTCAGTGGATGTTAACCACCATATCATCATATATATATATATATATATATATATATATATATATATATATGTATGTACTTCTCAATAATGAAATATAGTTTTTAAAAAACAATTTGCAAATTTCAAAATCTTAAAATTATTTAAAAAATAAAATATTTACACAATTTTCCAAAAAAAACAAATGTTTTAATGCAAAGAGTATAAAAAATGCCAAAATCACATATAAATTCATTTGATTTTTAAAGTTGTTCATTCATCATAATTGAAGTGTTTCCTATCCAGTGACTTCAATACATTATATTTTTTTTGGTAGGTAAGCACCCACGAGAGATTTGAACTAGTGACCTATCGCAAGGAGTGCCTTAACAGTGCACACATTCACCATCAATCCAAAGCCCCATCGGCAACTTCAATACATTATATAAAAATGACATCATATTTAATAAATTTTATTAATATGATAAAACAAAAATAAATTAATATAACTTAAACACTAATAATTTTTAATATAATATTAACGCCATGGCTGAAAATTCTTAGAATTTTAAGGTTTTACATAAAGGTGATATTTTATCTTTAAATCTGTCATCCTTGGAATTTTAAGGCTTTTTAGAGACATGGCATTTTATCTTTAATACCATGCCTAAAAATCGTTGGAATTTTAAAGAGACGTGATATTTTATCTTTAATGTCATGCTTATACTAGGAATTTTAAGGTTTTTAAGAGGCATGATATTTTATCTTTAACATCATTATTAAAAAATGTTGACAATTTACCCCGAAAAAAGACATTATTCCAACATCAACACTTTATTTTCAGGGTGTGTTTTGAAGAAAAAAAATTTACTTCCATTTTTAAAAAATGTTGAAAATTTACCTCGAAAAAAAAAGGTTATTCCGGCATCAACACTTTTCGCTTTTGGGTTGTTTTTCATGTTTTTTTAGTTTTTTTGGTTAAAGTTCTCGTTTTTAGGTAATAGTTCTCATTTGATTGGTAACTTTGTTGATATGGATATGGTACGAGTGGATCCAAAAGTAAGGGAATGGAAACAGGTCCAGAAAAAGAATGGAAAGAAGGGGAAGATTGGTGACTACTACTCTTGAACTGCTCCTTTGATTTGTGTTTCTATATTACTCTTTTTAGTTTAATGTTTCTTACAAGGTCATTTTGGCCGCAACTTACTGAATGCTTATAAGCATATGTATGATATTTTGTTTTTCTATTATTGCCATGCATGGATATGAGTAGGTCCCGGTGAATGCATCTTTTTGTGTGCATATACAAAATGTATTTTCTTTCAACATGAATGTAAGTACGAGTTTATTTTCTTAGGAAAAATGATATCGAGCAGGTAAAAAATCACTTGCGCTCATGCCTTGTTAGCCTAGATGCTTAACTGGCACATTCTGAAATGCATCTTTGATGTGGGAGATAGTCCCCAACAAGGCCAAGCACAGAGGACCCCACCCTTGCTACTTCTTCTGAGGAATGATGATTGCTTAAGTTCATTTGAATTTTATGGTTACATCTTATATATATATATATATATATATATATATATATATATATATATATATATATATATATATAATATTGTTTATGTTTTACAATTATCATCTATCTACAAGACTCAACTGGTATTTTGTAACGTCTATGAGAACTCTACTAGAGATTTGTCATGTCCTAGTGGTAATTGTGCTGTAATTTTGATTTGGTATATTTTGATAAACAAGAAAACTTTAAAATGTCTCTACTTTTGTGGTTCAAGTTTCCCTTGTGGCAAGACATGATAGTAAAACTGTTATTTTTGTATGATGGATATATGAATTAATGGAAGCCAACAGATTAACAATTTTATTTTATTTTATTACAAACAAATAAATTAAAAAATAAAAACAATAATAAATTAAAAATAACAATAAACAAAACAAAAAAACAAACTCATAAAATAATTTGGGTGAATTAGGGCAATTCTATACTCGCCCCCTCTCTCCTTGTTAACAAACTCATAAAATAATTTGGGTGAATTAGGGCAATTCTATACTCGCCCCCTCTCCCCTTGTTATGTTTTGTTTGTAGATATTGTTTATTATCATTATTATTTTTTTAAATTATTTTGATTTTCAATCAATTTTTTTAATATTTATATATTTGTTTAAATTTTTTAATTTTTGTTTCTATTTTTATTATTTGTTTTTTATTTTTATTTTTATTTTTTTTTAAATATAAAATTTTAATGATTATGTCTTGTGTGTTTTTTTTCCAATTTAAAGTATTTTAGTTGTTTTTAAACTTTTTTCCCTAAATTACTTTAAAATTTTGGGGTTTTCTCTTTTTTTTTTTTTAATTTTTTTTTTGAAGTGTTTTAAAAAATTAATTAAATTTTTTTTAATCTACCCTTTAAAATTTTGATTTTTCTATTTTTTAATCTATGTTTTAATTTTTTTTTTTTTGAATAAAATGATGCTATTTATGATTTTCTTTATACAAGCGATGAGTTTCTATTCCATGGTTAAAAAAATATCACAATTTTGATCCTTCATTGAAAAGGGATCAACTTGTCTTAGGCCAAGGTTCTGAATGAGCTAAAATTTTAAACTTAAGAAGAAGAGAATAAATTTACTCTTGGTAGAATAACTCTCTATTTTTTTTTTAGTTGTGGTATTTAGTTTTTTATTTCATGTTTGAAAATGCTGAAAATTTAGGTTTTTCCATGCACATGATATTTAGTTTTTAATGCCATGGTTGAAAAGCGTTCAAATTTGTAGGTTTTCCATAATCATGATTTTATTTTTCGATGCCATGGTTGAAAAGTGTTGCAATTTTAACCCTAAAAAAGGGGTGATGCCACATCATCACTCCTGTATTTGGGGTTGTTTTAAATGTTTTTTAATGCAAAAATATAGACTTTTTGGGCTAGAGTTTTCATTTCAAGGTCATAGTTCTCATTAAGTTGGTAACTTTATTTGAGGTAATGTCTATTTATTAGATGTTCGTAGTAGTCGTGCCGAAAAGTATAACTAAGAATGCATATAGATGCTTATGGTTAGAGAGGAACGAGAATGTCAACATCCTTTTAGTTAAATGAATAACCTAGAAAATCAAATTCTTCTAGAGAACGGGGTTTGAAATATCTCAATATTTTCTCTAAACCATTAGAAGTAAAAGGGGTATTAAGAGAGGTTTCTTCAAATGGGTTATGGAAAGAGGTGGTGAGGAAAATGTACAATGCACAAACAAAAGCCTTAGGTGGATCTATATGACAGAAGGAATTGATGGAGAGTTGCCCTATTGTAAGATACTACCTCTCGTAATTAGTAGGTGATGGAAAACAATCTAAGTGGGGTTAGATCACCAAGTTGCTTGTTTATAAAATTTGCAAATATCTAAATTATGATGCAATATCTATATTTGAGGAACATTTGTCACCTTGTAAATTTGTATAATTGCTCATAGAGAGGACTATGGGAAATAGGTTGGAACATTGTTGAGCCATTTGGTTTGGAGGATAATTGTAAAGATAAATAGAAGGCATACAAGTCCTAGTTAGTGGAATGTTGAATTAGGTTAAGAGAGAAACATGGTTGAATTATGTGGATTCCCAACAAAGCTTATGGAACATAGAAGTGAGGCCTAATTTAGAAGTTAAAGATCTCATGTAATGATATAATTCTTGTTTGGCTAATTATGAATAACAAAATGTTAACATGGAAAAACTTCAAAAGAGATCATCGGAAGCGTTTGACGAATAATTCTCTTTTGTAGATAGAAGTGAACTCCTTAGATCTAGTGGCTTGATCTAAAAACAATAGGAACAAAAATACTTTTGCTTTCCTTAGAGAAATTAGAACGTCGAGGAAAGGCTTACCTAGAGTCTAACACAAGCTCTCCTCTTCTCCTTTCTTGCAAAATTTAGCTCCAATTCCATATGCTATAAATATGACCTGCAAAACAACTTAAACATCCAAGCAAGAACACTACAACATCCAAATAGCATGTAATAACATCTCTAAACAATGAGTCAAGAAGGCATTGTAATACATATGCATTAATGAGACATAAGTATAGGAAAATAAATAATTTTTGTATTAATGAAAGTAGGAGAGATTACAACCCTTTACAAATCTTGACCATGTAGATGTCTCCCAACTATTTGTCCTTCCCTTGTCACAAAGCAAGCCTTCAATCACAACTCAAGTGCATGGATGGATAATGGATCCTTAGGCACAAAGCAACAACATGAGGGCATAACTAAGAGTCTCCAAAATCCAACCTAGACTCCATGGGAGGCAGTGAATTTATAGGGTAAATAGGGTGGTTTGGGATTTACCAATCTAGGACTTAGATCCACATATGAGGGAGGATAAGCTCTAGGGATAAGAGATAAGACCTCAAGTGTAGGATTTCAAGGTCAAATTTAATAGTAAATGGTTAAAACCACCTCGGAAGCTTCTGGAAAGAGAATATTCGAAATTATTTTTATTTTTTACCGAATTCTAGAGGCCATCACACCTGCAACAAAGGAAACAAGTGTTGGTCAACACAGTTTCTCAATGTACAACATGAAATAGTGCAAGTTTCTAAAAGGGAATGTGCAATGGGTCCAAAAATGAGGTTTTTAAGCAGTTAAACCTAGAATTCTTGGACTTTTTGGAGAGAAGATGTTCTAGACTTTGCAGGGGATGATTGCAAAGTGTCATTAGATGTTGATTGATCTGGTTTGTAGGCCATTTGATTGGATGTGACAAAATTACCTATAAAAAAAAGGTTTTGGTTCATGAATGATTTATATATAGATGAAGAGAACATTCCTTGCTTATTTCTACATTTTTCCAATGTTAAGGAGATATGGGGCATTGTTGTTAAAATTATGGGAGGAAAAACTCAAAGTGAAGGGAATTATATTAAAGGTGAACTTCAAAGTTGGTTAGATAATGAAGAAGTTAGAAAAAAAAGATGTTTCCCTACAACCTTTGTAGTTTAGGCGATCTAGTTGGCAAGGAATGTAGTTATTTTTCAAGGTAAAATATAGACCTTAGATACAAAGTTCTTCAAAATGTTACAACATTAGGTTCCTTAGTAAACCTCACCTTGTCAAATCAACAGAGTTGATCATTCTTGGGAGCCAACCACTGACTAAATATGCTTTACCATGTCCATATTATCATTCTTAAATCCATTTTTTATGGATAGTTATAACAAATGGTTCATTTATTGTTGGTTTGGAACACATCCAAACCTATTTATAGATGATCCCTTGCTTTTGTATATCATCATGAGATCAACAATATCATTTGTGCTTCAACATAACAATGTCTTTAGACACCACCACTATTCTGAAATGTGTTATTCTCCTTTAGTATTTTCCTATCCCAACATGGTATTAGGGTTGTTAGGTTTTTGATATAGGATTTCACAAAGATAATGTGAATGGGGTGAGGCAATGACAAGTCATTATGCAGCGATCTCTATTGGGTTCATATAATCTTGTCCTAACTTGATCTAGTTGCATTAGTGAGATGGTTGTTAGGCCCCATAATTTCTCTAATGTTTACATATAGAACCCCATCTTATCCTTTGTTTCATGACTTAAAAAAAACCTTTATGTATGCATTTTTAGCCTCTCCTAATATATCCATGAGAAATTGGGTAAAGGTTGCTCATATTTAAAGGAAAGGTTGATAGATTAATATTTTCATGATTATGTGCTTGTATTCATGTTACCCTAGGAGCTTTTGTTGATATTTGTCATTTACTATAATTTGAAGTGTATTTGGTTCAAGCAACATTCAATCTCAGGATTTGTGCACTAGTCTAATTCTGATTCCTGCACTAGTTTAGGAGGACCGTTGGATGAAGAAGTTTGGATGACAATCAATGTGAGATGTCAAGATAAGATTTTTGTGGAAAGCAAGAAAGAAAGTGTGCACTTCTCTCTCCAGCAGAGCAACTATAGTTTTTTTCTTCTCCTACTGAAGATAGTCCGAGATAAAAAAAAGTGTGAGAGAAATAGTTATGTTTGTTGGAGAGGTCTATTGTTAGGAAGTTGTTAGAAATGACCTCCTTTTTTTGTTTTGAGAGAAGATGGCTCGATGTGGCCAAGTATTTGCTATAAAAATGTATATATATTGAGTCATAGAAAGGTATAGGTTAGCAACACTGTTGTTTATTCTGCATGTCTTATGTCAAAGATCTGTATTGTTTGGATCTTCTCTAGAGCTGGATCCTTTTGTATTGGATGTATTAAGCAAAGAATTTTATTAATAAGAAGGATATTTAATTCCAGGTTCAATTATTTTCTGTTTTAATTATGTGACTGATTTATCGTACTTCATAAGTTAATATTTTTTCTTTTACAGGGAAATGAGCTGGCTGGCTAGGGCCCAACCAACCCAATTTGTTCTCCCTTAGATAGTCGCACTGTGTGTGTTATATTTTCTATTTTGGTGTGAGAGTTTCTCTCAATGATTGGTATCAAGAGTATGTGAACTGTTACGAAACCTTGGTTTATTGTGATTCATATGAGGTACTTTTTTTTGAAAGGAGTGATATTAATCCAGATTTGGAAAGAAGGTGTGCGTGTTTTGAGGGATTGTTATATCACTATGTTTTACCTTTGGGATCATTTCTTTAACATGGATTCATACCCAAGGTGGTTAGTCTTGTGTTATTTTCTTGTTATAAAACTATCAAAAATGAAATAGGGCTTGGGAGTTGAAGTCATGATTGAGAAACCCTAGTAAACTTGAGATTTGATTTATGCTTGTGCACTTCAATTTTTTTTGTATTGTATTGTATTGTATTGGAAAACTTGTTGATATATTGTGGGACTTGGGTGATCGAACTACTATCACAAGTTTGTGGAAAAAATACCTTGCTTGTTTAAGCTTGGAGTTGTGGAAATTTTTTAAGGCCAATCTACTGAGATTATTTTATGTTTATGATTAATTTGGTTTCATTCTGTAAAGATTTTATGATTTAAAAAAGGATCCATGATCTTAAGAGAATCATACCAGTAAATTTGTTGTCTCGTGGTTTTTTTTTTGGTACATGAATAGAATCCTTAGTGTAATATTTGAACATTGAACGATTCCAAGTTACAGATTGAGTCCCCTTATTTAGCCATAAGGCCTTGAATGTTGGTATTATCATTTATACATTAAGACTTGGTTTTGGATTCTAGAATAAATCAAGAAAAGTATTATATGATTGAATTGGTTAAAGCACGAATTCTTCTTTTTATAAATTTGTATGCACATGTGTGGAAAGTTTCTCAAATGAGAATTCACTGTTGATTTAATTTTATCCTAGCATGAGATTTGATTGGTATTATTGGGTCAGGGTTTGATAAGTTTATTTTATAAGTTCATTAGAAAGGAAGAGTGATTTATGAATTGACAAAAACTTATTTGGTTTACATTTTGAATGCACCATAATAGATGTGTTATTTTTCATGTAGTGTGTAAGTGATTGATGATTTGAAGTAGTGCAGGAATTGGAGTAATCGAAAAAATTGGTCTAGTACAGGAATAGTTTAGTGATTTGTGTATTTCTTTTCTGAGTATGTTTATTCTGAATCAACATTGAAACCTGAGTTTACTCTTTTTGAAAAGGACATTTTAGTTTGAAGTCTTTATTCACATGCTAAAATAAGCCCAACATCCACAGTGATATTAGTGTTGTTGTGTGAGTAGTGTAGGAATGTAAGTAAGGTGTTTTCATTTTAATTTTCATTTATTGAATCTGGAAAGATTGATTGTTGGGGTAGAGATAGGATTTTCAGAATTCACAGGATTTGCAGAATCTGGCACCTCAAGGTCTACGAGGCCCTGGTTTAACAAGTAAGTGTTGTGGATTGAAAATACAATTCTAACACCCAACATTTTGGCATCATTGTCGGGGAGCTGTTGAAAGGAATTCTAGTAAAGTTCTGATTTTCTTTTCTGTAGTAGAGGTAAGATCTGCATTGTTTTTTATTTGCAATGTGCTTCTATTGCTTGAGGGAATTTTTCTAGATTGATTGGATTACTGTAGGTACACTTTTTGAGATAGCTGCAACATTTGGGTGAATTGATATGTTTTCAACAAGTGTTTTTATAATCTTTGATTATTTTCTGATTTGATTTTGTTTTTAAAATGCATGACTAGGAGAGGTAGGGGTCTGAAGCCCAAGAAGGGAAGAGGAAATAATGATAAATCATAAATATTTTCTCACGATGGGCCTTCTATTGGAGGGAAAAATTCCAAGCAGACACAGACCAACCAGGATAGTAATTTTCACCTTGATTATGGAGACAACAGTTTAGGGGTATCACAACCATTGGTAAGGAAGAAGGAGATTGTTGAGACTGTAAAATTAAATCTGAAACATAGTAAGCTTTCATAGTTTACATGAGTGTTGGGGCCTTCATTTTGAGATTTGTCAGAGAAAGAAGCCAATGACAAGTGGTAGATATGACCGTTGGAGTTGCAAAGTTGACAACTGAGGGAATAACATAAACTAAAAGATGACTTGCAGTCGTGGAAAGGTGGTAGGAAGAAGCAGGGACAACCGAGCGAGGAAAGAGAAGAGGCAACCGAGAATGAAGGTAGCCGAGCAAAAGGAAGGAAAAAATGGAAGTCTGAGTGGATGGCAGGGGATAAAAGGTAGAAGAAAGAGTGAAGGAGAGTTGTTGTTAGTCATTTGAGCAAGCCTATCATAGTTAGAGTCTTCTTGTGTTGTGGAGTATTTTGAATGACTCCATGGTCCTGTTTGTATATGTTTATGCTGGTTATGTTATTCCTGCTATTGATGATCAAGACTTGAGCCTTATTTACCACTTTATGTTATGTTAATGGAGAAGACTGTTTAGAACCACCTTGTGTATTTAAGCATTGTGTTGACTCTTTAAATTTTTTAATGAATGAATCTAGGTATACAATTCCCTGATATAGCATGAGTAGATTGTTGTGATCATGTTAATCTAGATGCTAAGTTATTATGTTTTGGTCCCTTTTGTTCGATATGTCTCCCCTAGTGCCTAATTCCACCCTCATCTAACTTCAGTCATGACACGCCTTAGGTGAGACTCCTTACCCTCTCTAGGTAAGGTGAAAATGTTGACATTGCTTTAGACTACAACAGAGCCTTGTTGGCCCCTTGTGCCCGAACCCAGGGTCTCAACCCTGCTGTCATTTTCGTGCCAACAAAGAGGTAATATGTTTGGAGGAAAAATGATGGCAGATCATGAACAAGTGCATGGGGAAGGGGTTGGTGATAACTAGCCACTAGAAGAACAGTTCACCTTTGGGTTTCCAATTGTGGATCTTGATGCAATTGTTCAAATGAAAAACATCTCACCTTCATTTCTTCCACATTTCCATGGTAAGGTAAATGAGGATCCTGATTCTTTTCTTTTTGAATTTGACATACTTTGAAGGAGATATGGTTATTCTTTGGATGCCAATAAGTTAAAAATTTTCCCTACAACCCTTAAAGGCTCAACTTTATGTTAGTTGAAGGGGTTGGGGGGAAATACTATTACTTATTGGGAGCAAATAAAGAGGACATTTCTGAATAAATATTAGGAATATTGTAAGACACGAGAAATGCAGGATGAATTTTTCACTATCAGACATCATGATGATGAAAGTTTGGAGGATTATTTGGAAATATTTTTGTATATCCTTCAAAGGTAAAAGAACAAATTTGACACGAGCACTATTAGAACCCTATTTTTATGAGGACTTTTGGATGATTCCAGGAATAATTTGAATTTGTTAAGACAGGTAGACATTGCTCAACTTTCTTTTGACCAAATTTGTGACTTGTGCAGGAAGTTTTCACGTAACCAATCCAAATCTAGTAAGGGAATTAGAAGCAATTCTAGAAACAACAAATTTGGATCTACAAATGCTATGATCATTGGTTTGGAAAATAAAATGGATAATATGAAAAATAAAATTATGAATATTGTTAGTAAACAAATATATTCTTTAAAATTCCAACAAAAACTAGTAGAAGAGCAAGAATCATTGTCCATTTATTGTCCAAAATGTAGAAAGAAGCATCTTTTACGTGAATGTCCTGCAGATGTCAAGGTTGATAATAACTGCGTGATATGTGTAGGTAAACATCCTATAAATAAATTCCCATCCATATCGGGGTTGAAATAAACATTTGAAGAGGAGCATTCAATACCTGAGCCATTGCATGTTATAGGAGCACAAAAATCATGGCCACAAGTAAGTACAAGTAAGATTGTTGAACTTGCACCATATTATCCTAATTATAATGCACAACAATATTCTTTTCAAAACATGAAATGTCCTCAGTCTTAGCAGAATGGGTATCATTCTCAGTTTGGGCAGTGTCCTCCTCCTTGGAAACCGGGGTGGAGAGGACCACCACATTCTCATTTTTCTTATTCGATGCCTACTACACAGTATGCACCTTATCTTATGAAACAAACTACATTGCCAATTGCTATGCCTCAATAGATGCAACATATGCCACCACCATTTCGACCACCTCAGTTTCTAGCACAACCTGTGCCCAACCCAAATAATAAAAAGGTACAAATGATTCACTCTATTGGACCACTCCCTTTCCCCACTTATCAGACCATGCCAGTTGGGGTCAATGACCTCTAGCTAAGATCGAGAAGGGTAATAAATTTAGAAAAACAAAAAAAAAAAACAAAAATAACCTATAGTAATCATTGAGGAGAAAATTGAGGAAAATCTAGTCCTGCAAACAATGATGCTGCTCCACAACCTATTCCCATGCACTTAGAGTCCTTACCTTCTTATTCAAACCAACCTCCCTTTCTAGAAAGGTTGGTTTTGTAGAAATTTGACCCCACCCTTACATTTGACCTAACTTATGAGTTGAGAAACCTTTGTATAAAGGTTCCTCTACTGTAGGATATAAAAGAGATTCCTATATGCACTAAAATCGTGTGGGAACTCTGTCTTAAAAATCCAGGGAGGAAGAGAGTTGAACCCCACGCTATTTGGTTTGTTGGAAGAGCGATTGATTTTATGACAAGATGTGCTCAAGTTGAGAAATATAATAATCTTGGAAATCCAGTTGTCTCTATTCAAATAGGTGATACCATTTTTCCCAATGTATTGATAGAACTTGGAGTGGATATTAGTGTTATGACTAGGAATACTATGGAGTAGATTCAGCTGACACACATTCATCCTACTCCCATCGTGCTTGAACTTGTTGAGAAATATAAAATTAAGTTGAAGATTGTGTTAGACGATGTCATCGTCTCAATCGATTCATGGGAGTACACCACATGTTTTATCGTTTTACAACCAAATAATCCTAATGGGAGAACCATTTGATTTTTGGATTACCATGGATTTCTACGAAAGATCCCTGCATAGGTTTTCACTCCGGTGACATGTATATTTCGCATGGGGATGCTAGGAAGAAGGTCACCTTGTACCCACTTGCCAGATATATTCAGGAGCTTCGTGACACCTTGTGGTTGGATTATGATAGTAGTGATGAGGAGATTCAATCTCTTTCCAAGGTTCACCAGTATATTGAGTGTACTGAGGAGAGTGTGATCCGATATTTCCTTAGTAAACTAGATACTATGCAGGAATTTAGACTACTTCATCAAAATTTTAGCCTAGATTTCCAAGAAAATTGCGATCCACAATCATTAACATCATTACAAAGTTTGCAAACACCACATATATTCATGAGCATGACACTACTCTTGTTGAGGTAAATCCAGGAAAATCTTTATACATTTTAGCACAGACTTGGACCCATCCCAGCAAGAGTAACTTGTAGTTTGTTGCGAGACCATATTGATGCCTTTGCATGGAGTTACTAGGAAATGAGAGGCATCCCTCCTAAAACTTGTACCCATCATATTTATATTCAGGAGGGTGCCCAACCTGTTCAACAACCCCAGAGGCAAATGAACCCTACACTTAGAGATGTTTTTAAAGAAGAAATTAAAAAAATCTTAGATTTCGGTTTTATCTATCCTATATCTAATAGTCAGTGGGTCTCTCCATTGGTAGTAGTCCTGAAGAAATATGGGAGATAACGAATTTGTATTGACTATAGAGAATTAAATAAAGCCACTCTCAAGGATTACTTTCCCCTTCCCTTCATCAATCAGGTACTAGATACCCTTGCCGGTAAAAAGTACTTCTCATTCTTGGATGGCTTCAATGCTTATAACCAGATACATATCGCACCCAAGGATCAATACAAGACTACCTTTACTTGTCCTTGGGGAACATTCACTTATCAAGTGCTTCCATTTGGACTATGTAATGCTCCTACTACTTTTGAAAGGGAAGTCTTTGCTATTTGTGCTGACCTCAAGTGTGTAGAGGTTTATACGGATGAATTTTCAATATTTTGTGATTCATTTCAAGCATCCCTCCAAATTTTGAAGAAAGTGCTAGTAGGATGCCAAGAGGCCCGCCTTGCTTTGAGTGACAAAAAAATGCATATTGATGTGCAAAGCAAGGGTGGTCCTTGGCCATCTGATCTCTAATAAGGGTATCCAAGTAGAACCAGCTAAGATATATTTCATCATACACCTTACTGTACCAAAAAAATAAAGTAAAGTGAGAGGGTTCCTGGGTCATGCGGGCTACTACCAAAGATTCATTGAGAATTTTTCTAGGATAGTTGCCCCTCTTTTTTGACTATTGGCTAAGGATAGTGATTTCTCTTGGACTGAAGCTTGCCAACAAGATTTTGAGAATCTGAAGGAGAGATTAGTATAGGCACCAGTCTTGAGGGGACCTAACTGGTCCCTTCCATTCCATATCTCCTCAGATGCCTCAGATACTGCTATTAGTGCAGCATTGGGACAAGAGGAAAATCAACAATCCTATGCCATATACTTCATTAGTAAAAACTTGTCATTTTCCAAGCTTAATTATACAGTGACAGAGAAAGAGTTCCTAGATGTGGTTTTTGCTCTTAATAAATTCATACACTACATCACAGGATACAAAGAATTTATACACATAGATCAATTTGCCATAAGATTTTGATGAACAAACCTTTAACTAGTGGTAGGATAACTATGTGGTTACTTTTACTATAGGAATTCAATGTAACTATAATTGCCAGATCGGGGAAGTAAAATGTGGTAGCTAATTTTCTTTATAGGTTAAATAACCCTGGTGAAGCAGTTCCTGTAGATGACTCATTTCATGATGAACATCTTTTTGCTTTTTCAACAAACTTCCCTTGGTTTTCTGATATAGAAAATTATCTTTTCATGGGAAAAACCACCACACCTATCCGCTAGGGAGAGGCAGAGGATTGTTCAAAATAGTTGTTTGTATTCCTGGATCCAAGGAGATCTCTTTTACACATGACCTGATCTTATTATCTGTATATATGTAAGAGAAGAAAATGTGTTTGAAATTTTAAAAGTCGCCCATGATGAGCCTTGTGGATGCTATTTCGTAGAAAAAAGAACAACATATTAAATCCTTCGTGTTTGCTACATTTGACCTTCCTTGTTTAAGGATACCAAATAATATGTTAGGTGTTGCAATAGTAGTCAGTAAATGGGCCACCCTAGTCAAGCCAATGAGATGCCTTTGTTCCCGTAAGTCATGTTAGAGCCCTTAAAAAATATTCCATTGACTTTGTGGGACCTATAACCCAAATATTTAAACAAAAGACATATCTTGGTTTATAGGAATTTTGTGACAAAATGGGTAGAATCTAGGACCATTCCTTATGCCACTAAAAAATCTGTTGTTGATTTATGATTTACTGAATTTTTTACTCGATTTTGTGTACCACGAGAAATTGTTACTAGAAATGGACCATAATTTGTTTCTAATATGATGAAAGGAATTGTAGATAAATATATGATTTGGCATAGGAAATATACATTGTACCACCAGAAAGAAAATGGATAGGTAGAGTCCACAAATAAAGTGATTGAGTCCATCCTCACAAAAATAATGAATATCTATAAAAAGGATTGGGAAATCAGGTTACCGGAAGAATTGTGGGCATACAAAACTACTTGAAGAAATAGTACAAGTCACACACCTTATGAGCTAGTGTACGGGAAATAGGTATTGCTGCCAATTGAATTCTAGATTAAAACTTTTAGGACTACAATCTAGTTGGCATTAGATCTCTCAGAGGCACAAAACCAACACCTTTTGCATTTAAGTGAATTAGATGAGATGAGAAGGGATTATGTACAACAAACTATTTTGATTCAACAACAATGTAGTAAATGGCATGATAAGTCAATAAAAAAAAAGTAGTTCCAGTCGGGCAACTAGGTGCTCCTCTATGATTTGAAGTTCAAGAATTTAAAAGGGAAGTTCCACATGCATTGGCTGGGACCTTATGAGGTGATTAGAGTTTTCGAGAATGGGGCAATTAAGATAAAAAATTGATGAACATGGTACTATCTTCTTAGTGAATGGGCATAGACTCATATTATACTTTTATCCTAGCACCAAGGAAGATTTCATGCAACAAGTTTAGTAACAGTCAGAGTTGAGCGTGGTAAGAAGAGGAAATATATAGCCTATTGTAAGTACTTTTTGAGTTTCTCTTTTTGCAGAATAATAAAATAAAAGAAAAAAGGTCAGAAAATTAAATTAAAAAAAATGCATGACTGTGAAAACTAGCTTGATGGTGCAGTTGTGTAAGGATCTTCCTGAAAACCAAGTCTCTGGTTGGCATATTATTTCATTTTAATAAAATGGGTTGCTACTTGAATTTTTATGCATGACTAACACACCTCTAAGAAGAAGTAGGTTTCTACAGGGATTTCTGGTGGCAGCAGAAAAGGACCATCATAAACACAACCCTTACCAAAATTCAAGGCGAGTGACATGTTCAGATCATATTCAAGTGCCACAAAAAAATCCCGCCACAAATTAATTGTTTTGAACAGGTTCCAACATTATTTGACAAAGACATCATCATTAAAGGTGGATAGTATGTCTTTCTTCTCTCCCCACTTCTTAATTCCCTTTGATTTCGTCTTATTCCTTAATATATACATGCCCTTCATATACTTCTACTTATTTCTTGTTCCTGCTTCTATTTTTCCTCTTATTCCC
The DNA here is from genome assembly GCA_031772625.1 of Pinus tabuliformis. Classification (NCBI taxonomy): domain Eukaryota; kingdom Viridiplantae; phylum Streptophyta; class Pinopsida; order Pinales; family Pinaceae; genus Pinus; species Pinus tabuliformis. The sequence goes on along the minus strand of CM062804.1, from coordinate 515,645,059 downwards.
CTAAATTTTTTTCCCCTTGTCCCTTTCTCTTGTTTCCCTCTTGACTGATCATTCCATCCTGTTTCAAATTTTCCCTAGTAATATTCCCTCCCTTTATTTTTATAATACTCCTACCCCACTTCATTTTTTTATCTCTTATTTTCAAGTTTCACTGACTTCTTTTGGAAACCTCATTCATTCCAACACCAAAGCATAACAACACTTAATCATGGTGATGAATGCTCCTTAACTCTACAATTTTTTCTTCACTTGATCTAGCATTAAATTATTCATAACAATTGATTGGTCATTGTGTTCTAGAATCAACATCAAGTTGGTGGATTGTCTCCCAATTCTGTGAAAGAGTCATAAGACTACAAGAAAAGGTTTCAAGTGTGAGAATCCTTTCCAAACACCACAGGAATAAGCCAAGCCTATATTTTTGGGATAAGATAAAATTCAATTATAAAGTGAAAATGTGAATATATATGATGATATGATCCTGAAATACGGGGTACCTCTACCTTCATTATTTAAAAAAAATGTTTGTTATTGATAATTTTTTTTAGAGGTGTTTGAATGGTTAGCACATAAATTTATATTCTAATATATATGAACTTTATCATAATAGAGAAACACCCATTTCCATGATAAATCATTATAAGAACTAAAGTGCATTCATGAAGGGTTGATCCTTATTCAATTTTTGTAATTATGTTTAAATAGACTGCTATCAATTACCCTGATCCCAATTCTTTGAAGTAATGACCCGTATGGTTGTTATCCCCTTCTAAACACTCGTGCCAATTATTATTCCTTTATCAATTTTGGTAACTTTATTGAAATCCTCCACCCCTTAACCAATTTTGATACCTCATGGGCTACGATTATTATCTATGGTGATGTGGAGTCGAGGAATGAATTGATAGTGCAGGAATTAAAATTTGAACTGATATGTCATTTTAATCAAGTGCATGGTACCAAAAATGTATGAGCTGTTAAGAAAAATATTTTTTTCACTCCTTGACTATGAATAATTGGGAATCGTGAACTGTGGAGAGTTGGAAAGAATAAACTTTTGTTGCTGAGATTATGATGGTGGTATTGCAAGTATCATGGCACTAGTGACAATAGAGCCATCTTCTGTTAAGGAGGTTTAAGGAACTGAAGAATATGCGTAAAGGATTCCTATTTTGTAGGAAGTTGGATGGCTCCCTTTCTTATATAAGTTCAAAGGTTTTGATTCAATTGTTACCAGGGAATTTGTGAAAAATTTTGATGGAAAATTGCTGACTATAGGCACGCTAAAGTTTGAACTAACAAAGCAGTTTATTTCTTAGGCTATAGAGTTACTTGCTACTAGAGAGCAGTGGTTCAAGAAGGGTGAAGTGACAAATGGAGCTTGGTGTAGGTTTTTAGTAAAGGCTGACTACCCAGTCACAGGAAGAAAGGAGTGCCTAGAACTAAAATGGTTGAGAAATGGAGAAACTTGCTTTTCATCTTGCAAAAATTTATTGCTCGTGAGGGCATGTATTCCATGACCTATTTGTACCATATATTCCTTCTCATGCATTTTGAGTCTGTAAATTCTATTAATTTTCCATATTTTTTATTGAATAGTCTAGTTAAAAGGTCCCTAAGTGTTCAAAAGAGCCTTGAGATACATATTGGGTATAAGCTCTGTCACTATGGGTTGGTTAATATATTAGTCAGTGAGGAGTTAAAGAATAGGGGGTATACTTAGGAAAATTCCTTGAGTCCTATCAATTTGGGAATGTCGCACAAGTTCTTAATATTCAGGAGAAGTTTGAGAAAGAACCTATAATTAGGGTTAGGGGGTCTAAATCCAGCCCTAAGATTTTCCAGTCTCAAAAAGGGGAACATCAGGGAGATAAAGGAAAGAAATTAAAGGATTCAAGGATTGCCTAGTCTCCAAAAGAGGAGCAACAAGAAGGAAAAATCAAGAAAGTAAAGAAGAGCATGGTATCTAAGGTTGTGGTGCTAGAACGACCCTGTAGGTTAACAAGAGGGTTGTTAAAAATTCAACGTGCTTCTTCTCATAAGAAGATATCAGAGGCAAAATATTTTCTAGATATAGAGGTCATCATGGAATCAAAATCACCAAAGGAAGACTGTATTCCCTTAGGAGAACTAAGGGATCCTCCACCAAATTCTCCTACAAGCAAAGAAAATGAGGGCATGGTTAGTGACAGGGTGTCAATTTATTAAAAGAAGCACAAAAATGAAAATGGGAATTTCTCCCTTCTAGTCGATGTAGCAACCATGGGAACCCTTGCCACTAGCCATAAGCAGTAGGTAGAAGAACAAGAGGATTATATTCCTCTAACGTTCCCAAGGAAGTAAATTAAGGAACAAAAGGGGATTCAGAAGTAGAAGGAGGAAGAGAGAGAGGACTATGTTCCTCTTGCACTTTTTATGAAAAAGACTAAGGACGAGAAGAAGATCCAGAGACTGAAACAACAGATTAAGGAATTGGAAGTTCTGGATCAGTATATGAAATCCCAAAATGTAGCATTGATGACCAGGAATGAAGAATTGGTTGCAGAAGTAGTTGGAATAAAAGAGCAAGTGACAAAGTGGAGAATTCACATTGCTTATAAGAAGACTTTGGCTAGAAGGTACAAAAGATAGATGAGAAAGGTTCAAGGTGAAATATTGGGGATCAATATTGAAATTCATAAATGATAAGGGAAAGATTTCAAGTTTTGTTTTTGCAGAGGTCAGTAGACAGTTGTGTGGGGACACACAACAAGATGGGGTTGGGGGGATGGTAGGCCATAAATTTTCTCTAATTTTTACCTATATAACCCCATCTTACCCTCTATTTCATCATTTAAGAAAACCTTTATGTATGCATTTTTAGCCTCTCCTAATATATTCGTGAGAAATTTGGTAAAGGTTGCTCATATTTAAAGGAAAGGTCGATAGATTAATATTTTCATGATTATGTGCTTATATTCATGTTACCCTAGGAGATTTTCTTGATATTTGTCATTTACTATAATTTGAAGTGAATTTTCTATAGGAAGTAGTCAATCTCGGGATTCCTGCACTAGTCTAAGTCCAATTCCTGCACCAGTTTAGGAGGACCCATGGATGAGGAAGTTTGGCTGGTAGTCAATGTCAGGGATCAAGATAATTTTTTATGGAAAATAAGGAAGAAAGTGTGCGCTTCTCACTCCTGGTCTCTAGCAGAGCAGCTGTATTTTGGTCTCCTCCTACTGAAGATAGTCCAAGATAAAAAAAGTGTGTGCGGACCAATGATGTTTGCTGGAGAGGTCTATTGTTAGGAACTTGCTAGTAACAACCTCCATTTTTGTTCTGAGAGAATATGGCTCGATGTGGCCAAGTATTTTCTATAAAAATGTATATATATCGAGTCATAGAAAGGTATAGGTTAGCGATAGTATTGGTTATTTTGCATCTCTTGTGTCAAAGACTTGTATCGCCCAGATCCTTCTGTATCGGATGTATTAACCATATAATTTTATTAATAATAAGGAAATTTAATGCTAGTTTCAAATCATTTTTGTGTTTAATCCTGTGAATGATTTATCATACTCATAAGTAAATCTCTTTTATTTTACAAGGAAATGAGCTAGTTGGCTAGGGCCCAGCTAACCAAACTCATTGTCCCTTAGATAATCGCAATGTGTGTGTGTTATATTTTCTATATTGGTGTGTGCATTTCACTCAATGATTGGTATCAAGAGTATGTGAACTTTTACGAAACCCTGGTTGATTGTGATTCATATGAGGTGTTATTTTTTGAAAGGAGACATATTAATCTAGATTTGGACAACATGTGTGTGTTTTTTGAGGGATTATTATATCATTGTGTTTTACATTTGGGATCATTTCTTTAACAGGGATTCAAACCCCAAGTGGTTAGTCTTGTGTTATTTTCTTGTTATAAAATGTCAACAACGAAATAGGGCTTGGGAGTTGAAGTCATGATTGAGAAACCCTAGTAAATTTGAGATTTGATTTATTCTTGTGCATTTCGATCATTTTTTTTGTATCGGAAAACTTATTGATGTACTAAGGGACTTGGGTAATCAAAATACTATCACAAGTTTGTGGAAAACATAATCTACTTGTTTAAGCTTGGATTTGCGGCAAAAATTTAAGGCCAATCTGTTGAGATTCTTTTATGTTTATGATTAATTTGGTTTCCTTCTGTAAATATTTTATGATTTAAAAAAGGATCCTTGATCTTAAGAGAATCAGGCCAGTAAATTTGTTGTCTCGTGGTTTTTTTTGGTACAAGAATGGAATGCTTATGTAATGTTTGAACATTGAATGATTCCAAGTTACAAATTAAGTCTTATTTAACCATAAGGTCAAGAATGTTGGTATTAGCATTTATACATTAAGACATGGTTTTGGATTGTAGAGTAAATCAAGTAGAGTATTGTATGATTGAATTGGTTAAAGAACGAATGGTTCTTTTTGTAATGTTGTATTCACATGCGTGAAAATTATATTGAATGAGAATTCATTGTTGATTTGATTTTTATCCTATCATGATATTTTATTGGTATTATTGGGTGAGGGTTTGATAGGTTTCTTTTATAAGTTCATTTGAAATGAAGAGTGATTTCTGAATTGGGAAAAACTTGTTTGGTTTACATTTTGAATGCACCAGAACAAATGTGTTATTTTTCATGTAGTGTGTAAGTGATTGATGATTTGAAGTAGTGCAGGAACTGGAGTAATCGAAAAGTTTGGTCCAATATAGGTATAGTTTGGTGATTTGTGTATTTTTTTTCTAAGTATGTTTCTTCTAAATCAACATTGAAACCCGAGTTTACTCTTTTTGAAAAGGACATTTTAGTTTGAAGTATTTATTCACGTTCTAAAATAAGCCCAACATCCAGAGTGATATCAGTGTTTTTGGGCGAGTAGTGCATGAATGTAAGTAAGGGGTTTTCATTTTAATTTTCATTACTGAATCTGGAAAGATTTATTGTTAGGGTGGAGATAGGATTTTTTGAATCTTACAGGTTCCTTTGGCATTGATTATGCTACACCTCAAATTATATGAGGCCTTGGTTTGACAAGTAAGTGTTGTGGATTGAAAATACAATTCTAACACCCAAAAATGGCCGCTTTGATTAAGTTTTGAAGTGTTATTTTATGCCCTAATATTACTAGTGAAATTACCTCTAAAATTTCTATTTATTTGAATGTTATTGACCTTGGTTGCTTTTTACTTTGATGCCCTAGCTCCTCATCTAGAATATGATAACTTTTTTACCATGTTGGATTGGTATGAATGTTTTCTACCACTTGGTATCAATTGTAGCAATTGAACTATTTGTCAACTAATACACCGTCAAATAAATAATCTTTTATTAGATTGAGGGAGAACTTGAGCACAATATGGATCCAAATGGTTTTACCACATGATGGTTGTTTCGACTAAATCATTGATTGAGTAAGGTTCAACTAGCTTCACATCAACTAAGGAATCGATTAAGATGAGGTTCATTTTCCCACATTTGATCGACTAAGGGTTGAATAAGATGAAGAGAGGGCATCAACTGCGTGATAGAGACTTTTAATTCTACCTCTTCAACCGCAACCCATTCTAACTGAAAAATTTACTAGATAACCAAAGACTTGGTTTTCCAACTAGATTCATCTTTGACCTACGTAATAGACCAAACCACTTTCAGTTACTAAGAATTTCACCATTGAACAAATTTGTGGGTTGTTAGAGGTGCATCAACCCATTTTTCATGACCATATTAAGCCTTGATTTGGTGATTGATATTCTTATTGATGGTGATATCATATTAGGTCAGTTTGTGGCTTGATTGAATCCACACTTAACCTATTGTAGACAAAGATTATAAGACTAAAGAATAAATTAAAGACTAAAACTATCATGTTCAAGACTATTACCGCTGAGAAATTATGGAGGGGTGATGTCTTAGAGAGATATATGGTAATTTTTTCTATAAGATTGCATAGGAATTTGAGGACAAGTTAGACTTTGTTGAGGATCTAGAGGATTAATTTAAAATTCCCTCATTCAGGAAATGTTGGCTTAAAATAAGAAACTTGTTGGCTCGAAGAGACCAATTCCTAGCTATCTAATGAGGTTTCCCATTTGTAAGCCTCTGTTGATGAACTTTGTGAAGAAGTTGATACTCTCGAAGAAGATAATAATAGATTGTTTGATAAGTATCAATATTCGAAGGAAGACCATGAATCCTTATTGTTTTAGCTAACTAAAAAATATTAGACTATTTAGGACTTACATAACTACAAACATAGCCTTGAACTAGAAGTCATTTGACTCAAACTATTATTATTATTGAGCTTCCAAGCTCACCTACTAATATTTCTTGTAGCCGACCTGATTCTAAGAAAACTAATATTGATATTTCTATTGAATGACATGCTTTCTCCTAGATTGAAAAATACACTATAAGTATTGGATCTTGACTACTGAGTAAAATGGGGTATGTCTGAGGGGTATTGAAGAAAAATGGATAGGGAATTGCTATTTCTAATGCCCCTAAAGTGTAAACATCTAAATAAAATCTTGTATATGTTGTTATCACTAACTCGTTACTAATCCCCATACTATCGAGTCTAGGAGAGTGTCATTTATTGCCTGTGGAATTCAGACTAAGTTGTTGGAAGATCATCCTCTTATTGACCCTGTTGAGAAAATTAACGAGATAAATGATAATGTCATTATAGATGAATGCATTTGTTATCACTAACCCGTTACTAATCCCCATACTATCGAGTCTAGGAGAGTGTCATTTATTGCCTGTGGAATTCAGACTAAGTTGTTGGAAGATCATCCTCTTATTGACCCTGTTGAGAAAATTAACGAGATAAATGATAATGTCATTATAGATGAATGCATTGTTGCACCAATATTTGAGCCTATACAATTGATATGTGAGCCATATCAAAACCCTCATATGAATTAGTGGAATTTACCTAGGACATATAATGTGGCAATTGTGCGTTCATATTATTGCAAAAATGATGTGAATGGCAGAACCATCGACTAAGGTCAATTATTAGGATTAAGTATGGTTCTATTATAGATGATCATGGAATAATTTAAATATAATGTTTGGGGATTTTGTATGATTATGCATCATTGGTTATACAATCATATAATATCACTCTTAGTGTTGATTACCTTGGAAGTGATCGACCGAGCATCAAATAGACATGATAGTTGACTGGAGTATCGCCTGGTGTATTTGTCGACCAAATATTTCAACCAAGGTATTTGTTGATTGAGTTTCAACTGATTTATTTATTAACTTAGCTTCAATTATTATTGTTCCCCCAGTCACGTTTAGTGGTGGGGGTGCCTATAGTTGTTGGTTTGTTGTCTAGTCCACTAACTAACCGAAACATGTTGTCTTGTTGTCTAGTCGATTGACAATTAGGACTATGTTTGGATAATAGTTTTACAACTTGGATGGCTACCTTGATAGTATTTCATTAAATATGTTTGATTAAATTTTGCAATCATAAAAAGTTAAGGGGGGAGTTGTGTGCTATGTCATTTTTTCCCTCCAAGCTAAGTTTATCAAGGAGTATTGGAACATTGTGTTCCTTGGTAAATCTCACCTTATCATATCAAGGGAGACTATTATTTTTAGGATCCAACTACTAACTAAATATGGTTGACCATGTCCGCATTTGGATTCTTAATTCTAGATTTTATGGACAATTACAACAAATGGTCCCATGGTTGTTGGTTTGGACCACACCCATGTCTATTTATACATGATGTATTAGATTTTTCTATAATAATGGGGATCATTCATGCTTTAATGCAACAATGTCTTTAGACACCACCATCGCTCTCAGATTTGTTTTTCTCCTCTACTATTTTCCTATCCCAACACAAAATATAAGCATCATACAATCTCTATGGTCAAGTTCCAAAACATAGGAGAACTAGGAATTGTTGAAATTTAAAGGTGGATAAGGATTCCTTTATGGATCCTCTCAAGATAATAATGGAGTACTAGGGCAAGAGGGACACTCTATCCAAAAAACAATGGAGCAAAGGTAAGGGTATCATTCATTATGACGTCTTAGACTTTAGAACAAGAAGTTAGAAAAGTACATATTTTTTGGAGATTCAAAACAAATAATTTCATGGTTGAGGGGATCCATTTGATCATTAAATTTGAATATCTAAGGTTTTATCAGAACAATGTTTAATTTGATGTATAGTTTTCAATTCATCACTACTCACCATGTCTAAAGGGAACACAACAGAATGAATAAGAGATTATCTTAAAAAACATAATGAAGTGGCTAATAAATTATCTAAACATGCATGTGGCAGATATGCTAACTTTATAATAGCTATAAAAAAAAAGACAAAAAAGAAACCAGCCAAAACAATATTATGAATTATATTTATTGTAATGTTAACTATCTATTATTTTTATTATTTTCAATATCATTATTAATATAATAAAATAATTTTTTACCCAATATATTATCAAATATATTAATTAAATTCTCTATTTTTAATATATTTCTATTTAGATAATAGAAGAAAAATATTATTTATATTTTAAAGCTTCCTTTAAAAATAAAAATTATATTTATATCTTATTTAATTTTATTTATGAAAAGAGTTTAACTTTTCTTTTCTTTAAAAAAAAAGCACATCAAAAACATAAACATGTTTTACATCAAATCCATACATGACACTTCTCTATGGAGCATTGTTGTTATTATAATGTCATCTTACACTATTATCACATTTTATTATTACAAAAACACTTCCCCTCTTAAAAACAAATCCAAAATCTATAATTTAGAAGTTAGGTCTTGGTACCAACCCATTTATACATTGAGGTGCTAATTTATTATTACAAAAACACTTCCCCTATTCATAAACAAATCCAAAATCTATAATTTAGAAGTTAGGTCTTGGTACCAACCCACTTATACATTGAGGTGCCAATTATTATTATAAGTATATGATTATCGTGTCATGTCATGTCTTATTTCGATTATTATTATAGTAATTGCTTATAAAAAAACTCATCAACATATGTATGAGTCAAATTTCACCAAAGTCGAGAAGATTGAAGAATATAATAAAGCAAATTTCAAAGCTATAAATATTCCTTGTAGCAAAAGTTTTGAGCAAGGTAATAAAATACATTGCAAAATATGATAAAATATTTGAACTTAGTTCTAACCACTTTTTCTTCAATAATATAATAGCGTAGCTTTTATGTTTTGCTTTTTAAACATGATCTTTTTCTAGATTAAATATGTTATTAAATCTCGAATAAATAAAACTATGAACATATGTGAATGGTTATGCCAATGTTTATCAACTTAGGAATCTTTTCATGTAATTCTTGCCTTTTCGTAACAATAATATTAAAATTTCCACTAGAGAAGATGATGCTCCTTTTTAATATCTTAGCCTGATTTCAAAATGTTCAACTTGGATAACCAGTGGAGTTTAAAGGATATGAGAATTATTATAATTAAGATTTATTCATATTAATTAATTCTTTTAACAATGATTTAAAAAAATGGTATCTAAATACACAATATAATTATATAAGAACTTTTGGTAAATAAAAAATCCTTCACTGCACCAAGTTTTCAAAACTAGTTCCAGATAGTGTTATGTACAAAGACAAAGGAATTTAGTTTTGAATACTTTATAGAAAATCTCTAATATCAAATAAAATTTGACTTTTATTTAGAATTAAATAGTGGAAATGATTTTGGGTTAACCAATAATAATAATAAATTTAGTAGAAAGTAGTTCTAAATTTAGATTAGGGAAAGGAGAAATATAGGGACTAATCGAATTTAGAGGGAGTTGGGTGTCCTCATTGCTAGTTTGTTGAAATTTTTTCAATCGACTTTTTGATGTTTCTCAGTTAATTTTTTAATTTTTGTATTTACTAACAATGTTTAATCATAATTTCTATGGTGGAGGTCAATTGAGTTGCTAATTGATAAGAGCGAATTTTCAAAAGGCTAATATTCTCCTATTGTTTGGTGACCTCATGAAAAAAGGTGGGGACTTCTTCCCCTAATCAATACTTAGAAATGGATCCATTACCACTGATGCCTGCAATGGCTGGCGTTCTATCTCCCCACTACTTAACACATTGGAGAGAATAAAATTAAAAACACCTGCACACCAAATATTGCATGTATAGGTTAGTGCAAACATGAGCCATAAGAGGATGGAACCTTGTGTGAGGAGGCATTGAGGAGGCGTAGAACTAGAGACATAGCTATTCCCCATAACATCTCATAAACACAAACGTACTAATCCATACCCTCTACACTAGATAATCTAGACTCTCCAACAAATTCCATGATGAAATTAATTAATATACCATCAAAGCCTCATGGTAGTGAGACCAACGGGGTGATGCCTGAAGCCTTCAATTGGCACACTGAATGAAGCCCAAATGGCATCAATTCCATATTATGGGGTGGGATGTAAATAAGACCTCTCATTGATCTTCAGGGTTCTGGAGACACTCTTAACCACTTGAGTTTCTAAACAGTCAACAATTGAATTATTCATTTTGAGAAAAGTGAAAGAGATCACCACAAGGAAGGAGTCTAGACTAAAACAAATTATTCGAAAGAGAGATACGACCTTGAGATTAGAGGGAGTGGAGCTAAGTTGAAAAAGCCTTATTGTATATTTTTGGGTCCTTAATTACGATTAATTTGTGAAGATGTAATGCTGCAACTAAGTTCACAACTTGGAGTAAATCATAGTGACTCCATTTGGTTGTTGGTGGTTGTGCACAACCTCCACGAGAATGATAGTTATAATTTTCCTCTAGGATGAATAAACCCTACACTTACCACCTTTTATTTATATTAAATTATTAATTATAATATAATATTTATATTATACTCTTAATTATAATTATTTATTTATATTAATTTTTATTAGTTATAAAATTTTAATATATATATATATATATATATATATATATATATTTGATTTATAGACGAGATGACTTTTTTCAGAGATTTTTATGGTTAATTTTAATCAAAATATCTCAGATATTTTTAAAAATTTGAATTTAAGTTGTTTAATATGTATAATTCGAGTGCCTCAGGGGTTTTTAGGGTGCTGAATCTATTTATGCATTCAAAAATGTATTTTAAACAACAAAATATCACAATTGAGATTGTATCGTCGAGTTCTAGTGAAAAGACCATTTCATATATAAGTTAGATTACACCTATATAAAATTTAAGTTCGTAATTAACATCATTCAATAATATATAATTAGTTGGAGGAAGTTATGCATTTTCTTATATTAAGTTCATAATTAACCATCATTGTATTATACAAAACTAGTTGGAGGATGTTATGTCTATGTAGAATTTGATCAAAAAATGTATTGATCGTTTATTTAAATACTGGAATATATTTAATTATGTGTATGTTTGGGGGGTTTATAATTAATAAAGGGAAATATGTTTAAGAATGAATATATATATATATATATATATATATCATTTTTATATTATATAATAATAATGAATATTTTTATGAATTGGTATAATGAAGAAATTGTTGGTAACTATGGGAGGGTGTTCTTTATGGCATGAGAGGAAATATTGAGTTTAATTATTTTTAATATTTATGTATTACCAAGAAGAATTTTATGGTATGATCTAAGGGGTTAAACTAGCTACCTCTCTCAATCTTCAAAAACTCACCAATGTAAGAGGCTCCATAAACACCATTCACAATTTTACCTTGCTACCAATCTTTACAATGCCAAGTTGAGCTCCATATTTCAATATATTCAATCCGTCCTCCCCTTTATTCCCAAGGTGGAATTATTTCATATTCTCTACTTCAACAAATCTCAAGTTGACTCTCAAGCCAACAAGGATCTTCATGAAAATGTTTGTGAAATTTTGAGAAATGTCTAGCGCCAACAATAACTAGCTTTATGATGGGTTCCTTATTAATGTTAAACCATGTGTTAAGCCTTAATACCTACAACCAGATGCTTGTGAATCACCTCTCCTCATCCCCAATTAATCCATCATTTAAATCTCCCATTCTTAACTTTCTCACACATTTCCAGTTGGACCAAAATGGGCTTTTTCAATAGGTGATAAATAATGTTTTCGGAGGTTTCCCCAAGTGGGAAAGGTTGTTATGAGTCATCTACATTGTGGGTTCTCCCCTACTTAGTGGAAGATGAAGTTTTGTTTGCTCCTATTTCTACTATCTTCCTCCTACTTACTTTGTTCCTAAGCCACCTTTAGTCACTCTTCCCTATGGGTTCAAAATTGCTTGATTTGTCTTATTTCCATGGCCCACTAGGATCTTGTCACCTTCATGGTATCTATGGATCAACAATATAGCACAATTGACGATCTCCAATCCATCCTCCATGTCCTTCAAATTTTCCTCACAAATTTAGAAACTCGGGTTGAAAATTTGATGGAGATTCCAATTCAACACAAAGGTTAATCCACTAGGTATAGGATGAATGTAGGGTGCTCAAGGTTCTAATTAAGGATTTCCAATCTAGTCACCCACCTATGTTGTAATTTTCCTCCTATTGTCGGTCCTAGAGACAACCCCCGGGTTGAGGAGAGATCAGTTCCTAGGACATCTTAGTGTATTAAAGAGTTGAGGCTTTTGTGATCCATATCAAGTTTGTGAGAGATTTTTCGGCGAAAATCACATGAAATACCATTTGTTGACGCGTTTCGAACCAACCAGTGTGGTTCATCGTCAAGACAAGTTGATGCTATGCTGGATCTGTTTCTTCAACTTGTCCTGACGATGAACCACACTGGTTGGTTCGAAACGCATCGAAAAATGGTATTTCATGTGATTTTCGCCGAAAAATCTCTCACAATCTTAGTGTATCTTGAAGATAATTCATTGTTGATCAAGAGATAAATTTAAGAATGATTTTAAATTTGGTTCAATTACCTTTCACAGAGGTAGATTCAAACATACACATAAAAAATATAGATCATCCCAAGAATAAATTTCCAATTCTGGTGGCCTAAACATAGAAAATACAGCTCAATTTATCATTGCAGTAAAGATGGGAAGGAGAAAAATAAGCAAGGAACTTAGCATAGAGAGCTGGACAGACCCAAAATTCTAAGCAGTGAATCCTCGTAGAATCATGAAAGAATAAGGAAATTAAGTGCATAAATTATAGAGCGCATTTTAAGGTTTCCAACTCAATATTTCATAGGTACTTTCTGCTACAATATAACATAGTAAATCTATAATCTCACAAGTATTCTCTGTTACAATATAACATAAGTAAATCCATGATTTATGAGTGAATCCAACAACTACAACTTACACAATTTCTTCTAAAGAAAAACATACATGAAGTGACGTATAGAGGAAGAACACATACTACACTTCCTATGTTTGGAATCAACATATCTTTTTCATTAATATTAAAAAGTGGAGTCCATATCATAGGCTCAAACTATTGAAATTGGTAGAATAATTACCACCTCAGGAACAAGCAATTGAACCAAAACTTGGAACCTCTCTCTGAATACAAAATTTAGAATCACTGAAAAGAAAAAATTCAGAACCTCTGAGAACAGAATTTGGGAACCTTTACAACTGGGTTCTTCTTCCCTTTTATAGAGAGAGATCAAATAATAGTTACAAAATATCTTCAAAGTGCTACAACTGTCTGAACTACTAGTTGTTTGAGCATGCAGTTGTTCTATTTTTCCTAATGATTACATAACATATCTGGTTCTTTGTTGAAAATGCAAAAATTAACAAAATAACAAAACACGAGAAATGGGAGGTGTCATGATTAAAACAAAAAATATCTCCATGCCGATTCCTTTGATTTCCTTAGGAGGACTCAGGATCCAATGTCTGGATTAGTGGTGGGATGATGATCTAACCACGCTTCTGTTATGATATTCCTCCATGATTACTGACCAATTCCCCTGTCGCTTTCTTTCTCTAACTGTTTAATTTCCCCTTTTGGAGCTGGTTGTGATTAGGTGTGGTGGTGTTGAAGGTGCCCTGTGACCTAATTTCCAACCCATCCACCCCTTTATTACCTATGTGGTACATTATCAGAGCCCAATACATCTCTTAAAATTTCCATAGTGAAATTTTGGAGTCGAAACACATCGTAACTTTATTTAAAATGATGTTATGAAAACAAAAAGTTTTGATGTCTTTATCCCTTTTGTGGTTAACTCCTTATTGATTATTCACCATAGAACCATTGTTTGTGACCACTGGTATAGTACTAAGTGCTACAATATATGAGCCTTCATATAGTGTAAATCTCTTTAGAAAGTTCTTACGAATTCATAGAGTTCCGATGACTTCACCCCCCCTTGAGCTTAGCCCCTTTATCATTTATCGACCATAGGACTGTTGCCCGTGACCACTGGTATGTGCTTAGGGAAAACAATATCGGAGTTGTAATCTATCGTAACATTACTTAAAATAAATGTTAGGAAATTATACATTCTAATGCCCTTATCCCTTCTTCAATTAGCCCTCTTATCACAATTCCACCACATATTTGGGTCTCATGGACGACAACTTAGTGCTTGGGTTTTAAAGCCTTCGGGCTCCTATCAGGGGCCTATTTCCCTTTGTAATCGTGCTCTGCCCTTGGTTCCTTTGGGTCCTCATGACCAAATGAAATTCAACACATCAGAGCTCCTTTCATAAGATTTTTTTTAAAAATTGAAATTGGGACAGAGTTACAATGTTTCCTTCCTCTGAAATTATTTATAGCGCTTATGTGCTCAATCCTCTCTATGCTCTGGGTTCTTTGGATCTCTCATGACCATGTTCCAGTCAATATCGGAAGCTCCCTCCATCGTAACTTTCTAAAAATGATTCTATGTTAGATTTTCAATATACACACCCCTAACATGGTCCATAGCACTTGGGTGCTTGGCCCAGCTCTGCGCCCTTGGTTCTCTCAGTCCTCATGACCATTTAATGCCACTTAACATTGGAGCCCGTTCATCAAATCATAAATTTTTATAAAATGATTTGACAAGAGTTACGAAAACTACAACCTCCAAAACTCCGACCTCTGAAATGGCGTCACGCTAACATCATCATCTCCATATGGCACCTCCTTAGTGGTGACATGAGTCACCCTGATTTTCCCCATTAGGCACTCAAAAATTCACAAATTGACTATGATGTTTCCACCAGACGGCCATGTCATTCTGACATCATGTGCCTCATCAGATTCTTGAAGCCAATTATCTGCTGCCATGTGTCTTCTCGGAGGAGAGAGAAAGGGTCATTGGGGTCCTTGATTTTACGATGATTCCTTTGTATTTCTATTCTCCTCGCACTTTGGCATTAATAACATAATTCAAATTTTAAAAGAGTTACGAGGTTCCAATCCCCGAAGTTCTGAAATGATCGACCCTCCGAAATTTAGGTTTTGATGTGCCTTCCTTTGGACTACCTATTATGACATTCCATTTCAGTTCCACTTTTAAAAAGACCATCAAGGTCTCTTATGGTCTAAACTTTGATATCTTGAAGTCCCAATATCAGGTTTTGATAATCGACTCTAAATTTTGACTCTTTCATTTTGATTTCAACTTTCAAAATTATGGCCCTCTTTTATTGGCTTCGACCTCTAATATCCTGAAGCCCCAATATTGGGTTCCAATAATCGGCTCTGAATTTTAGCGCTTCCCTCTTCGACTCCCTTCTGAATTTTGGCTCCTGAAATTTCGGTTTTCCCTTTGACTTCGCCCTCTAATTTTCGGCTTTCCCTTGCAAGAAACCAAGATTACACCTATCCTCCTCTGTGTTAGTGTCAGTATTTGCATACCGCCATCAGTGATCAAGATTCCTCTTTCATATCATATTAGTGTCCCATTTGAAATTTTTATCATTCCACCTAGGTAATCATGCAAAAAATTTACTCACTGATGGTAGCCCAAAATCAAAAATCACACCCCCCTCTCAAAAAATTTGTATTTGCTAACCCACCTTCATTTGTCTTGATGAGAATCCATTGACTATAAAGGCTCATTTCACCATGTTTTATATTAGTCAAGTCCACCTGAGGTTCAGTCAGTCAAGGTTCCATTAGGTCATCTAGGTTTCATTTTCCCAAGATCAAATAAATCACCATCTCACTGCATAAGTTCAACAAGTTATGAGAGTGAAGCAAATAATACCCCTTTTTCAGTTTTCTAAGGGTTTACAAGCATGTAACCATGGTTACTGAAAGTCCCAAATTTGATTTCAAGAAAGGAATTTATTCCAGTTTGTAAATTTTTATTTCAAAACAGATGTAATAATTTTTATTTCATTTATGTAATTTTATGCCTATTATATGTAATAAGTCAATATTTTAGCTATCTACTCAATTCCATTGCCAATTGCATCCAAACAAAGGCCAAAATGAAGATTTCCAAAGCATCATCCACCTATCAAAGGAAAAAAGGTTAGAAAGTCAAAGAGCATTAGTGTGAAAGTTTGAAAAGTGACATGAAACATCAAAAAATGGGTTTGCAAATCATAAATAAAAACTCATTCAAGTATCAAAGCCCTCAAAGTAATCATATGCAACATTCATTTGCACTCCTACACTCTCAAAGTCTCCTTAGAAAAAGTGAAGTTTCGAATTTTAGGCGAAATTGGGAAAAACAGGGGATTTGGGCGCATTTTGAAAGCAGAGGGCACACTTAGAAACTAGAGGGCGCGTTCAGAACTGGTGCTGCACGTTTGCCATGAAAACTAGTGTATTTTCTAAGGGTGCTACATGCCTGTAAGTGGAGGGTGCATTTGACAGTTGTGTTGCACCTTTTCCCGAGAGAAACCACAAGTTTCCCAAAGCACCCTACATTGCTCCAAACATCAAAATTTGCCACCAAGGTGCTCCAGCAATCAAGTAGGTCTAAATTACATTGTTCCTCTCCTTCACAATTGATTTTTGTGGTGTTTCATTTGTTTTGGAGTCATACTAAGTTTAAAACCCTAGTAACCTAATTCCACTCCCAAAACTCATTTCCTAGCATCCAAAAGTCATTTCCTAACACCCCACTACCATTCCAACATTTCATAACTACCCCTGTCACCTCCCCATTCCCATCCCCTCAATTTCCTCACATCCTTCCATACTCCCAACACTTACATTCCACTTCATCATTTCCCTAGGGTTTGACTCCAATAACCCATGGATGAAGAAGAAAACAGAGGTCAGAGTGAGGAAGAAAGACAAGAGAGGAGGCTATCTAAGAAAGGAGGGAGAATCATTAGACATGAGCCAACCAACACCAGAGAACTCATGGCATCTCCCATCACTGTGACAAGCTTTAAACATATGGGCTGTTTTGAGTTGGGTGGGAAAGTGGAAAGGATCCAGCATCATCCTGTGTTGACCAGATTAGTCATCACCAACCTCCATGACAGGCAGGTAACCCTTGCTGGTGTCACCTTCACTATATCTCCTGCTATCATATTAGAAGCCTTTGGGATCCCAAATGTTGGGGAAAAATGGTTTAAACAAGGGGAATTGGACCATTTTTATTATGAGCCATATCTTAAACCAAGATACAAGAATGAGAGAAAGAGGATTTTTTCTTTCTCTTACCTATTAGACAAATATATTCCCATGATGAAAATCATGATGAAGTACTTCACATGTGAGGGTAGGTTTTCCAGGCTCTATTCCTATCATATTCGGCTACTCATGCATTTTACAAGAGTCAAAATTCTCAATCTGCCCTACTATCTTTACCGGGACATTGAAAATATGTCATTCATTGCTCAAAGGAAAGACTATGATCATCAAATTCAAATCATATTTAACCACTCCCTCATCAAGATGATATTCCTACACCACCTTGATCAACTTGACATTGCATGGGACACTTTCATATCCAATGAAATTTTCACAGTCCCACATATTCAGCATGGCCAAGAAGCACCTTCATCTTCTCATCTATCCACCTCCATTCCTCCACCTAAGCCCATACATCAACCATCTTCCTTTTATGAGTCAGCCACACCATCACCTTCATCATCACCATCTCATGAGCCTATTCATTCACCTTGTAGAGATGAAAGCAATGACCAAGAACACATTGAGCATGGTGAGAGTAGTAAGCCTAAAGGGGCTGGTTTAGGTACCTTGACACATACTTATCAGAGAGGGCATAGGCAAGTGTTTTACCCACAGATTGTGGGAGGGCCCTTGCCTTCTTCATCGGCAAAGAAGGTACAGAAGGGTAAGGAAAAGGTTATAGAGACAGAGATCCAGCAATAGGAGGAAGACCTCCATGAGACAGAGCATGATTTTCAGTTAGTTTATCCAAATGAACATGACTACAGTGAGACCAAAACCATTGTAATCAAAGAGAAAAATGCACTCATAGGAGAGCTCTAGGTCAACTTGCAAAGGGCCAAATACATTATCTCATACTATGAGTAGGAGAACAGGCAATTTGAGGTAAAAAATGAGCTCATGGGGATTCAGCTCATCAAAGAAAAGAGAGAGGCTGAAAAGGCTAAGGCCTTACTTGATGAGGCATATGGACAATATGGTGAACATCTTGATGAATAGGTGCCAAGAAGAAGGCCAAGGACTAGAGGCCTAAAGAGAGCTTTGGAGCTAGAAAGACAAAAGGAGGCAAAATTAGCCAATGAGCTCACCCTAAATGAGAAATTTGCCAAAATGGTGAATGAGAACCGGGAACATTGGCTCGAGAGGGTGAACACCCATCTGGAGGGCCTCTTAGACAAGGCCAAAAGGGATGTTGATATTCAGAGAAGGATGGCTAAGTACTATGCCATGAGAAACAAAATTGCAAGAGCCAAGCTCAAAAGAGCTCATGCAAAAATTGAAGCCTTGACCAAGCAAGAGGAGAAAAGAAGGCTAGACATTCTTGCCGAGGCATCACTCCATGCCTCAAACATATGATCAGCCATCAGCTCACTAATTTTGACAATTTTTGACCAAGTTTTTCAAGTTATAATTTTTTGTGTTCTTTAAAGTATTTTCAACACAGCCAATATGTCAAATGCACAACACCTAGGGTGCTGTGCTCTTTTTTGAGGCATCTGATGGAAAAAAGGCCAACATTTTTGGATTTAGAGGTATGAGGACATGCATCCTATGCATTTTCTAATAATTTGGAGGAAAACTGGTCACCCAAACATGTCTAAAACCATAAAAAACCCACCTTTCTGCCCTTTTTTTTTTGCCTGGGCGCTGTGCGTTTACCAGTCTTGGGAGATTCGAATTGTGATAGGGAAAATTACCTCCAAATGGAAAACTGAAGGCGTATCTGGAAAGTAGACGTGAAGGGATTTCTAACGAGCTATCTTGGAGCAAATTTGGACACCAGGAAGGCACCCAAAGGCAGCCCTAAAGTTGGAGGGTGCGTTTGACACTAAGAGGGTGTGTTTGACAAAGGGAGGGCACGTTTGACAGTCTTCTCCAATTTTCATTATTTCTCTCCAATTTGACTCTCACCTATGGGAAATTTATGTTTTACCGATGTAAATGATAATAATGATGTAATTATTATGTTTTTTACTGTTATCTAAGGTAAATACGTTAGTTAAATGGCCTACATGGCCATGTAATGAATTAGTTTGCTTAAGTTAGGGATGAGTCACTTTGACCACCCTACACTCTAGCTATCAGTTCAACCTTTCTTGCAACTGCTCCTCCTCTCATGGATTCGACCCCTGAGGCTAGGATGAGTTGTTTTGAGGCCTATATTATGTATTTTCTTAGTCATTTTACAGGTTGGACTCTCTTGGATGTTGTAATAGCTTTCAGAATTTGGCATGGAATATATTGGATGAAGTTGCAGCTATTTTGATGGGATTCCTGTGGCATGGTATTTTGATCTTGTTTCTTCTTCAGTTTCATATGTGTGAATGCTTTGTTACTTTCATGATCCATTTAACTCTAATTGTGTTTGATTTTCAATAAGCATAATTCATCTTCGTATGCTCTGTTTTGGGAAAATCATCATATATTGTTTGATTTATTTAGTTTAAAAAGAATTCATAACCCTCATGCTCTTTTTAGCATCTCAATAATCTAAGCCATTCATCACTATACTATGAAGTTTAAAGTACCTTACCTATCTTGCCCCATCAGATGTTTGCAATTCAGATTCACTTTGCCCTGACCTAGTTCATTCTCTGACCTAATTCACTCATCCTTGTGACTACCCAACCAAAATCAAATCAAATAACCCTCTGCACTTTAAATCTAGCCCAAAACCCTAAACTATCCAGCCCTACTAGCTGTGATCCTTTGGAGAGAACCCTCTCCAGCTTGGTAGGGCTAGCTACCAAGCTAAAAGATTGGTCTGTGGTTACCTCAACTGGACTCTTCCATAGCCTTGTAGATCCAGAGGAGTGATAACATACTGGCGTCATTGCCGGAGAACGAAAGGTTCATTTCCTTGGGTGTACAACTAGTTCACATTGGATTTTAGTCCTCTGGATGATAGGACTAAGCTTCACTAAGGTTGATTTAGTGATTGTAGTGCCTAGATTGTAGAAGCTAGCCTCAAGGAGATAAAGAGAAAACTTATGCATCCCGGTCCAGTTGATCCGGTTGCAGACAATCAGAGCTTGTTCAAAAGAAACGATGGGTACATATCACAAGTTTGATGAGACTTCCTCCCATTGGTAAGCTCTCAATCATTACCAATTTCAGATTTCGCTATTGAAGACTTTCCTTTGAAAATAATCTATGTTCAGCTCAAAGTCTTAGATCTCTGATTCTATTAAGTCTGACCCTGTTAAGATACTAGCTTTTAAAAGATACTGTTAGAGCCTAGATTTGTCTCAGGCTGAAAAGACAAGGTTCTAGGTCCACATCAAACCACGCTCAGCCTCGTAGTTAGCCCTACGAGGACAGGAGAGGGCTCTCTCCGGGTCAATCTCGGAAAAAGGTAATCAATGAGGCTCGAGATGACTAAAATAAAAGCTAATTTTAGGCTAGGTATTAAGTGCAGGGATTTGATTTGGTTTTTTGAGGGTTTTTGTTGAAAAAATGGGAAAGGAAAATTTGGGCTCGGGGATGAGGCACAGTTTCTACAGAGTTCTGATTGGGGTAAGGAAGGCAATCGCTTTGATGCTTTAAAGTGAGTGAGATGGATAGATCAGACCGGTGAGGAGCTAAGGAGAGAAAGAGAGTCTCAAGAATTCTCCTTAAACAGATGAAAACATGAATTTTTAAACAAATTCAAAGGCAGAGCATAACAGTTATGGATTCTACCTTAATCACTCATTTGTTCAAATTCAGAAGAAGAAGCTTGAAAATGATACATATAACACTAGATAAACTTACAATTACTCAGAGATTCACATCATCAAAACATAAAGCCACATGGATCCCAAACAGTGCTGCAAAACCTTGGTCTTTCCTTAGCCAAAAATGCAGAGATAGAATGTACAATATAGTGCCAAGATTTTCCCAAGAGTCCAACCCTGACAATGACTTAGAAAATACATGATATAGACTAGCCCAACCCATTCCCTTGCCTCTAGGGGTCGAGCTCATCATTCTAGGAGCTGTTTCAACCAATTCTAAACAAAGCACTAAAATCTAGGCAATCAAAACAACTTGCCTCTATAAGGTAGGAAACTGATTCATTCATTAAATTTTCACTCTTTGGTGAATGAATCCTCTAGAACAAGTAACTAAGTGCCAAAATTACATCATGTTCACCCAATTACATCAATATAGATCAAAAATAACATCACAAAGCAAAACTAGTCAAACTGGCTGAATTTCTGAGCTGGAAGGTGAAAAATTGGTCAAAAAACCTCTGTGCGCCGCGCTAATTTCTGTATGCGTCGCGCCACTTTGATGCTGATTTTCAGGCACCTTATGAAGTCAAAATTGATCCCAAGTGTGCTTATTGGAAAGCCCTGCCTGTCTACTTTCCAACCCAAGTGGAATTTCTGAATTTGGTGCCCATTTTCCCCTCCAAAACCTCAATCTCCCAAGACTACTTCATGTGTGTCAAAATAGGGGCAGAGAGGTCATTTTTAGGGTGTTTTTGACCTCTTGAGGACTCAAAACTTGCCCAAACTTCTTGGACATGCACCAACAGTCATGATTTTTCATGGAAAGTCCAAAACTATAAACGTTTTTGCATTTGGAGCCTCCAATCATAAGCGCGCGCCACGTGGCGTGGCGCACAGGGAAAAAACCCTGTTTTTTGTACAAAAATTTCCAAAAATACCAAAAAGGCTCAAAATTTCTTGAAATTTGGGCTGGAGCTTCCTTATCAAGTGTTATGCTGGGCTAAAGAGGCTTCGGCTTTTGCTTCTTGATTGCCTTCCTCAATTTCGCCTTCAAATTCCTGATTCGGGCCTTGCACACTTTGTTTCGCGCCATGTAGTGGAAAGCCATGTGTCTCAGCAATGCATGGTCTTTGTCAGCCTTGTCCAACAACCTCTCTAAGTGCATGTTAACTCTCTCAAGATTGGCCTCCCGATCCTCATTAATCTCTTGCTCCAAAGACGTGAGCTCAACTCTTCTCCTTTGTGCAGCTTGGCGATGCTCACAAATGTTTTGTAGCTCCATGATTGCCTGCTGATCTTCAAGATGTTTGTTCCTCTGCTCCAAGTGTTTCATGGTCCACTTAGCCCTCTCCAAGTCAAGGGATAAGGCTTCGATCTCTGATTGCTGCTCCTGGATGATCTCTCTAAGTTTGGCGCTTTGTGGACCCGTATCTGTATCATCATCATGAAGGAGAATGAAGTCGGTCTTTCGTTCACCTGATGGCTCACCTGAAGGCCCCTCATCCTGCATTGGCCTCTTGCCTTTGTCTTGCACCTGTCATGCTAATGGAGGAAGCGAGGCCCCTTCCACCCCGGGTGGAGATAACACTCGCTTTGCCGCTGCAAACAAATGTCTGGTGCCTCTCTGATATGTGATGAATACCGGCACACTAGCAGTCTCATGGCATTCATACTGATGAGAAGGTTCACCTTCATGCTTAACCTTTGATACTCCCCGTGAAGCTCTGAAGAAGTCACGAGAGATGAAATCATCCCAAGTGATGCCCTGCAATCCAAGCTGATGAACCATCAAAATCTTAATAAGAGCAAAATGATATACACTGTTAAGTTGCTGCTGAGGGGTTTTATGCTGTATAAAGGTGGTCATCCTCTCTATGTTTCGGCAAATGAAATACAGAATGTTCATCATCCATACCCTGGTGAAATGCATGAGCAACCTGATGTGATAAGCATAGAGACAAGAGAACCGTCCATCACAGCTGAAATATTTCATGATCAATCTCATTAGTGGAGCATATTCATCTTTCAGATATCGGAACGGGAACACTCTCTTGAGCTGCCTCAAGAAACTGGTTTTGATGTATGGCTCATAATGCTGCTAGTCAATCTTCTGTTTCTTGTGCCATGGTTCACCAATGTTCGGTATACCGGTTGCTAATGAGACAGATTTTGGTGTAAGTGTGAAGGTGACACCGGATAAGGTAGCTCGATCTCCATGTAAGTGCAACACGAACAAACAAGCTAGCTCATGATGAAATTGGACACTAGCCACCTTTTGAAAAAACTCATAGCATGACCGATGCTGAAAACACTGCATAGCAAGAGGGCAAGCCTGCAATTCTGTAAGGGTAGTCGGTTCTTCCCTAACATGTCTGCCACTTTTATGAGGCCTCCGGGGTCCCTGTTCTTCCAAGGGAGAGTCACTTTGGGTTTCCACCTCATAGTCCGATGAATGCTCAGATGCCATGACTGCTGTACAAAATACCTTGAAGAAAAGATGCTGCTGTGCTTGGACTGGCATTTAATGATGTATAAAACTACTGTGTTGTAATGCGATAGTTGGATTCTGCCATCAAGGGGAAAAAACAAATGCAACCAGGGAATGTTAGGAAGGGGAAAACAGTAGGGGATTAGGGAATATTGAAATAAATGTTATTAGCATAGGAGGGGGATTTTATGTATGGGAATAGGGTTTAGGGTTTGGAATTGTTGTATAGGGTTGGGAGATTTTTATAAGGGCTAGGGTTTTTGGGGGTTTTGAGATTTGAATGTGGGGAAGAAAAAGTAGGATTGATGAGCTTAGTGGGGGGGGGTAGGAAATGATGAAACAAGGGAGAAATGGGGAAGGAGGAGAGTCCTTGGTGACAAATCAAAGATTCAAGAACACACAACAAATTTCCTTTGAAGGCACTTTAGATGTAGGGTTTAAATTTTTTGTTTCAACCTTTCTCACCCATAAACCACCAACATTTATCACAAAATTTGATGCAACATCAAGATAGCAAGCCTATCTAGAAAATCCACGCAAGTTATGAGCCAATTGGTGAAATTTGAAACAATTTCGGGCTTGGGACTATATGCGTTGTGCCAAGAACCCAGTGCACCACACCCGTTCAGAATAACACTGGGCAGAACTCCTAGTGCACCGCGCCACCTGTTCTGTGCGCTGCGCCGGCTAGCTGCAAACAATTTCTCTCCAAAACACGCACTGCTCACCCACTTTGCTTTGAAATTATTTTCTCCAACCTTGGCATGCAGAATGACATTCATCTTCATAGCAAAACCTTATAAAGACATTGGCTTGATTTTTGGTTCTTCAAAACCCATTTTCTAATGTTTTGAATTTGGCACTTTTTGACAATTAATAGAACTCTAACTTTTTTGTTTCCTCCTTGATTTTTGGTTGAAATGATGAATTTCTTGGCAAATTTTTGCAGGAATAGATGACATGGGATTTGGCAAAGGAGACTGGGGCTGCGCCTGGAGAATTCAAGAACTGAAAATTTTGGAAAATTATTACAAAAAACGAAATGTCGACTTGTCTTCAAAACCGAGTTTTGAAGAAAAGTCATAATCCATCCATATCAAGATAAAAATCTTTGAAATAACAACTTATCAAGAACCTCCCTCTGGCCTGCTGGCTTTATTAAACCTTGTGAACACACAGCTTGACTAACCCTAGACCTAATGACTTAAAATGACTATTATGACCTAGAAACTGAAACAGGACTACAAATGACTTTTAAGACTTGATTTTGATGGAAAGAGCTGAGCCAACAACGCAAAGCATGAGGGGTATGAATGACAAAATCCCTTCCATCAGATTTATGGCATGCTCCTAACGGAATTCAACTGATCAAGCGAGATGGGACACCTAAAAATGAAATTCAAAAAGAGTTTTGATCTCTGATGGAGGGATGACCAGACCGACTCTAACATTGGCTCCAATGGGGATGGTAGCTCCTTGGAGGTGCCAAGAACGACAAATCTTTGGAAGAGCTAGACAGTGCCTTCGTCCATTGGGATATGAAGTCATTATTTCGACAAACAATACAAGACTTCTGACTCAATTTATTTGACTGAAACTTGACTCAAAATGACTCGATAATGACACTAAAATGACTGAAAAACTGACTCGACAAACTGAAATCAAAACTGAAATCTTTCTTCAGAATTATAGCCTTCACTTCGGGCCCCAGACTGAAGAAAAGATCACAGCACACACTTGCAATGAAACTGAAATAAAATGGTATTTACAATGACAATGATGACAACAGAAATAGCTTAGAAAAGGTACCGCTTGAGTAGCCGACCATTGACCGGCCCTCCTGGACAATCTTCCCCATTCATCTCCTTCAAAAGAAAGGCATTCTCACCCCGATATGCTGCAATCTTAAAAGGACCTTTCCAAAGATTGTCAAACTTACCGTGCTTGCCCTTTTCCTCATTCCTTGCATCCCACTTTAAAACCACATCATCCAATTGAAATGTGTCTGCCTTTGCTTTTCTATCATATATCCTTTTAATTCTCTCCTACAACTTGAATGTGTTTTGAAAAACATCCTCCCGTGTCTGCTGCAAGTGGATCATTTGATTTAGTCTTCTCTGCATTAGATCCTCTTCACTACCAGCCTCCTGAAGAAGTTTGACTGCCAGAGCTGCAAGAGAGGTAGGGAACACTGTGTCAACTCCATAAAATAACTCAAAGGGGGACATACAAATGGATTTCTTTTGACTCACACGATCTGCCCAAAGTGCATGGACCAGCTTCTTATGCCAACTTTTCTTGTTTATTTCCAGCATCTTTTTAATGATATTAACCAAAGATTTGTTGGAAGACTCCGCCAATCCATTGCCTTGCGGATGATAGGCGGTTGAGTGCCCCAAAGTAATATGATATTTACTACAAAACTCAACCATCCTTTTTGACTTGAAAGTTGTTGTGTTATCAATGATCAACTTATTCAGGCAACCAAAACGAGACAAAATATTATTTTCAAGGAATGAAATTATTGCTACATCCGTAGCTTGCCTAGTGGGAATTGCTTCAATCCACTTCGTGAAGTAATCTGTCGCTGTGAGGATCCATCTATGCTGACCTGAAGAAGAAGGATGAATTTCACCAATGAAATCCAACCCCCACTACTGAAAAGGGGCACTCACCTCAATGGGCTTAAGCGGAAAAGGCTGTAATTTCTGTTTCCCTTCAAAAATATGGCAGTTATGACAGCTCTTAACAGTATTGAACACATCAGAAAACAATGTCGGCCAATAGTATCCAGCCCTCAGAATTTTGTTTGCTGTTGTTTTCCAAAAAAGGTGACCGCCACAATCTCCTTTATGGAAATCCTCCATGACCTCCTTCGCTTCTTCCTCCACCAAACAATTTAACAAAACGCCACCGGGATCTTTCCAATAAAGTGCAGAATTCAAAATACAAAACTTAGTAGCCTTTAACTTAAGAGTTCTAGCTTTATTTCTAGCCATACCCGGTGGCACGGACAAATTCTGAAGTACATATATGATATCTGAATACCATGGAGAAAGAACAAACATTTCTGATACCTAAAGTGACGAACTTTCCTCATTTTCATCGGACATAACATCGATCAGATTTATGTCTAAGACGTGCAGATTTGATTCAGCGATCAACTTTGCCAATCCCTGACCTTTAACAAGCTTTGTGGGCCTTATCTCCACATCATACTCCAGCAAAGCTGCTATCCACATGCCACATCTTCCTTCAGGATCGGTCTGGACCAAAACATCTCTAGCAGCAGCGTTAGGAACATAAGCTAAAATATGGGAATGCAGAATGTATACACCAAAATCTTTCAGTGCTTTTACAAGTGCAAGGGCTTGCTTCTCAATAATGTTGTATTTCAACACAACATCTCTTATAGTCCGGCTGAAAAAAGCAATGGGTCTTTCATGCTCATCTTTTTTCTGCATTAATACAGCTGCCATAGTATGCTACAAAGCAAATGAAAACAATATAAAATCCTGAGTATAATCCGGGCTGATTAGAACTGGAGCTGAAGAAAGAGCCAATTTTACTAAATTGAAAGATTATACAGCCTCTTCTGTCCACGACACTTGGCTATCCTTCTTAAGCATGTTTGTAATCTCCCTCAAATGTTCAGCAAGATTAGGAACAAAGTGGCGCAGAAAATTCATCTTACCATTAAACGATTGTATCTCCTTCTTATCCTGGGGCAGGTCAATTTTCTGAATCGCTTCCACACGTGCTGGATCAATACGGATGCCATCTTTTGAGATAATGTGCCCAAGTAGTTTTCCTTCATCCATGGCAAACAAACTCTTCTTAGGATTCAGCGACACACCATATTTTCAACACTTTTCAAAGAAAATTTTCAAATGATACAAGTGTTCTTCATCTGATTTGGAAAACACGGTCAAATCATCAAGGTACACAACCAAGAAGACATCCTTCTCATTTGCGAAATCCAAGTCCATTTCCCGCTGAAAAGTGGCACCCGCGTTCTTCAAACCGAAAGGCATTTTGGGATAATGAAAGGTTCCCCACGGAGTGGTGAACGCTGTTTTGTCTCGGTCATCTTCATGGACTAAAATTTGGTTATATCCGGAATAACCATCGAGTAGTGACATACGAGATGATCCAACTACTCGCTGAAGTATGTGATCCATTTTGGGCAGCAGATAATTATCCTTCAATGAAACTTTGTTGAGATTTTGAAAATTAATGCACAAACGAATCTCACCGGTCTTCTTTCGCACGGGCACCAAATTAGATATCCAATAAGAAAAACGTATCGGAACAATGATTCCTGATTTGTACAACCTATTTGTCTCCTTATCAATTGATGGCAGAAATTTTGGATTAAGCCTTCTTAACTTCTGTCTGAAAGGTTTTTGATTAGGCTTAATAGGAATAGTGTGATGAATTATATCTGTATCATATGTCTTCAAATCAGAATAGTCCCAAGCAAACACATCGGAAAAAGATGACAACAAACTGATATAATTGGCCTCTACCTTCGGTGGCATGCTTTGGACAACTTTACCATCTTCGGATGCTCGGCTGTTCCAATATTCACATCTTCGACTCCCTTCTCTGTTGGCTGCAATGTTGGTTTGTGAGCTACGTCATCATGATCAAAGAGCTCTTCTAAAGGTATCAAACCTTTAGGAATCACATTATCTTTGAGCTGCAACACTTCCATTTGATTGATCTACACATCATCTTTTCCATCATCATGCTCTACATCAATTGAGGTATCTTTGAATTTACCTTTTTTTTTGCAGAAAATCATTAATCTCCTCATCATCTTGGAAAACTTGCCAATATCTCTGATTGTCCGGGATAGTCGGACGATGA
The DNA here is from genome assembly GCA_031772625.1 of Pinus tabuliformis. NCBI lineage: Eukaryota > Viridiplantae > Streptophyta > Pinopsida > Pinales > Pinaceae > Pinus > Pinus tabuliformis. The sequence goes on along the minus strand of CM062804.1, from coordinate 515,616,377 downwards.
TTCACATGGATTTCAAATTTATTGCTTGAGTTCATAGGAATCTTCAAATTACTTGCTACCTTAGAAAGTGCATCAGCAATACTATTTTGAATACGAGGCACACACGTCAAAGTGTAATCTGAAAACAACTTCAAAATGTCTAGAACAACATTCCGGTATGCCCGCATTCGAGGATGCTTTGCTTGATATTTGCCTTTAAATTGCTTAATCACCAATTCAGAATCGCCATATACAACAATCCTCTTAGCATTCAGCTTTCTTAGGATCTTTAGGCCAGCAATCAAAGCCTCATACTCAGCTTCATTGTTTGAGCGATCAAAAGTAAGTTTATAAGAACATACCCGCACATTACTCGGCACTTTGTTTGGAGCAGAAAAAGGACTGCATACCCAAATTCCAATTCCAGCACCATCATTTCCCACTGCGCCATTGAAATCCATGGTCCACAGGCCATCTTCCTCCTCTTCTAATTGCTGAAACTCTTTCTCCTCTATTTTTTCTGCTTGCTGTCCATCATCTTTTTCCGATCGCTGAACGTATTTCCATTTTCTTGTCCTTCTCTCTTCAAAACTTCTCTGAATTTTTTTGCTATTTTTGGAATATCATCTGCTACAACTAACTGACTATCAATATCATTGAAACTATCTAAATAAAAAACAAAAGACTCTAGATCTGTATGTACATAATTAATCGAATGATTAATTGGTTTCTCCTTGCTTGTAATCATGTATTTCATTTTCTGTTCACGATACAATTTTCTCATTTGGCCAAACACTGGAATCGTTGCATAGGAGAAATCGAGCTGCATATTTCCTTTGATCTTTGCTCCCCAAGACCTTGAAAGAAGCATACCGAATCGGGGAGGAATGTCTGCCACAACAACATCCATCAAAATATTCTTAGTCGGAATTTGATCAAAACTAACCACCAAGTCTTTAATAAGCCCAATACATCTCACCCTGCTGGAATCAAACGAATAGAGATCATGGTACTTCCTGGTAATGTCCAAACCCAACTTCTCCATGATAGCTTTTGGCATAAGATTGTGGGAGACGCCGGAATCAAACATAGCATTATGCAACACAAACTCATGCACTCTCAAACTGATATAAAAAGGAGGCACATCACTGTCTGGAGACTCACCATTCAATGCTGGTCCAAAAATCAGTTTAGGTTTATCATCTTCCACACTCACCATGTCAGACATCGGATCAAAATTCAGAATTTTGGGAACCTGCCCTCTATATTCGTTGTTCCTCATCAGCTCTATCAAAGGAATAGATACCTTCAATTTAGAAATTTCATTTTCTAAACTAAAAGTGGAAGTCTTCTCTACCTCTTTGGCTGGAACCTCTTTCTTCTGAGCTTTATATTTCGGTACAATGGGCTGATTGACTCGTTCATTTGCTGATGGAGATTTGTTAGGCATGGGATTAGCAACTTCTTTTCCTTTATTTGGTGCAACCGATGGCTCATTCTTAGATGCTGGACCTTCCTTTCTCTTTTGGATTGGATTGATGGGGACATTTCTATTTCTTAATGAATATTGATGCTGCTAGGCGGACAAAGCATGCATATACCCTCTTTGATACTCATCTGACTCCTCTTCAAGAGCTGTGTCATTCGATATGATAAAATCTGCATCATGTTGTACAACTGAACTTTCTGCATACTCATCATCTTCAGTGATAAATGTGGGCATATCATCAGGAGTAAAGAAGTGGTTTTCTTCTCCTATTACATGGTCTTCATCATCAGATTCGGGGCCAACAAAATTCTGTTGAAGAGGTGTCTTTACTTGCTACTGTTGTGATGTCGTTTCTTGTGCTCGCTGCTCACGCTGTTTGATCCTGAATTGTGGCTGATACTAGCCACGGAAATAGGGATTCCAAATCTGCGTTTCAGGCTTATCAAGTGTCAACCTTTCAATCATCTTTTCTACCTTGCGTAGCACCTGATCTGAGGTAGAAGCTTCTTCCTTTATTGAGACTTTCTTTTCTGCTTTCAATCTAGCTCGCTTGTCATTCAAATTTGCCTTGACGCTAACGACAATTTTATGCATTTCTTCTAAGGTAGCTGGATCTCTCTCCCTTAATTGATAAGCCATTGTTGTTGGGAAAAGTATCCAATACGGAATGACCCTATCCCACTCTAAGGGTGATAGTACCTCAGCAACAACCGAATGTAAAGCTATTCGAGATTACTTCTTTATGAAATGTAAGAGAGAGGAGAAAGAGATCCACTAACCGTTATCTTCCGCTAATGATTGATCCAATCTTCCCTCTTTGCTGCTTGCTCCCAGCTCCTTGCTCTTTCACTGACCCAGCTACACAAAGATCCTGCAAAATCACAAGAAAAGGAAACTACAAGAAGCATACATCCATAATTGATTCAAGGATTAGGATAAATCAAATATACAAGCATCAATACGCCACAGAGACACATGCATATAGAAGAACCTCAAATGCTTTATTAATGGAAGAAGTAAAGTTCTGAGAGTGTTACAACCATAAGAGGCCCAATCCAGCAACACCTCCCAGCAGAAAGAAATCTCCTCTTCACCTCCTTCAAGCAAATCACCCAATAGTTCTATACTCAAACCAACAGCACTTCCTTACATTCACAAGATTCCAGCCCCCCTAGACCTCATGAGAGAGCTCTATATATAGGAGTTTTGGAGAAAGGATGAGTCAGCTTGAGGTTGGCATGAAGCTGACTAGTGTCCTCTCCCACTTCAGTTATTCTTCAGTTCTTGAGTCCACTTGGAGTTTCTTGCTTCCACTTGGAGATCTAGATCCTCTTACTCATCACAAGGCGAATTCCCTGATCCAAGTGTCATTTTGGAAGCTTCCTGGGCATTTGACACCTTGCAGAATGACTGTGCCACTTGGCCAATCTCGCCCAGCGCAGGTAGCCTTCATTAGAGTTGACATTCAGCGTAGGTACAGAGTGGAGCAGTTGACATTCAGCGTAGATGCTCAGTGGAGCAGTTGACATGATCCAGAATTTGCTTGTTTTTGAGTGTTTTCAGGTGGAGAACTGATATTCAGTGCTGTGGTTTGCTGACCTTGTTCCTCTAGGGGTAGGAACAACATGTTTAGGGACTTTGGATCCCTTAGATTATTGACATTTCATGCTTCATGCTGTAAGGCACAAAAATTTCTATAACAGCCATGTCCAGATCAAAACCATCCGGGAACTTAAGCAAATTTGATCTTCTAGTTGGCTTTAAATCATCCAGAATTGCATTATAAACTGCATTGAATCTGATACAATAGTCTTGAACGGACTCACTAGCATTTCGCTTGATCTTGGTATATTCAGAAGTGATTTGTAGCGGATCTTTCTTTACTTCCCAGCATTCCAAAAACTGTCTTTTAAGCTCTTCTAATGTAGGAATACTTCTTGCCGGCAAAGCTCTGAACCATTTTCTTACCTCACCACTGAAAGTCTGCATGAATAACCTCATAGTCACATTTTCTGCATCGATCTCATGGAGATCGAAGAAATCTGTCATTCTGTCCACGTGTTGCTGAGCTGTGATACCCTGAGGCGTGCCATCAAATAAAGGAATTTTGCTCTGATAATCTGCGGGCATGTCATTCAAAACTTGAGGCAGCGTGAGAGGTGCAAACCGAGCAGTCACTGCTCTTGGTGGACTTGGTCTATGGGATGTTGGAGGAGTGGGAGCAGCTGATGTGTGAGGTGTATGAGGAGGTGTATGCGGAGGTGAAGCAATTTTGGGTGTAGAAGGAGTAGATGGAGGTGAATTTACAGCAGACCTTTGCTCAGCAATATTAGGCTGCGAGGGAAGGGTGGAAATGAAGGGTGTTTCGGTAGGGATTTTGGAAGTGGATGCCGTTATGGAAGATTCGAGGGTTGCAGATGCAGCTTCTAGGAAATCAGCGATATTTGAAACGTGAATTTCTCTCTGAAGGTGCCTCAAGATAAAATTCTCAATTGATTTATTATTTCTTTCAACTTCAAGAGCTGTAGCAAAGTCAGGATTTGGAACTATAGAATCAAGAGCACTTTTGGATTTGGTTTCAAATAATGAAAATTCAAACTTTTCATCAAAATCAAGCTCTTCAAGATACTCAAAAAGTGCAGGACATGAATCAGATTTAAACACGGGAGTGATGGAGCTTTCTTGGCGAACAATTCTTGAAATCATATTAGGATTCTTGTAGAAAGGGGGAGGATTTGGATCTGGATTAGCTCTGGTATATCTATTTGAAGCCAGCGTATTATTCTCAAGAAATCAAAGGGACATAGACAACTTATTCATTCTTCTAGATTCTAAACTTATCATCCAAAGCTTAGAATTCTCAAATGTACCGGGGAAATTTACAGGTCAAGTGTCACGATTACAAGCTAGACTAGAGATTGACTAAAGCAGCGTTTATCTACTTGTGCTAATGCAAAGCAAAAGCGTTTCGAAGGCTACCTAGCATAACTTCAGGCTCCGTCTGTAGCTTAGAAAACCAATGACATCAACAAGCAAACCATTTTCTTCCCCAGTGTTATCACAAAATCATGCCCCTGATAGGCTGTTGATCAGGAAGACTTTGAGTAACTATTTCAAACCAAACTTTTGGCTGAGGCTTAGCCTCCTCAGCCTGAGAGGGCTCTCTCAAAGGGTTAAAGATTTTGATTAAAGAATAAGATAGATGGCTAACTCTATAGTTTGTGATTGTATATGTTTATAGGTTGAAAGATGAAGGCTGGCTACCATTGGGCTATGGAGTCAAAGTATGTTCAGTACCACAGCAAGATCAGCTTTAACATGAAGTCAGGGCATAGAGAGTTTTTATACATCAACAAAACAAAGATACAATGCAAGGAAACACAGTTTATAAATACATGAAGGAAGTTAGAGCATCATTGATGAATTCTAAGTAACATGTATTCATACCACTGCAAGTAAGTGAAAGAGGAAAGCCATGAGACAATAGGACATTAAAAACCCTCTTTGAATCCTGAGTAGTGAAGCCAAAACATTCTACCTAGCATGGAAGTCAAGGCATTATAGAGTTCAAGTGCAGAAATGCAAATATAAAACAGTGAAACACAATTAGTTTATCTATGAAGGAAGTCAGAGCATCATTGATGAATTCTAAGTATCATAAGTAAACCTCACTGCAATGTAAGTATTGGAAGATGCCATCAAAACAAGAACATACAAGAACTCTTCATGAATCTTGAGTTGTCTAAGTAGAAATTCTGCATTAGGTTAAAAATATACACAGTCTGCACATAGAGCAGCAATTGAGCCAAAAAGTCTCCAACCCTGAATACATAGATGATCTAGCCATATATAGGAATATGCTTCTAACTACCTGGAGCTTCCTCCTCCAGCATGAGGGGAGCTCGATTCTCCCTATGATGACACCTACTAACCTTTAACTAACTAATAATTACAGCTGACTATTCATTGACAGCGCTGGAATCCTAAAACAATTAAAACTCTACTTCTACATCATGCTGGAAATAGCATTTATTACAATCAAACTGGTGCTCCTGCGAGGAAAATGAGAGAACAGGTTTATCCTCTGACACATGGCTTCTTTAAGTTTGGCTGTGATAGGTGTCTGTAGTTGCTTGTTGGCCTCTAATATAACATGTTCTCCCACACCCTGAAATATAGGAAACTGTTCCTGATTGTCGGTCTTTGGTTTGCCTCAACATATTCGAATCCAAAGGAGTATGCTTTTAACCTTTCATTAACCAAAATAGAGCGGATTGCCACATCCTGGATGAGCTGTAGGCTGTATTGATGGACAGGTGTCTCTCTTTTTAAAATTCCCGCTTGTATACCAAACTGCCTGTTTATGTTAAAAACACCACCTACAGCAGTTTCGTAGCGCGCTACGAAACTGCTGTGTGATTTAAAAAACACTGTCTTCCTCTAAAATCCTCACAAAATTGAATAGCTGCTGTTTGCTAGGCTTCACGGTTCACCATTTGAAAGATACTGCCATCGTAGACAAACCCACTGGTTGCAGCTGTTGCTATTGGTCATTATGGAAAAACTACCCTGTTGGTGGCTTCCTTTAGATTCTTGTCAAAATATGGGTATGGATTTGGATCACAGTATGCTGGAAGCTTTTCAAACTTCAAGAGAAGATGACAGAAACGTGATTCAAACCACCCTCTCCAACTCTGAAAATCATCTTCATCTGAAGCTGTAACATGGATTTGAATGAAAAAATCATAACTAGAGCAGAAAGGAAACCGTTCAAAGAGTACATTCCAGTCACCACTGTTTGGCAAAGTGCTCCAATTTAACTCCATTTTCATTATTGCATCCCAGCCACGTGAAAATTCTGACTTGAGTTTTTGTGGGGTGCTTTTTGTAACATTGTAACTGCAGCGACTATAGGGGTACACTAGTATGATAATTGGCATATGGTGATGTCTATCTGATCCATCAGAATAATCAGGCTGGGTCTCCACCAATGTCACTGGAGTTGGCCATTGCCAATGTGCATATATCCAAAAGAATCTTGAAACCAGCATACTGACGGTGGCATTTGGAAACATTTGGCAAACCCGTGCAACAAGCACAACCCAGTGTATTCCTCCAAGAAACCCGAAAGTATGTGAATATATTCCTCTCCTCTTTGCCCAAAACTTGATACATCTCAGGGTGGAACGGAAGTTCTCAATCTTGGGTACTAGCTGAAGGATCCGTGCGGTAACTCTGTATCCATTCAAACCTTTGACAGTTGTATCATCAATATTCTCAAGCAATTTTTCATCGAGAATATCCATATCTTCTGGAATTGTTCTCAGACTCATTTGTCTTCTGACATGCTTCTTGCAATGCTTGAAATGTCTTGAAGTTCTTTTTCAGTAGTGATAAGATAGCCTTTTGCCTAAAGATCGCCCCTAAAGTCTTATTTTTACAATTAAAACAGAGGCGAACCATGCCATCCCATTCCTTGAAACTAATTGGAGGAAGAGGATTACAGGGTTCAATACGTACAACCGAGGAGTCAACTTTTGGAGGAGGCCTGAAATTGTTCTTGCCAACTTTCAAGAGATGTGAAACACGAGCTAGCAATTGAGTATTCACTCAAAGATGGCAATACAAATTATCTCCTGGATTTGCAACAAGTCTCATAGCAAACTCTCTTTGGAACATGATAACGGCACATCTAAAATTGGTCTGTGTGATAACAATTTAAATGTAAGCGGAGAAGATATCTGATAAGGAATATTTGCTACACACACAGATCGAAATAAGGCAGTTCACATTTGAGAACATCTCCTTGAATGACCTGCAGCCGAATGGCACTGCTTGTGCCTTGTACCCTGCGCTGCAATTCCAGCACCATACGAGGATCCAACTCGACTGCTATTACCTTCTTGGCTACCTCTGATACCTAGTTCTGCATTTTCTCTGATACCCACGGTTCGGAATAGAAATACAATCAATACCTTATCACACTCTGCATCAACTGAACATATTGACTGTAACAAATACCCATTATTATTGTACACAATTTTGAGATGACAAATACGGTTCTGTTGGTTCCGAAGAATAAAGTTGCAGGCCCTTTCCTATACGCTCCCGTTCAAGGTCATGAGAATCATAATCTCCCCACCGAAGTTGCACATCAACACAATCTCTATCACTTGCCTTCTGATCAAAAATATCTTTAGACTCTGCCACAAAGAGGATCCAATCCATCAAGACACCGACTATGTGGATGCATATAGATTAACCAAATGGGCAAACCTATTTCCTCCAGCGCCATTTGTATTATCACTTATGTTGGTGCCAGACAAACGACCTGGAATTGCGGTTCCTATTGAAAGTGCATTATGTCCACCTCATAACCACCGCAACTTTCGCTTATACAACTGTCAACCGTCTCTTTGCAAGCACCCATATTATGACATGTTGCATTACCGCCAACTTGGAACATGAGTGATACAGAAGGGCAGCTCATTTCCATTCCTTACACATAACTTGGTTGAACTCAATGAATCCTTCCATTGGCCATCTTGGATCAACAGCCCTGCTAGGATTTTAACCTCTACTGAAAACTCGAACAAATCCCCAATTTCGTAGCATGCTACGAAAACACCTAAACATGTAGCGCTGCGAAACTGCTAAAAAAGAATTCAGGCGCTGCGAAAACACCCTGTCTTTAAGCTAGGCTAAAATTTTTCGGCAACAACATTTTCAGTGATAACAATGGCTCCACTTGGGATAGTGTGCCCTTGTGGTGCACTAAGAACCTGCAGTTCCAGTGCCTTATAGAATTTATTTGACAAACAGAAATTTGCTTGACAAGCATGACTGTAGGAGAAGGAAAGCTACTTCTAATGAAAAATGCTCAGTTGACCTTGAGCTTATTTGCATTTACCTATACCTACCTACCCTAACAATTTCAATTTCTTTCTGCTCAATCAATATGAAATTTCCAATGTAGCCAATCCTCTGTTTTATCTGATATTTTATTTCTTTGACCGCATTGGAGTTCAGAGCCAATCTGACAGTGTGATGACCGCTGCCACTGAAATTGTCTCTGATATTTATAAGTAAACTGAAGCACTGGAGAGTAAAACTCTTCCATGTAATCAGCTATAGGATCCCAGAACACATGAACAGCTTGATTCTTCTTGTAACCTTCTGGCTGTGCAAACTGATCTTCAACAGCAGTGTGCATTTCCTCAAGCGTAAAAGAGAAAGGAACCAGCACTCTTTCCTTGTGTTTTGTCATAGAAAGCTTCTGAAAATAATGATCATGATTATGGAAACTATATGCCTGAATTTGACCTTCTAAACCTTCAATTTCTTTCTCAATGTCCGCAACAAATTCATCCAAAAAGCTCATCTTATCCTCTGCCTTGCAGTCAAAGGACTTTAGATACAAGGACAAGGACAAAGAAAAATTTCACCTATTTCTTCATTAATATGATCATCATTCCATTGTTTGAAACCCTCAACTGAAGGAGAGTCTGTCACCAACTCTGACCTATCTATCCATTCCTCCAAAAACATGAGCCAAAGGTCTTGAAATGACTTAATGGATTTGGCAGGAAAGCTTTCAATCCATTGTTTGCATTTCCCTTGAAGTGAATCATAAAATAACATAATGCAAACATCTTCATGTTTAACTCTAAGAAGCCCAGCAAAATGACAGAAATCTGAGATATGCTTCAGAGTTAAACTCAAATCTTCTCCATTAAATTTGGGACCATTCCTTAGAAAATATGCATCCTTGGGAAAATGATTTGGGAAACCATGAATTCTTGAAAAATCTATGCATGCATACCTTGAACTAAGAATGGTAGCTTCTGGGTCCTTCATAACTCCAGTGGAATCACCATGAATGTATGAATTTTGAATTCTTCAACAATGGATTCGCCAAGGTAGATTTGCAGCCTTGAAAACCACTTTGAACTCCTGCTACCTTCAGAAATTCAATCTTAAAACTTCGGGAATGAGTAATCATCAGGCTCCCGGTAGACGCACCAAAATGTTATCACAAAATCATGCCCCTGATAGGCTGTTGATCAGGAAGACTTTGAGTAACTATTTCAAACCAAACTTTTGGCTGAGGCTTAGCCTCCTCAGCCTGAGAGGGCTCTCTCAAAGGGTTAAAGATTTTGATTAAAGAATAAGATAGATGGCTAACTCTATAGTTTGTGATTGTATATGTTTATAGGTTGAAAGATGAAGGCTGGCTACCATTGGGCTATGGAGTCAAAGTATGTTCAGTACCACAGCAAGATCAGCTTTAACATGAAGTCAGGGCATAGAGAGTTTTTATACATCAACAAAACAAAGATACAATGCAAGGAAACACAGTTTATAAATACATGAAGGAAGTTAGAGCATCATTGATGAATTCTAAGTAACATGTATTCATACCACTGCAAGTAAGTGAAAGAGGAAAGCCATGAGACAATAGGACATTAAAAACCCTCTTTGAATCCTGAGTAGTGAAGCCAAAACATTCTACCTAGCATGGAAGTCAAGGCATTATAGAGTTCAAGTGCAGAAATGCAAATATAAAACAGTGAAACACAATTAGTTTATCTATGAAGGAAGTCAAAGCATCATTGATGAATTCTGAGTATCATAAGTAAACCTCACTGCAATGTAAGTATTGGAAGATGCCATCAAAACAAGAACATACAAGAACTCTTCATGAATCTTGAGTTGTCTAAGTAGAAATTCTGCATTAGGTTAAAAATATACACAGTCTGCACATAGAGCAGCAATTGAGCCAAAAAGTCTCCAACCCTGAATACATAGATGATCTAGCCATATATAGGAATATACTTCTAACTACCTGGAGCTTCCTCCTCCAGTATGAGGGGAGCTCGATTCTCCCTATGATGACACCTACTAACCTTTAACTAACTAATAATTACAGCTGACTATTCATTGACAGCGCTGGAATCCTAAAACAATTAAAACTCTACTTCTACATCATGCTGGAAATAGAATTTATTACAATCAAACTGGTGCTCCTGCGAGGAAAATGAGAGAACAGGTTTATCCTCTGACACATGGCTTCTTTAAGTTTGGCTGTGACAGGTGTCTGTAGTTGCTTGTTGGCCTCTAATATAACATGTTCTCCCACACCCTGAAATATAGGAAACTGTTCCTGATTGTCGGTCTTTGGTTTTCCTCAACATATTCGAATCCAAAGGAGTATGCTTTTAACCTTTCATTAACCAAAATAGAGCGGATTGCCACATCCTGGATGAGCTGTAGGCTGTATTGATGGACAGTTGTCTCTCTTTTTAAAATTCCCGCTTGTATACCAAACTGCCTGTTTATGTTAAAAACACCACCTACAGCAGTTTCGTAGCGCGCTACGAAACTGCTGTGTGATTTAAAAAACACTGTCTTCCTCTAAAATCCTCACAAAATTGAATAGCTGCTGTTTGCTAGGCTTCACGGTTCACCATTTGAAAGATACTGCCATCGTAGACAAACCCACTGGTTGCAGCTGTTGCTATTGGTCATTATGGAAAAACTACCCTGTTGGTGGCTTCCTTTAGATTCTTGTCAAAATATGGGTATGGATTTGGATCACAGTATGCTGGAAGCTTTTCAAACTTCAAGAGAAGATGACAGAAACGTGATTCAAACCACCCTCTCCAACTCTGAAAATCATCTTCATCTGAAGCTGTAACATGGATTTGAATGAAAAAATCATAACTAGAGCAGAAAGGAAACCGTTCAAAGAGTACATTCCAGTCACCACTGTTTGGCAAAGTGCTTCAATTTAACTCCATTTTCATTATTTCATCCCAGCCACGTGAAAATTCTGACTTGAGTTTTTGTGGGGTGCTTTTTGTAACATTGTAACTGCAGCGACTATAGGGGTACACTGGTATGATAATTGGCATATGGTGATGTCTATCTGATCCATCAGAATAATCAGGCTGGGTCTCCACCAATGTCACTGGAGTTGGCCACTGCCAATGTGCATATATCCAAAAGAATCTTGAAACCAGCATACTGACGGTGGCATTTGGAAACATTTGGCAAACCCGTGCAACAAGCACAGCCCAGTGTATTCCTCCAAGAAACCCGAAAGTATGTGAATATATTCCTCTCCTCTTTGCCCAAAACTTGATACATCTCAGGGTGGAACGGAAGTTCTCAATCTTGAGTACTAGCTGAAGGATCCGTGCGGTAACTCTGTATCCATTCAAACCTTTGACAGTTGTATCATCAATATTCTCAAGCAATTTTTCATCGAGAATATCCATATCTTCTGGAATTGTTCTCAGACTCATTTGTCTTCTGACATGCTTCTTGCAATGCTTGAAATGTCTTGAAGTTCTTTTTCAGTAGTGATAAGATAGCCTTTTGCCTAAAGATCGCCCCTAAAGTCTTATTTTTACAATTAAAACAGAGGCGAACCATGCCATCCCATTCCTTGAAACTAATTGGAGGAAGAGGATTACAGGGTTCAATACGTACAACCGAGGAGTCAACTTTTGGAGGAGGCCTGAAATTGTTCTTGCCAACTTTCAAGAGATGTGAAACACGAGCTAGCAATTGAGTATTCACTCAAAGCCGGCAATACAAATTATCTCCTGGATTTGCAACAAGTCTCATAGCAAACTCTCTTTGGAACATGATAACGGCACATCTAAAATTGGTCTGTGTGATAACAATTTAAATGTAAGCGGAGAAGATATCTGATAAGGAATATTTGCTACACACACACATCGAAATAAGGCAGTTCACATTTGAGAACATCTCCTTGAATGACCTGCAGCCGAATGGCACTACTTGTGCCTTGTACCCTGCGCTGCAATTCCAGCACCATACGAGGATCCAACTCGACTGCTATTACCTTCTTGGCTACCTCTGATACCTAGTTCTGCGTTTTCTCTGATACCCACGGTTCGGAATAGAAATACAATCAATACCTTATCACACTCTGCATCAACTGAACATATTGACTGTAACAAATACCCATTATTATTGTACACAATTTTGAGATGACAAATACGGTTCTGTTGGTTCCGAAGAATAAAGTTGCAGGCCCTTTCCTATACGCTCCCGTTCAAGGTCATGAGAATCATAATCTCCCCACCGAAGTTGCACATCAATCCAATCTCTATCACTTGCCTTCTGATCAAAAATATCTTTAGACTCTGCCACAAAGAGGATCCAATCCATCAAGACACCGACTATGTGGATGCATATAGATTAACCAAATGGGCAAACCTATTTCCTCCAGCGCCATTTGTATTATCACTTATGTTGGTGCCAGACAAACGACCTGGAATTGCGGTTCCTATTGAAAGTGCATTATGTCCACCTCATAACCACCGCAACTTTCGCTTATACAACTGTCAACCGTCTCTTTGCAAGCACCCATATTATGACATGTTGCATTACTGCCAACTTGGAACATGAGTGATACAGAAGGGCAGCTCATTTCCATTCCTTACACATAACTTGGTTGAACTCAATGAATCCTTCCATTGGCCATCTTGGATCAACAGCCCTGCTAGGATTTTAACCTCTACTGAAAACTCGAACAAATCCCCAATTTCATAGCATGCTATGAAAACACCTAAACATGTAGCGCTGCGAAACTGCTAAAAAAGAATTCAGGCGCTGCGAAAACACCCTGTCTTTAAGCTAGGCTAAAAATTTTTGGCAACAACATTTTCAGTGATAACAGTGGCTCCACTTGGGATAGTGTGCCCTTGTGGTGCACTAAGAACCTGCAGTTCCAGTGCCTTATAGAATTTATTTGACAAACAGAAATTTGCTTGACAAGCATGACTGTAGGAGAAGGAAAGCTACTTCTAATGAAAAATGCTCAGTTGACCTTGAGCTTATTTGCATTTACCTATACCTACCTACCCTAACAATTTCAATTTCTTTCTGCTCAATCAATATGAAATTTCCAATGTAGCCAATCCTCTGTTTTATCTGATATTTTATTTCTTTGACCGCATTGGAGTTCAGAGCCAATCTGACAGTGTGATGACCGCTGCCACTGAAATTGTCTCTGATCTTTATAAGTAAACTGAAGCACTGGAGAGTAAAACTCTTCCATGTAATCAGCTATAGGATCCCAGAACACATGAACAGCTTGATTCTTCTTGTAACCTTCTGGCTGTGCAAACTGATCTTCAACAGCAGTGTGCATTTCCTCAAGCGTAAAAGAGAAAGGAACCAGCACTCTTTCCTTGTGTTTTGTCATAGAAAGCTTCTGAAAATAATGATCATGATTATGGAAACTATATGCCTGAATTTGACCTTCTAAACCTTCAATTTCTTTCTCAATGTCCGCAGCAAATTCATCCAAAAAGCTCATCTTATCCTCTGCCTTGCAGTCAAAGGACTTTAGATACGAGGACAAGGACAAAGAAAAATTTTCACCTATTTCTTCATTAATATGATCATCATTCCATTGTTTGAAACCCTCAACTGAAGGAGAGTCTGTCACCAACTCTGACCTATCTATCCATTCCTCCAAAAACATGAGCCAAAGGTCTTGAAATGACTTAATGGATTTGGCAGGAAAGCTTTCAATCCATTGTTTGCATTTCCCTTGAAGTGAATCATAAAATAACATAATGCAAACATCTTCATGTTTAACTCTAAGAAGCCCAGCAAAATGACAGAAATCTGAGATATGCTTCAGAGTTAAACTCAAATCTTCTCCATTAAATTTGGGACCATTCCTTAGAAAATATGCATCCTTGGGAAAATGATTTGGGAAACCATGAATTCTTCAAAAATCTATGCATGCATACCTTGAACTAAGAACGGTAGCTTCTGGGTCCTTCATAACTCCAGTGGAATCACCATGAATGTATGAATTTTGAATTCTTCAACAATGGAGTCGCCAAGGTAGATTTGCAGCCTTGAAAACCACTTTGAACTCCTGCTACCTTCAGAAATTCAATCTTAAAACTTCGGGAATGAGTAATCATCAGGCTCCCGGTAGACGCACCAAAATGTTATCACAAAATCATGCCCCTGATAGCTGTTGATCAGGAAGACTTTGAGTAACTATTTCAAACCAAACTTTTGGCTGAGGCTTAGCCTCCTCAGCCTGAGAGGGCTCTCTCAAAGGGTTAAAGATTTTGATTAAAGAATAAGATAGATGGCTAACTCTATAGTTTGTGATTGTATATGTTTATAGGTTGAAAGATGAAGGCTGGCTACCATTGGGCTATGGAGTCAAAGTATGTTCAGTACCACAGCAAGATCAGCTTTAACATGAAGTCAGGGCATAGAGAGTTTTTATACATCAACAAAACAAAGATACAGTGCAAGGAAACACAGTTTATAAATACATGAAGGAAGTTAGAGCATCATTGATGAATTCTAAGTAACATGTATTCATACCACTGCAAGTAAGTGAAAGAGGAAAGCCATGAGACAATAGGACATTAAAAACCCTCTTTGAATCCTGAGTAGTGAAGCCAAAACATTTTACCTAGCATGGAAGTCAAGGCATTATAGAGTTCAAGTGCAGAAATGCAAATATAAAACAGTGAAACACAATTAGTTTATCTATGAAGGAAGTCAGAGCATCATTGATGAATTCTGAGTATCATAAGTAAACCTCACTGCAATGTAAGTATTGGAAGATGCCATCAAAACAAGAACATACAAGAACTCTTCATGAATCTTGAGTTGTCTAAGTAGAAATTCTGCATTAGGTTAAAAATATACACAGTCTGCACATAGAGCAGCAATTGAGCCAAAAAGTCTCCAACCCTGAATACATAGATGATCTAGCCATATATAGGAATATGCTTCTAACTACCTGGAGCTTCCTCCTCCAGCATGAGGGGAGCTCGATTCTCCCTATGATGACACCTACTAACCTTTAACTAACTAATAATTACAGCTGACTATTCATTGACAGCGCTGGAATCCTAAAACAATTAAAACTCTACTTCTACATCATGCTGGAAATAGCATTTATTACAATCAAACTGGTGCTCCTGCGAGGAAAATGAGAGAACAGGTTTATCCTCTGACACATGGCTTATTTAAGTTTGGCTGTGACAGGTGTCTGTAGTTGCTTGTTGGCCTCTAATATAACATGTTCTCCCACACCCTGAAATATAGGAAACTGTTCCTGATTGTCGGTCTTTAGTTTGCCTCAACATATTCGAATCCAAAGGAGTATGCTTTTAACCTTTCATTAACCAAAATAGAGCAGATTTCCACATCCTGGATGAGCTATAGGCTGTATTGATGGACAGGTGTCTCTCTTTTTAAAATTCCCGCTTGTATACCAAACTGTCTGTTTATGTTAAAAACACCACCTACAGCAGTTTCGTAGCGCGCTACGAAACTGCTGTGTGATTTAAAAAACACTATCTTCCTCTAAAATCCTCACAAAATTGAATAGCTGCTGTTTGCTAGGCTTCACGGTTCACCATTTGAAAGATACTGCCATCGTAGACAAACCCACTGGTTGCAGCTGTTGCTATTGGTCATTATGGAAAAACTACCCTGTTGGTGGCTTCCTTTAGATTCTTGTCAAAATATGGGTATGGATTTGGATCACAGTATGCTGGAAGCTTTTCAAACTTCAAGAGAAGATGACAGAAACGTGATTCAAACCACCCTCTCCAACTCTGAAAATCATCTTCATCTGAAGCTGTAACATGGATTTGAATGAAAAAATCATAACTAGAGCAGAAAGGAAACCGTTCAAAGAGTACATTCCAGTCACCACTGTTTGGCAAAGTGCTCCAATTTAACTCCATTTTCATTATTGCATCCCAGCCACGTGAAAATTCTGACTTGAGTTTTTGTAGGGTGCTTTTTGTAACATTGTAACTGCAGCGACTATAGGGGTACACTGGTATGATAATTGGCATATGGTGATGTCTATCTGATCCATCAGAATAATCAGGCTGGGTCTCCACCAATGTCACTGGAGTTGGCCACTGCCAATGTGCATATATCCAAAAGAATCTTGAAACCAGCATACTGACGGTGGCATTTGGAAACATTTGGCAAACCCGTGCAACAAGCACAGCCCAGTGTATTCCTCCAAGAAACCCGAAAGTATGTGAATATATTCCTCTCCTCTTTGCCCAAAACTTGATACATCTCAGGGTGGAACGGAAGTTCTCAATCTTGGGTACTAGCTGAAGGATCCGTGCGGTAACTCTGTATCCATTCAAACCTTTGACAGTTGTATCATCAATATTCTCAAGCAATTTTTCATCGAGAATATCCATATCTTCTGGAATTGTTCTCAGACTCATTTGTCTTCTGACATGCTTCTTGCAATGCTTGAAATGTCTTGAAGTTCTTTTTCAGTAGTGATAAGATAGCCTTTTGCCTAAAGATCGCCCCTAAAGTCTTATTTTTACAATTAAAACAGAGGCGAACCATGCCATCCCATTCCTTGAAACTAATTGGAGGAAGAGGATTACAGGGTTCAATACGTACAACCGAGGAGTCAACTTTTGGAGGAGGCCTGAAATTGTTCTTGCCAACTTTCAAGAGATGTGAAACACGAGCTAGCAATTGAGTATTCACTCAAAGCCGGCAATACAAATTATCTCCTGGATTTGCAACAAGTCTCATAGCAAACTCTCTTTGGAACATGATAACGACACATCTAAAATTGGTCTGTGTGATAACAATTTAAATGTAAGCGGAGAAGATATCTGATAAGGAATATTTGCTACACACACACATCGAAATAAGGCAGTTCACATTTGAGAACATCTCCTTGAATGACCTGCAGCCGAATGGCACTGCTTGTGCCTTGTACCCTGCGCTGCAATTCCAGCACCATACGAGGATCCAACTCGACTGCTATTACCTTCTTGGCTACCTCTGATACCTAGTTCTGCGTTTTCTCTGATACCCACGTTTTGGAATAGAAATACAATCAATACCTTATCACACTCTGCATCAACTGAACATATTGACTGTAACAAATACCCATTATTATTGTACACAATTTTGAGATGACAAATACGGTTCTGTTGGTTCCGAAGAATAAAGTTGCAGGCCCTTTCCTATACGCTCCCGTTCAAGGTCATGAGAATCATAATCTCCCCACCGAAGTTGCACATCAATCCAATCTCTATCACTTGCCTTCTGATCAAAAATATCTTTAGACTCTGCCACAAAGAGGATCCAATCCATCAAGACACCGACTATGTGGATGCATATAGATTAACCAAATGGGCAAACCTATTTCCTCCAGCGCCATTTGTATTATCACTTATGTTGGTGCCAGACAAACGACCTGGAATTGCGGTTCCTATTGAAAGTGCATTATGTCCACCTCATAACCACCGCAACTTTCGCTTATACAACTGTCAACCGTCTCTTTGCAAGCACCCATATTATGACATGTTGCATTACCGCCAACTTGGAACATGAGTGATACAGAAGGGCAGCTCATTTCCATTCCTTACACATAACTTGGTTGAACTCAATGAATCCTTCCATTGGCCATTTTGGATCAACAGCCCTGCTAGGATTTTAACCTCTACTGAAAACTCGAACAAATCCCCAATTTCGTAGCATGCTACGAAAACACCTAAACATGTAGCGCTGCGAAACTGCTAAAAAAGAATTCAGGCGCTGCGAAAACACCCTGTCTTTAAGCTAGGCTAAAATTTTTTGGCAACAACATTTTCAGTGATAACACCCAGTATGGTCACCACTATGTTAGAGCCTAGATCTGTCTCAGGCTGAGAAGACAAGGTTCTAGGTCCAAATCAAACCACGCTCAGCCTCATAGCTAGCCCTACGAGGACAGGAGAGGGCTCTCTCCGGGTCAATCTCGGCAAAAGGTAATCAATGAGGCTCGAGATGACTAAAATAAAAGCTAATTTTAGGCTAGGTATTAAATGCAAGGATTTGATTTGGTTTTTTGAGGGTTTTTGTTGAAAAATGGGAAAGGCAAATTTGGGCTCGGGGATGAGGCACATTTTCTGCAGAGTTCTGATTGGGGCAAGGAAGGCAATCGCTTTGATGCTTTAAAGTGAGTGAGATGGATAGATCAGACCGGTGAGGAGCTAAGGAGAGCAAGAGAGTCTCAAGAATTATCCTTAAACAGATGAAAACATGAAAATTTAAACAAATTCAAAGGCAGAGCATAGCAGCTATGGATTCTACCTTAATCACTCATTTGTTCAAATTCAGAAGAAGAAGCTTGAAAATGATACACATAACACTAGATAAACTTACAATTACTCAGAGATTCACACCATAAAAACATAAAGCCACATGGATCCCAAACAATGCTGCAAAACCCTGGTCTTTCCCAGCCAAAAATGCAGAGATAGAATGTACAAAAGAGTGCCAAGATTTTCCCAAGAGTCCAACCCTGAAAATGACTTAGAAAATACATTATATAGACTAGCCCAACCCATTCCCTTGCCTCTAGGGGTCGAGCTCATCATTCTAGGAGCCGTTTCAACCAACTCTAAACAAAGCACTAAAATCTAGGCAATCAAAACAACTTGCCTCTATAAGGTAGGAAACTGATTCATTCATTAAATTTTCACTCTTTGGTGAATGAATCCTCTAGAACAAGTAACTAAGTGCCAAAATTACATCATGTTCACCCAATTACATCAAGATAGATCAAAAATAATATCACAAAGCAAAACAAGTCAAACTAGTCGAATTTCTGCACTGGAAGGTGAAAAATTGGTTAAAAAACCTCTGTGCGCCGCGCCAATTTCTGTATGCGTCGCGCCACTTTGATGATGATTTTGAGGAACTTTTTGAAATCAAAACTGAGCCCAAGTGTGCTTGTTGAAAGCCATACCTGTCTACTTTCCAACCCAAGTGGAATTTCTAAATTTGGTGCCCATTTTCCCCTCCAAAACCTCAATCTCCTAAGACTGCTTCTTGTGTGTCAAAATAGGGGCAAAGAGGTCATTTTAGGGTGTTTTCGACCTCTTGAGGACTCAAAACTTGCCCAAAATTCTTGGCCATGCACCAAAAGTCATGATTTCTCATGGAAAATCCAAACTATAATTTTTTTTGCATTTGGAGCCTCCAATCATAAGTGCGCGCCACGTGGCACGACGCACAGGGAGAAAAACCCTGTTTTTTGTACAAAATTTTCCAAAAATACCAAAAATGCCCCAAATTTCTTGAAATTTGGGCTGGAGCTTCCTTATCAAGTGTTATGCTGGGCTAAAGAGGCTTCGTCCAATATCTAAAGACGATCGAGCTCCCTTTTCCTCTTTTGCTTCTTGATTGCCTTCCTCAATTTCGCCTTCAAATTCCTGATTCGGGCCTTGCACACTTTGTTTCGCGCCATGTAGTGGAAAGCCATGTGTCTCATCCATGCATGGTATTTTTCATCCTTGTCCAACAGCCTCTCTAAGTGCATGTTAACTCTCTCGAGATTGGCCTCCCGATCCTCATTAATCTCTTGCTCCAAAGACGTGAGCTCAACTCTTCTCCTTTGTGCAGCTTGGCGATGCTCACGAATGTTTTTCTATTATTTCATGGTCCACTTAGCCCTCTCCAAGTCAAGGGATAAGGCTTCGATCTCTGATTGCTGCTCCTGGATGATATCTCTAAGTTTGGCGCTTTGTGGACCCGTATCTGTATCATCATCATGAAGGAGAATGAAGTCGGTCTCTCGTTCACTTGATGGCTCACCTGAAGGTCCCTCATCCTGCGTTGGCCTCTTGCCTTTGTCCTACACTTGTGATGCTGATGGAGGAAGCGAGGCCCCTTCCACCCCGGGTGGAGATAACACTCGCTTTGCTGCTGCAAACAAATGTCTGGTGCCTCTCTAATATGTGATGAATATCGGCACACTAGCAGTCTCATGGCGCTCATACTGATGAGAAGGTTCACCTTCATGCTTAACCTCTGATACTCCCCGTGAAGCTCTGAAGAAGTCACGAGAGATGAAATCATCCCAAGTGATGCCCTGCAATCCAAGCTGATGAACCACCAAAATCTTAATAAGAGAAAAATGATATACACTGTTAAGTTGCTGCTGAGGGGTTTTATGCTGTATAAAGGTGGTCATCCTCTCTATGTTCCGGCAAATGAAATACGGAATGTTCATCATCCGTACCCTGGTGAAATGCATGAGAAACCTGATGTGATAAGCATAGAGATGAGAGAACCGTCCCTCACAGCTGAAATATTTCATGATCAATCTCATTAGTGGAGCATATTCATCTTTCAGATATCAGAATGGGAACACTCTCTTGATCTGCCTCAAGAAACTGGTTTTGATGTATGGCTCATAATGCTGCCAGTCAATCTTCTGTTTCTTGTGCCATGGTTCACCAATGTTCGGTATACCGATTGCTAATGAGACAGATTCTGGTGTAAGTGTGAAGGTGACACCGGATAAGGTAGCTCGATCTCCATGTAAGTGCAGCACGAACAGACGAGCTAGCTCATGATGAAATTGGACACTAGCCACCTTTTGACAAAACTCATAGCATGACTGATGTTGAAAACACTGCATAGCAAGAGGGCATGCCTGCAATTCTGTAAGGGTGGTTGGTTCTTCCCTAACATGTTTGCCACTTTTATGAGGCCTCCGGGGTGCCTGGTCTTCCAAGGGAGAGTCACTTTGGGTTTCCACCTCATAGTCCGATGAATGCTCAGATGCCATGACTGCTGTACAAAATACCTTGAAGAAAAGATGCTGTTGTGCTTGGACTGGCCTTTAATGATGTATAAAACTGCTGTGTTGTAATGCAATAGTTGGATTTTGACACCAAGGGGAAAAACAAATGCAACCAGGGAATGTTAGGAAGGGGAAAACAGTAGGGGATTAGGGAATATTGAAATAAATGTTATTAGGGAGAGGAGGGGGATTTTATGTATGGGAATAATGTTTAGGGTTTGGAATTGTTGTATAGGGTTGTGAGATTTTTATAAGGGCTAGGGTTTTTGGGGGTTTTGGGATTTGAATGTGGGGAAGAAAAAGTAGGATTGATGAGCTTAGTGGGGGGGAGTAGGAAATGATGAAACAAGGGAAAAATGGGGAAGGAGGAGAGTCCTTGGTGACAAATCAAAGATTCAAGAACCCACCACAAATTTCCTTTGAAGGCACTTTAGATGTAGGGTTTAAATTTTTTGTTTCAACATTTCTCACCCATAAACCACCAACATTTATCACAAAATTTGATGCAACATCAAGATAGCAAGCCTACCTGGCAAATCCACACAAGTTATGAGCCAATTGGTGAAATTTGAAACAATTTCGGGCTTGGGACTATATGCGCCGCGCCAAGAACCTAGTGCGCCGCACGCTTCCTGTGCACCGCGCCCGTTCAGAATAACACTGGGCAGAAACTCCCAGTGTGCCGCGTGCTTCCAGTGCGTCATGCCACCTGTTCTGTGCGCTGCGCCGGCTAGCTGCAAACAATTTCTCTCCAAAACACGCACTGCTCACCCACTTTGCTTTGAAATGGTTTTCTCCAACCTTGGCATGCAAAATGACATTCATCTTCATAGAAAAACCTTATAAAGACATTGGCTTGATTTTTGGTTCTTCAAAACCCATTTTGTAATGTTTTGAATTTGGCACTTTTTGACAATTAATAGAACTCTGAATTTTTTGTTTCCTCCTTGATTTTTGGTTGAAATGATGAATTTCTTGGCAAATTTTTTCAGGAATAGCTGACATGGGATTTGGCAAAGGAGACCAGGGCTGCACCTGGAGAATTCAAGAACTGAAAATTTTGGAAAATTATTATAAAAAATGAAATGTCGTCTTGTCTTCAAAACAGAGTTTTGAAGAAAAGTCATAATCCATCCATATGACGATAAAAATCTTTGAAATAACAACTTATCAAGAACCTCCCTCTGGCCTGCTGGCTTTATTAGACCTTGTGAAGACACAACTTGACTAACCCTAGACCTAATGACTTAAAACCTAGAAACTGAAACAGGACTGCAAATGACTTTTAAGACTTGATTTTGATGGACAGACCTGAGCCAGCAGTGCAAAGCATGAGGGGTATGAATGACAAAAGCCCTTTCGTCAGATTTATGGCATGCTCCTAACGGAATGCAACTGATCAAGCGAGATGGGACACCTAAAAATGAAATGCAAAAGGAGTTTTGATCTCTGATGGAGGGATGACTAGACCGACTCTAACATTGGCTCCAATGGGGATGGTAGCTCCTTGGAGGTGCCAAGAACGGCAAATCTCTGGAAGAGCTAGACAGTGCCTTCGTCCATTGGGCTATGGAGTCATTATTTCGACAAACAATACAAGACTTTTGACTCAATTTATTTGACTGAAACTTGACTCAAAATGACTCGATAATGACACTAAAATGACTGAAAAACTGACTCGACAAACTGAACTCAAAACTGAAATCTTTCTTCAGAATTATAGCCTTCACTTCGGGCCCCAGACTAAAGAAAAGATCACAGCACACACTTGCAATGAAACTGAAATAAAATGGTATTTACAATGACAATGATGACAACAGAAATAGCTTAGAAAAGGTACCGCTTGAGCAGCCGACCATTGACTGGCCCTCCTACACAATCTTCCCCATTCATCTCCTTCAAAAGAAAGGCATTCTGACCCCGATATGCTACAATCTTAAAAGGACCTTTCCAGAGATTGTCAAACTTACCGTGCTTGCCCTTTTCCTCATTCCTTGCATCCCACTTTAAAACCACATCATCCAACTGAAATGTGTCCGCCTTTGCTTTTCTGTCATATATCTTTTTAATTCTCTCCTACAACTTGAATATGTTTTGAAAAACATCCTCCCATGTCTGCTGCAAGTGGATCATTTGATTTAGTCTTCTCTGCTGGATCCTCTTCACTACCAGCCTCTTGAAAAAGTTTGACTACCAGAGCTGCAAGAGAGGTAGGGAACACCGTGTCAACTCCATAAACTAACTCAAAGGAGGACATACCAATGGATTTCTTTTGACTCACACGATCTGCCCAAAGTGCATGGACCAACTTCTTATGCCAAATTTTCTTGTTTATTTCCAGCATCGTTTTAATGATATTAACCAAAGATTTGTTGGAAGACTCCGCCAATCCATTGCCTTGCGGATGATAGGTGGTTGAGTGCCCCAAAGTAATATGATATTTACTACAAAACTCAACCATCCTTTTTGACTTGAAAGCTATTGCGTTATCAGTGATTAACTTATTCGGGCAACCAAAACGAGACAAAATATTATTTTCAAGGAATGAAATTATTACCGCATCCGTAGCTTTCCTAGTGGGAATTGCTTCGATCCACTTCGTGAAGTAATCTGTCGCTATGAGGATCCATCTATGCTGACCTGAAGAAGAAGGATGAATTTCACCAATGAAATCCAACCCCCACTGCTGAAAAGGGGCACTCACCTTAATGGGCTTAAGCGACAAAGGCTGTAATTTATGTTTCCTTCAAAAATCTGGCAGTTATGACAGCTCTTAACAGTCTTGAACACATCAGCAAACAATGTCGGCCAATAGTATCCAGCCCTCAGAATTTTGTTTGTCGTTGTTTTCCAAAAAAGGTGACTGCCACAATCTCCTTTATGGAAATCCTCCATGACCTGCTTCGCTTCTTCCTCCACCAAACATTTTAACAAAACGCCACCGGGATCTTTCCAATAAAGTGCAGAATTCAAAATACAAAACTTAGCAGCCTTTAACTTAAGAGTTCTAGCTTTATTTCTAGCCATACCCGGTGGCGCGGACAAATTCTGAAGTACATAGATGATATCTGAATACCATGGAGAAAGAACAAACATCTCTGATACCTGAAGTGACGAGCTTTCCTCATTTTCAGCGGACATAACAGCGATCAGATTTATGTCTAAGACGTGCAGATTTGATTCAGCCATCAACTTTGCCAATCCCTGACCTTTAACAAGCTTTGTGGGCCTTATCTCCACATCATACTCCAGCAAAGCTGCTATCCACTTGCCACGTCTTCCTTCAGGATCGGTCTGGACCAAAACATCTTTGACAGCAACGTTAGGAACATAAGCTAAAATATGGGAATGCAGAATGTATACACCGAAATCTTTCAATGCTTTTACAAGTGCAAGGGCTTGCTTCTCAATAATGTTGTATTTCAACGGAGCATCTCTTATAGTCCGGCTGAAAAAAGAAATGGGTCTTTCATGCTCATCTTTTTTCTGTATTAATACAGCTGCCATAGTATGCTCCGAAGCAAATGAAAACAATATAAAATCCTGAGTATAATCTGGGCTGATTAGAACCGGAGCTGAAGAAAGAGCCAATTTTACTAAATTGAAAGATTTTACAGCCTCTTCCATCCACGACACTTGGCTGTCCTTCTTAAGCATGTTTGTAATCTCCCTCAGATGTTCAACAAGATTAGGAACAAAGCGGTGCAGAAAATTCATCTTACCATTAAACGATTGTATCTCCTTCTTATTCCGGGGCAGGTCAATTTGCTGAATCACTTCCACACATGCTGGATCAATACAGATGCCATCTTTTGAGATAATGTGCCCAAGTAGTTTGCCTTCATCCATGGCAAACAAACTCTTCTTAGGATTCAGCGACACACCATATTTTCTGCACTTTTCAAAGAAAATTTTCAAATGATACACGTGTTCTTCATCTGATTTGGAAAACACGGTCAAATCATCAAGGTACACAACCAAGAAGACATCCTTCTCATTTGCGAAAGCCAAGTCCATTGCCCGCTGAAAAGTGGCACCCGCGTTCTTCAAACCGAAAGGCATTTTGGCATAATGAAAGGTTCCCCACGGAGTGGTGAACGCTGTTTTCTCTCGGTCATCTTCATGGACTAAAATTTGGTTATATCCTGAATAACCATCGAGTAGTGACATACGAGATGCTTCAACTACTCGCTGAAGTATGTGATCCATTTTGGGTAGCGGATAATTATCCTTCAATGAAACTTTGTTGAGATTTCGAAAATAAATGCTCAAACGAATCTCATCGGTCTTCTTTTGCACGGGCACCAAATTTGATATCCAATCAGAAAAACGTATGGGAACAATGATTCCTGATTTGTACAACCTATTTATCTCCTTCTCAATTGATGGCAGAAATTTTGGATTAAGCCTTCTTAACTTCTGTCTGAAAGGTTTTTGATTAGGCTTCATAGGAATAGTGTGATGAATTATATTTGTATCATATGTCTTCAAATCAGAATAGTCCCAAGCAAACACATCGGCAAAAGATGACAACAAACTAATATATTTGGCCTTTACCTTCGGTGGCAATGCTTTGGACAACTTTACCATCTTCGGATGCTCGGCTGTTCCAATATTCACATCTTCGACTCCCTTCTCTGTTGGCTGTAATGTTGGTTTGCGAGCTACGTCATCATGATCAAAGAGCTCTTCTAAAGGTATCAAACCTTTAGGAATCACATTATCTTTGAGCTGCAACACTTCCATTTGATTGATCTGCACATCATCTTTTCCGTCATCATGCTCTACATCAATTGAGGTATCTTTGAATTTACCTTTGTTTTTCAGAAAATCATTAATCTCCTCATCATCTTGGAAAACTTGCCAATATCTCTGATTGTCCGGGTCAGTCGGACGATGCTTCACATGGATTTCAAATTTATTGCTTGAGTTCATAGGAATCTTTAAATTACTTGCTGCCTTAGCAAGTGCATCAACAATACTATTTTGAATACGAGGCACACACGTCAAAGTGTAATCTGAAAACAACTTCAAAATGTCTAGAACAACATTCCGGTATGCCCGCATTCGAGGATGCTTTGCTTGATATTCGCCTTTAACTTGCTTAATCACCAATTCGGAGTCGCCATATACAACAATCCTCTTAGCATTCAGCTTTCTTAGGATCTTTAGGCCAGCAATCAAAGCCTCATACTCAGCTTCATTGTTTGAGCAATCAAAAGCAAGTTTATAAGAACATACCCGCACATTACTCGGCACTTTGTTTGGAGCAGAAAAAGGATTGCGTACCCAAATTCCAATTCCAGCACCATCATTTCCCACTGCGCCATCGAAATCCATGGTCCACAGGCCATCTTCCTCTTCTTCTAAGTGCTCAAACTCTTTCTCCTCTATTTTTTCTGCTTGCTCTCCATCATCTTTTTCTGATTGCTGAATGGTATTTCCATTTTCTTGTCCTTCTCTCTTCAAAACTTCCTTGAAATTTTCTGCTATTTCTGGAATATCATCTGCTACAACTAATTGACTATCAATATCATTGAAACTATCTGAATACAAAACAAAAGACTCTAGATCTGTATGTACATAATTAATCGAATGATTAATTGGTTTCTCCTTGCTTGTAATCATGTATTTCATTTTCTGTTCACGATACAATTTTCTCATTTGGCCAAACACTGGAATCGTTGCATAGGAGAAATCAAGCTACATATTTCCTTCGATCTTTGCTCTCCAAGACCTTGAAAGAAGCATACCGAATCGGGGAGGAATGTCTGCCACAACAACATCCATCAAAATATTCTTAGCCGGAATCTGATCCAAACTGACCACCAAGTCTTTAATAAGCCCAATACATCTCACCCTACTGGAATCAAACGAATAGAGATCATGGTACTTCCTGGTAATGTCCAAACCCAACTTCTCCATGATAGCTTTTGGCATAAGATTGTGGGAGGCGCCGGAATCAAACATAGCATTATGCAACACAAACTCATGCACTCTCAAACTGATATAAAAAGGAGGCACATCACTGTCTGGAGACTCACCATTCAATGCTGGTCCAAAAATCAGTTCAGTTTTATCATCTTCCGCACTCACCATGTCAGACATTGGATCAAAATTTAGAATTTTGGAAACCTGCCCTCTATAATCGTTGTTCCTCATCAGCTCTGTCAAAGGAATAGATAACTTCAATTTAGAAATTTCATTTTATAAACTAAAAGTGGAAGTCTTCTCTACCTCTTTGGCTGGAACCTCTTTCTTCTCAGCTTT
Source organism: Pinus tabuliformis (assembly GCA_031772625.1). Taxonomy (NCBI): domain Eukaryota; kingdom Viridiplantae; phylum Streptophyta; class Pinopsida; order Pinales; family Pinaceae; genus Pinus; species Pinus tabuliformis. The sequence goes on along the minus strand of CM062804.1, from coordinate 515,588,982 downwards.
ATATTTCGGTAAAATAGGCTGATTGACTTGTTCATTTGCTGATGGAGATTTGTTAGGCATAGGATCATCAACTTCTTTTCCTTTATTTGGTGCAACTGGTGGCTCATTCTTCGATGCTGGACCTTCCTTTCTCTTTTGGATTGGATTGATGGGGACATTTCTATTTCTTAATGAATACTGACACTGCTGGGTAGACAAAGCATGCATATACCCTCTTTGATACTCATCCGACTCCTCTTCAAGAGCTGTGTCATTTGATAAGATGAAATCTGCATCATGCTGTACAGCTGAACCTTTCTGCATACTCATCATCTTCAGTGATAAATGTGGGCATATCATCAGGAGTAAAGAAGTGGCTTTCTTCTCCTATTACATGGTCTTCATCATCAGATTCGAGGCCAACAAAATTCTATTGAAGAGGTGTCTTTACTTGTTACTGTTGTGATGCCGTTTCTTGTGCTCGCTGCTCACGCTGTTTGATCCTGAATTGTGGCTGCTGCTGGCCACGGAAATTGGGATTCCAAATCTGCGTTTCAGGCTTATCAAGTGTCAACCTTTCAATCATATTTTCTACCTTGCGTAGCACCTGATCTGAGGTAGAAACTTCTTCCTTTATTGAGACTTTCTTTTCTGCTTTCAATCTAGCTCGCTTGTCATTCAAATTTGCCTCAATGCTAACGGCAATTTTCTGCATTTCTTCTAAGGTAGCTGGATCTCTCTCCCTTAATTGATAAGCCATGTCTAGATCAAAACCATCCGGGAACTTAAGCAAAGCTGATCTTCTAGCTGGATTTAAATCATCTGGAATTGCATTATAAACCACATTGAATCTGATACAATAGTCTTGAATGGACTCACCAACATTTCGCTTGATCTTGGTATATTCAGAAGTGATTTGCAACGGATCTTTCTTTACTTCCCAGCGTTCCAAAAACTATCTTTTAAGCTCTTCTAATGTAGGAATACTTTTGGCCGGTAAAGCTCTGAACCATTTTCTTACCTCGCCACCGAAAGTCTGCACGAATAACCTCATAGTCACATTTTCTGCATCGATCTCATGGAGATTGAAGAAATCTGTCATTTTGTCCACGTGTTGTTGAGCTGTGATACCCTGAGGCATGCCATCAAATAAAGGAATTTTTCCCTGATAATCTGCGGGCATGTCATTCAAAACTTGAGGCAGCACGAGAGGTGCAAACCGAGTAGCCATTGCTCTTGGTGGACTTGGTCTGGGGGATGTTGGAGGAGTGGGAGCAGCTGATGTGTGAGGTGTATGAGGAGGTGTATGCGGAGGTGAAGCAATTTTGGGTGTAGAAGGAGTAGATGGAGGTGAATTTACAGTAGACCTTTGCTCAGCAATATTAGGCTGCGGGGGAAGGGTGGCAATGAAGGGTGGTTTGGTAGGGATTTTCGAAGCGGATGCCGTTACAGAAGATCCGAGGGTTGCAGATGCAGCTTCTAGGAAATCAACGATATTTGAAACGTGAATTTCTCTCTGAAGGTGCCTCAAGATAAAATTCTCAATTGATTTATTATTTCTTTCAACTTCAAGAGCTGCAGCAAAGTCAGGATTTGGAACTATAGAACCAAGAGAACTTTCGGATTTGGTTTCAAATAATGACAATTCAAACTTTTCATCAAAATCAAGCTCTTCAAGATACTCAAAAAGTGTAGGACATGAACGATATTTAAACATGAGAGTGACGGAGCTTTCTTGGCGAACAATTCTTGAAATCAGATTAGGATTCTCGTAGAAAGGGGGAGGATTTGGATCTGGATTAGCTCTGGTATATCTCTTTGAAGCCAGCGTGTTATTCTTAAGAAATCAAAGGGACATAGACAACTTATTCAGCCTTTCAGATTCTAAACTTATGATCCAAAGCTTAGAATTCTCAAATGTACTGGGGCGATTTACAGGTCAAGTGTCACGATTACAAGCTAGACCGGAGATTGACTGAAGCAGCGTTTATCTACTTGCGCTAATGCAAAGCAAAAGCTTTTTGAAGGCTACCTGGCATAACTTCAGGCTCCTTCTGTAGCTTAGAAAACCAATGACATCAACAAGCAAAACATTTTCTTCCCTAGTATGGTCGCCACTATGTTAGAGCCTAGATTTGTCTCAGGCTGAAAAGACAAGGTTCTAGGTCCACATCAAACCACGCTCAGCCTCGTAGCTAGCCCTACGAGGACAGGAGAGGGCTCTCTCCAGGTCAATCTCAGAAAAAAGGTAATCAATGAGGCTCGAGATGACTAAAATAAAAGATAATTTTAGGCTAGGTATTAAGTGCAAGGATTTGATTTGGTTTTTCGAGGGTTTTTGTTGAAAATATGGGAAAGGCAAATTTGGGCTTGGGGATGAGGCATAGTTTCTGCAGAGTTCTGGTTGGGGCAAGGAAGGCAATCGCTTTGATGCTTTAAAGTGAGTGAGATGGATATATCAGACTGGTGAGGAGCTTAGGAGAGCAAGAGAGTCTCAAGAATTCTCCTTAAACAGATGAAAACATGAAAATTTAAACAAATTCAAAGGCAGAGCATAGCAGTTATGGATTCTACCTTAATCACTCATTTGTTAAAATTAAGAAGAAGAAGCTTGAAAATGATACACATAACACTAGATAAACTTACAATTACTTAGAGATTCACACCATCAAAACATAAAGCCACATGGATCCCAAACAGTGCGGCAAAACCCTGGTCTTTCCTTAGCCAAAAATGCAGAGATAGAATGTACAATAGAGTGCCAAGCTTTTCCCAAGAGTCCAACCCTGAAAATGACTTAGAAAATACATGATATAGACTAGCCCAACTCATTCCCTTGCCTCTAGGGGTCGAGCTCATCATTCTAGGAGTTGTTTCAGCCAATTCTAAACAAAGCACTAAAATCTAGGCAATCAAAACAACTTGCCTCTATAAGGTAGGAAACTGATTCATTCATTAAATTTTCACTCTTTGGTGAATGTATCCTCTAGAACAAGTAACTAAGTGCCAAAATTACATCATGTTCACCCAATTACATCAAGATAGATAAAAAATAACATCACAAAGCAAAACTAGTCAAACTGGCCGAATTTCTGCGCTGGAAGGTGAAAAAATGGTCAAAAAACCTCTGTGCGCCGCGCCAATTTCTGTATGCATCATGCCACTTTGATGCTGATTTTGAGGCACTTTCTGAAGTCAAAATTGAGCCCAAGTGTGCTTTTTGGAAATCCCTGCCTGTCTACTTTCCAATCCAAGTGGAATTTCTGAATTTGGTACCCACTTGCCCCTCCAAAATCTCAATCTCCTAAGACTGCTTCCTGTGTGTCAAAATAGGGGCAGAGAGGTCATTTTTAGGGTGTTTTTGACCTCTTGAGGACTCAAAACTTGCCCAAACTTCTTGGCCATGCACCAAAAGTCATGATTTTTCATGGAAAATCCAAACTGTAAACTTTTTTGCATTTAGAGCCTCCAATCATAAGCGCGCGCCACGTGGCGAGGCGCACAGGGAGAAAAACCCTGTTTTTTGTAGAAAAATTTCCAAAAATACCAAAAATGCTCCAAATTTCTTGAAATTTGGGCTGGAGCTTCCTTATCAAGTGTTATGCTGGGCTAAATAGGCTTCAGCCAATATCTGAAGACGATCGAGCTCCCTTTGCCTCTTTTGCTTCTTGATTGCCTTCCTCAATTTCGCCTTCAAATTCCTGATTCGGGCCTTGCACACTTTGTTTCGCGCCATGTAGTGGAAAGCCATGTGTCTCAGAAATGCATGGTATTTTTCAGCCTTTTCCAATAGCCTCTTGATGAGCCCCAAAAATGGACAAATATTTGGGCTCATTCAACCTCCTAGTTTGACTTAATCCACCACTCTCATTAGTTTATTGCATGTTTTTGATTATTTTTATGTTAATAGTGAATTTGGTTAGTCATTATGCCAACAAGTCTAATGGGTGCTTTGTGTAGCCTTTTTGGTCAACTTGGAGACAAAATTGAAGGTCTTAATGAGCACTTGGCAGCCAAATTCGTGGGAAGACAAGCTAGAGGATTTGTAGGAAGGTGTCCCCCTCATTTATGGGCCCTTACCTCGAATTCTCCACCATCAGCTCGGAGTTCAAAGGTCACCAAATCAATGAGCACAAGGGCAGCCAAGCAAGTCAAGTAGGACTACTGTTAACTACAAGTCTTGGGCAGCCAAGTCCCTAAATTTTAGGAGGACTGTTGGGTCCTCAAATTGTATAAATAAGAGGGCTTAAGACCTCATTTCAGTTAGTCATTTTGGGGTTAGCTAGTTGGTAGTCATTTTTGTAGCTAGTGGTTAGTCAATTTGGTTAGCTAGTTAGTCATTTTGTTTTAGCCATTAGTTAGCTAGCTTGTAGTTCGATTTTTATGCAATAGATTAGCTTTGCTTTCAGCTCATGTTCAAGTCCTCCTTGTGGACAGTTTTGATGTAACTCTTCATTCTTGATTAATAAAGATGAATCCAGCTTTGCACCAGCTCTAAATCTCTCTTAGGAGGCTGTAGCTCTTGGGGTTGGGCCCATCTCAAGCGCCCAATACCTCCTTTGATTATCTTTATGTGTTTTGCTGCATTCTTAGAATAAAATCTGCTATTTGTATTTAAATCTTGCATTGTTATTTGGATTTCTTTTGATGGTTAAAGTAGCTTTTTATGGTTAGAATCGATTGGTAGGATGTTGTCATGCATTTAGATCTTTTTGAATGTTCTTACTCACGTGATGTACATGGTTCTCTTTCCAAACAAAGCTGTTGTTTATTCATTTCATTGACAGTTGGATTAAGTTAGCTAGGACTTGGTTTGTTTGCAAGGATTCATTGATTCGTTTGAATGAGCATTGTGCAGGGCATCTCTATCACCTTCATCACCTCCTCGTTCATCTGAGCCTCGTCCAGATCAGCTCCTCCATCACCAAGTCTGTTTCCTCATCTCCCATCTGCTCTTTTGCCACGAAACCGTACCTTCTTGCTTTTCCATTGCCTACACCTTCGTTGATGCAAGTCAGCCTTCCACATCATCTCACCACTCCATCCATCAGTTCCTGGGTCACTTCAGACCCCCATCCTACCTCCATAACCATCCATGCATCTTCCATCAACCATCCATCCTCAAACATCCCATTTTGAAACATCCTGTAGAAGAATTGCAGAACATCCTGTAGAAACCCCTGCAGACTTCCTGTAGAAGTTCATAGACACGGTTGCATGTCATCCAAACTTTGTGAAACTCTCAGAAGGAATGTTAGGGATCCCTTAGACCCTCTATGTACCATCTCAACCTTTCCCAAAGCATTTCATGCCTTGATCCATCCCTGCACAGTGGAGAACTAGTTAGAAGCCCATGCATGATAATTTCAACAACTTAAGCAAAAATACAAAAATATGTTTTCTTCAGATAGTAATAACTTAGACACATGCATTTTACCTTCCTAGAAGTAAGGCATCTCTTCTCGTAGTTTTCATTCTCCTTTTTGCATCAGTAGGACTAGTTAGTAGAATTAGGGTTTGCTAGGGTTTGTATTTCTTTTTGGCTTTCAGTTTCTTTCCGCAAGTATATTAGCTTCCTTTGAGTTAGCTTTCGTCCATCAATTAAAAAGCTTCTTCTAAGAGCTCATAGAAGTTGGCTTGAGCCCCTAGCGGACTTGTGTCAGCTGACCAAGTGACAGCTGCGGTAAGAGCTAGTACTTGTGCATACAGCACCATCGCTTCCAAGTTTGTTACGAACTACCGGGTTGATAAAATTAAAGAAGGGAGTTCCAGGAGTTGTAGCATTATTGCTACAATACTGGGGCCCACCATCTTTTTGGCGCCGTTGCCGAGGAAGCGTCAGAGTATTAGTAATTGTTGGTTTTCTTCTATTTTCTTACTCTTGCCTTCTGCTCAGTAGTTTATTTCATTTCCATTCTGCAAAAGTAGCATAGACATTTCCTGCTTTCATAGATTAGCATTTCCTGCTTTCATAGATTAGCATTTCCTGCTTTCATAGATTAGCATTTCATTTATGCAAGCGTAGATTAGCATTTCAATTCCGCAAGCGTAGACTAGCATTTCATTCCTGCAATTTCATTTGAGCAAAATAGATTAGTCCTTTCCTGCTTTCATTTCAATTCCGCATTTTCATTTTGGCAAGATAGTTAGTTGCAGTTCAATCTATTTCAGTTTTGCAAGTAGAAGTAGAAAAAAATCAAAAATCAACCAAAAAGATTTCATTTCATACCTTGTAGGAGTAGAGATCAGTTAGAAAAATGATTGCACAACACCCCCACTACTTCACACAGCCAACATTCTCTCTTCTTCAATGGCTGTGATTAAAGAGCCCCTGGGTGGACATCAAGGCATATTTAAAGAACCTCTAGGGAAGAAGAAGAAGAAACCATTCCTCTGGAGCAAATGGCTACAAGTAGAAATGTTGGGAGCAACATCGTGTCCAAAGATGAATTTGAAAATCAGTTGGAAGATTTCAAGAGTGATATGAGGCAGTTTCTTGCCATGCAACTAGATACCTTGCGGATCCAAAAGAAGCAAGAGGAAGCCAAGAGGGCTTTGGTCATTTTTTGTCCTAGGTGCACTAGAAAGCATCCTAGGAACGAATGTCCATTGCACTCCCTATAAGTGTGTTTCATTTGTGAAGAATACCATCCTACAGACTAGTGCCCTTCCTTGCCCAGAATCAAAGCTGCATATCAAAGAGCCAAGGGAGCCACTGAATCACTCTATCACATGAACCAAAGTTGGCCGCATGGACCTAGATCTTACCAACAGAAACTGCAAGGGACATCTGAGACCTATTATGACCCCTATCAAGCCACTTTCATGCCTTCTTGGGGTCCCCCTACTCATCCTTCCTGGTTCACACCTCCTCCTTGTTCCTTCACAGATCCATATTATGCCCAACCAGCTGCTCATTCGTTTCACTCTTATGCTCAGCCACAGCCTCAGTGGAATGCACCTCATCAGGGGTGGAGGCCCGAGTACAACACTCCTCCCGCTCATTTTCCTCCACCACCTGCTCATCCACAACCATCGCCTCCTCCTCCACCAAGGCAACCCCAAATGCCTACCCAACCACAATGCCATCCATCTCCATCTCAATTTCACACCTCCACTCAACTACCCATACCATTTCCAAAACCATGCAATGGAGCAGCTCAACCAAATTGCAAAGCTGAGGCACAACATGTGCAAATGACTCCTTTTGAGCTCAATGATGTTCACCAAAGCTCAAGAAGAGCCTTGCAAAAAAGAGATTATCTTGAAAGCATTGAAGGACCACATCCGGAAAAACAAGATTCAAAAGAGGAGATCAAAGAACCATGGGCTGCACTTGATGAAGAGAAGAGATCGGAATCAGAGATCGAGAAAGCCTCCTCATGGTTACCATCAAATCCTCCATGTACTCAAGAGAAAGATCAGCAAAAGGAGGAAGATGGGAGAGTCATGATAGAAGGTGACATGAAGAATGATCCAGATCAGAAAAAGGACCAAGGATATTAAAGCTATATTGAGACATGGTTCCAAACAGTCACTAAGTTGCAGCAATACTCTCTTCCTCAGCTATGTTTTGTACTTTCAAAGTCAGATCATTTTGTCTCTGAAATTTGGATAGTTGTCAAAGCATGCATTCCGAGCCTTCACATCATTTTGTCTCTAATCTTGATGTGCACATGGCTCCATTGGAAGTATTCTTATACTTGAAAATGATTTTGTTTTTTTCAAGTAGGGTAGGGTAGAAAAAAAAAAAGAAAAAAAAAAGAGAAAAAAAGAAAAAGAGAAAAAATGAAAAAAGAGGAAAATAGAAATCTAAGGTGAAAACCTCCTCGGAGGCGCCTTAGATTGGCTCATTGATTGAAAACCTCCATGAGGCGGTCAATGGGTTGGAAAAAAAAGGAAAAAAGAGAATAATATCTCTGGGTGAAAACCTCCCTTGGAGGCGCCCAGGGCAGGCAATTAGGGTGAAAACCTCCATGAGGCGCCCTAGTTGTTTTTCAAAAAAAAAAGAGAAAAAGAAAAATAAAGCTAATCTCCATTGAATAATTTCACGTTGCAGCAGTGACATTGCAGGTTGCAAGAAGGACGTTTCATGACAGGAGGAGCACTCAAATCAAGGTCAAAGGAATTTCCTTGCCTTCTACAGGAAGCTCTGTATTTCTACAGGAAACATCTTGTAGAACCTTTGGACGAGACAAATCCAATTTCAAAAGTGAATCTAATGGTTGGAATATATTTTTTAGGCCTGCAAGCACCTCTATGTCCATTCCTCACCCTTTTCCATCATCTTTTCGACCTCATTGTGCTTCTTCATTGTGCTTCTACAGGAAGTTCCTGTAGAAATTGTAGGAAGCTAGAAATGGATTTCAAAAGGGTGGTTTGGTGAACATGGTAGCTTCCTCAAGGGTTCAGAAGTCCTCCTGCACTTTTCAAACTCCTCCTCCATCATCTCCATGCCTGCATCACAACCCAAGCTCAGTTTTCCCTTCCATGCAAACACATGCAAAGTGCCTTGAAGCAAAAATCCATAAAACAAAATTTGTTTTTTCCATAACTTGAAAACCATGCATCCATTTGACAAACCGTTTTATGGGGAATTGTACAAGGGTGATGGCAACATGCTTGAGCAGTTTCAGCCAATTCCGGTGCACGGTTTCCAAGAAATCAGCCTCCATCACCATCAGCCATTTTTGCATTTTCTCCATAACCGTGCATCCGTTTCAAAACATGTTTCATGGGGATATGCATATGAGTGATGGTAACCTACCCAAGCAGTTTCAGCCGATTCCGATGCACGGTTTCCGAGAAATCGACCTCTGAAATCTTCAGCCATTTTCCATTTTTCTCGAAATCCGTGCATCCATTGATCACGAATTTGCTATGGGAGATGCATAATGATGGTAGGAACATGCTCACCGAGTTTCAGATCAATCCGATCCACCGTTTGGGAGAAATGGCAAAAGAAGTTCTGGTTTTGTGACCATGCGGCAGCAGCAGCTTGAACGGGCAGAGTTGAACGTGGAAACGATTGCATGCAGCTCAGATCTGGCCAGAGGACACCTGCACAAGGAAAAGCAATCAAAAATAATTAGCCAAGCCTCATGCAATCAAAGGATCAGAGCATGCAGCAACAAGAAGCTTCACAAGCAGCCGTTTGGCTTCAGGTACGTGACAAAACCTATTCCTCTATTGCATGAATCTAATTCAAGAACTGCATGAACGAATGGAGTGATGGAATTAAGCCACGAATTTAGGAAGGTTCACTTGATGTCCAGTTCTCTAGCAAGTCACGCAGCATGCATGGGTCAGCCATGCACGTGAAAGTCAAAAAACGGACAGTATGGGCAGTCTAACTCCAGTGCAACTGAATCGATGAGATTTCAAGCAGAGAACAAATAGTGACCACTGCAGTTCATGATTGCAAAACAGTCGCATAAGCCAGCACACGTATGTGCCACCTCACTCCAAAAATCACGCAGAAATCTGAGCGCTCAGCTGTTAGTCAACTTGCACTTGCATCATGCTCACTCAAAGTATACATCCTCTTCTTCCACAATCGGCTTAATCTATCGACCTCCGCTGAGTTTCCTACCTATTTTTGAATTTCTCTAGTGCATCGGGCTCACTCAAAGGCCGAATCACGTTCTACAGGAAACGGGTGAAATCTTCTACAGGAAATACAGCATAGCCTTCCGGAGCAGTCTGACAGAGATGGAGGATACACGACAAGGTGGGATGAATGAAAATCCAAGGGACATGGTGTTGTCAGACAATGATGCTGGACACAACACAACTGTTATTGCATCTTTTCAAGAAAAACATGTTGATTCTGGACAGTCAAAACAGCCTATTTCAATTCCAATATTGGGAGAAATAAATGAAGATCATGCAGGGAGATGTGTAACAGAGGCTACTCAGCAGGATGTTTTTTTTTTGCCAGAAATGCAAGGACCATCAACATCCTCATTGGATGAGAATGGCAATGAAGACACAGGAAAATATGCTGCTGGGAAGGATGTCGTGATAGCTAACTTGCAAGGATGTCCAGGACCATTGGTGGATGAACGTATTGAGATTATGTCATGTGGTGAACTGAACTGTTGGACAAAAATGAAGAGTTTTGGCCAAAGATATCAGTCCTTCTAACAGTGAGGAAGAAGAGCAGAAAGGGGGAGAAGATGAAGGCTGCCACAGCCCAGCTGAAAAGAAAATCACCCACAGCCAAGCAGGACACAGTGAAGCTTGAAGAAAGGTAGGCTCAAAAATACCATTTCCATGCATGAGATTTTAAAGGGTGGTGAACTAGCTTGGTTGAAGTGGGGACAATTAAAACCAGTCTGCCTGTGGGTCAAGAATGGTGGTTTGCTTGTGGGATACACAAAATTTCTTTCAAATAGCGCTGCATCACATTCTCTTCCAAGGTTCCTGTCAACAAATGCTCCACATGATAATGATAAACCACTGTAACGCTCACCTGTGCACATATAAACTACTTTTTTTTTCTTTTTGTGGCTGTTATATGGTTAGTGTGAAAAGTAGCTCTAAATCTATCACTGAAGCAATTACAAGCTCGGCATACCTGAAACACAGTATCCTGGATGGACAAAGAAGACTGTGTATATAGTGCAGAAATAACAAGGGTTACATCTCGGCTCTATATTCAGATCTGTCTAGACAGATCAAGATCTCAATGAAGCAGTGATGAATGATGATGAAAAATGTGACACTGTCACACGGGTATTCTCACCATGCCTAGCAGCACAGTTCAAGAAGAAGGCACCCTCAGCCACGCAGACCAAAACAGTTGACACAGGACCTTCTACAGGAAGTCTGGAAACGGAGCAGCAAAGGGAGAAATCGCCTAAGATTTTGGCCAGGGAGGCGGTAGCAGTGCTAGATGCCCTAAGCACATCTCCAAGGCAAAAAGGGAAGCAAAAAAGGGAGCCTTCCATGTACTTTAAGGCAAGAAGGAGCATGTGGATAAAAGCTGGCAGACCCTAACCACAGTCAAAGGAGCCAATTACAATTGAGGACACCACAGCTAAACAAAAGGAAGAGTCTCCTTCAAAGGGGTCCATCATCTATGAATGAGGAAACTAAAAACCTTCACCTAGAGAGAAGCAAATCAAGGTGATGGACTCAAAGACTGCTTCTACAGGAAGACAGAGAACAGTTAGCAGACTATTCTACAGGAAGACAAAGGACTATTTCTACAGGAAAACAGAGGACTGTTTCTACAGGAAACCAGCAAATAGTTTCTACAGGAAGGTTTGAAAAGAGGAAGCCAAAGGAGAAATCGACCGAGATGCTAGCCAAGGAAGCCACCAGGGCCATCAAAGACGAGGGGAGAGATTTGGTTGCTCAGAGGATGAGCAACACTTTCAGTAGGGGGGTGATGATGAGCCCCAAAAATGGACAAATATTTGGGCTCATTCAACCTCCTAGTTTGACTTAATCCACCACTCTCATTAGTTTATTGCATGTTTTTGATTATTTTTATGTTAATAGAGTGAATTTGGTTAGTCATTATGCCAACAAGTCTAATGGGTGCTTTGTGTAGCCTTTTTGGTCAACTTGGAGACAAAATTGAAGGTCTTAATGAGCACTTGGCAGCCAAATTGGGAAGACAAGCTGAGGATTTGTGGAAGACAAAGAGATTTGTAAGGTGTCCCCTCATTTATGGGCCCTTACCTCGAATTCTCCACCATCACTCGGAGTTCAAAGGCCACCAAATCAATGAGCACAAGGGCAGCCAAGCAAGTCAAGTAGGACTGCTGTTAACTACAAGTCTTGGGCAGCCAAGTCCCTAAATTTTAGGAGGACTGTTGGGTCCTCAAATTGTATAAATAAGAGGGCTTAAGACCTCATTTCAGTTAGTCATTTTGGGGTTAGCTAGTTGGTAGTCATTTTTGTAGCTAGTGGTTAGTCAATTTGGTTAGCTAGTTAGTCATTTTGTTTTAGCCATTAGTTAGCTAGCTTGTAGTTCGATTTTTATGCAATAGATTAGCTTTGCTTTCAGCTCATGTTCAAGTCCTCCTTGTGGACAGTTTTGATGTAACTCTTCATTCTTGATTAATAAAGATGAATCCAGCTTTGCACCAGCTCTAAATCTCTCTTAGGAGGCTGTAGCTCTTGGGGTTGGGCCCATCTCAAGCGCCCAATACCTCCTTTGATTATCTTTATGTGTTTTGCTGCATTCTTAGAATAAAATCTGCTATTTGTATTTAAATCTTGCATTGTTATTTGGATTTCTTTTGATGGTTAAATTAGCTTTTTATGGTTAGAATCGATTGGTAGGATGTTGTCATGCATTTAGATATTTTTGAATGTTCTTACTCACGTGATGTACATGGTTCTCTTTCCAAACAAAGCTGTTGTTTATTCATTTCATTGACAGTTGGATTAAGTTAGCTAGGACTTGGTTTGTTTGCAAGGATTCATTGATTCATTTGAATGAGCATTGTGCAGGGCATCTCTATCACCTTCATCACCTCCTCGTTCATCTGAGCCTCGTCCAGATCAGCTCCTCCATCACCAAATCTGTTTCCTCATCTCCCATCTGCTCTTTTGCCACGAAACCCTACCTTCTTGCTTTTCCATTGCCTACACCTTCGTTGATGCAAGTCAGCCTTCCACATCATCTCACCACTCCATCCATCAGTTCCTGGGTCACTTCAGACCCCCATCCTACCTCCATAACCATCCATGCATCTTCCATCAACCATCCATACTCAAACATCCCATTTTGAAACATCCTGTAGAAGAATTGCAGAACATCCTGTAGAAACCCCTGCAGACTTCCTGTAGAAGTTCATAGACACGGTTGCATGTCATCCAGACTTTGTGAAACTCTTAGAAGGAATGTTAGGGATCCCTTAGACCCTCTATGTACCATCCCAACCTTTCCCAAAGCATTTCATCCCTTGATCCATCCCTGCACAGTGGAGAACTAGTTAGAAGCCCATGCATGATAATTTCAACAACTTAAGCAAAAATACAAAAGTATGTTTTATTCAGATAGTAATAACTTAGACACATGCATTTTACCTTCCTAGAAGTAAGGCATCTCTTCTCGTAGTTTTCATTCTCCTTTTTGCATCAGTAGGACTAGTTAGTAGAATTAGGGTTTGCTAGGGTTTGTATTTCTTTTTGGCTTTCAGTTTCTTTCCACAAGTAGATTAGCTTCCTTTGAGTTAGCTTTCGTCCATCAATTAAAAAGCTTCTTATAAGAGCTCATAGAAGTTGGCTTGAGCCCCTAGCGGACTTGTGCCAGCTGACCAAGTGACAGCTGCGGCAAGAGCTAGTACTTGTGCATACAGCACCGTCGCTTCCAAGTTTGTTACGAACTACTGGGTTGATAAAATTAAAGAAGGGAGTTCCAGGAGTTGTAGCATTATTGCTACAATACTGGGGTCCACCACCTCTCTAAGTGCATGTTAACTCTCTCGAGATTGGCCTCCCGATCCTCATTAATCTCTTGCTCCAAAGACGTGAGCTCAACTCTTCTCATTTGTGCAGCTTGGCGATGCTCACGGATGTTTTGTAGCTCCATGATTACCTGATGATCTTCAAGCTGTTTGTTCCTTTGCTCCAAGTATTTCATGGTCCACTTAGCCCTCTCCAAGTCAAGGGATAAGGCTTCGATCTCTGATTGCTACTCCTGGATGATCTCTCTAAGTTTGGCGCTTTGTGGACCCGTATCTGTATCATCATCATGAAGGAGAATGAAGTCGGTCTCTCATTCACCTGATTGCTCACCGGAAGGCCCCTCATCCTTCATTGGCCTCTTTCCTTTGTCCTGCACTTGTGATGCCGATGGAGGAAGCGAGGCCCCTTCCACCCCGGGTGGAGATAACACTCGCTTTGCTGCTGCAAACAAATGTCTGGTGCCTCTCTAATATGTGATGAATACTGGCACACTAGCAGTCTCATAGCGCTCATACTGATGAGAAGGTTCACCTTCATGCTTAACCTCTGATACTCCCCGTGAAGCTCTGAAGAAGTCACGAGAGATGAAATCATCCCAAGTGATGCCCTGCAATCCAAGCTGATGAACCACCAAAATCTTAATAAGAGCAAAATGATATACACTGTTAAGTTTCTGCTGAGGGGTTTTATGCTGTATAAAGGTGGTCATCCTCTCTATGTTCCTGCAAATGAAATAAGGATGTTCATCATCCGTACCCTGGTGAAATGCATGAGCAACCTGATGTGATAAGCATAGAGATGAGAGAACTGTCCCTCACAGCTGAAATATTTCATGATCAATCTCATTAGTGGAGCATATTCATCTTTCAGATATCGAAATGGGAACACTCTCTTGAGCTACCTCAAGAAACTGGTTTTGATGTATGGATCATAATGCTGCCAGTCAATCTTCTGTTTCTTGTGCCATGGTTCACCAATGTTCGGTATACCGGTTGCTAATGAGATAGATTCTGGTGTAAGTGTGAAGGTGACACCGGATAAGGTAGCTCGATCTCCATGTAAGTGCAGCACGAACAGATGAGCTCATGATGAAATTGGACACTAGCCACCTTTTGACAAAACTCATAGCATGACTGATGTTGAAAACACTGCATAGCAAGAGGGCATGCCTGCAATTCTGTAAGGGTGGTTGGTTCTTCCCTAACATGTCTGCCACTTTTATGAGGCCTCCAGGGTGCCTGTTCTTCCAAAGGAGAGTCACTTTGGGTTTCCACCTCATAGTCCGATGAATGCTCAGATGCCATGACTGCTGTACACAATACCTTGAAGAAAAGATGCTGATGTGCTTGGACTGGCCTTTAATGATGTATAAAACTGTTGTGTTGTAATGCAATAGTTGGATTCTGCCACCAAGGGGAAAAAACAAATGCAACCAGGGAATGTTAGGAAGGGGAAAACAGTAGGGGATTAGGGAATATTAAAATAAATGTTATTAGGGAGAGGAGGGGGATTTTATGTATGGGAATAGGGTTTAGGGTTTGGAATTGTTGTATAGGGTTGTGAGATTTTTATAAGGGCTAGGGTTTTTGGGGGTTTTGGGATTTGAATGTGGGGAAGAAAAAGTAGGATTGATGAGGTTAGTGAGGGGGGGGGGGGTAGGAAATGATGAAACAAGGGAGAAATGGGGAAGGAGGAGAGTCCTTGGTGACAAATCAAAGATTCAAGAACCCACAACAAATTTCCTTTGAAGGCACTTTAGATGTAGGGTTTAAATTTTTTGTTTCAACCTTTCTCACCCATAAACCACCAACATTTATCACAAAATTTGATGCAACATCAAGATAGAAAGCCTACCTGGCAAATCCACGCAATTTATGAGCCAATTGGTGAAATTTGAAACAATTTCGGGCTTGGGACTATATGCGCCACGCCAAGAAACCCGTGCGCCGCACGCTTCCTGTGCACCGCGCCCGTTCATAATAACACTGGGCATGAACTCCCAGTGTGCCGCGTGCTTCCAGTGCACCGTGCCACCTGTTCTGTGCGCCACGTCGGCTAGCTGCAAACAATTTCTCTCCAAAACACGCATTGCTCACCCACTTTGCTTTGAAATGCTTTTCTCCAACCTTGGCATGCAGAATGACATTCATCTTCATAGCAAAACCTTATAAAGACATTGGCTTGATTTTTGGTTCTTCAAAACCCATTTTGTAATGTTTTGAATTTGGAACTTTTTGACAATTAATAGAACTCTGACCTTTTTGTTTCCTCCTTGATTTTTGGTTGAAATGATGAATTTCTTGGCAAATTTTTTCAGGAATAGCTGACATGGGATTTGGCAAAGGAGACCAGGGCTGCGCCTGGAGAATTCAAGAACTGAAAATTTTGGAAAATTATTACAAAAAACGAAATGTCGACTTGTCTTCAAAACATAGTTTTGAAGAAAAGTCATAATCCATCCATATGACGATAAAATTCTTTGAATGAACAACTTATCAAGAACCTCCCTCTGGCCTGCTGGCTTTATTAGACCTTGTGAAGACACAGCTTGACTAACCCTAGACCTAATGACTTAAAATGACTATTAAGACCTAGAAACTAAAACAAGACTGCAAATGATTTTTAAGACTTGATTTTAATGGACAGACCTGAGCTAGCAGTGCAATGCATGAGGGGTATGAATGACAAAAGCCCTTCCGTCAGATTTATGGCATGCTCCTAACGGAATGCAACTGATCAAGCGATATGGACACCTAAAAATGAAATGCAAAAAGAGTTTTGATCTCTGACGGAGGGATGACCAGACTGACTCTAACAGATTCACCAGGTCAAAACCTGACCCTAATCCTCCTTCTCTAGTTGATGACTTTGAGAGATTGTTGAGAAAGCCTAAAGTCCCTGTCCCTGAGGCCGAAACCACAAAATTGGAAAGGACAACTTCCTTGCCAGATCAACTACATAGTATCGAGGATATACCATTCGATATTAAATTTGAGTTATCCTTATTCCGATAAAAGTCTGAGTCTATTCTTACTGAAGAAGTTTTCGATCCTATAAAGTTTGACTCATACCTTTCTGACTCAAGGTCATTTTTTAACCAACCTTCTACTGCTTCTCAGTCTTTAAAACTCGAGCACGAGGATTGGTCAAATTTTGACAGACTTCAAAGCCTAGCGGATCAATTACAGATCACTGCTGAAAAGGCTTATATTTAGTATCAACTTGAGCTCTTATCTTTTGGCACACCCTCTAATATTACTCCAAAAGCATCCACCTCACCCCCTCCATCTTCATCTCAACCAACAAAACCTATTGCAATTGCCATCTGTTAGGTTCCTATACCAATAGGAGTCATAATTTTTGAATGACTGAGATTAAACCTGTAATATGTACATACCTTTGCTTTCTGCAAATGTTTTCCATATTTAAAAAATAAAAAAATGTAAAGAGGATATGTCCTAAAAGAATAATCAAAGGACAAAAAGAACAAAAAGGTCAAAAAAGATGAAAAATATGAACCCTAAGAAAAACAAATACCATGAAAGTGAGCAAACCAAAATGCCACTACTATTTACTTTTATGCATAATAAATGATCGTGTGCAGTTTGTAACCTTTGCCACAATCCATGATAGTAAAAAACTTGGCTATTTCATGTTTCAATTTCATGTCTATAGATAGAGAATAAGTATCTGACCAAACTATTTAATCTTGGTAGATAATTAGATAGGTAGAGTAAACAAAAGGAGCTCAACTGTTTAATCTGAGCCCTTGGATGTAATAAGGTTAGATTTAGTTAGTTTACTATTGTAAAGAGAAATAAAAATGTTTGATAAGGGTTTGGTAGCTCAAATGCACCCTAATAAAGAGAAGTAAAAATGGTAGGATGAGTAGGTGGGTAAGTAGAAGAAAGGTTGCAGAAAGTGTGATGATTGACTAGGCAAAAGCACATTTATCATCTTTCAACATGTATTTCAAATGTGAATGGGCACTCAAGCATGCATATGGATATCAAAGTAAATTAATTAATTTCCCTCATTCATTTCACCTTTTACTTAACTAATTTCCCACAATAAATTTCAAAGCACATAAAAACCCTAAGTCAAAGAAGCTTAGAGCAATTCTCTGAATTTTGGAGGGACCGGACCCTCGACTAAATGACTTATAGGCAATAAGTACTAAAAACCCCTCATAAACATTCATTTCCCCCTTTAGTTCATTCATTTTTCCTAATAATACTCTTTTCCTAAGGTTAAATTACTTTTACCTAGGAAAGGTGTTCATTCCCCCACATAACTCATTTTCATATCAAAAACCCATAAAAACACTATAGCCTAAGTCTTTATGTGATTATCGGAAAGCATTAAAACACAAGATATCATATATTTGGGATATATGTGCCCCTTTTCCTCTTATTTGACTAAATTACTAATTTATTTATTAAATCCCTAATAAAAACTCGTTTCTCGTATATATATTAACTCCCGCAATATTAGTTAATCCCACCCTAGTTTAATTATATTTACTGAGGTTTTCTACCCCGGACCCACTAACTAATCGATCCTTGATTAATTAGTTAAAAAACCCAATTAAATCCCGCTCAATACGTTAACCCCTGCCTTAATCTCAAATTAAACCAAAACTGCTGCGCTTAAACACCCACCGGGCCCTCCATTACCTTTCGTGCAACTCCATCGCTCGACACCACACGATCTTCCCCTCCTCATTTGACTATCCTGTTGATTTCGGAAGGTCCTAAAATCCAAATGTTACTACCCGAAAAGGGATGTTTTCCACTGGGCC